>OX463833.1:3175233-7975233 GCA_949825045.1 Argyresthia goedartella
GTATTATTATTATTTATCTGTTATAAATAAATGAGCTCTGTGGTCTAGTGGGTACCACGCTTTCTTCCCACACAGGAGAGGCAGGTCCGAATCTGGTGCTGACTATGTACACATGAGATACTTAATTTACCATAGTTGAAGTACATTGCCGGATGTTCCGTGTTTCGGATGACATGTTAAGCTGTAGGTCGTGGTAAAAAAAAACCCTCCATCAACCCGCACTGAGCCAGCGTGTTGCGACTATGGCTCAATCTTACTCGTATCCGGGCAAAGGCCTGTGCTCCACGGTGGGGACATCAACGGGCTACAATTATTAATTATTATATAAATAAATGGCTTATGTTCAAACGATCACCAAAACCGCTCCTATTTTACTATCAATAAATTCGAAACGATCACCAAATTTTTTTCGTGCTATGTGTTTTACGTACTTAAGTTTACGTTTTAAGTATTTTTTTTCTTACATGTTCAACCTAACACGAAGGATAAAGGGAACTTCGCTTCGCTCACTCCCTTTACCCAAGCTACCGCAGCATTTTGCCCTGATATTTTCTGCAACTTTTCGTGACACCCATTTTGGGTAGGAAAAAATTATTTTGGTGGTCATTTAAATTGTTCTCTAAATAAATTAAACTCAACAGATATAATCTTAAATTTGTTTTTTACAGAAAAACGGCTGCTGGGCGATCCGAAACATGGTGGCTCGCTGCCGCGACCAGAACGACAAGTTCACTTCGATCGGCGCCGAAGCCATACTGAATGCCGCCTACAGCAAGTTCAACGACGACTTCGGATTCGACATCAAGTCGGCGCTGAGGGACCTCGAGTGCGACGTCACGTTGGACGAGCAGTGGACTGGCAGAGGGGGCGAGATTGAGAGGGATAATTAACACAAAAACATTGCTGCTGGCCCCACACTAGGGCCCAGGACACAGGACAAAGGGTACTGTGTCGTGGGAACCAGAAACAGCGACGTCTCAAACGCTATAAACAAACAAGACACGAGACTTGCGCACGAAAAACAACCAACGGAGGGACCATAAGCGTGTAATTCTGTAGCCGAGCGCAACTGGAGTCGTGGCGCGTGTGAGCGAGACAGCGAGCGCAGCTAACTAGCGAGTGAACGAGATAGCTGTATGTACCTACTACGATCGCTCACTAGTCAGGTACACAGTGAACTTTTCCGCCCGATACTTCTCGGTATTAGTCGCTGAAAGCGATCAAGATGTCCTGGAAAATTTGGCACAGTTTAAGGGAAAATCTGAAAACAGTTCATTGATTTTCGATTTGAAAAAGGGTGAGAAGTGAAGAGCGGTAAAGTTAAAATAATCGTACTAACTATGTTGGCTGCCCAAAACAAAACGAAAACATACGACTACAACAGAGTAGCAAGGCCGTAGGCGGAGCCATGTGTAAAAAACGTGCTACATCTTAGAATAGCACTACATGAAGAGGCTAGTTCAGCGTTATGAATACCCCAACATCTGCTAGGACGCGAGTCCGAAGGCCGAGCCATGCATTATACAAACCTTCCATATCATAAAACAGTGCGAAGCCGAAGGCCAAGCCATGTGTGACAAAACAGCATCATACGCAAGGAAAGTGCGAGGCCGAACGACGAGCAAAGCAAAAACGAACACTAATCACAAATAACAGAAGCGCGAGGATGTAGGCCGAGTCTTGTGTTGGTGAATCATGCTGCAGTGCTCTCGGTTACACAATTGCACCTCAATGATATCATCGGATCGATTCGTTAGCGTGGTATTTTGCCTCGATTTTCTCTTTTGTTCAAAATAACTTAATTTGCAAAGATGATTTGGTGCTTTAATGAAAAACTGCCTAATATAAAATGTATTTATTTCAATAAACACTCAACAAAATCACTGTCGTCTTATTTTAATCAGATGTTAAAGTGAAAATCACATTAAGAAATTGAATAAATAATAATTACAATTGTTATTTATAGGTATAGTTCTAGCAAATCACGATGTCGGTTGCGCTTTACTTGGTTGGTGGTAAACACGTGTCTGTAAACGCGCTCTCGCTCTAGCACGCTCGCGGCTGATCGCTCCGTCACACACGCACACTACCCACACAAGTGAAGCCCAGTCGACTTCGTGAATAGAACTATATGTACCATTTTGTTGATATTCGCAGGTGGGATAAAACTAAAAATAATCTCGTATTTTAACCTACCGTTTGTAAGACCGGCGCAAATTCTTTGTTGCATTTTTGGAAGCTTAAATTGATGGACTCAATTTGAAATTGGCCTGTCACAAGATTTTGTTACAATAACAAAAAGTAAATTAAGAGATTCGCTTTTGTTGATGAAAAATGCAACCAAGAGTTATTAGCTCATTAAAACTAACACAAAGAACAACATACACAAAATTGCGTCACGCCTTTTACCAAACGGGCTGGCAAAAGCACAGTTGTTAAGCCATTTAATCTAAATCTTACTAAAATCTTAACATAATTTTGTGGTGGGTGGGTAACGTTTGAAGGTGAAGTAAATGATCACAATTCACTTGGATTAACATTAATGGCAGCATATACCATAAAAATACAATACATCAAACAAAATTGCATTTAATTAAAATGCTTATTCTAAGGAATGCAAATGGCAGAATGGAAAGTTAAAAGTCTAATTAAACTTTATTGTCAACTATTTGACTTCGCCGACATGCCATGATCATACTTAGAAGAGGACGTCCAAAAATAACTTGGTGGCTATTTCAGATGAAGGAGCCTTGAGCCACAGGACCATTACTAGCTCTACTCTGAATCTCTGACACCTATCTCGACACCTTACAAATTGATGCTTTGAAGGATGTTCGCCTAACTCAATTTGACGTTAGACCCGTCAGCCGTCTGATTATGTAACTCTGACATCTGGGAAATTATATCGGAATCCCTTTCAAATATCGACCTATCATAATCGCCACAAAAGACAGTCGTTTAAAATAGTCATGTTTCATTGGTCGATTTGAAAATTGCGATTGCAATTTCTAGATGTCCCCATGGACCAACCATACGAGAGGAAAGACAACCGTCATTCTTTGAAGCGTAATTAGTTTAAATGTTGTCGCTAGATGGAGCTACTAGTTCGAAAGAATATAATTCTATCGGATCCACAATTTTGTTCTTAATAGTAAAGGTAGTATCGTAGTGGTGCACTTAATTTTGGAGAGATGGGGGTATAAGCGTTCATTTACGCGTCTGAGCACGCATTTAAATGCGATGCGACACGTCTCGTCCACATGCGTTTGTATTGTGTAGGTGTTAGGTACTGTGTGTATGCGTTGATTTGGCCGCTCCCTTTTAAACCATAGTAAAAGCGCCATCTCTGGTTTTTCGTCGATATTACGATGGATTATACTACGCCGTCAGCCTAAGCACCCAAAATCTATTGCATGGTATAGCTAGCGAGCGAGATAGTAGTGACATCTAGAAATACTACAGGATTTTGGCATTCTAGCAGAGTACGTTTTTTGTATAGGGTGGTCTGTCCTCTCGTATTGTTGGTCCGTTATGTCACTTAGGACAAAATAAGGCTGATGTATATGTCGCAGTTTGGTTAAATCAGACACTTAACTAACTCTCTAGACCTTTAATTAAATGCCGACGTTTAACCAAACATCGTCGAAAACGTTTAACAGTCTGTCTTACCGAAAGCTAGCGTGTTGGAGAACAAGATGGCGTCACGACAACAGCTGATTTGCACAGCTTATATCAGGGCAAAACATTGCGGTAGCTTAGGTGAAGGGTAAAGGGGTGAGTGAAGCGAAGCCCCCTTTATCCTCCGTGTTAGGTTGAACATGTAAGAACAACAAAAAATACTTAAATCATAAAGTCAAATAAAAATCATTTATATTGTATATGTCTTGTTGCCTAGGAACTTTTCGACAACTCGTTAAACGTTTCGATCACTCACTTGTCTGTCGGAATTAAACGAAAAATTAATTTAAAAAAATAAAGTGACTTGATTAAAAGTCGGTATTTAATTAACGGTCTAGAGAGTTAGTTAAGTGTCTGATTTAACCAACTAACTGCAATATATATAAATTCTGATTTTTATACACCTAGACCAACATGAAAGTTGGATTCGCGCTTTTTACTTTTGATGTTGCAAGCTTTATAGCTACTCCTAGTGTTGCAAGAATCGATTCAGTAAAATTGAAGACATATCGATTCAATTAGAAAAATAGGTAGGTTCGTCGATTAATCGATCGATCAATTATTAATATAGGAATGGGTATTATTCGAATAATCGTAACGAATGAATTGGCAAACTGTGACTCGCCAACTGTCATGTTGGTCTAGTTGTATATGTCACCGTAACATAGTCAAAACCTTTAGTTTATCAACTAACGGTATTTTTCTCGTAAGTTGATCAATTATCGACAGATAGTAAACTGTAGCGTACTGCGTACTATATGACGCGGTAGTTGATCAACTAACGGTTAAAACCGTTAAATAGTAAACTGGTTTAAACTTGAATTGCAAACGAAATACCAGGGCAAACACTGCGGTAGCTTACGTGAAGACTAGAGGGGGCGAGCGCAGCGAAGCCCCCGAATAGTCTTCGTGTTAGGTTGACATGTAAGAGCAAAATAAACGTAAATTCTAAACCCTGTCGGTCTGGTTTACTATCTGTCGATAGTTGATCAACTACCGCGTTAGTTTTCAACTGACGGTTTTGACTATCTTCCGGTGACATATATAAATAAGGGCGGCTGTCACGAGCTGTCATTTAAAGCGACTGTTATTTGAATTTTAAAGGAGTCAAAAAAAAACAAGAGATACAGTATAAGTCCCTCTGCACTCGCAGCTACTCAGAACCGGTTGGTAACTGGTGACAACGGAAACGAGTCACAAACAGCCCTCAACCAGTAGCCGGAGCGAGTTACTAGTTCCGCTTCGTCCACGCACGCGAGAGAAAGCGAGATTACACAGTGTACTCCATCGCTCGCGGCACAAACTTGCCGAGGTCCCACTTCTTGTAGTTGATGATGCTCTTGCCGTTCATGATGGTGTGCACTTTGATCTTCTCGTTGTAGACCAGGCTCGTCAGCAGCTGGAGGCGAGGGGACATTGTTAGCAACACTTATAGACACAGATTACACTAGGGGACAAAATATAAAACCTCCCCCAACACTATAAGTGAAACCTCAGAATGAGCCACTCGCGTACGGACACCTAGTAAGGATTTGCATTAAATTTTAATTTACCTAACGTCCACTCGCGCATGAACACCTAGTATGGACTTGGAATAACATTTATATTTATTTTTATAAAATTGTTACTTCTACCCACTATTTTTTATTACTGGCAATACTGGCCGGAAATAGAGGATAAACGTACCTTCTCTCTGGTATCTCAGACTTGATTGGTCGACTAAGTAAATGAAAAAAAAAAAACGGTAATGTGGCTGGCCGCCTTGACAATTTGGCTTTTTATAGCCATATTTTGTTTTTTATTATGGCTATTGTGCGGGTTAATTAGAATTGAAAGACTTCTTGTTACCCGACTGAGCTAGAAGGAGGGTTATGTTTTTCGACTGTATGTATGTTGTATGTATATTTCTTTGTAACGCTCTGTAGCTAAACTGCTTGATGGATTTTAGCTTCAGAGGTGTCGTTAGATTTGTCTCAACTGTGAGTGTGACATTGAGTATATCAACAAAAAAAAATGTCCGTGTTTTTGCGACATAACAAGTCTTAATACTTTTTTTTGAACCTATATAGAGTGGGGTATCAAAATAAAGGGTCTTTAAAACCATTTTACTTTGTGCATTAGAACATAAAAATGGCATTTTGTGCAGCGTACATCCAGCACAAACACGAACTTTACAAGCATGAGAAGTGAAATAGTACATTTCGTATGAGTTCGCAAAAGAATTTTAGGGCACGATCCGAAGGCGAGGGTCGTAGTAAGGTTCGTATCGAAGCCTTTCGAACGAGGAACGAGTTACGAAGAGAATAGAACCCAAAATCAAGCGGCAAAGGTGCTATTTTGAGGTTAGAAGGCGGAAATGGCCTTAAATGCACTTGGGACAAATGGAGCAACATGTTTAGGCACACAAGACTCTGTGTATGCGAGACACGTACGCACGTTCTGACGTAAAATGACGCGTAGCATGTTGCGGGACACTGCACCGTTGCTGTGCCACGTAAATTGAGCTTTGCGCGACAAATTGGGGGACGTTTTGTCCCCTAGTGTATCTGAGGCACAAGTGCGGCCGCTTCGCCACAGTCAGTGTACCTTGGGAGTGAGCAGGAAGTACTGCGCGCTGTCGCACTCTGTCGTCACCTTCACGAGCAGCTGGAACATCTTGCGCTCGTTGATCAAGTCCATGCCTTGGTTTATCTCGTCGACGCACCTGCAACGAGATATTAAAGTTGCTTAAGTAACACAAAACTGTTCTGGCTGTCACCTCGTGTTGTACTTATTAGAATTATGTCGACGACGGACATTAAAATGTATTTTTAACTATGTTATCACGTAAGTGACCTGTGTCTTGAGTGATAATAAACGTCATTAAACTTTTAACCTTAATACACCCAACTTAGCCGGTTCGGAATTATGTCGTTTTATATTACTATACACACCTAGAACAGACACACAATTGATCCTATAACCCGAAAAAGATTAAACAAAAACACAGCGTCGCGGCTTTTTCCAAACGGGGTGACAGAGGCATAGTTGTGCCCACGTTTAGGTTTTCTCGCAATGTTTTCCATCACCGTTAGAACTTCCGTATAATGTATTTTGACTTCTATTTAATCTCGCTCGACATCGATCTCAAAGCATCGCAGAACTTCAAACATACACTGAGAGCTACTGGTTTGCTGTAGTAGACTCCGATGGATCTTCCAGGTACCTTGACCACCGGGGAAGCTGAAAATATTGTCTAATGCAACTTACAAAAAGAAGTGAAAGCCCACCAAAAACATTTTCATCTAAAATGTTGCCAAGACGAGACCATATAGCTCGCACTGTCAAAAAGTTATCAGATCTCTTGTAGAACCAAGCTTCTAACTCAGGACGCCCTAACTCTACAAGCCCTAACTCTACAAGCCCTAACTCTACAAGCCCTAACTTCACAAACTCTACACCTTAGTCGAAATATGTGGCTTGGCCGTTTCCCTACAGTCACGTGGGATGGGCATAAAGAGAAAAAAATATTCACTGTTCGTTACTTTTATTTAATACTATAGTTCTTGTACTAAAAATAAATGTTGGTAAAACGAAATAGATTAGTTTATTCGTACCTACAAGAACTATACTCGTTACTACAAGAAAGGATTCTATAAACAAATCTCGTAACTACAAGAACCTACCTACCTTGGTACCTAATAATAACTACACTCATTTCTGCAAAAACTATTGTATAACCGAAAAGTAATGAACAATAAATTATTTTTTTACCTTACGCCCATGTGACGGTAGCGAAACGGCCAATTCACATATTGCGATTAAGGTGTGGAGTTTGTAAAGTTAGGGCGTCTAGAGTTAGAAACTTGGCTCTACATGAGATCTGATAACTTTTTGACAGTGTGAGCTGGCGGGATGTTATTTACCTGAAGGGCACCGTGGTGAGTCTCTGCAGACTCATGAGATAGAGCGCGGTGCTGAGAGCGCGCTCCCCGCCGCTCTGCGCGTGGCGGGTCAGCTGCTGCAGCTGCTCGGTGTCCCGGAAGCGCACGAGTATGCCGATGCCGTATTTGTCGTAGTCGTCCTGTAGTGGGGGACAACATAATGATTTATGGACACGAGTTTGACACGCATATCTTCCGTGTCGCGGTTAATGTTGTCGCTGTCCCGTGAGCGAAAGGGCGTTCCGTATCCTTATTAAGCTCGAGACGCCTTAGAGTAGTCCCGTGAGCGAAAGAGCGTTCCGTATCCTTATCAAGCTCAAGACGCCTTAGAGTAGTCCCGTGAGCGAAAGGGCGTTCCGTATCCTTATAAAGCTCGATACGCCTTAGAGTAGTCCCGTGAGCGAAAGGGCGTTCCGTATCCTTATCAAGCTCGAGACGCCTTAGAGTAGTCCCGTGAGCGAAAGGGCGTTCCGTATCCTTATCAAGCTCGAGACGCCTTAGAGTAGTCCCGTGAGCGAAAGGGCGTTCCGTATCCTTATCAAGCTCGAGACGCCTTAGAGTAGTCCCGTGAGCGAAAGGGCGTTCCGTATCCTTATCAAGCTCGAGACGCCTTAGAGTAGTCCCGTTAGCGAAAGGGCGTTCCGTATCCTTATCAAGCTCGAGACGCCTTAGAGTAGTCCCGTGAGCGAAAGGGCGTTCCGTATCCGAGGGCTGCCGAACAGGCCACTCTTATTAGGCCTCAGCTGTCCGTCTGTCAGTCTGTTAGCTGGCTGAATCTTACGAACCGTCAATGATTTTAAATTTCAGTTAAAACCGGTGTCAATTGATAGGGAAAATTATTACTAACAAAAGTATGTGTATTGAATTCTGTAGACGATTTTCATTTTTTCAAAATGGGGGACCGTTAGATATAGGTATGCCAAAGATGTTAAATGCTCTCTATTCGCGCTTGTCAGTCAGAAGACCCGAATGGCCGAGTCGGCAGTGACCCTGCCTTCGAAGCCAAGAGTTCGAGTCCCGGTGGGGGCAAATATTTGTTTGATGAGAACGGATGTTTGTACCCTAGTCCCCTTCGGCCGTCTATGGAACCGCAGTTTCGGAACTGGTTCCGTACGAGGCTTTTAATTTACTTGTATGGAACTGATTCCGTACGAGGCTATTAATTTACTTGTATGGAACTGGTTCCGTACGAGGTTTTTAATTTACTTGTATGGAACTGCTTGTTCCCCAAAAAAAGGTTGACATGACGGCCGTGACTGCCTATATTGTATTTCCTCCTTGGAGGAAAATTCTTTCAAGACGACTGGCATGTAAGATGAATAAATCAAGACGTCATTTGTCAACAAGATCTTATGACAATTATTTATTTATTTATTTATTTATTGTCAATTATACATGTACAACATAACAGAAATGCTTCCTAATCGTCATACACGTGCAGATTAAATTACAAATTAAATTACAAATTATTCAATTAATAAATGTCATACTTACATGTCAATGAAATTAAATGTCTTTTATAATATAGATAAAAGTGCAATAGGTCAATGAATGTTTATTCCATGTTTATTCTTAGAAAAGTGTTTATTTCTGTTGCTTATAAAATAATAGGAGTCTCTGCATACACTCATTTTTGAAATGTCATTAAGAGACATTGAATTTATTTCAACGCGGAGAGGAGGTATTGCCCTTTTATTTGAAGGGCGCAAATATCATCGCAAAAAGCAATACACAGAAGGTAATACAATATGTCTATGTTCCAAATACAATAACGGCTGCAAAGGGAGTATTAATTTAAACGAGAAGAACGAAGTGATTCATGAAAAAACAAAAACACATGATGCGGACTGTATACCAAACCAAGCCCAAAATAAAGTACTCAAGGAACTTGACAAGCTCAAAGACAAAACTGGGTCCAATTTCGATTCTGTTCAAAAACAATATGACGAGATGGTATATAATCTAGAAACTGAGGGCGTGCATTTGATGGCAGAAATACCAAATTTTGAAAATAAAAAAACAGGTCTCTTTAATAACCGAAACAAGATATTAGGTGTGCCCAAGATGCGATTTTCGTCTTCTGTTGACGTAATAGTTCCAAAAAAGTTCCAGGATTTCTTGCTAGCTGACTACAATGGTGAAACTGATGGTAAAAGAATTCTTATATTCTGCCGTAAAGATGTCAGAGCTATGGTTAAAAGCTTCAGCCATATATTGTGTGATGGCACTTTCAAATCCTGCCCAAAGACTTTCAGGCAGTTATACACAATCCATGCTTTTAACGAAAAAAGTAAATCTGTGACTCCGATAATTTATTGTTTACTACCTGATAAAAAGCAGGAAACATATGAGATCCTCTTCCGACTCATTAAATCAGTCTTTCCTGCCTGGAAGCCGTTGAAAGTAACAATGGACTACGAAAAGGCCGCAATGAAAGCAGTGGCCAAAGTATACAATGGCATCGAAATCAAAGGATGCTACTTTCATTTCAATAGATGCTTATTTCGAAAAGCCAAGCAATTAAAAATTTCATCTCCTGTTAAGCAACGGCACGTGTCACGATGTGCTGGAATTGCACGTTTGCCACCGGAACTCACAGCAAGTGGTATCGAGTATGTAATGCGTATGAGCCCGTCTGGTATGGATATTAAAAAATTTAACGCGTATTTCAAAACCCAATGGCTAGAGAAAACTAACTTCAATAAAACTTGCTGTTGTAGCGAAGAGCAACTACGAACCACAAATAATGTGGAAGGATGGCACAGCCGGATCAATCGTTATATTGGAAAAAAAAATATAACAATTGCAGATTTACTGAACATATTGATCAAAGAAACGAAAATTACTAATATTTTTAAAACCAACTCCAAGAAGGCAAAAACCTATCTTGAAATTGACCATGAAATTAACAGTGCAGTTGCCAATTTAAAAAATGGCTTAATAACTGTAGGCCACTGCGTTGAATTAATTTCTCCATATTCTTTTAAATTTTAAGATCGTTTCTTAAGTACTTCTTTTCTTAAGAAACTATTTTAAACATAAGCTTATGCTTATGGAGAGATGGCCAGGAGCATAACAGTGGCCTACAGTTATTAAGCCATTTTTATTTGGAAACTGCACTATTGCACTGCAATATTTAAGTTAATTCATTTAAGTGAAGTTATTTTAGTTTACAGAATTATACATTTGTTTATTTAATAGTTGTTTGTTTTTTTTTTTATTACAAACTTCAATCTTTTTTAGACCTGTCTTTACTTCAGTCACAGATCATATAATCAGTTCCGTACACGGCTGGTGGAAAATGATAATTACTTAATCGGAACCAGTTCCATACAAGTAAATTAATAGCCTCGTACGGAATCAGTTCCATACAAGTAAATTAAAAGCCTCGTACGGAACCAGTTCCGAAACTGCGGTTCCATAGACGGCCGAAGGGCCCTAGCCCTGGTTGTTTATCTATCTAAGTATAATATTTATCTATATAAGTATGTGTGTCGTTGTCTACTGCACCAAGATACAGGGAATCCTAGTTTGGGGCTAGATCAATGTGTGTAAATAGTGTCCAAGGTATTATTATTATAATTATTAGTGGCAGGGCGGGTCATACAATTCGTTATCAGATTGTCCGCCTGTCTGTCTGCTTGTCTGTCAAGACCTCTTTTCTCAGGAACGGGTGAGTTCAAATTAACATCGACTACTCGGGTCTGTGGTCTCTTGAAGTTGTAACAAAAACAAACTTATCAACAACGCAATTAAAAGATATGTCACCGTTTTCCTGAACTTTCAGGCACGCGTGGAGATATCAAGTTGATATTAATATCGATTAGGTACTAAAATCTGTAGTCTTTTGCAGATAGCTTGATACGTGCAAGGGAATCAAAACCTGTATGATACTTCCCGACCTTTTTGACCTAGAATCATGAAATTTGGCAAGATCTTATAGCACAAGTAAAAGAAGAAACCTGAAGCCGTAAATTTGCAGTTACTTCAAAAAAAAAAAAACGATTTGTGCTGGACCCTCGGTGCGCGAGTCCAACTCGTCGGCCGATTTTTCAAACGTTTGCACCTCAAATGTTTAGTTTTATTAATATGGGATTTTATATTATATGTTATTAATATAGGAATTGAGTTGAGTCGCTAAAAAAATAACGAATATCTGACTAAAAGTGGCACAATACGGTATTGGACAAAGAATTCCAATAAATCTAGAAACGTGTCTTAAGCTGAACCTTTTTCAACAAAAACGTTGGACACTATCAGAATTGTACATTTTCAGCAGTTTATTCATATTCATATTCTTTATTGCACAGAAATCTTAATAGCAAGTTAACAAATCATTTTATGAGCAAAGGCGAGCTTATCTCCAAAGAGAGAGAGAGCAGTTGTGTTTTCTAACATCAAATTTGTGTTAAAAAGACAAAAGACGTCACATGCTAGTATTTCGACTAGTATTTCGTTATTTTGACTAGCAGTCAAATACCGTATTGTGCCTCCGCCGCCCAGTATGGCAAAAGGAGTGACTTTATTTTTGGAAGACTTTCCTTTTGACAGTGGCAAACATTTTTAACCTGACACACTCCACTCCCAGTTGAGGTGGCATGGGTGCACTGGTACGTACAGTGCGATTATTTAAACATTACCGTTTCTTTATTATCGTAAATCAATTAAATTACAAAGGACAGCGCTATGCGACAATCTCCCCATCCTTGTATCACTTGGAAATGGAAAGAGAGATTTACGTAGGCATAGCTCATGTTCCTTTTAAAGTCATACAGAATCTTAACAATAATAATAATACCTTGGACACTACTTACACACATTGATCTAGCCCCAAACTAGGATTCCCTGTATCTTGGGTACTAGACAACGATACACCTACTTATATAGATAAATATTATACTTAGATACATAAACAACAATGGTGCTACTAGGGTGCAAACATCCGTTCTAAACAAACAAATATTTGCCCCCACAGGGACTCGAAACCGGGACCCTTGGCTTCGCAAACAGGGTCACTGCCGACTCGGGCATTCGGGTCTTCATACACTTCGTGCTACATTTCATGATTCTAGACCAACGGGAAGTACCCTATAGGTTTTGAATCCCCTGCGAATATCAAGCAATTTCAGCAATATTGTGACATATATGGGGCGGTATCTTTTAATTGCTTTGACCTATAGTATTTTTTTTACATCTTCAAGACACCAGACCTGATTGATCGATCTTAATTTCAACTTGATACCGCCACGCGTTCTTGAGAAATAAGCTCTTGACAGACGAACAGACAGGGAGCGAAGTGATCATATAAGGGTTTCTTTTTTCCTTTTACGGTATGGAACCCTTTTGCCAGGGGCAATTATGAGGGGAGTACCATCTTCGGGAGTAAAGTAAAAGGCTTGAGATGCGCGCAAATACGAGACTATACTAGACTACTTTATTATAGGGAATCCTAGCTTATATACTAGGTTGGTACATGTTATTAATGACGTACATAAGACATAGTGCGTGATGAATATAAATATACCTTATCTGTGACGGTCGTCGACTTATCTTAACATTACATGAAAATATGACTAACATACTCGACCGGCACAACCCTAAAAATCAGCATGAGGTTATAATTCATAAAATAAATATGAAACAAACTCGGCGAATTTTTATCTAAAAACCACCTACTTTTTAAAATTAATAATATAAAATATATAATAATATAATATAATATAAAATAAATAAATTAAAAGAAAAAACTTAGTAGTAAGGAAGACATTATAGGCCAGATAATGGTAGATAGATGTACCAAGCAGAAAGTAATTTATAACTGGTTCGAGTGCTTATAAAATTATGTGTATTAAAAGGCACGAGAGCAACATAAATTACGTAATGCGGGGTGCATAAACTGCTTTTCTTTCAACTGCTGCAAGGAAAGTCGGCGAAAAGTTAGGTTTTTCCTGTTTTGTTTTTTGCCTAGAATTGAATTACTTCCGTAGTTAGGGAAATGTCCGTGCCACTTCACCACGTGCTACGCTCGTATTTCTCAGTGAAAATTTGCTGTTTACTTTCCCGCCTTTTTTTAAATTAAATTCTTTGTGGCCAGCATTTTTTAAGCCTAGCAAACACATAACTTAACATGCAAAAATGAAAACATGGTACAATACGATTAAAATCAGTTAACGATTCGGCCGACCTCGGAAATTGTCGTGAATCCCTCATCTCCCACTAGAGAGTGAGTGAGATCGGATTTAGGCGATGATATCCGAGAAAATCCGAATCTTTAACAGATTTTAATCGTATTGTAATGATACTTACATCGCTGCCCGCCTTGTCCAGTTTGATCTCGCCCGCGCAGCCGAGTTTTTCAAACATGGCGCCGAAACTAACGTCAATGTCGCGAACTAGCTTCTCCAGTGGGGGCAGCCAGGCCGACCTGGATACAAGGACAATACAGAGCCTGGATTATTTGATTTTGCTTACATTTTCACATATATCCTGTTGAATAGACCACATGCATCTTAAAAATATAATACTACGATTTATTGCCAGAAATCGCGGAGTCAAATTGACCCATCAGCGTCTAGAGTTTTTTTTAGTCTATTCCTTCTTTATCTTAGAAAAGGATAGGGACTCTTTTTTGTTCCGTTTCACGTTACTTTAAAATAATAATAATAATACCTTGGACACTATTTACACACATTGATCTAGCCCCAAACTAGGATTCCCTGTATCTTGGGTACTAGACAACGATACACATACAAATATTATACTTAGATAGATAAACAACCATGACTAGGGTACAAACATCCGTTCTCTTCAAACAAATATTGGACTCGAACCCGGGACCCTTGGCTTCGTAGGCAGGGTTACTGCCGACGCGGTCATTCGGGTAGTCGCAGTTTTTGTTTTAAATAAATACAAAATAAAATAAACACGAGAAAAGAAGGGACTTTTCTGTTTTTAGGTCTCAAAATATTGTTAAATTTCCTATTACGTATACAAAATCGTACACATGATGGAAATAAAACTGTTAAAGAAATAACTGAGGCTGACAACATATATAATATCTTATTATTGCGCTATGTATCGTGAATATGTCGCTCTCTTTTGCTCCTCTTCAGTGACGTCGGAATGTTACGGCACAAAGTAATCAAAGGCAAAAAAGAAAAGAAAAGAGGGTAGCCTAGCCAACATCATAAATTTGTGTCCCACTATTTTTATTTAATTTAAATTAAAATCAGTTTCTTAATGTTATAATTTTTTATTAAAAACAAGGCCTGGACCCTTTACCTACACTGGTATATAATATTTAATAAACATATAAACATACCTGGAGATTTCACTACAACTACACACTCACAATGGATCTATGCACAAAAATCAGTGCCAACATGGAGCAGATGGCAGCCGACTTCAGCAGCAGGATGGCCCGGTATGAGAAGGAGCTCCGTGAGTGCGCCACAATGTCCTCATCTAGCAGCCCACTCAACATCAATTCCCTGGCCAGCGAGTTTCTCGAGTTCAAGGCGTTCACGTGGAACTGCCTAAACTTGCTGCGCAGCCAGGTTGACTTGTTGCTCGCTGGACAGGACAGGATGGAGACTGCATCACGTCGTAAGGTGCTCCTTCTCCATGGAGTACCCGAAGATGAGAAGGAACGGGTAAATGATGTGGCTCAAAGGATACTATCCGACCAAATAAAAGTGTCCCCCGAGTGCATTGCGAGTGCCTCTGTTGTACATCGTCTTGGACCCAAAAGGCCAGCCAAAACGCGCCCAATACTGGTGAGATTCTCCACACTCGGTGCCCGTATGGAGGTGTGGAACGGCAAAACCGCATTGAAGGGCACTGCAACCACCATATCAGAGTTCCTGACAAAGTCCAGACATGATGTGTTTCTTACTGCCCGGAAACACTTCGGCGTGCAGAACTGCTGGACTTCTGGTGGTAAGATTGTCCTACTGCTTCCCGACAAAAGTAGACAGAAGGTGGAGCGCATGTCGGAGCTTCAGGAATACACCAGCAAGTTCCCTCCCTCTGCTCTGCAATCCGGGCAAAAGGTCGCCGACTCTTCTCGTAATCCGGCTGTGCCTATGCCTGTGGCTGGGGTTGCGGTTGCGGCAGCGGCAGCAGGTTCTGCGGCGCCCTCGGCAAGCAAGCAGCGAGAACCCAGCGCTAGGCGTGCCACTGCCGGCCAGACGAAGGCAGGTACCAAAAAGTAGTTGTATCCCATCGTGTGCAGCGCAACATACGTCGCGTGATTTGGTCGGGTTATTTTCGAAGGGTAGACTGAATTAGATTAGATTAAATGATTCACTTTTTATTTTTATTTTAAGGTCACGCAGTCTTTCATTTGACAAGCATAGTGTGGTCTGTGTACTTGAAGTTTTTTTTTTTTTTTTTTATTATTATTATTTATTGTACGGACGGACAGACAGCCGGACGGAACGGACGGGCAACCGGACGGTGCGAACGGATCTTGTATGTTCGTATTTGGATTCACTTTGCTGTTTCTTCATCTCTTTTTTGTTTGTGCTGCCCACCCACGTCTCATCTATTATTTGTTATCTTGTATAATGTATTTCCTTCCATATGTACTATACTTTTGTAAACCCAGGGTTTGGCTGGGTTCGGGCCTTTCTGTTTTTTTGGATTTGACTTTTTTATTTTTTTTGTGTTTTTAGTAGGTTTTATTGTATTTATTTTATTATATATCTATTTATTATATTATAATTACTCATATGGATACCTTCTTATTTAGTGATAGTTACTTCTCCTACTCCGAAAGTGAAGCTTCCGATAGCGTAGGAAGTGGATTGTCGTCCACGGATGACGTTTTGCCTATTGCCCTTAAACGTGTGTTTTCCAACCTCAGTAGGAACTTCAACGTCGTTCACATAAATGCTCAGAGCATTAATTCCAGTCATATCGACCTTCTCGACTCCTTCAGCGATCAGAGCATTCATGGTATTCTGATCTCCGAATCATTTCTCAAACCCTCTCTTCCTTCTACCTTGTATGCTCTGCCGGGGTACAGGCTCTATCGGAATGATAGGACGGGCAAGGCTGGTGGCGGTGTTGCTATTTATCTTCGTTCCGACATTTCTTGCAAAGTCATCAGCCACTCACCTAGTCTGTACTCTGGATCCGCTGAACACCTCTTTCTTGAGCTATGCCTCCATCACACTAAGGTCCTTCTGGGTGTCTTCTATAGCCCCTCTCTCCTCATCGACTACTTTGACTCTTTTGAAAGCATCCTTAATGATCTATCTCCCCTATACAGTGACACACTTATCCTAGGTGATTTCAATACCTGTTTACTTAAAAATGATGTTCGCTCTGCCAAACTCCAGTCTATAGTAAGCTCCCTAAATTTAAATATTCTTCCCCTGAGTGCAACTCACTTCCAGCCCCACTGCACCCCCTCTCTTTTGGATCTTATGATTGTTTCTAACATATCCAAGGTTGCAACGCATGGCCAACTTAACGCCCCCTTCTCCTTTCATGATCTGATTTATCTCTCGTTCAAGTTAAGGCCTCCCAAGCGCGCAGGGAAATTCCTGGATATTCGCAGTTTCAAGGGTATGGATCTCAGCTCCCTTGAGTCTGATGCCGCCTCTATAGACTGGTCCCCTGTCGTCTGTAGTGAGCCCGTTGATGAAAAAGTCCAGCATTTCCAATCGATTGTCCTGAGTTTGTTCGACAAACATGCTCCTGTAAAAAAGGTTAGGGTCAAACATCTCCCTGCGCCCTGGCTTACTGACACCATCAAGGGTCTGATGGCCCAGAGAAACCGTGCCAAATGTAGATATAAGAAGGATCCGACGGACGATAATCTCCTTACATACAAACGTCTCCGTAATCGTTGCACCCGTCTTTGTCGAGATGCCAAACGCCGCCATATCTACGAGAGTATTGAGAGTTACACTCCTGCACAGGTTTGGAAGTTCCTGAAGACCCTCGGTGTTGGTAAGTCCCAGGACGCAGTAACCGGTAGTGTCGACCTCAACGGTCTCTACAAATTCTTTGCTGTCTCCCCTGTCGTGATGGACTCCCCTGTCAAGGATGCTACCATTCGTTACTTGCGCACCAGAAAGACATCCAGTAGCTTACCTTTCAACCTCAGGTCTGTCGGAGTTGGCGCAGTAAAGAAGGCTTTTCTAGCAATATCGTCAAAGGCTATAGGTGATGACAAGATCTGCTTTCAGATGCTTTTCAGTGTACTTGATCATTTGTTACAACCCATAACGCATATAATCAATGCGTCGCTGAGCGAGTACTGCTTCCCAAGCCAGTGGAAAAGAGCATTAGTGTTACCCCTACCTAAAACGTCTAACCCGTCCTCCTTCAAAGAGTTCCGTCCCATTTCCATCCTACCAATCCTTTCCAAAATCCTTGAATCAATTGTCCACACCCAGCTGTCCTCGTACCTTTCCTCCATGAATTTACTGAACCCTTTTCAGTCTGGTTTTAGACCGGGGCATAGCACCACCACAGCACTACTCAAGGTAACTGACGATATCCAACTGGCAATGGATAAGAAGCAGCTGACAGTCCTGACTCTCCTAGACTTTAGCAGCGCCTTCAACTGCGTCGACTTCGATATACTTGTTGAAATCTTAAAATCGCTTAACGTCTCTTCACACTCGGCTCGCTGGTTTGACTCTTACTTGAGAGACCGCCAGCAGCGCATCAAGTCTGAAGAGGTCACTACAGAATGGTGCAAGCTCTCTACAGGTGTTCCGCAGGGTGGCATCCTTTCCCCTCTTCTCTTCTCAGTTTTCATCCATTCCATCTCGGATGTATTGTCTTCCTCGTATCATCTTTATGCAGATGACCTTCAAATTTATCGGCATTTTCCCCTGTGTGATCTGACTTCGACTGTTGAGGCTTTGAATGCTGACCTCGACAACATCAGGAAATGGTCTCTTTCGTATGGGCTATTAGTCAACCCGGACAAGTCTCAGGTGATGATACTAGGTACACGGCACTTACTTGATTTGTTGCAGAATAAGTCCGTTGATCCCGTTCTATTTGACGGTACCATTGTCAAGTATAGCGAGAAAGCCAAAAATCTTGGCGTTGTTTTTGACAATCTATTATCCTGGTCGCCCCATGTTTGTGAGGTCAGCAGACGAGTCTTTGCATCCTTTCATTCTCTTCGGCGTTTGCAGTTCTTCCTGCCTAGGCAGACTAAAATCATGCTAGCTCAGACCCTTCTTCTGCCTTTAATAGACTACGCCGATGTTTGCTGGGCCAGTGCGAACGAAGATCTACTGAACAAACTCGAGCGACTCCAAAATCTCGGGATTCGGTTTATTTTCGGACTTCGTAAGTACGACCACGTGTCCCAATATCGTAGGGAATTAGGCTGGCTCCCGATCCGACTTCGTCGTGATATGCACATTCTCTCCTTCCTCTTCAATATTTTGAGAAATCCGTGCTACCCTGCATATCTTCGTGAACGTTTTGAGTATCTTTTCTCGGGGGATAGACTTCGGAGATCTCACACGGTATCACTTTTGTCAATTCCTCAGCACAACACTGTTGCTTACGAGCACTCGTTTAGGTTAAGGGCAATACGTTTGTGGAATGCACTTCCTTGCGCTATAAGGGATTGCAAATCCTTGGTCACTTTCAAGAAAAAATTGAAACAGCATCTCCTCTCTTCCGAATAGTGGGTATCTCATAGTATTTATGTATATCTATTTATTTATTGTATTCTATTTACTTATTTTGTAGTAATTACGTAGGGTGTATTGTGATTTATTTGATAGTATATTTATTTTATTTATTTCTTTTAACTCTTAATTGTACACTAGGACTACCTCTCTATATTTTATTTTTCTCTTTTATTCACAGGTTAGCTGTAAGAAATTTCTTTTTAGAAATAAGCTCACCTTTGCATACTGTTTCTGTTATAATTTCCACTGTGTTTTCTGTGCAATAAAGGATTATTATTATTATTATTATAATCTTGGCACCCGCGAGGAATGCGTTTCGCCTCCCTCTCACGCTCGCTCTCGCCCTCGACGCGTCGGTGACGGACGCTATGATGTATGCGAGCGAACATAACTTTGGCGTATAGTATCCAGTATTGCTTCTTCTTTGCTTAGCTTGATAATATACCTTATCAGATATCATTTGACAAGCCAACACTGAATATTTTATTTAGTTTATGGTGCTCGCGCAAAGCCTTCGACAACCCAGTGGAGCCCGTTTTTGGTTTTGTTCTATGTCAATTGTCAGGCGTTGTTGATCTGATCAATGCTGGATTGGAACCTTACCTTAGCCACGATATTCTGCCGCCTTTAATTAGTATCCGCCGTTCCTCGCGAAGCAAAATGTCCTCGACACCACGTGCTGGCGGCGCGTGGACTGTGACCTGCGACCCTCCAAGGGCCACAAACCGCCGATCCTCAGTGCAATAATTGCACTGAGGATCGGCGGAGTTGCATACACACTGCACAATTGTTGTAACCGAAGCACAGAGTCCGAGAGTCCATAAAACCGATTAATTTGAATTATTTTCCGGGACCGCAATGAATCGCGTTCCGAGTCCGGCGACCGAGAGAGGGTGTCCGCTCATGCGTACTCTAGCGCCACCGTAGGCGCACACGGCCAGGCAGGGAAACCAATACATCAAAGAATCAAAACCACAACGCCCGACCATACCCCCCCCCCCCCTAACCAAGGCCCCCTTGGTTCCTATACCTCAAAGGGTAACCGACACAACTTAGAAATGGGCCGAAGAAGTGTCCCATTCTGAGTCGTTACTTCCACAACCCGAACAACACCGTCTTTTCCGGGTAATAACTTAACTAACCGACCGCGCCGCCATTGTAAAGCAGGATAGTTATCCTCCTTAATTAAAACTAAATCATCCAATTTCGGTGGATCCGTATGATCAGTCCATTTATACCGTTGTTGCAACGTATCAAGATATTCCGTTCTCCATCGCGACCAAAAATGTTGAGACATCTTTTGGATTTGTTCATACCGTGATAACCGAGTCATTTTAACCTCTTCATATGGATATTCCGGAAGCGAAACCAACGGTTGGCCGATCAAGAAGTGGCCCGGGGTTAATACTTCATAATCAGTTGGATCCGTACTAAGTGGACATAGAGGCCGAGAATTCATAACCGCTTCTACCTTAGCAAAGAAAGTAGCAAGTTCTTCAAAGGTTAACCGAGTTTCACCGAGCACGCGCCGAGCGTGAGTTTTTGCCGATTTGACTGCCGTCTCGAAAAACCCACCGTGATTTGGACTTGACGGTGCGTTAAACAATCACTTGATATTATTTTTCGTAAGACTACGTTCTAAATTTCTAAATCTAAATTCCGAATGATTATCCCCTAAGAATATATACAATTCTTTTAAATACCGATCCCCAGCACTATAATTACTACCGCAATCAGACCTGACTAACGAAGGCAATTCCCTACGTGACGTAAACCGAGTGAAGCATGCCACGAACGCCTCTAGTGACAGGTCAGCCACTATTTCCAAATGCACAGCCTTTGTAGCTAAGCACACGAAAATACAAAGATAACACTTTAGTATCTTTACATTCCGTAGTGAACTAGACTTTATATAGAACGGCCCACAAAAGTCTGTTCCCGTTCCGAGAAATGCACGCACGCCCCTTACCCGATCCTCTGGCAAATCTGCCATGAAAGGTTGCGTTGGTCGCGCCCTAGACCGAAAGCACTGAATGCACTTGAATGTGATACGACGACATACACGCCGTGCCGAAACTATCCAGTAGCCCCGAGAAAGAATAGCCGCAAGCGAGTTTGCCCCGACGTGGCAATAAACCTTATGATAGTGTGTAACTAATAAGTCCGTGAATTTACTCTTTCCTGGTAAAAGGATTTGATGCCGAGAGCTATACGGTAATTCCGAAGCCGATATCCGACCGCCGACCCTAATTATGTCATCCCTATCAATGAGCAAATTAAGCCGTTTACATGAAGTTCTTATAATCTTGCCTGTTTTTAAAGCATTGATTTCTTCCGCAAAGTGTTCTGATTGTACCATCCGAGTTAAACACAGTAATGCATTTCTACGTTCCAAAGTAGAAAGGTTTTTTCAGAGTGACCGTTCCGAACCGCAACAAGTAACCTGTCACATTTAATAGCGTCTCATAAGAGCTATACCTATCTAGTAAATTAAATTCCGATTCTACTACTCCGACATTAACCACCTTAGACTTCAGACCGGGCAGCATATCCGATGGATAATCCGTACAATCCGTAGGCCATTGTTCCCGTGAACAATGTAACCACCGCGGCCCCCACCACAGCTGGTGCTGCAGCAGCTCAGTAACCGACGTCCCACGTGATTCTACATCCGCACAGTTCATATCACTGGGAACATGTCTCCAGTTCATTTTAACCTGCGAAGCGTTCATTTGAGAAACCCGATTTCCTTCAAACACCTGTAATTTGTGAGCCGGTGTACGTAGCCACGCCAGTACTATAGTACTATCGCACCACCCTACTACCTCATCAAACTCAATAATGTCCGCAATCGAAGATACCACATGATTAATAAGTTTAGTTAACAATGCGGCACCATTAAGCTCTAGTTTAGGTATTGTCTGTTTTGTCCGTAACGGAGCTACCCTGGACTTGGCCATGAGTAACTTCACGCATACCCTACCCTCCGCGTCAACCGACCGCAAATAAACCGATGCCGCGTACCCTTGCGACGAACCCAATAAATACCAAAATCGACGAACCCTATAATTTTGAAAACCACCGGAGCTATCCACCCTAATGGATCATATAACCGAGATACCATGGACAATATACTACGCCGAGTCACCGTTTTATCATTTGGTAGATTTACCCGATATGTAAAACTATCATCCCGAGGATTCCATTGTATACCGAGAACTTTTATGAGTCCTGTCTCATCCGTGTCATCAAATGTATGAAGCGTTTCTAAATGGTCTAAAGGTAAGCCTTCTAATAGTTCAGGCACGTTAGATGACCATTTCCGAAGTTCGTAACCGGCCGTGTGCATAAGTTCTGTCAACTCAGTTTTTAATGTCAATGCCTCTTGAATAGAATCCGCCCCACCGCTCAAGTCATCAACATAACTATTTGACCGAAGTAACCGAGCCGCCCGAGGGTATTTAGCCTGCCCATCATCAGCCAGTTGATGAAGGCTCCGTATTGCAATAAAGGGACTTGACTTTAAACCGTAAGTATTTGTAGTCAACTCGTAAACAAGCAGGGGTTCCGTAGGAGCCGATCTCCAATACAATAGTTGATATTTCCTATCAGCAGGATTAATCCATGTTTGTCTAAACATCATTTTTACGTCCGTCGTAAATACAACCCGATACCGCCTAAAATTTAGAATTATCTGAGTTATATCATTTTGTAACCGCTCACCCGAATATAAACAGTCCCGAGAAGCGCCCGAGTTTGTTTGTACGCTGCCGTCAAATACAAGGCGAATTTTTGCCGTATCGCCCGATTTAAATTTCCGTGATGTGCAAGAAAATAATGTTCCTCTTCCGAATGTATGTTGAAATAAGAAACCGCCATATGCCCGAGTGCTAAATATTCCGCCATAAATTGTATGTATTTTTCCCGATATTCAGATTGCCGAGCCATTCTTTTTTCAAGAGCTGAAAACCGCCGTAATGCCGTTTGCCGAGAGTCACCCAGCCGAGAGTGACCTGGGATAAGTGGTAGCCGGACCACATATTTGCCGTCCTTATCCCTATACGTGAAACATAAAAGTTTTCACAATCCACGTCCGCCGGATCCCTAATTTTGCTCATAAGGGGCTCTTCTGTCCGCCAGAACCTCTCTACAGCTTCCAATAAAGTCGTTGCCGCGATTTTTCCGATATCACTCGACGCTGCCGAGTCACGACATGACGTCACAGGGCCGAATACTGCGAAGTCAAAAATAGTACCCAACGCATGGGGTCCGCCGCCGCCGCCGACTCCTAGATTAACCTTATAACCAGTAAGGATCTGACCTAAGATGTCACAACCGAATATGACGTCTATCCCAGACGAATAATAACCGTCGCTATCCGAATCCGATATTTGTATATCTCCTTGGGATATACACAGCTTCCGAGCTAAATATGTCGTTGGCTTCTTAAGAACCGCCGCCGTAACCGATAATATTGGGTGACCAGATTTCTCTGGTCTAAAACAAAATTTCACAACATGTTGACTACCGTTAGTACTAATACCGCCTATACCTATCATAGGTGTTTGAGTGTAATACCGTTTCAAACCTAGGTTAGTAACAAGATCACTCCGAATAATAGTTAATTGCGATCCGAGATCTGCAGCCGCGTAGCTACCTTGCCTGTCCGCGAGTCATTATTATTATTACCCTCCGCGTAACCGCGAGGATATCCCAATCGCTGTCCTCCGCCCGACATCGCCATGCAAAGCGCGCGATGGTGTCCCGTATGACCACAGCACCCGCAAGGTTCATTTCGTGTATAAGACGCCGCCCTATGTTGTCCAAAACACCTAAAACACATGCCGTTTGTCCTTACCCATTCTTCCCGTTCGAAAGGCATCATTTTATTACTGAAAGTAACACTCCGTGATAGCATGGCCCGCCCGTGTACAAAACGCACAAGTTGGGACCGAATTTTCCACAACCTTAGTAGTTTTACCTACGTTACTTTTTGTTACGATTTTTACGTCAGCTACGTGCACATTTCGTACCGGCTTGGTTTGACTATTAGTCCCGGTGACCGCCGTATCAATAAGTCTACACTCGTTTTGTAGAAACTCCGTTAGTTGCGCAAACGTAGGTAATGTTTTGTTGCCGCTGCCGTGAGTACGTTCGAATCTGCTCTTTACCTCAAAAGGCAGCCGCGATAGCCCTATATGTAAGAGCATGTAACTCCATTCATCGACCGGTAAATTCAAACACTTTAGAGCGCGAGTTGACTCCAGTAACGGGTTCAACATTGCCGTCCGTAATTCCGTAACCTAAGTTAATACCGGCAAGTTTAAAATCCGCGAAATATGTGAATCCGCCAACAACCGTATGTTTTCGTACCGACCTTTCAAAATCTCTAGACCCGTGTCCAGAGAATCATCCTCCATGGGTAAATGTTGTAATATAGATTTAGGTTCCTTATCAAGATGCGTTATCAAGTAATGATATTTTTCCGTCCGTGAGATATCTTTCCGAGTCATGACTAACGACTCATACAAGCTAATAAAACCTGTCCACGTAAAAATGTCACCATTGAACGTGGTCAGATTTATAGTAGGTAGTCGTGGACGAGACTGACAGGTAGATTTAGCCGCACTATCTTCTGTTGCCTCATTCGCGAAAACCAAAAATGCCGCATCCAACCGATTATACATCTCCGTGGCGTTCTTGTATTTGTCATCATAGCCCCGTATCTTTTCCGCATCCGAATCATCCTTGAGAACTAATAGCAAGCCCTCATATGCCTCGCTTATCGCAGTAAAATGATCTTCCAGTTTTCTCAACCTAGCAGAAAGCACAGATCCCGACTGTGTTGCATTTTCTAACAACGCAATAGAATTAGTTAGCCAATCGTATTGAATTTTGAATTTACATTCATAAGCCTTAGCTTAGTGGCCATAGTTGCAAACAAATGCGAACCGCCCGAACCGAGACAACTGCCGAATTTTTTCTACCTACCCTACAATAATGTTATCCGCAGAACTACTGAATTAATCCCGAGTACCAATGTGATTTTGTGTTATATCTAATTTCCGAATTTAGTTGACCGACCGCCGTATTACCTATGACCTGCACTGAGGTAATAATCAGAGTAAACAAGGTCCGATTTTCACTCGCGCGCTCGCGAAGTAAATATGAACAATGGCCGCCGAATTGCTCACTTGCCGACACGACACGACAATGAATGAATATGGCGCCGCAAAAATACGTAACTAAACCGAACCGAAATGGATAACCGTACCGAAAAATTGATGGTTATGATTCCAACGAACAATTATCGACTATTAGAACTGTAAATCCGGCTCGAAGTGACCAAAATTATGCTCGCTCAAAGCCTTCGACAACCCAGTGGAGCCCGTTTTTGGTTTTGTTCTATGTCAATTGTCAGGCGTTGTTAATCTGATCAATGCTGGATTGGAACCTTACCTTAGCCACGATATTCTGCCGCCTTTAATTAGTATCCGCCGTTCCTCGCGAAGCAAAATGTCCTCGACACCACTTGCTGGCGCCGCGTGGACTGTGACCTGCGACCCTCCAAGGGCCACAAACCGCCGATCCTCAGTGCAATCCTTGCACTGAGAGTTGCATACACACTGCACAATTGTTGGAACCGAAGCACAGAGTCCGAGATTCCATAAAACCGATTAATTTGAATTATTTTCCGGGACCGCAATGAATCGCGTTCCGAGTCCGGCGACCGAGAGAGGGTGTCCGCTCATGCGTACACTAGCGCCACCGTAGGCGCACACGGCCAGGCAGGGAAACCAATACATCAAAGAATCAGAACCACAACGCCCGACCATATGGAAAAGACTAACAATGGTCAATGAAACTTGTTTCTTATACACACACATGCACAATCTCATGGTAATACACATTACATAAGTTTTATAAGTATGTGTGACTATGTCTGTCCTGGTGGCCTGCCTGTACCTACCTACAACCTCGTCACAATATTATGATACCTACCAGAATCGGCAATGTATATAAACATTTAAAGTCTCATATATTTTCTCCGGAACTTTTGGGTAACACAGTTTTGAAAGCTAGCAACACTGTTTTCTTTGCTGCCAACTTGACAGCGAAGGTAATTTAAAGCTGAAACTCTCTTTTGACACCTGTCACGTAAGTGTACAAAAAGACAGCAACACTCACTTGATTTCGTTCATTTTGTCCTCAAGCTCCTTGTTGAGAGAGCTAGAGTCGTTGACTTCTGAGCGAAGCCTTTGTATCGTCTTCTCTCGGTCTTCGTACTCTTTGACCACCTGAGAAAGATAAGATAAGATGATATCATAGTAGGAGCAGTAGAGCGCTTATTTGCACGCAAATTGTATGTGACGATGAAACTTTACTAGTTGCTCGTTGCGGCGGCTTTGCAAGGCGATTTTTGTTTAGCATATATATAATACGCATCAAGCCTCAGATTAACGAAACTCTTTGCATAAAAAAAACTCTGTACATTGCGCATAGTGAATTACTCTATGGTAGTTGTTTTGTCAAATAGGTCCTATACCATAGAAAAAGTAAGCAAAGAGTTTTGTTAATCTGAGTCCGCTAGCAATACTGACGACGGTTCCAGGTCCCGCGGTTGGAATCCTGCCTGGGAAAAAAAACCCCAGGTCTTGCATGTTTATATGCTTGCGACGCGGCTGTTTCTGGTTCTCACGACACAGTATCCTAGTGTAGGGCCAGAAATATATATGTTATGTTGATAGATAGATAGATAGATAAAGCGTTTATTCAATCGTCATAATACACAAAACAGAACACAGAAAATAACAAGTAGACATGGAATAGAAACAACAATTAAGTAGTTCAGGGTGATCAGACGTATAAGATATTACAATTCAGGAAAAAAGCGTGCGTTCTATCGTGGCGAGTTGTGTTCGGCGATGGTGAAACGGTTCCGGCTCAGCATATGCTACAGGAAGACCTGTAGCGCTGGTATTCTGTCGGAACCAGATTAATTTGGGTGTGATATTTAAGGTGTTGATTTGTCTACGTGGTTAATATTGATTAAATATATAAATATGATAAAAAGGAAAGCTTTTCGAAAGAAACTAGGGAATATTTGTGTTTAAGTGTGAGATGTGATTTGTGAGAAAAAAATATACACATTTTTCAGTATTGGGAAGGGATGTCGCATTTTAATATTCGAGTTAAGTACAATATATTATTATTTTCAAAAATGAAGGGCCCAACGAATAAACGGACATAGCCTCAGACCTCCGTCCCTTGAAAGGCCAGTAAATACTCTCTATAGGAGGATTTAAAGCCGTTTAAAGAAACTTGATACCTGCTCGTCTCCCCGATCCATGCAGTCGATCCTGGTCTGCAGCTCGATGCAGTGCGCCTGCAAGGCGTTCAGCTGCGAGGGCAGCTCGTCGAACTCTCGCTTGTACGGGAACTGCGGGTCCTGCGGCAGCTTGTCCCCGGAGGAGCGCTTGGCTTCGGTCAGCTTCTGCTTGGCGGTGGACTTCGCTCGGTTGAGCAAGTTCTCGATGTTCTCTAGGGTCGCCTGTGCAACAAATAGGCTGTTGGTTAGATCAATACAGTACGGTTTACGATGCGCATTTGGTACGCACACTGCAATCCCTGGTTTACATTGTAAGCACGCAAATAAAGGGCAAAAATATGTGTACACAGCATGTTATAAAAAAAGAGTATGTGCCTAATTAAAATTAAACATACAATAAATCAAAGAACACTAAAGAAGAAATTAACAATTTAAACAAATGAAATTACACATAAAACAGTTTCAACAAATAAACAATTTCAGTCATTTAGCAAAATCTGCAGAATTTTAACAATTTACAGAAAATAGAAAATAATTTACAGAAAATATTATATATGTATAGTGCACTCACAACGCAAACAGCGCTCGTAAGCGCATCGTGAACCGCACCGTTAGTATGCATGACAGGGCTGCACAAATCTTACAAAATGGTAGCCCTAGTGCATGACGGGAGGGGACGCCCGCTGTATATAAGCGGATGGTCGATCCACAACTGTGACTACGATCATACTGACGATCCACTCAATCACAAGTCAGTGACTTATTACAATACGGTATTTGGCAAGGTAGTCCAATAAATCTAGAAAAGTGCCTCAAAATGAACCTATTTCAACAAAAAAAAAATGACAATGAGAATTGTATATTTCCAGCAATTGTATTTTATAAACTCAATTTTTTGTTAAAAAGACAGCATTTCACTAGGACGTCACATGCAAGTATTTCATAGAACTCGTGAACAAAATTACCGTTTTGACAGATCCTAAAAAGTATATATTTTGACTAGCAGTCAAATACCGTATTGTGGATACTGCCGTTATGGTCTACCAGTCATGTATGCTCAGTACTGAGATATTGCTTAAGGCGGCAGTCTTGTGTTCTTGCAGTAATTATCCGAAACTAAGACCTTATTTTTAGTTATTCAAAAGCTACAAATGAAATTTATTTAACATCACTTTACAGAGTGGGGTTTCGAGTTTCCAAAACATATTAGTTTTTTTACTTTGATGTTACTTTTAATTGCTGTGTTAGGCTTTAAATATACCCGTGTTTACGTTCTGCGCGTTGAAGGTCTAATTCATGCACACGTCACGTAAAAAATATGGCAAAAAAACGAAATGTATACAGATAACATTGATTCTTAAATCCTCTACAATAATCTTACCTGCTTATATTTTAGAAAAAAGCCTTAGTTTTCTTATTTTAAGTGGCTTAATTAGTGGTAATTTTAAGAAATCGACCATATCTAAAACTTATTTTTTCTTTTAAAAAACATATTTTGGAGAAGTCACAATTTAACCACTTACGAAGCAACTATTAAGTTATGAAATTAAAAAAAAACTGTATTGAAAAATACATTATAAGTACCTTTTAACTTCTTGAGTGTTTATAAACAAATACGCGCCGAAATTTCAGTCAGTTCCGCTGGGACATCCCAGCGTTCGGACGTGTGATTTGTAGCTTGTTTTGCCTTTACCTCTCGCTCGCACGGAAGCTCTCTCTCCCACGAGCGACTCTTACCCCGGTGCCGGGACGCGGCCCAGCTCGCATTGAAAGTTGCTCTACTTGAAATAGTGCTTGACTATACTGTCAGTAATTATCGAGTATGGATCGGAAAAGAAAGAAATATCCCTGTACCAAAAAAAAGAAGAGTAAATTAAAAGTTGAAATAATGAAAAAAAACCGTTTAAATAGGTAAGTTGAGTTCTACTTATATAGCTTAATGTATTTACTTTCCGAATGAGGACCATGAATAAATTTAAATATTATTATGATGATAAGTCCAAAATGTCTATTATTTTAGTTTACAGTATTTTTTTGAATATTTTAGTTTACAGTTAATTGCTTAGTTATTTCAAAACATGATCAATAATTCAAATTATCATAATGCATATTTCATTCAAGTTTTTAATTGGTTACATGGTCTTAATTATTTTACATAATCTATATACCTATAATTCACAGTAAAACCACACCAACTGAGTCTTTGGATCGTCAGCCAATGTCAGATATTAGCAACAATCCACTTCAAGTAAAGGATATTGTGCATTGGTAAGAAATCTATCTTGTTTTAATAAAAAACAATACTTATTTATGGGCTTCTCCCACTTGCGTGCGAGCAGCGAGTTGTCGTCGCGTGGTCCACCCGCCGTCCGTGCGTGGACAGCTTGCAATGTATATTGCCTTTTGTATTAAAATCGAAGCAGTCATCCGGTTATAAATATTTAAAATGTGTAGTGCTTACGAAATATTGAGTTGATTATATTTTATAAATAAGCAAAACATAACAGCAATAACTTTACAATTTGATTAATTTCAGTGATGAAGAGATCAAAACTCAGTCTTCTAAAGATAGCATTTTAGTAGAAACGGAAAATTCCACACCAATGCTAGCTAATGTCGAATTAGCAAATGAGAATGCGAACAAAGAAAATTTGGTAAAGTTGAAAAAATATGATTTACATTGACTTATATTACCCATCATAGTATAACTAAATATGTTTTGTTTGTTTTTAGGTAATCAAGAAGAGGCTTAAACGAAGAGCAAACAATAGCCTACCTTTTAGAAGGATTTTCAAAAGAAAGGTAATATAATATGGGCACAGGAAATGTGACTCATAGCACTAAGGGCCATTACTCCGCCTCAACTTCAGAATAGCTTCTACTTCGTTACCTTTTATTATTTACCTTCACAATAACCTATTTCTTTTCAGTGCCAGCAACCTGATCACTGCTTTGAATTTGAAACCGAACGCGAAGATGCACTCTGTGACAAAAGTGACTCCTTTGTTTTAGATGGACGTAGAATTGTTTCTCTTAGTCATTTCTTGGCATCTTTGCAAGCGATTGCAGATCACAGTGCAGCATCATTCGGATGCAGATTTTCAAATTTAAAATGCATTGGCGAGACCAGAAAAGGTTTTATTTCAACTCTTCAACTGAAGTGTGATGTTTGCAACGTAATATTTGATATAAGCACTGATGATCCCGCTTCTAATTATGATATAAATCATGGTGTTGTCGCCGGCACCATCAGTTTTGGCTGCGGGCTTGAAAATTTAAACGAATTGAGGGCAAACGCTAACATACCCGCTATGTCAAAAAGTTTGTATTCTAAAACTAGCCAAGTTGTCTATGACTGGTATCACAAAACGGCAGAAAAAGAAATGCACAAGGCAGGAGAAGAGGAAGCACAACATGCGAAAGACATTGGTAGCGTTGAAAGCGAAGGAAATCCTATGATAGTTGTAATTGCTGACGGATGTTGGTCCAAACGATCATTTCGAAACAATTATGCAGCTGCATCCGGCGCTGCAGCAATAATCGGTGCCTTTACTGGAAAACTTTTATACCTAGGTTTAAAAAATAAATACTGCATGATTTGTGCTCGAGCAGCCAATAAGAAAACTGAGCCAAAAGAACATACATTCTATAAAAATTTCACAGGAAGTTCATCCAGTATGGAATCAACTGCACTGGTTGAAGGCTTCAAACAATCTCTTGACACGCACGGTTTGATATATGAAAAATTGATATCAGATGGTGATTCAAGCACCATAAAAAAAATTTTGAGTAGCAACCCCTACAAAAATGTAAAAGTTGAGAAGATCGAATGTCGTAATCACCTATTGAGAAACCTATGTAATAAGTTAAGACTTCTCATAAAAGACACTCAAATTCCGATCCAACAAAGAAAACTTTTTACAGAGGCAAAAATAATGAAATTGAGGAGATACGTCGTACGTGCAATAAAGTTAGGAAAACATGCGGAGGTTTCACAAACCGAAAAGGTATCAAATCTTAACGGAGATATTTACAACGCCTTACGCCATGCTTTAGGAGATCACACAAAATGTGAAGATCAGATATGCCCTGCAACTGATAAACTCGACATAGATGTGACGCAAAATTTGCAAAACACGTCTCTTTGGTTGAAAATGAGCCAACACGTCTCTTATTTAGCATCAAATGCTTTTGCATTTGATGCTAAATAAGCCTTGTTTATGACGTCGACAGCAACGCGGCTGAAACATTTAACTCAGTTATAGCCAAATATGTCGGAGGTAAGAGAATAAATTACACTCTCAGAAATTCTTACCAAGAAAGATGTTCAGCCGCTGCGATCTCTTTTAACACAAAATCATCAATCACTGCAGTCAACAGGTTTATATTTAATAAGCCTACAGGTAAATACACAAGAATATATGAGACGCATAAAATGAAGCCAAGAAAATATACAAGACAGTTTAGGAAAAGGTTTTGTGCTGCTACAACAAACGACCCAGACTATGGTCCAAACGCACAACGCCCGGACATGTCGGAAGAAGATTTTGAGGTCAAAAAACAATATTTTTTAAGAGATTTGGAGGTCGATACAGATGAGCGAGATGCTATTCAAAAAAATAATATCCAACAAAGTAGTAGCCAAGACTGGATAGAACAAAGAAAAAAAAGACTGACCGCTTCTCTTTTCGGTAAAATCTGTAAAAGGAAAAACAGTATAAGTTGTGCTCCACTAGTAAAGTCCAAAGATTTATCTAAAGTTCCGTCGATTGCGTATGGTAAAGTAAATGAAGAGAAAGCCATTTCCCAGTTAGCTCATCAGCTAAAAATTAAAATCAAGCGATGTGGGTTATACATTCACAGAAGCAAATGCTTCTTGGGTGCCACTCCTGATGGCATTTATGAAGACGAAGAAGGAAAAACAGGCATTATAGAGGTGAAATGTCCATTATCTGCTAAAGATATGAATCCTGAAGACGCAATTAAAGAGAACAAAATTAGGTTCTGGAAATACGACACAAAAAAGAAGTCGTATAAAGTAGATACAAATCACGATTATTATTATCAGATACAGGGGCAGCTAAATATAACTGAGCAAAGTACTTGCATATTTGCGGTTTGGACGGGTGACCAGCAACCGATGAAAGTAGAATACATCGTAAGAGATAGGGGTGTTTGGGAGTCGAAAATGGTCGGTCCTTTGACACAATTTTATGATCAATGTCTTCTGCCAGAACTGATTGACTCGCGCCTAGAACGTTCAATGCCAATTAAAAATCCACCGCACATAATAGCAGCAATAGAAAATAAAAATCAAAATAATACCAAAAAGAAGATTAATAAGAAAAAAAATACTAAAATTGAGGTCTGCGTAACAATTGACGGATGAAAAAAAAGGCAAAAAATTGACATTAAAATTTCTAAAATCCATAGACTAATCAGCCAGGCCACAACATGCCAGCCATGCCACAACAATTTGTAAATATTTTGTAATTAGCTTTTGTAGACGATCTTTGTAGACTGCTGTAAGTCATTTTTTGCAGAAAATCCTGTAAATATGTTATTCTTGCAGTTATTAATTTTAATTATAATGCTTTTGGAAAATCCATGTTGTTTATTTCCAAGGAACATACTTACATTGTATACATAGATAGAACACTTATTTAAATGTATATGGTTATTGTACATCACATACATATACATGTAGATATGCGAAAAAAAAATTTTTTTTTGTCCGTGCAACGAACTAATAAGTATAATAGTTTAATACTTAAGTACTTATCAATTCGTTGCACCGACAGCCCGTGTTATTTTATTTCGTTGCATGTGATAGTTGTGATGTTCAAAGATTTTTAAAGAATAAACTTATACAAACCATAAAATACATATATATACCTACACATTATAATAAATTAACATACAAATATTATACGAGAAGAGCACATAATGGCATTACTTAAATTTTTGTTACGAGATGAAACTCGTAGTTAAATAATAATTATATACGCGTGTAATAAAGTAGAGCAACCTTCTCGTGCAGTTTCTAACGTCTAAATGCAGCGGGGGGAGCACCACTTCAACTAACGTCACTAAGTGTCACGACACTGTCGCGCAAAACGAGACCGCGCCCTTAACTTTATGGGGAAATTTCACAAAAGAAATGCTTTAGGGCCATATGGGGCACGTGTTGGAGGGCTTCTTGTAAGCCACTTTAAAAAAATCATAAAATACTCACATTTCCTTGCCTATACACATTTTCGAAACATGCAAGTTTGTTTGAAACATTTAGAGCTGTTTAAGCAACGGGTTATCACTTATAGACGAATAGGTACTCAAGAACCACCTGAACTTCCCGGTCCTCGCTTAGAATTATTTAGGAGAAACTGTGTTTATATGGCAACACAGATATACAATAGTGTACCCAAAAGTATTCAGGCTCACCCAACACAATCGTTCTCTACGAAACTGTTTACTGAGCTCGCTTCAGAAGTATTCAGGCTCACCCAACACAATCGTTCTCTACGAAACTGTTTACTGAGCTCGCTTCAGAAGTATTCAGGCTCACCCAACACAATCGTTCTCTACGAAACTGTTTACTGAGCTCGCTTCAGAAGTATTCAGGCTCACCCAACACAATCGTTCTCTACGAAACTGTTTACTGAGCTCGCTTCAGAAGTATTCAGGCTCACCCAACACAATCGTTCTCTACGAAACTGTTTACTGAGCTCGCTTCAGAAGTATTCAGGCTCACCCAACACAATCGTTCTCTACGAAACTGTTTACTGAGCTCGCTTCAGAAGTATTCAGGCTCACCCAACACAATCGTTCTCTACGAAACTGTTTACTGAGCTGGCTTCAGAAGTATTCAGGCTCACCCAACGCAATCGTTCTCTACGACATTGTTTACTGAGCTCGCTTCAGAAGTATTCAGGCTCACCCAACACAATCGTTCTCTACGAAATTGTTTACTGAGCTCGCTTCAGAAGTATTCAGGCTCACCAACACAATCGTTCTCTACGAAACTGTTTACTGAGCTCGCTTCAGAAGTATTCAGGCTCACCCAACACAATCGTTCTCTACGAAACTGTTTACTGAGCTCGCTTCAGAAGTATTCAGGCTCACCCAACACAATCGTTCACTACGAAACTGTTTACTGAGCTCGCTTCAGAAGTATTCAGGCTCACCCAACACAAACGTTCTCTACGAAACTGTTTACTGAGCTCGCTTCAGAAGTATTCAGGCTCACCCAACACAATCGTTCTCTACGAAACTGTTTACTGAGCTCGCTTCAGAAGTATTCAGGCTCACCCAACGCAATCGTTCTCTACGACATTGTTTACTGAGCTCGCTTCAGAAGTATTCAGGCTCACCCAACACAATCGTTCTCTACGAAATTGTTTACTGAGCTCGCTTCAGAAGTATTCAGGCTCACCCAACACAATCGTTCTCTACGAAACTGTTTACTGAGCTCGCTTCAGAAGTATTCAGGCTCACCCAACGCAATCGTTCTCTACGACATTGTTTACTGAGCTCGCTTCAGAAGTATTCAGGCTCACCCAACACAATCGTTCTCTACGAAATTGTTTACTGAGCTCGCTTCAGAAGTATTCAGGCTCACCCAACACAATCGTTCTCTACGAAACTGTTTACTGAGCTCGCTTCAGAAGTATTCAGGCTCACCCAACACAATCGTTCTCTACGAAACTGTTTACTGAGCTCGCTTCAGAAGTATTCAGGCTCACCCAACACAATCGTTCTCTACGAAACTGTTTACTGTGCTCGCTTCAGAAGTATTCAGGCTCACCAAACGCAATCGTTCTCTACGACATTGTTTACTGAGCTCGCTTCAGAAGTATTCAGGCTCACCCAACACAATCGTTCTCTACGAAATTGTTTACTGAGCTCGCTTCAGAAGTATTCAGGCTCACCCAACACAATCGTTCTCTACGACATTGTTTACTGAGCTCGCTTCAGAAGTATTCAGGCTCACCCAACACAATCGTTCTCTACGAAACTGTTTACTGAGCTCGCTTCAGAAGTATTCAGGCTCACCCAACACAATCGTTCTCTACGAAACTGTTTACTGAGCTCGCTTCAGAAGTATTCAGGCTCACCCAACACAATCGTTCTCTACGAAACTGTTTACTGAGCTCGCTTCAGAAGTATTCAGGCTCACCCAACACAATCGTTCTCTACGAAACTGTTTACTGAGCTCGCTTCAGAAGTATTCAGGCTCACCCAACACAATCGTTCTCTACGACATTGTTTACTGAGCTCGCTTCAGAAGTATTCAGGCTCACCCAACACAATCGTTCTCTACGAAACTGTTTACTGAGCTCGCTTCAGAAGTATTCAGGCTCACCCAACACAATCGTTCTCTACGAAACTGTTCACTGAGCTCGCTTCAGAAGTATTCAGGCTCACCCAACACAATCGTTCTCTACGAAACTGTTTACTGAGCTCGCTTCAGAAGTATTCAGGCTCACCCAACACAATCGTTCTCTACGAAATTGTTTACTTAGCTCGCTTCAGAAGTATTCAGGCTCACCCAACACAATCGTTCTCTACGAAATTGTTTACTTAGCTCGCTTCAGAAGTATTCAGGCTCACCCAACACAATCGTTATCTACGAAATAGTTTACTGAGCTCGCTTCAGAAGTATTCAAGCTCACCCAACACAATCGTTCTCTACGAAACTGTTTACTGAGCTCGCTTCAGAAGTATTCAGGCTCACCCAACACAATCGTTCTCTACGAAATTGTTTACTTAGCTCGCTTCAGAAGTATTCAGGCTCACCCAACACAATCGTTCTCTACGAAATTGTTTACTTAGCTCGCTTCAGAAGTATTCAGGCTCACCCAACACAATCGTTCTCTACGAAATTGTTTACTTAGCTCGCTTCAGAAGTATTCAGGCTCACCCAACGCAATCGTTATCTACGAAACTGTTTACTGAGCTCGCTTCAGAAGTATTCAAGCTCACCCAACACAATCGTTCTCTACGAAACTGTTTACTGAGCTCGCTTCAGAAGTATTCAGGCTCACCCAACGCAATCGTTATCTACGAAACTGTTTACTGAGCTCGCTTCAGAAGTATTCAGGCTCACCCAACACAATCGTTCTCTACGAAACTGTTTACTGAGCTCGCTTCAGAAGTATTCAGGCTCACCCAACACAATCGTTCTCTACGAAACTGTTTACTGAGCTCGCTTCAGAAGTATTCAGGCTCACCCAACACAATCGTTCTCTACGAAACTGTTTACTGAGCTCGCTTCAGAAGTATTCAGGCTCACCCAACACAAACGTTCTCTACGAAACTGTTTACTGAGCTCGCTTCAGAAGTATTCAGGCTCACCCAACACAATCGTTCTCTACGAAATTGTTTACTTAGCTCGCTTCAGAAGTATTCAGGCTCACCCAACGCAATCGTTATCTACGAAACTGTTTACTGAGCTCGCTTCAGAAGTATTCAAGCTCACCCAACACAATCGTTCTCTACGAAACTGTTTACTGAGCTCGCTTCAGAAGTATTCAGGCTCACCCAACACAATCGTTCTCTACGAAACTGTTTACTGAGCTCGCTTCAGAAGTATTCAGGCTCACCCAACGCAATCGTTATCTACGAAACTGTTTACTGAGCTCGCTTCAGAAGTATTCAGGCTCACCCAACACAATCGTTCTCTACGAAACTGTTTACTGAGCTCGCTTCAGAAGTATTCAGGCTCACCCAACACAATCGTTCTCTACGAAACTGTTTACTGAGCTCGCTTCAGAAGTATTCAGGCTCACCCAACACAATCGTTCTCTACGAAACTGTTTACTGAGCTCGCTTCAGAAGTATTCAGGCTCACCCAACACAATCGTTCTCTACGACATTGTTTACTGAGCTCGCTTCAGAAGTATTCAGGCTCACCCAACACAATCGTTCTCTACGAAACTGTTTACTGAGCTCGCTTCAGAAGTATTCAGGCTCACCCAACACAATCGTTCTCTACGAAACTGTTTACTCAGCTCGCTTCAGAAGCATTCTCTAATTAGCTGACCAAAATTTGGGGAATAATAATACCCATGAATATGAGCAATTTCCCCAGGAAACATGTGGTTGGTTGCAAACGAAGAAAAACATGGATCTCCCATAGTAACTTGTAATCAGCTGATCGGGTCAATGTACTGAGGGCCTTTTTTTTTCATTTGCGACCATATGTTTCTTGGGGAAAGTTGTTTATACTGATGGGTACTATCATTCCTCAAAATATGGTGAACTAATTAAATGTCTCCTTGTATAATAGTATTTTTTTGTCTGGCTATTTAAATGTCACTTCCCACGACACAGGGTATCCTAGTGTGGGGCCAGAAGCAATGCATGTGCCTGTATGTAAATGTTTATGTTTAAATAGCATCCGTAATGAGAATTCGATGCCCATTTAGCTGATTATATTTCACCACCCAAGGGACATGAATGGACTACGCGTAGTGCCTGCTCTTGTCTATCACCGCAGTTCAAACTCACCTGAACATTCCTGAGGTCGTCTTTCAGTTCTCTCAACTCGGCTTCCTGGTTGACGATGGCTTTTCGGCTGAGCTCCAATTTCACCTGAGAATATGATGATTATAATACACAATATTATTATGTTGTTCATTGGCAATAATTAGATGAACATATAATGTTTGAATAAGAAAAAACGTGTGGGTCGGACTCGCACAAGAAGGGTTCCGTGCCATCGTACAAGGAAATTTAACGACTAAAAACAATAAAACAAAACCAAAAAGAGAATAATATTATGTCCGTGGTCCATGAGAACCCAGAACCCCAAGGTTGAGAAACCGATATCAAACCAACACCACAACCATGTGATATGCCGCGAAATCTACGTTCACATTTATACCATGATATTCCCCCCCTTAATTTATACAATCTCGCGTAGTTCATTATTAGTTGCTGAAGAGGCAACAGAAATACACATTCTGTGAAAATTTCGTCTCTCTACCTATTACCGGGTTCGAGTCCCGGTGGGGGCAAATAATTGCTTGATGAGAACGGATGTTTGTACCCTAGTCATGGTTGTTTATCTATCTCATTATAATATTTATCTATATAAGTAAGTGTATCGTTGTCTAGTACCCAAGTTACAGGGAATCCTAGTTTGGGGCTAGATCAATGTGTGTAAATATTGTCCAAGGTATTATTATTATTATCACAGTTCATGAGATAAGCCCACTAACAGACGGACGTACGGAAGCGGAGGCTTAGTAATAGAGTCCCGTTTGGCACCCTTCGGGCAAGAAACCCTAGCCCTTCGGGTAAAAATGATCGCAACTGCAAAAGACGTGAAGCAAAAGCGAGTAAGCGAGACAGCGGTACGTGCCTACTATATTATAGTATCTGTGCTAGTACGCTCGCTGTCTCCCTCACTCACGTCGGCGACACATCGTCTCCGGTCGCCTACGAACATCAAATTTTAAACGTTGATAAGTTGTCAACTCTGTGGCCTAACGGTATTCGCACATTGGAAACAATCGTGCCGGTAGCAACATCTGGCCGAGACGGGTACTGGATGGGTGTCCGTGTCTGTGAGGCATTTGTTTCGGACACTTCCGTGATGACCCGTTAACTTCTCAACAACCGAGGGTACTTGGCAAGGGTCGCGATTTAAAACCTTATGCCAAGGTAATGAAATTTAAAACCTATGACGGAAACGTGGCGTTAGCTAACGCCGGTGTTAACGGAAGAATTAAGCTATAGGTCCCGGCTTCTATCGCCACTCGGTGGTAGTAGTCGTGAAGCTGTGTCTGAGGCCTTAATAGGGCAACTTGATAACTTCGAACAGTCGGGCTGGCCACTAGCCCGACACCTATCCATCGACCCGCACTGAGCCAGCGTGGTGGAGTATGGCTCAATCTTACTCGTATCCGGGTCTGTGCCCCTCGGTGGGTACAATAATGGAATACATTAATTAATTTATTCTATTTATAAGTTGTTAACTCTCAAATGTCCGCCAATCTGACGCTTCTCGTCTACGCCATGTGCAAAATTCGCAAGCGCTGATTGATCTAACTATGCTCACCGGCTTGAAGACCTATGGCGCGCAGCGGCCGAGGCTCTGCCTCCCAAACAAGAGGTCCCAAGTTCAAATTCCTGTCGGAGGGGAAGGAAAAAATGCCTAGGTCTTGGGTGTGACGTCGCTGTTTCTAGTTCCCACGACACAGGGTATCTTAGTGTGGGGCCAGAAGCAGTCGGTATTTGCCTGTGTATGTTATGTTTGTTTTCTTATGTTTATGTTTATTTAATCACTTACCTTCCACATTTCACCGTTCAATAGTTTGCTCTGTAGTGACTTCATCAGCTCGTTCATATCACTATGCAGCTTACCCTGGAAAGGAAAGTATCACAAGCCATTACAGTCACAACCGTCTAAACACTATACTATTCTAGAGATGTAGTCGATATCGATAGTTAGTTACCAAAAAGGCACCCAACCAATTATAGTTGAATATTACTGGCCAGGTGAACAAATTATAGTTGATCACCTGGCCCTAGCCACATCTAGCTATTCTTCTCATAAGTGATACGAAAAGGTATTTAGATTAATTGAGTAACTATATTATTGGAGTCAGATTACAGACTTGTTTCTCAGTGTTTCACATGAACAGTTATATGTGGGAGCACATAATCAATGGTAGTACGTTGTACGTAGTAAGTTACAAGTTGCAAGGTCCATAATTATAATAACCGACCTGAATGGCCGAGTCGGCAGTAACCCTGCCTTCGAAGCCAAGGGTCCCGGGTTCGAGTCCCGGTGGGGGCAAACATTTGTTTGATGAGAACGGATGTTTGTACCCTAGTCATGGTTGTTTATCTGTCTAAGTATAATATTTATCTATATAAGTATGTGTTTCATTGTCTAGTACCCAAGATACAGGGAATCCTAGTTTAGGGCTAGATCAATGTGTGTAAATAGTGTCCAAGGTTTTATTATTATTATTTTATTATTAACTCATTTCTACATGTATTTGATTTGCAACGAGCCGACGTCTCTAGCTCTGAGGTTTGTAGGTCGGGCGACTGACCTGATATCCTGACCTCACAACTGCAGTCTTGGTAGTCATCGAGGTGAATGGCGAGCTAGCAGCCAACCACCGAGCACCAATCTCGGTGAACTTGAACGTACGTGCTGACTCAAGGTAAAACTTACTGGAGGTAAAGCTTTGCATATTCTTAGATTCATATAGATCAGATAAGTCTTAATAGCCACAAACCATAATTGTTTACAAATTCTGAAGGTGAGATGCCAAGTCTAACCCCAAGAAACTCGGCTGGCTTCAAAAGGTGAAATTCTGAAGGTGAGATGCCAAGTCTAACCCCAAGAAACTCGGCTGGCTTCAAAAGGTGACTTCATCAGACCTTTCTTAAGTTTCTGTTTGTTGGCCTTATTTTTGTGTTACATTATGCGCAGCCTATCTTTGCATCACGTAAACGATGACGCATAAACATTCAGTTTCATAATTTCCATAAGGTTTCCATAAATTAACTCATAGACATATCACATTGGCGTTTTTAACTCAGCAGCCGATACCAAACACTATTCAATATTAGGCTTAATGCCTATATTGAGTAGTGTAATGGTAGTTTGCATGCAACATTGGAATCTGTTCCAAGTAATTTAAATTAGTTCATAAGACAATAGAGGAAATCTCTAGCATACAAGAGCCACTTAATATGTCAAAATGTAAGCCCCAGTTAAATATTGCCCATCAAAACCTCCAGGGGCTACCTGGCAAAGAACTTGTATTAGAATTATTAGATATTATTTGTGTTACAGAACACTGGTTGAAGGAAAGTATGATATCTTTTAAAATAAATAATTACAAAATTGTCAGTTGTTACAATAGAAAGACTGCTGATAGAGGTGGTTCTTTAATCTTAGTAAAAAATAATATTAAGGTGAAACAAGGGAAAGATATTCTTGCACTTACTGTTGAAAGACAAATAGAGGTATCCTGTGTTGAGTTAGATAGCCATATTGTTGTTTGTGTCTACAGGCCACCGAGGGATGAAAAAGGCCATGGCAATTTCGAAATATTTGAGAAAATTATGGAGGAAGCCCTCACTAAATTATGTAATAACAGAAAAAAGTTAATTATTTGTGGCGATCTTAATGTAGATTTGCTTGTAGGAACAACAATGAAACAACGATTAATAACTTTATTCAAATCGTTTAATTTATGTCATGTATTTTTAGAGCCGACTAGATTTACACTTACCAGCCAAACTTGCTTAGATAACGTTTTTTGTGACTGTGCATTCACAAGTAAAAGTGTAATTAACTGCTTACCTTCCGATCACAGTGGTCAAACAGTTTCATTCCCAATTGCTATTAAGGACAAGACTGGTCCATCATTTTTATAGGCCTATTACATCCCATAGACTAGAGACATATACGAAAAACTTAGATATAAATTTGCCAGTACCGGATTTTAATGAACAGATCCCAAACAAAATCTACTCAGACTTCTTCAACATTATTCAGACAGTATTCAATAAAGTTTTTAAATTAAAGAAAGTCAGTGACTACAACGGTAAATCTAAATTTAATGACTGGGCAACGTTTGGAATTCGTAAAAGAAGAGTTATCTTGTATGACCTTTATGATCAAAAAACCTATAACTTTGATCGAAAATTTCATGACTATGTTAAAAAATATTCCAAAACTTTCAAGTTAGTTTGTAGAACTGCAAAAACTTTACATATTCATAATTCATAATTCTTTATTGCACACACATATTCAATTTAAAAGGTAACATTAGGAGAAATCATATGTACAAAGGCGAGCTTATCTCTAAAAAGAGATTTCTTCCAGCAAACCAAGGCATGAAAGGGAAATGTATCATGAAAGGGTAGGCAGTGTACAATATCTAATATCTAATTTATACTAAAATACATATAATATAAAATACGGAAAAAAAATACTTATATACCAGACTACTAAATACAATACATACATATACCTGCAAATATAGTTTATATATTATAATGATATACCTACATACTATAACTCTCACGAAAGAGAGAGGAAGTGCTCTTTTACCCGGTTTTTGAAAGAGACAATAGTGGGAATGTCTCTTATAGTGCAAGGTAGTGCGTTCCACAGTCGGACCGCCTGCAGCCTGAATGAGTGCTCATATGCCGAGGTGTTATGCCTTGGAGTGGCTAAGAGTGAGACCGTGTGAGATCTCCGGTGCCGATCTCCTGAAAAGAGATACTCAAAGCGTTCTCGAAGGTAGCTGGGGTAGCGCGGGTTTTTCAATATATTGAAAAGATAAGAGAGAATATGAGTGTCTCGGCGACGACGAATTGGAAGCCACCCCAACTCTTTGCGATATTGAGAAACATGGTCGAATTTGCGCAACCCGAAGATAAACCGAATCCCAAGATTCTGAAGTCGTTCGAGTTTGTTCAGTAGATCTTCGTTCGCGCTCGCCCAACAGACATCGGCGTAGTCGATTAGCGGCAGAAGAAGGGACTGAGCAAGGGTGATTTTGGTCTGCCGTGGCAAGAAGTACTGCAAACGCCTGAGGGAGTGAAAAGACGCAAAGACCCGTCTGCTGACCTCGCTGACATGTGGAGACCAAGACAGCAGGTTATCAAAAATAACCCCAAGGTTTTTCGCCTGATCTGTATACTCTATTGTGATGCCATTATATAACACAGGAACAATATGTTTTTGTATCAAGGAAAGCGTGTGCCTGGTTCCTAACAGCATGGCTTGTGATTTGGTCGGGTTTACCAACAGCCCGTATGATAAGGCCCAGTCTTTCACATTCTCGAGGTCAGCATTCAGTGCCTCCACGGTTGAGGCTACACCGCAGGGGCAAATGTGGCGATAAATTTGGAGATCATCTGCGTACAGATGATATGAAGAAGAGATAACGTCGGAGATAGAGTTGATGAAGACTGAAAATAGAAGAGGAGAGAGAATACCACCTTGAGGTACTCCTGAGGAAAGATCACACCATTGAGTTTCAGTCTCTTCAGACTTAATGCGTTGCTGACGACCTCTCAGGTATGAGTGGAACCAGTTAGCAGCATGGACGGAGACATTCAGTGAGCTCAATATAGCGACCAGAATGTCAAAATCGACGCAGTTAAAGGCATTGCTGAAGTCAAGCAGGGCTAGGACCGTGACCAACTTCTGATCCATGGCTAGCTGTATGTCATCGCTGACTTTTAAGAGTGCTGTGGTAGTACTATGGCCCGGTCTGAACCCAGATTGGAAAGGATTGAGAAGTTTGTTTGATGAAAGGTAGGAAGAGAGTTGGGAGTGGACTATGGATTCAAGGACTTTGGAGAGAATGGGTAAGATAGATATGGGCCTATAATCTTTGAAGGAGGAGGGATTGGATTTTTTTTGGCAGTGGGATAACGAGTGCTTTCTTCCACAGGCTAGGAAAGGAGCTTACCGAGAGAGAGAGAAGTTGATGATGTGGGTAATTGGAGGAAGCAACTCCTCAAGGACGCTGTGGATCATCTGATGGCTGACGTTGTCGCCACCAGCAGCTTTGGATGTGATAGCTAGCACTGCCTTTCTAACTGCACCGATTCCAACAAGCTTAAAGTTAAACGGTGAGGTGCAGACTGCAGCCCTCGACCGTAGACAATGAAGGGTTGCCTCCTTAGTGGTAGGGTCCATCACGACGGGAGGAGAAGAAAAAAACTGGTTGAGACCGTTGAGATCGATATTACTTGAAGAAGATTCCTGGGACTTGCCAACACCAATGGTCTTAAGGAACTTCCATACCTGAGCTGGAGTGTACATCTCTATACGCTCATGGATGTGGCGTCGCTTGGCATCGCGGCACATGCGGTTGCACAGGTTGCGGAGGCGTTTAAAAGCTAGAAGATTGTCGTTGGTCGGGTCCCTCTTATATCGCCCTTTTGCACGGTTTCTTTTTGCCATTAAACGCTTGATGGCGTCGGTCAGCCACGGGGCAGGAAGATGTTTGACCCTGACTTTCTTCATTGGTGCATGCTTGTCGAAGAGCCCAAGGACAATTGAGTTGAACTTCAGGATTTTGTCATCAACGGTCTCACAAGTCATGACAGGGTTCCAATGAACAGATGAGGCATCGGATTTAAGGGAGTCGAGGTCCACACCTTTGAAGCTCCGAATATCCAGAAATTTGGCTTTGCGCTTAGGGGGCCTAACTCTGTATGAAAGATAAACCAGGTCGTGATAAGAGAACGGAGCGGTAAGCTGACCATGAGAAACCACCTTGGCTGTGTTGGAGATGATCATGAGATCGAGTAGGGAGGGAGTACAATGTGGTTGAAAGTGAGTAGCGCCGACGGGAAGAATATGTAAGTTGAAGGAATTTACAATAGATTCAAGTTTGGTAGAGCGGGCGTTATTTTTAAGAAGACAGGTGTTAAAATCCCCGAGGATGAGAGTGTCACTATAGAGAGGGGTCAAGTCACATAGTAGCTTTTCAAAAGATTCAAAGTAATCGATGCGGAGTGAGGGGCTATAATAAACACCCAGAAGAATATTGTTGTGACGCAAGCTGACCTCAAGGAAGAGATGCTCAGCCGAACCAGAGTACAGGCTTGGCGAGTGGCTGATGACTTTACAAGGAATGTCAGAACGTAAGTAGATTGCAACGCCGCCATCAGCTTTACCCGTCCTATCGTTGCGATAGAGCCTGAACCCTGGCAGAGAATACAAGGAGGAAGGAAGAGATGGTTTGAGAAAGGATTCTGAGACAAGAACTCCATGTATATTCTGATCGCTGAAAGCTTCAAGGAGGTCAGCATAGCTAGCAGGAATACTTTGGGCGTTAATATGTACGACATTGAAATTTAACTCCGACTGCGTGAACACGCGTTTCAGGCTGCTGGACAGTGACGCGTCCGCCAGGGAGTCGGCACTTCCTGTACCAAGAGAGTCACCGGTGGAAGAACATGTGAAAATGCTATCTGTAAAATTATATATGATATCCATAAAATAAAATAAATATACTACAATAGCTATAAAATAAATATAAAACTAATCTATAATCCTTGCCTTACGAGGTATAACTCTAAATTAATTAAAATACTAAAAGCCTGAACCCAGTCACACTGGGGTTGCTGGGAAAGGAATCCATTACATCATTACACATTACACAGTTTGAGACAATACACTAAAAACGAACAAGCCGGACCGTGAAACGAAGTTTTTGTAGTTTGAATGGGACGTCATCTACATTTCGTTCCGTTCCGAAAACATGAAAACAAAATAAACATAGATAAAATCAGATATAAATCGAAAGTCGAATCAGACAGAAATGACGTCTCATATTAAGTGATAACAAAGTAAAAGATACATATAGAGTAAGTGGAACACGCCCCACACGTTCCGTTGAAAAATAAATAGACTCAATACATTTATATTATTAATCTGTGATTGACACATGCATGACATTTAGAGATTTGTTGTTTTGAGCTATGTTTTTTTTTATTGATGTGAAGTCAAGATTTTTTTGGAAGAATAAGCGTTATTGAATAGACATAATAAATTATAAACCTACCTACATGCTAAAACAAGAATGAAGAAAGTCCTTATAATCCGCACAAATAAGGAGAACACTTCGGGCACTGCTGCCCGAAAAACTGCAGTTTTTCGGGGAAATGTGACGAAGCGACCTACTTCTTGGCTCCTGGCGGCGGCGGCACTCCTTTGCGCCTGTTGCTGGGGGGACGTTTGTCCATGCCCGACGCTGCAGCAGCCGTGGAAGCAGCAACCGAGGACGCAGCAGTAGCTTTGGGCGCAGCAACAGCAGGGGTCGGCTTGGCAGGCGTCTCGTCTCGCCCAGATTGAGGGGTGGAAGGAGGAAACTTGCTGGTGTACTCCAGCAATTCCGCCATACACTCCACCTTCCGCCTGGTCTTGTCTGGGAGTAATATAATGATCCTGCCCTCCATCGTCTAACATTTTTGCACACCGAAGTGTTTCCTGGCGGCCATAAAAACAGTGTGTCTGGACTTAGTGAGAAACTCTGTCATAGTGATCCCCATCCCCTTTAAGGAAGTCTTGCCCTTCCAAGCCTCAGACCGCGAACTGAATGAACTGAACCTGACAAGCAAGGGTCGGGCTTTTGATGCCTTTCCTTTAGGGCCAAGTCTGTGGACAACACTTATATCTGACACACACTGCGGCGACATCTTCATTTGGTTGCATAATACTGCTTTAGCAACTTCGTCCGCCTGTTCTTCTGCCCCCTCGGACAGCAGAAGCAGAAGCACCTTCCATGAAGCAGAAGCACCTTCCGCCTACTCCCCATCTCGAGCATGTCCTGACCCACAAGTAGCAGCTCCAATTGCGAGCGCAACATGTTGAGGCAGTTCCAAGTAAAGGCCCTGAACTCCATGAACTCGCTGCTGATGGTGCTGAGATCAGGAGGGCTGCTGGACATCGACATGGTAGAGACCTCCCGCAACTCCTTTTCATACTGCGACATCCGGTTATTGAAGGTTTCAGCAATCTTGTCCATGTTGGCGCTTAGCTTTGTATACAAGTCCATGTTGATGTTGTGAAATTGTGTGAATATGATCCAGGTGAGAGTAAATTATTTATCCAGTGTAATGGTAGGTTCAGGCTTGAATTTAACTAATAATATCTGGCATTTAATAGAAGAATTTAATATTAATTTAATATACTATAGAAGACACAAAATTTTGTTGATGTTGGTCTGACTACCCCCAAAGGAAAAAAGTATTAATTATTATAATTATATTATAATAATTAATACTTAATATTAATTTCAGAAAAATTCAAAATTCTAATAATAGAATGAAAACAGTTTGGCAAATAATAAACCGTGAAACTGGCAAAGTTATACCAAGGGACAATGATTTCTGCCTAAAGATAGGTGACGATGTTGTTAAATCCAGCCCTGATGTAGCTCGAGCTTTTGAAACATTCTTCACCAATGTACCCTTACTCACAACAGATCGTCTAAATTCATCTCTCCATATGAAGCACACTTTATTAAAAAATAACACTAGCGTCAGTAAGGTATATTTAAAATATCATCATGTATATCCCCAGGACATTGTCAAAACGTTTGGATTACTTAACTTAAAAAATACGGAAGACCTGTGGGGTATATCAGTCAAAGTCATTGGTTCAGTAATTTTAGTTATAGCCGCCCCACACTTAGCTTATATATTCAATAAATGTGTTGACGATGGGGCTTTCCCAGACCTCATGAAACACAGTAAACTGATACCTCTGTTCAAGTCGGGAGATAAGGGCGATCCTTCAAATTTCAGACCAATATCTGTTCTTCCAACACTAAGTAAAATATTTGAAAAGATTATAAATATTTATTATATATATATATATACTCCATCAAATGCTCTCACACTTCAACCGTATAAAACAACTCCACACCAAACAATACGGTTTCACTAGTGGTAAATCGACTACGGATGCAGGTATTACGCTTATATCTCATATTTATTCTGCATGGGAGGCCGCACAGGATGTTATCTGAGTTTTTTGCGACCTGTCGAAGGCGTTTGATTGTGTTGATTATAATACGCTATTAATTAAATAAAATCATTACGGAGTTAGAAATAAAGCGTTGGATCTACTAAGATCATACCTAAGCAATATAATTCAAAAGGCAGAAGTTAACGGCGTAAAATCTGATGGATCGGGTGTTAAAATTGGCGTTCCACAAGGTTCCATATTAGGCCCTTTCTTATTCCTGGTATATATTAACGATCTGCCTTTTATGGTGGAGAAATTAACTGACATAGTGTTGTTTGCTGATGATACTTCAATGGTCTTCAAAATTGAACGACAAAAAAGAAATTTTGATGATGTTAATGATGTATTGTCTTTAACCTTGAATTGGTTCACAGTTAATAATTTATTGTTAAACGCTGGTAAAACCAAGTGTATCTAATTCTCACTTTCAAATGTCAGGCAAGTTGAGACCAGTTTTGTGTTAGACAACAGCACGTTAGAATTAGTAAATGATACGAAGTTTCTTGGAATAACCATTGATAGAAAATTGCAGTGGGGACATATAGATAAATTGGCTGGTAAATTAAGTTCTGCGGCTTACGCTGTTAGGAACATCAGACAAAGCACGGATGTGGCTACATCTAGACTAGTATATTTTAGTTACTTTCATAGTGTGATGTCCTATGGTATATCTTGTTGTGGGGGAAAGCAGCGGATATTCAAACTATTTTTATTTTACAGAAAAGAGCTATTCGAGCAATTTATAATTTAAAACGAACAGACTCCTTAAGAGAGCTTTTTAAAGAAATTGACGTACTAACTGTAGCTAGTCAATTTATTTTCGAAAATATAATGTATGTACGCAAGAACCTTACAACATTTTCCAAACTTAGCGATAGCTGTAGTGTTAACCTAAGAAAAAAACACAGACTATTTGCGCCCCGATTTATACTCGCGAAGGTTAGCAATTCTTTCAAGGGTCAGTGCATTCTCTACTACAATAAGGTACCTCTGGAGATTTTGAAATTGCCATTTGAGCAATTTGAAAAGCATGTTAAAGCGACTTTGTCGAAAAAGGGATATTACAATGTTCAAGATTACTTAAATGACAGGACTGTAAGGGGTTAATCTAGCTCAACACAGAGCTTGCTGTTAATTTTGTAATTATTTATTCCTGCTTATTAATCATAATAATTAAATTTTTCATATTTGTAATTGTTGGCACCAGTCCTGTCTCTGGGAGTAGGGATCCTGGTGTGGTCTTCAATAAAAGGCTGGACTGTATATTTTTACGTAGGTTATAATGATGTGGAACATGAGGTGTTACAATAAAGTCTCGATTCGGAGTGACACATAATGGTGTGACAGCTGTCAATGGCGTTTGGTTTCACCATAGTCTCCCGGCCTTGAAGGATCCTAGGATCTTCAATGATCAACTGGTAGTGGGCAGATGGTGTTGTAAGCACGTCGGATGATTCCATTTTTGGTTCGGATATCTGCGACCCTGGCGATTCCATCCGTCCCTGGTATGATGCGAACAACACGTCCCAAGAGCCACATCAAGGGTGGTGTTTCTTTATTCTTGATGACTACTAGGCTGCCTTCTATAAAGTCACCAGTGGATTTGAACCATTTGGTTTTCTTCTGCAGCCATAATACATATTCTTCGGAGTAGCGGGTCCAGAAATGTTGTTTAAGGCATTCGATGCGTTTGAATCGTTGAAGGCTGTTGACGTTGACCGTTTCGATCTGTGGATGGGGCAACATTAGGAGGGATCGGCCGATTAGGAAATGGAGTGCGGGAGTAAGAGGACTGAGGTCCAAGGGATTGTCGGATATAGGAGTCAAGGGCCTCGAATTTAATATTGCTTCGATTTGACATAAGCATGTCGACATCTCTTCGAATGACAGATTGGATTGACCTAAGATCCGTCTAAGGTGATGTTTCATGGACTTGACCGCGGACTTCCATATACCACCAAAGTGTGGTGTGTAAGCGGGAATAAATGAAAAGTTTATTCCTTCGTTTTCGATTTCAGAAGTTGAAACTTGTTTCAGAAGCCTTGACAGCTCGTTAAATGCTCCGACAAAGGTGGTGCCGTTATCACTAAAAATGTTTCGAGGTTTTCCTTTCCTGGATATAAAACGATGTAGAGAAGCTATGAAGGCTTCTTTGGTGAGATCCGAGACGAGTTCAAGATGAACAGCTTTCGTTGCTAAACACATAAAGACACAGATGAAGGATTTTAGCAATCTACAGTCACGCCCCTTGCGTTCAGCGATCATAATTGGTCCGGCGTAATCGACGCCTGTCTCTAAGAATGGGAATTCAAGGTGAACACGCTGTTCTGGAAGATTCCCCATCACGGGTTGAATTGTTTCTCCTCTTTGCCTGCAGCACCTGACACAAGAACGTACTGTCTTCTTTGCTAGATTTCTGGCGCCAAGAGCTCAATATTTATGCCTGGTACTGGCTAACAGTAATTGAGGACCTGCATGGAGGAGATCTTTGTGGTATTTGTCGAAGATTAATTTTGTTATTGGATGCTTACTGCAAAGCAAGATGGGATGCTTGACATTATAGTCGTAAAAAGAATTGAAGAGTCTACCACCAACTCGTATAAGACCTTTCGAATCAAGAAAGGGCGAAAGGGGAAGCAGGCGATTTTTGGTTGGTAGATCTTTACCTAAAGACAGAGCTATATGTTCTTCCGTAAAGGCCTCCTTTTGTGATAATTTCAAAAGGAAATGTAAAGCCTCAGAAAGCTCTGCTGATGTAAGAAATGTGTTGTTTTGTACGCGTTTTCTACATTTGTTGACGAATTTAAAGATGTAAGCGATGATGCGTTGCAATTTCGTGAAAGTGGATATAGTATGCATCATTGACTCAAGGTTATTATTGTCGTCATTGCTGATGCAAAGGGTCAGAACGATTTCTGGTAGCTCTACCTCTGTAGACCGAGGAAAGGCTCGCCACTGTGGCTCATCCAATTTTAAAAATGGAGGCCCTGTCCACCACAAGCTACAAGAACCTATCCGGTCTACGCTTAACCCGCGTGAGGCAATGTCTGCGGGGTTTTCTTGAGACGGAACATAGCGCCAAGTATGATCCTTGAAATCTTCCTGCATCTCAGAAATTCGATGGCGAACGAAAGGCTTCAGCTGTGTGGGTGACGAAGAGAGCCATCCCAGCACGATGGTAGAGTCACACCAGAAGAAACATTGTTGTAATTTTAAGGTAAGTGAACTAAGAACTTTCGTACAAAGTCTTGTTCCTAACAAGGCTCCGCAAAGCTCAAGACGGGGCATTGTAATAGGTTTTATAGGTGCCACTTTGCTCTTTGCAGATGATGAACCACAAGATGAACTTCGACTACACCATTCTTGGTTAAGGTGCGTAGATACACGCATGCACCATAAGCTTTCTCCGAAGCGTCCGTAAATACGTGTAGTTACCCAGCGTGGTATTTCTAAGTTGTTTAAGTGTGGCAATGTTGTTTCAAAGTGTGTCCATGATTTGTGTATATTGTCTGGCACACGTTCGTCCCAGGAGCATTTGCTTATCCACAATTGTTGCATTATGATCTTGGCCTCTACTATACAAGGTACGACTAAACCAAGTGGATCAAATATTTGCGCAATCGTGGATAAAATGAGTCGTTTTGTGACTTCGTCTTTGTTGTTTATGTTGATGACGTACGTAAATGTATCTGGAAAACATTTCCAATTGAGACCTAATGTTTTTGACAGTTCATTCTCGCTCAGGTTCAATGAGTCAGGCATGTGGCTATTTTTTGAAATTGTGTGCAAGATATCAGGGGAATTTGATTGCCACTTCCGAAGGTTAAGCTGAGCTGAGTTTAGGGTGTTTGCTACATCACGACAGAGTTTGATTGTTTCAACAATTGTGTTTCCACCTGATAGGTAGTCGTCGACATAAAAGTCATGTAGTCTAGTGTATTGTAAGTCCTTGTTTGTACATTTTTAGCCCAACTCCACAAGACATCTAGTTGCAAGAAAGGGTGCCGAAGCTGTGCCGTAAGTGATCGTGTTTAGAGTGTACGTTTTAAGTAGTTGTGTGGGATCTGGTCTCCATAATATTTGTTGCAACTCACGATAACTCTCTTTCACCACTACCTGTCGGTGCATCTTTTCGATGTCAGCAGAGACGACATACTTATGCTGTCGGAATCTCAGTAAGATGGATTAAAGTTCGTCCATTTGTATATCATTATAGGACTTGCCTAACGTAGTGACAGCTGAGGCGTCAAAGACTACGCGAAGTTTTGTGGTTGTACTTGATATGAAATGCCTTTATCCGAATGAGATGCGTATTGTGTGTTTTCCGTCATGTGTTTGAGTTCTAAGTACTCATTCATGAAATCAACATACAACGATTTTAATTTTGGTTCTCTCTCTAGTCCGCGCTCAAGGGATAGGAATCTACGTTTTGCCATATCGAAAGAGTTTCCCAGTGCTTGACGAGGTTCATGAAGAGGTTTGTTCACCATAAAGCGGCCCTCAGAGTCTCGTTCTGTTGTTTCCATGAATATTTGTTCACATGTGCGTTTCTCAGTAGTTAGATTATGTTTTGATGAAATTGTATCTAATTCCCAAAAGCGAGTTAAGTCCGTAAATGTGTTGTCGGTGTTGGTGAACAAACACATCGGTGATTGTGGGGTGTTTGATGTAGATTTATGAACGACCCCCAAAATAAGCCAGCCGAGCTTTGTCTCAACTAAAGATGGCTTGTTTTTACCCATGCAGATGCGATTTGCGCCGATAAGATCCCAGAATATTTCTGCTCCCAGTAAGATGTCGATTGAAGAGGGAACATTAAAAGTGGGGTCAGCAAGACAAATCCCTGACGGCAGAGGTAAATCGTTTATGTTTATGTTAGGTATTGAAGAGGTGATTTGTGGCATTATGTAACAGTCGACGTTCATGTTGTAGTCCCCACTGTAAGACCCCAATTTGAATGAGCAAGACTGTGAACTACTCGTAACTTGGTTATTTATGCCTGTCACCGATGTAGACCTAGCAGCGTTTATGTTTAGATGGAGTTTTCGACTGAACTCCTTGGATATGAAGTTTGCTGTACTTCCGTAATCCGATAAGACTCTGGCAGTGTGCTGCTTTCCATTTATTGTCCAGAACCTTGACAAGTGCTGTGGAAAGCAGAACGACACTTGATTGAGTTGATTGATTTGCTGTGAATACAACATTATCATTCGCCACGTGCTCTGGCTCCCTATCAACATGCAGTAGGGTGTAATGCTTTAGCTTGCAATATTTGCAGTGACTAAGTGCACACTGTCTTTCGGTATGACCAAAGCGAAGGAAGTTTAGGCAAACCTTGTATTCTTTTGCCTTTTGTAAGCGTGTAGTGACTGGTAAGCTGCGATAAGCATAGCAAGTGTACAGCAGATGCGATTGTTGAAACATGGGGCAAGCACCTTTGTTTTACTTACTTGTGTTGGTGGCTAAGAGAAAACTCTTCGGCTTTGAATAAGTGCTGGCCGTATCCGACTTATGTTTCAAGGGTCGGGACTCCTCAAGAAACTCTAAGAGGTCAGCTCTATTGCAAAGAAAGGTCGTGAAATTGGATAAGGCAGGAGGAGCGGAAAGTCCATTACGAAACTCTTCCCATTCCCGACTAGTCACGTTATCGAGTTTAGTTGCCATCATATGAATGATAAGAGTATCCCAGTGTTTAGTGGGCTGATCGAGGGTGGATAAAGCCCTAAAATTTTTGTTTGTAGTATCTAGTAAGTGACGAAGTGCACCACTAGGTTCTTTGTGGATGTGCTCAACGTTAAAAAGAGCCTTGACGTGGTTATTAACCAGCAGTCGTTTATTGTCGTACCTATCGCACAAGAGTTTCCATGCTGCCTCATAGTTTTTTGCCCTGAAGTCCAGATTGTCGACAATTAGGAAAGCACTATCTTTTAAAGATGCACGAAGATAGTGCATCTTCTTGCATCTTGCATTGGCTTCTGAAACAAGTTTCAACTTCTGAAATCGAAAACGAAGGAATAAACTTTTAATTTATTCCCGCTTACACACCACACTTTGGTGGTATATGGAAGTCCGCGGTCAAGTCCACGAAACATCACCTTAGACGGATCTTAGGTCAATCCAATCTGTCATTCGAAGAGATGTCGACATGCTTATGTCAAATCGAAGCAATATTAAATTCGAGGCCCTTGACTCCTATATCCGACAATCCCTTGGACCTCAGTCCTCTTACTCTCGCACTCCATTTCCTAATCGGCCGATCCCTCCTAATGTTGCCCCATCCACAGATCGAAACGGTCAACGTCAACAGCCTTCAACGATTCAAACGCATCGAATGCCTTAAACAACATTTCTGGACCCGCTGCTCCGAAGAATATGTATTATGGCTGCAGAAGAAAACCAAATGGTTCAAATCCACTGGTGACTTTATAGAAGGCAGCCTAGTAGTCATCAAGAATAAAGCATCACCACCCTTGATGTGGCTCTTGGGACGTGTTGTTCGCATCATACCAGGGACGGATGGAATCGCCAGGGTCGCAGATATCCGAACCAAAAATGGAATCATCCGGCTCGAAGGACCATATGTTGGCACCAGTCGTGTCTCTGGGAGTAGGGATCCTGGTGTGGTCTTCAATAAAAGGCTGGACTGTATATTTTTACGTAGGTTATAATGATGTGGAACATGAGGTGTTACAATAAAGTCTCGATTCGGAGTGACAGATAATGGTTTGACAGCTGTCAATGGCGTTTCGTTTCACCAGTAATAGTTAAGCACTATTTTTAAAAGAGATCTAAAAATCATTCTACGCTCTTTTCTCCCACAGTGGCCCAATGTAGAGAAGAGGCAAAATTGACGTTTGCTAAGTATTTGTAAATATCTACAGTAATAAAGTACTTTGACTTTGACTTTAACGTCAGGTATAATATAGCAATTTTACCTGAAAATTAAATTGTTATTACACATACTTACCTGGCTTTAAGCCTAGGTAAATCGCTGCCTGCTGTGCACAGTATTGTGCATTGCATGATCGTGACACATTCTTAGACACGATCAGCTCTTTATTGAGTTGCCAATGACCTGAAAATTGAGCGCTCGCAATCACCCTGGCTCCAACTGGCGTCATTTCTGAAACTTTACGCGCGCAATGTTGCTGAGGTTCAAAACGGATATGAACGAATATTTTAGGAGTTCTAAACAGGAAGGGAGCTGGAGGCTAAATTCGTCCCACCGGAAAAAAATCAAGTATGCTTCTCTCAATATTAGGCTTAAAGCCAGGTAAGTATGTACGATAACAATTTTCAGCTAAAATTGCTTTATTTTTTTACATACCTACAAACAACAGACACACATACATAAATACATATTAGACCTGTGTCGATCGCGATTGATCGAATCAGTTTGATTCGATTACAACACGTTCGCGAGTGATCATCTTTTTAGGAATGATACGATTGTTTTTGACCCACTCGTTTTGATCCGATCGTTTACGTAATGTGCACGGAGCGGCAACAGCGCCGACCCTCCGCGCCGTCGCCGCTCGCAAAACTAAATTAGACTTTATGAGCTAAATATTAAGAGTAACTACCTACTTTCCGACTCGAATTGTTATTTTCTTGTCTCCTTCACTTGCGTGCACAATACGCCTCGAATGCAGACAGGTGCGTGGTCCATCCCATGGAGCGCAACCGCAAACAATTAAGCGATTTTAAGTCTTAAGACCTTGCAATAAAGATTCCGACAGGTGCCTATGTGAGCTGATCGATTATTACGAAAGGTGAAAATAGCTTTTGTCACTCGCGTGTCGCGAGCCAGCTCGTTAAACGATCTCATATTTCGACGCGAGATTCATGTGACTGACTTGCAGGTGATCGATCAAACGATCGAATCTTTTTGATCCAATCGCCAAACCAATGGGTCGCGATCGACCCGGGTCGCAAGAAATGGTCGATTGACACAGGTCTAATACATATAGGTCAAACACATAACCCACCTATTTTTCGCTTCGCTGCAGTCGCCTTATGGTAAAAATAGGTAGCATGACGTTAATAATACGTAATACATAACGCACGCTACCTCTCAAAAATAAAGTGTGATAGTTTATTAGCTTTCCATAGCATAAACACAACTTGCCTGTCGATTCTATTTATTCTTGCGGCGTGAACACAACCATACCGCGATTCAGCGTACACACAGCGCCATCTAGCGATCATCAGGGAACCACATTTTTAAAGGGTAGTTCGTTTTCTAATTAATTATTAATTTAAGTTATTTCTTTTATACGACTAGTAAACAAATATGCATGTGTGTCAAAAGTGATAAAAAGTTCCTTTTTATTTCCGCTAGAGACGAACTCTAGGTGAAAATATTTCCATTCGGGTCAGCCAATAAGTTTAAGGGTCCTCCTCTACTTTGAATAGAAAGCATAATTTCATTTAATTTTAAATACAAAAAACAATGACGAAAAAAAAATTACATCCCCGTAGAGTTTCTTGGTGCTAACTTCTCTGACGGGCGTATTTCCGAAGCCCTGGTAGAGTTTATGGAGTCTCCTTTTCCTGTGCGAGATTCAGCCATGAATCACCATTTGAAAGGGAGATTTCTTTTTGTCAAACTCAAACATTAACTAGTCATGTGCTCATTAGTTTAGTTGATTATATATATATTTTTATCTATGTGTAAGTGATTGACTTGTAAAAGTGCATTATTTTGCCTATTTCCAATAAATTATTTGCGTTTTACGTTTAAATACATCCATGATCTCCATATCTAGTTATTATATTGTGGAAGTCGAGGTGGTTTATTGGGGAAGGCAGGAGAGCCATCCTAGGGACCGTAGGGTCCCGCAGAAGCAAAGCTTTGCTGGCAATATGACTACTCGTCCGTGGGAGAAAATTATTGTCAAGACGTCAACTCCCGGGTCCCGGGTAGGCGTAAGCGTATGTGCCAGTAGAAGTTGTAGCTAACACCACGTTGCCTAGAAGAGTACGAGTTTAGAACAGGCGTCTAATCTGTTGGTGCAGTTCCTCTGTTGTATACTTTGTCGCATAGTATATGTCGTAGCTATATCGTATAATTTGATTATTTCATGAAATAGCCAACCATGGATTGAACTGGCCAACCATTTTATGATATAGTCAATTATTTCAAGAAATGATCAGAAAGGGTTGAATTTCACGAAAACTTGTCTTTTTAAAAGCATTTATATTCAGTACTACGTGGTGTTTTTTGTTATAATGGCCGAGTCGGCAGTGACCCCGCCTACGAAGCCAAGGGTCCTGGGTTCGAGTCCCGGGGGGGGCAAATATTTGTTTGATGAGAACGGATGTTTATACCCTAGTCGTGGTTGTTTATCCATCTAAGTATAATATTTATGAACATAAGTATGTGTATCGTGGTCTACCCAAGATACAGGGAATCCTAGTTTGGGGCCAGCCAAGTTTGATCTAGATCAATGTGTGTAAATAGTGTCCAAGGTATTATTCGGTGGATTCACTACACTTACCCCCTTTAGTCTTCAACTAAGCTACCGCTGTGTTTGCCCTAAGATATTTCATCGTTCAATGAAAGTTCTAATTTTGACTATATCATGATATAGTCAATCCTACGATATAGTTACGACATATTGTTATAAATAATTTAATATACCTATTATTATTTACATATTAATTAAATACTATTTTATAAAAATTAATGATTAAAGTAGTTGTGTTGACTTGTTATGATTGGTCGAGACATTGACATTGGTTATTGTTCTATTGAAATGTAATCTCCTAGCGCCATCTCGTGGTATTTGCAAGAGACCTGGAACTAAAGATGCTTTCGTAGCATCTCTGATTGATTACGCCGGTGGCATATTTTGTTCTACGTGGTCTATCTGTATTCGCATAATATGGGAAATATTAAACTGCACATCAAAAATACTTATTTGCACAGCAAATATCAGGACAAAATGCTGCGGTAGCTTAGGTGAAGGTTAAAGGGGGTGAGCGAAGCGAACAACAACAACAAAAATACTTAAAACATAAAATATTTAAAACATAAAAAATAAAGTTAATTATTTTTTGATATATTTATGCTATGTTGGCCTACCTGCTTCAACACACAGTCCCTCTGCTTCCTCATCATCTGGAGCCTCTCCCGTTGTATGTCCAATGCTGGCTCATTCTCCAGGTCCACGACCTTTGTCTTCTGCAGGCGGATCTGTACCATGATATCTTTCACCTGAAATATAAAAAAGAGGCAGTGTTAAATCCCCAGATTACAAGGAGGTATATTTGCATCTACTTCTTCTTTTAATATGGCATGCCAACCTCTTTTGAGGTAACTTTTGTCGATATCAACTGCATTGGAAAGATCACAATTTGGAAATTAATGTCTTGGGAATAAATTGTTTGTTGCTCCATAACACTACCCGGGAGGACGTGTAGGGCTGTAGGAACCAAGATTTTTTTTCGGACGTGAGCAACTGCCTCCCCCGTTTTTATTTAGCTGCAGTAAAAATACTGTCACTGACATTTGATACATGCAGCGCCCACACTAAACGAGCGGTGCGGAGCGGAGCGACTAGGAGACGTGGCGAGCGCGACTGAGTTTAGTGTGTGGTCAATTGCATACAATAAATTATATGGTTTATTATAGGTATCTTTATCTTGGCTTTTAAGTACAATTTATTAGGTACTTGAATAAGTGGAAATATTATAAAAACAAATACATAAGCCCAAAGCCGCATTAATCACTTCGTAAACTACATTTTGCGATCCAAAATACAACCCATTAACTTTTTCCTGAGGTCAAGTTGATGTATCCCGGTAGACCCGAGGAAACTACAATTTGAATATGAGTCTGTGCTTACTTAAACATATAGGGATCAGACAGACAGCTAGGTAGATTCTATATTCTGTATTTTTTATTATTATTATAGACTCGTAGTTTTGGAGATAAGTTTGGGGGATGCTAAGTTTTTGCACTTTTTGATCTTAACTTCTGATGTTATCAAAACTACAGTTTAAAAATAACCCTTTTCAACGGTACCTTACTTGACTTATTTCATTGTTGTTTTTTTTTTCGTTTTGTCATTTTAGCCCATCCACTTTTAGGTAGGCAAATTTTTCATATTAGACTTGAATTTTGTTGCGGTTATCGGGCTAAGTATTTTTGCATAAGATTCAAGATCTATCTCGTATAGTTCCTGAGAATAGTGCCGTAGAAAGACAAATAGAGGTATCCTGTGTTGAGTTATACAGCCATATTATTGTTTGTGTCTACAGACCTCCGAGGGATGAAAAGGCCTTGACAATTTTGAAATATTTGAGAAAATGATGAAGAAAGCCCACATTAAACCATATAATAACAGAAAAAAAATAATTATTTGTGGCTATCTTAATGTAGATTTGCTTGTAGATACAACAATTAATAACTCGCTACAGACCTATCAACTTAAGCTGATACTTGCATTTGTGTGAGCGTACGTGTGTGCGCACCGCTTCCCTGCCGCCCGCTCACATACTTCACTTCACCTCCGGTACTGGTAGCAGATAGACGTGTAATTTTATCTGATTGATTGTGTTTGAAATATTAGTGAAATGGCTCCTACTGCTCCTGGCTGCTGCTAATGGCTCCTACAATCGACGATATAACGGAACGATTAATTATTAACACAGGCTCTGACTCTGATGAATCATCAGACGAGAGTGAAGATGAGCGGAGTAGAAGAGTTATAAGATTCAGTCATTATGAGGTCGAGAATTGGACAGTTGGTAACATTGTGTTTTATGGACTTCGTTTAAATAAAACATTGATTTTATTTGTATGTGTTTTACTAACTGTACTTTTGGCGATCACTCACACAAATGCAAATATCAGCTTAAGTTGATAGGTCTGTACTTGCTAACTTGCTTAGATAAAGATTTTTGTAACTGAACTTTCACAAGTAAAAATGTAATTAGCTTACTGTCCGATCACAGCCGTCAAACAGTTTCATTCCCAATTGCTAGTAAGGATACGACTGATCCATCATTTTACAGGCCTATTACATCCCATAGACTAGAGACGTATATGAAAAACTTAGATATGAAATTGCCAGTACCGGATTTTAATGAACATAATCCGAACAAAATCCATTCTGACTTCTTCAACATAATTCAATCAGAATGCGATAAAGTTTATTAAAGAAAGTCAGTGCCAACAACGGCAAATCTAAATTTAATGACTGTAGAGTTATCTTGTGAACCTTTATGAACAAAAATTCAGTCAAATTTCAGAGTTGCCACTTGTACGAAAAAAATGACATTAAATTTAAAAAAGTGCACTCCTATTGAGAGTGGATTCTTGTTTACGCTATCATAATATAGAGATATTACTATAAAGTGAACAAGGTTCCACATATAAACCCATATTATGGTTTTCGTGGATCTAATTATGTTATGTTTCATAATCAGGTTATGTGTTCTATGTATATATTTATGAAAATAACCCTTATAATATATTATATATATATTTATCCTGATTTATGTAGGTAGTATCTATTAGGAGAGACAGTACTTGACAGTATACGATGATGATGGTATACCTTGTCGACACCCTCGTTGATGAGTTTCCTCCTGGTGTTCAGGTCGTTCAGGTTGGCCTCCAGGGTCGACAGCTTCCGCTCCAGCTCCTCCGTCTGACGCTGATGCGACTCCGCCTTGCTTTGGAAGTTGGCCAGTCTGTTACCAAAAAACAAACATGGGTTGAAAATTCCCTTAATGGCCTCGAGAAAATGATGGTACGGCTGGGACTTCGCCGGACTTACCACTGCCTACGATTAGCGTCACCATTTTTCGCGTTCAGGGTGGCAGAAGCACACTTGTGTTCACGTCAAGTCCACATCAAATTATTTTCCTTGCATGCTACCAGTTAAATGGCGAACGCAGAAGATTATTCTCAAATAACGTGTCATTTAAATGAAATATCTCAGAAATATATCAGCATAACTTTCAGTGTGCGTCAAACTATTCACAGGGTATCCTAGTGTGGGGCCAGAAGCAATGTATGTAAATGTTATGTTATGTTATGTTGCTTTAGATCCGGCCTTGGGCTATTACGTCAGTCTGAGATGGTGTTTCGCAGACAACGTAATAAGACTCGCTGTCTCGCTCACTCGCGTCGTAGGTACGCTCGACTGTCTCGCCGGCGGCGACATGTCGTCTGCGGTCGGTACGAACTTGCACCTTTAGCCGTGCTCATATCATTGTAACAAAGTTTCAACGTCCTCTTTATAATAACTAATTTGAAAGAGTTCCACTTACCGTCCTTTTTATAGGCCCCTATCTAGATCTAGAAGAGAAAAAATAGCTCTCCTTCATCATCATCTCTCCATGAAATCTCTCCACTTAAACTCGATAAAGTCGATAGAGGCCCAAAGTACAAGTGATACTCACTGGCTATTGAAGTTGTTCAGCTGATCCACGTCGACACTGTTGGCCAGCATCTTGCACGGCGGCACCTCGATAGTAGAGCTCGACTTGGCCCCGCTGTACGCAGACACACGGACTGTGAACCGGTGGTTCTCTGCAGACAAATTATTTATTAATTATATGTTAATTGTTCTTGTGAGCGTCATGGCTTTGTGAGCCTCAGTAACCGCCGTAGTGTTCTCGATATGATGTTACTGTATAACACTTGTCACGGCGTTGTTGACAGTTCTGATCTCATGAACTTGTTACTCAGACTGAATACATCATCTTTTCGTATCCGCCACTCTGTCACCTCACTCTTTCGCATACCATTCGCGGTGGCCAATTCTATCAGCTGCAGACTGCCAGGAACCTACAATTCTATCAGCTGCAGACTGCCAGGAACCTACAATTCTATCAGCTGCAGACTGCCAGGAACCTACAATTCTAGCAGCTGCAGACTGCCAGGAACCTACAATTCTATCAGCTGCAGACTGCCAGGAACCTACAATTCTATCAGCTGCAGACTGCCAGGAACCTACAATTCTAGCAGCTGCAGACTGCCAGGAACCTACAATTCTAGCAGCTGCAGACTGCCAGGAACCTACAATTCTAGCAGCTGCAGACTGCCAGGAACCTACAATTCTATCAGCTGCAGACTGCCAGGAACCTACAATTCTATCAGCTGCAGACAGCCAGGAACCTACAATTCTAGCAGCTGCAGACTGCCAGGAACCTACAATTCTATCAGCTGCAGCCTGCCAGGAACCTACAATTCTATCAGCTGCAGACTGCCAGGAACCTACAATTCTAGCAGCTGCAGACTGCCAGGAACCTACAATTCTATCAGCTGCAGACTGCCACGAACCTACAATTCTATCAGCTGCAGACTGCCACGAACCTACAATTCTATCAGCTGCAGACTGCCACGAACCTACAATTCTATCAGCTGCAGACTGCCACGAACCTACAATTGTATCAGCTGCAGACTGCCACGAACCTACAATTCTATCAGCTGCAGACTGCCACGAACCTACAATTCTATCAGCTGCAGACTGCCACGAACCTACAATAATTGCTATTCCGACGTGGACATTTTCAATATCTCAAAGACGCTATTTAAAAAGCGGATTCTATCGCAACTTAAGGACCAAAGTAAATAAATAAGTCGACAGTTCCCTCTGCAGACATAATATGATGTCACTTATTATCCAACTCGTGACTTATAAATTATTTTGTAACATCACCAGCGAGCGATGGTATGAAAGCAGGCTGAGTTCAAGTATCCTCCTCCTCCCTGTCATCACCTAGGCTGTGATTTGATTATTTGATTGTGTTATCATTATTAAAAAGTTAAGTAGGGGGGGACGCGTGTATCTTTTTCGCGGTTGAAGGGAGATTGTAATTTTTGGATTGTTCGTACGTGTTGTAAAACCAAATTGTTGGAAAAGCTGAAAGTATTCAATATAAAACCTAAATTACCTATACAAGAGTTGTTGTTATTTAAGTTCCTATTCATTCAGAAGTGGTATCGAGGACCGGCGAAAAAAGAAAATGAAGCGGCGCTTTGGTTGGTCGGACGATGCCAGGACGAAGAAAAAGCCTAGGACTCGTGATCGTGAGCTTAAGATCACTGATGATTCCCCTCCTCAAGCAAGCAGCGAGGATGATCCTGATCCGCCATCTCACGTCATCTTTAAGGAACTCGTGCCACAAAAGGTCGACAACACCGTCGAGTTACTTGGCCGAAAAAAGCCGTCCGCAGACGAAGAACAATCGTTTCCATAAAATGGAACGCCTCGTTCCGGATTTCGACCCAGACAACGTCGAGATGTGTGCAAAGTGTTGGTTAACCAAAATAGACCAACTGGGAGCGATTTATAACTAGGGTGACCAGGAGCGGTCGTTCCATGCACAGGCTGAACTCCAGGGTCAGGCGAGACTCTGGTACAACCGGCTAGACGAATATCAGTATACCTAGACGCAATGGAAGTCAATGAGTCCTAAGACATTCCCGAGACGCCGGGACTACTCAGAGTTAATGGAAGAACTAATGCATCGGAAGAAGACCCCGCAAGAACCGATAGCGCGATGTCTGGAGTGTAGCTGGTACTGGGGTGTGTGCAGTGGAATGCTGTCTGCGCACATACCGCCGTTGGACTATGTATATTCCCGGAAGGGAGGCCGTTGGGAAGTGTGTAGTGGAACGTTGTCTGCACACACGTCGCCGTTGGGCTATGTGTATTCCCGGAAGAGAGGCCGTTGGGAAGTGTGTAGTGGAACGTTGTCTGCACACACGTCGCCGTTGTGGTATGTGTATTCCCGGAAGGGAGGCCGTTGTGTAGTGGAACGTTGTCTGGCCACACGTCGCCGTTGGGCTATGTGTATTCCCGGAAAGGAGGCCGTTGGGAAGTGTGTAGTGGAACGTTGTCTGCACACACGTCGCCGTTGGGCTATGTGTATTCCCGGAAGAGAGGCCGTTGGGAAGTGTGTAGTGGAACGTTGTCTGCACACACGTCGCCGTTGGGCTATGTGTATTCCCGGAAGGGAGGCCGTTGGGAAGTGTGTAGTGGAACGTTGTCTGCACACACGTCGCCGTTGGGCTATGTGTATTCCCGGAAGGGAGGCCGTTGGGAAGTGTGTAGTGGAACGTTGTCTGCACACTCGTCGCCGTTGGGCTATGTGTATTCCTGGATGATAGGCCGTTGGGAAGTGTGTAGTGGAACGTTGTCTGCACACACGTCGCCGTTGGCCTATGTGTATTCCCGGATGAGAGGCCGTTGGGAAGTGTGTAGTAGAACGTTGTCTGCACACACGTCGCCGTTGGGCTATGTGTATTCCCGGAAGAGAGGCCGTTGGGAAGTGTGTAGTGGAACGTTGTCTGCACACACGTCGCCGTTGGGCTATGCGTATTCCCGGAAGAGAGGCCGTTGGGAAGTGTGTAGTAGAACGTTGTCTGCACACACGTCGCCGTTGTGCTATGTGTATTCCCGGAAAGGAGGCCGTTGGGAAGTGTGTAGTGGAACGTTGTCTGCACACACGTCGCCGTTGGGCTATGTGTATTCCCGGAAGGGAGGCCGTTGGGAAGTGTGTAGTGGAACGTTGTCTGCACACACGTCGCCGTTGGGCTATGTGTATTCCCGGAAGAGAGGCCGTTGGGCAGTGTGTAGTGGAACGTTGTCTGCACACACGTCGCCGTTGGGCTATGTGTATTCCCGGAAGAGAGGCCGTTGGGAAGTGTGTAGTAGAACGTTGTCTGCACACACGTCGCCGTTGGGCTATGTGTATTCCCGGAAGAGAGGCCGTTGGGAAGTGTGTAGTGGAACGTTGTCTGCACACACGTCGCCGTTGGGCTATGTGTATTCCCGGAAGGGAGGCCGTTGGGAAGTGTGTAGTGGAATGTTGTCTGCACACTCGTCGCCGTTGGGCTATGTGTATTCCTGGATGATAGGCCGTTGGGAAGTGTGTAGTGGAACGTTGTCTGCACACACGTCGCCGTTGGCCTATGTGTATTCCCGGATGAGAGGCCGTTGGGAAGTGTGTAGTGGAACGTTGTCTGCACACACGTCGCCGTTGGGCTATGTGTATTCCCGGAAGAGAGGCCGTTGGGAAGTGTGTAGTCGAACGTTGTCTGCACACACGTCGCCGTTGGGCTATGTGTATTCCCGGAAGAGAGGCCGTTGGGAAGTGTGTAGTAGAACGTTGTCTGCACACACGTCGCCGTTGTGCTATGTGTATTCCCGGAAAGGAGGCCGTTGGGAAGTGTGTAGTGGAACGTTGTCTGCAAACACGTCGCCGTTGGGCTATGTGTATTCCCGGAAGAGAGGCCGTTGGGAAGTGTGTAGTAGAACGTTGTCTGCACACACGTCGCCGTTGTGCTATGTGTATTCCCGGAAAGGAGGCCGTTGGGAAGTGTGTAGTGGAACGTTGTCTGCAAACTCGTCGCCGTTGGGCTATGTGTATTCCCGGAAGAGAGGCCGTTGGGAATTGTGTAGTGGAACGTTGTCTGCACACACGTCGCCGTTGGGCTATGTGTATTCCCGGAAGGGAGGCCGTTGGGAAGTGTGTAGCGGAACGTTGTCTGCACACACGTCGCCGTTGAGGTATGTGTATTCCCGGAAGGGAGGCCGTTGGGAAGTGTACAGTGGAACGTTGTCTGCACACACGTCGCCGTTGGGCTATGTGTATTCCCGGATGAGAGGCCGTTGGGAAGTGTGTAGTGGAACGTTGTCTGCACACACGTCGCCGTTGGGGTATGTGTATTCGAATGCTGTCGGTACACCTATCGCCGTGGAATATGTGCAGCGGAAGTGCTGTCTGTGTACATATTGTCAGATCTAGTAGGAATGCATGTACGGGTGCTATCTGTACAAAGGTTACTGAATTTATGAGGCTGCCTGGTGCTGTTGCCTAGAGGTTGCTGGTAGTTGTGTGGGTAGTAATTGCGGTGCAATTGTTGCAGGATGGCCGAATGTAACATCACCAGCGAGCGATGGTATGAAAGCTGGCTGAGTTCAAGTATCCTCCTTCCAGTCATCACCTAGGCTGTGATTTGATTGTTATCATTATTAAAAAGTTAAGTAGGGGACGCGTGTTTTTGTCTATGCTTTTTCGCGGTTGAAGGGAGAAGAGAATTGTTCGTACTTGTTGTAAAACCTAATTATTGGAAAAGCTGAAAGTATTCAATATAAAACCTAAATTACCTACGCAAGAGTTGTTGTTATTTAAGTTCCTGTTCAATTTGTCTCTCACTCACACACACACAACACACCACACACCCCACATAACAAACAAACACACACACCCACATAACACATGCATACACAACACGCAAATGAACAACCCATTCCATTTCTTAATATACGTCGATCTAGTTTTGTTTCTCTACCTCCATACTTCCGAATTTAGCAGAAATCAGAATTAGATCTAACTTAATCATAGTATAATTAATAATTTTTTAAAGATTTTCTGCATGCCATTTACCATATGTTTAATTTAATCCTAAATAATGAAAGGCCGTAATTGGCCTAGGCTAAGATTATTTGTAAAATTTACCTATAAATTGTACATGCTGTGGACTTTGTAACAAATAAATAAATAAATAGACAATCAATGGACGACCTCTGTGGCGTTGCGGTCAAGGGAGAGGTCCCGGTTTCGAACCCCGGCTGGAGAGGACGAAAAAAAACCCCAGGTCTTCGATGTTTAGGTGTGTGACGTCGCTGTTTCTGGTTCCACGGCACAGGGTATCCTAGTGTGGGGCCAGAAGCAATGTTTGTGCCTGTATACAATTATAAAGAAATACATTGTATTTTTTTTAAAGTCCCTACAAGTCTGCTGCTGCTGGAATTAGACTTAACTCGAGTAAACTTTGACAACTCCATACAAATTTATATGGAGTTGTAAAAGTTTACTTGAGTTAAGATAGCTAGTGGCTGTTAGTAGAAAATACTGAGTTCTTTTCAAATGCAGTGTGCAAACAGCTATTGGGACCGATTCTGGAGGCTACGCAACTAACTAATTTAAAAAGTGTGTTTGAAAATGGAAGCTACAGCACAAGAACTGTTAGATACCACCAAAAGGCAAAAGGAGGTAGTATGAACTTAAATTTACGTCGACGTTTGAGTGGTACCGCACGATACCGAATTTACGTCGACGTTTGAGTGGTACCGCACGATACCGAATTTACGTCGACGTTTGAGTGGTACCGCACGATACCGAATTTACGTCGAAGTTTGAGTGGTACCGCACGATACCGAATTTACGTCGACGTTTGAGTGGTACCGCACGATACCGAATTTACGTCGAAGTTTGAGTGGTACCGCACGATACCGAATTTACGTCGACGTTTGAGTGGTACCGCACGATACCGAATTTACGTCGACGTTTGAGTGGTACCGCACGATACCGAATTTACGTCGACGTTTGAGTGGTACCGCACGATACCGAATTTACGTCGACGTTTGAGTGGTACCGCACGATACCGAATTTACGTCGACGTTTGAGTGGTACCGCAGGATACCGAATTTACGTCGACGTTTGAGTGGTACCGCACGATACCGAATTTACGTCGACGTTTGAGTGGTACCGCACGATACCGAATTTACGTCGACGTTTGAGTGGTACCGCACGATACCGAATTTACGTCGACGTTTGAGTGGTACCGCACGATACCGAATTTACGTCGACGTTTGAGTGGTACCGCACGATACCGAATTTTGAGGGGTCACGATTTAGAACCTTATGCCATGGTAATAAAATGTAAAACCTATAACGGCAAAGTCAATCGAGGGGTTCGTTATTTGGTTTTGACTCCTGAATAACCTGTGACGTCATCTCAAGTAATATCATGATTCAATCAAACAGCACACAGTCACCCACGGCTGGGTATAGCCCCATTCGATGAAATCTGGCTGATATACTCTGAAAATGAATTGATAATTACAGAACACTGCAACGAAGAAGTGTACACACAAACTGTACAAGGGACCTTCTTTCTACAACCAAGGAGCCACTGTAACACCGAAGTCGGAGAGGTATTCATTTCAACACCCACAAACACCTCGACCAGTATGCAGCTACCGTTCGTACAACTACCAGTGCTGCGACATCCCATCAGACAAGAGGAAAAGCAACTGGACCTACAAAACGTGGACTTCAGCGACATCAAAGACGTTATTACCAGTGCTAAATTCAGTGTTAGTGAAACTATTTCGGACGATTTTATCTATGTTGTAAAAAATATTAGTGTTTGGACTATTTTATTGTATGTTTTTATGTTTTCATTTGTTGTTTTTGTATTGTTTAAATTCAGGATATATACAAATTGTATAGGACAAAATTTTCCGAAACCAACTCTGTCGGCTTTAGATAATTTCGATCTTAAGGGGGGAGGAGTTAAGGTAGACCAACCACTACAATTGTCATTTATGAGCGCTACCACAAATTCGGAGGCTGAGCTGCAGGCTACCCGAGGGGTCACAGGTGGCGGATAGTGAACGGCCATTAGATATGATGGTTAGCTGCGAATATATTGAATAAGCAGTCCCCGACCAAGAAGCGGCAAGGTTAATAGGAAGTAGTGGGAAGCCTGGTGGGAAGGGCTTTCTAGCAAAAAGCTACAGTTTCCAACGACAACCCTGTGACATGGCGTGATAATGCCGCCATACAATAAGCATTCCCCTGACACCGGGAAGCAGCGGTGGCAGTACGGGCAGAAAGCCGAAGACTACAGCAAGTCGGATGGGTTTCTGCACGATGAAACGAGGGCGGAGTTGCACCAACAGAATGGCCTTGTCACTGCGATGTGGAAGGCAAGGGGGATACCACCACATTAATTTCCCTACATATAGCAGCAACCATGAAAAAGTCAATAAAGGAAAGGAATTTAATTGACAGAAGGCCGCGATCGCGGCCCGAGTCCGGCAGGCACAGCACGGAGGCTGTGTCGGTCGTTAACATGCGAAACCCTCTAGAAGATATGCGATGGAATGAGAATACCAGAGACAGACGCAAGGCTGTCGATGATGCCATGCGAAACCCTTGCAAAATAGGGACGTGGAACGTGCGCACGCTCCATAAGACAGGGAGAACAGAAGAACTCCTACACATCCTGGACGAGACGAAAGTCGAAATACTAGGTGTATGTGAACATCGCTGGGAGGGTAACGGAGACTACTGGTACGATGACTATAGAATCATCTTTAGTGGGGGCAAAGGGGGAAGTAATGGGGTTGCAATATTTTTAAACAAGGACATGGGACTCAAGGTTATGAATACACTACACATAAGTGATAGACTACTTCTGATAACGCTTAATACTACACCCATTACAGTTATAATCCAGGTATATATGCCAACTTCAGCACACGATGAATCGGAAATAGAAGAAATATATGAACAACTAGACGACTTGCTAAGAGGGGTTAAAGATGATCACAGGCTATAGCCTGTGATCATCTTTAATATCATCATATATATTATGGGCGATTTTAACGCGGTTGTGGGAGAAAACCAAAACGGAAGACACGTGGGCAGTTGGGGTCTTGGAAAAACTAACTCAAGAGGAGAAAGGTTAATACAATTTTGCAAACAATATGATCTGTGCATAACTAATACCTTATTTCAAGTCCCTAAGAGAAGACGGTACACATGGAAGATGCCTGGAGATGTGGCAAGATATCAGATAGACTACATTATCACAAGAACTGAAGAGAGAAGGCACGTTCTGACAAGCCATGCTTACCCGGGTCCGAATATTGATAGTGACCATAACCTAGTGATGGCGAAGTGCATAATGAAACAGAGTAAAAGAGGACCAAGGGGGAAAAGCAACTCGAGGCTCAAGGCCGATATGATACAATTCAAAAGCAAAGATTTGAGAGTAACTTTTGGTAACGAAACTGACAAAGAATTGACCAAGTTAGGTTTGGAAGATAATGACTTGAACAATAACTGGAAGAACTTTGTTAGTATAATAAGAAAATCGGCGGAGCAAACTCTAGGAAAATCTAAGAGAAAACCAAGAAAAGGATGGGTGACACCTGAGATCATAGATACAATAAATCGTAGAAACAGTCACAGAAGCCAGAAAACGGAGGAAGATAAAAAGATGTACAAATACTATAAAAACAGAGTTCAAACGTTATGTGATAGAGAAAATACTAAATGGATAGAAAAACATTGTGAAGATATCGAGTTCTTTCAAGGATACAACTTAATTAAAATGATGCAAAAGAAGGCAGCAACTAAAAGTAAAGTGATAAGAGATACAGAAGGAAAACTACTTTATGACAAAGAAGACATAACAGGGAGGTGGATTGAATACATAGAGGACTTATACAAAGGAGACAGTTTGGAGGAGTCGGCTATAGAAGAGGAACATGAAGTGGAGGAAGATAATAGGGGACCTTGCATAACATGGTCAGAATTTGAGACAGCGCTGAACGAGCTTAAAGACGGTAAAGCCCACGGAAGAGACGAAATACCCTCAAAACTATTGAAACATAGCGGACCACAAACAAGAAGACAACTATACCACATATGTAATAGTAGAATGCTATGAAAAGGGTATAGTACCAGAAGACTTTGCGACCAGCAGGACAATCACGATGCCAAAGAAAGGAAATGCCACAGAATGTGGAAACTATAGAACCATTAGTTTATTGTCACACGCATCCAAGATTTTACTTAAAATAATACAGCGCAGAATACATACAAAAATTGAAGAAAACCTAAGTGAAGACCAATTTGGCTTTAGAAAGAACAGAGGAACAAGAGAAGCTATAATAGCACTCAGAAATATAATAGATAAAAGACTAGAGCTTAACCTTAATACGTACCTCGGCTTTATCGACCTGGAGAAAGCTTTCGATAATGTTGACTGGAATATTTTATTCGGAATAATGAAGAAAAAGGGATTTGACTGGAAGGTCAGAAGAATAATAAAGGCGTTGTACATTGACCAAAAGACAGAGATTACGATGGAAGACGTCACGAAGACAGGCAAAATCGGCAAAGGAGTAAGGCAAGGGTGCAGTTTATCCCCACTACTATTCAACATCTACATAGAAGAGGCTATAAACGAAATTAGAGAATTCTCCATAGGAGTCAAGATAAACGGAAATAATATACCGTGGATCCGATTTGCAGATGATATTGCCCTAGTAACGGAATCTGAAGAATGGCTACAGGCGAACCTAGAAACCATGAACAGAATTTTTCAAAAATACAAACTTAAAATTAATGTTAAGAAAACAAAAGTACTTGTGACGGCCAAAAAGGAAAGCCCTGCCATCAAGATAATATTGAACGGGAATGAACTGGAACAATTTAAGCAATTCGCATATCTAGGAAGCATCATTGAAGAAACAGGTAGAAGTGATAAAGAAATACGCACCAGAATAGCCATTGCAAGAAGAGCTTTCACAACAAATAGAAATATTTACAGCAACAAAATCAACATACGAGTAAGGAAGCAACTTATCAAAACACTTGTATGGAGTATTGCATTGTATGGCTGCGAGAGCTGGAACATGACAACTAAAGACATAGAGCGTTTGGAAGCCTTTGAAATGTGGTGCTGGCGTAGGATGCTAAAAATTAGCTGGACAGAGAAAAGAACAAATGAAGAGGTTTTAAGAATGGCTAAAGAGACCCGAGCTATCATAAGAACCATAGCAAACAGAAGAGCCAAGTGCTTGGGACACATTCTAAGACATGAAGGACTCCTCCTTACAATTATAGAGGGCAAGCTTGAGGGCAAACGCCAGCGAGGGCGTCCTAGGAGAAGATATACAGACCAACTAAAGAATTGGAGCCATAGTAGATCGTACCAGGAGATGAAGACCAAGGCCCAAGACAGAGAGTACTGGAGGTTGCTGCAACGACAGGGGACGACAAGACCCCTTAATATATATGACCACAAATTAGGTCATGACGTCAATGCTTAGTTTTCATTATTTTATTATAAATACGAATATCAACTTAGAATAAGCCAATATTGTATTAGTATAATCTTAGACGTTACTCTGTTCGTTTAATAAATCATTTTTATAAAGTTAACCAGTATTCCCATCTTAATTCGCGCGCAAGATAAAAATTGGCCCACAAAGATTTGTCCATCAAACCAGCTACAGTTGATTCAGAGTTATTGTTTTCCACGGCTGGTTTAATTCACACGGACATCAGAAATCGACAAAAACTGGATACTTTAAAAATATTATGTTTCCTTAATACGACATTGCTTGAAATTAATTATAAATATTAAATATTAGTTTAATACAAAATGAATCAACACAAATTAATATTTATTTTACTCGTCTCGTTTTAAAAAAAAATGCATTGGTTATCGTAATCGCTATTACGATGCATTCGTATCGTATCGCTGCATCCCTAATTAAAAGGTCTAAAATTTACCTTGCTGCTGATAACTTTCGCACCACTGCACAGATTTTAATGAAACATATCAAAGAACAAACCGGAAATTGAATTAAATCTCTACTCGTTTGACCGCTAGACCGCAGACACACACACAGATGGACTGATGCCTCGACATCCTTTTTCAACGAGAGTCTACCAACAATCCGACTGTTAGAGTATGGAGTAGGCAGCAAACAGTATGCAACTTTCTGTAATTGGACTTCTTGGGAGAAGGACTCTCTATTTTGATTTGGAGCCACTGTCGGTGCCTTGTCCCCACCGAAGGGCACAGGCCTTTACTAGAAATCGAATAAAATTGAGCCACAATCCATCAATCTGGCCCAGTGCGGGTTGGTGGAGGGGTGTAGGGCTACTTCTTCTTCTTCGGGTGCCATCTCCTATCGGAGGTTGGCGATCATTAGGGCAATCTGCACACGGGATACTGTCTTCCGGTATAAGCATGTTGTGCATATCCCGAACCATTCTCGGAGGTTTTTAAGCCAGGAGGTACGTCGGCGACCGGGCCCACTATGCTACTAAACACAAGCCTCACACAAGCCTATCGCAGGCTCGCGCTATCTCTCTCTCTCCCAACTCGATGAAACGTGACTTCCGAGCCTGCGATAGGCTTGTGGTGAGTAGCATCGGGGCCCGGGTCTTCTGCGTCCCTGTATCCTTCCCCGCATTATGAGCTCGAGAAGATTATATTTGCTGTTTCGCACCACATGTCCGAATTTTTATTGTCTTCATCAGTTCTAATCCTTTCTTTATTCTCTCCAAGGGCCCAATTCTGTACTGGCGATTACATCGCGACCGCTCCGAGGGGCACGAAATGCCGTGTTTGGCTTGTCTGCGGCACCTATTTTGTTTGGAGACTGACTGTCAAATGCGGCGTTTCGCGCCCTTCGGAGCGGTCGCGATGCGATCACGATGCAATCTCCAGTACAGAATTGGGCCCCAGGACTGCAAAATATGTTATTATTCTATCTGTCAATGATATCTTCAACATCTTTCTGTAAACCCACATTTCAAACGCGTCCAACCGCTTACCATTGTTTGAGTTAGGGTCCATGCTTCAGCTCCGTACAGGACGATTGAAAATATGTCGCATCTTACTAGACGGCACCTTGTGGATAGTTTGAGGTTGCGGTTGCAAAGAATGTGGCTCGCCTTCGTGAACGCACTTCGAGCCTGTTCGATACGGCATTTCACTTCCGTACTGTGATCGTCTTGATCATTCACTATAAATCCCAAATATTTGTAAGGATGTACTCTCTTCAATGGACGGTCTATAACTTGGAGAGCAGCTGTTGTTCTCGGAGTATGTCCAACTACCATGTACCATGTACAACTGTATGTACAACTACATGTACTTTGACGACCCGAATGGCCGAGTCGGCAGTAACCCTGCCTACGAAGCCAAGGGTCCCGGGTTCGAGTCCCGGTGGGGGCAAATATTAGTTTGATGAGAACTGATGTTTGTACCGTAGTCATGGTTGTTTATCTATCTAAGTACAATATTTATCTATATAAATATGTGTATCGTTGTCTAGTACCCAAGATACAGGGAATCCTAGTTTGGGGCTAGATCAATGTGTGTAAATTGTGTCCAAGGTATTATTATTATTATTATTATTATTATTACTTGGTCTTCTTTGTCAGTCCACTTTCTGCACGGAATGTTTCCCCATGTGAAAGAAGTTTCTGTAGATCTTCGATCGCGCTGGCGAGAAGTATTGTGTCGTCCGCATATCTGATGTTATTAAGCGGTCTCCCATCTATAACAACTCGGTTGCTTCTTCAAAATCTTCCACGAAGATACTCTCCGCACTGACGTACTCCACGTAGTATCTCTACATCATCAGTGAGCTGTTGTTAAACGCGTACATTTCCAGTTTGCTGACAGTTCAGGTTTCGTATATATGCGATATCTCCAGAGACCAGGCCAACGGTATCGAGAACTTGTATCAATTTATCGTGTTTGACACGGTCGAACGCCTTCTCGTAATCAATGAAGCTGATGTACACGCTTTGATTCATATCCCAGCAACGCTGCAAAAGGACTTGATATCCAAACGATGCATTACGTGTACTAAACGTGTAGGGCTAGTGGCCAACCCCACCAGCAGAAAAATTAGAAAATTATACCTATAAGTCAAAATAATCTACAACAGCAAGCTTATAGGTGAGCGAGACAGCGAGCGTAGTTACCTAGCTGCCATCTCGCTCACTCGCTAGGTAACTGCGGTGGCTGTCTCGCACCCCTCGCGTCGACTTCACGTCGCCTGCAGCCATCGTCGTCGATGAAATTGCAACTTAAAGAAAAACTACTATGTCTTAAAAAAGCTACAATATATTAAACTGATCTGCTCCAAAGGCACTGGAGGCTTAAACACCTGATTGGTCTTCGGGCTGCACACAGCGTCTACCCTCCTCTGTCCCAGCTCCGACCTCACAGTGCGAGGGAACAGGTTCATATCCTAATACATACCCCAATGTCGACAATGTACTTATCCCTGGTCACGTAGATTGTGCAACGTAAATAGTTGGTTGTTCTTCTATCGCCCCAAATTACATACTTTGGACCACATTATGTATCTCCTGAGATACACAGGTAATTGTTATAGGCAACAAATATAACGATCACCAAAATGTTTTTTTCTTACCCAAAATGGGTAAATGATCACCAAAAGGTGCAGAAATTATCAGGGAAAAATACTGCTGCAGCTTAGGTGAAAGGTAAAGGGGGTGAGCGAAACGAAGAACCCTTTATCCTTCGTGTTAGGTTGAACATATAAGAACAACAAAAAATACTTAAAACATAAACTTATGTATACAAAACATAAAAAGAAGTTTGGAGATCATTTATCCAACACAACTTGGTGATCATTTACTAATTCTGGCAGTCATTTCGAATTTATTGGTAGTTTTTTTTTTTGTTATCGTTTAAAAACAAGCCATTGTGTTTAAACGGTTATATACCTGGCAGTGTATCTTTAAATATACATTCCATAATTCAAAGTAATACTTTCTAGAAATAGTTAAATATCCTGCCATGCCAAAAATCCATGATATTAACCTGATCTGCTCCAAAGGCATCGGAGGTTTGAACACTTGATTGGTCTTCGGACTGTACACGGCGTTCACCCTCCTCAGCCCCAGCTCCGACCGCACAGTGCGCAGGAACAGGTTCATATCCCGGGTCGACTCGAACGTGAAGGCGAGCAGATCTCGATTGGCTATCGTCGTTTCGAGGTAGCGAGCGTACTTCGGGTCGGTAAAGTTTATCTGTAGAACAAAAAGACGTAATAGTTCCAAGATCAGACCACCAGAAGTCACTTGCACATCCACGAGCCTATACTGCCTGCAAGTGCAAGATGAAGTCTGCGAAACAAACGCTGCTTCCAAGAGTTCAGTCGCCAAACAGTGGACAAAAAATCAACAAAAATACACATATTGATAACACGATGACCCCAGTCGGAGTAACATTTAGAAAAAGATTCAAGCCTAGATTACTGGAAGATTCAATGCGCAAACAATCATTGCATGAAAATCTGGAAAATAGTAATCTCAGTACTTCCAGCACAGAAACCTTGAATAGAAGTCTACCAGACCTATCAATAAGACTGGAGAATCTGCGAGAAAGTAATTATAAGGAAGAAATTGAAGAACTCAAACAGAATATAGCCAGTGCACACACAGAAATAGACAATCTTCTGATTGAAAACAATGACCTGAAATGTATTATTGGAAAAATCACCCAACAGAATGACATTTACAAACAAATTTATATTGACAATATGAGCATGAGCACGAAGAAAAAGAAATTATTTAAGAAACTAATTTATGACAAAGTGGGAAAAGAGGTGGAGTCTCGAACAGAAACCCCAACACGCAATGAACAATACATTGACATAAAAAAAGGACACACAGAAACTGCGAATGAAGTCGACAATGAAAACGTTAAAAATAAGAAAGAATCAGAAATCTCAAAACACGAGAAACGAGATAATCACGCTGAAGAAGGAAGCACTAAAAATGAAGGCGTGAAAGAAAATGTGAAGAAAACAACGAATGAAGAGACAACACCTTATGAAGAAAAACTACTAAAAAAAACAAATGAAATCAAGATTGATGGAAAAGACAAGAGTTCAATTTTCATTTTCGGAGGACGGCAATGCACAAGACTATCATCAGAGCTCATGTACAAAATGAACACGCAAAAAAAGGTGAAAGACTACAACATCACTTCTTTCATAAAACCCAATGCAAAATCTGAAGAGATTGGGAAAACATGTGATCTATTCAGCATAAAAGAAGATGACTACGTCATTCTGTCAATTGGTGAACACGACAACAACCCGACCAAACTACTGATGGACTTGGGAGCAATTCTTCAAAAATTGGAGAAACCCAATGTGATACTGCTTAGTATAAGTAAATCAGACTACCTAAATTAAAACAAGCTGTATGATACATTGTTAATAGCCAGTAAAAATCATAAAAATTGTACCTTCTTAAAAATAGGACAACATGACAGGGAAACGTTTTTAACAAGGTTAGACACAATGAGCAAAATGATAAATAATGCGATCGCTCAAAATGATTATGATACAAATTATCTGAATTACAACAAAAGATCGATAGATTTAAACTTTGCTTCAAAAAAAGCACAAACTTCCAATACACAATCAAATAATAAAGCAAATAATAACAACGAAAACAGACACACAAAACCAGGTACAATTCCCTATTACTTCTCTAAGGATATAACCTCAAAAACAAAATACGACATCCAACAAAAAGTAAAGACTCAAACCAAAATATTAAACTTCTTCCCGGTGCTTAGCAATACAAAGAAAACGACACGTATCACACAAGAAGTGAGCAACAATAACTTTTTTCGAGCCTAAACAAACTGATTTCATATTGTTACACCAAAATATAGCTAGCCTAACAAGTAAAAAAGAAATCATAGAGATAACGATCGCGGAACTAAATGATAATAATATAGACCCAGATATCCTTTGTTTCTCAGAAACATTTATTAAAACAGGTGATGAACAAAACGCTTATATACATGGGTACGAATTAGCAGCGACTTACTGTAGAGTACAAAAAAGAGGCGGGGTATGTATTTTCGTACGAGAAGGACTGCCGCACATTCCTAAACATAATTTTGACAGTCTATGTCAAAAAAGTGCTTTTGAGTGCTGCGCTACTGAGATTCCGCATCACAACTTTATAATAATATGTCTATATAGAACGGATGAACGAAACAAACCAACAAATGCGAAGGTCTTTTTAGAAAAATTTGAACAAATGTTATACATTGTATCAAAGAAATATCCTAAGAAAAGAATAATTATTGCAGGTGACATTAATATTAATACAATTAAAGAATCCATATATTCAAATAGACTACTTGACATCATAAAAAATTATAATCTGACTAATCACATTGACAAGCCTACTAGGCGCAATGCCTGTCTTGACCATATAATAAGTACTGTAAAAGAGGGAACAGGATCTATAATCCCGCTCGGCCTCTCTGATCATGAAACTGCCCAGATATTAAAGATACCAGTGAAATCGAAGGTTAACATACCAAAAACAGTGTTCGTTTACCGAAGAGATTTTTGTGAGGATAATCTAAACAAATTTAAAGAGTGTCTTGAAAGTCTTTCCTTTTCTGATGTGTACGGTGAAGCTGACTTGAACCAATCTTTCAACGAATTTCATGATCTACTATGTTTGTTTTACAGCTTATGCTTTCCTTCAAAAAGAGTAAAGATAACTAGAACAAAAAAACAAAAATGGATGTCTCAAGGTCTAAAAATTAGCTGTAAAGTAAAAAGAATACTAAGGTTTAACTTCTATAAACACAAAACAAGAACCACAAAAAATGTGTTTAAAAGGTATGCTCAGATACTAAAAAAATGTACACAAGTAGCCCAAAGAAATAACAATAGTAAATTTATAATCAACAGCAGAAATGTGTGCAAAGCTTCCTGGACAATCATCCAGAATGAAATGGGGCCCACAAATCAAATACAGGGCATTGAAAGGATACTGTACGAGGGAAAAAGTGTCACAAATCCGGTAGATATTGCAAACACAATTAATGATTATTTCATTGATACAACAAATATAAACAACAGTAATAATACATTCCAAAAGACGAGTCACTCACTGGACAAAACAATTTTCTTAGAACCTGTATGTCCAATTGAAACTTATAAGATCATCATGTCCCTCAATAATACTAATGCTTCAGGAAGCGACGGCCTGACTACGAAAGTCTTAAAAAGATGTGCTAACGAACTTTGCTTCGTGCTAACGTATCTGATCAATCTATCTCTAGAGTCAGGGTGTTTTCCATCAAAACTTAAACAATCTGTAGTTAAACCGTTGCATAAGAAAGGCAGTAGAGACGATGTTGGTAACTATCGGCCAATAACACTGATCTCAATACTGTCAAAAGTATTTGAGAAAGCCATGCAAATTCGACTCAACAAATTTTTTACCGCACATCAAATATTAAAACCCGATCAATATGGATTCCAAAAAAAAAATCTACAACACTAGCGGCCTTTAATCTAGTTAGCAATTTAAGCCGACGGGTTGATCAAAAAAAAACTACGACTCTTTTATTGTTTGACATGTCCAAAGCCTTCGACTTTGTTGACCATGAAGTACTGCTGATAAAACTTGAACAATGCGGAATAAGAGGCCCATCACTGTCCTGGATAAAAACGTACTTAGGGGACCGATCCCAATATGTAGAAACCACAAGAGTAGAAGATAATGTCTTAAAAACATATAAGTCACAACCTAGGTTTAATAAATACGGAGTGCCACAAGGCAGTGTCCTTGGTCCTCTATTATTCCTCATATACATAAATGATCTCCCAGACCACATCAAACACAAATGTATATTATTTGCTGATGACATTTCAATAATAGTGACACAAAAAAATAATAATTTAAGTAATCATATCTCGGACCTTAATGAAACTGTGACAACCATTGTAAATTATTTAATCAATTCCAATTTAAAAGTAAATTTAACAAAAACTAATATAATGAATTTTAATAAAACTATAAATAATAAATTACTAAGTATAAATCACCAAGGACAACAATTACAAAATGTAGACCATGCAACATTCTTAGGTATAATAATTGATAAGAATCTAAATTGGAAGGAGCATACCAAGAAAGTGTGCGGAAAATTAAATAGATTTGTATTTGTCTTAAGAAGGCTAAGTAAAGTTGCATCAAGACAAACGGCGATATCGGCCTACTACGCATATATAGAAGCAGCACTCAGATATGCCTTGATCATCTGGGGAAACGGTACCGACAAGCAAGCGGTTTTTATCGCTCAAAAAAAATGCATCCGATCAATAGTTGGAGTACCGCAGCACGTATCATGCAAGCCATTGTTTCGCGAGTTAAAAATACTACCATTTCCCTGTCTATATATAATGGAAGTAGCGAAATTTGTTAAACTTAACACAAATCTATTTGCCAGGGCTAGTGATGTATATCCCAGAAATACCAGAAATCCCGATAAGCTTGTTTATAAACACTGTCCCAGAACAGCACTGTACCAAAATAATTGTGACGCAATGTGTATCGCGGTGTACAATAAGATACCTCGATATATTAAAAACCTCGATGTTAATCTCTTCACATCTAGACTACGAAAATGGCTATTAGATAATTGTTTTTATTCACTTCAAGATTTTTTCAATTTTAAAACTGCTGAATAAACTTGTTAAACGTGTTGTATATATTTGCATGCTATATTGACTAGCTGTTTAAGGAGCACAATCAATGTACCAAGAATAATTACTGTACAATACCCTTGACATAGCAAATAAATTTCTTATTTCTTATTTCTTATTTCTCAAAATATCTCTTTATACATACATATGCTCACGCCTATTTCCCGGAAGAGGGGTAGGCTGAGACCAAAGACCTCCACCTGCTCCGATCCTGGGATACATCTCTCGCTTCCTCAACATTCATAAGTCTCTTCATGCAGGCTCGCCGGTTACGGGTACTTCGTATTTGCTCCTTCACTAACAAATCGCCGATTTGGTCTTTATAGGACCTTCTTGGGCGACCTCGTCCGACGGCTCCTTTCACACCCGCTGTATAAATCTGTTTCGTCAATCTCCTTTCTTTCATCCTTCCTATCTCTTTGTATTTTTATTTCTATAGGGTACAACTGTGCTACTCCTGACACGTCTGGGAAAATGCGTTCTTAGAACATTTATACATTTATACCTTGCTTTTGACCCCACACTAGGGTACGCTGCGGGAAACAGAAACAGCGCTGTCACAACAATTGAAGTATGAACATCCAAAAGCCAAAGATTACTCCCTTCTCCAGCTGGGACTCGGACAAATGACAAGTTGTTGGCTCACTCCTGTTAGAACTGTCAGGCCCGGATGTAAAAATGACAAGTTTGACTATTACACTCAGTCATTATAAGCTCTTATTTAGTTTCACCTGCCTCAGGTTATGAATGTCTGTGATCAAATCGTGCAAGTTAAATTTGACCTCCTTCCCAGTTTCCGATTGAACTGAAATTTTGCATGCTTATTTAAATCACATGACAATGCAATATTTTGATGACATGGAGCTGATCTGATGATGATTTCAAATTCAAGAGGTTCAATAAAATTTTATTCAGCGTCAAAATTATACTTACTTATAACTAATATACTATATAATATACTAATAACTACAAGTTAAAAAAGACTACACCGTTTTGGAAGGTGGGCCTCGGGGTTAAGAAGATACGGCAAGAAACTCCCCCATACCTTTTTTTTTTTAAAGTGACTTTATAACAGGTACTGGTTTCGGTCTAAGAAAATTCGCCGGCGAGTGATAGACTTGATCCATCGCCTCTCGTCGAATTTCTGTGCGCTGAGATGGTATGGACCATGCAGTTTTGTCATCTAAGTATTCCTTAATACTATAATAGGCTTTCTTATCAGCTGATGGAGACGGAAGGTGGCCATGGCAACTATGTAGTAAAACGACGCATCGAGTCCGGGCTCGTTGGATTCGTCGCGACAACTAATCTGGTCCTAGATAAATTTCTTACCTAAATTGGGTTAGGTTTTTTTTATGGCTTGTTTTAAGGCTAAGGAACGTCGTCGATTTCAGATTGAAAAGACACTCCCTCGCTTCATACGCTAGGTAATGCCGCTGGATAGGTTCAGTGCGGTACCTCCAACAACATCGGCTCGCACACCGCGTCTTGGAAGAGGTGCGCATTCTGCCGGAACCACGTGACTGCGCGTGCGCAATCCTCGCTGCTCTGCTGCAGCACTTGCAGGCGCTTCTCTCCCACGTCTTCCAGCTGACGGATCCTGCGGGTTAGCAGCGGAATCTGCTTAATTAAACGCTATTTGAATGATTGACAGACAATGTACAACCTAAACTGGTGGACCTAGATTCATGAAACTTTGTACAGGGGTTCCTTATATTGAGTAGGGTAGCACTAGGGATTCGGCGAAATTCATTTATTTATTTATTTATTTACATAATCTATTTGTGCCATTACAGCAAAGCCAAGTCGACACAAATATACAAAATTAGAAAATACAATACAATTTAATTATTACAAATTAATTTACCATAATAATTTCAATTATAACCTTCCACATTCTCGCATAATATCCCTCCATGCATCAACAAACAGATCATTCAATGGTGCTGCGGCCAACAGTGCATTGAGGCTATTCCGTGCCCGGACCAGCGGAGACTGCAGGCGCGCCACCGTGCGGTGCGAGCCGCCCGCTAGCAGCTGGTGCCTACGAGCGCGTAGGTAGTTGTCAGGCACGTAAAAGGAGGAAATGGGAGTTACAACTTGCATGAAAATTAAAAACTACTTGACTTATGAAGCTGAAATTTTGCAGGTAGATAGTTTATAGGTGCGAGACAGTTAACATGTTTTCCAATTTTCCCCCATCAAGAGGGAAGGGAAGGGGTTTAGAGTGAACTTTCTATGAAAAAATATCAATATGTATAATTAAGTTTATAGATACTTCAGTTCTGTATCCAAATTTGCCCCCACGAGTGAATAAACTTGACCCGTGAAGATGTGGCACTGGGCCAGTATCAAGGGTAAAAAAGGAAATTGAAAATTCAAGAAGCGTCTGTATACAAGATACTTGGCCATTTTTACACTTAATTTTTTATACTTTAGATATTTACATATACTTAGCAAACGTCATTTTATGCTTCTTCTCTACATTGGACCACCGTGGGAGAAGGAGGGCGTAGAAACTCCTACAGATTGATTTACAGATCTCTTTTAAAAATTGGTTGTGCTTAACTAATACAAATATTAAAAAAATACTAAGAAGGAATAAATCATTACAAAATTATTAACAGCAGGGTCTGTGTTGAGCCAGATTAACCCCATACAGTCCCGTCATTTAAGTAATCTTGAACATTGTAATATCCCTTTTCGACAAATTCGCTTTAACATGCTTTTTAAATTGCTCCACGCGGGTGAAGCCGCTAGTAACGGCTAGTTCATTATAAATCTGTACCACCATGCCGACTGTCACTCAAAATGGAGTGGCTAGAAGTGGGCACAACTGTGCTTCTGTCACCACGTACGGGAAAATTGGTGACGCTTTGTTATGTTCCTTTGTTTACTTCTTAGACGTGTACGTGCTGCACGCGTTTTCTTTTTAGCGTTCCGTTCCCCAAGGGTGCGAAACGGGACCTTATTACTAAGCCTCTGCTGTCCGTCTGTCCGTCTGTCACCGGGATCTACCGGATCAACCGAAATAGGTAGAGAGCTGAAATTTTCACAGAGGGTGTATTTCTATTGCCGCTGTAACAACAAAAAATAAAACTTACGGGTTTTTAAGAATTAAAAGTAGTATACATATAATACAAGAGATTATTTGTATGGCCATTTTCTTAGCCATTTTTTTTGTTTTGCGAACTGAACTGGACTTTCCCGATAAGTATAATATTAAGTTATTTATCATATATATGTGATTTTATTTATGTCAATAAGTTACTTAATTTCTATCCACTTCCGTTTTCAATAAGCAAAGAGTTTCGCTAAGCTGAGTACATAGCTCAATACTTACATAAATAATATACAACAATAATAATATACACCACTCTTTTTCAATGTTGCGATGTACGGCCTTGAATGTAGACCAACCAAGTATTTAATATTCTATTATTAAAAATTAAACAGGTTTACTCATACAATGGTATAAGAGTTTGGTTTATCTGAGGTAAGGATCCCTTCGTGTGCCGGTCCGACGTCCAGTTTTTTGTTATTTCTTACCTGTTCTGATACAGCCTGATCTGCGGCATCACGTTGATCTCCAGGTCATACTGCGTCTCCATTTTCCTCTTCTTCAGATTCTCAATGGCCGCGTTTGTCTTCGCTATCGGCTTGTGGAGCTCCATCAGCTCCATTTTTACTTGCTCCTCTGAAAAAAAGGACTTGGATGTTTGTATGCGTGTGCCGTCGCTCTTTCTTGCTCCCATGACACAGGGTACCCTAGTATGGGGCCAGAAGTAGTACTACACGACAAAGTTAACTTGGCACCCTCGAGGAATGCGTTTCCCCTCACTCTCGCCCTCGACGCGTCAGTGGGACAGTAACGGACGCTATGACGTCAGCAGAGCGAGGTGCCAAGTTCAAGTTTGACGTGTGGTATGAGCTTAAATAAAGCCTTTACCCACACGGGGTGGTGGAGGCACGTTGCGTCCACGTTTGGCCAGTTATTCAATACGCCATTTTAAGTGAAAAGAAGCTAGCCAATCGCCGCGGCTATATGAAACAAAACATAAATATGAACCAGTACAAAGCCGACTAGCACCACACTTGTGGCAGCCGCTGAACCCTGTTTAAACACAATTAAAATACAACACTACTCTGGTAAGTGGGAACCTGGCTGACTACGTAACTCCACCTTGTTGTACTTATGTTGTGTTAACCTGTCCACTCGCGGATGAACACCTAGTATGAACTTGCATTACATTTTAATTTACCTACCGTCCACTCGCGCATGATCACCTAGTATGGACTTGGAATAATATTTATATTTATTTTTATAAAATAATTACTACTACCCACTATTATTTTTTATTACTGGCAATACAATACAAGACCAGTATCTCACACTTGATTGGTCGAATGACTGAGTAAATGAAAAAATAAAATAATCGGTAATGTGGCTGGCCGCCATGACAATTTGGCTTTTTAGAGGCATTTTTTATGGCTATTGAAAGGGTTGAAACCTTCTTTAGCGGCTGTCTCAAGTCGAACCCCACGATGCCGTAATCATGCGACCGAAGTCGGCGCTACTAGACACACACTTGCCATAATTACGTCACTTTTTGGCGCACCACCGAACTTCGGTCGGGCGTATTCGGCGGCAACGCATCGCTATACATTATACATAGTCAGGTCATAAGTTCTGTCACATGTGCAATATGAAATAATTTAGACATGTTTATTATTTATGTAAACATTTATATAGCAAAATAAACTTAATAAAACATAGATTCTTATGGTCATAAAGTTTATTCAAAATGACCCCCGCGATTTTGAATACAGGCCTTTATTCTGCGCGGCCAGTCGTCTATCGCAGCACGAACGAGGTCCATGTCAATATCGGCGGCTGCCTTAATCAAGGATGCCTTGAGTGACTCCAAATCAGGATGAAGCTTTGAGCGCAGGCCTTTTCCTGCCATATCTTGTAATCTAACGGATTCAAATCTGGACTGGAGGAGGGCCAGTCTTCGTGCCGGATGAAGTCGATTTCACGCGCCGCCAGCCAGTCCTGTATGCTTTTCGCTCTATGAGCTGGCGCAGAATCTTGTTGGAATACCCAGTGCCTGTTATTAAACATGGTATGAGAAACAGGTTCCACAAGGTTCTTGAGGACTGTATTTTGATACACAACTGCATTCGTTTTTTCGCCTTTCTCACAAAAATGTACCTCAGTTAAGCCCCAATAAGAGACTCCCAACCAAACCATGAGCGAGGATGGAAAATGACCTCGTTGGACACGCGGAATACGGTTACTCGCTTCTTCACTGCTGTGTGTGTACACCTTATCATTTTGTTTGTTGTGGCTCTCTTCCACGTTGAAAATTTTTTCATCCGAAAAAAGAATTTCCCGATTCCCGCGTACCGCTTCAACAATGCGCGGCATCTCTTCAGTCTCAGGTCCAATAAACGAGCGTTCAAACGATGTCCTGTTTTTCTTCGATATACCCTAAGCCCTAAGTCTTCATTTAACACCCTTTTCACCGTGGTCCTGCTTAACCCCATCTGAAGGGCCAACAGTTTCTGCTGACGTATGGGATTTCTTTGAATTCGCGCCTTCACGGCTTTTATCACTGCTGGAGTCCTAACAGAGCGAGGGCGACTACTTCTTGACCTGTCATCTACACTAGAGTCTTCATTGTATCGTTTTATGGTACGATAAACGAATCTTTTGGTTATATTAAAATTTTTCAGTAAGTCGAAAATTTGAATTGGCGCGTAACCGCAGCGATGCAACGCAATAACTGCGACACGGTCTTCTTTAAGTGTCCACTCCCATATTTAAAAATGAGGAAAACTCTAAAAAGTACACATTATTATTTTCATGAAAAATTCGAAATTCGAATTCGATAAACTTTTTTGTGGGGAGCGTTCTAAATTCAAAAGTTTTTATTGTGTGACAGAACTTATGACCTGACTATGTATAAGTTTCTTATTATCGTGGCTACATCTAAGCTAGTATATTTTAGTTACTTTCATAGCGTCATGTCCTATGGTATTTTGGTGTGGGGGAAAGCAGCGGATATTCAAACGATTTTTATATTACAGAAAAGAGCTATTCGAGCAATTTATAATTTAAAACGAACAGACTCCTTATGAGAGCTTTTTAAAGATTTGACATTCTAATTTCATAATTCTTTATTGCACAAAGATAAATAAAAAGTTACATTTGTTGAAAACATATGTACAAAGGCGAGCTTATCTCTAAAAAGAGATTTCTTCCAGCAAACCAAGGCATGATAGGAAAAATTACCAAGAAAGGCTAGGCAGTGCACAATATCAAATAACTTATCTATAATAAATAATAAATAAATAAATTGAATATCTATAAAATATGTAAAATAAAATATATATATATACCAAACTACTAAATAAGTACCAATAGATACATAAACCTGTACATATAGTAATAATATACATACTATAACTACTATCATGAAAGAGATAGGAAATGCTCTTTTACCCGGTTTTTGAAAGAGAAAAGAGTGGGACTGTCTCTTATCTTGCAAGGAAGTGCGTTCCACAGTCGGACCGCCTGCAACCTGAAGGTGTGCTCATACGCCGAGGTGTTGTGCCTTGGTGTGGCTAAGAGTGAGACCGTGTGAGACCTCCGGTGCCGATCTCCTGAAAAGAGATACTCAAAGCGCTGTCGAAGGTAGCTGGGGTAGCGCGGATTTTTCAATATATTAAAAAGATATGAAAGAATATGAAATTCTCGGCGACGACGAATCGTTAGCCACCCCAACTCTTTGCGATATTGAGAAACGTGGTCGAATTTGCGCAACCCGAAGATAAACCGAATCCCGAGATTCTGAAGTCGTTCGAGTTTGTTCAGTAGATCTTCGTTCGCGCTTGCCCAACTGACATCGGCGTAATCGATTAGCGGCAGGAGAAGGGACTGTGCAAGAGTGATTTTGGTCTGCCGTGGCAGGAAGTACTGCAGCCGCCTGAGGGAGTGGAAGGACGCAAAGACCCGTCTGCTGACCTCGCTGACATGTGGAGACCAAGACAGATGGCTGTCAAAAATAACCCCGAGGTTTTTGGCTTTGTCAGTAAACTCTATTGTGATGCCATTGTTCGATACAGGAACAATGGGCTTTTGTAATAAGGAAAGAGTGTGCCTGGTTCCTAAAATCATGGCTTGTGATTTGATCGGGTTTACCAACAGCCCGTATGATGAGGCCCAGTCTTTCACATTCTCGAGGTCAGCATTCAGTGTCTCTACAGATGAAGCTACATCGCAGGGCGAAAAGTGGCGATAAATTTGGAGATCATCTGCGTACAGATGATACGAAGAAGAGAGGACGTCGGAGATGGAGTTTATGAAGACTGAAAATAGAAGAGGAGAGAGAATACCACCTTGAGGCACTCCTGAGGAAAGATCACGCCATTGAGTTTCAGTCTCTTCAGATTTAATTCGTTGCTGACGACCTCTCAGGTATGAGTCGAACCAGTTAGCAGCGTGGAAGGACACATTCAGTGAGCTCAATATTGCGACAAGGATGTCAAAATCGACGCAGTTGAAGGCATTGCTGAAGTCAAGCAGGGCTAGCACCGTGGCCAACTTCTGATCCATCGCTAGCTGTATGTCATCACTGACTTTCAAAAGTGCTGTGGTAGTACTATGCCCTGGTCTGAACCCAGATTGGTACGGATTAAGAAGTTTGTTTGATGAAAGGTAGGAGGAGAGTTGGGAGTGAACTATGGATTCAAGGACCTTAGAAAGAATGGGTAAGATAGATATGGGCCTATAATCTTTGAAGGAGGAAGGATTGGAATTTTTTGGCAGTGGGATGACGAGTGCTTTCTTCCACAGACTAGGAAAGGAGCTATCAGATAGAGAGAAGTTGATAATGTGGGTAATTGGAGGAAGCAACTCTTCAAGGACGCTGTGCATCATTTGATGGCTGACGTTGTCGCCACCAGCAGCTTTGGATGTGATAGCTAGCACTGCCTCTCTAACTGCGCCAATTCCAACGAAGCTGAAGTTGAACGGTGAGGTGCAGCCTTTAGCCGTAGACGACGAAGGGTTGCCTCCTTAGCGGCAGGGTCCATCACGACGGGGGGAGAAGAGAAGAACTGGTTGAGACCGTTGAGATCGACATTACCTGAAGAGGATTCCTGGGACTTGCCAACACCAATGGTTTTAAGGAACTTCCAGACCTGAGCTGGGGTGTACATCTCTATACGCTCATGGATGTGTCGTCGCTTGGCATCGCGGCACATGCGGTTGCACAGGTTACGGAGGCGTTTGAAAGTTAGAAGATTTTCGTTGGTTGAGTCTCGCTTATATCGCCCTTTCGCACGGTTTCTTTTTGCCATTAAACGCTTAATGGAGTCGGTCAACCATGGGGCAGGGAGATGTTTGACCCTGACCTTTTTCATTGGTGCGTGCTTGTCGAACAGTCCCAGGACAATCGAGTTAAACTTCAGGATTTTGTCATCAACGGTTTCGCTAGTGATGACAGGGGTCCAATCAATAGATGAGGCATCGAATTTAAGGGAATCGAGGTTCACGCCTTTGAAGCTCCGCATATCAAGAAATTTGGCTTTGCGCTTAGGGGGCCTGACTTTGTATGAAAGATAAACCAGGTCGTGATAGGAGAAGGGGGCAGTAAGCTGACCATGGGAAGCCACCTTGGCTGTGTTGGAGACGATCATAAGATCGAGAAGAGAGGGAGTACAACGTGGTTGAAAGTGAGTAGCGCCAAGGGGTAGAATATGCAAGTCAAAGGAATGTAGAATAGATTCAAGTTTGGCGGAGCGGGCATTATTTTTTAGAAGACAGTTGTTAAAATCACCGAGTATGAGAGAGTCACTATAGAGAGGAGTTAAGTCATTTAGTAGCTTTTCAAAAGATTCAAAGTAATCGATGCGAAGTGAGGGGCTATAATATACACCCAGAAGAATATTGTGGTGATGCAAGCTGATCTCAAGGAAGAGATGCTCAGCCGAACCAGAGTACAGGCTTGGCGAGTGGCTGATGACTTTGCAAGGAATGTCAGAACGTAAATAGATAGCCACGCCGCCATCAGCTTTACCCGTCCTATCATTGCGATAGAGCCTGAACCCTGGCAGAGAATACATGGAGGAAGGAAGAGATGGTTTGAGAAAGGATTCTGAGACAAGAACTCCATGTATTCTCTTATCGCTGAAAGCTTCAAGGAGATCAGCATAGCTAGCAGGAATGCTTTGGGCGTTGATATGCACGACATTGAAGTTGAACTCCGACTGCATGAACACGCGTTTCAGGCTGCCGGAAAGTGACGCGCTCGCCCACCCGCTTCCCGCGCTGTCAGAGTCACCGGTAGAAGAACATGAGAAAATACTATCTGTAAATTTATATATGATATCCATAAAATAAAATTAATATACTACAATAACTTTAAAATAAATATATAATATAATATATATATAAATTAATTAAAACTGACTATTATATACTAGCCTATAATGTATAATAATAATCAATAATAAAAGCCTAAACCCAGTCACACTGGGCATGCCGGGAAAGTAACCGAAATATACACAACATCTAACTGTAGCTAGTCAATTTATTTTCGAAATGTATACGCAAACACGCAAGAACCTTACAACATTTTCCAAACTTAGCGATAGCTGTAATGTTTACCTAAGAAATAATCAAAGGCTAGTTGCGCCCCGGCTTAGACTCGCGAAGGTTAGCAATTCTTTCAAGGGTCAGTGCATTCTCTAATACAATAAGATACTCTGGAGATTTGGAAATTGTCATTTGAGCAATTTAAAAAGCATGTAATAATAATAATACCTTGGACACTATTAGCCCCTCAGTTACCACCGGCGTTCCAGTTTTCCGTTATAGGATTAAATTTTGTTACCATGGCATAGGGTTCAAAATTGTGATCCGTCCCAACTACCCTCGGTTTTTGAGTAGTTTACACACATTGCTCTAGCCCCTAACTAGGACTCCCTGTACCTCGGGTACTAGACAACGATACACATACTTATATAGATAAATATTAAACTTCGATAGATAAACAACCATGACTAGGGTACAAACATCCGTTCTCATCAAGCAAATGTTTGCCTCCACCGGGACTCGAACCCGGGACCCTTGGCTTTGTAGGCAGGGCACTGCCATGTAAAGCGACTTTGTCGAAAAATGGATATTACAATGTTCAATTGTTCAAGATACGTAAATGACGAGACTGTATGGGGTAAATCTAGCTCAACACAGTCCTTGCTGTTGTTTTTTGTAATTATTTATGGCTAGTATTTAATCGCAAATCAAAAATACTGATTTTCACAGCAAAAAAGGATCAACAAAAACACTTTTTACGTTTTAAATATTTAATGAGTGCTTAAGTCTATGTTTTAAGTATTTTTTGTTCTTACATGTTGAACCTAAAAGGGGCTTCGCTTCGCTCACCCCCTTTACCCTTCATCTAAGCTACCGCAGTATGTTACCCTTATATTTGCTGTGCAAATCAGTATTTTTGATGTGTAATATTTGTATTAGTTAAGCACAAGCAATTTTTAAAAGAGATCTAAAAATTAATCTGAGGGTGTTTCTACGCCCTTCTCCCACAGTGATCCAATGTAGAGAAGAAGCAAAAATGACGTTTGCTAAGAATATGTAAATATCAACAGTAATAAATAAATTTTACTTTTACTTTGAATTCCTCGCTACACTGTCGTTTTTTATTATCAAAATACATGCGAGCTATATCTGCAAAAACTGTATTCGTTAATAACATTCAGTTATCCTTACCATTATATTTTATTAAGAAAGTAAAAAACATCTGAAAAGATGATATGGCCAATAATTATAATGCAATTCTTCATTATGCTAATGAACAATAGTAGTTTATGTGACTGCTACATAATGGAGGGCATTAATACTCGAGAGTGGGTTTATGAAACGAGCCGAGGAAGAGTTTCATAATAATATCATTCGAGAGTTTTAATGCCTAATTATGTAAAAACTCAAAAAAAACTCAAAACGTTTATTCTGTAAATAGGCCACAAGGGCACTTTCACATGCCATTTCATTTCATTTTTTACAGAACATTTGGTATTATTATTTGTATCATATTATCAGAAAAAAAAAAGTACTTAATTATTATTTCTGAGAGATGTAAAGAGTCTCAAATGTCATAATAAAATAATTAAAATATAAATAACAGAGATGTATTGTCTCTTTAGTGAATAATACAATGATGATAGGAGATGTAAATGGTCCCCACAGTCAAGAGTTGTATAATTAAATTAATCTTTGGAGGTGTAACCACTCAGCCGTCAAATGGACGAGATGAACCGCTTACTGGAAACGGCTCCGTCAACGCGACCAGAAACGACCCAACATGGCGCGCGGCGCGAACGAATTGCGCGCGTCCCGTATTTTCGATTTTTATCAATGAAACTCCGTGAAATAAACAATGACCACGAATGCAGTCGAACGGTAACGAATGTGGGAGTATAAAAGAACCCATTTCGTTTGTAAGGTTGTCACACTGTTAAAAAATATGGCAGTCATAGATTCTCACTTTGTCATTCGTGAATTTTGGTTATTTCAGTAAGAAAATTGTGTGATAAATTTGTGATTCGGGTGAGTTTTACTGCATAATTCTATGATAATTGCTTAGAAGATTGATTGTGATGATATTTCCTATAAGATTCAAGCTTTATTTTGTCAATTCTACTAAGATTTACGACTAAATTTCTAATTGGAAATGGGCAGAGCGCCGTGAAGTTGGTTTTTGTCTTGGCGGTATTTTGTTTGTTTCGAGTAAAATCATTCATAGAAACCAGTCAAAACTGATCAAATGGGGATCATTGTTTACTTGTTATCATATTTTAATCCATTTACGATCTGGATTGATAGAGATAAGCCTAGATAAGACCTAAATTACAAAGTTGTTCATCAGAAAAACAAACCGGCGGGGCGCGGGGGGGGTAAAGTTAAGGTTCCGTTTACACGGACATATTGCGGTATCGCGTGTCGGTATTGTTCGATACTAGACCGGACGAAATCTAAAGTAACAAATGGCCTGTTTGCATGCAGTATCGTATGACGATATTTTGTGATACTTTTCTATAAAAAAATATTGAATGAAGTATAAAATTTAAAAATAATTATATTTTTGCAGAACAATGGATAGACAAGCATCGTAAGTATTACTTTATTTAATTCGATTGTGCCAGAAGTAGGGTAATGTTTTTTATCAAAATAAAACTGTTGTTCTTTTGACTTAGTTATTTATTTATTGTGTCGATTTCAGAACATCTGGTGGGGTACGCGGGGCACTTGAGTGCGAACGCGGGCATGGCAGGGGCCATGGGGTTGATCCTCAACCGTAAGTAGTAGTCACGTAAAATAAATAGTAGTTTTCATGCAGTTCCGTGTGACGACGTATTGTGACTATTGATTTTTATCAAAAAATATTAAATGAAATTTGTTTTGCAGCAATATGGAGCAAGGAGTCCGTGGGCGCGGACGTGGGCGTGGATGCGGAAGGGGTCTCGGCGGGTTCGAGCCTCAAACTAAGTAAATCATTATTAATTTATTTTTTTACGCACCAATACTAATATTAAGTAGTATCTGGCATTTGTTCTTATAAATATTTAACTTTATGAACGTTTAATGTCGTATACCTCGTACCTATCAACGTATTACTCCAGTGTTCTAAAATAGAAAGCCGTAATTGGCCTTATTTTTAGTTTATGATTTAAAATAAAACTAGTTTTACCTACTTGTATCTATTGTATTGTAATATATGTTAAATATTTCAATCAGGTTGACCAGTGACGATATTATTCACGCAAAGGTGAAGGCTGCGGCGGCCCTCACGGCCAAGAGACTGAGAGCTCAGAAACCGGAGGTGCGCGCCCAGCTTAAAGCTCAAAAGAGGGCTAAGGAAATGGTGCGGGTGCTTCTTCCTGGCGCGCCTCCCAGGAAGAGGAATTCCAGGTAATTAATAATTTCTTAGTAAATATAGCTCATTAATGTACCCTCCGAGGGGCACAGACCTTTACACCGATATGAGTAAGATTGTGCCATATTCCACCACGCTGGCTCAGTGCAGGTTGGTGGAGGTGTGTCGGGCTAGTGGCCTTTTTGTATTGGATAATTTTAATATTTTTCAATTATTGGCCTTCTTGTCAATACAAGATTTACGATTACGCTTTTCCAATGATAATTTTAATATTTTTAAATTATTTCATCATGTTTCATTATATATTTAGATCAAGAATGAAAATACTGCTAATAGATATTATTTAAGACTATTATACGTTCATGCTGAACATTGGAAATTTTTAGGGCCTCTGATAGTAATTAATTATTTTTGGAATGCTTAAATTGTAATTATGACAAATGTAAATTTATTATATTTACAGGTTTCCTTCTCCTCCAAGGGAGGCTCCCGAAATGGTGCTATCACCATCACAATCTCCACCCCCGGAAGTTGTCGATAACACATTAACGGAAGTTAACGTCGGTACGTATACATGTCTGTTAAAGTTCTCAAAGTATTTAAATAAATACATTATCATAAAGATTTACAGTACTCGGCGTTTGATTCAGCACGTCAGGACGAGAGCGAGATATCATGTAATTTTCTTGTTTTTTATTAGACATCAATGCGTTAGACGTAGTGATGGCGCCGGAGGAGGTGATGATGGCGCAGGACGTGGTGGAGGAGGAGGTCTTCTTTGAGGCTATTGTGGTTCCTGACATGGGAGAGGAGGTGGTGGTGCCACGACAAAGCAAGGTGTCCATCGGTAAGTTTTGTAATATTGTATGAGTAAATAGAGACCAATAATTGGCTAGTAATCAATTATGGCTAGTAATAATCATGTATCATCAGATTACGGTTTGCCTATATTGACCTATTTTATGTAACTAATAAATAACCTTATTTAATTTATTTGTATAGATTTCTTCTATCAAATTTAAAGAAATCGTTTTTATTGTAACAATATTTAATTATCTAGGACCCATTAATCTGTACGTTTGGTTTATATAATAAATATTATTATATTATTAATAATAATATTATTTTATTTACTAGTTACTATTTAACGCTTCCACACGTTAAGAAGAAGAAGGTTACATATTTGTATTTGTCTTTTAAATAAATGAATAAATATAATTCTTCGAAATTTACAAGGGTTTTCTTTTGTTCCAGGTGTTGACAACCCTAACTGTGAGAGCTTCGTGATCGACTGCCTGGCTGACCCAGATTCTGACTCGGACTTTGAGAACGACATCCTCGAGCCGCCGGAACCGGCAGTTAACACGCATTTACCAGACGCGCAAAGACTATTTTTAGACACAGAAGACAGACTCAACGACGAAGCGACCCGAGAGATCGTGAGAGAGACGAGACAGGAGGCCGGCGATACCTTTGATTTTGACTGGTACTGTGTCAAACGACAATTTACGGGAAAGCGCGAAAGTTTTACCGGACACTCAGGACCGACGTTTGACTTAACTGGAATGTCGGTCTTGGACGTTTTTGACAAACTTATCGACCACGACTTTATAGACAACATGGTGACTGAGACGAATAGATATGCGCAACAAAAACTTGATAAATTACGAGGACAGGACAGACCGACGCCAACCGCGCGACTTAACAGGTGGACTCCGACGGACCGTGACGAAATGGTCACGTTTTTAGCAATGATGATTCTGCAGGGCTTGTACCCACTCCCTGAAGAGCAAAAATACTTCCGATTTAATGGGTATGGCACAATGCCCTACTTTGCGAGACTAATGACATACAACAGATTTTATCTGCTAAAAGCGATGTACCATTTCGTCGACAATACGACATTGACTAATGACATGACACGACTGGGCAAAATCCAACCGGTTCTTGACTATATGAACAAAAAATTTTCAGAGCTCTACACACCAGGTCAAGAGATTGCCATTGACGAGTCGCTTTTAAAATGGCATGGGCGTCTGAGCTTTGCTCAAAAGATCGCCACAAAAGCGGCTCAGGTCGGTGTCAAGACCTATGAGCTGTGTGAGTCCAGCACTGGGTACCTCTGGAAATTTTTTGTTTATACGGGCAAGAAGATCAACCGACCGACCGACGTGACCAACCAACCTGACAACGACGAAGATGACGAGACGCACGACGATGACGAGACGCACGACAATGATGGGACGCACGACGATAACCGAACTGACGTCGTCAATGACGAGACGCTGACCGCTGACGTGGCCAGCCATCCAAACAACCTGACCGAAAAACGACCGAACGACGTTAACCGACCTGACGTTGCCAATGACGAGACGTTGACCGCTGACGTGGCCAGCCAACCGAACGACCGGACGGAAACACGACCGAAAAACGCGACAGCAAAAATTGTTTATGACTTACTAGAGCCGCTGCTTGACCGAGGTCATACGGTGGTAATGGACAATTTTTATAACTCTCCTTTGTTGCTGAGATGCCTAAAGGGACGGAAGACTGACTGTTATGGAACTCTTCGCTTAAACAGAGAGTTCGTACCGGAGTCTTTTAAGACTCTAAAGAAGTCGGATTTACGACAAAATGAAGCAGCTGCCTGCTACACTCATGATTTGATTGCAGTGGTATGGCGAGATCAAAACCTTGTGAGTTTAATCTCGACATATCATTCAATTCGTATCGGATGTTCCAAAAAATACCCCAAAAAGTCGTACAAACCGCAGATTGTACTTGACTATAACCAGGCAATGGGAGGTGTGGACAGAAAGGATCAATTTCTGTCCGCACAACCCGTGGAGAGACTGCGAAACAAAGTGTGGTATAAGAAAGTCTTCAGCAGGCTTTTCAGCACAGCCATCTTCAATGCCTTTGTCCTATATAAGACAAAGGATGAGAAGATGGGCCACCGGCAGTTCCGGACGAAGCTTGCTGAAGACCTGCTTCTGCGACACCGCAAAATCGACTTGCAGGCTGAAGTGCGACTTTTCACTAACAAACGTCTAAATATGCCACCACCTCCACGACCTGCACCTCAACGGCAGCGGCATTTCCCCGAGAAGTGCCTCGAATCTAAGCGCCGCCGTTGCGCGCACTGCCATTCTTCGAGGACCACTTTCCAGTGTGAGCACTGCAAAGTACCGCTTTGCGTACTTTGTTTTTCGCCGTACCACCCGTGACATGTTAGTGACATGACATTAGTGACATGACTTGTGACCGACTTAGTGACATGACTGTCAGAAGTCAAAAGGGACTGACCGATGAACACCGATGAAGCCTTGGCTCAACTTGTCTTATCTGGATTTGTAATTTCTATTTGTCCCTCTTGTCTCGCTAAAGGAATCTTATTATAAATAAGCTTGCCTTTGTACATGTCATATCTGGATTTGTTTGAGATTTCTATTATTACCTCTTGCCTCGCTATAGGATTCTTATTATAAATAAGCTGCTCTTTGTACATGTCCTCATTATCATTAACTGTAATAACATTACCCTCTTTCTGGTGTAGTATTTATGATAATGTTAAATATCATATTCATAGGACTTAAAGAGTGGGTATGAAAATTATAAGTAGGTAATTACCAGTTATTTAAATGTACCTTTATTTTTATTTCTATTAATTATTGTAAGCATACAATTCTTTGTACATAATTAAATAAATTAAATAAAATAATTTCAAAATATAAAGTTAGAGATAAGCTTGCCTTTGTAAATTATTTATATGTATTTTTTTGTGTTTTTAATTTTATGTGCAATAAATTTATACAAATATGATTTTTATTGAAATGAACATCTGAAACCGATAGCGGTATTCCTTTCCCGATACCCGTGTGAACGTGTCGTTAGTCGGGCGGCCATCTTGTCATTTTTGAGGCCTCTCAGAACCAGGATTATATTTTTGTGGAGGGCTCACTTTATCTATTTTATTTAGAGGCTCTATGCATGAAATAGAGTAGATAACTGATATCATATGAAAGGTTATATACTCTTCCGTTGAAAGCTAAATAGTTAACAGCTAATTCAAGAAGCAAATACTGCTTAAAATCGTAAAGAAAATAAAAATATTGAAATTTTGATGGAATCGCCAACTTTAAGCCATTCATAGCACTTTTTACTTTGAAAAGGTAATTATCTGTCATCTTTTCTAAATGCTGTATGTTTTCAGCTTTCTAACGATGTATTACATGCGGTAAAAGCATCAGCACATATCCATCAATGAACGTTTTTGTCGAGTAGGTCAGAGCCGGGATACGCGCGCGGGTTTCTTTTAAAATATCAATGAACGCTTGAGCGCGCGCCAGCGCCTGCCTGGACCTTTGAGTGGGTAAAAGGCCTCCAAGTGTCCAGTAAAAGAAACTCTGGCAGTGAGGATGCTCACAATTAATTAGAACAATTCAGTCCCAAGCATTTTTATCGTCTATGTACTCTTTAATACTGTAGTAAGCTTTAGAAATAAGCCTTTGCTTGATGTATTTCTTGAACTTATTAATTGATAGATCTGTCAAAGTGCTTGGGAGTTTATTGTAAAATCTTACACAATTAACCTTGAACGAGTTTTTTATTTTATGGAGCCGAGTAGTGGGCACTGCAAGTTTGTCCTTGTTTCTAGTATTAAAGTTATGTATATCACAGTTTCTTCGAAAGTTAACAATGTTCTTATGGACATACATAATATTCTCGTAAATATATTGACTATGGACTGTCAATATATTTACTTCTTTAAACTTATTTCTAAGAGAATCTCTATTATTCATTTTATAAATCGCACGAACAGCCCGCTTCTGCAGCACAAAAATAGTATTTATGTCAGCAGCACTGCCCCAGAGCAGAATACCGTAGGACATAATACTATGAAAATAACTAAAATAAACTAATCTGGCTGTTTTTAAATCTGTCAAGTGACGGATTTTCCTGCATGCAAAAGCTGCAGAGCTCAGTCTGTTCGATAGCTTATCAATATGTGGACCCCATTGGAGTTTGGAATCCAACGTTATACCTAGAAACACTGTGCTGGTTACCAATTCCAATTCCTCATTTTAAATTGTTATACATGTCTGATTATTTTTAACGTTAGTAGTAAGAAACTTAACACATTTAGTCTTTTTCTCATTTAATAGCAAATTATTAACATTAAACCAATTTACCACTCTTGACATGGTATTGTTCACGTGATCATCATTAGCGTGTTGGTTTCGCTTTGTTTTAAAAATAAGTGAGGTGTCATCAGCAAACAGTACCATGTCATGACAGTCCCTTCCTAGATAGGGTAAGTCGTTTATATAGATGAGGAATAGGAAGGGTCCCAATATTGAGCGCTGTGGCACGCCCAAAGAAACCAATGATCCTGGTGATCGTTCTCCGTTTACGTCTACCCTTTGTATTCTTCCGTTCAGATAAGATTTTAACAAATTCAATGACGTGTCTCTTACTCCATAATGATGTAATTTCCTGATCAATGTTTCATGACAAACGCAATCAAAAGCCTTAGATAAGTCACAAAAAATTCCTAGGGCATCTTGTGACTCTTCCCAGGCATCAAAAATACTTTCAATGAACTGAATTCCGGCATCTGTTGTTGAACGACCGCGAGTGAATCCAAACTGTTTGTTATGCATTAGCTTATTTGATTCAAAATGATGTAATAGCTGTGATAAGATTAATTTCTCAAAATTTTTACTAAAAGTTGGTAGTATTGATATAGGTCAGAAATTGGTGGGGTCTTGAGTACTACCTGCTTTGAAGAGGGGAATTATCTTACTTTGTTTCATTAAATCAGGAAATTCACCGCAGTCTATACAATTGTTGAAAATGACCGCTAGGTCAGGTGCAATTAATTCGATCAGGGATTTAACGACGTGAACAGAGAGTCCCCAAAGATCATTCATTTTCTTAACATTTATCAATTTAAATGCCTTTACGACATCTGAACTTGTGACGTGCTTAAAATTCAAGTATGAAGCACACTCTGAGACATTATCTTTTAATATTGCAACAGCAGACAAAGGTGACGAATTTAAATACTTAGTCGTGGAAGCCGGTGCATTAGTAAAAAACGATTCAAATTCAGTTGCAACTTCTAAGCTAGAACTCGTAAGCTGTCCATTGATTTTTAGTTCGTAATCGTGACTCGCTTTTTTACTACGACCGGCCTCCTCATTAATTATTTTCCAAGTCGTTTTTATAACATCGGAACTATTCTTAATTTTACTACTCAGAAAATTACGTTTAGCTGTATGACAGTCTAATTTAAATTGTTTGGAGAACTGTTTGACTTGTTCTTTAAATTCGTCACTCATGTTGAACCGTCGTTCCTCATACAATGCATACAATGCTTGCCTGCGTTTATGCAACTCTGCAGTAGCCCACGTACTAAAGTCGTTTGAACCACTAACCACAACCGATTTTGAAGTGAATATCGCGCTGTACTGTTTCATAAAGGTTTCAAAGAATAAGTTATACATTATATTAGGAGACTGTTCAGCAGCCAAAAACGGTAGTTCCTGGGCTAAAGAGTATCTCATTCTTTCTAACCGGTCAGCAGTTATTGGCACAAACGAAATTTTCTTTTTAATGACAGGTTCTCTAATAGAATCAAATTGAAATAATTGACCTAAATGATCTGAATCCAATTCACTGATAACACTTTTACTGATTGGAATAACATCAGTAAAAATGTTGTCAATGCATGTAGCACTAGTAGCAGTCACTCTTGTTGGCTCCATAAATAAATGGCTAAGCCTAAATGATGAGAAAAGATTTATCAATCTAACGCTGAGAGTAGTTCTTTCTAACAGATTAACATTAAAGTCACCACATATAATTAATCGTTTCGTACTGTGTGATGAAATAGTTAGGACGGATTCCATTATTTTCTCGAACATTTCAAAGTCGCTCAAGGGTGGCCTATAGACACATATAACGATGAACTGTTCTAATTCCACAGCTGCAAGTTCTATAGTTCGTTCAACAGATAAGGAAACAATGTCCTTACGTTCCTTGAATTTCATATGATTGTTTAGTATGATTAATGCCCCACCATGTATTGAATTAAGTCTGGTGAACGAACTACCAACCTGGTGATCTTTAAAGCTAAACATAATTTCATTAATAGTTAACCAGTGCTCTGTTATGCACAAAATGTCAATTTTATTACAATTTAAAAATAACTCTATTTGTAGATCTTTGCCTCTAATACATTGAATATTCTGATGAACCAGGCTTATATACTTAGCATGTCAGCTTCCCTTATTCTTAGGGTTTTCTAATATACTAGAACATATGTTGCCAGAGCCTGGGTCCTCTGTTGTCTTATGAACTAATTTAAATGCATCCTGTTATTCTGGTCTGATACCAGATTCATATTAGGCTGCTCAGTAAAAGCAGAGTTAGAAGCCAAATTTTTGGCTGTAATGTCATATAAATATAATAGTGACATAGCTATTTGTCGTTTACAATAATTTGAAAGGTAAAATGTACCTTTAGTCATAGTAAAATAATTACTAACATAATTGTTAGTGTCAATAATATCAAACTTATTATTATATGTACATAAATTGTACATAGTTATATTCATATTATGTCTATATACATTTTCATTTTGTGTCAATTGGTTGCAGTAGGGAAATGTGAACAATATAATTTTTTTCACACTAAGACCATTCAATGTTTCATAAAATTTTATTAAATTATTTTTGTTCACATCTCCCCTATTGCCCATGAAAATTATCAGTGTGGCACTGGCTGTGATAGTGCTGTCATTCAAAATTTGATTTATAATATTATCTACAGTGCTAAAAGGTGAGCAATTAATAATAACACTATGTCCCTTAGAGTATGAGTGGAGTGCTGAGCCCATGCCACTTCCAATCTCATCACAGTACATTATAATATCAGGTGTTGTGGTCATATCAGACTTGGCAGAACTATTATCAGTAACACCTTGTGTTGGTAAACTGTCACACAAGCCCGGAGAGTTGCCCGCTGTCAAACAACCACCTTTCTGCTCACAGCGACAAGTATGGTTGTTGGTCAGCGACTCAAACCGCTCACAATTATGGTTCATTTCTTGAATTAAATCATCCATAGCCAATGAGTATTCATTTATAACTTTCTTAGAGTTCAAATATGCACTGTTTAGTGATCTCAATGAATCCTCTAAGCTTTGGATTTTCAAATGTAAGTTTTGTGTGTCAGTTTCATACAACAACTTAGTACTTTCTAATTCTAATACACACATATTCAAATCATGTAATAAGTTTACATTTTTCTTGCTTACTTTTAAGTTTTTAGTACACAATTTATTATGTTTTATTAATTTCTGAGTTTTCCGTATATACCTATTTATTTTAATGTATTTTTTCAGTTTGTTATTGCTGCAACTTAATAACCTTGATGTGGGCAATGTGTCATTAGTTAAATCAATGACATCATCAAGGCTTCCAGTTGCAACAGTAACCAGCAGCTAAATGTGTACAGTTACATACACTAGTTTATCTACAAACATATCATAAGCTCTCTTTGATGTGTTCAGGAACCGCATGTTTGACCGGCATTGTGGCTCTGCAGTTGTTTAGCTTGTTCTGTAGCACCAACTTCGGGTGTCGGCGTTCGAAATTTGAATGTCAGTACCAACTTCACAGATAAACTAGGGGCGGCACGAGGCGGGCGAAATTTGAATGTCATAATGTATAGAAAAATTACACATTATGGTCATAATGTGTAATTTTTCAGATAATAAATGAGTTTTTACCTAGTAGTTTAACATTATGCTGATCGTAACGTGCGGTTTTTGTACGCAGTAAAGAGAGTTTATGATACGTGTGTAGATAAAAATACATAGAATATAATCTTGTCTTCTTCAAACATATCACTGCGTGTGGCAGTATTTTTTGTTATCCTGCAACAAGGTCTTCCATTTTGGTAAAATAGTGCTTATCAATCTACAGTCCAACATTGCGATGTTTATAATTTTAACACTAGAAATAAAAATAAACTTAATTTGTACTCGTAATGTTAGGTGATATTTGACTTATCTTTTATTTCTCTCCATGTACAAGTGTCCAACTCGTAAAAGTGCATTATTTTTGCCTACTTCCAATAAATTATTTGAGTTTAGAAGATCAAATGAAGTGCCACTTAAATGTCATACTGTCACCGTCAGTAACAGCATTAATTTGAGTGGCCGTTGAACTTTGAGTTGTTGGCTGTGCATTCTAATACCCACACATTTTCTCAGCAGATTGGTAGTGCGACCTCAAGAATAAACATCTTTCATTATCAATGTACAATGACTTCTTCTTCACTATGATCTCATTTTCCAATCTCGATCTCTCTTGTATCAACTCTGCCCTTAGTTTTTCAGTCTCCAAAGACCTGTTCTGCAACAAACTCATACTGTGATTTAAATCCCTTACTTCTTCAATAAGACTCATCAAAGAACCTTCTCTGCAGTTTTCTATATTTGGCCTGCAACTCTTTGTGTTCAGTCTTGTCTGAGCCACTTGAATTCTTTGAGAGACCTTCAGCACCTCATTGTGTAGAGTATCAAGGATGTTTTCGGTTTCGACGATTTTGAGAAGCGTTATTTGAAGCTGTTTTTCCAGTTCAATTTTGACCTGCTCAGTCCTGGCGATTCTTTCGCTCAATACCTTATTAACTTTAACATCTTGAGTGCGTAAGTCCCTCGAGGAATTTATTAAAGCTGCATCAACTCTAGCTCTTAATTCCTTAGATTGATCCAATGCGTTTTTGAATTGGTTCAGTATGTTTACGGTATTCTGTTCCCATGTCTGTACGTTAGATTGTCCTTCCATTAATTTCGTAGCACCAGAGGAATCTTTGACGTTTTCAGCCTTCGTTTCCAAATCGGCATTTTTTGATTCATATTTGAAAGCCAACTTTTTGTGACTCCAGTCTCTTTCTAGTTCTTCTTTCGCTGTCACATTCATATTCATCTGGCTTTCTATCTCTCTTAGCAGGTCATTGTGTAGTCTTGTAACATTTTCTATCAAAGTAGACTCCTCAAATAATGCTTCTTGCGGTTCGTCAAATACCAAATCTGACTGCATTCTATTGCACCGTAATGTAACACATTCTTCAGTGATATACTCTGGTATCTTCAAAGTATCCATTGCATTTTTGGTCTGCTGCCTTTGATGCTCCAGTACAGTTATTTCACAATCTATATCTCTTATAGCTCGTTCTAATTCGGATTTCCAGTAGTTTATATGTCTTGCGCGTTGGCTCAATTGGTCGGTGCTTTCGGAATAATCATTGCATGATGTTTGATTCGCTTTGATGATGCAGTTTTTTGTGGTTGATGTGTTGTTGTCAGTTATTCCGATGATGTCTCCTTTTAAAACATGTTGGTTGTGTTCGTGCCATTGTCTCACTGATGTTTGTCCGTAGTTTCGTGTCGCGAATGATAATAGGTCTTTGCTTGATGACATTTTGTTTTATTTATTGATAATTTTGTCAGAATTTCTTAAATTAAGCCTATTTTATTCGAGTTATCCAGCAAATTGGTCACACTTGTGAGGTTGTGATTATTAAATCGATGTCATATTTGTATCATAGCGGCCTAAGTTGATCGATGGTTGCCGTGGATACTTACTTACGCAGAAGAACTGGGTGACCCCGTGACCCTAATCATAGATAAACGTTGGCGCAACTGTACTTCTACCACCCCGAATGGGACAGGCCTGCCTCTAGGTACATTTCGACCACATCTCATTTCAGCTTTTAATTTTTATTCGATAAGTTCCCATTAGGACAAGTTTACATTTTACCCACTTCTCAATTTCACCACATTTCGGCTGTGATTCAAGGGCTCATGCACCCACTTTACTTAACCAACCTCCCTCTCACCTTAATAACTCTATTGGGTCCTGCCCACGAGTTACGAGGTTATACGTTTTTGAATCGGGAAGCTGTCGAAATGGGGAGTGTTCGAATCAGGAAGTGACTTCGGAACTTTCGGTCGGAATGACCACTTCCGAAAGTTCCGAATTCAAATGGGAACTTGTCATTATGAACCTTTTCATAATGGGAAGTGGTCCAAATGAGCCTAACGGAAGATATGTCGTTAGCGGTAAATTATGAAGGACGACCTCAGTGGCGCAGCGGTTGTGGCTCTTACTACCATGCGAGTGGTCCCGGGTTCGATCCCCGGCTGGGGGTAAAAAAAATACCCCAGGTCTTAGATGTTTATGTGTGTGACGTCGATGTTTCTGGTCCCCACGACACAGGGTATCCTAGTGTGGGGCCAGAAGCAATGCATGTGCCTGTGTGTAAATGTTTATGTTTATCTTCTGTTGACAGAAAAACCGCCCTCGCTGGCAATGACGACGTGAAGAGAAAGCTCGTGAACAGCGGGATGGCGCCCGTCATTGTAGCACTGCTCCGTCGGCATTCGGTAACTATCTGATCCAGCATCACCGCATCAAGCTCCGCCCACATCGACCCATCGCTGAGCACAGACCTCCTCTTACTGGCACAGGGCCATGAGGAGTGGTGCTGTAGAGAAGAGGCCTATGCCCAGCGATAGGGCGATGTGGGCTGAGGAGCACGAATTATATAGTTTTATCAAGGCTCCGTACCCGACGGGTGCCAAACGGGACCCTATTACTAAGCCTGCGCTGTTCGTCTGTCTGTCTGTATGTCTGGGCTCTATCTGATGAACCGTGATAGCTAGAGATCTTTATTTCTATAGATACTTAGACTGAGCAAATGTCTTCTCTACATTGGACCACTGTCGGAGAAGCGGCAACAAAGTATGAACTATATCAAATTTTATAAATAATTTATTGTTTGGCTGGTTCTGTAGTAGTGTCGCGAACGGCATTATCGTAGAAACGTGAGGGACAATTAAAAGGGTGTCCCCATACTAGAGACGTGTTTTAAGACTTACCGCGATATAACAAACTATATCATGATTCAAATACGATCGTAGATTTAGCGCCTTATCGTTTGTAGTGGCGCAATTGGTTTGATATCGGTTGCGTAATTGGTTTGATATCGGTTACGTAATTGGTTTGATATTGGTTACGCAATTGGTTCGATATCGGTTACGCAGTTGTTATGATATAGGTTACGCAATTGGTTTGACATCGGTTACGCAATTGGTTTGATATTTGTTACGCCATTTTAGGGTTCTGGGTTTTGAAGTCACGCTCGGACATTATATTATTTTTAACACACTTGCTCGTGAAGTGACCCTTATGACGTTCGTTTTACAATCATAATGCTGCCTATTATACACGCGTGTGATAATAAACATTACCGTACAAGTGTGGTAATGGATATAGTTTTAAATTGATCAACTACGGATAAGTAATGACAGCAAAGAGTTTTTATTATAGAAAAATATTACGTTAATTGACTTTTATTATTAATTAATACATGTTATTGTGAAAATAAAATGACTCAACATTAATTTTCAACAAATTACAAGCAAACTAAGAAAACAGAGATGTATTTCGTTTACTATGATAAAATTTAATATTTGGCTGTTCGACTGGCTTTCAACGAGCTAGAGTCAACGAGCGAAAACAAAAAAATAAAGTGCCCGCCATTTTCATCCAGTCTTCAACGAAGAAAACTTTTCAATCGTTGATTTCACTGTGAAAATGTCGAGTATTTACTAATATCTTACTTGCCTGTTTTTTTTTTATTTTCCTCACAAGTGTGTTGAAAAACGTCGTATGAGACTCTTGAGCAATCGGTAATAACATACCTACTCGGTTCTTTCCTGATCTCGCAAACCTCTGGTAAACCAACCTCGTACTTTAATACCAACTTTGTTCCCTTGTTTCATGATCATAATGCACTATTATCTACACACGTATCATAAACCAACTTTACTGCGTCCGAAAACCGCATGTTAAGACCAGCATAATACTCTACTATTTGGTAAAAACTCATTTCTCATCTGGATATTGATACATTTTGACCATAATGTATCAATTTTCGATCAGAATATTTTTTTATTTAATAAATTTTCTTATTCAACGTCAAAATTATACTTACTTATAACTACAAGTCAATTTTGATCAAAGTATGACATTCAAATTTCGAACGCCGACGCCCGCCTGCGAGCCGGCCCTAGTTTGTCTGTGAAGTTGGTACTACTGAACAAGCTAAACAAGTGCAGAGTAATGATCAATGCCACAATGCTGGTCGAACATGCGGTTCCCGAACACATCAAAGAGAGCTTATGATATGCGTGTAGATAAACTAGTGTATGTAACACTCGAGTAATATTGTTATGAAACTCGCCTTCGGCTCGTTTCATGAACCCACTCTCAGGTATGCCCTCCATTATGTATCAGTCACATAAACTACTATTTTTTTGTTTTCTTGCACGATGTCACGAATTCCTGTGTGAGTCCGACCCACACTTTTCATGGTGTTATTTACAAAAAAACATTCGATTAGTTATCCAGTAAAAAGCAAACACGCAGTATTACTTAGTGATGGACTTGAGTCAAGCTGTCTTATCGCATTGCTTCACAGAGCGACGAGAAAGCCTCCAAACTGTCCCTCAAGTGCATAGCAGCGCTGGCGCTCCGTGAGCCGCTGCACAGTCGGCAGTTCCTGGACAACGGCGCGCCCGAGGCGATAGTCGACTGCCTGAAACAGCACCCGGATAGTGCGGCCGTGCAGGTGACTACAACAACATACATATATAGCTGGCCCCACACTAGGATACCTCCGTGAGCCGCTGCACAGTCGGCAGTTCCTATACAACGGCGCGCCTGAGGTGAAAGTCGACTGCTTCATTCTTATTGCTGATGTTCTGAGGTTAGAAATCAAAATGCAGCTAGGTTTATGCAGATAAATAACTAGTATATTAAATGGATAGGGTACAAGGGATGCGGAATTTCCTGAAGCTTGATGCAGGGTGGTCAGCCGTAGCGAGGCGATTGACTCGCGCCCCCGCGGACCTAGTCTTGGCTTTAGTGCCAACAGATATGGAATTACATCTCACCTATTTTATATTAAACGACCCGAATGGCCGAGGCGGCTGTGACCCTGCCTACGAAGCCAAGGGTCCCGGGTTCGAGTCCGTCGGTCGGGGTAAATATTTGTTTGATGAGAACGGATGTTTGTACCCTAGTCATGGTGGTTTATCTATCTAAGTATAATATTTATCTATATAAGTATGTATATCGTTGTCTAGTACCCAAGATACAGTGAATCCTAGTTTGGGGCTAGATCAATGTGTGTCAATAGTGTCCAAGGTATTATTATTATTTATCTGTTATAAATAAATGAGCTCTGTGGTCTAGTGGGTACCACGCTTTCTTCCCACACAGGAGAGGCAGGTCCGAATCTGGTGCTGACTATGTACACATGAGATACTTAATTTACCATAGTTGAAGTACATTGCCGGATGTTCCGTGTTTCGGATGACATGTTAAGCTGTAGGTCCCGGGTGCTATTGTGGTAAAAAAACCCTCCATCAACCCGCACTGAGCCAGCGTGTTGCGACTATGGCTCAATCTTACTCGTATCCGGGCAAAGGCCTGTGCTCCACGGTGGGGACATCAACGGGCTACAATTATTAATTATTATATAAATAAATGGCTTATGTTCAAACGATCACCAAAACCGCTCCTATTTTACTATCAATAAATTCGAAACGATCACCAAATTTTTTTCGTGCTATGTCTTTTACGTACTTAAGTTTACGTTTTAAGTATTTTTTTTCTTACATGTTCAACCTAACACGAAGGATAAAGGGAACTTCGCTTCGCTCACTCCCTTTACCCAAGCTACCGCAGCATTTTGCCCTGATATTTTCTGCAACTTTTCGTGACACCCATTTTGGGTAGGAAAAAATTATTTTGGTGGTCATTTAAATTGTTCTCTAAATAAATTAAACTCAACAGATATAATCTTAAATTTGTTTTTTACAGAAAAACGGCTGCTGGGCGATCCGAAACATGGTGGCTCGCTGCCGCGACCAGAACGACAAGTTCACTTCGATCGGCGCCGAAGCCATACTGAATGCCGCCTACAGCAAGTTCAACGACGACTTCGGATTCGACATCAAGTCGGCGCTGAGGGACCTCGAGTGCGACGTCACGTTGGACGAGCAGTGGACTGGCAGAGGGGGCGAGATTGAGAGGGATAATTAACACAAAAACATTGCTGCTGGCCCCACACTAGGGCCCAGGACACAGGACAAAGGGTACTGTGTCGTGGGAACCAGAAACAGCGACGTCTCAAACGCTATAAACAAACAAGACCCGAGACTTGCGCACGAAAAACAACCAACGGAGGGACCATAAGCGTGTAATTCTGTAGCCGAGCGCAACTGGAGTCGTGGCGCGTGTGAGCGAGACAGCGAGCGCAGCTAACTAGCGAGTGAACGAGATAGCTGTATGTACCTACTACGATCGCTCACTAGTCAGGTACACAGTGAACTTTTCCGCCCGATACTTCTCGGTATTAGTCGCTGAAAGCGATCAAGATGTCCTGGAAAATTTGGCACAGTTTAAGGGAAAATCTGAAAACAGTTCATTGATTTTCGATTTGAAAAAGGGTGAGAAGTGAAGAGCGGTAAAGTTAAAATAATCGTACTAACTATGTTGGCTGCCCAAAACAAAACGAAAACATACGACTACAACAGAGCAAGGCCGTAGGCGGAGCCATGTGTAAAAAACGTGCTACATCTTAGAATAGCACTACATGAAGAGGCTAGTTCAGCGTTATGAATACCCCACCATCTGCTAGGACGTGAGTCCGAAGGCCGAGCCATGCATTATAAAAACCTACCATATCATAAAACAGTGCGAAGCCGAAGGCCAAGCCATGTGTGACAAAACAGCATCATACGCAAGGAAAGTGCGAGGCCGAACGACGAGCAAAGCAAAAACGAACACTAATCACAAATAACAGAAGCGCGAGGATGTAGGCCGAGTCTTGTGTTGGTGAATCATGCTGCAGTGCTCTCGGTTACACAATTGCACCTCAATGATATCATCGGATCGATTCGTTAGCGTGGTATTTTGCCTCGATTTTCTCTTTTGTTCAAAATAACTTAATTTGCAAAGATGATTTGGTGCTTTAATGAAAAACTGCCTAATATAAAATGTATTTATTTCAATAAACACTCAACAAAATCACTGTCGTCTTATTTTAATCAGATGTTAAAGTGAAAATCACATTAAGAAATTGAATAAATAATAATTACAATTGTTATTTATAGGTATAGTTCTAGCAAATCACGATGTCGGTTGCGCTTTACTTGGTTGGTGGTAAACACGTGTCTGTAAACGCGCTCTCGCTCTAGCACGCTCGCGGCTGATCGCTCCGTCACACACGCACACTACCCACACAAGTGAAGCCCAGTCGACTTCGTGAATAGAACTATATGTACCATTTTGTTGATATTCGCAGGTGGGATAAAACTAAAAATAATCTCGTATTTTAACCTACCGTTTGTAAGACCGGCGCAAATTCTTTGTTGCATTTTTGGAAGCTTAAATTGATGGACTCAATTTGAAATTGGCCTGTCACAAGATTTTGTTACAATAACAAAAAGTAAATTAAGAGATTCGCTTTTGTTGATGAAAAATGCAACCAAGAGTTATTAGCTCATTAAAACTAACACAAAGAACAACATACACAAAATTGCGTCACGCCTTTTACCAAACGGGCTGGCAAAAGCACAGTTGTTAAGCCATTTAATCTAAATCTTACTAAAATCTTAACATAATTTTGTGGTGGGTGGGTAACGTTTGAAGGTGAAGTTAATGATCACAATTCACTTGGATTAACATTAATGGCAGCATATACCATAAAAATACAATACATCAAACAAAATTGCATTTAATTAAAATGCTTATTCTAAGGAATGCAAATGGCAGAATGGAAAGTTAAAAGTCTAATTAAACTTTATTGTCAACTATTTGACTTCGCCGACATGCCATGATCATACTTAGAAGAGGACGTCCAAAAATAACTTGGTGGCTATTTCAGATGAAGGAGCCTTGAGCCACAGGACCATTACTAGCTCTACTCTGAATCTCTGACACCTATCTCGACACCTTACAAATTGATGCTTTGAAGGATGTTCGCCTAACTCAATTTGACGTTAGACCCGTCAGCCGTCTGATTATGTAACTCTGACATCTGGGAAATTATATCGGAATCCCTTTCAAATATCGACCTATCATAATCGCTACAAAAGACAGTCGTTTAAAATAATCATGTTTCATTGGTCGATTTGAAAATTGCGATTGCAATTTCTAGATGTCCCCATGGACCAACCATACGAGAGGAAAGACAACCGTCATTTTTTGAAGCGTAATTAGTTTAAATGTTGTCGCTAGATGGAGCTACTAGTTCGAAAGAATATAATTCTATCGGATCCACTATTTTGTTCTTAATAGTAAAGGTAGTATCGTAGTGGTGCACTTAATTTTGGAGAGATGGGGGTATAAGCGTTCATTTACGCGTCTGAGCACGCATTTAAATGCGATGCGACACGTCTCGTCCACATGCGTTTGTATTGTGTAGGTGTTAGGTACTGTGTGTATGCGTTGATTTGGCCGCTCCCTTGTAAACCATAGTAAAAGCGCCATCTCTGGTTTTCGTCGATATTACGATGGATTATACTACGCCGTCAGCCTAAGCACCCAAAATCTATTGCATGGTATAGCTTGCGAGCGAGATAGTAGTGACATCTAGAAATACTACAGGATTTTGGCATTCTAGCAGAGGACGTTTATGTATAGGGTGGTCTGTCCTCTCGTATTGTTGGTCCGTTATGTCACTTAGGACAAAATAAGGCTAATGTATATGTCGCAGTTTGGTTAAATCAGACACTTAACTAACTCTCTAGACCTTTAATTAAATGCCGACGTTTAACCAAACATCGTCGAAAACGTTTAACAGTCTGTCTTACCGAAAGCTAGCGTGTTGGAAAACAAGATGGCGTCACGACAACAGCTGATTTGCACAGCTTATATCAGGGCAAAACATTGCGGTAGCTTAGGTGAAGGGTAAAGGGGGTGAGTGAAGCGAAGCCCCCTTTATCCTTCGTGTTAGGTTGAACATGTAAGAACAACAAAAAATACTTAAAACATAAAGTCAAATAAAAATCATTTATATTGTATATGTCTTGTTGCCTAGGAACTTTTCGACAACTCGTTAAACGTTTCGATCACTCACTTGTCTGTCGGAATTAAACGAATAATTAATAAAAAAAATAAACTGACTTGATTAAACGTCGGTATTTAATTAACGGTCTAGAGAGTTAGTTAAGTGTCTGATTTAACCAACTAACTGCAATATATATAAATTCTGATTTTTATACAGCTAGACCAACATGAAAGTTGGATTCGCGCTTTCTACTTTTGATGTTGCAAGCTTTATAGCTACTCCTAGTGTTGCAAGAATCGATTCAGTAAAATTGAAGAAATATCGATTCAATTACAAAAATAGGTAGGTTCGTCGATTAATCGATCGATCAATTATTAATATAGGAATGGGTATTATTCGAATAATCGTAACGAATGAATTGGCAAACTGTGACTCGCCAACTGTCATGTTGGTCTAGTTGTATATGTCACCGTAACATAGTCAAAACCTTTAGTTTATCAACTAACGGTATTTTTCTCGTAAGTTGATCAATTATCGACAGATAGTAAACTGTAGCGTACTGCGTACTATATGACGCGGTAGTTGATCAACTAACGGTTAAAACCGTTAAATAGTAAACTGGTTTAAACTTGAATTGCAAACGAAATACCAGGGCAAACACTGCGGTAGCTTACGTGAAGACTAGAGGGGGCGAGCGCAGCGAAGCCCCCGAATAGTCTTCGTTTAGGTTGACATGTAAGAGCAAAAGAAACGTAAATTCTAAACCCTGTCGGTCTGGTTTACTATCTGTCGATAGTTGATCAACTACCGCGTTAGTTTTCAACTGACGGTTTTGACTATCTTCCGGTGACATATATAAATAAGGGCGGCTGTCACGAGCTGTCATTTAAAGTGACTGTTATTTGAATTTTAAAGGAGTCAAAAAAAAAACAAGAGATACAGCATAAGTCCCTCTGCACTCGCAGCTACTCAGAACCGGTTGGTAACTGGTGACAACGGAAACAAGTCACAAACAGCCCTCAACCAGTAGCCGGAGCGAGTTACTAGTTCCGCTTCGTCCACGCACGCGAGAGAAAGCGAGATTACACAGTGTACTCCATCGCTCGCGGCACAAACTTGCCGAGGTCCCACTTCTTGTAGTTGATGATGCTCTTGCCGTTCATGATGGTGTGCACTTTGATCTTCTCGTTGTAGACCAGGCTCGTCAGCAGCTGGAGGCGAGGGGATATTGTTAGCAACACTTATAGACACAGATTACACTAGGGGACAAAATATAAAACCTCCCCCAACACTATAAGTGAAACCTGAGAATGAGCCACTCTCGTACGGACACCTAGTAAGGATTTGCATTAAATTTTAATTTACCTAACGTCCACTCGCGCATGAACACCTAGTATGGACTTGGAATAACATTTATATTTATTTTTATAAAATTGTTACTTCTACCCACTATTTTTTATTCCTGGCAATACTGGCCGGAAATAGAGGATAAACGTACCTTCTCTCTGGTATCTCAGACTTGATTGGTCGACTAAGTAAATGAAAAAAAAAAACGGTAATGTGGCTGGCCGCCTTGACAATTTGGCTTTTTATAGCCATATTTTGTTTTTTATTATGGCTATTGTGCGGGTTAATGAGAATTGAAAGACTTCTTGTTACCCGACTGAGCCAGAAGGAGGGTTATGTTTTTCGACTGTATGTATGTTGTATGTATATTTCTTTGTAACGCTCTGTAGCTAAACCGCTTGATGGATTAGCTTCAGAGGTGTCGTTAGATTTGTCTCAACTGTGAGTGTGACATTGAGTATATCAACAAAAAAAATGTCCGTGTTTTTGCGACATAACAAGTCTTAATACTTTTTTTTGAACCTATATAGAGTGGGGTATCAAAATAAAGGGTCTTTAAAACCATTTTACTTTGTGCATTAGAACATAAAAATGGCATTTTGTGCAGCGTACATCCAGCACAAACACGAACTTTACAAGCATGAGAAGTGAAATAGTACATTTCGTATGAGTTCGCAAAAGAAGTTTAGGGCACGATCCGAAGGCGAGGGTCGTAGTAAGGTTCGTATAGAAGCCTTTCGAACGAGGAACGAGTTACGAAGAGAATAGAACCCAAAATCAAGCGGCAAATGTGCTATTTTGAGGTTAGAAGGCGGAAATGCCCTTAAATGCACTTGGGACAAATGGAGCAACATGTTTAGGCGCACAAGACTCTGTGTATGCGAGACACGTACGCACGTTCTGATGTAAAATGACGCGTAGCATGTTGCGGGACACTGCACCGTTGCTGTGCCACGTAAATTGAGCGTTGCGCGACAAAGTGGGGGACGTTTTGTCCCCTGGTGTATCTGAGGCACAAGTTCGGCAGCTTCGCCACAGTCGGTGTACCTTGGGAGTGAGCAGGAAGTACTGCGCGCTGTCGCACTCTGTCGTCACCTTCACGAGCAGCTGGAACATCTTGCGCTCGTTGATCGGGTCCATGCCTTGGTTTATCTCGTCGACGCACCTGCAACGAGATATTAAAGTTGCTTGAGTAACACAAAACTGTTCTGGCTGTCACCTCGTGTTGTACTTATTAGAATTATGTCGACGACGGACATTAAAATGTATTTTTAACTATGTTATCACGTAAGTGACCTGTGTCTTGAGTGATAATAAACGTCATTAAACTTTTAACCTTAAAACACCCAACTTAGCCGGTTCGGAATTATGTCGTTTTATATTACTATACACACCTAGAACAGACACACAATTGATCCTATAAAGTTTTTCCTGTTCATGCTACGGAACCCGAAAAAGATTAAACAAAAACACAGCGTCACGGCTTTTTCCAAACGGGGTGACAGAGGCATAGTTGTGCCCACGTTTAGGTTTCCTCGCAATGTTTTCCATCACCGTTAGAACTTCCGTATAATGTATTTTGACTTCTATTTAATCGCGCTCGACATCGATCTCAAAGCATCGCAGAACTTCAAACATCCATTGAGAGCTACTGGTTTGCTGGTAGTACACTCCGATGGCTCTTCCTCGGTACCTTGACCGCCGGGGAAGCTGAAAATATTGTCTCAGGCAACTTACAAAAAGAAGTGAAAGCCCACCAAAAACATTTTCATGTAAAATGTTGCCAAGACGAGACCATATGGCTCGCACTGTCAAAAAGTTATCAGATCTCATGTAGAGCCAAGCTTCTAACTCTAGACGCCCTGACTCCACAAGCCCTAACTTCACAAACTCTACACATTAGTCGAAATATGTGGCTTGGCCGTTTCCCTACAGTCACGTGGGATAGGCATAAAGAGAAAAAAAAAACACTGTTCGTTACTTTTATTTAACTTAGTTCTTGTACTAAAAATGAATGTTGGTAAAACGAAATAGATTAGTTTATTCGTACTTACAAGAACTATACTCGTTACTACAAGAACGGATTGTATAAACAAATCTCGTAACTACAAGAACGGATTGAATGATTGGAAAATGAAAGAATAGGTATATAAAAAAGTAAACATTAATGTTCTAAAAATTAAACAGATTTTTTTATTGGTACCTAATAATAACTACACTCATTTCTGCAAAAACTATTGTATAACCGAAAAGTCATGAACAATAAATTATTTTTTTACCTTACGCCCATGTGACGGTAGCGAAACGGCCAATTCACATATTGCGATTAAGGTATGTAGTTTGTAAAGTTAGGGCGTCTAGAGTTAGAAACTTGGCTCTACATGAGATCTGATAACTTTTTGACAGTGTGAGCTGGCGGGATGTTATTTACCTGAAGGGCACCGTGGTGAGTCTCTGCAGACTCATGAGGTAGAGCGCGGTGCTGAGAGCGCGCTCCCCGCCGCTCTGCGCGTGGCGGGTCAGCTGCTGCAGCTGCTCGGTGTCCCGGAAGCGCACGAGTATGCCGATGCCGTATTTGTCGTAGTCGTCCTGTAGTGGGGGACAACATAATGATTTATGGACACGAGTTTGACACGCATATCTTCCGCGTCGCGGTTAATTCGCTGTCCGTACACGGACATGATCTCGAACGCGTCGTCGACCCGTCTCAATACGGTATTGGACTGCTAGTCAAAATAGATACTTTTTAGGAACTGTACGGTAATTTTGTTCACGAGTTCTATGAAATACTAGCATGTGACGCCATAGTCAAATGCTGCCTTTTTAACATAAAACTGAGTTTATAAAATACAACTGACGGAAATGTAAAATTTTGATATTGTCAAACGTTTTTGTTGAAATAGGTTTAGCCTGAGACACGTTTCTAGATTTATTGGACTACCTTGTCAAATACCGTATTGTCAGACGATTTGCTTGTCAAGCTCGAGACGCCTTAGAGTAGTCCCGTGAGCGAAAGGGCAAGCTCGAGACGCCTTAGAGTAGTCCCTTGAGCGAAAGGGCAAGCTCGAGACGCCTTAGAGTAGTCCCGTGAGCGAAAGGGCAAGCTCGAGACGCCTTAGAGTAGTCCCGTGAGCGAGAGGGCGTTCCGTATCCGAGGGCTGCCGAACAGGCCACTCTTATTAGGCCTCAGCTGTCCGTTTGTCAGTCTGTTAGCTGGCTGAAACTTACGAACCGTCAATGATTTTAAATTTCAGTTAAAACCGGTGTCAATTGATAGGGAAAATTATTACTAACAAAAGTATGTGCATTGAATTATGTAGACGATGCACTTTAAACTCAATTTTGTCGCAGTAAAATTTTCATTATACCTGACGTTACCTGGCTTTAAGCCTAATATTGAGAGTAGCATACTTGACTTCCTTTCCGGTGCGGCGAATTTAGCCCTAAACAGCTCACTTCCTGTTTAAAACTCCTAAAATACATGTCATATCCGTTTGGAACCTCAGCAACATTGCGCGCGTAAAGTTTCAGAAATGGCGGCAATTGTAGCCAGCGTTATTACGCGCGCTCAATTTTCAGGTCATTGGCTTTTTGGATTTCTTTCCGTGCGCACGCGTTTAACAAATTTGAAAATATTCCAATACTTTTCGAAATACCCTTGGAATTTTGTTACGGTTATAGTGTTAATTGTTCAGTGTAACAGCAAAAAATAATCCGTTTAATAAAACCGTCAAAAAACCGCGCTAAATAGCCCCGCGTAGTGAATCATCGAGGAGTGATCGCTACAGCAGTTCCACTTCCACGTCTCCGGAGAGGAGGAGCAGCCGGGGGAGAAGACATCGGGGGAGTAAGAAAGATTTCAAGGACAAGTAATCTGGAAAAAAATCGTTCCAAGATTCAGCTAGTAACATCTCGGCAATGCATGATCGTATGTTAAACCGATCGAGTGATGCAATGTTTAGTAACTCACACAATCTCGCAATAAGATATGTTTAATTCTGACATTGAATTTGATAGGAATATCACTCCCTTTGATATAGGAGTGATATTTATAAGTAGCTATTTGTAACTACCCTCGAAAGTACAAACATTGCATTCATCCGAATCTCACGCTGAGAAAATCATAAGTAAATCCAATCCAATCAGGTTAGGTATTTGCCGTTCGCATGAGTTACAAACTTTTATTGTTCTGTGCTGGGGTTCATTGAACTCGAGTGCGCCAAGTCCTTAGATGGCAATCAGACTTTGCGGGAACGTAGTGACCGCCCATGGTTATACCACATGGTTTGATGAAGCAGAAGGAGGCGCAAAAAGAGATATTTTCGACGGTCACGTCTTGGCTTGTTGAGCACCAAGCAGATTCTGGCTACAGGGATAAGGTATGTAATACAATCAACGAGAGGTCTTCCGAGGGGGAATGTAATAAAATCGATTCGTATCAATTGCGAACTATTGACGTTGGACGAGTGGATCTCTACTCAATCTATACTCAATGCATTCACGACCATCGCGTAATGGTAACCTCGTGCAAGATTTTGCCCTCGGTGGATATTCCATAACTAATCCCAGTTTTAAAGATTTTATGTCCGAGGAAGGAGAAACCTGGAGATTTTTCGTGAGTTTGCCCTCCAGAGCAATGCAAACAAAGAAGGTAAGCCGGCGCCCGCGCGCAGCGGTGTCGCGCCCCCGCCGCCCGGAGCCCAGCTAGCGCTCCGGGCCGCCAGCCTGCGCAAGGCTGGCGCGCGCGCGGAGGGGAATCAGGAGACAAACGACGACACGGCAACTGCGTGCATTTTCGTGAGTTCGACCTCCAGTGCAAGGCGAGTAGAGAAGGTGAGCCCTTGCGCTGCTGGCTGCCCGCTACACTTAGCCCGCGCCCGCGCGCAGTGGTGACGCGCCCCCGCCGCCCGGAGCCGGCATACGGCGAGCGCTCCGGACCGCCAGCCTGCGCAAGGCTGGTGCGTGCGCGGAGGGGAGGCAGGAGGTGAACGACGACGCGGCGACTACGAGCCGCAGCCCAATGTAGGTGCCGCAGCCCAGTCTGAGCGCCATAAGTACACCAATCAGCGCGGCTTGGCTACAGAGAAATTGAAAATCCCGCGTGAAGTGACCTGTTGATCAATCTTCGATGGTAATATACCGGTGATACAGTTTCTGCAACTTAGTCCACCTGCAAGGTTTAAAGCGACATTGACATGCAGTTATGTCAGCCGTTCGCGGTTATGCCGGTAGTGCCTGCGCGTAAGGGGACATCGCTACTAAATGCTCGTGTGAGTATGTAATGAATCAGTCTATGCGAGACTGTTCAATTAAACATCTTGCGCAAAGATGTAGATATCTGATGGCTGGTTGTCGTGCATTTCTATTATCCCGGCGAAACTTGAGATCTAACTCAGTCTCTGCAACGTTTCCATCTGTGCAAAGTTCAAAGCGACATTTTCATACAGAAACATCGCCTGATGTTGGTAGAACGAGGCGGACAGAGTGGAGGCAAACAATTTTCCTACAGTTTTATTGTAACGTTTTACTCATTTACGTGATATCTTTACCCTTTTTAAGCCAGTGACGAAGAAATATAAAATCAACACTATTTTATATTCCATTTATACTAATTACTTTATGTAACTTTCTTTACTTTGAAATCAATAATTTCCATTTTAGCGCTGCTGCTTTAAAGGGATTAAAAGGGAGTTCTAAACATTAGGTATGTGGCTGGAGGTCCGGCTATCTATATAATACAATACTCAAAGGGTAAAAGGGTAATCATAAACTACTCTTATTGTCGTGTTGGTCTTACCTTTAATAAGTTAAACCACATTGTTAAAGAACTTTGAGTAGGTAGCTACCTAGCTTATTTCCTCCAACCCCTAATATAACAACGCGTTACAATCTAACAGAGCCGTCGTTTTTCAACCCGACTACTTTCATCAATCCGGCAGTATATGGTCGGCAATATGCCTACTTCACTGCTTAAGACAATTATCATTGTAGCAGTCACCTTTCAGATTCACTATCCAAAGATATAGTCTGCTAATATTATTCAGACAGTTATCCACCAGGATATTGTCGGAGCCATATAGAGAAGTTATCTACATTACTTCTCACAAATTACCTACGTGTCACTGGACCGCGCAGGTCTTCATAATTCACTAGGCACTTTTCAGAATATTAGCCAAAAGGAGCTAATGACAGTCCTCGAGTCTCTCAGGACATTAATATAAATTTGAGATCATATATACATCGTGATTTTTTTCACATCTCCACTATTTATTTAGTTGTTTCTCAATAGTCGCTTTAATTCGACATATCCCAAGCGAACAGCAAAGGCAGCTTTAACCAAGTCGACGAAATCGAGGTAATCTAACCATAATGTGTCTTGGATGTGGCCGGTGCGGCATACAGCCCACAAGCAGAGTTCCTTAATATTTCTATAGCTGTTCCGTACAGTACCTACATAGTAAAGGAATAATAATTATAAAGTGAGTAGAAGTGGAGTATTGAATATCGGACTGAGCATGATATACATAGTCAGGTCATAAGTTCTGTCACATGTGAAATATGAAATAATTTAGACATGTTTATTAATTATGTAAACATTTATATAGCAAAATGAACTTAATAAAACATAGATTCTTATGGTAATAAAGTTTATTCAAAATGACCCCCGCGATTTTGAACACAGGCCTTTATTCTGCGCGGCCAGTCGTCTATCGCAGCACGAACGAGGCCCATGTCAATATCGGCGGCTGCCTTAATCAAGGATGCCTTGAGTGACTCCAAATCAGGATGAGGCTTTGAGCAGACCTTTTCCTCCAAGTGTTGCCATATCTTGTAATCTAACGGACTCAAATCTGGACTGGAGGAGGGCCAGTCTTCGTGCCGGATGAAGTCGATTTCACGCGCCGCCAGCCAGTCTTGTGTGCTTTTCGCTCTATGAGCTGGCGCAGAATCTTGTTGGAATACTCAGTGCCTGTTATTAAACATGGTATGAGAAACAGGTTCCACAAGGTTCTTGAGGACTGTATTTTGATACACAACTGCATTCGTTTTTACGCCTTTCTCACAAAAATGTACCTCAGTTAAGCCCCAATAAGAGACTCCCAACCAAACCATGAGCGAGGATGGAAAATGACCTCGTTGGACACGCGGAATAAGGTTGCTCGCTTGTTCACTGCTGTGTGCGTACACCTTATCATTTTGTTTGTTGTAGCTCTCTTCCACGGTGAAAATTTTTTCATCCGAAAAAAGAATTTCCCGATGCTTTTTTCCCGCGTACCGCTTCAACAAAGCGCGGCATCTCTTCAGTCTCAGGTCCATTAAACGAGCATCCAAACGATGTCCTGTTTTTCTTCGATATGCCCTAAGCCCTAAGTCTTCATTTAACACCCTTTTTACCGTGGTCCTGCTTAACCCCATCTGAAGGGCCAACAGTTTCTGCTTTCGTATGGGATTTCTTTGAATTCGCACCTTCACAGCTTTTATCACTGCTGGAGTCCAAACAGAGCGAGGGCGACCACTTCTTGACCTGTCATCTACACTAGAGTCTACATTGTATCGTTTTATGGTACGATAATAAAAAACTAATCTTTTGGTTATATTCAAATTTTTCAGTAAGTCGAAAATCTGAATTTGCGCGTAACCGCAACGATGCAACGCAATAACTGCGACACGGTCTTCTTTAAGTGTCCACTCCATATTTAAAAATGAGGAAAATTCTAAAAAGCACACATTTTTATTTTCATGAAAAATTCGAAATTCGAATTCAATAAACTTTTTTGTGGCCAGCGTTCTAAATTCAAAAGTTTTTATTGTGTGACAGAACTTATGACCTGACTGTGTACATTAGCATATTGAGCGTGGGCGCCATTGTGCATCTGCCGACCCGTATGGGAAAAGGCGTGACGCTATGTTATGTTAGGACACCAACCTATTATTATTATGGTATTTCTACCAGTGAACTAGCTTAATGACAGTTTTTCAAAACTTTTATAACCATTACACATTATTATTTTAATGAAGGTTATGGCCATGCTGGATTATCCCAGTGAAGTATGTACTTTTATGGTTCAGTCCTAGGTAACATGGTTTCACATAATGTTGTCTACACAGCTGCGGGTAATAATGAAAACGCGTTCAGATACTTGTATTAGGTATCTGATCAATGATAATTGAATACGATGGATACTAAACTTCTTTATCACTGTAGGCATTTACAAATATGCTTATTACGCGTAAACTTGTCTTTTTCACTATGCTTGCCCACTGTAGAAGCATCTTCAGTTTAGTCAGATAGCCACACCACACTAGCTCCTGTAATAGAATCAGCCACATCTAGCTATTCTTCTCAGAATTGATACGAAAAGGTATTTAGATTAATTGAGTAACTTTATTATTAAAGTCAGATTACAGACTCGCCAGTCTTTTGCAAAGACCAATCATATGTGGAAAAACATAATCAGTGGTAATGCATCCAGGAGGCGCACTCCCAATTCAAAATACAGCAATTGTAATTTGATTATACCTACTGCTAATCACTTATTTCATCAATGTTTTGTGTTTAAATCAGATTGGCCCTGTCTGTGCAAGGTACAAATTATAATAACTCATTTTCACACGTATTCGATTCGGCACGCCTACGTCTCTAGCTCCGAGTTTCGTAGGTCAGGCGACCGACCTGATATCCTGACCTCACAACTGCAGTCTTGGTAGTCGTCGAGTTGAATGGCGAGCTAGCAGCCAACCACCGAGATTCAATCTCGGTGAACTTGTACGTAAGTGATGACTAAAGGGAAAACCTACTGGAGGTAAAGCTTTGAATATTCTTAGATTCATATATATCAGATGAGTCTTAATAGCCAGAAACTAACTAACCAAGTCTAACCTAGCCAGCCCGAAACTCGGCTGGCTTCAAAAGATGACTTCATCAGACCTTTCTTAAGTCTGTGTTTGTTTATATCTATTTGCCTTATTTTTGAGTTGCATTTGCGCAGCCTATCTTTGCATCACGTACACGATGATGCATACACATTCAGTATCATAATTTATATAAATTAAGGTTTCCATAAATAAACTCCTAGTCATATCACATTGGCGTTTTTAACCCAGCAGTCGATACCAAACACTACTCAATATAAGGCTTAAAGCCAGGTAACGTCAGGTATAATATAGCAATTATATCTGAAAATAAAATTGTTATTATACATACTTACCTGGCTTTAAGCCTAGGTAAATCATTGCTTGCTGTGCACATTACTGTGCATTGCATGATCGTGACACATTCTTAGACACGATCAGCTCTTTATTGAGTTGCCAATGACCTGAAAATTGAGCGCGCGCAATAACGCTGGCTACAATTGCCGCCATTTCTGAAACTTTACGCGCGCAATGTTGCTGAGGTTACAAACGGATATGACATGTATTTTAGGAGTTTTAAACAGGCAGTGAGCTGTTTAGGGCTAAATTCGTCGCACCGGAAAGGAAGTCAAGTATGCTACTCTCAATATTAGGCTTAAAGCCAGGTAAGTATGTATAATAACAATTTTATTTTCAGGTAAAATTGCTATATTTTTTCAAAATGGAGGACCGTTAGGTTTAGGTATGCCAAAGATGTTAAATGCTCTCTATTCGCGCTAGTCAGTCAGACGACCCGAATGGCCGAGTCGGCAGTGACCCTGCCTACGAAGCCAAGAGTCCCAGGTTCGAGTCCCGGTGGGGGCAAATATTTGTTTGATGAGAACGGATGTTTGTACCCTAGTCATGGTTGTTTATCTATCTAAGTATAATATTTATCTATATAAGTATGCGTGTCGTTGTCTACTGTACGAAGATACAGGAAATCCTAGTTTGGGGCTAGATCAATGTGTGTAAATAGTGTCCAAGGTGGTATTATTATTATTATTATTAGTCGCAGGGCGGGTCATACAATTCGTTATCAGACTGTCCGCCTGTCTGTCTGCTTGTCTGTCAATACCTCTTTTCTCAGGAACGGGTGGGGTGTATCAAGTTGAAATTAACATCGACTACTTAGGTCTAAGGTCTGTTGAAGTTGTAACAAAAACAAACTTATCAACAACGTTTTCCTGAACTTTCAGGAACGCGTGGAGATATCAAGTTGATATTAATATCCATTAGGTACTCAAATCTGTGGTCTTTTGCATATAGCTTGATACGTGCAAGGGAATCAAGACCTGTAGGACACTTCCCGATGACCTAGAATCGTGAAATTTGGCAAGAAGGCTAGGCTAGGTCTTATAGTACAATTAAAGGAAAAAACCTGAAATCGTAAATTTGCAGTTCCTTCACAAAAAAAAAATGCGATTTGTTCTGGACCCTCGGTGCGCGAGTTCAACACATCGGCCGATTTTTTTAAACGTTTGCACCTCAAATATTTAGTTTTTTTTTTAATATGGGCTTAGGAATCGAGTTGAGTCGCTAAAAATAATTATCGAATATCTGCGCTTTTGAGAATAATTTGTATTTATATTGGTATTTGAATACATGAATATAACAATATTCAGTTTCTACATACAGCCGTCATTCAGTGACCATGCCTACTAAGCCAAGGGTCCCGGGTTAGAGTTCCGGTGGGGGCAAATATTTGTTTGATGAGAACGGATGTTTGTACCCTAGTCGTGGTTGTTTATCTATCTAAGTATAATATTTATCTATTTAAGTATGTGTATCGTTGTCTTGTTTACTTGTTGTTTTTTTTTACATCTTCAAGACACCACAGACCTGATTGATCGATCTTAATTTCAACTTGATACCGCCGCGCGTTCTTGAGAGATAAGCTCTTGACAGACGAACAGACAGGGAGCGAAGTGATCATATAAGGGTTTCTTTTTTCCTTTTACGGTATGGAACCCTAAAAATCAGCATGAGGTTATGATTTACATCCTTGCAATAAATGAAACTTGGTTAAGACGGGATGAAATTGATAAGGCCCCTGTTATCCCCGGATACATACTGAAGCACACGCCACGCCCGGATGGCTACCGAACCGGTTTTGGTGGTGTCGGATTCTATATCAAACGAGGCCTCAGGATGCGGATATGTTCTCACCCCGTTGTTGACACAGTGGAACAAATGTGGCTTAGTCTAACAATTGATGGTAGGAGACTGGTTATTGGCACTGCGTATCGGGCTCAGTGGGTAGACGTCGACGTGTTCTTGGACGCAATAACGAATTCGGTGCTCTCCTTTGCGCAATCTGATAATATCTTTCTCTTGGGTGACCTAAATATTAACACTTTGTCGGTTAACTGTTCCGAAACTGCAAAGTTGAATTCCTTTCTAAACAGTGTCAGCCTGACTCAAATCGTTGCAGACGCAACACATCATGCTGACGACGATACCGAGACACTTATCGACTTGATATGCACAGATGCTCCCGTGCGCTGTGTAACTGTGGACTATCGCTCTGATCTGGGTAGACATGCTCTGGTTGCGGCAGAATTTAGCTTTAGAAAAATTAAGCAGCCTTCTACCTATACAATTTACAGACCTTTAAAGGATATCCTGCCCGAGCTTTTTCAAAAAGATCTGAATTCGATTAATTGGAACCACATTAAATCACATTAAATCACATTAATGACCTAAATGAAATGCTTTTAGCTTTTAACGATATTATAACGCAATTGTTTGAGTTACATGCCCCTGAAAAGAAGTTACTTATTAAACAGTACAGCTATCCATGGATTACTGACAACGTTAAATTTATGATGCATCTTAGAGATCAGGCTCACGATAAATATCGTAAAAGTAAAAATGAAGAACATAAAAGTACTTATAAAGAACTAAAATCTCTGGTAAATATATCTTTGTATAACGAAAAGCGAGCCTACTTTGAATCCAAAATTAACCACACAGCAAACCCTAAAACTCTATGGAAGAATCTGAAAAAAACAGTACTCCGTAGCCATAATGATCCCGACCTTCCATCCCATTTCAATGATCCCAATGCTATCAACCAACACTTTCTTAACGTACCTGGGGAAACGGAGGTCAGTATCTCATACTTGACGTACTATGAGTTCAATAGATTTGGCAACTCTACTTTTCATCTCGAACCAATTAGTCAGACTAAACTTTGGGGGATCATCAAGGGGCTTACGTCTAACGCGAAAGGGGCAGACAAAATTACCTTAAGTATGATTCTTTTAACACTTCCCAATACCCTGGACATAATAACATTCATGATTAATTATTCCATTCAATCATCAACTTTTCCCGATCTATGGAAGGCTGCGATAGTCCGGCCTATACCTAAAAAAGCAAACCCCGCAGACGTTAATGAACTACGGCCAATAAGTCTACTTTGTTGCCTCTCTAAATTACTAGAAAAGGCTGTATCAGTGCAACTTACTCGATATCTGGAAATTAACAGAATCCTCCCTTGTTTGCAATCTGGATTCCGAAAATCCGGAGCACTGCCACGACCCTACTTGACGTAGTAGATAATATTATAGCTTCCCAAGATATAGGTAACGGTACAGTGCTGACTTTACTTGATTTTTCCCGGGCGTTCGACGCTATTAATGTTGCGCTGCTATTGTCAAAATTATCCTTTTATGGTTTCGAATCAAGCACTGTTGCCTGGTTTCATAGCTACCTAGAAAACCGGACCCAGCGTGTGGAAGTTCGCGGAGGAGACGGCTCCGTCTTGTCCTCAGCTGATTCTCCGATTACGAGAGGCGTTCCACAAGGATCAATATATTTATATTATATAGCGCTATACCCATACTATTTATATTATATAGCGCTGACATTACTCGTTGTTTAGAGAACTGTTCCTATCATTTGTACGCAGACGACTTACAAGTATACTTATCCTTTAAACCAGACGAAACCTCTGCTGCTACTGAAAAGATCAATCAATATCTCCATCGTATTGTCGCGTGGTCCACTCAAAATAGTCTAATGCTTAACCCCAATAAGGGCGGCGGGGGCGCGACACCGCTGCGCGCGGGCGCGGGCTTACCTTCTCTGTTTGCCTTGCTCTGGATGGCAAACTCACGAAAAATCTCCAGCTTTCTCCTTCCTCGGACATAAAATCTGTAAAACTGGGATTAGTTATGGACTATCCACCGAGGGCAAAATCTTGCACGAGGTTACCATTACGCGATGGTCGTGAATGCATTGAGTATAGATTGAGAAGAGATCCATTCGTCCAACTTCAATAGTTCGCAATTGATAAGAATCGATTTTATTATTTTCCCCCTCTGAAGACCTCTCGTTGATTGTATTACATACCTTATCCCTGTAGCCGGAATCTGCTTGGTGCTAAACAAGCCAAGACATGACCGTCGAAAATATCCCTTTTTGCGCCTCCTTCTGCTTGATCAAACCATGTGGTATAACCATGGGCGGACACTACGTTCCCGCCAAGTATGATTGCCATCGAAGGACGTGGCGCACTCGAGTTCAATGAACCCCAGCACAGAAAAATAAAAGTTTGTAACTCATGCGAACGGCAAATACCTAACCTGATTGGATTGGATTTACTTATGATTTTCTCAGCGTGAGATTCGGATGAATGCAATGTTTGTACTTTCGAGGGTAGTTACAAATAGCTACTTATAAATATCACTCCTATATCAAAGGGAGTGATATTCCTATCAAATTCAATGTCAGAATTAAACATATCTTATTGCGAGATTGTGTGAGTTACTAAACATTGCATCACTCGATCGGTTTAGCATACGATCATGCATTGCCGAGATGTTACTAGCTGAATCTTGGAACGATTTTTCCAGATTACTTGTCCTTGAATTCTTTCTTACTCCCCCGATGTCTTCTCCTCCGGCTGCACCTCCTCTCCGGAGACGTGGAAGTGGAACTGCTGTAGCGATCACTCCTCGATGATTCACTACGCGGGGCTATTTACCGCGGTTTTTATTAAACGGATTGTTTTTTGCTGTTACACTGAATTAACACTATAACCGTAACAAAATTCCAAGGATATTTCGAAAAGTAACTTGGAATATTTTCAAATTTGTTAAACGCGCACGGAAAGAAATCCAAAACGCCAATGACCTGAAAATTGAGCGCGCGCAATAACGCTGGCTACAATTGCCGCCATTTATGAAACTTTACGCGCGCAATGTTGCTGAGGTTTCAAACGGATATGACATGTATTTTAGGAGTTTTAAACAGGAAGTGAGCTGTTTAGGGCTAAATTCGTCGCACCGGAAAGGAAGTCAAGTATGCTACTCTCAATATTAGGCTTAAAGCCAGGTAACGTCAGGTATAATAACTTGGCATTTTTCATGTTTTTCCACTTCAAGAAATTTTCATACGTGGTTATGTATCTGTCCTTGGATATTGACGGCAGCAAGCTGTCGCATGCGGTTCGCGCTTCTGTTAGTATATCCGGTGGAATTGAAGTAATATATTGCTCATCTTCATTATTGAAAGTTGTCATTTTTAGATAGTCACATATATAATACAAGTACAAAGAAAAGAAAATTTGAGAAAAATGGCGCGAGGATTATTTTCTGCCGTGGCTGCGTGAAAATGTTGGCAAAGATGCTAGAGCATGCAGCCAAGTTTTTAAATTACCGAATAAACTGTTTTATTTTTATTTTAAATAAACTCAATCTGTGGATGCACACTGTCTACTGACTGGCGCCGCGCGGCGATTAGTTCGAAATTTGAATAGCAACAGCGCGCTGCTCACTAGCTGGAGTCGTGCGGCGGCGATCAGTTCCATATTTGAAATGGCAAATAATACTGTTATGGAATTTGTATGGACTATAACTTAACTATTTGCTTTGGTAACACACGCGTTTTTTATGACCCGCTTTACATATTTAAAACCGGTGGAATTACATCAGCTTTACGAGCAAGGGTGTTAAAAAATCAGTGAACGATTCGGCCAACCTCGGAAATTGTCGTGAATCCCTCATCTCTCACTAGAGAGAGAGAGAGAGAGAGAGAGATCGGATATAGGCGATGATATCCGAGAAAAGCCGAATCTTTAACAGATTTTAATCGTATTGTAATGATACTTACATCGCTGCCCGCCTTGTCCAGTTTGATCTCGCCCGCGCAGCCGAGTTTTTCAAACATGGCGCCGAAACTAACGTCAATGTCGCGAACTAGCTTCTCCAGTGGGGGCAGCCAGGCCGCCCTGGATACAAGGACAATACAGAGCCTGGATTATTTGATTTTGCTTACATTTTCACATATATCCTGTTGAATAGACCACATGCATCTTAAAAATATAATACTACGATTTATTGCCAGAAATCGCGGAGTCAAATTGACCCATCAGCGTCTAGAGTTTTTTTTAGTCTTTTCCTTCTTTCTCTTAGAAAAGGATAGGGACTCTTTTTTGTTCCGTTTCACGTTACTTTAAAATAATAATAATAATACCTTGGACACTATTTACACACATTGATCTAGCCCCAAACTAGGATACCCTGTATCTTGGGTTCTAGACAACGATACACAGACAAATATTATACTTAGATAGATAAACAACCATGACTAGGGTACAAACATCCGTTCTCTTCAAACAAATATTGGACTCGAACCCGGGACCCTTGGCTTCGTAGGCAGGGTTACTGCCGACTCGGTCATTCGGGTAGTCGCAGTTTTTGTTTTAAATAAATACAAAATAAAATAAACACGAGAAAAGAAGGGACTTTTCTGTTTTTAGGTCTCAAGATATTGTTAAATTTCCTATTACGTATACAAAATCGTACACATGATGGAAATAAAACTGTTAAAGAAATAACTGAGGCTGACAACATATATAATATCTTATTATTGCGCTATGTATCGTGAATATGTCGCTCTCTTTTGCTCCTCTTCAGTGACGTCGGAATGTTACGGCACAAAGTAATCTTGGCACCCGCGAGGAATGCGTTTCGTCTCCCTCTCACGCTCGCTCTCGCCCTCGACGCGTCGGTGACGGACGCTATGATGTATGCGAGCGAACATAACTTTGGCGTATAGTATCCAGTATAGCTTCTTCTTTGCTTAGCTTGATAATATACCTTATCAGATATCATTTGACAAGCCAGCACTGAATATTTTATTTAGTTTATGGTGCTCGCGCAAAGCCTTCGACAACCCAGTGGAGCCCGTTTTTGGTTTTGTTCTATGTCAATTGTCAGGCGTTGTTGATCTGATCAATGCTGGATTGGAACCTTACCTTAGCCACGATATTCTGCCGCCTTTAATTAGTATCCGCCGTTCCTCGCGAAGCAAAATGTCCTCGACACCACGTGCTGGCGCCGCGTGGACTGTGACCTGCGACCCTCCAAGGGCCACAAACCGCCGATCCTCAGTGCAATCCTTGCACTGAGAGTTGCATACACACTGCACAATTGTTGTAACCGAAGCACAGAGTCCGAGAGTCCATAAATCCGATTAATTTGAATTATTTTCCGGGACCGCAATGAATCGCGTTCCGAGTCCGGCGACCGAGAGAGGGTGTCCGCTCATGCGTACTCTAGCGCCACCGTAGGCGCACACGGCCAGGCAGGGAAACCAATACATCAAAGAATCAGAACCACAACGCCCGACCATACCCCCCCCCCCTAACCAAGGCCCCCTTGGTTCCTATACCTCTTAGGGTAACCGACACAACTTAGAAATGGGCCGAAGAAGTGTCCCATTCTGAGTCGTTACTTCCGCAACCCGAACAACACCGTCTTTTCCGGGTAATAACTTAACTAACCGACCGCGCCGCCATTGTAAAGCAGGATAGTTATCCTCCTTAATTAAAACTAAATCATCCAACTTCGGTGGATCCGTATGATCAGTCCATTTATACCGTTGTTGCAACGTATGAAGATATTCCGTTCTCCATCGCGACCAAAAATGTTGAGACATCTTTTGGATTTGTTCATACCGTGATAACCGAGTCATTTTAACCTCTTCATATGGATATTCCGGAAGCGAAACCAACGGTTGGCCGATCAAGAAGTGGCCCGGGGTTAATGCTTCATAATCAGTTGGATCCGTACTAAGTGGACATAGAGGCCGAGAATTCATAACCGCTTCTACCTTAGCAAAGAAAGTAGCAAGTTCTTCAAAGGTTAACTGAGTTTCACCGAGCACGCGCCGAGCGTGAGTTTTTGCCGATTTGACTGCCATCTCGAAAAGCCCACCGTGATTTGGACTTGACGGTGCGTTAAACAATCACTTAATATTATTTTTCGTAAGACTACGTTCTAAATTTCTAAATCTAAATTCCGAATGATTATCCCTTAAGAATATATACAATTCTTTTAAATACCGATCCGCAGCACTATAATTACTACCGCAATCAGACCTGACTAACGAAGGCAATCCCCTACGTGACGTAAACCGAGTGAAGCATGCCACGAACGCCTCTAGTGACAGGTCAGCCACTATTTCCAAATGCACAGCCTTTGTAGCTAAGCACACGAAAATACAAAGATAACACTTTAGTATCTTTACATTCCGTAGTGAACTAGACTTTATATAGAACGGCCCACAAAAGTCTGTTCCCGTTCCGAGAAATACACGCACGCCCCTTACCCGATCCTCTGGCAAATCTGCCATGAAAGGTTGCGTTGGTCGCGCCCTAGACCGAAAGCACCGAATGCACTTGAATGTGATATGACGACATACACGCCGTGCAGAAACTATCCAGTAGCCCCGAGAAAGAATAGCCGCAAGCGAGTTTGCCCCGACGTGGCAATAAACCTTATGATAGTGTGTAACTAATAAGTCCGTGAATTTACTCTTTCCTGGTAAAAGGATTTGATGCCGAGAGCTATACGGTAATTCCGAAGCCGATATCCGACCGCCGACCCTAATTATGTCATCCCTATCAATGAACAAATTAAGCCGTTTACATGAAGTTCTTATAATCTTGCCTGTTTTTAAAGCATTGATTTCTTCCGCAAAGTGTTCTGATTGTACCATCCGAGTTAAACACAGTAATGCATTTCTACGTTCCAAAGTAGAAAGGTTTTTTCCGAGTGACCGATCGGCTGACTGAGTTTTACAATTTTTTCCGATCCGCAATTAGTCCCGGTGACCGCCGTATCAATAAGCCTACACTCATTTTGTAGAAACTCCGTTAGTTGCGCAAACGTAGGTAATGTTTTGTTGCCGCTGCCGTGAGTACGTTCGAATCTGCTCTTTACCTCAAAAGGCAGCCGCGATAGCCCTATATGTAAGAGCATGTAACTCCATTCATCGACCGGTAAATTCAAACACTTTAGAGCGCGAGTTGACTCCAGTAACGGGTTCAATATTGCCGTCCGTAATTCCGTAACCTTAGTTAATACCGGCAAGTTTAAAATCCGCGAAATATGTGAATCCGCCAACAACCGTATGTTTTCGTACCGACCTTTCAAAATCTCTAGACCCGTGTCCAGAGAATCATCCTCCATGGGTAAATGTTGTAACAAAGATTTAGGTTCCTTATCAAGATGCGTTATCAAGTAATGATATTTTTCCGTCCGTGAGATATCTTTCCGAGTCATGACTAACGACTTATACAAGCTAATAAAACCTGTCCACGTAAAAATGTCACCATTGAACGTGGTCAGATTTATAGTAGGTAGTCGTGGACGAGACTGACAGGTAGATTTAGCCGCACTATCTTCTGTTGCCTCATTCGCGAAAACCAAAAATGCCGCATCCAACCGATTATACATCTCCGTGGCGTTCTTGTATTTGTCATCATAGCCCCGTATCTTTTCCGCATCCGAATCATCCTTGAGAACTAATAGCAAGCCCTCATATGCCTCGGTTAACACAGTAAAACGATCTTCCAGTTTTCTCAACCTAGCAGAAAGCACAGATCCCGACTGATTTGCATTTTCTAACAACGCAATAGAATTAGTTAGCCAATCGTATTGAATTTTGAATTTACATTCATAAGCCTTAGTGGCCATAGTTGCAAACAAATGCGAACCGCCCGAATCGAGACAACTGCCGAATTTTTTCTACCTACCCTACAAGAATTTTATCCGCAGAACTACTGAATTAATCCCGAGTACCAATGTGATATTGTTTTATATCTAATTAATAAGTAAATCTTTTGGTCAGGTTAGAGTCTCACTGTTTCAGCCGGACCACATATTTGCCGTCCTTATCCCTATACGTGGTTGAAACATACAAGTTTTCACAATCCACGTCCGCCGGATCCCTAATTTTGCTCATAGGGGGCTCTTCTGTCCGCCAGAACCTCTCTACAGCTTCCACTAAAGTCGTTGCCGCGATTTTTCCGATATCACTCGACGCCGCCGAGTCACGATATGACGTCACAGGGCCGAATACTGCGAAGTCAAAAATAGTACCCAACGCATGGGGTCCGCCGCCGCCGCCGACTCCTAGATTAACCTTATAACCAGTAAGGATCTGACCTAAGATGTCACAACCGAATATGACGTCTATCCCAGACGTATAATAACCGTCGCTATCTGAATCCGATATTTGTATATCTCCTTGGGATATATACAGCTTCCGAGCTAAATATGTCGTTGGCTTCTTAAGAACCGCCGCCGTAACCGATAATATTGGTTGACCAGATTTTTCTGGTCTAAAACTAAATTTCACAACATGTTGACTACCGTTAGTACTAATACCGCCTATACCTATCATAGGTGTTTGAGTGTAATACCGTTTCAAACCTAGGTTAGTAACAAGATCACTCCGAATAATAGTTAATTGCGATCCGAGATCTAACATCGCCCGAGCCCGTACAAACTCACGACGCCGCCCTATGTTGTCCGAAACACCTAAAACACATGCCGTTTGTCCTTACCCATTCTTTCCGTTCGAATGGCATCATTTTATTACTGAAAGTATAACACTCCGTGATAGCATGGCCCGCCCGTGTACAAAACGCACAAGTTGGGACCGAATTTTCCACAACCTTAGTAATTTTACCTACGTTACTTTTTGTTACGATTTTTACGTCAGCTACGTGCACATTTCGTACCGGCTTGGTTTGACTATTAGTCCCGGTGACCGCCGTATCAATAAGTCTACACTCGTTTTGTAGAAACTCCGTTAGTTGCGCAAACGTAGGTAATGTTTTGTTGCTGCTGCCGTGAGTACGTTCGAATCTGCTCTTTACCTCAAAAGGCAGCCGCGATAGCCCTATATGTAAGAGCATGTAACTCCATTCATCGACCGGTAAATTCAAACACTTTAGAGCGCGAGTTGACTCCAGTAACGGGTTCAATATTGCCGTCCGTAATTCCGTAACCTTAGTTAATACCGGCAAGTTTAAAATCCGCGAAATATGTGAATCCGCCAACAACCGTATGTTTTCGTACCGACCTTTCAAAATCTCTAGACCCGTGTCCAGAGAATCATCCTCCATGGGTAAATGTTGTAACATAGATTTAGGTTCCTTATCAAGATGCGTTATCAAGTAATGATATTTTTCCGTCCGTGAGATATCTTTCCGAGTCATGACTAACGACTTATACAAGCTAATAAAACCTGTCCACGTAAAAATGTCACCATTGAACGTGGTCAGATTTATAGTAGGTAGTCGTGGACGAGACTGACAGGTAGATTTAGCCGCACTATCTTCTGTTGCCTCATTCGCGAAAACCAAAAATGCCGCATCAAACCGATTATACATCTCCGTGGCGTTCTTGTATTTGTCATCATAGCCCTGTATCTTTTCCGCATCCGAATCATCCTTGAGAACTAATAGCAAGCCCTCATATGCCACGGTTAACACAGTAAAATGATCTTCCAGTTTTCTCAACCTAGCAGAAAGCACAGATCCCGACTGTGTTGCATTTTCTAACAACGCAATAGAATTAGTTGGCCAATCGTATTGAATTTTGAATTTACATTCATAAGCCTTAGTGGCCATAGTTGCAAACAAATGCGAACCGCCCGAACCGAGACAACTGCCGAATTTTTTCTACCTACCCTACAATAATTTTATCCGCAGAACTACTGAATTAATCCCGAGTACCAATGTGATATTGTTTTATATCTAATTTCCGAATTTAGTTGACCGACCGCCGTATTACCTATGACCTGCACTGAGGTAATAATCAGAGTAAACAAGGTCCGATTTTCACTCGCGCGCTCGCGAAGTAAATATGAACAATGGCCGCCGAATTGCTCACTTGCCGACACGACACGACAATGAATGAATATGGCGCCGCAAAAATACGTAACTAAACCGAACCGAAATGGATAACCGTACCGAAAAATTGATGGTTATGATTCCAACGAACAATTATCGACTATTAGAACTGTAAATCCGGCTCGAAGTGACCAAAATTATGCTCGCGCAAAGCCTTCGACAACCCAGTGGAGCCCGTTTTTGGTTTTGTTCTATGTCAATTGTCAGGCGTTGTTGATCTGATCAATGCTGGATTGGAACCTTACCTTAGCCACGATATTCTGCCGCCTTTAATTAGTATCCGCCGTTCCTCGCGAAGCAAAATGTCCTCGACACCACTTGCTGGCGCCGCGTGGACTGTGACCTGCGACCCTCCAAGGGCCACAAACCGCCGATCCTCAGTGCAATCCTTGCACTGAGAGTTGCATACACACTGCACAATTGTTGTAACCGAAGCACAGAGTCCGAGAGTCCATAAAACCGATTAATTTGAATTATTTTCCGGGACCGCAATGAATCGCGTTCCGAGTCCGGCGACCGAGAGAGGGTGTCCGCTCATGCGTACACTAGCGCCACCGTAGGCGCACACGGCCAGGCAGGGAAACCAATACATCAAAGAATCAGAACCACAACGCCCGACTATATGGAAAAGACTAACAATGGTCAAAGAAACTTGTTTCTTATACACACACATGCACAATCTCATGGTAATACACATTACATAAGTTTTATAAGTATGTGTGACTATGTCTGTCCTGGTGGCCTGCCTGTACCTATCTACAACCTCGTCACAATATTATGATACGTACCAGAATCGGTAATGTATATAAACATTTAAAGTCTCATATATTTTCTCCGGAACTTTTGGGTAACACAGTTTTGAAAGCTAGCAACACTGTTTTCTTTGCTGCCAACTTGTTAGCGAAGGTAATTTAAAGCTGAAATGCACAATACACTTGACAACAGTTTTGATACACTCTCTTTTGACACCTGTCACGTAAGTGTACAAAAAGACAGCAACACTCACTTGATTTCGTTCATTTTGTCCTCAAGCTCCTTGTTGAGAGAGCTAGAGTCGTTGACTTCTGAGCGAAGCCTTTGTATCGTCTTCTCTCGGTCTTCGTACTCTTTGACCACCTGAGAAAGATAAGATAAGATGATATCATAGTAGGAGCAGTAGAGCGCTTATTTGCACGCAAATTATATGTGACGATGAAACTTTACTAGTTGCTCGTTGCGGCGGCTTTGCAAGGCGATTTTTGTTTAGCATATATATAATACGCATCAAGCCTCAGATTAACGAAACTCTTTGCATAAAAAAAAACTCTGTACATTGCGCATAGTGAATTACTCAATGGTAGTTGTTTTGTCAAATAGGTCCTATACCATAGAAAAAGTAAGCAAAGAGTTTTGTTAATCTGAGTCCGCTAGCAATACTGACGACGGTTCCAGGTCCCGCGGTTGGAATCCTGCCTGGGAAAAAAAACCCCAGGTCTTGCATGTTTATAGGCTTGCGACGCGGCTGTTTCTGGTTCTCACGACACAGTATCCTAGTGTAGGGCCAGAAATATATATGTTATGTTGATAGATAGATAGATAGATAAAGCGTTTATTCAATCGTCATAATACACAAAACAGAACACAGAAAATAACAAGTAGACATGGAATAGAAACAACAATTAAGTAGTTCAGGGTGATCAGACGTATAAGATATTACAATTCAGGAAAAAAGCGTGCGTTCTATCGTGGCGAGTTGTGTTCGGCGATGGTGAAACGGTTCCGGCTCAGCATATGCTACAGGAAGACCTGTAGCGCTGGTATTCTGTCGGAACCAGATTAATTTGGGTGTGATATTTAAGGTGTTGATTTGTCTACGTGGTTAATATTGATTAAATATATAAATATGATAAAAAGGAAAGCTTTTCGAAAGAAACTAGGGAATATTTGTGTTTAAGTGTGAGATGTGATTTTTGAGAAAAAAATATACACATTTTTCAGTATTGGGAAGGGATGTCGCATTTTAATATTCGAGTTAAGTACAATATATTATTATTTTCAAAAATGAAGGGCCCAACGAATAAACGGACATAGCCTCAGACCTCCGCCCTTTGAAAGGCCAGTAAATACTCTCTATTGGAGGATTTAAAGCCGTTTAAAGAAACTTGATACCTGCTCGTCTCCCCGATCCATGCAGTCGATCCTGGTCTGCAGCTCGATGCAGTGCGCCTGCAAGGCGTTCAGCTGCGAGGGCAGCTCGTCGAACTCTCGCTTGTACGGGAACTGCGGGTCCTGCGGCAGCTTGTCCCCGGAGGAGCGCTTGGCTTCGGTCAGCTTCTGCTTGGCGGTGGACTTCGCTCGGTTGAGCAAGTTCTCGATGTTCTCTAGGGTCGCCTGTGCAACAAATAGGCTGTTGGTTAGATCAATACAGTACGGTTTACGATGCGCATTTGGTACGCACACTGCAATCCCTGGTTTACATTGTAAGCACGCAAATAAAAGGTGAAAGGCTGTCTTCCGGGGCAAAAATATGTGTACACAGCATGTTATAAAAAAGAGTATGTGCCTAATTAAAATTAAACATCCAATGAATCAAAGAACACTAAAGAAGAAATTAACAATTTAAACAAATTAAATTACACATAAAACAGTTTCAACAAATAAACAATTTCAAAGTCATTTAGAAAAATCTGCAGAATTTTAACAATTTACAGAAAATAGAAAATAATTTACAGAAAATATTATATATGTATAGTGCACTCACAACGCAAACAGCGCTCGTAAGCGCATCGTGAACCGCACCGTTAGTATGCATGACAGGGCTGCACAAATCTTACAAAATGGTAGCCCTAGTGCATGACGGGAGGGGACGCCCGCTGTATATAAGCGGATGGTCGATCCACAACTGTGACTACGATCATACTGACGATCCACTCAATCACAAGTCAGTGACTTATTACAATACGGTATTTGGCAAGGTAGTCCAATAAATCTAGAAAAGTGCCTCAAAATTAACCTATTTCAACAAAAAAAAAAATGACAATGAGAATTGTATATTTCCAGCAATTGTATTTTATAAACTCAATTTTTTGTTAAAAAGACAGCATTTCACTAGGACGTCACATGCAAGTATTTCATAGAACTCTTGAACAAAATTACCGTTTTGACAGATCCTAAAAAGTATATATTTTGACTAGCAGTCAAATACCGTATTGTGGATACTGCCGTTATGGTCTACCAGTCATGTATGCTCAGTACTGAGATATTGCTTAACTTTATGGGGAAATTTCACAAAAGAAATGCTTTACGGCCATATGGGGCACGTGTTGGAGGGCTTCTTGTAAGCCACTTTAAAAAAATCATAAAATACTCAAATTTCCTTGCCTATACACATTTTCGAAACATGCAAGTTTGTTTGAAACATTTAGAGCTGTTTAAGCAACGGGTTATCACTTATAGACGAATAGGTACTCAAGAACCACCTGAACTTCCCGGTCCTCGCTTAGAATTATTTAGGAGAAACTGTGATTATATGGCAACACAGATATACACAGTCAGGTCATAAGTTCTGTCACACAATAAAAACTTTTGAATTTAGAACGCTGGCCACAAAAAAGTCTATTGAATTCGAATTTCGAATTTTTCATGAAAATAAAAATATGTACTTTTTAGAATTTTCCTCATTTTTAAATATGGAGTGGACATTTAAAGAAGACCGTGTCGCAGTTATTGCGTTGCATCGTTGCGGTTACGCGCCAATTCAGATTTTCGACTTACTGAAAAATTTGAATATAACCAAAAGATTCGTTTATCGTACCATAAAACGATACAATGAAGACTCTAGTGTAGATGACAGGTCAAGAAGTGGTCGCCCTCGCTCTGTTAGGACTCCAGCAGTGATAAAAGCTGTGAAGGCGCGAATTCAAAGAAATCCCATACGTAAGCAGAAACTGTTGGCCCTTCAGATGTGGTTAAGCAGGACCACGGTGAAAAGGGTGTTAAATGAAGACTTAGGGCTTAGGGCATATCGAAGAAAAACAGGACATCGTTTGGACGCTCGTTTAATGGACCTGAGACTGAAGAGATGCCGCGCTTTGTTGAAGCGGTACGCGGGAAAAAAGCATCGGGAAATTCTTTTTTCGGATGAAAAAAATTTCACCGTGGAAGAGAGCTACAACAAACAAAATGATAAGGTATACGCACACAGCAGTGAAGAAGCGAGCAACCGTATTCCGCGTGTCCAACGAGGTCATTTTCCATCCTCGCTCATGGTTTGGTTGGGAGTCTCTTATTGGGGCTTAACTGAGGTACATTTTTGTGAGAAAGGCGTAAAAACGAATGCAGTTGTGTATCAAAATACAGTCCTCAAGAACCTTGTGGAACCTGTTTCTCATACCATGTTTAATAACAGGCACTGGGTATTCCAACAAGATTCTGCGCCAGCTCATAGAGCGAAAAGCACACAAGACTGGCTGGCGGCGCGTGAAATCGACTTCATCCGGCACGAAGACTGGCCCTCCTCCAGTCCAGATTTGAGTCCGTTAGATTACAAGATATGGCAACACTTGGAGGAAAAGGCCTGCTCAAAGCCTCATCCTGATTTGGAGTCACTCAAGGCATCCTTGATTAAGGCAGCCGCCGATATTGACATGGACCTCGTTCGTGCTGCGATAGCCGACTGGCCGCGCAGAATAAAGGCCTGTATTCAAAATCGCGGGGGTCATTTTGAATAAACTTTATTACCATAAGAATCTATGTTTTATTAAGTTCATTTTGCTATATAAATGTTTACATAAATAATAAACATGTCTAAATTATTTCATATTGCACATGTGACAGAACTTATGACCTGACTATGTACAATAGTGTACCCAAAAGTATTCAGGCTCACCCAACACAATCTTTCTCTACGAAACTGTTTACTGAGCTCGCTTCAGAAGTATTCAGGCTCAGCCAACACAATCGTTCTCTACGAAACTGTTTACTGAGCTCGCTTCAGAAGTATTCAGGCTCACCCAACACTATCGTTCTCTACGAAACTGTTTACTGAGCTCGCTTCAGAAGTATTCAGGCTCACCCAACACAATCGTTCTCTACGAAACTGTTTACTGAGCTCGCTTCAGAAGTATTCAGGCTCACCCAACACAATCGTTCTCTACGACATTGTTTACTGAGCTCGCTTCAGAAGTATTCAGGCTCACCCAACACTATCGTTCTCTACGAAACTGTTTACTGAGCTCGCTTCAGAAGTATTCAGGCTCACCCAACACAATCGTTCTCTACGACATTGTTTACTGAGCTCGCTTCAGAAGTATTCAGGCTCACCCAACACTATCGTTCTCTACGAAACTGTTTACTGAGCTCGCTTCAGAAGTATTCAGGCTCACCCAACACAATCGTTCTCTACGAAACTGTTTACTGAGCTCGCTTCAGAAGTATTCAGGCTCACCCAACACAATCGTTCTCTACGAAACTGTTTACTGAGCTCGCTTCAGAAGTATTCAGGCTCACCCAACACAATCGTTCTCTACGAAACTGTTTACTGAGCTCGCTTCAGAAGTATTCAGGCTCACCCAGCACAATCGTTTTCTACGAAACTGTTTACTGAGCTCGCTTCAGAAGTATTCAGGCTCACCCAACACAATCGTTCTCTACGACATTGTTTACTGAGCTCGCTTCAGAAGTATTCAGGCTCACCCAACACAATCGTTCTCTACGACATTGTTTACTGAGCTCGCTTCAGAAGTATTCAGGCTCACCCAACACTATCGTTCTCTACGAAACTGTTTACTGAGCTCGCTTCAGAAGTATTCAGGCTCACCCAACACAATCGTTCTCTACGAAACTGTTTACTGAGCTCGCTTCAGAAGTATTCAGGCTCACCCAACACAATCGTTCTCTACGAAACTGTTTACTGAGCTCGCTTCAGAAGTATTCAGGCTCACCCAACACAATCGTTCTCTACGAAACTGTTTACTGAGCTCGCTTCAGAAGTATTCAGGCTCACCCAACACAATCGTTCTCTACGAAACTGTTTACTGAGCTCGCTTCAGAAGTATTCAGGCTCACCCAACACAATCGTTCTCTACGAATTTGTTGACTTAGCTCGCTTCAGAAGTATTCAGGCTCACCCAACACAATCGTTCTCTACGAATTTGTTGACTTAGCTCGCTTCAGAAGTATTCAGGCTCACCCAACACAATCGTTCTCTACGAAACTGTTTACTGAGCTCGCTTCAGAAGCATTCTCTAATTAGCTGACCATATTGTGGGGAATAATAGTACCCATGATTATGAACAATTTCCCCAGGAAACATATGGGCGCAAACGAAGAAAAAAATGGATCTCCCATAGTAACTTGTAATCAGCTGATCGGGTCAATGTACTGAGGGCCTTTTTTTTTCATTTGCGACCATATGTTTCTTGGGGAAAGTTGTTCATATTGATGGGTACTATCATTCCTCAAAATATGGTGAACTAATTAAATGTCTCCTTGTATAATAGTATTTTTTTGTCTGGCTATTTAAATGTCACTTCCCACGACACAGGGTATCCTAGTGTGGGGCCAGAAGCAATGCATGTGCCTGTATGTAAATGTTTATGTTTAAATAGCATCCGTAATGAGAATTCGATGCCCATTTAGCTGATTATATTTCACCACCCAAGGGACATGAATGGACTACGCGTAGTGCCTGCTCTTGTCTATCACCGCAGTTCAAACTCACCTGAACATTCCTGAGGTCGTCTTTCAGTTCTCTCAACTCGGCTTCCTGGTTGACGATGGCTTTTCGGCTGAGCTCCAATTTCACCTGAGAATATGATGATTATAATACACAATATTATTATGTTGTTCATTGGCAATAATTAGATGAACATATAATGTTTGAATAAGAAAAAACGTGTGGGTCGGACTCGCACAAGAAGGGTTCCGTGCCATCGTACAAGGAAATTTAACAACTAAAAACAATAAAACAAAACCAAAAAGAGAATAATATAATGTCCGTGGTCCATGAGAACCCAGAACCCCAAGGTTGAGAAACCGATATCAAACCAACACCACAACCATGTGATATGCCGCGAAATCTACGTTCACATTTATACCATGATATTCCCCCCCTTAATTTATACAATCTCGCGTAGTTCATTATTAGTTGCTGAAGAGGCAACAGAAATACACATTCTGTGAAAATTTCGTCTCTCTACCTATTACCGGGTTCGAGTCCCGGTGGGGGCAAATAATTGCTTGATGAGAACGGATGTTTGTACCCTAGTCATGGTTGTTTATCTATCTCATTATAATATTTATCTATATAAGTAAGTGTATCGTTGTCTAGTACCCAAGTTACAGGGAATCCTAGTTTGGGGCTAGATCAATGTGTGTAAATATTGTCCAAGGTATTATTATTATTATCACAGTTCATGAGATAAGCCCACTAACAGACGGACGTACGGAAGCGGAGGCTTAGTAATAGAGTCCCGTTTGGCACCCTTCGGGCAAGAAACCCTAGCCCTTCGGCTAAAAATGATCGCAACTGCAAAAGACGTGAAGCAAAAGCGAGTAAGCGAGACAGCGGTACGTGCCTACTATATTATAGTATCTGTGCTAGTACGCTCGCTGTCTCCCTCACTCACGTCGGCGACACATCGTCTCCGGTCGCCTACGAACATCAAATTTTAAACGTTGATAAGTTGTCAACTCTGTGGCCTAACGGTATTCGCACATTGGAAACAATCGTGCCGGTAGCAACATCTGGCCGAGACGGGTACTGGATGGGTGTCCGTGTCTGTGAGGCATTTGTTTCGGACACTTCCGTGATGACCCGTTAACTTCTCAACAACCGAGGGTACTTGGCAAGGGTCGCGATTTAAAACCTTATGCCAAGGTAATGAAATTTAAAACCTATGACGGAAACGTGGCGTTAGCTAACGCCGGTGTTAACGGAAGAATTAAGCTATAGGTCCCGGCTTCTATCGCCACTCGGTGGTAGTAGTCGTGAAGCTGTGTCTGAGGCCTTAATAGGGCAACTTGATAACTTCTAACAGTCGGGCTGGCCACTAGCCCGACACCTATCCATCGACCCGCACTGAGCCAGCGTGGTGGAGTATGGCTCAATCTTACTCGTATCCGGGTCTGTGCCCCTCGGTGGGTACAATAATGGAATACATTAATTAATTTATTCTATTTATAAGTTGTTAACTCTCAAATGTCCGCCAATCTGACGCTTCTCGTCTACGCCATGTGCAAAATTCGCAAGCGCTGATTGATCTAACTATGCTCACCGGCTTGAAGACCTATGGCGCGCAGCGGCCGAGGCTCTGCCTCCCAAACAAGAGGTCCCAAGTTCAAATTCCTGTCGGAGGGGAAGGAAAAAATGCCTAGGTCTTGGGTGTGACGTCGCTGTTTCTAGTTCCCACGACACAGGGTATCTTAGTGTGGGGCCAGAAGCAGTCGGTATTTGCCTGTGTATGTTATGTTTGTTTTCTTATGTTTATGTTTATTTAATCACTTACCTTCCACATTTCACCGTTCAATAGTTTGCTCTGTAGTGACTTCATCAGCTCGTTCATATCACTATGCAGCTTACCCTGGAAAGGAAAGTATCACAAGCCATTACAGTCACAACCGTCTAAACACTATACTATTCTAGAGATGTAGTCGATATCGATAGTTAGTTACCAAAAAGGCACCCAACCAATTATAGTTGAATATTACTGGCCAGGTGAACAAATTATAGTTGATCACCTGGCCCTAGCCACATCTAGCTATTCTTCTCATAAGTGATACGAAAAGGTATTTAGATTAATTGAGTAACTATATTATTGGAGTCAGATTACAGACTTGTTTCTCAGTGTTTCACATGAACAGTTATATGTGGGAGCACATAATCAATGGTAGTACGTTGTACGTAGTAAGTTACAAGTTGCAAGGTCCATAATTATAATAACCGACCTGAATGGCCGAGTCGGCAGTAACCCTGCCTTCGAAGCCAAGGGTCCCGGGTTCGAGTCCCGGTGGGGGCAAACATTTGTTTGATGAGAACGGATGTTTGTACCCTAGTCATGGTTGTTTATCTGTCTAAGTATAATATTTATCTATATAAGTATGTGTTTCATTGTCTAGTACCCAAGATACAGGGAATCCTAGTTTAGGGCTAGATCAATGTGTGTAAATAGTGTCCAAGGTTTTATTATTATTATTTTATTATTAACTCATTTCTACATGTATTTGATTTGCAACGAGCCGACGTCTCTAGCTCTGAGGTTTGTAGGTCAGGCGACTGACCTGATATCCTGACCTCACAACTGCAGTCTTGGTAGTCATCGAGGTGAATGGCGAGCTAGGAGCCAACCACCGAGCACCAATCTCGGTGAACTTGAACGTACGTGCTGACTCAAGGTAAAACTTACTGGAGGTAAAGCTTTGCATATTCTTAGATTCATATAGATCAGATAAGTCTTAATAGCCACAAACCATAATTGTTTACAAATTCTGAAGGTGAGATGCCAAGTCTAACCCCAAGAAACTCGGCTGGCTTCAAAAGGTGAAATTCTGAAGGTGAGATGCCAAGTCTAACCCCAAGAAACTCGGCTGGCTTCAAAAGGTGACTTCATCAGACCTTTCTTAAGTTTCTGTTTGTTGGCCTTATTTTTGTGTTACATTATGCGCAGCCTATCTTTGCATCACGTAAACGATGACGCATAAACATTCAGTTTCATAATTTCCATAAGGTTTCCATAAATTAACTCATAGACATATCACATTGGCGTTTTTAACTCAGCAGCCGATACCAAACACTATTCAATATTAGGCTTAATGCCTATATTGAGTAGTGTAATGGTAGTTTGCATGCAACATTGGAATCTGTTCCAAGTAATTTAAATTAGTTCATAAGACAATAGAGGAAATCTCTAGCATACAAGAGCCACTTAATATGTCAAAATGTAAGCCCCAGTTAAATATTGCCCATCAAAACCTCCAGGGGCTACCTGGAAAAGAACTTGTATTAGAATTATTAGATATTATTTGTGTTACAGAACACTGGTTGAAGGAAAGTATGATATCTTTTAAAATAAATAATTACAAAATTGTCAGTTGTTACAATAGAAAGACTGCTGATAGAGGTGGTTCTTTAATCTTAGTAAAAAATAATATTAAGGTGAAACAAGGGAAAGATATTCTTGCACTTACTGTTGAAAGACAAATAGAGGTATCCTGTGTTGAGTTAGATAGCCATATTGTTGTTTGTGTCTACAGGCCACCGAGGGATGAAAAAGGCCATGGCAATTTCGAAATATTTGAGAAAATTATGGAGGAAGCCCTCACTAAATTATGTAATAACAGAAAAAAGTTAATTATTTGTGGCGATCTTAATGTAGATTTGCTTGTAGGAACAACAATGAAACAACGATTAATAACTTTATTCAAATCGTTTAATTTATGTCATGTATTTTTAGAGCCGACTAGATTTACACTTACCAGCCAAACTTGCTTAGATAACGTTTTTTGTGACTGTGCATTCACAAGTAAAAGTGTAATTAACTGCTTACCTTCCGATCACAGTGGTCAAACAGTTTCATTCCCAATTGCTATTAAGGACAAGACTGGTCCATCATTTTTATAGGCCTATTACATCCCATAGACTAGAGACATATACGAAAAACTTAGATATAAATTTGCCAGTACCGGATTTTAATGAACAGATCCCAAACAAAATCTACTCAGACTTCTTCAACATTATTCAGACAGTATTCAATAAAGTTTTTAAATTAAAGAAAGTCAGTGACTACAACGGTAAATCTAAATTTAATGACTGGGCAACGTTTGGAATTCGTAAAAGAAGAGTTATCTTGTATGACCTTTATGATCAAAAAACCTATAACTTTGATCGAAAATTTCATGACTATGTTAAAAAATATTCCAAAACTTTCAAGTTAGTTTGTAGAACTGCAAAAACTTTACATATTCATAATTCATAATTCTTTATTGCACACACATATTCAATTTAAAAGGTAACATTAGGAGAAATCATATGTACAAAGGCGAGCTTATCTCTAAAAAGAGATTTCTTCCAGCAAACCAAGGCATGAAAGGGAAATGTATCATGAAAGGGTAGGCAGTGTACAATATCTAATATCTAATTTATACTAAAATACATATAATATAAAATAAGGAAAAAAAATACTTATATACCAGACTACTAAATACAATACATACATATACCTGCAAATATAGTTTATATATTATAATGATATACCTACATACTATAACTCTCACGAAAGAGAGAGGAAGTGCTCTTTTACCCGGTTTTTGAAAGAGACAATAGTGGGAATGTCTCTTATAGTGCAAGGTAGTGCGTTCCACAGTCGGACCGCCTGCAGCCTGAATGAGTGCTCATATGCCGAGGTGTTATGCCTTGGAGTGGCTAAGAGTGAGACCGTGTGAGATCTCCGGTGCCGATCTCCTGAAAAGAGATACTCAAAGCGTTCTCGAAGGTAGCTGGGGTAGCGCGGGTTTTTCAATATATTGAAAAGATAAGAGAGAATATGAGTGTCTCGGCGACGACGAATTGGAAGCCACCCCAACTCTTTGCGATATTGAGAAACATGGTCGAATTTGCGCAACCCGAAGATAAACCGAATCCCAAGATTCTGAAGTCGTTCGAGTTTGTTCAGTAGATCTTCGTTCGCGCTCGCCCAACAGACATCGGCGTAGTCGATTAGCGGCAGAAGAAGGGACTGAGCAAGGGTGATTTTGGTCTGCCGTGGCAAGAAGTACTGCAAACGCCTGAGGGAGTGAAAAGACGCAAAGACCCGTCTGCTGACCTCGCTGACATGTGGAGACCAAGACAGCAGGTTATCAAAAATAACCCCAAGGTTTTTCGCCTGATCTGTATACTCTATTGTGATGCCATTATATAACACAGGAACAATATGTTTTTGTATCAAGGAAAGCGTGTGCCTGGTTCCTAACAGCATGGCTTGTGATTTGGTCGGGTTTACCAACAGCCCGTATGATAAGGCCCAGTCTTTCACATTCTCGAGGTCAGCATTCAGTGCCTCCACGGTTGAGGCTACACCGCAGGGGCAAATGTGGCGATAAATTTGGAGATCATCTGCGTACAGATGATATGAAGAAGAGATAACGTCGGAGATAGAGTTGATGAAGACTGAAAATAGAAGAGGAGAGAGAATACCACCTTGAGGTACTCCTGAGGAAAGATCACACCATTGAGTTTCAGTCTCTTCAGACTTAATGCGTTGCTGACGACCTCTCAGGTATGAGTGGAACCAGTTAGCAGCATGGACGGAGACATTCAGTGAGCTCAATATAGCGACCAGAATGTCAAAATCGACGCAGTTAAAGGCATTGCTGAAGTCAAGCAGGGCTAGGACCGTGACCAACTTCTGATCCATGGCTAGCTGTATGTCATCGCTGACTTTTAAGAGTGCTGTGGTAGTACTATGGCCCGGTCTGAACCCAGATTGGAAAGGATTGAGAAGTTTGTTTGATGAAAGGTAGGAAGAGAGTTGGGAGTGGACTATGGATTCAAGGACTTTGGAGAGAATGGGTAAGATAGATATGGGCCTATAATCTTTGAAGGAGGAGGGATTGGATTTTTTTGGCAGTGGGATAACGAGTGCTTTCTTCCACAGGCTAGGAAAGGAGCTTACCGAGAGAGAGAGAAGTTGATGATGTGGGTAATTGGAGGAAGCAACTCCTCAAGGACGCTGTGGATCATCTGATGGCTGACGTTGTCGCCACCAGCAGCTTTGGATGTGATAGCTAGCACTGCCTTTCTAACTGCACCGATTCCAACAAGCTTAAAGTTAAACGGTGAGGTGCAGACTGCAGCCCTCGACCGTAGACAATGAAGGGTTGCCTCCTTAGTGGTAGGGTCCATCACGACGGGAGGAGAAGAAAAAAACTGGTTGAGACCGTTGAGATCGATATTACTTGAAGAAGATTCCTGGGACTTGCCAACACCAATGGTCTTAAGGAACTTCCATACCTGAGCTGTAGTGTACATCTCTATACGCTCATGGATGTGGCGTCGCTTGGCATCGCGGCACATGCGGTTGCACAGGTTGCGGAGGCGTTTAAAAGCTAGAAGATTGTCGTTGGTCGGGTCCCTCTTATATCGCCCTTTTGCACGGTTTCTTTTTGCCATTAAACGCTTGATGGCGTCGGTCAGCCACGGGGCAGGAAGATGTTTGACCCTGACTTTCTTCATTGGTGCATGCTTGTCGAAGAGCCCAAGGACAATTGAGTTGAACTTCAGGATTTTGTCATCAACGGTCTCACAAGTCATGACAGGGTTCCAATGAACAGATGAGGCATCGGATTTAAGGGAGTCGAGGTCCACACCTTTGAAGCTCCGAATATCCAGAAATTTGGCTTTGCGCTTAGGGGGCCTAACTCTGTATGAAAGATAAACCAGGTCGTGATAAGAGAACGGAGCGGTAAGCTGACCATGAGAAACCACCTTGGCTGTGTTGGAGATGATCATGAGATCGAGTAGGGAGGGAGTACAATGTGGTTGAAAGTGAGTAGCGCCGACGGGAAGAATATGTAAGTTGAAGGAATTTACAATAGATTCAAGTTTGGTAGAGCGGGCGTTATTTTTAAGAAGACAGGTGTTAAAATCCCCGAGGATGAGAGTGTCACTATAGAGAGGGGTCAAGTCACATAGTAGCTTTTCAAAAGATTCAAAGTAATCGATGCGGAGTGAGGGGCTATAATAAACACCCAGAAGAATATTGTTGTGACGCAAGCTGACCTCAAGGAAGAGATGCTCAGCCGAACCAGAGTACAGGCTTGGCGAGTGGCTGATGACTTTACAAGGAATGTCAGAACGTAAGTAGATTGCAACGCCGCCATCAGCTTTACCCGTCCTATCGTTGCGATAGAGCCTGAACCCTGGCAGAGAATACAAGGAGGAAGGAAGAGATGGTTTGAGAATGGATTCTGAGACAAGAACTCCATGTATATTCTGATCGCTGAAAGCTTCAAGGAGGTCAGCATAGCTAGCAGGAATACTTTGGGCGTTAATATGTACGACATTGAAATTTAACTCCGACTGCGTGAACACGCGTTTCAGGCTGCTGGACAGTGACGCGTCCGCCAGGGAGTCGGCACTTCCTGTACCAAGAGAGTCACCGGTGGAAGAACATGTGAAAATGCTATCTGTAAAATTATATATGATATCCATAAAATAAAATAAATATACTACAATAGCTATAAAATAAATATAAAACTAATCTATAATCCTTGCCTTACGAGGTATAACTCTAAATTAATTAAAATACTAAAAGCCTGAACCCAGTCACACTGGGGTTGCTGGGAAAGGAATCCATTACATCATTACACATTACACAGTTTGAGACAATACACTAAAAACGAACAAGCCGGACCGTGAAACGAAGTTTTTGTAGTTTGAATGGGACGTCATCTACATTTCGTTCCGTTCCGAAAACATGAAAACAAAATAAACATAGATAAAATCAGATATAAATCGAAAGTCGAATCAGACAGAAATGACGTCTCATATTAAGTGATAACAAAGTAAAAGATACATATAGAGTAAGTGGAACACGCCCCACACGTTCCGTTGAAAAATAAATAGACTCAATACATTTATATTATTAATCTGTGATTGACACATGCATGACATTTAGAGATTTGTTGTTTTGAGCTATGTTTTTTTTTATTGATGTGAAGTCAAGATTTTTTTGGAAGAATAAGCGTTATTGAATAGACATAATAAATTATAAACCTACCTACATGCTAAAACAAGAATGAAGAAAGTCCTTATAATCCGCACAAATAAGGAGAACACTTCGGGCACTGCTGCCCGAAAAACTGCAGTTTTTCGGGGAAATGTGACGAAGCGACCTACTTCTTGGCTCCTGGCGGCGGCGGCACTCCTTTGCGCCTGTTGCTGGGGGGACGTTTGTCCATGCCCGACGCTGCAGCAGCCGTGGAAGCAGCAACCGAGGACGCAGCAGTAGCTTTGGGCGCAGCAACAGCAGGGGTCGGCTTGGCAGGCGTCTCGTCTCGCCCAGATTGAGGGGTGGAAGGAGGAAACTTGCTGGTGTACTCCAGCAATTCCGCCATACACTCCACCTTCCGCCTGGTCTTGTCTGGGAGTAATATAATGATCCTGCCCTCCATCGTCCAACATTTTTGCACACCGAAGTGTTTCCTGGCGGCCATAAAAACAGTGTGTCTGGACTTAGTGAGAAACTCTGTCATAGTGATCCCCATCCCCTTTAAGGAAGTCTTGCCCTTCCAAGCCTCAGACCGCGAACTGAATGAACTGAACCTGACAAGCAAGGGGCGGGCTTTTGATGCCTTTCCTTTAGGGCCAAGTCTGTGGACAACACTTATATCTGACACACACTGCGGCGACATCTTCATTTGGTTGCATAATACTGCTTTAGCAACTTCGTCCGCCTGTTCTTCTGCCCCCTCGGACAGCAGAAGCAGAAGCACCTTCCATGAAGCAGAAGCACCTTCCGCCTACTCCCCATCTCGAGCCTGTCCTGACCCACAAGTAGCAGCTCCAATTGCGAGCGCAACATGTTGAGGCAGTTCCAAGTAAAGGCCCTGAACTCCATGAACTCGCTGCTGATGGTGCTGAGATCAGGAGGGCTGCTGGACATCGACATGGTAGAGACCTCCCGCAACTCCTTTTCATACTGCGACATCCGGGTATTGAAGGTTTCAGCAATCTTGTCCATGTTGGCGCTTAGCTTTGTATACAAGTCCATGTTGATGTTGTGAAATTGTGTGAATATGATCCAGGTGAGAGTAAATTATTTATCCAGTGTAATGGTAGGTTCAGGCTTGAATTTAACTAATAATATCTGGCATTTAATAGAAGAATTTAATATTAATTTAATATACTATAGAAGACACAAAATTTTGTTGATGTTGGTCTGACTACCCCCAAAGGAAAAAAGTATTAATTATTATAATTATATTATAATAATTAATACTTAATATTAATTTCAGAAAAATTCAAAATTCTAATAATAGAATGAAAACAGTTTGGCAAATAATAAACCGTGAAACTGGCAAAGTTATACCAAGGGACAATGATTTCTGCCTAAAGATAGGTGACGATGTTGTTAAATCCAGCCCTGATGTAGCTCGAGCTTTTGAAACATTCTTTACCAATGTACCCTTACTCACAACAGATCGTCTAAATTCATCTCTCCATATGAAGCAGACTTTATTAAAAAATAACACTAGCGTCAGTAAGGTATATTTAAAATATCATCATGTATATCCCCAGGACATTGTCAAAACGTTTGGATTACTTAACTTAAAAAATACGGAAGACCTGTGGGGTATATCAGTCAAAGTCATTGGTTCAGTAATTTTAGTTATAGCCGCCCCACACTTAGCTTATATATTCAATAAATGTGTTGACGATGGGGCTTTCCCAGACCTCATGAAACACAGTAAACTGATACCTCTGTTCAAGTCGGGAGATAAGGGCGATCCTTCAAATTTCAGACCAATATCTGTTCTTCCAACACTAAGTAAAATATTTGAAAAGATTATAAATATTTATTATATATATATATATACTCAATCAAATGCTCTCACACTTCAACCGTATAAAACAACTCCACGCCAAACAATACGGTTTCACTAGTGGTAAATCGACTACGGATGCAGGTATTACGCTTATATCTCATATTTATTCTGCATGGGAGGCCGCACAGGATGTTATCTGAGTTTTTTGCGACCTGTCGAAGGCGTTTGATTGTGTTGATTATAATACGCTATTAATTAAATAAAATCATTACGGAGTTAGAAATAAAGCGTTGGATCTACTAAGATCATACCTAAGCAATATAATTCAAAAGGCAGAAGTTAACGGCGTAAAATCTGATGGATCGGGTGTTAAAATTGGCGTTCCACAAGGTTCCATATTAGGCCCTTTCTTATTCCTGGTATATATTAACGATCTGCCTTTTATGGTGGAGAAATTAACTGACATAGTGTTGTTTGCTGATGATACTTCAATGGTCTTCAAAATTGAACGACAAAAAAGAAATTTTGATGATGTTAATGATGTATTGTCTTTAACCTTGAATTGGTTCACAGTTAATAATTTATTGTTAAACGCTGGTAAAACCAAGTGTATCTAATTCTCACTTCCAAATGTCAGGCAAGTTGAGACCAGTTTTGTGTTAGACAACAGCACGTTAGAATTAGTAAATGATACGAAGTTTCTTGGAATAACCATTGATAGAAAATTGCAGTGGGGACATATAGATAAATTGGCTGGTAAATTAAGTTCTGCGGCTTACGCTGTTAGGAACATCAGACAAAGCACGGATGTGGCTACATCTAGACTAGTATATTTTAGTTACTTTCATAGTGTGATGTCCTATGGTATATCTTGTTGTGGGGGAAAGCAGCGGATATTCAAACTATTTTTATTTTACAGAAAAGAGCTATTCGAGCAATTTATAATTTAAAACGAACAGACTCCTTAAGAGAGCTTTTTAAAGAAATTGACGTACTAACTGTAGCTAGTCAATTTATTTTCGAAAATATAATGTATGTACGCAAGAACCTTGCAACATTTTCCAAACTTAGCGATAGCTGTAGTGTTAACCTAAGAAAAAAACACAGACTATTTGCGCCCCGATTTATACTCGCGAAGGTTAGCAATTCTTTCAAGGGTCAGTGCATTCTCTACTACAATAAGGTACCTCTGGAGATTTTGAAATTGCCATTTGAGCAATTTGAAAAGCATGTTAAAGCGACTTTGTCGAAAAAGGGATATTACAATGTTCAAGATTACTTAAATGACAGGACTGTAAGGGGTTAATCTAGCTCAACACAGAGCTTGCTGTTAATTTTGTAATTATTTATTCCTGCTTATTAATCATAATAATTAAATTTTTCATATTTGTAATTGTTGGCACCAGTCCTGTCTCTGGGAGTAGGGATCCTGGTGTGGTCTTCAATAAAAGGCTGGACTGTATATTTTTACGTAGGTTATAATGATGTGGAACATGAGGTGTTACAATAAAGTCTCGATTCGGAGTGACACATAATGGTGTGACAGCTGTCAATGGCGTTTGGTTTCACCATAGTCTCCCGGCCTTGAAGGATCCTAGGATCTTCAATGATCAACTGGTAGTGGGCAGATGGTGTTGTAAGCACGTCGGATGATTCCATTTTTGGTTCGGATATCTGCGACCCTGGCGATTCCATCCGTCCCTGGTATGATGCGAACAACACGTCCCAAGAGCCACATCAAGGGTGGTGTTTCTTTATTCTTGATGACTACTAGGCTGCCTTCTATAAAGTCACCAGTGGATTTGAACCATTTGGTTTTCTTCTGCAGCCATAATACATATTCTTCGGAGTAGCGGGTCCAGAAATGTTGTTTAAGGCATTCGATGCGTTTGAATCGTTGAAGGCTGTTGACGTTGACCGTTTCGATCTGTGGATGGGGCAACATTAGGAGGGATCGGCCGATTAGGAAATGGAGTGCGGGAGTAAGAGGACTGAGGTCCAAGGGATTGTCGGATATAGGAGTCAAGGGCCTCGAATTTAATATTGCTTCGATTTGACATAAGCATGTCGACATCTCTTCGAATGACAGATTGGATTGACCTAAGATCCGTCTAAGGTGATGTTTCATGGACTTGACCGCGGACTTCCATATACCACCAAAGTGTGGTGTGTAAGCGGGAATAAATGAAAAGTTTATTCCTTCGTTTTCGATTTCAGAAGTTGAAACTTGTTTCAGAAGCCTTGACAGCTCGTTAAATGCTCCGACAAAGGTGGTGCCGTTATCACTAAAAATGTTTCGAGGTTTTCCTTTCCTGGATATAAAACGATGTAGAGAAGCTATGAAGGCTTCTTTGGTGAGATCCGAGACGAGTTCAAGATGAACAGCTTTCGTTGCTAAACACATAAAGACACAGATGAAGGATTTTAGCAATCTACAGTCACGCCCCTTGCGTTCAGCGATCATAATTGGTCCGGCGTAATCGACGCCTGTCTCTAAGAATGGGAATTCAAGGTGAACACGCTGTTCTGGAAGATTCCCCATCACGGGTTGAATTGTTTCTCCTCTTTGCCTGCAGCACCTGACACAAGAACGTACTGTCTTCTTTGCTAGATTTCTGGCGCCAAGAGCTCAATATTTATGCCTGGTACTGGCTAACAGTAATTGAGGACCTGCATGGAGGAGATCTTTGTGGTATTTGTCGAAGATTAATTTTGTTATTGGATGCTTACTGCAAAGCAAGATGGGATGCTTGACATTATAGTCGTAAAAAGAATTGAAGAGTCTACCACCAACTCGTATAAGACCTTTCGAATCAAGAAAGGGCGAAAGGGGAAGCAGGCGATTTTTGGTTGGTAGATCTTTACCTAAAGACAGAGCTATATGTTCTTCCGTAAAGGCCTCCTTTTGTGATAATTTCAAAAGGAAATGTAAAGCCTCAGAAAGCTCTGCTGATGTAAGAAATGTGTTGTTTTGTACGCGTTTTCTACATTTGTTGACGAATTTAAAGATGTAAGCGATGATGCGTTGCAATTTCGTGAAAGTGGATATAGTATGCATCATTGACTCAAGGTTATTATTGTCGTCATTGCTGATGCAAAGGGTCAGAACGATTTCTGGTAGCTCTACCTCTGTAGACCGAGGAAAGGCTCGCCACTGTGGCTCATCCAATTTTAAAAATGGAGGCCCTGTCCACCACAAGCTACAAGAACCTATCCGGTCTACGCTTAACCCGCGTGAGGCAATGTCTGCGGGGTTTTCTTGAGACGGAACATAGCGCCAAGTATGATCCTTGAAATCTTCCTGCATCTCAGAAATTCGATGGCGAACGAAAGGCTTCAGCTGTGTGGGTGACGAAGAGAGCCATCCCAGCACGATGGTAGAGTCACACCAGAAGAAACATTGTTGTAATTTTAAGGTAAGTGAACTAAGAACTTTCGTACAAAGTCTTGTTCCTAACAAGGCTCCGCAAAGCTCAAGACGGGGCATTGTAATAGGTTTTATAGGTGCCACTTTGCTCTTTGCAGATGATGAACCACAAGATGAACTTCGACTACACCATTCTTGGTTAAGGTGCGTAGATACACGCATGCACCATAAGCTTTCTCCGAAGCGTCCGTAAATACGTGTAGTTACCCAGCGTGGTATTTCTAAGTTGTTTAAGTGTGGCAATGTTGTTTCAAAGTGTGTCCATGATTTGTGTATATTGTCTGGCACACGTTCGTCCCAGGAGCATTTGCTTATCCACAATTGTTGCATTATGATCTTGGCCTCTACTATACAAGGTACGACTAAACCAAGTGGATCAAATATTTGCGCAATCGTGGATAAAATGAGTCGTTTTGTGACTTCGTCTTTGTTGTTTATGTTGATGACGTACGTAAATGTATCTGGAAAACATTTCCAATTGAGACCTAATGTTTTTGACAGTTCATTCTCGCTCAGGTTCAATGAGTCAGGCATGTGGCTATTTTTTGAAATTGTGTGCAAGATATCAGGGGAATTTGATTGCCACTTCCGAAGGTTAAGCTGAGCTGAGTTTAGGGTGTTTGCTACATCACGACAGAGTTTGATTGTTTCATCAATTGTGTTTCCACCTGATAGGTAGTCGTCGACATAAAAGTCATGTAGTCTAGTGTATTGTAAGTCCTTGTTTGTACATTTTTAGCCCAACTCCACAAGACATCTAGTTGCAAGAAAGGGTGCCGAAGCTGTGCCGTAAGTGATCGTGTTTAGAGTGTACGTTTTAAGTGGTTGTGTGGGATCTGGTCTCCATAATATTTGTTGCAACTCACGATAACTCTCTTTCACCACTACCTGTCGGTACATCTTTTCGATGTCAGCAGAGACGACATACTTATGCTGTCGGAATCTCAGTAAGATGGATTAAAGTTCGTCCATTTGTATATCATTATAGGACTTGCCTAACGTAGTGACAGCTGAGGCGTCAAAGACTACGCGAAGTTTTGTGGTTGTACTTGATATGAAATGCCTTTATCCGAATGAGATGCGTATTGTGTGTTTTCCGTCATGTGTTTGAGTTCTAAGTACTCATTCATGAAATCAACATACAACGATTTTAATTTTGGTTCTCTCTCTAGTCCGCGCTCAAGGGATAGGAATCTACGTTTTGCCATATCGAAAGAGTTTCCCAGTGCTTGACGAGGTTCATGAAGAGGTTTGTTCACCATAAAGCGGCCCTCAGAGTCTCGTTCTGTTGTTTCCATGAATATTTGTTCACATGTGCGTTTCTCAGTAGTTAGATTATGTTTTGATGAAATTGTATCTAATTCCCAAAAGCGAGTTAAGTCCGTAAATGTGTTTTCGGTGTTGGTGAACAAACACATCGGTGATTGTGGGGTGTTTGATGTAGATTTATGAACGACCCCCAAAATAAGCCAGCCGAGCTTTGTCTCAACTAAAGATGGCTTGTTTTTACCCATGCAGATGCGATTTGCGCCGATAAGATCCCAGAATATTTCTGCTCCCAGTAAGATGTCGATTGAAGAGGGAACATTAAAAGTGGGGTCAGCAAGACAAATCCCTGACGGCAGAGGTAAATCGTTTATGTTTATGTTAGGTATTGAAGAGGTGATTTGTGGCATTATGTAACAGTCGACGTTCATGTTGTAGTCCCCACTGTAAGACCCCAATTTGAATGAGCAAGACTGTGAACTACTCGTAACTTGGTTATTTATGCCTGTCACCGATGTAGACCTAGCAGCGTTTATGTTTAGATGGAGTTTTCGACTGAACTCCTTGGATATGAAGTTTGCTGTACTTCCGTAATCCGATAAGACTCTGGCAGTGTGCTGCTTTCCATTTATTGTCCAGAACCTTGACAAGTGCTGTGGAAAGCAGAACGACACTTGATTGAGTTGATTGATTTGCTGTGAATACAACATTATCATTCGCCACGTGCTCTGGCTCCCTATCAACATGCAGTAGGGTGTAATGCTTTAGCTTGCAATATTTGCAGTGACTAAGTGCACACTGTCTTTCGGTATGACCAAAGCGAAGGAAGTTTAGGCAAACCTTGTATTCTTTTGCCTTTTGTAAGCGTGTAGTGACTGGTAAGCTGCGATAAGCATAGCAAGTGTACAGCAGATGCGATTGTTGAAACATGGGGCAAGCACCTTTGTTTTACTTACTTGTGTTGGTGGCTAAGAGAAAACTCTTCGGCTTTGAATAAGTGCTGGCCGTATCCGACTTATGTTTCAAGGGTCGGGACTCCTCAAGAAACTCTAAGAGGTCAGCTCTATTGCAAAGAAAGGTCGTGAAATTGGATAAGGCAGGAGGAGCGGAAAGTCCATTACGAAACTCTTCCCATTCCCGACTAGTCACGTTATCGAGTTTAGTTGCCATCATATGAATGATAAGAGTATCCCAGTGTTTAGTGGGCTGATCGAGGGTGGATAAAGCCCTAAAATTTTTGTTTGTAGTATCTAGTAAGTGACGAAGTGCACCACTAGGTTCTTTGTGGATGTGCTCAACGTTAAAAAGAGCCTTGACGTGGTTATTAACCAGCAGTCGTTTATTGTCGTACCTATCGCACAAGAGTTTCCATGCTGCCTCATAGTTTTTTGCCCTGAAGTCCAGATTGTCGACAATTAGGAAAGCACTATCTTTTAAAGATGCACGAAGATAGTGCATCTTCTTGCATCTTGCATTGGCTTCTGAAACAAGTTTCAACTTCTGAAATCGAAAACGAAGGAATAAACTTTTCATTTATTCCCGCTTACACACCACACTTTGGTGGTATATGGAAGTCCGCGGTCAAGTCCATGAAACATCACCTTAGACGGATCTTAGGTCAATCCAATCTGTCATTCGAAGAGATGTCGACATGCTTATGTCAAATCGAAGCAATATTAAATTCGAGGCCCTTGACTCCTATATCCGACAATCCCTTGGACCTCAGTCCTCTTACTCTCGCACTCCATTTCCTAATCGGCCGATCCCTCCTAATGTTGCCCCATCCACAGATCGAAACGGTCAACGTCAACAGCCTTCAACGATTCAAACGCATCGAATGCCTTAAACAACATTTCTGGACCCGCTTCTCCGAAGAATATGTATTATGGCTGCAGAAGAAAACCAAATGGTTCAAATCCACTGGTGACTTTATAGAAGGCAGCCTAGTAGTCATCAAGAATAAAGCATCACCACCCTTGATGTGGCTCTTGGGACGTGTTGTTCGCATCATACCAGGGACGGATGGAATCGCCAGGGTCGCAGATATCCGAACCAAAAATGGAATCATCCGGCTCGAAGGACCATATGTTGGCACCAGTCGTGTCTCTGGGAGTAGGGATCCTGGTGTGGTCTTCAATAAAAGGCTGGACTGTATATTTTTACGTAGGTTATAATGATGTGGAACATGAGGTGTTACAATAAAGTCTCGATTCGGAGTGACAGATAATGGTTTGACAGCTGTCAATGGCGTTTCGTTTCACCAGTAATAGTTAAGCACTATTTTTAAAAGAGATCTAAAAATCATTCTACGCTCTTTTCTCCCACAGTGGCCCAATGTAGAGAAGAGGCAAAATTGACGTTTGCTAAGTATTTGTAAATATCTACAGTAATAAAGTACTTTGACTTTGACTTTAACGTCAGGTATAATATAGCAATTTTACCTGAAAATTAAATTGTTATTACACATACTTACCTGGCTTTAAGCCTAGGTAAATCGCTGCCTGCTTTGCACATTATTGTGCATGGCATGATCGTGACACATTCTTAGACACGATCAGCTCTTTATTGAGTTGCCAATGACCTGAAAATTGAGCGCTCGCAATCACCCTGGCTCCAACTGGCGCCATTTCTGAAACTTTACGCGCGCAATGTTGCTGAGGTTCAAAACGGATATGAACGAATATTTTAGGAGTTCTAAACAGGAAGGGAGCTGGAGGCTAAATTCGTCCCACCGGAAAAAAATCAAGTATGCTTCTCTCAATATTAGGCTTAAAGCCAGGTAAGTATGTACGATAACAATTTTCAGCTAAAATTGCTTTATTTTTTTACATACCTACAAACAACAGACACACATACATAAATACATATTAGACCTGTGTCGATCGCGATTGATCGAATCAGTTTGATTCGATTACAACACGTTCGCGAGTGATCATCTTTTTAGGAATGATACGATTGTTTTTGACCCACTCGTTTTGATCCGATCGTTTACGTAATGTGCACGGAGCGGCAACAGCGCCGACCCTCCGCGCCGTCGCCGCTCGCAAAACTAAATTAGACTTTATGAGCTAAATATTAAGAGTAACTACCTACTTTCCGACTCGAATTGTTATTTTCTTGTCTCCTTCACTTGCGTGCACAATACGCCTCGAATGCAGACAGGTGCGTGGTCCATCCCATGGAGCGCAACCGCAAACAATTAAGCGATTTTAAGTCTTAAGACCTTGCAATAAAGATTCCGACAGGTGCCTATGTGAGCTGATCGATTATTACGAAAGGTGAAAATAGCTTTTGTCACTCGCGTGTCGCGAGCCAGCTCGTTAAACGATCTCATATTTCGACGCGAGATTCATGTGACTGACTTGCAGGTGATCGATCAAACGATCGAATCTTTTTGATCCAATCGCCAAACCAATGGGTCGCGATCGACCCGGGTCGCAAGAAATGATCGATTGACACAGGTCTAATACATATAGGTCAAACACATAACCCACCTATTTTTCGCTTCGCTGCAGTCGGCTTATGGTAAAAAAAGGTAGCATGACGTTAATAATACGTAATACATAACGCACGCTACCTCTCAAAAATAAAGTGTGATAGTTTATTAGCTTTCCATAGAATAAACACAACTTGCCTGTCGATTCTATTTATTCTTGCGGCGTGAACACAACCATACCGCGATTCAGCGTACACACAGCGCCATCTAGCGATCATCAGGGAACCACATTTTTAAAGGGTAGTTCGTTTTCTAATTAATTATTAATTTAAGTTATTTCTTTTATACGACTAGTAAACAAATATGCATGTGTGTCAAAAGTGATAAAAAGTTCCTTTTTATTTCCGCTAGAGACGAACTCTAGGTGAAAATATTTCCATTCGGGTCAGCCAATAAGTTTAAGGGTCCTCCTCTACTTTGAATAGAAAGCATAATTTCATTTAATTTTAAATACAAAAAACAATGACGAAAAAAAATTACATCCCCGTAGAGTTTCTTGGTGCTAACTTCTCTGACGGGCGTATTTCCGAAGCCCTGGTAGAGTTTATGGAGTCTCCTTTTCCTGTGCGAGATTCAGCCATGAATCACCATTTGAAAGGGAGATTTCTTTTTGTCAAACTCAAACATTAACTAGTCATGTGCTCATTAGTTTAGTTGATTATATATATATTTTTATCTATGTGTAAGTGTTTGACTTGTAAAAGTGCATTATTTTGCCTATTTCCAATAAATTATTTGCGTTTTACGTTTAAATACATCCATGATCTCCATATCTAGTTATTATATTGTGGAAGTCGAGGTGGTTTATTGGGGAAGGCAGGAGAGCCATCCTAGGGACCGTAGGGTCCCGCAGAAGCAAAGCTTTGCTGGCAATACACGTATGACTACTCGTCCGTGGGAGAAAATTATTGTCAAGACGTCAACTCCCGGGTCCCGGGTAGGCGTAAGCGTATGTGCCAGTAGAAGTTGTAGCTAACACCACGTTGCCTAGAAGAGTACGTGTTTAGAACAGGCGTCTAATCTGTTGGTGCAGTTCCTCTGTTGTATACTTTGTCGCATAGTATATGTCGTAGCTATATCGTATAATTTGATTATTTCATGAAATAGCCAACCATGGATTGAACTGGCCAACCATTTTATGATATAGTCAATTATTTCAAGAAATGATCAGAAAGGGTTGAATTTCACGAAAACTTGTCTTTTTAAAAGCATTTATATTCAGTACTACGTGGTGTTTTTTGTTATAATGGCCGAGTCGGCAGTGACCCCGCCTACGAAGCCAAGGGTCCTGGGTTCGAGTCCCGGGGGGGGCAAATATTTGTTTGATGAGAACGGATGTTTATACCCTAGTCGTGGTTGTTTATCCATCTAAGTATAATATTTATGAACATAAGTATGTGTATCGTGGTCTACCCAAGATACAGGGAATCCTAGTTTGGGGCCAGCCAAGTTTGATCTAGATCAATGTGTGTAAATAGTGTCCAAGGTATTATTCGGTGGATTCACTACACTTACCCCCTTTAGTCTTCAACTAAGCTACCGCTGTGTTTTGCCCTAAGATATTTCATCGTTCAATGAAAGTTCTAATTTTGACTATATCATGATATAGTCAATCCTACGATATAGTTACGACATATTGTTATAAATAATTTAATATACCTATTATTATTTACATATTAATTAAATACTATTTTATAAAGATTTATGATTAAAGTAGTTGTGTTGACTTGTTATGATTGGTCGAGACATTGACATTGGTTATTGTTCTATTGAAATGTAATCTCCTAGCGCCATCTCGTGGTATTTGCAAGAGACCTGGAACTAAAGATGCTTTCGTAGCATCTCTGATTGATTACGCCGGTGGCATATTTTGTTCTACGTGGTCTATCTGTATTCGCATAATATGGGAAATATTAAACTGCACATCAAAAATACTTATTTGCACAGCAAATATCAGGACAAAATGCTGCGGTAGCTTAGGTGAAGGTTAAAGGGGGTGAGCGAAGCGAACAACAACAACAAAAATACTTAAAACATAAAATATTTAAAACATAAAAAATAAAGTTGATTATTTTTTGATATATTTATGCTATGTTGGCCTACCTGCTTCAACACACAGTCCCTCTGCTTCCTCATCATCTGGAGCCTCTCCCGTTGTATGTCCAATGCTGGCTCATTCTCCAGGTCCACGACCTTTGTCTTCTGCAGGCGGATCTGTACCATGATATCTTTCACCTGAAATATAAAAAAGAGGCAGTGTTAAATCCCCAGATTACAAGGAGGTATATTTGCATCTACTTCTTCTTTTAATATGGCATGCCAACCTCTTTTGAGGTAACTTTTGTCGATATCAACTGCATTGGAAAGATCACAATTTGGAAATTAATGTCTTGGGAATAAATTGTTTGTTGCTCCATAACACTACCCGGGAGGATGTGTAGGGCTGTAGGAACCAAGATTTTTTTTCGGACGTGAGCAACTGCCTCCCCCGTTTTTATTTAGCTGCAGTAAAAATACTGTCACTGACATTTGATACATGCAGCGCCCACACTAAACGAGCGGTGCGGAGCGGAGCGACTAGGAGACGTGGCGAGCGCGACTGAGTTTAGTGTGTGGTCAATTGCATACAATAAATTATATGGTTTATTATAGGTATCTTTATCTTGGCTTTTAAGTACAATTTATTAGGTACTTGAATAAGTGGAAATATTATAAAAACAAATACATAAGCCCAAAGCCGCATTAATCACTTCGTAAACTACATTTTGCGATCCAAAATACAACCCATTAACTTTTTCCTGAGGTCAAGTTGATGTATCCCGGTAGACCCGAGGAACCTACAATTTGAATATGAGTCTGTGCTTACTTAAACATATAGGGATCAGACAGACAGCTAGGTAGATTCTATATTCTGTATTTTTTATTATTATTATAGACTCGTAGTTTTGGAGATAAGTTTGGGGGATGCTAAGTTTTTGCACTTTTTGATCTTAACTTCTGATGTTATCAAAACTAAAGTTTAAAAATAACCCTTTTCAACGATACCCTACTTGACTTATTACATTGTTGTTTTTTTTCGTTTTGTCATTTTAGCCCATCCACTTTTAGGTAGGCAAATTTTTCATATTAGACTTGAATTTTGTTGCGGTTATCGGGCTAAGTATTTTTGCATAAGATTCAAGATCTATCTCGTATAGTTCCTGAGAATAGTGCCGTAGAAAGACAAATAGAGGTATCCTGTGTTGAGTTATACAGCCATATTATTGTTTGTGTCTACAGACCTCCGAGGGATGAAAAGGCCTTGACAATTTTGAAATATTTGAGAAAATGATGAAGAAAGCCCTCATTAAACCATATAATAACAGAAAAAAAAAAAAAATGTGGCTATCTTAATGTAGATTTGCTTGTAGATACAACAATTAATAACTCGCTACAGACCTATCAACTTAAGCTGATACTTGCATTTGTGTGAGTGTACGTGTGTGCGCACCGCTTCCCTGCCGCCCGCTCACATACTTCACTTCACCTCCGGTACTGGTAGCAGATAGACGTGTAATTTTATGTGATTGAATGTGTTTGAAATATTAGTGAAATGGCTCCTACTGCTCCTGGCTGCTGCTAATGGCTCCTACAATCGACGATATAACGGAACGATTAATTATTAACACAGGCTCTGACTCTGATGAATCATCAGACGAGAGTGAAGATGAAGATGCAATGAGCGGAGTAGAAGAGTTATAAGATTCAGTCATTATGAGGTCGAGAATTGGACAGTTGGTAACATTGTGTTTTATGGACTTCGTTTAAATAAAACATTGATTTTATTTGTATGTGTTTTACTAACTGTACTTTTGGCGATCACTCACACAAATGCAAATATCAGCTTAAGTTGATAGGTCTGTACTTGCTAACTTGCTTAGATAAAGATTTTTGTAACTGAACTTTCACAAGTAAAAATGTAATTAGCTTACTATCCGATCACAGCCGTCAAACAGTTTCATTCCCAATTGCTAGTAAGGATACGACTGATCCATCATTTTACAGGCCTATTACATCCCATAGACTAGAGACGTATATGAAAAACTTAGATATGAAATTGCCAGTACCGGATTTTAATGAACATAATCCGAACAAAATCCATTCTGACTTCTTCAACATAATTCAATCAGAATGCGATAAAGTTTATTAAAGAAAGTCAGTGCCAACAACGGCAAATCTAAATTTAATGACTGTAGAGTTATCTTGTGAACCTTTATGAACAAAAATTCAGTCAAATTTCAGAGTTGCCACTTGTACGAAAAAAATGACATTAAATTTAAAAAAGTGCACTCCTATTGAGAGTGGATTCTTGTTTACGCTATCATAATATAGAGATATTACTATAAAGTGAACAAGGTTCCACATATAAACCCATATTATGGTTTTCGTGGATCTAATTATGTTATGTTTCATAATCAGGTTATGTGTTCTATGTATATATTTATGAAAATAACCCTTATAATATATTATATATATATTTATCCTGATTTATGTAGGTAGTATCTATTAGGAGAGACAGTACTTGACAGTATACGATGATGATGGTATACCTTGTCGACACCCTCGTTGATGAGTTTCCTCCTGGTGTTCAGGTCGTTCAGGTTGGCCTCCAGGGTCGACAGCTTCCGCTCCAGCTCCTCCGTCTGACGCTGATGCGACTCCGCCTTGCTTTGGAAGTTGGCCAGTCTGTTACCAAAAAACAAACATGGGTTGAAAATTCCCTTAATGGCCTCGAGAAAATGATGGTACGGCTGGGACTTCGCCGGACTTACCACTGCCTACGATTAGCGTCACCATTTTTCGCGTTCAGGGTGGCAGAAGCACACTTGTGTTCACGTCAAGTCCACATCAAATTATTTTCCTTGCATGCTACCAGTTAAATGGCGAACGCAGAAGATTATTCTCAAATAACGTGTCATTTAAATGAAATATCTCAGAAATATATCAGCATAACTTTCAGTGTGCGTCAAACTATTCACAGGGTATCCTAGTGTGGGGCCAGAAGCAATGTATGTAAATGTTATGTTATGTTATGTTGCTTTAGATCCGGCCTTGGGCTATTACGTCAGTCTGAGATGGTGTTTCGCAGACAACGTAATAAGACTCGCTGTCTCGCTCACTCGCGTCGTAGGTACGCTCGACTGTCTCGCCGGCGGCGACATGTCGTCTGCGGTCGGTACGAACTTGCACCTTTAGCCGTGCTCATATCATTGTAACAAAGTTTCAACGTCCTCTTTATAATAACTAATTTGAAAGAGTTCCACTTACCGTCCTTTTTATAGGCCCCTATCTAGATCTAGAAGAGAAAAAATAGCTCTCCTTCATCATCATCTCTCCATGAAATCTCTCCACTTAAACTCGATAAAGTCGATAGAGGCCCAAAGTACAAGTGATACTCACTGGCTATTGAAGTTGTTCAGCTGATCCACGTCGACACTGTTGGCCAGCATCTTGCACGGCGGCACCTCGATAGTAGAGCTCGACTTGGCCCCGCTGTACGCAGACACACGGACTGTGAACCGGTGGTTCTCTGCAGACAAATTATTTATTAATTATATGTTAATTGTTCTTGTGAGCGTCATGGCTTTGTGAGCCTCAGTAACCGCCGTAGTGTTCTCGATATGATGTTACTGTATAACACTTGTCACGGCGTTGTTGACAGTTCTGATCTCATGAACTTGTTACTCAGACTGAATACATCATCTTTTCGTATCCGCCACTCTGTCACCTCACTCTTTCGCATACCATTCGCGGTGGCCAATTCTATCAGCTGCAGACTGCCAGGAACCTACAATTCTATCAGCTGCAGACTGCCAGGAACCTACAATTCTATCAGCTGCAGACTGCCAGGAACCTACAATTCTAGCAGCTGCAGACTGCCAGGAACCTACAATTCTATCAGCTGCAGACTGCCAGGAACCTACAATTCTATCAGCTGCAGACTGCCAGGAACCTACAATTCTAGCAGCTGCAGACTGCCAGGAACCTACAATTCTATCAGCTGCAGACTGCCAGGAACCTACAATTCTAGCAGCTGCAGACTGCCAGGAACCTACAATTCTAGCAGCTGCAGACTGCCAGGAACCTACAATTCTAGCAGCTGCAGACTGCCAGGAACCTACAATTCTATCAGCTGCAGACTGCCAGGAACCTACAATTCTATCAGCTGCAGACAGCCAGGAACCTACAATTCTAGCAGCTGCAGACTGCCAGGAACCTACAATTCTATCAGCTGCAGCCTGCCAGGAACCTACAATTCTATCAGCTGCAGACTGCCAGGAACCTACAATTCTAGCAGCTGCAGACTGCCAGGAACCTACAATTCTATCAGCTGCAGACTGCCACGAACCTACAATTCTATCAGCTGCAGACTGCCACGAACCTACAATTCTATCAGCTGCAGACTGCCACGAACCTACAATTCTATCAGCTGCAGACTGCCACGAACCTACAATTGTATCAGCTGCAGACTGCCACGAACCTACAATTCTATCAGCTGCAGACTGCCACGAACCTACAATTCTATCAGCTGCAGACTGCCACGAACCTACAATAATTGCTATTCCGACGTGGACATTTTCAATATCTCAAAGACGCTATTTAAAAAGCGGATTCTATCGCAACTTAAGGACCAAAGTAAATAAATAAGTCGACAGTTCCCTCTGCAGACATAATATGATGTCACTTATTATCCAACTCGTGACTTATAAATTATTTTGTAACATCACCAGCGAGCGATGGTATGAAAGCAGGCTGAGTTCAAGTATCCTCCTCCTCCCTGTCATCACCTAGGCTGTGATTTGATTATTTGATTGTGTTATCATTATTAAAAAGTTAAGTAGGGGGGGACGCGTGTATCTTTTTCGCGGTTGAAGGGAGATTGTAATTTTTGGATTGTTCGTACGTGTTGTAAAACCAAATTGTTGGAAAAGCTGAAAGTATTCAATATAAAACCTAAATTACCTATACAAGAGTTGTTGTTATTTAAGTTCCTATTCATTCAGAAGTGGTATCGAGGACCGGCGAAAAAAGAAAATGAAGCGGCGCTTTGGTTGGTCGGACGATGCCAGGACGAAGAAAAAGCCTAGGACTCGTGATCGTGAGCTTAAGATCACTGATGATTCCCCTCCTCAAGCAAGCAGCGAGGATGATCCTGATCCGCCACCTCACGTCATCTTTAAGGAACTCGTGCCACAAAAGGTCGACAACACCGTCGAGTTACTTGGCCGAAAAAAGCCGTCCGCAGACGAAGAACAATCGTTTCCATAAAATGGAACGCCTCGTTCCGGATTTCGACCCAGACAACGTCGAGATGTGTGCAAAGTGTTGGTTAACCAAAATAGACCAACTGGGAGCGATTTATAACTAGGGTGACCAGGAGCGGTCGTTCCATGCACAGGCTGAACTCCAGGGTCAGGCGAGACTCTGGTACAACCGGCTAGACGAATATCAGTATACCTAGACGCAATGGAAGTCAATGAGTCCTAAGACATTCCCGAGACGCCGGGACTACTCAGAGTTAATGGAAGAACTAATGCATCGGAAGAAGACCCCGCAAGAACCGATAGCGCGATGTCTGGAGTGTAGCTGGTACTGGGGTGTGTGCAGTGGAATGCTGTCTGCGCACATACCGCCGTTGGACTATGTATATTCCCGGAAGAGAAGCCGTTGGGAAATGTGTAGTGGAACGTTGTCTGCACACACGTCGCCGTTGGGCTATGTGTATTCCCGGAAGAGAGGCCGTTGGGAAGTGTGTAGTGGAACGTTGTCTGCACACACGTCGCCGTTGGGCTATGTGTATTCCCGGAAGAGAGGCCGTTGGGAAGTGTGTAGTGGAACGTTGTCTGCACACACGTCGCCGTTGTGGTATGTGTATTCCCGGAAGGGAGGCCGTTGTGTAGTGGAACGTTGTCTGGCCACACGTCGCCGTTGGGCTATGTGTATTCCCGGAAAGGAGGCCGTTGGGAAGTGTGTAGTGGAACGTTGTCTGCACACACGTCGCCGTTGGGCTATGTGTATTCCCGGAAGAGAGGCCGTTGGGAAGTGTGTAGTGGAACGTTGTCTGCACACACGTCGCCGTTGGGCTATGTGTATTCCCGGAAGGGAGGCCGTTGGGAAGTGTGCAGTGGAACGTTGTCTGCACACACGTCGCCGTTGGGCTATGTGTATTCCCGGAAGGGAGGCCGTTGGGAAGTGTGTAGAGGAACGTTGTCTGCACACTCGTCGCCGTTGGGCTATGTGTATTCCTGGATGATAGGCCGTTGGGAAGTGTGTAGTGGAACGTTGTCTGCACACACGTCGCCGTTGGCCTATGTGTATTCCCGGATGAGAGGCCGTTGGGAAGTGTGTAGTGGAACGTTGTCTGCACACACGTCGCCGTTGGGCTATGTGTATTCCCGGAAGAGAGGCCGTTGGGAAGTGTGTAGTGGAACGTTGTCTGCACACACGTCGCCGTTGGGCTATGTGTATTCCCGGAAGAGAGGCCGTTGGGAAGTGTGTAGTAGAACGTTGTCTGCACACACGTCGCCGTTGTGCTATGTGTATTCCCGGAAAGGAGGCCGTTGGGAAGTGTGTAGTGGAACGTTGTCTGCACACACGTCGCCGTTGGGCTATGTGTATTCCCGGAAGGGAGGCCGTTGGGAAGTGTGTAGTGGAACGTTGTCTGCACACACGTCGCCGTTGGGCTATGTGTATTCCCGGAAGAGAGGCCGTTGGGCAGTGTGTAGTGGAACGTTGTCTGCACACACGTCGCCGTTGGGCTATGTGTATTCCCGGAAGAGAGGCCGTTGGGAAGTGTGTAGTGGAACGTTGTCTGCACACACGTCGCCGTTGGGCTACGTGTATTCCCGGAAGAGAGGCCGTTGGGAAGTGTGTAGTGGAACGTTGTCTGCACACACGTCGCCGTTGTGGTATGTGTATTCCCGGAAGGGAGGCCGTTGTGTAGTGGAACGTTGTCTGGCCACACGTCGCCGTTGGGCTATGTGTATTCCCGGAAAGGAGGCCGTTGGGAAGTGTGTAGTGGAACGTTGTCTGCACACACGTCGCCGTTGGGCTATGTGTATTCCCGGAAGAGAGGCCGTTGGGAAGTGTGTAGTGGAACGTTGTCTGCACACACGTCGCCGTTGGGCTATGTGTATTCCCGGAAGGGAGGCCGTTGGGAAGTGTGTAGTGGAACGTTGTCTGCACACACGTCGCCGTTGGGCTATGTGTATTCCCGGAAGGGAGGCCGTTGGGAAGTGTGTAGTGGAACGTTGTCTGCACACTCGTCGCCGTTGGGCTATGTGTATTCCTGGATGATAGGCCGTTGGGAAGTGTGTAGTGGAACGTTGTCTGCACACACGTCGCCGTTGGCCTATGTGTATTCCCGGATGAGAGGCCGTTGGGAAGTGTGTAGTGGAACGTTGTCTGCACACACGTCGCCGTTGGGCTATGTGTATTCCCGGAAGAGAGGCCGTTGGGAAGTGTGTAGTGGAACGTTGTCTGCACACACGTCGCCGTTGGGCTATGTGTATTCCCGGAAGAGAGGCCGTTGGGAAGTGTGTAGTAGAACGTTGTCTGCACACACGTCGCCGTTGTGCTATGTGTATTCCCGGAAAGGAGGCCGTTGGGAAGTGTGTAGTGGAACGTTGTCTGCACACACGTCGCCGTTGGGCTATGTGTATTCCCGGAAGAGAGGCCGTTGGGAAGTGTGTAGTGGAACGTTGTCTGCACACACGTCGCCGTTGGGCTATGTGTATTCCCGGAAGAGGGGCCGTTGGGAAGTGTGTAGTGGAACGTTGTCTGCACACACGTCGCCGTTGGGCTATGTGTATTCCCGGAAGGGAGGCCGTTGGGAAGTGTGTAGTGGAACGTTGTCTGCACACACGTCGCCGTTGGGCTATGTGTATTCCCGGAAGAGAGGCCGTTGGGCAGTGTGTAGTGGAACGTTGTCTGCACACACGTCGCCGTTGGGCTATGTGTATTCCCGGAAGAGAGGCCGTTGGGAAGTGTGTAGTGGAACGTTGTCTGCACACTCGTCGCCGTTGGGCTATGTGTATTCCTGGATGATAGGCCGTTGGGAAGTGTGTAGTGGAACGTTGTCTGCACACACGTCGCCGTTGGCCTATGTGTATTCCCGGATGAGAGGCCGTTGGGAAGTGTGTAGTGGAACGTTGTCTGCACACACGTCGCCGTTGGGCTATGTGTATTCCCAGAAGAGAGGCCGTTGGGAAGTGTGTAGTGGAACGTTGTCTGCACACACGTCGCCGTTGGGCTATGTGTATTCCCGGAAGAGAGGCCGTTGGGAAGTGTGTAGTAGAACGTTGTCTGCACACACGTCGCCGTTGTGCTATGTGTATTCCCGGAAAGGAGGCCGTTGGGAAGTGTGTAGTGGAACGTTGTCTGCAAACACGTCGCCGTTGGGCTATGTGTATTCCCGGAAGAGAGGCCGTTGGGAAGTGTGTAGTAGAACGTTGTCTGCACACACGTCGCCGTTGTGCTATGTGTATTCCCGGAAAGGAGGCCGTTGGGAAGTGTGTAGTGGAACGTTGTCTGCAAACACGTCGCCGTTGGGCTATGTGTATTCCCGGAAGAGAGGCCGTTGGGAATTGTGTAGTGGAACGTTGTCTGCACACACGTCGCCGTTGGGCTATGTGTATTCCCGGAAGGGAGGCCGTTGGGAAGTGTGTAGCGGAACGTTGTCTGCACACACGTCGCCGTTGAGGTATGTGTATTCCCGGAAGGGAGGCCGTTGGGAAGTGTACAGTGGAACGTTGTCTGCACACACGTCGCCGTTGGGCTATGTGTATTCCCGGATGAGAGGCCGTTGGGAAGTGTGTAGTGGAACGTTGTCTGCACACACGTCGCCGTTGGGGTATGTGTATTCGAATGCTGTCGGTACACCTATCGCCGTGGAATATGTGCAGCGGAAGTGCTGTCTGTGTACATATTGTCAGATCTAGTAGGAATGCATGTACGGGTGCTATCTGTACAAAGGTTACTGAATTTATGAGGCTGCCTGGTGCTGTTGCCTAGAGGTTGCTGGTAGTTGTGTGGGTAGTAATTGCGGTGCAATTGTTGCAGGATGGCCGAATGTAACATCACCAGCGAGCGATGGTATGAAAGCTGGCTGAGTTCAAGTATCCTCCTTCCAGTCATCACCTAGGCTGTGATTTGATTGTTATCATTATTAAAAAGTTAAGTAGGGGACGCGTGTTTTTGTCTATGCTTTTTCGCGGTTGAAGGGAGAAGAGAATTGTTCGTACTTGTTGTAAAACCTAATTATTGGAAAAGCTGAAAGTATTCAATATAAAACCTAAATTACCTACGCAAGAGTTGTTGTTATTTAAGTTCCTGTTCAATTTGTCTCTCACTCACACACACACAACACACCACACACCCCACATAACAAACAAACACACACACCCACATAACACATGCATACACAACACGCAAATTAACAACCCATTCCATTTCTTAATATACGTCGATCTAGTTTTGTTTCTCTACCTCCATACTTCCGAATTTAGCAGAAATCAGAATTAGATCTAACTTAATCATAGTATAATTAATAATTTTTTAAAGATTTTCTGCATGCCATTTACCATATGTTTAATTTAATCCTAAATAATGAAAGGCCGTAATTGGCCTAGGCTAAGATTATTTGTAAAATTTACCTATAAATTGTACATGCTGTGGACTTTGTAACAAATAAATAAATAAATAGACAATCAATGGACGACCTCTGTGGCGTTGCGGTCAAGGGAGAGGTCCCGGTTTCGAACCCCGGCTGGAGAGGACGAAAAAAAACCCCAGGTCTTCGATGTTTAGGTGTGTGACGTCGCTGTTTCTGGTTCCACGGCACAGGGTATCCTAGTGTGGGGCCAGAAGCAATGTTTGTGCCTGTATACAATTATAAAGAAATACATTGTATTTTTTTTAAAGTCCCTACAAGTCTGCTGCTGCTGGAATTAGACTTAACTCGAGTAAACTTTGACAACTCCATACAAATTTATATGGAGTTGTAAAAGTTTACTTGAGTTAAGATAGCTAGTGGCTGTTAGTAGAAAATACTGAGTTCTTTTCAAATGCAGTGTGCAAACAGCTATTGGGACCGATTCTGGAGGCTACGCAACTAACTAATTTAAAAAGTGTGTTTGAAAATGGAAGCTACAGCACAAGAACTGTTAGATACCACCAAAAGGCAAAAGGAGGTAGTATGAACTTAAATTTACGTCGACGTTTGAGTGGTACCGCACGATACCGAATTTACGTCGACGTTTGAGTGGTACCGCACGATACCGAATTTACGTCGACGTTTGAGTGGTACCGCACGATACCGAATTTACGTCGACGTTTGAGTGGTACCGCACGATACCGAATTTACGTCGACGTTTGAGTGGTACCGCACGATACCGAATTTACGTCGAAGTTTGAGTGGTACCGCACGATACCGAATTTACGTCGACGTTTGAGTGGTACCGCACGATACCGAATTTACGTCGACGTTTGAGTGGTACCGCACGATACCGAATTTACGTCGACGTTTGAGTGGTACCGCACGATACCGAATTTACGTCGACGTTTGAGTGGTACCGCACGATACCGAATTTACGTCGACGTTTGAGTGGTACCGCACGATACCGAATTTACGTCGACGTTTGAGTGGTACCGCACGATACCGAATTTACGTCGACGTTTGAGTGGTATCGCACGATACCGAATTTACGTCGACGTTTGAGTGGTACCGCACGATACCGAATTTACGTCGACGTTTGAGTGGTACCGCACGATACCGAATTTACGTCGACGTTTGAGTGGTACCGCACGATACCGAATTTACGTCGAAGTTTGAGTGGTACCGCACGATACCGAATTTACGTCGACGTTTGAGTGGTACCGCACGATACCGAATTTACGTCGACGTTTGAGTGGTACCGCACGATACCGAATTTACGTCGACGTTTGAGTGGTACCGCACGATACCGAATTTACGTCGACGTTTGAGTGGTACCGCACGATACCGAATTTACGTCGACGTTTGAGTGGTACCGCACGATACCGAATTTACGTCGACGTTGAGTGGTACCGCACGATACCGAATTTACGTCGACGTTTGAGTGGTACCGCACGATACCGAATTTTGAGGGGTCACGATTTAGAACCTTATGCCATGGTAATAAAATGTAAAACCTATAACGGCAAAGTCAATCGAGGGGTTCGTTATTTGGTTTTGACTCCTGAATAACCTGTGACGTCATCTCAAGTAATATCATGATTCAATCAAACAGCACACAGTCACCCACGGCTGGGTATAGCCCTATTCGATGAAACTTAGGCTGCATGAATTGAATGATTTTTATTTAAGATAATAAAAAATAATAAAAAATTCCTTAACCCCAGGCCGACCTCTGTTGTGGCTCTGCTTGCTTGGTTTGATCCCCGGCTGGGGGTAAAAAAAATAATACCCTAGGTCTTGTATGTTTATATGTGTGTGAAGTCGCGATTTCTGGTACCCACGACACAGGGTATTCTTGTATGGGGCCAGAAGCAATGTAAGTGCCCGTATGTAAATGATTTTGTTGTTCCATTACACCCCCTAAATCCCGTTCAAGCTTTACTATCGCTACAAAAACTAGCCTAAAACTTTCACCAAGCTCCAATCTATCTCACCACCAAAATTCATCAAAAACGGCTCAGGCGTTTAATCATAAAAACCAAACATACACTTTCACCGCCATAAAAGTAGCTGATGTTATTCGGCACTTTCGCGCTGTTGTTGCATGTGTGCTGGTTGCCAATATGTATGTTGTATTTGGTTGTATGTAAGTATTTATCACAAGTTATTTTTTACGTAATTTTTACCATCTCTACAAAAAATACCCTTTCACCTTCACCATGCTCCAATCTATCTCTCCACCAAACTCCATCAATATCGTCTCAGCCTGTTAACCACAAAAGGCAAACATACACACAAACAGACACACTTACCGCTGTAGAAGTAGCTGATGTTATTCGGCACTTTCGCGCTGTTGTTGTATGTGTGCTGGTCACCGATGGGTATGCGATGTATGTTGTACTGTCGGCACAGGTAGCGGATGATGGGGGCTGGAGCGGAGATGGTATCCACCAGGTAGGTGTGGAAACCGAGGTAGCTGGAAAGCAGAGGGTAACAAGGTAAATTATTATAAAAATAACTATAAATAAAAAATTAAAATCCCCATCACAATAAATGAAAGCTTAAAAGATACCGATTATCGCAATATTCATTTCAATACAATATTCAATTCATCCGTATCGTAAAAAGTATTGCAATGAATAACTTGAAACCTTGGACACTACTTACACACATTGATCTAGCCCCAAACTAGGGTACTAGACAACGATACACATATTATATAGATAAATATCATACTAAGATAGACAAACAACCATGACTAGGGTACAAACATCCGTTCTCATCAAATAAATATTTGGCCCCACCGGGACTCGAACCCGGGACCCTTGGCTTAGTAGGCAGGGTCACTACCGACTCGGCCATTCGGGTCGTCTAATTATATTCCATTGACAGAGTCAATGTTTACGCTGGCAGTACTGACGACAGATATCTTGCATATAATGTCAAAAAAATCTCTACTGACGTTTAACATTGGCATTTGAAATTCGATACGCGCGAGTTAAGGTAGACCAACCACTACAATTGTCATTTATCAGCGCTACCCCAAATTAGGTCATGACGTTAATGCTTAGTTTTCGTTATTTTATTATAAATACGAATATCAACTTAGAATAAGCCAATATTGTATTATCTTAGACGTTACTCTGTTCGTTTAATAAATCATTTTTATAAAGTTCACCAGTATTCCCATCTTAATTGGCGCTGCGGACAGGATCTCAACAGTTGGTTTGCCGTTACCGTACGTGCATCCACCATCCGTTTCTACGGTTTAGTTGAGACCCTCGAACAAATAAATTTATTAAGAAGCCGAGTCAAGTTCCTGTGGAGCCAAGCAGCCAAGCAGCGACGGACCAGGAACAAGGACCCGACAAGGACTGGACCAGAGGCAGAGGACACTTGGAGACTTGCAATATTCCGGAAGGACATGGGAGCTACGGGACTGTGAGTACACCTATTCACCATTCCTATTCTCTTCACTTCTGATACCCTGTTATAATATTTATACGTGTTGTTAGGGATTAGTAAACGCCTTGACATTATCGTGTGGATAGTAACATTGTTCGAGAATTAATTTCTGCTTGAATAGTTTCGTAGTAAGTAAGTAAATCGTTAGGTATAGTTAATTATCGGCAGTTTTTTTTAAACCGTCAAAATGGAAGATATAACTAGGGTTCCCGTGGATTTTGCAAACTTTTCAAGGGGGGACCTTATTTCACGTGATTACCAGTCGACTTGCTGGGGAAGCTGCTAATTTAGTAGGAAAAAGGGAATTAATTCAAACATGGGATGAATTAAAACAACTCCTAAGCCAACACTTCGGTGATCCAAGGTCCGAAGATGGTTTGGCAATGGAATTAGAGTCCTTAAAGCGAAATAGAAGTGAAAGTTACGTTGATTTTTCACAGAATTCAACACTTGAGGAGTAGTCTGTTTTCAAAAATAAATGAAACAGTTACGGACGCAAATTTACGTGTGGCTAAACACCACATCTATGATAACACGTCACTGAATGTTTTCCTGTACAATTTACCGGCTTATTTAGTTAGGTTGGTGCGTTTGCGAAATGTCACAATTTTGGAGGAAGCTTTGAAGATTGTATTAGAGGAGCAAAACTTTCAGACGGTGTATGATGCCAAGAACCCGAAAGTCAGCGCAAATCGAAACCAGACTGATAATAACAATCCTCCAACATTTGACAACACGCAAAGGCTACCAAGTGCATCTGCACCCAACAACGCATCAAACGGACAAAGTAAATCATTTAAATTCAGAAATAATCGACAGCAGTACGATAATGCTATAAATAGATTTAGTGAAAATAATATGCAACACGGGCCTCGCGTAAGTAAGTCACCGCCAGTGCAAGCGCAAGCGCATCGTCAGCACCCCGCCGCCGCTGCCGTGGACAATAGGTACCGCATGGGCTATGACGTACAACAGCCCATCGCATCGGGTTCGAACACCGATGTAAGAATGCGAACGGCTAGTTCAAGGCGCGTTAATTACACCGAGAATGATTACTATGATTCTCAACCGTGCAACTCACAAGTATGTGACGGTCAAAATTCTGTCCCTTACTGTGATCCAGTGGAAAATTTTCACGTAGATGCCTCGATGATAGAGAGAAAATAAAACTAAATTGTAGTAAGCGTTTGAATTTGCCGCATATTCGTGTACCGGAACTTAACGCCGTTTTCATGATAGATACGGGTAGTACTCGGTCTTTTCTTAGCCCAAAGGTTGCTAACGAATACTACGCAAATTCAAAACAAAACGAATCGTTTGAAGTGATTAGTACACATGCCTCAAGCAGGCACAATGAGGTAGTTTATATCAACTTGCCCAACATTTTTTACACAAATCAAAAGCATAAATTTTATGTTTATTCTGTGGATGAAAGGTATGATGGTCTGATAGGTAGTGACTTGTTGAAACAACTGAACGCGAAAATTGATATGAAGTCTCAAACACTCTTTACAGATTATACAAAAATACCAATAATTTAGGTGTGAGATGAGAGTCAAGTTACCAGTGAACTTGTTGCACGGAGAAGGTATTCTAAATTATACCCAATTCAGCAATGGAGTTCGAATGCCAGCCGCTATAGTGAAATGCACTAACGGCTTCGCGACGACTGTAATTCAGAATACAACTGAATTGCTTCATAAATTAACGGTTACGGCCCCATTCAATGGAGAGTTGTTTCATCAAGAATCGCATAACGTAAATTCAACTCACCTGAAACGGTCAGGAGTTCAACAAGATGTTGATGAATTATTAGAAAATAATCTTAATAAACTTAGACTAGACCACATGAATGAGGAAGAAAGAATGACAATAGGTAGTATATGTAGGGAATATAGGGATATATTTTATTGCGAGGATATACCGTTATCCTTCAGCAACCAAGTGAAGCATAGTATTAGAACTAAGAACGAAGAACCCATTAACTTAAAAGCACATAGGTTACCTCCTGTTCAGACTCAGGAAATTAAGAAACAAGTGGGTAAAATGTTACGCGATAACATTATTCAGGAATCACACTCACCGTGGAGTGCCCCGGTTCACCTCGTGCCAAAAAAATTTGATGCCTCGGGTGAACAAAAATGGAGAACGGTCGTTGACTATAGACGACTGAATGAGATAACGACTGACGACAAATACCCTTTGCCAAATATTAATGATCTTTTTGATATGCTAGGCAAGAGTATGTACTTCACTAAGCTCGATCTTGCCAGTGGGTATCATCAGATAGAGGTAGAACCAGATGATAAATGAAAAACAGCTTTTAGCACCCCGTTTGGGTATTTTGAATTTCACAGAATGCCGTTCGGTTTGAAAACTGCACCTGCAACCTTCCAAAGAGCAATGGACAATGTGCTCAGTGGGTTGCAAGGAATACACTGTCTTGTATATCTTGATGATGTCATCATATTTTCAAAAAGCCTACCAGAACATGTGGAAAAATTAAAAGCTGTCTTTGAAAGATTTCGTCAAACTAATCTGAAAATTCAGTTAGACAAATCGCATTTCCTTAGGAAGGAAGTTTTGTATTTGGGACATACAATAACCAGTGAGGACCTTAAGCCAAATAATGATAAGATAGACGCTGTTTTAAAGTACCCAATCCCCCAGACAACAACTGACATTAAAAGTTTCCTAGGATTAATAGTATATTATAGAAAGTTTAATAAGGATTTTGCAAAAATCACAAGATTTTGCAAAAATTACGGCTTGTTTAAAGAAAGGGAAAAAGATAGTATTGAATGAGGAATACGTGAACAGTTTTGAAACTTGCAAGAAGCTGCTAACCAATGCACCCCTTCTTCAGTTTCCCGACTTCGACAAACCATCTGTGTTAACCACCGACGCATCCAATTTTGCCATAGGTGCCGTTTTATCACAGGGAACAATCAGGTCAGACAAACCCGTAGCCTATGCTAGTAGAACTTTAAGCTATACTGAGAGTAGGTATAGCACGATAGAGAAGGAGCTTTTAGCCGTAATATGGGCTGTAAAGCACTTTAGGCCCTACCTCTATGGTAAAAAGTTTACAATCTACACAGATCACAGACCATTGGCATGGCTGTACTCACTGAAAGAACCTAATAGCAAGCTCACACGTTGGCGTTTAAGGTTAGAAGAATATGATTTTGAGAACAAGTATAAGAAAGGACAGCAAGACACGAACGCTGACGCCCTTTCTAGAGTGAAGATTAATGCCATAGATGATGATTTAGATTCTATAATAGCGAACGTGGAAAACGAAGATCGTGTACTTGAGGTTAGGAGAGAGTTAGAAGAATTAAATAAGAATTTGCAGAAGAATCATAGGCCACAACCGGAGATGATGGAAATTTCAGAATCCGAAGTTGGACAGCCATCTGAAGCAATAGAACTTTCAGATTCAGAATGCGAGCAGTCACCTGAACTGATAGAAATTTCAGATTCAGACGACGGCGCTACAGCAAATTCAATATCAAATAGGGAACATGAAGGGATACCTATTTTGAAAGAAGCGATAGACTGTAAACCAAAACAGATTTTGGTTCAGACATGGTTCAAAGATAAACTATACGTTAACGATATATCTAATAAGAAACAACGTATACTTATACGAATACGATACGTATACGAAGTATTCATGCCCTTTAACAATGAAAAATTAACAAAAGATTTTCTTAAAGAATATATAGACACGAAATACAAATACTTTATTTATTTTGAGAACCCAGATTTCAGGAAAACTTTTTCAACTGTAATAACAAGACTCTATAAGAAGGGAACGCCGAAGTTGACTGAATTATTAACCTTAGACTTAACCGATTCTGAACAGGACCAACGAGAGGTCATATTAAAATATCTTGAAGGGAAAACGTGTCACAGGGTATTAATGAAACTCTAATGAAATTAAAACGTCACTACTGGTGGCAAAATATGAAGGAACAGGAACAGCTATTATAAATTCATGCAAACAGTGTAAAAGAATGAAGTATGAAAGGAAACCCATAAAACCATGTATACAGTTCACACAGAGTCAAAGCTCACAATTTCAGGAAGTCTTCATGGACTTATTGTACATTGATAGTAAATACTATCTAACGGTAGTCGATGCTTTTAGTAAGTTAGGACAGGCCATTAATATACCGAATCGCAGTAGACCAGAAGTAGTACAAGCTTTAATAAAATATTTCAGCATGTACGGATTAGCCAGGAAAATTAATTGTGACTCAGGTACTGAATTTAATAATGAGTTAATCAAAGAACTTTTGAAGTTGTATAAAATTGAGCTGCACATAGGTACTCCAAATAGTCCCAGCTCAATGGCGGTAGTGGAGCGATTTCACTCAACGATTATCGAAATCTATCGTTTAGCGAAATACGAGAAAAGTGACATGGATGCAGCCTCCGTTATGACTTACGCAATCATGGCGTATAATAACTCCATTCACTCTGCTACTAACTTCACACCATTTGAAATAGTTTTCGGCAATACAGATTCTAGCAATGTGTTTGATATTGATAGAGAAAGAAATCTCATGCAAAAATTGTTACAAGATCATAGAAAAAGGTTGAAGGTTTTATATGAATATGTCACAGAGAAGCTTCATGAAGATAAAGTTAAAGTCAGGGAAAAAGAAAGAAATCTCATGCAAAAATTGTTACAAGATCATAGAAAAAGGTTGAAGGTTTTATATGAATATGTCACAGAGAAGCTTCATGAAGATAAAGTTAAAGTCAGGGAAAAGAGAGGTGGAGAAGAACCACCTGCAATCAAAGAAGGTGACGACATTTTCATGAAAAATACTAGGACGCGAAAAGCGAAAGACTTGCCGCGTTATGAAAAGGCTAAAGTAATAGGTAAACCGAATAGGAATATAATCCCAGTAGAATTAAAGAAAAGAAAGACAAGAGTGGCAATTAAGAATGTTAAACGTCCTCCACAGGTTAAGCCAGGTACTTCTGGTACTGATCGGCTCGATCCACAGCCTGGAACTTCAAAGTCTGGAGACAAATCCGGGAATAGCTCCGATGAAACTTGGGACGGCAGTGATGAGGATTAACTAGTGGACTATTTTTAAGACATTAGATTTAGACATATTGTTAAGCCAAGTTGATGCTAATTTTCAACAGTATAATCAATTAAATGTAACAATTTCAAATGATAGCGAATTTAAAAATCAACTAGGTAGTTTGTGTAGACAAATAGAATCATTAGAATCGATAATAAGAGATAGGATAATTCAGAATTTACCCTTTTCTAGATTTAAACGTGCATTATTTAGCCATTAGTTAAGTCTATTTCAGGAAATTTAGATGAAACAGATGCAGTACGTTATGATTTAGAGATAAGCTATCTTAAAAATGCAGAACATTCAGTAGAACGCAAAGTGTCATTAATGGTAAATGCCCTAGATAAATTCGCTAATATATCGCAAAAGATCAACATGAACGTTAACATTTTGAGTAATAAAACTGTAGAAATACACTGGTCAGCAAATAAACCGAGCCACCCGCTACCTAGGAACTCTGATTCGATTTTCTCAAAAAGTATAAAACTTACAACTATCAAAGTTATACCTACAAAAAGTGCGTTTCATGGTGATTAAAATGACTACAAATTAATTCGAAAGTACCGTCAACTCACATTGTAATCAAGCAACAAACACAATGCTAACGATTTGCTCTGTTTTCACCAGAGTTTGAAATTAGCGTTCTTTTTCTCTACAATGAGGGTAGTCGGATATTTCTTATCATTTCTTTAGTTTTTGCCCATCGTTTGCTCAGACGCGTGTGTTTTTGCTACTTTTTTCAATTAATAATGGATACAACACCTCAGGAAGCAGCTCAAGCTGTAGCATTACTTCAAGCAGGCATTGCGCAACGTGAAGTCGCTCGAAGGCTTCGAATCAGCAGATCTTCGGTGCAACGAGTTTACAGACGATACCTAGAGACTGGAGCATTCGATCGCCGTCCAGGTACGGGCAGACCTAGGGCTACATCAGTAGCAGATGATCGTTATATCCACCTTACTGTTCTGCGAAATCGCCACCTCAACGCAATTCAAGTCCAACAAAGTCTGCGTGACGAACGCCAAGTGGTCATAAGTTCAGATACCGTCAGAAGGAGACTTGCTGAACGGAACCTGACCCCAAAAAGAGCTGCAACAGGCCCAGCATTAACGGTAGCACACCGTCGAGCACGACTTGACTTTGCTCGAGAGCATAGGGATTGGACATTAGAGCAGTGGAGTAATGTACTCTTCACTGATGAGACCAGGGTGAGTCTACATGGAAGTGATCGACGTCAGAGAGTATATCGTCGCCCTGGAGAACGTTATTCTCAGTGTTGCATCGAGGAAACTGTTGCTTATGGAGGAGGATCTGTAATGGTCTGGGGCGGCATCTCGTTAACAGCACATACGGCGTTAGTTTTCATCGAACCGACGGACCGTACACGTGGACTGACTTCTCATCGCTACATTACTGAAATCCTCGCAGACCATGTGGTACCTTACGCAGGATATATCGGACAGGATATGCAATTGATGCATGATAATGCACGGCCTCATGTTGCTCATGTGGTGACCCAGTATCTACGCGACGTCAGCATTCGTACGATGGACTGGCCAGCTCGAAGCCCGGACTTGAATCCGATAGAACACTTATGGGATGAGCTGAAACGTCGGGTTCGAGCCCGGGTACCTGCTCCAACAAGGCTTCCAGAGCTGCGAATCGCAATTGAAGAGGAGTGGAATACAATTCCTCAAGATTTTATCGTCAGGCTCGTAAGGTCGATGAATACAAGGATGCTGGCAGTTATCCGAGCAAGGGGAGGGAATACGGAATATTGATCAAAAACTTTTTTTTGATTTTATCTTTGTTTTTGGCTTTATTTTTTTTTTCACATTATCATTACTAACGATTGTCACGACTGGAAAACGACTCTTCTTTGTAAAATCCTTAATAAACACTGAAATATTGATTAAACCCAATGAGTTTCCTTTCATTTTAATCACCATGAAACGCACTTTCTGTAGGTACAACTTTGATAATTGTAGGTTTTTTAGTTTTTGAGAAAATCGAATTAGAGTGCCTAGGTAGCGGGTGGCTCGGTTTATTTGCTGTCCAGTGTAGAATCATTTTTAGAAAGAGAATCTAAAAGAGATAATGTTTTATCTCTTATGAATAGCCTGTTTCAAATTTCGAATAACTTTCACACTATTAACGACTTCTTTCAGGAAACTGAGACAGCCATAGCTTTCAGAAAATTACATGTTCTACACCAGTCTATAATTAATACCACAGAACTTATCCAAATACTTTTAGAAGTAGAAAAACATGCTCATTTAATTTACCCAGTAAATAAGGCGAATTTACTTAAAATAGAACATAGTATTATTCTTAAATCTTATATTAATAATAATAGATTAGTTTTCGTATTAGAAGTTCCATTGATAGAAGTAAACACGTATACATATTATAAAATTATTCCTATCCCTGTCTATAATCCTAAAACCCTGAAAACCACTACCATTATCCCTGAACACCCTTACCTTATGGTGAATAGGTTGAAATACAGACCCATAGTAAACCTATGCGACGAGATCGAGGACAATAAGTTCCTGTGTTCGAGCGATGACGTCGTACCATACTCTACAGAAACCTGCATAGAACAGATCATGATGCTGAAGGAAAACTGCACCAGGTGTCATCAACACATCATACACTTAGAGAAGGAGAAAATACAAGGGATCACCGAAAACTTCTGGCTGATATACTCTGAAAATGAATTGATAATTACAGAACACTGCAACGAAGAAGTGTACACACAAACTGTACAAGGGACCTTCTTTCTACAACCAAGGAGCCACTGTAACACCGAAGTCGGAGAGGTATTCATTTCAACACCCACAAACACCTCGACCAGTATGCAGCTACCGTTCGTACAACTACCAGAGCTGCGACATCCCATCAGACAAGAGGAAAAGCAACTGGACCTACAAAACGTGGACTTCAGCGACATCAAAGACGTTATTACCAGTGCTAAATTCAGTGTAAGTGAAACTATTTCGGACGATTTTATCTATGTTGTGAAAAATATTAGTGTTTGGACTATTTTATTGTATGTTTTTATGTTTTCATTTGTTGTTTTTGTATTGTTTAAATTCAGAATATTTACAAATTGTATAGGACGAAATTCTCCGAAACCAAATCTGTCGGCTTTAGATAATTTCGATCTTAAGGGGGGAGGAGTTAAGGTAGACCAACCACTACAATTGTCATTTATGAGCGCTACCACAAATTAGGTCATGACGTCAATGCTTAGTTTTCATTATTTTATTATAAATACGAATATCAACTTAGAATAAGCCAATATTGTATTAGTATAATCTTAGACGTTACTCTGTTCGTTTAATAAATCATTTTTATAAAGTTAACCAGTATTCCCATCTTAATTCGCGCGCAAGATAAAAATTGGCCCACAAAGATTTTTCCATCAAACCAGCTACAGTTGATTCAGAGTTATTGTTTTCCAGGGCTGGTTTAATTCACACGGACATCAGAAATCGACAAAAACTGGATACTTTAAAAATATTATGTTTCCTTAATACGACATTGCTTGAAATTAATTATAAATATTAAATATTAGTTTAATACAAAATGAATCAACACAAATTAATATTTATTTTACTCAATTATCTCGTTTTAAAAAAATATGCATTGGTTATCGTAATCGCTATTACGATGCATTCGTATCGTATCGCTGCATCCCTAATTAAAAGGTCTAAAATTTACCTTGCTGCTGATAACTTTCGCACCACTGCACAGATTTTAATGAAACATATCAAAGAACAAACCGGAAATTGAATTAAATCTCTACTCGTTTGACCGCTAGACCGCAGACACACACACAGATGGACTAATGCCTCGACATCCTTTTTCAACGAGAGTCTACGAACAATCCGACTGTTAGAGTATGGAGTAGGCAGCAAACAGTATGCAACTTTCTGTAATTGGAGTTCTTGGGAGAAGGACTCTCTATTTTGATTTGGAGCCACTGTCGTTGCCTTGTCCCCACCGAAGGGCACAGGCCTTTACTAGAAATCGAATAAGATTGAGCCACAATCCATCAATCTGGCCCAGTGCGGGTTGGTGGAGGGGTGTAGGGCTACTTCTTCTTCTTCGGGTGCCATCTCCTATCGGAGGTTGGCGATCATTAGGGCAATCTGCACACGGGATACTGTCTTCCGGTATAAGCATGTTGTGCATATCCCGAACCATTCTCGGAGGTTTTTAAGCCAGGAGGTACGTCGGCGACCGGGCCCACTATGCTACTAAACACAAGCCTCACACAAGCCTATCGCAGGCTCGCGCTATCTCTCTCTCTCCCAACTCGATGAAACGTGACTTCCGAGCCTGCGATAGGCTTGTGGTGAGTAGCATCGGGGCCCGGGTCTTCTGCGTCCCTGTATCTTTCCCCGCATTATGAGCTCGAGCAGATTATATTTGCTGTTTCGCACCACATGTCCGAATTTTTATTGTCTTCATCAGTTCTAATCCTTTCTTTATTCTCTCCAAGGGCCCAATTCTGTACTGGCGATTACATCGCGACCGCTCCGAGGGGCACGAAATGCCGTGTTTGGCTTGTCGGCGGCACCTATTTTGTTTGGAGACTGACTGTCAAATGCGGCGTTTCGCGCCCTTCGGAGCGGTCGCGATGCGATCACGATGCAATCTCCAGTACAGAATTGGGCCCCAGGACTGCAAAATATGTTATTATTCTATCTGTCAATGATATCTTCAACATCTTTCTGTAAACCCACATTTCAAACGCGTCCAACCGCTTACCATTGTTTGAGTTAGGGTCCATGCTTCAGCTCCGTACAGGGCGATTGAAAATATGTCGCATCTTACTAGACGGCACCTTGTGGATAGTTTGAGGTTGCGGTTGCAAAGAATGTGGCTCGCCTTCGTGAACGCACTTCGAGCCTGTTCGATACAGCATTTCACTTCCGTACTGTGATCGTCTTGATCATTCACAATAAATCCCAAATATTTGTAAGGATGTACTCTCTTCAATGGACGGTCTATAACTTGGAGAGCAGCTGTTGTTCTGGGAGTATGTCCAACTACCATGTACTTGGTCTTCTTTGTCAGTCCACTTTCTGCACGGAATGTTTCCCCATGTGAAAGAAGTTTCTGTAGATCTTCGATCGCGCTGGCGAGAAGTATTGTGTCGTCCGCATATCTGATGTTATTAAGCGGTCTCCCATCTATAACAACTCGGTTGCTTCCTCAAAATCTTCCACGAAGATACTCTCCGCACTGACGTACTCCACGTAGTATCTCTACATAATCAGTGAGCTGTTGTTAAACGCGTACATTTCCAGTTTGCTGACAGTTCAGGTTTCGTATATATGCGATATCTCCAGAGTCCAGGCCAACGGTATCGAGAACTTGTATCAATTTATCGTGTTTGACACGGTCGAACGCCTTCTCGTAATCAATGAAGCTGATGTACACGCTTTGATTCATATCCCAGCAACGCTGCAAAAGGACTTGATATCCAAACGATGCATTACGTGTACTAAACGTGTAGGGCTAGTGGCCAACCCCACCAGCAGAAAAATTTGAAAATTATACCTATAAGTCAAAATAATCTACAAGAGCAAGCTTATAGGTGAGCGAGACAGCGAGCGTAGTTACCTAGCTGCCATCTCGCTCACTCGCTAGGTAACTGCGGTGGCTGTCTCGCACCCCTCGCGTCGACTTCACGTCGCCTGCAGCCATCGTCGTCGATGAAATTGCAACTTAAAGAAAAACTACTATGTCTTAAAAAAGCTACAATATATTAAACTGATCTGCTCCAAAGGCACTGGAGGCTTAAACACCTGATTGGTCTTCGGGTTGCACACAGCGTCTACCCTCCTTTGTCCCAGCTCCGACCTCACAGTGCGAGGGAACAGGTTCATATCCTAATACATACCCCAATGTCGACAATGTACTTATCCCTGGTCACGTAGATTGTGCAACGTAAATAGTTGGTTGTTCTTCTATCGCCCCAAATTACATACTTTGGACCACATTATGTATCTCCTGAGATACACAGGTAATTGTTATAGGCAACAAATATAATGATCACCAAAATGTTTTTTTCTTACCCAAAATGGGTAAATGATCACCAAAAGGTGCAGAAATTATCAGGGAAAAATAATAATAATAATAATAATTCTTTATTGCACAGAAAACACAATGGAAAAAATACAACGAACAATATGCAAAGGTGAGCTTATTTCTAAAAAGAAATTTCTTACAGCTAACCTGTGAGGAAAGGAAAAAATATTTATAGAGAGGTAGTCCTAGTGTACAATTAAGATTTAAAGGAAAGAAATAAAGTCAATATACTATCAGATAAATCACAATACATCCTACACATACTATAAAATAAATTAATAGAATACAATAAATACATAGATACACATACATACATACTATAAGATACCCACTATGCGGAAGAGAGGAGATGCTGTTTCAACTTTTTCTTAAAAGAGAACAAGGATGTGCAATCCCTAATAGCGCAAGGAAGTGCATTCCACAAACGTATTGCCCTTAACCTAAACGAGTGCTCGTAAGCAACAGTGTTGTGCTGAGGAATTGACAAAAGTGACACCGTGTGAGATCTCCGAAGTCTATCCCCAGAGAAAAGAAACTCAAAATGTTCACGAAGATATGCGGGATAGCGCGGATTTCTCAAAATATTGAAGAGGAAGGAGAGAATGTGCATATCACGACGAAGTCGGATCGGGAGCCAGCCTAATTCCCTGCGATATTGGGACACGTGATCGTACTTGCGGAGACCGAAGATAAACCGAATCCCGAGATTTTGAAGTCGCTCGAGTTTGTTCAGTAGATCTTCATAATCATAATCATAATCATAATCATAAATCATTTATTTGCTTATAATATGCGTACAAGGAGTTCTTAAATAGCTAATGTCCTAGCATATTAACCATTTAGAATGGTGTGCAAATATTATAATACAAGTAATGGAAATAGAAGGTCAAAATTGGTTCAATTAAATTAATCACAGCAATTATAACATTATCAATAACAATAATAATTACAATAAATAAATGCAAGAACACATTTATAAACATTATTTTTTAAAAAAGTCACTAACATTATAAAACATATTTTCCAATAAGAAATTAAATAACTTGATTTTGAATAGATTAATTTTGAGGTCTTTTAGCTCTTCCGGAATAGTATTAAATATTTTAATTGACATGCATAGTGGGCTATTGGAAAACAGTTTGAGCCTTTGTGGTGGTAAATAAAGTTTGTTTTTACTTCGGCCTCTACAATTGAATACCTCACAGTTTTTCCTAAATAGGTCTGGATACTTTTTGACGAAAATACAGACTTCAAATATGTACATACAAGGTAATGGCAGTATGCCCAATTTTTTGAACAGAGGCTTACAACTATCAATATATCCAGCGCCACACAAAGCCCTTATACATTTCTTTTGTGTTATAAATGCCCGCTTAACGTCTACCGAGTTGCCCCACAACATCAGACCATAACGAAGTACCGGTGCAACGTACCCGTGGTATGCTGACAGAGTAGCCTCTCGTGTGGCTACGTCTCTCATCCGCCTCAGTGCGTACACGAATCTGTTTAACTTAAGACATACTTTGTCAACATGAGCTTTCCAGTTGCAAAACTTATCTATTGTCACACCTAAAAATATTGTAGAGTCAGATTCGGCTAGAATTGTATTATTATGATTAATTATTAGTTGATTGTGATTAGCATTATCATGAGTCTGAAATTGAATTAATTGTGTTTTCTCTATATTTACTTTTAAATTATTACATTCTAATCATTTACTAACGCTTTCTAATGTTTCACCTATCTCTGTTTGCAACTCATTTCTATTTTTACATTTAACTATTAAAGTTGTGTCATCTGCAAACAGTACGCACTCATTCTTAGTCATGTCAGGTAAATCATTAATATACAGCAGGAATAAAAGGGGGCCCAGTACACTGCCTTGCGGTACTCCAAAATCATTAGAGCGATATTTTGAGTGAAATGACTTTTTATGTTTATTATTTATCATTTCTATTTCTACACACTGAGTCCGGTGACTTAAATAGCTATTTATCCATTCCCAACAGTTTCCTCTAATCCCATACCTGTACAGTTTTTCAAGTAGAGTTGGATGTGACACGAAATCAAAGGCTTTACTCATATCTAAGAAGATAGATGCAACGGCCATTTTAGAATCTAAGCTTTGTATAATGTTATTAATAAGAGAAAAGCAAGCTAATGTTGTTGAACGATTTTTTCTGAAACCAAACTGCTGCTCCTTAAGTATTTTAAACTGTGTGACAAAACTGTATATTTTGTTGTACATAGCCTTTTCTATTATTTTGGAAAGAACGGGTATTAGGGTCACAGGCCTATAATTGTTCATATCGTTCCTTTCGCCCTTTTTATAGAGAGGTTTAACAACTGATTGCTTAAGACGTGACGGGAATTTTCCTTCTGTAAATGATAGGTTTATTATATGTGTCAAAGGTTTTGCAATGTACCGAGCACAGAGTTTTAGGATTTTCGTGTTTATTTTATCATAGCCAGTGGAGGCGGTATTTTTCAATGTCATTATTATATTAAATATGTCTTTTTCGTCAACTGGCGACAGGTATATTGATTCAGCTCTATGGCTTATTAACGGAGTCAGTATTTGATTATTTTTATCTTTACTGTCTGATGTGTTTGTTAAGTCTATAAAGAAGTTATTAAACAGCTCACTTATATCACTTGCATTTGTATGAAGTGTGTCCTTTATTTTTATACTAGTAATACCTTTTTTGTCTTCAATTATAGCAATATTATTTTTAATTATATCCCAGGAAGCTTTACATGTATTTTTCGAGTTTTTTATATAGTTTGTATTTTGAATTTTTTGACAGTTATGGATACATTTTTTTAATATTGTGGCATAATTTTTATATGTAATTTTATAGTCTTTTTTAGTTGATGAATGTGACATAATATATTTCATGTACAGACTTCTCTTAGTAATGCAACAGCGTTTTATTCCTTTTGAGAGCCATCTATTCTTTATTGGTTTGTTAATAGTTTTTTTTTTTTCAATCGGAAAACACATTTCAAAGAACAATACTATTACATCGTGGAATAAGTTGAACGCTCGCTCTACACTAGTTTCTGAAATTACTTCATCAAATGAGAGGCATGACATGACCTCAGTAAACTTTCTTAGATTGTCATCCGAAACGTCTCTCCTATACTCAAACCAGAAGGCAGGAAGTTTTGGAACATTGTTGCTATACTCCTTTTGGAAACTTATACTCTGGCCCGTTTCGTGGTCCGACAAGGCCAGGCAATGAACTTTAGCTTCGACTTCGATTGTAGCGTTAGTGACAATAAGATCTATACACGACTTCCTCCTAGTGGGCACGTCAATGCGGTTAATCATGCTATGATTGCTCAATATACTTAACAGTTCCTTTGAAAACCTGCTCTCTGTCATCACATCTATGTTCCAATCTCCACATAATACAATATTTTTACGTCTTAATGAATTTAATAAGCGAGATAATTCTTTGAAAAAGGTTTCAATCGGTGAATCTGGGGTACGGTAAATGCATATAACATGCAAATTATTATCTAGTAACTCTACTCCACAGCATTCAAAACTGTAGTCCTGGGGTTTTAAGTTTAACGTAGCTTTATACTCTATTCCGTTTTTCAATAGAATACATGTACCACCTCTACGTTGATGTTGCCTACAGTAGGATGCAGCCAATGTGTAGTTTACCAACCTTAAATTTGCTTCTGTACCGCGCCTAAGAAATGTCTCGGATAGACAGATTATGCTTATTTCTCCAATATCTGTACCAAGTTCGGCTAATGCAGCTTCGAGAATATCACGTTTTGATAATACACTTGCTATATTTTGATGAAATAGGGTTATTGTATGTTTTAAATTCAGATTTTGTTGATCTTTTTTAGTATTAATACCACACAAATTTTGGTCGAAAATATTTGGAAGATGTGGCTTAATTAATGTCTCAACATTATACGAACATTCAACAGTGGCGATCGTCAGATCTTCCGTTGGTTCCTGCGACGCCATTGAAAAGAATTGTTTTCATTTAACTGTTTGTCCGCACTTCCAATTCGTTTTACAATCCTAGATATGTCCTCAAAAACAATCTTTATGCCATTCCTATTAATATATCCATTTTCGTGGAACATCCGAAATGTACACATTAAGAGCCTATTAGAATCCACCAGATTTGCATAGTTACATTTTAAATTATCCAGATACAACCGATTATTAAATAATTCCACTCGAGCATTGAATATATTTGCATCGTATGAATATCTGTATGTAGGTGTACATAAAATAATATTAGTGTGTTGCACCAACACCAATTTTTGTCTTATGAATGTAATTAGTTCAGTATATTCACAGGCACTCTTAAAGTCTCTATCACCTATAAATATGATACAGTGATCATTTTTCGTGTATCCTTTCAGTTTAACCTCGATACTTCCCAACAACTCTTTCAGTCCTCCACCATTAATTTTATAGTGAATGATGCTTTCTGGTTCCAAAAACTCTTCCGCAATGTCACGTGTCATCTTACCTGTGCAGCTGCTGATTATACATAACTTAGTCGAATAAGAGCTGCTTAATTCGCTTTTGCTTTCTGAAATGTATATATTGCAATACATTTTTGTGTATAAATGTTCGAAATCCATCTCTTCGTTATAATGTAAAAGTATTTCTTTCTCTATGTATTCTTTCTCGCTGGCTATGGATATTGGAGTTTCTACTTGGTAATTAGTTTGACATGTTTTATCGCAGTGTGTGATTTTTTTGTTGTTCTTTCTCAAATCCACTTTTTTATTTGTACTGAATAAAGATTTTGGCAGTTGTCTTTTCTTGCAAGAAGATGGTAGAGTTTGTGTCGGTGACGTGCACAATGATTTCAGGCTGACTATTATTTTATCTTTTTCCTCTACATTTTTACGAAGCTCGTAGGTTTCAGACAGTAGTCTCTCAATTTCCAGGTTTGCTCCTGCTAGATTTGCTTGTAGATCCAATATAGTACTCTCCATTTCGTGAATTTTTTCGTGTGGATTGGAGCCGATATCTGGACAGCTTCTATTAATGTCCTGTTCCGGGTTTAGTGTATCACCGTAGAGTTCGTCATCACTTTTCTCTTCATCAGAAGATAGAGACGAAAAACTATTATGTACTGGAATGTTCGCCCTATATATAGGGCGCCGTCGCAGAGTAACATTTCTAGATGTATTTGGTGTCTCACATAAGGTTGTAATAGATAGTGGGAGGGACGTACCCTGTAATCCTTTGTTTCCTGAGTTGAGTCCCAATTTAGTTTTACAATCAGGACATTTCCACGATCTGTCATAATTATGAGCAGTCCTTATGTACTCTTCTGTCTGGATACCAAGACATATAGGGTGAAAGCTTTTCTTACAGCAGCAGCAAGAGATTCGTTCACATGTGTTTGTTCTCTTATTACACACCGAGCAGTTCATTTTTAACTCTAAATTATTTTGTTTTATTTTAGATAATATCTATTATGTATGTATTCGTTATTCCATGTACATGTAGTGACATCTATTGTTTCACAGATTAATTAACTATGTACTGTGCTGCCATCTATTTAAGTTTTATTGAACTTCGTTACCGTGCCCTCTATGTTATACTCGTAGAACTAGATAGTAGTTATAGATTCTTTATTGCTACTCTCCGTCAGCGGTTCCGCTACTCACCCACAGGTGGCAATATGGTATGTTGCAAGTTAAAACTGTAGATCATTATTTTCCATTTTTGTGGTTGTTCTTCGGTTTTGAACCAGGAACCTTTAACTTGTGAAACGCCGGCTCCCAACTCACGCTACCGAGATAGTTACTCGTAGTTGGTACTACTCGTAGTAAGAAAAAATATTTTTGTAAGTTTTCGGATTTTTGTAAGTCTTCGTTCGCGCTGGCCCAGCAAACATCGGCGTAGTCAATTAAAGGCAGAAGAAGGGTCTGAACTAGCATGATTTTAGTCTGCCTAGGCAAGAAGTACTGCAAACGCCGAAGGGAATGAAGGGATGCAAAGACTCGTCTGCTGACCTCACAAACGTGGGGCGACCAAGATAAAAGAGTATCAAAAACAACCCCAAGATTTTTGGCTTTCTCGCTGTACTTGACAATGGTACCGTCATAAAGCACGGGAGCAACTGACCTAAGCTGCAACAAATTAAGTAAGTGCCGTGTACCCAGTATCATCGCCTGAGACTTATCCGGGTTGACTAATAGCCCATACGAAAGAGCCCATTTCCTGATGTTGTCGAGGTCAGCATTCAAAGCCTCTACAGTCGAAGTCAGATCACACAGGGGAAAATGCCGATAAATTTGAAGGTCATCTGCATAGAGATGATACGAGGAAGACAATACATCCGAGATGGAATGGATGAAAACTGAGAAAAGAAGAGGAGAAAGGATGCCACCCTGCGGAACACCAGTAGAGAGCTTGCACCATTCCGTAGTAACTTCTTCAGACTTGATGCGCTGCTGGCGGTCTCTCAGGTAGGAGTCAAACCAGCGAGCCGAGTGTGAAGAGACATTGAGTGTTTTTATGATTTCAACAAGTATATCGAAGTCGACGCAGTTGAAGGCGCTGCTAAAGTCAAGGAGAGTCAGGACTGTGAGCTGCTTCTTATCCATTGCCAGTTGGATATCGTCAGTTACCTTGAGCAGTGCGGTGGTGGTGCTATGCCCTGGCCTAAAACCAGACTGAAAAGGGTTCAGTAAATCCATGGAGGAAAGGTACGAGGACAGCTGGGAGTGGACAATTGATTCAAGGACTTTGGAAAGGATTGGTAGGATGGAAATGGGACGGAACTCTTTGAAGGAGGACGAGTTAGAAGTTTTAGGCAGGGGTATCACTAATGCTCTTTTCCACTGGCTTGGGAAGCAGTACTCGCTCAGCGACGCGTTAATTATATGCGTTATAGGTGGTAAAACATTATCGAGTACACTGAATAGCATCTGAGAGCAGATATTGTCATCACCTACAGCCTTGGACGAGATTTCTAGAATAGCTTTCCTTACTGCGCCAACTCCGACAGACCTGAGGTTGAAAGGTAAGCAACTGGATGTCGTTCTGGTACGCAAGTTACGAAGGGTAGCATCCTTGACACAGGGGTCCATCACGACAGGGGAGACAGCAAAGAATTTGTTGAGACCATTGAGGTCGACACTACCGGCAACTGCGTCCTGGGACTTACCAACACCAAGGGTCTTCAGGAACTTCCAAACCTGTGCAGGAGAGTAACTCTCGATACTCTCGTAGATGTGGCGGCGTTTGGCATCTCGACAAAGACGGGTGCACCGATTACGGAGACGTTTGTATATAAGGAGATTATCGTCCGTCGGATCCTTCTTATATCTACATTTGGCACGGTTTCTCTGGGCCATCAGACCCTTGATGGTGTCGGTAAGCCAAGGCGCAGGGAGATGTTTGACCCTAACCTTTTTGACAGGAGCATGTTTGTCGAACAAACTTAAGACAATCGAGTTGAAATGCTGGACTTTGTCATCAACGGTCTCACTACAGACGACAGGAGACCAGTCTATAGAAGCGGCGTCAGACTTAAGTGAGCTGAGATCCATACCCTTGAAACTGCGAATATCCAGGAATTTTGCTGCGCGCTTGGGAGGCCTTAACTTGAACGAGAGATAAATCAAATCGTGAAAGGAGAAGGGGGCATTAAGTTGGCCATGCGTAGCAACCTTGGATATGTTAGAAACAATCATAAGATCTAGAAGAGAGGGGGTGCAGTGGGGCTGGAAGTGAGTTGCACTCAAGGGAAGAATATTTAAATTTAGGGAGCTGATGATAGACTGGAGTTTGGCTGAGCGAACATCATTTTTAAGTAAACAGGTATTGAAATCACCTAGGATAACTGTGTCACTGTAAAGAGGAGATAGATCATTAAGAATGCTTTCAAAAGAATCAAAGTAGTCGATGAGTAGAGAGGGGCTATAGAAGACACCCAGAAGGACCTTATTGTGATGCAGGCATAACTCGAGAAAGAGGTGTTCAGCGGATCCAGAGTACAGACTAGGTGAGTGGCTGATGACTTTGCAAGTAATGTTGGAACGAAGGTAAATAGCAACACCGCCACCAGCCTTACCTGTCCTATCATTCCGATAGAGCCTGTACCCCGGCAGAGCATACAAGGTAGATGGAAGAGAGGGTTTAAGAAATGATTCGGAGATCAGAATACCATGAATGCTCTGATCGCTGAAGGAGTCGATAAGGTCGGCATGACTGGAATGAATGCTCTGAGCATTTATGTGAACGACATTGAAGTTCCTACCGAGGTTGGAAAACACACGTTTGAGGGCAATAGGCAAAACGTCGTTCGTGGACGGCAATCCACTTCCCACGCTATCGGAATCTTCACTATCAGAGCAGGAGAAGTAACTATCACTAAAGTCGTAGGTATTCATATAAGTAAATATCATATAATAAATAAATAATAAAATAAATATAATTAAACCTACTAAAATCACAAAAAATTAAAAGTATCTAAATTCTCAACAATCTAAAAAACAGAAAGCCCGAACCCAGCCATACCCTGGGTTTACATGAGTACAGTATGGAAATAAATACGATATAACAATAGAATGAGACGTTGGCGGGCAGCACAAACAAAAAATAAAATAAAGAAACAGCAAAATAAATCTAAATTCGAACATAAAATGATTACCGTTCGTACCGTCCGGTTGCCCGTCCGTTCCATCCGGCTGTTTGTCCGTCCGTACAATAAAAAAAAATAAAAAATAAGATCACAGAACACAAATCGTAATGTCACTCACAGAATACATTATATGTCACTATGCTTGACTTGACAATCTTGACATGACATACGAAAATGACTTGGCGAGCTAAAAAGTGAATCATATCTACCCTTTACGTAAAATAACAATAAGTTAGAGGAAATAACCCGACCAAATCACGCGACATAGATTGCACTGCACACGAGTACAACAACACAATAACATTCCACTACTTCTTCTTAGTTCCTGCCTTCGTCTGGCCGGCGGCGGCACGCCTAGCGCTGATTTCTCGCTGCTTGCTTGCCGCGGGTGCCGCACAACCTGCCAGCGCAGCCACAGGCACTAGTTCAGCCGGTTTTGGAGTCGAGTCGGCGACCTTTTGCCCGGATTGCAGAGCAGAGGGAGGGAACTTGCTGGTGTATACCAGAAGCTCCGCCATACGCTCCACCTTCTGTCTGCTTTTGTCAGGAAGCAAAAGGACAACCTTACCTCCAGATGTCCAGCAGTTCTGCACACCAAAGTGTTTCCGGGCAGTAAGAAACACATCGTGTCTGCACTTGGTCAAGAACTCTGAAACGGTGGTTGCAGTGCCCTTCAATGCGGTTTTACCATTCCACACCTCCATACGTGCACCGAGTGTGGAGAATCTCACCAGAATTGGGCGCGTTTTGGCTGGCTTCTTGGGTCCAAGACGATGAACAATTGAAGCGCTTGCGATGCACTCAGGGGACACTTTTATTTGGTCGGATAGTATCCTTTGAGCCACATCATTCACCTGTTCCTTCTCATCTTCGGGGACTCCATGGAGAAGGAGCACCTTTCGACGTGAAGCAGTCTCCAGCCTGTCCTGTCCAGCAAGCAACAAGTCAACCTGGCTGCGCAGCAAGTTAAGGCAGTTCCATGTGAACGCCTTGAACTCGAGAAACTCGCTGGCCAGGGAGTTGACATTGAGTGGGCTGCTAGATGTGGACATAGTGGCGCACTCACGGAGCTCCTTCTCATACCGAGACATCCTGGTGTTGAAGTCGGTTGCCATCTGCTCCATGTTGGTACTGATTTTTGTGCAAAGATCCATTGTGAGTAGTGCTTAGTAAATTGTAATCTCGAGGTGTGTTAGAAATATTAATACCCAGAGTAGGTAAAGGGTCCAGGCCTTGTTTAAAATAAAAATTTATAACATTAATGCACTGAATTTAATTTTAATTTAATAAAAATAGCAGGACACAAATTAATGATGATGGCTAGGCTACCCTCAAAAAAGTACTGCTGCATCTTAGGTGAAAGGTAAAGGGGGTGAGCGAAGCGAAGAACCCTTTATCCTTCGTGTTAGGTTGAACATGTAAGAACAACAAAAAATACTTAAAACATAAACTTATGTATACAAAACATAAAAAGAAGTTTGGAGATCATTTATCCAACACAACTCGGTGATCATTTACTAATTCTGGCAGTCATTTCGAATTTATTGGTAGTTTTTTTTTGTTATCGTTTATTGTGTTTAAACGGTTATATACCTGGCAGTGTATCTTTAAATATACATTCCATAATTCAAAGTAATACTTTCTACAAATAGTTAAATATCCTGCCATGCCAAAAATCCATGATATTAACCTGATCTGCTCCAAAGGCATCGGAGGTTTGAACACTTGATTGGTCTTCGGACTGCACACGGCGTTCACCCTCCTCAGCCCCAGCTCCGACCGCACAGTGCGCAGGAACAGGTTCATATCCCGGGTCGACTCGAACGTGAAAGCGAGCAGATCTCGATTGGCTATCGTCGTTTCGAGGTAGCGAGCGTACTTCGGGTCGGTAAAGTTTATCTGTAGAACAAAATATCTCTTTATACATACATATGCTCACGCCTATTTCCCGGAAGAGGGGTAGGCTGAGACCAAAGACCTCCACCTGCTCCGATCCTGGGATACATCTCTCGCTTCCTCAACATTCATAAGTCTCTTCATGCAGGCTCGCCGGTTACGGGTACTTCGTATTTGCTCCTTCACTAACAAATCGCCAATTTGGTCTTTATAGGACCTTCTTGGGCGACCTCGTCCGACGGCTCCTTTCACACCCGCTGTATAAATCTGTTTCGTCAATCTCCTTTCAGTCATCCTTCCTATCTCTTTGTATTTTTATTTCTATAGGGTACAACTGTGCTACTCCTGACACGTCTGGGAAAATGCGTTCTTAGAACATTTATACATTTATACCTTGCTTTTGACCCCACACTAGGGTACCCTGCGAGAAACAGAAACAGCGCTGTCACAACAATTGAAGTATGAACATCCAAAAGCCGGAGATTACTCCCTTCTCCAGCTGGGACTCGAATAAATGACAAGTTGTTGGCTCACTCCTGTTAGAACTGTCAGGCCCGGATGTAAAAATGACAAGTTTGACTATTACACTCAGTCATTATAAGCTCTTATTTAGTTTCACCTGCCTCAGGTCATGAATGTCTGTGATCAAATCGTGCCAGTTAAATTTGACCTCCTTCCCAGTTTCCGATTGAACTGAAATTTTGCATGCTTATGTAAATCACATGACAATGCAATATTTTGATGACATGGAGCTGATCTGATGATGATTTCAAATTCAGAGGTTTTTTTTTATTGAATATAAATAAATAAAATTTTATTCAGCGTCAAAATTATACTTACTTATAACTAATATACTATATAATATACTAATAACTACAAGTTAAAAAAGACTACACCGTTTTGGAAGGTGGGCCTCGGGGTTAAGAAGATACGGCAAGAAACTCCCCATACCTTTTTTTTTTAAAGTGACTTTACAACAGGTACTGGTTTCGGTCTAAGAAAATTCGCCGGCGAGTGATAGACTTGATCCATTGCCCCTCGTCGAATTTCTGTGCGCTGAGATGGTATGGACCATGCAGTTTTGTCATCTAAGTATTCCTTAATACTATAATAGGACTTTCTTATCAGCTGATGGAGACGGAAGGTGGCCATGGCAACTATGTAGTAAAACGACGCATCGAGTCCGGGCTCGTTGAATTCGTCGCGACAACTACTCTGGTCCTAGATAAATTTCTTACCTAAATTGGGTAAGGTTTTTTTTTATGGCGTGTTTTAAGGCTAAGGAACGTCGTCGATTTCAGATTGAAAAGACACTCCCTCGCTTCATACGCTAGGTAATGCCGCTGGATAGGTTCAGTGCGGTACCTCCAACAACATCGGCTCGCACACCGCGTCTTGGAAGAGGTGCGCATTCTGCCGGAACCACGTGACTGCGCGTGCGCAATCCTCGCTGCTCTGCTGCAGCACTTGCAGGCGCTTCTCTCCCACGTCTTCCAGCTGACGGATCCTGCGGGTTAGCAGCGGAATCTGCTTAATTAAACGCTATTTGACTGATTGACAGACAACGTACAACCTAAACTGGTGGACCTAGATTCATGAAACTTTGTACAGGGGTTCCTTATATTGAGTAGGGTAACACTAGGGATTCGGCGAAAATCATTTATTTATTTATTTACATAATCTATTTGTGCCATTACAGCAAAGCCAAGTCGACACAAATATACAAAATTAGAAAATACAATACAATTTAATTATTACAAATTAATTTACCATAATAATTTCAATTATAATAAGTTCAATTCAATCGTATAAATGCAGTTACCATATTATCATTATATCCATAAACATTAGAGAAAATAATTACAAGACTACACTATCATGCAATCTTCTCACAGAACCTTCCACATTCTCGCATAATATCCCTCCATGCATCAACAAACAGATCATTCAATGGTGCTGCGGCCAACAGTGCATTGAGGCTATTCCGTGCCCGGACCAGCGGAGACTGCAGGCGCGCCACCGTGCGGTGCGAGCCGCCCGCTAGCAGTTGCGCGCGTAGGTAGTTGTCAGGCACGTAAAAGAAGGAAATGGGAGTTACAACTTGCATGAAAATTAAAAACTACTTGACTTATGAAGCTGAAATTTTGCAGGTAGATAGTTTATAGGTGCGAGACAGTTAACATGAGTGTTTTCCAATTTTCCCCCATCAAGAGGGAAGGGAAGGGGTTTAGGGTGAACTTTCTATGAAAAAATATCAATATGTATAACTAAGTTTATAGATACTTCAGTTCTGTATCCAAATTTGCCCCCACGAGTGAATAAACTTGACCCGTGAAGATGTGGCACTGGGCCAGTATCAAGGGTAAAAAAGGAAATTGAAAATTCAAGAAGCGTCTGTATACAAGATACTTGGCCATTTTTACACTTAATTTTTTATACTTTAGATATTTACATATACTTAGCAAACGTCATTTTATGCTTCTTCTCTACATTGGACCACCGTGGGAGAAGGAGGGCGTAGAAACTCCTACAGATTGATTTACAGATCTCTTTTAAAAATTGGTTGTGCTTAACTAATACAAATATTGAAAAAATACTAAGAAGGAATAAATCATTACAAAATTATTAACAGCAGGGTCTGTGTTGAGCCAGATTAACCCCATACAGTCCCGTCATTTAAGTAATCTTGAACATTGTAATATCCCTTTTCGACAAATTCGCTTTAACATGCTTTTTAAATTGCTCCACGCGGGTGAAGCCGCTAGTAACGGCTAGTTCATTATAAATCTGTACCACCATGCCGACTGTCACTCAAAATGGAGTGGCTAGAAGTGGGCACAACTGTGCTTCTGCCACCACGTACGGGAAAATTGGTGACGCTTTGTTATGTTCCTTTGTTTACTTCTTAGACGTGTACGTGCTGCACGCGTTTTCTTTTTAGCGTTCCGTTCCCCAAGGGTGCGAAACGGGACCTTATTACTAAGCCTCTGCCGTCCGTCTGTCCGTCTGTCACCGGGATCTACCGGATCATCCGAAATAGGTAGAGAGCTGAAATTTTCACAGTAACAACAAAAAATAAGACTTACGGGTTTTTAAGAATTAAAAGTAGTATACATATAATACAAGAGATTATTTGTATGGCCATTTTCTTAGCCATTTTTTTTGTTTTGCGAACTGAACTGGACTTTCCCGATAAGTATAATATTAAGTTATTTATCATATATATGTGATTTTATTTCTGTAAATAAGTTACTTAATTTCTATCCACTTCCGTTTTCAATAAGCAAAGAGTTTCGCTAAGCTGAGTACATAGCTCAATACTTACATAAATAATATACAACAATAATAATATACACCACTCTTTTTCAATGTTGCGATGTACGGCCTTGAATGTAGACCAACCAAGTATTTAATATTCTATTATTAAAAATTAAACAGGTTTACTCATACAATGGTATAAGAGTTTGGTTTATCTGAGGTAAGGATCCCTTCGTGTGCCGGTCCGACGTCCAGTTTTTTGTTATTTCTTACCTGTTCTGATACAGCCTGATCTGCGGCATCACGTTGATCTCCAGGTCATACTGCGTCTCCATTTTCCTCTTCTTCAGATTCTCAATGGCCGCGTTCGTCTTCGCTATCGGCTTGTGGAGCTCCATCAGCTCCATTTTTACTTGCTCCTCTGAAAAAAAGGACTTGGATGTTTGTATGCGTGTGCCGTCGCTGTTTCTGGCTCCCATGACACAGGGTATCCTAGTGTGGGGCCAGAAGTAGTACTACACGACAAAGTTAACTTGGCACCCTCGAGGAATGCGTTTCCCCTCACTCTCGCCCACGACGCGTCAGTGGGACAGTAACGGACGCTATGACGTCAGCAGAGCGAGGTGCCAAGTTAAAGTTTGACGTGTGGTATGAGCTTAAATAAAGCCTTTACCCACACGGGGTGGTGGAGGCACGTTGTGTCCACGTTTGGCCAGTTATTCAATACGCCATTTTAAGTGAAAAGAAGCTAGCCAATCGCCGCGGCTATATGAAACACAACATAAATATGAACCAGTACAAAGCCGACTAGCACCACTTGTGGCAGCCGCTGAACCCTGTTTAAACACAATTAAAATACAACACTACTCTGGTAAGTGGGAACCTGGCTGACTACGTAACTCCACCTTGTTGTACTTATGTTGTGTTAACCTGTCCACTCGCGGATGAACACCTAGTATGAACTTGCATTACATTTTAATTTACCTACCGTCCACTCGCGCATGATCACCTAGTATGGACTTGGAATTATATTTATATTTATTTTTATAAAATAATTACTACTACCCACTATTATTTTTTATTACTGGCAATACAATACAAGACCGGTATCTCACACTTGATTGGTCGAATGACTGAGTAAATGAAAAAATAAATTATCGGTAATGTGGCTGGCCGCCATGACAATTTGGCTTTTTAGAGGCATTTTTTATGGCTATTGAAAGGGTTGAAACCTTCTTTAGCGGCTGTCTCAAGTCGAACCCCACGATGCCGTAATCATGCGACCGAAGTCGGCGCTACTAGACACACACTTGCCATAATTACGTCACTTTTTGGCGCACCAACGAACTTCGGTCGGGCGTATTCGGCGGCAACGCATCGCTATACATTATACATCGTCAGGTCATAAGTTCTGTCACATGTGCAATATGAAATAATTTAGACATGTTTATTATTTATGTAAACATTTATATAGCAAAATGAACTTAATAAAACATAGATTCTTATGGTCATAAAGTTTATTCAAAATGACCCCCGCGATTTTGAATACAGGCCTTTATTCTGCGCGGCCAGTCGTCTATCGCAGCACGAACGAGGTCCATGTCAATATCGGCGGCTGCCTTAATCAAGGATGCCTTGAGTGACTCCAAATCAGGATGAGGCTTTGAGCAGGCCTTTTCCTCCAAGTGTTGCCATATCTTGTAATCTAACGGACTCAAATCTGGACTGGAGGAGGGCCAGTCTTCGTGCCGGATGAAGTCGATTTCACGCGCCGCCCCAGCCAGTCTTGTGTGCTTTTCGCTCTATGAGCTGGCGCAGAATCTTGTTGGAATACCGAGTGCCTGTTATTAAACATGGTATGAGAAACAGGTTCCACAAGGTTCTTGAGGACTGTATTTTGATACACAACTGCATTCGTTTTTACGCCTTTCTCACAAAAATATACCTCAGTTAAGCCCCAATAAGAGACTCCCAACCAAACCATGAGCGAGGATGGAAAATGACCTCGTTGGACACGCGGAATACGGTTGCTCGCTTCTTCACTGCTGTGTGCGTACACCTTATCATTTTGTTTGTTGTAGCTCTCTTCCACGGTGAAAAATTTTTCATCCGAAAAAAGAATTTCCCGATGCTTTTTTCCCGCGTACCGCTTCAACAAAGCGCGGCATCTCTTCAGTCTCAGGTCCATTAAACGAGCGTCCAAACGATGTCCTGTTTTTCTTCGATATGCCCTAAGCCCTAAGTCTTCATTTAACACCCTTTTCACCGTGGTCCTGCTTAACCCCATCTGAAGGGCCAACAGTTTCTGCTTACGTATGGGATTTCTTTGAATTCGCGCCTTCACAGCTTTTATCACTGCTGGAGTCCTAACAGAGCGAGGGCGACCACTTCTTGACCTGTCATCTACACTAGAGTCTTCATTGTATCGTTTTATGGTACGATAAACGAATCTTTTGGTTATATTCAAATTTTTCAGTAAGTCGAAAATCTGAATTGGCGCGTAACCGCAACGATGCAACGCAATAACTGCGACACGGTCTTCTTTAAGTGTCCACTCAATATTTAAAAATGAGGAAAATTCTAAAAAGTACACATTTTTATTTTCATGAAAAATTCGAAATTCGAATTCAATAAACTTTTTTGTGGCCAGCGTTCTAAATTCAAAAGTTTTTATTGTGTGACAGAACTTATGACCTGACTGTGTATATGTCACCGTAAGATAGTCAAAACCGTCAATTAATAAACTAACGTTTTTTTCTCGTTATTTGGTCAACTTTCGACAGATAGTAAACTGTAGCATACTGCTTACTATATGACGCGTAAGTTGATAAACTAACGGTTAAAACCGTTAAATAGTAAACTGGTTTAAAATTGAATTGTAAACGAAATACCAGGGCAAACACTGCGGTAGCTTAGGTGAAAACTAGAGGGGGCGAGCGCAGCGAAGCCCCCGTCTAGTCTTCGTGTTAGGTTGACATGTAAGAACAAAATAAAGGTAAAGTCTAAACCCTGTCGGTCTGGTTTACTATATGTCGATAGTTGATCAAATAACGCGTTAGTTTATCAACGAACTATTTTTACTATCTTACGGTGACATATATACTTGCATTTCTGTCTCGTAATTTTCGCGTGTATGGTGGTCTATGTCGGAACGTAAATTCGGCCGTGGGACTTCGGCCGCGTACATTCGGCATAGTGCGCCTTCGCCTCAAACTTCCTGATATGATATCGCTCAAATTCGAATTCAATAAACTTTTTTGTGGCCAGCGTTCTAAATTCAAAAGTTTTTATTGTGTGACAGAACTTATGACCTGACTGTGTATATGTCACCGTAAGATAGTCAAAACCGTCAATTAATAAACTAACGTTTTTTTCTCGTTATTTGGTCAACTTTCGACAGATAGTAAACTGTAGCATACTGCTTACTATATGACGCGTAAGTTGATAAACTAACGGTTAAAACCGTTAAATAGTAAACTGGTTTAAAATTGAATTGTAAACGAAATACCAGGGCAAACACTGCGGTAGCTTAGGTGAAAACTAGAGGGGGCGAGCGCAGCGAAGCCCCCGTCTAGTCTTCGTGTTAGGTTGACATGTAAGAACAAAATAAAGGTAAAGTCTAAACCCTGTCGGTCTGGTTTACTATATGTCGATAGTTGATCAAATAACGCGTTAGTTTATCAACGAACTATTTTTACTATCTTACGGTGACATATATACTTGCATTTCTGTCTCGTAATTTTCGCGTGTATGGTGGTCTATGTCGGAACGTAAATTCGGCCGTGGGACTTCGGCCGCGTACATTCGGCATAGTGCGCCTTCGCCTCAAACTTCCTGATATGATATCGCTCAAACTTATCTAGATATGAAGTTGCTGATACTACAGGTAGTTAAGTAACTTAACTAAAAGCAACTCGCCACTCCCAACTTTGTCCTTCAGCCTCGCAGCGTCAGTGCACAGTTTGTCTAGTTTAGCTCTCGCCTCCTCTAGTTCACGCTACCTGTTGCGGTGTCTCTCCAACTTATCTTGATATGAAGTCTCCAGGTCGCTGATTCTACACGTAACTAACAAACTTAACTAAAAGCAACTCGCCACTCCCAACTTTCTCCTTCAGCCTCGCAGCGTCAGTGTACAGTTTGTCTAGTTTAGCTCTCGCCTCCTCTAAGTCACGCTCCCTGTTGCGATGTCTCTCCAACTTATCTTGATATGAAGTCTCCAGGTCGCTGATTCTACACGTAACTAACAAACTTAACTAAAAGCAACTCACCACAGCCAACTTTCTCCTTCAGCCTCGCAGCGTCAGTGCACAGTTTGTCTAGTTTAGCTCTCGCCTCCTCTAGTTCACGCTCCCTGTTGCGGTGTCTCTCCAACTTATCTTGATATGAAGTCTCCAGGTCGCTGATTCTACACGTAACTAACAAACTTAACTAAAAGCAACTCGCCACTCCCAACTTTGTCCTTCAGCCTCGCAGCGTCAGTGCACAGTTTGTCTAGTTTAGCTCTCGCCTCCTCTAGGTCACGCTCCCTGTTGCGATGTCTCTCCAACTTATCTTGATATGAAGTCTCCAGGTCGCTGATTCTACACGTAACTAACAAACTTAACTAAAAGCAACTCGCCACTCCCAACTTTCTCCTTCAGCCTCGCAGCGTCAGTGTACAGTTTGTCTAGTTTAGCTCTCGCCTCCTCTAGGTCACGCTCCCTGTTGCGATGTGTCTCCAACTTATCTTGATATGAAGTCTCCAGGTCGCTGATTCTACACGTAACTAACAAACTTAACTAAAATCAACTCACCACTGCCAACTTTCTCCTTCAGCCTCGCAGCGTCAGTGCACAGTTTGTCTAGTTTAGCTCTCGCCTCCTCTAGTTCACGCTACCTGTTGCGGTGTCTCTCCAATTTATCTTGATATGAAGTCTCCAGGTCGCTGATTCTACACGTAACTAACAAACTTAACTAAAAGCAACTCACCACTGCCAACTTTCTCCTTCAGCCTCGCAGCGTCAGTGCACAGTTTGTCTAGTTTAGCTCTCGCCTCCTCTAGTTCACGCTCCCTGTTGCGATGTCTCTCCAACTTATCTTGATATGAAGTCTCCAGGTCGCTGATTCTACACGTAACTAACAAACTTAACTAAAAGCAACTCACCACAACCAACTTTCTCCTTCAGCCTCGCAGCGTCAGTGCACAGTTTGTCTAGTTTAGCTCTCGCCTCCTCTAGTTCACGCTCCCTGTTGCGGTGTCTCTCCAACTTATCTTGATATGAAGTCTCCAGGTCGCTGATTCTACATGTAACTAACAAACTTAACTAAAAGCAACTCACCACTGCCAACTTTCTCCTTCAGCCTCGCAGCGTCAGTGCACAGTTTGTCTAGTTTAGCTCTCGCCTCCTCTAGTTCACGCTCCCTGTTGCGATGTCTCTCCAACTTATCTTGATATGAAGTCTCCAGGTCGCTGATTCTACACGTAACTAACAAACTTAACTAAAAGCAACTCACCACTGCCAACTTTCTCCTTCAGCCTCGCAGCGTCAGTGCACAGTTTGTCTAGTTTAGCTCTCGCCTCCTCTAGTTCACGCTCCCTGTTGCGATGTCTCTCCAACTTATCTTTATATGAAGTCTCCAGGTCGCTGATTCGACGTTGTTGGGTGGTGACGGTTGAAAGAGTCTCTTTGACTTTGTCCTTGAGGGTGTGGACTTCGCGACTCTGTTAGACAAAAAGTTAATTGAGATTTATTTATAGTAGTACATATAACAGAGAAAACTCATGATACACAATGTACAGACACGCTTATCACTAACAAGAAAGAAGGGCATTATGAGTTTGATATGTGTCTGTTTGGTATGATGATCGATTGGGATTCGTTTAAAGGCCAATTTTCTGACAGCTCATAAAAAAGAAAATAAAGTACTTAGTTCCAAATTTGTCATTAGATGTCGTTAGCGAAACATGTTTTTGTTTTCATTGCCAGTTCAAAAGACAGGTATACCTTGGGAGGAAATGCTATTTTGATGGTAAATGAGCAAAGCAAAGCTGGTGTTTGAGGAAAACGAAGATCAAGAACTGTCTTGTCTTGTTTGTTGTCACTAGTCAACAACAAACAAAACTCAATTTTGTTGTTTTGGTTTATATCGACAACTTTCTCTTCGCGTTATCTTGTTTGGTAATTATTACGACCATTGTGGACCTCAAAATCTTTGGTTAGGACGACCCTAACTATTCTTTCGTACAATTGTAACTTCTTTCCTCGATTTACTTTGGATTTTTAACCAAAATCCTGTGCAAAATCAACAGAAATCATGGAAAAAAACACCATCCTTGCGTCGTTTAATTCTGTAAGTACTTGAACAAGTAAACCCTGAATTGATGACCATAGCAAGTAAGCGTGGGTTATCAATATGATTTATTAGTAACTCTTCGGTTACTAATTTATCACAGATGTATAAATGAAAGCCATGGCGAATCAACGCTACAGCTTTCAGAGCTATTAATTTTTAAATTAGCTGTCAGAAAGCCCCCATATATCTTTTATGTTGTCACGTAACAGCCATACAGAAAACTTATTCTATACTTAGGATCTAGCATCACTCAAACTCGTATATTTCGTATACGTTTATTGCACCCGAAAACTTACATTACAAGCTTATAGAATATACATTTATAGAGGCAAGATTATACCTAACTAGAGATTTCTTTCAGCAAACCCACGATGAAAAGGATAAATTTGGTAGCAGTGACAGGGTTGTTCAAAAATACAAGTACATAATATAAATGAGTGGTTTTATTTATTTTAGAAAATATAATGTACATACGCAAGAACCTTACAAAATTTCCCAAACTTAGCGATAGCTGTAATGTTAACCTAAGAAATAATCACAGACTACCTGCGCCCCGGTTTAGACTCGCGAAGGTTAGCAATTCTTTCAAGGGTCAATGCATTCTCTACTACAACAAGATACCTCTGGAGATCTTGAAATTGCCATTTGAGCAATTTAAAATCCATGTTAAAGCGACTTTGTCGAAAAAGGGATATTACAATGTTCAAGATTACTTAAATGATGGGTCTGTATGGGGTTAATCTGGCTCAACACAGACCTTGCTGTTAATAATTTTGTAATTATTTATTCCTGCTTATTAATTATGATAATGACTAAATATTATATTTTGTATTAGTTAAGCATAAGCAATTTTTAAAAATAGATCTAAAAATCAATCTGTGGGAGTTTCTACGCCCTTCTTCTCCCACAGTGGTCCAATGTAGAGAAGTGGCAAAAAATGACGATTGATAAGTATATGTAAATATCTACAGTAATAAAGACATTTGGAATTTGGAATTACCAAACTACTAAATATACTACATATAGAAGAACATTAATTAATACCATATATAAAATACATATTATAAATAAACAATACTATGTACATATTAAATCCCACACAAGAAGATGACACAAGTCAGAGGTAAAATAACTGTTAACGGAGTATAGGTACATTAGTAAGCAAAGAGTTTCGTTATACGACTCGCGATGCGTATTTTGCCTAACAATGGGTCGATGTAGGTTGAGTATGATGAACGAATAGTTTTATGACCGGGAACTATGAGAATATTTGAAACGTGGCGCTGGTATGTGCATGTGTCCTGCCCATACTAGGTTTGCTGGAAGAAATATCTTTTTCCGCCTTCTAACCTCAAAATAGCACCTTCGCCGCTTGATTTTGGGTTCTCAGGCGGAAAAATTATATTCGTAACTCGTTCGAAAAGGCTTCTTTACGAACCTCGCTACGACCCCCGCCTTCGGCTCGTGCCGTAAACTTCTCGGTTCGTAAATATAAGCCTCTGCGAACTCGTACGAAATGTACTATTTCACTTCTGATGCTTGCGAAGTTCTTGTTTGTGCTGGATATATGCTGCACAAAATGAGAGTTTTGTGCTCTAGTGCACAAAGTAAATAAAACCGGCCAAGTGCGAGTAGGACGTCGGAACCGCACCCGAAGGATTCCATACCATTGTGCACGGAAAAAACGTAAAACGATAGTCTTTTGTTCAAGTATACCTTTTTAATTTTTTATAATAAAATATAAACTACTGACAGAAAGAAAGATGAAATGCGGTCACGAACGCTATCGCGAGGATCGTGTTTCCGAACGGGATAAGTTCGCCACAACTTTACCGTCCTTCTGGTGCAGTCGGATAAAAAGTATCCTATAAGTTAATCTAGCTCATAAACTATCTTTGTGCTAAATTTCATTCAAATCCGTTCAGCCGTTTTAGCGTAATTGATGCACAAACACACACGTCCAAACATCCAAACATTGCTACTTTCACAATTATAATATTAGTTGGGTAAATAATGTGCAAAGGCGAGCTAATCTCCAAAAAGCTTCACGGTTTACTCACCGCAGCTAACTTCTGTTGTTCTAGCCGGCCAATGTTCGACTTCGCCTGCGCTATAAGCTTCTCCAGCGGCTCCGTGCGGCTCGTATGCGAGGCTACCAACTTCGCCGCCTCTTTCTTATCGTGGGTATACTCGACTACCTGCGGATTTAGATGGTATTGATGTTATTACGGCGATGGATTAGCACCTAGTCGACGTAGTTTGGGGGCCTCAAAAGCGAGAGGTCCCAGGTTCGAATTTGGGGAGGAAGAAAAAATATCCTCAGGTCTTGGGTGTTTATATGTGTGCGATGTCGCTGTTTCTGGTTCCCACGACACAGGTTATCCTAGTGTGGGGCCAGAAGCAATGTGTGTGACTGTATGATTCCCGTTACTCAATGTCTTACGAGTACATGGAGGAAAATGAGCCTGCTTATATAAGATCAGGCCAAAAAAGAAATAGATTGATATGATAATAGAAAAAAAAAACAAATTGAAAAAATCATTACCCTCCACATTTCTAACTTTAGTAACTTTTTCAACTATTTACCAAATCAAAATATTCTTTATCTACACACATATCATAAACCCTCTTTACTGCGTCCAAAAACCGCACGTTACGACCAGCATAATGATATAGTACTTGGTAAAAACTCATTTCTTATCTGAATATTGATAATAATGTATAAATTTTTGACAAATTATAACATTCAAATTTCGAACGCCGACCCCACCTGCGTGCCGCCCCTAGTTTGTCTGTGAAGTTGGTACTACTGAACAAGCTAAACAAGTGCAGAGCAATTATCAATGCCACCATGCCGGTCGAACATGCGGTTCCTGAACAGATCAAAGAGAGCTTATGATATGTGTGTGTAGATAAACTATTGTATGTAACTGTACATAATTAAGCATTTAAACTCGAGTGATATTATTATGAACGTTTTATAAACACTCTCTCGAGATTTAATGCCCTCCATTATGTATCAGTGACATAAACTACTATAATTCTGTTGGATGACTTGTAATGTATATTACCAATAAATGATGTCGTATGTCTTATGTCTTATGATAATTACATATGTCTTTAGAGCACGACATTCATTTAATACTAGGCGTACGTTCCGAAAGTAGATACTTCTCAGAGAAGAACCAAGTGACTTGATGGTTTTTAAATATTTTTGTCAGACCATGCATAAGCAGCAGGCCTATCTCCCTCCTGGTAATCGCTTGACGTAGAGTTACGGGAAAACCTTATTTATTTATTTATTTACGTTTCACAGCAATTAAAACACAATATTAATCATTTAGGAAAATAAAATTTTAAATGCCAATTACGAAACAATACAAAGATTAAATGGAAATATAAGAACCTAGCTATAGGAATAATAAAGTAAAGTAAAGTAATAAACTTAGTTCAAACTGGTCTGACAATATGGTGAACTGCTGATTGAATAGTGCATGAGGATGTGTGAGTGTGTGTGGGTACGTGTGGGATCGAGTTATGAATGTTTGGTTACCTTCTCTCTTAATTCCTGGTATTCCAGCCACAGTCGTTTCCTGTCGCACATTTCTATTTGCTTCTCGATCTGCTTGCGTTGCTGCATCGCGTCAATCACCACTTTCAGTCTGCGAAGGAAAATTAAACACCAAGTTGGAAACTTTAAAAAACCCGACTTCAAGCCCTTTTTCTTACTCCCTTGTCGGGATTTGAATGTAAATATCCACGAAATCTGTCTTCTGACCATCAAGGCCGTCCATAGTACACGAATATACGCCACTTTTAACTAGAAATGCATCTAATAACTTAGTAAGTAAATTTATGCTCACAAGGCTGGTGCTGGAAAATCGAAAGCAGAAAGTTTGACTTCGGAACGAAATTTGATTCATAGATGTTCAACTAGGTGATGGATTAAAGACATTATACTACTCTGTCAAGAAAGTACCGGGAAAAGATCAATAATACACAAAATGTTAGTTATTCATCTAAATTTATTTTATCGCCTTCAAAGTATGCTCCTTCAGAAACGATACACTTACGCCAACTAATAGTCCAATCATCAAAACATTTTTTAAACGCTTTTTCCGGAATTGAGTTCAGTTCTCGTCGCGAATTCTACTTTATGTCTTCTACCGAATGAAAACGTGTGCCACGAAGTGGTAATTTGAGTTTAGGAAAAAGGAAGTTTGCATGTCAAACTCGTAAACCCACGTCTCGTCACCAGAAACAATGCGTTTCAAGAATGTTGGGTCGGAATTGACTCGTTCTAGCATGTCCTCAGCGACTCTTATGCGATTGAGTTTTTGGAGAAAATTCAGGTCTTTTGGGACCAGCCGAGCAGCAACATGTTTCATACCCAAGTGATTATTTAAAATGGTGCGGATCGACTCGTGAGACACAGAAAGTTCAGCGGCTATCTCTCTCAAATTTGAATGAGGATGTTCAGTCACTAATTCCTTCACTTTTGCGACGTTAACTTCAGTTGAAGATGTTGATGGCCTACCAGAGCGAGGAAAATCTTCTATCACATCTCGACCGCTTTTAAACATTTTGCACCACTCATAAGCACGTGTTTTTGATAAAGTCGATTCACCGTAAGCCTTCTGTAACATTTTCAGTGACTCCGAACACGAAATTCCGTTGGCGATGCAAAATTTAAGACAAACTCTTTGTTTGATATTTTTGTCCATAGTGAAATTCGCAGTACACACTAGATATGATCTAACTAAAAACAGCACTATAATAAATAAAAACAACAGATTCAACTCAAAATCCGCGCCAAAATGGAAAACAGGTGTGCCAATTGAAAAACAACAAAAAAAAAACAAATTTGAATTTGGAACCATAGACAAATTATCCATTCCCGATACTTTTTTGACTGAATGTACATACAAAAGAGCCTAACCTCCTAACCGGTTTCGACTAGTTAGGAGACTAACATACTAAAAGCCCTGACCCCTCTGTGGGGAAGGTGACACAAAGGAGGTTCCATTTTTGTTGCATGCTTACATCGCGAAAACTTAGGTCAATGTCATGGGAAATTTTGTTATACCACATTATGAAAGTTGATAAAATTATCTACAACTTTGATTCTATACACTTTTTACCTATTCCGCCAGCTAAATACGGCGACCCGAATGGCCGAGTCAGCAGTGACCCTGCCTACGAAGCCAAGGGTCCCGGATTCGAGTCCCGGTGGGGGCAAATATTTGGTTGATGAGAACGGACATTTGTACCCTAGTCATGGTTGTTTATCTATCTAAGTATAATATATATCTATATAAGTATGTAGGTAGTAGTCGCATCGTGCCGTCTGTTCTATATGGTAATGTTTGTATTCCTTACACCGACAAAACCAAAAACCTGGGCCTTATCCTGGATAACAATATGTCTTGGGTGGCGCACATCAGCGATTTAAGCAGACGTATTCACTTTTATTTTCATTCTCTGAGGCATCATTTAAACAAAAGTGTTGCAAGCGCAATCATTACTGCTGCCCATTTTAGATTACGCTGATGTGTGCTTCCTCGATATCACAGAAGAACAACTTAACAAGTTGGAGAGGCTTCAGAACCTGGCTTTGCGCTTAATTTTTGGCTTGCGAAAGTACGAACATTTGTCAGATTTTCGCAACCAATTGAAGTGGCTCCTAATCCGACAGCGAAGGAACCTTCATGTTTTAGTTTTTCTGTTCAAAATCCTGCGCAATCCTCGTGCTCCAGAGTACCTGCGAAACCGTTTCGCGTAGTTACCGCCGCCCTCAAGACCTCGTCGTGCAGGTGTCGCATCTAGGGAACTAGCCTGTCCGATGGCCAATACCAGTTTCCTGATGAATTCTTACACAGTCCGTGCTGCGCAGATGTGGAACCTCCTGCCAGACTCTATCTGTGATAGTTTATCGCCTAGCTCATTCGGATCAAGACTGAAAGAATACTACCTATCTCAATTATCGTAGGTTTTATTTATTTAAGTATTAAGTGTTTATGTAGTATAATTATCTTCATAATGATATATAAGTTATAAAGTATTTTTGTAATTTTTGTGTGTACCTATATGTGTAATGTATTCTATTTTTAAATTTAGTTGCTGTTTTCTTGTTTGTATAATAAATATTCTGTTATTAGCTGAACCCGCATTGTTTCACTGAACATACTTACTGGGTTGGCTGGATGAGATTTCTTTTAGGAATAAGCCCGCCTTTGTAAATTTTATTTCCCCCTGCGTCATTGTTTTTAATGTTATTTTATGCAATAAAGGATATAATAATAATAATATGGGTATCGTTGTTTAGTACCCAAGATACAGGGAATCCTAGCTTGGAGCTAGATCAGTGTGTGTAAATAGTGTCCAAGGTATTATTATTTATAAAAATAGAGTCATCTTTTTGCGTTCGTTGTGTCCATTTTCCCCAGTTATTATGATTGTTTTCCTATTCCGAGGTTAGAATTAAATCATTCATTTTTAAACATACTGTTTAGTGATAGTGACATTGCGTTAGTGTGAGTACTTTGAACGTGCCGGCTTTATTAACCGATGTGTAACGTTTACTTTTTACGATGTGTAACGGTTTATTGTTCTTATGATTTTGCTTATGTAAAAAAAAACAAGATTTATGTAGATCATAGTTTTTTTACACATTCGAATTCGCATTACATTCGCGAAGTGACACCCCTGGTCACGACCCTATCAAAGGACTAGAATGAAGAGTATTATCCGCAAAAGTTAAATAGGCACCCGCGCGGAATGCGATGTCCCCTCTCTCTCTCTCTCTCTCTCGCTCGCTCTCGCCGCCGACGCGTATGTAGGACAGGACGCTACGACGTCATCAGAACGAGGTGCGTCGTATATTCTGGTGTGAGTGTGTGTGTGTGTGGTGGTGAATGGTCACCTCTCATTGAGCCGCATCTGCTCCTGCAGCAGCTGGCCGTTGCTGCTGAGGCGGGCGGCCAGGTCGCGCTGGCGGCCGCGACTCGCCGCCAGCTCGTCCAGCTGCTCCACCGCGCCGCGCCCGCCCACCGCTGCCAGCGTGCTGCGCAGGAGCTGCGGCGGATCCATCTTGGAGAAGTCCTGGACGCGGTCTTGGGGTAGCAGCTGGCAGAGGTTGTCCACCTGAAACCGTAAGAGCGTTTTTAGCTGAACCGTGAAAAGTAGCGCGTACATCATCATCTATTCTCTTTTATGTACCTATGTGTTTTCTTCCACAACTTCATGTGACTTTCCTGTCATAGAAACTATCCTGTCGATGTACAATAATACCAATAAGCTACGCCGATGAACCTGCGCAGATGTTTTAAATTTGCCAAGGCGCAAAAACATTTTACCCAATCATAAAGCGGCCTGTGAAGGCGCTTCGGTAAAACCAAGTATCCACTGTCAAAGCCTTACTTGAGGTGTTGAAACGCGACATTAATTTTACCCGAGGACGTGAAACTTTAGGGACGATATTGAAAGAACTTGGTTTCAAATTCAAGAGAACTAAGAGCAATAGAAAGCTCCTGGCTGAAAACGACGAGAAATGTTTATTAAGAATAAAATTCCGGAGACATAATTATAAAACAATATCGGAACGAGGGAAGAAACATTGTTTACGGCGATCAAACAAATGTACATACCTACTACACACACTAAAGAATGTAAATGGACAGATGGAAGTGGAAAAGGTTAAAAAACAACGGTCAAGTGCGAGTCAAACTTGCGCACGAAGGGTTCCGTACCACCGCACAATGGTAGGGATGGTGTGGAGAGAATAGTTTGGATTTTACATAGCAAAATGTTGTTTACAAAGTTATTGGTGCGGCGGCTACTTTGTATGTGGTATTGAAAGATTTATTGTATGGGAGCCCCCTTAAATATTTATTTTACTCTGTTTTTTAGTATTTGTTGTTATAGCAGCAACAGAAATACATCATCTGTGAAAATAATAATAATACCTTGGACACCATTTACACACATTGATTTAGCCCCAAACTAGGATTCCCTGTATCTTGGGTACTTGACAACGATATACATACTTGTATAGATAAATATTATACTTAGATAAACAACCATGACTAGGGTACAAACATCCGTTCTCGTCAAACAAATATTTGCCACCACCGGGACTCGAACCCGGGACCCTTGGCTTTGTAGGCAGGGTCACTACCGACTCGGCCATTCGGGTCGTCAAATTTCATCTGCCTAACTATCACGGTTCATGAGATACAGCCTGGTGACAGACGGACGGACTAATGGACCCAATGGACATTCCGGTAATAGGACCTAAAGTGCCGAGAGAGGGCCGAATGTTATGTTCCTCAACCCACCTGAATATTCAAAGACGTGATCAGATCCTGGACTTGTTTCTCCCGAGAGCTCTTATGGTCGATGCACCATGTCGACACACTTTCCAGGTTAAAACTCCTCGTGATGATGACATTCCTCTGACCTTTCTCCCGGTAGAGCTCAATCTCAATAGTTGCTTGCTTGCAGCCGCTACGGACATATTCTGATATCTAAAATAAAAATAAAAATAAAAAATGTAGCAGATTAGTGTACAGGCCTCTACCCCGTTACGAGTAAGATTGAGCCACCCTTTTTTGCGTATCCTTTTATATCATCTGCTCGGGCAGTAGATAGGAGAGTACCACAAGGGTCAATATTGGGGCCTTTACTTTTTATTACAAAAAGTGCTAATATTGTCAATTCAATCACGAAACTGCAAACGTTACACCGATGATGTGCAGCTATATATCTCTCTCGGTTCCGGTGAAACCACTGATATTGTAAATAAATTAAATCAGGACCTACAGTGTATTGCTGAATGGTCTGCTAGAAACTGTCATGTGATGAACCCATTAAAATCAAAGCGTATGGTATTAGGATCAGATCTACAAATAAAGCAAATCATTGATGAGAATCCTTTGGTGATATTAGATGGTCAACCCATAGTAAATGTAGAAGAAGAAAAAATTTGGGAATTTGTATCGATGGTCGGTTGCGGTTTGAAAAGCATGTCACGAACATTGTAAGAAGCTGTTTTTATTGACTTAAGGTTCTGTACAAAATCTGTCCTTTCTTAACTGAAAAGGTAAGAATTTCCCTCTGCGAGTCCTTGGTGCTCTCAAGATTAAACTATGGTGATATTGTATATGGGCCACATATCCTTGCCAAAACTAAAAGGTTATTGCAACATGTGCAAAATACTTATTGTCGCTAAATACTTGTTCCACCTCGATCGGACATCATACCATTTATAAATAATGCATCAATGTTAAACATGGAATCTCGAAGCACCTATCAACTCTTTTGTTCGGGGTAATGAAATTTGGTGAACCAGGATATTTGCATGCAAAATTACATTCACCTCCATTCCATGGCAGATATCCCACAAGGAGCTATGAAATTCCATACACACAAGACGACACAAAATGATTGAACAATATTCCTCCCCTTCTTAGACAAATAAATCATAATTCATAATTCTTTATAGTTATTTAAAAAAGATACATTATACAAATAAATACTGTCCAAACATTTTAAAATTTATTGTAATAAATATTTGCTGGAAAAACAACGAATTGGCATTCCAGAACCATACTTGTAGCAGAATGAGTCACTAGCTATTTACAAGCTGTGTATATAGCATAGTTAATTAGTACAGTACAGCTACATAACTATTAAGAATTATCTTTTAAACAGATTGAAGTCCTACACTAAAAACTAATAGTAGGTGGAGTAACAGTCGGAACATCTAGGCCGGCCTGCATCATCAATACCTATAATAAAACTGTGGAACTGGCGTGTGAACATTGAAGATTTGTATAAAAAAATAAAAGGAAGGTTCTAAACTTGTTCCGGTCTTTCGGCCGGCATTCCAGAGGGCACGAGTTTTGAGGAGGGCGGATAACATGCTCGCACATGAGACACGAGAAGACCAGTCACAATAACAATTTAAAATTAATCTGTGGACGGGAATTTTTAATTGACATATCATTGGATCATATGAGTTAGCGGCAGTTCTCAATGGTCTAGGTTACTTGCAGTTTTTTTGTAAAATGAGCTGCCCCTTTAATGCATCAACGATCGTGACTACAGCATGATGGTGGTCTAGCCCACTTTGTTCGCCTAGTCTGCGACCACCTGAATATGATATATTCCAATAGATGGATAAGGCGATTAGGACCAATTTTGTAGCCACCGCGTTCTCCGGACCTAAACACAGCCTAAGCATAAGACCTAAATAAATTGACTAGCTACAGTTAGTATGTCAATTTCTTTAAAAAGCTCTCTTAAGGATTCTGTTTGTTTTAAATTATAAATTGCTCGAATAGCTCTTTTCTGCAAAATAAAAATAGTTTGAATATCCGCTGCTTTCCCCCACAACAAGATACCATAAGACATAACACTATGAAAGTAACTAAAATATACTAGCCTATATGTATCCACATCCGTGCTTTGTCTGATGTTCCTAACAGCGTAAGCCGCAGAACTTAATTTACCAGCTAATTTATCTATGTGGGGTCCCCACTGCAATTTGCTATCAATGGTTATTCCAAGAAACTTTGTGTCATAACTGACACCAAGTTTCTTGAAATAACCATTGATTGACTAATACACCATTAACATCATCGAAATCTCCTTTTTGTCTTTAAAAAAAAAATGAAGACCATTGACAATGTCCTGGGGATATACATGATTAAATTTTAAATATACTTTACTGACGCTAGTTTTATTTTTTAATAAAGTCTCTGCTTCATATGGAGATGAATTTAGACGATCTGTTGTGAGTAAGGGTGCATTGGTGAAGAATGTTTCAAAAGTTCGAGCAACATCAGCGCTGGATTTAACAACATCATCACCTATCTTTAGGCAGAAATCATTGTCCCTTGGTATTATAACTTTGCCAGTTTCACGGTTTATTTTTGCCAAACTGATTCAACTAATAGAACTTTTCAAAATTCTATTATTTTAATTTTGAATTTTTCTATTAATGTGTAAAGTTTTTGCAGTTCTACAAACCAACTTGAAAGTTTTGGAATATTTTTTAACATAGTCATGAAATTTTCGATCAAAGTTATAGGTTTTTGTTCATAAAGGTCATACAAGATAACTCTACTTTTACGAATTCCAAACGTTGCCCAGTCATTTAATTTAGACTTACCGTTGTAGTCACTGTCTTTCTTTAATTTAAAAACTTTATTGAATTCTGTCTGAATAAGGTTGAAGAAGTCTGAGTAGATTTTGTTTGGGTTCTGTTCATTAAAATCCGATACTGGCAAATTTATATCTAAGTTTTTCGTATATGTCTCTAGTCTACGGGATGTAATAGGCCTATAAAATGATGGACCAGTCTTATCCTTAATAGCAATTGGGAATGCAACTGTTTGACCACTGTGATCGGAAGGTAAGCAGTTAATTACACTTTTACTTGTGAATGCACAGTCACAAAAAACGTTATCTAAGCAAGTTTGGCTGGTAAGTGTAAATCTAGTCGGCTCTAACAATACATGACATAAATTAAACGACTTGAATAAAGTTATTAATCGTTGTTTCATTGTTGTTCCTACAAGCAAATCTACATTAAGATCACTACAAATAATTAACTTTTTTCTGTTATTATTCATATTCATATTCATATTATTTATTGCACAGAAATCTTAATAGTAAGGTAACAAAACATTTTATGAGCAAAGGCGAGCTTATCTCTAAAGAGAGAATTTCCACCAGCAAACCTAGGCAGGACAGGAAAAATTGTGCAACAGGAGTGTCCTAGTGCGCAATAAAACTGTACACATCTAATTGTTTACAGCTAAAACATAATAATGTAATAAATGATATATATTAAATAAAATACAAAAGCAAAAAATTCAATATATATCAAACATATACTACTTATAAATACATATATAAAAGTACCTATCACGAAATAGAAAGGAAATGCTCTTTCAATCTTGTCTTAAAAGTGAAAATTGAGGGACTATCTTAATAATATTACATAGTTTTGTGAGGGCTTCCTCCATAATTTTCTCAAATATTTCGAAATTGCCATGGCCTTTTTCACGCCTCGGTGGCATGTAGACACAAACAAAAATATGGCTATCTAACTCAACACAGGATACCTCTATTTGTCTTTCAACAGTAAGTGAAAGACAAATAGAGGTACACTAGGGCCCAGACACAGGACAAAGGGTACTGTGTCGTGGGAACCAGAAACAGTGACGTCTCAAACGCTAAAAACAAACAAGACCCGAGACTTGCGCACGAAAAACAACCAACGGAGGGACCATAAGCGTGTAATTCTGTAGCCGAGCGCAACTGGAGTCGTGGCGCGTGTGAGCGAGACAGCGAGCGCAGATAACTAGCGAGTGAACGAGATAGCTGTACATACCTACTTCGATCGCTCACTAGTCAGGTACACAGTGAACTTTTCCGCTCGATACTTCTCGGTATTAGTCGCTGAAAACGATCAAGATGTCCTGGAAAATTTGGCACAGTTTAAGGGAAAATCTGAAAACAGTTAATTGATTTTCGATTTGAAAAAGGGTGAGAAGTGAAGAGCGGTAAAGTTAAAATAATCGTACTAACTATGTTGGCTGCCCAAAACAAAACGAAAACATACGACTACAACAGAGTAGCAAGGCCGTAGGCGGAGCCATGTGTAAAAAAACATGCTACATCTTAGAATAGCACTACATGAAGAGGCTAGTTCAGCGTTATGAATACCCCACCATCTGCTAGGATGTGAGTCCGAAGGCCGAGCCATGCATTATAAAAACCTACCATATCATAAAACAGTGCGAAGCCGAAGGCCAAGCCATGTGTGACAAAACAGCATCATACGCAAGGAAAGTGCGAGGCCGAACGACGAGCAGAGCAAAAACGAACACTAATCACAAATAACAGAAGCGCGAGGTTGTAGGCCGAGTCTTGTGTTGGTGAATCATGCTGCAGTGCTCTCGGTTACACAATTGCACCTCAATGATATCATCGGATCGATTCGTTAGCGTGGTATTTTGCCTCGATTTTCTCTTTTGTTCAAAATATAGCAATTTTACCTGAAAATAAAATTGTTATTATACATACTTACCTGGCTTTAAGCCTAATATTGAGAGTAGCATACTTGGCTTCCTTTCCGTTGCGACGAAATTAGCCCCAAATAGCTCACTTCCTGTTTAAAACTCCTAAAATACATGTCATATCCGTTTTGAACCTCAGCAACATTGCGCGCGTAAAGTTTCAGAAATGGCGGCAATTGTAGCCAGCGTTATTGCGCGCGCTCAATTTTCAGGTCATTGGCAACTCAATAAAGAGCTGATCGTGTCTAAGAATGTGTCACGATCATGCAATGCACATTAATGTGCACAGCAAGCAATGATTTACCTAGGCTTAAAGCCAGGTAAGTATGTATAATAACAATATTATTTTCAGGTAAAATTGCTATTATACCTGACGTAACCTGGCTTTAAGCCTAATATTGAGTAGTGTTTGGTATCGACTTCTGAGAAAAAACGCCAATGTGATATGACTAGGAGTTCAATTATGGAAACCTTATATAAATTATGATACTGAATGTGTATGCATCATCGTGTACGTGATGCAAAGATAGGCTGCGCAAATGCAACTCAAAAATAAGTCAAATAGATAGAAACAAACACAGACTTAAGAAAGGTCTGATGAAGTCATCTTTTGAGGCCAGCCGAGTTTTGGGCTGGCTAGGTTAGGTTATCTATATGAATGATCTATATGAATCTAAGAATATGCAAAGCTTTACAGTAGGTTTTCCCTTCAGTCAGCACTTAAGTACAAGTTCACCGAGATTGGTGCTCGGTGGTTGGCTGCTAGCTCGCCATTCACCTCGACGACTACCAAGACTGCAGTTGTGAGGTCAGGATATCAGGTCGGTCACCTGACCTACGAAACTCGGAGCTAGAGACGTAGGTGCCGAATCGAACACATGTGAAAATGAGTTATTATAATTTGTACCTTGCACAGACAGGGCCAATCTGATTTAAACACAAAACATTGATGAAATTAGTGATTAGCAGTAGGTATAATCAAATTACACTTGCTGTATTTTGAATTGGGAGTGCGCCTCCTGGATGCATTACCACTGATTATGTACTTCCACATATGATTGGTCTTTGCAAAAGACTGGCGAACAAGTCTGTAATCTGACTTTAATAATAAAGTTACTCAATTAATCTAAATACCTTATCGTATCACTTCTGTGAAGAATAGCTAGATGTGGCTGATTCTATTACAGGAGCTAGTGTGGCTATCTGACTAAACTGAAGATGCTTCTACAGTGGGCAAGCATAGAGAAAAAGACAAGTTTACGTGTAATAAGCATATTTGTAAATGTCTACAGTGATAAAGAAGTTTAGTATCTATCGTATTCAATTATCATTGATCAGATACCTAATACAAGTATCTGAACGCGTTTTCATTATTACCCGCAGATGTGTAGACAACATTATGTGAAACCATGTTACCTAGGACTGAACCATAAAAGCACATACTTCACTGGGATAATCCGGCGTGGTCATAACATTCATTAAAATAATAATGTGTAATGGATAAAAGTTTTGAAAAACAGTTCACTGGTAGAAATACCAGGTTGGTGTCCTAACATAACATAGCGTCACGCCTTTTCCCATACGCGGCGGCAGAGGCACAATGGCGCCCACGCTCAATATGCTAATGTATATCATGCTCAGTCTGATATTCTATACTCCATTGCTACTTTATAATTATTATTCCTTTACTATGTAGGTACTCTACGGAACAGCTGTAGAAATATTAAGGAACTCTGCTTGTGGGCTATATGCCGCACCGGCCACATCCACGACACAATATGGTTAGATTACCTCGATTTCGTCGACTTGGTAAAAGCTGCCTTTGCTGTTCGCTTGGGATATGTCGAAGTAAAGCGACTATTGAGAAACAACTAAATAAATAGTTTATATTTATGTCCTGAGAGACTCGAGGACTGTCATCAGCTCCTTTTGGATAATATACTGAAAAGTGCATTCTTACAGCCACTTACCTAGTGAATTATGAAGACCTGCGCGGTCCAGTGCCACGTAGCTCATTTGTGAGAAGTAATGTAGATAACTTCTCTATATGGCTCCGACAATATCCTGGTGGATAACTGTCTGAATAATATTAGCAGACTATATCTTTGGACAGTGAATCTGAAAGGTGACTGCTACAATGACAACTATCTGAAGCAGTGAAGTAGGCATATTGCCGACCATATATCCTGCCGGATTGATGAAAGTAGTCGGGTTGAAAAACGACGGCTCTGTTGTTAGATTGTAACGCGTTGTTATATTAGGGGTTGGAGGAAATCAACTAGGTAGGTACTCAAAGTTCTTTAAAAATATGGTTTAACATATTAAAGGTAAGTCCAACACCACAATTAGAGCAGTTTATGATTACCCTTTTACCCTTTGAGTATTGTATTATATAGATAGCCGGTCCTCCAGCCACATACCTAATGTTTAGAACTCCCTTTTAATCCATTAAAAGCAGCAGCGCTAAAATGGAAATTATTGATTTCGAAGCAAAGAAAGTTACATAAAGTAATTAGTATAAATGGAATATAAAATAGTGTTGATTTCATATTTCTTCGTCACTGGTTTAAAAAGGGTTAAGATATCACGTAAATTAGTAAAACGTTACAATAAAACTGTAAGAAAATTGTTTGCCTCCATTCTATCCGCCTCGTTCTACCAACATCAGGCGATGTTTCTGTATGAAAATGTCGCTTTGAACCTTGCACAGATGGAAACGTTGCAGAGACTGAGTTAGATCTCAAGTTTCGCCGGGATACTAGAAATGCACGACAACCAGCCATCAGATATCTACATCTTTGCGCAAGATGTTTAATTGAACCGTCTCGCATAGACTGAGTCATTTCATACTCACACGAGCGTTTAGTAGCGATGTCCCCTTACGCGCAGGCACTACCGGCATAACCGCTAACGGCTGACGTAACTGCATGTCAATGTCGCTTTAAAACTTGCAGGTGGACTAAGTTGCAGAAACTGTATCAGCGGTATATTACCATCGAAGATTGATCAACAGGTCACTTCACGAGGGAATTTCAATTTCTCTGTAGCCAAGCTGCGCTGATCGGTGTACTTATGGTGCTCAGACTGGGCTGCGGCACCTACATTTGGCTGCGGCTCGTAGTCGCCGCGTCGTCGTTTGCCTCCTGCCTCCCCTCCGCGCACGCACCAGCCTTGCGCAGGCTGGCGGCCCGGAGCGCTCGCCGTATGCCGGCTCCGGGCGGCGGGGGCGCGTCACCGCTGCGCGCAGGCGCGGGCTAAGTGTAGCGGGCAGCCAGCAGCGCAAGGGCTCACCTTCTCTACTCGCCTTGCTCTGGAGGTCGAACTCACAAAAATAAACGCAGTCGCCGTGTCGTCGTTTGCCTCCTGCTTGCCTTCCGCGCGCGCGCCAGCCTTGCGCAGGCTGGCGCCCCGGAGCGCTAGCTGGGCTCAGGGCGGCGGGGGCGCGACACCGCTGCGCACGGGCGCGGGCTAACAGTTGCGGGGAGCCCTTTGCACAAGGGCTTGCCTCCTCTGTTTGCCTTGCTCTGGAGGTCAAACTCACGAAAAATCTCCAGGTTTCTCCTTCCTCGGACATAAAATCTGTAAAACTGGGATTAGTTATGGAATATCCACCGAGGGCAAAATCTTGCACGAGGTTACCATTACGCGATGGTCGTGAATGCATTGAGTATAGATCCACTCGTCCAACGTCAATATTTCGCAATTGATAAGAATCGATTTTATTATATTAACCCTCGGAAGACATCTCGTTGATTGTATTACATACCTTTTCCCTGTAGCTGGAATCTGCTTGGTGCTTAACAAGCCAAGACATGACCGTCGAAAATATCCCTTTTTGCGCCTCCTTCTGCTTGATCAAACCATGTGGTACTACCATGGGCGGTCACTACGTTCCCGCCAAGTATGATTGCCATCTAAGGACTTGGCGCACTCGAGTTCATTGAACTCCAGCACAGAACAATAAAAGTTTGTATCTCATGCGAACGGTAAATACCTAATCTGATTGGATTGGATTTACTTATGATTTTCTCGGCGTGAGATTCGAATGAATGCAATGTTTGTACTTTCGAGGGTAGTTACAAATAGCTACTTATAAATATCACTCCTATATCAAAGGGAGTGATATTCCTAACAAATTAAATGTCAGAATTAAACATATCTTATTGCGAGATTGTGTGAGTTACTAAACATTGCATCACTCGATCTGTTTAGCATACGATCATGCATTGCCGAGATGTTACTAGCTGAAACTTGGAACGATTTTTCCAGATTACTTCTCCTTGAATTCTTTCTTACTCCCCCGAAGTCTTCTCCTCCGGCTGTTCCTCCTCTCCGGAGACGTGGAAGTGGAACTGCTGTAGCGATCACTCCTCGATGATTCACTACGCGGGGCTATCTACCGCGGTTTTTATTAAACGGATTATTTTTTGCTGTTACACTGAACAATTAACTCTATAACCGTAACAAAATTCCAAGGATATTTCGAAAAGTAACTTGGAATATTTTCAAATTTGTTAAACGCGTGCACACGGAAAGAAATCCAAAACGCCAATGACCTGAAAATTGAGCGCGCGCAATAACGCTGGCTACGATTGCCGCCATTTCTGAAACTTTACGCGCGCAATGTTGCTGAGGTTCAAAACGGATATGACATGTATTTTAGGAGTTTTAAACAGGAAGTGAGCTATTTGGGGCTTATTTCGTCGCACCGGAAAGAAAGTCAAGTATGCTACTCTCAATATTAGGCTTAAAGCCAGGTAACGTCAGGTATAATAATTTAATTTGCAAAGATGATTTGGTGCTTTAATGAAAAACTGCCTAATATAAAATGTATTTATTTAAATAAACACTCAACAAAATCACTGTCGTCTTATTTTAATCAGATGTTAAAGTGAAAATCACATTAACAAATTGAATAAATAATAATTACAATTGTTATTTATAGGTATAGTTCTAGCAAATCACGATGTCGGTTGCGCTTTACTTGGTTGGTGGTAAACACGTGTCTGTAAACGCGCTCTCGCTCTAGCACGCTCGCGGCTGATCGCTCCGTCACACACGCACACTACCCGCACAAGTGAAGCCCAGTCGACTTCGTGAATAGAACTATATGTACCATTTTGTTGATATTCGCAGGTGGGATAAAACTAAAAATAATCTCGTATTTTAACCTACCGTTTGTAAGACCGGCGCAAATTCTTTGTTGCATTTTTGGAAGCTTAAATTGATGGACTCAATTTGAAATTGGCCTGTCACAAGATTTTGTTACAATAACAAAAAGTAAATTAAGAGATTCGCTTTTGTTGATGAAAAATGCAACCAAGAGTTATTAGCTCATTAAAACTAACGCAAAGACATATACAACAACAAACACAAAATTGCGTCACGCCTTTTACCAAACGGGCTGGCAAAAGCACAGTTGTTAAGCCATTTAATCTAAATCTTACTAAAATCTTAACATAATTTTGTGGTGGGTGGGTAACGTTTGAAGGTGAAGTAAATGATCACAATTCACTTGGATTAACATTAATGGCAGCAAATACCATAAAAATACAATACATCAAACAAAATTGCATTTAATTAAAATGCTTATTCTAAGGAATGCAAATGGCAGAATGGAAAGTTAAAAGTCTAATTAAACTTTATTGTCAACTATTTGACTTCGCCGACATGCCATGATCATACTTAGAAGAGGACGTCCAAAAATAACTTGGTGGCTATTTCAGATGAAGGAGCCTTGAGCCACAGGACCATTACTAGCTCTACTCTGAATCTCTGACACCTATCTCGACACCTTACAAATTGATGCTTTGAAGGATGTTCGCCTAACTCAATTTGACGTTAGACCCGTCAGCCGTCTGATTATGTAACTCTGACATCTGGGAAATTATATCGGAATCCCTTTCAAATATCGACCTATCATAATCGCCACAAAAGACAGTCGTTTAAAATAATCATGTTTCATTGGTCGATTTGAAAATTGCGATTGCAATTTCTAGATGTCCCCATGGACCAACCATACGAGAGGAAAGACAACCGTCATTCTTTGAAGCGTAATTAGTTTAAATGTTGTCGCTAGATGGAGCTACTAGTTCGAAAGAATATAATTCTATCGGATCCACAATTTTGTTCTTAATAGTAAAGGTAGTATCGTAGTGGTGCACTTAATTTTGGAGAGATGGGGGTATAAGCGTTCATTTACGCGTCTGAGCACGCATTTAAATGCGATGCGACACGTCTCGTCCACATGCGTTTGTATTGTGTAGGTGTTAGGTACTGTGTATACACATACGCGTTGATTTGGCTGCTCCCTTGTAAACCATAGTAAAAGCGCCATCTCTGGTTTTTCGTCGATATTACGATGGATTATACTACGCCGTCAGCCTAAGCACCCAAAATCTATTGCATGGTATAGCTAGCGAGCGAGATAGTAGTGACATCTAGAAATACTACAGGATTTTGGCATTCTAGCAGAGGACGTTTTTTGTATAGGTTGGTCTGTCCTCTCGTATTGTTGGTCCGTTATGTCACTTAGGACAAAATAAGGCTAATGTATATGTCGCAGTTTGGTTAAATCAGACACTTAACTAACTCTCTAGACCTTTAATTAAATGCCGACGTTTAACCAAACATCGTCGAAAACGTTTAACAGTCTGTCTTACCGAAAGCTAGCGTGTTGGAAAACAAGATGGCGTCACGACAACAGCTGATTTGCACAGCTTATATCAGGGCAAAACATTGCGGTAGCTTAGGTGAAGGGTAAAGGGGGTGAGTGAAGCGAAGCCCCCTTTATCCTTCGTGTTAGGTTGAACATGTAAGAACAACAAAAAATACTTAAAACATAAAGTCAAATAAAAAACATTTATATTGTATATGTCTTGTTGCCTAGGAACTTTTCGACAACTCGTTAAACGTTTCGATCACTCACTTGTCTGTCGGAATTAAACGAATAATTAATTTAAAAAAATAAAGTGACTTGATTAAACGTCGGTATTTAATTAACGGTCTAGAGAGTTAGTTAAGTGTCTGATTTAACCAACTAACTGCAATATATATAAATTCTGATTTTTATACAGCTAGACCAACATGAAAGTTGGATTCGCGCTTTTTACTTTTGATGTTGCAAGCTTTATAGCTACTCCTAGTGTTGCATGAATCGATTCAGTAAAATTGAAGACATATCGATTCAATTAGAAAATAGGTAGGTTCGTCGATTAATCGATCGATCAATTATTAATATAGGAATGGGTATTATTCGAATAATCGTAACGAATGAATTGGCAAACTGTGACTCGCCAACTGTCATGTTGGTCTAGTTGTATATGTCACCGTAAGATAGTCAAAACCTTTAGTTGATCAACTAACGGTATTTTTCTCGTAAGTTGATCAATTATCGACAGATAGTAAACTGTAGCGTACTGCGTAATATATGACGCGGTAGTTGATCAACTAACGGTTAAAACCGTTAAATAGTAAACTGGTTTAAACTTGAATTACAAACGAAATACCAGGGCAAACACTGCGGTAGCTTACGTGAAGACTAGAGGGGGCAAGCGCAGCGAAGCCCCCGAATAGTCTTCGTGTTAGGTTGACATGTAAGAGCAAAAGAAACGTAAATTCTAAACCCTGTCGGTCTGGTTTACTATCTGTCGATAGTTGATCAACTACCGCGTTAGTTTTCAACTGACGGTTTTGACTATCTTCCGGTGACATATATAAATAAGGGCGGCTGTCACGAGCTGTCATTTAAAGCGACTGTTATTTGAATTTTAAAGGAGTCGAAAAAAAACAAGAGATACAGTATAACCAGAACCGGTTGGTAACTGGTGACAACGGAAACGAGTCACAAACAGCCCTCAACCAGTAGCCGGAGCGAGTTACTAGTTCCGCTTCGTCCACGCACGCGAGAGAAAGCGAGATTACACAGTGTACTCCATCGCTCGCGGCACAAACTTGCCGAGGTCCCACTTCTTGTAGTTGATGATGCTCTTGCCGTTCATGATGGTGTGCACTTTGATCTTCTCGTTGTAGACCAGGCTCGTCAGCAGCTGGAGGCGAGGGGACATTGTTAGCAACACTTATAGACACAGATTACACTAGGGGACAAAATATAAAACCTCCCCCAACACTATAAGTGAAACCTGAGAATGAGCCACTCGCGTACGGACACCTAGTAAGGATTTGCATTAAATTTTAATTTACCTAACGTCCACTCGCGCATGAACACCTAGTATGGACTTGGAATAACATTTATATTTATTTTTATAAAATTGTTACTTCTACCCACTATTTTTTATTACTGGCAATACTGGCCGGAAATAGAGGATAAACGTACCTTCTCTCTGGTATCTCAGACTTGATTGGTCGACTAAGTAAATGAAAAAAAAAACGGTAATGTGGCTGGCCGCCTTGACAATTTGGCTTTTTATAGCCATATTTTGTTTTTTATTATGGCTATTGTGCGGGTTAATTAGAATTGAAAGACTTCTTGTTACCCGACTGAGCTAGAAGGAGGGTTATGTTTTTCGACTGTATGTATGTTGTATGTATATTTCTTTGTAACGCTCTGTAGCTAAACTGCTTGATGGATTTTAGCTTCAGAGGTGTCGTTAGATTTGTCTCAACTGTGAGTGTGACATTGAGTATATCAACAAAAAAAAATGTCCGTGTTTTTGCGACATAACAAGTCTTAATACTTTTTTTGAACCTATATAGAGTGGGGTATCAAAATAAAGGGTCTTTAAAACCATTTTACTTCGTGCATTAGAACATAAAAATGGCATTTTGTGCAGCGTACATCCAGCACAAACACGAACTTTACAAGCATGAGAAGTGAAATAGTACATTTCGTATGAGCTCGCAAAAGAAGTTTAGGGCACGATCCGAAGGCGAGGGTCGTAGTAAGGTTCGTATAGAAGCCTTTCGAACGAGGAACGAGTTACGAAGAGAATAGAACCCAAAATCAAGCGGCAAAGGTGCTATTTTGAGGTTAGAAGGCGGAAATGCCCTTAAATGCACTTGGGACAAATGGAGCAACATGTTTAGGCACACAAGACTCTGTGTATGCGAGACACGTACGCACGTTCTGACGTAAAATGACGCGTAGCATGTTGCGGGACACTGCACCGTTGCTGTGCCACGTAAATTGAGCGTTGCGCGACAAAGTGGGGGACGTTTTGTCCCCTAGTGTATCTGAGGCACAAGTGCGGCCGCTTCGCCACAGTCAGTGTACCTTGGGAGTGAGCAGGAAGTACTGCGCGCTGTCGCACTCTGTCGTCACCTTCACGAGCAGCTGGAACATCTTGCGCTCGTTGATCGGGTCCATGCCTTGGTTTATCTCGTCGACGCACCTGCAACGAGATATTAAAGTTGCTTAAGTAACACAAAACTGTTCTGGCTATCACCTCGTGTTGTACTTATTAGAATTATGTCGACGACGGACATTAAAATGTATTTTTAACTATGTTATCACGTAAGTGACCTGTGTCTTGAGTGATAATAAACGTCATTAAACTTTTAACCTTAAAACACCCAACTTAGCCGGTTCGGAATGATGTCGTTTTATATTACTATACACACCTAGAACAGACACACAATTGATCCTATAAAGTTTTTCCTGTTCATGCTACGGAACCCGAAAAAGATTAAACAAAAACACAGCGTCACGGCTTTTTCCAAACGGGGTGACAGAGGCATAGTTGTGCCCACGTTTAGGTTTCCTCGCAATGTTTTCCATCACCGTTAGAACTTCCGTATAATGTATTTTGACTTCTATTTAATCGCGCTCGACATCGATCTCAAAGCATCGCAGAACTTCAAACATCCATTGAGAGCTACTGGTTTGCTGTAGTACACTCCGATGGCTCTTCCTCGGTACCTTGACCGCCGGGGAAGCTGAAAATATTGTCTCAGGCAACTTACAAAAAGAAGTGAAAGCCCACCAAAAACATTTTCATGTAAAATGTTGCCAAGACGAGACCATATGGCTCGCACTGTCAAAAAGTTATCAGATCTCATGTAGAGCCAAGCTTCTAACTCTAGACGCCCTGACTCCACAAGCCCTAACTTCACAAACTCTACACATTAGTCGAAATATGTGGCTTGGCCGTTTCCCTACAGTCACGTGGGATAGGCATAAAGAGAAAAAAAAAACACTGTTCGTTACTTTTATTTAACTTAGTTCTTGTACTAAAAATGAATGTTGGTAAAACGAAATAGATTAGTTTATTCGTACTTACAAGAACTATACTCGTTACTACAAGAACGGATTGTATAAACAAATCTCGTAACTACAAGAACGGATTGAATGATTGGAAAATGAAAGAATAGGTATATAAAAAAGTAAACATTAATGTTCTAAAAATTAAACAGATTTGTTTATTGGTACCTAATAATAACTACACTCATTTCTGCAAAAACTATTGTATAACCGAAAAGTCATGAACAATAAATTATTTTTTTACCTTACGCCCATGTGACGGTAGCGAAACGGCCAATTCACATATTGCGATTAAGGTGTGTAGTTTGTAAAGTTAGGGCGTCTAGAGTTAGAAACTTGGCTCTACATGAGATCTGATAACTTTTTGACAGTGTGAGCTGGCGGGATGTTATTTACCTGAAGGGCACCGTGGTGAGTCTCTGCAGACTCATGAGATAGAGCGCGGTGCTGAGAGCGCGCTCCCCGCCGCTCTGCGCGTGGCGGGTCAGCTGCTGCAGCTGCTCGGTGTCCCGGAAGCGCACGAGTATGCCGATGCCGTATTTGTCGTAGTCGTCCTGTAGTGGGGGACAACATAATGATTTATGGACACGAGTTTGACACGCATATCTTCCGCGTCGCGGTTAATTCGCTGTCCGTACACGGACATGATCTCGAACGCGACGTCGACCCGTCTCAATACGGTATTTGACTGCTAGTCAAAATAGATACTTTTTAGGAACTGTACGGTAATTTTGTTCACGAGTTCTATGAAATACTAGCATGTGACGCCATAGTCAAATGCTGCCTTTTTAACATAAAACTGAGTTTATAAAATACAACTGACGGAAATGTAAAATTTTGATATTGTCAAACGTTTTTGTTGAAATAGGTTTAGCCTGAGACACGTTTCTAGATTTATTGGACTACCTTGTCAAATACCGTATTGTATGGAGACGATTTGCTTCACAAGCTCGAGACGCCTTAGAGTAGTCCCGTGAGCGAAAGGGCGTTCCGTATCCGAACAAGCTCGAGACGCCTTAGAGTAGTCCCGTGAGCGAAAGAGCGTTCCGTATCCGAACAAGCTCGAGACGCCTTAGAGTAGTCCCGTGAGCGAAAGGGCGTTCCGTATCCGAACAAGCTCGAGACGCCTTAGAGTAGTCCCGTGAGCGAAAGGGCGTTCCGTATCCGAACAAGCTCGAGACGCCTTAGAGTAGTCCCGTGAGCGAAAGGGCGTTCCGTATCCGAACAAGCTCGAGACGCCTTAGAGTAGTCCCGTGAGCGAAAGGGCGTTCCGTATCCGAAGGCTGCCGAACAGGCCACTCTTATTAGGCCTCAGCTGTCCGTCTGTCAGCCTGTTAGCTGGCTGAATCAAACGAACCGTCAATGATTTTAAATTTCAGTTAAAACCGGTGTCAATTGATAGGGAAAATTATTACTAACAAAAGTATGTATATTGAATTCTGTAGACGATGCACTTTAAACTCAATTTTGTCGCAGTAAAATTTTCATTATACCTGACGTTACCTGGCTTTAAGCCTAATATTGAGAGTAGCATGCTTGACTTCCTTTCCGGTGCGACGAATTTAGCCCTAAACAGCTCACTTCCTGTTTAAAACTCCTAAAATACATGTCATATCCGTTTGGAACCTCAGCAACATTGCGCGCGTAAAGTTACAGAAATGGCGGCAATTGTAGCCAGCGTTATTGCGCGCGCTCAATTTTCAGGTCATTGGCGTTTTGGATTTCTTTCCGTGCGCACGCGTTTAACAAATTTGAAAATATTCCAAGTTACTTTTCGAAATACCCTTGGAATTTTGTTGCGGTTATAGTGTTAATTGTTCAGTGTAACAGCAAAAAATAATCCGTTTAATAAAACCGTCTAAAAACCGCGCTAAATAGCCCCGCGTAGTGAATCATCGAGGAGTGATCGCTACAGCAGTTCCACTTCCACGTCTCCGGAGAGGAGGAGCAGCCGGGGGAGAAGACATCGGGGGAGTAAGAAAGATTTCAAGGACAAGTAATCTGGAAAAAAATCGTTCCAAGATTCAGCTAGTAACATCTCGGCAATGCATGATCGTATGCTAAACCGATCGAGTGATGCAATGTTTAGTAACTCACACAATCTCGCAATAAGATATGTTTAATTCTGACATTGAATTTGATAGGAATATCACTCCCTTTGATATAGGAGTGATATTTATAAGTAGCTATTTGTAACTACCCTCGAAAGTACAAACATTGCATTCATCCGAATCTCACGCTGAGAAAATCATAAGTAAATCCAATCCAATCAGGTTAGGTATTTGCCGTTCGCATGAGTTACAAACTTTTATTGTTCTGTGCTGGGGTTCAATGAACTCGAGTGCGCCAAGTCCTTAGATGGCAACCAGACTTTGCGGGAACGCAGTGACCGCCCATGGTTATACCACATGGTTTGATGAAGCAGAAGGAGGCGCAAAAAGAGATATTTTCGACGGTCACGTCTTGGCTTGTTGAGCACCAAACAGATTCTGGCTACAGGGATAAGGTATGTAATACAATCAACGAGAGGTCTTCCGAGGGGGAATGTAATAAAATCGATTCTTATCAATTGCGAACTATTGACGTTGGACGAGTGGATCTCTACTCAATCTATACTCAATGCATTCACGACCATCGCGTAATGGTAACCTCGTGCAAGATTTTGCCCTCGGTGGATATTCCATAACTAATCCCAGTTTTAAAGATTTTATGTCCGAGGAAGGAGAAACCTGGAGATTTTTCGTGAGTTTGCCCTCCAGAGCAAGGCAATCAGAGAAGGTAAGCGCGCGCAGCGGTGTCGCGCCCCCGCCGCCCGGAGCCGGCATACGGTGGGCGCTCCGGGCCGCCAGCCTGCGCAAGGCTGGTGCGTGCGCGGAGGGGAGGCAGGAGGTGAACGACGACGCGGCGACTACGAGCCGCAGCCCAATGTAGGTGCCGCAGCCCAGTCTGAGCGCCATAAGTACACCAATCAGCGCGGCTTGGCTACAGAGAAATTGAAAATCCCGCGTGAAGTGACCTGTTGATCAATCTTCGATGGTAATATACCGGTGATACAGTTTCTGCAACTTAGTCCACCTGCAAGGTTTAAAGCGACATTGACCTGCAGTTACGTCAGCCGTTCGCGGTAATGCCGGTATGCGGTGCCTGCGCGTAAGGGGGGACATCGCTACTAAACGCTCGTGTGAGTATGAAATGAATCAGATTATGCGAGACTGTTCAATAAAACATCTTGAGCAAAGATGTAGATATCTGATGGCTGGTTGTCGTGCATTTCTAGTATCCCGGCGAAACTTGAGATCTAACTCAGTCTCTGCAACGTTTCCATCTGTGCAAGGTTCAAAGCGACATTTTCATACAGAAACATCGCCTGATGTTGGTAGAACGAGGCGGACAGAGTGGAGGCAAACAATTTTCCTACAGTTTTATTGTAACGTTTTACTCATTTACGTGATATCTTAACCCTTTTTAAGCCAGTGACGAAGAAATATAAAATCAAGACTATTTTATATTCCATTTATACTAATTACTTTATGTAACTTTCTTTACTTTGAAATCAATAATTTCCATTTTAGCGCTGCTGCTTTAAAGGGATTAAAAGGGAGTTCTAAACATTAGGTATGTGGCTAGAGGTCCAGCTATCTATATAATACAATACTCAAAGGGTAAAAGGGTAATCATGAACTACTCTTATTGTCGTGTTGGTCTAACCTTTAATAAGTTAAACCACATTGTTAAAGAACTTTGAGTAGGTAGCTACCTAGCTTATTTCCTCCAAACCCTAATATAACAACGCGTTACAATCTAACAGAGCCGTCGTTTTTCAACCCGACTACTTTCATCAATCCGGCAGTATATGGTCGGCAATATGCCTACTTCACTGCTTAAGACAATTATCATTGTAGCAGTCACCTTTCAGATTCACTATCCAAAGATAGTCGCTTTACTTCGACATATCCCAAGCGAACAGCAAAGGCAGCTTTAACCAAGTCGACGAAATCGAGGTAATCTAACCATAATGTGTCTTGGATGTGGCCGGTGCGGCATACAGCCCACAAGCAGAGTTCCTTAATATTTCTATAGCTGTTCCGTACAGTACCTACATAGTAAAGGAATAATAATTATAAAGTGAGTAGCAATGGAGTATTGAATATCGGACTGAGCATGATATACATTAGCATATTGAGCGTGGGCGCCATTGTGCCTCTGCCGCCCCGTATGGGAAAAGGCGTGACGCTATGTTATGTTAGGACACCAACCTGGTATTTCTACCAGTGAACTAGCTTAATGACAGTTTTTCAAAACTTTTATAACCATTACACATTATTATTTTAATGAAGGTTATGGCCATGCTGGATTATCCCAGTGAAGTATGTACTTTTATGGTTCAGTCCTAGGTAACATGGTTTCACATAATGTTGTCTACACAGCTGCGGGTGATAATGAAAACGCGTTCAGATACTTGTATTAGGTATCTGATCAATGATAATTGAATACGATGGATACTAAACTTCTTTATCACTGTAGGCATTTACAAATATGCTTATTACGCGTAAACTTGTCTTTTTCACTATGCTTGCCCACTGTAGAAGCATCTTCAGTTTAGTCAGATAGCCACACCACACTAGCTCCTGTAATAGAATCAGCCACATCTAGCTATTCTTCTCAGAATTGATACGAAAAGGTATTTAGATTAATTGAGTAACTTTATTATTAAAGTCAGATTACAGACTCGCCAGTCTTTTGCAAAGACCAATCATATGTGGAAGTACATAATCAGTGGTAATGCATCCAGGAGGCGCACTCCCAATTCAAAATACAGCAATTGTAATTTGATTATACCTACTGCTAATCACTAATTTCATCAATGTTTTGTGTTTAAATCAGATTGGCCCTGTCTGTGCAAGGTACAAATTATAATAACTCATTTTCACACGTATTCGATTCGGCACGCCTACGTCTCTAGCTCCGAGTTTCGTAGGTCAGGCGACCGACCTGATATCCTGACCTCACAACTGCAGTCTTGGTAGTCGTCGAGGTGAATGGCGAGCTAGCAGCCAACCACCGAGCATCAATCTCGGTGAACTTGTACGTAAGTGATGACTAAAGGGAAAACCTACTGGAGGTAAAGCTTTGAATATTCTTAGATTCATATAGATCAGATGAGTCTTAATAGCCAGAAACTAACTAACCAAGTCTAACCTAGCCAGCCCGAAACTCGGCTGGCTTCAAAAGATGACTTCATCAGACCTTTCTTAAGTCTGTGTTTGTTTATATCTATTTGCCTTATTTTTGAGTTGCATTTGCGCAGCCTATCTTTGCATCACGTACACGATGATGCATACACATTCAGTATCATAATTTATATAAGGTTTCCATAAGTAAACTACTAGTCATATCACATTGGCGCTTTTAACCCAGCAGTCGATACCAAACACTACTCAATATTAGGCTTAAAGCCAGGTAACGTCAGGTATAATATAGCAATTTTACCTGAAAAAAAATTGTTATTATACATACTTACCTGGCTTTAAGCCTAGGTAAATCATTGCTTGCTGTGCACATTAATGTGCATTGCATGATCGTGACACATTCTTAGACACGATCAGCTCTTTATTGAGTTGCCAATGACCTGAAAATTGAGCGCGCGCAATAACGCTGGCTACAATTGCCGCCATTTCTGAAACTTTACGCGCGCAATGTTGCTATGACATGTATTTTAGGAGTTTTAAACAGGCAGTGAGCTGTTTAGGGCTAAATTCGTCGCACCGGAAAGGAAGTCAAGTATGCTACTCTCAATATTAGGCTTAAAGCCAGGTAAGTATGTATAATAACAATTTTATTTTCAGGTAAAATTGCTATATTTTTTCAAAATGGGGGACCGTTAGGTTTAGGTATGCCAAAGATGTTAAATGCTCTCTATTCGCGCTAGTCAGTCAGACGACCCGAATGGCCGAGTCGGCAGTGACCCTGCCTACGAAGCCAAGAGTCCCAGGTTCGAGTCCCGGTGGGGGCAAATATTTGTTTGATGAGAACGGATGTTTGTACCCTAGTCATGGTTGTTTATCTATCTAAGTATAATATTTATCTATATAAGTATGCGTGTCGTTGTCTACTGTACGAAGATACAGGAAATCCTAGTTTGGGGCTAGATCAATGTGTGTAAATAGTGTCCAAGGTGGTATTATTATTATTATTATTAGTCGCAGGGCGGGTCATACAATTCGTTATCAGACTGTCCGCCTGTCTGTCTGCTTGTCTGTCAATACCTCTTTCTCAGGAACGGGTGGGGTGTATCAAGTTAAAATTAACATCGACTACTTAGGTCTGAGGTCTGTTGAAGTTGTAACAAAAACAAACTTATCAACAACGTTTTCCTGAACTTTCAGGAACGCGTGGAGATATCAAGTTGATATTAATATCGATTAGGTACTCAAATCTGTGGTCTTTTGCATATAGCTTGATACGTGCAAGGGAATCAAGACCTGTAGGACACTTCCCGATGACCTAGAATCGTGAAATTTGGCAAGAAGGCTAGGCTAGGTCTTATAGTACAATTAAAGGAAAAAACCTGAAATCGTAAATTTGCAGTTCCTTCACAAAAAAAAAATGCGATACTCGCGATACTCGCGATGCGCGAGTTCAACACATCGGCCGATTTTTTTAAACGTTTGCACCTCAAATATTTAGTTTTTTTTTTTAATATGGGCTTAGGAATCGAGTTGAGTCGCTAAAAATAATTATCGAATATCTGCGCTTTTGAGAATAATTTGTATTTGTATTGGTATTTGAATACATGAATATAACAATATTCAGTTTCTACATACAGCCGTCATTCAGTGACCATGCCTACAAAGCCAAGGGTCCCGGGTTCGAGTTCCGGTGGGGGCAAATATTTGTTTGATGAGAACGGATGTTTGTACCCTAGTCGTGGTTGTTTATCTATCTAAGTATAATATTTATCTATATAAGTATGTGTATCGTTGTCTTGTTTACTAGTTGTTTTTTTTTACATCTTCAAGACACCACAGACCTGATTGATCGATCTTAATTTCAACTTGATACCGCCGCGCGTTCTTGAGAGATATGCTCTTGACAGACGAACAGACAGGGAGCGAAGTGATCATATAAGGCGTTGATTAGACGCTCAATCAATTCCATCAATCAACTATCAATCATGACTGATGGTTGATTGATGTTGATCGACGGAATTTTAATCGACATTAGACGCTCAATCAGACTGATGGTCAGTCAGATACAAGATTTCACAAACAGTACACGTGTCCACTCATGATATTATGGATATTCATAGAAGAAAAGCCTGCATTGCAATTTTGATTGCGATTTTAAGCAAAAGACGCGTAAAAAGAAAGCGTTGGGTGAAAGATTGGTTATTGAAAAGAGATTTCTATACCCATATAAATCTATTAACTGTAATCCGGGATTCGAAGGACGATAAAGACTTCGCAAATTATTTTCGCATGAAAGATGCGTGTTTTGATAAACTTTTGGTTCTGGTTACACCGTACCTAAAAAAACAAGACACCTGTATGCGAAAAGCAATAACCCCTGAAGAAAAACTAGCAGTAACTTTGCGGTATCTTGCAACTGGCAGAAACATTGAGGACATAAAATTTTCAGCTGTAATGTCACCAGCTGCAATTATTGAAGCAATCATGGATACATGTCGAGCGCTTATTTATGTTCTACAAGATTACATGAAGGTAAGTGTGATATTAAACAACAGTTTAAGTTAGTATGTTGTTATCTTGTTACTTTATTTAAGGAACTATTACTTAACTATTACAGTAAGTCATAAGCAGTGATCAGAATACCAGATTTCTCGGCAAAGAGCGAATCAAAATTTTCGGGCATTCACGAGTCGTGAATATCCTGGAAGTTTTGTGACGCTCTTTGCCGAGAAATCCGGTTCGGACTTGATAATTTATTTTTTTAATTCACCTTATTCCAATCACTGTTAACAAAATTTAAAAATTAAGGTTTAAATTGAGAAAACAGTGCAAATACATCTTGATGACTTCTCGAAGATGGTGTAGGACTATTTGGAATGTGTAGTGTGTATTCGTTTGAATTTAAATCAGATATTTGAGATTGCTGATCACAATGATAGTTAGAACTTATAATTATTTGGGACGGCGAGCCTCTTTGTGAAGGTCTGTTATTATCGTTTGTCATTATAGTCCTGACTACAGGGCCTGTTTGTTGTGTGGCTAGATCAGTTGAATATCTAGCATTTCTAATAGTATCAATTTGTTGAGATGCTGGTGATGGCGGAGGAGGTGGTGGACTGTAATTTTGTGTAGTGAAGTTGTTAATAGGCGCTCTCTGTTGAGGCGAAGGTGAGGGTACAGCAATAGGATATGAGAATGACGATGGAGGTGGTGGTGATATTATCGGGCCTGTTTGTTGTGTGGCTAGATCAGTTGAAGATCTAGCATTTCTAATAGCATCAATTTGTTGAGATGCTGGTGATGGCGGAGGAGGTGTTGGACTGTAATTTTGTGTATTGAAGTTGTTAATAGGCGCTCTCTGTTGAGGCGAAGGTGAGGGTACAGCAATAGGATATGAGAATGACGATGGAGGTGGTGGTGATATTATCGGGCCTGTTTGTTGTGTGGCTAGATCAGTTGAAGATCTAGCATTTCTAATAGCATCAATTTGTTGAGATGCTGGTGATGGCGGAGGAGGTGTTGGACTGTAATTTTGTGTATTGAAGTTGTTAATAGGCGCTCTCTGTTGAGGCGAAGGTGAGGGTACAGTAATAGGATATGAGAATGACGATGGAGGTGGAGGTGATATTATCGTACAATCATTTGAACAGCCATAATGTGAATATGGACTGTAATTTCCTGCATCAGTGGTCGCAGCAGCTGTCTGATATGGTGAGGATGAAGGAGGATCATTGATTCTTACTGAGTGCCTATTCAAATTGCCGAGTTCAGCTTCAAACAAAATATCGTTAATTGCTTTTTTTGCGTAAAGTCGTTGAATAGGATCGAGTCTATCTAATGTGTTGGACCATTCCAGTGCGATGGGATTAGGTAAATTGACTTGTTGACTACATGGTTCGCTCAAGGATTCGCAAACACGAATCAGCAACTCGTCGTGATTTATCTTTTTCTTTTTTGGTTTTGAAGCTTGTGAAGGCTGAGCAATCGTAGAGATTGATGAAAAAGACCTTTCTTGAGTAATTTCTCTGGATTGTTGGCTAGTTTGCTGATTTGTTTCGTCTGTTTCTGAATCTGATTGTATCTATAACAAAAAAAGTACATAATTTACATTATTCATTCATTTACTTTTAGGATATAGCCTAATTGAACAATGTATATGTAACTAACAATAAAATAAACTTATGTTTACAAGACTACATTTAAAAAAATAAATAAAAAACGATATAATTAATAATTTTGCTGTCATTTCAGATACCATCATCTGAAGAAGAATGGAAAGATATCGCAAGAGATTTTGGAGAAAGATATCAGTTTTGGAATTGTTTGGGGGCACTTGATGGAAAGCATGTTTCTATTCAGAAACCACCGAATTCAGGCTCGTTGTATTACAACTACAAAGGCTATTTTAGCATCGTTCTTATGGCTTTGGCAAATGCAAGAAAAGAATTTATAATGATCGATATTGGTGCTAATGGCCGTGTTTCTGATGGTGGAGTATTATTCTACACGAAATTCTGGGAATTATATCAACAAGGAAGCCTATTCTTGCCAGAAGCAACCGCATTACCAAACACATCAGATGCTTTCCCCTATGTATTCATAGGTGATGAAGCGTTTGCATTGGGTAAAAATCTTATGAAGCCCTATCCTCAAAATGCTTGTAATAATGACCGAAAAACGTTCAACTACAGACTTTCTCGTGCTCGTTCTGTAGTAGAATGTGCCTTTGGGATACTTCGATCAAAATTTGGAATCTTCCAGAGGAATATTAATTTCGAACCCAGTAAAGCGTCATTGCTAATTGCCACATGTTGCTACTTACATAATTATTTGATGAAAACATCACAACAACAGTACTTGACAGCAAGTTGGAACATTGAAAAACCAAATAGTGAGCAATTATTAGACTTAGCGCCTACTAACAACCGAAACCCCTCAAGAGATGCGAAAATAATAAGAGAAAAATTTTGTTATTATTTCAATAATGAGGGTAAATTATAATGTACTATCGAACCAACTGAATCATGACCCACTTGCCTGATAATTCGTTTGAAACTTTCAAACTTGTAAGATCTATCTATCTGTCAGTGTCTAATCAAATGATAACAAGTTCGTTACCAAGGAAATAAACCTTCAAGCGAATTTCGACCTACTTGCATTTAAGGGGTTTAGCAAAATAAGCTTATGGTGGGTCATGATTCAGATGGTTCGATTGTACCTACATCCTATATGAATAAAAATATTAAAATATAAAAACGCAATTTTACTACTACGCCTAGGTATAATGCATATATCGCATAGTATCCCATTCTCAAACTTATTTGGTTTTAAAGCAAATCGATCAAGTACTAAAAAATTCAAGATGGCGGCGAAGAAGGGGCATTTGTAACACAGGCCGAACAGAAAAGAGACATATCTCAGTTGTTTTGTTATTTTAAGTGTATCAAAAATATATATTTTTATATTCAATATCAGTAAATAAATAAATAAAATAATAAATATCCCTGGACATTTCACACAGCGCCATCTAGCCCTAAACTAAGCAAAGCTTGTACTATAGGTACTAGACAGCTGATATACTACTTAAATACATTATTTTTTTGTAAATACATACATATTATACATCAGTGGCTTACATGTAAATATAACATCTTCAGGCGCAGTATGAAAAAAAAAATAAGTATAGGTACTGGATAGTATTAATGTTAATATATCAACTATAATCATCTGGAAGCGCTTGAAACAATTGCCACATAGAAATAGGTCACCCATCCAACACCCGTCTCGGACAGATGTTGCTTAACCCACACGATCGTTTCCTATGTTCGGATGCCGTTCGGCCCTAGACGCTTCTAGATAGTAAATATAGTAATAGCAAAGAATATATATAAAATATAGCCACTGATATTGAATATAAAAAATATTTTCAGGGACTAAAGTAGGTAGGTCTTTTAGTCCTTAGTCACTTTCACTACTATTCTAGCTGACAGACGCAACTACAAGAGAGATCGATATTGAAACACAATAACCCTAGATGTACCTATATAAGGTAACTACCGTGTACCTACCTGATGGGTCGGCTCGGATTCTTGTTGCATCGCTACAGGTTGTTCCAATTTTCTTAGAAAATGTAGTTATGGGAAATACCATATTTTAGGTGCGTAAATTTCATCTGTCCCAGCACCAGATCTTTTAGATGATATGATTTTTTTCAGCTCTCTCCGGTAATTTGATCTGATGGCATTTATTTTCTTTTTTACGTCCTCTAAGGTTGCATTCGGTTTTAACTTTCTTAAAATTGGTAATAGCTTTGCATAATTCGCATTCCTGAAATCAAAAAAAAAATACATATATTTAATTCATTATCATAAAAAAGTAACATTATATTTTAACCATTGCCGATATGATCAGTGGCAGGGTGAGAGCGCCTAATTCCGCACACCTTCATGTATCGCACACTTGGCACAAAAACATCAGTGTCTATAGATATACTTAATTTAAATTCACGTTCTTTCCGGGAAATTGTACTCTATTTCATAGACAATAGAAGTAAAAAGTGTCCCATTGTTTTCTTTTTTGTTACCATTTGTCCATCCATTTCCTTTGTATGGTGGTAACAAAATTGGAAGTCTTAAAAACAAAAAATAATACTTGGCCACGTTTTTTTCTCCTATTGGGGTGAAAAGAGCTCGTGATTTTGAGTCGAAATGATTAAAAAAATCAAGAAAATAAAACATAAAAATGGAAAAATAAAAGAAACGCTGATGAAGCTGCTAAATAACTATATGTGTATTTTTATTAATAAATCATGTTGAATAAACAAGCAAAGATGCAAGTTTTCAGCTTTTTCCAAGTTTAAAATGTGTGTGCGATATAAGGGAAATAAGCTGCCAAGTGCGAGTTGGACTCGCGTTGAGAGGGTTTTGTATAACAATAATAGGACTAACACCAACAAAATACCCTAAAAGTACCCTTAAATTATTTTTTTGAAATATTTTTTTTATACAAGCTTTGGACTCGTGATTTTGGGCAAACGAAAATGGGCATGAAGGAAAATGGGGTCCCTGGGGCTAAATTAATTAATAGCTTCGAAACCCAAACAAAATCGCTTTATTTTAGTACGTTATAGTAATCTCAGATAGTTTACCTACTGCAAAAAAATATAACTAACACCTAACGTTGTTCATATAAATGCTATAGGAAGTTAAAAGTGAAAAAAGTTTGACGTGTGCCTTATTAGGTGCTGTCACCCTATACCATGTTCGCAATCGGTGCGTCGCTTGGGCGGCGCGGGCGGCTTCCTTTGATCGATCAAAGGAAGCCGCGCCGCCTGAGCGAGTCGAGCGACGCACCGATTGCCAACAGGGTGTAAGTACCTAAGTAAGTACCTATATTATTTTTATGTTGTCAACAATAACCTAAACAAATTATATGTAAAGATCAAAGATGGTAGGTACCTTTTGTACTTGTTAGTGTATAGAGGATTCTTGGTGTCCCATAACTGAGATAGAGTTTCAAAGGATAAAATAAAATCTTTTTCGATCTCAATATTAGATGAGAGCGGCGGCGGCGATGTGTCATTGTCACTGCGCGAGTGTTCGGGCGCCTCTTCGGCGCGAGACAGGTCCGGCTCCATCGCGTTCCGCACGCTGACTGACGAGTGATTGATGAAATGCCATTACACGATCATTCAAAAGTCATGATTGATGGATGATTGAAGGAAATTAAATTTTCGTCAATCAACCATCAGTCACCATCAGTCATCGCATTAGACGGTCAGTTTTTCTTCAATCACAGCATGATTGATGGTTGATTGATGGAATTGATTGAGCGTCTAATCAACGCCTAAGGGTTTCTTTTTTCCTTTTACGGTATGGAACCCTAAAAATCAGCATGAGGTTATGATTTACATCCTTGCAATAAATGAAACTTGGTTAAGTTAAATTGATAAGGCCCCTGTTATCCCCGGATATATACTGAAGCACACGCCACGCCCGGATGGCTACCGAACCGGTTTTGGTGGTGTCGGATTCTATATCAAACGAGGCCTCAGGGTGCGAATATGTTCTCACCCCGTTGTTGACACAGTGGAACAAATGTGGCTTAGTCTAACAATTGATGGTAGGAGACTGGTTATTGGCACTGCGTATCGGGCTCAGTGGGTAGACGTCGACGTGTTCTTGGACGCAATAACGGATTCGGTGCTCTCCTTTGCGCAATCTGATAATATCATTCTCTTGGGTGACCTAAATATTAACACTTTGTCGGTTAACTGTTCCGAAACTGCAAAGTTAAATTCCTTTCTAAACAGTGTCAGCCTTACTCAAATCGTTGCAGACGCAACACATCATGCTGACGACGATACCGAGACACTTATCGACTTGATATGCACAGATGCTCCCGTGGGCTGTGCAACTGTGGACTATCGCTCTGATCTGGGTAGACATGCTCTGGTTGCGGCAGAATTTAGCTTTAGAAAAATTAAGCAGCCTCCTACCTATACAATTTACAGACCTTTAAAGGATATCCTGCCCGAGCTTTTTCAAAAAGATCTGAATTCGATTAATTGGAACCACATTAAATCACTTAATGACATAAATGAAATGCTTTTGGCTTTTAACGATATTATAACGCAATTGTTTGAGTTACATGCCCCTGAAAAGAAGTTACTTATTAAACAGTACAGCTATCCATGGATTACTGACAACGTTAAATTTATGATGCATCTTAGAGATCAGGCTCACGATAAATATCGTAAAAGTAAAAATGAAGAACATAAAAGTACTTGTAAAGAACTAAAATCTCTGGTAAATATATCTTTGTATAACGAAAAGCGAGCCTACTTTGAATCCAAAATTAACCACACAGCAAACCCTAAAACTCTATGGAAGAATCTGAAAAAAACAGTACTCCGTAGCCATAATGATCCCGACCTTCCGTCCCATTTCAATGATCCCAATGCTATCAACCAACACTTTCTTAACGTACCTGGGGAAACGGAGGTCAGTATCTCATACTTGACGTACTATGAGTTCAATAGATTTGGCAACTCTACTTTTCATCTCGAACCAATTAGTCAGACTAAACTTTGGGGGATCATCAAGGGGCTTACGTCTAACGCGAAAGGGGCAGACAAAATTACCTTAAGTATGATTATTTTAACACTTCCCAATACCCTGGACATAATAACATTCATGATTAATTATTCCATTCAATCATCAACTTTTCCCGATCTATGGAAGGCTGCGATACTCCGGCATATACCTAAAAAAGCAAACCCCGCAGACGTTAATGAACTACGGCCAATAAGTCTACTTTGTTGCCTCTCTAAATTACTAGAAAAGGCTGTATCAGTGCAACTTACTCGATATCTGGAAATTAACAGAATCCTCCCTTGTTTGCAATCTGGATTCCGAAAATCCCGGAGCACTGCCACGACCCTACTTGACGTAGTAGATAATATTATAGCTTCCCAAGATATAGGTAACGGTACACAGTGCTGACTTAACTTGATTTTTCCCGGGCGTTCGACGCTATTAATGTTGCGCTGCTATTGTCAAAATTATCCTTTTATGGTTTCGAATCAAGCACTGTTGCCTGGTTTCATAGCTACCTAGAAAACCGGACCCAGCGTGTGGAAGTTCGCAGAGGAGACGGCTCCGTCTTGTCCTCAGCTGATTCTCCGATTACGAGAGGCGTTCCACAAGGATCAATACTTGGCCCCATACTATTTATATTATATAGCGCTGACATTACTCGTTGTTTAGAGAACTGTTCCTATCATTTGTACGCAGACGACTAACAAGTATACTTATCCTTTAAACCAGACGAAACCTCTGCTGCTACTGAAAAGATCAATCAAGATCTCCATCGTATTGTCGCGTGGTCCACTCAAAATAGTCTAATGCTTAACCCCAATAAATCAAAATTTATGGTCATTGGAAGTAAAAAACAAATAAATAATATAATTTCTCACAAGCCTGAAATCAAAATCATGGAAAAGAGCATCGAAAGGGTTGACGAAATTCGTAACTTGGGGTTGCTGATGGACAGTACCCTCAGATTTGAGAAACATGTCGCAAATACAGTGCGTAACTGCTTCTATCGATTGAAAATACTGTAAAAAATTAGGCCTTTCCTCAGCATAGATCTTCGTGTGCAGCTGTGTGAATCCCTTGTGCTTTCGAAACTAAATTATATGGACACGGTATATGACGCGCGCCTCCTGAACCGATCTGAACGTCTACTTCAGCGTGTTCAGAATGCGTGCGCTAGGTTCTGCTTCAACGTACCCCCCCGCGCTCTTGTCACCCCTTATATCAATTAGTCCAATCTTCTAAAACTTAGCGCTAGAAGAAATCTTCACTTTGCGACGCTGTTGTTTGGAAGATTTCAGGTTCCGGAATACCTTTACTTAAAACTTAACTGGTCCCGCAGGAACCCGACTAACTCAAGAGCAGCCACGTTTCTGCTGTCGTGTCCAAGACACAAGACTGCTGCATTCCGTGGTAGTTTTCGCTATGCTGCAACCAAATGCTGGAATAATATACCACCCCCGTTTCATGATCTGAAATCAATTAGCTCCTTCAGACACAAGCTCAAGGCACATTTTTTAGCAGCACAAAAAACCATACTATAGGACAGAGCACAGTTGACTTCACCAAATACCTCTACATAGGTATACATATATACAAAATAGGTCTACCCAAACTCTCACTCTCTCGCAGTCTCACATATTTCCACTACTTAAGCTACACTAATCACTTACCCCAACATTTAACATATGACTGTATGATTGGATTGTTTGTATGTCTGTTTTTTAACATATGATTGGCTTTATTTATATTATTTTATTTTAATTTCCGATCGTTTATTGTTGTTGCATTTTGCCACTGGTGCATAATTATGCTTGAGCTCTTTCTGCGTCTTTACTTTTACTCAGATTATAAGTTTCTAGTTTTAGGAAATGGTGTGAGCTGAAAACCAGCGTTACGTGCAGCTCACTGCTACACGTAACACATGCTGAGCTCAAACCATTTTGGCATCTAAAAACCTCAACCCCAAACTGTACTATGGTTTCTTTTTCTTTCTGTATATCCTTGTGTTTATTTGTCAAATAATATATTTCTATTTCTATTTATAAAATTAATATAAACAAGCTCGGCGAATTTTTATCTAAAAACCACCTACTTCTATCAAATAAAATCTATTTTTAAAAACATTATTTCATATTAGTAAGTAAGACATTAGAAGCCAGATAAATGGTAGATAGTTGTACTAAGCAGAAAGTAATTTATGACTGGTTCGAGTGCTTATATAATTATGTGTATTAAAAGGCACGAGAGCAATATAAATTAAGTAATGCGGGGTGCATAATCTGCTTTTCTTTCAACTGCTGCAAGGAAAGTCAGCGAAAAGTTAGGTTTTTCTTGTTTTGTTTTTTGCCTAGAGTTGAATTACTTCCGGAGTTAGGGAAATGTCCGTGCCACTTCACCACGTGCCACGCTCGTATTTCTCAGTGAAAATTAGCTGTTAACTTTCCCGCCTTTTTTAAATTAAATTCTTTGTGGCCAGCATTTTTTAAAGCCTAGCAAACCCATACTTAACACGCAAAAATGAATACATGGTACACCACGATTAATAGTACATTACGATATTAGAGCGTTAAGATGTTATAACCAATACGCACGTATATCGTACGACGTTTTTTAACACATTTGCGAGGAAACATACGCCAAAACTACATTTTCGGAAAATATAGCAATTTTACCTGAAAATAAAATTGTTATTATACATACTTACCTGGCTTTAAGCCTAATATTGAGAGTAGCATACTTGACTTCCTTTCCGGTGCGACGAATTTAGCCCTAAACAGCTCACTTCCTGTTTAAAACTCCTAAAATACATGTCATATCCGTTTGGAACCCCAGCAACATTGCGCGCGTAAAGTTTCAGAAATGGCGGCAATTGTAGCCAGTGTTATTGCGCGCGCTCAATTTTCAGGTCATTGGCAACTCAATAAAGAGCTGATCGTGTCTAAGAATGTGTCACGATCATGCAATGCACAGTTATGTGCACAGCAGGCAGCGATTTACCTAGGCTTAAAGCCAGGTAAGTATGTATAATAACAATTTTATTTTCAGGTAAAATTGCTATATTATACCTGACGTTACCTGGCTTTAAGCCTAATCAATATTAGGCTTAAAGCCTCGTCGATACCAAACACTACTCAATAGTAGTGTTTGGTATCGACTGCTGAGTTAAAAACGCCAATGTGATATGACTAGGAGTTCATTTATGGAAACCTTATATAAATTATGATACTGAATGTGTATGCATCATCGTGTACGTGATGCAAAGATAGGCTGCGCAAATGCAACTCAAAAATAAGGCAAATAGATATAAACAAACACAGACTTAAGAAAGGTCTGATGAAGTCATCTTTTGAAGCCAGCCGAGTTTCGGGCTGGCTAGGTTAGACTTGGTTAGTTAGTTTCTGGCTATTAAGACTCATCTGATCTATATGAATCTAAGAATATTCAAAGCTTTACCTCCAGTAGGTTTTCCCTTTAGTCATCACTTACGTACAAGTTCACCGAGATTGATGCTCGGTGGTTGGCTGCTAGCTCGCCATTCACCTCGACGACTACCAAGACTGCAGTTGTGAGGTCAGGATATCAGGTCGGTCGCCTGACCTACGAAACTCGGAGCTAGAGACGTAGGCGTGCCGAATCGAATACGTGTGAAAATGAGTTATTATAATTTGTACCTTGCACAGACAGGGCCAATCTGATTTAAACACAAAACATTGATGAAATTAGTGATTAGCAGTAGGTATAATCAAATTACAATTGCTGTATTTTGAATTGGGAGTGCGCCTCCTGGATGCATTACCACTGATTATGTACTTCCACATATGATTGGTCTTTGCAAAAGACTGGCGAGTCTGTAATCTGACTTTAATAATAAAGTTACTCAATTAATCTAAATACCTTTTCGTATCAATTCTGAGAAGAATAGCTAGATGTGGCTGATTCTATTACAGGAGCTAGTGTGGTGTGGCTATCTGACTAAACTGAAGATGCTTCTACAGTGGGCAAGCATAGTGAAAAAGACAAGTTTACGCGTAATAAGCATATTTGTAAATGCCTACAGTGATAAAGAAGTTTAGTATCCATCGTATTCAATTATCATTGATCAGATACCTAATACAAGTATCTGAACGCGTTTTCATTATCACCCGCAGCTGTGTAGACAACATTATGTGAAACCATGTTACCTAGGACTGAACCATAAAAGTACATACTTCACTGGGATAATCCAGCATGGCCATAACCTTCATTAAAATAATAATGTGTAATGGTTATAAAAGTTTTGAAAAACTGTCATTATGCTAGGTTCACTGGTAGAAATACCAGGTTGGTGTCCTAACATAACATAGCGTCACGCCTTTTCCCATACGGGGCAGCAGAGGCACAATGGCGCCCACGCTCAATATGCTAATGTATATCATGCTCAGTCCGATATTCAATACTCCATTGCTACTTTATAATTATTATTCCTTTACTATGTAGGTACTCTACGGAAAAGCTGTAGAAATATTAAGGAACTCTGCTTGTGGGCTGTATGCCGCACCGGCCACATCCAAGACACATTATGGTTAGATTTCGTCGACTTGGTTAAAGCTGCCTTTGCTGTTCGCATGGGATATGTCGAAGTAAAGCGACTATTGAGAAACAACTAAATAAATAGTGGAGATGTGAAAAATCACGATGTAGGTATATATAATCTCAAATTTATATTAATGTCCTGAGAGACTCGAGGACTGTCATCAGCTCCTTTTGGATAATATACTGAAAAGTGCATTCTTACAGCCACTTACCTAGTGAATTATGAAGACCTGCGCGGTCCAGTGACACGTAGGTCATTTGTGAGAAGTAATGTAGATAACTTCTCTATATGGCTCCGACAATATCCTGGTGGATAACTGTCTGAATAATATTAGCAGACTATATCTTTGGATAATGAATCTGAAAGGTGACTGCTACAATGATAATTGACTGAAGCAGTGAAATAGGCATATTGCCGACCATATACTGCCGGATTGATGAAAGTAGGCGGGTTGAAAAACGACGGCTCTGTTAGATTGTAACGCGTTGTTATATTAGGGGTTGGAGGAAATCAGCTAGGTAGGTACTCAAAGTTCTTTAACAATGTGGTTTAACTTATTAAAGGTAAGACCAACACCACAATAAGAGTAATTTATGATTGCCCTTTTACCCTTTGAGTATTGTATTATATAGATAGCCGGTCCTCCAGCCACATACTTAATCCCTTTAAAGCAGCAGCGCTAAATGGAAATTAATGATTTCAAAGTAAAGAAAGTTACATAAAGTAATTAGTATAAATGGAATATAAAATAGTGTTGATTTTATATTTCTCCGTCACTGGCATAAAAAGGGTTAAGATATCACGTAAATGAGTAAAACGTTACAATAAAACTGTAGGAAAATTGTTTGCCTCCACTCTGTCCGCCTCGTTCTACAAACATCAGGCGATGTTTCTGTATGAAAATGTCGCTTTGAACCTTGCACAGATGGAAACGTTGCAGAGACTGAGTTAGATCTCAAGTTTCGCCGGGATACTAGAAATGCACGACAACCAGCCATCAGATATCTACATCTTTGCTCAAGATGTTTAATTGAACAGTCTCGCATAGACTGATTCATTTCGTACTCACACGAGCGTTTAGTAGCGATGTCCCCTTACGCGCAGGCACCGCATACCGGCATAACCGCGAACGGCTGACATAACTGCATGTCAATGTCGCTTTAAACCTTGCAGGTGGACTAAGTTGCAGAAACTGTATCAGCGGTATCGTACCATCGAAGATTGATCAACAGGTCACTTCACGCGGGTTTTCAATTTCTCTGTAGCCAAGCCGCGCTGATTGGTGTACTCATGGCGCTCAGACTGGGCTGCGGTACCAACACGTGGCTGCCGCTCGTAGTCGCCGCGTCGTCGTTCGCCTCCTGCCTCCCCTCCGCGCACGCACCAGCCTTGCGCAGGCTGGCGGCCCGGAGCGCTAGCCGGGCTCCGGGCGGCGGGGGCGCGACACCGCTGCGCGCGGGCGCGGGCTTACCTTCTCTGTTTGCCTTGCTCTGGATGGCAAACTCACGAAAAATCTCCAGCTTTCTCCTTCCTCGGACATAAAATCTGTAAAACTGGGATTAGTTATGGACTATCCACCGAGGGCAAAATCTTGCACGAGGTTACCATTACGCGATGGTCGTGAATACATTGAGTATAGATTGAGTAGAGATCCACTCGTCCAACGTCAATAGTTCGCAATTGATAAGAATCGATTTTATTATTTTCCCCCTCTGAAGACCTCTCGTTGATTGTATTACATACCTTATCCTTGTAGCCGGAATCTGCTTGGTGCTAAACAAGCCAAGACATGACCGTCGAAAATATCCCTTTTTGCGCCTCCTTCTGCTTGATCAAACCATGAGGTATAACCATGGGCGGTCACTACGTTCCCGCCAAGTATGATTGCCATCGAAGGACTCGGCGCACTCGAGTTCAATGAACCCCAGCACAGAAAAATAAAAGTTTGTAACTCATGCGAACGGCAAATACCTAACCTGATTGGATTGGATTTACTTATGATTTTCTCAGCGTGAGATTCGGATGAATGCAATGTTTGTACTTTCGAGGGTAGTTACAAATAGTTACTTATAAATATCACTCCTATATCAAAGGGAGTGATATTCCTATCAAATTCAATGTCAGAATTAAACATATCTTATTGCGAGACTGTGTGAGTTACTAAACATTGCATCACTCGATCGGTTTAGCATACGATCATGCATTGCCGAGATGTTACTAGCTGAATCTTGGAACGATTTTTCCAGATTTCTTGTCCTTGAATTCTTTCTTACTCCCCGATGTCTTCTCCTCCGGCTGCTCCTCCTCTCCGGAGACGTGGAAGTGGAACTGCTGTAGCGATCACTCCTCGATGATTCACTACGCGGGGCTATTTACCGTGGTTTTTATTAAACGGATTATTTTTTGCTGTTACACTGAATTAACACTATAACCGTAACAAAATTCCAAGGATATTTCGAAAAATAACTTGGAATATTTTCAAATTTGTTAATCGCGTGCGCACGGAAAGAAATCCAAAACGCCAATGACCTGAAAATTGAGCGCGCGCAATAACGCTGGCTACAATTGCCGCCATTTCTGAAACTTTACGCGCGCAATGTTGCTGAGGTTCCAAACGGATATGACATGTATTTTAGGAGTATTTTAGGCTAAATTCGTCGCACCGGAAAGGAAGTCAAGTATGCTACTCTCAATATTAGGCTTAAAGCCAGGTAACGTCAGGTATAATAACTTGGCATCTTTCATGTTTTTCCACTTCAAGAAATTTTCATACGTGGTTATGTATCTTGTCCTTGGATATTGACGGCAGCAAGCTGTCGCATGCGGTTCGCGCTTCTGTTAGTATATCCGGTGGAATTGAAGTAATATATTGCTCATCTTCATTATTGAAAGTTGTCATTTTTAGATAGTCACATATGTAATACAAGTACAAAGAAAAGAAAATTTGAGAAAAATGGCGCGAGGATTATTTTCTGCCGTGGCTGCGTGAAAATGTTGGCAAAGACGCTAGAGCATGCAGCCAAGTTTTTAAATTACCGAATAAACTGTTTTATTTTAATTTTAAATAAACTCAATCTGTGAATGCACACTGTCTACTGACTGGCGCCGCGCGGCGATTAGTTCGAAATTTGAATAGCAACAGCGCGCTGCTCACTAGCTGGAGTCGTGCGGCGGCGATCAGTTCCATATTTGAAATGGCAAATAATACTGTTATGGAATTTGTATGGACTATAACTTTACTATTTGCATTGGTAACACACGCGTTTTTTATGACCCGCTTTACATATTTAAAACCGGTGGAATTACATCAGCTTTACGAGCAAGGGTGTTAAGAAATCAGTGAACGATTCGGCCAACCTCGGAAATTGTCGTGAATCCCTCATCTCTCACTAGAGAGAGAGAGTTAGAGAGAGAGAGAGATCGGATTTAGGCGATGATATCCGAGAAAAGCCGAATCTTTAACAGATTTTAATCGTATTGTAATGATACTTACATCGCTGCCCGCCTTGTCCAGTTTGATCTCGCCCGCGCAGCCGAGTTTTTCAAACATGGCGCCGAAACTAACGTCAATGTCGCGAACTAGCTTCTCCAGTGGGGGCAGCCAGGCCGACCTGGATACAAGGACAATACAGAGCCTGGATTATTTGATTTTGCTTACATTTTCACATATATCCTGTTGAATAGACCACATGCATCTTAAAAATATAATACTACGATTTATTGCCAGAAATCGCGGAGTCAAATTGACCCATCAGCGTCTAGAGTTTTTTTTAGTCTTTTCCTTCTTTCTCTTAGAAAAGGATAGGGACTCTTTTTTGTTCCGTTTCACGTTACTTTAAAATAATAATAATAATACCTTGGACACAATTTACACACATTGATCTAGCCCCAAACTAGGATTCCCTGTATCTTGGGTACTAGACAACGATACACATACAAATATTATACTTAGATAGATAAACAACCATGACTAGGGTACAAACATCCGTTCTCTTCAAACAAATATTGGACTCGAACCCGGGACCCTTGGCTTCGTAGGCAGGGTTACTGCCGACTCGGTCATTCGGGTAGTCGCAGTTTTTGTTTTAAATAAATACAAAATAAAATAAACACGAGAAAAGAAGGGACTTTTCTGTTTTTAGGTCTCAAAATATTGTTAAATTTCCTATTACGTATACAAAATCGTACACATGATGGAAATAAAACTGTTAAAGAAATAACTGAGGCTGACAACATATATAATATCTTATTATTGCGCTATGTATCGTGAATATGTCGCTCTCTTTTGCTCCTCTTCAGTGACGTCGGAATGTTACGGCACAAAGTAATCTTGGCACCCGCGAGGAATGCGTTTCGCCTCCCTCTCACGCTCGCTCTCGCCCTCGACGCGTCGGTGACGGACGCTATGATGTATGCGAGCGAACATAACTTTGGCGTATAGTATCCAGTATAGCTTCTTCTTTGCTTAGCTTGATAATATACCTTATCAGATATCATTTGACAAGCCAACACTGAATATTTTATTTAGTTTATGGTGCTCGCGCAAAGCCTTCGACAACCCAGTGGAGCCCGTTTTTGGTTTTGTTCTATGTCAATTGTCAGGCGTTGTTGATCTGATCAATGCTGGATTGGAACCTTACCTTAGCCACGATATTCTGCCGCCTTTAATTAGTATCCGCCGTTCCTTGCGAAGCAAAATGTCCTCGACACCACGTGCTGGCGCCGCGTGGACTGTGACCTGCGACCCTCCAAGGGCCACAAACCGCCGATCCTCAGTGCAATCCTTGCACTGAGAGTTGCATACACACTGCACAATTGTTGTAACCGAAGCACAGAGTCCGAGAGTCCATAAAACCGATTAATTTGAATTATTTTCCGGGACCGCAATGAATCGCGTTCCGAGTCCGGCGACCGAGAGAGGGTGTCCGCTCATGCGTACACTAGCGCCACCGTAGGCGCACACGGCCAGGCAGGGAAACCAATACATCAAAGAATCAGAACCACAACGTCCGACCATACCCCCCCCCCCCTAACCAAGGCCCCCTTGGTTCCTATACCTCTAAGGGTAACCGACACAACTTAGAAATGGGCCGAAGAAGTGTCCCATTCTGAGTCGTTACTTCCGCAACCCGAACAACACCGTCTTTTCCGGGTAATAACTTAACTAACCGACCGCGCCGCCATTGTAAAGCAGGATAGTTATCCTCCTTAATTAAAACTAAATCATCCAACTTCGGTGGATCCGTATGATCAGTCCATTTATACCGTTGTTGCAACGTATGAAGATATTCCGTTCTCCATCGCGACCAAAAATGTTGAGACATCTTTTGGATTTGTTCATACCATGATAACCGAGTCATTTTAACCTCTTCATATGGATATTCCGGAAGCGAAACCAACGGTTGGCCGATCAAGAAGTGGCCCGGGGTTAATACTTCATAATCAGTTGGATCCGTACTAAGTGGACATAGAGGCCGAGAATTCATAACCGCTTCTACCTTAGTCAAACAATCACTTAATATTTTTTTTCGTAAGACTACGTTCTAATTCCGAATGATTATCCCTTAAGAATATATACAATTCTTTTAAATACCGATCCGCAGCACTATAATTACTACCGCAATCAGACCTGACTAACGAAGGCAATCCCCTACGTGACGTAAACCGAGTGAAGCATGCCACGAACGCCTCTAGTGACAGGTCAGCCACTATTTCCAAATGCACAGCCTTTGTAGCTAAGCACACGAAAATACAAAGATAACACTTTAGTATCTTTACATTCCGTAGTGAACTAGACTTTATATAGAACGGCCCACAAAAGTCTGTTCCCGTTCCGAGAAATGCACGCACGCCCCTTACCCGATCCTCTGGCAAATCTGCCATGAAAAGTTGCGTTGGTCGCGCCCTAGACCGAAAGCACTGAATGCACTTGAATGTGATATGACGACATACACGCCGTGCCGAAACTATCCAGTAGCCCCGAGAAAGAATAGCCGCAAGCGAGTTTGCCCCGACGTGGCAATAAACCTTATGATAGTGTGTAACTAATAAGTCCGTGAATTTACTCTTTCCTGGTAAAAGGATTTGATGCCGAGAGCTATACGGTAATTCCGAAGCCGATATCCGACCGCCGACCCTAATTATGTCATCCCTATCAATGAACAAATTAAGCCGTTTACATGAAGTTCTTATAATCTTGCCTGTTTTTAAAGCATTGATTTCTTCCGCAAAGTGTTCTGATTGTACCATCCGAGTTAAACACAGTAATGCATTTCTACGTTCCAAAGTAGAAAGGTTTTTTCCGAGTGACCGATCGGCTGACTGAGTTTTACAATTTTTTCCGAACCGCAACAAGTAACCTGTCACATTTAATAGCGTCTCATAAGAGCTATACCTATCTAGTAAATTAAATTCCGATTCTACTACTCCGACATTAACCACCTTAGACTTAAGACCGGGCAGCATATCCGATGGAAAATCCGTACAATCCGTAGGCCATTGTTCCCGTGAACAATGTAACCACCGCGGCCCCCACCACAGCTGGTGCTGCAGCAGCTCAGTAACCGACGTCCCACGTGATTCTACATCCGCACAGTTCATATCACTGGGAACATGTCTCCAGTTGATTTTAACCTGCGAGGCGTTTATTTGACAAACCCGATTTCCTTCAAACACCTGTAATTTGTGAGCCGGTGTACGTAGCCACGCCAGTACTATAGTACTATCGCACCACCCTACTACCTCATCAAACTCAATAATGTCCGCCATCGAAGATACCACATGATTAATAAGTTTAGTTAACAATGCGGCACCATTAAGCTCTAGTTTAGGTATTGTCTGTTTTGTCCGTAACGGAGCTACCCTGGACTTGGCCATGAGTAACTTCACGCATACCCTACCCTCCGTGTCAACCGACCGCAAATAAACCGATGCCGCGTACCCTTGCGACGAACCCAATAAATACCAAAATCGACGAACCCTATAATTTTGAAAACCACCGGAGCTATCCACCCTAATAGATCATATAACCGAGATACCATGGACAATATACTACGCCGAGTCACCGTTTTATCATTTGGTAGATTTACCCAATATGTAAAACTATCATCCCGAGGATTCCATTGTATACCGAGAACCCTTATGAGTCCTGTCTCATCCGTGTCATCAAATGTATGAAGCGTTTCTAAATGGTCTAAAGGTAAGCCTTCTAATAGTTCAGGCACGTTAGATGACCATTTCCGAAGTTCGTAACCGGCCGTGTGCATAAGTTCTGTCAACTCAGTTTTTAATGTCAATGCCTCTTGAATAGAATCCGCCCCACCGTTCAAGTCATCAACATAACTATTTGACCGAAGTAACCGAGCCGCCCGAGGGTATTTAGCCTGCCCATCATCAGCCAGTTGATGAAGGCTCCGTATTGCAATAAAGGGACTTGACTTTAAACCGTAAGTATTTGTAGTCAACTCGTAAACAAGCAGGGGTTCCGTAGGAGCCGATCTCCAATACAATAGTTGATATTTCCTATCAGCAGGATTAATCCATGTTTGTCTAAACATCATTTTTACGTCCGTCGTAAATACAACCCGATACCGCCTAAAATTTAGAATTATCTGAGTTATATCATTTTGTAACCGCTCACCCGAATATAAACAGTCCCGAAAAGCGCCCGAGTTTGTTTGTACGCTGCCGTCAAATACAACGCGAATTTTTGCCGTATCGCCCGATTTTTTAAAAACTCCGTGATGTGCAAGAAAATAATGTTCCTCTTACGAATGTATGTTGAAATAAGAAACCGCCATATGCCCGAGTGCTAAATATTCCGCCATAAATTGTATGTATTTTTCCCGATATTCAGATTGCCGAGCCATTCTTTTTTCAAGAGCTGAAAACCGCCGTAATGCCGTTTGCCGAGAGTCACCCAGCCGAGAGTGACCTGGGATAAGTGGTAGCCGGACCACATATTTGCCGTCCTTATCCCTATACGTGGTTGAAACATAAAAGTTTTCACAATCCACGTCCGCCGGATCCCTAATTTTGCTCATAAGGGGCTCTTCTATCCGCCAGAACCTCTCTACAGCTTCCAATAAAGTCGTTGCCGCGATTTTTCCGATATCACTCGACGCTGCCGAGTCACGACATGACGTCACAGGGCCGAATACTGCGAAGTCAAAAATAGTACCCAACGCATGGGGTCCGCCGCCGCCGCCGACTCCTAGATTAACCTTATAACCAGTAAGGATCTGACCTAAGATGTCACAACCGAATATGACGTCTATCCCAGACGAATAATAACCGTCGCTATCCGAATCCGATATTTGTATATCTCCTTGGGATATACACAGCTTCCGAGCTAAATATGTCGTTGGCTTCTTAAGAACCGCCGCCGTAACCGATAATATTGGGTGACCAGATTTTTCTGGTCTAAAACTAAATTTCACAACATGTTGACTACCGTTAGTACTAATACCGCCTATACCTATCATAGGTGTTTGAGTGTAATACCGTTTCAAACCTAGGTTAGTAACAAGATCACTCCGAATAATAGTTAATTGCGATCCGAGATCTGCAGCCGCGTAGCTACCTTGCCTGTCCGCGAGTCATTATTATTATTACCCTCCGTGTAACCGCGAGGATATCCCAATCGCTGTCCTCCGCCCGACATCGCCATGCAAAGCGCGCGATGGTGTCCCGTATGATCACAGTACCCGCAAGGTTCATTTCGTGTATAAGACGCCGCCCTATGTTGTCCGAAACACCTAAAACACATGCCGTTTGTCCTTACCCATTCTTTCCGTTCGAATGGCATCATTTTATTACTGAAAGATATATCTACACTCGTTTTGTAGAAACTCCGTTAGTTGCGCAAACGTAGGTAATGTTTTGTTGCCGCTGCCGTGAGTACGTTCGAATCTGCTCTTTACCTCAAAAGGCAGCCGCGATAGCCCTATATGTAAGAGCATGTAACTCCATTCATCGACCGGTAAATTCAAACACTTTAGAGCGCGAGTTGACTCCAGTAACGGGTTCAACATTGCCGTCCGTAATTCCGTAACCTTAGTTAATACCGGCAAGTTTAAAATCCGCGAAATATGTGAATCCGCCAACAACCGTATGTTTTCGTACCGACCTTTCAAAATCTCTAGACCCGTGTCCAGAGAATCATCCTCCATGGGTAAATGTTGTAATATAGATTTAGGTTCCTTATCAAGATGCGTTATCAAGTAATGATATTTTTCCGTCCGTGAGATATCTTTCCGAGTCATGACTAACGACTTATACAAGCTAATAAAACCTGTCCACGTAAAAATGTCACCATTGAACGTGGTCAGATTTATAGTAGGTAGTCGTGGACGAGACTGACAGGTAGATTTAGCCGCACTATCTTCTGTTGCCTCATTCGCGAAAACCAAAAATGCCGCATCCAACCGATTATACATCTCCGTGGCGTTCTTGTATTTGTCATCATAGCCCCGTATCTTTTCCGCATCCGAATCATCCTTGAGAACTAATAGCAAGCCCTCATATGCCTCGGTTAACACAGTAAAATGATCTTCCAGTTTTCTCAACCTAGCAGAAAGCACAGATCCCGACTGTGTTGCATTTTCTAACAACGCAATAGAATTAGTTAGCCAATCGTATTGAATTTTGAATTTACATTCATAAGCCTTAGCTTAGTGGCCATAGTTGCAAACAAATGCGAACCGCCCGAACCGAGACAACTGCCGAATTTTTTCTACCTACCCTACAATAATGTTAATGTTGAGTCCGGCGACCGAGAGAGGGTGTCCGCTCATGCGTACACTAGCGCCACCGTAGGCGCACACGGCCAGGCAGGGAAACCAATACATCAAAGAATCAGAACCACAACGCCCGACCATATGGAAAAGACTAACAATGGTCAAAGAAACTTGTTTCTTATACACACACATGCACAATCTCATGGTAATACACATTACATAAGTTTTATAAGTATGTGTGACTATGTCTGTCCTGGTGGCCTGCCTGTACCTACCTACAACCTCGTCACAATATTATGATACCTACCAGAATCGGCAATGTATATAAACATTTAAAGTCTCATATATTTTCTCCGGAACTTTTGGGTAACACAGTTTTGAAAGCTAGCAACACTGTTTTCTTTGCTGCCAACTTGACAGCGAAGGTAATTTAAAGCTGAAACTCTCTTTTGACACCTGTCACGTAAGTGTACAAAAAGACAGCAACACTCACTTGATTTCGTTCATTTTGTCCTCAAGCTCCTTGTTGAGAGAGCTAGAGTCGTTGACTTCTGAGCGAAGCCTTTGTATCGTCTTCTCTCGGTCTTCGTACTCTTTGACCACCTGAGAAAGATAAGATAAGATGATATCATAGTAGGAGCAGTAGAGCGCTTATTTGCACGCAAATTATATGTGACGATGAAACTTTACTAGTTGCTCGTTGCGGCGGCTTTGCAAGGCGATTTTTGTTTAGCATATATATAATACGCATCAACCCTCAGATTAACGAAACTCTTTGCATAAAAAAGCTCTGTACATTGCGCATAGTGAATTACTCTATGGTAGTTGTTTTGTCAAATAGGTCCTATACCATAGAAAAAGTAAGCAAAGAGTTTTGTTAATCTGAGTCCGCTAGCAATACTGACGACGGTTCCAGGTCCCGCGGTTGGAATCCTGCCTGGGAAAAAAAACCCCAGGTCTTGCATGTTTATATGCTTGCGACGCGGCTGTTTCTGGTTCTCACGACACAGTATCCTAGTGTAGGGCCAGAAATATATATGTTATGTTGATAGATAGATAGATAGATAAAGCGTTTATTCAATCGTCATAATACACAAAACAGAACACAGAAAATAACAAGTAGACATGGAATAGAAACAACAATTAAGTAGTTCAGGGTGATCAGACGTATAAGATATTACAATTCAGGAAAAAAGCGTGCGTTCTATCGTGGCGAGTTGTGTTCGGCGATGGTGAAACGGTTCCGGCTCAGCATATGCTACAGGAAGACCTGTAGCGCTGGTATTCTGTCGGAACCAGATTAATTTGGGTGTGATATTTAAGGTGTTGATTTGTCTACGTGGTTAATATTGATTAAATATATAAATATGATAAAAAGGAAAGCTTTTCGAAAGAAACTAGGGAATATTTGTGTTTAAGTGTGAGATGTGATTTGTGAGAAAAAAATATACACATTTTTCAGTATTGGGAAGGGATGTCGCATTTTAATATTCGAGTTAAGTACAATATATTATTATTTTCAAAAATGAAGGGCCCAACGAATAAACGGACATAGCCTCAGACCTCCGTCCCTTGAAAGGCCAGTAAATACTCTCTATAGGAGGATTTAAAGCCGTTTAAAGAAACTTGATACCTGCTCGTCTCCCCGATCCATGCAGTCGATCCTGGTCTGCAGCTCGATGCAGTGCGCCTGCAAGGCGTTCAGCTGCGAGGGCAGCTCGTCGAACTCTCGCTTGTACGGGAACTGCGGGTCCTGCGGCAGCTTGTCCCCGGAGGAGCGCTTGGCTTCGGTCAGCTTCTGCTTGGCGGTGGACTTCGCTCGGTTGAGCAAGTTCTCGATGTTCTCTAGGGTCGCCTGTGCAACAAATAGGCTATTGGTTAGATCAATACAGTACGGTTTACGATGCGCATTTGGTACGCACACTGCAATCCCTGGTTTACATTGTAAGCACGCAAATAAAAGGTGAAAGGCTGTCTTCCGGGGCAAAAATATGTGTACACAGCATGTTATAAAAAAAGAGTATGTGCCTAATTAAAATTAAACATACAATAAATCAAAGAACACTAAAGAAGAAATTAACAATTTAAATAAATGAAATTACACATAAAACAGTTTCAACAAATAAACAATTTCAGTCATTTAGCAAAATCTGCAGAATTTTAACAATTTACAGAAAATAGAAAATAATTTACAGAAAATATTATATATGTATAGTGCACTCACAACGCAAACAGCGCTCGTAAGCGCATCGTGAACCGCACCGTTAGTATGCATGACAGGGCTGCACAAATCTTACAAAATGGTAGCCCTAGTGCATGACGGGAGGGGACGCCCGCTGTATATAACCGGATGGTCGATCCACAACTGTGACTACGATCATACTGACGATCCACTCAATCACAAGTCAGTGACTTATTACAATACGGTATTTGGCAAGGTAGTCCAATAAATCTAGAAAAGTGCCTCAAAATGAACCTATTTCAACAAAAAAAAAATGACAATGAGAATTGTATATTTCCAGCAATTGTATTTTATAAACTCAATTTTTTGTTAAAAAGACAGCATTTCACTAGGACGTCACATGCAAGTATTTCATAGAACTCGTGAACAAAATTACCGTTTTGACAGATCCTAAAAAGTATATATTTTGACTAGCAGTCAAATACCGTATTGTGGATACTGCTGTTATGGTCTACCAGTCATGTATGCTCAGTACTGAGATATTGCTTAAGGCGGCAGTCTTGTGTTCTTGCAGTAATTATCCGAAACTAAGACCTTATTTTTAGTTATTCAAAAGCTACAAATGAAATTTATTTAACATCACTTTACAGAGTGGGGTTTCGAGTTTCCAAAACATATTAGTTTTTTTACTTTGATGTTACTTTTAATTGCTGTGTTAGGCTTTAAATATACCCGTGTTTACGTTCTGCGCGTTGAAGGTCTAATTCATGCACACGTCACGTAAAAAATATGGCAAAAAAACGAAATGTATACAGATAACATTGATTCTTAAATCCTCTACAATAATCTTACCTGCTTATATTTTAGAAAAAAGCCTTAGTTTTCTTATTTTAAGTGGCTTAATTAGTGGTAATTTTAAGAAATCGACCATATCTAAAACTTATTTTTTCTTTTAAAAAACATATTTTGGAGAAGTCACAATTTAACCACTTACGAAGCAACTATTAAGTTATGAAATTAAAAAAAAACTGTATTGAAAAATACATTATAAGTACCTTTTAACTTCTTGAGTGTTTATAAACAAATACGCGCCGAAATTTCAGTCAGATAAAATTGAGGTCTGCGTAACAATTGACGGATGAAAAAAAAGGCAAAAAATTGACATTAAAATTTCTAAAATCCATAGACTAATCAGCCAGGCCACAACATGCCAGCCATGCCACAACAACTTGTAAATATTTTGTAATTAGCTTTTGTAGACGATCTTTGTAGACTGCTGTAAGTCATTTTTTGCAGAAAATCCTGTAAATATGTTATTCTTGCAGTTATTAATTTTAATTATAATGCTTTTGGAAAATCCATGTTGTTTATTTCCAAGGAACATACTTACATTGTATACATAGATAGAACACTTATTTAAATGTATATGGTTATTGTACATCACATACATATACATGTAGATATGCGAAAAAAAATTTTTTTTTGTCCGTGCAACGAACTAATAACTATAATAGTTTAATACTTAGTACTTATCAATTCGTTGCACCGACAGCCCGTGTTATTTTATTTCGTTGCATGTGATAGTTGTGATGTTCAAAGATTTTTAAAGAATAAACTTATACAAACCATAAAATACATATATATACCTACACATTATAATAAATTAACATACAAATATTATACGAGAAGAGCACATAATGGCATTACTTAAATTTTTGTTACGAGATGAAACTCGTAGTTAAATAATAATTATATACGCGTGTAATAAAGTAGAGCAACCTTCTCGTGCAGTTTCTAACGTCTAAATGCAGCGGGGGGAGCACCACTTCAACTAACGTCACTAAGTGTCACGACACTGTCGCGCAAAACGAGACCGCGCCCTTAACTTTATGGGGAAATTTCACAAAAGAAATGCTTTAGGGCCATATGGGGCGCGTGTTGGAGGGCTTCTTGTAAGCCACTTTAAAAAAATCATAAAATACTCACATTTCCTTGCCTATACACATTTTCGAAACATGCAAGTTTGTTTGAAACATTTAGAGCTGTTTAAGCAACGGGTTATCACTTATAGACGAATAGGTACTCAAGAACCACCTGAACTTCCCGGTCCTCGCTTAGAATTATTTAGGAGAAACTGTGTTTATATGGCAACACAGATATACAATAGTGTACCCAAAAGTATTCAGGCTCACCCAACACAATCGTTCTCTACGAAACTGTTTACTGAGCTCGCTTCAGAAGTATTCAGGCTCACCCAACACAATCGTTCTCTACGAAACTGTTTACTGAGCTGGCTTCAGAAGTATTCAGGCTCACCCAACGCAATCGTTCTCTACGACATTGTTTACTGAGCTCGCTTCAGAAGTATTCAGGCTCACCCAACACAATCGTTCTCTACGAAATTGTTTACTGAGCTCGCTTCAGAAGTATTCAGGCTCACCCAACACAATCGTTCTCTACGAAACTGTTTACTGAGCTCGCTTCAGAAGTATTCAGGCTCACCCAACGCAATCGTTCTCTACGACATTGTTTACTGAGCTCGCTTCAGAAGTATTCAGGCTCACCCAACACAATCGTTCTCTACGAAATTGTTTACTGAGCTCGCTTCAGAAGTATTCAGGCTCACCCAACACAATCGTTCTCTACGAAACTGTTTACTGAGCTCGCTTCAGAAGTATTCAGGCTCACCCAACACAAACGTTCTCTACGAAACTGTTTACTGAGCTCGCTTCAGAAGTATTCAGGCTCACCCAACACAATCGTTCTCTACGAAACTGTTTACTGAGCTCGCTTCAGAAGTATTCAGGCTCACCCAACGCAATCGTTCTCTACGACATTGTTTACTGAGCTCGCTTCAGAAGTATTCAGGCTCACCCAACACAATCGTTCTCTACGAAATTGTTTACTGAGCTCGCTTCAGAAGTATTCAGGCTCACCCAACACAATCGTTCTCTACGAAACTGTTTACTGAGCTCGCTTCAGAAGTATTCAGGCTCACCCAACACAATCGTTCTCTACGAAACTGTTTACTGAGCTCGCTTCAGAAGTATTCAGGCTCACCCAACACAATCGTTCTCTACGAAACTGTTTACTGAGCTCGCTTCAGAAGTATTCAGGCTCACCCAACACAATCGTTCTCTACGAAATTGTTTACTGAGCTCGCTTCAGAAGTATTCAGGCTCACCCAACACAATCGTTCTCTACGAAACTGTTTACTGAGCTCGCTTCAGAAGTATTCAGGCTCACCCAACACAATCGTTCTCTACGAAACTGTTTACTGAGCTCGCTTCAGAAGTATTCAGGCTCACCCAACACAATCGTTCTCTATGAAATTGTTTACTTAGCTCGCTTCAGAAGTATTCAGGCTCACCCAACACAATCGTTCTCTACGAAATTGTTTACTTAGCTCGCTTCAGAAGTATTCAGGCTCACCCAACACAATCGTTCTCTACGAAATTGTTTACTTAGCTCGCTTCAGAAGTATTCAGGCTCACCCAACGCAATCGTTATCTACGAAACTGTTTACTGAGCTCGCTTCAGAAGTATTCAAGCTCACCCAAGACAATCGTTCTCTACGAAACTGTTTACTGAGCTCGCTTCAGAAGTATTCAGGCTCACCCAACGCAATCGTTATCTACGAAACTGTTTACTGAGCTCGCTTCAGAAGTATTCAGGCTCACCCAACACAATCGTTCTCTACGAAACTGTTTACTGAGCTCGCTTCAGAAGTATTCAGGCTCACCCAACACAATCGTTCTCTACGAAACTGTTTACTGAGCTCGCTTCAGAAGTATTCAGGCTCACCCAACACAATCGTTCTCTACGAAACTGTTTACTGAGCTCGCTTCAGAAGTATTCAGGCTCACCCAACACAATCGTTCTCTACGAAACTGTTTACTGAGCTCGCTTCAGAAGTATTCAGGCTCACCCAACACTATCGTTCTCTACGAAACTGTTTTCTGAGCTCGCTTCAGAAGTATTCAGGCTCACCCAACACAATCGTTCTCTACGACATTGTTTACTGAGCTCGCTTCAGAAGTATTCAGGCTCACCCAACACAATCGTTCTCTACGAAACTGTTTACTGAGCTCGCTTCAGAAGTATTCAAGCTCACCCAACACAATCGTTCTCTACGAAACTGTTTACTGAGCTCGCTTCAGAAGTATTCAGGCTCACCCAACACAATCGTTCTCTACGACATTGTTTACTGAGCTCGCTTCAGAAGTATTCAGGCTCACCCAACACAATCGTTCTCTACGAAACTGTTTACTGAGCTCGCTTCAGAAGTATTCAGGCTCACCCAACACAATCGTTCTCTACGAAACTGTTTACTGAGCTCGCTTCAGAAGTATTCAGGCTCACCCAACACAATCGTTCTCTACGACATTGTTTACTGAGCTCGCTTCAGAAGCATTCTCTAATTAGGTGACCATATTATTATAATAGTACCCATGATTATGAACAATTTCCCCAGGAAACATATGGTTGGTTGCAAACGAAGAAAAAAATGGATCTCCCATAGTAACTTGTAATCAGCTGATCGGGTCAATGTACTGAGGGACGATTTTTTTTTCATTTGCGACCATATGTTTCTTGGGGAAAGTTGTTCATATTGATGGGTACTATCATTCCTCAAAATATGGTGAACTAATTAAATGTCTCCTTGTATAATAGCATTTTTTTGTCTGGCTATTTAAATGTCACTTCCCACGACACAGGGTATCCTAGTGTGGGGCCAGAAGCAATGCATGTGCCTGTATGTAAATGTTTATGTTTAAATAGCATCCGTAATGAGAATTCGATGCCCATTTAGCTGATTATATTTCACCACCCAAGGGACATGAATGGACTACGCGTAGTGCCTGCTCTTGTCTATCACCGCAGTTCAAACTCACCTGAACATTCCTGAGTTCGTCTTTCAGTTCTCTCAACTCGGCTTCCTGGTTGACGATGGCTTTTCGGCTGAGCTCCAATTTCACCTGAGAATATGATGATTATAATACACAATATTATTATGTTGTTCATTGGCAATAATTAGATGAACATATAATGTTTGAATAAGAAAAAACGTGTGGGTCGGACTCGCACAAGAAGGGTTCCGTGCCATCGTACAAGGAAATTTAACGACTAAAAACAATAAAACAAAACCAAAAAGAGAATAATATTATGTCCGTGGTCCATGAGAACCCAGAACCCCAAGGTTGAGAAACCGATATCAAACCAACACCACAACCATGTGATATGCCGCGAAATCTACGTTCACATTTATACCATGATATTCCCCCCCTTAATTTATACAATCTCGCGTAGTTCATTATTAGTTGCTGAAGAGGCAACAGAAATACACATTCTGTGAAAATTTCGTCTCTCTACCTATTACCGGGTTCGAGTCCCGGTGGGGGCAAATAATTGCTTGATGAGAACGGATGTTTGTACCCTAGTCATGGTTGTTTATCTATCTCATTATAATATTTATCTATATAAGTAAGTGTATCGTTGTCTAGTACCCAAGTTACAGGGAATCCTAGTTTGGGGCTAGATCAATGTGTGTAAATATTGTCCAAGGTATTATTATTATTATCACAGTTCATGAGATAAGCCCACTAACAGACGGACGTACGGAAGCGGAGGCTTAGTAATAGAGTCCCGTTTGGCACCCTTCGGGCAGAAACCCTAGCCCTTCGGGTAAAAATGATCGCAACTGCAAAAGACGTGAAGCAAAAGCGAGTAAGCGAGACAGCGGTACGTGCCTACTATATTATAGTATCTGTGCTAGTACGCTCGCTGTCTCCCTCACTCACGTCGGCGACACATCGTCTCCGGTCGCCTACGAACATCAAATTTTAAACGTTGATAAGTTGTCAACTCTGTGGCCTAACGGTATTCGCACATTGGAAACAATCGTGCCGGTAGCAACATCTGGCCGAGACGGGTACTGGATGGGTGTCCGTGTCTGTGAGGCATTTGTTTCGGACACTTCCGTGATGACCCGTTAACTTCTCAACAACCGAGGGTACTTGGCAAGGGTCGCGATTTAAAACCTTATGCCAAGGTAATGAAATTTAAAACCTATGACGGAAACGTGGCGTTAGCTAACGCCGGTGTTAACGGAAGAATTAAGCTATAGGTCCCGGCTTCTATCGCCACTCGGTGGTAGTAGTCGTGAAGCTGTGTCTGAGGCCTTAATAGGGCAACTTGATAACTTCGAACAGTCGGGCTGGCCACTAGCCCGACACCTATCCATCGACCCGCACTGAGCCAGCGTGGTGGAGTATGGCTCAATCTTACTCGTATCCGGGTCTGTGCCCCTCGGTGGGTACAATAATGGAATACATTAATTAATTTATTCTATTTATAAGTTGTTAACTCTCAAATGTCCGCCAATCTGACGCTTCTCGTCTACGCCATGTGCAAAATTCGCAAGCGCTGATTGATCTAACTATGCTCACCGGCTTTAAGACCTCTGGCGCGCAGCGGCCGAGGCTCTGCCTCCCAAACAAGAGGTCCCAAGTTCAAATTCCTGTCGGAGAGGAAGGAAAAAATGCCTAGGTCTTGGGTGTGACGTCGCTGTTTCTAGTTCCCACGACACAGGGTATCTTAGTGTGGGGCCAGAAGCAGTCGGTATTTGCCTGTGTATGTTATGTTTGTTTTCTTATGTTTATGTTTATTTAATCACTTACCTTCCACATTTCACCGTTCAATAGTTTGCTCTGTAGTGACTTCATCAGCTCGTTCATATCACTATGCAGCTTACCCTGGAAAGGAAAGTATCACAAGCCATTACAGTCACAACCGTCTAAACACTATACTATTCTAGAGATGTAGTCGATATCGATAGTTAGTTACCAAAAAGGCACCCAACCAATTATAGTTGAATATTACTGGCCAGGTGAACAAATTATAGTTGATCACCTGGCCCTAGCCACATCTAGCTATTCTTCTCATAAGTGTTACGAAAAGGTATTTAGATTAATTGAGTAACTATATTATTGGAGTCAGATTACAGACTTGTTTCTCAGTGTTTCACATGAACAGTTATATGTGGGAGCACATAATCAATGGTAGTACGTTGTACGTAGTAAGTTACAAGTTGCAAGGTCCATAATTATAATAACCGACCTGAATGGCCGAGTCGGCAGTAACCCTGCCATCGAAGCCAAGGGTCCCGGGTTCGAGTCCCGGTGGGGGCAAACATTTGTTTGATGAGAACGGATGTTTGTACCCTAGTCATGGTTGTTTATCTGTCTAAGTATAATATTTATCTATATAAGTATGTGTTTCATTGTCTAGTACCCAAGATACAGGGAATCCTAGTTTAGGGCTAGATCAATGTGTGTAAATAGTGTCCAAGGTTTTATTATTATTATTTTATTATTAACTCATTTCTACATGTATTTGATTTGCAACGAGCCGACGTCTCTAGCTCTGAGGTTTGTAGGTCAGGCGACTGACCTGATATCATGACCTCACAACTGCAGTCTTGGTAGTCATCGAGGTGAATGGCGAGCTAGCAGCCAACCACCGAGCACCAATCTCGGTGAACTTGAACGTACGTGCTGACTCAAGGTAAAACTTACTGGAGGTAAAGCTTTGCATATTCTTAGATTCATATAGATCAGATAAGTCTTAATAGCCACAAACCATAATTGTTTACAAATTCTGAAGGTGAGATGCCAAGTCTAACCCCAAGAAACTCGGCTGGCTTCAAAAGGTGACTTCATCAGACCTTTCTTAAGTTTCTGTTTGTTGGCCTTATTTTTGTGTTACATTATGCGCAGCCTATCTTTGCATCACGTAAACGATGACGCATAAACATTCAGTTTCATAATTTCCATAAGGTTTCCATAAATTAACTCATAGACATATCACATTGGCGTTTTTAACTCAGCAGCCGATACCAAACACTATTCAATATTAGGCATAATGCCTATATTGAGTAGCCAGCAGTAACTCAGCAGCCGATACCAAACACTATTCAATATTAGGCTTAATGCCTATATTGAGTAGTGTAATGGTAGTTTGCATGCAACATTGGAATCTGTTCCAAGTAATTTAAATTAGTTCATAAGACAATAGAGGAAATCTCTAGCATACAAGAGCCACTTAATATGTCAAAATGTAAGCCCCAGTTAAATATTGCCCATCAAAACCTCCAGGGGCTACCTGGCAAAGAACTTGTATTAGAATTATTAGATATTATTTGTGTTACAGAACACTGGTTGAAGGAAAGTATGATATCTTTTAAAATAAATAATTACAAAATTGTCAGTTGTTACAATAGAAAGACTGCTGATAGAGGTGGTTCTTTAATCTTAGTAAAAAATAATATTAAGGTGAAACAACGGAAAGATATTCTTGCACTTACTGTTGAAAGACAAATAGAGGTATCCTGTGTTGAGTTAGATAGCCATATTGTTGTTTGTGTCTACAGGCCACCGAGGGATGAAAAAGGCCATGGCAATTTCGAAATATTTGAGAAAATTATGGAGGAAGCCCTCACTAAATTATGTAATAACAGAAAAAAGTTAATTATTTGTGGCGATCTTAATGTAGATTTGCTTGTAGGAACAACAATGAAACAACGATTAATAACTTTATTCAAATCGTTTAATTTATGTCATGTATTTTTAGAGCCGACTAGATTTACACTTACCAGCCAAACTTGCTTAGATAACGTTTTTTGTGACTGTGCATTCACAAGTAAAAGTGTAATTAACTGCTTACCTTCCGATCACAGTGGTCAAACAGTTTCATTCCCAATTGCTATTAAGGACAAGACTGGTCCATCATTTTTATAGGCCTATTACATCCCATAGACTAGAGACATATACGAAAAACTTAGATATAAATTTGCCAGTACCGGATTTTAATGAACAGATCCCAAACAAAATCTACTCAGACTTCTTCAACATTATTCAGACAGTATTCAATAAAGTTTTTAAATTAAAGAAAGTCAGTGACTACAACGGTAAATCTAAATTTAATGACTGGGCAACGTTTGGAATTCGTAAAAGAAGAGTTATCTTGTATGACCTTTATGATCAAAAAACCTATAACTTTGATCGAAAATTTCATGACTATGTTAAAAAATATTCCAAAACTTTCAAGTTAGTTTGTAGAACTGCAAAAACTTTACATATTCATAATTCATAATTCTTTATTGCACACACATATTCAATTTAAAAGGTAACATTAGGAGAAATCATATGTACAAAGGCGAGCTTATCTCTAAAAAGAGATTTCTTCCAGCAAACCAAGGCATGAAAGGGAAATGTATCATGAAAGGGTAGGCAGTGTACAATATCTAATATCTAATTTATACTAAAATACATATAATATAAAATACGGAAAAAAAATACTTATATACCAGACTACTAAATACAATACATACATATACCTGCAAATATAGTTTATATATTATAATGATATACCTACATACTATAACTCTCACGAAAGAGAGAGGAAGTGCTCTTTTACCCGGTTTTTGAAAGAGACAATAGTGGGAATGTCTCTTATAGTGCAAGGTAGTGCGTTCCACAATCGGACCGCCTGCAGCCTGAATGAGTGCTCATATGCCGAGGTGTTATGCCTTGGAGTGGCTAAGAATGAGACCGTGTGAGATCTCCGGTGCCGATCTCCTGAAAAGAGATACTCAAAGCGTTCTCGAAGGTAGCTGGGGTAGCGCGGGTTTTTCAATATATTGAAAAGATAAGAGAGAATATGAGTGTCTCGGCGACGACGAATTGGAAGCCACCCCAACTCTTTGCGATATTGAGAAACATGGTCGAATTTGCGCAACCCGAAGATAAACCGAATCCCAAGATTCTGAAGTCGTTCGAGTTTGTTCAGTAGATCTTCGTTCGCGCTCGCCCAACAGACATCGGCGTAGTCGATTAGCGGCAGAAGAAGGGACTGAGCAAGGGTGATTTTGGTCTGCCGTGGCAAGAAGTACTGCAAACGCCTGAGGGAGTGAAAAGACGCAAAGACCCGTCTGCTGACCTCGCTGACATGTGGAGACCAAGACAGCAGGTTATCAAAAATAACCCCAAGGTTTTTCGCCTGATCTGTATACTCTATTGTGATGCCATTATATAACACAGGAACAATATGTTTTTGTATCAAGGAAAGCGTGTGCCTGGTTCCTAACAGCATGGCTTGTGATTTGGTCGGGTTTACCAACAGCCCGTATGATAAGGCCCAGTCTTTCACATTCTCGAGGTCAGCATTCAGTGCCTCCACGGTTGAGGCTACACCGCAGGGGCAAATGTGGCGATAAATTTGGAGATCATCTGCGTACAGATGATATGAAGAAGAGATAACGTCGGAGATAGAGTTGATGAAGACTGAAAATAGAAGAGGAGAGAGAATACCACCTTGAGGTACTCCTGAGGAAAGATCACACCATTGAGTTTCAGTCTCTTCAGACTTAATGCGTTGCTGACGACCTCTCAGGTATGAGTGGAACCAGTTAGCAGCATGGACGGAGACATTCAGTGAGCTCAATATAGCGACCAGAATGTCAAAATCGACGCAGTTAAAGGCATTGCTGAAGTCAAGCAGGGCTAGGACCGTGACCAACTTCTGATCCATGGCTAGCTGTATGTCATCGCTGACTTTTAAGAGTGCTGTGGTAGTACTATGGCCCGGTCTGAACCCAGATTGGAAAGGATTGAGAAGTTTGTTTGATGAAAGGTAGGAAGAGAGTTGGGAGTGGACTATGGATTCAAGGACTTTGGAGAGAATGGGTAAGATAGATATGGGCCTATAATCTTTGAAGGAGGAGGGATTGGATTTTTTTGGCAGTGGGATAACGAGTGCTTTCTTCCACAGGCCAGGAAAGGAGCTTACCGAGAGAGAGAGAAGTTGATGATGTGGGTAATTGGAGGAAGCAACTCCTCAAGGACGCTGTGGATCATCTGATGGCTGACGTTGTCGCCACCAGCAGCTTTGGATGTGATAGCTAGCACTGCCTTTCTAACTGCACCGATTCCAACAAGCTTAAAGTTCAACGGTGAGGTGCAGACTGCAGCCCTCGACCGTAGACAATGAAGGGTTGCCTCCTTAGTGGTAGGGTCCATCACGACGGGAGGAGAAGAAAAAAACTGGTTGAGACCGTTGAGATCGATATTACTTGAAGAAGATTCCTGGGACTTGCCAACACCAATGGTCTTAAGGAACTTCCATACCTGAGCTGGAGTGTACATCTCTATACGCTCATGGATGTGGCGTCGCTTGGCATCGCGGCACATGCGGTTGCACAGGTTGCGGAGGCGTTTAAAAGCTAGAAGATTGTCGTTGGTCGGGTCCCTCTTATATCGCCCTTTTGCACGGTTTCTTTTTGCCATTAAACGCTTGATGGCGTCGGTCAGCCACGGGGCAGGAAGATGTTTGACCCTGACTTTCTTCATTGGTGCATGCTTGTCGAAGAGCCCAAGGACAATTGAGTTGAACTTCAGGATTTTGTCATCAACGGTCTCAAAAGTCATGACAGGGTTCCAATGAACAGATGAGGCATCGGATTTAAGGGAGTCGAGGTCCACACCTTTGAAGCTCCGAATATCCAGAAATTTGGCTTTGCGCTTAGGGGGCCTAACTCTGTATGAAAGATAAACCAGGTCGTGATAAGAGAACGGAGCGGTAAGCTGACCATGAGAAACCACCTTGGCTGTGTTGGAGATGATCATGAGATCGAGTAGGGAGGGAGTACAATGTGGTTGAAAGTGAGTAGCGCCGACGGGAAGAATATGTAAGTTGAAGGAATTTACAATAGATTCAAGTTTGGTAGAGCGGGCGTTATTTTTAAGAAGACAGGTGTTAAAATCCCCGAGGATGAGAGTGTCACTATAGAGAGGGGTCAAGTCACATAGTAGCTTTTCAAAAGATTCAAAGTAATCGATGCGGAGTGAGGGGCTATAATAAACACCCAGAAGAATATTGTTGTGACGCAAGCTGACCTCAAGGAAGAGATGCTCAGCCGAACCAGAGTACAGGCTTGGCGAGTGGCTGATGACTTTACAAGGAATGTCAGAACGTAAGTAGATTGCAACGCCGCCATCAGCTTTACCCGTCCTATCGTTGCGATAGAGCCTGAACCCTGGCAGAGAATACAAGGATGAAGGAAGAGATGGTTTGAGAAAGGATTCTGAGACAAGAACTCCATGTATATTCTGATCGCTGAAAGCTTCAAGGAGGTCAGCATAGCTAGCAGGAATACTTTGGGCGTTAATATGTACGACATTGAAATTTAACTCCGACTGCGTGAACACGCGTTTCAGGCTGCTGGACAGTGACGCGTCCGCCAGGGAGTCGGCACTTCCTGTACCAAGAGAGTCACCGGTGGAAGAACATGTGAAAATGCTATCTGTAAAATTATATATGATATCCATAAAATAAAATAAATATACTACAATAGCTATAAAATAAATATAAAACTAATCTATAATCCTTGCCTTACGAGGTATAACTCTAAATTAATTAAAATACTAAAAGCCTGAACCCAGTCACACTGGGGTTGCTGGGAAAGGAATCCATTACATCATTACACATTACACAGTTTGAGACAATACACTAAAAACGAACAAGCCGGACCGTGAAACGAAGTTTTTGTAGTTTGAATGGGACGTCATCTACATTTCGTTCCGTTCCGAAAACATGAAAACAAAATAAACATAGATAAAATCAGATATAAATCGAAAGTCGAATCAGACAGAAATGACGTCTCATATTAAGTGATAACAAAGTAAAAGATACATATAGAGTAAGTGGAACACGCCCCACACGTTCCGTTGAAAAATAAATAGACTCAATACATTTATATTATTAATCTGTGATTGACACATGCATGACATTTAGAGATTTGTTGTTTTGAGCTATGTTTTTTTTTATTGATGTGAAGTCAAGATTTTTTTGGAAGAATAAGCGTTATTGAATAGACATAATAAATTATAAACCTACCTACATGCTAAAACAAGAATGAAGAAAGTCCTTATAATCCGCACAAATAAGGAGAACACTTCGGGCACTGCTGCCCGAAAAACTGCAGTTTTTCGGGGAAATGTGACGAAGCGACCTACTTCTTGGCTCCTGGCGGCGGCGGCACTCCTTTGCGCCTGTTGCTGGGGGGACGTTTGTCCATGCCCGACGCTGCAGCAGCCGTGGAAGCAGCAACCGAGGACGCAGCAGTAGCTTTGGGCGCAGCAACAGCAGGGGTCGGCTTGGCAGGCGTCTCGTCTCGCCCAGATTGAGGGGTGGAAGGAGGAAACTTGCTGGTGTACTCCAGCAATTCCGCCATACACTCCACCTTCCGCCTGGTCTTGTCTGGGAGTAATATAATGATCCTGCCCTCCATCGTCCAACATTTTTGCACACCGAAGTGTTTCCTGGCGGCCATAAAAACAGTGTGTCTGGACTTAGTGAGAAACTCTGTCATAGTGATCCCCATCCCCTTTAAGGAAGTCTTGCCCTTCCAAGCCTCAGACCGCGAACTGAATGAACTGAACCTGACAAGCAAGGGGCGGGCTTTTGATGCCTTTCCTTTAGGGCCAAGTCTGTGGACAACACTTATATCTGACACACACTGCGGCGACATCTTCATTTGGTTGCATAATACTGCTTTAGCAACTTCGTCCGCCTGTTCTTCTGCCCCCTCGGACAGCAGAAGCAGAAGCACCTTCCATGAAGCAGAAGCACCTTCCGCCTACTCCCCATCTCGAGCCTGTCCTGACCCACAAGTAGCAGCTCCAATTGCGAGCGCAACATGTTGAGGCAGTTCCAAGTAAAGGCCCTGAACTCCATGAACTCGCTGCTGATGGTGCTGAGATCAGGAGGGCTGCTGGACATCGACATGGTAGAGACCTCCCGCAACTCCTTTTCATACTGCGACATCCGGGTATTGAAGGTTTCAGCAATCTTGTCCATGTTGGCGCTTAGCTTTGTATACAAGTCCATGTTGATGTTGTGAAATTGTGTGAATATGATCCAGGTGAGAGTAAATTATTTATCCAGTGTAATGGTAGGTTCAGGCTTGAATTTAACTAATAATATCTGGCATTTAATAGAAGAATTTAATATTAATTTAATATACTATAGAAGACACAAAATTTTGTTGATGTTGGTCTGACTACCCCCAAAGGAAAAAAGTATTAATTATTATAATTATATTATAATAATTAATACTTAATATTAATTTCAGAAAAATTCAAAATTCTAATAATAGAATGAAAACAGTTTGGCAAATAATAAACCGTGAAACTGGCAAAGTTATACCAAGGGACAATGATTTCTGCCTAAAGATAGGTGACGATGTTGTTAAATCCAGCCCTGATGTAGCTCGAGCTTTTGAAACATTCTTCACCAATGTACCCTTACTCACAACAGATCGTCTAAATTCATCTCTCCATATGAAGCAGACTTTATTAAAAAATAACACTAGCGTCAGTAAGGTATATTTAAAATATCATCATGTATATCCCCAGGACATTGTCAAAACGTTTGGATTACTTAACTTAAAAAATACGGAAGACCTGTGGGGTATATCAGTCAAAGTCATTGGTTCAGTAATTTTAGTTATAGCCGCCCCACACTTAGCTTATATATTCAATAAATGTGTTGACGATGGGGCTTTCCCAGACCTCATGAAACACAGTAAACTGATACCTCTGTTCAAGTCGGGAGATAAGGGCGATCCTTCAAATTTCAGACCAATATCTGTTCTTCCAACACTAAGTAAAATATTTGAAAAGATTATAAATATTTATTATATATATATATATACTCAATCAAATGCTCTCACACTTCAACCGTATAAAACAACTCCACGCCAAACAATACGGTTTCACTAGTGGTAAATCGACTACGGATGCAGGTATTACGCTTATATCTCATATTTATTCTGCATGGGAGGCCGCACAGGATGTTATCTGAGTTTTTTGCGACCTGTCGAAGGCGTTTGATTGTGTTGATTATAATACGCTATTAATTAAATAAAATCATTACGGAGTTAGAAATAAAGCGTTGGATCTACTAAGATCATACCTAAGCAATATAATTCAAAAGGCAGAAGTTAACGGCGTAAAATCTGATGGATCGGGTGTTAAAATTGGCGTTCCACAAGGTTCCATATTAGGCCCTTTCTTATTCCTGGTATATATTAACGATCTGCCTTTTATGGTGGAGAAATTAACTGACATAGTGTTGTTTGCTGATGATACTTCAATGGTCTTCAAAATTGAACGACAAAAAAGAAATTTTGATGATGTTAATGATGTATTGTCTTTAACCTTGAATTGGTTCACAGTTAATAATTTATTGTTAAACGCTGGTAAAACCAAGTGTATCTAATTCTCACTTCCAAATGTCAGGCAAGTTGAGACCAGTTTTGTGTTAGACAACAGCACGTTAGAATTAGTAAATGATACGAAGTTTCTTGGAATAACCATTGATAGAAAATTGCAGTGGGGACATATAGATAAATTGGCTGGTAAATTAAGTTCTGCGGCTTACGCTGTTAGGAACATCAGACAAAGCACGGATGTGGCTACATCTAGACTAGTATATTTTAGTTACTTTCATAGTGTGATGTCCTATGGTATATCTTGTTGTGGGGGAAAGCAGCGGATATTCAAACTATTTTTATTTTACAGAAAAGAGCTATTCGAGCAATTTATAATTTAAAACGAACAGACTCCTTAAGAGAGCTTTTTAAAGAAATTGACATACTAACTGTAGCTAGTCAATTTATTTTCGAAAATATAATGTATGTACGCAAGAACCTTATAACATTTTCCAAACTTAGCGATAGCTGTAGTGTTAACCTAAGAAAAAAACACAGACTATTTGCGCCCCGATTTATACTCGCGAAGGTTAGCAATTCTTTCAAGGGTCAGTGCATTCTCTACTACAATAAGGTACCTCTGGAGATTTTGAAATTGCCATTTGAGCAATTTGAAAAGCATGTTAAAGCGACTTTGTCGAAAAAGGGATATTACAATGTTCAAGATTACTTAAATGACAGGACTGTAAGGGGTTAATCTAGCTCAACACAGAGCTTGCTGTTAATTTTGTAATTATTTATTCCTGCTTATTAATCATAATAATTAAATTTTTCATATTTGTAATTGTTGGCACCAGTCCTGTCTCTGGGAGTAGGGATCCTGGTGTGGTCTTCAATAAAAGGCTGGACTGTATATTTTTACGTAGGTTATAATGATGTGGAACATGAGGTGTTACAATAAAGTCTCGATTCGGAGTGACACATAATGGTGTGACAGCTGTCAATGGCGTTTGGTTTCACCATAGTCTCCCGGCCTTGAAGGATCCTAGGATCTTCAATGATCAACTGGTAGTGGGCAGATGGTGTTGTAAGCACGTCGGATGATTCCATTTTTGGTTCGGATATCTGCGACCCTGGCGATTCCATCCGTCCCTGGTATGATGCGAACAACACGTCCCAAGAGCCACATCAAGGGTGGTGTTTCTTTATTCTTGATGACTACTAGGCTGCCTTCTATAAAGTCACCAGTGGATTTGAACCATTTGGTTTTCTTCTGCAGCCATAATACATATTCTTCGGAGTAGCGGGTCCAGAAATGTTGTTTAAGGCATTCGATGCGTTTGAATCGTTGAAGGCTGTTGACGTTGACCGTTTCGATCTGTGGATGGGGCAACATTAGGAGGGATCGGCCGATTAGGAAATGGAGTGCGGGAGTAAGAGGACTGAGGTCCAAGGGATTGTCGGATATAGGAGTCAAGGGCCTCGAATTTAATATTGCTTCGATTTGACATAAGCATGTCGACATCTCTTCGAATGACAGATTGGATTGACCTAAGATCCGTCTAAGGTGATGTTTCATGGACTTGACCGCGGACTTCCATATACCACCAAAGTGTGGTGTGTAAGCGGGAATAAATGAAAAGTTTATTCCTTCGTTTTCGATTTCAGAAGTTGAAACTTGTTTCAGAAGCCTTGACAGCTCGTTAAATGCTCCGACAAAGGTGGTGCCGTTATCACTAAAAATGTTTCGAGGTTTTCCTTTCCTGGATATAAAACGATGTAGAGAAGCTATGAAGGCTTCTTTGGTGAGATCCGAGACGAGTTCAAGATGAACAGCTTTCGTTGCTAAACACATAAAGACACAGATGAAGGATTTTAGAAATCTACAGTCACGCCCCTTGCGTTCAGCGATCATAATTGGTCCGGCGTAATCGACGCCTGTCTCTAAGAATGGGAATTCAAGGTGAACACGCTGTTCTGGAAGATTCCCCATCACGGGTTGAATTGTTTCTCCTCTTTGCCTGCAGCACCTGACACAAGAACGTACTGTCTTCTTTGCTAGATTTCTGGCGCCAAGAGCTCAATATTTATGCCTGGTACTGGCTAACAGTAATTGAGGACCTGCATGGAGGAGATCTTTGTGGTATTTGTCGAAGATTAATTTTGTTATTGGATGCTTACTGCAAAGCAAGATGGGATGCTTGACATTATAGTCGTAAAAAGAATTGAAGAGTCTACCACCAACTCGTATAAGACCTTTCGAATCAAGAAAGGGCGAAAGGGGAAGCAGGCGATTTTTGGTTGGTAGATCTTTACCTAAAGACAGAGCTATATGTTCTTCCGTAAAGGCCTCCTTTTGTGATAATTTCAAAAGGAAATGTAAAGCCTCAGAAAGCTCTGCTGATGTAAGAAATGTGTTGTTTTGTACGCGTTTTCTACATTTGTTGACGAATTTAAAGATGTAAGCGATGATGCGTTGCAATTTCGTGAAAGTGGATATAGTATGCATCATTGACTCAAGGTTATTATTGTCGTCATTGCTGATGCAAAGGGTCAGAACGATTTCTGGTAGCTCTACCTCTGTAGACCGAGGAAAGGCTCGCCACTGTGGCTCATCCAATTTTAAAAATGGAGGCCCTGTCCACCACAAGCTACAAGAACCTATCCGGTCTACGCTTAACCCGCGTGAGGCAATGTCTGCGGGGTTTTCTTGAGACGGAACATAGCGCCAAGTATGATCCTTGAAATCTTCCTGCATCTCAGAAATTCGATGGCGAACGAAAGGCTTCAGCTGTGTGGGTGACGAAGAGAGCCATCCCAGCACGATGGTAGAGTCACACCAGAAGAAACATTGTTGTAATTTTAAGGTAAGTGAACTAAGAACTTTCGTACAAAGTCTTGTTCCTAACAAGGCTCCGCAAAGCTCAAGACGGGGCATTGTAATAGGTTTTATAGGTGCCACTTTGCTCTTTGCAGATGATGAACCACAAGATGAACTTCGACTACACCATTCTTGGTTAAGGTGCGTAGATACACGCATGCACCATAAGCTTTCTCCGAAGCGTCCGTAAATACGTGTAGTTACCCAGCGTGGTATTTCTAAGTTGTTTAAGTGTGGCAATGTTGTTTCAAAGTGTGTCCATGATTTGTGTATATTGTCTGGCACACGTTCGTCCCAGGAGCATTTGCTTATCCACAATTGTTGCATTATGATCTTGGCCTCTACTATACAAGGTACGACTAAACCAAGTGGATCAAATATTTGCGCAATCGTGGATAAAATGAGTCGTTTTGTGACTTCGTCTTTGTTGTTTATGTTGATGACGTACGTAAATGTATCTGGAAAACATTTCCAATTGAGACCTAATGTTTTTGACAGTTCATTCTCGCTCAGGTTCAATGAGTCAGGCATGTGGCTATTTTTTGAAATTGTGTGCAAGATATCAGGGGTATTTGATTGCCACTTCCGAAGGTTAAGCTGAGCTGAGTTTAGGGTGTTTGCTACATCACGACAGAGTTTGATTGTTTCATCAATTGTGTTTCCACCTGATAGGTAGTCGTCGACATAAAAGTCATGTAGTCTAGTGTATTGTAAGTCCTTGTTTGTACATTTTTAGCCCAACTCCACAAGACATCTAGTTGCAAGAAAGGGTGCCGAAGCTGTGCCGTAAGTGATCGTGTTTAGAGTGTACGTTTTAAGTGGTTGTGTGGGATCTGGTCTCCATAATATTTGTTGCAACTCACGATAACTCTCTTTCACCACTACCTGTCGGTACATCTTTTCGATGTCAGCAGAGACGACATACTTATGCTGTCGGAATCTCAGTAAGATGGATTAAAGTTCGTCCATTTGTATATCATTATAGGACTTGCCTAACGTAGTGACAGCTGAGGCGTCAAAGACTACGCGAAGTTTTGTGGTTGTACTTGATATGAAATGCCTTTATCCGAATGAGATGCGTATTGTGTGTTTTCCGTCATGTGTTTGAGTTCTAAGTACTCATTCATGAAATCAACATACAACGATTTTAATTTTGGTTCTCTCTCTAGTCCGCGCTCAAGGGATAGGAATCTACGTTTTGCCATATCGAAAGAGTTTCCCAGTGCTTGACGAGGTTCATGAAGAGGTTTGTTCACCATAAAGCGGCCCTCAGAGTCTCGTTCTGTTGTTTCCATGAATATTTGTTCACATGTGCGTTTCTCAGTAGTTAGATTATGTTTTGATGAAATTGTATCTAATTCCCAAAAGCGAGTTAAGTCCGTAAATGTGTTGTCGGTGTTGGTGAACAAACACATCGGTGATTGTGGGGTGTTTGATGTAGATTTATGAACGACCCCCAAAATAAGCCAGCCGAGCTTTGTCTCAACTAAAGATGGCTTGTTTTTACCCATGCAGATGCGATTTGCGCCGATAAGATCCCAGAATATTTCTGCTCCCAGTAAGATGTCGATTGAAGAGGGAACATTAAAAGTGGGGTCAGCAAGACAAATCCCTGACGGCAGAGGTAAATCGTTTATGTTTATGTTAGGTATTGAAGAGGTGATTTGTGGCATTATGTAACAGTCGACGTTCATGTTGTAGTCCCCACTGTAAGACCCCAATTTGAATGAGCAAGACTGTGAACTACTCGTAACTTGGTTATTTATGCCTGTCACCGATGTAGACCTAGCAGCGTTTATGTTTAGATGGAGTTTTCGACTGAACTCCTTGGATATGAAGTTTGCTGTACTTCCGTAATCCGATAAGACTCTGGCAGTGTGCTGCTTTCCATTTATTGTCCAGAACCTTGACAAGTGCTGTGGAAAGCAGAACGACACTTGATTGAGTTGATTGATTTGCTGTGAATACAACATTATCATTCGCCACGTGCTCTGGCTCCCTATCAACATGCAGTAGGGTGTAATGCTTTAGCTTGCAATATTTGCAGTGACTAAGTGCACACTGTCTTTCGGTATGACCAAAGCGAAGGAAGTTTAGGCAAACCTTGTATTCTTTTGCCTTTTGTAAGCGTGTAGTGACTGGTAAGCTGCGATAAGCATAGCAAGTGTACAGCAGATGCGATTGTTGAAACATGGGGCAAGCATCTTTGTTTTACTTACTTGTGTTGGTGGCTAAGAGAAAACTCTTCGGCTTTGAATAAGTGCTGGCCGTATCCGACTTATGTTTCAAGGGTCGGGACTCCTCAAGAAACTCTAAGAGGTCAGCTCTATTGCAAAGAAAGGTCGTGAAATTGGATAAGGCAGGAGGAGCGGAAAGTCCATTACGAAACTCTTCCCATTCCCGACTAGTCACGTTATCGAGTTTAGTTGCCATCATATGAATGATAAGAGTATCCCAGTGTTTAGTGGGCTGATCGAGGGTGGATAAAGCCCTAAAATTTTTGTTTGTAGTATCTAGTAAGTGACGAAGTGCACCACTAGGTTCTTTGTGGATGTGCTCAACGTTAAAAAGAGCCTTGACGTGGTTATTAACCAGCAGTCGTTTATTGTCGTACCTATCGCACAAGAGTTTCCATGCTGCCTCATAGTTTTTTGCCCTGAAGTCCAGATTGTCGACAATTAGGAAAGCACTATCTTTTAAAGATGCACGAAGATAGTGCATCTTCTTGCATCTTGCATTGGCTTCTGAAACAAGTTTCAACTTCTGAAATCGAAAACGAAGGAATAAACTTTTCATTTATTCCCGCTTACACACCACACTTTGGTGGTATATGGAAGTCCGCGGTCAAGTCCATGAAACATCACCTTAGACGGATCTTAGGTCAATCCAATCTGTCATTCGAAGAGATGTCGACATGCTTATGTCAAATCGAAGCAATATTAAATTCGAGGCCCTTGACTCCTATATCCGACAATCCCTTGGACCTCAGTCCTCTTACTCTCGCACTCCATTTCCTAATCGGCCGATCCCTCCTAATGTTGCCCCATCCACAGATCGAAACGGTCAACGTCAACAGCCTTCAACGATTCAAACGCATCGAATGCCTTAAACAACATTTCTGGACCCGCTGCTCCGAAGAATATGTATTATGGCTGCAGAAGAAAACCAAATGGTTCAAATCCACTGGTGACTTTATAGAAGGCAGCCTAGTAGTCATCAAGAATAAAGCATCACCACCCTTGATGTGGCTCTTGGGACGTGTTGTTCGCATCATACCAGGGACGGATGGAATCGCCAGGGTCGCAGATATCCGAACCAAAAATGGAATCATCCGGCTCGAAGGACCATATGTTGGCACCAGTCGTGTCTCTGGGAGTAGGGATCCTGGTGTGGTCTTCAATAAAAGGCTGGACTGTATATTTTTACGTAGGTTATAATGATGTGGAACATGAGGTGTTACAATAAAGTCTCGATTCGGAGTGACAGATAATGGTTTGACAGCTGTCAATGGCGTTTCGTTTCACCAGTAATAGTTAAGCACTATTTTTAAAAGAGATCTAAAAATCATTCTACGCTCTTTTCTCCCACAGTGGCCCAATGTAGAGAAGAGGCAAAATTGACGTTTGCTAAGTATTTGTAAATATCTACAGTAATAAAGTACTTTGACTTTGACTTTAACGTCAGGTATAATATAGCAATTTTACCTGAAAATTAAATTGTTATTACACATACTTACCTGGCTTTAAGCCTTGGTAAATCGCTGCCTGCTTTGCACATTATTGTGCATTGCATGATCGTGACACATTCTTAGACACGATCAGCTCTTTATTGAGTTGCCAATGACCTGAAAATTGAGCGCTCGCAATCACCCTGGCTCCAACTGGCGCCATTTCTGAAACTTTACGCGCGCAATGTTGCTGAGGTTCAAAACGGATATGAACGAATATTTTAGGAGTTCTAAACAGGAAGGGAGCTGGAGGCTAAATTCGTCCCACCGGAAAAAAATCAAGTATGCTTCTCTCAATATTAGGCTTAAAGCCAGGTAAGTATGTACGATAACAATTTTCAGCTAAAATTGCTTTATTTTTTTACATACCTACAAACAACAGACACACATACATAAATACATATTAGACCTGTGTCGATCGCGATTGATCGAATCAGTTTGATTCGATTACAACACGTTCGCGAGTGATCATCTTTTTAGGAATGATACGATTGTTTTTGACCCACTCGTTTTGATCCGATCGTTTACGTAATGTGCACGGAGCGGCAACAGCGCCGACCCTCCGCGCCGTCGCCGCTCGCAAAACTAAATTAGACTTTATGAGCTACATATTAAGAGTAACTACCTACTTTCCGACTCGAATTGTTATTTTCTTGTCTCCTTCACTTGCGTGCACAATACGCCTCGAATGCAGACAGGTGCGTGGTCCATCCCATGGAGCGCAACCGCAAACAATTAAGCGATTTTAAGTCTTAAGACCTTGCAATAAAGATTCCGACAGGTGCCTATGTGAGCTGATCGATTATTACGAAAGGTGAAAATAGCTTTTGTCACTCGCGTGTCGCGAGCCAGCTCGTTAAACGATCTCATATTTCGACGCGAGATTCATGTGACTGACTTGCAGGTGATCGATCAAACGATCGAATCTTTTTGATCCAATCGCCAAACCAATGGGTCGCGATCGACCCGGGTCGCAAGAAATGATCGATTGACACAGGTCTAATACATATAGGTCAAACACATAACCCACCTATTTTTCGCTTCGCTGCAGTCGGCTTATGGTAAAAATAGGTAGCATGACGTTAATAATACGTAATACATAACGCACGCTACCTCTCAAAAATAAAGTGTGATAGTTTATTAGCTTTCCATAGAATAAACACAACTTGCCTGTCGATTCTATTTATTCTTGCGGCGTGAACACAACCATACCGCGATTCAGCGTACACACAGCGCCATCTAGCGATCATCAGGGAACCACATTTTTAAAGGGTAGTTCGTTTTCTAATTAATTATTAATTTAAGTTATTTCTTTTATACGACTAGTAAACAAATATGCATGTGTGTCAAAAGTGATAAAAAGTTCCTTTTTATTTCCGCTAGAGACGAACTCTAGGTGAAAATATTTCCATTCGGGTCAGCCAATAAGTTTAAGGGTCCTCCTCTACTTTGAATAGAAAGCATAATTTCATTTAATTTTAAATACAAAAAACAATGACGAAAAAAAAATTACATCCCCGTAGAGTTTCTTGGTGCTAACTTCTCTGACGGGCGTATTTCCGAAGCCCTGGTAGAGTTTATGGAGTCTCCTTTTCCTGTGCGAGATTCAGCCATGAATCACCATTTGAAAGGGAGATTTCTTTTTGTCAAACTCAAACATTAACTAGTCATGTGCTCATTAGTTTAGTTGATTATATATATATTTTTATCTATGTGTAAGTGATTGACTTGTAAAAGTGCATTATTTTGCCTATTTCCAATAAATTATTTGCGTTTTACGTTTAAATACATCCATGATCTCCATATCTAGTTATTATATTGTGGAAGTCGAAGTGGTTTATTGGGGAAGGCAGAAGAGCCATCCTAGGGACCGTAGGGTCCCGCAGAAGCAAAGCTTTGCTGGCAATATGACTACTCGTCCGTGGGAGAAAATTATTGTCAAGACGTCAACTCCCGGGTCCCGGGTAGGCGTAAGCGTATGTGCCAGTAGAAGTTGTAGCTAACACCACGTTGCCTAGAAGAGTACGAGTTTAGAACAGGCGTCTAATCTGTTGGTGCAGTTCCTCTGTTGTATACTTTGTCGCATAGTATATGTCGTAGCTATATCGTATAATTTGATTATTTCATGAAATAGCCAACCATGGATTGAACTGGCCAACCATTTTATGATATAGTCAATTATTTCAAGAAATGATCAGAAAGGGTTGAATTTCACGAAAACTTGTCTTTTTAAAAGCATTTATATTCAGTACTACGTGGTGTTTTTTGTTATAATGGCCGAGTCGGCAGTGACCCCGCCTACGAAGCCAAGGGTCCTGGGTTCGAGTCCCGGGGGGGGCAAATATTTGTTTGATGAGAACGGATGTTTATACCCTAGTCGTGGTTGTTTATCCATCTAAGTATAATATTTATGAACATAATTATGTGTATCGTGGTCTACCCAAGATACAGGGAATCCTAGTTTGGGGCCAGCCAAGTTTGATCTAGATCAATGTGTGTAAATAGTGTCCAAGGTATTATTCGGTGGATTCACTACACTTACCCCCTTTAGTCTTCAACTAAGCTACCGCTGTGTTTTGCCCTAAGATATTTCATCGTTCAATGAAAGTTCTAATTTTGACTATATCATGATATAGTCAATCCTACGATATAGTTACGACATATTGTTATAAATAATTTAATATACCTATTATTATTTACATATTAATTAAATACTCAGTTCCCCGCGTGCACCTCCAGCGTCAATACGTACCTAGTCAACTCTGTATATTTTTTTATTTAAAAAGAGTGGTAGAAACCATCCCATCGCAGTGAAACAAATATCAATAGCTGAGGATTCGGATGATTCACAAATCATCACTATCAGCTTGAAAGACTGTTATAACAAAACTGCTCTGTTCTCCAAAATCTTAAGTTAACTAGCCGTTAAAATGCTCTGTGAACAGTTGCTACCCAGTGTTCACTAGTTCGGTGAGTCACCAACCGGCGCTGCGCCCGACGAGCTCGACGGTCACCCGCCAGTCATCCGCCGTGTGAATCACCGCTGCTACTACGCATACGCAACTTTCGTCGCTACTGCCGTTGAACACGTACCGCAGCCGTCAACGGTTTGCTTTCGGCCACAAAGATACCGAGTTCGAATCCCAGTCACCATTGGCGTAGTTTAATTTTTTTTTTCATTTCATTTTTTTTTTGTCCCATCGTTCAAACACCGGCCGCTGGCAGCACGTAAGGTCACATGTCCACCTAACCCCGCGTACCTGGAAGGAAAACTTTTTTGCCTTGGGCTCGCTGCGCACATTTAGGCCTACAACTAACTCGCTCCGACCCCTGTACTGCTCTTGGATATTCCAATATGGCATGCAAAAAATGCAATCTTGACGTTGTCGGAAATGAGCTGATAAAATGTACGGCACCTTCTTGTCAAGGCTTATTTCATTTCAAGTGCGCGGGTCTCACAGAAGCAGATTTTAAGAAAATCTTGCCCATGAATAAGTGTAAATGGAAATGCGGTGAATGCAAAGCCCTAAAGAAAAACGACAACACCGCAACGATGCCTTCCCGGCTGGCCTCTCCCTCTGCACCCGACATGGACATCCCGACCCAAGCTTCCATGATCAACGTGGACTCCGCGGCGCTTACCTCCTTCCTGGATGAGAAGTTTGAGTCATTACGTAACGTCTGGAAGACTGACCTTGAAAATGAAATCCGCGGACTTTTCTTAAACTTCGAATCGGAACAGAACAACAAGCTTTCCAAAATCCAGTTATCTGTAAGCAACACCGAGAAAAAGTTCTCGGATATTTTGGAATCTGTGTCGGTGATTAGAGAGCAACACTCGGGAATAGAAAAGGCGATTTCTTTCTTGTCCAATCAATATGACAATGTAATCAAAAGACTGACCACTATCGAGGAGGAACGCCGCTCTGATTCTAACTACATAAAACAGCTTGAAAAAAAAATCGACCACCTTGAACGCAATCATCGTTCCTCGAGTTTTGAAATGAGAAATATACCACAGATCCCTTCCGAAACCAAGGAAAACCTTGCCAAGATAGTATTGAAGGCTGGAAATGCCCTAAATATGCCGATACAGGAGTCGGACATACGAGACGTTTTCAGGGCTAACGCCAAGTCCGATAAGAATAAGCCAATAGTGGTGGAGTTAAACAGCGTCCTGATCCGCGATAAGGTCCTTAAAAGTGTAAAGGCTTTTAACAAAAATAAGGATAAGGCGAATAAGCTCAATACTTCTCATCTAAGTATTGATGGCCCAGTTCAGGCTGTATACCTTGAGGAAAATGTTCCACTGAAAACAAAGAAACTCTTCTTCGTAGCTAGAGACTTTTCAAGCAAAAATAAATTCACCTTCTGTTGGATTACTCACGGATCAGTCTTTATAAGGAAAAACGAAAAAAGCCCACATATCCGTATTGAATGCGAAGAGGACCTGACTAAGATCTTAAGAGAAAGAAAATGACTAGGTTCTATAACTTTAATTACTTTTCTCCATGTGTTTAAACCATATTATAAATTTTCCCTGATGTACTTATGCTTCAGATTATGTAAAACCCACACTACACTTACACGAAACATCACACTCTCTCGCACTCATCCTCACTCTTTCACTCATAAATTACCTCGGCTTAATCTATATAAGATGATAACTTACCAGGTGTCCAAACATTATCATGCAAAAAAAACATGCGCTGACCTAATTAAGGAAAATCAAGTGAAAAAAAATTGCTCAAATTCGATTTTGAATTAATTGCCCGCGAAATGGACAATGTTTCGCTTTCAACTTCCAGAGTTTGCACTCCTGAGGAGTGTGCGGTGATTATCCCATGTTCTAATTTACGTCTTAACATCCTTACACAGAATATTAGAAGCATTCATTGTAACCTTCCCAGCTTTTTGACACTTACAGCTAGACTAAATATTGATTGTGATCTAATTGTTTTAACAGAATGCTGGCTGGCGTCCTGTCCCCAAATACCATCTATCAATAACTATAATCAATTTTCTACTAAATGCAATAACAACCAAAATGAAGGTATTGTGGTATACACGAAGAGGGTAATTAGCTGTACAGTGGAGGAACCACCATTCCTTGATGCAAATTGTCTTGTTATAAAGCTGGGTATAGATACGGCAGTTGTGGCGATATATCGCTCTCCGTCGTAAAAAAATACAAAGCAGTTTATAGATTCTTTAGATTCAGTCCTCCAAAACCTATCAACATTCAAAAATGTTATAATTCTGGGTGACATCAATATAGACATTAAAGAGACCAACACAGACTCACACTCTTCCCAATACCTAGACGTTACTGCGTTTCATGGCCTGCTTCCAGCTCACCGCATACCGACTAGGCTTAGAAATTGTTTGGACCACGTCATTCTAAAATGTGAAGGTGTAAAGCTAAATAGTGAATTGCCTGCCATTACTCTAGTCATGGATACCTCCATCACAGACCATAATACGGTTTTACTCTCTCTGGACCTAAGGAAAGAGAGATCTTTCGCTCCAAATACTTTTACTAAAATTAATCACCAGGAACTTGAGAATACCATGAAATTAATTGATTTATCTGAAATTAAGTCCTTGGATGATCCAAATGAAGCCGCAGCCACTTTAGTCTCTATACTTCAGCATGCTATAAGCTCTAATAGCCAAACATGTACTATCGCAAAAAGGAAGAGAATAATTAAAGACTGGATAACCCCTGGCTTACTCCGTTGTATGCGTAATAGAGATAAGCTTCATAAAAAGGCGAAACAATCCCCTGATGACTCTATCATTACAACTACATATTTGCGATACCGCAATTTCTGCAACAAACTTTTGAAAAAAATAAAAATAAACTACGAAAGAGAACTCTTAAACCAAGCAGGACAAAATAGCAAAAACATATGGTCAGCAATCAAAAATATAGCTAATTTGCGTAAACCAGAATCAATGGCCAGCGATCTCCTTAAATCAAACAATACCCCTGAACTCTCAATCAAAGATACCAATGAATTCTTTGCTAACGTAGGGAAAAATCTGGCAGATAAAATCAATCAGCCTACTTCAAATGATTTCTCAAAGAATATCCCATCCACCTCGCAGGCTGATTCGTTTGTTCTATTAGATACCGATGAGAGCGAGATAAGCAGATTAGTCTTGGGTCTCAGAAGTGAGTGCTCAGTTGGATGGGACTCTATCTCTTCATCCTTCCTGAAGAAATATAGACACATTTTGGTTCCCTCTATTACTCACATTTGTAGACTTTGCCTATCTAGAGGTGTCTTTCCTGTAGTCTTCAAAAGATCCTTAATACGCCCAATTCATAAGAGTGGTGATGTAGGCTGTGTTAATAACTATCGACCAATATCAATTTTGCCTATATTATCCAAAATACTAGAGCGACTCATAAACAAAAGGCTAGTTAATTATTTGGAGAAAAATAAACTTCTATCCGAACACCAATATGGTTTTCGTTTTAATAAATCGACAGCAGATGCTGTGCACGACCTTACCGACCACATAACGCAAAATCTGGATGTAGGTAAAAAGTGTCTTTGTATATTTCTAGACCTCGCCAAGGCCTTTGACACGGTCTCCATCCCGCTCCTACTTAAGAAACTGGAAAAACTGGGAGTCAGGGGTCTCCAGCTGGACCTTATTAAGGACTACCTATCTGACCGTACTCAATTTGTCAAAATTAATAACTATACAAGCGAAGACTTACCTATAACTTACGGCATTCCACAGGGTAGTATACTGGGACCCACGCTCTTTCTTGTATACATCAATGAGCTGACAAAGCTTGAGCTAGCGGGGGGCAGAATTGTCTCGTTTGCCGATGACACAGCACTGTGCTTTTCCTCCAACACCTGGGATGAGGTATTTGTCCTTGCACAGGGGGGGTTCGACGTTGTATCGCAGTGGCTGAATCTAAACATCCTAACATTGAATGCGGATAAGACTAAATATATGACGTTTACAATGAGAAACAAAACTCAGCCGGATTCGAATTTCCTCCTTAAAGCTCATTCATGCTTGAATAACCTCAGTGCAAACTGTCTCTGCACAATACTAGCGAAAACAGAATCTATTAGATACCTGGGTATAATTATTGACCAAAACCTTAATTTTGGTTCTCATGTGGCCAATATAACTAGTAGAGTTCGAAAATTGATTTATGTCTTCAGAAAGCTGCGTCATGTTGCAGATCCCAACCTCCTAAAGTCAGTCTACTATGCACTCTGTCAATCACTCTTGCTTTATTGCATCACGGTTTGGGGTGGAACGCACAAGACTACATTGTTAGGTCTCGAGAGGGCGCAAAGGTCTGTCCTTAAAGTATCTAAATTTCGGCCGTTTATGTTCCCTACAAAGGAACTATTCGAGTTGTGCGGGGTTCTCAGTGTACGACAGTTATTCATACAACAGTGCATCCTTAAAAAACATAACCAACTCAATTACGATCCCTCATTAGGTCTTTTAAAAAGAAGGGATTATGTTTTCCCGTACGAGACGCCGTTTAAAACAGCTTTTGTCCAAAGATTTTTCCCTTTCCTCGGGCTTTTTCTATATAATAAAGCTAATAAGCTACTAAAAATTTACTCTTTGAAATATGTGGACTGCAAGACAACAATCTCCACGTGGCTAAAAAAAATATCCTATGAGGATACTGAGGCTCTTCTACACATAGTTTCTTAAACATCCCAAATCAAAAATTCCACCGCTAATCCCAACTATTTTTTTAATTATTTTGTGTACCTAACAGAAACTTCATATAGTCTCATACCTATAGATTAACTTGGTAACGAAACCTCAATGAAACATACTCACATAACCCACATCCCTCATTCTTTCCCAATCCTTCTCCTCACACACACTCACATTTACACTTTACATACATATTCTATTACCCATTTTGTAAATTATCTTTGAGATTTATTAATTACCTTATTAGTATAGAAGATAAACAGTAGTTTATTAAGGTAAAGGATCAAATAATGGAAGAGGCCTGCCCCCTGAAATACAGGTGATGAACCTAGTTTAGGAGACAGGGAGCCATATAACTATGTACCTACATGTCTTACACCTGAATAAATTATTATTATATTATATTATACTATTTTATAAAGATTAATATTTAAAGTAGTTGTGTTGACTTGTTATGATTGGTCGAGACATTGACATTGGTTATTGTTCTATTGAAATGTAATCTCCTAGCGCCATCTCGTGGTATTTGCAAGAGACCTGGAACTAAAGATGCTTTCGTAGCATCTCTGATTGATTACGCCGGTGGCATATTTTGTTCTACGTGGTCTATCTGTATTCGCATAATATGGGAAATATTAAACTGCACATCAAAAATACTTATTTGCACAGCAAATATCAGGACAAAATGCTGCGGTAGCTTAGGTGAAGGTTAAAGGGGGTGAGCGAAGCGAACAACAACAACAAAAATACTTAAAACATAAAATATTTAAAACATAAAAAATAAAGTTGATTATTTTTTTATATATTTATGCTATGTTGGCCTACCTGCTTCAACACACAGTCCCTCTGCTTCCTCATCATCTGGAGCCTCTCCCGTTGTATGTCCAATGCTGGCTCATTCTCCAGGTCCACGACCTTTGTCTTCTGCAGGCGGATCTGTACCATGATATCTTTCACCTGAAATATAAAAAAGAGGCAGTGTTAAATCCCCAGATTACAAGGAGGTATATTTGCATCTACTTCTTCTTTTAATATGGCATGCCAACCTCTTTTGAGGTAACTTTTGTCGATATCAACTGCATTGGAAAGATCACAATTTGGAAATTAATGTCTTGGGAATATATTGTTTGTTGCTCCATAACACTACCCGGGAGGACGTGTAGGGCTGTAGGAACCAAGATTTTTTTTCGGACGTGAGCAACTGCCTCCCCCGTTTTTATTTAGCTGCAGTAAAAATACTGTCACTGACATTTGATACATGCAGCGCCCACACTAAACGAGCGGTGCGGAGCGGAGCGACTAGGAGACGTGGCGAGCGCGACTGAGTTTAGTGTGTGGTCAATTGCATACAATAAATTATATGGTTTATTATAGGTATCTTTATCTTGGCTTTTAAGTACAATTTATTAGGTACTTGAATAAGTGGAAATATTATAAAAACAAATACATAAGCCCAAAGCCGCATTAATCACTTCGTAAACTACATTTTGCGATCCAAAATACAACCCATTAACTTTTTCCTGAGGTTAAGTTGATGTATACCGGTAGACCCGAGGAACCTACAAATTGAATATGAGTCTGTGCTTACTTAAACATATAGGGATCAGACAGACAGCTAGGTAGATTCTATATTCTGTATTTTTTATTATTATTATAGACTCGTAGTTTTGGAGATAAGTTTGGGGGATGCTAAGTTTTTGCACTTTTTGATCTTAACTTCTGATGTTATCAAAACTAAAGTTTAAAAATAACCCTTTTCAACGATACCCTACTTGACTTATTACATTGTTGTTTTTTTTCGTTTTGTCATTTTAGCCCATCCACTTTTAGGTAGGCAAATTTTTCATATTAGACTTGAATTTTGTTGCGGTTATCGGGCTAAGTATTTTTGCATAAGATTCAAGATCTATCTCGTATAGTTCCTGAGAATAGTGCCGTAGAAATACAAATAGAGGTATCCTGTGTTGAGTTATACAGCCATATTATTGTTTGTGTCTACAGACCTCCGAGGGATGAAAAGGCCTTGACAATTTTGAAATATTTGAGAAAATGATGAAGAAAGCCCTCATTAAACCATATAATAACAGAAAAAAAAAAAAATTGTGGCTATCTTAATGTAGATTTGCTTGTAGATACAACAATTAATAACTCGCTACAGACCTATCAACTTAAGCTGATACTTGCATTTGTGTGAGTGTACGTGTGTGCGCACCGCTTCCCTGCCGCCCGCTCACATACTTCACTTCACCTCCGGTACTGGTAGCAGATAGACGTGTAATTTTATGTGATTGAATGTGTTTGAAATATTAGTGAAATGGCTCCTACTGCTCCTGGCTGCTGCTAATGGCTCCTACAATCGACGATATAACGGAACGATTAATTATTAACACAGGCTCTGACTCTGATGAATCATCAGACGAGAGTGAAGATGAAGATGCAATGAGCGGAGTAGAAGAGTTATAAGATTCAGTCATTATGAGGTCGAGAATTGGACAGTTGGTAACATTGTGTTTTATGGACTTCGTTTAAATAAAACATTGATTTTATTTGTATGTGTTTTACTAACTGTACTTTTGGCGATCACTCACACAAATGCAAATATCAGCTTAAGTTGATAGGTCTGTACTTGCTAACTTGCTTAGATAAAGATTTTTGTAACTGAACTTTCACAAGTAAAAATGTAATTAGCTTACTATCCGATCACAGCCGTCAAACAGTTTCATTCCCAATTGCTAGTAAGGATACGACTGATCCATCATTTTACAGGCCTATTACATCCCATAGACTAGAGACGTATATGAAAAACTTAGATATGAAATTGCCAGTACCGGATTTTAATGAACATAATCCGAACAAAATCCATTCTGACTTCTTCAACATAATTCAATCAGAATGCGATAAAGTTTATTAAAGAAAGTCAGTGCCAACAACGGCAAATCTAAATTTAATGACTGTAGAGTTATCTTGTGAACCTTTATGAACAAAAATTCAGTCAAATTTCAGAGTTGCCACTTGTACGAAAAAAATGACATTAAATTTAAAAAAGTGCACTCCTATTGAGAGTGGATTCTTGTTTACGCTATCATAATATAGAGATATTACTATAAAGTGAACAAGGTTCCACATATAAACCCATATTATGGTTTTCGTGGATCTAATTATGTTATGTTTCATAATCAGGTTATGTGTTCTATGTATATATTTATGAAAATAACCCTTATAATATATTATATATATATTTATCCTGATTTATGTAGGTAGTATCTATTAGGAGAGACAGTACTTGACAGTATACGATGATGATGGTATACCTTGTCGACACCCTCGTTGATGAGTTTCCTCCTGGTGTTCAGGTCGTTCAGGTTGGCCTCCAGGGTCGACAGCTTCCGCTCCAGCTCCTCCGTCTGACGCTGATGCGACTCCGCCTTGCTTTGGAAGTTGGCCAGTCTGTTACCAAAAAACAAACATGGGTTGAAAATTCCCTTAATGGCCTCGAGAAAATGATGGTACGGCTGGGACTTCGCCGGACTTACCACTGCCTACGATTAGCGTCACCATTTTTCGCGTTCAGGGTGGCAGAAGCACACTTGTGTTCACGTCAAGTCCACATCAAATTATTTTCCTTGCATGCTACCAGTTAAATGGCGAACGCAGAAGATTATTCTCAAATAACGTGTCATTTAAATGAAATATCTCAGAAATATATCAGCATAACTTTCAGTGTGCGTCAAACTATTCACAGGGTATCCTAGTGTGGGGCCAGAAGCAATGTATGTAAATGTTATGTTATGTTATGTTGCTTTAGATCCGGCCTTGGGCTATTACGTCAGTCTGAGATGGTGTTTCGCAGACAACGTAATAAGACTCGCTGTCTCGCTCACTCGCGTCGTAGGTACGCTCGACTGTCTCGCCGGCGGCGACATGTCGTCTGCGGTCGGTACGAACTTGCACCTTTAGCCGTGCTCATATCATTGTAACAAAGTTTCAACGTCCTCTTTATAATAACTAATTTGAAAGAGTTCCACTTACCGTCCTTTTTATAGGCCCCTATCTAGATCTAGAAGAGAAAAAATAGCTCTCCTTCATCATCATCTCTCCATGAAATCTCTCCACTTAAACTCGATAAAGTCGATAGAGGCCCAAAGTACAAGTGATACTCACTGGCTATTGAAGTTGTTCAGCTGATCCACGTCGACACTGTTGGCCAGCATCTTGCACGGCGGCACCTCGATAGTAGAGCTCGACTTGGCCCCGCTGTACGCAGACACACGGACTGTGAACCGGTGGTTCTCTGCAGACAAATTATTTATTAATTATATGTTAATTGTTCTTGTGAGCGTCATGGCTTTGTGAGCCTCAGTAACCGCCGTAGTGTTCTCGATATGATGTTACTGTATAACACTTGTCACGGCGTTGTTGACAGTTCTGATCTCATGAACTTGTTACTCAGACTGAATACATCATCTTTTCGTATCCGCCACTCTGTCACCTCACTCTTTCGCATACCATTCGCGGTGGCCAATTCTATCAGCTGCAGACTGCCAGGAACCTACAATTCTATCAGCTGCAGACTGCCAGGAACCTACAATTCTATCAGCTGCAGACTGCCAGGAACCTACAATTCTAGCAGCTGCAGACTGCCAGGAACCTACAATTCTATCAGCTGCAGACTGCCAGGAACCTACAATTCTATCAGCTGCAGACTGCCAGGAACCTACAATTCTAGCAGCTGCAGACTGCCAGGAACCTACAATTCTAGCAGCTGCAGACTGCCAGGAACCTACAATTCTAGCAGCTGCAGACTGCCAGGAACCTACAATTCTATCAGCTGCAGACTGCCAGGAACCTACAATTCTATCAGCTGCAGACAGCCAGGAACCTACAATTCTAGCAGCTGCAGACTGCCAGGAACCTACAATTCTATCAGCTGCAGCCTGCCAGGAACCTACAATTCTATCAGCTGCAGACTGCCAGGAACCTACAATTCTAGCAGCTGCAGACTGCCAGGAACCTACAATTCTATCAGCTGCAGACTGCCACGAACCTACAATTCTATCAGCTGCAGACTGCCACGAACCTACAATTCTATCAGCTGCAGACTGCCACGAACCTACAATTCTATCAGCTGCAGACTGCCACGAACCTACAATTGTATCAGCTGCAGACTGCCACGAACCTACAATTCTATCAGCTGCAGACTGCCACGAACCTACAATTCTATCAGCTGCAGACTGCCACGAACCTACAATAATTGCTATTCCGACGTGGACATTTTCAATATCTCAAAGACGCTATTTAAAAAGCGGATTCTATCGCAACTTAAGGACCAAAGTAAATAAATAAGTCGACAGTTCCCTCTGCAGACATAATATGATGTCACTTATTATCCAACTCGTGACTTATAAATTATTTTGTAACATCACCAGCGAGCGATGGTATGAAAGCAGGCTGAGTTCAAGTATCCTCCTCCTCCCTGTCATCACCTAGGCTGTGATTTGATTATTTGATTGTGTTATCATTATTAAAAAGTTAAGTAGGGGGGGACGCGTGTATCTTTTTCGCGGTTGAAGGGAGATTGTAATTTTTGGATTGTTCGTACGTGTTGTAAAACCAAATTGTTGGAAAAGCTGAAAGTATTCAATATAAAACCTAAATTACCTATACAAGAGTTGTTGTTATTTAAGTTCCTATTCATTCAGAAGTGGTATCGAGGACCGGCGAAAAAAGAAAATGAAGCGGCGCTTTGGTTGGTCGGACGATGCCAGGACGAAGAAAAAGCCTAGGACTCGTGATCGTGAGCTTAAGATCACTGATGATTCCCCTCCTCAAGCAAGCAGCGAGGATGATCCTGATCCGCCACCTCACGTCATCTTTAAGGAACTCGTGCCACAAAAGGTCGACAACACCGTCGAGTTACTTGGCCGAAAAAAGCCGTCCGCAGACGAAGAACAATCGTTTCCATAAAATGGAACGCCTCGTTCCGGATTTCGACCCAGACAACGTCGAGATGTGTGCAAAGTGTTGGTTAACCAAAATAGACCAACTGGGAGCGATTTATAACTAGGGTGACCAGGAGCGGTCGTTCCATGCACAGGCTGAACTCCAGGGTCAGGCGAGACTCTGGTACAACCGGCTAGACGAATATCAGTATACCTAGACGCAATGGAAGTCAATGAGTCCTAAGACATTCCCGAGACGCCGGGACTACTCAGAGTTAATGGAAGAACTAATGCATCGGAAGAAGACCCCGCAAGAACCGATAGCGCGATGTCTGGAGTGTAGCTGGTACTGGGGTGTGTGCAGTGGAATGCTGTCTGCGCACATACCGCCGTTGGACTATGTATATTCCCGGAAGAGAAGCCGTTGGGAAATGTGTAGTGGAACGTTGTCTGCACACACGTCGCCGTTGGGCTATGTGTATTCCCGGAAGAGAGGCCGTTGGGAAGTGTGTAGTGGAACGTTGTCTGCACACACGTCGCCGTTGGGCTATGTGTATTCCCGGAAGAGAGGCCGTTGGGAAGTGTGTAGTGGAACGTTGTCTGCACACACGTCGCCGTTGTGGTATGTGTATTCCCGGAAGGGAGGCCGTTGTGTAGTGGAACGTTGTCTGGCCACACGTCGCCGTTGGGCTATGTGTATTCCCGGAAAGGAGGCCGTTGGGAAGTGTGTAGTGGAACGTTGTCTGCACACACGTCGCCGTTGGGCTATGTGTATTCCCGGAAGAGAGGCCGTTGGGAAGTGTGTAGTGGAACGTTGTCTGCACACACGTCGCCGTTGGGCTATGTGTATTCCCGGAAGGGAGGCCGTTGGGAAGTGTGTAGTGGAACGTTGTCTGCACACACGTCGCCGTTGGGCTATGTGTATTCCCGGAAGGGAGGCCGTTGGGAAGTGTGTAGTGGAACGTTGTCTGCACACTCGTCGCCGTTGGGCTATGTGTATTCCTGGATGATAGGCCGTTGGGAAGTGTGTAGTGGAACGTTGTCTGCACACACGTCGCCGTTGGCCTATGTGTATTCCCGGATGAGAGGCCGTTGGGAAGTGTGTAGTGGAACGTTGTCTGCACACACGTCGCCGTTGGGCTATGTGTATTCCCGGAAGAGAGGCCGTTGGGAAGTGTGTAGTGGAACGTTGTCTGCACACACGTCGCCGTTGGGCTATGTGTATTCCCGGAAGAGAGGCCGTTGGGAAGTGTGTAGTAGAACGTTGTCTGCACACACGTCGCCGTTGTGCTATGTGTATTCCCGGAAAGGAGGCCGTTGGGAAGTGTGTAGTGGAACGTTGTCTGCACACACGTCGCCGTTGGGCTATGTGTATTCCCGGAAGGGAGGCCGTTGGGAAGTGTGTAGTGGAACGTTGTCTGCACACACGTCGCCGTTGGGCTATGTGTATTCCCGGAAGAGAGGCCGTTGGGCAGTGTGTAGTGGAACGTTGTCTGCACACACGTCGCCGTTGGGCTATGTGTATTCCCGGAAGAGAGGCCGTTGGGAAGTGTGTAGTGGAACGTTGTCTGCACACACGTCGCCGTTGGGCTATGTGTATTCCCGGAAGAGAGGCCGTTGGGAAGTGTGTAGTGGAACGTTGTCTGCACACACGTCGCCGTTGTGGTATGTGTATTCCCGGAAGGGAGGCCGTTGTGTAGTGGAACGTTGTCTGGCCACACGTCGCCGTTGGGCTATGTGTATTCCCGGAAAGGAGGCCGTTGGGAAGTGTGTAGTGGAACGTTGTCTGCACACACGTCGCCGTTGGGCTATGTGTATTCCCGGAAGAGAGGCCGTTGGGAAGTGTGTAGTGGAACGTTGTCTGCACACACGTCGCCGTTGGGCTATGTGTATTCCCGGAAGGGAGGCCGTTGGGAAGTGTGTAGTGGAACGTTGTCTGCACACACGTCGCCGTTGGGCTATGTGTATTCCCGGAAGGGAGGCCGTTGGGAAGTGTGTAGTGGAACGTTGTCTGCACACTCGTCGCCGTTGGGCTATGTGTATTCCTGGATGATAGGCCGTTGGGAAGTGTGTAGTGGAACGTTGTCTGCACACACGTCGCCGTTGGCCTATGTGTATTCCCGGATGAGAGGCCGTTGGGAAGTGTGTAGTGGAACGTTGTCTGCACACACGTCGCCGTTGGGCTATGTGTATTCCCGGAAGAGAGGCCGTTGGGAAGTGTGTAGTGGAACGTTGTCTGCACACACGTCGCCGTTGGGCTATGTGTATTCCCGGAAGAGAGGCCGTTGGGAAGTGTGTAGTAGAACGTTGTCTGCACACACGTCGCCGTTGTGCTATGTGTATTCCCGGAAAGGAGGCCGTTGGGAAGTGTGTAGTGGAACGTTGTCTGCACACACGTCGCCGTTGGGCTATGTGTATTCCCGGAAGAGAGGCCGTTGGGAAGTGTGTAGTGGAACGTTGTCTGCACACACGTCGCCGTTGGGCTATGTGTATTCCCGGAAGAGGGGCCGTTGGGAAGTGTGTAGTGGAACGTTGTCTGCACACACGTCGCCGTTGGGCTATGTGTATTCCCGGAAGGGAGGCCGTTGGGAAGTGTGTAGTGGAACGTTGTCTGCACACACGTCGCCGTTGGGCTATGTGTATTCCCGGAAGAGAGGCCGTTGGCCAGTGTGTAGTGGAACGTTGTCTGCACACACGTCGCCGTTGGGCTATGTGTATTCCCGGAAGAGAGGCCGTTGGGAAGTGTGTAGTGGAACGTTGTCTGCACACTCGTCGCCGTTGGGCTATGTGTATTCCTGGATGATAGGCCGTTGGGAAGTGTGTAGTGGAACGTTGTCTGCACACACGTCGCCGTTGGCCTATGTGTATTCCCGGATGAGAGGCCGTTGGGAAGTGTGTAGTGGAACGTTGTCTGCACACACGTCGCCGTTGGGCTATGTGTATTCCCGGAAGAGAGGCCGTTGGGAAGTGTGTAGTGGAACGTTGTCTGCACACACGTCGCCGTTGGGCTATGTGTATTCCCGGAAGAGAGGCCGTTGGGAAGTGTGTAGTAGAACGTTGTCTGCACACACGTCGCCGTTGTGCTATGTGTATTCCCGGAAAGGAGGCCGTTGGGAAGTGTGTAGTGGAACGTTGTCTGCAAACACGTCGCCGTTGGGCTATGTGTATTCCCGGAAGAGAGGCCGTTGGGAAGTGTGTAGTAGAACGTTGTCTGCACACACGTCGCCGTTGTGCTATGTGTATTCCCGGAAAGGAGGCCGTTGGGAAGTGTGTAGTGGAACGTTGTCTGCAAACACGTCGCCGTTGGGCTATGTGTATTCCCGGAAGAGAGGCCGTTGGGAATTGTGTAGTGGAACGTTGTCTGCACACACGTCGCCGTTGGGCTATGTGTATTCCCGGAAGAGAGGCCGTTGGGAATTGTGTAGTGGAACGTTGTCTGCACACACGTCGCCGTTGGGCTATGTGTATTCCCGGAAGGGAGGCCGTTGGGAAGTGTGTAGCGGAACGTTGTCTGCACACACGTCGCCGTTGAGGTATGTGTATTCCCGGAAGGGAGGCCGTTGGGAAGTGTACAGTGGAACGTTGTCTGCACACACGTCGCCGTTGGGCTATGTGTATTCCCGGATGAGAGGCCGTTGGGAAGTGTGTAGTGGAACGTTGTCTGCACACACGTCGCCGTTGGGGTATGTGTATTCGAATGCTGTCGGTACACCTATCGCCGTGGAATATGTGCAGCGGAAGTGCTGTCTGTGTACATATTGTCAGATCTAGTAGGAATGCATGTACGGGTGCTATCTGTACAAAGGTTACTGAATTTATGAGGCTGCCTGGTGCTGTTGCCTAGAGGTTGCTGGTAGTTGTGTGGGTAGTAATTGCGGTGCAATTGTTGCAGGATGGCCGAATGTAACATCACCAGCGAGCGATGGTATGAAAGCTGGCTGAGTTCAAGTATCCTCCTTCCAGTCATCACCTAGGCTGTGATTTGATTGTTATCATTATTAAAAAGTTAAGTAGGGGACGCTTGTTTTTGTCTATGCTTTTTCGCGGTTGAAGGGAGAAGAGAATTGTTCGTACTTGTTGTAAAACCTAATTATTGGAAAAGCTGAAAGTATTCAATATAAAACCTAAATTACCTACGCAAGAGTTGTTGTTATTTAAGTTCCTGTTCAATTTGTCTCTCACTCACACACACACAACACACCACACACCCCACATAACAAACAAACACACACACCCACATAACACATGCATACACAACACGCAAATGAACAACCCATTCCATTTCTTAATATACGTCGATCTAGTTTTGTTTCTCTACCTCCATACTTCCGAATTTAGCAGAAATCAGAATTAGATCTAACTTAATCATAGTATAATTAATAATTTTTTAAAGATTTTCTGCATGCCATTTACCATATGTTTAATTTAATCCTAAATAATGAAAGGCCGTAATTGGCCTAGGCTAAGATTATTTGTAAAATTTACCTATAAATTGTACATGCTGTGGACTTTGTAACAAATAAATAAATAAATAGACAATCAATGGACGACCTCTGTGGCGTTGCGGTCAAGGGAGAGGTCCCGGTTTCGAACCCCGGCTGGAGAGGACGAAAAAAAACCCCAGGTCTTCGATGTTTAGGTGTGTGACGTCGCTGTTTCTGGTTCCACGGCACAGGGTATCCTAGTGTGGGGCCAGAAGCAATGTTTGTGCCTGTATACAATTATAAAGAAATACATTGTATTTTTTTTAAAGTCCCTACAAGTCTGCTGCTGCTGGAATTAGACTTAACTCGAGTAAACTTTGACAACTCCATACAAATTTATATGGAGTTGTAAAAGTTTACTTGAGTTAAGATAGCTAGTGGCTGTTAGTAGAAAATACTGAGTTCTTTTCAAATGCAGTGTGCAAACAGCTATTGGGACCGATTCTGGAGGCTACGCAACTAACTAATTTAAAAAGTGTGTTTGAAAATGGAAGCTACAGCACAAGAACTGTTAGATACCACCAAAAGGCAAAAGGAGGTAGTATGAACTTAAATTTACGTCGACGTTTGAGTGGTACCGCACGATACCGAATTTACGTCGACGTTTGAGTGGTACCGCACGATACCGAATTTACGTCGACGTTTGAGTGGTACCGCACGATACCGAATTTACGTCGACGTTTGAGTGGTACCGCACGATACCGAATTTACGTCGACGTTTGAGTGGTACCGCACGATACCGAATTTACGTCGAAGTTTGAGTGGTACCGCACGATACCGAATTTACGTCGACGTTTGAGTGGTACCGCACGATACCGAATTTACGTCGACGTTTGAGTGGTACCGCACGATACCGAATTTACGTCGACGTTTGAGTGGTACCGCACGATACCGAATTTACGTCGACGTTTGAGTGGTACCGCACGATACCGAATTTACGTCGACGTTTGAGTGGTACCGCACGATACCGAATTTACGTCGACGTTTGAGTGGTACCGCACGATACCGAATTTACGTCGACGTTTGAGTGGTACCGCACGATACCGAATTTACGTCGACGTTTGAGTGGTACCGCACGATACCGAATTTACGTCGACGTTTGAGTGGTACCGCACGATACCGAATTTACGTCGACGTTTGAGTGGTACCGCACGATACCGAATTTTGAGGGGTCACGATTTAGAACCTTATGCCATGGTAATAAAATGTAAAACCTATAACGGCAAAGTCAATCGAGGGGTTCGTTATTTGGTTTTGACTCCTGAATAACCTGTGACGTCATCTCAAGTAATATCATGATTCAATCAAACAGCACACAGTCACCCACGGCTGGGTATAGCCCCATTCGATGAAACTTAGGCTGCATGAATTGAATGATTTTTATTTAAGATAATAAAAAATAATAAAAAATTCCTTAACCCCAGGCCGACCTCTGTTGTGGCTCTGCTTGCTTGGTTTGATCCCGGCTGGGGGTAAAAAAAAAAATACCCTAGGTCTTGTATGTTTATATGTGTGTGAAGTCGCGATTTCTGGTACCCACGACACAGGGTATTCTTGTATGGGGCCAGAAGCAATGTAAGTGCCTGCATGTAAATGATGTTGTTTTTCCATTACACCCCCTAAATCCCGCTCAAGCTTTACTATCGCTACAAAAACTAGCCTAAAACTTTCACCAAGCTCCAATCTATCTCTCCACCAAAATTCATCAAAAACGGCTCAGGCGTTTAATCATAAAAACCAAACATACACTTTCACCGCCATAAAAGTAGCTGATGTTATTCGGCACTTTCGCGCTGTTGTTGCATGTGTGCTGGTTGCCAATATGTATGTTGTATTTGGTTGTATGTAAGTATTTATCACAAGTTATTTTTTACGTAATTTTTACTATCTCTACAAAAAATACCCTTTCACCTTCACCATGCTCCAATCTATCTCTCCACCAAACTCCATCAATATCGTCTCAGCCTGTTAACCACAAAAGGCAAACATACACACAAACAGACACACTTACCGCTGTAGAAGTAGCTGATGTTATTCGGCACTTTCGCGCTGTTGTTGTATGTGTGCTGGTCACCGATGGGTATGCGATGTATGTTGTACTGTCGGCACAGGTAGCGGATGATGGGGGCTGGAGCGGAGATGGTATCCACCAGGTAGGTGTGGAAACCGAGGTAGCTGGAAAGCAGAGGGTAACAATTAAATTATTATAAAAATAACTATAAATAAAAAATTAAAATCCCCATCACAATAAATGAAAGCGTAAAAGATACCGATTATCGCAATATTCATTTCAATACAATATTCAATTCATCCGTATCGTAAAAAGTATTGCAATGAATAACTTGAAACCTTGGACACTACTTACACACATTGATCTAGCCCCAAACTAGGGTACTAGACAACGATACACATATTATATAGATAAATATCATACTAAGATAGACAAACAACCATGACTAGGGTACAAACATCCGTTCTCATCAAATAAATATTTGGCCCCACCGTGACTCGAACCCGGGACCCTTGGCTCAGTAGGCAGGGTCACTACCGACTCGGCCATTCGGGTCGTCTAATTATATTCCATTGACAGAGTCAATGTTTACGCTGGCAGTACTGACGACAGATATCTTGCAAATAATGTCAAAAAAATCTCTACTGACGTTTAACATTGGCATTTGAAATTCGATACGCGCGAGTTAAGGTAGACCAACCACTACAATTGTCATTTATCAGCGCTACCCCAAATTAGGTCATGACGTCAATGCTTAGTTTTCATTATTTTATTATAAATACGAATATCAACTTAGAATAAGCCAATATTGTATTAGTATAATCTTAGACGTTACTCTGTTCGTTTAATAAATCATTTTTATAAAGTTCACCAGTATTCCCATCTTAATTGGCGCTGCGGACAGGATCTCAACAGTTGGTTTGCCGTTACCGTACGTGCATCCACCATCCGTTTCTACGGTTTAGTTGAGACCCTCGAACAAATAAATTTATTAAGAAGCCGAGTCAAGTTCCTGTGGAGCCAAGCAGCCAAGCAGCGACGGACCAGGAACAAGGACCCGACAAGGACTGGACCAGAGGCAGAGGACACTTGGAGACTTGCAATATTCCGGAAGGACATGGGAGCTACGGGACTGTGAGTACACCTATTCACCATTCCTATTCTCTTCACTTCTGATACCCTGTTATAATATTTATACGTGTTGTTAGGGATTAGTAAACGCCTTGACATTATCGTGTGGATAGTAACATTGTTCGAGAATTAATTTCTGCTTGAATAGTTTCGTAGTAAGTAAGTAAATCGTTAGGTATAGTTAATTATCGGCAGTTTTTTTTAAACCGTCAAAATGGAAGATATAACTAGGGTTCCCGTGGAAATGGTTAAAATCAAACCAGTGTTCAATGGAGAAATCAGAGCACTACCACTATTTATTAAGAAATGTGAATATATTTTGCAAACTTTTCAAGGGGGGAACTTATTTCACGTGATTACCAGTCGACTTGCTGGGGAAGCTGCTAATTTAGTAGGAAAAAGGGAATTAATTCAAACATGGGATGAATTAAAACAACTCCTAAGCCAACACTTCGGTGATCCAAGGTCCGAAGATGGTTTGGCAATGGAATTAGAGTCCTTAAAGCGAAATAGAAGTGAAAGTTACGTTGATTTTTCACAGAATTCAACACTTGAGGAGTAGTCTGTTTTCAAAAATAAATGAAACAGTTACGGACGCAAATTTACGTGTGGCTAAACACCACATCTATGATAACACGTCACTGAATGTTTTCCTGTACAATTTACCGGCTTATTTAGTTAGGTTGGTGCGTTTGCGATATGTCACAATTTTGGAGGAAGCTTTGAAGATTGTATTAGAGGAGCAAAACTTTCAGACGGTGTATGATGCCAAGAACCCGAAAGTCAGCGCAAATCGAAACCAGACTGATAATAACAATCCTCCAAGATTTGACAACACGCAAAGGCTACCAAGTGCATCTGCACCCAACAACGCATCAAACGGACAAAGTAAATCATTTAAATTCAGAAATAATCGACAGCAGTACGATAATGCTATAAATAGATTTAGTGAAAATAATATGCAACACGGGCCTCGCGTAAGTAAGTCACCGCCAGTGCAAGCGCAAGCGCATCGTCAGCACCCCGCCGCCGCTGCCGTGGACAATAGGTACCGCATGGGCTATGACGTACAACAGCCCATCGCATCGGGTTCGAACACCGATGTAACAATGCGAACGGCTAGTTCAAGGCGCGTTAATTACACCGAGAATGATTACTATGATTCTCAACCGTGCAACTCACAAGTATGTGACGGTCAAAATTCTGTCCCTTACTGTGATCCAGTGGAAAATTTTATTTATTTATTTATTTATTTATTTTATTTATTCAGAAAACCAACAGCGTTACAGTTTAATTATCTTAATTAAATTACTTATTTACTACAGCCAATTATAGGTTTCCATAAATTACTTAATTCAAGACTCCTTAAATTATGGGGTTAGTAAAATAGATAGGTTATTTATTCGGAACTATGTTTTGTGTATTATTGAGAAGGGGTTGGTGTGAATGCAATGTGAGTGTGTGTGTATGTGAAGGGTGGTGTATAGCTATGATTGAAACTGTATTGTTATATTTTGTTATCCGCAGAGAGTGTCAAGAATTTTATGTTTAAAAATACTTTTGGAATGATGGTATACGTCAATGTCGGAGAAAGTTTTATTGTAGGTTCTAGCTATTCGAGTGAGGACAGAATTGTTGGCGTAATTGGTACGATGTGCCGGATGGTGGAATAGTGAGTTAGCTGTATGTCTGGTGCGGCGGCGCGGCGTGCACAGCGGCAGCTGGCTCACTAGCGCGGGGCAGTCCACGTGTGCGTGCGCCAAGTCGTACAGCAGAGACATGTCGGCGAGTGTGCGGCGCGCCGTAAGACTCGGTATCCTGTGTCGCGAGCAGCTCTCCTCATAGCCATCGATATATGCGTTACTCTTATAGGTAAGGTGTTTGAGGAATTTGGATTGAATTTTTTCAAGATTTTGCTGGTGTGTGATGTAGTGGGGATTCCAAATACTTGAAGCATATTCCAGTATACTACGTACATATGCGAAGAACACCTTTTTTATGCAAGATATATCCCTAAAAGGTTGGCAGGTGCGCAGTACAAACCCTAAGTTTTTGTAGGCTTTCCTGGTGATGATATCGACATGCTCGTTCATATTTAATTGGTGATCCAGGTGTACGCCAAGATCACGCACTAGTTGAACACGTTCAATACGCTGATCCTGGATTGTGTATGAGAAGTGCAAGGGACTGGTTTTCCGTGAAAAGGATATTAATTGGCATTTCATGGTATTAACTTTAATTCTATTAGTGATGTAGTATTTTGATAATGTGTTTAGGTCATTTTGAAGGTAAGCACAGTCCGTCGGTCCCTTGATATCCATAAATATTTTTGTATCGTCTGCGTACATAAGAAAGAACGCACTACTAAAGCAGGTGTAAATGTCGTATAGATAAGAGTTGTACAAGAGGGGCCCCAAGTGGGATCCTTGTGGGACACCAGATGATATATCCACGAAGTTTGATCTGAACCCACCAACCACAACCGCCTGTGACCTTTTGGTGAGGTATGATTGTATCCAGCGCAGTAGGTCCCCGTGAATTCCTAGGTGTTCCAATTTGCGCAGCAGGATGGTGTGATCCACACGATCAAAGGCCTTTTCGAAGTCAGTGTAGATCACATCAACCTGCCGACGTTTTTCCATTGAGTTAAGGCAGAAGTTCGTGAACAGAGCGAGATTCGTGGTAGTAGACCGGCCTCGGAGGAAGCCGTGCTGTTCGGCGGGTATTCCTTTTGATAAACAAAGATAGAAAGTGTCGTATACTAATTTTTCTAATATTTTGGAAAATATATTCAGGATAGATATGGGCCGGTAGTTTTCGACCTTTAATTTAGAGTTCTTTTTGTGTATAGGCACGATAAGTGCGGTTTTCCAAGCGCTCGGGAAAAATCCTTCCTTTAATGATCGATTATATAGAATAGTCAGAGGCCGGTGTAGCGCTTGGCGGCTACGAGAGATAAACGACGGAGGTAGGTTGTCACTCCCTGAACCTTTGTTGCAATCAAGTTGTTTAAGAGCTTCTAGGACTTGATTGTCAGTGAGCGTGATTGAGTGAACATCGAAAGTGACACCAGACTGTGATGGTGGTAACTCTATGTTAGGATATTCATCGGCCGGCGGGATAAAAACACTCTGGAAGAAGCTATTGAAGGCCTCGCAAATACTCCCTCCCTCGGTGTACTTTTTTTCTCCGTGAGTGATAAACTTAGGGTAAGAGGAGCCTGAACGTTTAGATTTTATGTATGAACAGAAATGTTTTGGCGATTCTTTAATTTTTAATTCCATTTGTCGTATGTAGTCAACGAAACATTCCGAGTGTATCTTATGCTGCCTCTTTCTAAGTAGGGAAAACTCAGCGTTGTCAAGAGGGTTCCGGAACCGCTTCCAGCGAGCGTGTACTTTAAGCTTTTCGCGGGAGATCTTGATCAGAGGTCGACTGTACCATATTGGATAGGTATTGCGTTTGTGTTTTAGAACTTTAGGGACGTATTGGTTTATGCTACTCCGCAGGTGTTCGTAGAAAACTTTGACGGCTTCGTCTACCGTGTTCCCGCTTAGTGCTGACTCCCAGTCTACCAGATTAAGAGCTTCAAGTATGCCGTCGTAATCAGCTCTGTTGAATTGAAATTTAAGGAATGGTCTAGCTTTCAGTGGTTTAACGGTAATATCGGAAGCGTCTATGCTAAATACAGGGTGGAAAGTATCCGGTTTAGATAGTGGATATTCTACTTCCGCCAAATCCACCGGAAAGCTTGAAAAGGCTAGATCCAACACGTTATTGCTAGTGTTTTTAGGATAATTGAATTGTGTAAGACCTAACAGACCAAACTCATCCAGTAGATCTGTAGCTAAGTTCTGTATTTCCACCGGTCCTTTTTTTTGTACTAGGGGGCCGTTGCTACTCCATTGTATACACGGAAGATTGAAATCACCTAACAAAAGGAAAGAGCTGTCCGTATTATTAGTGACTGCCAACGTTGCTTTGGATAAAAATGAGTTTATGTCTTGGGCTTGAATCTGTAGGTTCGTACAGTCACTTCGTATGTATGCTACCGCTATATGAAGATCAGAAGTGGAGTTAAGGTTCTTACCCGGTATTGTGATCCAGATAGTGTCAGTGGGAGAGCATCCCCATTCCTCCCTAACGTAAGCGCATAGATCGCGTTTTATACAAATCATAACTCCACCGCCAGTTTGTTTGTTTGTCATAGTAGTGTTCCGATCACAACGGAAAACCTCGTATCTTTGGTCACACAGTTCAGAGTCTAGTATACCTGCATGTAGCCACGTTTCTGTGATCGCGATAACATCGAAGTTGTTCTGTAGTATGTTATTGAACAGAGTGTGACATTTTGTACGCAGCCCGCGTACATTTTGGTAATATATGGATAGTTTGCTAAGCATTATGACGGTGTGTTGTCATAAATCGCTGACTGGGCCAAGGCCTATACCACGGAATGTAGGGAGTGGCGTCGTTCGTATTATAGGGTATGTATGGGACTCGGAGTATACCAAATATAATAATCACAAAAAGTTCGATTGTGCTTACATGCTCTATGCGGGAGCGAGATGTCATGATTGTATCACTCAATGCAATGTGTGTGTATGGAAGGATAGTGTGAAGGTGTGTTTGTGTGTGTGTAGTGTAATAGTAATAATAGTATGTGAGTATTAGTATATTTATGAAATATGAAAATACCAACTTATCTGGATTTATGCGATATTCTAGAGTTAATTCATATTTTAATGCGCTAGATTGAGGGCGACAAATCATTAAACTATCTTTTTTAGATCGTCTTCGCTGGCCACATGAATAATTTGAGTTTTGTCGCCCTTCCTCACAAAAATTCGACAATTTTTTATCCATATAAATGTGTACATTTTTGCTGTGGCGAGTTGACGTACTTTTTTATACAAATTTCTATTTTCAATCGTCAGATGTTCATTTACGAATATGTCTTTTCTCTCGCCTGGTAAACCTATGTCTTGCGTAGTGAGTCCCTTGTTTTTGCGAACACCGTGAATTATTGAATCTTTCAGTACGCGGTTCCTGACTTTGGTGATGATGGCTCGGGGGACTCCGGGGGTTTTCTTCATCGGCTGGATCCGGGTCGCGAACTCGAGGTCTGTTGCTGCCAGGGAAACACCAACATGCTTGGCAATGTTCGTAACGATGTCGGAGAGCACCTCATTCTTTGACTCCGGAACATTAGTTATTTCAATGTTTTGTAGTCTGTCCCATTGAAGTTTCATATTTAGGTTGGATTGGACTTTGCTTAGGTCGCTCTTCAGTTCCGATATTTCAATTTCTTGGCTCTTGCATGTTTTGACCAGCTTTTCCACACTGCTGAGACGCGTCTCGAAAGTATCTTGGCGGTCGCTAGAGAAGCTGGTTGAGGCTTCCACTTCGGTGAGGCGTTTGTCCATGCCAGATAAGGACGAAATGATACCGGCGTTGCTCACAGTTAGCTTTTGGACATTGGATTGGAGTTGATTTAAAGTTGAGTTGAAGTGGTCGAGTTTTTCTGTGAGAATCGTGGTTACAGACGAAGAAATTTTAGCAGCAATATTTTGGTTCAGCTCAGCCCTCCATGCTGCGAATTGCCTATCAAGATGAGTAGTGTCGCAGTCCGGCACTTTCCTCTTTTTAAAACTTGTCGTCGCACACTCATCTGCCCGGCTTGCGGCGGAGGGCGTGCCCCCAACAGTAAGATCCGGGCTAGAGGCTGAGAGATGTTTATTTTTCTGATTGTCTGGTGTTTTCTTTGGAGAGTGGCCAAGACCCATTGTGGTTATTCTTGATCAATCAGTGTATTTTTCAGTATGAGTATTGTAGCGGCCTCTGTGTGTTCGATTCGAAATGTGTAACTCTGCTACTCGTTCATAGATGGCGTTACTGAGCAGTGTGTCTTGTCTTGCCTTGAGTGATTTTTGAACGCGGCCTTATATTTTTGTGCTGGTCACACAATGGCTAGTTGTCAGTTTGACAGTGTAGTGTCAGTCCAATGATTTCGTGGGAGTGCTCCTAAAACACGTAAAACACTGTGGTTGTATGTCTATTGTTTTTAAGTCTGTGTCTTTGTGTGAGTGTGTTTTGAACCAACAGAAGTGTTGTGCAGTACCTTGATCGCCTCTGCTGTCCAGGAATGCTTGATTTTCGCCAGGATATCTGGTGGATTTTCACTGCCGGTATTAGTTCCTTCACCTCAACACGATAAATTGTTCCGAAAGTTCCGGGAAAATAACTTTTAGTAAAAATAAGTATAGGAGAAATTCAAACAGAGTGCTACCTTGACGGGGCAGGGTTGCCAGCTTTTTTTTCACGTAGATGCCTCGATGATAGAGAGAAAATAAAACTAAATTGTAGTAAGCGTTTGAATTTGCCGCATATTCGTGTACCGGAACTTAACGCCGTTTTCACGATAGATACGGGTAGTACTCGGTCTTTTCTTAGCCCAAAGGTTGCTAACGAATACTACGCAAATTCAAAACAAAACGAATCGTTTGAAGTGATTAGTACACATGCCTCAAGCAGGCACAATGAGGTAGTTTATATCAACTTGCCCAACATTTTTTACACAAATCAAAAGCATAAATTTTATGTTTATTCTGTGGATGAAAGGTATGATGGTCTGATAGGTAGTGACTTGTTGAAACAACTGAACGCGAAAATTTATATGAAGTCTCAAACACTCTTTACAGATTATACAAAAATACCAATAATTTAGGTGTGAGATGAGAGTCAAGTTACCAGTGAACTTGTTGCACGGAGAAGGTATTCTAAATTATACCCAATTCAGCAATGGAGTTCGAATGCCAGCCGCTATAGTGAAATGCACTAACGGCTTCGCGACGACTGTAATTCAGAATACAACTGAATTGCTTCATAAATTAACGGTTACGGCCCCATTCAATGGAGAGTTGTTTCATCAAGAATCGCATAACGTAAATTCAACTCACCTGAAACGGTCAGGAGTTCAACAAGATGTTGATGAATTATTAGAAAATAATCTTAATAAACTTAGACTAGACCACATGAATGAGGAAGAAAGAATGACAATAGGTAGTATATGTAGGGAATATAGGGATATATTTTATTGCGAGGATATACCGTTATCCTTCAGCAACCAAGTGAAGCATAGTATTAGAACTAAGAACGAAGAACCCATTAACTTAAAAGCACATAGGTTACCTCCTGTTCAGACTCAGGAAATTAAGAAACAAGTGGGTAAAATGTTACGCGATAACATTTCAGGAATCACACTCACCGTGGAGTGCCCCGGTTCACCTCGTGCCAAAAAAATTTGATGCCTCGGGTGAACAAAAATGGAGAACGGTCGTTGACTATAGACGACTGAATGAGATAACGACTGACGACAAATACCCTTTGCCAAATATTAATGATCTTTTTGATATGCTAGGCAAGAGTATGTACTTCACTACGCTCGATCTTGCCAGTGGGTATCATCAGATAGAGGTAGAACCAGATGATAAATGAAAAACAGCTTTTAGCACCCCGTTTGGGTATTTTGAATTTCACAGAATGCCGTTCGGTTTGAAAACTGCACCTGCAACATTCCAAAGAGCAATGGACAATGTGCTCAGTGGGTTGCAAGGAATACACTGTCTTGTATATCTTGATGATGTCATCATATTTTCAAAAAGCCTACCAGAACATGTGGAAAAATTAAAAGCTGTCTTTGAAAGATTTCGTCAAACTAATCTGAAAATTCAGTTAGACAAATCGCATTTCCTTAGGAAGGAAGTTTTGTATTTGGGACATACAATAACCAGTGAGGACCTTAAGCCAAATAATGATAAGATAGACGCTGTTTTAAAGTACCCAATCCCCCAGACAACAACTGACATTAAAAGTTTCCTAGGATTAATAGTATATTATAGAAAGTTTATTAAGGATTTTGCAAAAATCACAAGATTTTGCAAAAATTACGGCTTGTTTAAAGAAAGGGAAAAAGATAGTATTGAATGAGGAATACGTGAACAGTTTTGAAACTTGCAAGAAGCTGCTAACCAATGCACCCCTTCTTCAGTTTCCCGACTTCGACAAACCATCTGTGTTAACCACCGACGCATCCAATTTTGCCATAGGTGCCGTTTTATCACAGGGAACAATCAGGTCAGACAAACCCGTAGCCTATGCTAGTAGAACTTTAAGCTATACTGAGAGTAGGTATAGCACGATAGAGAAGGAGCTTTTAGCCGTAATATGGGCTGTAAAGCACTTTAGGCCCTACCTCTATGGTAAAAAGTTTACAATCTACACAGATCACAGACCATTGGCATGGCTGTACTCACTGAAAGAACCGAATAGCAAGCTCACACGTTGGCGTTTAAGGTTAGAAGAATATGATTTTGAGAACAAGTATAAGAAAGGACAGCAAGACACGAATGCTGACGCCCTTTCTAGAGTGAAGATTAATGCCATAGATGATGATTTAGATTCTATAATAGCGAACGTGGAAAACGAAGATCGTGTACTTGAGGTTAGGAGAGAGTTAGAAGAATTAAATAAGAATTTGCAGAAGAATCATAGGCCACAACCGGAGATGATGGAAATTTCAGAATCCGAAGTTGGACAGCCATCTGAAGCAATAGAACTTTCAGATTCAGAATGCGAGCAGTCACCTGAACTGATATAAATTTCAGATTCAGACGACGGCGCTACAGCAAATTCAATATCAAATAGGGAACATGAAGGGATACCTATTTTGAAAGAAGCGATAGACTGTAAACCAAAACAGATTTTGGTTCAGACATGGTTCAAAGATAAACTATACGTTAACGATATATCTAATAAGAAACAACGTATACTTATACGAATACGATACGTATACGAAGTATTCATGCCCTTTAACAATGAAAAATTAACAAAGGATTTTCTTAAATAATATATAGACACGAAATACAAATACTTTATTTATTTTGAGAACCCAGATTTCAGGAAAACTTTTTCAACTGTAATAACAAGACTCTATAAGAAGGGAACGCTGAAGTTGACTGAATGTACGGAACGTATAGTTAACTTAACCGATTCTGAACAGGACCAACGAGAGGTCATTATAAAATATCTTGAAGGGAAAACGTGTCACAGGGTATTAATGAAACTCTAATGAAATTAAAACGTCACTACTGGTGGCAAAATATGAAGGAACAGGAACAGCTATTATAAATTCATGCAAACAGTGTAAAAGAATGAAGTATGAAAGGAAACCCATAAAACCATGTATACAGTTCACACAGAGTCAAAGCTCACCATTTCAGGAAGTCTTCATGGACTTATTGTACATTGATAGTAAATACTATCTAACGGTAGTCGATGCTTTTAGTAAGTTAGGACAGGCCATTAATATACCGAATCGCAGTAGACCAGAAGTAGTACAAGCTTTAATAAAATATTTCAGCATGTACGGATTAGCCAGGAAAATTAATTGTGACTCAGGTACTGAATTTAATAATGAGTTAATCAAAGAACTTTTGAAGTTGTATAAAATTGAGCTGCACATAGGTACTCCAAATAGTCCCAGCTCAATGGCGGTAGTGGAGCGATTTCACTCAACGATTATCGAAATCTATCGTTTAGCGAAATACGAGAAAAGTGACATGGATGCAGCCTCCGTAATGACTTACGCAATCATGGCGTATAATAAATCCATTCACTCTGCTACTAACTTCACACCATTTGAAATAGTTTTCGGCAATACAGATTCTAGCAATGTGTTTGATATTGATAGAGAAAGAAATCTCATGCAAAAATTGTTACAAGACCATAGAAAAAGGTTGAAGGTTTTATATGAATATGTCACAGAGAAGCTTCATGAAGATAAAGTTAAAGTCAGGGAAAAGAGAGGTGGAGAAGAACCACCTGCAATCAAAGAAGGTGACGACATTTTCATGAAAAATACTAGGACGCGAAAAGCGAAAGACTTGCCGCGTTATGAAAAGGCTAAAGTAATAGGTAAACCGAATAGGAATATAATCCCAGTAGAATTAAAGAAAAGAAAGACAAGAGTGGCAATTAAGAATGTTAAACGTCCTCCACAGGTTAAGCCAGGTACTTCTGGTACTGATCGGCTCGATCCACAGCCTGGAACTTCAAAGTCTGGAGACAAATCCGGGAATAGCTCCGATGAAACTTGGGACGGCAGTGATGAGGATTAACTCGTGGACTATTTTTAAGACATTAGATTTAGACATATTGCTAAGCCAAGTTGATGCTAATTTTCAACAGTATAATCAATTAAATGTAACAATTTCAAATGATAGCGAATTTAAAAATCAACTAGGTAGTTTGTGTAGACAAATAGAATCATTAGAATCGATAATAAGAGATAGGATAATTCAGAATTTACCCTTTTCTAGATTTAAACGTGCATTATTTAGCCCTTTAGGTTCATTAGTTAAGTCTATTTCAGGAAATTTAGATGAAACAGATGCAGTACGTTATGATTTAGAGATAAGCTATCTTAAAAATGCAGAACATTCAGTAGAACGCAAAGTGTCATTAATGGTAAATGCCCTAGATAAATTCGCTAATATATCGCAAAAGATCAACATGAACGTTAACATTTTGAGTAATAAAACTGTAGAAATAGAATCATTTTTAGAAAGAGAATCTAAAAGAGATAATGTTTTATCTCTTATGAATAGCCTGTTTCAAATTTCGAATAACTTTCACACTATTAACGACTTCTTTCAGGAAACTGAGACAGCCATAGCTTTCAGAAAATTACATGTTCTACACCAGTCTATAATTAATACCACAGAACTTATCCACATACTTTTAGAAGTAGAAAAACATGCTCATTTAATTTACCCAGTAAATAAGGCGAATTTACTTAAAATAGAACATAGTATTATTCTTAAATCTTATATTAATAATAATAGATTAGTTTTCGTATTAGAAGTTCCATTGATAGAAGTAAACACGTATACATATTATAAAATTATTCCTATCCCTGTCTATAATCCTAAAACCCTGAAAACCACTACCATTATCCCTGAACACCCTTACCTTATGGTGAATAGGTTGAAATACAGGCCCATAGTAAACCTATGCGACGAGATCGAGGACAATAAGTTCCTGTGTTCGAGCGATGACGTCGTACCATACTCTACAGAAACCTGCATAGAACAGATCATGATGCTGAAGGAAAACTGCACCAGGTGTCATCAACACATCATACACTTAGAGAAGGAGAAAATACAAGGGATCACCGAAAACTTCTGGCTGATATACTCTGAAAATGAATTGATAATTACAGAACACTGCAACGAAGAAGTGTTCAGACAAACTGAAACACTGAAACGAACAAACTGAAGGGACCTTCTTTCTACAACCAAGGAGCCACTGTAACACCGAAGTCGGAGAGGTATTCATTTCAACACCCACAAACACCTCGACCAGTATGCAGCTACCGTTCGTACAACTACCAGAGCTGCGACATCCCATCAGACAAGAGGAAAAGCAACTGGACCTACAAAACGTGGACTTCAGCGACATCAAAGACGTTATTACCAGTGCTAAATTCAGTGTAAGTGAAACTATTTCGGACGATTTTATCTATGTTGTGAAAAATATTAGTGTTTGGACTATTTTATTGTATGTTTTTATGTTTTCATTTGTTGTTTTTGTATTGTTTAAATTCAGAATATTTACAAATTGTATAGGACGAAATTCTCCGAAACCAAATCTGTCGGCTCTAGATAATTTCGATCTTAAGGGGGGAGGAGTTAAGGTAGACCAACCACTACAATTGTCATTTATGAGCGCTACCACAAATTAGGTCATGACGTCAATGCTTAGTTTTCATTATTTTATTATAAATACGAATATCAACTTAGAATAAGCCAATATTGTATTAGTATAATCTTAGACGTTACTCTGTTCGTTTAATAAATCATTTTTATAAAGTTAACCAGTATTCCCATCTTAATTCGCGCGCAAGATAAAAATTGGCCCACAAAGATTTGTCCATCAAACCAGCTACAGTTGATTCAGAGTTATTGTTTTCCACGGCTGGTTTAATTCACACGGACATCAGAAATCGACAAAAACTGGATACTTTAAAAATATTATGTTTCCTTAATACGACATTGCTTGAAATTAATTATAAATATTAAATATTAGTTTAATACAAAATGAATCAACACAAATTAATATTTATTTTACTCAATTATCTCGTTTTAAAAAAATATGCATTGGTTATCGTAATCGCTATTACGATGCATTCGTATCGTATCGCTGCATCCCTAATTAAAAGGTCTAAAATTTACCTTGCTGCTGATAACTTTCGCACCACTGCACAGATTTTAATGAAACATATCAAAGAACAAACCGGAAATTGAATTAAATCTCTACTCGTTTGACCGCTAGACCGCAGACACACACACAGATGGACTGATGCCTCGACATCCTTTTTCAACGAGAGTCTACGAACAATCCGACTGTTAGAGTATGGAGTAGGCAGCAAACAGTATGCAACTTTCTGTAATTGGAGTTCTTGGGAGAAGGACTCTCTATTTTGATTTGGAGCCACTGTCGTTGCCTTGTCCCCACCGAAGGGCACAGGCCTTTACTAGAAATCGAATAAGATTGAGCCACAATCCATCAATCTGGCCCAGTGCGGGTTGGTGGAGGGGTGTAGGGCTACTTCTTCTTCTTCGGGTGCCATCTCCTATCGGAGGTTGGCGATCATTAGGGCAATCTGCACACGGGATACTGTCTTCCGGTATAAGCATGTTGTGCATATCCCGAACCATTCTCGGAGGTTTTTAAGCCAGGAGGTACGTCGGCGACCGGGCCCACTATGCTACTAAACACAAGCCTCACACAAGCCTATCGCAGGCTCGCGCTATCTCTCTCTCTCCCAACTCGATGAAACGTGACTTCCGAGCCTGCGATAGGCTTGTGGTGAGTAGCATCGGGGCCCGGGTCTTCTGCGTCCCTGTATCTTTCCCCGCATTATGAGCTCGAGCAGATTATATTTGCTGTTTCGCACCACATGTCCGAATTTTTATTGTCTTCATCAGTTCTAATCCTTTCTTTATTCTCTCCAAGGGCCCAATTCTGTACTGGCGATTACATCGCGACCGCTCCGAGGGGCACGAAATGCCGTGTTTGGCTTGTCGGCGGCACCTATTTTGTTTGGAGACTGACTGTCAAATGCGGCGTTTCGCGCCCTTCGGAGCGGTCGCGATGCGATCACGATGCAATCTCCAGTACAGAATTGGGCCCCAGGACTGCAAAATATGTTATTATTCTATCTGTCAATGATATCTTCAACATCTTTCTGTAAACCCACATTTCAAACGCGTCCAACCGCTTACCATTGTTTGAGTTAGGGTCCATGCTTCAGCTCCGTACAGGACGATTGAAAATATGTCGCATCTTACTAGACGGCACCTTGTGGATAGTTTGAGGTTGCGGTTGCAAAGAATGTGGCTCGCCTTCGTGAACGCACTTCGAGCCTGTTCGATACGGCATTTCACTTCCGTACTGTGATCGTCTTGATCATTCACAATAAATCCCAAATATTTGTAAGGATGTACTCTCTTCAATGGACGGTCTATAACTTGGAGAGCAGCTGTTGTTCTGGGAGTATGTCCAACTACCATGTACTTGGTCTTCTTTGTCAGTCCACTTTCTGCACGGAATGTTTCCCCATGTGAAAGAAGTTTCTGTAGATCTTCGATCGCGCTGGCGAGAAGTATTGTGTCGTCCGCATATCTGATGTTATTAAGCGGTCTCCCATCTATAACAACTCGGTTGCTTCCTCAAAATCTTCCACGAAGATACTCTCCGCACTGACGTACTCCACGTAGTATCTCTACATAATCAGTGAGCTGTTGTTAAACGCGTACATTTCCAGTTTGCTGACAGTTCAGGTTTCATATATATGCGATATCTCCAGAGTCCAGGCCAACGGTATCGAGAACTTGTATCAATTTATCGTGTTTGACACGGTCGAACGCCTTCTCGTAATCAATGAAGCTGATGTACACGCTTTGATTCATATCCCAGCAACGCTGCAAAAGGACTTGATATCCAAACGATGCATTACGTGTACTAAACGTGTAGGGCTAGTGGCCAACCCCACCAGCAGAAAAATTTTAAAATTATACCTATAAGTCAAAATAATCTACAAGAGCAAGCTTATAGGTGAGCGAGACAGCGAGCGTAGTTACCTAGCTGCCATCTCGCTCACTCGCTAGGTAACTGCGGTGGCTGTCTCGCACCCCTCGCGTCGACTTCACGTCGCCTGCAGCCATCGTCGTCGATGAAATTGCAACTTAAAGAAAAACTGATATGTCTTAAAAAAGCTACAATATATTAAACTGATCTGCTCCAAAGGCACTGGAGGCTTAAACACCTGATTGGTCTTCGGGTTGCACACAGCGTCTACCCTCCTTTGTCCCAGCTCCGACCTCACAGTGCGAGGGAACAGGTTCATATCCTAATACATACCCCAATGTCGACAATGTACTTATCCCTGGTCACGTAGATTGTGCAACGTAAATAGTTGGTTGTTCTTCTATCGCCCCAAATTACATACTTTGGACCACATTATGTATCTCCTGAGATACACAGGTAATTGTTATAGGCAACAAATATAATGATCACCAAAATGTTTTTTTCTTACCCAAAATGGGTAAATGATCACCAAAAGGTGCAGAAATTATCAGGGAAAAATACTGCTGCATCTTAGGTGAAAGGTAAAGGGGGTGAGCGAAGCGAAGAACCCTTTATCCTTCGTGTTAGGTTGAACATGTAAGAACAACAAAAAATACTTAAAACATAAACTTATGTATACAAAACATAAAAAGAAGTTTGGAGATCATTTATCCAACACAACTCGGTGATCATTTACTAATTCTGGCAGTCATTTCGAATTTATTGGTAGTTTTTTTTTGTTATCGTTTATTGTGTTTAAACGGTTATATACCTGGCAGTGTATCTTTAAATATACATTCCATAATTCAAAGTAATACTTTCTATAAATAGTTAAATATCCTGCCATGCCAAAAATCCATGATATTAACCTGATCTGCTCCAAAGGCATCGGAGGTTTGAACACTTGATTGGTCTTCGGACTGCACACGGCGTTCACCCTCCTCAGCCCCAGCTCCGACCGCACAGTGCGCAGGAACAGGTTCATATCCCGGGTCGACTCGAACGTGAAAGCGAGCAGATCTCGATTGGCTATCGTCGTTTCGAGGTAGCGAGCGTACTTCGGGTCGGTAAAGTTTATCTGTAGAACAAAATATCTCTTTATACATACATATGCTCACGCCTATTTCCCGGAAGAGGGGTAGGCTGAGACCAAAGACCTCCACCTGCTCCGATCCTGGGATACATCTCTCGCTTCCTCAACATTCATAAGTCTCTTCATGCAGGCTCGCCGGTTACGGGTACTTCGTATTTGCTCCTTCACTAACAAATCGCCGATTTGGTCTTTATAGGACCTTCTTGGGCGACCTCGTCCGACGGCTCCTTTCACACCCGCTGTATAAATCTGTTTCGTCAATCTCCTTTCATTCATCCTTCCTATCTCTTTGTATTTTTATTTCTATAGGGTACAACTGTGCTACTCCTGACACGTCTGGGAAAATGCGTTCTTAGAACATTTATACATTTATACCTTGCTTTTGACCCCACACTAGGGTACCCTGCGAGAAACAGAAACAGCGCTGTCACAACAATTGAAGTATGAACATCCAAAAGCCGGAGATTACTCCCTTCTCCAGCTGGGACTCGAATAAATGACAAGTTGTTGGCTCACTCCTGTTAGAACTGTCAGGCCCGGATGTAAAAATGACAAGTTTGACTATTACACTCAGTCATTATAAGCTCTTATTTAGTTTCACCTGCCTCAGGTCATGAATGTCTGTGATCAAATCGTGCAAGTTAAATTTGACCTCCTTCCCAGTTTCCGATTGAACTGAAATTTTGCATGCTTATGTAAATCACATGACAATGCAATATTTTGATGACATGGAGCTGATCTGATGATGATTTCAAATTCAGAGTTTTTTTTTTATTGAATATAAATAAATAAAATTTTATTCAGCGTCAAAATTATACTTACTTATAACTAATATACTATATAATATACTAATAACTACAAGTTAAAAAAGACTACACCGTTTTGGAAGGTGGGCCTCGGGGTTAAGAAGATACGGCAAGAAACTCCCCATACCTTTTTTTTTTAAAGTGACTTTACAACAGGTACTGGTTTCGGTCTAAGAAAATTCGCCGGCGAGTGATAGACTTGATCCATTGCCCCTCGTCGAATTTCTGTGCGCTGAGATGGTATGGACCATGCAGTTTTGTCATCTAAGTATTCCTTAATACTATAATAGGACTTTCTTATCAGCTGATGGAGACGGAAGGTGGCCATGGCAACTATGTAGTAAAACGACGCATCGAGTCCGGGCTCGTTGAATTCGTCGCGACAACTACTCTGGTCCTAGATAAATTTCTTACCTAAATTGGGTTAGGTTTTTTTTTATGGCTTGTTTTAAGGCTAAGGAACGTCGTCGATTTCAGATTGAAAAGACACTCCCTCGCTTCATACGCTAGGTAATGCCGCTGGATAGGTTCAGTGCGGTACCTCCAACAACATCGGCTCGCACACCGCGTCTTGGAAGAGGTGCGCATTCTGCCGGAACCACGTGACTGCGCGTGCGCAATCCTCGCTGCTCTGCTGCAGCACTTGCAGGCGCTTCTCTCCCACGTCTTCCAGCTGACGGATCCTGCGGGTTAGCAGCGGAATCTGCTTAATTAAACGCTATTTGACTGATTGACAGACAACGTACAACCTAAACTGGTGGACCTAGATTCATGAAACTTTGTACAGGGGTTCCTTATATTGAGTAGGGTAACACTAGGGATTCGGCGAAATTCATTTATTTATTTATTTACATAATCTATTTGTGCCATTACAGCAAAGCCAAGTCGACACAAATATACAAAATTAGAAAATACAATACAATTTAATTATTACAAATTAATTTACCATAATAATTTCAATTATAATAAGTTCAATTCAATCGTATAAATGCAGTTACCATATTGTCATTATATCCATAAACATTAGAGAAAATAATTACAAGACTACACTATCATGCAATCTTCTCACAGAACCTTCCACATTCTCGCATAATATCCCTCCATGCATCAACAAACAGATCATTCAATGGTGCTGCGGCCAACAGTGCATTGAGGCTATTCCGTGCCCGGACCAGCGGAGACTGCAGGCGCGCCACCGTGCGGTGCGAGCCGCCCGCTAGCAGTTGCGCGCGTAGGTAGTTGTCAGGCACGTAAAAGAAGGAAATGGGAGTTACAACTTGCATGAAAATTAAAAACTACTTGACTTATGAAGCTGAAATTTTGCAGGTAGATAGTTTATAGGTGCGAGACAGTTAACATGAGTGTTTTCCAATTTTCCCCCATCAAGAGGGAAGGGAAGGGGTTTAGGGTGAACTTTCTATGAAAAAATATCAATATGTATAACTAAGTTTATAGATACTTCAGTTCTGTATCCAAATTTGCCCCCACGAGTGAATAAACTTGACCCGTGAAGATGTGGCACTGGGCCAGTATCAAGGGTAAAAAAGGAAATTGAAAATTCAAGAAGCGTCTGTATACAAGATACTTGGCCATTTTTACACTTAATTTTTTATACTTTAGATATTTACATATACTTAGCAAACGTCATTTTATGCTTCTTCTCTACATTGGACCACCGTGGGAGAAGGAGGGCGTAGAAACTCCTACAGATTGATTTACAGATCTCTTTTAAAAATTGGTTGTGCTTAACTAATACAAATATTGAAAAAATACTAAGAAGTAATAAATCATTACAAAATTATTAACAGCAGGGTCTGTGTTGAGCCAGATTAACCCCATACAGTCCCGTCATTTAAGTAATCTTGAACATTGTAATATCCCTTTTCGACAAATTCGCTTTAACATGCTTTTTAAATTGCTCCACGCGGGTGAAGCCGCTAGTAACGGCTAGTTCATTATAAATCTGTACCACCATGCCGACTGTCACTCAAAATGGAGTGGCTAGAAGTGGGCACAACTGTGCTTCTGCCACCACGTATGGGAAAATTGGTGACGCTTTGTTATGTTCCTTTGTTTACTTCTTAGACGTGTACGTGCTGCACGCGTTTTCTTTTTAGCGTTCCGTTCCCCAAGGGTGCGAAACGGGACCTTATTACTAAGCCTCTGCCGTCCGTCTGTCCGTCTGTCACCGGGATCTACCGGATCATCCGAAATAGGTAGAGAGCTGAAATTTTCACAGTAACAACAAAAAATAAGACTTACGGGTTTTTAAGAATTAAAAGTAGTATACATATAATACAAGAGATTATTTGTATGGCCATTTTCTTAGCCATTTTTTTTGTTTTGCGAACTGAACTGGACTTTCCCGATAAGTATAATATTAAGTTATTTATCATATATATGTGATTTTATTTATGTAAATAAGTTACTTAATTTCTATCCACTTCCGTTTTCAATAAGCAAAGAGTTTCGCTAAGCTGAGTACATAGCTCAATACTTACATAAATAATATACAACAATAATAATATACACCACTCTTTTTCAATGTTGCGATGTACGGCCTTGAATGTAGACCAACCAAGTATTTAATATTCTATTATTAAAAATTAAACAGGTTTACTTATACAATGGTATAAGAGTTTGGTTTATCTGAGGTGAGGATCCCTTCGTGTGCCGGTCCGACGTCCAGTTTTTTGTTATTTCTTACCTGTTCTGATACAGCCTGATCTGCGGCATCACGTTGATCTCCAGGTCATACTGCGTCTCCATTTTCCTCTTCTTCAGATTCTCAATGGCCGCGTTTGTCTTCGCTATCGGCTTGTGGAGCTCCATCAGCTCCATTTTTACTTGCTCCTCTGAAAAAAAGGACTTGGATGTTTGTATGCGTGTGCCGTCGCTGTTTCTGGCTCCCATGACACAGGGTATCCTAGTGTGGGGCCAGAAGTAGTACTACACGACAAAGTTAACTTGGCACCCTCGAGGAATGCGTTTCCCCTCACTCTCGCCCTCGACGCGTCAGTGGGACAGTAACGGACGCTATGACGTCAGCAGAGCGAGGTGCCAAGTTCAAGTTTGACGTGTGGTATGAGCTTAAATAAAGCCTTTACCCACACGGGGTGGTGGAGGCACGTTGCGTCCACGTTTGGCCAGTTATTCAATACGCCATTTTAAGTGAAAAGAAGCTAGCCAATCGCCGCGGCTATATGAAACAAAACATAAATATGAACCAGTACAAAGCCGACTAGCACCACACTTGTGGCAGCCGCTGAACCCTGTTTAAACACAATTAAAATACAACACTACTCTGGTAAGTGGGAACCTGGCTGACTACGTAACTCCACCTTGTTGTACTTATGTTGTGTTAACCTGTCCACTCGCGGATGAACACCTAGTATGAACTTGCATTACATTTTAATTTACCTACCGTCCACTCGCGCATGATCACCTAGTATGGACTTGGAATTATATTTATATTTATTTTTATAAAATAATTACTACTACCCACTATTATTTTTTATTACTGGCAATACAATACAAGACCGGTATCTCACACTTGATTGGTCGAATGACTGAGTAAATGAAAAAATAAAATAATCGGTAATGTGGCTGGCCGCCATGACAATTTGGCTTTTTAGAGGCATTTTTTATGGCTATTGAAAGGGTTGAAACCTTCTTTAGCGGCTGTCTCAAGTCGAACCCCACGATGCCGTAATCATGCGACCGAAGTCGGCGCTACTAGACACACACTTGCCATAATTACGTCACTTTTTGGCACCAACGAACTTCGGTCGGGCGTATTCGGCGGCAACGCATCGCTATACATTATACATCGTCAGGTCATAAGTTCTGTCACATGTGCAATATGAAATAATTTAGACATGTTTATTATTTATGTAAACATTTATATAGCAAAATGAACTTAATAAAACATAGATTCTTATGGTCATAAAGTTTATTCAAAATGACCCCCGCGATTTTGAATACAGGCCTTTATTCTGCGCGGCCAGTCGTCTATCGCAGCACGAACGAGGTCCATGTCAATATCGGCGGCTGCCTTAATCAAGGATGCCTTGAGTGACTCCAAATCAGGATGAGGCTTTGAGCAGGCCTTTTCCTCCAAGTGTTGCCATATCTTGTAATCTAACGGACTCAAATCTGGACTGGAGGAGGGCCAGTCTTCGTGCCGGATGAAGTCGATTTCACGCGCCGCCCCAGCCAGTCTTGTGTGCTTTTCGCTCTATGAGCTGGCGCAGAATCTTGTTGGAATACCGAGTGCCTGTTATTAAACATGGTATGAGAAACAGGTTCCACAAGGTTCTTGAGGACTGTATTTTGATACACAAGTGCATTCGTTTTTACGCCTTTCTCACAAAAATATACCTCAGTTAAGCCCCAATAAGAGACTCCCAACCAAACCATGAGCGAGGATGGAAAATGACCTCGTTGGACACGCGGAATACGGTTGCTCGCTTCTTCACTGCTGTGTGCGTACACCTTATCATTTTGTTTGTTGTAGCTCTCTTCCACGGTGAAAATTTTTTCATCCGAAAAAAGAATTTCCCGATGCTTTTTTCCCGCGTACCGCTTCAACAAAGCGCGGCATCTCTTCAGTCTCAGGTCCATTAAACGAGCGTCCAAACGATGTCCTGTTTTTCTTCGATATGCCCTAAGCCCTAAGTCTTCATTTAACACCCTTTTCACCTTGGTCCTGCTTAACCCCATCTGAGGGGCCAACAGTTTCTGCTTACGTATGGGATTTCTTTGAATTCGCGCCTTCACAGCTTTTATCACTGCTGGAGTCCTAACAGAGCGAGGGCGACCACTTCTTGACCTGTCATCTACACTAGAGTCTTCATTGTATCGTTTTATGGTACGATAAACGAATCTTTTGGTTATATTCAAATTTTTCAGTAAGTCGAAAATCTGAATTGGCGCGTAACCGCAACGATGCAACGCAATAACTGCGACACGGTCTTCTTTAAGTGTCCACTCAATATTTAAAAATGAGGAAAATTCTAAAAAGTACACATTTTTATTTTCATGAAAAATTCGAAATTCGAATTCAATAAACTTTTTTGTGGCCAGCGTTCTAAATTCAAAAGTTTTTATTGTGTGACAGAACTTATGACCTGACTGTGTATATGTCACCGTAAGATAGTCAAAACCGTCAATTAATAAACTAACGTTTTTTTCTCGTTATTTGGTCAACTTTCGACAGATAGTAAACTGTAGCATACTGCTTACTATATGACGCGTAAGTTGATAAACTAACGGTTAAAACCGTTAAATAGTAAACTGGTTTAAAATTGAATTGTAAACGAAATACCACAGGGCAAACACTGCGGTAGCTTAGGTGAAAACTAGAGGGGGCGAGCGCAGCGAAGCCCCCGTCTAGTCTTCGTGTTAGGTTGACATGTAAGAACAAAATAAAGGTAAAGTCTAAACCCTGTCGGTCTGGTTTACTATATGTCGATAGTTGATCAAATAACGCGTTAGTTTATCAACGAACTATTTTGACTATCTTACGGTGACTTGCATTTCTGTCTCGTAATTTTCGCGTGTATGGTGGTCTATGTCGGAACGTAAATTCGGCCGTGGGACTTCGGCCGCGTACATTCGGCATAGTGCGCCTTCGCCTCAAACTTCCTGATATGATATCGCTCAAACTTATCTAGATATGAAGTTGCTGATACTACAGGTAGTTAAGTAACTTAACTAAAAGCAACTCGCCACTCCCAACTTTGTCCTTCAGCCTCGCAGCGTCAGTGCACAGTTTGTCTAGTTTAGCTCTCGCCTCCTCTAGGTCACGCTCCCTGTTGCGATGTCTCTCCAACTTATCTTGATATGAAGTCTCCAGGTCGCTGATTCTACACGTAACTAACAAACTTAACTAAAAGCAACTCGCCACTCCCAACTTCCTCCTTCAGCCTCGCAGCGTCAGTGTACAGTTTGTCTAGTTTAGCTCTCGCCTCCTCTAAGTCACGCTCCCTGTTGCGATGTCTCTCCAACTTATCTTGATATGAAGTCTCCAGGTCGCTGATTCTACACGTAACTAACAAACTTAACTAAAAGCAACTCACCACAGCCAACTTTCTCCTTCAGCCTCGCAGCGTCAGTGCACAGTTTGTCTAGTTTAGCTCTCGCCTCCTCTAGTTCACGCTCCCTGTTGCGGTGTCTCTCCAACTTATCTTGATATGAAGTCTCCAGGTCGCTGATTCTACACGTAACTAACAAACTTAACTAAAAGCAACTCGCCACTCCCAACTTTGTCCTTCAGCCTCGCAGCGTCAGTGCACAGTTTGTCTAGTTTAGCTCTCGCCTCCTCTAGGTCACGCTCCCTGTTGCGATGTCTCTCCAACTTATCTTGATATGAAGTCTCCAGGTCGCTGATTCTACACGTAACTAACAAACTTAACTAAAAGCAACTCGCCACTCCCAACTTTCTCCTTCAGCCTCGCAGCGTCAGTGTACAGTTTGTCTAGTTTAGCTCTCGCCTCCTCTAGGTCACGCTCCCTGTTGCGATGTCTCTCCAACTTATCTTGATATGAAGTCTCCAGGTCGCTGATTCTACACGTAACTAACAAACTTAACTAAAATCAACTCACCACTGCCAACTTTCTCCTTCAGCCTCGCAGCGTCAGTGCACAGTTTGTCTAGTTTAGCTCTCGCCTCCTCTAGTTCACGCTCCCTGTTGCGGTGTCTCTCCAACTTATCTTGATATGAAGTCTCCAGGTCGCTGATTCTACACGTAACTAACAAACTTAACTAAAAGCAACTCACCACTGCCAACTTTCTCCTTCAGCCTCGCAGCGTCAGTGCACAGTTTGTCTAGTTTAGCTCTCGCCTCCTCTAGTTCACGCTCCCTGTTGCGATGTCTCTCCAACTTATCTTGATATGAAGTCTCCAGGTCGCTGATTCTACACGTAACTAACAAACTTAACTAAAAGCAACTCACCACTGCCAACTTTCTCCTTCAGCCTCGCAGCGTCAGTGCACAGTTTGTCTAGTTTAGCTCTCGCCTCCTCTAGTTCACGCTCCCTGTTGCGGTGTCTCTCCAACTTATCTTGATATGAAGTCTCCAGGTCGCTGATTCTACATGTAACTAACAAACTTAACTAAAAGCAACTCACCACTGCCAACTTTCTCCTTCAGCCTCGCAGCGTCAGTGCACAGTTTGTCTAGTTTAGCTCTCGCCTCCTCTAGTTCACGCTCCCTGTTGCGATGTCTCTCCAACTTATCTTGATATGAAGTCTCCAGGTCGCTGATTCTACACGTAACTAACAAACTTAACTAAAAGCAACTCACCACTGCCAACTTTCTCCTTCAGCCTCGCAGCGTCAGTGCACAGTTTGTCTAGTTTAGCTCTCGCCTCCTCTAGTTCACGCTCCCTGTTGCGATGTCTCTCCAACTTATCTTTATATGAAGTCTCCAGGTCGCTGATTCGACGTTGTTGGGTGGTGACGGTTGAAAGAGTCTCTTTGACTTTGTCCTTGAGGGTGTGGACTTCGCGACTCTGTTAGACAAAAAGTTAATTGAGATTTATTTATAGTAGTACATATAACAGAGAAAACTCATGATACACAATGTACAGACACGCTTATCACTAACAAGAAAGAAGGGCATTATGAGTTTGATATGTGTCTGTTTGGTATGATGATCGATTGGGATTCGTTTAAAGGCCAATTTTCTGACAGCTCATAAAAAAGAAAATAAAGTACTTAGTTCCAAATTTGTCATTAGATGTCGTTAGCGAAACATGTTTTTGTTTTCATTGCCAGTTCAAAAGACAGGTATACCTTGGGAGGAAATGCTATTTTGATGGTAAATGAGCAAAGCAAAGCTGGTGTTTGAGGAAAACGAAGATCAAGAACTGTCTTGTCTTGTTTGTTGTCACTAGTCAACAACAAACAAAACTCAATTTTGTTGTTTTGGTTTATATCGACAACTTTCTCTTCGCGTTATCTTGTTTGGTAATTATTACGACCATTGTGGACCTCAAAATCTTTGGTTAGGACGACCCTAACTATTCTTTCGTACAATTGTAACTTCTTTCCTCGATTGACTTTGGATTTTTAACCAAAATCCTGTGCAAAATCAACAGAAATCATGGAAAAAAACACCATCCTTGCGTCGTTTAATTCTGTAAGTACTTGAACAAGTAAACCCTGAATTGATGACCATAGCAAGTAAGCGTGGGTTATCAATATGATTTATTAGTAACTCTTCGGTTACTAATTTATCACAGATGTATAAATGAAAGCCATGGCGAATCAACGCTACAGCTTTCAGAGCTATTAATTTTTAAATTAGCTGTCAGAAAGCCCCCATATATCTTTTATGTTGTCACGTAACAGCCATACAGAAAACTTATTCTATACTTAGGATCTAGCATCACTCAAACTCGTATATTTCGTATACGTTTATTGCACCTGAAAACTTACATTACAAGCTTATAGAATATACATTTATAGAGGCAAGATTATACCTAACTAGAGATTTCTTTCAGCAAACCCACGATGAAAAGGATAAATTTGGTAGCAGTGACAGGGTTGTTCAAAAATACAAGTACATAATATAAATGAGTGGTTTTATTTATTTTAGAAAATATAATGTACATACGCAAGAACCTTACAAAATTTCCCAAACTTAGCGATAGCTGTAATGTTAACCTAAGAAATAATCACAGACTACCTGCGCCCCGGTTTAGACTCGCGAAGGTTAGCAATTCTTTCAAGGGTCAATGCATTCTCTACTACAACAAGATACCTCTGGAGATCTTGAAATTGCCATTTGAGCAATTTAAAATCCATGTTAAAGCGACTTTGTCGAAAAAGGGATATTACAATGTTCAAGATTACTTAAATGATGGGTCTGTATGGGGTTAATCTGGCTCAACACAGACCTTGCTGTTAATAATTTTGTAATTATTTATTCCTGCTTATTAATTATGATAATGACTAAATATTATATTTTGTATTAGTTAAGCATAAGCAATTTTTAAAAATAGATCTAAAAATCAATCTGTGGGAGTTTCTACGCCCTTCTTCTCCCACAGTGGTCCAATGTAGAGAAGTGGCAAAAAATGACGATTGATAAGTATATGAAAATATCTACAGTAATAAAGACATTTGGAATTTGGAATTACCAAACTACTAAATATACTACATATAGAAGAACATTAATTAAAAAAAAATAAAAATAAAAATAAAAAATTCTTTATTTTTAACATAATACAATTGTCTTAAATCTACAGTAACCCTGAAGCCTGTGGTAGTATACACTGTGTTACAGGCTTCAGTATTTACTTAACTCAGTTACATAGATCGTTTGTAAACATGTTAGCGTAAAGAAAACACGAAAATAAGGTAAGTATTTACAAAAATATGTTAAGTAAAAATAAAGTTATTAAGGCTCCTTATGTGACCTGCGTGTGTATATGCATGAGGGTGTGTGTGTGTGTGTGAGGGTGAGGGTGTGTGTGTGTGTGTGTGTGTGTGTGTGTGTGTGTGTGTGTGTAAGGGTGAGTGCGTGTGTGTGAGTGTGTGCGTGATCGTGAAATGTAAAGATTTAAGATGCATAGTTAAATAATTGCTCAATTGCTTCATAGTCAAACTCCTTAAACCAGTTGTGTATATATATTTTAAGTGTATAAATATTATGTCGTCTTATGGAGTTGCTTTTGTTTAGTTTGTTATAAATACGTGGTGCATTGTATAAGAAATGTCTTCTAGCAAAGGCAGACCTAAAGTTGGGTAATGGGACTATATCTACCCTTTTTCCAATGTGATCAGGAATTGGATGGATATTACGGTGAAATCTGCAAACACATTGGAGAATGTATAACTTCCTGACTGTAAGTTGTTTGGACTCTTTGTATAATGTAGTCGTAGGGAAGCGAAAAGGTAATCTTTTCATTACCTTAAGAAGAGCCCGTTGTGCACGCTCAACCTCTATCAAATGTGTCTTTGCAGCACCCCCCCAAGAAGTAATACAGTAGGTGAGAACAGATACAGCCAGCGCCTTGTAAGTACGTATTAACATATCCTGACTAAGAACATCCCTAAGACTCTTAAAAACGTATATAAGTTTCCTAGTACGACCGGCAACAGAATTTATTTGCGGAATCCAGGATAACTTATCATCTACCACAACCCCAAGGTACTTAGTGGTGCTTGAACGTTCTAGAATAGGACAATCACAGGAAGGTAATACTGGTAATTCACGCGCACACCTATTACAAGGATAAGTATGAATTTTCAATTTGAAATTTTTATCTGGATTTGTAGCATCAGTTTTCCGAAAACATAAATATTTAGTCTTGGAGGTGTTAAGAGACAACAAGCTATCCTCAAGCCATGCCGTCACATGCTTCAAACCAACTTCTGCCATTTCAAAAACATCTTTCCAGGTTTTAGCACTGTATAATAAAACGGTATCATCCGCAAACATTAAAATGTCCGCTCCTATTAACTTATTATCACAAAGACTGTTTATGTAGGTGAGAAAGAGAGTAGGCCCTAACGTACTTCCCTGGGGAACACCATAAGTGCAAGCGTCAGGATTACTCTCCTCACCCTCTACACGTACAGTCTGGCTCCTTCCATTAAGATAATTTGTGAACCACAGCAAAGGGAGGCCCCGTATTCCGAGATTTTCTAGACTAGAGAGTAATATTGGGATGGAGACAGTGTCAAACGCCTTCTTCAGATCTAAGAACACGCCCAGACATTTGTCCCCCCTTTCTAGTCGATTAACTATAATAGATGTAAGGTGCAGAACAGCATCTTCAGTAGATCTATTCTTACGAAATCCAAATTGTCCCTCAACTAGGAGATCATTATTTTCCAAAAACGTGACAAGTCTTTTATTTGCAATCTTCTCCATCACTTTAGACAGACAGGATAGTAGAGAAATGGGTCTATAATTAGTTGGCTGTAATTTATCACCTGTTTTATAAACTGGGGTAACAACAGCTTTCTTAAAGATTGTTGGGAAAATTCCAGTATCAAAACTTAAGTTACAAAGGAATGTAATGGGCTTAGCAAGGATATCATCATTATCTTTTATTATCTTTGTCGGAATGTTATCCACTCCTGGCGCACTGCTTGATTTAAGGCTATTAATCGTGTGTCTAACCTCTACTTCATCAGTGGAGAACATAGATAATGAGTTGACGGGTGTTTTATTAGATCTAGCCTTGGAGGCCAATGCAGAGTCTGTTGTTCTGAGTTTGTTTAGAGTTTCATCAGCTAGTTTTTTGCCAATAGTACTAAAGTACTTATTAGTAATATCTAGTGATTCTGTTTTGGATTCTGTAATTTTTAATAAATTGTGAGCAGGTATATTGGTAGAACTAATATTTCCAACCTCTTTAATAAGCTTCCATGTCATTTTTTTATCTTTAGAGTAAATTTCAAATTTTGTATCATAGTATTGTTTTTTTAATTTTTTTATCATAAAATTACACGTATTTCTATATTGTTTATATTCGTTGTTAAGGTTGTTGTCGTTAGGAGTTTTCTTTTGTTTGAGCTGTAACTTGTTCCTTTTTCTTAGAGATTTTAGTACACCGGGGGTAATCCATGGTTTCAATGGCCGTTTCCTGCAGGAATTTTTTATAGTTTTTGTGCTGTTACCAACTATGTCCTTTAGTTTTCCCACAATATACTCCGCAGCCACATTAGCATCAGAAAGGGAAAAATATTCATCCCAGTTTTGAAGGGCAAGTGCTTCTCTGATAGCATTGTAATCCACACAAAGTTTGTCTTTAGATTTAGCTTGCCTGGTATGCGAGTTATCAATAATTAATAAAATTGGAGAGTGATCAGTGAACCTGTCAAACACAAATGTCCACCATTTGTGTCTGGACTTAATCATATAGTGATCAATGCATCTGGTATATCTAGTGGGTATATTAATTCCAGGAAGAAGACCGTGATAAGCCATTTGAGTCAGGTAATTGGCAGTATGATTTAATATTTGTCCCGGCAAAATGTCCATATTTAAGTCACCTGCTAAGATAACGTTTGGACACTTAATATCTTCAAGAAGAACATTTAGAGAGTCTATGTAACCAGAAGGGTTCGAGAAGCATGGTGGACGGTAAGTACAAATAATTTTAGTATCAACACTAAGTAGATGTAGAATAAGGCAGTTACCTTGAAATAAGTTATGTTCTTGAGCATTTGATTCAAGGTCGTTACTAACATAGGCAACGACACCATCATTCTGATTAATACTTGACTTAGTGTAATACGTTTTGTAACCTGTTATATTTGGAGGCACTCTCTGTTCAGATGTCCAACACTCTGTCAAGACCATTAATTATTATTTAATACCATATATAAAATACATATTATAAATAAACAATACTATGTACATATTAAATCCCACACAAGAAGATGACACAAGTCAGAGGTAAAATAACTGTTAACGGAGTATAGGTACATTAGTAAGCAAAGAGTTTCGTTATACGACTCGCGATGCGTATTTTGCCTAACAATGGGTCGATGTAGGTTGAGTATGATGAACGAATAGTTTTATGACCGGGAACTATGAGAATATTTGAAACGTGGCGCTGGTATGTGCATGTGTCCTGCCCATACTAGGTTTGCTGGAAGAAATATCTTTTTCCGCCTTCTAACCTCAAAATAGCACCTTCGCAGCTTGATTTTGGGTTCTCAGGCGGAAAAATTATATTCGTAACTCGTTCGAAAAGGCTTCTTTACGAACCTCGCTACGACCCCCGCCTTCGGCTCGTGCCGTAAACTTCTCGGTTCGTAAATATAAGCCTCTGCGAACTCGTACGAAATGTACTATTTCACTTCTGATACTTGCGAAGTTCTTGTTTGTGCTGGATATATGCTGCACAAAATGAGAGTTTTGTGCTCTAGTGCACAAAGTAAATAAAACCGGCCAAGTGCGAGTGGGACGTTGGACCCACACACGAAGGATTCCATACCATTGTACACGGAAAAAACGTAAAACGATAGTCTTTTGTATAAGTATACCATTTTAATTTTGAATAATAAAATATAAACTACTGACAGAAAGAAAGATGAAATGCGGTCACGAACGTGTTTCCGAACGGGATAAGTTCGCCACAACGTTACCGTCCTTCTGGTGCAGTCGGATAAAAAGTATCCTATAAGTTAACCTAGCTCATAAACTAGCTTTGTGCTAAATTTCATTCAAATCCGTTCAGCCGTTTTAGCGTAATTGATGCACAAACACACACGTCCAAACATCCAAACATCGCTACTTTCACAATTATAATATTAGTTGGGTAAATAATGTGCAAAGGCGAGCTAATCTCCAAAAAGCTTCACGGTTTACTCACAGCAGCTAACTTCTGTTGTTCTAGCCGGCCAATGTTCGACTTCGCCTGCGCTATAAGCTTCTCCAGCGGCTCCGTGCGGCTCGTATGCGAGGCTACCAACTTCGCCGCCTCTTTCTTATCGTGGGTATACTCGACTACCTGCGGATTTAGATGGTATTGATGTTATTACGGCGATGGATTAGCACCTAGTCGACGTAGTTTGGGGGCCTCAAAAGCGAGAGGTCCCAGGTTCGAATTTGGGGAGGAAGAAAATTAATCCTCAGGTCTTGGATGTTTATATGTGTGCGATGTCGCTGTTTCTGGTTCCCACGACTCAGGTCATCCTAGTGTGGGGCCAGAAGCAATGTGTGTGACTGTATGATTCCCGTTACTCAATGTCTTACGAGTACATGGAGGAAATTGAGCCTGCTTATATAAGATCAGGCCAAAAAAGAAATAGATTGATATGATAATAGAAAAAAAAAACAAATTGAAAAAATCATTACCCTCCACATTTCTAACTTTAGTAACTTTTTCAACTATTTATCAGATCAAAATATTATTTATCTACACACATATCATAAACCCTCTTTACTGCGTCCAAAAACCGCACGTTACGACCAGCATAATGATATAGTACTTGGTAAAACTCATTTCTTATCTGAATATTGATAATAATGTATCAATTTTTGACAAATTATAACATTCAAATTTCGAACGCCGACCCCACCTGCGTGCCGCCCCTAGTTTGTCTGTGAAGTTGGTACTACTGAACAAGCTAAACAAGTGCAGAGCAATTATCAATGCCACCATGCCGGTCGAACATGCGGTTCCTGAACACATCAAAGAGAGCTTATAATATGTGTGTGTAGATAAACTAGTGTATGTAACTGTACATAATTAAGCATTAAAACTCGAGTGATATTATTAAGAACGTTTCATAAACCCTCTCTCGAGTTTTAATGCCCTCCATTATGTATCAGTCACATAAACTACTATAATTCTGTTGGATAATTACATATGTCTTAGAGCACGACATTCATTTAAGCGTACGTTCTGAAAACAGATACTTCTCAGAGAAGAACCAAGTGACTTGATGGTTTTTAAATATTTTAGTCAGGCCATGCATAAGCAGCAGGCCTATCTCCCTCCTGGTAATCGCTTGACGTATAGTTACGGGAAAACCTTATTTATTTATTTATTTATTTATTTACGTTTCACAGCAATTAAAACACAATATTAATCATTAGGAAAAGAAAATTTGAAATGCCAATTACGAAACAATACAAAGATAAAATGGACATATAAGAACCTAGCTATAGGAATAATAAAGTAAAGTAAAGTAATAAACTTAGTTCAAACTGGTCTGACAATATGGAGAACTGCTGATTGAATAGTGCATGAGGATGTGTGAGTGTGTGTGTATGTGTGGGATCGAGTTATGAATGTTTGGTTACCTTCTCTCTTAATTCCTGGTATTCCAGCCACAGTCGTTTCCTGTCGCACATTTCTATTTGCTTCTCGATCTGCTTGCGTTGCTGCATCGCGTCAATCACCACTTTCAGTCTGCGAAGGAAAATTAAACACCAAGTTGGAAACTTTAAAAAACCCGACTCCAAGCCATTGCTCTTCCTCCCTTGTCGGGATTTGAATGTAAATATCCACGATATCTGTCTTCTGACCATCGAGGCCGTCCATAGTACACGAATATACGCCGCTTATAACCAGAAATGCGTCTTATAACTTAGTAAGTAAATTTATGCTCACAAGGCTGGTGCTGGAAAATCGAAAGCAGAAAGTTTGACTTGATTCATAGTTGTTCAACTAGGTGATGGATTAAAGACATTATACATACAAAAGAGCCTAACCTCCTAACCGGTTTCGACTAGTTAGGAGACTAACATACTAAAAGCCCTGACCCCTCTGGGGGGAAGGTGACACAAAGGAGGTTCCATTTTTGTTGCATGCTTACATCGCGAAAACTTAGGTCAATGTCATGGGAAATTTTGTTATACCACATTATGAAAGTTGATAAAATTATCTACAACTTTGATTCTATACACTTTTTACCTATTCCGCCAGCTAAATACGGCGACCCGAATGGCCGAGTCAGCAGTGACCCTGCCTACGAAGCCAAGGGTCCCGGATTCAAGTCCCGGTGGGGGCAAATATTTGGTTGATGAGAACGGACATTTGTACCCTAGTCATGGTTGTTTATCTATCTAAGTATAATATACACAGTCAGGTCATAAGTTCTGTCACACAATAAAAACTTTTGAATTTAGAACGCTGGCCACAAAAAAGTTTATTGAATTCGAATTTCGAATTTTTCATGAAAATAAAAATGTGTACTTTTTAGAATTTTCCTCATTTTTAAATATGGAGTGGACACTTAAAGAAGACCGTGTCGCAGTTATTGCGTTGCATCGTTGCGGTTACGCGCCAATTCAGATTTTCGACTTACTGAAAAATTTGAATATAACCAAAAGATTCGTTTATCGTACCATAAAACGATACAATGAAGACTCTAGTGTAGATGACAGGTCAAGAAGTGGTCGCCCTCGCTCTGTTAGGACTCCAGCAGTGATAAAAGCTGTGAAGGCGCGAATTCAAAGAAATCCCATACGTAAGCAGAAACTGTTGGCCCTTCAGATGGGGTTAAGCAGGACCACGGTGAAAAGGGTGTTAAATGAAGACTTAGGGCTTAGGGCATATCGAAGAAAAACAGGACATCGTTTGGACGCTCGTTTAATGGACCTGAGACTGAAGAGATGCCGCGCTTTGTTGAAGCGGTACGCGGGAAAAAAGCATCGGGAAATTATTTTTTCGGATGAAAAAATTTTCACCGTGGAAGAGAGCTACAACAAACAAAATGATAAGGTGTACGCACACAGCAGCGAAGAAGCGAGCAACCGTATTCCGCGTGTCCAACGAGGTCATTTTCCATCCTCGCTCATGGTTTGGTTGGGAGTCTCTTATTGGGGCTTAACTGAGGTACATTTTTGTGAGAAAGGCGTAAAAACGAATGCAGTTGTGTATCAAAATACAGTCCTCAAGAACCTTGTGGAACCTGTTTCTCATACCATGTTTAATAACAGGCACTGGGTATTCCAACAAGATTCTGCGCCAGCTCATAGAGCGAAAAGCACACAAGACTGGCTGGTGGCGCGTGAAATCGACTTCATCCGGCACGAAGACTGGCCCTCCTCCAGTCCAGATTTGAGTCCGTTAGATTACAAGATATGGCAACACTTGGAGGAAAAGGCCTGCTCAAAGCCTCATCCTGATTTGGAGTCACTCAAGGCATCCTTGATTAAGGCAGCCGCCGACGTTGACATGGACCTCGTTCGTGCTGCGATAGACGACTGGCCGCGCAGAATAAAGGCCTGTATTCAAAATCGCGGGGGTCATTTTGAATAAACTTTATTACTATAAGAAGCTATGTTTTATTAAGTTCATTTTGCTATATAAATGTTTACATAAATAATAAACATGTCTAAATTATTTCATATTGCACATGTGACAGAACTTATGACCTGACTATGTATATCTATATAAGTATGTAGGTAGTAGTCGCATCGTGCCGTCTGTTCTATATGGTAATGTTTGTATTCCTTACACCGACAAAACCAAAAACCTGGGCCTTATCCTGGATAACAATATGTCTTGGGTGGCGCACATCAGCGATTTAAGCAGACGTATTCACTTTTATTTTCATTCTCTGAGGCATCATTTAAACAAAAGTGTTGCAAGCGCAATCATTACTGCTGCCCATTTTAGATTACGCTGATGTGTGCTTCCTCGATATCACAGAAGAACAACTTAACAAGTTGGAGAGGCTTCAGAACCTGGCTTTGCGCTTAATTTTTGGCTTGCGAAAGTACGAACATTTGTCAGATTTTCGCAACCAATTGAAGTGGCTCCTAATCCGACAGCGAAGGAACCTTCATGTTTTAGTTTTTCTGTTCAAAATCCTGCGCAATCCTCGTGCTCCAGAGTACCTGCGAAACCGTTTCGCGTAGTTACCGCCGCCCTCAAGACCTCGTCGTGCAGGTGTCGCATCTAGGGAACTAGCCTGTCCGATGGCCAATACCAGTTTCCTGATGAATTCTTACACAGTCCGTGCTGCGCAGATGTGGAACCTCCTGCCAGACTCTATCTGTGATAGTTTATCGCCTAGCTCATTCGGATCAAGACTGAAAGAATACTACCTATCTCAATTATCGTAGGTTTTATTTATTTAAGTATTAAGTGTTTATGTAGTATAATTATCTTCATAATGATATATAAGTTATAAAGTATTTTTGTAATTTTTGTGTGTACCTATATGCAATGTATTCTATTTTAAAATTTAGTAGCTGTTTTCTTGTTTGTATAAATATTCTGTTATTAGCTGAACCCGCATTGTTTCACTGAACATACTTACTGGGTTGGCTGGATGAGATTTCTTTTAGGAATAAGCCCGCCTTTGTAAATTTTATTTCCCCCTGCGTCATTGTTTTTAATGTTATTTTATGCAATAAAGGATATAATAATAATAATATGGGTATCGTTGTTTAGTACCCAAGATACAGGGAATCCTAGCTTGGAGCTAGATCAGTGTGTGTAAATAGTGTCCAAGGTATTATTATTTATAAAAATAGAGTCATCTTTTTGCGTTCGTTGTGTCCATTTTCCCCAGTTATTATGATTGTTTTCCTATTCCGAGGTTAGAATTAAATCATTCATTTTTATACATACTGTTTAGTGATAGTGACATTGCGTTAGTGTGAGTACTTTGAACGTGCCGGCTTTTTTAACCGATGTGTAACGTTTACTTTTTACGATGTGTAACGGTTTATTGTTCTTATGATTTTGCTTATGTAAAAAAAAAACAAGATTTATGTAGATCATAGTTTTTTTACACATTCGAATTCGCATTACATTCGCGAAGTGACACCCCTGGTCACGACCCTATCAAAGGACTAGAATGAAGAGTATTATCCGCAAAAGTTAAATAGGCACCCGCGCGGAATGCGATGTCCCCTCTCTCTCTCTCTCTCTCTCGCTCGCTCTCGCCGCCGACGCGTATGTAGGACAGGACGCTACGACGTCATCAGAACGAGGTGCGCCGTATATTCTGGTGTGAGTGTGTGTGTGTGTGGTGGTGGATGGTCACCTCTCATTGAGCCGCATCTGCTCCTGCAGCAGCTGGCCGTTGCTGCTGAGGCGGGCGGCCAGGTCGCGCTGGCGGCCGCGACTCGCCGCCAGCTCGTCCAGCTGCTCCACCGCGCCACGCCCGCCCACCGCTGCCAGCGTGCTGCGCAGGAGCTGCGGCGGATCCATCTTGGAGAAGTCCTGGACGCGGTCTTGGGGTAGCAGCTGGCAGAGGTTGTCCACCTGAAACCGTAAGAGCGTTTTTAGCTGAACCGTGAAAAGTAGCGCGCATGCATCATCATCTATTCTCTTTTATGTACCTATGTGTTTTCTTCCACAACTTCATGTGACTTTCCTGTCATAGAAACTATCCTGTCGATGTACAATAATACCAATAAGCTACGCCGATGAACCTGCGCAGATGTTTTAAATTTGCCAAGGCGCAAAAACATTTTACCCAATCATAAAGCGGCCTGTGAAGGCGCTTCGGTAAAACCAAGTATCCACTGTCAAAGCCTTACTTGAGGTGTTGAAACGCGACATTAATTTTACCCGAGGACGTGAAACTTTAGGGACGATATTGAAAGAACTTGGTTTCAAATTCAAGAGAACTAAGAGCAATAGAAAGCTCCTGGCTGAAAACGACGAGAAATGTTTATTAAGAATAAAATTCCGGAGACATAATTATAAAACAATATCGGAACGAGGGAAGAAACATTGTTTACGGCGATCAAACAAATGTACATACCTACTACACACACTAAAGAATGTAAATGGACAGATGGAAGTGGAAAAGGTTAAAAAACAACGGTCAAGTGCGAGTCAAACTTGCGCACGAAGGGTTCCGTACCACCGCACAATGGTAGGGATGGTGTGGAGAGAATAGTTTGGATTTTACATAGCAAAATGTTGTTTACAAAGTTATTGGTGCGGCGGCTACTTTGTATGTGGTATTGAAAGATTTATTGTATGGGAGCCCCCTTAAATATTTATTTTACTCTGTTTTTTAGTATTTGTTGTTATAGCAGCAACAGAAATACATCATCTGTGAAAATAATAATAATACCTTGGACACCATTTACACACATTGATTTAGCCCCAAACTAGGATTCCCTGTATCTTGGGTACTTGACAACGATATACATACTTGTATAGATAAATATTATACTTAGATAAACAACCATGACTAGGGTACAAACATCCGTTCTCGTCAAACAAATATTTGCCACCACCGGGACTCGAACCCGGGACCCTTGGCTTTGTAGGCAGGGTCACTACCGACTCGGCCATTCGGGTCGTCAAATTTCATCTGCCTAACTATCACGGTTCATGAGATACAGCCTGGTGACAGACGGACGGACTAATGGACCCAATGGACATTCCGGTAATAGGACCTAAAGTGCCGAGAGAGGGCCGAATGTTATGTTCCTCAACCCACCTGAATATTCAAAGACGTGATCAGATCCTGGACTTGTTTCTCCCGAGAGCTCTTATGGTCGATGCACCATGTCGACACACTTTCCAGGTTAAAACTCCTCGTGATGATGACATTCCTCTGACCTTTCTCCCGGTAGAGCTCAATCTCAATAGTTGCTTGCTTGCAGCCGCTACGGACATATTCTGATATCTAAAATAAAAATAAAAATAAAAAATGTAGCAGATTAGTGTACAGGCCTCTACCCCGTTACGAGTAAGATTGAGCCACCCTTTTTTGCGTATCCTTTTATATCATCTGCTCGGGCAGTAGATAGGAGAGTACCACAAGGGTCAATATTGGGGCCTTTACTTTTTATTACAAAAAGTGCTAATATTGTCAATTCAATCACGAAACTGCAAACGTTACACCGATGATGTGCAGCTATATATCTCTCTCGGTTCCGGTGAAACCACTGATATTGTAAATAAATTAAATCAGGACCTACAGTGTATTGCTGAATGGTCTGCTAGAAACTGTCATGTGATGAACCCATTAAAATCAAAGCGTATGGTATTAGGATCAGATCTACAAATAAAGCAAATCATTGATGAGAATCCTTTGGTGATATTAGATGGTCAACCCATAGTACATGTAGAAGAAGAAAAAATTTGGGAATTTGTATCGATGGTCGGTTGCGGTTTGAAAAGCATGTCACGAACATTGTAAGAAGCTGTTTTTATTGACTTAAGGTTCTGTACAAATGTCCTTTCTTAACTGAAAAGGTAAGAATTTCCCTCTGCGAGTCCTTGGTGCTCTCAAGATTAAACTATGGTGATATTGTATATGGGCCACATATCCTTGCCAAAACTAAAAGGTTATTGCAACATGTGCAAAATACTTATTGTCGCTAAATACTTGTTCCACCTCGATCGGACATCATACCATTTATAAATAATGCATCAATGTTAAACATGGAATCTCGAAGCACCTATCAACTCTTTTGTTCGGGGTAATGAAATTTGGTGAACCAGGATATTTGCATGCAAAATTACATTCACCTCCATTCCATGGCAGATATCCCACAAGGAGCTATGAAATTCCATACACACAAGACGACACAAAATGATTGAACAATATTCCTCCCCTTCTTAGACAAATAAATCATAATTCATAATTCTTTATAGTTATTTAAAAAAGATACATTATACAAATAAATACTGTCCAAACATTTTAAAATATATTGTAATAAATATTTGCTGGAAAAACAACGAATTGGCATTCCAGAACCATACTTGTAGCAGAATGAGTCACTAGCTATTTACAAGCTGTGTATATAGCATAGTTAATTAGTACAGTACAGCTACATAACTATTAAGAATTATCTTTTAAACAGATTGAAGTCCTACACTAAAAACTAATAGTAGGTGGAGTAACAGTCGGAACATCTAGGCCGGCCTGCATCATCAATACCTATAATAAAACTGTGGAACTGGCGTGTGAACATTGAAGATTTGTATAAAAAAATAAAAGGAAGGTTCTAAACTTGTTCCGGTCTTTCGGCCGGCATTCCAGAGGGCACGAGTTTTGAGGAGGGCGGATAACATGCTTGCACATGAGACACGAGAAGACCAGTCACAATAACAATTTAAAATTAATCTGTGGACGGGAATTTTTAATTGACATATCATTGGATCATATGAGTTAGCGGCAGTTCTCAATGGTCTAGGTTACTTGCAGTTTTTTTGTAAAATGAGCTGCCCCTTTAATGCATCAACGATCGTGACTACAGCATGATGGTGGTCTAGCCCACTTTGTTCGCCTAGTCTGCGACCACCTGAATATGATACATTCCAATAGATGGATAAGGCGATTAGGACCAATTTTGTAGCCACCGCGTTCTCCGGACCTAAACACAGCCTAAGACCTAAATAAATTGACTAGCTACAGTTAGTATGTCAATTTCTTTAAAAAGCTCTCTTAAGGATTCTGTCTGTTTTAAATTATAAATTGCTCGAATAGCTCTTTTCTGCAAAATAAAAATAGTTTGAATATCCGCTGCTTTCCCCCACAACAAGATACCATAAGACATAACACTATGAAAGTAACTAAAATATACTAGCCTATATGTATCCACATCCGTGCTTTGTCTGATGTTCCTAACAGCGTAAGCCGCAGAACTTAATTTACCAGCTAATTTATCTATGTGGGGTCCCCACTGCAATTTGCTATCAATGGTTATTCCAAGAAACTTTGTGTCATAACTGACACCAAGTTTCTTGAAATAACCATTGATTGACTAATACACCATTAACATCATCGAAATCTCCTTTTTGTCTTTAAAAAAAAAATGAAGACCATTGACAATGTCCTGGGGATATACATGATTAAATTTTAAATATACTTTACTGACGCTAGTTTTATTTTTTAATAAAGTCTCTGCTTCATATGGAGATGAATTTAGACGATCTGTTGTGAGTAAGGGTGCATTGGTGAAGAATGTTTCAAAAGCTCGAGCAACATCAGCGCTGGATTTAACAACATCATCACCTATCTTTAGGCAGAAATCATTGTCCCTTGGTATTATAACTTTGCCAGTTTCACGGTTTATTTTTGCCAAACTGATTCAACTAATAGAACTTTTCAAAATTCTATTATTTTAATTTTGAATTTTTCTATTAATGTGTAAAGTTTTTGCAGTTCTACAAACCAACTTGAAAGTTTTGGAATATTTTTTAACATAGTCATGAAATTTTCGATCAAAGTTATAGGTTTTTGTTCATAAAGGTCATACAAGATAACTCTACTTTTACGAATTCCAAACGTTGCCCAGTCATTTAATTTAGACTTACCGTTGTAGTCACTGACTTTCTTTAATTTAAAAACTTTATTGAATTCTGTCTGAATAAGGTTGAAGAAGTCTGAGTAGATTTTGTTTGGGTTCTGTTCATTAAAATCCGATACTGGCAAATTTATATCTAAGTTTTTCGTATATGTCTCTAGTCTACGGGATGTAATAGGCCTATAAAATGATGGACCAGTCTTATCCTTAATAGCAATTGGGAATGCAACTGTTTGACCACTGTGATCGGAAGGTAAGCAGTTAATTACACTTTTACTTGTGAATGCACAGTCACAAAAAACGTTATCTAAGCAAGTTTGGCTGGTAAGTGTAAATCTAGTCGGCTCTAACAATACATGACATAAATTAAATGATTTGAATAAAGTTATTAATCGTTGTTTCATTGTTGTTCCTACAAGCAAATCTACATTAAGAGCACTACAAATAATTAACTTTTTTCTGTTATTATTCATATTCATATTCATATTATTTATTGCACAGAAATCTTAATAGTAAGGTAACAAAACATTTTATGAGCAAAGGCGAGCTTATCTCTAAAGAGAGAATTTCCACCAGCAAACCTAGGCAGGACAGGAAAAATTGTGCAACAGGAGTGTCCTAGTGCGCAATAAAACTGTACACATCTAATTGTTTAAAACTAAAACATAATAATGTAATAAATGATATATGCCAATACGTCTTCGTCGGGATTCTCACATCCTCAACATCCTCTACAACATTTTACGCAATCCACGCTATCCAACCTTCTTACGAGACCGTTTTCCATTTCTTTCTTCCAGCAGGCCTCGGAGAACTCACGCGCTTTCGATGCTCACAACCCCACCGCGTCCTATGAGCATGGGTTTAGATTCCGGGCCATTCAATTGTGGAATGCACTCCCCTGCACTATCAGAGACAGTCCTTCTCTTAATATATTTAAAAGTCGCGTGAAGAAGCATTACCTTTCTCTTTAGAAATATAGGTAGTATGTATTGTATTTATTAGTATATTTATTTAAAAAATATATATATTTATATAGTATTTATGTTTAGCATGTACGAGTATATTATATGATATTTATGTAAGCCCTCGTATATTTAGTTAAATATTGTTTTATATTAGTTATTTAGATATAACATATATCTAACCATATGTTAGTTATTTAGATATGTACTAAATTATATTGTTGTACACATTGTCACCCCTGCTCAGCAATCGACCATTCCCATCCTAATTTGGTTTGCTGGAAGAGATCTCTTATTAGAGATAAGCTCGCCTTTGTACACTATTTTTATGTAAGTCTTGTTGTCCATGTATTAGTTGTGTGCAATAAAGAAATTATGAAATTATGATATATATTAAATAAAATACAAAAGCAAAAAATTCAATATATATCAAACATATACTACTTATATATACATATATAAAAGTACCTATCACGAAATAGAAAGGAAATGCTCTTTCAATCTTGTCTTAAAAGTGAAAATTGAGGGACTATCTTAATAATATTACATAGTTTTGTGAGGGCTTCCTCCATAATTTTCTCAAATACTTCGAAATTGCCATGGCCTTTTTCATCCCTCGGTGGCCTGTAGACACAAACAATAATATGGCTATCTAACTCAACACAGGATACCTCTATTTGTCTTTCAACAGTAAGTGCAAGAATATCTTTCCGTTGTTTCACCTTAATATTATTTTTCACTAAGATGAAAGAACCACCTCTATCAGCAGTTTTTCTATTGTAACAACTGTCAATTTTGTTATTATTTATGTTAAAAGACATCATATTTTCCTTCACCCAGTGTTCTATAACACAAATAATATCAATGTCAGATTTTTTTAGAAATAATTATAATACAAGTTCTTTGCCAGGTAGCCCCTGGATGTTTTGATGAGTAATATTTAACTGGGGCATACATTTTGACATATTTAGTGGCTCTTGTATGCTAGAGATTTCCTCTATTGTCTTATGAACTAATTTAAATTACTTGGAACAGATTCCAAATTCAGATTCAGAATGTTGCATGCAAAGTATGATTAACAGGTGAATCCCCAATAAGGGTGCATGTCATATTACTCTTAACATAAGCTGATGTCAAGTTGAACTTGGTTAAACCAACGTCGCATATATTATAAGCTAACAATATAGCTACTAATTTTCTATATTTATTAGACAGGTACAATGTATCCTGTGTCAGAGTAAAGTTATGAATAAAATTATTCATATCGAAATATAAAATAGCATCGCTGTGATGACACGTTAAATTAAATAAATGAATATTCATTCTATGCACAGATTTGTTCTGTAGTTCTGTCAAATTACAGGCATATGGAGAATTGCATAGTATAAATTTGCATTTCATCCTACTATGTAAGTCTAAAAGTGTTTCAACACTTTTATTCAAATCATTCCGACTAATGTTTGAATAATTTCCCACCATAATTACAACAGTGCTGTACTCATCATAGATACCGCGACTAATTATCTTCACAAGATCTACAAATGAACAATTTGGACAGCAAATGTTCGTTACTTTGTGTTTTCCAACACAAACGTGTGTTTTCCAACCTCGGTAGGAACTGCAACGTCGTTTACATAAATGCTCAGAGCATTCGTAATTTCTTTATTGTATTGTACTATACAAAACAGTCATACAGATAACTTATAATAGAAAAAACATGTACAAAGGCGAGCTTATCTCTCAAAAGAGATTTCTTTCAGCAAACCAAGATGGTAGGAGAGGTGATGGTTGAGCGGGGGAAGATTCATTCCAGTCATGCCGATCTTATCGACTCCTTGATCGGAGCATTCATGGTATTCTGTTCTCCGAATCATTTCTCAAACCCTCTCTTCCTTCTACCGTGTATGCTCTGCCGGGGTACAGGCTCTATCGGAACGATAGGACAGGTAAGGCTGGTGGCGGTGTTGCTATTTACCTTCGTTCCGACATTTCTTGCAAAGTCATCAGCCACTCACCTAGTCTGTACTCTGGAACCGCTGAACACCTCTTTCTCGAGTTATGCCTGCATCACACTAAGGTCCTTCTGGGTGTCTTCTATAGCCCCTCTCTCCTCATTGACTATTTTGACTCTTTTGAAAGCATTCTTAATGATCTATCTCCTCTTTACAGTGACACACTTATCCTAGGTGATTTCCTGTTTACTTAAAAATGATGTTCGCTCTGCCAAACTACAGTCTATCATCAGCTCCCTAAATTTAAATATTCTTCCCCTGAGTGTAACTCACTTCCAACCCCACTGCACCCCCTCTCTTCTGGATCTTATGATTGTTTCTAACATATCCAAGGTTGCTACGCATGGCCAACTTAACGCCCCCTTCTCCTTTCATGATTTGATTTATCTCTCGTTCAAGTTAAGGCCTCCCAAGCGCGTAGCAAAATTCCAGGAGATTCGCAGTTTCAAGGGTATGGATGTCAGCTCCCTTAAATCTGACGCCGCTTCTATAGACGGGTCTCCTGTCGTCTGTAGTGAGACCGTTGATGACAAAGTCCAGCATTTCAACTCTTAAGTTTGTTCGACAAACACGCTCCTGTCAAAAAGGTTAGGGTCAAACATCTCCCTGCGCCTTGTAAAACATTACCAACACCATTCAGGGTCTGTTGGCCCAGAGAAACCGTGCCAAATGTAGATATAAGAGGATCCGACGGACGATAATCTCCTTTTATATAAACGTCTCCGTAATCGTTGCACCCGTCTTTGTCGAGATGCCAAACGCCGCCACATCTACGACAGTATTGAGAGCTACACTCTTGCATAGGTTTGGAAGTTCCTGAAGACCCTCGGTATTGGTAAGTCCCAGGACGCTGTTGCCGGTAGTGTCGACCTCAACGGTCTCAACAAATTCTTTGCTGTCTCCCCTGTTGTGATGAACCCCTCTGTCAAGGATGCTACCCTTCGTAACTTACGCACCAGAACGACATCCAGTAGGTTACCTTTCAACCTCAGGTCTGTCGGAGTTGGCGAAGTAAAGAAAGCTATTCTAGCAATATCGTCAAAGGCTGTAGGTGATGACAAGATCTGCTCTCAGATGCCATTCAGTGTACTCGATAATGTTTTACCACCCATAACGCATATAATCAACGTGTCGCTGAGCGAGTACTGCTTCCCAAGCCAGTGGAAAAGAGCATTAGTGATACCCCTGCCTAAAACGTCTAACCCGTCCTCCTTCAAAGAGTTCCGTCCCATTTCCATCCTACCAATCATTTCCAAAGTCCTTGAATTAATTGTCCACTCCCAGTAGGAAAGGTACGAGGACACCTTTCCTCCATGGATTTACTGAACCCTTTTCAGTCTGGGTTTAGGCCAGGGCATAGCACCACCACCGCATTGCTCAAAGTAACTGAACATATCCAACTGGCATTGGATAAGAAGCAGCTCACAGTCCTGACCCTCCTTGACTTTAGCAGCGCCTTCAAGCGTTAACTTCGATATACTTGTTGAAATCATAAAATCATCAATGTCTCTTCACACTCGGGTCGCTGGTTTGACTCTTACCTGAGAGACCGCCAGCAGCGCATCAAGTCTGAAGAGGTCACTACGGAATGGTGCCCGCTCTCTACAGGTGTTCCGCAGGGTGGAATCCTTTCTCCACTTCTCTTCTCAGTTTTCATACATTCCATCTCGGATGTATGGTCTTCCTCATATCATCTCTATGCAGATGACCTTCAAATTTATCGGCATTTTCCCCTGTGCGATCTGAATTCAACTGTAGAGGCTTTGAATGCTGACCTCGACAACATCAGGAAATGGGCTCTTTCGCATGGGCTATTAGTCAACCCGGGTAAGTCTCAGGCGATGATACTGGGAACACGGCACTTACTTAATTTGCTGCAGAATAGGTCAGTTGCTCCCGTGCTTTATGACGGTACCATTGCGGTATAGCGAGAAAGCCAAAAATCTTGGCGTTGTTTTTGACAATCTATTATCCTGGTCAGTTTGTGAGGTCAGCAGACGAGTCTTTGCATACTTTCATTCCCTTCGGCGTTTGCAGTACTTCTTGCCTAGGCAGACTAAAATCATGCTAGCTCAGACCCTTCTTCTGCCTTTAATTGACTACGCCGATGTTTGCTGGGCCAGCGCGAACGAAGATCTACTGAACAAACTCGAGCAACTTCTAAATCTCGGGATTCGGTTTATCTTTGCAAGTACGACCACGTGTCCCAATATCGCAGGGAATCAGGCTGGCTCCCGATCCGACTTCGTCGTGATATGCACATTCTCTCCTTCCTCTTCAATATTTTGAGAAATCCGCGCTATCCCGCATATCTTTGTGAACACTTTGAGTTTCTTTTCTCTGGGGATAGACTTCGGGGATCTCACATGGTGTCACTTTTGTCAATTCCTCAATACAACACTGTTGCTTACAAGCACTCATTTAGGTTAAGGGCAATACTTTTGTGGAATGCACTTCCTTGCGCTATAAGGGATTGCACATCCTTGTTCACTTTTAAGAAAAAAAAATAAACAGCATCTCACTTCCGCATAGTGGGTATCTTATAGTATGTATGTGTATGTATTTATTGTATTATACACACACCGGCACAATTAGCGGAACAGAAAAAAAGGGAGAAAAAAGAGGGAATTTAGAACAATGAATGTTATTTTTAAACAATATATTATTTAAAATGAAACAACAATTAAATTAACATGTTTTGACATTCATTTGTAACACCATACTTAAAGTTTAATAAAAATAAAATTAAACAAAATGCATTTTCCGTCGATTTTTTTATTATAGAGAAACAGCAGAAAATTCAAGATTTTCCCAAGGTTAACAACAATTTCAATGACTGTTCAATATCGAGTGTTTCCTCCTCGTGCTCTGATGAGGGTTTCCATCCGTCTGGGCATGCTGCGGATGATGTTATCAATGGTTTATTGGGGCAACCTCTGCCATTCTTCAAGTAATGCGTTTCGCAACTCGTTGAGATTATTGGGAGGTGGCATTCTTGACTTTACACTCCTCTTTAGCAAGTCCCAGACGTGTTCTATAGGGTTCATATCGGGGGACCGTGCTGGCCACTCCATCACCGTTATACCAACATGGTTTAGGTATGTCTGTACTGTGCGAGCACTGTGAGCCCGAGCATTATCCTGCATTAGAATGAAGTTGTTACCAATAAAGGGGGCAAATGGCACAACATTTTCTTCTAAAATCTCCCTGATATACAGATCAGCATTCTGATTCCCGCCATCGACCACTACTAACTCCGTACGAGCTCCTAAACATATTCCTCCCCAGACCATAATTGAACCCCATATGCCACAGTATTTGCAAAATTAGACTGGATATACCGTTCTCCTTTGCGTCTCCATATTCGCTGCCTTCCATCAATTTGATTTAACATAACTCTGCATTCATCAGTAAAAAGAACCTGTCCCCAGTCGTCGAAGTCCCAATCAAGATGTTCACGACCAAAGTGTAGACGGTTTGTGCGGTGATGTCTCTTAAGTTTTGGGGCTTTGGCGGGCACATACGAGCCTATACCCACTTCTTCGAATCTTCTACGAACTGTCCGCTCACTCATCCTTACTGCTCGCACCTCTTCCAGTACATTTCGAGCCTGCACCGCCGTTAGTCTCGTGTTCCGTCGGACTTGAAGTTGGAGAAAACGGTCATCCCTCCTTGAAGTACACCTTTTCCGGCCCTGTCCTCTCCTTCTCACTAGAGTATTCGTCAATCTGTATCGTTGGATGCTACGATGAATCGTTGATAACGATCGACGAAGGCTTCTGGCAATCGATCTGTAGGTTTGACCATTTCTCCTCATTTGATCTGCCCTAATGATTTCTGATGGCGTTAAATCAGGCATACTTAGATGCTCGTAAATTATCAATATGCGAAAAAACTCAAAAGCCTCAAAAAACTGCAATTCAAAGCTTTTCAAATGGAATGCATGAACCTTCTAAAAACAGACAAGCGGTCGAAAAAAATGAATCAATGAAAATTAAAACAAAAGAATGAAAAAAATGGCAGTCGCTTAGTATTCCATTTTTAAATTAAAACCCAAATTTAAAAAAAGCTTGTTTAGCCGGCCAGTAATACGCAAAAATGCGTAAATACTCCCTTTTTTCTGTTCCGCTAATTGTGCCGGTGTGTGTATTTATAGTAAGTGTGTAGGATGTATTGTGATTTATCTGATAGTATGTCGACTTTATTTCTTTCTTTTAACTCTTAATTGTACACTAGGTCTACCTCTCCATAAATATTTTTTCCTTTCTTCACAGGTTAGCTGTAAGAAATTTCTTTTTAGCAATAAGCTCACCTTTGCATATTGTTCTTTATATTATTTTCCATTGTGTTTTCTGTGCAATAAAGCATTATTATATGTGGTTTAAAAATTGGCATTCCATAAGGTTCCATATTAGGCCCTTTCTTATTCCTGGTATATATTAACGATCTGCCTTTCATGGTGGAGAAATTGACTGACATAGTGTCGTTTGCTGATGACACTTCACTGGTCTTCAAAATTGAAAGACAAAAAGAAGATTTTGTTGATGTTAATGGAGTACTGTCTTTAACCTTGAATTGGTTCACAGTTAATAATTTATTGTTAAATGCTGGTAAAACCAAATGTATCAAATTCTCACTTCCAAATGTCAGGCAAGTTGAGACCAGTTTGGTGTTAGACAGCAACACGTTAGAATTAGTCAATCAATGGTTATTCCAAGAAACTTGGTGTCAGTTATGACACAAAGTTTCTTGGAATAACCATTGAAAGGAAATTGCAGTGGGGAACTCACATAGATAAATTAGTTGGTAAATTAAGTTCTGCCGCTTACGCTGTTAGGAACATCAGACAAAACATGGATGTGGCTTCATCTAGGCTAGTATATTTTAGTTACTTTCGTTATGTCCTATGGTATCTTGTTGTGGGGAAAGCAGCGGATATTCAAACTATTTTTGTTTTACAGAAAAGAGCTATTCAAGCAATTTATAATTTAAAACGCAAACACTCCATATGATAGATTTTTAAAGAAATTGACATAATAACTTAACATAAGCTAGTCAATTTATTTTCGAAAATATAATGTATGTACGCAAGAACCTTACAACATTTTCCAAACTTAGCGATAGCTGTAATATTAACCTAAGAAATAATCACAGACTACTTGCGCCCCAGTTTAGACTTGCGAAGGTTAGCAATTCTTTCAAGGGTCTGTGTATTCGCTACTACAACAAGATAACTCTGGAGATCTTGAAATTGCCACTTCAGCAATTTAAAACCATGTTAAAGCGATATTACAATGTTCAAGATTACTTAAATGACGGGACTGTATGGGGTTAATCAGGTTCAACACAGACCTTGCTTTTAATAATTTTGTAATTATTTCTTCCTGCTTATTAATTATGATTATGATATTATAATATTTGTATAAGTTAAGCACAAGCAATTTTTAAAAGAGATCTAAAAATTAATCTATGGGAGTTTCTACGCCCTTCTCTCCCACAGTAGTCCAATGTGGAGAAGTGGCAAAAAATGTCGATTGCTAAGTATATTAATTGGTGTCAGTTATGACACAAAGTTTCTTGGAATAACAAATGATAGGAAATTGCAGTAGGGGACCCACATAGATAAATTTGCTGGTAAATTAAGTTCTGCCGCTTACACTGTTAGGAAAATCAGACAAAACATGGATGTGGCTTGATCTAGGCTAGTATATTTTAGTTACTTTCATAGTGTTATGTCCTATGGTATCGTGTTGAAGGAGAAAGCAGCGGATATTCAAACTATTTTTATTTTACTAAAAGAGCTATTCAAGCAATTTATAATTTAAAACGCAAACTCTCCATATGATAGATTTTTAAAGAAATTGACATAATAACTGTAGCTAGACAATTTATTTTCGAAAATATAATGTATGTACGCAAGAACCTTACAACATTTTCCAAACTTAGCGATAGCTGTAATATTAACCTAAGAAATAACCAAAGACTACTTGCGCCTCAGTTTAGACTTGCGAAGATTAGCAATTATTTCAAGGGTCTGTGTATTCGCTTCTACAACAAGATACCTCTGGAGATCTTGAAATTGTTAAAGCGACTTTGTCGAAAAAGGGATATTACAATGTTCAAGATTACTTAAATGACGGGACTGTATGGGGCTAATCAGGTTCAACACAGACCTTGCTGTTAATAATTTTGTAATTATTTATTCCTGCTTATTAATTATGATTATGATATTATAATATTTGTATATGTTAAGCACAAGCAATTTTTAAAAGAGATCTAAAAATTAATCTATGGGAGTTTCTACGCCCTTCTCTCCCACAGTAGTCCAATGTGGAGAAGTGGCAAAAAATGTCGATTGCTATAGTAGATTTTACAACAAGTGCACAAAACGAACCATTTTTATCCGAGACTTTTAGCAGCCCGAGACAAAGGCGAGGGCTGATAGTAATGTCGAGGATAAAAATGGTTTTGTGGACGAGTTATAAACTCTGCTTTTCACTTCAATTGCGAGAAAATAAAACAGTAACATAACGTATTAACATTTCTTTAATTAAAATTCAAAGTAAAATTACTACAATTTTGAATGGTGAATGAAATGGGTTTTCCCGGCATATTGACGGTATTCTTTTGAATTTGAGAAGATGACATGACAGTAGATGGTATATTAAGAGTTGATTGTTCTGGATATGGTTCTTTTTTCTGATCTGTGGATGGCTCAGACGGCAACAAGGAATCTCGGGATGTAGAAGGGGTTGGCTCATTTGGAATTAGATGAATGTCTTGTGTTACACGGTCGGTAATCCTGCTTTTGTTTTCTATTGATTGTTCTATATATCCCTCAGCCACCTGATCCGACTTCCACCCACCATGCCTTTTTAGCATTGTCAAGTTAGCTCCCGAATCTGCTAGGAGGGTGGCCGAGGTCCGGCGGAAGCAATGGCCCGTGTAATTCTCGGGATTTTCCAATTCAAGAAAAATTGCAATTTGTTTCGGAAATCCTGCAAATTTATTGCGTCCTATTACTTGCTTAGTGCACTTCCCATTTTGATAATTGAGGAAGAGTTTATTTGTCGGCACATTTGAAGGCCGAAGAGCTTGGTATTTTTAACTATATCAAGGTACTCTCCTTTGACAACAAATGTCCGCTCTCGTTTGGTCTTCGTGTCGGGTAAGTTAATTGCTTGTAAAAGGGTGTCCGTCTTGACGTCATCCATGGTAATATTAGCAAGTTCAATGCCGCGACATGCTCCGCTTATACCAAATATTAGTGCTACCTAAAACAAAATATAAATGTAAGTTGGTACACTCTTTGAGAACACGAGGAATAAAAAAATATGTAAATAATAGGTTTACGTACTTTTGTGGCCAAATATTTGTCATCGGGAGCGGTATTTAAAAAGGTTTCCACATTGTTCGCAGTAAGGACCTTGGACTTCTTGCATTTATGTCCACTACTAAGCCTCTTCAACAAAGCTTCGTGTAGGACTGTACATTGACATTATGTTTCATTTGCAGTGTTGCTTTCAGCATGGAATATACACTCCACAGTGTTGAAGGCTGCAGTTTTTTCGATAACTCATCAAAGTAACTTAAAAGAACACTTTCAGCGAATGTATTCACTTGTTTTTCTTTCCGCCAGCTTAGAAATTTGTCATAAGTTTTCATATATATTTGCCGAGATTTTGGCGGCAATATTTCTTGCACCACTTTTTGTGCGTTTATTTCCATTAAAGTATTAGGAGTAAGTTCTAAATCTTCTTCTTCACTTGACATTTTTAAAACTTAGCCAATTCAACAATAATTTGAGAAAATTCAATACGAAAAGTTCACGGTAGACTTGGGTAACTCGAGAGTGAGATATAATATGACACACATATCGCTTGACGTCCATTATATCATATTTACATCCCAGCGATATGAATCATATCTTACTCCCCAAACAAATCTCGCTCTCTCTGCCCAGGCTACACTAAACACAGTTGTGTGAGAACAAACCAACAAAACCAGACGTCTTCCAGTTTTAAAATGTCACTATTAGGCAAACAGCAACCTTATCACCTTAACATTTGGTCTACATTTGGTCCACATCTTGTTGGCAAATACACAATTGACCAAACCAACCACACGTATTTCAGTCTTAAATGTCACTTTTAGGCGAATAACAACCTTATCACCATAATCCTTGGTCCAAATTTGAGCCGGATATCTAGTAATAGCGATAGCGAAGGCGAACACACACTAACCGCACCGAACGGATCGACGGCGCCGAAGGAATCTACCACGCTGCTCTCGCGCGTTGCTCTGTCGCACTCGCACGCCACGCATGACCGGATAAGCATGGATAGGTGTGCGTTCATCTGTACACCAGAGCGAGATTCGCGGAAACGAACACGTGGGTTTTTTCGGCTATCATCGGTTGGATTAAGATGAGCGAGAAAGAGTATGTGTTTGCCATACTATAATAGGCATAATGTTTCCAAACGTTTGCTTATTGATTTGAATCTTATCGCATTGCAATAAGCTCGAAAAGCAATAAAAAATCTATGGGATATAACGTTCATAATAATGTATGAAGAAGCTATGGAGGCCTCAGTTCGCTGCCAAGGCAAAAGTGATCAAGGGATCGAAGCGGGCAATAAAAAGTGGTCTCTAGGTAAGTTGGTTAAGGCATAGTTCAAATGGTGAAATTAAAATGCAACTGTTGCAATTCGTTTGTTATATATTTTGTATTGAGTAGGTTATTTTTCGACACTCTTCCAACTCATCAACTCATTAAACAAATATAAGAGCCTCGTTAGATAAAAGAGTAAGAAAAAATAAGTGGGAGTTGGAGCGTTATGAGAAGCCATAGATTTGAATGAGTGAGATATGATAGAGATTAATGTGTCACCGAATCAATAGATATGAGATATGATTACTCCTGATAAAGACACACTTTGCGCAAGTCTAGTTCACGGCTTCTTTCCCGCTACTTTACTTTTTTTAATTTTCCTGCATAATTTTCGGGCAAAGAAAAAAAATATACAGCCTATTCTTAAATTATTTTGGAATAATGTTTATTTTTTGTGGTAAACACGTTTTGATATTTAGTTTCTTTTTCGTATTATCTTATTATAAATCAAAAATGCAAATAGGGATGGAAATATTATAAATTAGCAAGTTTTATCCATGTACAATTAATTGTTTTTGGCTGTATGGGCTAAATGGTCACTGCCTTAGTGTAGACACATTTAAAAAGCTACTTTTATGCACAAGAGCATAAAATTCAACTTTATGTCGCCTAGATCCTGCATAAAGTAGTACTTTTTCGAGCATGAGAAGTGAAATACTAGATTGTTAACCGAGGGCTGAAAGGCACCCATTCCTGACGAGATGTTTTGGCGCTCGAACGAAGTGAGAGCGCCAATAGTTCGAAGCAGAACCTTACAACATTTTCCAAACTTAGCGATAGCTGTAATATTAACCTAAGAATCCGCCCCCTTATCGACACTCTGACCCAGACTACTTGCGCCCCAGTTTAGATTAGATATTATAATATTTGTATTAGTTAAGCACAAGCAATTTTTAAGAGATCTAAAAATCAATCTATGGGAGTTTCTACGCCCTTCTCTCGCACAGTGGTCTAATGTAGAGAAGTGGCAAAAAATGACGATTGCTAAGTATATGTAAATATCTAAGATAAGACATTTGGAATTTTACGAACCTTTTTTGCGCGTCCTATAACATTGGTTTTACCACACAAGCCCAGGATAATGCCGCAAACAAAAGTTGACTTTCCGGTCCCGTTAGGGCCAATGATCATATTTAACGATGGTCCAGGATACAACACTACTTGTCTGTATGTGCTGAAAGGAAAAGATAATTGCTTGAGGTTTTATTGTAGAAGCGCGCAATTATGTCATTAATTTAAGTTACCAGCGTTATCAACTTACACAAAGTTTTCTAGCGCAATCCTGTGAATACAACCGGGTTGTATTCCTTCTGTGTTCACAACCTTCGACATATTTTAGATTGGAAACATTGCACAGTCTAAACAAAAAATATACAGGATATTTCAGCGACGTAACACTCCTCGTATTTTCGACTTTTCGTCACGCGGCGGGGCGGGCGCGCTGTCATGTCAACGAAATGTGTTGTTGACAGTTGTTGTTGTTGACATGACAGTCGGTTGATAATGTTGCCATAATTAAATGACATTGCGATCCGAATGACCCTGTCCGTGATTATGATTAGAATATGTATTTTGATTATAGTCCGTTCGTATCGTGTGTTGTGTTAACTTGTGTTTTTCCTAGCCCAGCGTATTGTATTGTATTGTTTTGGCGAGCTTACTAAATCGGTTTGTATGTGAGCCATGGAAATAAACGTCAATTTTCTTGTTTCAATATACCTGACCGACCATCTTCTCGAAACAGGTATGAGCTGCCCCCCCTAGCTTAAATCCTGGGTACGCCCTTGTCCCTAACTCTATTTCGAATTTAAATGTGTCTCGCAAGCGTGTGGCTGACGATATTTCAGGTACATCAGCACGGAATACTTAATAGTTCTACGTATAGAAAGATTAAATAAATAGCTACTCTCGCTGCACGGCAATAAAGCGCAGTCTGGCTCGCACCTGCGCTACGCACAATAATCGCTGAACACCTACAGAATCGGTTGCCCCGCCCGTGCAAGCTGGATATCACTATGCCTGAGAGCTTCTTTTAATCTGACATCACAAGGTCGTCATGTAAACTCCTGTCTCGCTTGATCACGGTAGGATTACCTACGTGCTATTTGTGTTTGTGAATTTAGTCCACTCTGTCTAAGAGATATGTTATTAGTACTTACTCAGGCTATTGGCAAATTCAAAGGCTAGATAGGTACCTACCTCCTTACTTATGTAATTACAATTTGTTTTATACTGGGTCTAAAGTTTTTAAATTTAAGTAAACAAAAAGGTATTCAATTAAAAATCAATCAAATTTTATTTGTGAACAATTCCTTTCGACATCTTAAAATGTAAGGTACTTAAGTCGTTGTTGCCAACCTCACAGAAAAGTTGCTTATGAGGAGCGGCTAGCGCGCGACACTATTGCGAGCCAAGCGAATGGCAACCTTACTAAAATCCTGCACGTCGGGTTGGCCGGTCGATCGTACCTAAACTGTTGAGTTAGACCCCTCTGACATCAGCCAAGAAGGGTAAGGACTTATATAAGACACACTTAATTTATGATGGGGAGGGGGTGGGGGGAACCCCCCGACACCCCTGGTATAGTTTGTTTTTGTTAGGAAATGTTGAGATATATATTGTTTAGTTATATAAAAATTTGAAGTCATATTTACATAAATGTTGTTTTTATTTACAATTTCAGGGGCGCTGGAGGTGGGGGATGGGAGGCTATCCCCCTGGTAGCCACAATAACTTACTCTAACCAGTACTCTAGCCATTTATGACTATTGCTTCTGCCCCGGCGCAACGGAGCGCGGTGACTGTCCCCGTGCAGCAGTGTTATTACAGTTTAAAATTGCCGTATTTATGAAAAAAACACATAATTGCCGTATTATTATATTTTTTTAAGAAATGTTGATTATGTTTATTGCCGTATATCATAACAAGGTAGTGAAAAGCCTGCCGTAGCTAGTCTGAAAAAGTCCTGGAATGCCATATATTACGGCAATTGATTAAGGCTAAGGTGTCGGTATTTTGCAAAAAGCAGCACTTAGTATTAAAGCCAGGATTGTGGAAATTACACCAGTTTTTGTTTTGTTGTTATAGTCAGAGTAATACCGAAGTTATGACCAAAAACATATTGGGCATCTGCGCTTATGATGACGTCACTCAAAAGAAAAGTCAAGCAATGAATGAATGAATTTGGCTTTCTGCGCTCCGTAGCTAAAAACTGAATCTCGGTAAATCTAAAAGAACTATCTGCTATCTACCTACGTTCTGACATCCCATGCAAAGTCATCAGCCAGTCGCTAAGCCTGTACTCTGGTTCTGCTGAACACCTGTTCCTGGAGATATTCTTGCGTCACAACAAAGTCCTCCTGGGTGTCTATTATAGCCCCTCTCTTCGAATCGACTATTTTAACTCTTTTGAAACCCTTCTCAGTGACTTGACTCCTCTTTATAGCGACAACCTAATTCTCGGCGACTTCAACACTTGCCTTCTCAAGAATAACGGTCGCTCAGCGAAGCTGAATTCTCTTGTAAGTTCATTTAACATGCATATCCTTCCTCTAGAGGCCACTCACTTTCAACCACACTGCACCCCCTCTCTTCTAGATCTAATGATTACTTCTGACATGTCTAAGGTTGCTGCGCATGGTCAACTTAACGCCCCTTTCTCCTATCATAATCTTATTTACCTCTCTTATAAGATAAAGCCTCCCAAGCGTGCAGCTAAATTCCTTGACATTCGTAGCTTCAAGGGCATGGATATAACCTCCCTTAATTCAGACGCCTCCTCTGTCGACTGGTCGCCTGTCTACGGTAGTGAGACCATTGATGACAAAGTACGGAACTTCAACTCTATTGTCCTGAGCTTGTTTGATAAGCATGCTCCGGTCAAGAGGGTTAAAGTGAAGCATCTTCCTGCACCGTGGCTTACTGACACCATTAAGGGTCTGATGGCTAAGAGAAACCGTGCCAAGTCTAGATATAAGAGGGATCCGATCGATGAGAATCTTTTAATTTTCAAACGCCTCCGTAATCGTTGCACTCGCCTGTGTCGTGTTTCTAAACGCCGTCATATCTACGAATGTATCTAGAGCTATACTCCAGCACAGGTCTGGAAGTTCCTGAAGACCCTTGGTGTTGGTAAGTCACAGGAATTGGCAGCCGGAAATGTCGATCTCCGGGGTCTCAATAGTTTCTTTGCAACTCCCCCTGTCGCGATGGACTCCCTCGTCAAGGATGCAACCCTTCGTAACCTACGGTCCAAGGCAACATCCCTCACCTCAGCATTTAATTTCATCCCTGTCGGAATCGGCGCAGTAAGGAGGGCAATACTAGCAATCTCGTCGAAGGCCATAGGTGAGGACAAGATATGTTCGCAGATGATAACAACTATCATTGATGTACTGTTACCTCTCATCACCCACATAATTAATGTGTCGCTTGACCAATGTTGCTACCCCAGCCAGTGGAAATTGGCACTTGTGATTCCCCTCCCCAAAACGTCTAATCCCGCCTTCTTTAAAGATTTCCGTCCCATTTCTATACTGCCTATCCTTTCCAAAGTCCTGGAATCAATTGTCCACTCCCAACTCTCCTCCTACCTTTCCTCAAAAATGTTACTGAATCCCCACCAATCAGGTTTCAGGCCGGGTCACAGCACTACCACAGCACTGCTCAAAGTCACTGACGACATTCAATTAGCTATGGATCAAAAGCAGCTTACGGTCCTTACACTGCTTGATTTCAGTAGCGCCATTAAATGCGTCGATTTCGATATACTAGTCGAAATTTTAAAGTCACTTAATGTCTCCTCGCACTCTACTCGCTGGTTTGACTCCTACCTGAGAGACCGCCAGCAACGCATTAAGTCTGAGGAGATCTCAACGAACTGGTGTGATCTCTCCGCAGGTGTTCCGCAGGGAGGCATCCTTTCTCCTCTCCTCTTCTCGGTATTCATTAACTCCATCTCTGACGTTCTTACCTCTTCTTATCATCTGTACGCAGATGACCTTCAAATATATCGGCACTTCTCTCCGTGTGATGTGAATCTGACAGTAGAGGCGTTGAATGCTGATCTCGATAACATCAGGAAATGGGCTACCTTAAGAGGTCTGCTTGTCAACCCGGGCAAATCGCAGGCCATGATTTTGGGTACTCGTCACTCTCATAACCTAGGTCAGAAAATGCCCGTCGACCCTATAGTGTATGATGGTAACATAATTTCATACAGCGAGAAGGCCAAGAATCTTGGGGTTGTATTTGATAAATTGTTGTCCTGGTCGCCCCATGTTTGTGAGGTCAGCAGACGTGTCTTTGCGTCATTTCACTCCCTACGGAGATTGCAGCACTTCCTGCCACAGCAGACTAAAATCACCCTTGCCCAGTCCCTCCCACTACCTTTAATCGACTATGCAGATGTTTGCTCTGGATGAGTGCGAACGAAGAACAACTGAACAAACTCGAACGACTTCAAAACCTCGGGATTCGGTTTGTCTTCGGGCTGCGCAAGTATGACCATGTCTCACAGTATCGCAAGGAGTTGGGGTGGCTTCCGATCCGCCTTCGTCGTGATATGCACGTTCTCTCCTATCTGTTCAACATTTTGCGAAATCCCCGCTACCCCTCATATCTTCGAGAACGTTTCGAGTTTATTTCCTCCAGGCATAGCAACCGGAGATCCCACACGATGTCTCTTATCTCTACTCCTCGGCATAACACTGCCGCTTACAAACACTCGTTTAGGTTAACGGCGATCCGACTGTGGAACGCACTTCCCTGCGCTATTAGAGATAGTCCCTCAATTTTCACTTTTAAGACAAGATTGAATGAGCATTTCCTTTCTCTTTCGTGATAGGTACTTTTATATATGTATATATAAGTAGTATATGTTTGATATATATATATTTTTTTGCTTTTGTATTTTATTTAGTATATATCATTTATTAAATTATTATGTTTTAGTTGTAAACAATTAGATGTGTACAGTTTTATTGCGCACTAGGACTCTCCTGTTGCACAATTTTTCCTGTCCTACCTAGGTTTGCTGGTAGAAATCTCTCTTTAGAGATAAGCTCGCCTTTGCTCATAAAATGTTTTGTTACCTTACTATTAAGATTTCTGTGCGATAAAGAATATGAATGAAAGAACACATTGAAATAAGCACAAGTCCAAAAACGCAACGAAATAAGCTTGTGACGCAAACATATAATCAAAAATAGGTTTATTACAATATAATTTGGTTAATGCACACTTTCATCTAACTATTCTCATTTTAAAATAAGCGTCCAACGAAACGTAACATATTTTGATGTTAATATTGCGTGTGTCAAACAAAAGGCAAAATTTTATAGATTTTGAGAAAATCATATCTGAAAAACTATTGAGTTTCGACACCTGAAACTTTTAGACCGTGTTGAAAATGACCCAAACTATGTACCAAAAATCACGAAAGCCCTAGCAAACCACCCGTTTACTAAAGTCTAGCCTATAATCATAAAGTTTAACAATGAATGAGGGATTCGTCAAACGCCAATCTGAAAACTTACCTTAAGTGGACGTTATTATGGTTCCACAGTATTTTTCGAAAAATAATGAATACCTGGGTGCTGAATGCGTGGGTTAAAATTACAAACATAAGTAAAAGCTTTTATTGAACTTCACCCACTGGTATGTCCGTTTCGTCTGTAATAATATAAGGTTGAAATTTCCCTATTCCTATAAAATAAGCATTCCTTTATTATAAGCATTTTTGCGTTCAAACGAAAACAAAAATGCTTCGGTGTTAGCAATAATATATCGAGATCTTATGGCTATGGTATAAGAGCTGATATGCTTGCGAGTGGCGATGTTTGGAATGAAAATCGCAAAACTGGCTACCGTTATTTTTATATTCAAATAAGTAGTTGTGTATATATTTTTTAAATATTCGGTTGTTCTTAAATGTTGTCGGTTATATTGACCACCACTAACCAGTCGTCACGTCGTAGAATGCACGCTTAAAAGTCACCCTTGCTGTTATTTGATGTGATGAGATAACAAATGTGATGACCCGTATCCATGGGGGCTCCGCGTTCCCTCACAGCGCGTTCCGAATCGCACCATAATCGATTACAGCGTCTTCGAGGTTGTTCCGAATGAGTTTTAGCGTGACCACGATAGCTCAAAATGGTTGATATGACGTGGCAATGGCATCACTAACGCCGCCATGTTGTGCTAGCATCGCCCATGTTTCTGAGCGTCAGCACTGTAAGCGAGCCATCAAAAGTGACAACTGTCACGCTGACAGCTGTCACTTTTGACAATAAAACTTAGAACAGCAACCAGCAGCGACTCCTGGCTCTCCATAATTGTTTATTTCCTCACTTATGTTAGCTAATGTAACTGTTTCGACTGTCTACGACTCAAAATGACAATAACTAACAAGAGTTGGGTTATAATAGTGTCATCTGTCAGTGTCAACGTCTACCGTCACTTTCAAAGCGTTCCGAATGGATATCTATGATGGTCGCCATTTCCCACTCGGAACGGGCACGACGGTCGTGACGTCACGTGAGTGACGATGGCTTTGTTGACGTGACTTGGAACGCACGGTTAACGTATGCAAAATCCGGACTGGCAACACTGTTACTTTTTAGTTTTGACGTTTTGGCTTTGACAGATAGCCAAACGACTTTTTTTTTCTTGCCCGGAGGTTTCCTTCCATTTTTGTTCATATTCTAAAGCTAAATCTAATAAAATGACTGATTTGGAGGATGAAATTGAGTACCTTGACGAAGACGAGGCAATCGTCCAGCAATGCGTCCAAACTGCCTCCCTACACACATCTTCTAAACCAATAAATCGCCCGGTCAAACCTCAGCCAGGTCTATTGGTCGAGCGGTATGTGGCTACTAAAGCAAAGCGGAAAATATCTCATCATGGGGAAGACAGCTCTGACTACGACCCAACAGACGATCTAAGGCCTAATTTGGTTAAAAAACGCAAACTTCCCGTACCCAAACAGAAACAACCTCAAAATGTGGCCACCTTAGAAAAGAGACGGGCTATGGATATAAAAATACCGGATTATGAGGACCCGTTGTGTCTGCCGGTGAAGATGTTGAAGAAGGATGCGGTAAGATTGCATAATTTTCTTCTTATTTCACATGATGAATTGGAGGTTGGCGATCAGGTAACCATCATCCTTTAATACTTCGCCAAGCGCTGATAGATTCTAGAGGCGTCACAGTTTAAATATCTTAAAAATATCGCCATTTACCATATGCTGTGCATGGTTCACGTGTAGACAATGTTAAGCAGTGGATGTGGTATAGCTAAATATTTTATTAAGGCAAGCTTCTATCTTTTTAGCCTTCTGTCACCAAAGCTTGCCGACGTGACTCTATTAGTAAGCCTCTGCTGTCCATCTGTCCCTGGGCTGTATCTTATGAACCTTAATAGGTATAGAGTTGAAATTTTCACAGAATATGTATTTCTGCTGCTGCTACCCACAATCACAATGCAATTAAAAAAATTAAAGGAAAAAATCATTTGTTTTTTTTGTTGTAAAATGGTATACCCTTCATTTTTTTAATTTACAGATGGATGAGAAAAGACTCAGGAACTGGAACAACCTGTGCCTCAAACACCTGGAGACAAGTGATGCAATATTCAAGCCGAAAAGCGGAGAAACTATTGCATCCAAACGGACCATTGTACTGCGGAATGTTCATAATAATATATCTGGTAAGTCTTTTCATAACCTATCGCTCAATGGAGAAAGGGGTTGCCACCATGAAGTTAGGCTGAGCAGGCAATTGGAAAACTGAACTGTGAGCCCTGTACTGTACTCCCCTGGTTAATCTGGCTCAACACAGACCTTGTTGTTAATAATTTTGTAATTATTTATTCCTGCTTATCATTAACTTAGGGGCGATTGTTCCAGCCCCAGATAAAGAGTCGGATAACTATCAAGCGAACATTTTTACCTAGCTGTTTATCAGTCTGATAGTAAGTCGCTCATTTTTCAATGGTTATTTATTCCTTAGTTAGCTATCTGACCTTTTTATTTCAATCCTGGCAATCCGAACTCAGAGAGATGAAACAAATATATAGAAAACAGTGGTAGTGGAGCAGGACAGACTATCGTCATAATTTCCCGTCATTTGCAAGATGGCGTCTCAAGCAACAGCTGATTTCAATCACAGAAAAATTACTAGAAATAACCAATGGAAATGGATCGTCGATATTGTGATTTTATTTACTGAAATTTGCAATGGAATCTCAAAAAAGTGTATTAAAAAGAGAGCCAAGTCGTCAATTGTATCAAATACATCCATAGCTATTCGCCAAATCCGTAGGAACGTGGTATAATAATCAGTAACAGAAAAATTACTAGAAATAACCAATGTAAATAACCTCAAACTGCTCAAACCAAACCAAATAAACCAAGTGACATATGACTTTTGGTGACAGACAACTACTTTATACTACTGAATACAGTTATCTGGCCGTTATATATATATATAATATACAATGAAATCTATAGATGGCGCTTTTCCAAATAACAGTAATAAATTATACAGGTATACTCTATACAGGTACATATGTTAAGTTTTGGACTCAACATATCCTGCCCCCATTGAAATGGAATATTTCAATAATAATGAAAGGGATGGAACTATATAGATTTATAGGTACTGACTAGGAGAACTAATATACTATGTTTATGTACTAATTTCATTTTCAAGGGGAGCAGAACTAGCTAGTGTCCATGCTAGTGTCAACAACTAATATTTTAATATGAAGGTACAATACTTACAATGAATTGAACTGATAAGTTAACAATGAATGAAACTGTTTATGCCTACTCTGCTTATTATGGAATGAAACGACAGTAGGGACATGTTTTATTATAACTTCTTATATAACAGTGGCAATTAGGTATGTAATTAATGGTAAGTATGGTAAGTATTAAATAATAATGAAACCTTAGTATAAATTGTTAGTTAGCTTAACTAAAAGTAGGTAATACTGAAAGGTAGGTTTTAAATTAACTAAGTTTTAGCTTCAATCAACGTTCGATAGCGGTAGCGGACATATGTTGTTAAACGCGCGTTTGATCGTTCCTTTCGCGGTTTTTATGATAGCGACGCGAGCGATGCCGTCGCTCCCAGGCTGCGTTGCGACGATCTTCCCCATCTTCCACTGGCAGGGTGGTAAGCGTTCTTCTCGTACCAGGACGACGACCCCTGCGGCGAGGCCCGGACCACGGGCGCTCCTCCACTTTGTCCGCTCCTGCAGCGTGTTGATATAGTCGCGTGACCATCTTCTCCACAAGTTTTGTGTGATCTGTTGAAGTTGTTGAAAGTGTGTTAGCCTATTTTGAGGCACATCGGTATAGTCCTGTTCTGGTAGCGATGTCAGTGATCTGCCGACCAAAAAGTGAGCTGGCGTTAGGATAGGTATAGGTTCAGAATTAGAAATGGGACACAAGGGACGGGAATTTAATATTGCTTCTATTTGAACTATAATGGTAACAAATTCTTCATATGTCAACAAAGCCTGACTCAAAACTCGTTTCATATGATACTTGCAGCTTTTGACGGCTGCCTCCCACAGACCTCCCATATGGGGAGCGTAAACAGGAATAAAGTTCCACCTTATACCCTCGTCTGCGCATTGAGATGATAATTCGCTCGATTTTTCCTTTAAGAAGGTAAACAATTCTTTAATTTCATTGTTCGCGCCATGGAATGTAGTGGCATTGTCACTCACCAATTCTGCTGGTTTACCTCTTCGTGCTATGAACCTACGAAGCGCTGCCATGAATGCGGCCGACTCGAGTCCTGTAATTAATTCCAGGTGAACGGCCTTTGTTACTAGGCAAATAAATACCGCGATATAGCATTTATTTACCTTGTAACCACGTCCTCTCCTGTCCCGTATATTAAAGGGCCCAGCATAATCCAACCCAGTGCTACTAAATGGGGGCGCTGGGTTTAACCTTGATGCAGGTAAGTTACCCATAACTGGTGTAGTCGTTTTAGGTTTAGCTCTAAAGCATGTGACGCATTTATTTACTATTTTTCTAGCCATCATTTTTCCCTTTGTGGGCCAGAAACGGTCGCGAATGGTGGCTAGTAATAATTGGGGTCCTGCATGGAACAATCTTACATGTTCGCCTTGCATAATAAGGTTGGTAAGAATGTGTTCATGATGAAGTAATAAAGGGTGTTTTTTATTATATGAGTATTGTGAGTGAGTTATCCTCCCGCCCACGCGAATTAATCCGTCAACAATAAATGGCTGTAACGATAATAATTTAGATGTATTTGGCAATGGGTTATTTTTTAATAGGAGATTATATTCCTGTGGGTAGGATTCGATTTGAGACTGTTTAATTAATGTGTGTAAGGAATTACTAATTTCTTTTACCGATAATGGATCTACTAATCTATTATCCGGCTGGGACGTACGTACCTTGCACTTCAGGTTATGTATAAAACGCAATACATAACCAAGTACACGTACTATCTTCGTGTCACTAGACCATTTGTGAAATAGGTACTGGAAGGTGGGGTTTGCATAAGTTTGAGTAGGGAAACTACTAGTTGTTGTAGTATCTTCAAGCCTTGAGTCATGGTTCGACAACAATGGCTCACTACGCACCGGCCAAGTACTATTTTGTTGACTCAACCATGATGGCCCACACCACCACATACGCGTATTTCCTAGTTTACTTGGGTCCACTCCTCGTGACAAAAGGTCAGCTGGGTTGTCTTCTGACGACACCCATCTCCAGTCTGTTTTGTTTGTGATTGCAAGTATTTGTGCAACTCTGTTGTTTACAAAACAGTTAGGTTTTAAGCTATCGTTTTTTAACCATGCTAGTACGATGCTTGAATCTGACCATAGGTAAATGTTTTTTATATCACATTTAAGAGCCTTTTTTACCCTATCTATGTGAGTTGCGAGTAGTAGGGCTGCGCAAAGTTCTAATCTGGGTATAGTTTGACTTTTTATTGGCGCGACCCTTGACTTGGTATACAGTAGGTGAACTTGGATATTACCTACTTCATCCATAGATCTAAGATAGATAACGGCACCATATGCCTTGTTAGAGCTGTCAGAAAATCCATGGATTTCAATTTTTATACAATTTGAAAGGAGTGTAAATCTTGGTATTCTTAATTGTTGCAAAAATGAGATCTCGGAATAGAATTTCTTCCATTCTTCTGTTAGTTCTGGTGACAGTTGCGCATCCCAATCTGTCTTGGTTTTGAAAAGTTGCTGAATAAATATTTTTGCCTTCACTATCACGGCACCTATTAACCCTAATGGATCAAAAATAGATGAAATAATTGATAGCACCTTCCTTTTTGTTAATGGGTTAGTACTTTGGTCCTTTTTTATCGTGTACATAAACTGGTCAGAATTATCGCACCATGCCAAACCTAGTACCTTATGGATTTTGTCCCCTAATTCGGTAGGTAGGTCGGTAGGTTTAGTGGTTTGATGCGTGTTTTCCGATTTACCTACACCTACCCTATTCAAGATAGTTTCTGAATTGGATTTCCATTTTCGTAAAATGAAATTTGCCTTTCGCAGAATGTCATCCACTTGTTTTGCTACTGTTGCTACCTGCTGCTCATCAGTTCCCCCATAGAGTAAGTCGTCCATGTAGAACTGTGACGTAATGGTTTCCGCAGCTATTGGGAATGTATTTTGGTTTTCATATGCTAATTGCAACAAACATCTTGTTGCTATGTGTGGTGCAGCCTTAAGACCGAAACTTAAGGTTGTTAGTGCATAAACTTGTAACTTCTGATTGGTGTTTTCACGCCAGAAAATGCATTGCAGCTGGTGTTGTTCAGGAGACAAATAAATTTTTCTATACATTTTCTCTATAACTGCATTTATAACATATTTGTAAGTTCTAAAACGTAACAATATGTCTATCAAATCGTCCTGTTGTATCGCGCCCTTATATTGGAGGTCATTTAGTGACAAACCGCTATCTGTTTTACACGATGCGTCAAAAACTACACGTATGGGGGTGGTGGGTGATTCTCGTGTCACGGCGTGATGTGGTAAAAAGTTGTAGGTATTTTCATAATTATTATTTATTTTAATCATATGGCCGCTTTGTTCGAATTCTTGCATAAATTCTACGTATTTTTGTTTGAAATAAGGGTTCCGTTGAAACTTTGATTCTAATGCTTTGAACCTCCTGTAAGCAATATGTCTAGATTTACCTAACTCGCGGGATGGTAACTTGAGTGGGATTTCAACGACGAAATTACCGTCAGAGTTGCGTGTATGAGTTTTTAAAAAAATCTCCTCGCATTGTGTCTCATCACCCGGTAAACAAGGTACGGAACCTTCTTCTATTTCCCAAAATCTTTGTAACTGATTTTCAATTACAAAGTTGCATCGCACTGATTTTGTTTCTAATATGCTATTTACCGAACCCGAAATCACCCATCCCAAGCGTGTACGTTGTAATGTTGGTAACCCTACCCCGAGCTTATGTTGACCGATACACATTAAGTTATAAAATTGTTCGGCACCTATAATTAAATCTACTTCGCCCGGCGAACAATAGCCGCTGTCGGCTAGCTGATAACGCGATGGGATTCGTAAACAATTTTTTTCTGGTAATATTACGTTCAAACTACAAATAGTAGGCACAATAAAACAGGTCATATTTGTTTGGTAGGTATTGTCCAATGAATTCAAGTTAATGTCACAATAATGTTGTACGTTTGACACACTATTATTGAAACCGATTACTTGCATATTAAATGATTTCCTATCAAGTTGCAATTTATTGCACGCATCTTCCGTAATGAAATTAGACTGAGAGCCCGAGTCTAAAAGGGCTCTTAGCCGTTGTGGCTGGTTGTGTTTATCTAAGATAAATACTTGTGCTGTGGATAATAAAACTGGTTTTGGTTGGGGGTGAACAGACTGAGAGTAAGTGTTATTTTGTATGCTACTGGTTTGAGTTGTGTTTACTAGTTGGTTGTTATTAGTACTTGGTTGAATTGGAGGTTGTTCCTTGGTAAACGTTGTGGTTGTTGTTTGATTGGTATCATCTGATCTGTGTAAAAGCGTGTGGTGCTTGCGTTTACACAGACGGCAGGTACTAGCCCTGCAGTTAGAAAATATATGTGTACTGGAAAGACAATTGAAACATAAACGAAGTTTGTTTACGGTACGTATCCTAGCGCCCACATCTAGCGTTTGGAACTTTTGGCACTGGGTTATAAAATGTGATCCCGAACATACGGGACATTGGTTAGGTTTAGAATTAAATTTGGATTGTACCTTGGTAGGATCGGACGTGGTTACCATGGTCTTCCTTGAAGGCGTCGCGGCTGGATTGCCGCTTCCGCCGGCGTCGGTTCGCTCAGCTGATCCTGTAGTTTCAAGCAGGTCAGCGCGGTCCCTCAAGAAAGCCTTGAATTCCTGTAACGTTGGCAATTTCCTAGAATTATTTTTTTCTTCCCATTTAAATTTTAATTTGGTATCTAGTTTATTCTGCAAGATATAAATGATTATCAAATCCCAATTTTCTACGGGCACGTTCAAAGAGCGGAGGGTCCTAACATGCTTGGAAATATTATCATGGAGATTTCTCAATGATGATGCGGTTGTTGATACTGTATTAATATCAAAAAGAGCCTGTAGATGATTGAAAACTAGAACTCGTGGGTTATTGTAGCGTTCGCACAATAATTGCCACGCCAGCGTGTAGCTTTCACTGGTATAATCGAGCGAACTTATGACCTCTAACGCGCTGCCCTGTAAACAACTGCGAAGATATTTAAACTTTATTATTGGTTGCATTTTACTCTGATTAACTAACGCGTCAAAAGTGTCTCGAAACTCCAACCACTGCCTTACGTCCCCACTGAAGGTGGGTAAGCTGATTTCTGGATATTTAATCGACTCACTGTCCACAAGAGGCGGTGGAGGCGGAGGCGGTTGCCCCTCATGCTTTGGCTTGGTGTCTTTGGTTGCTACCAACACCTTAGCCTTTGCAGATAGCCTGTAAAAGACTTGATCAAAGGTCTCCCTCTCCGACATCTCGGTGTCAAGATCCTCATCCTGACTCATAGTATCTATACAATCCTGTGTCCTGCAAAAATCCTCATAAAGATCGGGTAATTTCTCCATTCGCAACTTAATATCGATAACTGATTCTGCCGTTAATGCTGCTGGGTTAATGGAGTCTATATATTTTTTGAAAAGAGTCAATTTTCTCTTCGCTACACCTCGTTTGGACTTAAGGTCCTTCAAATTACTGGAAACGTCCATTATAAAAAGATAAAGATAAAGGAAACGAGAGGTTATTTCGAATATCTATCTAACTAAGATTAACTAAGCGATTAGCAATATTAAATGGGAATATAATGGAATGGGTGGGAATTGCCAGCTCACTTGCCCTTTTGATGACGATGCACGTGCCCACTAGGCTCTGGATGCCTTTTGATGATGCAGCACGTGTCGACACGCACTCTGGATATCTTCCGCCTTCTCGGAGTAAGTACCACGGTGCCACACACACGTGGCAGTGGTTTGGTATGGCCGTCGTTCAATGTTGCGTAGACAAGTTTCGTTATCTCGCTAGCTCTCAGGCCACCTTTCACCCTTCTTCTTTGTTTCTGAGCTTATGCCTGTCGATCTTGACCGATGAGGTGGCTTAGTCTACCACGTTACGAATTAAACGCTAAGTTGAAGGTAGACACCGGGCGATCTTCGGGGCGCGGTTGCGCAATTCGTAGCAAGTATCGTTGCCGCTGAATTTTACTAGCGCGGATCCCTTCCAGGCTAATTAATACGAAGACTCAAGCGTGTACTATTAGGGGTCACCATATGTCGCACTCGGGACATAGAGGGTGAAGGAGCGAAATGAAAAGGCCGAAATTGATACGTGCGTTGTATTGGACGGTTGCAAGGCAAAAAGACAGAAATTCCTTATGTCTACCAATTTATAGCACAGTTAGTAGGCGGTTTAGACTACTAGCGCCATCTATCATAAAATGCTTCAAGCTTATACATGTCTAACGTGTGATCAGTCAGATCAAGGTCAATTTGTAATGCAAATAATATACAATGAAATCTATAGATGGCGCTTTTCCAAATAACAGTAATAAATTATACAGGTATACTCTATACAGGTACATATGTTAAGTTTTGGACTCAACAGAGGCGGATAGATTTATTCCTCTGATAGCAAAGTTATTTCACTGTTATATCCTACCAGACGATTGAAAAATTCAGTTTATTGTTAACTGTCGAATAAACAGACAGATAGACTATCTGCCTGTTTATCTGGGGATGGAGCAATCGCCCCTTAATCATAACAACTAAATTTTTCATATTTGTATTAGTTAAGCACAACCTATTTTTAAAAGAGATCTAAAATCAATCTGTGGGAGTTTCTACGCCCTACTTCTCCCACAGTGATCCAATGTAGAGAAGAGGCGACAAATGACGTTTGCTAAGTATATGTAAATATCTACAGTAATAAAGTACTTTGACTTTGACAGGATGAAATCGTGAAGATGCTGTCTTTAGTGTAATATGGTAGGCACATAATAAGCTGCAGGAATGTTAAAGATTTTATGAAAATTTCATAATAATCAAAGTCGGCAATCTAGCATGATCAATTATAAAAAAAAACAACTGGTATAATTTGTCCCAGAATAGTGGTAGGCAAAGTATGAAATCATCATGAATATATCTTGCTAAACATAAATTAAACAAGAAAGTATAATTTAGTTTAAAGTTTTTTTTAAATAAAGGATGTCACAAGCCTTCTATTTGGTTAATTAAAAATAGGATCACAAAAAAAAACTTCTAACCTAGCTTAATATTATCGTCTTTTGAATATATAGGTTGTCTTTTTTTAGAGGTATACAAATTCAAAATGAATAAATAATAAAATGAAAATAAATAAATAAACAAGTTAAAATAGATTGCATTAGCATGGTATTGGTTTTATTTAAAAGATATTCTTATGCCATTAGTGCTTAAAAATGATTTGGGGCATATGGGCGCCACGGCTGGCTCGAATAAAGTGTAATAGGGAAGTCCAATTTTCAAGATCCAACTTGTGCAAGAGTTGATACTTCGTGACCATTATGCGCGCTGTATGTTTGATGAATGGGCCTTAAACAATATAATAATAATAATATTTATTTGGCAGTTTCACATTATAAATACTACATAGTTAAGAAGTAAATACTAAAATTAGTTTGAAAATATACAGTGAGATTAAAGATAAAAGATAAAGATAAAGATAAAGATATTTTATTTGTGAATGTGGGTTACAGGGTTGTTAAATAAATATTGTTCTTGCCACACTCTACCTTAAAGGCGTACAAATATTAATTTAAATTAAATTATATTTAGATTAAATTTAAATTACATAACAATACATTATATTACATGTCCGTTTGATTATTCAAATACTGCAAATTACATAGATCCTTAATAAACTTACGCTACCACCCACCCATTAAGCAATCTTTCAGTCACCATTGAGGAAATCTTGTACGCTATAGTAGGCTTTATTAAGCAAATGTTCTTTAAGCTTTAATTTAAATAAATGAAATGATTCTATTTCTCTGATACATTTTGGAATATTGTTATAAATTTTTGGTATCATCCCAAACACTTTTTTTTGAAAAAGTGCGGTCGAGTGCCGCGTTATGCTTAACATAATGTTTCTTTTTGAATTTATTTTTTTAAAATGATCCCAATTATTTCTTACATAAACGGCCATTTCATAGATATATAACGATGGTAGAGTTAAAATTCTTAATTTTTTGAAATGTGGCTGACATGTTTCTATTTGTTTTAAATGACATATCGCCCTTAAACATCTTTTTTGTGCTTTAAAGGCTCTGTCCTTATCCGTTGAGTTGCCCCAGAATATAACACCATATTTGAGAGTCGAAGCCACATAAGCATGGTATGCTGATAGCAAGGTAGTGACTCTAGCTACCTTAGCAAGCATAAATAGTGCATACGAGAATTGGCTTAACTTTGTGCAGACATTTGTATTATGTAGTAGGATACATTGATAGCCAAACTAGTGGTAACACAGTGTCCCAGATGCCAAGCACCTTCTCTAATTTGTTGTAGCTGATTTGATTATGTACATTAAGAACATGCATTTTGTATCAGGCTGGTGAGGAAATAAAAACCCCTTTTACATGTTTGTGACGTCGCTGTTTCTGGATCGTACGACACAGGATATCCTAGTGTGGGGCCAGAAGCAATGTATGTGCAGGAATGTAAATGTTTATAATATTATTTTTATGCCAAACCGCCAGGTAAAGTGGAAGTCTCAATATGGGGTAAGATGACAGTCAACAGTGCAGACGGGGAGACACGTTCCGAGGCGTATCACAGCGTGCTGCCGAAGTATAGAGAGAAGAAACTGCTTAACTATGACATGCCGGTGCAGAAGAAACGGAAGGTATGTTACTGTTATAGTGGTGGTGCATCCGAGTGTGGGGCCAGAAGCGATGCTTATGCCTGTGTAAAAATGGTATTCTTCAACATGTTTTAGTTTCACTGTTAAGGGACACATCTAAGGGACTTTAAATTCGTAATTTCTTTATGTCACATAAGTTCACATGACACAACTTGGATGAAAACTTACAACTTATTTTTGTTAAAGCTTATCTGCGACCTCCGGCCATGAGCTGTTGAGTCGTAGCTGTTTGGGGTATTCCTCCACTGAGGGAAACGCCGATTACTTATTCCCTGTGGGGTCTCTATACCCTTTTGTGTATACCAAAAGGGTATACCTTTTGTGTAGCTCCAGGATAATAGTTCTTTTTAGCCGCTTTTTGGCCTTACTGGCAGCAAGGCTCACTGAGTTGCTGCCAGTTTATTGGGGTGTTCAGAAAGCCGTTTTGTTTAGGAACTCCTAAACTAAACGGCTTTCTGGCCTGGAAAACTTTCCAGGGCAACAATGTCCTCTTTTACAGTGTTGATCCTTAGGGTTTGATGTAGCTCCATGTTTCGTGTACTGTTTAAGTACCGCAAAAACAGTAACATAATTGATACGATATACGGTCAATTATAAACCGATTTTGATGATTCTTGTTTTGATTGGTAGTTCATACTTTAGAGGTGGTCCCATACAAATTATATCAAAATTGATGTATCGCTTTTTAAAAAAATCAACAAATATAAAAAATTAACACACATGACGTTTTGCTTTGTGGTTCCTTCCGTGTAGCAAAAGTTTTGATGAGGACTTTTCATGTGCACATACTTTATTGGCTTCCCGACCGGGGAAGAAGAATAATGGTTTGAACTTGAAGTAGGTTTTTTTAAGTTTTTAACTTGGTGAATTATCCTTGGTGGTAATGGTAACAAAGTAGTTTATGTGACTGTTACATACTGAAAGGCATGAAAATATGGGAATGGGTTTATGAAACGAAACGACTTGCTAGTTTCATTATAATATCCCACGAGTGTTTTAATGCCTAAATATGTACAGTTAAAGACACAGCTTATCTACCCCTTCTGACCCACCGTACCACCGGGGTGGTACGGTGGGTAATTATCGTAGCGAAAAATAATTACCCACCGTACCACCTCTACTTATTACTACTTATTCTAACCTCGAAATAGCTAAACAATCACAATAACGCGCGTCGATTGACACGTGACACGAATGCAAAAATATCATCCAAAAAAAAAAATGTAATGACGGATCTAAGTGATGTAACAACATCCTATGGAAATAAATGATTTTTGATTTGATTTGATTTGATCCTTTATTTGTAAGCAAAAGCAAAACAATAACTGTCTCCTTCATATTCATAAGTTTGACGGCGAGCGGGAGAGACAGACAGATATTCTTGATGGCCATGCAGTGCAACCTCACGCCGCGTGCTTATTCACAGATACTACATAAGCGCAACGTGTTGAAAGTGCCAGCTTTAGTTAACCGACCTGTATTAGAATTGAGTTCAAGCAAATTGCATTGTTTTTCAGACATGTTCGAAATTTGAATGTAATAAGAACATCGAATTCGATATTATTATGTACAAATAATAACATTTTCAAAGATAAGAAATGTGTTCTAACAAAACAGTATCCGTGTTACCACAAAAAATGTTAAGCAGCGGTTAACCTCAAAACAAACGTCAAATCTCATACGTTTTCGTTTTTAAACAAGTGTTGAACACTCGTTTATTTTTTTGTAGTAAGGCCCTTTATCTTTAAGTTGGTCGTAATTTGCGGTTTTTGAACGCGTTATAGAGAGTTAATGATATATGTCTAGATAAAATAAATAAATAGCTATCCAGTGATCGAGTTATTTTTAATCAAATGTATAATGTCCATTTCAGTCGACCCGTGCAGTTAACACAATCCTACTAACTAAAGAAGAGCCCAAACAGGAGCAAGTCCTTGTGGCGTTCACGCCGAACGAGGGAGTGTTGGCCGTCTACAGATTAGGGCAGGAGGAGAAAGAGTGAGTTATCCTGTGCTGTAGTTAAGGCCCAGTTCTGGCTGTTGAGGTGAGGAGCGCCGCATTCGCCCGTCGTCTCCTGGCGGGGTAGCGGAACTGGCGGGGTAGCGAGCGGCGCGGAATAGCGTCGGGCCGCCCGGAGACGTTAAAAAAATGGGTGTTTTTTCGAATTTACTGAAAAACGGAAAAAAGCTAATTAATAAAATTAAAAAAATGAATACGGAAGCTCTAAAAGAGGAAAATTTAGGTATAAAAATTATGAGAAAAATCAGTAATTTTATATTAAAATTATTGAATCTCCTTTTAAATATAGACTATGTTCAGGATTTTCTACGAACGAGCCAAATTAATCCAATCGCCTAACCACATAGTATTTAAATTAGATTTTCTCTTACGGATAACATGTAATTTTTTGAGACCTATGAATTTATTGGAAATAATTTTATATTTTTTTTTGCCAAAAGCTCTTCAGTGGTTTTGTGTGATCTTGGGCCTTAAATAAAAATATAAAACTAGGTAAGTGATGAAGCGGCGTTGCACAGTCTTTCAGCTCGCTTTCTGTCCGCCATAGTGAGAACTTGCACCAGACTTCAGTTTAAAAACAACTTTACAACACGACTATGTTGACCACGGGAACATGGCTGACAGGCAATAAGCTTGCCATACTTGACTTCGAAGGCCCTTAGGAATTGTATGGGACTTTGACATCACACATTCTCATTCTCACCTTCAGGTCACCTTTCTTAGGTTGCGTTTATACTGTATCAAGTGGCCGTCAGAAGTCTGTTGCAAATCGCTCTTGGTGTAGTTTTTAGGGCCAGCCAACATCACTTGCGGTGCGGCGTCGCATCGCAAAGATCTGCGAAACATCGACTTTGTGTATACGACAATGTAAACCGTATACCCAAAGTCGATGTTTCGCAGATTGTTATGATGACCCGAATGGTCGAGTCGGTAGTGACCCTGCCTACGAAGCCAAGGGTCCCGGGTTCGAGTCCCGGTGGGGGCAAATATTTGTTTGGTGAGAACGGATGTTTGTACCCTAGTCATGGTTGTTTATCTATCTAAGTAATTATACTTATCAATTTATCTTTGTAAGTATGTGTATCGTTGTCTAGTACCCAAGATGCAGGGAATCCTAGTTTGGGGCTAGATCAATGTGTGTAAATGGCGTCCAAGGTATTATTATTATTATTATCTTTATAGTAAGTCACCATTAACCCCATACTGAAGTCGAAAAAATAATAATTAGGAAGTCATGTTTTAAAAATAATTGCACTGCGGTGGGGTATCTATAAATGTCATGTTATGTTTTGTTTGTTGCATAGTCTAGGATCGATATTTCATGGACATCAAAATAGGCACCACTTTTAGCCGTTGGTTTGTCACCTCTCATTCTGATCCACTTTTTGATTTGAAAATCACGGCTAAAGCAGTTATTCACTTCAAAAGTTTGTCGATGTCAATGTTTATTTTTATTATTTTATATTTGACGATTGATTTGATTTTAATTATGACGACCCTTGTGACGCAGCGGTTGTGGCTGTGCCTACAATACGAGAGGTCCAGGTTCGATCCCCGGCTGGGGTGAAGAAAAAAAACCCCAGGTCTTGGATGTTTATATGTGTGTGACGTCGCTGTTTCTGGTACTCACGACACAGGGTATCCTAGAGGGGGACCAGAAGCAATGTATGTGCCTGTATGTACATGTTTGTGTTTTGTTTTATTGCCGTTTTCTATTAACCCTTTCGCTATCTCTGCTGGCCGGAAAATAAAAAATAATGACACAACAATTAAGGCAAATTTTGTGTTTTTTGCCCATAAATGCCCACAATAGATCTACAGTACTCTAGGTGACGTCTGTCATAAAAGTTCCTTTTTAGGTTCCCTGCGTCCCAGCAGGTTAAGTTTGCTGTCGTTACAAAATAGAACATAGATTCCAAAATTCCGCTCTCAAGTAGCTGTCAACTTCACATCAACCTAAAAAATACAGCTTATACGGTTGTGTTGACAGGAAGCAGGACAGTCAAACGCAGCGCCATCTGTGCGAGAGTGTGGTGACGCGAGCCTGCGCGCCATGCTACCAGGCCAGCTGGAGACATACCAGGAGCAACCAGGACAATAGTGAGTGAATAGTGGGTGTTTAAAGAAATTGACATTAATTTATTTGCAAAAATATAATGTTTGTACGCGATAACCTTACAACCTTTACAGATTTTCTGCCGTAGCTTGAACCACACCTGAGGTCCTTGCCGGCTCCGTCCGGTACTGAAACACATCCACCAGCCGCGCGCTGAGGGTTTTGGAGGGGTGGGCGTGTTTAGAGGTTCACAGCGGTGGCCACTGGGTGGCGCCACTGACACGGGTAAATCGGGTCAATGGGGTTGAATTACAAATGTGTTAATCTCAAATGTGGTTCAAGCTTCGGCGGAAACCTAAATATCAGTTTTCTTCCCTTCGGGGGGAAAACTGTTCTATTATGAAAGTCTAAAACGATATGCCTACTTCAAGAGAAATCTGAGTTCAAAGTGTGAAAAAAAAAACAACAGGAAGTCTTCACCGACGTTTGTTGGTTTTTCTACTAAGGCACGTTTGGCGATTCATAATGGAGTGTTGAGTCCATGGGAGCGAATGTTGGGTATGGCAGGAAAAGCATGACAGCAGAATAAACGCTGTAGAAATGAGGTCTTTGAGGAGTATGTGTGGAGTGGCATTGAAAGATAGATTGAAGTATGAAGTTATAAGGGAACGCTGTGGATTGAGAGAAGATATAGTGACAAGGATAAAGAGGACAAAGAAAGGCCAGCTTAGATGGTTTGGTCACGTTGAAAGGATGAATGAAAGGAGATTGACGAAACAGATTTATACAGCGGGTGTGAAAGGAGCCGTCGGACGAGGTCGCCCATGAAGGTCCTATAAAGACCAAATCGGCGATTTGTTAGTGAAGGGGCAAATACGAAGTAACCGTAACCGGCGAGCTTGCATGAAGAGACTTATGAATGTTGAGGAAGCGAGAGATGTATCCCAGGATCGGAGCAGGTGGAGGTCTTTGGTCTCAGCCTACCCCTCTTCCGGGAAATAGGCGTGAGCATATGTATGTATGTATTTAATGTTTCAGTTTTTATATTCATAGTTATTATTCTTCCACAGAAGACATACAGTGCCCAATATGCACGCGCATATTCGTCAGCGTATACAACTTCCTGTCTCATGTCAAGACGCATTCCGCTGCAGACGTGAGCCGGCACAAGCGACGCATCTCCACTATACTGGCTCAGGTGGGCTTATCTCTTCATATCAAGACTGATCTTCATTTTTAAGGCGATGCTTTAAAACTTGTATGAAAGTAATACGAATGTAAACTAAAGTGACAGCGTTAATTACTTTAATGATATGACATAGACGACATTCGCACCCCGACCGTGGCGGAAGTAAAAACGGAACCCTATTCCTAAGACGCCGCTGTCCGTCTGTCTGTCCGTCCGTCCGTCTGTCACCAGGCAGTATCTCATGAACCGTGATAGTGAAACAGTTGAAATTATCACAGTTGATGTATTTCTGTTGTCGCTAGAACAACAAATACTAAAAACAGAGTAAAATAAATATTAAAGGGGCTCCCATACAACAAACGTGATGTTTTGCTCGATATTCATAAGGGTAACAGGTACACGCTTGAAATATTCACAGAATATCTAGTTATATATTCACTTTAAAATAAATAATTAAATTAAAATAAAACAAATATTTAAGGGGGACTCCTACACAACAGATATGATTGTTTTGCTGTTTTTATAGATATTAGCACGGAACCCTTCGTGCGCGAGTCCGACTCGCACTTGACCGTTTTTTTAAAGGTTTTAACTTGGTGAATTATTACAATACAATTTACCTGTTAATGTTGTCACCAGATCGTGGACTACCACTACAAGTGTCGGGTGTGTCAGAGCAACTTCGACAGCATCAAGGAACTCAGGGCTCATGTGGCCTCAGCTCATGCCAGTGAGTACTTCATCATTTTTTTTTTGTTGGGGGGAAAAAAAATGGAATTACCCAAGCCCAGGAGTCAGACCTCTCTGCTATGTCCGGGTCCCCACATATTGAGCGGGCATCAGCTCGTGTGGAATACGGACTAAAAACAACTCCTTTGGGCCTTACCACAAAAAAATAAACTACTGTTCAACACTTGTTTAAAAACAAAAGTGTATGGGATTTGACGTTTGTTTTGAGGTTAAACGCTGTTTAATATTTTTTGTGGTAATACGGCATGTGTTTACAGTTATCTGTCTGAGACTTTACTGTGAGCCATGCTGAGTACTTCATCATCTTAAACTCGAACGTTTTTATACATGCATGTACAGTGAATTTACAGTTGTGAATTTAGAGTTTAGGACGGTCTTTAGAGTAGGCTTCGATTATTGCCAAGAAGATACGAGTTATTACTTGCCTTGCAATAGCGGTCATCGACTCCTGTCTACCACTGTACGCTCATGATTGGGTTAGCGATACTTATTTGTTGCGTGCAACCAGGGGGGTCTCACTCAACAGTTTAGGTACCATCGACCGACCAAGCCGACGTTCGGGAATTCAGTTATGTTGCCGCTCGCATAGCTCGCAGTCGCGTCACGCGCTAGCCACTCCTCATTAGCAACGTTTCTGTGATTTTTGCAACAACAATAACTAAAGTACCTAACATTATAGGGTGTCTAAAGGAATGGTTCACAAACAAAATTCGATTACTTTTTAATTGAATACCTTTTTGTTTACCTAAAAGTAAACACTTTAGCCCCAGTATAAAACAAATTACAATTACGTAAGTAAGAAGGTAGGTACCTACCTAGCCTTAGAATTTGCCAATAGCCTGAGTAAGTACCAATAAATAACACCTCTCTTACACAGAGTGGACTAAAATTCACACACAAATCGCACGTAGGTAACCCTACCGTGATCAAGCGAGACAGGAGTTTACAGGACGACCTTGTGATGTCAGAGTAAAAGAAGCTCTCAGGGGTAGTGATGCGGCGCAATCTGGCCTGCACGGGCGGGGCAACCGATTCTGTAGGTGCTTAGCGATTGTAGGACGAAACGCAGGTGCGAGCTAGATTGCGCTTTATTGCCGGGCAGCGAGAGTAGCTATTTATTTAAGTGTATTTGCGGAGTGTTCTTTCTGTATGTAGTACTATTAAGTATTCTGTGGTGTAACGTTCGAATTTACTGTCGTTTAGCGTATCATGGTAGCGGTCGCCGATGGTTACCATGCATGATGACCTCTATGCAACACTAACACTTTATTACTACTATTTTACCAGCTAGTTTAAAAAAGTTAAGTCGAAGTTAAAATCAATACAAAATAAGCCAACAATACTTAATAATCATTGCCTGATAGTTGACCTGTTTTTCTAACTAAACTGTATGCACTGTAAATTGCTTCTGGAAACCAGCAACCAGCGAGGTCACACACTTACAAACATACAATATCTGGGATGAGGACGGATGTTTGTACCCTAGTCATGGTTGTTTATCTGCCTAAATATAATATTTATCTATATAAGTATGTGTATCGTTGTCTAGTACCCAAGATACAGGGAGTCCTAGTTTAGGGCTAGATCAATGTGTGTTAGTAGTGACCAAGGTATTATTAAAAAAAAAAAATATACTCAGCCCATACCGACCCACAGCGGGGCACAGGTCTCTTATTAATAGCGCCAATCCTCACGGTGCTGTGACAACCGCACCCAATTCGGTACCTATTGAACAAGGTACTCAGATAAATCGTGGAACATCTCTGAAGCTGATTCATTATGTACAAAATGGCTTGAAAATATCAGGATTGTCTTTTGTTAGCAGTTTAGTGCGTTCACTAAGACTACGTCACGCCCGCACGGTACACCCGTAAGCAATTGTGACCGAGGCGGCGTGATCAAAGGCGAAATTAACAAAATGAATAAACTATAACTATTTTATAAACTCATTTGAGAGTAAAAGAGTAGATTTTAACGACACATGGCTAATCTTTCATAGAACTCATGACCAAAACTGCCTACTGACCAATATTATTTCAAAAAACATGTTCAGAAACTAGAAAATGAATACCCATTATCAAATGATTTAGGAAAAGTGATGGAAGATTTTATCAATGGAGTCGACGTAACTAGTGACGAACGAAAATTCCTTAAGTGTTCCTTGCGATGATAATATAGGAGGTACATTTAATTTTGAATGTGATAAATAAAATATGAGTTTAAAAAGGCGATAATATTCCACCTAAATTTTGTCATGTACCTCTTTGCAAAATATCAACTTCGACTACCTCACTGAAAATGGCCAGAAACTTGACTTCTCGCTCACACGCATGCTGCTGTCTCATGCTGCTGCCCCGGCCTTTTGCTGCGCGAAACACTGCCAATGGCGGTAGCACGAGGAGTGAGCCTCATTATGCTCCTGCTCACTCCCCTGCCCATTCCCCGCCGGTTTGGGTGTAAAGTTTCATAATTTTGTTCACTCACTCTGAGTTAGCCGCCGCCAGAGTAGTAAATAAGGCGGCATTCATTCCTTTGAGTGAATGTCGGCGTTCTTTGAAACGAGCAGGCACGGGGCAAACCGGCGCCATCAATGGTGACCCTAACAAAATGAATGAACTTTAATGTAAACCAGGCATACTTAAAGCTGATTTGCATTCCTGGCGATTATGATGCTGTGCCTATCCCACCCTGTATAAGACAACGCGTGACGATATCGTATGTTATATTTATTTGTATTTTTTTTTCAGGCAAAGAAATGTTCCTGTGTGAAATCGGAAACCACTTCACACAGTGATATGAAGTTCAGGTGTTTGTAGGTAACTAAAACATTCACAATAAACGTAGAATTTGATGTATTTGATGATTTTATTTTATTTTACCTAAATCCAGTACGTGACGTGAGACAGACTGCGAGCGTAGTTACCTGGCAAGGGAGCGAGACATTGAGCGTTATTAACTAGTCTCTTGTTTTTACGGTCTCGCTCTCGAGCGAGAGCTCTTGCTCTCACTCGCTAGGTAACTATGCTAGCTATCTCGCTCACTCGCGCCGGCACACGTCGTCTGCAGTTGGTCGGCTATGAACCTTAGACCTTAATTTTCATATAAAGATGCATGTTTGTAGTGACCGCAACTGCAGACGAGTCGCCGGCGCGAGTGAGCGAGACAAGGTTAGCGGTTCTCAGTCTCGCTCTCGCTCTCACTCAGTCGGTAACTACGTTTGCTGTCTCCCTCACTCGCGTCGGCGCCACGTCGGCTGCTGTTGCGGTCGGGGCGCAGCCTACACCTTTATTTTCATTTAAAAATTCAACTAGCCGACCTATCGTACCTACTGTAATGGCACACGAGAGTCGGTACATATGATACTTCATTCTGCGTGATAGAGAGCTAGCCCAACGCCGCGCTGTTTTGAATACGAGAATCGGTTCAGATAACGTTTGGGGGTTTTGCGTAGCGTACTGGCAAAGTTAGCAAAAAAACAGAGCCGACGCGTGGGTTGGTTCGTGGAAGTTTTCAGGCCAAGTTTTTTTGTCGAATTCCTGCGAGATGTGTAGGAATCCGAGCCGAGTTGGCTGCGCGTTGAATAAATTGTGAATAACTAAATAATGAAAGGTTATTATGGAACGATACGGAGAAAGCTATTATGTTGATTGCAAATATACAATTGCGATTGAGGTATGAGATGGAGGGTCTGAGACGGCTAGTATGAATAGCATTCTAGTGGTCTTAGCTACGCGCCCTAGCGGTCGGGAATGCTTAATTAATCGCAACAAGCTTTTATTGGTCAGCGATCAACAGATTCTGTGTATCGGCAGTACCAAATGATTTGAGTGATCACCTACGGTTGATCATAGTGAATATGCGTACACACAATTTGTAGAACGGCGGATCTGCATGGCATGGTTGAAATTAGACCCTGTGTAGTTAGTGATAAGAAGCTTCGCTTGGGCAGAGCGTGTTCGCAAAGGACGCATATAAATACGAGAGCATGAGAGGGGAGGGCACTCTCCAGCCTCCCTCTGAGGGCGAAGCTCGGGATCTACAAGTGCTACGTGAGATCCCGCCTCACCTACGCGGCCCCGGCATGGTACGCCCTGTGCTCGGAGACGAACAAACGGAGACTCCGAGCCCAAGAGAACCTCTCTTTGCGTACCATCGTCGACGCCCCCCGCTACGTGAGGAATGCGACGATCCAGAGGGACCTCAGATGGGAACCAGTGGACCAGTTTGTCCAGAGGCTGGCGAAGGGCATGTTCGCGCGTGCGGATAGCTCTTATCATCCGCACATCCGCGACATGGCGCCGTACCACGCGCGCCCGCCCGACCGCCGCCGCCTGCCACGCGACCTGGTTGCCTAGCCGGCGATCATCCAAAGGAACACCCCTCGTGAGAACATCTCCACCGCCCGCGAGGGCCCCCCGATGACCTGTCCATAGGAGTGGACAGAGGCGCTTCTTCAGGAAGAGATCCGATGATCTGACCCTGACTCCCCACGCCCCAGAATGGGTGCGTGAGAAGATTACTTGACTGGGAGGGCATTCAGTCTCAGCGTCTAGCTACTGTGACAGTCGTCTTTCACGAGTTCTAAACAGTTTTGTCTGCCGTGTTACGCGTCAGAACTATACGAATTTGTGATTGCGAAGTTTCAGTGGGTTTTCGTGAGTGTCTGAAGCGCCGAGATATACCTCGGTTCCTACCTTTATATCAACCAACCCCAAATTCCAAAACTATCCTTGGGTCGTTAGAAAAGAACTTGTAAGTCAATTAATCTGAGTCTGAGTCTGGGCTTGGAGCGACCCTAAATTCCTTTTTCCTTCACCATAGGGTTCCTGGATTGGCTCTTAGGATATTCGCGGGCTAATCCTCTCCTCATTCCTTTCGAGTAGCGAGTTTTGAAATTCCCACACACACAGTCATTAAACATTCAAGCACATTCAAATCAAACTCAACCATTTTCGAGTGGTGTCGATAATGGACGTGGTATAACACTAGGTTTTTAGACTAGGCTAGACAGGAGTTTAGTTGCGGCTAAACCTAGGTTGGCGGGGCATAGGGAGACTGTTTGATCGATGAGGTTCCGCGGATGGAAATAACAAATTCAGAACAAAGTTAAACCGGTGTCAACACAGATAACATATACTGTTGATATTTTGACATTTGAGTGTTGTCGGGGACGCGCGAAGAGATCAATTTACAGTCTAAAGTTCATTGTTTAGGTCCGGGTAGGTGTTTTGCATTGCCTTGGGTCAGGTTGGATTCAAGTTGCATCTTTAAATTAAATGTAAATTTCGCTGGAGGTCTAATGTGTAGGCTGAGTCGGTATATATGATTTGGCTCAGCCCAGGACGTGCTGAGGCTAGTGCAATTCATAGTTCGGTATTTATCGAACTATGCACTTCGCTATGGTGTGGGTTAGATCTCCTAAAACAATAATGCTTGCGTTTCGATAACATCCAGCTCAAATTGCGCAGAGTTGAAGGTTTCAAAACGTTACGGACCTTTTGAGGTAACCGCTAGTTCAGAACCCATTTCGGAACTCAAATCGCAATTGTGTAAACCGGTCTTTTCGGATCGTTACTGCCGTGAACCAAATATATAATTGGAACCACCACAAGCCGCTACTAGCGAGCACATGAAATATCATTGAGTACTCACGTCGTAAAACTACGACGGATATCTATACGATATCACAAACAAATATTATAAACTGTGGTCGACCACTAAAAGACTAAAAGAAGTTCCATGCGCTCATATATACAAAAACCAGATGGTGCCATCACACATGAAAAATAACAACGATCGTTCTGGCGCAATACACCGCTGACTGATGCGAATTACCGGCTCGCGGACATATATGCTTTCTCTGTCTAACTTGAAACTGTAACTTCCTGAACCAAACTTCGTTCGACTATTGTACGCCTAACGAATTTCTCAACGAACGAGAAATTCAGACTTATCATTCTTTACTTACAAATCTTACAGCTGAATCGGGTCCTCTCATTTTGGGATAGATAGAATAGACGATCATAGCTACTGATAGCGGTGGCTCGACCTTAGCCCTGGGGCCGTTACACTACTGTGGTGATTGAAAAGCCTTTTTTTAATGGTTTTATATTTATTTGTTTAATTAAGAAACCACCGTATAAATGGGTTTAGTGGGTTATCTCAGTTAACTGTATGAGGCAAGAGACCTTGACGTTTATAAACTCTGATGTTTATAAATAAAATTAGAACAACATGACAGTTGGATTAGCGCCATACCCGAAGGGTACCAAACGGAACCCTATTACCATATAGTAATAATATAAAGAAAAGCGTCCATCGCCATGCAAAGTACCGTCTAATCATCTAAAAATAGTTCATTGGTTACAACCTAGATGTCGCTCATATTATTTTTTCATCACTAAATTATAGACAAGACAAAAACAATAATGTTTATTTGTTCATCATTGTTTGTAACTAGGTTTTATATTATTTACAGTGTTTCAAAGGATGGTAGCCAGTAGTACTGGGTGTACTAGAACATTATGATACAAGTGTGGAAAGTTGATAATTGCAAACCAGGCGGTACTATCCGCGCGAGCCGCCAGGCGAGCGCGTTAAGATAGCCAAGGCTGTAATAATCAATGCACACAAGTATCATACGACATTTTTCAACTCACTTGCGAGGAAATAAATAGACGCAGCCAAACTTCTAATAATATTCTAACTTTTATTTAAAATTCAGTGTTATTAGTTATTAAAAATTACAATAGGTGAAATTTTAATTATCAAAGTTATACCTAAGTAAGCCAGGAATACGTTCTCCGAAAATGACGGGGCATGTTTGTTGTTTTTCCACTGTATACTCGTACATAAGACTCGTTTTACGTTTTTCCGTGTACAATGGAATGGATGGTATGGAACGTGTGCGGGTCCGAATTCCTATTCGCACCCTGTTTTACTTACTTTTAATCTTGCAAGCTTTATACTCCTAAACTCTGATGTTTTATTCCGTAGAATTCTGACAGCTATATTTTTTTTACATGTCAGATATTACATACGTTTTTGGCCGGGCACATTTTTAAATTTCAATACGAGTCTGAACATCTAAGTACATTTTATTTGTTAGTGAATGTATCCATTTTATTAAGTGCGGCGCTCGTAATTAAAAGGGGATTTAGGACGAGTGATAATTGCGTCCCTTTTCATCACAAACAGTAAACAACTACAAGTAAAGATAACATATTTTTATTAAAATCTCTAATCATCATTAATACTAATATCACTTTCTTCATCATCATCATCATCATCATCGCTGACATGAATTATTAAAGAGTCTGCGACTGTATCGATCACATTGTCGAGGATGACGATTTGATTGATACACCACGAGGACGCTTCTTTCTGGGAGACAGAAAGTCTGTCTCTTGTGCTCTGTCAGATGTCAGGGGCTGCTTCCCGGGAAGGGCCAGGCTGTGGCTCCATAACGTTTATAAAAATCAACGAACAATCACAACACGAAAAGTCAACAAGAAAAACTTAACAGAATAACAGAAACTTAACTAATTTAACAAGATAATAACAACAAATAGCAGCAAACACCGAGAACTCATGAGCGCATTGGTATATCTGCTGAAATCTACCAATATAATTTGTTCGCCATATACTTCGTAGCGTAGAATCACGTTCCAGATGTTAAGTAATTCTGCATCCATCTGACAAAGCAGGACTTTTGAGTGGACACTTTTTAATTATTCGCTGTGGGGCTGTGAAGTGTTAAGTGTAAAGTAGTGTCCAATGGAGCGCAACACTGACAGCTAAACGTCGATAGCCACAGAACAAATATTACTCTCACGTCAACGGTAGTACCTTGTTTACGTTTGTATCAAGTATCGGGTTTCGATTTTGTGCTTATAATTGCGATATAAAACCACAAAATGTATTCGCTGATGTGATGACTGTGCGGGAACTTCAAAATGAGCTTCGAAGGAGAAATGCATCAGTAGCTGGAAAATAGCTCATCTGATAAAAAAATCTTAAGAATTCGAGGTAATGTTTCGTATTTTCCTCAAATTGATGAAATTCATTTACAACAATGTGGTTTCTGTTCAAGATTGGAGGCGTACGACCAAAACAAACACTTTGGAGGGTATTAAGACATTCCAGAAGACCATCCTGATGTATAGTGCCCTCAGATACATACCGAGATATCAACGCTGATACACCACTTCATAACATAAGCAAATCTCATCAAATTATGATAAACAGTATCTGATCGTAAATCTATTTACCGCCTTTTTAATTACTTATCCCTAAATAATCTCTTTCATTGAAATACAATGCACACAGCCGCGAATCAGTCGCGATGCATTACTTGCCTTTGAAGTTTTTTAATACACATGGCACTTTCCCACAGTCTTCTTCGTGAGAAATTGGCAGTTTTGCGCCCTATTGTGTATAGCATCTCTGATGTTTAGTAGAAACTGGTTATTGAACGTGAAACAGTCGAATTTGCTGTCCCGACGCTGTTAACTAAACAGCGAGTGAAGGCACGCTGCGAGTAGAAGGGGAGGAGGGGCGCCGGGGACGTGGCTACTCGCAAAAAATAGAATATACTACTATTTGCCTCACTTCGCTGATTACTGATTAGTAATCAATCACTCTTAACACTGGCTGTTCAGACGTTGCTAGCATTTTACACTTCACAGCCACACTTTACACTAATTAAAATGAATAAAATAATAATTGTCCTTATGATATCTGAAATATCAGAATTCTACGGAATAAATAAAAATAGGCGTCGGCGTTCGAAATTTGAATGTCAGTACCAACTTCACAGACAAACTAGGGACGGCACGCGGGTGGGCGTCGGCGTTCGAAATTTGAATGTCAGTACCAACTTCACAGACAAACTAGGGACGGCACGCGGGTGGGCGTCGGCGTTCGAAATTTGAATGTCAGTACCAACTTCACAGACAAACTAGGGGCAGCACGCAGGCGGGCGTCGGCGTTCGAAATTTGAATGTCATAATATGCAGAAAAATTACACATTATGGTCGTAATGTGTAATTTTTCAGATAAGAAATGAGATTTTACCAAGTAGTTGAACATTATGCTAATCGTAACGTGCGGTTTTTGTACGCACTAAAGAGGGTTTATGATAGGTGTGTAGATAAACTACTAAGTATTTAATATAGTTAGAAAAATAGGTAGGTACGTCGATGAATCGATCGATCACTCAATAATGATTATATGAATGGGTATTATTCGAATAATCGTAACGATTGATTTAGCCAACTGTGACTATGTTTTGTAAACCACCAACTGACATGTTGGTCTAGTTGTATATAAATAAGGATTAAGATGGACGTACAAATATGGGACCCCTGTTTATATGCTATGCAACAGAAACTAATAGTAAGCTAATTGTCCAAGCGGACCATGAGGGACGAAGCGAGGGGGGTACCACCGCCGGACCGTCGCGCGCGCAGCCAGCGTCAGTGTGACCAGATTCAGTATTTTAATACTTTTTCAGTATATTTCATCGATTTTTCCGAACATCAGTATATTTTCAGGTATATTGCTGGGAGTCAGTATTTTTGGGTATATTATGGTTGACGTTATGGCAACACCGTAGTGAGTGATCGTCCTTGGGACAATGTTTGCGGAATTCCCCGGAACGCGAACATTGGCTGGGGGCTTTCCCGGATTTAGTTTATACATGTTATCTATGAGCAAAGATGAGTAAGTTACAGATATGACAAGAAAGACGGCCGTCGCCGGCGTTGTAGTATTGTAATACTACCTATACAATTATCAATCAATACGTAGTATAAATCAGAGTTGCACAATGTATGTTCGCCTAAAACTTTACAACTGCTGGACCGATTTTAATGCGGTTTGCAACATTAGATATAGTGTAATTTCCAGATTTCATACATTCAAATCCGTTTGTTTCATGAATATCAGTCTACCCGGACGAATTCGGGACGGACCGCTAGTTTATCTATAATTTTCAAAACAACGTCTAGTTTTTAAGTTTTCAGTTGCATGAATAGGTAGTAGTTAGACATAAAAGATACTTAATTACTAGTATTAAATCGTCTAATACGGTTCAAGTGAAATGATTGTCTCTTCTGCACTCGACTTAATCTTTGAGGACTTTCTTTCGATAATTCGGGAATTTCCCCAAAATAGGAGATGTTTTTGTCATCATATAAATAGATTGCGATTTTCGTTATTTTTATTTACTTAGTTGCATCCATCCGGACAGCATGTCTAGTTTTCAGCAAAGTTATTTAGCTAAGTGGGAACAAATTCCGGAATTTTCTTCGTGGCTTTCACGTTATAAAGATGATGAGTTCACCGCATTTTGTAAAGCATGCAATGCGAAACTGCAAAGTAGATTAGCATCTATAAAACAGCATGCAAATACTGAAAAGCATAAATCGAACTTGATAAAATATAAAGGACAGTCAAAGGTAAGCATAACTCGCTTTACTTACCTAGTTCAAGGAGTTTTGATATATTTTAATTCAAAGTTAATCATCCTGGTTTTGTTTCCAAAATAACCAAGTATTTTTTCATTTAATTTTCAGGTTGATACATTTTTCAAAAAGGCCCCACTGAAAGACGAAGTCAAGAAAGCTGAGCTGCGTTTATGCAGTTTTCTGTCGGAACACAATATCCCATTTAGAGCTATGGACCATCTTAGTGAAGTTCTAGTGAAGTGTTTTACCGATTCCGATATTGCGAAAGAATTTTCCTGCAAGAGAACCAAAGCAGCTGCTATAACTTATAATGTTTTAGGACCCGAATTCGAAAAAGATATGATTGAGGACATACTTCGTACTGCATCTCCTTCAGGTAAACCAGTATATTCAATTATAATCGATGAGAGTACAGATGTTGCGACAGTCAAAGTATTGGCGATAGTAATTAAATACTTCTCTGAAACTAAATGTACTGTACAAACCAAATTCCTTGATTTAGTTGATTTAAGTGGTGAGACCGCAGGTCATTTATTTAATTCGTTGTCATCAAAATTATCCGAATTAGGTTTAGAAATAAAAGACGTAATAGGATTCGCTGCTGATACTACGAATGTGATGTTTGGTCAACACTCTGGCATTGTTGCAAAAATTAAAGAAGTAAACCCAAAGTGCTTTTTCATAAAATGTGTTTGTCACTCTGCAGCATTAAGTGTTAGCCACGCCTGTAAAATACTGCCTAGAAATTTAGAACAAATAGTAAAAGAAGTATATGGATATTTTTCTCAAAGCAGCAAGCGTCAAAGAGAATTTGCTGAGTTCCAAAATTTCACAGACACTGAAAATCACAGAATCTTGCGTCATTACGACATAAGGTGGCTTTCACTTCATGCCTGTATTAGTAGAATAATTGAGCAGTGGAGGGCATTGCAATTGTTCTTTCAAGACCAATACTTGAGTGATCGCAATATGTCATCAGAATTTTTATATAATTCTTTTACCACTGATATAAACAAATTGTACTTTCACTTTTTGGACTACATTTTGCCGATTGTAAACAAATTTAACGTAATTTTTCAAGGCGACTATCCGTGCATTGATAGACTGTATGATGATGCATCTAGTATGTACTTGTCGATTTTGGGTTGCTTCATGAAAACTAATTACATCAAACATACAGAAAATGTATTTACCTTAGACCCAAAGTCACATGTAAATTATTTGCCATTGAAAGATATGTACTTAGGTATTCAAGTGGGCCAAGAATTAATCAAACACAGGGGAAATGTAAACATGAAAGAACAGATTGCTGAGTTTTTCAGAAGGTGCCAATCATTTTTAATTGAGCTAAGCACGCAATTGAAATCACGTTTGCCTTTTGAAAATCCAGTTTTTAAAGAACTAAAATTTCTTGACCCACACACTGCCGTGCATAAAGAATTTCGCAGTTTACGAAATGTAATAGAAACTTTCCCATGCGAAGTACAGCCAGAACAAATGCAGTTAATCGACGAAGAATATAGAACCCTAAAGTTTGATCGCGAAGTAAGTGATTTGTTACAATCTTCGAGCACTGGCTCACCCATCTCATGTGAACAATTTTGGGTGGAAGTTGGGAAAATTTCTAACAGTGATGGCATGTTAAAATACAAAAATATAACTAGTTTTAGTAAATCTCTGCTATGTATACCGGTATCGAATGCTGCATGCGAGCGCATATTTTCACAGATAAATTTAATAAAAACGGACCAAAGAAATAGATTTGTAAACAAAAATGTGTCAGCAATTTTAAAAACAAAGCAAGGTGTTAAGGATGAAGGAGGTTGTGTAAAATTTAATCCTTCGAAAAAGATGTTAAAATATAACTCTAACATTTATTGTGAAAATGAATAAATAAAACCTGTTAAGAAAATCAGTATTTTTATTGGTATATCTGTCCTATGTAAATCGGTATATTTCAGTATTTTTTTGAGGTGCCTCGGTATTTTCGTAAAATTTAATCTGGTCACACTGGCCAGCGTGAAGCAGAACCAGTCCACAAATAAAGTCAGCGCGAAGCGCACGCGCCACCTCGCACCAATACCTATTATTTTATTTCAACGATTCCCTGCCGCGACACTAATTATGTGCCTACACCACACGCAACAAACCCCTTTCTAAAACATGTCTAATACATTATTCAATTAACTAAAAGTGAATTTGGTTTGGGGGAAGGCTAATTGCTTTGTTCATTGTTAGGGTCCCGTACCCGAAGGGTGCCAAACGGGACCCTATTACTAAGCCTCCGCTGTCCGTCGGTCCGTCTGGTCGTCCGTCTGCCACCAGGCTGTATCTCATGAACCGTGATAGTTAGGCAGATGAAATTTTCACAGATGATGTATTTCTGTTGCCGCTATAACAAAAAATACTAAAAACCAGGCTAAAATAAATATTTAAGGGGGCTCCCATACAACAATTCTTTCAATACCACATACAAACTTATGAATGCACCTGGTTACGTCCATGGAGTATGAAAGTACCAATAACTTTGTAAACAACATTTTGCTATGTAAAATCCAAACTATTCACTCCACACCATCCTTACCATTGTACAGTGGTACGGAACCCTTCGTGCGCCAGTTAGACTCGCCCTTGACCGTTTTTATTATTATTTAATTTTAAAATAGAAGGATTATAATGCACAACTTTGTCACCCCACATGGAAAATGGTTCCCGAGTATGTTGCAAAAGTTAACCTGAACAGCACGTTTTTCTGCCAAAATTTACATTTACTTTACAAAATGCAGAAATAAATACAGCCCGTTTCCCCACCGAGGGGCAAGAGTACTCCAGCACGCTGGCGCGGTGCGGGTTGGTGGCGAGGCGCCAAGCTAGTGGCCAACCCGACTGTCAGAAGGCATCAAGCTGACAGTGCTCTAGATTTACGACTACTACCACCGAGAAGCGATAGCAGGGATAGGAATCACGGAAGTGCCTGAAACAATTGCCCCTAGAAACGGGCACCCATCCAGTACCCGACTCGGTCAGATGTTGCTACCCGCATGGTCGCTCCCGATGTGCGAGTACCGCCAGGTCACGGACGTTACTAGACGAAGCAACACATTTAGTGAAATAGGGACCCTTGCGCTTTCTGTTCTACACGCAAGAAAACACAAGCATAAAGAGCTAACACACGCCCTTTTAATATCCAGCTAATTATTACTTTGTCATACACACGACCGCAAAATGTATGAGATATGCAATTTGATAATTGGTACCTTCTAGATATTCTAGAAGGTTCCTTCTCTATGAAACACAAATAGCAATGTGTATCTGTCGCAGTTGGTTGGTTAAATCAGACACTTAACTAACTCTCTAGACCGTTATTTAAATACCGACGTTTAACCAAGTCACTAGCATTTTGATTTAAATGTAGCATCGTCGAAAACGTAACAATCTGTTTAACCGAAAGCCGGCGTGTTGGAAAACAAGATGGCGTCACGAAAACAGCTGATTTGCACAGCTTATATCAGGACAAACCGTTGCGGAAGTTTAGGTGAAGGGTAAAGGGGGTGAGCGCTTATCCTTCGTGTTAGGTTGAACATATAGAACTCGTCAACTCGCACGTCTACCTGGGTCTGGTAATAGATCACAAGTTTAACTGGAATAGTCATATAGAACGGGTGTGTACAAAGCTTCGAGCTTTTCTGGCTAACATGCACATAATAAAAAATCGCCTGCCCTTTAACATCAGGTTAATGCTGTACAATGCTTTGGCAGACTCCGTAATCTCCTATGGGCTCAGTAGCTACGGACTCACGCATAAAACTTCCCTAGACTGCATACTACGTCTACAAATTAAAATTCTAAAAAATATAGTACCTCCAAAAATCAGACTCCAGTACTCCAATGATAAGCTCAAACTGTTCAAATACTGTAAAACACTACCAGTACACACCAAAGTAGAATACACACTACTAAAAGAACAATTCTTCAATTTATCCGTCCAAAAACCGTTATCACATAAAATCGGCACCAGAAGCTGCACGAAAAAAAAGCTGATGACTTTAGGAGCAAATAACTTTTACGGGAAACGTCGAATTAGCTATCTAATTCCTCGTCTTCTTAACGGTCTCTGTCCGGAACTCAAATCATCAATCCATCCCAAAAATATCAATCACAAATTAAAATCACACTTTATATCATTACTTCCATAGTCGTACACAAACTGTATTTTGCCTTTTAGCCAGCAACTGACTTCATGCTTATACATATTGTTTTTATCGACCCACCTACATAATACACTAGACTAATTTTGTGCTACATACAAACCTTAGTGGTTTAAGTAGTGCATTAAGTTAGATAAGTATTTAAAACTCTGTAATTTGATAAATAAATAAAAAAAAAAAAAAAAAAAAAAAAAAATGTAAGAACAACAAAAAATAATTTAAACATAAACTTAAGTACACATAACCAACTAACTGCGACATATCGATTACCAAGGGCGCAAAATGGCGTATTTGGCTTGTCGACGGCGTCTATTTTGTTGTAAACTGACTGACAAACACGGCATTATTCGCCATTGGGAGAAATCGTCAATGCTTTCGTGTTTCATGACCGATTTGGGCTCCTGGTGCCATTTCGTGTTGTCCATATCCATGATTGTGCCATTGATTCTCTGTTGTGACCAAGCACGTACAGGAAAGAGAAGTGTTGGAAGACCTGCGGCACGATGGTTCGATGACATCGGGGGTACAGCCGGCCCGACCTGGACGAGAATGGAAACAGGGCGTTCGAATTGGCGGTCAATTGGGGAGGCATATGTCCAGCAGTGGACAATAACATGCTGAAGAAGAGAAGAAGAAGACCAAGCAAAACTAAGTTGCATGAAAACTGTACAACATCAAGGAATAGATTTTGCATCAGTGTGCGCATTAGTGAAGGCTGAATTCTGTGTCCTTTTCAGTCAGCACCTAACAGAGCCAATATACAGAAAGCGGATTTACCGGCAGGTACCCGGCGGATCTGCCCGCCAGTTGTGCTTGCGGGCAAATTGGCACGGATATTCGGGCATTCGACGACCCGAATGACTGAGTCAGCCCTGTCTACGAAGCCAAGGGTCCCGGGTTCGAGTCCCGGTGGGGGCTAATATTTGTTTGATGAGAACGGATGTTTGCACCCTAGTCATGGTTGTTTATCTATCTAAGTATACAATTTTACTATATAAGTATGTGTATCGTTGTCTAGTACCCAAGATACAGGGAATCCTAGTTTGGGGCTAGATCAATGTGTGTAAATAGTGTCCAAGGTATTATTATTAGATTCCTGGCGGGCGGATCTGCCGGGTGCATCCGTGCTTGTATGCCTGACACGGATCAGATCCGAGATACATCCGACGGGTAGCTGCGTACATCCGTACGTGTATGCCTGGCTAATGAGATAGCACGTGTATTTGGCTCTTCAATACAGCACTGGGTGAGGTCAAATTCGGTCGAATGCCTATCCTAAAGGAGATACTTTTCTATCCCGAAAAAATTAAGTGAAGACATTCCTTTTCTTCAATCGAAGTTTTTGAAAACATCACATGTCAATGGGAACTATTGATAAATGAATATGTTCAGGCTTCTCAGCACCTAATGACCTCGTAGGGGCCCATGAGCTACGAGGTAGCGTGACGATCAGGTGCCAAGAAGTGATGAACGTCGGCGATTCACCGAGCTGAAGTTATGTGGGGTAGATCTAACCTGTTCTGTGCTTCGGTCCCGTCAACCTCCTGTCGCTCTGCAAGGCCCGGGTGCACCCTAGGCTCTTCTTGGTAGACAGGTTCTTCAGCCAACCAGGTATGACTGGCGGGCCAGAGTGCTGAGCACAGTGTCCAACACAGGTTATGTTTCTACTGGTAAATACAAATCGGGCACGAAAATCCGAACTTTATCTGGTTCGAGAGACCACGGCACACTCAGCTATATTAACAATCCTGAGGGAATCCCGAATACATTCCAGACGCCCTGCGATTTAATTTCAACCCCTAATCAAAACGCGTTTACATTGCAAGGGCTTTCGTCTGTCAGTTGTCAAAAACTGCCAGATTGACAGCTAACGTCAAATTAAAATGACCGTTCAGAAACCATCGATCGAATATCGATTTGGAATCGAACAATCACCCGCCCGGACAGGCACCCACCTGTCCCCTAATCTACGGGCAGCCGAGACAACGTTGCTACCGCTCGTTTTAGAACCGAGCCTCCTACTAGAACCTCTGCAGACCGGGGGGTCCCGTCCTTGCCAGGGAACAAGTTAACAATGCGCCCCCTGCGCCAACGTAGTGGCGGTAGGTTAGCATCCTTAACCAGAACGAGGTCACCAACACTAGGGGGGCTAGTTTTGTCAGTCCACTTAAGGCGCTGTTGTAAGATATGCAGATACTCGAGCAACCAACGCTTCCAGAAATTCTGAGTAAACTGCTGCAACATCTGATACCTTGACAACCGATACAATTTCACTCCCACGAAGGGGTGCTCGGGCAACGCGTTAAGTGGCTGTCCTATCAAGAAATGGCCTGGGGTCAGAGCCTCCAGGTCATTTGGATCCGAGCTGAGCGGACACAACGGTCGCGAATTGAGAACGGCCTCGATCTTACAAAACAATATCGCGAGCTCCTCAAAAGTTACCGCGGTCTGACCTACTATACGCCCTAAGTGCGTCTTAGCTGACTTAACTACGGCCTCAAAAATCCCACCCCAGTGGGGGCAAATCGGTGGGCTGAAGGTCCACTGTATACCCCGACGGGAGAGGGCCTTTCCAATATCCACTTTATTTACATTCAAAAAGTTGACTATCTCTCGTAAGTATCGTTCCGCACCTATGTAGTTAGTGCCGTTATCAGAGCGGATCAAAGTTGGAAGTCCCCTTCGAGAAACAAACCTATCCAAACAAGCAATGAAAGCCTCTGTCGAGAGATCAGCAACGAGCTCGAGATGTACCGCCTTGGTGGATAAACAAACAAACACACATAGGTACGCCTTGTATTGCTTAGCGGTACGCAATCGTGAACTCTTCACCATAAACGGTCCTGCAAAATCCGTACCAACACCTGAAAACGGTCTGACCTCATTCACACGATCAGGGGGCAAGTCCCCCATGAGAGGTTGCATCGTGGCAGCCTTAAGTCGATAACAAGGCATGCACCGAAACACGATGTTCCGTATGGCACGGCGGGCAGATAAGATCCAAAACTCCCGCTGGAGCGTGGCCAACAACGCGTTACAGCCGGCATGCGCGTTTTTAATATGACGATCAGTCACCAGCAATTCAACTAACTGTCCCCCCTTGGGGAGCAGAAGTGGGTGACGAGCCGAATATGACAGATTCGCATTGCGCAATCTTCCTCCTACCCGAAGTAACCCGGTCGAATCAACAAAGGGGTTGAGACGCGCGACGGCTCCCTTCAATTTCGAACGTCCACTTCGTATAATCTCCAATTCTGCCCCAAACTTCGAGGACTGTACCAACCGGACCAAATTCAACAGCGACTCGTTTCGCTCTGCCGGAGTCAGAATAGGGTTCAACGTTCGCTGATCGCGAGGAGTACGACAATTTCGAGCGAATCTCCTAATCCTAGTGGACACGTTTATCAACTTGTCAAGTGAGCTATACCGGTCCAGCAGAAACCCGGCGTCAGGGTCCTCAGCCTTCTGGGTAACATGCACGTCCGCTCTGGGGCCATGATCCGAAGATGTGGTCCTACTACATGGCTGTGGGGCCAGTCCGATTCTCTCTTGGCAAGCCAGGGTGGTCCCCACCATAAATGGTGTCTAACGAGTTCAGGAGCCTGACATCCCCTGGATGCACAATCAGACGGGTTCAATTATCCTGGTACATGTCTCCAGGTCAGTGGGACCTCAGACGACACAATCTGGGAGACACGGTTCGCAACAAAAACCTCTAAGTTATGGACCGAAGCCTTCAGCCAGCACAAAACAATCTGGCTGTCCGTCCAAGCGTACACCGTAACCTCCAAAACCACTGACCCACGCAACACTGTTAGAGTGTGATTCAAAAGTTTGGTCAAAAGAGCAGCCCCGGACAGTTCCAGTTTTGGAATCGTCATCCTTGTCCGAATAGGCGCTACCTTGCTTTTTGCCAAAACCAAACGCACGTCGACCTCCCCGGTGGATGTGACGGTTCGCAAATAAACCGCTGCCGCAAACCCTCGTTCAGAGGCATCACAAAACCCGTGAAGGGTTGCCCTGTAATCCCCAGCAGGGACCAATTTCCTCGGCAGCGATACATTATTTATGTCCGATAGCGAGGTGAACATTCGCGTCCAATCAGTCAACAAATCACCTGAGAGGTGGGTGTCCCAGGTCAACTGAGCCGCCCATAGCCTTTGCATAAAACATTTGAGAGCAAAGGTGACTGGAGAAATCCATCCATTCGGGTCGAACGTTCTCGCAATCGTTGACAGTACTGACCGCTTCGTCCAGGCCTTCGGTGTTTCTAAAACCACCCGATAGGTAAACTCATCATGGACGGGCCGGTACTGAATTCCAAGCACTGACAACATGTTAGGGTTGTCAGGATTCTCAAAAACCTTGTTGAAACTCATCTGGGAGACCAGCCATCAACTCAGGGGAGTTGGACATCAATAGTCAATAGTCAATAGTCAATAGTCAAAGTACTTTATTACTGTAGATATTTACATATACTTAGCAAACGTCATTTTTTGCCAATTCTCTACATTGGACCACTGTGGGAGAAGAAGGGCGTAGAAACTCCCACAGATTTATTTTTAGATCTCTTTTAAAAATAGGTTGTGCTTAACTAATACAAATATGAAAAATTTAATTGTTATGATTAATAAGCAGGAATAAATAATTACAAAATTATTAACAGCAAGGTCTGTGTTGAGCCAGATTAACCCCATACAGTCCTGTCATTTAAGTAATCTTGAACATTGTAATATCCCTTTTTCGACAAAGTCGCTTTAACATGCTTTTTAAATTGCTCAAATGGCAATTTCAAAATCTCCAGAGGTATCTTATTGTAGTAGAGAATGCACTGACCCTTGAAAGAATTGCTAACCTTCGCGAGTCTAAAACGGGGCGCACATAGTCTGTGATTATTTCTTAGGTTAACATTACAGCTGTCGCTTAGTTTGGTTAGCATCCACTTGCGTAGTTCATAGCCGCCTCGTTCCAGCAATTGAATGAGCTCGTCACGTCGGTCCAGAGCTTCCTCTACACTGGCTGCCCCTGTGCAGACGTCATCGACGTACAAATCTTGCTCCAGGATAGCGGTGGCTCTAGGATAGCTCACACGGTCACGCGACGCCAACTCCCGCAGGGTACGCATCGCCAAATACGGGCTAGACCGTAACCCATACGTGTTCGTGTTTAACTCATAGACCTTGACTGGCTCGGCCGTGGTCTCACGCCAAAGTATCAACTGATACCTTCTGTCAGCCGGATGAATTACCGTTTGCCTAAACATCATCCGAATGTCTGCGACAAATACAATCTGGTGTCTCCGAAAGCTCGTGAGAATATCCGAAATATCATGACTCAACTTGGGTCCCGAATGTAGACACTGATTCAGGGACATCCCGTTCGAGGTAGGTGCTGACCCATCAAAAACAACTCGAATCTTGCCGGTAGGGGTTCGCAGGACGGCATGGTGTGGAAGGAAACAATGATCCTCAGATCTCCAGTCCACACCCGATACCGACATGTGTCCTAACGACTCATACTCCCTCATGAAATCGACGTATTTTTGTTTAAATACGGCGTCCCTTGACATCCTACGCTCCATCGACATCAATCTCGTGTCAGCCATCTTCCTAGATTCTCCTAGTGGCGGTCGATCGGCCCTGAAAGGCAGTCGAGTTACAAAACGACCAGAACGAAGGCGACCAGTACTATTCTGGTAAAACAACTCGCACTCTTCTTCGTCTGCGTCGACTCGACGAACGGTGGGAGGTTCCTCTATCTCCCAGAAACGTTGGATAGCGTCTGACAACGCTGAGCCAATAAGTATGCCATCTGACTCGGCAGGCCTAACCATTGGCAATGCCGGACCCATGAGCACGTGACCAAACTTAGTATCCACAGCAATCAACCCGTCCGGCTGAAGAACTCGCCGATCCGACAACAGAAACCTACCTAGAACGTCTGCTCCCAGTAGCAGGTCGACCGGGGCTGGAGTGTCAAAATCGGGATCCACCAACTTGAGTCCTGATGTCAGGAATCGAACTGCCGGATTCAACTTCACCAAGGGGTGTCTGCCCATGACATGCGTCATTACTAAAGCTTGCACGGATGTTTTTGTCAAAATGTCATAACGTGGAGAGAACGTGATCACCGATTGACCAACTACATTCGTAACCGTAACATTCCCCACGCCCCGTATTGATTTATTATACCTATTTACCTTGAGGCCCAACCATTTTGCTAAATCATTCGATACAATGCAGCCCTGAGCTCCAGAATCTAATAGGGCGCGAACGTATGTTGGGTTGCCCGCCAAATCCCAAACAAGCACAAAGGCGATCGGTAACACCACCGTCTCCGGTTGGGGGGCAACAAATTGTTGGGCCGCAAATTCCTAGCGAGGGCCCCCGGGGCCCCAATCTGCCTGTAACCGATCAGGTATGCAGCTATACGCCAGAGGGTCCCATTGTACAAATGGCCCACGCGCCGGTTCCATTGCCACCCTACGACGCCCCGTAAAGGGGGGTGGGCGTGAATTCAACCGTGGCCGCTCCATGAGCGGGGGGGATATCACATGTGACCGACGAGGACGAGGCGACGAGCGGGGCGACAACTGAGGCGGCGTCCGAACCGCACCCGCATAGCTCGAAGGTGTCCCATGCCACCCGCCCGTTACGGCCTGCTCAACACACCCAATGTCCCGCTGAGTCGGATGCTGAGTCGCAACCGAAAACTCAGGGCCCCCCATGTAATGATCCTGAGTGCGGCCCTGCACCCTAGTACTGCCCTGTGCACGTGGGGACGTTGGCCCCTGAGTTGCGCTCCGAGTCGCAAACGAATTCTCAGGGCCCCATGCCATGTCACCCTGGGTACGGCCCTGTGGTGGCTGTTGGCCGGACCGGTTCATGCACAACAGATTGTTGTGGGCCCCACCACAATATCCGCACATTTGTGTGCGCGTGCAGTCCCTAGCCATGTGTGGCCCGAGGCACAGGAAACACCAGCTCCGCTGCTTGGCCATCCGGCGCCGTCCCTGAACCCTAAGTTCCCCGAACTTATTGCAATTGGCCACAGCATGGCCAATCTGCCTACAACATGGGCAGGTCTCACCATGTGGGGTCAATGCACTCACAGTCCCATATGACTGCCGGTTGGTGCGGTCCTTCCTCGTCGGAGGGCTCCTACTCACAGCACTCCCGGCAGCTCTCTGTGGCTCCGAAGGATGGGTGACCGTCAACCCCAAATTCTCTGCCCGTCGAGCCTCCTCTTCCAAAAATCCGACCAAGTCGGAGAAGGCGGGCAGGTCCTCGGCCGACCTCCCGTGAGACTGTTCGAAACGAGTCTGCACGTCAGCGGGTAGGCGGGAAAGTACAATGTACAACAGTAAGTACGACCATTCACCAACCGGAAGTCCAAGATTCTCTAGAGCCTTGGTGACGGACAACAATGGGTTCAAAACCTCCGTCTGTATGGCCCCGACCTTGTTCACAACCGGGATGCTAAACAAACGGTTCAGTTGGGCATCGGCCAACCTCCGTTTGTTGTGGTAACGTCTGACCAACAATTGCCTGGCCGTCTCATAGTTACCCTCCGTAACTGTCAAATGAGCGACCAGCTCCCTAGGCTCACCCCTCAATGCTGCCACCAGCTGAGCCATCTTGACAGACTTGGTAATGTCCGATCGCATGTGCACCAAACTGTCGAACAGATTGATGAAGCTCATCCATTCACCGAACACGCCGTCAAAGGTAGGCATAGTTATGGCAGGTAACCTGGACCCCGATCCCTGATGCGGCAGAGGTGCTTCAATGTCACCATCATGGCTGGACTCGCGCTGTCTACGTATGTCCGTAGCCTTCTGCGTGATAGCAGCTGCCATCTCCATACATTGGTCGACATCCCCTATCAACCGTGACAGCCTGTCAGGTGCACAACCATCAACTGATTCCGCCTGCGCGGACAATTCGAGCACCCTATTGTAACGTTCCTTAACGTCCATAGACCGCTCCAATACCACATCATGCCTATCTAAACGGTCTATCAGACCGTGTGCGGAGGAAAACCATCTGAGTTCCTTAGAAACACCCTTCTGGATTTCAGATAACGACATGATCGGAACGATACTTACTCACAATTTGCAGTAACTCAATTTTATTGGACCCTCCAGTTTATAACCCAAACGAGGGAACCCTAAACTATAACTTAAACAATGTTGTTTTCCTTAAACAATAGGAACCGAGTTTTATATCTATATAAATTCTGTAAATAACAATTTAGTTTCCCTTTATCATTATAACACACACAGATAGTCAATATTAGTTCAAGTTATAAATTGCTATAAACTGAAAACAATGTAATAGCCTGCTATCAATAGATGTAACTACCTATGTTAACCAAAACATTCATTCAATAGCATTACTAGACCACTAATAGATTGACTAACTGGTAATTCAATGCAAAATTCAATTCAATATCTGCCTGTCTACTACCAGCAATAGACCTATAGCTTACGATACTACCAATCTATGTGGATATAGGAACAACAACCAAGTTACCTAACCGCCTATACCTACAGATTGATAGTCCCAAATCGTGCCTTCCTGGAGCCCTTGACGGCTGCAAATCTCAGGAAGCCACGCTCTAGCTACCAAAATGTTCAGGCTTCTCAGCACCTAATGACCCCGTAGGGGCCCATGAGCTACGAGGTAGCGTGACGATCAGGTGCCAAGAAGTGATGAACGTCGACGATTCACCGAGCTGAAGTTATGTGGGGTAGATCTAACCTGGTCTGTGCTTCGGTCCCGTCAACCTCCTGTCGCTCTGCAAGGCCCGGGTGCACCCTAGGCTCTTCTTGGTAGACAGGTTCTTCAGCCAACCAGGTATGACTGGCGGGCCAGAGTGCTGAGCACAGTGTCCAACTCAGGTTATGTTTCTACTGGTAAATACAAATCGGGCACGAAAATCCGAACTTTATCTGGTTCGAGAGACCACGGCACATTCAGCTATATTAACAATCCTGAGGGAATCCCGAATACATTCCAGATGCCCTGCGATTTAATTTCAACCCCTAATCAAAACGCGTTTACATTGCGAGGGCTTTCGTCTGTCAGTTGTCAAAAACTGCCAGATTGACAGCTAACGTCAAATTAAAATGACCGTTCAGAAACCATCGATCGAATATCGATTTGGAATCGAACAGAATATAAAATAAATAAATTGCCAATAAAATAAAAAAATATAGATGTTTTTTGCCAAAAATTGCTATTTCTTGTTTTTTTTTCTGTTTGTGTGTAAGAGAAGAAGGGCGTAGAAACTCCCACAGATTGATTATTAGATCACTTAAAAATTGGTTGTGCAAAATACAAATATTACAATATTAATTATTATGATTGATAAGCAGGAATAAATGATTACAAAATTATCAACAGCAAGGTCTGAGTTGAGTTAGATTAACTCCATACAATCCCGTCATTTAAGTAATCTTGAACATTGTAATATCCTTTTTTCGACATCACGCTTTAACATGCTTTTTAAATTGCTCAAATGGCAATTTCAAAATCTCCAGAGGTATCTTGTTGTAGTAGAGAATGCATTGACCCTTGAAAGTATTGCTAACCTTCGCGAGTCTAAACCGGGGCGCAAGTAGTCTGTAAATATTTCTTAGGTAAACATTACGCTAAGTGTGGAAATAGGATCTAACCATAAGATATGGTTCTTGCGTCAAACAGTTAAATCTGTCTGTTTAAAATAAAGAAATAATCAGAGGTTTTGAAGAAATAAATAACAAAAAAACCGGTCAAGTGCGAGTCTAAATCGCGCACGAAGGGTTCCGTACCACCGTTCAATGGAAGCGATGGTGTGGAGTGAATAGTTTGGATTTTACACAGCAAAATATTGTTTACAAAGTTATTGGTGCGGTTACTTTCACACTCCATGTACGTAACCAGGTGCATCCATAAGTTTGTATGTGGTATTGAAAGAATTGTTGTATGGGAGCCCCCTTAAATATTTCTTTTATCCTGTTTTTTAGTATTTGTTGTTATAGCGGCAACATAAATACATCATCTGTGAAAATTTCAACTGTCTAACTATCACGGTTCGTGAGATACAGCCTGGTGACAGACGGACGGACGGACAGCGCAGTCTTAGTAATAGGGTCCCGTTTGGAACCCTTCGGGTACGGAACCCTAAAAAACGATGTCTCGCAACGTTCTGCAGCAGAGGCTGACGTTATAGCCAACACAGCAGTGTGAGCTCTATGAACTTTATTATTTTTTGGCTTGCGTTTAAACGATCTCCAAAAACGCACCTATTTTACTACCAATAAATTCGAAATGACTGCCAGAATGGATAAATGTCCACCAAATTGTGTTTGGATAAATGATCTCCAAAACTCTTTTTATGTTTTGTGAAGTTTATGTTTTAAGTATTTTTTGTTGTTCTCACATGTTCAACCTAACACGAAGGATAAAGGGGGCTTCGCTTCGCTCACCTTTACCCTTCACCTAAGCTACCGCCGCTTTTGGTGTTCATTTATCCATTTTGGGTAGGGAAAAAATATTTTGGTGATCATTATATTTGTTGCCTTATTTTTTGGTTGAGTTGTGTCCGAAAATTTCACCCACCAGGAATCGAGTTGCTAATTAGCAACTCGATTCCTGGTGGGTGAAATTTAATTCTGCCGGTACACGATCCTTAACCCTTCTGTTGCCACCGGCGTTAACTATCGCCACTTTTCCGTTACAGGTTTTAAATTGTATTACCATGGCATAGGGTTCAAATTCAAGACCCGTCCCAACAACCATCGGATTTTGAGAAGTTTAACGAACGTTGTAACGGTTATGGAATACATCGTGAGGATACCTTCATATCACTATGCTGTCACGCAAATTTGAGTATTGCACTAGCTACACGTGGCCATAGTTGCGCCTCTCTCTGCCACCCCTATTGGGAAATGATGTGACGCTAAAGTTATCTATTTGTTTCCCTAAAGTAAACACCCCTTCATATTTTAGGCTCTCTTATACCCTCTATTTTCGGACGATAACATAAAAAAGATACTATAAAATGGTCCGCGAATAGCAATATGTCCTACAAGATATCCTTACCCCAAACTTTGGAGTTCGTTCACCCCTCGCGATTCGGGGGTGGTTCGGGGTCGTTGTCCGCTGCGTAGTGACGTCACGCGTTAGATAATGGCCTTTGCTGGGGGCAGCACTTGCGAGTGTATCGGGACTAGGTTGCTTGTAAAAAGTTGTAGATTTGTTAGCAACTTTCGCAGTTTCTATGACGTATTATATTTGTTTTAAGTTCATTAGACGGATGTGATATTTATACGAGTGTTGAATAATGCTGTACTTATGTTTGGTTTGCGAATAAGTGTGTCTCGTACGTAAGGACAGAAATGTGTTTCTATGTTGCATTGGTATTGTAAAACCATTGTTTTACCCCTAGACAAATAATTGTGGGAAGTTATCATTAGCTCCTAGGGCCCTATTCTGATTTGCACGAATAGCGATAGAGTATTGATTGCTCCCAACTACTCCCGAAGAAGCAAAATGAAGTATTTGGATCGTCGGCGGTGGAACACATCAAAGAGGGCTTATGATATGTGTGTAGATAAACTGGTGTATGTAACTGTACATAATTAGGCATTAAAACTCTCGAGTGATATTATTAAACCCACTCTCGAGTATTAATGCCTTCTGTCATGTAGCATTCACTTTACTTACTTATATATATAGCCGCGGCGATTGGCTAACTTGCTTTCACGTAAACTGGCGTATTGAGTAACTGGCCAAACGTGGACACAACGTGCCTCCACCACCCCGTGTGGGTAAAGGCTTTATTTAAGCTCATACCACACGTCAAAGTTTAACTTGGCACCTCGCTCTGCTGACGTCATAGCGTCCACAGAGTGTAGTCCGCAGGTCTCGCCATCGGCTCGTTTCATAAAACCCACTCTCGAGTATTACTGCCCTCCATTATGTAGCAGTCACATAAACTGCTATTATTTGCGTATAATGGTGTAATTTCAGTTTCAAATGACTTTAAATATGAATGCAAATGATATATTAGGCATTTACGCAACTTAATTACTAGCAACCAATTTATTCACATATGTACATAATAATGTGCTTATTTGTCTTAATATATTGTTTCTACACACATATCATAAACCCTCTTTAATGCGTTCAAAATCCTCAAATTACGACCAGCTTAAAGATAAACTGCTGTGTTAGATTAGAACACATTGTAAAATGTTATTATTGCTTCATAATAACATCGAATGATGAATCGATGTTCTTATGACATTCAAACTTATACATCGCTGAAAAACAAAGCAATTTGATTTGACCTCTATTCTAATATCCGTCGAGATGACATTCTATTCGAAATTAAAGGCTTATTACTTTCCGGGCAGCTAAAATATAAAACAGCAACTTTTACTAGGCATATAATATAATATAATAAAATGGGTATTAATATTTTGGCATCAATGAATACAGATAAGCCTCAAAAATTCGCTACCATTATATTAAAAAAGTGGCCATAATTTCAGTTTCACATGACTTTAAATATGAATGCAAATGATATAGTAAGTATTTACGCAACTTAATTACTAGCAACCAATTTATTCACATATGTACATAACAAGTTAGTACTTATTTGTCTTAATATATTGTTTCTACACACATATCATAAACCCTCTTTAATGCGTTCAAAATCCTCAAATTACGTCCAATCCTTAAAGATAAACTGCTGTGTTAGATTAGAACACATTGTAAAATGTTATTATTGCTTCATAATAACATCGAATGATGAATCGATGTTCTTATGACATTTAAACTTATACATCGCTGAAAAACAAAGCAATTTGATTTGACCTCTATTCTTATATCCGTCGAGATGACATTCTATTCGAAATTAAAGGCTTATTACTTTCCGGGCAGCTAATAGTAGTTTATGTGACTGCTACATAATGGAGGGCATTAAAACTCGAGAGTGGGTTTATGAAACGAGCCGAAGGCGAGTTTCATAATAATATCACTCGAGTGTTTTAATGCCTAATTATGTACATACACACATGTTACATACACTAGTTTATCTACACACATATCATAAGCTCTCTTTGATGTGTCCAGGAACCGCATGTTTGACCGGCATTGTGGCTCTGCAGTTGTTTAGCTTGTTCTGTAGTACAGACTTCACGCAGGCGGGCGTCGGCGTTCGAAATTTGAATGTCAGTACCAACTTCTCCTTGGAATCTGTTCCAAGCTCTTTAAATTAACCCATAGGACAACAGGGAGTGACTCCGGCAGTAATATTAATATTTGTATAAATATACCTTCATCTTGCCCATTAAATCAAGTTACTAGTAATGAAAAATGTAAAAGTAAGAATATTTTAAACGTGGTTCATCAAAATATACAGGGCATGTTAAGTAAAGAACTGGAAATTGAGTTATTCATGAACTGTAATAATATTGATATTTTATGTATAACAGAGCACTTTTTAAAGAGTTACCAGTTCATGTTCAACTTTAATAACCACCACGTTGCTAGTTCGTTCGCTTCGTTCGTGGCTCCTTAATACTTGTAAATAATAGTTTTAAATATAAGGAACGAGTTGACATAGTGAGCCTGTCTGTTGAGCGTACCATGGAAATAGCCTGTATTGAACTTGAACAACTTATTGTAATGAGCGTATACAGACCACCAGATTCATCCTTTGATTTATTCGAAAAGAAAATGGATGAAGTGTTGATTAAAATCAGCGATAAAAACAATTTTTTTATAATTTGTGGTGATTTTAATGTTAATCTGTTAGAGGATAATAATATTTGTACTAGATTAAAATCTTTATTTTTATGTCACAACATGAACTATCTGTTTTTGGAGCCTACTAGAATTACTACAACATCTGCTACCTGCATTGACAATATATTTACTAACATTACGCCCATTTTCAAATCGGTCATCAATAAATTAACCTCTGATCACTCTGGTCAGATAGGTATATTCAATATTAAAATAAAAAAGGACCAAAAAGAGGATATTACATGTGTGCCCGTTAGTGACACTCGGCTTGAACACTACAGGAATAATATTTTAGATAAACTATGGGAAATACCATACAGTGACGATCCAAATTTGTTGTACAACTCAGTATTTAACCTTGTCAAAAATGAATATGATACGGTATTTAAATCAAAAACTATAAAAGTTACTAACAAAGCTTTGTTTAGTGATTGGGCGACAGTTGGAATTCATAGGAGCAGACGAAGATTATATGAACTCTATGAAGAGAAATCATATAACAAAAATACGGCCTTTCTAGATTATGTTCGTAGTTATTCAAAAATGTTTAAACGCGTTTGTGCCGTAGCTAAATCTAATTTCATTAAAAACAAAATTGAATCTAGTAGCAATGTAATGAAAACGACTTGGCAAATTATAAACAGCGAGACTGGAAAGGCCAAAGCTACACATAATAACTTCAAGCTTAAGATAGATAATCAATTGCTAAGTACAGACCTAGAAGTAGCAAAAGCTTTCGAAAATTTCTTTACGGACATTCCAGTTTCAACAACCAAGTCTTTAAATTCATCTCCCGCTGCTGCTGAATCTATGCTTAAACAAAACTTTGAGGATTATAAAACAGATTTTAAATTTAGGCACGTAAATAATGAAGACATTGTAAAAGCGTTTAAATCCCTGGAAATGAAAAAGACAGCTGACGCCCATGGTCTATCAGTAAAAATTATTAGTTCCATTGTAGATTGTATTGCACCTCACCTTTGTTGTATATTTAATCAATGTATAGATAATGGTGTGTTTCCTGACTTGATGAAACTAAGTAAAGTTATACCTTTATTCAAAGCTGGTAGTACATCAGACCCCACCAATTTTAGACCCATATCGATACTACCAACGCTTAGCAAAATATTTGAAAAACTCATACTTAATCAATTACAAAGTCATTTTTATCTCAATAATTTAATTCATATTGCTCAGTTTGGTTTCACAAAGGGTCGTTCAACAGCCGATGCTGGTGTTGAACTAATCGACAATATTTTTGATGCCTGGCAGACGCAATGGATGCAATAGGTGTCTTCTGCGATCTATCCAAGGCTTTTGATTGCGTCCATCATGACACTCTTGTCAGGAAGTTACGCCATTATGGTGTAAAAGATCAGGCACTTGGCCTTCTGGAGTCATATCTAACAGATAGGGTTCAGATGGTCGATGTTAATGGGAAAAGATCACCTGGGTCTTCAATAAGTATGGGCGTACCGCAAGGTTCAATTCTTGGTCCTTTCTTGTTTTTAGTATATATTAATGATTTACCTTACCTTGTTAAAGCAAAACATGGGTTAGTATTGTTTGCCGATGATACTTCTTTGATATTTAAAGTTAAAAGACAGCAATCAAATTATGACGAGGTAAACAATGCTATCTCTAGTATAGTGAACTGGTTTACTGTTAAAAATTTATTACTTAATGAAAAGAAAACTAAATGTATTAAATTCGTGTTACCCAATGTGAACCCGGTAACTACAGACATATTTATAAAAGGACAGAGATTGGACCTTGTGCAGTCGACTGTCTTTTTGGGCATTACTTTAGACGCCAAACTACAATGGGATCCTCATATAAATAAATTGTCGAAAAGACTGAGTTCGGCAGCGTTCGCAGTTAAAAAAATTAGAGCTCTTACCGACGTAGACACCGCTAGACTAGTCTACTTTAGTTACTTTCATAGTCTAATGACCTATGGTATTTTATTGTGGGGTCACGCTGCGAATGCTAATAGTATATTTATTCTGCAGAAACGGGCTGTTCGTGCAATTTATAGATTAGGGCCTAGAGTGTCACTGAGGGAAAAGTTTAAAGAAATCAATATTCTGACATTTGTGTCTCAATATATCTATGACTATCTTGTGTATGTAAAAAGAAATATAACTAATTTTCAGAAGTACAGTGATATACACAATTTTAATACTAGAAATAAAGACAAGTTGGTTGCTTATGTAAGCCGACTACATAAAATTAGTAATTCTTTTAAAGGCAATTGTATACGCTATTACAATAAGGTCCCTACTGATATTAAAAACTTACCTTTAGACAAGTTTAAAATAATAATAAAACAGAAATTGTATAAAAAAGGTTACTATAGGATATCTGATTACTTAGAGGACAGATGTCCATGGGAATAGATTGTTTGAGTAACAGGCTGTTTCGATATATAATTAGCATTAATTTTGTAATTTGACAATATTTTATTTAAAAAAGGAAACGCAAAAGATGCGACGACTGTGGAGTTTCTTCGGTGAGCTCTTCTCCACAGATTCCGCCATTGTGTTAGTGAACTCACCCAAAAAAATGTAATGACGGATCTAAGTGATGTAACAACATCCTATGGAAATAAATGATTTTTGATTTGATTTGATTTGATTTGATTTTGACAGACAAACTAGGGGCGGCATGCAGGCGGGCGTCGGCGTTCGAAATTTGAATGTCATAATATGTAGAAAAATTACACATTATGGTCATAATGTGTAATGTTTCAGATAAGAAATGAGTTTTTACCAAGTAGTTTAACATTATGCTGATCGTAACGTGCGTTTTTGTACGCAGTAAAGAGGGTTTATGATACGTGTGTAGATAAAAATGATAAAATGTATCAGATATTTACAAAAAGTTACTTTCTTATAGGACTTACAGTTTATGGGTTTTCAAAAGCGCAAAAGCAAATTGATTTTAAAACTCTTTTGATCCGGGCAGATTATTTTAAAAATAAATTCGTTATATAGAAAGTTGATCAGAGAAATTAATGTTAGTAAAAGCAGTTTTGGTTTTGTTGGGTGAACTACGAACGAAACCAGCGCCTTTTTTACTTAGTCCATCTGAACAGGCCAAATTTTTCCGACCATACAGCCTATTCATCCATAATCTAAACTTACCTCCCCTTAAGTTAACTTACTCTCAAGTGTAAGGTACTGCACGCGTAGTTTTCATATAGTTTCTATTGATATTTTGATGTTTTCATTCGAAGAAAAGGGATGTCTTCATAACATATATTTTTTCTACATTTGGAAAATGTCTCCTTATTAAGAATTACGCTTCAAAGAAGGGCATTTGACAATACAGGCAGCAGTCTGTGCATGCCAAAGTTACGTCAAAAGCCAGTAAAGCCCAGACAGATTTAATTAATCAACTGATCATACAGAACCCGCCCTAGTCAATGAGTGGACCCTAAAATAGACTCCCCTGTTAGGGAGAGTTGCTAAAAGGGCCAGGACTTTGTGGGGTAGGCTAAGCACGAATATTCATGCATCGCTTAAGTAGCGTAAGCGTATCGAGTTATCAGTGATTATAATAAGCATCAAATTCAAATAAAAATTAATTACCTTCTGGACCTATCTTCATTGCACCGCTTTGGGGAAGAAGGGGCAAATGAACTGCCACAGATTGATTTTCAGATCTCTTTTGAATATATGTTTTGTTTAACTATTTCAAATATTACATATTATAAATGGAAATATTAAACTACTCATCAAAAATACTGATTTGCACAGCAAATATCAGGGCAAAATGCTGCGGTAGCTTAGGTGAAGGGTAAATTATCCTTCATGTTAGGTTGAACATGCAAGAACAACAAAAAATACTTAAAACATAAAATTGGGTTTTGGATGTTTATATGTGTTTGACGCCGCTGTTTCTGGTTCCCACGACACAGAGTATCCGGTGGCCAGAAGCAATGTATGTGCCTGTATGTAAATGTTTTCAATATTGCAATATCTGTCTGTAATTATTTCGTAGGTAATCATTACAGCTATCGCTAATTTTGGAAAATGTTGAAAGGTTCTTGCGTACATATTATATTTTCGGAAATAAATTGACTTGTCACAGTTAGTATGTCAATTTCTTTAAAAAGTTCTCTTCGGGAGCGATGTGGCGATGTCCTAGCCCCCTGTCATGCACAATGGGGTAACTATTGAACAACAGGCTAAACGGGGACACCACCGTGCCTCTGCCACCCTGATGGGAATATCTCGTCGCTATGTTTGTATTATCTGGTTCACAATAGTGAAATGTCCTATGTTTCATTTAATGGTATTTTCCTCATTTTACAATTCTGTGTGGCGAAAAAAACGACTAGCATATATATGTCTTCCTTTCCAGTTAGATATACACAGTCAGGTCATAAGTTCTGTCACACAATAAAAACTTTTGAATTTAGAACGCTGGCCACAAAAAAGTTTATTGAATTCGAATTTCGAATTTTTCATGAAAATAAAAATGTGTACTTTTTAGAATAGAGAATTCATTTTTAAATATAGAGAGGACACTTAAAGAAGACCGTGTCGCAGTTATTGCGTTGCATCGTTGCGGTAACGCGCCAATTCAGATTTTCGACTGACTGAAAAATTTGAATATAGCCAAAAGATTCGTTTATCGTACCATAAAACGATACAATGAAGACTCTAGTGTAGATGACAGGTCAAGAAGTGGTCGCCCTCGCTCAGTTAGGACTCCAGCAGTGATAAAAGCTGTGAAGGCGCGAATTCAAAGAAATCCCATCAATAAGCAGAAACTGTTGGCCCTTCAGATGGGGTTCAGCAGGACCACGGTGAAAAGGGTGTTAAATGAAGACTTAGGGCTAAGGGCATATCGAAGAAAAACAGGACATCGTTTGGACGCTCGTTTAATGGACCTGAGACTGAAGAGATGCCGCGCTTTGTTGAAGCGGTACGCGGGAAAAAAGCATCGGGAAATTATTTTTTCGGATGAAAAAATTTTCACCGTGGAAGAGAGCTACAACAAACAAAATGATAAGGTGTACGCACACAGCAGTGAAGAAGCGAGCAACCGTATTCCGCGTGTCCAACGAGTTCATTTTCCATCCTCGCTCATGGTTTGGTTGGGAGTCTCTTATTGGGGCTTAACTGAGGTACATTTTTGTGAGAAAGGCGTAAAAACGAATGCAGTTGTGTATCAAAATACAGTCCTCAAGAACCTTGTGGAACCTGTTTCTCATACCATGTTTAATAACAGGCACTGGGTATTCCAACAAGATTCTGCGCCAGCTCATAGAGCGAAAAGCACACAAGACTGGCTGGCGGCGCGTGAAATCGACTTCATCCGGCACGAAGACTGGCCCTCCTCCAGTCCAGATTTGAGTCCGTTAGATTACAAGATATGGCAACACTTGGAGGAAAAGGCCTGCTCAAAGCCTCGTCCTAATTTGGAGTCACTCATCCTTGATTAAGGCAGCCGCCGATATTGACATGGACCTCGTTCGTGCTGCGATAGACGACTGGCCGCGCAGAATAAAGGCCTGTATTCAAAATCGCGGGGGTCATTTTGAATAAACTTTATTACCATAAGAATCTATGTTTTATTAAGTTCATTTTGCTATATAAATGTTTACATAAATAATAAACATGTTTAAATTATTTCATATTGCACATGTGACAGAACTTATGACCTGACTATGTATATATGTCCCTGTAAGATAGTCGAAACCGTTAGTTGCTAAACTAACGCGTTAGTTGATCAACTATCGACAGAAAGTAAACCAGACCGACAGGGTTTAGAATTTACGTTTCTTTTGTTATTACCTGTCAACCTTACACAAAGACTATTCGGGGGCTTCGCTGCGCTCGCCCCCTCCAGTCTTCATCTAAACTACCGCAGTGTTTGCAACGGTATTTCGTTTGCAATTCAAGTTTAAACCAGTTTTCTATTTAACGGGTTTAACCGCTAGTTTATCATCTAACGCGTTATATAGTAAGCTGTACGCTACAGTTTACTATCTGTTGATAGTTGACCAACTAACGAAAAAATAATCCTAGTTTATCAACTAACGGTTTTGACAATCTTACGGTGACAGATATACCGATATGTTGTATTTAAGTAATTGTGTATGCAGTCTATTTTAAGCAATAAGGGTTATCAGTAAGTATTGTTTGTAGTATATATTACTCGAAAGTACTTAAACAGCTCAACCATCACCTTTCCTACCAATTTTTTTAATGTAGCCTGGGTTGTGTCCCACTGCTGGGCAAAGGCCTCCTCTACCTCAGACCACTCTTCCCCATCCTGTGCCGCCCCAGCCCAGTCCGGCAAAGACCTGTCCAGGTCGTCCCGCCATCGACGTCACGGCCTGCCGCTACGGCGGCGTCCATCGGAGGGCACCCATTCGGCTGTAAGTCTGGCCCTTCTGTGGGGGTGCACGCGGCAAATGTGACAGGCCCAGTCCCACTTCAGCATAGCGGTCTTTGCGCCAACGTCAAATCAAATCAAATCATGGCCGAGTCGGCAGTGTCGCTGCCTACGAAACCAAGGGTCCCGGGTTCGAGTCCCGGTGGGGGCAAATATTTGTTTGATGAGAACGGATGTTTGTACCCTAGTCATGGTTGTTTATTTATCTAAGTATAATATTTATCTATATATGTATGTGTATCGTTGTCTAGTACCCAAGATACAGGGAATCCTAGTTTGGGGCTAGATCAATGTGTGTAAATGGTGTCCAAGGTATTATTATTATTATTATTATTATTATTATTATTTATTGCAAGTAGGCAAAATAATGCACGTTTACAAGTCAAACACTTTATTAAGTATCATATACATGGAAAAAAATTTATTATGATCAACTAAACTAATGAGCACATAACTGATTTGAGTTTGAAAAAGGAAATTTCTCCTTCAAGTGGTGATTCATGACTGAATCTCGCACAGGAAAAAGAAATCCATGAACTCTACCTGTGCTTCGGAAATACGCCCGTCGGAGAAGATAGCACCAAGAAACTCTACTGGGATGTCATTTTTAAAATTTTCGTCATTTTTTCTTTACACAATGTATGATATAAAAATTATCTAATCTAATGACGATATTATAACATCGTATCCATAAGTGCCAGTAAGATGTCTCAAAATAACAATATAAATAAATAAGAACAAAGACAAGCTGTAATGAACATAACTTATGAGAAACCAGACTGGACCAGTCCCCCCAAGCAGCACCCGCTCCCGAGTATGACTTGTGCACCAGCCATCACCCTCTTCGCCATATTTGAGGGAGGGGAGCAACCCGCTACACATAGCCACCGCAAGAAAAGACATTTTAGTGAGCATGACGTTAATGTCAATCCTGGTGATGGAGTGCCGTGTCGTGTTCCTAACACGGTCGGTCAGTCTAACACCGGTTATACAGCGCTCCATCGCTCTTTGGCAAACCTTGAGTTTGGACTTCTGGTTCTCCGTCAGCGACCAAGTTTGACCACCGTAGGTTAGAATAATAATAATAATAGTACCTTGGGACACTATTTACAGACATTGATCTAGCCCCAAACTAGGATTCCCTGTATCTTGGGTACTAGACAACGATACACATACTTATATAGATAAATATTATACTTAGATAGATAAACAACCATGACTAGGGTACAAACAACCGTTCTCATCAAACAAATATTTACCCCCACCGGGACTCGAACCCGGCACCCTTAGCTTCGGCTTAGGCAGGGTCACTGCCGAACTAGGATTCCCTGTATCTTGGGTACTAGACAACGATACACATACTTATATAGATAAATATTATACTTAGATAGATAAACAACCATGACTAGGGTACAAACAACCGTTCTCATCAAACAAATATTTGCCCCCACCGGGACTCGAAACCGGGACCCTTGGCTTCGTAGGCAGGGTCACTGCCGACTTCGGGTCGTCATAAGGGTCGATAAGCAGGATACAAATGATAACGAGTTTGCATTTCAGTGACTATGGAAGATTGCTCTTCATCAGCTTCTTCATGGACCTACTCTACTTCATCAGCAAGAGCTGATGAAGTAGAGTAGGTCCATTGGACGCCTCGAAGACGAGGCGTCCAAAACGCGTCTATCGATTTCCTTACCCTACCCGTTTTCGAAGGATAGTATCTGGCCCTAGTGGATGTACTCGTCGATCTGTTTCCTGCCCATTAACCTCGACCCCACGTTTCTTGCTGTTGGTCATGAGCTGCGTTTTTGTCCGCTTCATCATCATCAGACCAACCTCAAGGCTTGCCGTGCGAAGATGTTGTAACATTGACTGCAGTTCCGCTGCCTGCGACGCGATCAAGACAACGTCATCGGGGCAGCGAAGGTATGTAAGCCTTCTGCTGCCGACGACAATACCCGTGATTTGCTGGAAGAAATCTCTTTTTAGAGAAAAGCTCGCCTTTTTTACATTTTTTTTCTATTATAAGCTATCTGTAAGGTTTTGTGTAGTACAATAAAGGAATTACGAAATTACGAATGTGGCGTGGAAAATCTAAATAATGGGAAATAAAACCGTTCAAGTGCGACTAGGACATCGGACCCGCACATGAAGGGTTCCATACCATTGTACACGGAAAAACGTAAAACGACAGTCTTTTGTACGAGTATATATTTTTAATAATAACATATTAAATACTAGGTAGGCCTACATTCAAGGCCGTACATTGAAACATTGAAAAATAGTTTTGTGTGTAGTATGTAAGTAGTAAACTATGTACTCAGGTTAACGAAACTCTTTGCTCATTGAAACCGGAAGTGGGTAGAAATTGAGTAGCTAATTTACAGAAATAAAATCAAATATGATAAAAAACTTAACATTATTTATGATAATTCGAATGAGGAATTATTATTCATATAATGACAAAATGCAGATATTGAGTTTTGTGCTTAGTTAAGCACAAAACCCAATATCTGCATTTTTTTTTCTGATAAGATCGGGAGAGCCCATTTTTCACCGATAAACACAAAATGGCTAAGCAAATGGTCATACCAATAATTTCTTCTATGGGTACTTCTTTTAGTTCTTGAAAATCGGTACCCATACAAGAAATTATTGGTAAGGACATTTTCTTAGAAAATTAAACTGGAAATAGAAACTGGGAAATATTAAACTGCACATCAATGATACTGATTTGCACAGCAAATATACTGATTTGCTTAGCAAATATCAGGGCAATATACTGCGGTGGCTTAGATGAAGGGTAAAGGGGGTAAGCGAAGCGAAGCCCCTTTATCCTTCGTATTAGCTTGAACATGTAAGAACAACAAAAATACTTATAACATAAAAAGTATTTTTGCTGATCCTTTTTTGCTGTGAAAATCAGTATTTTTGCTGTGCGATTAAATGCCTTTTCTTAGCCATTTCGTTTTATTTGTGTATCGGTGAAAACTGGACTCTCCCGATGTTATCGGAAAAAATCTTTAATTACAGGTATTGATTTTTCTGCTTAGTTATTTGTCATTATAGGATTAATATTTGCTTATTCGAATCACGTTTTACGTTTTACGAATATTACGTTTTTATTATATTTGATTTTATTTTTAGAAATAACTTACTCAATTTCTATCTGCTTCCGGTTTCAATGGGCAAAGAGTTTCGTTAACTTGAGTACAAAGTTCCATATTTACATACTACATGCACACAACTATTTTCTAATGTTTCGATGTAGGTACGTACGTCCTTGAATGTAGTCCTACCTAAAATATGGGAAAAACTATTTAATTACAGGTATTGATTTTTCTACTTCGTTATTTGTCATCATAGGATTAATAATTGCTTATTCGAATAATAATAAATAATATTACGTTTTTATTATATTTGATTTTATTTCTAGAAATAAGTTAGGTACTCAATTTCTATCTGCTTCCGATTTCAATGGGCAAAGAGTTTCGTTAACCTGAGTACATAGTTCAATACTTACATGCTACATGCACAAAACTATTTTTCAAAAATTTCGATGTACCGCCTTGAATTCAGACCTACCTAAAATCTATTTCTTAGCCCTCTGCCGAAAAAAAAATACTGCAAATGCGTCATTTGACATATGGCGCGTCAAATGACGCAGTTGCTGCGAACATAATGTAGATTTAATTAGAACGTCTTTGGCGGCTTTTCAGTTTTTTTAATATTAAAAGGATGGTGGTGAAATAAAAGAATAGGATCGGTTTTTTTATATATTTAGAACAAGAAATGTATAGTTACAACCATTGAGGATATTAAATATCATATTGTAAAAACTATTGTATAAAGTGAAGAAATGTGATTTAATTTTTTCTCAATTATAATTAATTCCAATAAATTAAGAATATTAGACACATAAATTACGTGAAAATATTATTATTTTTAATGAGTAAATTACTTAAAACAGCCAAGTAACCACTACCGATGTAAATATATGGTTATTAATGCTTATTTATAGGAATGAGTATTTCAAAACTTTCTATTCGGAAAAAAACCGCATGGTATCAGTTTTCCAAAACAAATAACTAGTTATAAAAGTTATACGTAAATAACCGTTTTTCATTTGATATTTTGGAAAACTTTTACAATGATTTAATAACCTTAAACGAGATCTTATAAATTATTGGGAACAACATTAAATACTAAGACCACACTAAATCCGAGCCTACTTATACCTTGTCTCTTTCTCGGCCCAGTGACTAGACGTAAACTAGAAAGACAAAGAGAGTTAGGCTCGAGTTTAGTATTAAGACCTTAATGTAACTACAGATTCTTGTGCAAATTAAACGATTAATTCCACAAAAGCTATAATGAAATAGAGGTAATTATTATTCTGACACAATTTATCGAAATACCTAACAGTTAGGTACATACAATATTAACTAAATTATTTGGTTAATATGATCAACACAGACACCTACCTCTTAAGTTTATAATAATCATAAAAAGACGAAAAGAAACTTCAACATTGATTCAATATTTGGGAAGATCTTAAGTGTTTTTTATTTATAAGATTTTTTCAATTAATTTTCTCAAAATTTTATAAAATACGTATTTGTATCAAAGTGAAGTCAGCTAGCGAACGAGGAAAATGGCTGACCGATTTTTTTCTTCATAATTTCATTTAATTATAAATATTCATTGCTTTCATTGTCTAGTACTCCTTAAAGTTGAAGTTGGTAAAATACTTATCAATACTTTGAGATTCCTTATCTTACACAATGCATTTTCTAATTTATACTAGCCTTACCCTCTTATTCAGTTTGAATTGGAAGTCGGGATCTTCTTAAATTATACTTTGAGTGAGTTTTGTGGTGAAATTCAGGTATTGCTTTTATGATTATACACGCAGAGAAGAAACCACGGAATGTAGTAGGGATTTTGAGACGGATTTATTTTGGATATTGTCTTGAAAATTTGAAGTCAAAAAATTTTGGCCGTCATTAGTTTTACCAATTTGATGGAAAATTGGGAACATTTAACTACGGTAATAATCTACGAGTATCACATGCTACAGCACAATATGAATCCATATTTAATACTTTTGTTTCCGTCAACAGTACGAAATAAGAATCAATTGTTGTGCCATGCAGGAATAGAGGAATCAACACCGAAAACGAACAATTCTAATAAATAGACAGTGAAATTGATATTAAGTGATATTTTTTTATTTTACTTATTTTTTTAAATTCGAACCTATTGGTAACTTTTCTTATAATTCTCAAAATTCGCGTACCTGAAGCTGTTTCCGTTAAGCGTTTATTTACAATAGTTATTGCAATCGATAAATTATTTATCCGAGTGTCCATCTTGTCGATTGGATTTCGAACGTGTTTTTTGAATCTTTTGGTTCTAAATCGTGATCAATCAGATTTTTCATTTGCTTCACTGTCTATTAGTGTGACTATTGACCGAATGGGAAGGCTGCTGCCACAGTGACACTATAGTCATAAAAACAAGGTAATTAAAATATCGATCAAAATCTACTAGCTAGATACAGGTCGAAAAAGACAAGAAGTAAGTAATGAGCAAATGTATTTTTTGACTGTACTTTAATTTTTAAAAAGACTACAGCCGCGGCAGCAAAGGAAAATTATTGTGCAATGTTTTGTTTAGCTAATTTTTGACGTTAACACGTACAGTAATAGTAACACATTTAGTCGATGTCTCGAGATTTCTTCGGCGTGAAAAGTATTTCAACAGCGTAATTTGCAACCGGTTGTCGATAACTGATATTAGTTTCGCAAATAACTAGTTATTTTGTGTCACAACACTAAACTCGGCTTTTAATATTGAGCATTTGACTAGAATCAGGTACCGCCGTTTAGAATATCGCAACACAGCATTTTTTAAATTGAAACATTTTCACACGTAGACTTTTAAAAACTTACGTATTTTATTCCTATGGAAGATTAGATTTCTTCTTTTTGTGACTTATCTATTGAAATCGCGTCCTCGGATACTATACTTTGTGCATATTGTGCTAGCATCCGATAGACATGCAATTCCTATCACCTAAGCAGGGATTTTATTTAAACTGTAACACTTGTGTGTAGAAAACTGCTATTAACGGGCTACATGCTTATTTGGAGTTTTTCTCATCACTAGATTTTGAATCACTGGACAGTCAAGCTCAAAAGTGCTTTTTCTTTTCGTCTGCTTTCCTTTCTTTCAATTGATTTACTTATTAAATATGGGCCATTAACCTTTTTGTACGCGTGAACATGATTTTTCTCTTAATATTTAATTAAGATCAAACGTCACGTGTTTTTACCTTTGCTAATTCACAGCCTCTTTTTAAATTAGCCTATGCGTATTTAGAGTATTGTTTCTGTGTTGCCAATTATTTTTAATTATTACTCCACTTTAATTTACTTTATTATTACATGCTTCAAAACCGCGATCAAAAAGTATGGTAATGATAATAGATGTTATTATCGCTTGTCACATTGTCGCATAAAGGCATGAGGTTTTAATAATAAAACTCATTTACCCGGATACGAACTTCGACGGTATCATTTACTTTAGCAAAACTGATTAGTAGAACGTTTTGCAATTCAATAGTTTATAACTATCAAGATATGAATCACAATATTATCCTTAAAATACATATAAAAATATGTCAGTAGTAGTACCCGTTTTGAAAATGTTTATTTTTAAAACTTTATAAATTTTCATATTATTGCTTTTGGCTCCGATTTCTAATTAGGCGCGCGAGGCACCGTCTACACTATTGAGCATTATTTTATTATTATTTTAATGACTTGTATTAACCGAAAAAATAGTTGAACGTACAAAACATTCTACTAATTTCCGAACTATGCGACGTACATAACCTAACTGAAGACAGATACAACTTCATTCCAAAATATTTTGCATTTTATTCAAAAAGTCGATGGATTATCAGTGAAAATTTGGTGTTTTCGTTTCGATTCAAACGAGACCAGCATTTTAAATTTCCCATACAAACGTTTGCAAAATGAATGCAAAATTAATCATACTAATGAGGGATTTTTCGTTCGAATTTATATAGTTTTTGAATGCATTATTCTCGCGACCATTACCAATGTCCCGATTAATTGCCCGATATATTTTCCCTAATAAATAAATCAATTTAGGTAGCCTAACCCAATTTTGAGAAGTTGAAATACAAAGTAGTTTACAAATTAGTTAAATGCACACCTAATTAGATATACAGATAAAATACAATTAATTGCACATATACTAAAGTAATGAGTACTTCTAAGAACAAAGAATACACGAAAAATTATCATATGGTGAATAATTCAACATTAATTGTATTAGGTAGCAAACCCCAACTATTCAATCATTATTGCAAATTGCAATTATAAATTAACTTCGTGTTTTACGAATATGACTAGAGATAGTTGAAATTTTCATGCTGATTTTAAACAACACAAAACACAACAACTATTTTTATATATAACCTAATAAAAGACGACGCTACTATAATATAGTATATCAATAATTTAATTTGGTTAGCAAAACTTGTGCTTTCAAAACACGCCACAGCCGACCTGATCCGTGAGGATTGCCAACCGATATAATACGATAATTATAAATAAAATTAAATGTTAAACATGAGATCCACAACGCTTGGAACACTGTTAACACTTGTCAACCTGACATCCCTATTGCGACGTGTAAAATAAATACATCTAATAAAACATTACAGACTAAAATTGAAAAATGGAATGTCGAAGCATATCATCAGCTGCATGAAACGAAGCGGAAAAATTAGGTTTATTTGTTAAATGTATTTTTTATTAAATTATATATAAGTGAAACGCGCTTGAATGCGGATAAACAAGATTACAATATTATTGTAAACGAACCCTGGCATCGCTCCGACGTAAACGAACCCTGGCATCGCTCCGACGACGTCATAACGCGTGGCCATTTTTCGGACGCCCTCCGCACATCAAATTGTTTAATATATTTTATTATGTTACTGGCTATTAGTTATTGCACGTTTTACAATTATAATAAATATATAAATACTTGTAAATTTTTATCTCCATCTTTGGTATGTAATGAGTACCTATTAATTAATATCTGAAATGTTTACAAAACTTTTTTTTTACATATATTAAGTATATTTTTTTACAAAAATCGTAGGGTCGTTAGGACGGCACGATATATAAATCTATTCAAGTTCGATGTTCATTATAGGTCTTTATCGGGTCGTATAGTATTGAAATATCTGATATTTTAGCGGCAACAGTTTAGTGTGACATGTTCTAAACGCGGCGAACGTTTTTTATTATTTATATTTATATACATTTTTTATTTAGACTAAGACAATTAAAGCCTACTTTCAAATAGACGCAGGGTCGCATCCATACATTTGTTTTTATTTTAGCAGGTACCGATCAATATGTTAAGACATTAAGACATCGACGTAATATTTGAAAAGTTATCGTAAGACTAGAGTATGCACCATGGTTCCTCAGTAGGACTATTCCCGTGACCTCAGCGTTACTTCCCCCACTCCTCCCCCCGTTCCCCCCTCCGGTAGGGACGCCATGTTGTACCCCACTTCCCTCCCAACTCGTCCGGCACAGCTCCATCGATTTTCCGACATCCCGCGCCATCTTTCACAAATACCTACTATAACGCACCGCAATGTGTTTTGTCAAATCCGTGTATGACACGGTGACCTTTAGAAGCCACCCATGTTAAGCGTATCCGAATGGTTTTTTCGTCGCATTACATTTTTATTTAAATGCAAAATTCTCAAAAAAACTATCCTATGTGCGTGTTGTCCGCAGGAAGCCTGACCGCTGGCAAGTGAGTTACAACTGTCATGCATGACGCACTCACGACGGTACGACAAGATGTTAATTCCATCAATTTTAAAAATTTATCAAAACCTATCACAGTTTATGATTAGTTTCATCCTTAATTAGTATTAATATATGATTAAAATATACATATAGATAATATATATTTTCCAATCTTTAACAATATAACACTATTTACTTCGATCATACGCCTCTCCGAGCCGTATATGCTGGCTCCTGGTATAATTCTGTCGGTCCGTCTGTACTCTACAAGCTATAAGATACCATGTTGCGATGACTGACCGATGACGGAGAGTATAGAGAAGTATAGCTCGATATATTTTGGCAACCGTCTCCGATCTGAGCTAGTAAACGGCACTAGCCGCGTAGTTTTAGTTTATGTTCACTTAAAAACACGATATGATTCCGCATATAAAATTGGAGCATAGCACTACACAATTTAGGCTATTATTGCTAATTATATTTATTATTATTCCAAAACTATTTCTCGTTAACCACAACCGTTCATAAGCGAAGTTTAAAATCATTATTTTGTTATTGACTATTACCAATATGTATGATACTTCGTTTTGGGATTGATGTTCAGAAAGTTTGTCGGCATTTGATGCCTCGTCTCAGTTTAGTGCCTCCAGCGACCGCTCATTGAGGCGACCATCTTATCCGGACCTGCGCACTGCTCACCGGCCATCCGAAACACGGCCACCGCCATTTTGGCATCACTTAACCCAAATTCACACAAAGATGAGTCCCACACAAAACTGATCTCGGATAGGAATGCTCGGTCACGCACATGGGTGGGCGCGAAGGACGAGTTAACAACATTCGTTGAATTGTAATTAGTACAACACAGGCGGCAACCTTATGGAAGGGTTCAAACGATCTAATGGTCGGGAAGACACAGTTTATTTACGTCAGGTCCGTTTAGTAACGCAAGTTTTAGATGATATTCGCGTACAGGTTTTATTATAGTTCCGTGCGCGAATGTCACCGGATGGTTGGGCGGCGTTGAATGTCAAAGGTCAGGTCATGTATGTATGGGTGCGCTCCTGCTGTGCCGTCCTACCGGCTCGGCCGAATCCTGGATCGTTTAGATCGTCTTTATCTTGTTCGTCTTGAAACTGACTTGCAGCACACGATTGCCGAGCGTGTAACCGTTGAGCGACTGTATAGCGACCACGGCTTCGTCGTAGTTCGTCATGGTGATGAACCCGTAACCTTTGCACTTATTGGTCTGGAGGTCGCGGATGACTTTAACGCTCTGGACGGCTCCGAAGGGGCCGAAGAGTTGCCAGAGGACGTTCTCTTCTGTCTCTGGCGCGAGATTGTAGACGAAGATGCACCATTCGGAGCCGACAGCTCCTGGTAAGACACCTCCAAGGAGTTCGCCGGCAAGCGGACTGTAGCGCTGCAGACCCTTATTGATGGCTAAAAGTGACTTGCCTGAACTGAACCGCCCGAGCGGTGCCGGGAAGCGCAGCGCAGCTGGAAGGTAGGCAGCTAGAGGTGCCAGTGCCTTGCCATTGTTGCTCGGATTGTTTGCGAACTTCACTGTGATGGGTTCGGTAGCACCTTTCGGCACGGTTCCGTTGAGTTCCGTGATGGCTCGTTCCGCCTCCACGCGCTGGTCGAAGCGGATGAAACCCACTCCCTTAGACAACCCTTGCTCTCCTCCTGTGAACGGCCGCCCGCCGGAGTTCTCGCAAAGGATGCGTGAAGTGATGATCCTTCCAAACGGGCTGAACAAGCGCTCCAGTTCCGTCTGGGTCATTGTTTTCGGTAGCCCGGAAACGTACAGATTAGCTCCTTTGATAGCTTCGCTGCTTGGTCTTGCGTAGGAGACCTTTATGGTTTTGTTTTGCAGACGCAGGCCGTTTAGGGTGGAGATAGCTTTCTCCGCGTCTTCCGCCCGGTGGTAGTTGACGAAGGCGTACCCGAGACTCTGTCCGCCACCGTGAAGCGCATGATTGAGGGCATCCGGAAAGGCCGCGCCCTTGTTCCTGATCAGCTTACAGGACTCCACTTCCCCAATACTAGAAAAGAGGCTCCGTATCTCCTCCTGGGTCATGGACTGCGGGAGGTAATTGATGATCAGGTTGGTCTTGGACTCCTCTCCGCCCCCGTTCGTCTGCTCGACTTCGCCTTTCGACATGGCGGCTAAATCATAAACGGAAACGAACGAAAGGGAAACGAAAAATGCGGTAAAATAAAATGACGGGTAGACGACCGATAGGTAAGCCCGCGCGCGGTATTCTGAGGGGTTGAGGGTCTGTAGGGGCGCGTGCGTGAGTATATCGATCCCGGCCCGGGGAGCGGAGCTTACATAACGCCGGCCGTTCACCCCTTCACAGTAAGTGTCCGAAAAAGTATATACACCCAGCGGGCATCGATCCGACAACTCTTGGGTGCTGTAACCTCACTTGGATGTAATCACGCCACGGCTTCCGGTTTCGTTTTTGGGCTGGTAGGTCATGGGGGTGAGTTCTTGAGGCAGAGAGAAGATAACCCGGAAGCAGACAAGCAGAAAAAATAGGCGTTGTAGGTGGTTTATCTCCTAAGAAATGTCAATAGAGGGTGGCATTTGAGTTATAGAAACAAATCAGACAAAATATTTACAACCTGAATTAGTCTCTTAATGATTATAACCGCAATACGACATAAATACCAAAAATATCGATTTATTGATTTTTCTGGTATGGCATATCTCGTAGACTTACATAGGGGATGTAAATAACTAATCTTAGACGGAAAACTCTAATGATAATTAGAGAAGTCTATAGAATATATGCTAATGGAAATTGATGCTGATTTAAATCGATGAAAAAATACTGATGATTATAATAAAGTAATAAGCTCGCTTTTCTGTAAATATCATAATTTTGTCTAACGTTTTTCAAACCATGTTTTTTCGTGCATGCAATAAATAAATTACGAAATACCAGTACTAGAAACTTTTGATCTTTTGAACTTCGCGACTGTCTTTTACATTTGTGACGTCTTCATAGACTTTGCAAAATGTCCTCAGGGAAATCAGGATATCATTTTAAAATCATTTTTGCGCTGCGTTATATTTAAAATGTAGATAGCTATTATTGTACATAGGTATTCGTTAATAGGTGCCTGCCCGTATTCACCAACCATAACCTAACGTCCACCTAACTAGGGAACTCCTAGGTTAAGTCGTCCCCTAATCCATCCCGTAACTTAAATTCGTTTTCACCGTACAAAGAAACACCTAACAAGAGGCTACTTACATAAGTGACGGTTTGTCTATGGTCTAGTGTTGTGATTCGAGGAAATTAACCGGTAAACACATTTTTTGTGTTTTTCGTAATTGTAATGGACAAATTAGCTACATCTCATGCTTTATTACACCTTTTATATTGATTCCGCAAGCAATATGTAATAATTATGTAAACATACATGAAAACAGATGGTTTTTGGTGACTAATCTTTGCCTGCCATTAAAGAGAGAGAGAGATCTAAAAATCAATCTGTGGGAGTTTCTACGCCCTCTTCTCCCACAGTGGTCCAATGTAGAGAAGAGGCAAAAAATGACGTTTGCTAAGATATGTAAATATCTACAGTAATAAAGTACTTTGACTTTGACTTTATAGAAAAAAAAACAGTCAAATCCGGTGTTTTTCATTCGCATAGCGCGATCATTGAATTCCAGTTGAAGTTATTTTTTTTAATTGTTAATTGGTAAGTAAAAAGAGCAGTCCGTTGAGATAACCTATAACGTCTTACAAAATCTACATCGTGGAATATTGCGAAAAATTCGAGGCTCTCTCAAAAATTCGAGGCCGCCTCGTAAGAATTGGGTTTGGTAGGAAACTGTTGACGTCAAGAGCTTCAAATTCATCAATGAAATCGATAAAATTGTCCATTTTACTGATTTTACGAAGAAATAAACAAGTCGCAGGCTTTTTGAGCGAAGGAAACGTCACTAAGCGTTAGGGGCTCGATGGTCGGCCTCCTAAAATTAGGGGGACCCCTCAGCGTAGGTGATACTCAAACGATGGTGAAAGCGAAACACCCGCTAGGTAGCCCTTAAAAAGAGATAAGTTGTTGTCATGATAAGTCATTGTTGGTGAAAACGGGCAAGGTACCTACATAATGTTACTAGTTATATCATCAAAACCACATACAGTTTTTACAAAAAGCCATATCTATCGAATCTGTTAGATTCCTCATGAGAACATGTCAAAACAGATACAGGCCTCGCTTTTTTGCCCTTATGAATTGATCATTTCATGAAATGCCCAACCATTTCATTTTCTAGCCGACCATTTCATGAAATGTTCAGAAACGGTTGAATTTGATGAAAAAAATCTTTTTAAAAGCATTTGTATTCAGAAATACCTTATGTTTTTTTGTGATATACATGTCGAACTAACACGAAGACTATTTGGGGCCTTCGCTGCGCTCGCCCTCTTTTGTCTTCACGTAAGCTACCGCAGTGTTTTTCCCTAAAATATTTCTTCGTTCAATGAAAATTCTAATTCAACCATGGTTGTCCATTGTATGATATGGTAAATTCTAGGATATGGTTACGACATATATAATTGAATGAAATCTGCATCGGTACTTGACGTCATTTAAAAAAAAAAGGATTTTTATTTCGCTGGCAGATATATTCGTCCTTCAGTGATTATTTATTATGGGATAATAAGGTATTTGAATCGCTTTGGAAAAAAATAATAATAATAAAAAACATTTCAAATTTATAATAATATATGTAAATTAAGTTACAATTTTGGCCCTGGTTTCCCACACTAGGATTCGGAAGAGACTGTTTCCTACAACACAGGCTGTTGTGGGATTCAGTCTCTTCCGAACGACAGTAGGTAGGTAGTACAAATTAAGACGGTGTTAACAGAAAAAAAAACCAAAGAAAGATGAAATATAAAAAAGAATCACTTGCCTAGGTACGATTTCAAAACTTATCTAATGCCAGTATAGTAAAAAATTTGCGTTTATGCAATATTACATCGTGAAATTCAGTAAGTTTTCTTTTAATAACACACAAAAAGTCGGTCGCAATAACACAATTCCATGATAAGACTACTGTTTTATTTTTCTTTGATTTACTAGGAACATCCCTCAATAGGAAAGTACTAAAGCAATCTTACTTAAAAATAAACTAGAGTTCGAAGAAACAAACACAGTAAGTAAATATGCAGTAAATTTTAACTTCGAATGCTGTGCTATGAAGATTTTAAACGTAAAACTCGGTCAAGTGCGAGTCTAAATCGCGCACGAAGGGTTCCGTACCACCGTTCAATGGAAGCGATGGTGTGGAGTGATAGTGTTTCAATACCACATTGAAAGAATTGTTGTATGGGAGCCCCCTTAAATATTTCTTTTATCCTGTTTTTTAGTATTTGTTGTTATAGCGGCAACATAAATACATAATCTGTGAAAATTTCAACTCTCTAGCTAGCTAGGTTCTTGAGATACAGCCTGGTGACAGACGGACGGACGGACGGACGGACGGACAGCGGAGTCTTAGTAATAGGGTCCCGTTTGGAACCCTTCGGGTACGGAACCCTAAAAACCAGGTAATCAATACATTACATACATTCTTCCAAATTTTAGAACAAGTCCTTTATACATACAAAAATAGAACTTAGAAATTAATAATAGCAGGCCACTTTAATACAGTGTTGGTCTTATAATTACAGACACTGAATGCATATTAAAATAACCAAGCTATTCCTCTCTTTTACTTTACCATTATTTGACTTTACCATTTCCCTTTACGCAATAATGGAATGCTGTAAATGCGACAATTCACTTAGGCCTGAGGACAGCTTGAAATGTGCGCAATGTAGGGAGCAGTTTCACTACCACTGTGTCGGTATGGCAGATTCGGATTATAGGAAAATACTTCCGATGAATAAGCCCAAGTGGAAGTGTGCGACCTGCAAACAACCCAAAAAGCTCAACAGTCCACAAATTGCAATACACCAGCCGAGAACAGAAGTCTTTCTACCCCCGGCTTCGATTGTCAATATCGATACGGCAGGCCTTATGGAATATATGGAGAAGAAATTCGAGACCATAAATTCAAGTCTAGCGGCCTTTAAGCTCAATATTAGTGACCAACTCGCCACCTTAACCAAAACTGTTAGCTCTTGGGAGGAACGAATCCTAAAGCTGGAGCTAAATGTGGCTGAGAACACTCAGAGAAAAATCGGCTAACAAAGCGACAATAAAAGCTTTGTTAGAATTTTATTGTTACCGCACGTAAGTGCATCGTTGATGCAGCTATAGGCCCATAGTTGCTGTGGCAACTTTTTTATTGTTGGAGTGATTTTTGTTATTTTAGCTAAAGAAACGTAGATACAGTAACTATGGTAAAAATATTTAAATGGGATAACAACGGTACGTTGTCAACTTATCAACGTTGTGAAGTGATATTGTAGCAAAGTTTAATATATCAAAATAGCCGTTGTTACTATGGCTAAATGGTGTTGTTGACACGGCAACGTTATGCAGTGATGTTACAGCCAAGTTTAATCTATCAAAATAACAGTTGTTACTACGGCTAAATGGTGTTGTTGATACGGCAACGTCATATACTAACAAAATGCGAAGTAGATGTTTTGACAAAGTATTCTTAGATAAAATTACAAAGTGACGTATGATACTTGTTCTCGCAAGCGCAAACTGTTTCTCCTATTCTGCCAGTTTGAAAGTGAATTTCGGGCAGAGAAGTAGTGTTTGTGCTCAAGAGTGATATGAAATATAGCAATGGAGACTTTTTTAACAGAAAATAAACAGCAGCATCTGCTGCAGTTTATGGTCGGTGAGTAACAGTGCCCTAATAAAATTATGAGTTTCATGTCGTTGCTTCGCGATATTGGCTGTAACCTGTGCTTTGTTTCGAATCACACTTCAAACAAATATCTTCGAAATGTTTTCGGACCTTTGACTGCAGCTGTTGGGGGCGCGAATTACCTTTCTGCTAGGATTTTAGGTTAGGTAGCTGGCTCCATTCATATTTTGCAGGATGAAAGTATCCTTTTTTTTTCTCAGGGTTACTTACTTTCATTGCAATCATTTTAGTAGGTATGCCTCGCCTCACGAGTTATGAGCGCTGAGCAACAACTGGTGCCTTGGGGCGGGGGTGACTGCGTATTTTTTAACATAATCAGCCGTAAGTGCCTTTGTCCATAGTTCGGTATATTACGGCTCCGATCACGTCCATTAGTCAGGAAAAATGTCGAAAATTACAAATAGTTCAGTCCTCAAAAAGTAGCCAAATGTATGAAACTTCCAACAATTTGAGTACTTAACTAAATTACCCCATAAAGTTGCTAGATCTGGCTACAAAGTAGTCAAGATGGCAACACTGGCCGTTCGTTGGCCTTCGTTGGCCCGGTGAACAGTCAGTATTTGGTTTTTAAAGCCACTAAAATAACCTAACCTAACATATGGCCAAATTATCACAAGTCTCAGATAGCTTAAGCATAAAATAACAACGTTCTTCTTTTTCAGATCAAGAACTGACGTTTGAATTAATAATGGAATCTGGAAAGCACACTAACTGAACACATAGAAGAAATAAGAAAGTACTTCAAAATTTGGCGACTAATACCTAGTTCATGCAAAACAGAGGTCAGACGCTTCCATCTACACAATCAACTAGCCAAACGCGAACTTAAAATGGTACTCGGAGGTTCCATACTAAATCAGCACTTTACTCCTAAGTACCTTGGCGTCACCCTGGACCGCTTCGTGATTAATATTAACTTGTAATTTGGTATGAAATAGGATTAAATAAGTAAAGTAGAGATTAATACATACTTTTGATATAAATATTTTCGTATTTTCCTTTAGAATTCTCAAATACCTCTATCCTCTTTATGCTACCCAAGCAATGTAACATTGTAGATTTCAATCCCTTCACTTTGTAAATAGTACACTGAAAAAAAAAACCCTAAAATTCTGCCTATATATTGTTACGGGTATACGTACCTTGACCGGAGTTCTCTGTGTATACGCCATACAGATGTATGTACAGTAAACATAGTTCAATGTACGCATACCTCTCGAATAATAGTCAGAAGCTTCGGGGAGTATATAATATTTTTTCATAGTGTACCATTAACAAAGTGCAGGGATCAAGTCTAGCTATGTTACTTTGCTAGAGTAGCAAAATATATACGAGAAAAGTAACTTTGTTGGAGAAGCAACGGTGAATTGATAAAAGCACAAAGGAAGATAGCTAATTCAACAAAACAAAATTAGATCCACGGACAGTAAATCTTTGTCTTTTTAGCAAAACCCCTTGTCATCGGGACAATATACCTTTGATATGATAGCTAAAGGCATTTGTCATGGGAACAAAAGGACAAGAATTCATATAGTGACTCGAACAATTTTAGCATTGTAATTTCAACAATGTTTTATTGCTATTACATCAAAATTGGTAAATTTACTTAGTAACAATAAAAACGTTGCCCTCACAACTATGCACCTTTGACGGCTGTCCAGCATCAAAGTTTTTTTGTTGCAATGGCAATATTTTTTTGAGAGTGAATATTGAAGTTAAGTCACTAATAAAAAGTCAAGAGCTAGACATTACTTCGATGAAGGGCGCCATCGAAAATCTTCAACAGATGGTTCGAGATAATAAAAATACTGTATCAAAACTAAAAATAGACCTTAATGAGAGAGACCAGGACCAACTTTTGAATGAGCTGGAGATCTCTAACATGCCAGAAACAAAGGGCGCGACCCGATGCACATCGTTGCTCTTGTAGCAACAAAGCTCAGCATTCAACTGGCTGAAACGGATATTGAAAAGTGCAGAAAGAGTCGGAGGTCGTCGAAACAAAGAAGCAAGAAACCGGAGCCCCAATAGTACGAACACAACTACAGAAGAAATGGAGAAGCCCAGACCGATCGTCGTTCGCCTGATACGCCGGCAGAAGAGAGATGAACTGTTGCTCAGCTGACGCGTGCGTCGCGGCATCAGCACTGATGACTTTGGATTAGCCAGCTCCTCCGACACACGAGTGCATCTGAATGAGCGACTAACAAAACAGAACCGATACCTCTTCTACAAAGCACGTATGGCGGGCAAACGGCTCAAATGGGTCTTTGTATGGACCAAACACGGGCGTATATATGCCAGACCTGCAGAAGGTAAAAGCCACCACACTATCCGTTGTAACGATGATCTGACTGGTGTTTTGGTACTGAAGTGGTTGGTGCATGTGTTGGTACATGATCAGTTAACAAAATACCATATATGTGTCATTAGTTTACTTACCGTAGATTTGCTTATGCTAGTTATATGCGTTTACCTATACTATTCAATCGCATTTTATATTCTACCGAATTCCAAAATTGATCTCAATTCTTACTGCTTCTCTGCAAAATACTTATCCAATACTATCAAGAACACTATATTGAATCCATGGTTGATGGCTATACACTATACAAATCCACAATACATAAGCAAAGGAGCGACTGCGTTATAATTTATGCCAAGAACAGACTAAACGTAAGGGTAAAGGAACTAAACATATCAAACTCAAACGCTCTATTGTTATCGATCGACACTCACATTGCAATCTTAGCTATGTATAGATCGCCATCAACATCTGCAGATGATAGCTTCATTGATTCACTGAATGGGGAACTCCAGCTAGTAAAAGACTTTAGAAATATTTTCCTAATTGGTGATATCAATGTGAACATTGCTCTTGGAAACGACGATGACGAGGAAGACACCACTGCTATGAAATATGAAGGCATGCTGGCTAATAATCATATGTTCCCCACATCTCGCATTCCCACTAGATTATCGGCGTGTCTCGATCATGTAATAGCTAAGAGTCCCAACCAGATTTTCAATATTACTGTAGACAGCGACGTCACAGATCATGCACAAATTCTTTGTCAAATAAAGTTTCCTCAGCGATCACACAAAAAGCAACAAAAAACTACTATTAGAACAATTAATTATGATAACGTAACAAAGACGCTACAAGGCTACGATTGGCTTTCAGTTACACAAATTACCGACGTTAACGAAGCAACATCAAAATTTATAAATGTACTTCAAAAAATAATAGAAAATAATACCGAAACAAAAACACAGTCACAAAAATACAAAATTGCAAAACCGTGGATTACTAAAGCGCTGGTCAAATCAATTATAAAAAGAGATTTGATGCACCAAGATGCCCGTAAATACAAACACAATACAGAACTTCAAACTCAATATAAACGTTACAGAAACACATGTAAATTAGCAACAAATACAGCCCGAGAACTATACTATGGTCAAAAACTTTCAAAATTTGCCGGTGATCATAGAAAAACATGGTCTATTATAAAAGAAGCAGCAGACATTAAGACAACAAAAACTAAATCAGCAAATGCTCTTTTATCAACAAACCCTCCTGATGATGTTAATAAGATAAATGAATACTTCATAAAATACTGGAAAGACTACAGACCGATGGGGAATCGTTAATTAGAACAAATAATCAATTTAAATCATCTGTTGATTCACTCTTTCTTACTTCGGTTGATACCAAGGAAATTTCACAGGTAATCAGTTCGCTCAAAATTACAAAATCTGCAGGATGGGATAATATACCCAATGAATTTCTTAAAAAAACCAAATCTTACATTCAGGAACCACTTACTTACCTTTGTAACTGTAGCCTAAGTCAAGGAGTATTCCCAGAAGCATACAAGAGGGCTGTTGTCATACCACTGCACAAAAGTGGCAATCAAGATGTTGTCAGCAATTATAGACCAATTGCTCTACTACCAAACTTGTCAAAGGTCTTAGAAAAAGTAATTAAGAAACGCCTTGTAGATTTCTTGGAGACTAAATGTCTGTTGAGCTCTAAACAATTTGGTTTCCGCCAGTCTAAGTCCACTCACCATGCCTTGGATGATCTTGTAGAGTTTATCAGTAGACACCTTAACTATGGCCAACATACTTTAGCAGTATTTATAGACCTAGCCAAGGCCTTTGACACCGTTTTAATTCCACTACTATTGCATAAACTAGAAAATATTGGTGTCAGAGGTCTGGCGTTGAGTTTGCTGAAATGCTACCTGCACGATAGGAAGCAAGCTGTCAAGCTTGACGCACACCTTAGCAAATTTGCTACGGTTAAGTTTGGAGTGCTACAAGGTAGTGTTCTTGGCCCCATCTTGTTTCTAGTTTATATAAATGATTTATTTGAACTTGAGAGATCTGCCAATGGTCACATCATATCTTTCGCTGATAATACAGTTGCTTTTTTCACAGGAGTAACATGGCAAGAGACCTATAGCAAAGCGGAATATGGCATGGCGATTATAGGTGAATGGCTGGCCAAAAACTTGCTGAGCTTGAATTCTAAAAAAACAAAATACATCAGCTTTGCCAAAACAGCTCATAGTGACCCGCCAAGAGAGCTTACTATTAAATTACATATGTGTGGTGACGACTTGCAGCCTGTAAGTGTCTATGTCTCGAGGAGGTTAAATGTTTAAAATATTTAGGTGTGATTATAGATAATAGATTAAACTGGGCACCCCACATAAAAACTACTTCAGGTCGAGTCAGAAAATTGGTGTACATTCTGAAAAAGCTAAGAAATATATTGGACATATACACTCTGTATTCTGTGTACTATGCTCTATGTGAAAGCATTTTAAGATATTGTATTAGTGCGTGGGGGGGCGCCGCAAAATCGTACCTGCTCCGCCTGGAAAGAACACAGCGTATAGTATTAAAAGTGATGTTTAAGAAACCCATTAGGTATACCTAGTACGGATGTTCTTTATTACGAAAGTAAGTTGCTAAGCATAAGAAAACTGTTCATTCATTCAATAATGTCACGAATTGTCCTAAGCTCGTCATATTATAGCAACAATAAACGTAACTTTAGACTTGATGTACCTATAACCAAAACCATGTTTGCTAGGGGTTTCTTTTGGTATCTACAACCATACCTTTACAACAAGATAAGTAAACTAATTGCACTAGAAATAAATGAACGAGGTAAAATACATAAAAATCAGTTAAGAAATTGGCTAATAACTGCAAAATATGAATCTGTTGAGAATCTTCTTTTGGCAATTACTTAGAGATCAAAGTGCGACAAAATTGTATATATTTTTTTTTTATGTTTTATTCTGATGTTTAACATTATCTAATGCATGTTAGATTAGATATTACCTAAATAGGCACGATGTAACCTTACGCTGTGGCCCATGATACGGATTTTTCTAGTATGGGTTGCTACCCACAAAGTGTATAAATGTATTGTGCCTACATGAATAAACTTACTTACTTACTTACTTACTTACTTACATACTTACTTACTTACTTACTTACTTACTTACTCTCTATATTTTTTATCAGACTATTATTGGGACTTGCTACACAAAATATTTGTGTAAGTATTCTATAATGTTAAAATTAAATATTATCAACAAAACTTGTATGTTCCAAATCTTTTATTAGGTTTATTCTAATTGCAAGCAGTATAAACTTAACATACATTCATACATACACTCACGCCTATTTCCCGGAAGAGGGGTAGGCAGATACTAAACACCTCCACCTACTATGATCCTGGCATACATCTCATGCTTCCTCAACATCCATAAGTCTCTTCATGCAAGCTCGCCATTTACGTTACAATTATTGACACTCAATTTGCTTAGAAGAAATAAAGAATATATTATTTTTATTGAAATTATCTTTATTCCACAAAATTCCTAACACATTTATAAAACATTCCGGTACGTATCGATATTTGGTCGCATGTCCTTTGGCAGAAATGGCATCACAACATCTCCTGCGCATGGAAGCGATCAATTTTGTACAAGCTTCTACCGGAATTTGCTCCCATTCTTCTATAAAAGCTGTGTAAAGTTGATCGTCATTTGATGTTTTTTTTGTCGCCACTTCTTGACCTGGTACCACAAATTTTCTATTGGATTTAAATCTGGACTGTGCGGGGGCCAATCCAAAAGTGTGACAGACTGGTTCCTTAAGAAGTCTTTTACTGCTTTTGCAGTGTGTTTCGGATCATTATTGATCAGTTTGACGATCCGAATGGCCGAGTCGGCAGTGACCCTGCCTACGAAGCCAAGGGTCTCGGGTTCGAGTCCCGGTGGTGGCAAATTTTTTTTTGACGATAAGGGATGTTTTTACCCTAGTCATGGTTGTTTATCTATCTGAGTATAATATTTATCTATTTATGTAGGTGTATCGTTGTCTTGTACCCCAGATACTGGGAATCCTAGTTTGGGGCTAGATCAATGTGTGTAAATTGTGTCCAAGTCATTATTATTATTATTATTATTATAATGTTGGAGAGTCCAAAAGACCGGTAAATATGGCTCGGCATAGGACAGCATGGCTTGTTCTCATATATTCTAATTTAATTTATCCATGTTGCCTTTTATTTTCCCCACAGGTCCAAAAACCGTACGTTACGAACAGCATCATGTTATACTTCTTGGTAAAAACTTTTTTCTTATCTGAATATTGTTTTCGACAAATTATGACATTCAAATTTCGAACGCCGATGCCCGCCTGCGTGCCGCCCTTTAGTTTATCTGCGAAGTTGGTACCACTGAACAAGCTAAACTATGTGTATAGATAAACTAGTGTATGTAACTGTACATAATTAGGGATTAAAACTCGCGAGTGATGTTATTATGAAACTCGCCGTCTCGTGTCCCGTGCACTCCATTATGTATCAGTCACATAAACTACTATTGGCATATTGGCTATTGGATAGACATAAAGTTTTCAAACATCAGAAAAATGCATCAGGGCTGCTGGCATTAAACCCCGGAAAGTAGCACATTGTTTCAAAAATTATGAAATCCTAATATTTTCATCAATATTCTTACTAAAATGTCTAAAGTTTATAAAGAAAAATTATGCTTGTTTTAGTGAGCTTAATACAACTCATTCTAGAAACGTAATTACAACGATCTAAAATAACCATTTCCTAAATGATAATTATTAAATAATAATAATAACTTACTAAACTCGGTAAAAGTTATTGGGCTGGCCTGAGTTTTCTTGGATTTTTTTTCTCGACCAAAAAGGCCACGGCTTTACTAAGCGGAGTTGCATAACCTAATAATATATTGCCTATTATTCTTAATTAAAATCAAAATTAATAAAATTACGATACAATTAACGTAATATAATATAAATATACAATAATTTTAAATATATTAGACAAATAAATACTAACTTGTTATTTAAATATAATAAATAGCTATTGGGATCCGTGGTGTAACGGGTTTCACGCTTGCTTCTCACACAGGAGATGGAGGTTCGATTCCTGACCATGTACCAATGAGATAATTAATTTATCTTAAGTTATTTATACGGAATTTCTAACGGTGCTAGATAACATCGTGAGGAAACCTTCATTACTCCATAGCTGCGGCGATGGGCTAGCCCCCTGTCACGCAAAATGGAGTATTGAATAACTGGCTCAAAGTGGGCACAATTGTGCCTTTGCCACCCCGTATGGAAAAGGCGTGAAATAGCTAGTAATTAAGTTGAGTAAATACACACGACTTCAGAAAGGTCCAAAAAAGCCTTGTGTTACACAATTTTAAAACGCAAAACCTAGAAAGAAGGTGCTTAAATATACGGTGCTATAGAAGGAGAGAAAATTCCTGAACAAAGGGCACAGAAGGGAAAAGCGAGAATAAGGAATAACCGTAGATATTGAGCCACTGTTGGGCCAACCACCGGAACTGAGGGCTGAGGCCAAAATATATATTGTAGCGTACATATTATGATAAGGGACATATTAAACTGCACATAAAAATACTGATTTTCACAGCAAATATCAGGGCAAAATGCTGCGTTAGCTTATCCGCGAAGCCCCCTTTATCCTTCGTGTTAGGTTGAAATGTAAGAACAACAAATAGTAGTTTATGTGACTGCTGCATAATGGAGGGCATTACAACTCGAGAGTGGGTTTATGAAACGAGCCGAAGGCGAGTTTCATAATAAAATCACTCGAGAGTTTTAATGCCTAACTATGTACAGTTACATACACTAGTTTATCTACACACATATCATAAGCTCTCTTTGATGTGTTCAGGAACCGCATGTTTGACCGGCATTGTGGTTCTGCAATTGTTTAGCTTGTTCTGTAGTACCAACTTCACGCAGGCGGGCGTCGGCGTTCGAAATTTGAATGTCAGTACCAACTTCACTGACAAACTAGGGACGGCACGCGGGTGGGCGTCGGCGTTCGAAATTTGAATGTCATTATATCTAGAAAAACTACACATAATGACCATTATGTGTAGTTTTCCAGATACGAAACGAGTTTTTACCAAGTAGTTTAACATAATGCTGATCGTAACGTGCGGTTTTTGAACGCAGTAAAGAGGGTTTATGATACGTGTGTAGATAAAATACTTAAAACATAAATTTGAGAACACATAAAATATTTGAAACATAAAAATAGTTTTTCTGATCTTTTTTTGCTGTGCAAATCAATATTTTTGATGTGCGATTAAATAATAGCCTAAATGATATATTAAATGATGATATAATAATAAATGTAGCTCATTAATTTCCCCACCGAGGGGCACAGGCCTTAACCCGGATACTAGTAAGATTAAGCCATACTCCACCACGCTGGCTCAGTTTGATGGAGGGTTTTACGACCACTACCACGTAGCGATAGTAACAGGGAGCAACAGCTTTACGTGCCATCCGAAACACTGAACGTCCGATACTGTACTTAAGATAAATTAATTATCTCATCGGCACTTGATCAGGTTTCGAACCGGCATCTCCTGTTTAAGAAGCAAGCGTGAAACCCATTGGACTACGGAGCTGATACATATTTATGATAATCAATCATTAATTTTTTATCATTATTTCATCAGATTATATTGTTTTCTACACACGAATCATAAACCCTCTTTATTGCCTCCAAAAACCTCCAAAGAGACCATATGATATATGTGTAGATAAAATTCAAATTCCAAATGTCTTTATTACTGTAGATATTTACTTAGCATTTTTTGCCACTTCTCTACATTAGACCACTGTGGGAGAAGCAGGGCTCAGAAACTCCCACAGATTGATTTTTAGATCTCTTTTTAAAAATTGCTTATGCTTAACTAATACAAAATATAATATTTAGTCATTATCATAATTAATAAGCAGGAATAAATAATTACAAAATTATTAACAGCAAGGTCTGTGTTGAGCCAGATTAACCCCATACAGACCCATCATTTAAGTAATTTTGAACATTGTAATATCCCTTTTTCGACAAAGTCGCTTTAACATGGATTTTAAATTGCTCAAATGGCAATTTCAAGATCTCCAGAGGTATCTTGTTGTAGTAGAGAATGCATTGACCCTTGAAAGAATTGCTAACCTTCGCGAGTATAAACCGGGGCGCAAGTAGTCTGTGATTATTTCTTAGGTTAAAATTACAGCTATCGCTAAGTTTGGGAAATTTTGTAAGGTTCTTGCGTACATACATTATATTTTCGAAAATAAACTGACTAGCTTCAGTTAGTACGTCAATTTCTTTGAAAAGCTGTCTTAAATTGCTCGAATAGCTCTTTTCTGTAAAATAAAAATAGTTTGAATATCCGCTGCTTTCCCCCACAACAAGATACCATAGGACATGGCACTATGAAAGTAACTAAAATATACCAGCCTAGATGTAGCCACATCCGTGTTTTGTCTGATGTTCCTAACAGCGTAAGCCACTGAACTTAATTTACCAGCCAATTTTTCTGTGTGGGGTCCCCACTGCAATTTGTTATCAATGGTTATTCCAAGAAACTTCGTGTCATTTACTGATTCTAACGTATTGCTGTCCAACACTAAACTGGTCCCAACTTGCCTGAGATTTGGAAGTGAGAATTTGATACATTTGGTTTTACCAGCATTTAACAATAAATTGTTAACTGTGAACCAATTCAAGGTTAAAGATAATACTCTATTGACATCATCAAAATCTTCTTTTTGTCTTTCAATTTTGAAGACCAGTGAAGTATCATCAGCAAACAACACTATGTTAGTCAATTTCTCCACCATAAAAGGCACATCGTTAATATATACCAGGAATAAGAAAGGGCCTAATATTGAACCTTGTGGAACGCCAATTTTTACCCCCGATCCATCAGATTTAACGCCGTTGACTTCTGCCTTTTGAATTCTGTTGCTTAGGTATGATCTTAGTAGATCCAACGCTTTATTTCTAACTCCGTAATTATTTAATTTCATTAGTAACGTGTCATGATCAACACAATCAAATGCCTTCGACAGATCGCAAAAAACACCGATAGCATCCTGTGCGGCTTCCCATGCAGAATAAATATGAGATATAAGGGTAATACCTGTATCCGTAGTCGATTTACCCCTAGTGAAACCGTATTGCTTGGCGTGGAGTTGTTTTGTACGGTTGAAGTGTGAGAGCATTTGATTGAGTATAATCTTTTAAAAAATTTTACTTAGTGCTGGAAGAACCGATATTGGTCTGAAATTTGACGGATCATCCTTGTCTCCCGACTTGAACAGAGGTATAAGTTTGAGTTCTGGGAAAGCTCCATCATCAACACATTTATTAAATATATAAGCTAGGTGTGGGGCTATAACAAGTATTATTGAACCAATGACTTTGACTGACATACCCCAAAGGTCTTCGGTATTTTTTAAGTTAAGTAATCTATACGGTTTGACAATATCCTGGGGACATACATTTAAAATTTAAAATCTACATTACTGATGCTAGTGCTGTTTTTTAACAAAACCTCTGCTTCATATGGAGATGAATTTAGACGCTCTGTTGTGAGTAAGGGTGCATTGGTGAAGAATGTTTCAAAAGCTCGAGCTACCTCAGCGCTGGATTTAACAACACCCTCACCTATCTTTAAGCAGAAATCATTATCCCTTCTTGGTATAACTTTGCCAGTTTCACGGTTTATGATTTGCCAAACCGTTTTCATTCTATTATTTGAATTTTGTATTTTTTTATTTATGTGTAAAGTTTTTGCAGTTTTACAAACCAACTTGAAAGTTTTGGATATTTTTTAACATAGTCATGAAATTTTATATCAAAGTTATAGGTTTTTTGTTCATAAAGATCATACAATAATATATATAAACTAGTATATGTAACTGTACATAATTAGGCATTACAACTCTCTAGGGATATTATTAATAACCCACTCTCGGGTTTTATTTAATGTCCTCCATTATGTATCAGTCACATAAACTACTATTTCACTACATATCGCTACCTTAATTTGCGATATCAAAACATTATTTTTATAGGCTGTGTAGCGGTTTGGTCCAGTGTCTTTATTTACACCTGAAAAATACATAACCAGCGCGCCATTTTGCAAGAATACTTGTTGATGGTTTCGTTGTGTGGTTAATTATTATCCTAAGTCTGTTTTTGTTTTGGAATTTATTTATTTATTTATTTATTTATTTATTTAATAGAGTCTTTTACAAGAAATACGCTAAAAAACCATTTAAAATTCCTTAATTATGACATAAGATTTGCGCTTTCTTAATTAAAAAAGACCACAGCATGCATTGCGACTATACATATGGATAATTAAAAAAAAAAAAACTATAATTACGGGACTCTAAGGCACATAATATCAATAGCCATAGACAAATTATACAATAACATTTCAATAAAATAAAATTAAAATAAAATTAAAATTAAAATAAAATTATGGCAAATTATATCAGTTAAAATTTATAATAAAAGTGACCCTTTTAAAACTATAGCAGTGACGATCTACTCCAGATTGATTTTGCTGATACATGCTTTGAAGCTGTTAAGGCGCGCGAAAATATCCATCTCAGCTTCTGGTTCACATTCTTTGGCCCTGAGATCATTGTATAGCTTGCATAGTCTATGCAGCGGCGCGTTGGAACCTAGATTGGTTTTAACCGAAGGCGTGAAAAAAAGTCTGTAGTTCGACCGAGGGAGTTTCTTTGGTGTGCAGAATGATATTTTAGTCAATAGATCCGGACAGTCGAGAATTCCGTTGACCAGTTTGTGTAGAAAGATTAAGTCAAGTTTTTTTCTACGTGCTGCCAGTGTGTCAATATTATAGTAATTCAAGCGCGAGTCATAACTGGGTAGCCTCTTCGCTTTGTTGTCACCATAGGCTAAGTGGTAAAGAAATCTTTTCTGTACGCTTTCTATCCTGTTGGAGTAAATATTGTATTGCGGGTTCCAGACCACGCTACAGTACTCAAGCTGTGAGCGTACCAGTGTGTTGAATAAACTGATCTTTGTAGAAGGTTCCCTGAAATTCTTGCTGTTGCGAATGACAAACCCTAGTGTTTTTAGGCTTTTAGATGTAATTTTCGCAATGTGTTTATCAAATTTTAGCCGACTATCCAGCAATACGCCCAGATCACGGATAGAATCAAGGTTTTTTAGTTCATCATCCCCGATGTGATATGTTCGGTGGTTGGCGATGTTGTTTCGAGTAAAGTGGACACAATAACACTTTTCAGCGTTTAGTGACATGTCATTATTGACGCACCATTCGCTCAGTTTAACGAGGTCGTCCTGTAAAAGGTTCGAATCCTTTAGTGAGCTAATAGGCCTGGTCATCTTAAGGTCGTCAGCAAACAAATGAAATTGTGAGTGCCTGAAGCAGCTACCTATGTCGTTGACAAAAGCATTAAACATGATTGGACCCAGATGAGAGCCCTGAGGGACTCCCGAGTGAGCCTGAAATGCAGTGCTGGTATGCCCGCAAATTGCCACTCTGCACTTTCTGCCCTCTAGATACGACTGTAGCCATTTGATAAGGCTGCCGCCGATGCCAAGCGCTGACAGTTTGCCGATTAGTAGCCTGTGATTAACTCTGTCGAATGCCTTACTAAAATCAGTATAGATTACATCCGTGGGGATACGGCGGTCCACTGTGTGGCAAATATCTGTTTGATAGGAAACCAAGTTCGTAGCCGTTGAACGTGACGTCATAAAGCCATGCTGGTTTGGTATTATGTACGGCTTTAGGAACCAAGTAAGATGTTTACAAACGAGTTTTTCGAAGACTTTACCCATGACGGCGAGGATAGATATGGGTCTGTAATCCGATACAAGATTTTTCTGACCAGACTTGAATATCGGAACTACCAATGCGTCCTTCCAATCTTGTGGAAATACGCCATCTGTTAATGAGCGATTATAAATATGACGAAGGGGGATGGCAAGTGCGGTTGCTGTTTTAGAGATGAAAACAGAAGGTATACCGTCCGAGCCTGCTCCTTTATAAGGATCAAGTCCTTTTAGGGCTCGGAGTACCTCCGTATCAGAGAAACTAAGGTTGTTAAGAAAATGAGCTGAGTTTGTAGTGTCAAAATTAGTTGTGGATGTTGAAGTCGTCTGGCTGTCTTTCTTATATACACTGGAGAAGTTCTTAGCGAAGAGATTACATATGCTGTTTATGTCACTTACGTTGATATCCCCTAGTTGCATCTGGGAGGGATAGCCACTCGAGCCTCCCCTTTTTGCTTTTAGAAATGACCAAAATACTTTTGGGTTAATTTTAATAGATGCTTCTAGACGGGTAATGTATTTGCAGTACGAGTGTCGTTGTAGTTTTGAGCAACTGCTGCGTAATAGCTCAAATTCGAAAAGATCCAAAGGATTGCCATATTTCTTAAACTTTATATGTAGCTTAAACTTTTCCTTTAACATGCGGATAAGATGGTTTGAGTACCACGCAGGGAATCTTTTACGGGTGTTTTTTGTTAGGGGGACATGTTTCTTTATTAGGTCACGAACTGCAGTGTAAAACACGTGTACCATATCGTTGACTGAGGCGCAGTATCTGAATGAGTCAAGCCAATCAATTTTGTTTAGATGGTCCACAATAAGGTCGTAATCTGCCTTATAGAAGTTAGGTCGGGGCGCTGGAATCTCCCGTAGGAGACTGGTTCCTTCCAAAGACACCTGAAAGTCCAGGGGTGGGTGATAGGGGTCAAGGATGCTAATTAAGTCCGTACTTTGTGCCAAACAGTTAATGGGTACATTTCCCAGAACCAGATCCAAAACTTTCGATTGAAAGTTCAAAACATGGTTGTATTGTTTTAAGCTATTAAGGGTTAGAAAATCCAGAAGGGTATTGTTTAGGGTATTGCTAGGGGCTTCAGGAGTAGTGTGAGAGAGTGGAGTATTTTTCATCCAAGTTATATCTCGCAGGTTGAAGTCGCCAATTATTATTACTTTATTGGCTTGATCTAAAGTTTTCTGAGCATTCTGCAGGAAAGTATCGAGGTTATGCTGTTTATCTTTAGTATCATTTGTGTAACGCAAGTAAACTGCACAGAGGTGTAACTTTCCCCAATTTTTGCCTAACTTGACATCTATGCTAACCCAAAGGTCTTCCCCGGGGCCTTCAAGAGCAACATTTCTCTGACTTGATAGGCGCTTTGAGACAGCAATCAGAACACCCCCGCCCGTACTAAAATTGCTGAATGTTGTCGAAGAGCGATCACGCCTGTAAACTATGTATCGATCATCAAAAAGCTCTGAGTCGAAAATACCGTCATTTAACCAAGTTTCCCCTAGTACTATTACATCATGATCAAAGTTCAGCATATTATTATAAAAATCTATAGTTTTAGTATTTAGGCCGCGGACATTTTGATAGTAAATATTTATCTTACTTTTACACAAATCGAATGTGATTGATTAATATAAAGTATTATGCTTGTGGTACTTAAAACCTCTGTATATAATTATTTTAAGGTGCTGAGATGCTCCAAACTTCGCACAAGTACTCGATCGGCTTCGCTGTGACGTCTCATGTAGACCTTGCCACCGCGTGTCCACACAAACTTGTAAGCCAGTAGTTTCCCCTGTTTTCTAGCAGCGGCGTGTAGTGCTTTGTTAGCGGCGGATAGATGTTCGACAACAAATATTGGTTGTGGATCGTCGCCTCCTAAGCCCATATGGCTTGTATTGAGCTTGTCTTTGAATACGTTGTATGTTACAAGTGGGCCTTGGTCATTAGACATTTGTGTGTACCAACTTAGCACAATTGTATCATATTGTACTAGGTTGATTAATGTTTTGAAGCCTTTTGAATAGTCCACTCAATGCATGATATATCTCTAACTCTTATTCAAAGTTTACTATTTCTGTGCATTTTATGACATATACTTTTACAAGGATGTATATATGTTCTAACACAAAATCAGGCCTCTCCCCATTTGGGTTTCAGAGACATAGTTGCCACCACGTTAGGAAACCTTAGGAAAGTAACGAAAAATTATGGAGGATACATCTTGAGGGGGTCTCCTCATAAATATTTTCCATCCCCTTAAGTATAAAGATACTTAATATAAATTACTTGTACTAAACACATCACTGTCGTTGGCTTGCACGTTACAGGGTAAACTAGTTTGGGGTATCCTAAAATGCTCATCTTTCTAATCACTCACAAGGATAGCACGGTGATTCAAAGCCGCCTCCACTGCGTGGCAGACGAGCGTCTAACGGACTCTCCCACGGACGTTTGTTCACAGTTCACATTCTCCGTAGTTACACAAGCAACAGCCAGCATCGCTTTGCAAGTATAAATAACTCGGGGAAGTTCGTAGAGCACCCAACAGGGATGGGTTGCTTGTTGGTTTGTGAAAATATTTCCAGCTAGATTTATATCCATAGCAAGATAGCTATGTTTGCACTGCTAAACTAGTAAAATCATTCAATTTGGTTTTTGACTAAGTGCTAGGCGGATACTTGTCATTTTCTACCGACTTCAAAAAGGAGAAGATTCACAATTCGTCCGATTTTTGTGTGTGTTTTTCTTACGCGATTACTCCTTCAATTATGAACCGATTTTGATGATTCTTGTTTTGATTGGTAGGTCATACTTTAAAGGTGGTCCCATACAAATTTTATCAAAGTTGATTCAGCGCTTTTTGAAAAAAAAAATACATCAAATACAAAAAAAATACACAGATGACGATTTGGTTTGTGGTTCCTTGCAGCAAAAGTTTTGATGATGATTCTTCGTGTACACAGACTTCACTTCACATCACGACCGGAGAGGAAGAAATAGGGCTTGAACTTGAAGTAGTTTTTTTTTAAGTTTTTAACTTGGTGAATTATTATTCCGAAGAATGGCCGAGTCGGCAGTGACGCTGCCTACGAAACCAAGGGTCCTGGGTTCGAGAACGGATGTTTGTACCCTAGTCATGGTTGTTTATCTATCTAAGTATTAATATTTATCTATATGAGTATGTGTATCGTTGTCTAGTACCCAAGATACAGGGAATCCTAGTTTGGGGCTAGATCAATGTGTGTAAATGTTGTCCAAGGTATTATTGTTATTATTATTATTATCTGTAATTTTCCCAACTGCGCCGTAGACATACCAAAATGCCACACTAGGGTGAATGAATAAATAAATAATATTTAAGACAAACTTGTAAGTATGAAAAAGAGAACAATTAAAGATCTCCCCCCTTTAATTTCTAACTTGAACTTTCTTTATTTTCGACTCTAGCGCTCAAATGGGGGGAAGGATTTCATGCGGTTTTTTCTCATTGGTATGATGCGCGGCGTGTAAGTTGACCCACAATGGCGGCGTCTGCGCAGGTTAAAACGACTGCTTTAGATACATTTTACCCTGCGCAGACGCCGCCATTGAGGCTCAACTTATACACCGGGTACGAAGACTTCACTGCGATGGTTCTTAACTATTTATTATTATAATTGGTTCAGTGTTTTGAATGTTATCAGCTTTACAAGGAAACAGTAAGCGGTTATTTTTTTTTTTTTATCTGTTTAATACATAGTAGCAGCCATTATAATACACGATCCTTAATCAACGTAATTATTCAAAAGATTCAGCCCTGTGACGGACGGACGGTATGGAACCCAAAAATATTTCTTCCAAACGTACCCTAATATTAACAATTCCCATCCAGTCACACACAGACTACTCTCAACACTTCAGTATGCAGGCCAGCATCTAGACTCCTATCATAGATTACCCTGTCAAAGCCCTAGAACCTGCTGTTGACAGCCCTATATCTGAAGCTGGAGCGAGCAATTTAGATGTTAATTTAAAATATTCTGCCAGGAGGCACTGGCCGTGGTATTACACTACCCAGGAAGTAGCAGAATGGTGTGGTCACATTGTCACATGTAAAAAAAGGTAAAATTAGCAACTCTATTCGTGTTGGTTGAAATTTTTGACTGATCCATCCAACTAATATGTATTAGAAATGTGAAAGTAGCGAGGTTTGTGTGTTTATGTGTTTATTATTCAATCACGCTAAAACGGCTGAACGGATTTGAATGAAATTTAGCACAGAGATAGCTTATGAGCTAGGTTAACAAATAGGATACTTTTTATCTGACTGCACCTGAAGGAGGGTAACCTTATCACGGTAAATGATAATTCCTAAGAATAAATTAAAGTCCATAACAGCTCACACTGCAACATGGCTGTCACGGCAGCAGTCCCGCAGAACAGAGCGAAAATTGTGTATTTTTTAGTTATTTCTTAAAAACCACCGATTGTTTCTAAATTTCAAACACACAGTTTTAAGATATTGTAAATACCTATTGTTTGTTGCAAGAACCATATCAATATTATTTTTAGATCCCAAGAAATAGCAATTTTTTGCAAGTTTTAGGCAAAAATATCTAGTTTTTTTTTCATGTAGTTTCCGTTAAAATATGACGTTTTCAAACTTACAGATCAAAGAAATGGGATGTCTCCATAACATATATATTGTTGGGATTTTGGAAGCGCCTCCTTTAGGGCTAGGGCTTCAAAGATGAACATTACACCGAGTTTGACGTTACCCAGCATCATGTGGGGTGTTAGGGACATCATTCTGAACAACGTTTACTATGAAACCGAATTGATCAGAGCATCATCGCATCTTAAAGGACTCCTCCAGCATTTTCCAGTGCCCACGATCATTGGCTGCCCATGTGCCATGGCGTGGCATACAAGACATTACAGGCGTACAATTTGTAAGGTGTTACCAAAGTGACCAATCACCACAATTACTAATTAATTTATAAGTATTGTAATTCGTCACTTTCCCTGGTCTATTTTGTTTCACGCTTGATTCTCACACAGGAGATGCAGGTTCGAATCCTGACCGTGTACCAATAGGATAATTAATTTATCTTAGGTACATTATCGGACATTCAGTGTTTCGGATGACACGTTAAGCTGTAGGTCCCGGCTGCTATCGTTACGTGGTAGTGGTCGTCAAACTCTCCACCAACCCGCACTGAGCCAGCGTGGTGGAGTATGGCTTAATCTTACTCGTATCCTGGTAAGGGCATGTGCCCCTCGGTGGGGACATGATTGAGCTACATTTATAGTCACTTCGAAATTAGAAGGACAGCTAGAACTTGAAAAAACAGCTGGTGTTCTCCAAACCACAAATCCTCACCATTCCACTTAACCTATATATATAGGCTTTAGGCTGAAGCGTCGCCACATTGATATCACAATCCTTTTCGTTTTTACGGTCAGGTCACTCCACATCCTTTCAAAATATGTGTCCTCTGCTATGCCAGCCGAAAGACCGGATCAGGTATAAAACCCTGGCTGGAGAGTCACCATTCATGCATTCAATCATATTTAATTAATTCATGGAAAATATTAAACTGCATATCGATATACTGATTTTCACATCAAATATCAGGGCAAAATACTGCGGTTAGATGAAGGGTAAAGGAGCGTAGCAAAGCCCAATTTATCATTCGTGTTAGGTTCAACATGTAAGAACAACAAAAAAATACTTAAAACATACTTAAGTAGTCATTAAATATTTAAAACAAAAAAGTGTTTTTGTTGATCCTTTTTTGCTGCGCAAATCAGTGTTTTTGATATGCGATTAAATACTAGCCCTAATTAATTATGGCACATCATGTTTTTTAAAATGTAAACGATACAAATTTTATAATTTATGCCACTTAAATACAATCTAGCAATATTTAGAACTATATAAACAGCCTACATTGTAATATTTAAGTTTAATTCGAATTAGTATTTACCCGCCTGTTATTTTATAAATGTTATGTTTGACCCTAAATAAACTGGTGGTTTTGAATTCTGAATCTGGATCTGAACTGAGAACAGTAGACCTCGCGTGCCCTTCGACATACACATGTCGTAACAATATCGTAGAATAGACTATATCATGATATAGTAACCATGGTTGAATTAGAACTTTCATTGAATGGAAAAATATTTTAGGGCAAAACACCGCGGTCTTAGGTGAAGACTAAAGGGGGCGAGGGCAGCAAAACTATGTTGTATGGTAGCTCGACATGTATAACACACAAACAAACACGCAGTACCGAATACAAGGACTTTTTTAAAATACATGTTTTCGTGAAATTCCCTACTGACCCACCGTACCACCGCCCATACCCCCAGTGGTACGGTGGGTAATTATTTTTCGCTACCCCTTCTGACCCACCGTACCACCGCCCATACCCCCAGTGGTACGGTGGGTAATTATTTTTCGCTACCCCTTCTGACCCACCGTACCACCGCCCATACCCCCCCCAGTGGTACGTTGGGTAATTATTTTTCGCTACCCCTTCTGACCCACCGTACCACCGCCATACCCCCCAGTGGTACGGTGGGTAATTATTTTTCGCTACCCCTTCTGACCCACCGTACCACCGCCCATACCCCCCCAGTGGTACGGTGGGTAATTATTTTTCGCTACCCCTTCTGACCCACCGTACCACCGCCCATACCCCCCAGTGGTACGTTGGGTAATTATTTTTCGCTACCCCTTCTGACCCACCGTACCACCGCCATACCCCCCAGTGGTACGGTGGGTAATATTTATCGTAGCGAAAAATAATTACCCACCGTACCACTGGGGTTATGGGCGGTGGTACGGTGGGTCAGAAGGGGTTCAACCCTTTCTGATAATTTCATGCAATAATTGACTATATCGTGAAATGGCTGGCCATATCATGAAATAATCAAATTCTACGATATAGCTACGACACATACATACTTAAACATATTGTCAGGACTGACAGGCAAAAGGCTTTATGATAATAAAAAAATAATTTCAGGTGCTTGAATTTTCTAATTACTATGCAGACTTTTGAGCAAAATTAGTTGGTTTCCTTGGTCCTAGGAGGTCAAATCTGGTGTCTAAGGTTTGTCTGGTGAAGGCGGAGAGAACTGCGTAGTCTGGTTAGGTATAAATGTTCCGAAATAAAGTTAAAAACTGAAATCGCCTATAACGAATACGTTTGCTACAGCAAACTCCGAATTATTGTGATTGGGCACTTTGTACACCATCCAAATTGTACGCCTGTAACATTTTGAGATATAGGCCACTGTATGTCTGGCCGTCCCTGTTACGTCATCCGACCTACGTATTTTTGGGCGTCCACGTGTTGCGATTCCATCTCTAGGGATCCAATATAAGATGCGTTCACTGCAACCACGTCTGTCTGTAGCCGTCGACATGCCCCGACCACTTCCATTTTAGTTGAAACATTTGGGCTGGCGGTTTCAAGCACAATATCGAACATCTCTTCATTTATACTTATAATAATACCTTGGACACTATTTACATTGATCTAGCCCCAAACTAGGATTCCCTGTATCTTGGCTACTAGACAACGATACATATACTTATATAGATAAATACTATACTTAGATAGATAAACAACCCTGACTAGGGTACAAACATCCGTTCTCATCAAACAAATATTTGCCCCCACCGGGACTCAAACCCGGGACCCTTGGCTTCGAAGGCAGGTTACTGCCGACTCGGCCATTCGGGTCGTCATTGGTAACATACTATTTAATTGTTGCCTCACTTGAAGAAAGGGAGCTATCAGTTACTTGACGCCACTTACTGAGCACAAACCGCTGGTGCTGCAGAGTAGTTTCGCTTATTACAGAAACAATTATTTCCAAATGTCGCATGTTTTAAATGTTCTAGATAAATCACTTCCACATCATCTATCAATCTTCTCCCTATATAAATAAAAAGTAGCCAAGTGCGAGTCGGATTCGCCCATGAAGGATGAAGCATTCCGTTGTATTTAGTAATTAAGTGATGTTTGTGTTGTAACTTTGTTTTTAATAGTGTTTGTATGAATGTCACAGATCTTTGCGGTTTTTAATAAATGTACCATAAACCCTCTTTACTGCGTCCAAAAACCGCACGTTACGATCAGCATAATGTTAAACTACTTTGTAAAAACTAATTTCTTATCTGAATATTGAACATTATGACCATAATGTGTAAATTTTCTACATATTATGACATTCAAATTTCGAACGCCGACGCCCGCCTGCGTGCCGCCCCTAGTTTGTCTGTGAAGTTGGTACTACAGCACAAGCTAATCAACTCAATTCCACAATACCGGTCAAAAATTCGGTTCCTGAACACATCAAAGAGAGCTTATGATATGTGTGTAGATAAACTAGTGTATGTAACTGTACATAATTAGGCATTAAAACTCTCGAGTGATATTATTATGAAACTCGCCGTCGGCTCGTTTCATAAACCCACTATCCAGTTTTAATGCCCTCCATTATGTATCAGTCACATAAACTACTATAAAAACTGCTTATGTTATTTTGATCAAACCAATTTTCGTTGAAATTATGTATGTGTGGAAGTGTGTGAGATACACAGCAAATATTTTTTGTAGATATTTTACTCTCTTTCTTTAAAAGTAAGAGTATGGGGTTTGATGAAAAACATATATACTCAAAAGAAAATAAGGGCCACTTACATATTTCTGTTTTTGAGTAAATTTTTAGATGTAAACTAATTAATAAGTGACTAATTAATGATGTCCGGCCTCCTTCAGTATCCAACCTCTTTAATGCTGGTGTTTAAGTCTTACAGCTGGCCAGAAATTGAAGCAAATAAAAAAAACGAGTTTCAGGTCAAATTCCTTTCAGATGGAATCACAATTTTATTCTGTTAAAAAACTATTTCTGTCCATCTTTTGCTTCTTTTAACATCTTTTGTTAATAATGCCACGTCAACGAAGGCATATGGATACCATTACTGCCACCAGAGCCGTTACATTGATTGCTGAAGGTCATTCACAGCGGTCTGTAGCTTTGTCGTTGGGTTTCTCTCGCCGAGCCATCCACAATGTGTGGGATCGGTTCCAAGAGACTGGCAGTGTTGCAAGAAGGCCTGGATCGGGCAGGGTGCGAGCGACTACGGCACAAGAGGATCGCTACATCCGATTGAGTGCCCGTCGAGAGCGCTCTGTGGCGGCTAAAAAAACAGCTTGTGTCAGTTTTTGTTTTGTTTTGCAAAGAGTTTCTGTTTAGTTTTTGCTGCTGTCAATGGACTAATTTCATGTTAATTGAAATAAGTGAAATAATTGACTATACAATTAAATGGTTATTAGCATAAGTCAAAACAAAAGCCTTGTTACATGTTAATTTAATAAATATACATTACTGTTTACTATATTTTTCACGTAGCAATCAAAATACTTAGTGGCCCCTATTTTCTTTTGAGTAGTATATATTTTTTTAATAAAAATCGTAAAGCGAATCACTACATACCAAGTTTCAATTGTGTAGTCTTAATAGAATCTGCATAAAGTTGCTGTGACATAAGGACGGACGGATGGACGGACAGGCAGACTTGACGAAACTATAAGGGTTCCTTGTTTCTCTACGGAACCCTAAAAATGATCCCCGAAATCACAAAACCCTAAATCTCGCACAATGCTGGACCGATTTGGATCAACTTTTTAGGAGGGAACATTTTGAAAAACGCACAGGGAAAGCCAAAATACTGAAAATCATCTACTGTGGGGATTTTCCCTGATAATCAAAGACGGCGCGGGGCGGGGCGGCGCACGTCGGGTCGGGGGGGGGTCGCGCATCCAACTCTAAATTTGAATTTTGTTTTTCCTCTAAAATTCAAAACGGCCACGTGTCCCCTTGGAACGCGTATGCGAAGCTGCAGCCACGGGCAACTAGTTAGGAATAAGTTTCCTTGGCAAACAAAAAAGTTAAAACGAAGATGTGGTCCCAAAAAAAGAAATAATAATAATAATACCTTGGACACTATTTACACACATTGATCTAGCCCCAAACTAGGATTCCCTGTATCTTGAGTACTAGACAACGATACACATGAAATATATTTCCTTAAAAACACAATTTCATTTAACCCCATACAAGTGTGTATCTAGTTTGCAAAAACACACTATTGTAAACCTGTTACTGTTACTGTTAAAATAAACCATAAATCTAGTCCATTTGAAGTTACTTTGCTCTATCTGTTTTTAGATACGGAAGCACTCGCTCTACAATTTCGTTCTTACAAAACTACACCCAATACGCTTAACAATTGAATCCATTTTCGCTCGAATACGTTCCGGATTTGATTTCGCACGATTCTACAGATTTGCTAACGTAATAGATCTTATGTCGATAGTGGTAGAGGTGAAATTGGATTGTCAAATGTTTTGAAATGGAGCGCTTTGTAGTGGCCTTTTTTGGCCCAGCAATATACCACTCAGTGCTGAGCTGAGGGTGACACTCTGTTTCCATTAGACAATTTATTTTTAGCGCAGATATCGATTAGCACGTTGGAGTTCACTGCTGCAAAGACTATAGAAAACTCTTTCAAATAATTATCTTTCAAAAACCTCGTCAAAGAGCACTTCCTCTCTCTTTGATGATAGTTATAGTATGTATATTAATATTATATGCAAACTAGTACAGGTATATGTATGTATTGGTACTTATTTAGTAGTTTGGTATATGGGTATTTTATATATATTTAATTTATTTATATGTATATATATTAGGCATTAGATATTGTGCACTGCCTACCCTTTCATGGTACATTTTCCCATTTTGCCTTGGTTTGCGAGGATTCTCATTTTTAGCGATAAGCTCGCCTTTTTACACATATATATTTCCTTAAAGTAATTTTTTAAATATAGGTCTGCAAAAAAGAAGTACTTATGAATTAAAAGTTAGAAGGAGTGATGGATTATGGTTAATTCTCACTCGCATCCGGCTAAAGGCCTGTTATCCTCGGAGGGGACTTCGAGATTGGCCAAAAATGCAGACAGACGTCTGTTCTTGCCTACAGGTCGCATTTCCCAACCGATTTTGCCAAAAATTGGCACACAAGTTCCTTGATTTAATTAAAAAATTTAGTCGATCGCTATTTTCGACTCGGGGGGAAATAGGGGGGGGGGGGGGAAGGGGGGACGTTTGCTGTGGCGTTATTTAACGACGGATTGCAATCAAATTTCAGAGACACACTAAGGACATAATTCTATACAAAATATTGTAAAAAGAATATTAAAGGGGGCGGCACTTCGGGGTATCTTTGACCCCCCTGTAACTATGTTGTAAATAAAGCTAGACACCTGACTTTTCTGTGACTAATAGGCCACAATTTGAATAGGCAAATTCCTGAAATTAAGTCAATTTGAACCAATACATTGGAAACGACAGCCCTTCAAAGTCCCGTCATTTTGTCACTGAATGACTCATTACGATCATCAAAACTCTGTCGTACTTCTAGCAGACCTACAAGCTTGAAATTTCAAAGAAGCGAGGTCTACTGTTCTCACAGTATTACTAGAAAGCCACAAATTCTGCACCATCACCCAGCGAACGAGATGCTTTCATAATTGAACTACTTTCAGAAAAGCCCTTTCACGTCGTTCCGGGCAGTACCAAGGAGCCACATATTACTCTCATATCTTAATTTCCCGGTACTCGACAGAGACCCTGACCGAATTGTGACTTTCAAGTATACTTGACAAAGGCAAAATTAACCTCAAAAGTGGTAAGGTGGCAACTGTCAAAATCCTTGATTCCTCTAACGTCAAACTGTCAAAATTGTTGGTTTCTCTAAAGTATTTTTACTTTTTTGTATTTTATGGCCTGGTTGCAAAGACCTTTGGGCCACGTCTATAATTTTAAGTGTTTTAGTTATGTGTTTTTATGTTTTTATTATCCACTCATTATTATTATATTTTTTGCACCTCTAACGTCAATGTCACAGTTCTGTATTACCAGTAAGGAAGTATTGTAAAAAACCTTTACATGTCTAATTCAGAACAGCTTTCGCTTTGAACCCGATCGACCGATCTCCATACAAATCGTCTGACTGATCGGCCCAAAATGTATGGAGAAGAGAAAAATTAAGCTGCTGTGATCAAATCGGTTTCATAGTGAAAGTTGTTCAGAATGATTTCCTCAACAATCCCTTAACCCTTTATAAGGCATAAGAGAAATAAATTTGCATTGGTTTTAGAGTTTATAACCAAGCCATAAGGTTGAAAATATGGTGGCAATATAGTGGACAGAGTGTTACATTACGAATGATTCGGGAATATGCCACTTCCTGTTTCTATCGTAACTCACGTAACAACGGAAACCTTTCCCTACCCCCACCCTCTTGCAACCCCTCGTCAATGTCACAGTTCTGTATTACCAGTAAGGAAGTATTGTAAAAAACCGGTGTCAAAAATACAAAATAAAGTTTTAAAGTCGTTTCATTGCATCACACACACGTACAATGACAATTGTTGTGTAATAAATTAATTCTCATAATCAATTATCAGAGAAAAAATCCCAGACATAAGTCTTTCGTTGAAAGTGGCGACTGGAAGGAGGATCCCAACGCACGGGCGCCACCTATGATTAGTTTCACCGGCCAAACCCATTGTCCCGTAATGAAGTACACACAAAGTTAAATTTCTTTATTGCTGTAGATATTGGCATATACTTAGCAAACGTAATTTTTCGCCTCTTCTCTAATTTGGACCACTGTGGGGGACGAAGGGCGTAGAAACTCCCACAGATTGATTTTTAAATCTCTTTTAAAAATTTATGTCGCAAAATTAATACAAAATTACAAAAATAATTATTATAATTAATAAGAATGAATTACAATTACAAAACTATTAACAAATACAGGGTGACTGTTAAACCTCTAGCTATATTAAAAGAGCGTACTCCATGATAGAAGTACAAAATGCATGTTTTGTTAGGTACTTTCGTCTGCTTTCATAGTAAAATATTAAGTAATCAACCGTCAAAGTATTCCTACTAGTCCCGAATAGTGTTGTTGCCATATTTACCGCCCGCCCAGTGTTGATAACATCGCACCGCGGTTTCACTTTCTGTAGCGCCGCGCTTTCACTTTGTGTAATGCCGCGCTTTCGCTTTGTGTAGCGCCGCGCTTTCGCTTTGTGTAGCGCCACGCTTTCGCTTTGTGTAGCGCCGCGCTTTCGCTTTGTGTAGCGCCGCGCTTTAGCTTTGTGTAGCGCCGCGCTTTCGCTTTGTGTAGCGCCGCGCTTTCGCTTTGTGTAGCGCCGCGCTTTCGCTTTGTGTAGCGCCGCGCTTTCGCTTTGTGTAGCGCCGCGCTTTCGCTTTGTGTAGCGCCGCGCTTTCGCTTTGTGTAGCGCCGCGCTTTCGCTTTGTGTAGCGCCGCGCTTTCGCTTTGTGTAGCGCCGCGCTTTCGCTTTGTGTAGCGCCGCGCGCGCCGCCGCCGCCGCTGCGATCGTCTCGGAATTACCTACGTGCGCGGCCTCATCCTGTAAAACCCTTATATACTAAGTTGTCTAATAAGTACTAAGTAAGGAAGTTATATACCAAGTTGTCTAATAAGTACTAAGTAAAGAAGTTATATACTCAGTGACGACCTCTGTGGCGCAGCGGTTGTGGCTCTGCCTGCCATGCGAGAGGTCTCGGGTTGGGTAAAGAAAAAACAAACCTCAGGTCTTGGATGTTTATATGTGTGTGACATCGTTGTTTCTGGGTCCCACGACACATGGTATCCTAGTGTGGGGCCAGAAGTAATGTATATAAAATGTTTATGTTTATGTTTATACTAAGTTCATTTTTGAATAGGCGTGTTGTTGTGTTTATTTAGAGGTTTCTTCATTAACATACACCGTTTCAATTTCAGTCAAAAATAAATAGTAAATCTTGCCTCTGCCTCCTGATATAATGAGGAGTTCCTGACTGTTGATTAAATAAAACAAAGCATACATAAAAGATTCCCATGTTTAATTGTAGCTGTTTTTATCTTTAATTAATCCCGATATATTTAGAAAGGTGAGTGGTTGTGCCACATAATGGGCCGTGGGAAAAAAAATACGTACTTCTTTTTATAATTTTTTGTGAAATTTTTGGCTATTTTAAGAAATTTATTTGAATATTCAATTATTTTTTAAATGATTTTTAAAATACCATCCCTCGTGACGTCACTTGCTCAAACATTTTGAACGGTACTTGAGGCTGGTTGTTTCCGATTATAAAACTGAAAAACTATAATATCGATACTTGTTTACCTTCCAATTGACTGACAGGAAAACTGACAGTCTTACAGAACAGCCAACTAAACGGCGAAGGGAACTTGAACAGACTTCGCCGGACTACAAAGTAAATAATATTTTTACGGATATTTCAGTAATCCTGCAATATTTTTTGATTGGAATAACGGAATTTAGTTAGGAACACAGTTATCTCGAAATGGTTTTCTCAGTTTGGTACCTTACATTTTTTACATGTCTAATTCAGAACAGCTTTCGCTTTGAACCCGATCGACCGATCTCCATACAAATCGTCTGACTGATCGGCCCAAAATGTATGGAGAAGAGAAAAATTAAGCTGCTGTGATCAAATCGGTTTCATAGTGAAAGTTGTTCAGAATGATTTCCTCAACAATCCCTTAACCCTTTATAAGGCATAAGATAAATAAATTTGCATTGGTTTTAGAGTTTATTACCAAGCCATAAGGTTGAAAATATGGTGGCAATATAGTGGACAGAGTGTTACATTACGAATGATTCGGGAATATGCCACTTCCTGTTTCTATCGTAACTCACGTAACAACGGAAACCTTCCCCTGCCCTCACCCTCTTGCAACCCCTCGCCTCACCCCTCCCCGCAACTTGTCACAGTAAGCAGGTCAATGACATTAGTCAGTGCAAAATGGCCGGCGCTCTCTTCACAGGTTATTCCACTCCCGACTCGAGCTCTAAAAATATTCCGAATCGACTTTTAAACATCGTTATGTTGGGTTGAGATTAGATTAGAGCAGGCTTATTTTTGAAATAGGATACATCTATCCTGTGGTGTTGAAGGCAACGCGGCCTTTTTGGAAGTAGAACCAGGACCTCGTCACTCGCTCAAGGTCGCGAGTTATTTGCCTTTTTTTTTGTTGGAGGGGTAACAAATGGAATTACGCATGCCCAGGAGTCAGACCTCCCTGCTATGTCCGGGTCCCCACATATTGAGTTGGCATCAGCTCGTGTGGTATACGGACTAAAACCACCGCTTTGTGTAGTGTGACAGTTATCGATATTCAATTTAAATGTGAGCTATGGCAGTTATTAGCCTACCCGCTCGCGTGCCCCCGCGGGAGCACAATGACACAGGGCTGCCAGCCGCTTCTCCGAGCGCATGACGTACGGAAGAGGCTATAATTAGTCAAATTCTATTGATTTTCCTCCACTTTGCCCTTGTTTTCTGTTTGAATACTTAGATATAATATTTACAAGATTCAGACTATTTTCAACCCTTAAATTTAGTAACAGAGAATTTTGGTCATGACAAAAAGCAATTGAACATTTTATTAAATTAAAACATATTTGATAAGCAATAAAAATATTTTAATTACTTTAGATCTTTTATTTCACTTTGTCATATTTGTGCAACTCTAGCACGTACGCCCAATGATTTAAGCAGACGAACGTCGCGCGTTTAGTACAGAGTTTTCACCTGTCGGTGTGCGTGCAATAGACATATTTTTGCTTGCAGTTTTCTCCAAGTATTATTATAAAAAATATTTAGACTATTATACCGTAGGTATTTTTGCTTTTGTAGGAATGATGTATTTGTTACAAAGAAACTATTGGAAGAACCTATGGTAGAACTTCTTAGTCGAGGACTTTGTGACTTATGATAGGGGGTAAAAATTATTTAATCTCTCACCAGTGGGTAATTTATAACAATTGTTATTGGTAGTTTCCACCATTCCCATAGACGAGAGTTTCAGAATATGTAAAAACGCTTTTAACTGGGCAGATTATAGTAAAATTAAAGAACGTTGATAAGACAGGGAAAAGTTAATAAATCGATAAAATAATGATATTTTTCTTTACTTCTGCAGTTTTGTTTTCGAAATACTCTCCGAGCGAAACCAGGCGCAATTTTCGTATTTTTTTTTTAATTCTTCGTCCATCTGATCAGGCCAAAGTCTTCTGACCATTCAGCCAATTGTTATTCATTTTATTTCTTAGGTTCGTGGGTCTTGTCTTTTACTGGACTGCGGCGAATCCCAAAAGGATTTTTATTATCTTCGTAACACACTATTTTTGATGGGTCGAATCGAAGTACACCCATTGCGCTTAACTGGCTAAAATTATATACTATATAATTTATAGATTCCTGCGATAGTGTAGTTGGCAAATGGGTTCATATGGGAATAAACCTTTCTAGTAACTATAACTACGGTTGCCTAGCTACTGTTACACTTGCGATTTTGTACGTAATGCCAAGGGATTTAAAGTTATTTTTGCCGCAACGGATGCATTTAGAATGGGATAATATTCTGTGTGTAGAGTTGAAACAGAGAATTCAATTGACAGTAATTTTTGAGGCTGTAGAGATGGTTTTTGAATGGTAGGGGTGATGATATTGTTACAGTAACCGATTTACGATATTTATACCGAAAGTTGTGTGTTTAATTAACGTAGGTACTTTCAGGAATATATATTACTAATTGATTTATGGATTTTCTGACACTGTTAGACAGAGAGGACATAAGACATAAGACATCATTTATTGGTAATATACATTACAAGTCAAACAAAATTCAAAAAATTTATAAAATGTATAAAATAAAATTAGATAAAGGAAACATTTGCCACATCATTAATAAGGAAGTTGTCATTACCCGTAGGAGTATAATGTAATATAATTGGTACAATTAAAAGAATTAATTTTTATTAAAATAACATTTACTTATGTACGTCGTTCTTTAAAATTTATGAAGATAAAGATTTCTCTGTTTTGCTTGGTTTGTGGCTGTTGTTGAAGTTAATTTTAAGTTAGGTCGTTAGCTATTCGAGCAATTTATAATTTAAAACGAACAGACTCCTTAAGAGAGTTTTTTAAAGAAATTGACATACTAACAGTAGCTAGTCAATTTATTTTCGAAAATATAATGTATGTACGCAAGAACATTAAAACATTTTCCAAACTTAGCGATAGCTGTAATGTTAACCTAAGAAATAATCACAGACTATGTGCGCCCCGTTTCAGACTCGCGAAGGTTAGCAATTCTTTCAAGGGTCAGTGCATTCTCTACTACAATAAGATACCTCTGGAGATTTTGAAATTGCCATTTGAGAAATTTAAAAAGCATGTTAAAGCGACTTCTTCGAAAAAGGGATATTACAATTTTCAAGATTACTTAAATGACAGGACTGTATGGGGTTAATGTGGCTCAACACAGACCTTGCTGTTAATAATTTTGTAATTATTTATTCCTGCTTATTAATCATAACAATTAAAATTTTCATATTTGTATTAGTTAAGCACAACCTATTTTTAAAAGAGATCTAAAAATCAATCTGTGGTAGTTTCTACGCCCTGCTTCTCCCACAGTGGTCCAATGTAGAGAAGAGGCAAAAAATTACGTTTGCTAAGTATATGTAAATATCTACAGTAATAAAGTACTTTGACTTTGACTTTGACTTTGGTCCTTATGTTGCCCCTAGTTGTTGTTCGCCCTCGTGATGATGGGGGCAAAAGTGGACCCTAACATGTGACCGAATCCGTCCTCCAGTTAATAAGAACATTTTGAAGCTAAAACTTTGCAACATTACTTAGTTACATATATCGTTCACCCGTGCATAAATAAGTGACAGAGTCCCCTAGTCACGCGAAAAGGGTCAAATTTACCACCCTTTCTAAATAGGGCTCAACACTAGCCACAAGGTAAAAATAGTATTTTTTTAAATATGTAAGGCTTAAAATAGTTATTTGTGTCACAAGGGAGCAAAATGATGTATTTACGGCGAGGGCGGTACATTGAATCCTGAGCGTAACGAAGGATTCAAGCGTTAACGCCCATGACGAAAATAATTTTGCTCCTGAGTGACACATACAACTTTTCACACCGACTATGAGGAAAATTTAAATTACTCTAAAAAAATTAAATAACTATACTTTGAATTATAATTTTACCACTTTTACAGTAATCGAAAAACTTAAACTTTTTTTTTATATAATGATGGATTGTGAAGGATTAGGGAAAGGTCACCCTGTGGTGACCTTTCCTAAAAATCTTCCTGTGTACTTTTACTATTGTGTAAAAATAATCGAATCGAATATTAGAATGGTTTCGGATATCAATATTCATTATATCACAATAACAGTCATCGATAGTTTTGATTTCAGTAAAACATATAATTTATTGTAACATTTTTTTTAAATATTACGAAAAATTCATAGATTTTGATAAAACGTTGTTAAAGTTAAAACTTGAACCATGTTCGTTTTTAATCGATTACGTCATCGTTGTCGATTGTAATGCAATTTCATAATTACATTCTATTATTTTAATCTGTGTTCAATTGGCACATTGCGTAAAAGCTGCATGCCAATGAATAAATTAAAAAAGTAGCTTGAACAGAAAAGTAGCATTTTGCTCCCTCTCGTCGTGGAGCAAAACTTACTTTTACGAATGAAAGGTGTGAAAAATATCTTTGATGAGCTTCCCCCTCCACTTCCCCCTTTTGGATTATTTTTCGTAACATCTTGTGGAGAACGAAGTCCTCAGTGTGCCTCTCAAATTTGATTGAAATCTGTCGATAAATAACGCTACAGCAAACTTTCCCCCTTGTACCCTATTTTCCCCCAATCAAAATCACGATCGACTAAAAAAAATAAAAAAAATCGTCAACATCAGACAGACTGACGGACGGACAAAGGCATTTTTGGCCAATGACGGGACTGGACGCTTCGATTGCTTCGCTCGCTCGGCCAATGATCATCGCAAGAAACACTCAAGGAATCTTCGTTCGTCACTGATCACTCCGATTTCTATGATAAAATCTTCCATCTCTTTTTCTACATCTATATCTACCATTTGATATTGGGTATTAATTTTCTAGTTCCTGAACATGTTTTTACGAAATATTTTTTCGGTCAAGGTCAGAATTTTTCAGTAATTTTCTTGTTAGCTCTCGTGCTTGAGAATGGATTATTGGATTGTACCTTTTTCATATAGACGAAGAGCGGCGCTTGCAATAAAATGTAGGTATAGAGCAAAACTAAACTATTTCGTGTCAAATATAAGTACTAATGTTTGCGGTTGACTATACCCCCCACAGTTTGGTTTTAACAGAACACAGAACCGAATTGGTTGCTATAAGTATGTAGGTCAATTTCTGTCCGAGTACTAAAGTTAGGTTGTGTTAGGTCACAACTTTGTAGTACAACCAGGAGCAGAGCGAAGTGGGGCGGAGCGAGGCGACCCCATGTTAGTACCAGGAAATGCATTCTAACGGTAACAAAAACATATATTGCAAGTTAAATAAAAGCTTTCAATAAAAAGGGCACCCTGAGCTTTATATTTGATAATAAATAATAGACTAGTACAAAGCTTAAGCAAGCTAAACTTTTTTTGACGAAACTAATATTTTTTGTGAAAGCAAATATTTTTTGGTTTTATTTCAATAATATTTCAGAATAAATTGGAATTCCAATTTTGGTAAACATTTACAAATAGTGAGAAACAAATATTATTTATGTTATCAAATCCTTCATTTAACCGGCTTAGACTTAAATATATGAGTAACGTATTGGTATAAAATGGGTATAAAATTTTGGTGCGAATTTAGTATTTTTGGGATTAAAATGTATTTTTGTGGTTGTCATTTTTTTGTCAATTTCTTAAGCAGTTCATTACAAGCCAAAACAATATTACATTTACAAAAATCTTTAATATTCCTATACTAACAATAAGCTTAAGGACATTTATTATTTGCAAAAACGTTGTTTAAAAAAAAGGGCGGTTCACCCCTTCAAAGAGACATGTAAGGGGAAATACACTCTAGATTTGAATAATGGTCAAGTGTGGGACGTACCTGGGGACGAAGGGTTCCTTCCGGCAATAACTAATTTACATGGCGACTCTAAGTACCAGTAAGTATAAGGCCGTTTTGTGGCAACTTCATATATATTTTTTGATTGTTCTTGCCATAAATATAAACATTTATTTATGCACATACATTGCTTCTGGTCCCACTCTGTAGGAACATGAAACAGCAAAGTCATAACTCAAAACTCAAAACTCAAAACGTTTATTCTGTAAATAGGCCACAAGGGCACTTTCACATGTCATTTCATTTCATTTTTTACAGAACATTTGGTATTATTATTTGTATCATATTATCAGAAAAAAAAAGTACTTAATTATTGTTTCTGAGAGATGTAAAGAGTCTCAAATGTCATAATAAAATAATTAAAATATAAATAACAGAGATGTATAGTCTCTTTAGTCAATAATACAATGATAATAGGAGATGTAAATGGTCCCCACAGTCAAGAGTTGTATAATTAAATTAATCTTTGGAGGTGTAAAAGGCCTCCAAGTGTCCAGTAAAAGAAACTCTGGCAGTGAGGATGCTCACAATTAATTAGAACAATTCAGTCCCAAGCATTTTTATCGTCTATGTACTCTTTAATACTGTAGTAAGCTTATGACCATAATGTGTAATTTTTATACATATTATGACATTCAAATTTCGAACGCCGACGCCCACCGGCGTGCCGCCACTGGATTGTCTGTGAAGTTGGTACTACTAAACAAGCTAAACAACTGCAGAGCCACAATGCCGGTCAAACATGCGGTTCCTGAACACATCAAAGAGAGGTTATGATATGTGTATAGATAAACTAGTGTATGTAACTGTACATAATTAGGCATTAAAACTCTAGAGTGTAATATCACTCGCCTTCGGCTCGTTTCATAAACCCACTCTCGGGTAATGCCCTCCATTATGTAGCAGTCACATAAACTACTATAAAAATAACTAGTAATTAAGTTGTGTGAATATATCATTTGCATAGCTGTTTAAAGTTATGTAATGTGAAACTGAAATTAAATATCTAATAAAACTATGACCTCGTTGCTACAAAAATATAGTTGACATGGCATGACAAAACAAACGTCAAATCCTATACATTTTTGTCTTTAAATAAGTGTTGAACAGGAGTTTACTTTTTTGTGGTAACACGGTGATATTTTAAGTTTCTAATTTCTTCTTATTTCTATAAACATCCAAGACCTAGATTTTCATCTTTCTCCCCAGCTGGGGCTCGAACCCGCGACCTGTCACTTGGGGGGCAGAGCCGCGAACCCGGACATGAGCCACAGAGATCGTCTATATCAAGTGTTGCTAATATAGATGTTAGTGCCTCGGATACAAATTCAAAGGTTGGCATTTAATCGCACACCAAAAATACTGATTTGCACAGCAAAAAGGATCAACAAAAACACTTTTTATGTTTTATAGTAATTTATGTGACTGATACATAATGCCTAATTACATACACTAGTTTATCTACACACATATCATAAGCTCTGTTTGATGTGTTCAGGAACCGCATGTTTGACCGGCATTGTGGCATTGAGTTGTTTAGCTTGTTCTAGTACCAACTTCACAGACAAGGTGGGGGCGGCACGCAGGCGGGCGTCGGCATTCGAAATTTGAATGTCATGATATGTAGAAAATTTACACATTATGGTCGTAATGTTCAATATTCAGATAAGAAATGAGTTTTTACAAAGTAGTTTATCATTATGCTCATCGTAACGTGCGGTTTTTGGACGCAGTAAAGAGGGTTTATGATGCATGAGATAAAATATTTTATGAGTACTTAAGTTTATGTTTTAAGTATTTTTTGTTGTTCTTACATGTTCAACCTAACATAAAGGTTTATCCTTCGCTTTGCTCACTCTCTTTACCCTTCTTTACCTAACCTACCGCAGCATTTTCCCTGATATTTGCTGTGCAAATCAGTATTTTTGATGTACAGTTTAATATTTCCCAAATACAAATATAAATTCATTTATTCAATATTAAAATTCCTAAAGTAATTTACAATAAGGCCCTGTGCTAGGATCATAAGACCCTGTGTTACAGGAACTCCGATAAAGTCACGTTAGCTCTATCTGGGTACGGAACCCTGAAAATCACTTATTCTGTCCACCACCCCATGCGAGATTAATATGTAAGTGGGCCAGTAAAACTATTGTTACTCGGGACTGACTTTTGCCAAAAATGCATTGTCAGGTTTGTATGTCAGTGTTGTTGAGTAATAATACACAGTTTGATCGACTGCTTTTTACCCGACTATACCAGAAGGAGGGTTATTTATCTGGCAATGTTCGGATGTCGTCATTTTCATCATGATCTGCCCACACTTAACCAGCGCCCAGGAAACCGGGCGTAAATCTAGATTTAAGCAGCTTCTACAAGCCGTCCCTAGAAAATGTAATTTTTCGCCTCTTCTCTACATTGGACCAATGTGAGAGATGAAGGGCGGAGCAACTACCAGAGATTGATTATAGTAGTTTAACTCGTACAAACATTACAAAATTAGTTATTGTAAATAATATGATCGACCAAATAATAACAAAATTATTAACAGCGAGTTCTGTGTTGTGTTACATTAACACAATGTACTCTTGTGATATATATGTAATCATGAATTTTGTTATATACCTTTTTGGACAGAGTTGTTTATATATGGATTTCAAATTGTTCAAATGGCTATTTCAAAATCTCCACAGGTATCTTGTTGTAGTAGAGAATGCACTGACCCTTGAAAGAATTGCTTTTGCGAGTCTTAGCTGGGGCAACTAGTCTGTGACTATTTCGTCGCTATCGGTCTTCTAGAAAAATGTTGAAATGTTCTTGCTACCTATACATTATTTTTACAAAAATATATTATCTAGCTACAGTAATTTAGTACAGAATTTCTTTTTATAGTGCTCTTATGGTGTCTCTGAGGTTTAAATTATAATAGCTCTTTTCTGTAATATAAAAATAGTTTGAATATCCGCTGCTTTCCTCTACAACAAGATATCATAGGATATGACAGTAATGAATGAAACTGAAATAGTATACTCTTCTCAACAGCATCAATCTTCACGGCCTGAGCGAACCGCGAGATCCGTCGACTTGATGATGTTGTCGGTCGGACCATCGTCGGGCAAGGTATGTATGCGTACTAATTACTACTAATCGAATATGCAGAAGATGACGTAGCTATAAGAATACCTGCGTTATTATTATTATAGACAGATCATATGTATAGACAGTTCGTTCAGTCAGGCGTGAGCTAGCTAATTTTTACTGATCTTCCTTCCTTTGTACACCAGTCTTGTCATTTTTCAAGCTGTGGTGATATGGCCGTTAGTTTGATTAATTTGTAACGTAAGTGTTTGTTGATATAATAAAGCTATTTGGCTAATTAAGTTACGTCTCATAACCACTAAGATCATGATTTATACCTTCATTAATGTGTTTCTAATCGCAACCGCGTTATAAATAGACTAGTTCCTAAGATACTGCATACTTTCACTGCACGTTTGGCAAGCTCTACTTCCTCGTCCAAGAAGTATGTTTGCAACCAGAGGGGCGAACGAAAATAGCTTTAAAAGCTTTGAAGTAGAGTTGAAAACTATTAGCTGGCGCTATCGTGACATTTGTAATGGTATTATGAGCCGGAGACAAGAATAAAGTAGGCAAAGCCGCAACAGACAGAGAGAAACTAACTTTAGAATTGGCTGGTCGTGTTAACAAGACTATTTCTTAAGTGAAAATTACTTTAAAATATTGTAGTAGTTAGAGGTGTTTTAAAATGAATAATAAAAAGAATAAGAACAAAAATCGCCCAAATAAACCTCAGAATCCGAGTCCACCGCAAAAACCCGAAAACGAAACCAAGAAACCCGAAACAATGTCTGAAAATGTGGTAGATAAACTAGAAAGTGCTTTGAAACCTGAAGAGCGTGTACCAGAAATTATAAGTGACGTGGTGAACGTGCCAGCATCGGATGTCAAAGAAGAGACCGGAAATGACAGCCCAAAGAAACCTAAAAGGAATAGAGGTAAAAAGAAAAAAGGTGAAGTAGAGGAAAGCGATGCTGCAGAAAAGTCTTCTGAAACTGTTGAAATACTGTCCAGTGAAGTGAATGAAGAAACGAAGTCAGTGGTTGCTGATATTGTTACTAAAGATGACGAAGAAGATTTACCCATGGCACCAGCTGCCCGTAAGAAAAAAGGTAAAAACAAATCTTCTACTCAACAGGCTGAGAAAACTATAGAAGAAAATATACCCAAAACAGATCTTGTTGAAATAAAAGAAGAGAAGATGGAATTAAAAGCGGTTGCTAGTGAACATGCTGGAACTAGTGAACAAGAACCAAAAGCGTCTAAGAAGAAGAATAAGAAGAATAAAAAACGTAATGATTCTGAAAAGTCTGACAAGGCGGAAGAGTTATCTTGCACCTCGGCATTCCAGAAGATTCTGTCTAAAACAGATAGTGAATTGAAAGACCAACTGGTAATGGATATCAAGATTGAAGATGTAAAAGAAAGTGATAATAGTTTTTTGGAACCCACTCTAATGGAAGTTGCAAAACCTTCTAAGAATATAGCGCCACAGAAAAGAAAAGACGAAGCACAGACTAAAAGTGAATTCGGAGAACCTCCAGCGATTGTAGATTTACCTGACTCTACAATCGTGCAAGAACCATCTAAGAGTAAGAAGAAAAATAAGAAAGACAATAGACATCCACAGCTAAATATTGATTATTTGCCTTCAGCATCTCACGAAGAAAAAAATGTAGCTGTCTTCCATTACTTAAAAAAAGAAAATTCTGATTCCGTAATTACTCCTGCTACGTTGCCTATTGAAACAAACATTAAAGACATACCAACAGATCTAAGTAAAAAGTCCAACGCTAAAATTGCCAAACCCGTAGAAAAGAAAGGCAAAGGAAAATCAGCTCATCCAGATATAGAAATTCAATTTGAAAATCCTACTACACTGGAAGCTTTAGAAACAAAATTAGTTTCAGAGCCCAAACCAATTGAAGAAATTTTGGACACATCTGAGGTTTGTTCAAGCCCAGACTGCACACAGCCTACAGAACATACCAAATCTCGAAAGAAGAAAGGCAAAGGAAAACTTATTATTGCAGAAGTTGAAATTATTCCTGACTTATCAGATATACCTGAGATAAAAGAACTTGAAATTATGGCATTATCGGAAACAATGACTCCCAAACAATCTCCCAACATCCAGGATATAAATAAATCAGAAACGACCAAAGATGCCAATGCGGAGAAACAATCAGATACAATTAGCCTTCCTGAAATAGAATCATGTAAGCAACGAAAAAAGTTGCCTAAGCCTTCTAGTAAATGTGAAAAAGAAAAGGCTATAGTTGAAAAAGACATTATTAAACCAGAAAAATTGCCAACTGAAATTGTTACTCAAACAGATGTCACAAAATCTTTCACTGCACCATTTAAAGATGCAGCAAATATAGCCCCCACACAATGTTTAACTCCGTTGTTAGAAATGAAAACTATAAAAATGCCTGAGCAAGAAACAAAACAACAACGAGATGCATCTCCAAAACCTCCGAGAAAACCAGAAAAGAAAGAAGTCGAAGAAAATATTAAGAAAGATTTGACTACGCCAGCACTATTAACACAGATATCACAAAATACTGAGTCTATTTTTAATCGACTAGAATTAAATAGCCCTAAGGCAGATTTGGATATTTTGAAAAAGTCTATCACTGAATCAGTCCAAGAAATTAAAAATATTGAGATTCCTGAAATAGAACCGAAAAAACAGCAAAATAAATCCCCAGAACCTCTAACGAAAAGCGAAAAGCCTATAGTAGAAGAGGCTAACAAAGCTACATCTATATTAGAACCCACACAAGAACTAAAACAAAAGACAGCGATTGCTACCGGACCTGAAATCGTTAAAGATATTTTCGACGAATCAAAAGAAGTTGAAGGCATAAAGGTTCCCGAACAAGAAACTAAAAAGCAGCGAAAAAAATCACCTAAGCCTTCCACCAAAATAAGTGCACCGGTTGAAGATACTTCAAAAACTTATATTGAAACCAACCCACCAAAGCCAAGAACAGAAGACATGCCAAAACTAATTCCTATTGAATCGAATCTTGAGTTATCTCAAAAGCTAGAAACATTTAAAGACACTACCATCTCACCAGAAAAAGGGCCAGAAAGCATCAGAATTCCCGGTCAAGAACTTGCGAAGAAACAAAAAAAATCGCCCAAGCCTTCCAAAAAATCTGAACAAATGGCAGAAAAATCGATGAAACCTGATACCGACATATCTATTCATGAAATGGCAGATATAACAAAGCTTACTGAAGAAGCTAAAGAACCTAAACCCATTTCCCTGTCTGAGATTTTAAAACCAGAAGCCAAAAATCCATGCACTGAAACAGAAATAAAACACCCAGATTTGGTAGAACACCCAAGATCAGTGAGTGCTGGAACCATTGACAATAACAACAACACCTTTATTAAAGAGGTTTTTCCACCTGAAGCTATTGTTATACCGGACACGCCTTTCATACAAGGAACAATTGAAACTCCTTTGTTGTCACCAGACATCGTATCTTCTGGGGTCCGAGTAACAGATATAAAGACGAGTATAGAATTCACCAAAGATGCGGCTGAGAAACATGATTTGAAATCAAAGGTAATGGAAGTCAATCAAGACATGGAGCACCTAAGAATGTCAATTGAAAGATCGCTAGCTGAATTGACTGATTTGGAAAAGAAGGATGAGGAATTTGAGAAAAAATATGCTGTCGGTCTGTTTCCAAGTGAAGGTATGAAGAAAGAAGTTTCAAAACAGGTCACACAACTGCAAGGACTAGAAAACGACAAAGAAAAAGGTAAAGAAATAATTCAAGTAGAGACACAACCCGTTGCAATTCAAATTGACAAACCCAAAGTTGAAGACTTAAAATTAGATACAACGGAACTTGTCGAAGCTCCTGTATGCCCAGCAAGGAAAGATAACAAAGGTAAAGGCAAATCTAAAAAGAAGGGTGGCAACCAAACACAGAGCGTTTCTACCACTGACGCTACTTTTTCTGCATCCTCAACTGAAAGTAAGCACAAAACATCACAGGAAACGCAAAAGGAAGAAAAGACTGAACAAAAAAACCAATCAAAATCTTCAAATGAGCAGAAAGGGAAACAACAATCTGCAAATACTGAAAATGAAGATAACATTACTGAAAATCCCGTCGATGTAGAAAAAGATAAAAAGATGAAGTTTGATCCAATTGAAAATTTTGAAGACGCATTGACATCAAGCGTTGATGATGTGAACAAGACATTTGAAGTCATCGCCAGAGAAGCCACTGTCGACAAGGACAACCCAGAAATAAACATCACGAAACCAGATGAAGATGATGAAAAAAGCAAAGAGAAACCAAAAAACGAAAACCCACTGTCGCAGCCAAAAAACTTGGTAGGCCACCCCGACATTCCTGTGCCATCGAATAGAACCGACTACAAAAAGGAGAAGAATAAACCACCAAACACAAGACAAGCTAAAGTGAAAATAAAAGACTCAGTTGACATCGATAAAGGCTTGAAACAATCAAAAGAATCCCAGACAGACAACAGGAAACTAATCAAAAGCAAAAGCGCTAATGAGACTGTAACCTGCGTTACTAGTGAAAACGACGAATACGTCTACAAATACAGCTTCCGAAAAGTGTTTCTGTCAAGCAATTGCCACAATTGCAAGAAGGATTTGAAGGCTACACGGATTCCTTGCAGCTTCTGTAGTCTCATCTTCTACTGCAATCAGAAGCATAGAGATGAAGACTGGCCACAACATCAGGGATTTTGTTTTGCTGTATCCACTATTGTCCATTTGAAAGGTAAGTCATAATTACCCAATATGAAAATGCTTAGGGAGGTTCCTATTAATGTATAGATAGCATAAACCATATGGTTAATAAAAAAAAAAAAGAATCACCGGATACCGATTATTAATTAAAACAAAATTTCCTCTGATAACGACATATATTTTTCAGAGATGACAACTAATGATTTGCACTACTGATTTATTGAATGGCATAATATACTTCAGGGCTCAAACACATCTACGCCTCAGCGGCCAACATTACCGGCCAGAGCTACCGTCTGCTCCGTATGCAGATGATCGTGTCATGCGAGAAAGTTCTCAAGAGGAAACTGACTCCGTGTGAGCAGGAGATGCTGCTTTACCCGAGGATCTGCGCAGAGCCCTCGTGTAGGGAGTGGAGGCAGGTGAAACTGCAGGACTGTGCTGGGTGTGGGCAGGTAACCTTTACAAAACAACGATTCCAATTTGTTAGGTAAAATTGTAGTAAGCTTAAAATGTACAATTTGACTCTATTACTTTGGACCACGAATCTTACATGGCTAGTATTTATAATTATAATTTTGCTACGACATGTCAATTTTTTGACGAGATCTTGATAATTGCTTTACCGACTTGCTAGCTATATAAACAGGGGCTTCCACCCTCCCTCATGGCAAATCTTCATTGTTCCATATTACTCGATTATTTTGCTGTCTGAAATGAGCAAATCTTGCTAAGTTTTAACACAGATACTGGTTTTAATAAGCATTTGTGTATCTTATCTTATTTCCAACCTTCTCTCTAGATATCCGTCTGTGCTGACCACCCCGACCACCTTCCCAAGAGCCACGCGCGCTGGTGCAAGTCCTACTGCCTCTACCAGAAGCTAGTGGCCTACCAACTGACTCAAGGGCGGTTGGAGCCGAAGCTGCCTGGACGGCTGATGACGAGGCAGCGGATGAGTGACAACATCAACCGGCTGCTCGCTGATATGTATGAGGAGAAGATTGGTGGGTACTTTCTGTAAAAAATTAATAAAACGCGAAATTCGCAAACCGCTGGACCGTTTTGTATGAACTTGTTTTAAACTATTCGTTGAAGTCTCAGGAAGTTTCTTACGGAGATTTTTCTAAACGGAAAGGAAACAGCCGAAAAATACCCTTCGTTTAATAGATGGCCTTGATAGCAGACTATTGATAGAACGATGATGATGATTGAGTCAGCTTGTTTGTGATAAACATGGCGAACTGCTTGCCATCGGAATGACACACAATGACGGTCTAACTAACCATTTGAATTTCAGACATGAGCGACATGCAATACGCCGCTCTCACCCAGCTGGCAACAGCGCCTTTAACTGCGGCCTATTGTTACCAGGTATACGATGATGCCATGAAGACTATGGTGGCTAATGGACTACATAAGGTGAGGTTGATATTGTAGAAGGGACCGAGTCTCTTACGAAATATATGGATAGTCTATGGAATGCTCCCAATGGCGCTAAATGCCGTATTTGGCTTGTCGTCGGCGCCTATTTTGTTTGGAAACTGACAGCCAAATACTGACCTACGTTTCAGAAAAGTATATTCACAATCCACGTAGTAGGGGCCGAACTCCAGTTCGAAGCTGACTCTTTGAACAAATGGGAAGTTTTCTTTCTCCATTTGAAGCCAGATGTCCAAGAGTTGAGGGTGGCACTAGTCGGACCTGACCTAAACCCTTCTAAACTTCCGTTAGACCTCCTTGGAAAGATCAAGTGAGTTCTGTGTACTCCTGAGTTTATTTGCATTGTTTGATGATCAACTTGTTCAAAGCCCTTTGGAAGGTCTATTACGGAAGATACATACCTATATGGAAAATTATTATATTCTAGTAAGTGGTGCAATAATATGCTGATCCTTGCCAAGCTACAGATATAGCGATGAATTAAAAAGTCTGAGAATTTGACCTGCGTTTTAAAATAGTAAATGTTGTAAGCCTTAAAGGCATATATTTGATAAAATCGCACTTGTTTGTACAGGCATCGCATATGTTACTTATTTACAGTTATATGTAGAGGTGTGTAACTTATTTTTTCCTTTTGTCATCTTCAGACTCTGTGCCACATGCCGCTTGGACAAACGCAGAGTGGTCTTCAGTTTCCGAGACAGACAGATGTTTCACGAGTACTGTGCCAGTGATGACTTTCTGAAACCTGATATAGGTAAATCCCGATATTTTTAGTGATGGATCCGACTTTCAAATCAAGGTTGAGGTTGATCTCTGTTGAGTAGTGGACACAAGATCAAGACACACTGAGTGTGTCAAGCCAAGCTCGCGACGCACCAGCCGTTTGTTATATTACAGAAACAATTTCGAGAAATTTTAGACTCCTCGATAACTCACCATGTATTAGAACTAGATAAATAATATTTGGTCTAAACATTAAAGCCCCTTAGATTACTTACGGCACCAAATCTCATATTTTTAGCCCAAACCGGTCATGTTTTATTAACGTTCAAAAACTGCCATTATAAAAATTTTAGCTTATGTATCAAAATCCTAACCCACTTCCACTTAAGATTTGACATCAAGGTGAGATATTATGCGTACATTAAGAAAAAAAACTGAAAACAGTAAACAGAAATTTTAATAAACTAATCTGTTTCTCGAATTGTAGTAAGCTATAAATAACGTTATTTATTTTTGTTCATTTATCACTTATAACTAGTTATCTGCGTGCGGCTCCTTTCGTATATAAACATCTTTAATTTCGTTGCAGACTGATAAAAATCCGGCCAAGTGTGAGTCGGACTCACACACAAAGCAGCCCTTACTACCACACAATGTTAATCCAGTTTTATAAAGACAGTTTAAATGTTTAAAAAATAACTTTTAGGTGAATTAAGACTTGTTAGCCTGGGTGGATATCCACCGAGAAGGGTACTCTAACCAGAATTATAGACTTCATTATCTATATAGCATATGGGAACGTAAACTTAGATGGTTTGGACACGTTGAAATTGTTGCAGTAGGTGTGAATACATAAAAGGAAATAGATGCAGTAGGTGTGAATGGAGCCGTTGGACGGAGATGCCCAAGAAGGTCCTACAAATAACAATTAGCGATTTATTAGTGAAGGCAAATACCGAGGACTACCCGTAAGACCGTAACCGTAACAGCTTGAGTTGTGTGAAGAGAACTATAAATATTGAGGAAGCAAGAGATGTATGTCAGGATCCTAGTAAGCGGCGATCTTTAGTCTCTGCCTAACCCAGTTCTGGGATGGAAGGCGGGAGCATTTATGTATTAATATTTGTTACTATTTTTAACTTTATTACGAGCCATCAAGCTACCGTATTAGGGCATCTGACACAGCTTTACGACTACTACCATGGAGTAGCAATAGTAGCCGGGACCAACACTGCCGAAACATGGTTATGTTTCGTTTAATCTTTGTAAATATGATTGGAAACATCTTTACCTTTTGCAGTGTGTGCGTTCAACCCGTCGATCAACAGATCTTCAATGTACGACAACCAAAATTGGACTTCAACAGTAAATGCTGTCTTGAAACTAAAAGTACCACTGGTAATAACTTCATACACGATGAATGAACTACAAAGGGATCTATCTACTATCAAGACTATAGCTAAAGAAGATTTTAACACAATTTCTGAGGCTAAATTCAACCCCTTTGCAAGTGTAAGGCCGGATAGGAATTTCATAACTGACGATGAAATGCCTTTACTATTTAAAAACTATTGTTATATGGTAGTTATCGGTGCTTTTTGAGTATTTTGTACAGATTAGATAGAGTTTGTTGACATCTAACATATGGGTGACATCTAAAAGGTTTGTTTTTTTATTTGCAATGTAATTGTGTTGATTTTTTCGTATTTATAAGCATACAAACTGATTAACTTTGTTGATTTTTCCTATTTATTTGTGAAGTGGAGGCGGTGAAAATAAAATTATGATAAAAATAATACTTGATTTATTTTATACACCTTAAAAATATAGAGGTACCTATTATAATTTAGTACTTAAAATATTTTTATTTATTAAGATTAAGTTATGTAAATATCACAGATACAGCATGTAGGTAAGCATAAAAGATTTCGGCGTACAGTGAAACCGATCACCAAAACCTACTTTATAACTATGAAACTACCCATTACTAAAACCTAATTTAATACTTGATGAAAACATTTTGTTTCTATAATTGTTAATTAATGTTTAATTGTGCCTATAACAGTAGGCCAAGTTAATATTTCGGTTAGGTTGGATATGATGTTTGAATTAATATCCCTTTTAAATATGCAAGAAACAAAGATAAAAGATAGAAAATACACGTTTAAAGAAAACGTTATATATTAACACAAATAATGCAAAAAACACATTATTTCGGCGCTCCTTCGATATTTAGAATGAAAGACTAACTAAAGATATTTTCGCAAATTCACTTAATGTCTACGGAAGACAGATAAAGGAAATTACATTTACGTAACTTTACCTGAATATTTTCACATAATAGCTTTTATCTACACACGTATCATAAACCCTCTTTACTGCGTACAAAAATCGTACGTTACAATCAGCATAATGTTAAACTACTTGGTAAAAACTCATTTCTTATCTGAAAAATTACACATTATGACCATAACGTGTAATTTTTCTACATATTATGAAATTCAAATTTCGAACGCCGACGCCCGCCTGCGTGCCGCTCCTGGTTTGTCTGTGAAGTTGGTACCGAACGCCGTCGCCCGCCTGCGTGAAGTAGGTACTACAGAACATGCTAAACAACTGCAGAGTCACAATGCCGGTCAAACATGCGGTTTCTGAACACATCAAAGAGAGCTTATGATATGTGTGTAGAAAGTAGTGTAAACTAGTGTATGTAACTGTACATAATTAGGCGTTAAAACTCTCGAGTGATATTATTATGAAACTCGCCTTCGGCTCGTTTCATAAACCCACTCTCGAGTATTAATGCCCTCTATTATGTAGTAGTCACATAAACTACTATAATAGATAAACGGTAGTCAAGGTCTTAGCGTAATTATCATAATCAATTCATGCTTTTTAAGAGACTTTTAGTTATCTAAATATAAAATCATAGAATTTGCAAAAACAAAACTAAACTCCATCACCAAAGCACTGGTTATAGATATCACACAAACACTTAGAAACAGAAAAGAAGTAGAAGAAGAAACATATAAAATTCTTGCTTTTGCTGATACCGCTGATATTATGTGCAGAGTTGTACACCTAAAGGAAAGAAATGAAAATGTAGAAGATACAAAAAGGTCAGATGCTAGAGATTATGAAAGTAAAAGAGTAAGTGATAATTGAATATCCAACAATAGATGAAGTGAAATTGATACTTATACTCGTAGTCAAGAGGAGTATATACATAGTCAGGTCATAAGTTCTGTCACACAATAAAAACTTTTGAATTTAGAACGCTGGCCACAAAAAAGTTTATTGAATTCGAATTTCGAATTTTTCATGAAAATAAAAATGTGTACTTTTTAGAATTTTCCTCATTTTTAAATATGGAGTGGACACTTAAAGAAGACCGTGTCGCAGTTATTGCGTCGCATCGTTGCGGTTACGCGCCAATTCAGATTTTCGACTTACTGAAAAATTTGAATATAACCAAAAGATTCGTTTATCGTACCATAAAACGATACAATGAAGACTCTAGTGTAGATGACAGGTCAAGAAGTGGTCGCCCTCGCTCTGTTAGGTCTCCAGCAGTGATAAAAGCTGTGAAGGCGCGAATTCAAAGAAATCCCATACGTAAGCAGAAACTGTTGGCCCTTCAGATGGGGTTAAGCAGGACCACGGTGAAAAGGGTGTTAAATGAAGACTTAGGGCTTAGGGCATATCGAAGAAAAACAGGACATCGTTTGGACGCTCGTTTAATGGACCTGAGACTGAAGAGATGCCGCGCTTTGTTGAAGCGGTACGCGGGAAAAAAGCATCGGGAAATTCTTTTTTCGGATGAAAAAATTTTCACCGTGGAAGAGAGCTACAACAAACAAAATGATAAGGTGTACGCACACAGCAGTGAAGAAGCGAGCAACCGTATTCTGCGTGTCCAACGAGGTCATTTTCCATCCTCGCTCATGGTTTGGTTGGGAGTCTCTTATTGGGGCTTAACTGAGGTACATTTTTGTGAGAAAGGCGTAAAAACGAATGCAGTTGTGTATCAAAATACAGTCCTCAAGAACCTTGTGGAACCTGTTTCTCATACCATGTTTAATAACAGGCACTGGGTATTCCAACAAGATTCTGCGCCAGCTCATAAAGCGAAAAGCACACAAGACTGGCTGGCGGCGCGTGAAATCGACTTCATCCGGCACGAAGACTGGCACTCCTCCAGTCCAGATTTGAGTCCGTTAGATTACAAGATATGGCAACACTTGGAGGAAAAGGCCTGCTCAAAGCCTCATCCTGATTTGGAGTCACTCAAGGCATCCTTGATTAAGGCAGCCGCCGATATTGACACGGACCTCGTTCGTGCTGCGATAGACGACTGGCCGCGCAGAATAAAGGCCTGTATTCAAAATCGCGGGGGTCATTTTGAATAAACTTTATTACCATAAGAATCTATGTTTTATTAAGTTCATTTTGCTATATATATGTTTACATAAATAATAAACATGTCTAAATTATTTCATATTGCACATGTGACAGAACTTATGACCTGACTATGTATAAGCCCCGCAAAATGCTAATAGACATAATGTCGAGGCTTGTGAACTGTCATGAACATTATGTGTTCAGAAATAAGAGCCATGTTTTATCCAAAAAAAAATGTATGGAATTATCACGTCTATAAGCATTTTGCGGGGCTTATATTTAAAAGATTGTAAACAAGCTAATGTATGAGCGACGGTTGTCAAAATTTCTAAGTCGTCAAAACGAATCATTAATTCTATTTTCATAGATAAGTTCGGAACCTTTGTTTACCATCTTTTAAATACCTACTTGTCTTGACTAAAGATGAATGGTAATGTTGAAGTAGTAAGTCATACTGTGGAGCCAAGCTTAGAGTTAGCATTTGACATCTGTCAACAGTAGGGACAGATCGACGCATTCGTCTCCCTTCAAGGAGAAGAAGACTGACGCATAGCTCTCTCGCTACTATTGACAGATGTCAAATGCTTCCTCTAATCTCGGCTCAACTTTGTTGAATAAATAAACACATTTCTGAAGAAAGTTGTTAAAATTTGATATAAGGAATGAAATGTGGTTGCTAATGTATAGAAGTTCTTTATTGCATGCTTGATGCCTTCAAATGAATCAGGACTGTAAAGCGGGTGTGCAATTCAAGGGTTTTAAACTACTATTTAATATGTGAAATTATTAGTTTATTATTTACTCTCTTTATTATTTATTAGTCTCTAAAAGGCAAGACATTGAGATTATTAATATACTTTTAAGAAATCACTAATTATCATTGTATAATTATTTTATAGTAACCTGATCGTTTGTTGAAGCAATTACCGATGATTTAGCTATGTCATTTGAATCCAACGTTTCGTTATTTTCTTCCACAGCTTTGAGTTTCTTTTTTATCCTTGTACTTTTATTATTATTATTATTTGGCGTTTTTGTACTTGCTCTCATTGGGTGTTGAGTTGTGTGAAGTTCTTCGTCTATTGTTTTATGTTTAGTATAATCATTAGATTCCATTGTTAGTGTAGTCGATACATCATCTGTGATTTTAAAGTAATTATTCTCTGTAGTACTTAGAAATTCAACATTTTGTTCATCATTTGCATTATATGCTCTACTTTCATGCTTTAAGTTTGTTGTTGTAGATAAAAAAAATGTGAGATCCGTTGTAGTTTCATCTGTGTTTTCAACGTTTTTATCAACTTGTTTTGAAGTGTGATTGTAAGTATTTGATGACTCTGTACTTTCAGTCATTAGGATTTGTGTTGTCTGACTTTCATTTTCATTTATTGCAGTATCAGTAAACTCTGATTCTTTTATACTACTAAATACTTCTGTTGATGTTACATTTTCCTTTTCTGGTGTAGGATTTGTAGCTGTTTTTTCAGTTGTAATTGATGATTGGTCATCTACAATTTTAAAATTGTTGTTATCTGTAGTACTTGGTTCTACGTTTTGTATGTTGTTCTCTGTTATACTTGTGTTGATCTTTTGTTTTTTTATATCTATAATATTTTTGTCTATGTTTTCTTTATAATTTTCTGTGGTAAATGGGTCTTCGTTTTCGTTGTTATTCTCTGTAGTACTTAGGTCTACATTTTGGTCATTTTCAGTAAATAAAGCATTTTCGTATTTGGAATTAATTATGATGGATGAAGATTCTGTGAATTCTGTTGTAGTTTCTTGTATACCTTCCATTTTTTTATGTGTTTTCAGCATGTTTATCACATAATTTTCAGTTTTGAACTTATTATCTGAAGCAGATGCTTCGATCGTATCATTCTGTCTATTTTGTTCTTCAATTGGCTGTATTTTGGGCATGCCAGTAGTATTAGCGATAAGTTGACTATTATCATAATGTTCATCAACGTCATATTTAATATCTTGAGTATAGTTTGCTGGTAGATCCCAGCAATTTTCCGGATCTAAATTAATACTTCTACTACAATTTCTCACCGTATTCTCATTGATACTATTCAAAGTTGTTTGACTGAATTCCGGTTTAACTGTAGTTACATCTCTATCATTAAATTCTTCACTATCTTCCAAATCTAACTTCACTACTTTCTTTGTGTATTTAGCTATCGCTGGACCTAGAGTTGTATCAAGGTATGAGAGTAAGTTATTGCATTTAGTCACAGAGTTGACATCATTAGAACTTCCCCAAATGATGAATCCTGCGACACCAGTCTTATGGAATGTCTGTAAAGATGCTTTGAGGTCTCTCTGAAAATATACAAAGGACAGATTCATTTAACAGATAGGTAGATAAATCAGCGTTTATTCAGACGTCACAATATTATAACATGATTAGTGACGAAAATTATTATGCTAAACAGTGTCATTTTTACATATTTTGTTTCACTGCCATGCAATCACGGGCTTCGTTTGGATTCTGGTCTATAATTTTGTCACAATTGGTACTTCCCATTTATTCCTTGACTTATTAAATTTTACTGAGCATGGCTCGTGATCATTACCTGGCTGCTCCCTTTTGGAAATACTTCCGGAAGTATGGACATTTTATTAGCAGACCACATTTTGGGGAACGATAGTACTCATTATTATATTTATCTACACACGTATCTTAAACCCTTTTTACTGCGTACAAAAACCCACGTTACGATCAGCATAATGTTAAACTACTCTGTAAAAACTTATTTCTTATCTGAAAAATTACACATTATGACCATAATGTGTAATTTTTCTGCATATTATGACATTCAAATTTCGAACGCCGACGCCCGCCTGCGTGCCGCCCCTAGTTTGTCTGTGAAGTTGGTACTGACATTCAGTTTTCGAACGCCGACGCCCGCCTGCGTGCCGCCCCTAGTTTGACTGTGGAGTTGGTACTACAGAACAATCTAAACAACTGCAGAGCCACAATGCCGGTCAAACATGCGGTTCCTGAACACATCAAAGAGAGCTTATGATATGTGCGTAGATAAATTAGTATATGTAACTGTACATAATTAGGCATTAAAACTCTCGAGTGATATTATTATGAAAACTCTCGAGTATTAATGCCCTCCATTATGTAGCATTCACATAAACTACTATTATGACAACTTTTTGAAAGTGCGTCGAAAAAAGAAAAACGTTTTGCTTTCCCAAAGAAACATATGATCGCAAACTTTTTGTTAATGACCTCAGCAGCAGATTTAAAACTTTTTTTCGTTTACAACTACGAATGGGCACTATCATTCCTCATAAGGTCTGCTAAAGGGGAATTTTTAATTTTAGGCCAAAGATGTAAACAAATAAATGTCATTATATTTATGCATCACACACACTGAATTGACTCACACTGCCTACTATATGGTTCGGCAGAATATCAGTGTTACAGGTTCCCTGCAGCGTATGCTGAGCCGCACCGCATCACTGTCACGTTACACGCCGCATAGAATGTTTCATGACTCCTACATACTTTTCTTTATTTTCGTAATTTTTCTGATTTTCGTATTTCTGGTTGATTTTTATTCTATTTTTTCTGTTTATCTATGTGTTGTGTAATATTACTTTTGAATAAACTTTCGAAGTCAAACTTCTTTACGCACGCTTGACTTGGGGAGTAAGCTGGCGAATGCGTGACGAGAGCGTTACGAAAAGTGTGATCTGGCGAGGCGAACGAGAGGTGCGCGCGCACATTTCCTTTCTCTCTTCCTCTTATAGCCAGACACAGTGTAGGAGATGTATTTTGAAGCATAAGAGCTAAAGAAGTTTTACTTCAGATGTGTGGTCTAAAGCACACTCTTTTTTTCTATTACTATTTCTATTTGATTGTCAAAATAACATTCTAGTCGTTGATTTTTTTTTTGTCATTGTTATTTTTTAGAAACAAGGCAAACACAAGAGTGCTCATCACACAAATGTTTGCCCTGGGCGGGGTTCGAACCCCGTAGGCGGGTTCCCGTAGCCATCAATATCGTTATCGACGTAATAAAATAACGCATAAAAATTGGCGATAGGGGGGCAGTCAGAGGATGGTGATATGATACCAAGTTCAGCAGCCAATTCATCTACCACTTGCTTTTGATACAAGTGCTTTTCTCTATTCACAATATCCAGCAATTGTGCTCTGACCATTTCGGTTCATATGATATATCGTGCGTTATCAGTAACCAACACTGAATATGGTTTAAATTGGGTAAAATACCTTTCAACCAATCCTCATAAGATTTGCATTCGGGACGTCAGACAGATGCCGAAAAACCGAATGACAGCTAGGTCGGATTGCAAAATGGCGGCCGCGTGACTTTTTTTTTGCTTTGGCACATTCGTTTCATATAAGTTTAACCAAACAAAAAGAATCAAAAGGTGACGAACCTCATTAGTGTTGCATGTACAGATGTAGTGAATAATCCTTTCCTATCGGCAAAACTCGGAACAACGATAACACCCGAATGGTGCCGATGTGTCTATGAATTACTGTATTATTAAATTACGTGTAGGTATCAAATAAATCGCATACTTTATTTATTAATGTCAAATGACAAAGACGACGACATTTAGTAAGACAAAAACGAACATTTCCGAGAAAATACGAAAGGAAAGGATTATTCACTACATCTGTACCATATTTTATTTCGCCGGAAAGAACTGTTTTCCCTTAAATCATAATAATAATAATACCTTGGACACTACTTACACACATTGATCTAGCCCCAAACTAGGATTCCCTGTATCTTGGGTACTAGACAACGATACACATACTTATATAGATAAATAAATAACCATGACTAGGGTACAAACATCCGTTCTCATTAAACAAATATTTTCCCCCACCGGGACTTGAACCCGGGACCCTTGACTTCGTAGGCAGGGTCACTGCCGACTCGGCCATTCGGGTCGTCAAATAAAATCCATGTTACATCTATTTACAAATCTGTCTCAATGAGTATATTTAGTTGTTTCAGAAGTTTTAAAACAGAGATGAAAAGAAATTATAACTATGTTTTTTCTCAATAATCGTAATCATCGATATAACAATATTTTTCTCTAATGGTAACCTTTATTTTTGGTCTGAAATAAAAAAATCTACTTTAGTTGACATCTCACCCGTAGGTATGTAGTTGTACGTTTCCTCACCTCAGTCAAATATCCCGCGTCTCGATACTTGAACCAGAAGTAAGGTAGGATCTCGCTGTCTCGCTTATTCACCCTCTGTGCCTCTGCCACCCTACCTCGGATAAATGCAGTCAGCTGGTACGTTTCAAGGGATTCAGAGCTGTATACCGACGGGTATAAGGCACTGCTTTCTGACCACAGCCAATATGTTCTGTAAAATAATAGATAGATAGATAATCCATTTATTCACTGTTAAAAATACACAAACACAGCGTTACGGAACATCACTATTATTTTTGAAAGTTCTTCAGATAACCCTTCAAAACCTTTCTTTTTCATCCTGCAATAACTCGAAGTTCCACAAACCTGTCATTTTCCTCCGTCACACCATTAGCGCACTTCTCCATGGCCCTTCCATCCCTGGTGACCGGGTTGCCGTTGAAGCAGTAAGGGAAGCCGTAGTACCCCCATCGGGCGAGGGGTCGCATATGCTTGGCTATCGATATGGTCGTCTGCATGAACCTCCGGGAGGCCTCTTCGAAGCGGGATTTTGCCTGGAACACACTTCAATTTTATCTACATTGGAACTCTAAAATTCAAAGTCACTCTTGAAATAGACGTCAAACTTCAAAATTATTCAAAAAATCTGCCAATTCAGAATTTACAACGTTTTGTAATTTTTACTTTCTTTCAATCGGGTTGGTCACCAGCCCGTCTCCTTACCAACCCATACTCTATAAACCCTCTTTACTGCGTCCAAAAACCGCACGTTACGCCTGGCGTATGCTGGCATAATGATATGCTACTTGGTAAAAACTTATTTCTTATCTGTATATTGATAAATTATGACCATAATGTAACAATGAACGCCGACGCCCGCCTGCGTGCCGCCCCTAGTTTGTCTGTGAAGTTTGTACTACAGAACAAGCTAAACGATCAATGCCACAATGCATGCGGTTCCTGAACACATCAAAGAGAGCTTATGACATGTGTGTAGATAAACTAGTGTATCTACACACGTATCATAAACCCTCTTTACTGCGTACAAAAACCGCACGTTACGTTCAGCATAATGTTAAACCACTTGGTAAAAACTCATTTCTTATCTGAAAAATTACACATTATGACCAAAATGTGTAATTTTTCTACATATTATGACATTCAAATTTCGAACGCCGACGTCCGCCTGCGTGCCGCTCCTAGTGAGTCTGTGAAGTTGGCACTGACATTCAAAATTTTCAAATTTCGAACGCCGACGCCCGCCTGCGTGAAGTTGGTACTACAGAACAAGCTAAACAACTGCAGAGCCACAATGCCGGTCAAACATGCGGTTCTTGAACACATCAAAGAGAGCTTATGATATGTGTGTAGATAAACTAGTGTATGTAACTGTACATAATTAGGCATTAAAACTCTCGAGTGATATTATTATGAAACTCGCCTTCGGCTCGTTTCATAAACCCACTCTCGAGTATTAATGCCCTCCATTATGTAGCAGTCACATTTAATAAACTACTATTATGTAACTGTACATAATTAGGCATTAAAACTCTCGAGTGTTATTATTATGAAACTCGCATTCGGCTCGAATCATAAACCCTCTCTCGAGTTTTAATGCCCTCCATTATATATCAGTCACTTGAATCAGAATAGAGTTTAAATTTTCACAGAGTGTGTATTTTATAAATTTTAAGAGGTCCCAATACAAACAGTAATAGTTAACGTCACTACAGTATTACAGTACACTAGATGTTCAATTTAGTTTAATAATATGCACATACGATGCACATGTACTTGAGCATATCGTTAACAAAAAAAAAATGGTTAATAACAGACCAAGGTTACAAACATGATTTTATATACATAGGTATATGGGAGTCGACTGTTTGCTCATTGTGCATACAAGTGACGAGTTTTAATAACGACCCGAATGGCCGAGTCGGCAGTGACCCTGCCTACGAAGCCAAGGGTCCCGGGTTCGAGTCCCGGTGGGGGCAAATATTTGTTTGATGAGAACGGATGTTTGTACCCTAGCCATGGTTGTTTATCTATCTTAGTAGAATATTTATCTATATAAGTATGTGTATCGTTGTCTAGTACCCAAGACAAAGGGAATCCTAGTTTGGGGCTAGATCAATGTGTGTAAGTAGTGTCCAAGGTATTATTATTATTATGATTTAAGGGAAAACAGTTCTTTCCGGCGAAATAAAATATGGTACATGCAACACTAATGAGGTTCGTCACCTTTTGATTCTTTTTGTTTGGTTAAACTTATATGAAACGAATGTGCCAAAGCAAAAAAAAAGTCACGCGGCCGCCATTTTGCAATCCGACCTAGCTGTCATTCGGTTTTTCGGCATCTGTCTGACGTCCCGAATGCAAATCTTATGAGGATTGGTTGAAAGGTATTTTATATGCATATTTCCAAATCAAAATCATTCCAATATCATCCTTATTTCGCGGCTCCTTCATAGACGTTGGAGGCGTAATTGGTTTGACACCAGATTCGCGTTCTGTGGTATCGAAACCAAGTTCGGAACAAACTATTTTTGTTTTCTTATTTTTTGTACTTCATTTTTCTTGCACGATGATACGGAATCCTCCGTGTGCGGGTCCGACCCGCATTTGGACGATTTCTAACTATCAAGAATAGCCTCTTTGACTGAGCGAGCAAAGCGAGCGAAGCGCCCAGTTGTGAGATTGCTCAAAAATGTATTTGTCCTTCTGTCTGTATGTCTGTCTGTTCTCGCCTACAGGTCACATTTCTCAACCGATTCTCGTGAAATTTTGTGATCATTTTTTTTTAAATGGTGGACTTATGGCGTTACAAAGTTATTGGTCCATATACGTAAATCTGGTGTCTACGGGTTCGTCTCCTGAAAGCGGAGAGAACTGCGTAGTCTGATTAGATATACATTGTCCAAAATACAACCAAAAACTGAAATCCGTTATAAGGAATACAAACTTCCCCTCCCCCTTTTCCTCATCCACTCCCCCCATCACACCCACGACCCCTTAAAGTTTATCGGACGAACAAGTGGAATTATAACCGATCTAACCCGACTGCATTTTCTTTCAATACCACATCACATTCAATATCACATACAAACTTATGAATGAACCTGGTTACGTAAATGGAGTTTTAATGTAGCCGCACCAATAACTTTGTAAACCCACATCTCCGCCATTTTGAAAAAAAAACAAACAAACAAAAAACTGAATTTACCAAAAAGTATCTAGTTATTGAACCTGCTCACCAAAGTTCCTAAGAATCTGTTGAGAAATGCGACGTACAGGCTACATTGCTTCTGGGCCCCACACTAGAATACCCTGTATCGTGAGAACCAGAAACAGCGACATCATACACATATAAAAATCCAAGACCTGTTTTTTTTACCTCCAGCCGGGGATCGAACCCGGGACCTCTCGCATGGTAGGCAGAGCCACTACCGCTGCGCCACAGAGGTCGTCACAGGAAAGTAACACGAAAGCATTTTTGCCTAAGCTGAAACGCAGACGCTTCGGCGCTCCGTCAATTAGATGCAAAGAAGTACGTACGTGTGGTACCTCATAGCAAACCACAACCCAAACAAACAAGCCTTTATCCTCGAAACAATATTCCTGAATAGTTATGAGTAATCTTCTGACCTAATTAATAACCACATACAGCGCACTGAGTGCAATTCTTAAGGCGCCAAAATTAATGAACAAAACTGACAGATTGAAATCAGCCGTTATCGGGTTGGCAGGGGTTCTATTTACAAACTGTCTGTCCGTCTGTCCGTCTGTCCGACAGACGGGCTGTACCTCATAAACCGTAAAGTAGAGTTGAAATTTTCTGTGGCGCTGCGGTGGTGGCTTTTTCTGCCATGCGAGAGGTCCCGGGTTCGATTCCTGGCTGGGGATAAATAATATAAAAACCCCAGGTCTTGGATGTTTATATGTGCGTGACGTCACTGTTTCTGGTTCCCACGACACAGATTATCCTAGTGTGGGGCCAGAAGCAAAACATTGCATTTACATACACTTGCATACATGCACCTTTATGTAAATGTTTATGTTTATTAATGTTGCCGCGGCAGGAAAAAAAATATGGACTAGGTACACGCAATAAAAAAATAAAGTGATGTGTTTTTTCTTGTATGATGGTACGGTACGGAACCGTTCTTGTGTGAGGCCAACTCGTAGTTAAGCGATTTTTAATTATTTTCGCTGGATTACTTTTGCCGCCTCTAGAATAGGTCTCACACTAAACCCCACAGTGTTTGGGTTGCTAATTGATATAACGACTGGGCCAAATGGACTGTTTGTATATCCTGGTCTATTAGTCGACGGAATTAATCTCTCTCGCTGTCTCGTGTTGCGCGTCGTTAGTTCGAAAGAGAGCGAACGCAGTCCTACATACTAATTAACCGAGGTATACTGAAGAGTGGTTGAGATTTCTAGTTGAGATCTGGAGTTTGAATTAATTGGGCAGAATAGTTATGCTGATTGTCTTCCTTGTATTGACTTTTATTTACTGAGCCAGCATGGTGGAGTATGGCTCAATCTTTCACCGATACTCGAAGGCTTGTGCCTCTTCGGTAGGAGTGTAGGCTGTATGCAATGTAGATCTTAAAATTTAGTTTTTTAACCCATATTTTTAACTTTATAACCAAGATATTAGGGTCATAATCAGGAAGCCCTCAGGGGGCCGTAATATGCGCTTTATAGGGACATAACTAAGGTTACCCATATCAGCAACTGACACCAAGAATATCTTTAGGGCTTGTGTTCAAACGATTACCAAAAACGCACCTATTTTAATACCAATAAATTCGAAATGACTCCAGATTGGATAAATGTCCACCAAATTGTGTTTGGATAAATGATCACCAAACTTCTTTTTATGTTTTGTGTACTTAAGTTTATGTTTTAAGTATTTTTGTTGTTCTTACATGTTCAACCTAACACGAAGGATAAAGGGGGCTTCGCTTCGCTCACCCCCTTTACCTTTCACCTAAGCTACCGCAGTATTTGGCCCTGATATTTTTTGCAACTTTTGGTGTTCATTTATCCATTTTGGTTAGGAAAAAATATTTTGGTGATTATTATATATGTTGCCTATCTTTAGTATGATTGATAGGCTACGGGAGATGCGGACCTAGAATGGATGAACACCAGGGTCTGCACGCAGTCTAATGTTCATATCAAGAAAATACCCCACAAAGGCTAAGTATTTACTTAATCTCAGATAGACGTCGCAGTTAGTTAGTTATATCAGACACTTAACTAACTATCAAGACCGTAAATGAAAGACCGACGCTTAACCAACTCACTAACATTTTGATTTAAATAAAGCATCGTCGACAGCCGGCGTGTTTGTTAAATGATGTAAAACAAGATGGCGTCACGACAACAGCTGAATACTTTCAGAGTCTGTCTTTTCACTACTGATTTGCACAGCTTATATCAGGGCAAAACATTGCGGCAGCTTAGGTGAAGGGTAAAGGGGGTGAGCGAAGCGAAGCCACCTTTATCCTTCGTGTGAGGTTGAACAAGTAAGAACAACAAAGAATACTTAAAACATAAATCTAAGTATACACAACATATTTTTTATGTGGACTTAAGTATATATTGCCTAGGAACGTTTAGACAACTTGTTAAATGTTTCGTACACTCACTTATCTGGCGGAATTTTAGCGACTTGGTTCAACGTCGGTCTTTAATTAACGGTCTAGGGTGTTAGTTAAGTGTCTGATTTAACCAACTAACTGCGACATAGAGACAATTTTGCAACACTGCTGGGTGTGATAACAGGTTACTGAAACTTAATAGACACCTATCATTATAAAAGCTTAAAAAGTAGGTACCAAACCCCTCGTGTCCTCATGTGGCCTGGAGGAAACTGACCAGCACCTCTTGGGAGAATGCGTAATGTATTCAAACATAAGCGGTTCCGACAGAATACCAGCGCTATAGGTCTTCCTGTAGCATATGCTGTGCCGGACCCATTTCACCGTCGCCGTACACAATACACTTCTAGATCGACTGTTTTTCCATACGCAATGGCTTACATATTTTGGCCATATCAAGAGTGGTAAATTGGTTTAATGTTAATAATTTGCTATTAAATGAGAAAAAGACTAAATGTGTTAAGTTTCTTACTACTAACGTTAAAAATAATCAGACATTTATAACAATTAAAATGAGGAATTGGAATTGGTAACCAGCACAGTGTTTCTAGGTATAACGTTGGATTCCAAACTCCAATGGGGTCCACATATTGATAAGCTATCGAACAGACTGAGCTCTGCAGCTTTTGCATGCAGGAAAATCCGTCACTTGACAGATTTAAAAACAGCCAGATTAGTTTATTTTAGTTATTTTCATAGTATTATGTCCTACGGCATTCTGCTCTGGGGCAGTGCTGCTGACATAAATACTATTTTTGTGCTGCAGAAGCGGGCTGTTCGTGCGATTTATAAAATGAATAATAGAGATTCTCTTAGAAATAAGTTTAAAGAAGTAAATATATTGACAGTCCATAGTCAATATATTTACGAGAATATTATGTATGTCCATAAGAACATTGTTAACTTTCGAAGAAACTGTGATATACATAACTTTAATACTAGAAACAAGGACAAACTTGCAGTGCCCACTACTCGGCTCCATAAAATAAAAAACTCGTTCAAGGGTAATTGTGTAAGATTTTACAATAAATATAATAATAATAATAATAATAATATAATAATAATACTTGGACACTATTTTACACACATTGATCTAGCCCCAAACTAGGATTCCCTGTATCTTGGGTACTAGACAACGATACACATACTTATATAGATAAATAGTATACTTAGATAGATAAACAACCATGACTAGGGTACAAACATCCGTTCTCATCAAACAAATGTTTGCCCCCGCCGGGACTCGAACCCGGGACCCTTGGCTTCGAAGGCAGGGTCACTGCCGACTCGGCCATTCGGGTCGTCGCAATAAACTCCCAAGCACTTTGACAGATCTATCAATTAATAAGTTCAAGAAATACATCAAGCAAAGGCTTATTTCTAAAGCTTACTACAGTATTAAAGAGTACATAGACGATAAAAATGCTTGGGACTGAATTAATTGTGAGCATCCTCACTGCCAGAGTTTCTTTTACTGGACACTTGGAGGCCTTTTACACCTCCAAAGATTAATTTAATTATACAACTCTTGACTGTGGGGACCATTTACATCTCCTATTATCATTGTATTATTGACTAAAGAAACTATACATCTCTGTTATTTATATTTTAATTATTTTATTATGACATTTGAGACTCTTTACATCTCTCAGAAACAATAATTAAGTACTTTTTTTTTCTGATAATATGATACAAATAATAATACCAAATGTTCTGTAAAACATGAAATGAAATGACATGTGAAAGTGCCCTTGTGGCCTATTTACAGAATAAACGTTTTGAGTTTTGAGTTTTGAGTTTTGGCTTATCGTTGGCACTACTGTGCCCCTGCCACACCGGCACCGTAGTGGAGCGGACATGATGACGCTGGGTTAGTCTTGTTTTGTTCCCCCTAGTTTCTTCAATCCCTTCCGTAAAATGTATAATACACTGACGAGCAATGAAAAGTTCCACCCACAAAATACCGACAAACACCTTAATATCTCCTAAGACATAGAATATAGAATAGATAAGAATAGATTTACGTTTTTAATTGGTAATATTCTGATGCGCTATTAAATGAACCTCAATATTGCAGACGGCGTCATTAAGCTAGCCTTTCCCGTTAAGGAGTAATTTGGTGCTATGTCACTGGAACTTTATCATTGCTCGTCAGTGTATTTCTGAATGTACTAGCCATAAGTTTACTTCTAGTATTATTTGTGTTCTGTTTTGTGTATTGTGACGTCTGAATAAACGCTTAGCTTATCTTATCTAAAGATGGCGTACATGAGAGTTTAGCGACATTCTAGAATGCATCAGAAGGACAAGAAGATTTGGGGAGGGACGTATGTTGATCCAACAGTAACCAGAAACGAAACACTGGGAATTGGGTGAAATAGTCACAAAAGGGATCGGTCCGTTTGCGACTATTTCACCCAATTCCCAGTGTTCCTGCTTGTACTTCAGCAGGCGTTCCACCTCATCATCTAACCGAGTACGGTCTTCCATGAAAACTTTCCTTATCTAACAATGTAGGCTATGGGAAAAACGACGAAGCGTTTTTTTTTTGCTTACACAGCAAACTCACCTCAGATTTGATCCAATCCTCCAGCCAGTAGGTATGCCTTTTCCGCTCGATCTCATAAGAAACGTCCTTGTACGGCACAAGCACGCCAAAGTTCTGTCTGAATATGGGTCGCCATGATTCGAAGTCTATTATTCCTACACCTGGAATTTAGAAAAGGGGAAATATTAACCACACTTTATGGGCCGAATTTATTTTAATTGTTGATCGAGCTTGAAATAGCTCCTTGGTCTAATGGGTTTCATGCTTGCCTCTCATACAGGAGAGGCAGGTTCGATTCCTGACAATGTACCAATGAGATAATTAATTCATCTTAAGTACATTATTATGACGTTCTAACGGTGATGGAAAACATCGTGAGGAATCGTGCCTTCATTACTCCATAGCTGCGGCGTTGGGCTAGCCCCCAGTCACTCAACTTGAGAATTGCTAACTGGCACAAAGTGGGCACAATTGTGACTCTGCCATCCCTTATGGGAAAAAACGTGATGCTATGTGTGTGTGTATTGTTGACCGAGCGAGCGCGTAGTGCGTGCAAATCGACTCAGTTTGGCAAAAATGTCTATCTGTCCGGGTGTCATTCTCTACAGGTCTCATTTCTCAACCTATTCTCGTGAAATTTTGTAAGCAGGTTCGATAATTTTGGATAACTTTTTTTGACGATGAATTCTTTTGAAATATAATGCAAATTCCCTGTGTCGCTCGGAAGGTCTACAGCTCTCAGATTCACTAGTTCCAGTTACATTATGTTTATTAAACGGTATACCCATCCAGGATACCCATCCTTGCCTGATGTTGCCAACCCGCTTTAAATAAATTGACATACTAACTGAAGCTAGTCAATTTATTTTCGAAATGTATAGGTATGTACGCAAGAACCTTACAGATTTTTCAAACTTAGCGATGGCTGTAATGTTAACCTAAGAAATAATCACAGACTAGTTGCGCCACAGTTTATACTCGCGAAGGTTAGCAATTCTTTCAAGGGTCAGTACATTCCCTACTACAATAAGATATCTCTGAAGATTTTGAAATTTCCATTTGAGCAATTTAAAAAGCATGTTAAAGCGACTCTGTCGAAAAAGGGATATTACAATGTTCAAGATTACTTAAATGACGGGACTGTATGGGGTTAAACTAGCTCAACACAGACCTTGCTGTTAATAATTTTGTAATTATTTATTCCTGCTTATTAATCATAATAATTAAATTTTTCATAGATATCTAAAAATCAATCTGTGGGAGTTTCTACGTCCTACTTCTCCCACAGTGGTCAAATGTAGAGAAGAGGCAAAAAATGACGTTTGCTAAGTATAAGTAACATACGTACTTTGACTTTGACTTTGCTCGACACCGCAAGGGTTTTCTATTACCGACTGTATAAAATGATTTTAAATAAATCTCGTGGACCCGGCGGGAATTCATATATGGACATTTAAAATATTCAAGACGTCATCCGTCGGGCCCTTGCCAGCTGTGGAGTGCCAGCAATCCTTGAGTCAAATGGGCTGGTACGCGACGGTGGCAAGAGGATAGACGGGAAGACGCTCATCCCCTGGCAGAGCGGGAGGTCACTGGGCTGGGACGCGACCCGCGTGGATACGCTCTCACTGTGTCACCTACCAGCGATCTCAGCTACAGTCGGTACTGCGGTGGCAGTGGCAGAGGTTCGCAAACCGCGCATATACGCGACTCAGCGACGTGTATTTGTTCATGCCCTTCGGCTTCGAGACGCTCGGGCCGTGGGGCCATCAAACCCCACGAGTCATCGAAGAAATCCGTGAGCGGCTCGTCGAAGCGACAGGGGTCCGAAGAGCTGGAACCTACCTCGCTCAACGCATTATCATTGACGACCCGAATGGCCGAGTCGGCAGTGACCCTGCCTACGAAGCCAAGAGTCCCGGGTTCGAGTCCCGGTGGGGGCAAATATTTGTTTGATGAGAACGGATGTTTATACCCTAGTCTTGGTTGTTTATCTATCTCAGGATAATATTTATTAATATAAGTATGTGTATCGTTGTCTAGTTCACAATATACAGGGAATCCTAGTTTGGGGCTAGATCAATGTGTGTAAATAGTGTCCAAGGTATTATTATAGGTATTATTATACATTGCAATACAGTGAGGTAACGGTGCCAGCGTCATTGGCACCCTCCTGCAAGGCAGCAATTGGCGAAATTTTGAATTTAGTCTAGTTTTAGATTGTTTTAGCTTATACCTATAGTATTTTTTTATTTATTTATTTAAAATTTGGAAAACCAACAGCTTTAAAACTAATTTCCTTAAAAGCTCAAATAGAAAAAGAAAGCCAATTGCAGGTATTCACTTATAGAAATAGAGCAGAAATTAAACAGGGGAACACTCATCATATTTGTTACACTTGCCACTTAAAACAAACAGTGAGATATTGACACAAAATAGTAGTTTATGTGACTGCTACATAATGGAGGGCATTAATACTCGAGAGTGGGTTTATGAAACGAGCCGAAGGCGAGTTTCATAATAATATCACTCGAGAGTTTTAATGCCTAATTATGTACTGTTAAATATACTAGTTTATCTACACACATATCATAACCTCTCTTTAATGTGTTCAGGAACCGCATGTTCGACCGGCATGGTGGCATTGACAATTCCTTTGCACTTGTTTGCTTGTTCAGTAGTACCAACTTCACAAACAAAGTAGGGGCGGAAATTTGAATGTCATAATATGTAGAAAAATTACACATTATGGTCATAATGTGTAATTTCTCAGGTAAGAAATGAGTTTTTACCAAGTAGTTTAACATTATGCTGATCGTAACGTACGGTTTTTGTACGCAGTAAAGAGGGTTTATGATACGTGTGTAGATAAACGATATTAGAATAGAGAAAAATGTAGTAGAGTATGTCTTATAATTAAATGACTAGTAAATTACATTCTTAATTTATGCGGGCACAATGACAGTAAATGTAGTAGTACCTAGCGGACCCGGGTGGGAGCACAGAACAAGGGGCTCATGGACGTCTAGGAACAACCCGGTAGAACATCATCTACGTGACGTGGCGTGACATACATCTGACAAAGGCCACGTATGTATGGCATGTTCTTTTGGGTACGCAAGCTTTCAATTCCGATCGGGTAGACATGCCGTGCAAACGTGGTAACATGCCAGATACATGTCACTGCACGCCACGTCATGTGCGTCACGTCGTGGGCAAAGATATGGCATAAAAATGCTACAGCCGATTGTATCAAAACAACCATCTAATCGTGACTGTAATTAATTAGACAACATTGTCCGTGTTACCACAAAAAATATTAAACAGCTTTTAATCTCAAAACAAACGTCAAATCCCAAACGTTTTTGTTTTTAAACAATTGTGGAACTATAGTTAATATACATAATTCAAGTCTGCGAACTGTAGGCTATTTTTTGTGGTCTAATGATTGAAAACCTTAGGGCCTTACCGTAAGTGTTTCAATCATTAGACTTTGTGTAGTCTTATCAAGTAATTAAACTCGCAAAAAACGTTTTGTAAGAAAAATCTGCTGTCTGATCTACCCACGGACTGATCATAACGGTCCTTTTAGACTTTTTACGTCCTTCTATTTGCAATGGGGCCTTTTTAAACCCCGAATAATTGCAGTGGTTTAACTCGTAACTCAAAATCTTTAATGCAACTTAGTGTATATGAAATGGCCAACCATTGACCATAATATAGTCATTTATTTCATGAAATAATCAGAAACGGTTGAATTTCACGAAAACATTTATTTTTAAAAGCATTTTTATTCAGTCTTTTTTTTGTGTTATACATGTCGAACTAACACGAGGACTATTCGGGGGCTTCGCTGCGCTCGCCCCCTTTAGTCTTCATCTAAACTACGCAGTGTTTTGTCCTAAAATATTTCTTCGTTCAATGAAAGTTCCAATTCAACCATCGTTGGCTATATCATGATATAGCCAATGAATGTGGCCAACGGAAATATCTGTGAATGTAGTCAAATTTCTTAAAAAATATTGAAAATTTCTGTGTTTTTTGGTTTTCGATATCTTAAAAATTGACGGAGTTATTAAAGCTCAAAGTTCGCTCCCCGCGAAACGATTTTGTCAACTGAGCGTAGCATGTAGGATCAGCGATGACGTCACTTTACCTGTCAGGTGATCGGAACGGTCGGGCTCATTCGGCTCAAGCGCGCCATACTCTAATGTTAAAAACTCCCCACAATACTCACAAATAAAGACTAAAATGACCAAGAAATTCTGTAATGTGCCCATGTGCAGTAATTCGAGTGTGAAAACACCAAATTTTTTTTGTGTGCTATTAAGCCCACAAATTAGAAAAAAAAATGGGTGAACGCCGTAAGGAGAGCAGATTCTATTGGAAATAAAAATACTGCTTATTGTTGTGAAGATCATTTTGACCTACATATCTATAGGTTTTACCCCCATTTTTAGATGTTTTACTTGTAATACCTATATGTACGTACGTCTTTTAATTCGTTGTTAGAAAATGAATTTGTATCAGTAAGTCGGGGATATCGTAAGCTATAAAGGTCATTCACCCAAATCCGTCCACCCCATTGGCCACTAGGGTACCACGGACAGAGACACAGACAGACTGACACACACACCGGCAGACCGACCGACAGGCGCCTCAAACTTTAAAAGCCCTCTTTTGATCGTGGGTGGCTAAAAAAAAAATTGAGTGAATGACCATGAACAGCGGAATTGCGTGACAAAATTACTGAATTGCGTGACAGATTTCCGGTAGCCCAATTCAGCAATTTTGTCGGAGAAAACCAGTGTTTCTAGTCGCGTTGAGTTTGTCGCGCAATTCAGTGATTTCGTCGGACAAAATCGGTATTTTGGTCAATCAAAAACTATATATAGGTTTAGTGTAATCGAGCCCTAATAGAGCTTACAGAGATTAATCGAGGAATCATGGGCCTAATGAAACAAGGCGTGGGTGTGATGATGATGATGATGCCATCACTACAAGGCAATGTCAGATGGAGTCTCGTAATGAATCAAGTCGTGGGTGTGATGATGATGCCATCACTGCAAGGCAATGTCAGATGGAGTCTCGTAATGGTCTTGAGATTCGATTGTCAATAGTTAGACCAGATATTAAATAGATGACAATTAAATACTTATTTAATGGTTTAACATTCAAGTTATCAAGGTTTAAAGTTCGGAGGCAAGAACCGAAGAAAGAATACCGGAGACGCGAGTTACAACAAAACTTTCCGCGAGTAACATTTATTAATTTAATTTTTAAGTGGATAAATAATATAAAATAAAAATAAAATATAATAATTTCATAATTCGAAAAGAATAGTTTTCTTTTTATCAAATATATTAACAAGGAGCTAAATAGCACTTTGCTCCCTAGGGTGGCAATGTAACTTTTTAATTTGTGTTGCCAGTACAGAAAAAATAATCATTTCTTTCTAATTGACAGCTACAATTTCCAAAGAGATTGATATTTTTTTTGATTGACTTGACTTGACTTGATGCAGGTTTGAATCTGGTGCTGACCACGTCGGTGATGGAAAACATAGTGAGGAAATCTTCAATCCTGCGGCGATGGGCTAGCCCCCCGTCACGCAAAATAGACTAACTGGATTGAATAACTGGATAAAAGTGGGCACAGCTGTGCCTCTGACACTCCGTATGGGAAACGGCTTGACATGTGTGACGTGAAAGATATGTGAACGCATGTACGACAACTTTATCCTTTGAAAAAATGCAAGAAGCGCGGAGCATTTTCGGGACATGTCTATTTGACCTATTAACTCCTGGTTATAAAACTTCTAGTTATCAATTTTATGAAGAAAATACTTTTTTTATTCATATTTTGTCTAGTATTATTCCCATCGTAACTTTACTTACTCATTTTATCACAGAGGGTGATAAAAATGATAAAAAAGAGTGTCAACCTTAGGAGTGAAAACTCTAGTGATGTACTTTGAAACCTTCTTTGATTCTACCTAAGGATCCCTCGCTACGCTCGGGATTCATAACTGCAAACCTTCGGTCCACTCTGGATTCAAAAAACACTCTCGCCTTAAAACTCTTTCCTTGTTCTCTGGTAAACAATCTTCTATTTGTTTCTCACTCAGTAAATTGGTCCAACAAGCTGATCATAACAAAAAAATGTTCTGCAATAATACCATTTGAACTTGTATGTCCGGTGGTGCCTGGTCTTATAATAAAAAAAAAAACGTTATCACAAGATTAATTAAAGCAAACACAAATATGAGAAATAAATAAGAATAAGTTATAAGTTTTGCTTGTCTTTATGGACGGAGAATACAAAAGGGGATCACAAAATGGCGTCTCTTACAGAGTATCCCGAACAAAACTGCTTTTGATTAATTTGACTATAAATAATAATTTTATTGTGTTAACATTTTTTCCTCTGACTATTAAACATGTTTATTTAAAACTTTATTTTGACCATAATCGGCTCTATTATGTGACAACTCTAAACAAATGTTATAAATATAGTGGCATTATGAACTATGGACCTTGCGAGCAACACAGGAAATTTTCATTTTTTTTTAACTATTTCCTCACCGTCATACGTCACGGTGTGAAGTTTATCGGACGAACAATAGGAATTATTAAAAATACAAATAACCCGACTGTATTTTCTTTCAATATTACATACAAACTTATGGAAGCACCTGGTTACGTACATGGAGTACGAAGGAAGACATACCAATAACATTGTGACGCCATAACTCCGCCATTTTTTATTTTACAAAAATTAATTGACAAAATAACTGCGTATAATCATCGAGTCTACTCACAAAATTTGATGAGAATCGGTTGAGAAATGCGACCTGTAGCGGAGAACATCCGGACACACATACGAAAGCATTTTTGCCCAAGCTGAAACCCTTCGCGCTTGCTCGGCGAGTTCTCGCCTAAGAAGTATTCACTTAAAAAATCGGCGTCTCTAACTCTCTAGGATCACTAAAATAAACACTCAACAATATGTTTTACGTGTTGTAGGTACTTAAAATAATTAAACTCCATTAATCAAAGTGTCATTTACGAGAGTGATTAAGCGTATAAATCTTTGCTCACAACAATTAGAGCATACGGAACCAAGTAGTGTAGCAAGGTCATATTTACGTTCGATGTATGGAAAAGTTTCCTACAGCCCAATCAGTCATAGGTATATGAACAATAAATAATAATAAATAAACATTAGAGGACAATAATAAATATTAGCGGACCATTAACAAAAATCGAACTAGGCCCTTAGTAAGCTCAACAAGGCGTGTAGTATGGGTACTAGACGACGATATATTTTACCTGTGAACGGTGGGCGCCATTTTGGATTTCTTCAACCACACTGTGCAATCCAATTTAGGGCGATTCACTGACAGGCGTTTTTGAGTGCCGATTTTCTGGTTATAATGAAATTATCTAATTCTAGTTAGAATTATGGTTATTTCTTATTGGAATAGTATTCCTAATAGAATCTTAGACCTTTTCTCACAAAAGCACCTGATTCCAAATCGCTTTCAGCTAATATTTGTTGTTCAATATCTAGTACCCTAAAGCAATATTAGGCCTTAAAGTTTAGTTTTAATTATGCTTTATCATGTCTAAAACTATAATAAACACATGTGATCTTCATATATTTATTTAACATAAAACTACTTTTTAAAATGGTACAAAAAAGGCTGGACTGTTGGACTGAGTTGCGTCGGTGTAAAATGACCAAATATTTGCCCTTACCGGGATTCGAACCCAGGACCGTCAGCTTCGTAGGCAGGGTCACTACCGACTAGGCTAATCCGGTCGTCTGAACGAAGTGGTATTTACAAATAATTACTCTCGTCATTTTACTTTTTAAAACATGTCATAGTTTATTGTGCTAATAAAATTAATGAAAATTTATAGGGCACATACATTGCTTCTGGCCCCATACTAGGATAATAAGGCCAACATTTGACCTCAATTTGTCATGACGTCAACAGTTTGCAGTTTTTAAACAAAGGAAGTATCTGTTTTGGTACCTACAAAACTCTTTTTGAGAACCTAGGGAATGGCTGTAGGTAGGTACCTACTTTTCGGAAATAGTAGATTTCCTACGAGTTCGCAGAGGCTTATATTTACGAACCGAGAAGTTTACGGCACGAGCCGAAGGCGGGGGTCGTAGCGAGGTTCGTAAAGATGCCTTTTAGAACGAGTTAGGAATATAATTTCTCCGCCTGAGATCCCATAATCAAGCGGCGAAGTTGCTATTTTGAGGTTAGAATGCGGAATAGATTATAACAGTGTGTATAGCACGAATAATTTTAATTACACATTGAAAAAGTAATCCAGTTCAATTGTCAGTGACTCTTATGTACATAGAGGTAAGTTGAAAGTCGGTTTAACATGGTTTTTAAATTCTTGAAATTGCCATTTGGACAATTTAAAAAACATGTTAAAGCGACTTTTGTCAAAAAAGGGATATTACAATGTTCAAGATTACTTAAATGACAGGACTGTATGGGGTTAATCTGGCTCAATAATTAGTTAATCTGGCTTAATAGTTTTGTAATGATTTATTCCTACTTATTGATTATGATATAATGATATCATAAAATTTGTATTAGTTAAGCACAAGCAATTTTCAAAAAAGACCTAAAAATCAATCTGTGGGAGTTTCTACACCCTTCTTCTTCCACAGTGGTCCAATGTAGAGAAGTGGCAAAAAATGACGATTGCTAAGTTTATGTAAATATCTACAGTAATAAAGACATTTGGAATTTGGAATTTGGTTCATTTCAGATGAACTCGATCACTTTTTTTTTAAATCTGTCAAATATTCGTGCTTCCGGCTCATTTTTATTCGATTTTATGCAAGTTCGATCAGCTGATTGGCTGATGAAAACCGAAAATTTGTTTGGACCATAATTTAATTTAGGAAGGTGTCCATGTGTCTCTTAATGTTTCCCTCCTGCGGAACTCCTTCGTTTCGAAACCTTTGCGCTAACCATCAAAATTCTCAGGAATGTTCAGTTCTAGAACTTTCCTGAATGTGTCTATGCAACTCTGAATGTTTCCCTCCTGTGGAACTCCCTCGTTTCGAAACCGTTACCCTCTCATACATCTTAGTTATGTTATGTATGAATCACCATCAAACTTCTCACCTGGAACGCTCAGTTTATAGAATAAGTATTACTTAATATGTCCACGTGTTTCTGAATGTTTCCCTCATGAGGAACTTCCTCGTTTCAAAACCGTTGCCAATATACAATCACATATAGGTGTACCTATAAGTGATTGTATATTGGCAAGACTTACCATCGAATTTTGAGACTTACCATCGAATTTCTCATCCGGAATGCTCAGTTCCAGAACATCCCCGAATGTGTCCATGCATCTTTGAATGTTTCCCTCCTGTGGAACACCCGCGTTTCGAAACCGTCGCTCACATACATCTTAGTCAAGACTCACCATCAAACTTCTCATCCGGAATGCTCAGTTCCAGAACATTCCTGAATGTGTCCATGTGTCTCTGAATGTCTCCCTGCTGCGGAACACCTCCGTTCCGGAATCTTAGTTTCCCGCTCGACTCGTTTCTCAGTAGGGCGGGGAAGAGGCCAGGATCGTAGAGAATCGATATCTTGTCGCCACGAAAGTCGTCGTTCTTGTTTTGGATTATTCCTGAAAAGGAGAAATTACAGGACGAGTGTTAGCAGCAGAATTAAAGCTGTTGCCAATGCACTGAGTTTGCACTTGATTGGACTGACTGCGCTAGTTCGCGTTGGCCTCTGTCCGGTCGCCGTAACTACGTCACTTTAATGACGTGGTTTAACCTTCTCGTCGTTTCATAATAAGGTTGAAATTTTTACAATTGGCCGTTTTAAATATCCATTCTTGGTCTTCAAAGTAACGATAATAATAATACCTTCGACACTATTTACACACATTGATCTAGCCCCAAACTAGGATTCCCTGTATCTTGGGTACTAGACAACGATACACATACTTATATAGATAAATATTATACTAAGATAGATAAACAACCATGACTAGGGTACAAACATCCGTTCTTATCAAACAAATATTTGCCCCCACCGGGACTCGAACCTTGGACCCATGGCTTCGTAGGCAGGGTCACTGCCGACTCGGCCATTCGGGTCGTCTAAACGACACGCACGTATCCGTCTTTGCCTTGGTGCAATTCTATAACTCGACCCATCGCCCACTTTCCTGGCGGTAGATTGTCATCATGTGTTAGGACGACGTCACCGGTCGGAGGGCTTAGCCGAACGTAGCTCAATTCTGTCCCTATACCAGTCTATAGCGACTCGGAATTTGATTGAAATTTTTAAATAAGAACTGTCAAACAAGGGATGGTATATTAAAATCCATCAAGTTGCAAAATAAATCAAAAAGTGCTGAAGGCGTCTACTAACCTTCCCTCAAAATCGAGCTACTGGTTTTAGGGACTAGTGATAGCTATGCTTATGTATAGCTATCACTAATCATTATAATATGTACAACTGTCCAATTCAATTCTTAACTGAAGGCGCTCTAACAACTCAGGCAATCTTCACTGATGCATTTACGTGTTTTTATAGATATCAAAAAATTTCGATAGGTCTTTCCAGTCTTTCTTTCTTTCTTTCTTTCTTTATTACTTTCTTTTTTTCTTTCTTTCTTTCTAAAATTTAAACGATGATTGTATATAGATAGCAATACCGAAAAACAAATGGATTGTTTCCTTTTTTTGCCCCCCGCTAAGTCAAAACAAAAGTTTAGTAAGATCAAGATGCGCATTTGTATCAAAATATATCACCAAAGAGCTCCGGGGTCTGGCGGTTACACACTCGCTTCTCACGCAGGAGATGCGGGTTCGAATCCGCGAGTGCTGATTCATGTTTGCCTGAACTCTGCCTACAAAGCCAAGGGCCCAGGGTTCGAGTCCCGGTGGGGGCAAATATTTGTTTGACGAGAACGGATGTTTGTACCCTAGTCATGGTTGTTTATCTATCTAAGTATAATATTTATCTATATAAGTATGTGTATCGTTGTCTAGTACCCAAGATACAGGGAGTCCTAGTTTGGGGCTAGATCAGTGTGTGACAATACTGTCGGAGGTATTATTATTATTATTATTATCATGTTTATATGACCAATCTCCTTACCATATTTCTCGAAAAGATTCTCGAAGGGTATCTTTTTGGAGCGACACTGCATTGTCGGGACGTTCCAGTAAACTTGGAACTGCTTCTGAGGGAGCTCCTTCTTCAACTCATGCGCAGGAGGCATCTCTATCACGAAGTAGTTACTGAAACAGTTATTCCGAAAACATTACTTTATTTCTCACTAGCTGATGCCCGCAACTTCATCTGCGTGTTCCTAGGAAATATCATTAACCGAGATAACGTTACCCTCCTTCTGGTGCAGCCGGATAAAAAGTATACTATATGTTAATCTAGCTCATAAACTACCGCTGTGCTGAATTTCTTTCGAATACGTTGAGCCGTTTTAGCGTGATTGAGGCACAAACACACAAACATCCAAACATCCAAACATCCTAACATCGCTACTTTCACATTTATAATATTAGTTAGATTATTACATTAACACATTAACATAGCGTCACGCCTTTTCCCTTACAGAAAAGCATGCAGGACTGTAGGCCCTCTATGCTACTAAGCACAAGCCTCACACAAGCCTATCGCAGGCTCGCGCTATCTCTCTCTCTCCCGACTCGATGAAACGTGACTTCCGAGCCTGCGATAGGCTTGTGTGAGGCTTGTGGTTAGTAGCATCGGGGCCCCGGTCTGTGACGACCTCTGTGGCCGCGGCAGTTGTGGCTCGTCTACCATGCGACAGGTCCCGGGTTCGATCCCGGGAAAAAAAAAATATAGGTATGGATGTGATCTTGCTGTTGCTGGCCCCCACGACACAGGGTATCCTAGTGTGGGGCCAGGAGCAAATGTATGTGTAGCGGTGATATGGGGTTTGAAAATTTCTAATCTTATCTTTTAATTTAGAAACCCCATATCAATGCCATTTTAAAAATTCCAAAAAATTAAACCGACGCAAAAACCGAACCTGCTCACGAAAGCTACGGAATCGGTTGTGAAACGCGGACTAATCATAAACATTTTAAACATTAAAAAAAAATACTGCCAAAGGGCTTGAGGGCTTTTACCAAAGTAATTTTGGTGAAAAGTCAATCGTTTGAATTTTAGATCGCAAAATGTAGATTACAAAGTTATTACATACTCCATGTAGGTAACCAGGTGCATTCATAACTTTGTACGTGAGAAGTTCAGTTTTCCACCAACGACCCGCGAAGTCTCCAGCTCACAGAGCCACTATTATGTGAGGTTTCATTAAAATCCATCGGAAATATGTTTCATAACTTCAAGAGGCAATGTTTAATTTCTGGGTCACCCAAATTCTCAGAAGAAATATAAAGACACATGCAGGCTTAGGTACTTTAGGCTGGCGTCACACTAAGATATACCTGTGTCTGTGTCGTAATACAATGAAATTTATATAATGAAAGAAAGCATTCACAATAATTATAGCCAACAAATATAATGATAACCAAAATATTTTCTTCCTACCCAAAATGGATAAATGAACACCAAAAGTTGCAAAAAATATCAGGGCAAAATACTGCGGTAGCTTAGGTGAGTCACCCCCTTTATCCTTCGTGTTAGGTCGTGGTAGGTTGAACATGTAAGAACAACAAAAAGTACTTAAAAACATAAACTTAAGTACACAAAATATAATAAGAAGTTTGGTGATCATTTATCCAAACACAATTTGGTGGACATTTATCCATTCTGGGAGTCATTTCGAATTTATTGGTAGTAAAATAGGTGCGTTTTTGGTAATCGTTTAAACATAAGCCATAATTATACATTAGGAGCGTAGTTTCCCATACTAGAGTGACTCCGTATGATGGGATACTTAATAGGACATTATGGAAGAAAGTATTAAAAAAAAGTTTTTATTTTTTATTTTTTTATTTTTATTTTATTTATTTAACACAAATATTTTCTTTATAACTAGTACTTGTAGACATTTTAATTAATAAATATCTATAATTTCAACAGTGAAAACGAGTTGTGTTTTTTTTTTCAATGGCGGGAAAAATAATCAGTTTTCCTATGCGCGCGCATCTAACAATAGCGGTCGGCCATAGACTAAAATAATGAGGTTTTTTTTGGCTTTTCGCGGATAGCGTTTTAGCCACGTACAAAATGGGGAATTCAAAGTTTTCTTTATTACAGAGAAAAAAGAAGTTATATTTAAGTGAAGGTTTTATTTATTAAAAACTTACAATTTGAAATTATCTATTTAAATACTAGGTTGCATGAAATGAGCAAGCAATAGGTACATTTATTTTTCAGTACTATTGAACACGATCTTTTTTGTATCGAAACCTTTTTTAAAACAAAGCAACTCAACCAATAGAATTAAAAACCTATAACTCACTTGTGAATAATAGCAATGAAAAAGTCACAGGTTGATTACAGGTGCCATTATGTGCCTAATTGCGGTGAAATTAGAGCCATTTTATGAGCAAGTAAGTGTGTTAAAAAGTAGTGAAAAAATTATTTATTATTATTAACTACATTGTTATTAGTACATTATGATAAAAGTGTGCAATGTTGGTCATCTTTTACACACGAGGCGGTATTAGCGCGAGCTGGTGGCGAGCGCGACAATATGGCTGAGTGTCTAATGTAATGACAGTTCTCTCAATTGAGAAGTCCGAGGTAGAGTTCGCATTTCTCGTAAAATTTGTCAGGTTTCAGTTTTTGTACAACCGGACATCCGGACAGACATACGTAAGCAATTTCGCCCAAGCTGAACCGGAGACGCTTCGCTCGCTTGGTCAAAAAGCCTAATATATTAGAACCAAAATGCCTTAACAAAATCTCGAGCAGCTTCTTGTCAGAGCGAGCATTAGCCTCATTGTGTGTATTTAACACATTTTAGTTCATTGACATTTTTGTATGAATACAATGTCAAGGCAAGACTTGTTGTAGGTATCAATAATATAATGTATGTGCTACCGTAAAAACACGTTTTCAGTTAGAACGTGTTTTCACTAGTTAGAACTAGTTTTTACTAAGTGCCTTAGATAAAACTAGAATTTCCTAGTAGTGAATAAAATTACTGACATACTTACATGAATGTAAAACTAGTTTTAGAAAGCGTTTTCACAAGTCAACACTAGTTATAACTCACTTAGTTAAAACTAGTATTTCCTAGTAATAACTGGAATTTGAAGCTGAATTAGTTGCTATAGGTCACTTTCACTTGTATTAGGTCACACCTTCAAATACAACCTGGAGCCGAGCGAAGCGGAGCGGAGCGAGGCGATCCCATGTACTATTACAGAACCTTATTGGTTGCTTAATTCACATTCATTTTCGACCAGCAGTAAATTATAGTTTTAACTACGGCACTTAGTCAAAACTAGTTTTAACTAGTGAAAACGCGTTCTAACTGAAAACGGGTTTTACTGCAACATATGCACGTATTTTATCAAGTAGGTATTGAATGATAGAATGGCTTATGGCTTCTCAGAACCGCAAAACGTTTAGTGGGCAAACCACCACCGGTCAGACAGACAGCGATAACAAAATTAAATTTAACCGGCCAAGTGCGAGTCAGACTAGAGCACGAAGGGTTCCGCACCATCATATATTAAAACGGCAAAAAAAAAACACGTTTGTTGTATGGGAGCCCCCCTTAAATATTTGTTTTATTTTAATTTATTTATTTATTTTTAAAATGAATATACATATAACTAAATATTCTGTGAATATTTCAAGCGTCTACCTGTTGCCGTTATTAAAATCGAGCAAATACGAGGAAAAAAAAAGTTTCTTGTCCATAAAATATTTTTTTTTTCCTCGTATTTGCCCCATTAAATATTGATTTATGCTGTTTTTTAGTATTTGTTGTTATAGCGACAACAGAAACTTCAACTGTCTAACTATCACGGTTCATGAGATACAGCCTGGTGACAGACGGACGGACGGACAGCTGAGGCTTAGTAATAGGGTCCAGTGTGGCACCCTTCGGGTACGGAACCCTGACAATATAAGATTGTCAGAAATGTTTGGTTAAAAAAAGTTTTACGTCCTGTAAAATGTTTGTCCGATTACCGTGTCGCCTAGCAACTAGACGCGAATCAATTAAACTCCCCAGTTTGTATGTAAATATTGTCCATTTAGTATTCGTTATTCCGTGCTGTTCTTTAGGAGGCGTCCATTAGTTACTTGAGGTTATCAGGGGGCGGGGGGCACGAGCCGAATCTCACCAAATCTCACGCGAGGGAGAGGGGGTCCCGGCAAACATCACGTAATTTTTTCCCCTTAAAAAAAACAGTGTAAAATTGCGAGATAATTGGGTTAAATGAAAACACGTCTCTTGACTGAAATATGGCGAAATACTCTGTCATAAAAAGAAACAGTGTTTTTTTTAATAAATCCACAACGCACTTTACTATTAAGGGCTGAACAAAGCCCAATGGCATTGAGAATTAGACAAAGAAAACAAATACCCGTCGCATCGCGTCGAAGCAGACTGACGCATGCTCCCGCGCAGAGCCCCGCGGGGCAGCCCGAGCTCCGAGACCAAGAAAATTATAGAAAATATTACTAAACTCTGTAATAATAACATTAAAAATAAAAAAAAAACAATAAAAAAAAACCCTTTTTTTACCTATTTTTGCGTGTAAGTTTCATATAGGAAACTGATTTCGTCTCCGAGCGCTTGTACATTTAGTTGAATAATAATGCATTGCTAAAAAAATTTAAGTATTAAATATAACAGATACCCGGTAATTTTAAAAGTCCATTCTTATCTCTAATAGACCTTTTATAACATATATTTATCCTACATTTTTATGGTGTCTAGTTTAGCCTAGAATTGAAGCTAAAGATGTATTTCTGGCCATATTTAATCCCTTAATACAATATTTGAAAACTCTTATGCCATCTCTCCAGGGAGGGGGAGTAGGGGGAGGGGTCAAAACGTCAAAAATGCCTTACGTAATTAATGGACGCCCCCTTTGTGATTGGGTGAAAGCGTGTATGTAAATGTTTGTACGATACACCTGTTCCGAATACTAGATTGAGTGTTTTTGGTTTTATTGCTCATTTGGAGGTACAGTTAGAAACATAATGAGCTTGTGGATGTTATTTGTAGTAACAACGTATCATAACATTGGAAATATTAAACTGCACATCAAAAATACTGATTTGCACATCAAATATCAGGTCAAAATGCTGCGGTAGGGTAAAGGGTAAAGGGGGTGAGCGAAGCGAAGCCCCCTTTATCCTTCGTGTTAGGTTGAACATGCAAGAACAACAAAAATACTTAAAACATAAACTTGAGTACACAAAAATATTTAAAACATAAAAAGTGTTTTTGCTGATCCCTTTTTGCTGTGCAAATCAGTAATTTTGATGTGCGATTAAATACTAGCCAAATAACATTGCGTCAATCCTTTTCCTATAGGGGGAGCAGAGGCACCATGGGGAAGATTATGCAAAACATTTTGGAGGTCACTATGTTTTTTATACAAAGAGTTTTATTCATGTGAGGTTTGTAACTTGATAAACATTGTCAACAGCAACAAAGAGTTTCATTCATGTGAGGTTTGTAACTTGATAAACATTGTCAACAGCAACAAAGAGTTTCATTCATGTGAGGTTTGTAACTTGATAAACATTGTCAACAGCAACAAAGAGTTTCATTCATGTGAGGTTTGTAACTTGATAAACATTGTCAACAGCAACAAAGAGTTTCATTCATGTGAGGTTTGTAACTTGATAAACATTGTCAACAGCAACAAAGAGTTTCATTCATGTGAGGTTTGTAACTTGATAAACATTGTCAACAGCAACAAAGAGTTTCATTCATGTGAGGTTTGTAACTTGATAAACATTGTCAACAGCAACAAAGAGTTTCATTCATGTGAGGTTTGCAACTTGATAAACATTGTCAACAGCAACAAAGAGTTTCATTCATGTGAGGTTTGTAACTTGATAAACATTGTCAACAGCAACAAAGACATTCATGTGAGGTTTGTAACTTGATAAACATTGTCAACAGCAACAAAGAGTTTCATTCATGTGAGGTTTGTAACTTGATGAACATTGTCAACAGCAACAAAGAATTTCATTCATGTGAGGTTTGTAACTTGATGAACATTGTCAACAGCAACAAAGAGTTTCATTCATGTGAGGTTTGTAACTTGATAAACATTGTCAACAGCAACAAAGAGTTTCATTCATGTGAGGTTTGTAACTTGATAAACATTGTCAACAGCAACAAAGAGTTTCATTCATGTGAGGTTTGTAACTTGATAAACATTGTCAACAGCAACAAAGAGTTTCATTCATGTGAGGTTTGTAACTTGATGAACATTGTCAACAGCAACAAAGAGTTTCATTCATGTGAGGTTTGTAACTTGATAATCATTGTCAACAGTAACAAAGAGTTTCATTCATGTGAGGTTTGTAACTTGATAAACATTGTCAACAGCAACAAAGAGTTTCATTCATGTGAGGTTTGTAACTTGATAAACATTGTCAACAGTAACAAAGAGTTTCAGTCATGTGAGGTTTGTAACTTGATAAACATTGTCAACAGCAACAAAGAGTTTCATTCATGTGAGGTTTGTAACTTGATAAACATTGTCAACAGCAACAAAGAGTTTCATTCATGTGAGGTTTGTAACTTGATGAACATTGTCAACAGCAACAAAGAGTTTCATTCATGTGAGGTTTGTAACTTGATGAATATTGTCAACAGCAACAAAGAGTTTCATTCATGTGAGGTTTGTAACTTGATGAACATTGTCAACAGCAACAAAGAGTTTCATTCATGTGAGGTTTGTAACTTGATAAACATTGTCAACAGCAACAAAGAGTTTCATTCATGTGAGGTTTGTAACTTGATGAATATTGTCAACAGCAACAAAGAGTTTCATTCATGTGAGGTTTGTAACTTGATGAATATTGTCAACAGCAACAAAGAGTTTCATTTATCCGAGGTTCTGTGGATATCTAGATATTGAAAATGGCACCTATGCCCGATATTGCTCCCGCTAGGTGTCGCTGGCGTAGTTGGAGGCAAAGAGTTTCGTTCATCTGAGGGTAGGTTCAAAAAGACGTCACGTGACCTTTCAAACTGGGCTCTGGCAATTAACCTCAAATGATGTTATTAATATGTAAAATGTGTTTATATTATTCAATACGATTTAACCCAAATAGATATTCATTAATCCCATTAGGGTGATATGTAAATGTTTTATGTTTATGTTTTATGTTCATGCCCGCTCAAACAAAATATTATATAGAAACAACTGCTTATTAATCTTATTTGCGTTACTTGAGATTTACGAAAGGCTGTCTTGATCTTTCACTAACTGTTGCTTATCTAAAGTGCAACTTAACCTCTTCGATACCACCGACAGCGTTAGATAACGCCACTTTTCCGTAGGTTTTAAATTTTATTACAATTACAAAAGGTTCAAAATCGCGGCTCGCCCCAACTACCTTCGGTTTTTGAGAGGTTAAATGTCGTACTGGCGCTATTTCCATAACAAGAGATAGCGCCTGAATTATTTTGAGTGTCATTTAAAATATGAGTTGCTGTAGAGCATTTTTTCGTCTGTACAGTAACAAAGATGCCCTCTGTGGTGTTGCGGCCGAGGCTGGGCTTCCTTAGCGAGAGGGCCCGGGTTCGATCCCCGGCTGGGGAAGAAGAAAAAAATACCCAGGTTTTAATTGATTAGATGTTTGTGTCGTCGTTGTTTCTGGTTCTCGCGACACAGCGTATCCTAGTGTGGGGCCAACGCAATGTATGTGCCTTTATGCGAGTGTTGTGTTATGTTATGTCAAGATCCAATTTTTGACCTTATGTTATATTATGTAATGCTCGGAACTGAAATATTGTATCACATCCGAATGGCGTGTCAATGAACCTATCAATGTCACGGCTTGGATTTGAAAACGCGGAAATTGTAACTAATTATTTTCGAAGCATTTTATTATAAGTTTGCTTACTGGTTATCAGCCACCTATTTTTTGATTGGATTCATTAGATTGTTGATTGATATTTTTTTATTTTATTTTATTTGTTTAGAGAAAGCATGTACAATTGGACATAGGCAGTTAAACTTACTAGATTTAAATGCATAGTTAGTTCCATATCTTAGTTACATCTCGATGGAGATCAAAATATACCTTGTATCATCGCATCTTACAGCACAGCCAGCCAATACAAAAACCACAATTGGTATCAACTTCATTTTCACCAAAATCTATCACTTAAACTTCTAAAACAGTCCTAAAACTAATTGGTTTACCACGACTAGAAAAAATAAGTTGTCAAATAAAGCGCGCGCTTTTCACTGTATTTTTTTCGCTGCGTTTCGTTATACTACAAAATTCCCGCGCTGATAATTTGAACGCGTGATATCCACTTGACGTGTGGGTTGATTATGGACAAAACACCGTGACTCGATTCAAAATAAATACTTGTTAGCCCAAGTCTCGTGCTAGAGCACATTTCTCATCAGATAAAGGCTTGAAACGTGCAAAATTCGCATGTTTATGTTAATACGAACGTGGTTTTAAGTTTTCCGACAGTGTCTAGGCAAAGATAACTTGATCTTGGGCTCTACAAAGTAGTTTTAGTCTCTTTGGCTAATTTGTAAGGTACATAACGGAACCATAAAAATGAAAAGCCGACGAAAACGTCGGCTTTTCATTCTTGTGACAATGCGACAAGTGCCCATTTTGACCACTTCCCAATTCGACCACTTTTCATTTGACCACATCCGGTATTGACTATTTCCCATATCGTCAGCTTTTAGCCTGTACGTCAAGGGCCTGCTCAGAAGTTACGAGGTTTAGGGCCTGTTTCAAGAAGTACCGATCCCTATTGTACAGATAAATCGTAAATGTTATATCCAAGTGTTCAAGTATTGTATTGCAATAAATTACATGTCATACAGGATGTTATTAAAAATAAATTTGGTACCAATGTAACTTTACCCTATCGGCTATAGCTAAATTTGCAGTACAAAGTAGGTATTAAGATAGTTTTTTAAAGTCACAACGTATTAATGTCCCCTACTTAGCATCTAACTTCTATAAGAAATTATTTACACCAGTCTTAGCGATAATAAATTAATGTAAAATAACCGATGAATCTATCACACAAATAGAGCTGACACTAGGAAAAAGTGACCAAATTAGGAAGTGGTCGAATTGGGAAGTGGTCGAATTGGGAAGTGGTCAAATTGGAAGGTGGTCGAGTTGAGAAGTGGTCGAATTGAACTGTGGTCGAATTGGTAAGTGGTCGAATTGGGAAGTGGTCGAATTGGGAAGTGGTCAAATTGGGAGGTGGTCGAGTTGAGAAGTGGTCGAATTGAACTGTGGTCGAATTGGTAAGTGGTCGGCTGGGAAGTGGTAAAACTGGGAAGTAGTCATAATGGGAATTGGTCATATCATAATGGACCTAAATGGTCTAAACATAAGAACTGACCCTCTTTTCCCCGTCCAGGTAGGTAGGTACTATGGCAAGGATGTTAAGTTTTGCTACGTCTATGGTCAATAATTAACACGTTGCCGGTCAAGTCGGGTAAAGCAACAACTAGTGCATTACATACACGAGTGTAAATAAGCCCCGCAGAATGGTAATGCGCGTAACGTTAGGCGTGTGTCTTCATAGTGACGTCAGTTCCTGTGCGTGTAGTTAGCAGACAAATGCAAAGTATCCAATTATCTTTGTAAGCAGTATTTCTTGGAGAAACCACGGAAAAGCTGAGTGTAATAGGCACTAAATCAGTATGTACAAGGTGACATTTAAGGAGCTGACCATATTTTAGGGAATGATAATACCCTTCATTACGAACAACTTTCCCAAATAAACTTATGGTCGCAAACGAAATAAAATTTTGGTTCCCCCATAGAAACCTGTAATCAGCTGATCGGGTCAATGTACTGAAGAACATTTTTTTTCCCTTTGCGACCAAATGTTTCTTGGACAAAGTTGCTCATATTGATGGGTACTATCATTCCTCAAATTATGGTCAGCTAATTAAATGTCTCCTTGTATAATAGTTTTTTTTGTCTGTCTATTATGAATCTTATCTTATCTATAAATAGAAATACTTAACATCAACACTCCACGGAAACCATACTGGTTCGTATGTGGATCCTTGTTTACACTATCTTAATAGATGTTTAATTTATTATTCAAATTCAAATATCAATTCAAACTCATGTCCTGTACGGATTCGAAGTTCGGCTACTTTTTATCGTCTCTGATTCACTGTAAGATCCGGTATTAATAATTAACTCCTCATCGATCAATCTATCTCTGAACCAGTAATTTTCTTCGAGGCACTTGTCATGGTCGACCTCTTTCAGGTGCTCGTCGTCTTAGTCATCAGGTGATAAAGACAACACACAACACAACTTCACAGACCTTGCTGTTAATAATTTTATCTACACACGTATCATAAACCCTCTTTACTGCGTACAAAAACCGCACGTTACGATCAGCATAATGTTAAACTACTTGGTAAAAACTCATTTCTTATCTGAAAAATGACACATTAGGACCATAATGTGTAGTTTTTCTACATATTATGACATTCAAATTTCAAACGCCAACGCCCGACTGCGTGCTGCCCCTAGTTTGTCTGTGAAGTTGGCACTGACATTCAAATTTCGAACGCCGACGCCCACCCGCGTGCCGTCCCTAGTTTGTCTGTGAAGTTGGTACTGACATTCAAATTTCGAACGCCGACGCCCGCCTGCGTGGAGTTGGTACTACAGAACAAGCTAAACAACTGCAGAGCCACAATGCCGGTCAAACATGCGGTTCCTGAACACATCAAAGAGAGCTTATGATATGTGTGTAGATAAACTAGTGTATGTAACTGTACACAATTAGGCATTAAAACTCTCGAGTGATATTAATATGAAACTCTCGAGTTTTAATGCCCTCAATTATGTAACAGTCACATAAACTACTATTGTCACTATTTATTCCTGCTTATTAATCATTATAATTAATATTGTAATATTTGTATTAGTTAAGCACAACCAATTTTAAAAGAGATCTAAAAATCAATCTGTGGGAGTTTCTACGCCCTTCTCTTCCATAGTGGTCCAATGTAGAGAAGAGGCAAAAAAATGACGTTTGCTAAGTATATGTATTTACATATTATATTATAGGTATTTACTAACTGTAATAAATAACTTTGACTTTGATATCAACTTTAAAGCACCTAGAGTTAAAGACTCTATTTTAGATTGAACATTCTTATCGGCGACTCAACTCTTATCAAGTTTCCAAAGATTTGATGATCATGTATAATCTCCCGGTTTCGTACATTTTTTAGAATAAATATATTATGTGCCTTGAGCCACTCGACTACCACTGCCTTTTTGTTGAGAGGCCTGGCTTCCTTTTTATGGTATGATGCGTATTACTATAATAAACTTCAATAAAAATGTAGCATGGAAATACAATATTCAAAACATTCACTGGTGATAATTAAATCAAAAAAATACCTAATGACACCATAAAACATTCTCTTCCTCTCTCTCTTTCACTAGCAATCACACGTGACCAACATGGTTGCTAACCGTACTACGTTTTCTTGACACAGCCCACAGCGGTAACGTCAAATATCAACTTTGAAGGGAACTGTCAATCGCATTACCTTTCTGCGGGGATAATACCTTTAACAATGGCTTATGTTTAAACGATCACCAAAAACGCACCTATTTTACTACAAATAAATTCAAAACGACCGCCAGAATTAGTAAACAACCACCAAATTGTGTTTGGATAAATGATCACAAACTTCTTTTTATGTTTTGTGTACTTAAGTTTATGTTTTAAGTATTTTTTGTTGTTCTTACGTGTTCAACCTAACACGAAGGATAAAGGGATAAACCTTAAATATATATATAATAAACCACCTAAGCTACCGCAGTATTTTGCCCCGATATTTTCTGCAACTTTTGGTGATCACCATTGACCCATTTTGGATTTTTTTTTTTTTTTGGTGATCATAATATTTGTTGCCTTTAACAATCATCAACGTGTTAAAGGAACTCGTATGGTACTGTACTGCGGTAGCCTAGGTCACGTTAACATTACTGTGTAATAGTAGGCAAGCCTATCGCTAAACAAGGGTCCCTTTATCTCATTTTGCACGTTTCCTAGAAAAAACAATGTTTTGTTTTGAATGAACTGCAAGGTTTCATTATTATATAACTGCTGTCGACCAACGCACGTGCTTATAACCTCAAACTAGAAGAGTTACACCTTTTGGACTTTGTACGTGCCTAGGATATGAATTGACGGCGTAGGGCTAGCCCCCTGCCACGCAAAATGGAGTAACTGGCTAAATGAGGGCGCAATGGTGCCTCCGCCGACCGGTATGAGAAAAACTGAAAAAAAATGGCTGTAAAACAGAATCCCTGTGGTAGACGACCTCTGTGGAGTCCCGGTTTCGAGCCCCGGCTGGAGATAAAGAAAAGATAAATCCCAGGTCTTGGGTGTTTATATGTGTGCGATTTTGCTGTTTTTGGTTATCCTAGTGTGGGGCCAGAAGCAATGTACCTATGTGTCTGTATATATAAATGTGGAATTAGGAACCTAAACTGATCCGAAAAATTACCATAATTATTCTTAAAACAAGTCTATCAGGTAAATAGGTTTTATTTACCTGATACTAAGACTTGTTTTTTTATGGCCTATTAGAATGGAAATGGTTGCTAAGGTGATGTTATAGTTTTGAACCTAATCTGAAGTCTATTGGTTGTGGTTTGCGTTCGTTTATTGTGTTTCTTTCATTATCTATTTTTATCTAGACCATAAAGTATGGTATGTAGGACATTAATGTTTATGTACTCGTACATACTAAGCTGACACAGTTAGACAGGATATGGCTAATCTGCAGCAGCCTTTACCCAAATTGATTGTAATAGTTATATCCCCAATACTACGAAGGCGAGTCAATACTATTCTCTCAATAATTTAATACAACTTTATTTTTAGTTCTTAAAGATTTTCAGAGAGTTGATTCGACTTCGTACTAGTGGGCCTTGATCGTATAAACAGTGGATGCATTTCATGCTCACACGCTCAACGCGATAGGAAAGTATTAGGAAAGGTTCAAGTTACAGTTTACTTGACCGTGTTATTAGCAAACACTGCGTAGACTGCTTATACATGTGTAAAAGATAGGCGTAGTCATATTTTAGGGGGTTGTTACTTGTTAGGTATATCATTCTAAGGAACTTTTACTGTGTAACCGATTTGATCAGAGCAACTTTATTATTCACTTCCCCATATAAACAGCTGATCACCGGGCCCAAACTGTTTGGAGAAGTGAAAATTAAAGTTGCTCAGATCAAATCGGTGGCATAGTTGAAGTTGCTCAGAATGAAGTCCCTAACTACCTCCTAAATATGGCTATGCCTTTCTGTTACACCCTGTCCCTATTCTATACTATATTTAGCGAAATCATACACTAACTAATAATAATTCATCAAGTCTAAAATAAAAGCTTTCTTCACAGTGGCGGAATTCATTGACAGGAAGAAATAGAATAAGTTTAATGAAATTGATTATTATTATTATTTTTGATGACAATATTAAGTTTGACTAGAAACTTATGAATTTATTTGATAATTTAATTTATTATATGATTTATTAATTACTGTGGACATTTTTACCAAACATGTATGCATACAGATACATACATACCTACTGTGGTTATTGATTTTTTACAAAGTTTTCGAATGATTATTGTTTGACATGTAATGTACAATTACCAATAAATTATCTTATCTTATCTTATCTTAAAAAAAACCGACTTCAAGTTCAAGCCCTATTTCTTCCTCCCCGGTCGGGGAAGTCCGGGAAAAATTATAGTGATGGGGTAAGGAACGATTAGTTCATTCTAATGTCTCAAATCAGAATTATATCTTTGATGATGGTGATGATGATTGATTCCGACCGTATTTCGGTCATGGCGACCACTTCTACTCCTAGTCGGTTTCGAGCACATGTGCCCGAACATGACCGAGCTGCCAAACCTTCCCATTGAGAGGGCTCTATGTTGCATCTTCTCATGTGTCATGTGTATTATATCTTTAAAATGTTGCGATAGCTAGTAGTATGATGTCCACCATTAATTCAGTAAAATATTTAAAATTCGAGCCTTTTACGATCGCGAAGCATGAAGAATTTCGGTCATTAACCTGTTATTACCTGTCTCTTCCGCTTCCGCGTGAATATATTTACGTCACGCTCGCTCAGGCGGCGGTGGTCATCGCATTTACGCGGGAGCGACAGAGACAGAAAATAATAGGTTAATGACCAAAATTCTTCCTGCTCCGCCATCGTAAAAGCGGAACAAGACTCAACCCGAGTAAACTTTGACAGCTCCATATAAATTTGTATGGAGTTGTCAAAGTAAACTCGAGTTTAGTATTCCGCGTTCTAGCTAGTGGCACATAAGCCTAAAGCCTTATCTAAATATAAACAAACATAAACATTTACATCTATTATCCTAACTGATCACGTCACCAGTAAAGTAAACCTAGAAAATAAATGACTTTTTTCAAGGTAACTATTCTTCTACATAAAACACCATGACTTCCCATTGCCATGCGGGCATATTGAATTGAAATGGCTTTAGTAAACCAATTTACACTAGTAAATTACTAGTTCCTTCCACAGATTAACTAATAAAATAGAATTAATGCTATCTGTGGAAATACGGAATTTCAGTGTTAGACAAAATATTTATAGATACTTTTTAGGAACTGTCAAAACGGTAATTTTGTTTACGAGCTCTATGAAATACTAGCATGTGACGTCATAGCCAAATGCTGTCTTTTAAACACAAAATCGAGTTTAAAAAATGAAACTGCTGGAAATTTCCAATTCGATATTGTTAAACGTTTCTTTTTGAAATAGATTCAGCATGAGACACGTTTCTAGATTTATGGGACTACCTTGTCACATACCATATTATACTTATTTAGTTTCGACGCCTTCTTAGTTCCATAAATAGGTATGTATCTTACGATTCAGAAGGTCATTGGTAAATTAATTGTAAACAAATGCATTGCTTTGTGTTCATTGATGATGATCAAAGTTCAAACAATGTTGTATTGTGTAACTGAACAATGATTCATTGCATTTTGCAATAGAAGCTGTAGTCAAGTTATTATCACATTTAATAATATTTTGTCGCTTAAAAACATAAAAGACCCCTCTTTTGCACGTTTTTATTTAATTTGGTATTGATTTTCAAGAAAAAATAAGAATTTAAAGTAACGTCAAACAGCACATGTTTAAAATACCCCACAGAGGAAGTGACGTAATATACTTGTTGTCAGTAAGGGACAGAGGTATGCTTCAGTCTCCTTTTCCTTTTCTATTCGAAAAAAGGAGAAGGAGATTGACGCATAGCTCTGTTCCTTTCTGACAACAACTTTTATTGGGCTATTCGACATGATATACGTGAAAATTAAACTAAAAATAAAATTAATTTATGATTTCTATTGTTATGCATTATATCACTTAATAGTTGTTTATGTGACTGATACATAATGGAGGGCATTAAAACTCGAGAGTGGGTTTATGAAACGAGCCGAGAAGGCGAGTTTCATAATAATATCACTCGAGAGTTTTAATGCCTTATTATGTACAGTTACATACACTAGTTTATCTACACACATATCATCTCCTCTCTTAGATGTGTTCAGGAACCGCATGTTTGACCGGCATTGTGGCATTGAGTTGTTTAGCTTGTTCTGTAGTACCAACTTCACAAACAAAGTAGGGGCACAGATTACTAAATAGTTAATACGATAGGGGCGGCACGCAGGCGGGCGTCGGCGTTCGAAATTTGAATGTCATAATATGTAGAAAATTTACAAATTATGGTCATAATGTACAATATTCAGATAAGAAATTAGTTTTTACAAAGTAGTTTAACATTATGCTGATCGTAACGTGCGGTTTCTGGACGCAGTAAAGAGGGTTTATGATACGTGTGTAGATAATAGTAGTTTATGCAACTATCATAAGGGGAGGCGTATAATAAGGGGTCTTAAATCACGAGTGTGTTTTTGCACCACACGAGTGTTTTAAGGCCTAATTATATACAGTTGCATTTACTACTTTATCTACACACATATCATTAGTGCTCTAAAATAGGTTCAGAAGCCATTCGTAAAACCAAACAACAAACTAATAAACAAATGACAACTGTCATGGCGGTACCTCAAAAGTCGGTAAAGCGATTTGAATGTTTCGTGTCGGTTAAGCAGTGTCACCAACAAAACTGTTCAGTTGCATGCGTCGCTAGTGTCTAGTCACACTAATGTCATTTCATATTGGGTGGGCATTAGTTTCGTGTTTTAACCACCTGAATAATTAAATTGGTGGCACTGTCAAGACAAATGTCAATTTTGACGATTCGTCGATCACAAACAAAAAATAATAATAACGTCTCGACTAATCTATTAATCGATGCGTTAAAGTAACATTTGTTTGTCAGTAAATTGCCTTATCCGCATCAATGTCTCATAATCATAATGCAGGTCATTGCCCTATGGATTCTGAGTCGATTTTAGAGCATTTATGATACGTGCGTAGATAAAAATAGTTATACATAATATGATGCCGATGTGTCGTTTGAAGATATGAGACGATGTTGAAACCAAGGAGCTGCAAAATCGTTTAATGGTTAAGAATTTTAAAAGGCCTTTATTTATTACATTTTATTATTTTTATGGCTTCCATTCTTTGTCCAAGGCAAGTTGAGACCAGTATGGTTTTAGACAGCACCACGTTATAATTAGTAAATGACACGAAGTTTCTTGGAATAACTATTGATAGCAAATTGCAGTGGGGACCCCACATAGATAAATTAGCTGGTAATTTAAGTTCTGCGGCTTACGAAGGAACATCAGACAAAACACGGATGTGGCTACATCTAGGCTAGTATATTTTAGTTACTTTCATAGTGTCATGTCCTATGGTATCTTGTTGTGGGGGAAAGCAGCGGATATTCAAGCTATTTTTATTTTACAGAAAAGAGCTATACGAGCAATTTATAATTTATAACGCACAGACTCCTTAAGAGAGCTTTTTTATGAAATTGAAATACTTACTGTAGCTAGTCAATTTATTTTCAAAAGCTTAATGTATGTACGCAAGAACCTTACAACATCTGCCAAAGTTAGCGGTAGCTGTAATATTAACCTAAGAAATAATCACAGACTACTTGCGCCCCGGTTTAGACTCGCGAAGGTTAGCGATTCTTTCAAGGGTCAATGCATTCTCTTCTACAACAAGATACCTCTGGAGATCTTGAAATTGCCATTTGAGCAATTTGAAAAGCATGTTAAAGCGACTTTGTAGAAATAGGGATATTATAATGTTCAAGATTACTGTATGGGGTTAATCTGGCTCAACACAGACCTTTTTCTTAATAGTTTTGTAAATATTTATTCCTACTTATTAATTATGATATTATAAGATTTGTATTAGTTAAGCACAAGCAATTTTTTAAAAAGATCTAAAAATCAATCTGTGGGAGTTTCTACACCCTTCTTCTTCCACAGTGCTCCAATGTAGAGAAGTGGCAAAAAATGACGATTGCTAAGTATATGTAAATATCTACAGTAATAAAGACATTTGGAATTTGGAATTTTAATTTGTCCGTCAATCCATCCGTGCGTCTGTCAAGACCTGACTTTTTCTCAGGAACGTGTGGAGGTATCAAGTTGGAATTATTATACATTTTTCAAGTCTGTGGTCCCTTAAAGTTGGCGAAAAATCAAAGATCAAAGGTTACTGCAATCAAAAGATACCGCCCGTTAATGTCACAATTGTACTTCTTAATTTGCTTGTAGTAACAAGGGTACTTGCGAGTACGCAAGGGAATCAAAACCTATAGGCTACTTGCCGTTGACCTGGAACCATGGAATTTAGCACGAAGCGAGTTCGTACAAGTAAAATAAAAATACAAAAATAGGAAATTTATCGTTCCTTCACAAGAAAATGCGATTAGTGCGGAGCCCTCGGTGTGCGGTGTGCTTGGCCGGTGTTGTTTATGGAGCTCCTTGGTTTATAAATATCAAAAACAATCCAATGTCTTCAAACACAGGTGTACACAGAAACATCTGAGAAAATACACTGCACAACTTCACGTATTTCTGTTTCGTGTAAATGAATGTAAGCCAATGTCCCCAGCGAAATGCACATTTTTACTCAAATATGAGATAGATTGAGCAAAAAAAAGGGATGAAAAAGATAAGATGGTGCTTGACTGTTGGTGAGGGGATATTGCTTAAAAACATTGATTAATCAAATGAATTGATACACCCTTTAAACATTTGTGAATTGAATGCATAAAACATGACGATAAGAAGAGCTCCGTGGTCTAATGGGTTTCACGCTTGCTTCTCAAACAGGAGATACAGGTTCGATTCCTAACCATGTACCAATGAGATAACTAATATATCTTAACTACATTATATGGACGTTCTAACGGTGATGAAAAAACATCGTGAGGAAACCTTCATTACTCCATAGCTGCGGCGTAGGGCTAGCCCCTTGTCACGCAAAATATTATTGAATATCTGTCTCAAAGTGGGCACAATTGTGCCTCTGCCACCCCGTACGGGAAAAGGCGTGACGCTATATTATGTTGTGTGACAACTCTTCTATTAGTTCCACTGAAAGAACAATTTAGATTATTTTCGATAGTTTCGGTAACATCCCGAGGGTCTTATAGCCAAAAAAATACTCCTGTTCAATAGTTGTTTAAAGACAAAAATTTATAGGATTTAATGTTTGTTTTGAGGTTAAGCAGGTTGTAACATTTTTTTACAGTAACATGGCGAGTGTTTAAAAAGTGGATTTTATGGAGTTTTAGGTTATTTATCATATCTCGAGAGTAAAAGGTTTACTGTTTTAGTTCTTGTTATGAGGAGAGTAGTTGACAGATCTGTTGCTGAAATTAACTTCCCAGGCTGGTGGTATACTATTAGACGAGCGTGTTTCTGCTCGTATACCGATTGAAGGCCGGGCCAGCTAATTCTGTTACTTACTGTACTTTCATAGACATTACATTATAGATGCATCTTCTCAAGTTAAAGTAATGTATATTTAATCATCACGTCTATTGACCTTCTGAAACTTGTTCAATTCAATTTCTAAATTAATGGCGGTCTAACATCTGGGTTAATTTCGCCAATGTCACGTGTCTTTATAGATTTCAATGTATTTGGACAAGTTATCTTTCGAGAACCTGGAAATTTTAGTATTCACTTGTTGCTCCTAAGCACTTCCCGGGAGGACGTGAAGGGCTGTAGGTTCCAAGTATTTCCTTCGGACGTGAGCACTGCCTCCCCTGAAACTTGTTAGCGAATTTAATTAATCAACCAGTATTTAACTGGAAAAGTGTTCAAAAACTTCAGATTGTGTCGGATATGGCAAAAAATAATAATTTAAATGAAATTTACACACATACTTAACCCTTAAATAGGCTTTATCATGCCGATTTTTTCATTGGTTTTTATTACCAAGCTCTATGGTTGGGAATCTGGTGGGATGTACAATCCTTCAGTGCAATTAAGGGTTAACATAGCGTCACGCCTTTTCCAATACGGGGTGGCAGAGGCACAGGTTGCGCCCTTTTACGGTGACTAATAGGGCTGGTGACGGCGTCGTTCATGTGCCCTCCCACGTGTGGCATACGTAGCCTGTTTTATTGGTAAAACTGCGGTTGCATGGCTACTAGAGACAATACTACGTTTGGCGTGACATGGTGCTTGCCTTCGGCGCAATGTGATATGAAGGTTTTCCATCAGCGTTAGAAGGTACGTCTATTATACTTTAAAAGTTATCTCATTGATACATGGTTGGAATCGGGATTCCAACTCGCATCTCTAAAGGAACAGGCGAGAGGAGACGACACTAAACCATACAACACTCACTTTAATTATAATAATAATCTTTACTCCAGGTTAACAAAAACCCATATCTATAAATACCTTAAACACAGGCATTTACATGCACGCACATGCATTGCTTCTAGTCCCACACTAGGATACCCTGTGTCGTGGGATCCAGAAACATCGACGTCACACACTTATAAACATCCAAGACCTGGGGATTTTCTTTTTCTTTATCCCCACACACATACGTGTGTATGTGTGTGGGGATAAAGAACTTTACAACTAGAGATACTACATTTATTATAAAAACACACAAAATATTATCTAACCAGCTAGGGATTTTCTTCTACGTTCTCGCTTCCCTGTAGCCTCGGTAAAGGATTTCCTCCGTCCGGTAATCTTTGGCCAGGAGCATCGTCTTCAGGTCCGCTGGCACCCGAAGTTTGAAGGACAGGAACTCCTTGGGTCTTTTTGACTCCAAAACCTCATCTGTACCTTCGCCTCCTTGAGACCAAACGGAGGATTTTTCTTCAGCTTTTCCAGGATGTGGCATTCTTGTAAGTCATTTTCACGTCGATCCTAGAAATGTATATCTGAGCTGGCTGACTTTTCTGGCCTGCTAAATCTTAGTCACCCACTGCTGGGTATAGGCCTCTTCTTCACCACGCCATCTACTCCGGGCCTGAGCCACCCGTATTCACTGCCTACCAGCCATGATGACGATGTCGTCTTTCCATCGGGACTGTGGTCTGCCCACTGGAGACTAGCGGTTCTGGGTAGCCATTCTGTTAGCGCATTGGTCCAACTGTCGTAATCTCTCCTCGCCAAGTGTGCTACCCACCCCTGCTTCAGTCTCGTGATTCGCTTGCCGGCGTCGATGATCTTAGTGCGAACTCTTATATTGAGAATACGATTCTGAAGTCTGTGCCTAGCATGGAACACTCGTTAGCCCTTTGTGCGTCTTTGTTTCGTGCATGTTCGGCTTTGTAACCGTCCATGTTTTGGCACCATACGTAAGCGTGGGAAGGACACATTGGTTGTAATCCCTGGCTTTGAGAGATCTTCGACTTGAAGACATCTTTGAACTTCCCGACTTTGTTTGGTGCATGTTTGGCTTTGTAACCGTCCATGTTTTGGCACCATACGTAAGCGTGGGAAGGACACATTGGTTGTAATCCCTGGCTTTGAGAGATCTTCGACTTGAAGACATCTTTGAACTTCCCGACTTTGTTTGGTGCATGTTTGGCTTTGTAACCGTCCATGTTTTGGCACCATACGTAAGCGTGGGAAGGACACATTGGTTGTAATCCCTGGCTTTGAGAGATCTTCGACTTGAAGACATCTTTGAACTTCCCGACTTTGTTTGGTGCATGTTCGGCTTTGTAAGCGTCCATGTTTCGGCACCATACGTAAGCGTGGGCTGGACACTTTGGTGCCTTTGGTTTACTTCCTGTGCCTTCCTGTAACTAGACGCTGATGGGTCCGTTTGCGCGCCAAACTTAGATGATCGTAGGCCAAACTACATTAAACATTAAACTGAGGAAGTCCTGAGGGAAGCCCAGGGACAATATATGTATGGAGCGATAAAAACACAGCCGTTAGGTAAACTCGTATATTTGACAGAGAACAAATATGGCAAACAGCGGGTAGTCGTCAGAGAATAATATCGAACTACCTACTTACATACATCACATAAACATTTATATACAGGCTCATACATTGCTTTTGGCCCCACACTAGGATAACCTGTGTCGTGTGAACCAGAAACAGCGACATCACACACATATAACACCCAGAACTGTTTTTTGACGTGATAACGTCTTATAAATTGCCAGCTGCACGCACGAAAAAGCATGACTCATTGTCACGTTCCGCCTGAGCCGAGCATGCAAGCGAGAACGCGGGACAAGCGATAGAGAGGCACGAACGGCCTAAGCGTTTCTTATGACGTTATCACGTAAAATTATCGTCCGTAAACCGACTTTATAGACATCCAATTTTTTTTAAATCCCCAGCCGGAGATCGAATTCGGGTCCTCTCGCATGGTAGGCAGAGCCACAATTGCTGCGCCACAGAGCTCGTCAAATTCTGCCAACTGTCAATTTGAACCCGCGATTTTTACCAAAAAATCTGTATTTACATCGCTTAAGAGAATCGTGTAGGCGCGAGCCTCCATACAATAATCGGTAACCTTTTTCACCCCTTAAACCTTGTCCGATTTTCACAATTTTTTCACATGTTTGAGATACTATGGAAATCTATGCTCGTGCGTTTTGTTTTTTTTTAAATATTTTGTATTTTGGTAAATATAAGTACCTAAACATTCACTTTTTTGACCAAAAAAAACCCTCCAGCATTTTATTTATTTTTAGGGGTGGGTTTAGGGGTAGAAAAACGTTACCGCCCAAAAGCATAATTCGGCCGAAAATTTAGGCAATTGCGCTCTTATAGCTCTGAGATAGCTTGTATTTTGGTAAATACCTACTCGCGCCGAGTTCTGTCGCCATTCGCTCGTCTTAAGATGTCCGCATCTATTGCATGCATATGAATATGCATGAAATTGATATTCGTGAAAATGAAAGCAAACATTATTTTAATGCAGGTTCTGTATTCTGTACCACGTTGGACTTGATTAATCGGTAGGTAATATTTGTTTAACATTGTATGCCCATCAATCTTGATATACCAAGTTCTCAATCCACTTGCATCTGTTGCATCATCAAACATGGCAATTTCATGCGACCTGCAACGTGATAAAAAGCAGAAGCCAAGTAAATGTTTACAAAAAAGTTCATTGTCTGAGCCCAGCACATAATTCACATTTCTCTGTATATTTTTGTTCTGAAAATACAGTATTTGATTGAGGCAACGTAAACTGAAATCTCGAATTACCATATGCGGGTAACAAAACAATAGGTATAATCACAACAACCTCGGAGGAACATCTGATTTTACAACACTGGCCAATGAACTGACTTATAATAAGGATGTAAAGGAAAGGTTGAAGGTGGGGCACCCCGGCATCGGAACTTGACAATGTCACCTTCCTTTTTTAGGGTTCCGTACCCGAAGGGTTCCAAACGGGACCCTATTACTAAGACTCCGCTGTCCGTCCGTCCGTCCGTCCGTCCGTCTGTCACCAGGCTGTATCTCAAGAACCTAGCTAGCTAGAGAGTTGAAATTTTCACAGATTATGTATTTATGTTGCCGCTATAACAACAAATACTAAAAAACAGGATAAAAGAAATATTTAAGGGGGCTCCCATACAACAATTCTTTCAATACCACATACAAACTTATGGATGCACCTGGTTACGTACATGGAGTGTGAAAGTAACCGCACCAATAACTTTGTAAACAATATTTAGCTGTGTAAAATCCAAACTATTCACTCCACACCATCGCTTCCATTGAACGGTGGTACGGAACCCTTCGTGCGCGATTTTGACTCGCACTTGACCGGTTTTATTTTTATATTACTTTAAGAGGTAAAGGAATTCTAATTAAATAGTCACCAAGTCACCGAGACGTTTCTGAAGAGCCCATACTCGGTAGGATTGCGTTATTTTATCACAGGTTTCATGTTACCACCATCCACTTCCATCATCAGAACAGCTCGATACCCTCACTATAAGAGCAATGTTTTGGTCACGTTAAAACAAATCAAACGAGTCCAAACTTGACGGGTTTAGTAGTATTTATTACAGAGTTCCTGTGACCACCATCCGGCTCCATCAAAAGATCAGCTCAATACCTACCCTCACTAATCCATTAACTACTGACCGAGACGATTCTAAAGAGCCCAAACTCGGTAAGATTGAGTTATTTTATTACAGAGATAATATGACAGCCATCCGGCTCCATCATCAGATCAGCTCATTGGTATCATAATATTGCATTGTCAGCGAACTTATATAATTATTCCAAATTTTAGCTCAATCGGAACCCGGGAAGTAGTTTATTAAAGTTGAAATATTTGTTTACATAGTTATTTTATCTACACTCGTATCATAAACCCTCTTTACTGCGTCCAAAAACCACACGTTACGACCATCATAATGATAAACTTCTTGGTAAAAACTCATTTTTCATCTGAATATTGATACTTGATTGATTATGACCATAATGTACCAAAATTTGTCAAATTATTTTACATTTTACATTAAAATTTCGAACGCCGACGCCCACCTGCGTGCCGCCCCTAGTTTGTCTGTGAAGTTGGTACTACTGAAAAAGCTAACCAACTGCAGAGCAATAATTAATGCCACAATACTGGTTGAACATGCGGTTCCTGAACACATCAAAGAGAGCTTATGATATGAGTGTAGATAAACTAGTGTATGTAACTGTACATAATTAGTCACATAAATTACTATTATTACTTACTTCCTTAGTTACAGGTGAACCTAGAATGACAGCCAGTGTAAGGAGGACTAACCGAGCAACATTATCTTTTTTTTCACAATAAAATTAACAATAAATTCGAATGCGGTGCGGAATTTTATTTCTTTTTATCTCGGTAATTTCGGAAGAATTTTCTATCAAGCAAAAGTAATCAAATTGCACTTTATACATCATTGAATAAATGCTTACGCTCATGATCAAGAAACTAGTCGAAAAACCAACGATGCGTTATTTGAGATTTAAAAAAGTTTATTTAGTCTAAAGCGTTGCCTTAAGTCGGTATTTGTATGTATGTCTAAGTACGCTTTAGTTTTCCTACGGGTCTTGTAGATGGTGAATCTCAATAAATGACATAATACGTGCTCTTAAGAATACTTTTATTTGACTGGTAAGGACTTAAGTCTAGTATTATTACATAGAAAGTCTTAAATAAATTGAAGCGTAATTAAGTAGACTTAAAGACGACTCATAAAAACTGGAAAACACTGGATAACTCCGGCTCACAACTTCGATCGCGAGGCAACACTATCCTCTGAATATCTTTTAAACTCAACATCGTGTTTGGAGTTGTCAAAGTTATTCAGAGAATAGTCTTAACTTGAGATCGAAGTTGTGGGCCTAAATGCTTCTAGAGACTTTTTAATATAAAAGTTGTTAGTTTTGACTCCTTCAGAATTCCATAATATACAGGATGTTCAAGCCAAATGGGTCAGTATGGAGAAGTCAGAAACTATAAGAGATAGCGAAATTTGTTCTCAGGAACCATGCCCGTCGATTTTAGATTTAATAATAATGACATTCAAACTTAAAAAAAAAAACTCATACATAACCGAGAATCGCACCTGGTCAACATTCTTTATGTAATCGCGTGTAGTATTTGTTTGTAAGATTGATCCTGAAAGTATATGGACCAAGTTTTGATATGAAATCTTGTGTAGTTTACACAAGATTTCATAGCAAAATTAGACTGAAATGTCCACAATTTAAATAATTTGCAAAATGTCGTCATTAATATGAATCGGTCATCATTATGGGTTCATAATGATGACCGATTCATATTTATGACGACAGTAAATGTGATTGATTGATGTGGTTACATCAATCAATCACATTTACTGAAATAAAATAATTATCTTATTGTTGGGTTTTTCTTTCAATTACTTAAACAATATTAAAAATGTGTTGCTTGTGACTTATGAATCACACTATCAACAATCACAACAAAAAACTTGCAGATTTATCTTAAAACTGTTTACAGAGACTTTGACCGAGTTCGATTCCCGGTTATGTATGAGAGATTAAAAAACATTGAAGCCATTATTATTAAATCTAAAATCGAAGCCATGGTTCCTAAGAACAGATGTCGCTATCTCTCATAGTTTCTAACTCCTCCCTACTGACCCATTTGGATTAATCACTCTGTATATTCCAGTTCCTTAAATCACAGCAGCTCTCAGAATGTTTGCAGCTTGACTCTAGTTTATTTATCAGCCTGACACGAAACCCACTGTTGGCTATAGTCTCAAGAACACGCCATTCAACTAACTCCTCTGCAACCCGTGCCCAGCGTTTTCCTGCTATACTCGTAGTCATCAGACCATCTGCCTACTGGGGGGGTCACCACAATCTTCTTCCGATTCTAATTAGGTTCAAAACAGGAACATCACCATTTCCATTCCAATTCGCCATAATTGGCTTTATTTACCTAATGTTGTTTTAAGACGGTCACGGTAATTTTGCGGATCAAATTAGGTTCCCAATCTAAATCGGCATAAGACGTTGTGGTGATCTTTGGCCTCTTCTGGGCCACGAATTGTGTTTTTGCTATTTAGGACTATTATGTATTTATTTATCAATGGTCCCCAGCGCAGCCCTAACCTCACCAAACCTCCCATCATCATACATCCTATAATTCCATCCAAAACTCCTTTGAGTACCATTTCTGTTGAAACTTGGAGTTGACGCCAAAGACCCTCCAAACTTTGACGGCGTTGATGGCAAAGAATCATTGTCAGGGATATATGACTCCTGGCTCAGTGATGCTTCTGGTGATAGAGCCAGGTTTCTGGACATGTCCTCAAACTCTTTGAGTTGCATGGCACTGCACAGTGGCGTCTCCACTTGCTCGACTGTGTGAAGGTTTTCTTCGTCGATGACGTACGCTTCGTTTTTCTTTGAGTAGCTGCAAGTTTATAAGCCTCACATTTAACATGTTAACATTTGGACGTGGTTGTGCTACAATGCTTTTACTTCTGTAAGATTTACACACCCTTTTTTCCAGTTTTCGCTAAATCAAATCCACTCTACTTTTGAACAATTTTCGCATTTGATTTAACGAATAATGAATACCGAGTAGTTAAAATAAAATTTTCAAGAGTTTGAGAATATCAGATGTTTTTCAAACTAAAACGAGTTATTTCTAGAGATCTAAAAGGAATATTTATATGGTTCTTGGCATTCTTAAAACTCAGTTGATAATTCCAATTTATATTAGCGCTACCTTTGCGAGTTAAACTTTTTTACAGACAAAACTTGACAGATAAAATATTATGCAATGACGTTAGAAGTGGCAATCTTCTGCCGTTGTGCCCCACCGAGCGACGTAACCGTCATGCTGCAGTGTCTTCTGCTATGAACTTTTTTGTGACCACGAATCGGGTTGCTATTTTTATCGATCAAAAATATTTACGGATTAACAAAGTTGTCTCAAGATTAGTGCAAACGCCATTACTATCTTTCGGAGGGGGACAGTTGCTTACGTTGGAAATACTTGGATCCCACCACCCTGCACGTCCTCCCAGGGTAGTGCTAACGAGCAAACAATCAACATAAAAATTTCCAGATTCTCTGAAGAGACCCTTACGAATACAGTGAATTCTACAAACCACGTGACATTGGCGATATTACCCCCATTTGTTGTTACCGCCATTAGTTACGAGATTGAATTACTAACTTTCAGCCGCAAAGTTTGTCACCATTCCACTACACTTTAACTCACTTTAGAACATTCTTGAAGCGGTATCCCCAGATGATCTCCTTAGACAAGTAAGAGGTTCTGCTCTGCGTTACTGTTCCCATATTCTTGGAAGAGCCAGTCAGGCAGACGACTATCTCGAACCTGAAACAATTAAAAATATACTTCAATGTTCTACTCTACCTCATTTACTAACTTAAATCCACTAAATGGTATCTGTGGATCGGATCGGAGTAATTAGATCAACTTTGCTCGTCTTCCAACCTCACTAGAATCTAATCAACATGGAATACGACCTCCTCTGTGGCGTTGACGACCTCTGTGGCGCAGCGGTAGTGGCTCTGACTACCATGCGAGAGGTCCCGAGTTCGATCCCCGGCTGGGGGTAAAAAAAAAACCGCAGATCTTGGATGTTTATATGCGTGTGACCTCGCTGTTTTTGGTTCCCACGACACAGGGTATTTGTCTGTAAATGTTTGTTTAAACTCGGAAATGGTTAATAATTTGGTCTACTCAGACCCCGATTTTAAAAGAATCAGACATCCGCTTTCGAAATATAACTTTAATTGGCACAAGTTGAATCTGGCCAGCTCCACACAAGGGTGATAGTACATTACTGTCGCGGTCTGTAATGACTGCGTTGCTGGTCGCAGTGTTGGCGGCCGAAAGCGCAGCATAGCGCAGCTCACGGACTACACAGCGCGATCAGCTTTGCAGCATTTAATGGACAAGCTGGAATAAATGCCGAGACCGAAGGTCGAGGCTTTTATAGCGCGGACATCAAAGGCTGCAATGGTGACCAAGCTTATAGGCCGAGAGCGTAGCTAAGCTAACCTCGAGGCCTTCATAGTGTGGCCAGCAGTGCAGTCATTGCGGACCAAGGCTTGTATAGTAATTTACTCAAATAATGCGAGTAATTAAATAAAACCAGCTTATTATAAAATTGAGTCAGTTTTTTTCTTTTTTGTCATACATAACCAAATTCTGAATATGCTTTTTTGCGCTACCTTTTTTTTTACCATTTTCGAAGCAAAGCTCGACAAACATGGAATTTGACAGGAAATTTCCGGTCGCTAAAACACGACAGTAATGGATTTTCACAGGAAAGTGCCGGCACCTTTTCTGGCTCCTCCAAGTAGCGCGGCAATGTCGACTTTGCCCAAAGAAGGTTTTCAAAATAATGAGCACATTACTAGCTTTGTTTGCGTAAAACTAGTAATGAACCCCTCAGTAATGCATAGTTCACCTGTAATGAACCCCTCAGTAATGCATAGTTCACCTGTAATGAACCCCTCAGTAATGCATAGTTCACCTGTAATGAACCCCTCAGTAATGCATAGTTCACCTGTAATGAACCCCTCAGTAATGCATAGTTCACCTGTAATGAACCCCTCAGTAATGCATAGTTCACCTGTAATGAACCCCTCAGTAATGCATAGTTCACCTGTAATGAACCCCTCAGTAATGCATAGTTCACCTGTAATGAACCCCTCAGTAATGCATAGTTCACCTGTAATGAACCCCTCAGTAATGCATAGTTCACCTGTAATGAACCCCTCAGTAATGCATAGTTCACCTGTAATGAACCCCTCAGTAATGCATAGTTCACCTGTAATGAACCCCTCAGTAATGCATAGTTCACCTGTAATGAACCCCTCAGTAATGCATAGTTCACCTGTAATGAACCCCTCAGTAATGCATAGTTCACCTGTAATGAACCCCTCAGTAATGCATAGTTCACCTGTAATCCATCATGTTCTCGGCGGATAAGTCAAAAAGCGGACTCTCTGGGCCGATGACATGCACCACTGTTATAGGCCACAGCAGCAGCGCGTTGGCCTGCTTGAGCTGCAGCTGGTGAATGTAGTTCTGCACCGTCTCACCTTCCAGGGTCCTACGTATACATACAAATTTATACACAGGCTCATACATTGCTTCTGGCTCACACTAGGATACACCGTACCGTGGGTACCAGAATCTGTGACGTCACATACATATAAACATCCAAGAGCTGTTTTTTTCTTCCCCAGCCGGGATGCGAATCTGGGACCTCTCGCTTAGACAGCGTAAGGCCATATTAATTAGGGTATAGCCACAGACGTTCTTTCGCTTTATTTAGGATTCATGCACACCAGTAGTGCTGCCGCAGCGATGCAGTCACTATCTCTGTCCCGTACGCGTCACGTCCACGGGTTGCCTGATAAAACTCGAATAGCAATGGTATATTAATTGCTCCCAGGGCGCCAAATGCCGTATTCGATAGTCAGTTTTCAAACAAAAGAAGCGCCGCCGACAAGCCAAATATTTCTTTTGAGGCTCTTGCGAGCAATCGATACACTATAGCTATCCAAGTTTTATACGCGATGGTCTGTCGCGGCGCCAAAGCGAAATTGCTGCTTTGCTGACGAGAAATGCTACCTACGGAGGTAAGGTACATTATTGTGTGGGGACGGGTCCCGTACATAGCTGCGAAGAACACCATCCAGTGCGAAGCACGCTGTTGCAAAAAAATTAAGGTTAGTTCAAAGTTTCGAATGGTTGTAATTGCGAAGGTACGTAGACGCGGAGAACGGTTATGCGAAAACCTTTTGACTGCTTCATAGTTTCGAACGCTTGATTATTAAGGAAATGCTTGGATCCAACAGCCTGCAAGTGCTATCTGGGTGGTGCTAACTAGAAACAAAGCAATCTGTTGACGTTACTTTTTAGGTTCACGAGACAAAACATTTGGGTAAGCGAAGCTAACACTAGGCCCACACACCCACAACCCGGCAAATAATTTGGTAGGGACCACATCTTCCACGTACTCAAAATAGATTGGAAGCGTGGCATCGCCGATGGAATGTAACATAAAATTCTAAAGATTTTGACAAAACGTTCCCGAACACCACCCAAAAAAAAACAAAAAATGACAGAGAATGCTTTTTCAGCAATCATCGCGAAGGAGAACACAATGAGCACTATTGATTATATTCGATCAATAGCATTAAATACACGTATTTTTAGGGTTCCGTACCCAACGGGTAAGAACGGAACCCTATTACTAAGACTTCGCTGTCCGTCCGTCCGTCCGTCCGTCCGTCTGTCACCAGGCTGTATCTCAAGAACCTAGCTAGCTAGAGAGTTGAAATTTTCACAGATTATGTATTTCTGTTGCCGCTATAACAACAAATACTAAAAAACAGGATAAAAGAAATATTTAAGGGGCTCCCATACAACAATTCTTTCAATACCACATACAAACTTATGGATGCACCTGGTTACGTACATGGAGTGTGAAAGTAACCGCACCAATAACTTTGTAAACAATATTTTGCTGTGTAAAATCCAAACTATTCACTCCACACCATCGCTTCCATTGAACGGTGGTACGGAACCCTTCGTGCGCGATTTAGACTCGCACTTGACCGTTTTTTTTATATATTTACACAATTAAAATACCCTTTAAACTGAAATAACTATATGCTACATTATGCTTCGTATTGTGTTTTTTTATGTACAACATATTTTTTATTACGTACCTGGTCAAATAGCGAACCAACACAACTAGACTTAAATAATTGTCTCTCGGGAACACAGAAAGTAGCGTCTTCAGATTGTATTTGTTCCTCGTTAGCATTACCCAGGGGACACGTGCAGGGTGGTGGGATCCAATTATTTCCATATTATCCAAGCATTCGAAACTATAAAGCAGTCAAAAAGGTTTTCGCACAAACGTTCCTTCGCAAAAACGACAATTCAAAACTTAATTGTTTTCGCAACGGCGTGCTTCGCACTAGCGATCTTCGCAGCTACGTACGGGACCCTATGGGGACATTTACGAACGGGTACGGTACATAGTACGAGCACATGAGTAAAGAAACGGAACAGAGACAAAGATTCTTACAACCACGCCATCGTTGTAGGTAACCTGCAGCATGGTCATCAGCCCCTGTGACGCGTACGCGCCGCCACCGGATAAAACCGGTTTACGCTCGTCCGGGATGATGAAAAACGGAGGGCCTACACTGCATAAATCACGTATTCTTTGTTTCATCACTTACCTTATGTAATTTTTTTTTTAATCTTATTTATTTTATAAGCCTTACATCTTATGATTAAGTCAGCTTAAAAATAATTAACAAAGTTACAGTGCTTACAGTATTACTTTAACAAAAGAAAATAACATTAATGTAATTGTTTTAAGTGTAATAAACAGCAAATAGCTGTTAAAGTGTTAAGAAGTGTACGTTTTGGAATAGTACACACAATGGTAATAACAGTACAGTAAATATACTGTACTGTTTGTATAAACAATTCGAGGAAAAGAAAAGATACCTATCTCATACTTCAATTTTGCTGTTTGGTTTCCGAATAGTCATTTACATATGCATATATTCATGGATATATTCCCATAAAGGGGTAGCCAGAGCTGCAGGTTCACATAAGCAATCCTACAGCCACGTTCAGCTATTTATTTTATTCTCTTTTGCCTACTAAAATAGGTAAGATTTTGCACGCCCCTTCAAAGGTTTGTCTCTTTTCCTCTTCCCTACTCATGTGGTACGAGTAACTAACCTGATAGGTTTCAGCATGTAAGCAGTGATGCTGCTACGTATGAGGTGCACATTCACCAGATCCCACACACGGAACTGAAGACACAGCTCGCCGTCTCGTAGACATACCTAATATATTTAAAAGATAGAAGAAGATTCATAACTGTTATTACATGTCCGGCAGGTTAAATTACATTGGAGAACTAACAATGCTGAGAAAAATGGGAAATATTTAACTGCACATCAAAAATACTTATTTGCACAGCAAATATCCAAATTACAAATGTCTTTATTACTGTAGATATTTACATACACTTAGCAATCGTCATTATTATCAGGGCAAAATGCTGCGGTAGCTTAGGGTAAAGGGGGTGAGCGAAGCGATGCCCCTATACAGGTGTCTCATTGAAATCGGTCAGTATGGGAAAGTCTAAAACTATAAGACATACGAAGATCTGTTCTTAGGAACCATGTCATCGATTTTAATAAGATGAAAAACTGCATTCATACATTTGAAAAAAAACCTGTACTCGGCTCGGGAATCGAACCCGGTGGTTTTGAAAAAAAAAACTTAGACTATTTCTGTTTAGATATCGATTGTGTAGGTCTTAAGCAGTAAAAGGCTCTATGAAACATGATGTCTAAAATGAATAAAATGCATTGTTTTCACATACTTTAATTTATTTTAGTAGGTGTTCGAGGTGACCACCGTTTTTTCAATACAATATTCAACACGTTTAGGTAACGATCTTACAATTGCATTTTGTATTTTCATGTGATGAGTTTGCGTTAAAATTGTCTCTATGGTTGCTTTTACGTCTTCAACGGTGTTATAGCTTGTTTTGTACACTTCATCCTTAACGTAACCCCACAAGAAATAGTCAAGAGGCGTTAAATCACACCTACTAAAATAAATTAAAGTATGTGAAAACAATGCATTTTATTCATTTTAGACATCATGTTTCATAGAGCCTTTTACTGCTTAAGACCTACACAATCGATATCTAAACAGAAATAGTCTATGTTTTTTTTTTCAAAACCACCGGGTTCGATTCCCGAGCCGAGTACAGGTTTTTTTTCAAATGTATGAATGCAGTTTTTCATCTTTTAAAATCGATGACATGGTTCCTAAGAACAGATCTTCGTATGTCTTATAGTTTCAGACTTTCCCATACTGACCGATTTCAATGAGACACCCTGTATACTTCGTGTTAGATTGAACATGCAAGAACAACAAAAAATACTTAAAACATAAACATGAGTACACATAAAATAATTAAAACATAAAAAGTGTTTTTGCTGATCCTTTTTTGCTGTGCAAATCAGTAATTTTGATGGGCGATTAAATGCTAGCCTTTAAAAGATAGAAGAAGATTCATAGCTGTTATAAAATGTCCGGCAGATTAAATTACATTGTAGAACTAACAATGCTGATTAAAAATAATGACACGAATAACGTGTTTATGCGTAAGAAACTCTGTTCTTCCACATTCACCGAAACTTTATGAATAGTCTAGTTAAAATAAAAACGTATCGGGTTAGTGGCTTTATGGGGGACAATCTCTATTTCGTTTACCCTGCATTGCTTCTGGCTTACAACTTGGTACAATTCGTGTTACTACAAAGTTATTAAACATAGTTTAACTCAAAACAAAGGTTGAATCCCTTACAATTTTGTATTTAAATAATTGTTGAACTGCAGGTTAATTTTTGTAGCAAGAGCCTTCTGTGTTTTGGGAACCAGAAACAAAACGTACGTAATTTGTTGACTCCGTTCCGTTACGTTGTTTTGCTGCTACTAAATTGTCAGGAGTATTGTAACTAGACACTTGTTTCCATACAAGTTGCACTCAACAATCGCCATCCGCCCAGAAAATGTATGCGCTTTGACATTTACAAACGAAATTGATCACGTGACATTTCACGGCAAATGTCAAATCGCAGACAGTTTTTGAGTACCCCTCCACCAAGCTGAGCCAGCGTGGTGGAATACGGCTCAATCTTACTCGTAGCTGGGTAAGACCCTGAGCCCCTCGGCGGGGACATTAATTGCCTCATTTATTGCCTAGTGGGCTATTTATTAATCAATGCTTCTTCGACAAGTATTTACCACAGCTTTATGGCTGAAGCCCACTGAGTTCACATGCCGGTTTGGTCTGATTAGCTTGGTGAACAGCAAACTGGTCAGACCACCAGACAAGGCCGTTCCAGCAACTATCTGAAATCATCAGGAAAACAGCAATGAATATCAGTCTTCATTTTATTCTACGTCTCTATTTTTTTTAGAAATCATTCAAAAATTTACCCTCGGGCCGAAAACTAGGTGCGTTATTTCTGCATGTGTGTGGGTATTGTGTGGCAATGGCGACTTAGCGCTCAAACGGGTGGACAGATTTTGATGCGGTTTTTTCAATTGGTTCTAGATTTCACTGCGATGCTTCTTAGCCCTGTTTTATCAAAATCGGATCATTAGTTCAAAACTTATGAGCTTCACAAGGAAACAAGTGCACCAAATTTTAGACTCTTATTTTAGGTATTGTGTTGAGGTTGTTCCAATTTATTTATTTATAATTATTAAAAGTTACATTGTTACGTATCATTCTTAGACATGAGAATCGTAGAACCTGACAAAAAATTTGACAATTTAGCGACAGGGGACGACACAATCCTTTCCATCATCAGCATGTCTGTGATTCCACATGGTTGTTCTAGCTGTTATTATCTTAGTCGAAGTTAATGTTTTATATGATTTTGTTACGAAATTTGAAAAAAATATATTTTTTTTCAACAATTTTATTTTTTATTTTAAATCATGTGTTTAATAATGATAATAATAATAATACCTTGGAAACGATTTACACACATTGATCTAGACTGAAACTAGGATTCCCTGTATCTTGGGTACTAGTCAACGATACACATAGATAAATATTATACTTAGATAAATAAACAACCATGACTAGGGTACAAACATCCGTTCTCATCAAACAAATATTTGCCCCCACCGAGACTCGAACCCGGGACCCTTGGCTTCATAGGCAGGGTCACTGCCGACTCGGCCATTCGGGTCGTTCCATACCTAGTCAGTCCTTAAGTTCTGTCACAAGGTTTTTGATAGATAAAACTCAGCAATAAACTTTTTCTTATTCGTATTATACATGATTAAAAAGCTTATTTTATACGATTCAAATTGCAATACCATTTTGTACGATTATCGCAATATGACAAAAAACCTTATAACTTGAGACAATCGCGAACCCAAAACACGCCGCAACTGACAAAAATACCACTTACCACAAATTTAATAAAAAAACAGTGTTCCAGATAACCAAAAAGCTTTTTTTTATTAATTCTGAAACCTCGATTTTAGACCATGCTTAACAACTAGCATTTGATTTTCTGTTAGCTTTCAGTTCCAACTGCTCCCAAAGAGAACTTTACGTACTTTTTACGTTTTCAGAAAAACGTATAAAAATGATCATGTGGGAAACAAGTACACTACGTAAAATGTGAATATGAAAATTAGTTTTACCCAGACTTAGTTATCTTATGCTTCAAAATGAAGGTAACGGGTTCAGGGAGGGTTCTGACTAAAATCTCACGTAAGTTTGAAAGGTTTTAAGAGTCATGGAAAAAAGATAAAGTGAATCACGTCCGTATTTTTGATTGGGTAAAAAAGTGCAAAATCTCTGAAGAAACTAGCATTTGTGTAATATGGCTTTAAGCATTTAAATCCAATAATCGTTCTAATTTATCAGTATTTAATGAGCTATCAAACCATATATAGTATTAAATAAAACAAAACTTGGTATTATTTACTATGCGGCAAAATATTTGTGAAAGAACTTATGGACCGACTAGGTATATAATGAATAAATAAATTTTCTATATATCTATTTATTCCACTGTATCTCCTCAGGTACACCGCCAGACAACTGGATTCTATGCAACCGGCGTTTTTTGTCTTCTTGATACCCTCATTGTGTCGGCGAATCTCTCCCTATCCCCTGACCCCCTTAGAATCCTAAACATTGTGATATAATTACCTCCAACACCATTATAATGATGGCTTCAGGACACTCCTCGTTGGGATACCTGGTGCCGTAACCGATGGTCATCTGAGAAAAGAAATAATCATTTATACGTAGGCACATGCACTGCTTCTGACCCCTCCCTAGGATACCGTGTGTCGTCGGAAACAGTAACAGTCACATATATAAACATCCAAGAGCTGGTGTTTGTTTTGAACCCAGGACCTCTGGCTTTGGAGGCCGAGTCGCCAAAGCGGTCGTCAATAAGATTTCACTAATGTTCCACGGTATAGCAATTATCCAGTATTTGGAAGTTCTGGGAACCCCTTGGCCGAAGCATCTAGCATGTGTGATGTGAACAACTGACTGATCTTTGGCAAGCTAAGAGTCAAAGTCAAAGTCAAAATTTCTTTATATAATAAGAAGATAATTTGTCTCTTCTAGAAATAACTTTCTTTAGAAAATAATAGTATAATTGTACTCTATTAATGTCCCCACCGAGCGGCACAGGGCTTTACCCGGATAAGAGCACGATTGAGACATACTCCCCTCCCATGGAATCAATAGGTCTTGTTGTGTCAAACCTAATGAGCCAAAACTCGACGGGTTTTCTAGTAAGCATCGCAGGGGTTCCGCGACTCGCTGTTCCGAGCGCCTCTCGAGCTGGTCTCACCTGGGTCTCAACAGCCATCATCAGCAGTCCAGCGAAAGAAGACGTCCCAGTCACACAATGCTCTTTCCCATCCCCGATGTCGTCCTGATAAGACCTGGTGACAGTGTACCAGATGGCAGCGAAGAACAACCAGAACAGAAAGTGGGCAACCACCATGAAGAGGATCAGGAAACGCCATTTGCTGTTGATCTGAACATGTAGAGAAAAGTCAGCTTAGATAGTTTGGTCATGTAGAAGCACAGATCACCCCCAATGGGGGTGATCTGTGTGTAGAAGGAATGAATGGAAGGAGATTTACGAAACAGATTTAAACAGCGGGTGTGAATGGAGGGAGCCGTCGGACGAGGACGCCCAAGTAGGTAATAATAAAACCTTGGACACTATTTGCACACATTGATCTAGCCCCAAACTAGGATTCCCTGTAATCTTGGGTACCAGACAACTATACACATACTTTTATAGATGAATATTATACTTAGATAGATAAAGAAACATGACTAGAGTACAAATATCCGTTCTCATCAAACAAATATTAGCCCCCACCGGGACTCGAGCCCGGGACCCTTGGCTTCGTAGGCAGGGTCACTGCCGACTCGGCCATTCGGGCCGTAAGGTTCTTTATAGACCAAATTGACGATCTATTAGTGAAGAGGTGAATAAGAAGTGCCCGCACCGGCGAGCTTGTATGGAGAGGTTTATAAATGTTGAGGAAGCGAGAGATGTATGTCAGGATCGAAGCAAGTGGAGGTCTTTAGTCTCTACCTACCCCTCGTACCTAGGTGATTTCCGACGAGCGATATTTTTATTCACGAGAGAGCGAAGCGAGCGATGCGATTAGGAAATCATTGTGCGAGGAAATAAAAAATCTACATATATGAACTAAACAAGAAATGAGTAAAATGGCGGGTATATTTTGAATACTATGCGCGCTCAATATATCTATAGTCAGCGCCACCGCTCATGATAGTGGGCGATGTTCAAAGCCAATATTGATGGAAAACCGCAAATCGATGATCGGATAGTCGTTTGGTATTCCTCCCGCCACGAGTTATGAGCGGTGGCCTTGAATGCGCAGTAGTCACTTTTCAATACCTGTTCTGTTATGCGCAGTAATTCCCGCCAACGTCGCCAGCGCTCTTAATTCGTGGCGCGAGGTATACACGGTTACTTTAGGTTAAAGCAATAATTTTGAGCTGTAAGTCTTAAAAATATTCCAGTGGGGGGAGATTGAGCGTTACGCGCACATTTGTCGCCTCAGATACACTGAGGCTTTACTTAAACGTTAGAATGTCCACGATGTTACTTACGACAGTGTTGACAATGTCTCTCATGTATTTAATGGACTTCCGGGGAATGTGGTTCCGGCCTGGGACATTCTCTTCCCCGTCCTTGAACACGACTCTTCTGGAGCGCTTCGGACGACCTCTTCTGAGCCTGCGGTTTGGATAATATTTATAAAGGCGTAGACATATTTTAGGGTGTTGTAAGAAACATAATTCTAAGCCAATTGTACATATGTACTATGAGACCGATTTAATCATAGCAACATTATTTTTCACTTATCACTTCTCGTCTTCTTTTGCACACTTTGGGCCGGGCGGTCAGCTGATTTATATGGAGGAGTGGAAAGTAAAGTTGCTCTGATCAAATCGCTTTCATAGTAAAAGTTGTTCATGATGCTAACCCTCAAATATAACTACACCTTTCTGTCTCTGTAAACGGAAAAATTACGGCAAGATGTATGTAGGTATATGCAGAAACTTTATATATGTAGATATGTACGAGTATAAGAAACCTGATATATCGATATCATTTATGTACTCAGTGATGTTTGGATCATAAATTATTATCTATCTTTTCCTTTTCCGTTACTGACCGTTTGTTTGACCAAATACTTCTAAGAATCTTAAAAGATTGATTATCTTATCTTTAACGTCGGGCTTCCGATAAACTACATTTATCACAACAATTGTAAGGTTTTCTGTATGTATGATACATCTTTTGAGTCCAGTGTTTTTGGCAATTCAAATTTTGAGGAAAACACTCAGTCATATAATCTAGACTTTAAACAGAATTTGTTGCAGGCAAAAAATTTCAGCAGAAGTAACTTTAGTGATGTGAATACTTACCTATGAGTAGTACCTTTCCTCTTTCTTCTAGTATACGGGGTAGTTCGTTCATATCCAGAAGAAATATTAGTCTGTGGAGCTTCATAGAAACTCTCATCCACTTCTATTGTCTCATAAATATTGTCATTTGGAGACGAACTACTAACCATTGGTCTTGTAGACGCATTTGAAACATGAATGGTACTTGGCGAAGAATATTTAGGGGTGTCACTGTCGTTTCTTTCAACATCGATTTTCATGACAAGTCCTTTAGTTCCTTGGACTCCGTCATCGTCACTGGATTCTGAGTCATACCCTTCAACTAAATCATCACTTGGACCTCCTATTGTTTCATTATTTGTGAATGCAGGAAAGGTGATTTCTTTCCCTTCTACATACGTTTGGGAAATCCTGTATTGTCTTTTCAACTCTTCGTTGATATAAACATCAGTGTTTATCAAATTTGGTATTTCTATCGAAGATCTGCCAGAAGCATTTTCTCTAATGGCTTCAGAGTAGCTAGAAGACCTAGTTAAGACTCTAGACCTGCTAGATCTTCTGCTGTCTAGTTCGTATTGAACTTCCAGCTGTCTGGATCGTAGGCTACTTCTTCTACTTTCGTGTTCCTGCGTGAGCTCCAATGCCCTAGACCTTAGACTTCCCCTATTCTCTTGTCCAAGAGTCAGGTCCAGAACTCTCTTTATACTTCCTCGACGCCTTTCTTGTTCTTCAAGCTCTTGGGCTCTTGTTCGAATACTGGCTCTACGGTTATCATTCTCATAGTTCATTGTGATTTTATTTATTTACAAATCACTCACATTTATTATCTCGTATACCTATAATAAAGTAGGTTCATACGAGTCACATCCATATCATATACTTAGTTGAAGTACCTACTTCATAAATTTTAATTCATATTTACCTCAAAGTCCGTAGAATTTACATCACAATACACTCTTACAACTGTGACTATAGCTGTACCAGCTGATACCACAATAACATTTATTTACATTACTGTGCGAAGTATCTCAGCTGTTTCCTTTTACTGACAAAGTGTCTGTCTTCTATGGCGTGTGTTCTGCAACTACTTTGTACTATACCTTCAAGACTTGAGTCGTGATAAGGTGTATTCCTTTTGTTATCATTTTGTCAGATAAGGCCATCCTTGCGGTTGTGTGGTTTTAAAGATATATTTAACCTAGACATGTCAGGTGCTTTTGATTTAAAAACATTATTCTTATTCAGTGATAGCATATTTAATTTCGGATTTGCTTTTCAAAAATTGAGTACAATGATGAGATTAGTTTTTTTAAATGAAACCAATGAAACTGTACGAGTATGAACATTTAATAATACTTAGTATAGTATATTACGCACAGACAGGTAAATTAAGAGCCACATTACTTACAGTTCCAATACTATTTGGAGTCAAAAATAGGCGTTCATTTTGAATCTAGAATGACCGTCAACTATTCGACCAGTCGATCAATTTCAACGGCTCCGGAACATGCTTTCCGTTTCCGGAAGCACCCGTTCCCAAAACACCCGTTCCCGTCACTACAATTTCCTCAATATTCCGATTGCCGATATACGTATCTCCCAGAATGTGTTTTCCCCCAAAATATACGTTTGGCTTGATATCCGTTTCCCAGAAAGTCCTAATCCTGAAACGGCCGTTCCCGTTACTACCCTTTCCTAAATAATCCGTTTCCCAGAATGTGTTAACCCCAAAAAACACGGTTGGTTTGGTATCCCTTTCCCACAACATCTGTTCCCGTCACTAAGTCATATATAGAGGTATGTGTAACCTTTTTACTACGTCATGAGAAACAAATCTTTTGGCATAGGGTTGCAATGAGAAACGGGAGTTTTGGCGTAGGGATCCTATGAGAAACGGATCTTTTGGGGATACGGGTGTCAAAAGAAACGAACCTTATGGCAGATGGATGCAATGAGTCGTGAGTGATAACGGTCGTTTAAAAAAAGCGGTTATTTTGGAACGGGTGTTTTAGGAACGGGTGTTTTAGGAACGGGTGTTTTAGGAACGGGTGTTTTGGGAAACGGCCAGTATGTTCCGGAAGGATTTCAACCTCTATTCTTTTAGGCCCATTGCGGACCAATGTTATGTACAGTGCAGTAAAGAATAGACATAGACAATGCCAATTTATGGAACATTTTATAAAACATTAATAATTCCATCTTCAATTCGAGTCAGTGGACTCGAATTGAAGATGGAACAATAAACAAGACACGGTCAACTAACAAATTTACGTCATCTACGGCTTATCTCCGTCAATGAAATGCCTGAAAGAGGAAGTCCTCTGCAGGTGGAACGAGGATATCCTGTCACTGAAGCTGCTGGGAGTGCCAGGACAGGCTGGTGAAGAGTCGCGACCACCGTCCTGTCTGGACCTGGAAGTTGGAATCAGTTGGAATTACTATTATTTTAGTGTCCCACACATGCCAGTTCATTTGTCAGGGCAAAATATACCTACGAAAATGTTGAAAATTAAAAGTTCATGCAACCACTACCTATGTTTTCTTCGGTAAATGTAATCGATAGTAATGTAACAAATATATAACTGCACGCAATTTTAATAATTAAAGTTCGTAAGTAAGTTGTTTCTCCATACGAGAGACGTTGTTTAGGGTTCCGTTCCCAAAGGGTAAAAACGGGACCATATTACTAAGACTCCGCTGTCTGTCCGTCTGCGATAACTAGACTATTGAAATTTTCACAGATGATGTATGTCAGTTGTTGCTCTAACAACAAATACTAAAAATCAGAATAAAATAAATATTAAGGTGGCTCCCATACAATAATTCTTTCAATACTACTTACAAACTTATGAATGCACCTGGTCACGTACATGGAGTATGAAAGTAGCCGGACGTTTTGCTGTGTAAAATCCAAATTATTCACAACACACCATTCCTTCCATTGTACGGTGGTACGGAACCCTTTGTGCGCGAGTCCGACTCGCACTTGGCTGGTTTTTTACGTTTTTTCTTGTACGATGGTAGACATGGAACCCTCCATATGTGAGTCCGACTCGCACTTGACTAATTTTTATAAGACTCAACGGTTGCTCAATGATTAAAGAAGCTAGAGCGACTTGCCCCAGACACAAGATCATCAAAATTCACGGAAAAATCACGCGCTGGAGCTAAGCTCAATTCAAGAGCAAAGGAAACTGAGGCCGACTTGCACCAAACTTTTATCACATACACACACACACACACACAAAAACACCCTCACACACACACACACACACACACACATACACACACACACACACAAACAAACACACACCCTCAAACCCTCACACACACACACGCACACATACCCTCGCAAACATACATCCTCTAACTGAGGCGTGTAGCATGTTAGCTATTAAAATTTTATGTTGTGTCCTTCCCTCTGGGGAACATATTATTGTTTAGAAAATTGTTTAACTTAACATTGTAAGTTTTATTTATTTTTTTTCCTTCCTTGTGATTTCATTCATTGCTTAAACATACGACGCCACCGAATCACTGTTACGATCCTCGTAATAGGCGCGGCCCTACTCATTCATAAATAGAGTCTACTTGTGAGCCTAGTTATGATAGTAGTCGACAAAACTATCTCCTTGTTGTGTTTTTTTTTACTATGAATAAAGATTTTTTTATTATTTTTTATACAACACAGCTTTGTTAAGAGGGAACCTGGCTGTCAGGCAATAACCTCGCCGTACTTGGCCGTGTTGTAATCAACAGTATTTAACGGCTGTCAAACTAAATGCCAGTTTCCTGGGCGCTGATTAAGTTAACAAATTGGTTAAACTGATTTGAGCCAATCACGTGCCGCTAATATTCAAAATAGCGGCACGTGATTGGCTGAAATCAGTTTAACCAATTTGTCAACTTAACCAGCGCCCAGGAAACCGGCCGTAAGTGTGAGTAGAAGTTCAGAATATCGTGCATACCCATACAGCTGACTGGCGCTACAAACTGGGGTCGGGATGGGTTCCAGCATATCAAGTTTCTTGTGCTCGATCAGATACTTCTGCTTTCTGCTATCATACCTGAAAATGAAATGCTTACTGTTGATCATCAACTCTTCATCAACAAACACACATAATATGCTAGTACTCTAAATAAGACTTTATCTCCACACGTATCATAAACCCTGTTTACTGCTTAGTTAAGACCAGCATAATGTAAAACTATTTGGTAAAAATTCATTTCTTATCTGAAAATTTGTATATTATGACCAAAATGTACAAAAATTTGTCAAATTTCGAACGCCGACGCCCGCCTGCGTGCCGCCCCTAGTTTGTCTGTGAAGTTGGTACTACATAACAAGCTAAACAACTGCAGAGCAATTATCAATGCCACAATGCCGGTGAAACAAGCAGTTCCTGAACACATCAAAGAGAGCTTATGATATGTGTGTAGATAAACTAGTGTATGTAACTGTACATAATTAGGCATTAAAACTCTCGAGTGATATTATTATGAAACTCGCCTTCGCCTCGTTTCCTAAACCCTCTCTCGAGTATTAATACCCTCCATTATGTAGCAGTCACATAAACTACTATTAAAAAGCATATTTTATATATTTACAGGTAAATAAGGTAGAAAAACTATAAGGTTTTGAGTAGGTTTATATATGTCACCGTAAGATTGTCAAAACCGTTACTTGATAGATAAAGTTTTTTTTTTCGTCAGTTGGTCAACTATCGGCAGATAGTTAAATGTAGCGTACTGCTTATTATATGACGCGTTAATTGATAAAGTAACGGTTAAAACAGTTAAATAGTAAACTGGTTTAGACTTGAATTGCAAATACCAGAGCAAACACTGCGGTAGCTTAGTGAAGACTAGAGGAGTCGAGCGCAGCGAAGCCCCCGAATTTACTTTTTACTTTTTAGCAATTTATACCAGCAATACCTTTGTACCCAAAAGGAGGATTGTATGTTTGACCGGAATGTATGTATGTTCATGTATGTGTGTGTCACCAGCACATCTAAACTACTTATTAGAATTTGGCAAATGATGTAGCGTGAAAAGCGTCCTGATCGCCCACTGATTATAGGATATGTGACGTCACACTTAATTCAATATGGCGCCCTCTAGCGTCATGTATTTAAATAAATAAAGATTTATGAACAGGCTCGTGTTGCGTATCAAATGAATGGGCTTAATTAGCCCTTTACGAACTTTAGCGACTTTTAGCGTCGGTCATTAATTAACGGTCTAAGGTGTTACTTAAGTGTCAGATTTAACCAACAAACTGCGTCATATAAATGGGTAAAAAGGTTACCTGACCACTGGAGGGAACCTGTATCCCCATAGGATCTCCTTGGGCAAGTACGAAGTCTGGCTTTGCGTGAATGTTCCCATCGATGCTGATGCGCCCTTCAGGCTAACTGTGATCTCATAGCTGTGAAGGGAAGTCACTACTAAATTACCTAAATTATTTAAAAATAAACGAGCAATAAAGTTTAAAGTATAGTGACGGTTCAAGAGCTGTCAGAATTCAAGCAGTCAGGGGCCCGAGACTCTTGTGAAAACACGAATAGAAATAGTGTATCGTTTGCTCCCGAGAGCGCAAAATACCGTATTTGGCTTGTCGGTGGCGTGCCTATTTTGTTTGCAGACTGACTGCCAAATACGGCATTTTGCTATTCGTGTTTAGAGGCTATTTGGCTAGTTACTTCCACAGATACCATAATATCATGTACCACTAGTTATTATGTGTCGTTAGTTAACTGATTAGTTAGCTATGTCGCCTCTGTAGTCGAATTCGATGCAGATCAGATTGTAAATTAACCAATTTTAGAGGCTTAGGGCAGCTTCTGACAGTCCGTTAAGCCACTAGCCCGACACCCGTTCCATTGTGGTGGAATATGGCTCGATCTTGAGAAATCAAGATACTACGAGTTTAGTGGCGTGTACATGAGTAGGCTGATGATAAAGAAGAATAAGTTCAACGCAATGAGCCAGCTTGGTGTAATATGGCTCGACTTTGAAGAATCAAGATAATACACATTGATTGGCGTGTATGACGAAGCTGCTGACCAACAAGAATAAGTATACCTGTAGTTAGCAGCCTTGTGTGGTGTCATGTGGTACAGGGGGCTGTTATGGTCTATCACATGCACCAGGGTCAGAGGCCATAGGAGGAACTGTCTCTGTTGGAGCTCAAGCGAGCGAGCGTAGTACCTTATCACTTCGCCTTCTTTGGTTCTGTAAATTATAATGTAAGTGATAAATATAACATTTACCGCCATATTCACTGCTTCTGGCCTCCCACTAGGATACCCTGTGTCGTTGGAACCAGAAACAGCGTTCACAAATATGCTCTCCCAGTCAGGATTCGAGCTGCGACATGGCTTGTCAGGCTTAACCTCGGCCTTTACGCCACAGAGCTCGTCAAGTAGTGAGGTGAGAGTTGGTTGAAGTCTGTCCTAAATGTGGCTCTATAAAAAAAACCGTAACTGGGAATGCATAAGGGACCTGTGCTATTCTGTAGCCTTTTATTGTATTATCCTGATATCAATCGCATGGAAAAATCGACCAATTAAAACACGATTATTTGACTAGAGCTGTCTTTTGTTGTGACTTGCTTGTTTATGCGATTGCGCCGCGTGTTCAACTCCGACTTCCCCAAGGGTGGCAAAAGGTGGCTATTTTGTGAAGACTGACTGCCGAATTGCCGGTATTTTGCGCCGTTGCTATTTGAATATCCATACGCGACTCGAGGCCCTGATTGTTTTTTTTTGCCATCTGATGATATTGTGATTACTACAATAAGACTATTGCATCTGTGAAATAAGTCCCGACAAATTTCAAAATGATGTTTTGAAACCTGTTTGCTACCTTCAAATTGGCATTCTCTGTGGTGAAGTGGTTGTGCCTATGCCTACCATACGAGAGGTCCCGGGTTTGATCCCAGGTTGGGGGTAAAGATTATTTTATTTTTTATATGAGTGTGATGTCGAAGTTTTTGGTTACCACGACACAGGGTATCCTAGTGTAGGGCCAGAAGCAATGTGTGTGCCTGTATGTAAATGTATATTTTTATGTTTAATTTGGCCTTCGGACACATTGGTACAATTTCCATATTAGTAAAATTCCACATTCGTACAATTCCACATTGGTACAATTTGAATGTTTACCCAGGTAGCTAAACCGTGGCCGAAAATTGTGCAGTTTTCCTATATTTACTTTCTGTTTTGATATGGCAACTTATGTTAAGAAATCGTTCATCTTCATACGATTACAAGATTGGATCCCCTCTTCCTGGGGAGGCGGGCGCGCGGGGAAACACTCTAAACAGTAGGAGCTAAGACTCGACCGCAGCCACACATTTGCAATGTTTTATTCAATTACGTCATATATACTCAAAATTTGTAAACTACCAAGTTACCAGTAAATACTATATCAAATGCTGAATCTTGATTTTCATTTGTGAAGAAATATATTGAGGAATTCAGGCGCTAGAACAAACCACCAACATAAAGTGGTCCATACGAGCCGGATGCGACTTTTGGATGACATCAACTTTGAGTGAGTACAAATATCAAGCATTGAGGTTGGATACTACGTGGATCTTCTACGTGGATACTGTACGAGAAAGACAGGAGATCGCACGAAGACCAACAGAATACTCAATCGAAGACTTCTATCTATGACCCATGGGGACTTGGATGCAGTGACAAGGGTTACAGTGTGCAGGTTTGCAGTGCCATCAGGACTTGTGTGTGAGATCTTCTACGTGAATACTGTGCCAGACAGACGTGAGATCACATGAAATACGAGCCCCACTACTACCTGCATACCAGTGCTGCATTTTTACGGCTAGCGGTCTGAGTGAGTCCACAAACACCAAATCAGTCCTACCCACCTATATTGTTATTTGCATAAAAATATCACATAAGTATACAACGATTTAAAGTAATTTGTCATTTCTATATCCTTTTAAACATCATAATCTTACCCAAATAACATTTAACGTAAACTCAAACTCAAACTTAACTACGCAGTAAGCATAGCAACAGTAAGCCGGTGTTACCGCGAGAACAAAAGAACTCGGCCGGCCCGCTATAGATACCTACCTACGTCTGTGTGTGGATGTGATTTGCAGATTCGAACTTATTACGAGCACATTTATAGCTAATCGTTATCCATAATTCAATAACCAAATAGCAAATTAGTATTTAATGCCTATGTTTGTACTACTCGCTTAGCGCGAACAAGATACAAAACAACAAGCATTCGAGTTTCAATATAAAATACTTATAAATACAAATATTTAATTAATTCATTTACATAATTACAATTTCCCTTTCATAATAAACATAAAAATACGTGCAGTATAATACAATTAAATTACCAATTAGAACTACGATTAAAATTCGTTAATCTACTTCCACTGTTTGTTACAAAACAGTTAGGAAGTGCAATTTGTTAACGTTCGCATTAGTTTATCAGTTATCACATATTTATTGTTTACATTTATCTGTCAAATTCATTATAATCAGTACAAGGGCAAGGGAATTATGTCTACTCTGGCAGAGTTAGTCAGAAAAAGAGGTGTATGTAAGGGTGAGCTCACACGTTTTCAAAATTACTTGGATTCGACATTTACTCCTGATATAAGTTTCTCACAAGTTCAAGCGATAGAACTCAAATCTCGTTTAGCTAGATTGGAGCTGCTGTTTGCGCGTTATGATGTAATTCAGTCTGAGATAGAATGTTTCGATGAAAATGATGCACAACTGGTAGATCAGCAAAGGGCAGAATTTGAAGATGAATTCTATAAAGCGGTTGCGAAGGACAGAATATTTACAGTTCAATAAAGCTGTCGAAAAGACAGCGCGAGGTTTCTGAATCATCTTCATCAGCCAGTGAGAATTACCATAGCACGAGTGCAAACCAAGGGTCGGGATTAAAGGGTGTAAAGTTACCTACTATACACATACCTAAGTACAGCGGTGATTACAATAGCTGGTTGGAATTCCGCGATACCTTTCTCTCGCTGATTCATAGCAATAATTCAATAAGCAACATTCAAAAATTTCATTATTTGCGCGCATCGTTGGAGGGCAGCGCGGCTCAGGTCGTAAGGGCAGTTGAGTTTTCCGAATCGAATTACACAACTGCATGGAGTCAATTGTGTGAACGTTTTAATAACACGCGAATGTTGATACAAAATCATGTCAAAGCGTTATTTGAGAAGGAGCCAATCAAAAAGGAATCCGCAAGTTCAGTGCGAAGAATTCTCGATGCGTACTTAAAAAATATACGATCATTGGAGATTCTCGGGGAGCCAACCTATAATTGGGATACGTTGCTGATCACCATCGTCGCGTCTAAATTAGATGCTGTCACGTTGATAAAATGGGAAGAACATAAAGCATCACACACTTCATTAACCTTTAATATATTTTGCAAATTCCTTAAAGATAGGGCTGATCTCCTAGAGACCATACAATTGAACATGAAAACTAATTCACATGAAAATCAGCCTAAGACCACACATCGTAACGTTAAGTCGTTCGCTGCCAGTTCACAGCGCAAACCTGGTCAAACTCAGCGCACTGTCAGTTGCTATGTATGTAAAGGCAACCATGCCATGTATAAATGCGATAAGTTTATTGGTATGAGCGTCGCAGACCGGGAACAGTGTGTCATCAATCTAAACATTTGTTTGAACTGTTTTCGATCTGGGCATAATGCTCGTTCATGTCGGCTAGGCCCTTGTAGACACTGTCGTGAATATCATAACAGTCTTCTTTGTCCTGGGAATAAGCGAGCAGCTGATAATGTGGTGCCCACAGCGACAGCGCTGTCTGTCAACAATAACCAAAGTGGTCAAGTTCTGCTTGCGACGGCCATGGTGCAGATATTGGACTCGCAGTATAGACCTCATCAAGCGAAAGCCATTTTGGACTCAGGAAGTCAGGCGTCCGTCATGACAGAGTCTCTTCTTGCCAAGTTGAGTATAAAATCTGACACAACAAACTTTACCGTCGCCGGCATCAACAATTCCATCTCTTCTATTAACAAACGATGCGACGCAAAAATACAGTCCACCACAAGCTCATATGAAACAAACGTCATCTCTTTTTTAGTGTTGCCAGTCATAACTTCCTCCACAAAGGAAGTCTTCAATCTAGGAACACTAAACATACCCAAGAATGTTCAGCTTGCAGATACCGACTTCGTTCATCCGTCAAGCATAGATTTGCTACTTGGCGCAGATATCTTCTGGGATCTGCTTGGAACAAATCAGATACGCCTGGGCTTCAACTTCCCGGTTCTTCAAGAAACAAAGCTTGGATATATAGTATCCGGGCCCACTGGGAAACCCAGCACACCAATCAATTGCAACTTCTCTCAATTTGAGGAAGTTCAGCATCAACTTTCTAAATTCTGGGATCTTGAAGAAATTCCAGAATTGGAAAGATCTTCTTTTTCGGAAGAACAAAGAATGTGTGAAACACATTACGCAACAAATTTCTCACGCATTGCTGGCGGGCGCTTTTCTGTCGCTATTCCATTGAAGACAGAAGAGTCAGCACTCGAATATTCCTAGTTCAAAGTTCGTAAGAACGAACGAGCCAAGAAATGTTTCCTCTCATTAGAGAGACGATTAGAAAGTCAACCCAAACTAAAATCAATGTACCGCGATTTCATGGCTGAATACTCAGAACTTGGTCACATGACAGAGGGTGATATACACAATCAACACGACAACTCATATTTCCTGCCACATCATGGTGTGCTGCGGGAACAGAGCACTACCACCAAACTACGCGTAGTATTCAATGCAAGCGCAGCCACTAGTTCTGGGCTCTCGCTTAATGACATACAAATGGTAGGCCCGACTATACAAAGTGATTTATTCTCGATTCTTCTGAGATTCCGCCAGCATCGCTATGTCGTGGCTGGAGACATCGAAAAGATGTATCGAAACCCAGCGCCATCTGCAACAGATAATTTGGCGTGACGATCCCTCTAAACCCCTGAAGTCCTTCACACTCAATACTGTTACTTATGGGACAGCATCAGCACCCTTTTTATCAGTGCGTTGCCTAAAGCAACTTGCAGATGAGTGCGACAGTAAAGACATTGGAAAAGTCTATGTCGACGATTTGATTACAGGGGCAGACACTGCTGAAGGTCTAATGCAAATTAGAACGAAAATATCTCAAGTGCTTTCAGCAGGCTGCTTCAACTTGAGAAAGTTTAGGTCAAACTTGCCAGTTGCCGATGAGACTCCAGAAAAATCATCTGAGTGTTCAGTTGACCTTAGCGAGCATGAACAATCCAAAACATTAGGTTTGAAATGGTCACCAGCAGTCGATGAACTGCACTTCGACATTGAAGCCAACCAGGATGCATCACTCATGTCAAAGAGAGCGATTTTATCGAGTATTGCTCAAATCTTTGATCCTTTAGGTCTTCTTAGCATCTTCGTTATTTTTGGCAAGATATTGCTACAAAAATTGTGGCTTCATAAACTACAATGGGATGATCCTTTGCCGCAAGACATCATTAAAGCTTGGTCAGAATTCACGAACGAATTGATAAAGCTCGATGGTATCCGTATACCGAGACGAGTGGTCATAAACAATCCAATTGACATACAACTGCACACCTTCTGCGACGCATCAAAGGACGCATACGGTGCATGCCTCTATGTCAGGTCGACGAGTGATGAAGGTCTTGTTAAAGTCCACTTACTTCGCTCAAAATCACGTGTTGCACCAATCAAGGCGGTAACAATACCACGACTTGAACTTTGCGGCGCCATAGCTGGAGCCAAGCTTCTGAGCAAGGTGCTATTTGCAACACGGTTAAATTTAAGCAAATGTTTCCTATGGACAGATTCATCTGTGGTTTTGAGTTGGCTCAAAACGCCACCTAACAAACTTAAGCCCTATGTTAAAAACAGAGTGGCTGATATTCAGGAACTGACGAAACTTCATCAATGGCGTCATGTTCCTACGTCTGTCAACCCTGCGGATCTATTAAGCAGAGGTTTGAGCATCACACAGACAGAAAAATTTTAATTATGGTGGAATGGTCCAAAATTCCTAGTTCAAAATGAGGAGACTTGGCCAAACAGAATATTTGACCAAGTCGATGATATACCGGAAGTTACAGCAGTAGTGGTAACCTCCAACGATCCGGTTGAAATATTCCCATTTTCGCGATTTTCTAAATTATCAAAACTGAAATCCACACTGGCTTATGTATTACGGTTCATCAGCAACTGCAGAAAATTTCAAGGAGATAGAAATTTTGGACCAATCACTCACGAAGAAACAGAAACATCAATGAAAACACTTTACAAACTATCGCAAAGGGAAACATTTCAGGAGTACGACATTTTAGCTAGTGGAAACCCATTAAAACCTAAAAACAATTTAGCTTCATTGTGTCCATTCATGAGTGATGATGGACTCTTGCGAGTAGGAGGGCGTATCAGGAACGAGGACTTCAGCTTCCAGAAGAAGCATCCTGTCCTGTTGTCGTCTAAACATGCACTAACAAAGCTAATCTTTGAACACGAGCACTTGCGCCTTTTACATGCGGGGCCTAAGCTTTTACTATCAAGCATTCGTGAGGAGTTGTGGCCGCTCGGTGGTCAAAACGTCTCAAAACAAGTAGTGCGTAAATGTCATCGTTGTTTTCGTTATAAACCGCAGATGGTTACTCCAATCATGGGCAACTTGCCAAAACAACGTCTACAGCCGGGCTACCCCTTTCACTTCCGGTATAGACTACGCAGGTACTATAATCGCTTTGAACAAGCGTGGGCGTGGCAGTAGGATAGAAAAGGCTTATATCGCCGTCTTTGTATGCTTTACTACAAAGGCTATTCACTTAGAACTTGTGAGTGACCTCTCTGCAAACTCATTTTTATCTACTTTCCGCCGCTTCATTGCCAGACGCTCAAAACCATGCACCTGTTTTTCTGATAATGGTAGTCAATTTGTAGGGGCGCGAAACGAACTTTATGAATTTATGAAGGCCAATGACAACTCTATCGTCAGTAAGATGCATAACGAGGGAATTAACTTTAAATTCATACCGGCTTATGCGCCCCACATGGGTGGTTTATGGGAGACCGGTGTTAAATCTGTTAAATCGCATCTTCATAGAGTCCTAGGTAATGCTCATCTTGTATTCGAAGACCTCTATACAGTCCTTGTCCAAATAGAGGCTGTTCTCAATTCTCGTCCCTTGACACCTCTCTCAACCCACCCACATGACTTGACAGCTCTAACCCCAGGACACTTTTTGGTGGGACGACCTCTTACTGCGCTGCCGACTCCATCGCTTGTTGACGAAAACCCAGGAAGACTCACTCGTTACCAGAGACTGGAGCAATTACGCCAACACTTCTGGGCGAGATGGAACAAATAATATCGCGCAGAGTTGCAGCAAAGATCAAAATGGCGGACATCAAAGGGCACTCTACAAGAAGGAACCTTGGCACTTATCAAAGATGATGCTGTACACCTTATGGACTGGAGATTAGGACGCGTGGTGAAGATCCATCCAGGAGCTGACGGTGTCTGCAGAGTTGCTGATCTACGAACTGCCAAAGGGGTCATTCGTCGAGCGTTTTCGAGAATATGTCCATTGCCCCTTAAAGATTATGATTGTTGAATGGACAAGCCTTTCAACGCGGCCGGGCATGTTAAGAAATCGTTCATCTTCATACGATTACAAGATTGGATCCCCTCTTCCTGGGGAGGCGGGCGCGCGGGGAAACACGCTAAACAGTAGGAGCTAAGACTCGACCGCAGCCACATCATTTGCAATGTTTAATTCAATTACGTCATATACACTCAAAATTTGTAAACTACCAAGTTACCAGTAAATACTATATCAAATGCTGAATCTAGATTTTCATTTGTGAAGAAATATATTGAGGAATTCAGGCGCTAGAATAAACCACCAACAACTTATACTAAGTTTATTAAATACTTCATGCTTTTTAATGCCGACATGTTAAAAGAAAGATACATTTTGAAAAAAGATCACTGTCATTCATTACATAGAAATGAAAAAGAAGAAGCCCACCCAATGTATGAAGAATAAAAAAAAATATAGAAATTTTCGATGAACTACTAAACGATAAAATCAGTGTTTTAGAATGTTTGGATAAACTAAGGCTTCTATTAAAAAAAAAACTGATATACGATGATGATACTAATAATGGTGACGTGGCAGGTTACGTAAAACGTACATATTCTACAAATGAAGTAAACACATGTGACGCTGTTGATAAATTATAAAAACTATTGGCAAGTGACTAAACATAAGTGTTTAAAAGTTGGTTAAAAAGTTGTTAATTTTGTTTTGTTTCAATATTGAATTATTCATAAGCCGCATGTTTACTTTATGTTAAAGTAGCATATTTTCATTAAAAGTTCCTATTTTTGACATAATGGTAGTTTATCTACGAAATATTTAAGTCAATTATTTGCACATAAACTGAAAAGCTTATTGCAGATGGCGCTAGTGTAGTTGGAGGTAGTCTATCTGTCAAATTCGCCGAATTATATTTACTTCTTCTTAAAATACAATGCTCCTAACCTCATTTGAGGTTAATTTTGCCATTGCCAGTGTTAAGTGTATTTGAAAGATACGATGGGTTTTGAACCTAACCTCAAATAAATGAGGGCCATTATCGAAAAAAGTGTACATTTGTTTAAAAATCTTGTCCGGCATATTCACTTTGATAAAACACAGGGTTACTGTGCATTGATGTTTTTATCTACACACGTATCACAAACCCTCTTTACTGCGTTCAAAAACCGCACGTTACGATCAGCATTATGTTAAACTACTTGGTAAAAACTCGTTTCGTATCTGGAAAACTACACATTATGGTCATTATGTGTAGTTTTTCTACATATAATGACATTCAAATTTCGAACGCCGACGCCCGCCTGCGTGCCGCCCCTAGTTTGTCTGTGAAGTTGGTACTAACATTCAAATTTCGAACGCCGACGCCCGAAGTTGGTGCTACAGAACAAGCTAAACAACTGCAGAGCCTCAATGCCGGTCAAACATGCGGTTCCTGAACACATCAAAGAGAGCTTATGATATGTGTGTAGATAAACTAGTGTATGTAACTGTACATAATTAGGCATTAAAACTCTCGAGTGATATTATTATGAAACTCGCCTTCGGCTCGTTTCATAAACCCACTCTCGGGTATTAATGCCCTCCATTATGTAGCAGTCACATAAACTACTATTATGTGACTGCTATATAATGGAGGGCATTATTCTTTATTATTTATTCTTTATTGCATAGATAATATAAAGTTACAGACAATTAAAAGTAATGTAATAAGCAAAGGCGAGCTTATCTCTAAAAAGAGATTTCTTCCAGCAAACCTAGGCAGGACAGGAGAGTTAATTATACAGGAAAGTCCTAGTTCGCAATAACACTATACATACGGACGCAAATTACTTTCAATATATATATATATACTTCCACTACATACAATACAATATATAGCATGAACAAACATAAACTATAATAAATCATACATATAACTACATAAATATGGTACCTTCGTAAGCGGCAGTGTTATGCCGAGGAGCTGAAAGGAGAGACACCGTGTGGGATCTCGGATTGCTATCCCTGGGGAAAGAAAGTCAAACGTTGGCGTAGATATGTGGGGTATCGGGGATTTCGCAAAATATTGAACAGATAGGAGAGAATGTGCATGTCACGGCGAAGACGGATCGGAAGCCACTCCAGCTCCTTGCGATATTGGGAGACATGGTCATACTTGCGCAACTCGTAGATAAACCGAATCCCGAGTTTTTGAAGTCGTTCGAGTTTGTTCAGTTGTTCTTCGTTCGCGCTGACCCAACAAACATCCGCATAGTCTATTAAAGGTAGTAGAAGGGACTGAGCAAGAGTGATTTTAGTCTGCCGTGGCAGGAAGTACTGCAATCTTCGGAGGGAGTGAAATGACGCAAAGACTCGTCTGCTGACCTCACAAACATGGGGCGACCAGGACAGCAAGTTGTCAAATATAACCCCAAGATTCTTAGCTTTCTCACTGTAATTAATTATGGTACCATCATACAATACAGGATCGACGGGCGAATTCTGTAGCAAGTTAAGCGAATGCCGTGTACCCATAATCATGGCTTGAGATTTTCCCGGGTTGACTTGCAGCCCATATGAAATAGCCCATTTCCTGATGTTGTCGAGGTCAGCATTCAACGCCTCTACAGTCAGTTTCACATCACACGGAGAGAAGTGCCGATATATTTGGGGGTCATCTGCGTAGAGATGATAAGAAGAACTAAGAACGTCAGATATGGAGTTTATGAATACTGAGAAGAGGAGAGGAGAAAGGATACCACCCTGCGGGACACCCGTGGAGAGCTCACACCAGTCCGTGGAGATCTCCTCAGACTTGATGCGCTGCTGGCGGTCTCTCAGGTAGGAGTCAAACCAGCGAGCCTAGTGCGAGGAGACTTTAAGCGACTTTAGAATTTCAACCAGGATGTCCAAATCGACGCAGTTGAAGGCGCTACTGAAATCAAGCAGTGTAAGGACCGTAAGCTGCTTCTGATCCATAGCCGATTGAATATCGTCAGTGACTTTAAGCAGCGCCATGGTAGTGCTGTGACCCGGCCTGAAACCTGATTGATGGGGATTTAATAAGTTTTTTGAGGAAAGGTAGGAGGAGAGCTGACTCGAGAGTGAAACGAGCCGAAGGCGAGTTTCATAATAATATCACTCGAGAGTTTTAATGCCTAATTATGTACAGTTACATACACTAGTTTATCTACACACATATCATAAGCTCTCTTTGATGTGTTCAGGAACCGCATGTTTGACCGGCATTGTGGCTCTGCAGTTGTTTAGCTTGTTCTGTAGCACCAACTTCGGGCGTCGGCGTTCGAAATTTGAATGTTAGTACCAACTTCACAGACAAACTAGGGACGGCATGCAGGCGGGCGTCGGCGTTCGAAATTTGAATGTCATTATATGTAGAAAAACTACACATAATGACCATAATGTGTAGTTTTCCAGATACGAAACGAGTTTTTACCAAGTAGTTTAACATAATGCTGATCGTAACGTGCGGTTTTTGAACGCAGTAAAGAGGGTTTATGATACGTGTGTAGATAAAAACAGTTTTTGTATTCGTAAGCTTAATCAACTAAATAAAAATGATGGGGTAATAACTTACATAAATAAAAATTGCTTCCAAACTAAAGTCGTTGAGCTACATCTTGTGGAAGCCACTGGCATTCAAATTACAACCACTAATTACACCATAATAGGTATCTACCGCTCGCCGTCTCATTTAAATGCAGACAACTTTATTAACTCCCTTGACACTTACCTTCAAACCCTTGGGGAGTGTAAAAATATCATAATTCTGGGAGACATAAATATCGACCTAATAGCAACCCCCAATGAGAAACCGCAAGAGCGTAGAAATAGACTTAGCTACCTGAACACCCTTTGTATTCACGGCCTATTGCCTGGCCACACTCTGCCTACAAGAGAGGATAGCTGCCTTGATCATGTTAATCTCAAACTAGATACAAGACATAACTTGCCTTTTGTCGCTGTCCTAAACACCACAGTTACGGATCACTACATGGTTACTCTGAATGTCACACGCACCCACAAACTAGTAATCCCTCAAAAATACAGAACAACTATTAATTATGAAAAAGCATGCATAGCCCTGATAACCACCGATGTCTCTTTTCTTAACATCTACTATGATCCTAATACCTATGCTAACGCTCTTGTAGGTATGATAAAAACGGCTATTCTCAATAACTCTAAAACTACTATAAATCCTGTAAACATAGAATCTTAAAGCCCTGGATAACAACAGGTATTTTGAGATGTATTAGACTCAGAAACCTAATGCAACTGAAACTTAGAAATGATACATCGAATATAACTCTAAAAATAACTTTTAAGCGCTTCCGCAACTTCTGTATCAATCAAATTCAAAAAGTAAAAAGACAATACAATAGAAATAAAATAAATGACTCAATAAAACAACCAAGAAAACTCTGGACAGCCATAGATGAAATAGCCCAATTCAAACCCCCAAAATCAACCAACGGTGACCTATTAAACATTGCACCAACACCCTTGGCCTCTGTGAACAGTATTAACCATTTTTTTGTTAATATTGGGCAGGACCTCGCAAAGTCCATCATCAATACATCTAGCACAGTAATAACTAGTACATTTTCCCGTAATACAAACTTATCCTCTTTTGTTCTGTTGGATACTGACCCACAAGAGGTGAGCAATTTTATAATGAGCCTTGACTCGGACAGCGCCGAGGGTTGGGACGGTATTCCCACAAAATTTGTAAAGCTCTCGATGGACTTTCTAGCTCCATTGATCAGTAACCTGACCAACCTCTGTTTCAACGCGGGAGTCTTCCCGATAGCACTAAAACGGTCTGTAGTGACGCCTGTTTTTAAAAGTGGTAACCGCTCAGATGTCAATAATTATAGACCAATCTCTGTTTTAACCTCGATATCTAAAATTATCGAGAAACTGACCAACAAGAGGCTGGTCAGCTACCTCAATAAATATAATATTATCTCCAATTCCAAATACGGCTTCAGAAAGGGACTCTCAACGCAAGACGCTATCACAATACTAGTAAATACCATAGCAAGAGAGGTGAACAGGAGCCAGAAGTGTCTGACAGTCTTTTAAGACCTTAAGAAGGCCTTTGACACCGTGTCTGTCCCCATTCTCATTAACAAACTAGATAATATTGGTATTCGTGGTACTGCTCTGTCCTTATTTGAAAGCTACCTACACGACCGAACACAAAAGGTAAAAATTGAAAAACTTATTAGTGAGGAAGAATCTGTCACCTTTGGTGTCCCGCAGGGGAGTTTCCTTGGCCCGACGCTCTTCCTAATATACATAAACGATCTATGTAACCTTGGGGGCGTCGGGGGGAGGATCTTCTCCTATGCAGATGATACTGCAATAGTTTTCTCGGGGGAATCATGGGATGCGGTACACAAAGTTGCTGAACTAGGACTGGTTAGGGTTGCCAACTGGTTAAATGAAAATCTTTTGTCATTAAATGTTCAAAAAACAAAGTACATTTGTTTTGGGCCCTACATAAATTCCCAGCCTAACGACAATTTCTTTTTAAAGATACATAGCTGCGCGGATCCTGGAAACCTAGGTTGTGACTGCCCACATATACAGAAGGTTGAGAATATCAGGTACCTGGGAGTCATAGTAGACCAACGGTTAAGCTGGTACGGCCATATTGAGCTGATTATGAACAGAGTACGTAAGCTGACATGGATCTTTAAATCACTCAGATTCGTTATGAATAAGGAACTCCTAAATAAAACATACATAGCATTGATTCAATCAGTGATTACCTACTGCATACCAGTCTGGGGGGGGACAGCAAAAACCAAATTTATGGATGTGGAAAGAGCCCAGAGGTCTATCGTAAAGGTTATGTACAGTCTACCTCGCAGGTTTACTACACAATCCCTATATGAGACTAGTCACCTCCTATCAGTTAGAAAACTATACATTCTTAACTTAATCCTGTCTTGCCACAAATCTCTGGTGTATGACCAATCCATAAATACCAAAAGACGAAACGACAAAGTTGCCCCACCGCAGACAGTTCGCACAGTCTTCGCTGAACGACAATATGCCTGTCAATCAGCCTTTATATATAACAAAGTAAACAGAATTTTATGCATATACCACCTTCAGCTACATACTTGTAAAGAAACTGTAACTAAATGGCTAAATACACTTAACTATGAGGAAGTTGAAAACCTTCTTCAAAGACCTTCTTAAACGATGATTAACTAATATAAGTAGGTACTCACCAAACCCCTTTACATACTGCATTCTCACAAGCACTACCTACGAGTATAATAATAGACCCCAAGGTTTGTACAACCTGTTTGTTGGTAGGTTTAACTGTTACCATATGTGGATGTTTACAAACCCGATCCCAAGGTTCATTATAATGCAACCGTAGGGCATAGGAACAGTTACTATCACGCATAGGTACACAAAACACACACACATATACACCCTCACTCAAGCACACACACACACACACACACACACACACACAAACACAACACACACACACACAACACACACACATACACAAAACACATATACCCTTATCTGTTAGTATTTAAGAAAAGTAAAAATGCTTACCTTTAACTGTACGCTAGAATCTTAGGAGAAGTTGCGAGTCATTCCCAACACAAGTATTATTATTACTTACTGGGAAGTCTTGTTATATGCTATGTTAACAGTTTCTATGAAATAAAACAACTTTTTGTTTTGTTTGTTTTTGTTTGTTAGCGAAACATTTATACTTCGAACAAATATGGAAAATTACTCATTAAAAATTGTACAAACTTGTACTGCCAATGCATTTGTACTAATATGGGAATTGTACGAATGTGTCCGAAGGCAGAACTGGCTATACCTTAGCTTTGCAACTGTGCCTCTGCCACCCTCTACTGGGTAACATCTGGATTGTTATCCCAACCATTTTTTTCTGACTCAGTAAATTATTGTGATAAATTAAAGTAAAAAAAATTTTAATTAGTAAATAAAAACGAAAACAATGCATATGTATAACGAATATCAATTCCAAAACTACATAACATTGAAATAACTAGTACAGAATGTAATAACTAGAGTTAATAACTAGAGAGAATAACTAGAGTTAAAGAATGAGGTACTCCGACATCGTTACGAACATCGCCAAGCATGTTGGTATTGCCCTGGCAGCAGCAGACCTCGAGTTCGCGACCCGGATCCAGACGATGAAGACCACCCCCGGAGTCCCCCGAGGCATTATCACCAAATTCAAGAACCGCGTACCGAAAGATTCGATAACTCACGGAGTCCGCAAAAACGAGGGACTCACTACGCATGACAAAGGTTTACCCGTTTACAAAATACATACTCGTAAAGGAACATCTGACATTTGAAAATAGAACTTTGTATCAAAAAGTACGTCAACTCACCACGGCTAAAATTTAAAGAAATATCGAATTTTTGAAATGAAGGTCTAAAAATCTCAAATTATTCTAGTGGCCAGCGAAGACGATCTATAAAAGATAGTTTAAGGAATTGTCGCCCTCAAGCTAAAAAGAGTGCATTTAAATTTAAACATGAATTAACTGTAGAATATCGCATAAATCCAGATAAGTTGGTAATCTCATATTGCATAAATATTCTAATACAAGCATACTATTATTGCTATTACACTACACACCCCCCAATACACCCTCATACTACCCTGCCACTCACACACATTGCATTTATTGAAACAATCATGACATCTGGCTCCAGCACCGAGTATACACATATAAGCATAATTGAACTGTTTGTGTTTATTACACTAGGTATACTCGGCGTCTTATACATACCCCATTACTGTACCTATATTACGAACGACTCCACTCACTACATTTCATGGTATCGGCCTTGGCCCTGCGATTTGTGATAATTGATAACACATCGTCATAACGCTTAGCTAATTATCGATATACTACCAAAATGTACGCGGGCTTCGTACAAAATGTTACACTCTGTTCAATAACAGCCTACAGAACAGTTTCGATGTCGAGTTATACAGACTATGAGCTGTGCGACCAAAGATACGAGGTTTTCCGTTGTGATCGGAACATTACTATGACAAACAAAGAAACTGGCGGCGAAGTTATGATGTGTATAAAACGCGATCTATGCGCTTAAGTTAAGGAGGAATGGGGATGCTCTCCCACTGACACTGGTAAGAAACTGAATTTCACTTCTGATCTTCATATAGCGGTAGCATATATACGAAGTGACATTACGAACCTACAGATGCAAGCCCAAGACATAAATACATTTTAAGGCACAGCAACGTTGGCAGTCACTGATAATTCGGACAGCTCCTTCCTTTTGTTAGGTGATTTCAATATTCCATGTATACAATGGAGAAGCAATAGCCCCGTAATACAAAAAAAAGGATTGGTGGAAATACAGAACTTAGCCACACATCTAGTGGATGGGTTTGATCTGTTAGGTCTCACACAATTTAATTATCTTAAAAACTCCAGCAATTACGTGCGGGACCTAGCCTTTTGAAGCTTTTCGGTGGATTTGGCGGAGGTAGAATATTTCTTAAACCTCAATTCAACAAAGCTGATTACGACGGCATCCTGAAGCCCTAAATATGGTAGACTGAGAGACAGCACTAAACGGGAACACAGTAGACAAAGCCATCAAAGTTTTCTACGACCACCTGCGGATTAACATAAATCGTCACGTCACGTCACTACATGCGACAAATGGAATTAAAAATAAAAGAGTCACCGAAACATTTCTGGTCATAAAATCTATCAGGCTCTTCTTACCTAAAGTTTGTCACTCACGGAGAAAAAATTCTGCTGCGCAAATTGGAACACCTAGGAATTCACGGGAACCTACTGCGCTGGATACAATCATACTTCACCTAAAGGTCACAGATAGTTGTGGTTGGTGGGTTCAGAACGAACTTCATGGATCTGGTGTCCCACAAGGGTCCCACTTGTGGCCCCTCTTGTATGTACAACCCATATTTATATGACATTTACACCTGCTTTAGTAGTGCGTCCTATCTGATGTACGCAGACGATACAACAATATTTATGGAGATCAAGGGGCCGGCGGACTGTCCTTATCTTCAAAATGACCTATACACGTTAAATATCTATTACATCACTAATAGAATTAACCTTATTATGAACAAATGACAATTAATATCTTTTTCACGGAAAATCAGTCCCTTGGACTTCTCATCCACAATCCAGGATCAGCCTATCGAACGTATTAAACTGAAGCGTGATCTTGGCGTACACCTGGATCATCAATTAAATATGAACGAGCATGGAGACATCATCACCAGGAAAGCCTATAAAAATTTAGGGTCTGTACTGCGCACCTGCCAACCTTTCAAGGATATCTCTTGCATAAAAAATGTTTTCTTCGCATATGTACGTAGTATACTTGAATATGCATCAAGTATTTGGAATCCCCGCTATATCACACATCACCAAAACTTGAAAAAAAAACAATCCAAGTTCCTGAAACATGCTAACTATAAGAACATCGCAAATATCGATGGCTACGAGGAGAGCTGCTCGGGACACAGGATACCGAGTCCTGCGGCGCCGCACACTCGTCGACATGTCGCTGCGATACGACGTGGCGTACGCTTACGTGGACTGCCCCACGCTGGTGTGCCAGCTGCCGCTGCACACGCTGCGCCGCCGCACCAGACACACATCCAACCCACTATTCCACCATCCGGCACATCGTACCAATTACGCCAATAATTCTGTCCTGACTGGAATAGCTAGAACCTATAATAAAACTTTCTCCGACATTGAGGTATACCATCACTCCAAAAGTCTTTTCAAACATAGAATTCTTGACCCTCTCTGCGGAAAACAAAATCAAACAATGCAGATTCACTCTTAGCAAAAAACCAACCTCCATATACAGACACTCACACTGCATTGACACCAACTCCCTCTCATTAAACTCAATAATACACAAAACATAGTTCCGGATAAATAACTTATCTACTTTACTAACCCCATAATTTAAGGAGTCTAGAATTAAGTAATTGACGGAAACCTTTGATTGGCCGTAGTAAATAAGTAATTGAATTAAGGTAATTTAACTGTGATGCTTTTGTGACCCTCTTTAACTCCACAACTTAAAATTACGTAATATTAAGTAATTTAAACTTAAAGAATAAATGATTTAACAAAAGAATGTGTTGTTAATCAATAAAGCATAACACTAAAAGAAGGGAGAAGCTGCCAGGCTTATTAATACGAGTCCCTGTAATGCCCGGCCCAGTATTGTCCGGCACAGGAATGCCCGGAATTGGCGTCCCGAAAGCGCCCACGATTCCGGGGTCGGGCATTCCTGGGCCGAGAATTCCGTGGCCGTACAAAATAGTGCTCGACCCCGGAATGCCCGGCCCCGGAATTGGCGTCCCGAGTACTATAGACAACTGCTACATCAGAGATTAGGGTGTGTTCATAGAGTCTCTATCTCAAAAAATCTATATACTACTCACGCACCAACATGCACCGACAATTTGAAATTAATCACTTCACTAAAGACATCTCGATTTTGGACACAAGTACCTACTAGCGACATCTAGTTTGACCTGTGTGTACTTGATTGAAAGAATACAATGCAGTGTATAATCTACAGTGCTTGACAAAGCGAAATATAGTTAGTTAGCGATTTTAGGGAGGCTGAAACGGTATGTGGCCTGTTATTATATGTCATAGACAGAGGGTTCATTGCTCCCAAGGGCGCAAAGTGCCGTATTTGGCTTGTCAGCGTCTATTTTCTTTGGAGAATGACTACCAAATAAGGTTATTTGCGTCCTTGGGAGCAATTGATAGATTATTTCAATTCGTAATCATAGGAGACTCGGACACCTGATCACCTGTGTGTCTTGACGAAGTGTGCGCTGAAGTCCGAGCTGATGATGTGGTCGTAATTGAGGTCCCAGGCGCGCATCATCAGACAGAGCTTACCGTCTCGCTGGCTGATCTATGCAAACAAAGGAAAAACTTGCAATTTCGTAGCCGATCGCAAACGACGCAATCGACGTGTCGCTGACGCGAGTGAGCAAGACATCAAGCTCACTCCCTGGGTAAATACGCTGCATTAAATCAATTAATTTACTATACATTTGTTCGAAAAGGTGAGTTTTCCAAGCAGCCAAAGCGTGCGGAAGTGCCACTTATTCGCATAAGTGCTTTTTACTTTTCAATTTTCTTTTTAATTTTTAACTCCGTCGTCAGCCCGACCCAAACAGTTTTTATTGTTTGAGTAAAGTTTTACAAATTAGTCAAATACAGATTATCTTCCATATGAAAGGTACAATAACACGAATACTACATTAAACACGTCATTAATTACTTTAGATTTTGGTCGATAAATTATTTTTAAGTAGGAATTCATTAATTATGTTTGGCTGACCGTAAATTTTGCTAGTGCCTTTTTGCGCAGATGAACGAAACTCTTTACTCTGTGCCATTTGCACATGCGCAGTAGTAGAGTCCTCGCCACCACTCAAGTCCGATAGCCGCGGCGCCACCGTATCGGTTTGCCAGTGAGATTAACGTATTTAGTTCCACTTTCCGTCACAGGACATTAGTGGTGGCGCGGACTATAGATATGGTGAGAGAGCATGTATTTAAAATAAGCCGCCATTTTACTAATTACTTCCTACATTTTATTTTTATTTTCTCGCACATTTCATACGAAAACATTGTATGATACACGTGTTTAAGATGATTTCCGTCTCGTGTCGACTTATACACTTCGCTCTCTCGTGAAGAAAACTGTCACTCGTAGGAAATTATAATAGTGCATTACTGGAGACGCCGGGAAAGAAGGGCTTGCCGACTGAGCAGGTATAGACGGCCGACCGTGGGGAGGCCGGATAGTGATACGAAGCCGGTAAGCCCTTTTCACGGCCAGAGGCATGTATAGTGTTTTTCTCAAACATATGCAATGAAAAAAAAATACACCACTCAAAAAACAAATTATATTTAATAATAATAATACCTTGGAAACTATTTACACACATTGATCTAGCCCCAAACTAGGATTCCCTGTATCTTGGGTACTAGACAACGATACACATACTTAAATAGATAAATATTGTCCTTAGATAGATGAACAACCATGACTAGGGTATACAAACATCCGTTCTCATCAAACAAATATTTGCCCCCACCGGGACTCGAACCCGGGACCCTTGGTTTCGTAGGCAGCGTCACTGCCGACTCGGCCATTCGGGTCGTCATTCAAGTTTAAAAATACTACTAGTTAAAAAAAAATCCCGGCCTAGGCCTGCAATTTTGTATGAAATTCCTTTACAGTTCTCTGGAGTTGTGCGGCCCGAAACGTGATACTTCCATACCTGTTAATATCTCACCGTAAAATTGTCAAAACCGTTAGTTGATACTAACGTTTTTTTTCTCGTTGGTTGGTCAACTATCGACAGATAGTAAACTGTAGCGTACTGCTTGCTATATGACGCGTTAGTTGATCAACTAACGGTTAAAACCGTTAATTAGTAAACTGATTTGAACTTGAATTGCAAAAAATATATTATATAACAGGGCAAATACTGCGGTAGCTTAGATGAAGACTAGAGTCTTCGTTTCAGCGAATAGTCTTCGTGTTAGGTTGACATGTAAGAACAAAAGAAAATTAAATTCTAAACCCTGTCGGTCTGGTTTACTATCTGTCGATACACTTGATTGTCGATACAGTTGATCAACTAACGCGTTAGTTGATCAACTAACGCGTTAGTTTATCAACCTAACGGTTTTGACTATCTTACGGTAACAAGTAAAGACGACATTTCATTGCATGTTTGAGAAAATAGCTTTTTAAAGTTGCATGGACTTGTGCTGAACTCACCACAGCCTTCTTGCTGAAGCCGACGCCATCTCTGGACAGTTTCTCAGGTCGGGTGAGCTTGGCATACACCACGCACGTCAGGACACCCGACAGACCGGTACCCAGGATTAACTGGAACAGAAACATGACTCTCTATCTATGGGCTAGTAATAATATATAATAATAATAATAATAATACCTTGGACACCATTACACACATTGATCTAGCCCCAAACTAGGATTCCCTGTACCTTGGGTACTAGACAACGATACACATACTTATATAGATAAATATTATACTTAGATAGATAAACAACCATGACTAGGGTATAAACATCCGTTCCCTATCAAACAAATATTTGCCCCAACCGGGACTCGAACCCGGGACTCTTGGTTTCGTAGGCAGCGTCACTGTCGACTCGGCCATTCGGGTCGTCGTAACTCGTCAGTCGTAGATTCGAATCCCGGCCAGGAAGAAAGAACAAAACAGGGCAAGTACGACTCGCACACGAAGGGTTCCGTGCTATCGTACAAGTTACGAACCCTAAGTCTTGCATGTTTATTTGAGCGTGAATCGTCGATATTTCTGGTTTTCCTAGTGTGGGGAAATGAATGACGCAAATTATGAGAAGTAGAACATCTACTAATCAAATCCAACGCAGGTTTGCCGGAAGAAATGTTTTGTTGCTCGCCTTAGTGCATCACTTATCTTTATAAGTTCTCTAGATGTTATAAAGAACTTCGTGGTCTAATGGGCTTCACGCTTGCTTCTCACACAGGAGATGCAGGTTGGAATCCTGACCATGTGACAATGAGATAATTAATTTATTGATATATTAAACTGCACAGCATAAATACTGATTTGCACAGCAAATATCCCTTATATTTGCTGCGGTGGCTTAGGTGAAGGGTAAAGAGGGTGCGCGAAGAGAAGCCCCCTTTGTGGAACATGTAAGAACAACAAAAAATACTTAAAACATAAACTTAAGTACTCATTAAATATTTTATCTACACACGTATCGTAAACCCTCTTTACTGTGTACAAAAACCACACCTTACGATCAGCATAATGTTAAACTACTAAAAACTCATTTCTTATCTGAAAAATTACACATTATGACCATAATGTGTAATTTTTCTACATATTATGACATTCAAATTTTGAACGCCGACGCCCGCCTGCGTGCCGCCCGTAGTATGTCTGTGAAGTTGGTATCTACCTACTACAGAACGAGCTAAACAACTGCAGAGTCACAGTGCCGGTCAAACATGCGGTTCCTGAACACATCAAAGAGAGCTTATGATATGTGTGTAGATAAACTAGTGTATGTAACTGTACATAATTAGGCATTAAAACTCTCGAGTGATATTATTATGAAACCCGCCTTCGGCTCGTTTCATAAACCCACTCTCGAGTATTAATGCCGTCCATTATATTATAGTCACATAAACTACTATAAATCATAAAAAGTGTTATTGCTGATGCTTTTTTGTTGCGCAAATCTGTATTTTTGATGTGCGATTACATACCAGCCATTAATTTATATTACAGTATCGGACTTTCAGTGTACGTTAAGCTGTAGGACCCGGCTTCTATCGCTACGTGGTAGTGGACGTAAAACCCCTCTATCAACCCGCACTGAGCCAGCGTGGTGGAGTATGGCTTAACCTTACTCGTATCCGGGTAAAGGTCTGTGCACCTCGGTGGGGACATTAATGGGATACATTTAAATGTTATGTGTCGTATAATAAATATACACAGTTGGTTATACCTGCATGATGAAGAGGAATATGGACTCCGGACACTCCTCGTCGATAGTTCGGTCTCCAAAGCCGATGGTGGTCTGAAAGAAGACAATATTACCTCAGTCAAACCACACACTGAGACCGATCCCAGAGACCTTACAACAAAATACATTACTCTTGTGTGTAAAGAAAACCAGTGGCCACCGAACAAGTTCAAGTTGTCGTCAGTTGATTTTCAGAATTCGTAGAACTATCATCAAAGTAATAATAATAATAATGATAAGTTTATTTGTGGAGTAAGTGAATTGTTAAAATTATTGACCATTGATATCTTAACTAGGCGGAGCCTGTGCTATAAACATTTAGTTTTGCTCCATTCTATTTTAAGTACAATATAACTTAGTTCAATATATGTAAACTAGTTGTCTATGTTGTTTGTAACGTGTGTGAGTTGTGTATGAGCAGAGTAATATACATATTTCTGTTGTATTGTTGTTTAAGCGCCTATACATATCAGTTTATCTACTTCTTCATAAGAGAGGATCAGGATCTGGTTTAGGTGGTATAGTAAGTGTGTTTTACCAATTTCATTGTAAAGATAGGGGCCTAAAAACTCAGAGTAGTGGGTGGTATTGACCAGGCGAGTAAGGTTCTATTGACCAGGCGAGTAAGGTTCTATACGGCACACCGACTTCTTCGTTCTATGTCCAGCATGAGTAAAGTTCTATACGGCACACCGACTTCTTCGTTCTATGTCCAGCATGAGTAAGGTTCTATACGGCACACCGACTTCTTCGTTCTATGTCCAGCATGAGTAAGGTTCTATACGGCACACCGACTTCTTCGTTCTATGTCCAGCATGAGTAAGGTTCTATACGGCACACCGACTTCTTCGTTCTATGTCCAGCATGAGTAAGGTTCTATACGGCACACCGACTTCTTCGTTCTATGTCCAGCATGAGTAAGGTTCTATACGGCACACCGACTTCTTCGTTCTATGTCCAGCCTGAGATTCGGGAATATATCTTTCCATTTTGTGCTGTTTTAGAACTGTATTTAGGATAAATAGTTTCCGCAATGTTAATACCTTACATCCGTACAAAGCAGAGTAGGATTATTTTTACTTTGCCGCTCGACTCTTCTCGGCTTTTTTATTTTATTTAATCGTTTATCAATTAAGTGTTATATTTTATCTTAATAGTTCAAGTTCAAAGATTTATTATCATAATAGCACAAAAATTTAGACTTAATGAACGTCATAACATAATTAAGCAATCATAATAAAACATTAAGTAGTTGCGTAATTATTAGTACATAATAGTATAAGGTGCAATGAGATGGTTTAATGCCAGTTGTCGGTGTCTTGTAAAAAGTCATTAATTTTGTAGTAGGCCTTTGTGCACAAAGTGTGCTTTATTCATTTTTTGAATCGAGCTTCAGTTAAGTTTTGTATCTCTGCGGAATTTTATTGTAGAAGCGTATACAGTGTCCTATAAAAGAACTACTAACAAAAGTTTTAACATTGGAAAAGAAAGTTTATGTTTATTTCTAGTTTGCACATTGTGGCGGTTATCAATGCTTTTAAAGCTACTGATATCGTTCTTTTCTGCAAAATGAAGATGGTTTCAATGTCAGCAGCCCGTCCCTATAGTAGTATGCTGTAGGACATAATGCTATGAAAATAATTAAAATATACAAGTCTAGCAGTTGCAACGTTGGTCAATTCCCTGATTCTTTTAACTGCGTATGCTGCGGAGCTAAGTCTCTGTGCTAATTTTACAATATGGGGACCCCTCTGTAGTTTGGCATCAATAGTGATGCCGTGAAATACAGTTTCATCTACTAATTTTAGTTTGTCTTTCCCCAATACAAAGTTACTCTTAACTTGCCTTACATTAGGTAAAGTGAATTTTATGCACTTTGTCTTTTTTTATTCAGAAGTAAGTTATTGGCAGTAAACCAGTCTAGTACTCGCAAGAGAGCATAATTTGTTTCCTGTAAGTCATTTTCCTATATCCTAATTAAAAAAAATAGTGACGTGATATCTGCAAATAATACTGTCTCTGACATTTTTTGTACCATGAATGCCAAATAATTTACATACACGAGGAAAAGGAACTGACCCAGAATAGATCCCTGTGGGACTCCCATCTTCACCTGAGAACCCGACGATTTTGTCCTATTAATGTCAGCTTTCTTAACCCTCCCTTCTAAGTACGATCTCATAAGCTTAGAGCTATTGGCTTTTATGCCGTAGTGTTTTAGCTTTAAGAGCAATGTTTCGTGGACTACACAGTCAAATGACTTGAACAGGTCACAAAAAACACCTATTGCATCCCTACGATCTTCCCATGCATTATAAATATGTTTAACTGACATGATTCCAGCATCTGTTGTCGACCGCCCTTTTGTAAATCTAAACTGCTGGCTATGGAGAATTTGATGCGCATTAAAGTGCGCCAGTAACTGACCCAATATAATCTTCTCAAATATTTTACTTAATACGGGTAGAACCGAGACTTGTCTGAAATTTGTGGGGTCACCCCTATCGCCGCTTTTTAATAAAGGTTATCTACACATTTATTGAATATTTTAGCTAAATGATTTTAGCTAGATGATACCTCATGATACACCTCTGTGCGAAATTTCAAGTTTTCATGACTTGACATCTTGATCACTTTGAACCAATCAAGATCTATTAATGTTCCATCCTGTATTTTGGATCAATCGATGGCAAATTGGATGAAGACAGTACTTATTATCTGTAAGTAGATTTTTTTGGTATTTGTCTAAAGTAGAGTGTAAGCTACAAACAGATGCGCATACTGCTGATGAGATAAAGTGTCGCTTAAATAATAATCTAACGCAGCTATTCATGTTTTATGCAAATTACTATGCATATCTATTTACCTAATTAGCTTTACTACCACAGTTTCTATAGCAAGGTCGCATAATACGTTCAGTGTTCTACAAACCTTAGCAAGATATAAGGATGACCTCACAGAAGAGCTCAGAGTATATCAACAAATTAAGGTGATAAGGAAAAAATATGGGTTGTTTTCGAATCTGTTTACTCCACTATAAAGTCAAGCACAGATTTGATTTTTGAGTTAACGTTTATTGAGTATTTGATTAAGATTCTCACAGAGGGATAACGCGATTAGGTGAAATTTTCTTAATAGAATTTAGTTGCGAAAAGACCTCTAAATTGTTATTTTTTTTCCTGTAATTCCTTACTTATTTAATTGCGGAATTGCATTCGAAATGTGGATATTATTTAGTTGTAAACTCTCTTTGAAAATAGTTTTCTGACAAAATAGCGTAGTTTATTTTTAAACAATTTTTCTGTGGTTTAGTGCTACGTTATGACATTTTTCCCCAATTCCGTCCCTCTCACACTGCGGGTCTTTCCGCCTGGGGTGACGGTAACCTTTGCACGGTCGAGGTATCCTCTACGTCAATTTTTAACTCGTTCGCGGACGGTAACCGTATCGTAAGGGCGGAAACGTTGTGGGCACTATAATTTTGTATGTGAAAATAGAAATGCTGGAGAAGCCGTGTTCATTTGCAAGTACTTAATTCATTGCGATGTGACATAGAATGTTATAAAAGTCGAACGGTATATAGTTACTAAGTCCATGCAGTGCACTGAAGGAGCAAGCGAGACAGAACTATCTTCTGTCTCGCTCGCTCCTTCAAATGTTTTCTATGGGTGCAAAAACGCTCTAATATGACACTATACGACCTGCGGAAGTACTCACATTGAGATAAAAAGTAGGACTACCTGTAACCGCAAAGAAAATGCGATTTTTATAGAAGTTCCATCCATAACAACCGATCATAGAACGAATTCTACAGCATTAATTAATGGCAACGACTTCTGTGACGACTGACTTCTTCTTCGACGACCTCTTTGCGCAGCGGTTCTGACTGTACCATGCATGAGGTCCCGGGTTCGATCTCCGGCTGGGGTTAAAGAAAAAAACCCCAGGTCTTGGATGTTTATATGTGTGAGACGTCGCTGTTTCTGGTTCCCACAATACAGGGTATCCTAGTGTGGGTTCAAAAGCAATGTATGTGCCTGTATGAGAAGCAATGTTTATTTTGTTTATTTTTAACGACTTAGTAACTTTTGCCAATACAACGTACTTTTGCAGATTTAATTGTATTTCCATTTATAACTACCATTACAGGCTTATGTTAACCTAATGCGGTAGGCATATTTAATCTAATTTAACTAAGTATTACACAGCTGGTGTCTCTAGGACCTGGACATTTTTAGTGTTGATTTTTGCTCGTAACCACTGCCCAGGGGGATGTGCACGGTTCAAGTTAAAGTATTCCAAACAATCCAAACAAAGGACACGACCCCAATCAGTCGAGATATTCCTCAATTGGCTTCAAATTGTAAGAAAGGAGTCTTGATTAGATAATAGTGGGTTGGGAGATGAGGGTTCCGGATTCGAAGACCGTTGACGGAAGTTCAACAAATTGGTGCGTGGGCAACAGGATTGGGGTCCTGATTAATACTGCCAAAGATAAGGAAATACTTTTAAACCCACTGAGATAGACAGAATCTGACGTCCGTGTTTACAAGCTCGCCTGGCATGCAGGAGATGCGGTCTCGAATCCCGGTGTTAATGAGATTATTTTTATACTTTCTGACTCGAGATGCAAACGATTTTTTCTTGACTTAGTAAATGATTGTGCTTATTTTTTTATTTATTTTTTATATATTTTTAGGGTTCCGTACCCAACGGGTAAGAACGGAACCCTATTACTAAGACTTCGCTGTCCGTCCGTCTGTCACCAGGCTGTATCTCAAGAACCTAGCTAGCTAGAGAGTGAAATTTTCACAGATTATGTATTTCTGTTGCCGCTATAACAACAAATACTAAAAAACAGGATAAAAGAAATATTTAAGGGGGCTCCCATACAACAATTCTTTCAATACCACATACAAACTTATGGATGCACCTGGTTACGTACATGGAGTGTGAAAGTAACCGCACCAATAACTTTGTAAACAATATTTTGCTGTGTAAAATCCAAACTATTCACTCCACACCATCGCTTCCATTGAACGGTGGTACGGAACCCTTCGTGCGCGATTTAGACTTGCACTTGACCGTTTTTTTTGTATTCTTTTACTTCTTTTTAGTTTTGCTGAGTTTTTTTTCATTTACTGATTCAGAAAAAAATGGTTGCGGTCACGACCCAAAATTCACCTGGTATACGTCATACCACAGGGTGTAACAGAAAGGTGTAGTCGTATTGTAAGAGGTTGTCGGGGACATCATTCTGAACAACTTTCACTATGACAACGATTCGATCAGAGAACTTTTATATATGGATATTGATGGAACACACCGTGAGGAAACCTCTACATCTCAATAGCTTCGGCAATGGGCTAGCCCCCAGTCATGCGAAATAGAGTATCAAATAACTGGGTAACACTATGTCGTAAGGTAGACGTTATGTGTAAATGGTGAATTTTTGTGGATGACTTATACCTTCTCAAAGTCTAAGCATCAGCCAAGATTCCTCCGGACCGCTACTAGCGATTAGACGTGTGACCAGTGTCCAACAACACAATATTTTTTAAAAAATCACCTTCACTTAATTAAACAATAGGCGACCGGCTTTGAATAGCGTGCATCGTCCAGTATACGTAGACACCCAACCGTGTGACGGCTACGTGGTAGCTGAGTTCAACGCTAACTGGAAGAAATAAGATACCGCCCAGATTACAAAGACACCCGATTGCATTGGGCTATCCTGCTGACGGAGATCAACGATAAGTGGTTTTTGATAACTCGTCGAAGCTTCGATACCGTCCAGATTACAAAGACGCTGGATTGCATTGGACTGTTCTGCAGGTGGAGATCAACGATGCATGGTCTTGATAAAGACGTCGCAGTTTAACCACTGTAAATACGAACCTACATTTTTGCACACAAAACTTAATCTTAGCATTTGAAATGGATAGTCTCTTGGACAAATCAGCTTCTGACTCAGAACTTAGTGCAAAGAGGAGCGATACCACTCCCACGAACTACGTGTTCTCTCGCTATAAAAGAAGGAGGGAAGAAGACTATAATGAAGATCTTAAACAGGAGCTAAGTAGTTTCAAGGAGGAAGTTAAAGAGATGATTAGGAATTTGTGTGCAATTCAGGAAGCAAAACTGGAAGGCATCACTGAAATTCAGAAAGACATACGAGCATCTAATATTAACACTGAGAATAGTATTGCACTGCTTACAACACAGAATGAAGAACTGAAGAAGAAAATAGAGATGTTGGAAACCCGTTCAAAGGAGGACCGTCTACGCATTGCCTCCCTTGAAAGCAAAATAGAAGATCTACAAAGAGGCAACCGAAAAACTAACTTTGAAATAAAAAATGTCCCCAAACGCGAAGGAGAGCGAAAGGAGGATCTTGTGGAAATGGTGACATCTCTTACAAACAACGTGGGAGTCAACTTCAACAAGGCAGATATAAGAGACATCTACCGAGTTCGTGGAAAAAAGGACAAGTCCCCAAATACACCAGTCGTCGTTGAAATTTCATCGACCCTCCAGAGAAGCGAGCTGCTAAAAAAATGCAAAGAATTTAACTATAAGAACAAAAGCAAGCTTTGCGCAAAACATCTAGGCATACGAACCTCAGAAGATACACCAATCTTTGTGTCGGAACAGCTGACTGCTATGGGATCCCGGCTGTTTTTTCTCGCCCGAGACTTGGCAAAAACAAAACAATACAAGTATTGCTGGACCTCATTTGGCAAGGTTTACCTCAGGAAGGACGACAAATCAGCGTATATTGAAATCACCAGTGAATCGCAGGCTCATCAGCTTAGCCAATAAGGTATTTGTTCGCCAAGGTTTTTATTTTGTTATTCGGATGATGCTACTGCTATACTCTTTTTTTATAAGTAAAGCCTCTTTATACACTCATACTAAACAGATAAGTTACACGCTACAAAAATCGCAAATAAAAAAATACATCCCAATAAATCCTCACTCACACAAATACACATACACAAACTCTTACCCTACTCATAATTCGAAATCAACCTACACTCAAGTTATTTTTGAAAATAAGCTGATTGTTCTCTCAATACTTAAGAAGACAAACTTATTATACTGTGACAAACTTAGAATAACTACTTATCAGCAACCTATTGAAACGTATGGCTTGTTTTCCACCGCACTTTATAATGGATAGGCCCCTTGAAACCTTAAGAGAGATAGACAACTCTGAGGTAGCGCAGGCTTTTCAATGTAACATTGAAAACCTGACCTCACATGTATCTAATAAAGACAAGGGATTGACAGTAATAACACAAAACATAAGAAGTATATATGGAAACATTAATGATTTAGAAGTTACTCTTTCTAGCCTAAAAACTTGTCCTGATGTATTAGTTTTAACAGAATGCCGTATTAGCCCAGATAAGCCAATCCCCTGTCTTAAAAACTATACCTCGTTTGCCACAACATACCATTTGAACCAAAATGATGGAGTTGTGGTTTACGTGAAGAAATCTGTAACAGCCAATGTCAAAGAAATTAAGTTAGTACATGCTTCGTGTCTACAAATTAAGATTGGTAATAACATTATTTTAGGAATATATCGCTCTCCATCTAACTCAAATGCAGATAATTTTATAAACTCTTTGAACTTACATCTAGATACATTAAATAGGAACAGAAATGTTGTACTTACCGGCGACTTAAATATTAATATAATTTCTTCAGTAAATCAAAACTATGACTACAATAATCGATCCAACTACCTTAATATGCTTGCTTTGCACGGATTATTCTCAGGTCATTACTACCCCACTAGAAAAGAAAACTGCTTAGATCATTTTTTTCTTAAAATTAATAAACAAACATGTCAGGCAAAAATTGCAGTATTAAATACTAGTATTACGGATCACCTTATGGTACTTCTTGATCTTAGTTACTTAAAACATAAATATGTCTGCGCAAAAACAAAAACCATTACTGACTACCAAAAATCTGTTGAGTCTTTGAGCAAAAAAGATTTTTCTTACTTACTTACTTGTGAAGACCCTAACTTGTTGGCTATTGAACTAATTAGTAACATTTCGGAAACTATAGAACAAAATACAACAATTGTAACAATTTCTAAAAACAAAAGAATTATTAAACCTTGGATTACCCCTGGAATCTTAAGATGCATTAAAAATAGAAATAAAATGCAAAATGAACTAAAAACTGATCCAAACAATGAAATACTTATTTTAACATTTAAAAGATATAGAAATTATTGTAACAAATTAGTTAAGAAATTGAAAAGAACGTATGATAGGCAAAAACTTTTAGATTCTACAAAAAACTCTAGGGTTCTCTGGAGGAATATCAAAGATATAACTAACATAACTAGTAATAAAGCTGACAATACTGTTTTATTAAACACATGTGCGACATCGGCAGAATCGATTAATAAAATAAATAAATATTTCAGTAATATTGGAAAAACTCTGGCAGAAAATATAACAAAGGGTTTTAATAGAAATGCGTCAGTTAAAAAAGATAACTCTATAAATAACAGGCAGTGCTCCTCCTTTCTTTTATTAGAAACTTTTCATGAAGAGATTCATAGCATTCTAATGAGCCTTAAAACTGACAGTGCTCCGGGGTGGGATAATGTCACAACCAAATTTCTCAAGCTTGCAAAACAAATAGTTGTGCCTTTGATTAGTTATTTAACAAATTTATGTTTTGCAAAAGGCATTTTTCCTGCAGCCTTTAAAAGGTCAATTATCACGCCTGTTTTTAAAGGTGGCGAAGACAGGCTAGACATAAACAATTACAGGCCGATATCAGTGTTGCCAGCGATTTCAAAAATTGTAGAGAAAATACTAAATAATAGATTAGTACAATATTTAGAAGAATTTAATATACTACCTAGCTCACAGTTTGGGTTCAGACCAGGTAAATCCACAGAGGACGCTGTGGCAGCTCTGAGCTCTATAATAGTTAAGAATTTGGATGCTGGAAAAAAGTGCCTCACTGTATTTTTAGACCTCAAAAAGGCCTTTGATACCGTGGCTGTTCCCATTATGATCAGGAAACTTGAGCTTGTTGGAATTAGGGGTATCCCACTGAAACTGCTCCGGGACTACATGAGTGAGCGGAAACAGAGTGTCAAAATAGGGAGTAAGCTCAGTGACTGTGATGACATTACTTTTGGCGTTCCTCAGGGAAGTGTCCTTGGACCGACTCTCTTCCTGATCTATCTTTACGATTTAGGTAGTATCAATGTCTGTAGTGGTCATATCTTCTCATATGCAGATGACACAGCGGTAGTATTTTCAGGCTCAAATTGGCGAAATGTTTATAATCATGCTGAAATAGGACTCGCCGAGGTCGCTAGATGGCTTGAAACTAACCTGTTAACCCTAAATACCAGCAAGACTAATTACATTTGTTTCTCGATCAATAGCCGTGGACAGCCAGATAGTAGCTTCGGCTTAAAAATTCATAATTGTGAGATCCCTTTTTCCAGTAACTGCGATTGCCCCACAATAACTCGGGTACCTGCTGTCAAATATTTGGGTGTCATGATTGACCAAAGGCTATCGTGGCACGCCCATATAGATCTTTTGGTGGCTAGGACTAGGAAGATGATTTGGGTTTTTAAGGTCCTGCGCCATGTAGCAAATAAAGAACTGATATTTAAAATATATACAGCACTAGCACAGTCAATACTAACCTATTGCATTCCGGTTTAGGGCGGGACTTCCAAGACAAAATTTATAGAACTGGAAAGAGCACAACGAGCCTTACTAAAAACTATATTATTTAAGCCATATCGGTTCCCTACAGCATCTCTGTATGCCCTTTGTGATATGCTCTCAGTAAGACGTTTATATATCCTACGCATCATTCTTAGACTGCACAAGTCCCTATTATTTGATATAAATATTTATAAAAAGAAGAGAAATGGAAATGTTTCACAAATGGTTCGCACAAGGACTACTTTTGCTAGTTGCCAAATGGCAAAACAATCTGCACTTTTATATAATAAAATTAACAAAAAACTAGACATATACCCTAAAACAAACTTTGAGTGTAAAAAGGTCTTAATCGAATGGCTTAAGAGTTTAAGCTACAATGAAACAGAACATTTAATAAAATTTCTTGTATAGTGTGCAAATGTTAATATAAGACTCTGAACACACACACACACACACACACACACACACACACACACACACACACACACACATATACACACACACACACTCACACTCACACACACACTCACACTCACTCACACACACACACACACACACACACACACACACACACACACACACACACACACACAGACACACACACACACACACACACACACACACACACACACACACACACACACACACACACACACACCTTCTATCCTTAATTCTACGAACTAAAATATTAAACTGCATGTTATATTTTAATACTAGGTTGTTTATTCGAATTAATAAATGTATATTTGTGGAAGAGCGGGCCCTCCTGACACAGGTATTTCTATACTTACTAGGAGGGTCCAGCCCCTGTATATTATTTGTAAATTTATTATGAATAAACAATTTGAATTTGAATTTGAATTGAATTTGAAGATTCACAATTTCTTTATTGCACACAAAGACAAAACAGTGCACAACGGCGTACTTATCTCTACATAAGAGATCTCTTCCAGCAAACCGATTTAGAGATTGAGAGGTAAGTGTTGAGCGGGGGTAGACTAATTGACATAGACATAATAATATACACATCAAAATAAATAACTAAACCTGTTTATATAACTATCTATGCCTAACTTCATGAACGAATACTTCGAATAATAAACTTAATACATATATAAAGTTTATAAATAAAATAAAATAATACCTATGCTTGAAGAGAAAGTTAGTGCTCTTTAACTTGACTTTTAAAAATGTTGACTATTGACCTATCCCTGATGGTGTAAGGGAGTGCATTCCACAGCTGGATGGCCCGGATTCTAAACCCGTGCCCTTCGGACGCGCAGCTATGCTGTGGTAGGGTGAGCATGGAAACAGTCTGAGGTCTCCGAAGCCTGCTGGAAAAAAGGAAAGAAAAACGTTCTCGAAGAAAGGAAGGATAGCGATGGTTACGTAAAATATTGAACAGGAGATTGAGGATGTGAGTATCCCGGCGAAGACGTATCGGGAGGCACTTCAACTCCTTGCAATACAGCGAAACATGATCATACTTGCGCAATCCGAAAATAAACCGAATCCCGAGGTTTTGAAGTCGCTTGAGTTGGTTCAGTTATTCTTCTTTCGCGCTTAGCCAACAGACATCTGCATAATCAATGACAGATAAAAGGAGAGACTGGGCAAGGGTGATTTTGGTCTGTCGAGGTAGGAAGTTCTGAGGTCTCCTTAGAGAATGAAATGTAGCAAATCGACTCGAGGACTGACCTCATTGACATGCAGTGACCAACACAGATGCTTATCGAAAATGATGTCTAGATTTTTAGCTTTCTTGCTATACATGATTATGGTACCATTGAAAGGTACAGGAGGAATGGGCTGTATCAGATTAAGAAAATATCTGGTACCAATAATCATGGCCTGGGACTTGGTCGGGTTAACCAAAAGAGCGAAGGAAGAAGCCCAGACCCTAATACCCTCTAGATCGGCGTTCAGTGCATCCACAGCAGAATCAACAATGCAAGAAGAGAAGTGGCGATAAATTTTGGAGGTCGTCGGCATAGAGATGGTAGGAAGAGGACATTACGCCTGAAATGGAGTTAATGAAAATGGAAAACAGAAGGAGAGAGAGTATGCAGCCTTGGGGAACGCCAGAAGAGAGGCCACACCATTAAGTGGATGCCTCCTCCAACCTGATACGCTGCTGCCGATCTCTCAGATAGGAGTCGAACCAGCTGGCAAATAAGGAGGAGACATTCAAATACTTAAGCAGTTCAACGAGGATGTCGAAATCAACGCAGTTTAACGCACTACTAAAGTCCAGCAGAGCCAATACGGTGAGCTGTTTGCTTTCCATAGCTAGCTGAATGCCATGGTTTAGAAGATTGTTTGTAGTGGAGGTAAGATGACAATTGGGAGTGAACAAGGGACTCGAGAACTTTGGAGAGGATGGGCAGAATGAAGATAGGGCGATACTCTTTAAAGGAAGTGGGATTCGAAGCTTTAGGTAAAGGGAGCACTAATGCTTTTTTTCGAACTTTAAGAAAAGAGTCATTGAGCAGGGAAAAATGAATTATATGTGATATTGCAGGAAGAAGTTCTTCCAGGATTGTGCATGACATCTTTAGGCAAATTTTGTCATGCTTTCGAGTTGACTGTTAATACCGCCTTCTTAACTGCGTTGAATGGTGTAGTGTTGGGCCGGGGTTCAGAGCACAAGCTCTGAAGAGTGATTTGTTTGACAGTCGGGTCCATCACAACAGGTGGGGTAGAAAGAAACTGGTTGAGGCTGTTCAGATCAACGTTACCGGGGGAGAGGTCCTGGGTCTTGCCTATATCAAGCGTTCTCAGAAACTTTTATATATGGGCTGGACTGTTTTTTACAATGCAATCGTTTATGTGCTTGCGTTTGGCATCGCGACAGAGACGGTCACAGCGATTACGGAGGCATTTGTAAGAAGAGAAATTGTCATCTATCGGATCCTTACGGTAAATGCATTTATTTCTATTCCTCTTGGCCATTAGACGCTTGATAGTGTCTGTTAGCCAATGAGGACGAAGGTGTTTCACACGTTTTTTTTTATTGGAGCATGTTTGTCGTAGAGACCCAGGACAATGGCGTTCAAATTTACATTTTTCTCATCGACTGATTCGCTGGCAATCACTGGGGACCAATCAATCGACAAGGCATCCGACCTAAGAGAATCAAGGATGGATGGAGGATGTCCTGAAACTTACGAAGACTAAGAAACTTTGCTCTGCTCTTCAGTGGAAGCCTAATCTTGTACGACAGTTAGATAAGATCGTGAAAAGAGAAAGGTGACGTTGTCCAGATATGTCATGATATCAAGAAAATAGGGACTGCAGTAAGGTTGAAAGTGTGTGGCAGCAAGAGGAAAAATATGCAGATTACAGGAGTCAATTATGGATGTGAGTTTGTCAGACCGTGAATCGTTTTGGAGAAGACAGGTGTTGAAATCACCGAGAATTAGGGTGTCGTTGTAAAGTGGCGTCATTTCATTGAGGAGGGATTCAAACGATTCAAAGTAGTTAATGCGAAGAGAAGGGCTATAGAAAACACCCAGGAGAACCTTTTTATGATGAAGAATGATTTCAAGAAAGAGATGTTCAGTAGACTCGGAGTACCGACTGGGGGACGCACTTATCACCTTGCTGTAGATAGCAACGCCCCCACTGGCCTTACCGACTTTGTCGTTCCTGTATAACCTGTAACCGGGAAGAGAGTTTAATGATGATGGCAGCGAGGGTTTCAGGAACGACTCGGAGACAAGGATGCCGTCCACGCATTGGCCACTAAAAGCCTCGATAAGATCCAAGATGGTGTTGGAGGATGCTGATGTTAATGAAAATAAAAATAAACAATAAATTGCTTCTGGACCCACACCAGGATACTCTGTGTCGTGGGAACCAGAATCAGTGACGTCACACACATCCAAGACAATGGGATTTTTTCATCCTCCCCAGCCGGGATTCGAACCCAATACCTCTTGCTTGTGAGGCAGAGCCTCAATGCCACAGAGGTCATTGTATGAAGATGAAGATGATGTTCACCTGAGCCTCCACGGAAGCCAGGAAGATGGTGACGAAGTCTTTCCCACCGGTCACACAGGTTCGCTTAGGAGGGTCAGGCTCAAAATCGTAGTGAGCCAGGGCTGTGATGTACCTGTGAAGGAATATACTTGTGTGATATCAATCACGATAACTTTTAAACAGTTTTTTTGAGAGCTGTTGTCTTTTGACGTTAACCAATCAGTAGCTATATTATCTAATTCCGACAATTTTCATTTCGATTTTGGAAAAATATAAAGTACTGGGCATTTTTTTTGGCCCTACAGTTTTGGAACGGTTGTACTTGAGGGCGGTTGTTACCAGTTATAAAATTTCTTACGTTCCGACTGACATCTGCGTTATAGAATGTCAGGAAAACTGTAGATACTTGACAGTTTTAGAAAACAGCCAACTTATCGGCGATGGGTATTTGAATTAACTACAGGAAGGAAACTATTACGTAAGTAAAGATCTTACTAGAACCAGCAAATACCAACCAGATCGAGAACTAAAACAGAAAATGAGGATGTAACTTTATATTATCTATGCAATAAAGAATATGAATAGGAGAATAAAGGAAAGGAGGACAATGGAATATATTTAATAAAAAGAGATCTTACCAGAATACAGCAAATACCAGCCAGATCGGGTAATCAAACAAAAATGCAGAATAAAGCATATGAGGAAAATGGAATCTATAACATAAATAGAGATCTTACCACAACACAGCAAAAACCAGCCAGATCGAGAAATAAAATAGATAAGAAGGATATATGATAGAAGGACAGTGGAAATTATATGGTAAATAGAGATCTTACCAGAACACAGCATATACCAGTCAAATCGAGAAATAAAGCAGAAAAAGAGGATAAAGGTGGTCAACGATAACTATAACCTACATGGAGATCTTACCAGAATACTGCAAATACCAGTGAAATCGAGGAATAATACAGAAAAGGAGGATATAGGACGACTAGGGAAACTATTACGTAAATAGAGAACTTACCAGAACACAGCAAATACCAGCCAGATTGAGAAATGTAGAACGATTGTGCCGCTTACAATCCAACGCCATCTCAAGTTTATCTAAAAGAAAAAATATTTTTAAAAAACAATCCTTTTTGATTGATGACCTATACCTACAATGACCTAATGTCCATGTCAAGTTGGGATGGCACAATTTTGGAGATGTAGTAGATGTCGATAGATACCAAAAAAGAACACGACAAAATGATGGTTGAATACGATTATATTTGTCACAATCAAACTCAAACCAACATATGCTATCATCGCTAGAAAAAATTAATGAATCTTCGTCAATGGTTTCTCCGACTACTGTGATAAAACCTTCCATCTCTTTTTCTAATCCTAAAACCTTCAGCCACTATTTATTTCCCAGTTGAATATAAGTTTTCACTAGGTGAGTACTTTTCTGGCGAATGCTTGAGAATGGACCATTGGTTTCTTCTTTCATACATAATGAAGAGGCAACTGATGCCATTTTAATACACAAGTACAAGAACAGGCAGCAACGTGAGCAATGAAATCGATAAGCAAGGTGCGGATGCGCAGCATGTTGACAAAGGTGACGCAAGGCGTGCGAGTGTGCAGGATGTGGGCGGGTCGAAGCCAAAACCTGTGTATGCCTAAACGCTGTTACGTGCTAAACAGTATACAGACTTTGGCATTCACACATGCGCATACTGATTGAACAAACTCGCCTAATGTTACGACCTTCAAGCCGTAATCCTCACCATTGAAACCTTCATGAAAATGAAATTTGAAAATGCTAAAAAATAGTCCAGAAATTGTCCTAAATAGTCCACCAAGAAAGAAAATTAGTCCTCTTATATTTTCGAAGTTATAGCTATAGGTTGGTGTGGATTACAGCTTGACGTCAAGCTGTAATCCTCATCTCTCGTGCAAGCAAACGGAAGGGCCTATCGACTTGGTTTGGGTTTCAAAAATTTGTCCAGAAATAGTCCACACGACATGCCAAATTTCAGAATTAGTCCTTCAAAGATTCCAGAGTTATTAAGATATCTTGGTGAGGATTACAGCTTGAACATTTGCTAACATCAAATATCTCCGGACCGCCTTCGACTCTCAGTTTGATATTTGTGCCAAAAAATAGTCCAGAAATAGTCCACCTTAACAATAATAATTTCCACCTGGTTTACTTTGAAGAAATGCATTAAAAATGCAATGTTTAATTTCCTATACATTTCAATAAACGTACAGTCGTGTACAAAATAATAATGGGGTAAACCCTAATATACCGGTTTATACCAATTAAGATCCATGTTCTAGTGTGTTCATGTTCGCTTCTCACGCAGGAGATGCGTGTTCGAATCCGGTGCTGACCATATACCATTGAGATAAGTAATTTAACCGATGTACATTATGCAGACGTTCTTACGGTGATGGAAAACATCGTTAGGCAACCTTTTATCTCCAAAGCTGCGGCGATGAGCTAGCCCCCTGCTGTAGGTACCTAACTGCCTACCTTCCTACAAAGGTACAAATCATCTCACCGTTTCCACTCAATATGAGGTTACAATTTTATCACCCCACTGCGCCAGACCGGCTGCGCTGTTCGGCTACCAGTGTTGGATTTTGGTGCGTTGAAAAGGATAGCACAAAAAAAACAAAAAAGATAGTATTTTGTAAAAAAGTATAGTTCGCTCTAAAACTAATTTAAAAATGATGAAAATAATTTAAATCAACATCATTTATTCGTAATTTTCACGAATTTACTGCCACTTTCCATAATAATTGACTCTACTCTACTCGTTGGGTTAGAGGTCTAGCAATTATACTTACTTTATTTTGACTGTTTTTTTTAGATATGATAATAAATCATAATTAATAAGTCCATTACATGTGATTTATATACAGGCAGTAAAATAAAAGTGTAGTCAAATTAGAGGTTGTTAGAAACATCTTTCTGAACAATTTTCTTCATGAAACCGTTTTTATCAGAGCAATTTTATTTTTCACCTCTCTATACAGGGTGTTGTTTTGTAAAGTTACGCCCGGGTAAGGGACTATAGTACCCATCATTGTGAATAACTTTCCCCAAGAAATATATGGTCGCAAACGAAAAAATATCTTGGGTCTCCCATAGTAACATGTAAGCAGTTGATCGGTCAATGTAATGAGGGACGATTTTTTGCGACCATATGTTTCTGGGGGAAAGTTGTTCATAATGATGGGTACTATAGGCGTAACTTTACAAAACAACAGCCTGTATATTAATTTTTGGAAGAGGTTAAAAATAAAGTTGCTTTGAAGATGTTTCATGGCGAAACTATGATGTCCCTACATATACATAAAAGTGAAGTCAAATTTGAAGGGGTTATCCCCTTAAAATTTTACTACACCTTTATGTATACTTATACTCTGGAGGTGCCAATTATTTAGAGATAAGCACTAATTAAATACCTATAATTGAATGATTAAGACTGTGATTAATTGACTAACTTTTGAAACTTAAACCAAGTCGATAGGCCCTTCCGTTTGCTTGCACGAGAGATGAGGATTACAGCTATAACTTCGGAACTATAAGAGGACTATTTTTCTTTCTTTGTGGACTACTAAGGACTATTTCTTAACAATTTATGGCAGTGTCAAATTTCATTTTCATGAAGGTTTCAACGGTGAGGATTACAGCTTGAAGGTCGTCTAATGTTGTTAATTGGTTGCTACAGGTCACTTTCTGTCCGAGTAATAAAGTTAGGTTGTGTTGGGTCACGACTTTATAATACAACCTGGTGCTGAGCGAAGGGGAGCGGAGCGATGCGGCCCAAATTAGTTTCACAGAACCTAATTGGTTGCTTTAGTTAATATTTGAACACGTAGAATTAGCGAGTACATAAGAAATCATTGGCTCAACCCTTCCGCACGCTGAGTTGACAGGTGAATAGATTTTGGTCATGTTGAATTCCCGAAAGAGCAAAAAGGGAGGACACGAATTGTGCGGTCTCAACAGCTTCAGCGTCGAGTCGTACTCAGGGCGGGACGTCACCCCCTCCGCGACTTCCTCTTTTCCCTAGTGCCATCCCAACCTGACTCGAAACATACAATCAATAACGAAATTGTAAGTCTGGCCTGGGGCCTAATTCGTAGAAATATTAGTCTTATAATCATATTTATTTTCAATTAATATGGTTAAAATCCTTAAATGAAAAAGGCCCCAGAATGGATAGATACCACTTGAACATTTAAAATTGTCGTGCTGTCTAGTAACAACGATGACTATATTACTATGTATATTGTATGTATGTAGTTTAGGCTTCCGTATTGATGAAGTGTATTGATGAGTAATGTATATGTCACATCTGGCTGAGACGGCTACTGGATAGGTGTCCTTGCGTATGTGTTTCGAATGACACGTTAAGCTGTAGGTCCGGGCTACTATCGGTACTCGGTGGTAGTAGTTTTAAAGCTGTGTCAGGGGCCCTAATAGGGCAGCTTGATAACTTCTGCCAGTCGGGTTGGCCACCAGCCCGACACGCCTCCATCACCCGCACTCAGCGGTGATGTATGACTCAATCTTACTCGTATTCGGGTGCCCGTGGCTCTCGCTGAGGATATTGATGGGGTATTTTATTTCATTCGATATTATGGGATTACACTTACCAAAGTATGAAAAGTATCATTCAGCAGCCGGATCTTCTCATAAGGCACATTTGATATTAGGGCCACGTTCTCGATGCCATTCTTGGAGACCAGTCGTTTAGGATAGTCGGACGCGTAACCGCGCATCGGAGGTACTCTATGATGCGTCTGAGGAGCTCTGTTGGAAAAGTTACATTTGTTATGTGTTTATGGATGAAATCCCAATTGGGGAAAGTCGGAGCTGTAGGATTAGTAGATTGATGCACCAAGCCGAAAGTAATTTACTGTCGCACCGAGTGCTTGCGAGGGCTCCAAAAGGCACGAGTGCAATATAAATTACTTAATGCTAGGTGCATAATCTGCTTTTCTTTCAACAAAAGGAAAGTAGGTGAAAAATAAAAGTATTGAAAGAAAGTAGTTGAAGTGTTTCAAATTTCTCAGTGAATTTTTTTTTTTTTTTTTATTATTTAATTATTTATGGCTAGTATTTTTTTAAGCCTACATCACTTCATACGCAAACTGTATAACTCCATATGGCCGTCAGGTTGGCCAACCGAACGCATTGTAAACCTAGGGTTTTACTGTGGTTTTACTTTTAGAAACTTGACATGTACTACCTCTTTGGTACCACGATTTAAATAAAATTAAAACAGTGCAGTAAAGGGTTCTCATACTTCTCCTCGCAACAAAGTGCCGCTTTGTGCTGGATATATGTATAGTGCAGTTATGATAGAATTGCAGTGTAGTTGGAAGAAAAACAATAAATGCTTAGGTACCCTGACCAATCTAATCAAATTGACATTTGACGGTTGGTAGATGGAGACCACATCTTGACGGATGGTATATAGAGATCAAATTTTGAGGGATGGTAGATGTAGACCACATTTTGACGGATGGTAGATGGAGACCATATTTTGACGGATGGTATATAAGATAAGATATAAGATATTTATTCATAATTGTCATTACATGTACAGACATTAAAATAAGATAGTTGTAGAATATCATAGTACATGAATTAACAATGCAGATTGTAACAATGTCAATAATTAATTAATATAAAATGTCAAAGATTTAAAAATAAAATGTCATACGTTTAGCATAAATAGTTCATTATAATTGTAAAACGTTTGCTCGACTAGCCATGCCTTCAGTCTGGATTTAAATATGGGTGTGTTTGGAGCGGAGGTGACCGTTTTCGGTATTCTATTTTAAACGGTAGGGCCTGCGACGTGCGTGAGTTTGGCGGCTTTCTCTGATGAGCGGGGTACGGTGACAAGTTTCCCCGCCACCGCGTTGCGTGTGCCGTATCTGTGGTGGTCCGCGTGCGTTCGGTACGAACTGAGGTTCTCGCGCGTGTACACTGCGATCTGAAAGGTCACTATGGATGGTAGCGTTAAGATTCCAAGTTTCTTAAAGTCGGGTTTGGCGTGATTGATGCGTGGGACCCGTGCACTATCCTGACAGCCCTTTTCTGCAATTTGAAGACACGCTCCCAGTCGGCCAGTACAGAGACCACATTTTGATGGATGGTAGATGGAGACCACATTTTGATGGATGGTATATGGAGACCATATTTTGACGGATGCTAGATGGAGACCACATTTTGACGGATGGTAGAAGGAGACCACATTTTGGTTGAAATTGCGAATATTATTGAAGGATTTCAATGAACTAAATGACTTGTTCATAATTCGCTATTTATTTATTGTACTCACAAAACAGACATACAGATATATCATAATAGAAAAAAACATGTACAAAGACAAGCTTATCTTTCATAAGAGATTACGTTCAGCAAAACCATGATAGGTAGAAGAGGTGATGGTTGAGCGGGAATGACCTGCGCGTACAATATCTATTAATGCGGGTAATTTAAACTAACTACTGATATACTACGTACCTACTGATAACCTTACTTGCTTATAAATCGACTGCAGACACAACTACTTACAACGTATCGATACATATATATTGTTACGTTGTATTTAAGTAATTGTGTTTGTAGTCTAATTTTAGCAATTAGGGTTATCAGTATAATATTGTTTGTAGTATACCTAGTCGGTCCTTAAGTTCTGTCACAAGGTTTTTGATAGATAAAACTCAGCATTAAACTTTTTCTTATTCGTATTATACATGATTAAAAAGCTTATTTTATACGAATCAAATTGCAATACAATACATTTTGTACGATTATCGCAATATGACAAAAAACATTATAACTTGAGACAATCGCGAACCCAAAACACGCCGCAATTGACAAAAATACCACTTACCAAAATTTAATAAAAAAACAGTGTTCCAGATAACCAACAAGGTTTTTTTTATTTATTCTGAAACCTCGATTTTAGACCATGCTTAACAACTAGCATTTTGATTTTCTGTTAGCTTTCAGTTCCAACTGCTTCCAAAGAGAACTTTACGTACTTTTTACGTTTTCAGAAAAACGTATAAAAATGATCTTGTGGGCAACAAGTACACTACGTAAAATGTGAATATGAAAATTAGTTTTACCCAGACTTAGTTATCTTATGCTTCAAAATGAAGGTAACGGGTTCAGGGAGGGTTCTGACTAAAATTTCACGTAAGTTTGAAAGGTTTTAAGAGTCATGGAAAAAAGATAAAGTGAATCACGTCCGTATTTTTGATTGGGTAAAAAAGTGCAAAATCTCTGACGAAACTAGCATTTGAGTAATATGAGCTTTAAGCATTTAAATCCAATAATCGTTCTAATTTATCAGTATTTAATGAGCTATCAAACCATATATAGTATTAAATAAAATAAAACTTGGTATTATTTACTATGCGACAAAATATTTGTGACAGAACTTAGGGACCGACTAGGTATATTAGAGTTTAATTGTACGCGCTCACCTTTCCTAACCATCATGGTTTTCTGGAAGAAATCTCTTTTTAGAGATAAGCTCTCCTTTGCACATGTTTTTTTCTATTATAAGTTATCTGTATGTCTTTTTTGTGTAGTACAATAAAGAAATTACGAAATATATAAAACATATAATACATTTAATGAGCTGACATATTTTGTGAAAATGATAGTATACATCATTCATTACAACATTTCCCCAAAAACCACATAGTGGTAAACGTAACTTTTTTTTTGGTCCTCATAGTAACTTGTAATCAGCTGATCGGGTCAATGTACTGACGGACGAAATATGTTTCTTGGGGCAAGTTATTTCTAATGAAGGGTACATTCCCACAATATGGTAAGGTAATTAAATGTCACCATGTATATATGTCACAATAAGATAGTCAAAACCGTTAGTTGATAAACTAACGTTCTTTTCTCTCGTAAGTTGGTCAACTATCCACAGATAGTAAACTGTAGCGCACTGCTTACTATATGACCCGTTAGTTGTTAAATAGTTAACTGGTTTAAACTTGAATTGCAAACCAAATAACAGGGCAAACACTGCGGTAGTTCAGGTGAAGACTAGAGTGGGCGAGCGCAGCGAAGCCCCCTCTAGTCTTCGTGTTAGGTTGACATGTAAGAACAAAAGAAACGTAAATTCTAAACCCTGTCAGTCTGGTTTACTATCTGTCGATAGTTGATCAACTACCGCGGTAGTTTATCAACTAACGGTTTTGACTATCTTCCGGTGACATATATATTTAACATAGATATTAACTATCTGGTTTGACAGTTGATATTTAAAAACCGCAATCAAATTCAGAGTCGAAATACCAAAGATTGAGAATCAAGCTACTGGTTCAGAAAAAATACTGTAGGCCTCCCCTACAGTATTTTTTACTGTAGGGGAGGCAGCTAGGATATTTCGTGAGTAACTCGAGCGCGTCTGATTAAGATATTTCATGTTCCTCACAGCCTGTACAGTAACTCCACAAAATCTGAGTTTTCCATCTGGAGCTGGAGCGGTTAGTGTATTTAAAAAAGATGTCAAGGCTAGTGGGATTTACTCGAGCTCGTCAGACTAAAATATGGTGAGTAAGTGACACGCTGATAAGTGGACATTTCAACAAATCTGGCGTTTTGAGCATGACATGAGGGAGTGGGTGGGTCACTATTTTTTATAAAAAAAAACATATTTTTACGACCCCTTTGGCGTTGTGGATCGACGCTCTACCTCGGAAGCGAGAGGTCTCAGGTTCGAAACCCAACTGGGGAGGAAGAAAAAATCACAGATCTTGGCTATTTATAGCTGTGTGACGTCGCTGTTTCTGGTTCCCATGACACAGGGTGACCTAGTGTGGGGCCAGAAGTGCCACGCTCGAGTTACTCATGAAATCCCCTCTTGGCCTCCCGTACTATAGAGTTGTAGCGCATGCAGCAACTCTTTCCCTAACCGCTACATTACCGCGCCTATGCTCGATGCATCGCGATTTTGAACCTTATGCCATGGTAATAAAATTCAAAACCTATATCGGGAAATGGCATTTCTAGAAATGCCATGGGAGGTGAGTACTGTAAGGTTCGATATGTGTTTATGCGATTATATTGTATACGGGCCTTTGACACTGTTACTTATTTTGTAGTTTTAAAAAGAAAGAGGCTTGGATGTGAGAAGTCAATGTGACACACTTCAGGCTTCGGCCAGCGACTGAGCTAAATTATAGTGAGGATTAGCGTAATGGCTATCGAGCCAGTTGTGGATCCCTTTTATACAAAGTGTATATAACTATAAATCAAATAAAAACAGAACAGTCTAAACTAAAGAGTCTTCATTTTTATAAAGTAGGCAGTGACCATATAGTGGTTAGGAGTACTACATTGGTGGAGGCGCCAAACGAGCCGGAGAAATAGGATGACTGCTTCAGAAGGAAGGTGACGTCATAAGAAGTGGCGTAATAGAAGAGGATAGTGATCGTCGATCCAGACCTTGAAGAATCGAGGAAGGATCGAAAGTGCATTGAAGGGAAGTGTGTTTCTGTACTTAAGTTTTTTATTTAGGAATTACCTCGACCTGCCAAGCGAGTGAAGAATCGAATGGAAAAATATTGTGGGAAGATTTTTATAGCGGCGGACATTTTGTGAATTTTTTTATGAAATTTCATGATGAAGGATTTGTCAACTTGTTTTTCGGGGAGTCCTCAAGAGTCCTTTGAAGACTTTTTAGAAGACTTCAGAGATGCTGCATCGAGGAAGAAATTCATATCGTCGGAGGAATTAAAATTATTATTTCCGTCGTATTTAAAAGGTGGAGCTTTATATTTTTTTAGGGAAATTAGGGGCAGTATCCAGACATTTGACGAGGTGGTGAATAAATTTAATGAGGAATTTGGAAGCACAGACTTTGCAGAGAAGTTCTACAATGCCAAGCAAGAGAAAATAAGTTTGTTGGACTACTTCCATTATTTAGGGGACCTGGCGAGGAAGGCTAGAGTTAACAAAGATGACATTTTTATAACGCAATTTTTAAGAGGATTGCAAAACCATCTTATAAATAAATTAATGTTGAGCCATTATGTAGATAAGAAGGCGCTAAGGGCAGTGTTGGTACAGATGGAGAAATTAAGACCGGGAAGTGATGATAATGTGAATGTGTTTAAGAACCCGGCAACTTTTGGACCGAATTTGGCCCATAGCAATAGGGGGGGGGGGGAACAGGCCGAACGTTTCGCCGTTGGCAAGTGGTCAGGAACCACATATTAGACCTGGTACTAATAATTATAATTTGCGTCCTAGGCAAGCGGATTTTGCAACACGTCGTCGCTAGAGGCCGATAGCGGTGACCAGGCTGACCTGTGGAATGAGGGCCTCAGAAGAGCTCAGCAGCGTAGCACAGAAGCGGAACGACCGATGGGGAAGATCGTCGCAGTCGAGGCGGATCAGCAGGTCAGGCCATTAGTTTTATTAAATGCATCTAATGTAAAAGTGCTAGCTCTTTTAGATACAGGCGCTACAGCTTCATGCATCAGCCCAGCCGTTGCAGGTCAAGTGGGTGCGAGATGTATGCAAGAAGAGAAGAGACGGGTTAAGGCGGTAAATGGAAGTTTATTGCAAACTGTAGGGAAATGTGTTATAGATTTTAGTTTGGACAATTTTAACTTTTGACAGGAATCATTCGTGTATGTGTTTTTTCCAGGGAAAAATACCGTTTTTCAATAATTTCCATACGAAACAAAACACGACACCGGTAAAACAAAATGTCATGCGCGTAGGGATTCTTTCAAAACAAAAGATAGGGTCGGACTTTCTAGATGGTTCTAGAAGGAAACAAGTGAACTTCGGGGAAACCACGGTTATCGAGGATCGTGACGTGATAAATTCTATCGACTTTCAGGAGTTAAGAAAGGGCGATTACGTTTATTTCTCGGGGTTATCGGATTCGTGCGAATTGGCGTTTGGGGTAGAAGATAAACGGTTTATCGTAAATGAGGATTTATGTGAGAATGATAAGCGGGTATTATTGGCGTTGTTGGATAGGAATGCGGATAGATTTGCGTTTGCAACTGACCAGTTAGGTAGGTCGGAGATAGTGTCGGTCGATATTAAGACTTATGATGAAGAGCCGGTTCATTGTCACCCGTATCGCCGGTGCAACGGGAAATTATTGAGGAGCAGGTCGCGGAGATGTTGAAACTAGGTGTTATTAGGGGATCCACTAGTTCTTATGCTGCGCCCGTTGTGTTAATTAATAAGCCCGATGATTCATGGAGGTTTTGTATAGATTATCGGAAATTAAATAAGAAAATTTGTAGGGATAATTATCCTATTCCGCGAATAGAAGATATTGTCGATAGTTTGGCAGGGGCCAAGTATTTTGCGGAGTTAGATCTCAATTCAGGTGATTGGCAGATGGTTATTACGGAAGGTAGGCATAAAACGGCTTTCGTCACGACCACTGGTCTTTATGAATTTAATGTTGTTCCGTTCGGTTTGGCAACGAGTCAAGCAGTTTTCCAACGGATGATGGATACAGTTTTAGCGGGTTGAAGATTTAAAGGGGTTATGGTTTACGTAGACAATGTAATTGTGTATGGTAGAACGTTCGAGGAGTTTACCGATACGTTGCAGAAAGTTTTTGGGCGGTTTAGAGAAGCGAACTTGACCTTCAAGCCATCCAAATGTAAATTCGGTTTTTGCGAGATTGAGATGCTAGGTTATCTGATCTCGAATGAAGGAGTAAAACCTAGTGAGAAAAAGCTGAAGGCTATGCAACAGGTTCCAACTCCCACATCTACGAAGGATGTGAAACAATTATTAGGTTTATTTTCTTATTATAGAAAATTTGTATCGAATTTTGCGAGAATATCGTTACCTCTCACTAAATTATTGAAAAAGGGGGTAAAGTTTCAATGGAATGAAGAATTGCAGAATTCGTTCGAGTATATTAAGAAGGTTATGTGTAGTGCGCCAATACTTTCCTATTATTCGGGGGATAAGTCGGTTACTACGAGAGTTTATGTGGATGCGTCTAACGAGGCGTTAGGTGCAGTATTGATGCAGGGCGTTGAAAAAACGAGTCCGGTTGCCTATGCGTCTAGGAAGTTAACGATGCGGAGAAAAAATATAGTACGACGGAGAAAGAGTGTCTGGGGTTAGTATGGGCGTTAAGGCACTATAGGCATTATCTTTGGGGATCGTATTTTCAGGTTGTTACAGACCATAGCGCGATATGTTGGTTACAGTCGAAAAAAGATATGTCTGGTAGGTTAGCGCGATGGGCGTTAGCGATACAAGAATGGGATTTCGAGATAGTTCATTGCTCGGGGAAAAGCAATGTAGTGGCAGATTTTTTGAGTAGGAATCCGCTAATGGAAGAAGGGAAACGGGAACAGAAGGACCTCAGTCTTCTTCTCGTTCTGAACCTGATGGTGATGGTTTGGAAGTTTTTAGTATTAATGTAGAGTCGTTACAGGCGGATCAAGAGAACGATTCATTTTGTAGTAGATGGTTAACGCGGTTGAGCGAACGTCCGGAAGCGTGGCGTAGCGGTTTTTGTTTGAGAAATAATTTATTATATAAAAGCGTACGTAGAGATGGAGAAATTAGTAGGGAGGTATTAGTATTGCCTAGGTCTTTGTTTCAAAATGTAATGAACGAATTACATGATGAGGCGTGGACAGGAGGTCATTTGGGTCTCGCAAAGACGTTGAAGAGGTTTCGGTCGAAATATTTCATGCCGAAAGCCGATAAGGAGATAGAGCGTTATATAGCTTCGTGCGTGCCGTGTCAAGAAAGGAAATTAGGTAAAAGCGTAGCAGATTTGATGCCGATTAGGGTCTCGGATATTTTTGAGAAGGTAGGAATCGACGTGTTAGGAGCGTTTCCACGTTCGTCGAGAAATAACCGTTTTATTATAGTCGCGGTAGAGTATGCGTCGCGGTTTGCGATATGTAAAGCGTTACCTAGGGTTACATCGGAAGATGTAGTGCGGTTTTTAGTTGAGGAAGTTTTTTGTAGGTTCGGGCCGATTAGAGAAATTATTTCAGATAGAGGAACAGTTTTTACGGCGGGAACTGTAAAAGAAACGGTAGAGCACTTTGGGGCTAAAATTATACATACAAGTTCGTTTCACCCACAGAGTAACGGTTTGGTAGAGCGAATGAATAGAACGTTAACTTCGATGTTATCAAAATATTTAGGTAGTAATCAAAGGCAATGGTGCTCGGTTTTACCTTTGATAGTACATGCGTATAACACTAGCGTGCAGGCGTCAACGAAAGTGTCGCCGTATAATATTTTATTTGGTAGGGAACCGTGCTCAGTGGTGGATCGATCATTAGGATTAAACGCAGTTGGTTTAGACGAAACGATAGATGAAAGGGTAAATCGTATGGGTAGGCTGCTGACTAAGGCGTTAGGAAATATTGCGAACGCACAGCGTGTACAAAAGCGGTATTACGATATGAAATCAAGACCCAGATCGTTCCGGGTGAATGACTTAGTTTTGTTATACGTACCAAGGCGGATAACGGGAAGATGTATGAAGTTGGCACGTCTGTATCAAGGACCATACAAGGTCATTGAGATCGTTGGGAGGTCTAATGTGCTGATTCGTCGTCTGAACTCACGGTCACGGGGCGTTATTGTTAACACAAATCGTTTAAAACGCTTTGTGCTGCGTTGAGGAGTTCGTCTGATATTAAATAATTATACATTAGGAGTATAATACAATTTTATCCCGGTTGATGGTTTGTGGTTTGTGTATGCGGTAGTGTTATGAATTGTTTATTAACCGGTGTTTCTTTTCATGTTGCTGCTGAACTATGATGTCTGATGAGGACCGTACGCATGATTCCAAATTCTGTGTATGAGTCAACACTGCTGCTGCACCCTCGCGCGCAACGTTTGAACAAAATCTATGTATGCATCAACGCCTTAATGTTGTACAGTTTTGAGGCGACCCCATCTAGTTTCACAAAACTGAAATTGTTGTTTTAGGTCACTTTCTATATTCTATTCTATTCTAGATAGGTTGTGTTAGGTCACAACGTTATGAACGACCCAGAGCCGAGCGAAGCGGAGCGGAGCGAGGCGACCCCATCTCGTTTTACAAAACAGAAATTGTTGTTTTAGGTCACTTTCTGTGTAAATACTAGAGATAGGTTGTGTTAGGTCACAACGTTATGAACGACCCAGAGCCGAGCGAAGCGGAGCGGAGTGAGGCGACCCCATCTCGTTTTACAAAACTGAAATTGTTGTTTTAGGTCTCTTTCTGTGTAAATACTAGAGATAGGTTATGTTAGGTCACAACGTTATGAACGACCCAGAGCCGAGCGAAGCGGAGCGGAGCGAGGTGACCCCATCTCGTTTCACAAAACTGAAATTGTTGTTTTAGGTCACTTTCTGTGTAAATACTAGAGATAGGTTGTGTTAGGTCACAACGTTATGAACGACCCAGAGCCGAGCGAAGCGGAGCGGAACGAACTGTGCGAACTCAACATCTGCAGCGTTGACTCATACACAGAATTTGGAATGGCATGGACAGTGAAAGATCAAAAAATGGATGACATGAACTGTGCGGACTCAACACCTGCAGCGTTGACTCATACACAGAATTTGGAATTATGCGGACCGTACACCGAAGACCCAAGAAATATCTGTAACATACTAGATTTCCGTAGTATTACCTTTATATGAGAAACTTTTATAAACGACAGTTCGTATAATTGTTTCAACGACAATAGAGGAAGTCTCTAGCCCGTCAAATAATATTCATAAAGTACATAATAAAAACAGAAAAATTCAATATTGTAAAATAAGTGAAAAGTTTACTAATCTGGTCCACCAAAATATTCAAGGTATTAGCAGTAAATTATTAGAGTTGGAATTGTACATGAACTCTTTTAATATTGATATTTTATGTCTAACAAAACATTGGCTAAAAAGCCATGAGCTCATGTTCAATTTCAGTAACCACCAGGTTGGTAGTTGTTTTTGCAGATCACATCCTGTTCTTGGAGGCTCTCTAATATTTCTAAATAAACACATAAAGTTCAAAAATCGTAATGACATAGTATGTTTATCAGTTGAAAGCCACATTGAAGTCGCATATGTTGAATTGGAGCGCATAATTGTAATAAGCGTTTACAGCCCACCATCAGGTTCATTTGATGTTTTTGAAAAAGTCATGGATGACATATTATTTAAAGTATCAAAATCTAATAAAACTCTGATGATATGTGGAGACTTCAATGTAAATTTATTAGAAACTTACTCCCTTAGTACGAGACTAACTAACTTATTTAATTTTCACAACTTAAAGCCACTTTTCATAGAACCTACTCGAATAACTGAAACCTCAGCAAATTGTATAGACAATATATTTGCTTATCCAAATGAAAAAATTGTACTTAAAACAATTATAAGTAATTTAAAGTCAGACCACACAGGTATGTATTGTATCTTTCTTGTACAACTTAAGAAAAGTTGTACAAGAAAGATACAATACATACCTGTGACTGCACATCGGTTTGAAAGGTTTAAATTGAATTGGGATAGCAAACTACCTATCAATTACTCTAATAATAACCCTAATGAGTCATATTGTATTTTTTTTTACAAATTCAGCAATGCGTTCAATGCAGTATTTACTACCAGATCGATTGTGGTCTCAGACAAACTTAACTTTAGTAAGTGGGCCACAGTAGGTATACTTAAAAGTAGACAAAATTTATATGAATTATATAGTGAAAAACAATGGAATCATAGTGAAGAGTTCATGGATAAAATAAAAAGTACTCAAAAATCTTTAAAAAAGTTTGTCAAATTTCAAAATCAAATTATATCAGATCTAAAATAAGAAAAAATGACAACAAAATTAAATCAACTTGGGATATAATTAAAAGTGAGACTGGAAAGGTCAGTATTAAATTATAACAATGAATATGAATTAAAAATTAATGATATTTCTTTCAAAAATGATATTGATGTAGCTAAAGCGTTTGATTTTTTTTTTACTGACATCCCAATCTCTACTTCAAAGTCTTTAGACTCTTCCAAAGTAGTCGCTGAATCTTTGCTAAAAGACTATGTACCTAGATGTGAAAATCAATTCTCGTTTAATTATGTAGATGATAAAGATATTATTAAAGCCTTTAAATCAATAAATGTTAAGAAAACAGCAGACCTAAGGGATATTTCTGTTCATGTTGTGAAGCCCCTAATAAATGTTATTGCACTTGATTTAGCTATCATATTTAATGCATCTATTTTTTTTTTCAAACTCAAAAGTACTTTATTACTGTAGATATTTACATATTCTTAGCAAACGTCATTTTTTGCCTCTTCTCTACATTGGACCACTGTGGGAGAAGAAGGGCGTAGAAACTCCCACAGATTGATTTTTAGATCTCTTTTAAAAATAGGTTGTGCTTAACTAATACAATTATGATTTATTTTTATTTAATAAGCTGGAATAAATAATTACAAAATTATTAACAGCAAGGTCTGTGTTGAGCCAGATTAACCCCATACAGTCCTGTCATTTAAGTAATCTTGAACATTGTAATATCCCTTTTTCGACAAAGTCGCTTTAACATGCTTTTTAAATTGCTCAAATGGCAATTTCAAAATCTCCAGAGGTATCCTATTGTAGTAGAGAATGCACTGACCCTTGAAAGAATTGCTAACCTTCGCGAGTCTAAAACGGGGCGCACATAGTCTGTGATTATTTCTTAGGTAAACATTACAGCTATCGCTAAGTTTGGAAAATGTTGTAAGGTTCTTGCGTACATACATTATATTTTCGAAAATAAATTGACTAGCTACTGTTAGTATGTCAATTTCTTTAAAAAGCTCTCTTAAGGAGTCTGTTCGTTTTAAATTATAAATTGCTCGAATAGCTCTTTTCTGTAAAATAAAAATAGTTTGAATATCCGCTGCTTTCCCCCACAACAAGATACCATTGATGCTGGCATGTTTCCTGATTTAATGAAACACAGTAAAATAGTACCTTTGTTTAAATCGGGTAGTACATCTGACCCTTCTAACTTCAGACCGATATCGGTATTGCCTACATTTAGTAAAGTATTTGAAAAAGTAATTTTAAATCAACTTCTTACACATTTCAACACCAACAACATGCTCCACTGTAAACAATTTGGTTTTACACAAGGCAAATCTACTACTGATGCCGGTATTGAGTTAATATCACATATATATGATGCCTGGGAGGAGTCGCATGATGCTCTAGGACTATTTTGCGTTTTGTCTAAGGCTTTTGATTGCGTTGACCATGGGACATTGATCAGGAAATTACATCACTATGGAATTAGGGATGACTCTTTAGATCTTCTCTCTTCTTATCTAAATAACAGGATACAGAGAGTTGACATTAATGGAAAACGATCTCCAGGGTCTGTTGTTACTATGGGTGTACCGCAGGGTTCCATACTCGGGCCATTCCTGTTTTTGGTTTATATTAATGACCTGCCACATCTTGTCAGAGATAATCATGAGATTGTACTGTTTGCAGATGACACTTCACTTTTGTTTAAAATGAAACGACGCAGTTTGAACTTTGACGATGTGAATAATGCAATCTCAAAGGTAGTCAATTGGTTTACTGCTAATAATCTTTTACTGAACAATAACAAAACTAATTGTATTCGGTTTATACTCCCCAATGTAAAACAAGTCTCGGCTAATGTTAATGTTAAAGGTGAAAATTTAGAAATTGTAGATAGCACGGTATTCCTAGGAATCACCTTAGATAATAAGCTTCAGTGGGGCCCACACATAGATAAGCTATCAAAAAAACTCAGTTCCGCAGTTTATGCAGTTAAAAAAATCCGTCTTTTTACGGACGTGGAAACAGCTAGACTAGTTTACTTCAGCTACTTCCATAGCATTATGTCTTACGGCATACTGCTGTGGGGGAACGCTGCAGATATTAACATAATATTTATGCTGCAAAAGAGGGCTGTTCGTGCAATCTAAAATGTGGGTCCCAGAGAGTCACTGCGTTGTAAATTTAAGGAAATTAACATTATGACAGTGCAGTGTCAGTATATTTATGAAAACCTAATGTACGTCCACAAAAATATTGATAAATTTCCTAAGAATAGCGACAGGCACAATGTCAACACTAGAAATAGGAATAAACTAGCTATACCTACTACTAGGCTCCATAAGGTTAATGTATCTTTTAAAGGGCAATGTATTCGCTTTTACAACAAAATACCGACTGAGTTACACGAATTGTCTGTAAATAAATTTAAAAATGTTGTTAAAAATCACTTATGTAAAAAAGGTTACTACAAAATATCAGATTATGTAGAAGACAAGAAAGCTTGGGAAGGTGTTTGCTCCAATTCTGTAAAAAATAACGTATAAAGCTGGAGGTTTCTAGTCGCCTCTTCGCCTCCAGCATCTAAAACATTGAGGTGACGGAATTCAAATTGTTTTCTATATTTCCCTGTACCTTATACATGTGTTAGTTTAAGATTTGACATTCTCCAAATGTTACCTATGTGTTTCTTATGGAAATAAACTCTTTTTGAATTTTTTTAAATTTTTTAACCGATCGCCTGGTTTTATCTTTGAGCAGTATGACGAGGCAATAGCTATTCGTCATAGGGTTCTGTTTTGGTTCCCGCGTTCTTAAAGTATAGAGTTGGGATGATTTGGTAAGGGGAGAGTATGGGTTGTATAACGAAGTTGGTAACGAAGGTTTCTTAATGAAAGTAATTTCTGATGTGGGATAACTCGGGTATTCGATACACATTCGAGATTCTTTGTAGTGTCTTAACTTGGGTAATTGGTTGCAACTCACGGCGATTATCTTAAACTGTTAATAGTAAAAGATAGTTTACTGAATTCCAATGGATTAGTTGAGATGTTTGTAAGTTGTAGTATCGGTTTTAAAGCTAGTTGATTTCATCGTATTATTGGAACGAATTTTAATGAACTCATTCTTAAGCTGTGGCTTAGTAATACGGTTCTTTAGATTAATGCTGTTAATATGGTTGACGTTTCCTATATTTGGAAATGATAATTTTTTTCTTTGATCTTTGCCTGCGTTAATTTTTGAAATATTTCCATTCGGTGGAAAGAGTTCACAATGTGTTCACAATTGTTTATGCAAAGATCGAGTTGTGTTAATTTTAGGAACGGAGGTATTATAGTTGTCTGATAAGTTTTTCGCTAGTTTTTATTGTCAGAAAGTTGTCGAATGATAACCATTCGAGAAGCTTAATCTTAGCTAGATTCAGCTGATTGCCTTCGTATTGTAAAAGAGAGTTTTCTAGCGTTAGGTAGGTTAGTGTTAAGCCGCGAATAATTGTATGATGGGATCATAGGGTGTTATAATTTAAGTTTTTTAAGGACCTTAAGTGTGGTTTGGTTTTGTTATTTAATGTTTAATTGAGTAGGTTAAATGGGATAGTTGGACAGATAAGGATTAGGGTACTTGATGTTATTTTAAATTATGCTTGCGGCATATTTACTGTTTTTTAGATTTCAAGCATAGCAAGCTCACTTAATGTTAACATTTAATGTTTTTTAGATTTTAGACTTTAAGATAGGGTTGTCATTTTAGATTTTAGACTTTGAGTTAGGGTTGCCACTTTGAAAAAAAAATATTTTCCGTTGGACTTTTTTTTTTGGAGGGAGGGGGGAATGATTGTAAGGTTCGATATTTGTTTATGCGATTATATTGTATAAGAGCCTCTTTAGAGTGGGTGCTCGCTTTGACACTGTTACTTATTTTGTAGTTTTAAAAAGAAGAAGAAGTCAATGTGACACACTTCACCTTAGGCTTCGGCCAGCGACTGAGCTAAATTATAGTGAGGATTAGCGTAATGGCTATCGAGCCAGTTGTGGATCCCTTTTATACAAAGTGTATATAACTATAAATCAAATAAAAACAGAACAGTCTAAACTAAACAGTCTTCATCTTTATATAGTAGGCAGTGACCATATAGTGGTTAGGAGTACCGTTAAATGTGCTATTTCGGGACATTATAGTAGTTTATGTGACTGCTACATAATGGAGGGCATCAAAACTCGAGAGTGGGTTTATGAAACGAGCCGAAGGCGAGTTTCATAATAATATCACTCGAGAGTTTTAATGCCTAATTATGTACAGTTACATACACTAGTTTATCTACACACATATCATAAGCTCTCTTTGATGTGTTCAGGAACCGTACAAACCGTATAAACATAATGCCGGTCAAACGACCGGCATTGTGGCTCTGCAGTTGTTAAACTTGTTCTGTAGTACTAACTTCATGCAGGCGGGCGTCGGCGTTCGAAATTTAAATGTCAGTACCAACTTCACAGACAAACTAGGGGCGGCACGCAGTCGGGCGTCGGCGTTCGAAATTTGAATGTCATAATATGTAGAAAAACTACACATTATGGTCATAATGTGTAATTTTTCAGATAAGAAATGAGTTTTTACCAAATAGTTTAACATTATGCTGATCGCAACGTGTGGTTTTTGTACGCATTAAAGAGGGTTTATGATACGTGTGTAGATAAAACTATATTAGATGGCATGTTTATAGGCTTATGCCCTAATCATAGTAAGCGCACTTATCTGGAGTCAACTTTGAGACTTTAATTAGTTGACCAAACTTTGGGGAACGAAAGAACTTTTCTTTTTATTGAACCTCAGAAGACACATTGACCCGATAGGCTGATTACAAGTTTAAGTTACTATGGGAGAAGTACAACATTTTTTCGTTTGCGACCGTAGGTTTCTAGGGGAAAGTTGTTCATAATAATGGTACCTATTAACATTCCCCAAAATATTATCAACTTATGAAATATCCGACATTAGTGCTTACTAGCTTTCTATCATTGAAGAGAGAGATTGAGAGAAGGTGATGGGTTCAGACTGTCAAACAGTCTTGCAACTCACCCATTTACTTTTTTCGTCGTATTTTCACTAAGTTTCTTGCCCGTCCTTGGAAGAGTATTTCTATATTCTTCGACTACCTCATGCTTTTGTCCGTTCAGACTAATATTACTTCGAGTTATTATAATCTTGGGTAATTGCATTGAGATTTTCCTCAACCTTATAGATTTTGCTTCCTTATCTTGTTCTTTATTAGGTTTTTCAGGTTTTATTTCGGTTTGTTCTTCGGGGTTGTCTTCATTTGGTTTAAGTTCATTTTCGATGTTGTAATCAGTTTGAGCTTGATAAATAAATGACTCACCCCTTTCGTCCATTGCATCATTTTTATAATATTCAAGAGTTTCAACTTCTTCATTATCAGTAGCAGAGTCTCCTTTAGAAGTTATTTCCTCTTTCTTAGCAAATTCAGAAAGAAGTATTGTTTCTTTGTTTTCTTTTTGTATAGTTTTTAAATAGTTGATACATTCATCGTAAAGTTCATCAATTTCATTGTAATCCTCGACTTTGTTCAAAAGCTTTTTAGACTCCATTATATTAGAGATTGTTTCAGAATTTTAGTAATACTTATCTTTGAAAATGACCGAACAATTTCCTTTCCATCCAATCTCCCAGAAATAGGAATTGTCTGCAGTTAAGACTAAATAAGTGAGCCAGTTAAGAATAGTTCACTATTTATTTAGTAAAAAGGTTCACTTTAGTTTCAAAATTTAAATTCAAGACACTTTAAAATTAGAATCCCCATCGCAAATCCCGAAAACTTCACCACACCAAATTATACTATCAGAAGTAACAATGCCACCACATTTTCAGACACTAATTGCACCATGTAAAGTCCTGGCCTGTTGACTTTCCTACACGATGCCTCGTCTCATTATCTGATGGTAATCTCCGTTATCTCTGTTATCTGAATTGTTTAATTGGTAAACACAAGAGCTCGTGGTGAAGAGCAACTGAGAACTGGCCTTGCGAGATGACGGGACATTCTGTGATCAGAGAGCTTGCTTACAAACTTAACATCTTATTACACAGGGTGACATTCAATTAGCAGACGTAATTTTGGGGAATGATATTACCTACTATTGAGCAACTTTGCCATATAAACCTATAGTCTTAACGAAAGTATTTTTAGGTTTCCGATAGTAACCTGTAATCAGCTGTTCAGGCCAATGTACTGAGAATGAGTTTTTTTTATTGCAACATTTGACGGTCAATTTGAATATTTTTTGGAAAGTTATTCAAAATGACATTCAGCTAATTAAAATTCACATCATTAATCGACGCCATTTTGTGAAATTGTTCATTTCAAGACGTGGACGACCAGTCATGATCTGGCCAGACATTTCATGAAATGGTTATTTGTCATGAAAACATTTTTGAAATCATTTTTATTCAGCCCAACATGGTGTTTTGTGTAATACATGTCGAACTAAAACGACGACTACTCGGGGGCTTCGCTGAGATCGTCCTCTTTAAACTTTACTAAAGCTATCTGGTCAAGAAACCGAACGATCGGGCAGATGTGTTCCTTCCACGCAACTGCTGCACCAAGCTTAACCGACTGCGGACTGGCCAGGAACGCTGCACCGAACTAGTAGTGGGGGTACCGAGGCAGTCCTTTCCGCTCCGGAGGCATTCAGGGCATGGCCCACCTCTATGGTCAATTGAGGGCGGACTGCAAAGGGTCCACTCCACCGACGAAGAGGCTGTCTAATGACTGCTCAGGCTGCCACCTCAGTTACGAAGACGGTAGCCACCAAGCGCTAAATAAATACATAAGCTACCGCCTTGAAGGTTATGACAACATTTATAGCGATTCAGTTTACGTTCATAAACTCAACGTCACCAATCGTTTCCATTCCAAACCAATCCTTACCTAATACCAAGACTTGATTTAAGACCGGTCGCCGTAATGTGAGGACTTAGGATCATTTTAGGTTTCTAAACTGAACCGCTAAGATTGTGGTAAGCTTCCGTTCCAATGATTCTTCACGGTTGGCTACATCATGAAGTGATAAAGTGTATGATCTGGCCACAAAGAAGGTCTCGGTATGTGGGTTATTGCTTAACAATCATTCTCCCAAAACCCGAAATAAAAAAAAAAGTTTTTACCGCACTTTTTAGTCATAGATTGCGTTTTAGTGAACCAAAGACATTTATAGAGTTAATTGCTCTTTGAAAAATTGGCACATATCTTAATTTGTGAATCAAAGTTGTAGATTGATCAGCTTTCATAACAAGCACAACAAAATTTCCTATGATTCTTCGTTTTCGAGACGTATGCAAAATACCCCCAAGCTGTGTGTTTAGCGTAATAAAATAACGCCTCCTGTTAAGAGCCTATTTATTTTAGCAGATGTCTGTGCATTCGGACTTACTTCCAAATGCACAGACAAATTTCCCAGCCCGTAAGAACAACACAGTCAATATGTCTTGCAAATATCATGAATAACTTTAGCATCTTTTCTACTGGTATATCTAGTGCAGAATAGCCGTCGTGCGTGATACATAACTTGAAAGTTACACACATAAACACTTTTGGAGCATCTATTTAGTTGGTACACGACATACACACAATTGTAATCGTTTCACTTGCTCAAACTAAATATTAATTAGTGCAATTGTCTATTTATAAGTGAGTACCAATTAACTAAGAAACATTTATACGTAATGTTTGAATAAATAGATATCATGTTTTATTTATATTGGTTTTAGTTTTATTTAATTAGCAACAGCAAAATGTCTTGCTGTAGATTGACATTGACACCTTTTACCTAGCTTGTATACAGGATGTAACAAATATTTTAAGGGTTTGCTAGTTACGCCATTCGAACAACTTTTGCAAGGAAGCCGATCAACTTTATTTTTCACTTCTCCATACAAAAGAGCTGACCCCCCGGAACATTGGAGGAAAGAAAAATAAAGTTGCTCTGATCAAATCGGTGTCATAGTATAAGTTGTTCAGAATGATGTCACTAAACACCCCTCAAAATATGGCTACACCTTTCTGTTACACCCTGTATAGGTAGAAGTATTTGTGACGTTATTTCTGTCGCTGAAGACACAGGCATCTGACGTGACACATCCAAAGTGTGGGGCCAGAAGCAATATACAATATAAGTCTGTATATTGTTTGTTTACTTATAATCTAAAAAGGCAGAAAAACATGTATGTTTAATATAATTTATTTTTTCATCATATAACAACAATTTAAGAAGTATATACAGAGCTTACTTTTTAAAGATTGTATATATATTACAGAAAAACATGCGATATTATAGTTCTTACCGACAATACTCGTAGGTACTTACTTCTATACAGGGTTACATTATGGTTGGGCCTCCAAACTTTTTTCTGACTCACTAGATGATTGTGATAAATAAAAATAAAAATAACAGTCATTTACTGAGTCAGAAAGAAATTGGTTGCTCAACTACCCTAACGTTACCGTGTGCAATATTAGTAGGCCTTTGCTCTACAGACAATTCATATTTAAGATTTTGACATAATTTTCTACACAACGAAGTTTCAGTTCCATTTGAAATCTAATGATTAGAGTGGTTTAAACAGAACTGATTTATGAAAAAATTGTAAATAAATGGACACTTGCATAGTGTTGTGCATCTCAGTAGTTATTTAATCATAGTACTAAAACGATATTTCGGGCCTTTGATATGTTTTATTTTCAGCGCCATCTATCGCATTTCATTTAATTAGGTAGGTACAGATTTCTCACAAAACTACAAACTTTCATTTTGTATATTTACAATTACTATACACTACTATAGTAATTTGTCTATTATATTAGACTACGCATAACTTGCTCTTGTTTAATGATAGATCTACATTACTTAATGTATAAGCAATAAGTAACTATTACATGTTTAATGCAAATATAATTCTAGCACTATTAGGAGATAGTGAAATATTTGGCAATAGAAATTGACTTAGATTTTTATTGGCATTGAATTAAAAACTGGGGCATAAGCTTAACATAGGTAGTCTATTTTACAGTTAGTGTAGTCGTATCTATACATATAAGGTATTATTTACTTATTCAACTGCATCAGTAAATGCAGTCAGTGCTTAGATGAATTCATGCCATTTTCACCTAAAATTAGGGAATTTATATTTTTAGGCCCTAAAAATATATATTTCCAATAAGATTAAGATGATGTAAATCTATCAATCTGTTTATTTTATATTCGTTGTAGCTTTACTTCAGGTTAATTCAACAACGCTAAGTAAAGCTTTGGTGCAAACAAATTTGGTCAGTTGATGATCATAATGCAGATTTTCACACAATATCTAATTCGCATAGTTGTATTTAAAGCAGTTTTAGGCTGGAAATATAGAAGGCGAGTTACCAAAAATCTCGAGTAAATTTTGACATTATGTAAACATCTGTACATTATGTAACAAAAAGGTTTAATCAAGTTTAAGGAGTTGTTATGGGAAAGATTCTGAACAACTTTTACTATGAAACTGGGCGTTCTGTGGCGACGATTTTGGTCCGTGAACGCCGAGGCTCAAAAGGTACGTTCAGTATGTTTGGTTAGTTTTACTGAATTAAATATAATCTTGGGTAGTTAAGTAGGAAGTTCACTTTTTTCAATGATTATTTTTAATTTACTTTTAATACAGTGATATAATATTTTAGCTCAAAAAATGCAGTTTATTTGTAAATAACGTTTTAGTTGACTATATATAGGAAGAAGACAAATAGAAGGATTCAACAGTCAGAAATATAACTATAAATTCACAACCATTGCGCAAAGTTTGCTATACAATACCATCCATATCAATAATGGGGAAAAAAATAAAAAGAGGTAAAAATCATAGAAATATATATTTCATAAAATAACAATCTAAGAATAGGGATTATTTTTACAAACACAAATATTATGTTATTATATAAACCTTATCGCTTCAACAATAACTATTATTATTATATCCTTTATTGCATAGAACAACAGTAAAAACAATTAACAAAGTGGGAAATAAAATGGGCTGGGCTTATTCCTAAAATAAATCTCTTCCAGCCAGCCCAGTAATTATGTGCAGTGAAACAATGCGGGTTCAGCTAATAACAAATTATTTATGCAAACAAGAACTAAATTTAAAAATAGAATACATTATGTACACATAAACACAAATATTACAAAAATACTTTATAAAATATATATCATCATGAAGATAATTATACTACATAAACACTTAATTCTATTTGATGTACTTAGCTACATATTTAACACGGTTATTTTTTATCACATTTGCAAAAAAAGGAAACAACTTTTTTATTGAAAAATAAAAGACTTCCAGCTGTAGTTAAAATATGGCCGTTCTTAGCAGTAAAGAATTTTCATTGTGGGACTGCCAAAATGTATGACCTTCAGACAACTGGAGTGTTAGTTTAGTAAACTATTAGATATTACTATAATACATGCCTAACATACCTCATAAATATCTTTTGGCCGGATGTTGGTATTTCTGAAACAAAGTTACGTAAAGATAAATAAACGGGTACAAAAAAGTAAATTAAATTAACTTCAATAAGATCAAATCTGTATTGAAAATTAAGCAGCATTGAAAGTTAAGCGCTGACTAAAAAAACGTTTTTTACAAGTGAGAGATTCATTTAACCCTTGACTCAAGTCAACTTTGACATTCCATAGATATTTTGCATACCTAGATACAGGTGACTTTTGATTGGCTGCTCATATTTTGGGGCAACTTTCCCAAAGGAACATATGGTCGATAATGAAAAAATTATACTGATCATCAGTACATTGACTCTATCAGCTGATAACTGGTTACAATGGGAGGACCATTTTTTTGTCTGCGACCATATATGTTCCTTGTCAAAAGTTGTTCACAATAAGGGGTACAGTACACAGCGTATAAGTTGAGCCACAATGGCGGCGTCTGCGCAGGGTAAAATGTATCTAAAACAGTCGTTTTTACCTGCGCAGAAGCCGGCATTGTGGCTAAACTTATACGCCGCGCATTATACTTTCATTCGCCAAAATTGGGTCAGCTAATTAAATGTCACCCTGTACAGTAGTAGGGGAGGCCACGAGGGGATTTGTGAGTTACTCGAGCGGTGTATTAATAGAGTGTAAGGTATCTCCCGTATCTATATCTGACGCGCTCGAGTTTCTCACAAAGTAGCCTCTTCAGCTCCGTATACGTTGCGCCACGAATTAAGAGCGCTGGGCGACGTTGGCGGGAATCACCGCGCATGTACAGGTAATGAAAAGTGACTACTGCGCATTCAAGGCAACCGCTCATAACGTGTGGCGCGACGTATATCATAGGTACCACGGCAAGAGCAAGGCCTAGTGGGGGGCACTGAACTATATTTTATTTTTAATTGCGACTGTACCTTTGGAGAATAAATAACTTGGATTTGAATGTCACCGTCGACCGGAGAATCCTCGAATCGCATTTTATTTACTTTTATCATTTCTGCAACTCAGTGTTAGGTTCAACAAATAAACTAAATAAATAATGGACTGTTAACATTAAAAAAATTGACAAAATAGAAAAAAAATGCTAAAGGTCGAAGCAGATCGCAACTGCAGTGTACAGACATTCGCCGGCGCAAGTGAGCGAGACAGCGAGCGTCTCACGTAACTTGCCGTCTCGCTCACTCGTTGTCTGCAGTTGCGGTCAACTTCGGTGTTTTGGGTTTACATAAAACGATTAGTATCTGGGATTACATACAGCGTTAGTAAAGTAGCTTGTTAGACACATAAGCGGTTGCTCCGACTAGACGTCAGTGGTGAACCTGTAATGTGAAATTGAAGAGGATATCATGCAATATAACATAACATAGCGTCACGCCTTTTCCCATACTGGGTGGCAGAGGCACAACATGCATGAAATCTTGAAATGATATGACAGATTTCCTCAAACTCCATTAAATTCACTTTTTAAACTCTAGGGATGTCACCAAAACAAACGGATAGACTCGAAATTGTTCATTCAGTTGAAGTAATAGAAGGGTTGTCAATTCACAAATTTTTAAAGCGTGTATCGATTCATTCGATTAATCGATGTTTTAAATAATATTTATATTCTTTATTGCATAGAAATCATAAAAGTAAGTTAACAAAACATTTTATGGGCAAAGGCGAGCTTATCTCTAAAGAGAGATTTCTACGAGCAAACCCAGACAGAACAGGAAAATTTGTGCAACAGGAGAGTCCTAGTGCGCAATAAAACTGTACACATCTAATTGTGTACAACTAAAACATAATAATGTAATAAAGTATGTATTTACTAAATAAAATACTAAAGCACAAAATAAAATATATATCAAACATATACTACTTATATTAACATATATAAATTACCTATCAGAAAAGAGAAAGAAAATGCTCTTTCAATCTTTTCTTAAAAGTGAAAATTGAGGGACTCTAATAGCGCAGTAAAGTGCATTCCACAGTCGGATTGCCCTTAACCTAAACGAGTGTTTATAAGCGGCATATTTTTAGAGATAAGCTCGCTTTTGCTTATAACATTTCTTGTAGCTGTCTGTATCTTTATATTATCAATGCAATAAAGATTGTGAATAAGAAGGCAATCGACAAACAACGGCGTCTCTTCAGGCAGCACAGGACAAACCAATGTGGAATTACGGTGATCAGACAGAGTGACCTGGAGCTGCGCAGGCTAACCCAGAAAACTAAGAATAAATGGTGGCAGGACAAAGCTCGCCAAATGCAATGGTTCGCGGACAATAAACCAGCTAGGGGAATTCTACGGTGAGGTTCGAAAACTGATAGGTACGTCTTCTCTTGCAAAAGTGCCACTTAAGCCTGTAAATGGCGAAGGCCTTCTTAAAAGCAAGAAAGAAGTACTTAAACGATGGGCGGAACACTTCAACACTCTGCTGAATGTGGACCGGTCTGCTGACCTGGAACACATCAATTGGATCCCTCAACGCCCCATATCTAGTGAGGTGGCTGAGCCGTTGTTACGAGGCGAGGTTGTTCTTGCAATAAACACCATAACAAACGTGCGGTTGGCGCTGACTTAATTCCGGGAGAACTGCTTAAATACGGCGGTGAGGAACTACATTCGGCAATATGGGAGCATTTCGATCTTATGTGAAAAAAGAACATGTCCCGTCTACTTTTAAAGTAACACACATAAGGGCTCTATATAAGAGCAAGGGCGACCATTAAGATTGTGTGTCTTATCGCGGTTTTTAGCTTTTATTCGCGAACACTATTCCAGTGACTGACTGGAAAAGTCATAACCAGAGTACTCCTAAACCGCCTGATGAAACTATCAGAAGCGCTGCTACCTGAAACTCAGTTCGGCTTGACCGAGGCACAGCTGATGCTATCTTCTCAGTGCGTCAACTGCAAGAAAAAAGCAGAGAGCAGGGCCGTCCCATGTACCATGTGTTTTATTGACATTGAGAAGACTTTTGACAGCGTCGCTCAAGAAGCCCTCTGGACGGGGCTCGGAAAGATAGGGTGCACAGAGAGATTTATGAGACTTCTCAGACTCCTCCACGATGACATGCAGTGCTGTGTTGCTATCAACGATGAACAATCAGAGCTTTTCCGCGTTACCTGTGGGGTCAAACAAGGCCACTTTCTCGCGCCTAAATTGTTCGCATTGTACTTGGCGGTCGTAGCTGGGAGGGTATACAAGCCTATCCAGAAGGTGTCCGCATCCGTTTCCGCACCGATGGCAGTCTTTGTAACCTGGCGAGACTTTTTAGTCTCGGCGGGCTTTTGCCCGCACAAAAATTTCACACGCGAACCTATGCTTTGTGAAAATATCCCCAAAAAGCATGCAATACTTCATGTCCGATCTTGACAAGCCTTGCCGTAAATTCTGCCTGAAGATCAGCGTCAAAAAGACGGAGTTGATGTCTCTAGATATCGACTGTCAAGAGCCGCTGAACATCAAACTTGACGAGGACGGGCTGAAGCAGGTCATTGAGTTCCGCTTCCTGGGGGGCAATTTAATATCCAAGTGCGACCTTAATTCAGAGACCACCAGCAGGATCGGAGCTGCAGCTGCAGCATTCGGCAAGCTGGATACCAAGGTCTTTTGTTCACACGACATAAAGATAGGTACGAAGATCTCAGTGTACATGGCGATTGTCCTGCCTAATCTCATGAATGCTGCGGAAACTTGGACTGTGTACCGCCGTCACATCCGCATGCTAGACTGTTTCCACCTCAGATGTCTACGCAAGATAATGAATATCAGATGGTCTGATCGCGTGCGGAACACTGAAGTGCTGCGACGTGCCAATCTGGGTGGCATCGAGGCCTACCTCATGCGGCCACAGCTTCGGTGATGCGGACACGTGTTAAGGATGGCAGAGCAGAGGTTCGCGAAGCAAATCTTCTATTCAAAACTTGAGGAGGCCAAGCGGCGGCAAGAACTGGCGAACAACTCCTCAGGTACAAAGATGTGCTGAAGCGGCACATGAAGAGATGCGCCATAGAGTCTGCCCAGTGGGAGAAGCAAGCCCCCCCTTAGACCCGAGTGGAGGGCTTTGGTTAAAACCAAAGTCCGTGACTTTGAAATCCACCGGCGCGCCGGACTAGACACCAAGCGCGATGAGTTAAAAGCCCGCCCACCTGCGCTAACTCAATATAACTATATTAATGGTGTGCTCACATGCCCGCAATGCGCGAGGATCTTCACAAGGAAGAATGGCTACACAAGCCACATGCGAGCACACGAGCGAGTTTAAAGCTCATGAAGCGGTCGCCGTGACCGAAATTGGTCGGAACACTTATTATAAATTAACTAAAAATTTGTAGCGTATGTGAGCGCGGAAGCAAGCGATAGAAGTAAGGTCATGATTTTTTGACTAACTTGCACTTGGCCGTTTTTTTACAGTATGATGGTACGGAACCCTTAAAGTCGCAGTTGACCGGATTTTATGTACGAAAAGGAACTGCATAGAAGAATTAGGAGACATTTGATGACATGCAATTTTGATCCTTACCACCACAACTTTACGTACCTGTGTTGCCTGCTCACAGGCAGCTCGCCAACATCGTCGTCTGACTCCAGGTCATAAAGCTCCGCATCCCTGGTGTAGCTCTGGTTGGCAAAACCGCCTACATCCACTGGAAATAAGGTTGATTTTTATTAAGTAATAATAATACCTTGGACACTATTTACACGCCCTTCGGGGGCAACTCGGCCCACACGCCACTCAGCCCGCGGGCTCAGTTGACCAATACTGTTTATATTAGGGGCGACTCGGGCGACTAGGTCAACTCAGCCCGCCGCGGGCTCAATTAACCACTGTCTATCGCTATAGGTAACTCAGCCCGCGGGCTTAATCGATCACAGTCTATCGCCATAGGATCGACTCAGCCCATTTTGTTTTAAGCTAAAGGTTTTATCTCAGAAGAGGTTTTATTTATTTTTTTCATCTGATTAATATTGTCTTTGGAACAATACACTGACCTGATGTTGTCAACGTCCATGTCCCGTCCGTCCCGTCAAAGAGAATATAATCACTACCGTCCCGTCTTTGACATGACATTGAATCATTGAATTCTTGTTCATCTTTCATAATCAAATGAGTAATTTAACATTTAAATTAATTTTGAACAGCGAAAATGTACCCATATCCGTACAAACCAAGTGCATCCGCGTCTTCCAGTTCAGATGCCAGTGATTTCATAACGTCGCAACGTGGAAGGCGTGTAATGATAAAGACGGGCCACCGATACCGCATCAAGAGGAAAAACAAGGATGAATCAACTTTATGGAGATGCGTAAAATGCAAGTGTTATGCTGTCATCAAAACGGTCGGTGATAACTCAGTCGTTGTTCACGAGACAGAACACAACCACGATCCTGATTTTCCAGATAACGAGATTAAAAAACATATGGACAGCCTGGACAAACAAGTCGTCGAAGACATAATTACGCCCATCTCACACATATATGACAACATTAATGATAAAACTAAAGACGCAGGCTTGGACAAGAAAATATCTAGTTTTGAAAATATAAAGAAAAAATTATATCGTAAACGATACAAATCGTTAGGGATAAAAAACTGCACTTTTAACAACGCCGTTGACGTTGTCATACCACCAAGATTTTCACATGTATTGTTCGCTGACTACACATACAATAGCACAAGAATATTGATATTTTCATGTGATGAACTCCGGAATTTATTACCGCAATGCAAAGAATTTTATATTGATGGCACATTCAAGTCGTGCCAAAGAAACTTTTACCAACTGGTAACAATACACGCTGATCTCGGAAGTGATCGAAAAAATATCAAAGTTGTGCCAGTGTTGTATGCGTTATTACCCAACAAGCGTAAAGAAACGTATGAGATTATGTTTCAATTAATAAAAAGCCAAGTTCCAGATTGGAATCCAACAAGCGTTAAAGTGGATTTCGAAAAGGCTCTGATATCGGCTTTAATTAATACTTGCCAGGGTATTCAAATACAAGGATGTTTTTACCATTATACTAAATGCCTGTGGAACACGGCAAAGGTTTGTGGTCTAAGCAAAACAAAACTAGGCAAGGTTCATATTAGGCGTTTATCAGCCTTGGCACATTTGCCATTAGAGCAGTTTTTAGACGCTTGGCTGTACGCTGTGGAAGAAGGTCCTAAAACGAAAATTACAAAAGACTTCAATTCATACTTTTTCAATAATTGGATGAATCCAAAATCCATTTAGTTTGGTCGGTGGACATGCTACGGACAATTTAACCGTACTAATAATGGAGTTGAGGCTGGCATGCCAAAGTAAATAAGCTTTTGAAACCCAAACCTGATATTTTAAAACTTCTGGTAGTGTTACAACGGCTAATGAGAACAGATGTAAACAAATTAAGAGAAAATAACTTTAGTAAAAGAAAAAATGAAGTAATCGATGTTAATGACAGAATTAATGAAATATTAATGGATCTAGAAAACAATAAAAAAAGTTTAGCGTTGTGTATCGAACATTTAAGATTCTAGATTCATATGTAACGTGTTGTTCGTTGACTAATACCCGAAGTCACGAAGAAGAAGTTATTATTTTATTTGAATTAAGTTGAATTATTTTTCTTAAGTTTGTCAGATTTATTAAATAATACATATCCATTACCATAGTTTTCGTGTAATGAAATAGAAAATTCCAAGCCCCTTCTCACTGCCTTCCTGTATTTTCCTGAACATATTTCGCCTTAATGGTACATAAGTCGGCCAAATCCAATGAGCCGAGTCACCACCGAAAAAATAAAAGTGGTCAACTGAGCCCGCGGGCTGAGTGGCGTGGGGGCCGAGTTGCCCCCGAAGGGTTTACACGCGCTCGGCATGCTACGGGTGCAGGTCTTTCATGTTTATATGTGTGTGACGTCGCTGTTTCTGGTTCCAACGGCACAGGGTTTCAGTTTCAGTTTAGTTTATTTCTGTACAATATACATTGTGTTGAAAATAATAAAATCTTACTCTAATAATAATAATTTACTAACTATAATATGCTATTCTAAATGTTATTGCAATAAAGTTCAGTCAAACAAACACTTTTACAACAAAATAATCAATATTAATCAATTTTGATCATCCGTGAACTCGTTTAGTGAGTAATAACCCTTTTCCAATAGAAAGTACCTCAATTGCGTTTCAAATTTATTATAATTAGTGGTTAATGTTAACTCTATTGGTAGCCTATTAAACAATTTAACAGCCTGATAGCGGGCACTATGCTGCACAACGTTAAGGCGAGGACATAATTTCTGTTCGAGGTCTTTTCTTCTTGAGCTAAGACGTACTTTTCGTTCAGCTTCCGATTCTATATTGTAAAGACGTTTCTTCAAGTCGCATAGTATTATGAATATGTACAGGCTAGGGACTGTCAATATTGCTAGTTCTGCAAAGTGAGGCCAATTAATTGCCCTTTTCTGAATCGTGAAAGCTGTTTTTATGTTATATTGGTAGCTGTTCCCCCACCATTTAATGCTGTACCTAAGTTTAGATTCCACAAGTGCATAGTATACAGTCTTCAACTGATCTTTTGTAAGTTCATCGCGTAGACTTCTAAGGGCATAGCAAGCTGAACTAATAAAGCCTTCTATAGCTTTTAATTCACATTTCCAGTTAAGCAGTGAGTCTATATGCACACCCAGGAACTTTACTTCATCTACTAGTGAAATTTGTGCACCATTAAGATATATATCTATAGTCTCTTTATTTTTCGCTGTAGTCTTAAAGAGAATTGCCCCTGTTTTGGAGGAGTTAAGTTGGAGATTATTATTTGTAAACCAATTGAAGAACAGTGAAAGAGTGGCATTAACTATGGAACTAAGTTCGTCATTGCTATCTGCCGCAGCTATAGCGTTTGTATCATCTGCAAAAATAACAAGTTCTACCTCAGGCGCAGAATTATCAATAAAATTTATGAGATCATTAATAAAAGTTATAAACAGAACAGGGCCCAAAATAGAACCTTGTGGAACGCCTCTTGTTATCTTCACTCTTTTAGACTGATAGGTTTTCTCACATCTTTCTGTCACATTTTTCATCTGTATGAACTGAAACCGGTTTTGCAAATATGACTTCAATAGTGCCAACGATTTGCCCCTTACCCCATAGAAGTCTAATTTTTTCAATAATAAGTTATGATCCACTGTATCAAATGCGGAGCTTAGGTCAAGGAATAAACCAGCAACTCTCTTTTTGTCATTTAATTTGGCAACTATTTCATCCAACAATGTATCAATGGCATCTGCTGTGCTTACTCCTTTCTGATAACCAAATTGCCTTTTATTTAGTACTTTATGTTTATTTAAATGTCTAACAAGTCTGGTCTTAATGAGTATTTCGAAGATTTTTGAAATAATTGGTAACTAGGATATCGGTCTATAATTGTTTGGGTCTTTCTTGCTTCCTTTTTTTTTTAAATTGGCAATACTTTGGCTATCTTAAGTTGATCCGGGAAAATTCCGGCCTTAGCACACATATTAAAAAAATAAGCTAATGGTTCCGCTAATAGATCTATGTCATCCTTAACTATCTTTATAGGCATATCGTCAAAACCACATGACCGCTTCGCTGGCATGTATTTAACCTCTCTTTCAATTTCTAGTGCGGTAACCTCTTTCCAGTCCATCTCTCCTTCTGTTCTTATAACATTTCTCTCTAAAAAGTTTATTGCTAGTTCTGTGTTTCCCATAGTCAGTGCACTACTGTTATCAAATTTTTCTGAAAAAACATCAACTATTTGTTGGGATTCATCAATTAATATATTTTCTATTTTTAATTTAATTGTTTCTCTTATATTATTTATATTTGTACTTCGGTGTTTATTCACTACGTTCCATATATACTTTGCTGAATTTTTTGCGTAGATTATGTCAGATTGAATCGCCATCTTTTTTGCAGTTCTTACTATTTTTCTATAGAGTCTTAGGTACTTTATTTTATAACATACGACTGAGTCATCAGTAGTATTTTTATAAGCACAACATAAGACACGTTTCATTTTGCTAGATATTTTTATTCCTTTTGTTAGCCATTTAAGTTTTTGCTCAGTTCGTAAACTAACCTTTTTCCTTCTTTTTTTAAAACTTTGATTGAAGCATTTATACAGTTTCGTTAGGAAACTATTAATACCCTCAAGTTTCCAGTCTATATTGTTTAAGCTCTGTTTAAAGTTGTTGTTGTTTCGAGCGCTGAACAATCTATTTTCTACAAAAATTACATCTTCCCTCCCTTTAACTTTTCCCTGATCCAGCCGAACTTCCACTTCGCAGAATAATGCAGCGTGTCCATCTGATAGTCCATTATGATCCAGGTTGATATTTGATATGTGGTCTTGTGGCAGGTTGGTTAGAATGTTGTCGAGGCATGATTCTGCACCCCCACAAGCGTAAGTTACTTCACTAAAAAGAGGTCTGAAATTATAGCATTTCAATAGGCTCAAGAACTCCGTTTGATTTTTATTTTCAATCAGTAAATCAACATTGAAATCACCGCAAATGAGACACATTCTGCCAAAGGTGCTATCCATTAACTTTTCCAAGCATTCCATAAAAACGTCAAAATTATTTACCTTTGGGTTATTTCTATACACACAAAATACATACAAATTTGTCTCGATATCTCTAAAACCACATATCTCAAAATATTTTGTTTTATACAGAGATTCTCCTTATTTAAGAATTTCTGTCTTCCTATCTTTTAAACCTAATATCATAGATCCACCCCTACTCATCTTCACCCTAGAGTTACCCGAAATTACAACATAATTTTGTAAACTAAATAACGCAAGCTGATCTTTTTTCAAAAAATGTTCAGTAATACATAAATATTGTGGTTTGTTATCTAATTCTTCCAAATATAACTCTAAGTCGTCTTTTTTTGTATTGATACCACATACATTTTGTAGAAAAATCAGTGTCTTTGATAGAACATACTCGCAGTCTTTAAACTCTTCTGTAGAAACATTAAAAGTACTAATATCACTGGCCTTATTAATTACGAAAAAACTCGTGATTTATGTTGTCTGTTTGGGTGGATGCTTCAGTATAATTACAGACAAAAGTCCGCAACACTTCAGTCTGCGTGTTTGCATGAACTCTCTTGGCAGAAATACTGATCACTCCGTCAGCACGCCTGCAATCATTCCGCATCCAATGCTCATTGTTGTATTTTGTATGCATTATATTTCTCCACAAACTTCTACACGTATTTAATTTATGTATTCTATGCCTGTTGTCCTCTGAGCAGAAAACCTCTACAAGACAAGTGTGAGCGCATCCAGAGACAACGTTTCTATACAGAGTGTTTAGCATGCCTATGTTTAGATTTTTATTTCTATATGCCTCACCCAGCAATACATTGGTGTGTAATAGTTTTTCAAAGCAATTACTGAGAGTACATTTCAATTTAGTCTGATTTTTGTCGTTGGAGCCCACCTATATCACAACAAAGTCTGACTTGGTGAACTCCTTACATAAAAACTCACAATTATTCAGTATTTGTTCAGTGGTCGCATAAGGTTTCAGAATGGCTGACACTAAAAAGTTTTGTCCTAGACAGACAGGGTACCCTAAGACTTCGACGATCCGAATGGCCGAGTCGGCAGTGACGTTGCCTACGAAACCAAGGGTCCCGGGTTCGAGTCCCGGTGGGGTCAAATATTTGTTTGATGAGAATGGATGTTTGTACCCTAGTCATGGTTGTTAATCTATCTAAGTATAATATTTGTCTATATAAGTATGTGTATCGTTGTCTAGTACCCAAGATACACGGAATTCTAGTTTGGGGCTAGATCAATGTGTGTAAATGGTGTCCAAGGTATTACTATTATTATTATTTTTATTATAATATGAAAAATTATCAAGGTAAGGTCAATTTGCGAAATTTCTCACTTTAACATGGCATCATATATGATAACCACTGCCGATTGGCGAAAGTCATAAATATGTACACTTAACAGACTGACCGATGAGCTTACCTCTAGTTGCGTCCTCATACTTGATGAACTCGTCATTGTAAAGTGGGGGGAGGGTCTGGTGGGGAGTGGGGTAGAGGTCTAAGTTCCTCTTCTTCTCGTTACCCATGATGCTGTCCGTGTCGTTGAAGGCAGGCATCCTGGAGACGAAATGATGTACAGAAAAGTAAGGGAAACTCCAAAATGCAAAAAAATATTCAAGAAAAAGCGTTATTTGGACAGTTTTGTTCGAAAAGTAGTTCAGGAAACAGACGAAAGGTTGCAAAGGAGATAATAATGTTGCGTAAAAAGCACTTCAAATACAGCACCCGAAATATCCACTGAAACTGAACTCGACATGCTAACTGAAATCGACCACAAATTTTGGATCAGTGGCTGATTTCTCATAACAGCGTTCTCATTAAGGTGATACGAAAACAAAATGGGGTTTTTTTCGAATCCATTTACTTCACCATGAAATCATCTACAGATTTGATTTTTGGGTTACCGTTTATTGAGTATTTGATTGATCTTCACCAAAGGGCAACGCGTTTGGATGAAATTTTCTCGATATAATTTAATTACGAAAACACCTCTAAATTGTTTTATTTTTTCCTGTAATTCTGAAATCCTAACCAATTTCATTGTGGAACTGCGTTCAAAATGTAGATATTATGTATTCGCAAAATCTTCTTAAAACTTTTTTAACAAAATAGCGTAGTTTATTTTTAAACAATTTTTCTGTGGTTTAGCGCTACGTTTTTTCATTTTCCCCCGATTTCGTCCGTCTCAAACTGCGGGTCTTTCCACCTAGAGTGAAGGGGACCTTTGCACGGACAAGGTAGCGCCTCGGCATACCACAGGCGGGGCGGCTGCGGGGCGGTTGTCAATGTTGTCAAATGGCCGCCACACTGTCACACCAGCGCGGGCCTGCTTCCAAATTTGGTGTGACATGCTCCATAGAGTTTCTTGTGATTGCCACCGGTCCCGCTCCCACCCTGCTCCTCGGCCGCCTGCGGTGTGCCGAAGCCTTTGCCAATTTGTGACTAATAAGGTTTTACTGTTAATTTTAGTTACTCACGGGTAGGGGCCTATATTACACAGAGCCTGATGTAAAAATGGTCTTTAAATTTAAATCTCCCCAAAACGCTGATAGCGTGTTAGATCTAAAAATATAGTGTTTTTGATTAAACATGGCTGAGTCCATAATTTTCAAGATAGTTCACATGCCTTGACATAACTTTCATGAGCGTTTGGCGGGGCTTCAAAATTTAAAGATTGTTTCTGTAACTCAGTGACTGTCACTTGAATGATAATTTATCTTGGATCCCATATCGTTATCTTTCACACATAGTTCATTAAGGCACAAAATAAATAGGTATACCTAATATACCTGATATACCTATTTATTTTGTGATTAAGGTGAGAGAGAAAAACTATGCTTGGATCTACGATAAATGATCATTTATATGACAATGTAAAAGGCTCCTTAAGTAAAGCAAATGGGGCAGATAAAGACTGTTTTCCATCTATCAAAATATCGCACAATTACCTGGTATACTCATCATAGCAGGTCCACCTCCACAGAGCCAGGGCCAGCATACCAGCAGATATGACGACACCCAGCCCGATCACCAGCCAGACCATGATGTTCGCGCTGTCGTTGGGGACTACAAACTCCTGAAATCGACATTATCATCATCACCATCATCGAGATTCCATCTGGACTATTACCCAGCTTTGAGGGTCATAACCGGCCGATATGTTAGCCTGGTTGGGCTGCTAGCATAAATCGACCGACACCGAATCCTTGTAATATCATTTCCGTTCATATTGTCTATTATTATTATAAGCCCAATATTTCCCACGGCTGGACACAGGCCTCTCTTCCCCTCTTACACTATATCCGATCCTGAGCAGTCTCCCTCCAGTTCTTGTCCTTGTCTTGTCATCTCAACTAGATAGATAGATAATCACTTTATTCAATGTTACAACACACGTTTAAAATTATAGAAAAACAATTCATTCGGCAGCACAACAAACAAAAACATGCATTGCAAACAGACTCATCACTTCATTACTTCCTGGGTCGGCCACGCTTTCTCTTAGCGTTTTCTGAGAGCCACTCTGTGGCTCTCTTGGCCCTACGATAGGTTGCATTCGCGCAACTTGGCCGGTTACAGCCTTCTGAGATACATCTATTATTTTTGTCTGGGGACGCAGCTCAGCATTCCGGATCCGGACTGGAAGCCAAACACTGAGAATGCTGGGCTCCATATTTCTCTGACAAACCCCGAATTTGAACCTTTGCACATCTGGGCTCGAGCTTGCGTTTCATTGAACTGGAATATGGCTCGGTCTTACTCGTATCCGGGTAAAGGCATTAAGGCAATCTGCACCTCGGTGGGGACACTTTGGGCTTCATTTATTATTTTATTTATAATACACCCTATTACATGGCCAAGGACAAGACGCAAGTGTATGCGCGACGTGCCCTTGCTCTCGGAGCGGGAACAAGCAACATTTTTATTTTTTATTTATTTACATACAATGCTTCTGGCCCCACACTAGGATGCACTATATTGTGGGAACCAGCAACAGCGACATCACATACATCCAAGACTTGGGTTTTTTTTCCCCATCCGGGAATCGTATCCGGGATTTCTGGCATAGTAGGCAGAGCCAACATGTCGCGCGTCACGTAAATTTCGCGTGGCATGTTTCGGGACTCTGTGCAATGTTGCAGCAACCCGATAGACTGAGCTTTGCGCGACATTTTGGGGGAAATTTCGTCCACTAGGTTATCTGAAGATTTATTTGCGACGTCGATGCTTTTTTTTTCCTACGACACAGGTTACCCTAATGTGGGGCCAGAGGAAATGTAACCTGACCTGTACATAAACATTATACTATGTTTACTTACCGTGACGCCCAACCTCCTGAGCCTGGCCGCAAACGGATCGGTGTGCACATAGTTCCTCCACACCTCGTTCAGTTGTGACTTCGACAGTCCAGATGTAACCTCACTCGCCAGCTGGACCCCGAAGCTAACTCCTGCGCAGTGCTCAAAGCCAGGCCAGGTGATGTGGCAGACCTCCACCCTGGTTATGTGGGTGGCATGGTTGCTGGAAAAGAGAGATAGGATTTATGAAGTATTGATAGCTATTTGAGTACATGCAAGTAACTTGCCGCCTGTGTGCCGCCTGGTGGGGGTAAAGAAACGTTGCGATATCTGAACCTATACATGGTGTAACAGAAAGGTGTACTCATATGTTAAGGGGTCGTTCAGGACATCTTTCTGAACAACTTTTATTGTGAAACCGAATTGATCAGATCAACTTATTTTTCTATTCTCCATGAAAATTAGCTAACAGCCCGGCCAAAATTGTATAAATTGAGGCCTGTTTTAGATGTCTTACATCCAAAGTAACTAATCTAATTATTACTAGTGGCTCTGTGAGCTGCAGACCTTGCGAGTCTCTTGGTGTAAAGCTGAACGTCTAACATACAAACTTATGAATGCACCTGATCACCTACGTAGAGCATAAAAGTAGCCGAAACCAATGACTTATTAACGTCAAAGTCAAAGTAATTTATTACTGTAGATATTTACATATACTTAGCAATCGTCATTTTTTGCCTCCTCTCTACATTGGACCACTGTGGGAGAAGGTGGGCGTAGAAACTCCCACAGATTGATTTTTAGATCTCTTTTAAAATTGGTTGTGCTTAACTAATACAAATATGAAAGTTTTAATTATTATGATTAATAAGTAGGAATAAATAGTTACAAAATTATTAACAGAAAGGTCTGTGTTGAGCAAGATTAACGCCATACAGTCCCGTCATTTAAGTAATCTTGAACATTGTAATATCCCTTTTTAGACGAAGTCGCTTTAACATGCTTTTTAAATTGCTCAAATGGCAATTTCAGGCAAATCTCCAGAGGTTAAACTACCCTTCGCGATCTCAAATCCTACCTATTGACTTTTCACCAAATTATGTAGGTTAGGACACTCTCACGTTCTCCACAAACGCAAAGACACCTAATTCGTTAACATCCGTCAAGCCGTTTGGGATTTTTTTTTACAACTTTCAACTCCCATATCCCATATATATAAATTTTTTAAATCATAAAACTGAATCAATAAAAAATCCATATAATTATCGAACCAGCTCACAAAATTTCACGAGAATCGGTTGAGAAACGCGACCTGTACACGAGAACATCCGGCCATACGAATGCATTTTTGCACCAGCTCTAAAAAGGAAGCAGAACATCTCGTTAGTCTCTTACAGAGTATTTAGACCATAACTTTTTTTAATTAATGAGAGTAGAATTATTTTATTGTGAATTTTTCCTCTGACTAATAAATAAGTTTATTTACGCTCTATCATTAACATAACGGGTAACGACCCACGGCGTCATATGAAGCCATTTTCCCGTTGTAGGTTTTGAATTTTATTACCATGCAATGAGGTTCAAACTCGCGATGCCTCATAACGGGGTTGGGTCGTGGTGAGGTTAACAGGCTGGAACTGACACGTCTTTGTTATCCAAAACAGTGTCATTTCTACACAAATTCTATACGTTTGTAAATAGACAACATCCCAGTTTGTCATTAGTTAGTCTTCACACCTTCAGTATTCCATATTTTTAGTCTCATAGCATGGTTGAACCTCAAAACAAACGTCAAATCCCAAACATTTTGGTTTTAAAACATCTCTTAAACAGACCGAAGTTTTATTTATTATCATATAATATAGTAGACCGTTATTGTCTAGTGTCTAGTATTTCATTCCATTCAGTATGCGTAATAATGTTTTTCCGTCTTGCCATGGATAAACGAGGATAAGGCATTCAATTCAAAGTAAATAAGTCGATATATATTATGTTTCTTTGCCTTCTTATCAATATTAATCATTTAGGTACAGCCTCTTATCAGGAAAGCCTACATACGTCTTAGTACTATCAGTGTCGTTGCTTGTAAAACAGATAGATATTGAAAATGTTGTGAATATTCCTATCTTAACAAACGAGTCTCAATACTCTAATAAATAATGAAAGCCAACTTCGGAGACTTCACCGACAAAAGAAGATCTAAAAGGAGATCTAAATGGGTGCTAAGTTCTATAGATAATCAAGTATGGCTTGGCCGTTTCATTGAGCTAGCTATATCTAAGTGTGTGTAACGGCTAAGCGATGCTTAAATGAATACTTTTGAACCAACTAAAAAAAAAAAAAAAACTCAAAGTCAGGATTATTTTTAGAACTTTTTATAACACTCATTTAGATCTTAATTCTTTGGCGGTGAAGTTCCCGAGGTTCTCCCATGATTACAGTCATGCATGAGACTGTTTTGTTGAGATATCATTACTTTAAAGAAATGTAATAAAAATATTAAATTTTTAAAAGGAAATTTATGCGCAACAAATCTTGTCTCTAAAGAGACACTTTTCCCAGCAAAACCTATAGGCAGGGCAGAAAAGTAGGCTTACGTTTAAACGATAACCAAAAACGCACCTATTTTACTACCAATAAATTCGAAACGACCGCCAGAATTAGTAAACGACCACCAAATTGTGTTTGGATAAATGATCACCAAACTTCTTTTTATGTTTTGTGCACTTAATTAAGTTTATGTTTTAAGTATTTTTTGTTGTACTTACATGTTCAACATAACACGAAGGATAAAGGGGGCCTCGCTTTGCTCACCCCCTTTACCCTTCAACTAAGCTACCGCAATATTTTACTCTGATATTTTCTGCAACTTTTGGTGACCATTTACAATTTTGGGTAGCATTTAGCCATTTGACTAGGAAAAAATTATTTGTGTGGTCATTTAAATTGTTCTCAAAAGTTAATAAATAGCCCTCCAGAGCAGAATATAAACTATAGGTACATAAATACAGCCTATTACTACTCCCACCTAGGGGCACAGGCCTTTACGTGAATAGAAGCAAATAAAGTTAAACAGTGAGGGGGGTCCCCATACAATAAGCTTGGTTAATATTATGCGTTGGTTCAGAAGCGTTGGCGTGCAAGAACGAGTCAACTTAGCCAAATTTTTATCAGACTGCAACGAAAAAAACTGTCTGTCACGAGCAAAATTATACTAATGACTACTGACAAATCAATACATTATGAGATGCTGGTTGTGGCTATTTGATTTTGGTAGGCGTATTTGTTTTAAATAAATTAAATGACTATTGTTATTCTCTGTTTAAAATGTTTTCCCTTCATGTACACATAATTTGCCACCTGGATGATAAATTTCAAGTTTCCAGTTGAACTGGAAGTGGGTCAGGTTTTTGATCTTAATTTCAGTCAGACAGTCAATGATAGATAAAAACGGCAGTTTTTTGAGCATTAATATACCTTAACACATTAAGCCACGCTTTCACATAAGGTAGCAAATTTTTTTAAAAGTGTATTGTTGTGATTCTTTGGGATGTAAATAAACAAAAAAAATGGTATTACCTGCTGTAACTATGAGGATTTCAGGATAACGGCTGGTTAGTTATGGTGACCACCGTGATCAGGTAGCAATAACATTTCCAAAACCTCAGTAATACTTTTTACTTGACAAAAGCGAATTTTGTTTTTATCATTACTTGAATAACTACTTAATATTAGATTTCATTTATAGATAGTTTATTTTTCATTATGAAAGTCTTTGTAACAGGTTTTTCCCTTTCGTAGGCATAGTGGTACTTTGCAAGTTTCACACTTATGAATTATGCGCACTGGATTACTGGATTACGGTTTGGGCTACTTTTCTTAAATTTGGTGCCCTATGTTATCTTTAGAACTTTAATGTAATGGCCAAATTTCATATGTGTAGATGTCATAGTTTTTGAGTTATCAAAGGGTCAAAAGTAGCTAAGGGCTGAACATAGGCCAATGGCATTGAGAATTAGACAAAGAAAACAAATACCCGTCGCATCGCGTTGAAGCAGACTGACCCATGCTCCCGCGCAGAGCCCCGCGGGGCAGCCCGAGCTCCGATACCGAGAAAATTATAGAATATATTACTAAACTCCTGTAATACTAACATTAAAAATAAAATAAAAGAACCAAAAAAAATCATATTATAGGAAACTGATTTCGTCTCCGAGCGCTTGTTCATTTAGTTGAATTATAATGCATTGCGAAATATATTTTTAAGTATTAAATATAACAGATATCCGGTAATTTTAAAAGTCCATTCTTATCTCTAATAGACCTTTTATAACATATATTTATCCTACATTTTTATGTTATCTAGTTTAGCCTAGAATTGAAGCTAAAGATGCATTTCTGGCCATATTTAATCCCCCAGTATCAGAGCAAACTAATCAGAAACTTGCTTATGTTAAGAGTAATGTGACATGCATCCCTATTCGGAATTCACCGGTTGATAATACTTTGCACGCAACATTGGAATCTGTTCCAAGTAATTTAAATTAGTTCATAAGACAATAGAGGAAATCTCTAGCATATGAGAGCCACTAAATATGTCAAAGGATAAGCCCCACTTAAGTATTACCCATCAAAACATCCAGGGGCTAGCTGGCAAAGAACTTGTATTAGAATTATTTCTAAAAAATCAGACATCGATGTTATTTATATTACAGAACACTGGTTAAGGGAAATATGATATCTTTTAACATAAGTAAATACAAAATTATCAGTTGTTACAATAGAAAGACTGCGATAGAGGTGGTTCTTTAATCTTAGTAAAAAAATATATTAAGGGGAAACAATGGAAAGATATTCTTGCACTTACTGTAGAAAGACAAATAGAGGTATCCTGTGTTGAGTTAGATAGCCATATTATTGTTTGTGTCTACAGGCCACCGAGGGATGCACAAAAGGCCATGGCAATTTCGAAACATTTGAGAAAATTATGGCGGAAGCCCTCACTAAACTTTGTAATAACAGAAAAAAGTTAATTGTTAGTGGCGATCCTAATGTTAGATACAACAATGAAACAACGATTGATAACTATTTTTAATATAGTTTTATGAATAATAATGATGAAACCGAATTAAGAAAATAATTTGGACTTTTAAAACACTTAGATACGTAGCTTCAAAAAAACTTATTTTACAAGTCTACGCCTCTTTAGCGCAATCGGTATTAAGTTATTGTATCCCAGTGTGGGGAAGATGTAGTAAAACAAAGAACCTGGAGCTAGCGAAAGATTTCAATGACAGAACCCGAACAAAATCTACTCAGACTTCTTCAACATAATTCAATTTTTTTTTTAAATTAAAGAAAGTCAGTGACTACAACGGTAAATCTACATTTAATGACTGGGCAACACTTGGAATTCGTAAAAATACAGTTATCTTGTATGACCTTTATGAACAAAAAACCTATAACTTTGATAGAAAATTTCATAACTATGTTAAAAACCGGTCAAGTGCGAGTCTAAATCGCGCACGAAGGGTTCCGTACCACCGTTCAATGGAAGCGATGGTGTGGAGTGAATAGTTTGGATTTTACACAGCAAAATATTATTTACAAAGTTATTGGTGCGGTTACTTTCACACTCCATGTACGTAACCAGGTGCATCCATAAGTTTGTATGTGGTATTGAAAGAATTGTTGTATGGGAGCCCCCTTAAATATTTGTTGTTATAGCGGCAACAGAAATACATAATCTGTGAAAATTTCAACTCTCTAGCTAGCTAGGTTCTTGAGATACAGCCTGGTGACAGACGGACGGACGGACGGACGGACGGACAGCGAAGTCTTAGTAATAGGGTCCCGTTTGGAACCCTTCGGGTACGGAACCCTAAAAATGGCTTGTGTTTAAACGATCACCAAAAACGCACCTATTTTACTACCAATAAATTCGAAACTTAAACGAAAGAATTAGTAAATGATCACCAAATTGTGTTTGGATAAATTATCACCAAACTTCTTTTTATGTTTTGTGTACTTAATGTTGTTCTTACATGTTCAACCTAACACGAAGGATAAAGGAGGCTTCGCTTCGCTCACCCCCTTTACCCTTCACCTAAGCTACCGCAGTAATTTGCGCTTATATTTTCTGCAACTTTTGGTGATCATTTACCCATTTTGCCTGGGAAAAAATATATTTTGGTGGTAATTTAAACTGTTATCGTTAAAACTATTCCAAAGTTTTCAAATTGGTTTGTAGAACTGCAAAAACTTTACACATTAATAGAAAAATACAAAATTCAAATAATAATTCTATGGCAAATAATAAACTGTGAAACTGGCAAAGTTATACCAAGGGACAATGATTTCTGCCTAAAGATAGGTGATGATGTTGTTAAATCCAACGCTGAGGTTGCTCGAGCTTTCGAAACATTCTTCACCAATGTACCCTTACTCACAACAGAGCGTTTAAATTCATCTCCATATGAAGCAGAGACTTTATTAAAGAACCGCACTATCGTCAGTAATGTAGATTTTAAATTTATCAAATGTCCGGGACATTGTCAAAACGTAGATTACTTAACTTAAAAAATGCTGAGGACCTTATTCTAGGATTATTTATGGCAGTAATTAAATGGAAACACAACAGGACTATTAATGTTCAAAGGCGGGCTTGTCTCTAAAGAGAGATATGCATATAAGAACTCATGGTCCTGTATCTCCCCTGACAGGATCAGGACCGGTACCTAAAAGCATATAAATATGCTTATTACCTGTTTTTAATCCCCGCCCGAAAATAGGGGTGATATATGTTTGAAGCGTCTCTCTGTCTTACTGAATCTTAAGAGTGAGATAAAACTATAAATTAAAAAATTAGAACACTCCCAACTTGCCATGACACAATACATGAAAACAAAAGCCTAAAAATAAGGTTCACTTGTTTCGAAGCAGTGATCCGATTTCAATGAAACATAGCTAAGACACATAGCAGTGAAGTGTACGGCCAATTAAAAACCAACCGCATTAGAAACCGTCCACCCGTTTCAGCGCTAGGGTGCCACGGACAGACAGACTCACAGACAGACAGACAGAAACATCAAACTTATACACCCCTCTCTTTTCGTCGGCGGTTAAAAGGGGAGTATCATAGTTGCAAAGATTCGTTGAGATTACGATATTAATAATCAATCGATGATGACAACTCTTCCCATTGTAAACTGAGGTATTGTCAATGATACTGTCGTATAGATCTGATAAGCATCTGCTAAAAATATCATGGATATGGAATTATGGATATTAAGGGTCTTACCACAAAAAATGAACTCCTGCTGACATCTTGTCATCTTGATCACCACTGATTTTGTCGTAGTGCGAAGTTACTTGTTGTATTTGTTGTGATCTCTGATGATATCATGTCGTTGTCTTGTTTATAAACAAAAATGTATAGGATTTAACGTTTGTTTTCAGGTTAAACTATGTGTAACTTTTTTTGTAGTAACATGGTAAGCCTTTTGTGACAGGAGGCTATCACATCGCCTTTGAAGATGAGAAGCTAAGTTAAATGAGATGTTGAGTTTGGGATGCTGAGGAGTTGTAGATAGAAGTTATGAAGTTCACAAATTGTGAGTAAAGAAGTCAAGAGTGTGAGCGACCTTTTGACAGCCGCTAAATATGGTTTAAACACAACTTAAATACGGGCAAATTACATAGTCAAACACGGCAAGGTTTCACGGCCTATCAGCCAGGTTTCCACTTAAGTTTAAGTTTTAAAATGTATACTTAGGAGCTGCAAAAAAGTGTGATGCAAATCGGCCACACATTTGACTTCTTTAGTGTCAATTTGTGAACTTCATAACTTCTCTGTTCAACTCCTCAGCATCTCAAACTCAACATCTCGTTTAACTTTGTTCATTCAACTCCTCTTGCGAAGGGCATGCCTCATGTCACATGATTTATCTCATGCACCGATTTATCTCCATATCAGCATAACAATACGCTAACAGCAAAACTAGGCCATCAGTCAACTAACTTTTGCACCAATTCATTTGCCAAGACATTTTGCTGCATTCACGCCTGGCAACCAGCCAACTCTTTTATAAATACACAATTACATTCCGGACAATTTGAGGCTCGTTTATCGGTCAAATAAGCAACTCGATTCGTTGTGTGCAATTATGGACACAACTTTAGTAAAATAATAGTAGTTTATGTGACTGATACATAACGCCTAATTAAATACAGTTACATAGACTAGTTTATCTACACACATATCATAAGCTCTCTTTGATGTGTTCAGGAACCGCATGTTCGTCCGGCATTGTGGAATTGATCATTGCTCTGCACTTGTTTAGCTTGTTAAGTAGTTCCAACTTCACAGACAAACTAGGAGCGGCACGCAGGCGGGCGTCGGCGTTCGAAATTTGATAATAGTCATAATGTATCAATATTAAGATAAGAAATGAGTTTTTACCAAGAAGTATATCATTATGCTGGTCGTAACGTGCGGTTTTTGGATGCAGTAAAGAGGGTTTTTGATACATGTGTAGATCACATTGCAACATGGCTGCTACGTCAGTCGCTGCGGCAGAACATTGCGAGAATTGTGTTTTTGACGTGATAACGTCTTATAAATCATGACTCATGGTCACATTCCGTCCGCCTGAGCCGAGCGTGCTAGCGAGAGCGCGGAACAAGCGACAGTGAGGCACGTTCGGCCTAAGCAATCACCTTATGACGCTATTACGGCACGACTTTACAGACAACCATATTTTTTTTCTTCAAAACCACTGTTTTTTTCTAAAGTTTCAAACAAGATATTTCGAATACCTATTTTTTGACGCAAGAATCTTATCAATAATATTTTAAGATCCCAAGAAAGTTAGCATTTTTAGGCGAAAAATATCCATTACTAAAGTTTATATTTTTTCATATATTTCCCATTGTCAAATACACAGATTAAAGAAAATGGATGCCTTCATAACATATGATTTTTCAGGATTTGGTAAGTCTCCAGAGTAGCGCTTCAAAGATGGGTATTTGACCGAATTTGATGTTACCCAGCGTCTTAACAAGACACCTCACTGGCACGCACATAACCCGAAACCGCCGTAATGACGACACGACTCCAGGTGTCTAGTTAATTTGGCCTTGTGAAATAGGCTAGCAAAGGAACCAAAACAAGGCGTTTCAATTGCGTCAAATGGTTATTATCAAATCTGAAGTTTGCTTGTGTTTTTGGATGAGCTTCTTGTTGGTATAAAGTATGTGTCTGTCTTGGTGTGTACTCGTTAAGGAACTGCATTATTAGAGAGTTGTGAGTCTTAATAAGCCTAATCTGGTGATGAGCTAGCCTCCTGGCACAACATCTTGGATTCAATAGTTGGCCACATGTATGGGAAAAATTCTAGACACATATATATTTTTTTTGGTTAATTGCGTGAATAGATTTTATCATGCTTTTTCCTATCCGAATTCTAAGCCAGCAATGCAGGCATACAGTAATAACCGTAAAATCGTCTATGTCCATCGACATTTAATCAATAAAGTATCAGATAATGTTAGATATGTGATAAGCGTTCCATGCTACGAGCATTAGATTTGTATCGCTATTTATTTATTGGATGATAAATTTAATTACCTCTGTTAAATCTATGTTTGTAGGGCTGCATAATAATTCAGTAAATTATTATGCAGCCCTACAAACAAACATTATTGCAAAAAGAGAAAATATATTGAAGGAATTAGAAGAATTTTGAACAGTTTTGGAAAAATAGAAATCCCTTGTTTTCTAATCATTTAACCCACTTACGCCTACATTTTTTTCATCAGTCATCACCATCAGTCATCAAATTTTCAAAAGTCCCATTATATCTGGGTTAACGTAAACATTTATATAAATATACAGGCACATTACTTCCGGCCCCACACTAGGACAATCTGTGTCGTATGAACCAGAAACTGCGACGTCCGATATAAGCATCCAAGATCCGGGTTTTTTTTTTCAGACGGCTTCGAACCTGGGACCTCTCGCTTGGGAGGTAGCGCCTAGAACCACAGGGTTCGTCATCCATATTTTCCCGCGTTTTTCTAAACGAAAAGACAATAGCTTCTCATTTAACTAGACACTCACCTTTACTAAGACCGGGAACATCTGCCGAATCTGATTCGTAATATCACACTATCACTACATGAGACGGATCGGAGCATTTTTTTCACAATTTTAAAACAATTATAATATATTTATTTAAATCTAGACACAACGATTGGTTTATCATAAGAATAAATTATCTTTAGAGCTCATTTAGTTTTACCAGAAGTATACAATTTATTTGACACGAATTTTCTATTATTATCATTTAGGTAAATATTATTTACACCATTTCGGTTGCCGATATGTGTTTTTTTATTCTTTTAGTCCTGGTTATCCATAAATATCTGTGCCACAGCATATTCATTCGAAAATGGAATGAAAAAAACTGTGTCTCTAAATCTCATACGAGTTTTTCTTCGGTGAATTTCTCGGGGTGTGTTAACACTGTCACTGTATTGTCTGATTTCACTACACTATTCAACTTGACTCCTTTTACATTGTTATTGGTTAAGTTTTCAGTTTTTTCTGTTATGTTGTTTTTTTCTTTTTGTGTAACTTGGTTGTTGTTTTCTATTTTTATTTGGTTTAGAACAGATTTCTTCTGTGTAGGTTCTGCATTGCGATGATTGCCTAAATAACTATTTTCGTTTGATTTCTGCGGATAATGATGAAGGATAGCTTTGGTGTCAAAAGTAATTTTTCCATGTTTCACAAACTCTGTCGGTTTCTTCTCTTGTGCACTTGTAGTGGGGCCTAATTCTATATCTTTCTCACTATTCGGTGTATCCTTTTTCCTTCTTATCACTACATTATCTCCATTAGGCGTGGTCTTCTCAACGAAGATCCCCTCAAACAAGTCTTTGGTGTCTCCTAATAATTCTAATACTACTTCCTTGCTTTTACGCAAGTTTTCCATATAACTGTTATGCAAGTTCATGTCTACTGTATTATTCTGTCTTAAGTTTAATGTTTTTGGCATTTTTTTCGTCTCCTCGGCCGGGCTCGGGTATCACAACGGCTTTTCCTCGATGTCCTTGGTGAGGTACATCGAGTTTTGGTGTTTGCCCGCGGTATGATCCGCGGTCTTTCCTAGCTATGCTTGGGACTGCACCATGGATATGCTGGTCGTTTCAGTCACGATAGTAGTCGCTGGAAAGTCATCTGCTGTCGAGTCATACAGAGGTAGCTCACAGCATAAAATAAACTTCAAAAACTTTGGCACTTCCACATAAATGGCCGGAGGAATCGGTATCAGTGGTGACGTCGACGCCTTATAATACAAGTAATCTGGGTTATCTCTATACTTCTGGTCCGCCGATCGTTCGAGCAATGGTATGCCTGATAAAAAGAGGATTATTGCTGTTGTGAACAGCGGCGATAGGATAGCCACCCATTCGACGCCTTGAATCACAGTCAGGGACAGTATGAAGATGCCCCACCACAGGACAACTTCCCCGAAGTAGTTAGGATGTCTCGATAATCCCCAAAGACCATCATTGCACCACCTCCCTTGGTTTGAAGGCTCTTGTCTAAAGGCAAACTTCTGTAAATCCGCATACGTTTCTATCAACAACCCTATGATAAAAACTCCCGCTCCTGCCGAGTCTAAAGTCGTCATAGTCTTCGGTGATTTTGGATAGGAATGATGCGGTGAATTTATTATAATAACTGGTAGACTGACGACAAAAACCCATATGGCTTGAAAGGTGTAATAAACCGCGAACCTCAACGTGTTACTTTTCCTGTCTTCAAACTGTTTATCTCTGCCGATGTGGTAGATTCTGTACAAGAGATACCCGGAAAGTCTTACTCCCCAAACACAGACGAAGGCCGTAACCATCAGTTGTCTGCTATCATAGCTTTTGTGTCCATTGCCGCTTTGTCCCAGGAAGAATGTCAGTAAAGCAATAATGATAAAGTTGGCTCCTCCAGTGAAGTCTGTTCCCCTATCGCTTTGAAATATAGAAGCGATCAGAAAGAAGAATATTTGCATTGCAACAGTCACCATCGCGCTTATGGCGAAGTTGTTCTTATCAATTAACGGAACCATTGTTTTGTTTTAATTTGACACTAATCTTTCGAATTGGCGTTTAATACTGCTGTTGATTTGACGCATTGGCGCATTGTTAAAACACTTTATTAATTATTAACTTCTTATTTCACACCATTCACCAAACACCACATTTCTGGATTTGCTTGTGACACGGTTGTGTATTTTGTTGTGGTTGTAGTAAGTTTTTCACTATAATTCCGATAGTTTATGTTGGTGATAGCGTGTTGGGTTGAACTGAGCGTGTTGCGACTTCAGAAATAGCTCTGACGTATTCAGTGCGCAAGTCCAAAGCTCTGCTGCACGCATGCGCAGACCGTCCGCCTTTAATAAGCTTATTTAACATGTGTATTTTAGAAAGAGGGCGCAGCTTTACCCTAATACTCATAGGTCAATAGAATTACTTCTTGGACTTTCTTTAGTTACTTATTGAGTCGAGTTCCTTTAAAAATGTATCGTTTGTTTTGGTTTTATTCACGTTTACAAAGCAAATGTTTTAGTAAGAAATTCTAGAAGATATAAGATTGACTTTACTAAGTATGGAAGTAAAATGCTTCTCCTAGCATTATGGGTCAACATTGACGTCACAGTGACATCGTGGGTCAAAGTGGGTCAGACGTCGAGTGTTTGATAAAAGCGGACACCTGGAGATGACATACTCACAGACAGTATATAAAACATATTTGTTGACTACTTTGTATAGGTAATTCCAGACTGTCAACTACGTTTACTAGTTTATCTACTCACAATCCTAAATCAAATAATGAATTGTAAATTACAGATCAGTACCTAGTTTGAGTTTGTTTCTCAGCCAATTATTAATGTGACTTATTGCAGAAAACGTATGAGAAAACCTGTTGTTAAACATATCTACCCTGTCTATCTTAGGTTTCTAGAAGAAATTTCTTGTTAGAGATAAGCTCGCATTTGTACATGAGTTTTCCATTTTTATGTGTCTGTATCTTTTGTTTTGTGCAGTTTTTTAAGTATAGAGCAAATCCTTTGCCAATTAAAGTGTTAAACCAAGAAGTTAGGTATTGTGCCTTTGCCACTCCGTGTGGGAAAAAATACAGGCACATACATTGCTTCTGGCCCCACACTAGGATACCCTGTATCGTGGTATAAACATCCAAAACCTGGGGTTTTTCCTATTTATCCCCAGTCGGGGATCGAACCCAGGACCTCTCGCATGGCAGCAAAGCCACAACCGCAGCGCCTCAGAGGTCGGTCGTTTTGTTGTTGTTTAGTTAGTTTAGTCGTGACTTCTCGGAATCGGGATAGTTACTTAGTTATTATGTGAATTCGTGTCTTCGATTCTGTATTACATTGTTACATTTTGGAGAGGACTATTGTCGCGTTCCGAGTCACGCCAATGAAGCCATCATCGCTCACGTGACGTCACGACCATCATGCCCGTTCCGAGTGGGAAATGACGACTATCATTCGGAACGCTTTGAACGCGACGCTAGACGTTGACACTGACAGATGACACTATTATAACCCAACTTCTGTTAGTTATTGTCATTTCTAGTCGTAGTAGTTATATTAGCTTTGTTTTGGGTGAATAAGTAAGGAAATAAACAATTATGAAGCGCCAGGCTTCGCTGCTGCTTGCCGTTCTAAGGTAGACTATCAGCTGTCAGCGTGACAGCTGTCACTTTTTATGTCTCGCTTGCAGTGCTGACGCTCAGAGCATGGGCGATGACAGCACAATGTCGGCGTTAATGATGTCACTCATGACGTCATATCAACTGTTATGAGCTATCGTTATCACGCTGAAACTCATTCGGAACCTCGTAGACGCTATAATCGATTATGGTGCGATTCGGAACGCGCTGCATCACTGGACGTTACGGGAAGTATTTGAAAATAAACTCTAGTCTACGCGAATGACAATAACCGTAAGATATTTTCACTAATTAATGCAATTAAGAAATCGAGGTTCATTACACACACAACTAACTAACTAAGTTAATGTATCGGTTATCAGTGGCCTAGGGGACTTGGGTCTCCGCCTGAACTCAGAGAAGTGTGAGGTGTTTTCTTCCTCTGGTGACTTGGCACAAGGTTCCAGAGCTAAGCTGGAGGAATTGATGCCGGGGCTGAAAGTTCTTGATAAACCTGATTTCACTCTGTTAGGCGCACCCATTTTTCCGGAAGGCGTGCCGGGGGTTCTGCGAGGAAAGTTGAAGGCCCTGGCTGGGGCTAAGCCACATCTCAAGGAGTTGTCCGCGCATGTGGCTCTTACTATTCTCAGGAGTTGTCTGTCCCAGCCAAGGTTAACCTATACTTTGCGAACTGCTCCGGTTTGGCTGTGCCGAGGGGAGACAGACGCTTATGACGAGGCGTTGAAGTGTCTTTTGGAGACTATTTTAAACGTTAATATGTCTCCCTCACAGTGGTCGCAGGCAGCGATGCCTATACGGTTTGGTGGTCTCGGCGTTCGTCGCCTTCGGGACACGGAACTCCCCGCCTTTTTAGCCTCTTCGCGGGGGGTGTTGGAGCTTGTCACTCGTATTTTGAATATTAATGGTGACGGGTTCAGCATCCCATTTGCGGACGAGGCTCTTCAGCTGTGGCGGGTACGTTGCCCGGCGGGAGACGTTCCGGAGAAGCCAGGCGTGCAGCGCTCCTGGGATGAGGAGATATGTAAGTCGACACTTGACGGGTTGTTGGGGCAGTCCTCGGGAGCGGAGCTTGCTCGTCTGCGCGCGATCTCCCAGCCGGAATCTGGTGCTTGGCTGCATGCGTTGCCGTCTCCTCATTTAGGCACCCATCTAGATGACAACTCCCTGCGCGTGGCCGTGGCGCTTCGGTTGGGATGTAGCATTTGTGAGCCACACCGCTGTGTTTGCGGTGTATCAGTCGATTCGCTGGGGCGTCACGGACTACACTGCGTCAGAAGTGCAGGGAGGCAGTCTCGTCATCACTCCATCAATGACATCGTCCGGAGGGCTCTCGTCTCGGCTAACATACCGGCGGTTCTTGAGCCGCCTGGTTTGTGTCGCAGCGACTGGAAACGTCCGGACGGTGTCACTTTGATACCTTGGGAGAGGGGCCGTAGCCTTTTGTGGGATGCGACGTGCGTATGCACTTTCGCGGCATCTCATATAGGCTCCACCATGCAGACTGCTGGTGCGGCTGCGGAGTCGGCGGCGCGGCAGAAATGCGGTAAGTACGCACAGCTGATGGGGAGTTATTGGTTTGTTCCATTGGCCGTCGAGACCACGGGGGTGTGGGGATCGCAGGGTAGGGCCTTCATCAGGGACATTGGGCGTCGCTTGAGGGACCGAGGCCATGACTACCGCTCCGGAGCGTTCCTGGTACAAAGGGTCTCACTTGCTGTGCAGCGCGGCAACGCTGCCAGCGTAATGGGTACCTTTGGTCCGGGAGCGTACTGGGGTGGTTTATTTGTGTAGTTTTATGTATTTTAGATTTATTTATTATTTAAGTAGGTTATTATTATTTGGAAGCATATAATTTTTAAGTTGTTTCCCTGCCATATCTTGTAGTTTAGCAAGTGTTTAAGTTTAGTTTTAAGTTATTGACGAAGTTTCCTGTAGAATCATCGAATTGTAAACTATATTTTGAACAATGATTAATAAATTCGCCTCCAGTTAATGTATGCGAGTAAGCATTTCAGCTTTAAATTCCCTTCGCCGTTAAGTTGGCTGTAGCGCATTACTGTCCACTGTCACAAAAAATGAGCAAATGCAATTTCTAGATGCCAGATTCACATCACAATACCCTGCTTTCATAAAAAGAGAAGCAGGTATTTAGGTTAGCTATAATATCGTCACAATAAGATACGTATATAAATTATAAGTACAAGTGTACCGCATCGTATATGAATAGTTATAGTATGAGTTAGTAATATTTTCTACCTAAGTTTTGGCAACACTGGTTTAGTTGCTACCGACTAAACGGCGAAGGGAATTAAAGTTGAAATGCACTATATGCACATGCATACTAATTTAAAAATATATTTAGCATTACTCAAGAAACTCTTTCGTATGTTATGTACTGTGTTCATTCTGCAAATAATGACATGATCTATTAAATGAATAATAATTTCGCCTTAAACTTGACAGAACAAACAAATGACGAATTTATTTATGAGTCTTTGTTGTTGTTCGCAATGTCCGATAATCTATAGATATGTGAAGATAACGTTGTACCGAGTAACGGAAAATTTTTAGGTGTACATAAAACTTTTTCAGTAAGATAGTTTCGTACCGACATGTTATTTCGCACGTTTCCTCAGAATGGGTAGCAAGACAAGGGTTTTCCTATGTTTTACAGGTAAATTCTAAACGCATCAGTCCAATGAATCCTACAGAGCAAAATCTTTTTCACAGGCACCGTTTTAAAAATGATATGGCAACTATTTCTGGAATAGAGCGGCGAGTTGCCATACAATTTGCTGGAATTGTGGGGGTCCACAATATGGTCATACATGCGTACGATCGAAAAACATTTCCTACCACAACATAGCTTCACGACTTTCTCCACACTGGGCGAATGAGGCCAGGTATGTCCACGTTCAGTCAGAATGAAAAAAAAAAAAAACAAGCTAAATAAAAAAAAAAAACAGTCAAGTGCGAGTAGAACTCGCGCATGAAGGATTCCGTAGCACCGTACAATGGTAAGGATGGTGTGAAGTGAATAGTTTGGATTTTACATAGCAAAATGTTGTTTACAAAGTTATTGGTGCGGCTACTTTCAAACTCCACGTATGTAACCAGGTGCATTTGTAAGTTTGTGTGTGGTATTGAAAGAATTGGTGTAAGAGAGCCCACTTGAATATTTATTTTATTCCGTTTTTTAGTATTTGTTGTTATAGCGGCAACAGAAATACATCATCTGTGAAAATTTCATCTGTCTTACTATCACGATTCATGAGATACAGCCTGGTGACAGACGGACAGACAGACAGACAGACAGACAGACAGACGGACAGCGGAGTCTTAGTTATCTCGTAAAGTTAGTTCAAAATTAAATAATTATGTACCATATGTCTGCAACGCAATACAGAGCTTGCTGTCAAAACACCCTTTAGGATAATTTACTAAATATAAAACCGTGTCTATATACTTAGAAAAATAAAATAAAATAGGGTCCCGTTTTACCGTTTGGGTACGGAACCCTAAAAAGAAAGAGAGCGAAATGAAAGAAAAAAGTACTGGAAATATAAACATAAGAAATACTCACATAGACACATTCCCGACGTGAATTTCTTTCGCGTTGATGTAAACTGTTGCCATGTCTACCACTATCATCCGGAACTCCTCCTGAATATTCTTAAACTCCTCAGTGGTGATTCCTCCGAGGAAAACCAGGAGGGTGTCAAAAGGGTGGTTGCCCACTGGCTCTGGCTCTGGCATTGGTTCTTCTGGCTCTGGTAGGTGAGCTAGAAAAGGGCCATCTTTTATTTTTTTTTACGAATCTACGTTGGCGTTTTGTGACTTGCGATCAAAATGTACAAAACTCAATCAAAACCGGTCTAGCCGATTAGGATCTAAGGTGTACGTACCAAATGACACTGACTGATAAAGATAGGGAGAATGATGATGATGATGAAGACGATGCTGATTATTTATTGCTATGATGTAGTGTGCTATATTAATGACGCAAATGTCAAGGATAATAGTAATGGTGACTATACTGACAGTGATGAATAAGATACTGATGTTGAAAATAAAAATGATGGTGAATATCTTAGTAATGTTGATGATAATCATATTATGAATGATGATGGCGCAAATCTAGAAGATGGTAGTAAAGCTGGTGACAAAATAACTAACAAACTCACAGATAAGCTTAACAGAGTAGCTGAACCCCCTGCTAAGCGCCGTTCCAGGGAGGGCCTCGAAACGAACGAACAGCCTGTTGACATCCAGGAACCGGTAGCGGCGAACAGACCTGAGTTCGTACGAGAATAGCAGGCCTTCGTGGCCCGACTCGTCGATGCCTCCTGCGTGAGCAAGATTTAACATATCACAAGAAAAAGTATTGGACACAAAACATCAGGCTTCTGGTCAAAGTTATAACGAAGTTGCAAAGGGTCGAATATGCCCTAAATTGCTATGAGAATTTAGATTTGTATTAACCTCTATCACTTACTAGATCTCGCTGTCGTTTAATTATTTAAATGTTATTAAAATCTCAAATTTTGATGTTAAATGTTTAAACTGTGCAACCAAATTCTTATTTCTAGCGATGTTTAATGTTATACACATAAGCATGCTGTGTTTACCTGTAAGTTGATAAATGTCTACAAAGTTTGTATGTCGAATTAATTATGAAAATTGTATTATCTGTTGGTGAACTAAAATAAATAAATAAAATGAAAAAGATGGTACGGTTGTGCGTTTGCTTGACTTAATACATTTAAACTTTGCCGTTTTCAGCCTCTGCCACCCCTTTATGGGAAAAAGGCTGACGCTATGTTTTTGTTTAAGTTTTGAGCCACATTTGGAGGAACAGTACTATAAATAGATATTGAAGTTAGCAAACTTTAGTCAAAGGAAGAAAAACAGCATGAAAAGTGTTTTAAAGCCATACCTGGTTTGACCAACACGTAATCGCCTATGAATCCATTGACAGATAGGTCTGTGATATTCAGCTCAATTCCCATCCCTGTACCTTCCAGTATCCAATCAATAATGTTATTAGTTGGGTAAGGCTCAGGGTAGTTTGGAGAAGTGATAACCACTGGAACACCGACTTCTAAATACATAAGAATGGGAGCAACATTTCTGTCAAAATTTTCGCTGTTTACATCCAAATCTTCTTTATGGTCGATTGAGAACTGTTTGTCAAGGTCTTCTAATTCAGAGTTAGTCAAATTATCCAGGTTAGGGCTGAATAATACATGGGCTTCTTTAACTAAATGTAATAGTTGGTCGACATGATCTACAGCAATTTCACCGTCATCTGTTTCAATGTCATTGTTATTTTCAATGTCATCGTCGTTTACTATGTCAGCTTCATTTTCGTTGTTGATAGCATCGTTGAGGTAAGGTATAATTTCAGCAACCATGTAATTTTTACCAACATTCTCTAAATCATCAGGTTCGTTCGGGTCATTGAAATTGTTTTGATAATTTTCGTTTATTTCCTCATTTAGTGACTCATCATTGATATTTGTTTCATCGTCCATAACTTGTTCTCTTAAGCCCAGTATGTATTCTTCTCTAAATGGACGTCCGTTTTTCTCTTCATCAATTAAATCAGAATTTTCTTCGAAATTATCTTCTTCGGTTTTGTCTTTCTCGACATTACCATTGGTATTTTCTATAACATTGTCGTAAATATAATTTAATTCATTTATACTTTCTTCGAGCTCGTTGTCATTTATATTATCATCACTATTCTCAATATCACTGTCTTCTGATTCAGACTGATTTTCATCCAGTTTATCGTCCTCATTTTCAATAACCCAAAATTTTTTGTTCTCGTCTTCATCCATAGGTGCCGATTCTTCAGAGTTATTTTCACTATTTACCTGCTCATTTTCGTTAGCGAAGTTTGCGTCGACTTTATCACGATTATCTGCGTTTTCAACTTCATCAGAGTAACTTTCATTCTGTAATCCATCATTGCTTTTTTCTAATTCAGCGCTCTCCTTTTTAACTTCGGATAATCTCTTTATATTTTTCATAAGGTCTTTTTTGTCGTTAGTGCCTCTTTCATCGAGTTCTTCAGATTCCAAACTGTCAAATTTATCTAAATTGACATCCCTGACTTCTTCAGATTCTGATCCATTAACTTCATTTTCATTGATGATTCCATCATTTTCTAGAAAATTCTCGTCTCTATTAATATCCATTTCACTATCGGTATCTTCCAAAAAATCATCAGCATTAGAATCTTCTGTAATTCTTATTTTAAAATCATCACTTTCATCAGGTTTAATTTGTTCTTCTTCCATTATAGGCCGGTTATCTTCAACTTGATAATCATTTTCATCTAGAGCTTCCGCATCTTGTCCTACATAGATATCACCTAAAACCTGTTGATTTTCTTGATAAACTTTTGAATCCGTGTCCAATTGGTCTCTATTATTCTCAGGTCTATGGACGCTTTCATCCACAGCCTTTTCTATGCCATCATTTTTATCTTCGAACCAACCTCGGAATGTGTCATCAAAGCCATAATCGTAATCTTGTTTATCATTAATTATTTGATCATCATCAGCCTGTTTATTGACGTCATCTGGCTGCTCTACTTCCAGTTTATTGAAGTTGTCGTAATAGTCGACATCGTTGTAGTCATCATTTTGAGCTGCAAAAAATAAAAGGTAATTAGTAAGGTTATTCACGTTGTGAGATAATAAATGATTTGTTAATGTGCTCAGAATGTGACACATATTTTCCGGATATAGATTGATGATATTATATTTATTTTATAAAAGACGATTGATGGACGATTTCATAATGGACGAATGTTTTTGCATGTGCGCTGTTTTACCAACCTAAACTAACGAGAGAAGAGACAGTGTCTTTCAAAGGCTTTTATTCGAAAAAAATTGCGGCTTTTTTAATTATTATAATACCTTGGACACTATTTACATACATTGAGCTAGCCCTTTAACTAGGATTCCCTGTATCTTGGGTACTAGACAACGATACACATACTTATATATATATAAATATTATACTTAAATGTTATGTATTATATTTATCTATATAAGTATGTGTATCGTTGTCTAGTACCCAAGATACAGGGAATCCTAGTTTAGGGCTAGATGAATGTGTGTAAATAGTGTCCAAGTTATTATTATTATTAAATAGATAACCAACCATGACTAGAGTACAAACATCCATTCTCATCAAACAAATATTTGCCTCCACCGGGACTCGAACCCGGGACCCTTGGCTTCGTAGGCAGGGTCACTGCCGACTCGGCCATTCGGGCCATACTACGTCGTTATTGACGACCCTTGCGGGGGGTCGCAGCTCGAGGACCCCAAGCGACTGGTCACAGTTTAGAACAAAGAAAAAAAGCCTTTTCTCGGATGTTTATACGTGTGTGACGTCGCTGTGTCCGGTTCTCACGACACAGGGTATCGTAGTGTGGGTTTAGAAGCAATGTATGTGCCTGTATATAAGTGTTTCATTTCATGTTCATTAAATTAAAAAATATGACGCTTACATCGTTATATATTTACGAAATGGCTGTTTATGTTAGAAACAACTGGGATTCTTTTATCGAAGTAAAATCTAAAAGGAACATATAATTAAGCATTCCATTAAAAAAGTGTGTTTGGTATGACACCAAAAATGTATAATAAATAATCTGCCAATATACATTAGAGACAAAGAAAACTTCAATTGATTTAAATCAAGTTTGAAAGAACATTTGCTAAAGAAAGCCTATTATAGCGTACTGGAATTCCTAAACAGTCAGTAAAAAGTTAGCTATTAATATAAATTTTGAAACATTTTTGTATATTTATTTGCGTTCTGGCACTGTCGTTTTTCTAGAGAGGGTCACTGAACTTTTGAGTTGGCATCATACGGGTATTTGAGTATCCGTCAGCTTCGGCATCGGCTCTAAAATAAGGATTTGTGGCACAAAAAAACGATAAGTTAGGTTGCCTAATGTGAATTATTCCAACTAATAAGCGCGCTGATCGGCACAAAATGTTTGGAGATGTTCCAAAATAAAGCCGCTTTGTTCCAATCGGTTTCGTAGTAAACGTTGTTCAGAATGATGTCCAAAGACAACTAATATGACGACCCGAAAGGCCGAGTCGGCAGCCTACGAAGCTAAGGGTCCCGGGTTCGAGTCCCGGTGGGGGCAAATATTTGTTTGATGAGAACGGTTGTTTGTACCCTAGTCATGTTTTTTTTCTATCTCTGTATAATATTTATCTATATAAGTATGTGTATCGTTGTCTAGTACCCAAGATATAGGGAATCCTAGTTTGGGGCTAGATCAATGTGTGTGAATAGTGTCCATGGTATTATTATTATAACATTAGGTCCTTACATATGAAATTGGCGTTTTGCATGGGAGGAACATAAAGTCGTTTTTTATTAAATATAATATATTTATTTAATCAAATTATGTACCATTGCTATCTATTCACTTTTGCCATCTCATAGGTAGTTCTTCGATCCCGTTACTAAAAAAATAATTCGGACGGGAATCAATAAAATCTTTGAAGGCGGTTTGGACTGCCCCATCGGAGTTGAATTTTTTCCCTTTCAAGAAGTTATCCAAATTTCGAAAAAAATGGTAATCTGTTGGAGCAAGGTCCGGAGAGTACGGTGGATGTCTTAGGCATTCCAATTGAAGCTCCTCTAATATGGTAGCCGTCTGTTGTGCAGTGTGTGGTCTAGCGTTATCATGAAGCAGCAGTGGCCTAGAGCGATTGACCAGCCTCGGTTGTTTAGCAACTAGCTTTTCCATCATGATTTGCAGTTGCTGACAATAGACATCTGCCGTAATCGTCTGGCCAGATTAAAGAAAGCTGTAGTGAACGAAACCAGCACTAGTCCACCAAACTCTCACAAGTAACTTTTTTGGAGTCAATTTTCGCTTAGGGCATGGTTTGGCTGGTTCGGCAGGGTTCAGCCATTGCGATGAGCGCTTCCGATTATCGTACAGGATCCACTTTTCATCATAGGTAATGATTCGATTTAAAAATCCTTTCATTATTGTGCCGGGTGAGTAATGCAACGCAGCAGTCAACGCGCGTTTGTTGATTTGCTTCACTCAGTTCGTGAGGTACCCACCTTTCAAGCTTTTTCACCTTCTCAATTTGCTTCAAGTGGATTAAAACAGTTTTATCACTAACACCGCAGCCTGCAGCTAACTCGGACGTAGTTTGCGATGGATCCGCTTCCACAATAGGCTTCAATTCTTCGTTATCAACTTTGGTCTCCGGCCGTCCACGGGGCTTGTTCTTCAGGTCGAAATTTCCAGAACGAAAACGTTGGAACCAAAAACGCACTGTGTTTTCTATTGCGGCACCGTCGACATACACATCATTAATCCTTCGAGCCGTTTCTGCAGCACTGGTGCCACGGTAGAACTCATACTCGTAACGCGATATTTCAAGTTTTCCATTTTGTAAGCTGAGTGACGCAAGAAAAAAAAACAATTGAGGAAAAAACAAATTAATTATAATTTTAGAAACAAAAATACATGAGTAAATAGCTGTATAAATTTGAATTTGGAGTTCCTAACCATAGAGGAGATATTTGAGATCAAAGTGGCCAGTACGGCGAAACGCCAATTTCATATGTAAGGACCTAATATTATTATTATACAGGATGGAATTTTGTGACACCACCTGGAGGGCAAGTACTCCGAATAATGGAGGTAGCAAATTTCCCTCAAAGGAAACATTCCTTTATTTTTGAAAATAAACAAAACTGCATTCAAAGATTTTGAAAAATACGCTTGCCACAACCAGGAATCGAACCGGCTAAAATTCGAAAAAACATCACCTGTACTTTTATGGCGTCAATCGACAGGGTCAATCATAAGGATCACATCTCTCTAACAAACATAGTAAATTAAATGAAAGGAAAACATGAAATCTTAAAACTTATTTTATTATTAACCTAAAAACATGTAAAAGCTAACTAATTAGTTGTTCGAAATCGGCTCCCTCTCGTTGAATACATAAATTTATTCTCTCTTTCAGTAGCTCAGGAACTCTTTTTCAGTAGCCTTTAATAGCGTGTTGTGGTGAATATGAAAAATTGTACTGTAAACCTCAGCCCTCAAGTCGTTCACAGTTGCATAGGATTTTAGGTAATCTTTATTTTTTACATATCCCCATAAAAAAATCCGGAAGGGTGAGGTCTGGTGATCTTGCAGGCCATCGGATTGTGCCGTTTGTACCGATCCAGGTCCTGAAAGTGTTGTTAAGATAGGCTGCGGTGATTCTGCTGTTATGGGCTGGAGCATCATCTTGCTGTAATATTACACGGTTTCGCTCATCCTCGGGTAAAACATTCTACTCGTTTCGTAAGAGGGCCAGTATTTCAAGGTATTTGACCGAGTTAAGATGCCCTTCATAAATGTGGATTAACACAACCATATTTCTCATTATACCGCACCAAACGTTGAAAGAAAGTCTCACTTGACTGTTAGTTTCATGAACACGAACAGGATTTACTCTAGACCAATAATGGTTATTGCGGCGGTTGTACATGCCATTATTACTAAAGTTGGTTTCGTCAGACCACACAATGTCACTGTTTGACAAAACTGTAGTCGTCTCTCAGGATCTCCAGGGTGTAATTTTTGAACCAACCGACCATAACGATAACATTTCCACTTATACTTTTTCAAGACTTTAAGTACCTGAGTGTGGGTGGTTCCAATGTCTTCGGCAGCTTCTCTGCTTGAAGCCTTTGTATATGCTTCAAAATATGTCAACACTCTTACATCAAAATCGCTCGAGCAGCTGTGGACGATGACTTTTGTAACTACCAAATTCTTTCAAATTTTGTACCATTCGCCTCAAGACGAATCGAGTTGCTACTTGTCGGTCCCGATATCTCTCTCTGTACCGTAAAGCTAAATTGACATCTTGGTGATTGAAAAAAAAAGCTTGCATTAAATCAAATTGTTTTTGATAAGCCATTTTTAGGGTTCCGTACCCAACGGGTAAGAACGGAACCCTATTACTAAGACTTCGCTGTCCGTCCGTCCGTCCGTCCGTCCGTCTGTCACCAGGCTGTATCTCAAGAACCTAGCTAGCTAGAGAGTTGAAATTTTCACAGATTATGTATTTCCGTTGCCGCTATAACAAGAAATACTAAAAAACAGGATAAAAGAAATATTTAAGGGGGCTCCCATACAACAATTCTTTCAATACCACATACAAACTTATGGATGCACCTGGTTACGTACATGGAGTGTGAAAGTAACCGCACCAATAACTTTGTAAACAATATTTTGCTGTGTAAAATCCAAACTATTCACTACACACCATCACTTCCATTGAACGGTGGTACGGAACCCTTCGTGCGCGATTTAGACTCGCACTTGACCGGTTTTTTTTATTACGATTAGTAACGCTGTAGCTGACAAACGATTTGACAAAAATCAAATGTGAATAACAAAAGACTATCGCGACGTCGCATTTTCCCTGTTCCATTTTCAAATTTAAATTTTTATTTATGCCACACGCAAAAAAATAGGTCTCATCTGCATTACAAACACGCGTAAAGATGATATTGTGAGCAACACAAGGTACCTATCTGATGGATCCCTGAGTAAAAGTGACTTATCCTGTCTTTCATGGTTTCCCTTATATTTAATTTTATATGTTTGTTAGAGAGATGTGGTCCTTATGATTGACCCTGTCGATTGACGCCATAAAAGTACAGGTGATGTTTTTTCGAATTTTAGCCGGTTCGATTCCTGGTTGTGGCAAGCGTATTTTTCAAAATATTTGAATGCAGTTTTGTTTCTTTTCAAAAATAAAGGAATGTTTCCTTTGAGGGAAATTTGCTACCTCCATTATTTAGAGTACTTGCCCTCAAGGTGGTGCCACAAAATTCCATCCTGTATATAATAGATAGCTAGACATCTTTTGATACACCATGTATCGTAGAATTGAGCCAATTGTTTTGCAATGTCTGTGAATTTGTATTATTCTGCAAAACCTACAGCCGAATTGATTGTTCATTCCGCGAATTCCGGAGTTCACTGAACTGAGTGTATCGTTGTATTATCGGAGGCAGTATGGAAAATCACCGTTAGTGTAAAGTATTTGAAAGGACTCGTGCAGCACCGCACACGCCATGGAAGTAAAACTCGCGCTCAGAAAAAAAGTTTAAGCATAAGATAGAAATAAAGGAACCGAATAAATGAGATTTAAAAAAAAAACGAATTGGCTGTGTGGTCGGAAGACTTCTGCCTGTCCAGATGTACAAAGAATAAAAAAGATACGATCAGATGCCGCTCTAGTTTCTAACAGAGAATTTCGCTAATTATAAGAATATAGTTAATTTTCCTCTGTTTATCCACGTGCGAGTCAGACTCGCGCACGAAGGGTTCCGTGTCTTTTAAAACAGAAAAAAACACGTTTTTTGTGGGGGAGCCCCCGGGTTGGTTTTCGTATCGTTCTAGTTGAATTTGATTATAATGAGGTGTTTTATGGATAGCTGGCAGTCACTTTTCATACCAAAGTGCTTTTCTTTTTGTTATATGTTAAATGCATAGTTTTTTAAAAATCAAAGATGAATATTGGAAAATTTCTGTAAACAAAACGTAAAAATTGGACAATTTCTGTAAACGAACCGTAAAAATTGACGTGACGAAATGTCAATAAGACTATACTTAGTCAAGATTATGACATACTGTCGATATTATAGTTATTATTGTACGTTTGTGGGTGAAAAATTACCAACCAAAATGGCCGCGTTCATAACGCCATTCCGTTTTCTAGTAGTTTCGCGAATATTCTCTTATCTTGATCTCTTGATATTTACAAACAAAAACAACTGGCTAGAGTAGGTATTGTGGCTACTTTTCATTCGGGTTATAGGTTAGGTTAGAACGTTGCAGAAGCTAAACCGGAGAGGAGCGGAGCGAAGCGTATGCAAACAAAAACAACTGGCTAGAGTAGGTTATTGTTAGGGGTTGGCTAATTTTCATGTAAATTTTGATGATAGCATTATGGAGTATTTTTCGAGGAGAAAGGTATCGAGGCAGAAAAATTACCCTTTCGAAGAATTGCTTAAAGCTATAAATATGAATATTAAATAGAATAAATACTTATAGTTGTCATAAATATGATGTTTTTCTTCATTTTCCTACCCCCCGATTTAAAATTATTGTTTTTTGTCATTATCCGATCATTTTGGGTGATCCTAACCTCCAATTTTAATAAACTTGAAAAATTCATATCTTGAAAAGTATACATTTCCTAACTTAAAAAACTATATTGGCGGGATGGGAGGACCCACTCCCCCTCTCACTCCTTCTCCACTCCCCCCCACCCCCCACAATTCAACTAGAACAATTAAAAAAAAAATACCGAGCACCCCTTAAAAATTTGTATTGTTTTAATTAATTAATTAATTAGTTAGTATTTTAAAAGTGAATATATAGATTATTTTCTGTGAATATTTCAAGTGTCTATACAAGAAGAAAAAAAAGGTTTGTTGTATGGGAGTCCCCTTAAATATATTTTTTTATCCTGTTTTTTTGTCTTTGTTGTTACAGCGGCAACAGAAATACATCATCTGTGAAGATTTCAACTGTCTAACTATCACGATTCATGAGATACGGACTGTTGACAGACGGACGGACAGCGGAGGCTTAGTAATAGGGTCCCGTTTGGCACCCTTCAGGTATGAAACCCTAAAAAAAAAACGAAATGGCTGTGTGATCGGAAGACTTCTGCCTGCTCAGATGCACAAAGATAAAATCAGATGCAGCTCTAGTTTCTTACATAAGATTTCGCGTAAAACTACCTTTGATTAATAAGAATATAGTTAATTTTCCTCCGACTGATTAAAATGTTTATCCACCACTTTATTTAAAACATATAATCTGGATGTTTGGTGGCTCTCGAGTTGCTTACGAAATAGTTTCGTCGCCTCCCGGACTATAAATCTGACCCCACATTTTACCCTCTACTAAGAAGTTTTACTTCAAAACAAAGTTCGATTTGCATTTAATTAACCTAATAGTCTGTTCATTTCATTATTTTACTTCAGACGTTTCCTTATTGCGTTCATAATAAGCAATATTTTTCATTGCCCACGTCAAAAATTTATGGAAATGTGCTGTCAAAAGTTAATTTTACTGTTGTGAAAAATCTGTTAAACATCTGCAATAGTTTATTACATCCTGCAAGGTGGTCTTAACCTCTCAAACCGAGGGTAGTTGGGACGGGTCGCGATTTAGAATCTTAAGCGAGGGTAATAAAATGTAAAACACTTAACGGAAAAGTGGCACCTGTGCTATTCAAGAGGTTAAGTAGACATCCGTGTTGGTTAAATGTTTGGTTGTAAAATATGTTTGTAAATAGTTTAATTGTTCAAATAAACTATTCCTAATATTACTCTATTCTTAATTATTTAAATAATTATAAATTCAACAACCGGGAACGCAAAAACCTGTGACGTCACCCACATAGAAACATAATTTATGACATACCTAAGGCCAAGCCGCAGAATGCCACCACGAAGAAAAACACCCAAGTTTTCTTCATCTCTCATAAACTGATAAACAATGTTTAAATTACCACCCACTCAGTAATATTTATTATTTTGTCTGTCGCGACCGAACTCAAGATTATCTCCAAGACACGCAAGTGCTGCGATAATTATGCGAACACTGAATGACACATTCGTATTTTCACAAAACTGATAATACAACTGGGACCGATTCCGGAGGCGTCGCCGCCAGACTCCGATACGACGCCAAGACATCACGATTATCGGCGATAGAGTTCGCGCCAGCCATATAAAAAGGCAACAATTATAATGATCACCAAAATATTTTTTTCCTACCCAAAATGGTTAAATGAACACCAAATTTATTATTTGCCAAACTGTTTTCATTCTACTATTTGAATTTTGTATTTTTCTATTAATATGTAAAGTTTTTGTAGTTCTACAAACCAATTTGAAAGTTTTGGAATAATTTTTTATGAGAATAATTTAAATGACCACCAAAATATTTTTTTCCTACGCAAAATGGGTAAATGATCACCAAAAGTTGCAGAAAATATCAGCGCAAAATACTGCGGTAGCTTAGGTGAAAGGTAAAGGGGGTGAGCGAAGCGAAGCCCCCTTTATCCTTCGTGTTAGGTTGAACATGAAAGAACAACAAAAAATACTTAAAACATAAACTTAAGTACACAAAACATCAAAAGAAGTTTGGTGATCAATTATCCAAACACAATTTGGTGGTCATTTATCTATTCTGGCAGTCATTTCGAATTTATTGGTAGTAAAATAGGTGCGTTTTTGGTAATCGTTTAAACATAAGCCATATAAAAATTGCTCTGAAGTTCCAAATAAAATCAGTCGAGTGGAAGTCGGACTCGCATAAAGGGTTCCGTGCCATCGTACAAGAAAAAAACCCAAAAACACGTCTATTGTATCCTCTTTTGTCGAACTCCTTTATTTTTTAAATGTGTCACGACAACCACGTGACCAACCGCGAAATCTATCATGTTTGAATCATGCTGTGGTTTGTTATATCGCCGTTAAATATTAAATATAAAGTAAAAGGGGGTAAAATAAAAATTATAAATAGTATAAATAATAACATAAAAAATAATCTTTCGAATGACACTAATTTCAGCGATGGCGGTGTTAGAGTACCAAAAATGGACTCCTTTAAATAAGTCTCTTGTATGGGGGGACCCCCTTTAATGAATGAATGTATACTTTATTGCACAAAAACAAACATACAGAGACAACACAAATAAAAATATCTGTACAAGAGGCGCGCTTATCTCTATAAAAGAGATTTCTACCAGCAAACCCAGATAGGAAAGCAAAGTGGACTGAGAGAGTAAAACCTATTTGCACAACGAAATAATTCATACACAATAATAATATAAATAGGTACATATACCTATTACTACTACTACACCTAATTTATATAATTATACATACATACATACATACATACATAACATACACATACAAAATATATATACATATATAAATGATAACTTTAAGTTATAAAATCTCGCGTACTTCATTATTTGTCGCAGTAGCGGCAACAAAAATACACATTCTGTAAACATTTCAACTCTCTCTAAAAGTATTGTTTTAGTGCAATAAATAGGGTCCCGTTTGGCACCTTTCGGATACGATACCCTAAAACCGAGTTTGAAATTAGAACCTATGGCATCCGAACAAAAGCTGTTCGGATTTCAAGCTGTCAGCCTCGAGAATTGCACGATGGCATTATCTATGTTGATGTTTTTCGATACTTATCCTCAAGTACAGTCGGGCTTGGGTATTTACATGTAAGTATGTGACGTCACTGTTTCTGGTTCCCACGACACAGTGTATCCTAGTGTGAGGCCTATCCTAGTGTGGGGCCAGTAGTAATTTATGGGTCTATAAATGTTAATAATGTTTCGGTTAGAGTAAGGCTATTACATAAAAAAATATATATACAAAGGATAAATACACAATTACTTAAAATCTAACAAATCCCTCAGGGTATCCCCTTTGTTAGTTAAGTGGTGGAATAAGTGACCTCTGAGGGAGAAACAAACTCCGTGAATTAATGGTCTCTGGTCTAACCAAAAAGAATACAAAAATAAAAAATAAAAAGTAAAATATTACATCTAACGTGACTAGCAGTGAAAAACAAGGAGAACAATTTAAATGACCACCAAAATACTTTTTTTCTTTTTTTAAAAGAAAGAGGTAATAAAAAATACGAAATATTTAAGTTAATTATTTGCACATAAACTGAAAAGCTGGCGCTAGTGTAGTTGGAGGTAGTCTATCTGTCAAATTCGCCGAATTATATTTACTTCCTCTTAAAATACATTGTTCCTAACCTCATTTGAGGTTAATTTTGCCATCGCCAGTGTTAAGTGTATTTGAAAGATCACGATGGGTTTTGAACCTAACCTCAAATAAATGAGGGCCATTATCGAAAAAAGTGTACATTTGTTTAAAAATCTTGTCCGGCATATTCACTTTGATAAAACACATGGTTACTGTGCATTGATGTTTTTATCTACACACGTATCATGATCCCTCTTTACTGCGTCCAAAAACCGCACGTTACGACCAGCATAAACTACTTGGTAAAAACTTATTTGTTATCTAAGTATTGATACATTAAGACCATAATTTATAAATTTTAGACAAATTATGACATTCAAATTTCGAACGCCGACGCCCACCTGCGTGCCACCCCTAGTTTGTCGGTGACTTTGGTACTACTGAACAAGCTAAACAAGTGCAGAGCAATGCCAATTATCAATGCCACCATGCCCGTCGAACATGCGGTTTCTGAACACATCAAAGAGAGCTTATGATATGTGTGTAGATAAACTAGTGTATGTACATAATTAGGCATTAAATCTCCCGAGTGATATTATTATGAAACTCGCCTTCGGCTCGTTTCATAAACCCACTCTCGAGTTTTAATGCCCTCCTTTATGTTTCAGTCACATAAACTAATAATTGTGTCAAGTTTTATTTTGATTATTGACCTTTTCCTTCAATTCCCTCAAAACATAGCAAAGTGGGTGGTGGTGGTAGGATATAATTTTTTTTTTTTTTTTAACATTTTGTCCACTTTAATGATCGCACATGTAGTGCGAATCAGTTCTTTTTCAAAATACATCTTTTTATATCTAATAAATTGTTATATTTCCTGCTGTTCAATAGAAACAATACTTATAAAAATGAAAAAAAACAAAACCTAATTTTGTCCGAGATATTTTCACTCAGGGGATGTCATGACAATTTCATAGTTTTTTGTAGAAATTATACCACTTCTATGCATATTTTTTATAACTGGCACGCTATGCATCATTACTAAACCTCCGCCATTTTGATTAAGTGACATTTTGTGTCGAAACACGGAACGACTGGCAAAAATTACAATAATAAGCAGATGAATCACAGTACATCTCCAAGCAAGGTAACGTGGGTTATTCTTATGTTTACAAGACCTAGAAAATACAAGGGAAGGACTTTAGAAAGACGACGTTTTCAGAAGCTTTTGTTGATTTTTCTATGGTTTATTAGTTGATTTATAGACGATTTCAAAGTAGGTACGCTAACCGCCGGAAATAATTAATTAGTGTTCAAGTTATTGTCGTCATTGCCATTGAACTTGATCTGGAACTTGACCTTAAACTAGACCTTTCGGGTATATTTCGCAGAAAATTCTCAGTTTTACAATTTTTACGCTCGCTGTCGTTAAAAGTTCATTAACCTCAAAGCAATTGACCTCAAAGCAATTGACCTCAAAGCAATTGACCTTGACCTTGACGTTTCGTGCATATTTCGCAGAAAATTCTCATTTTTGCCGTTATTTGATGCTTGATGTCGTTCACAGTACTTTGACCTCGAGGTCATTGATCTTGACCTCGAAATTTACCTTTTGTACATTTCTCGGTACGAGAAATCGGGGGTACCCCTTTTCCCTGACACCATTTCCATGTAATGCATCACCTCATTTTTGAGGTTTTGTTTACATAATTTTGCATTATTATTTCGAAATCACCTTAGCTTCGGCTTCTACGGGGCTGCGGCGATTCCCCCGCACTGCAATGAACCCACGCTCGCCTCCGCAGCCTGGGCTTGATGCTCGGCTTCGCCGACCAACCTCGGCCACTCTGTCCCACTCGGTGCTCAGTAGTGCGTGGTCGCCTGCGCCCCTCCGCGCCTCCCGCTCATAAAAGAACACTCTAAAGTCTAGCCACAAGACTGTCTAGGAAAGACTGCCTAGGTAGTGTGGTGGCCTGATTCGGATTTTATATTCCGAAACGGCGAAACTGAGAATTTTCTGTGAAATATGCACGAAAGGTCAAGGTCAGTGAACCTTCACCGACATCGAGCGTAAAAAATGGCACAGCTGTGACATATTTTGCGAAATATACACGAACGGACAAGTTCAAGGTCAATAGCTACGAGCAGTGAACTTTAAACCACATCTAATGTTAAAAAAACGGGAAATTCTTCGTTTTCCTACCCTAATACTCCCACATCCGAATGCTTGATGGCGATTAAAAAAAGTACATAACTCGAAAACTAATCATTTACGACGATTCGCTTGTATTGAAATAATCTATAAATACACTAATAAAGCTCACAAAAAATTAGCAAAAGCATCTGAATAGGCCGACTTTCCAAAGGATAGCCAATACAAGTTTTATTATATATCTGTTTTGCAAGTTTTTTTTTTAATATCGTTACTTTTTGTGGTTAGAATTTTCACAAAATGCGCTCAACATGTGAGACAATTGAGTCATAATTTCGTGACTCATATGAAAATTGTAAGTAGTTATATATTAGAAAATGTATTATTTAAATAATTTTGTTATTATTCGCCAACCCGAAACCCGTTTTTAAACCCGTAAAATTTATTTATTTCCATTTTTTTTTCATATAAGATAAACCACAAAACTTATTTTTTTTTATCTATTTCCAAGTAAAATATGTAACTGCCCCCTCTAATTGATTCATGTATACACTTCCTCATAATTATGTGACTCACAAGAGATTAAAAATACAGGTATGTTACAAAACAGTCTACCCGCAAAGGGCATGTAACATTTTTGGCATACTAACTGTCGAAAAATCATGAATTCTGCGGCCAGTTATAAACGGATGTCAATCGATAGAGTATGATTTTAAAAACACATGTGTACCGTTATAAATTTTAAAAACGATATACTTTTCGAGAAATCTGACTTCAAAGGGCGACAAAACCACTTTTTTGCACTTAGAACTCCGATTGCACGCAAAGGATATTGATTTAGAAATTCATAATTCCGCAACGTGTTTCAATAATTTACTCTATCGATGGACATCGGTTTCATCTCTGGCCGCAGATATGACGATTTAAAAAAAAATGGTATGCCAGTCTCCATACAAAAATGTTAGAACCCTTTCAATCAAGTTAGTCACAATGTAAACTTTTTCTGAAAATTACCTGTAGCTCTTTGCTTCCAACTACGCCAGCGCCCCCAAGCGGAAGCAAAGGCGGGAATAGGTGCCATTAGATATTAATATCTGACCACCTCTGACGACCCGCCAGAGTCCCGGGTTCGAGACCCGGTGGGGGCAAATATCTGTTTGATGAGAACGGATGTTTGTACCCTAGTCAGGGTTGTTTATCTATCTAAGTATAATATTTATCTATATAAGTATGTGTATCGTTGTCTAGTACCCAAGATACAGGGAATCCTAGTTTGGGGCTAGATAGTATGTAAATAGTGTCCAAGGTATTATTATTATTATTACCTGACTGCCCGATGGCTCTTAATAGTTAAGCACAAAATGAAATTACTAATAAAATTATCGTTAGTAATAAATAACTGCGTCAGAGCATGTGCATCATGCAAAATGACCGTTGACGGTCTGTACTAAAGTAAATTGTTAGTACTGTATTGAAAAAGCAAACACTCTCTGATTCTCAATATTTATTAGTGGTTTTATTGAATGGGGATATAAAATAAAATCATCTGTGGTCTAGCGGTATCATCACATCGGAAACGATCGAGCGAGTAGCAACGTCTGGCCGAGACGAATGGGTACTGGATGGGTATTCGTTTCTATGTGGCATTTGTTTCGGACGCTTCCGAGTTTCGGATGAAACGTTAAACTTTAGGTCCCGGCTGCTATCGCTAGTAGTCGTAAAGCTGTGTCAGAGGCCCTAATAGGGCAGCTTGATAACTGCTGACTGTCGGGTTGGCCACTAGCCCGACACCCTTCCATCAACCCGCACTGAGCCAGCGTAGTAGAGTATGGCTCGATCTTACCCGTATTCAGGTAAAACCCGTGCCCCGCAGTGGGGTCATTAACATTAACAGGATATAAAATTAAATATAAAACTAGGTAATCAATGTTCAGTTGTGTCACATGTTTGGCTCACTTATTTCCTTGTTAAGCCGATAAGCCTCAAATCACCGATTTTGATAAAAAATAGCTAATAAACATCTCAGTGAAGTCTACAACCAACTTATCAATATCAAGCCATCTGTTTGAGAGCTACGGCGCCCAAAAAGGGGCGCTTCGAAAGTATCCCTCTTTGCTGGAGCTGAACCGACACTGGAGCCGAACTTATTAAACATATCACTCACTCACACACGTTTTTGCTGATCTTTCCAAACCTTTCGATTCTGTTAATCACGAAATGGCAGTCAGAATGCTAGCTCATTATGGTGTGAAGAATAATGCACTTGGCTTTTTGAGGTCATCCTCAGTAACAGAATACAATAAGTTCTAGTCAATGGCAAGAGGTCGTCGGGGTCATCGGTACGCAAGAGCGTTCCTCAGGGCTCAATATTAGGTCCGTTCCTTTTTCTCATTTATATAAATGATAATCTTAATATTAAACATGAAATTGTATTGTTCGAGGATGATACTTCCTTACTCTTTAAAGTTAAATGACAACAACAATTTTATGACCATGTGAACAATTCTATCTCCATAGTAGTTGATTGGTTTACAGCAAACAATCTTTTACATAATGAAAATGAATCCAAATGTGGAAAGTTTTCTCTACCCAATGTGAAACAGACACGCACTAATATAATTGTAAAAAATGAAAAACTGAGCCTTGTGGATAAAACTATGTTTCTTGGCATCGCACTCGATGCTTCAATTGGGACCTCATCTGGATATACTAGTGGGTACTCAGAGTAAATAAGAAAATAGAGGGAGGGCTATTTTCCATGAAAAAATGTTAATTTTCCGACATTAATTTTACTCATACGACTGTTTTACTTTGTATGACTGAAACCAATATAGTTTTGACAGGACATGTAGGATTGGATGGATAGGATAGGACAACCAGCGATGGGGTAAGTATCGATATAAGTACGGCTAACGTTGATAGATAGTTTACCTACTTTGTTTATCGATATTTTAGAAGACTGGTATTTCCCTATAGGCTAATGATCACTGTTTAAATAATATCGATAAACAAAGACGAAGTGATAATTTATTTACATACTACGAAAGAAATGTATCAAGCTTGCTTCTCACACAGGAGATGCAGGTTCGATTCCCGACCATGTACCAATGAGATAATTAATTTATCTTAAGCGCATTATACAGACGTTCTAACGGTGATGGAAAACATCGTGAGGAAACCTTCATTACTCCATAGCTGCGGCGATGGGCTAGCCCCCTGTCACGCAAAATGGAGTATTGAATAACAGGCTCAAAGTGGGCACAATTGTGCCTCTGCCATCCAGTATTGGAAAATTCGTGACGATATGTTACTACGAAAGGAATAAACACGGTAAACAATAAACATTTACGTACAGGGACATACATTGCTTCTGGCCCCACACTAGGATACCCTGTGTCGAGGCCACCAGAAACAGCGACGTCACACAGGTCTTTAAAAATTTCAAATACCTTGTTCATATAGTGACTGAGGACCTGAGTGTTGACTCCTAGTCATAGATCGGATGCTTTTGGCAGTTCGGGCGAATATCTTGGCTCGTAGGATTGCACATTGTAAAAAGCCAGCTCTTCAAAACACACTGTCAATCACTACACGTGGTAGCCTATCAACTTTACCCAATAGACTTTCAACGCCCTGGTTCTTGTGAATAGGTATATTGTATGTCAAGAAAAATATCCATCTGTGTAAAACAAAATGCGATAACCATAATTGTAGTACAAGAAATAAGAATAAATTATCCAGCTAATCTAGTCCACAAAATTTCCAATTCCCTTATCGGCCAATGTATACTACGCTTTTAGAACAAGGTCCCCGACACCATTCAAAGCTTACCGACATTTAAATTCAAAACCTTTATTAAAAGTAAATTATGTTTGAAGGGATATTACTCAGCGTCAATTTATCTGGAAGACGTAAATCCTTGGGGATAAACTGCTTTGTCTTCCAATGGCTATCTTAAAAATAAATACAAGGTGACATTTAATTAACTGACCATATTTTGGGGATTGATAGCGCCGATCATTATGAACAACTTTCCCAAAGAAACATATGGTCGCAAATGAAAATATTTTTCGTCCCTCAGTACATTGACCCTATCAGCTGATTACAAGTTACTATGGGAGGCCCAAAAATTTATTTCGTTTACGATCATATGTTTCTTGGGGAAAGTTGTTCATAATAGTGGGTACTATCATTCCCCAAAATATGGTCAGCTTATTAAATGTCACCTTGTATAATGAGGGTTTCCGATAATTTTTCTGCCACCAGGCGGCGCCTCGTAGGCGTCAGGTCTAAACAGCTGTCATTTAGTACAAAGTCAGAAAACCCTCGAGGGTTTTCGATACTTTTTCTGCCACCAGGCGGCGCCTCGTAGGCGTCAGGTCTAAACAGCTGTCAGATAGTACAAAGTCAGAAAACCCTCGAGGGTTTTCGATACTTTTTCTGCCACTAGGCGGCGCTTCGTAGGCGTCAGGTCTAAACGGCTGTCACAGCTGTCAGATAGTACAAAGTCAGAAAACCCTCATTGGAATCAATGTATGATTTTGATGAGCTAGAATTATTTCCTTTGAAAGAGAGCTACCTCAGAGTTTCTTGTGCGTTCTTCTCTGAGAAGAATCTGCTTATGCAATACACCCTTGTATTCAATTAAACATCAGAATAAAGAATATTTTGATTGATTGATTTTCGCATGGGGCGTTACAAATTGGAGGAAATCAAATGAAATATGTATGCCAGGATCGTAGCAAGTGGAGGCCTCTAGTCTCTGCCCACTCCTCTTCCGGGAAAAGGTGTCAGCATATGTGTATGTATGTATGTAATTAACCATCACGTTATTTGAGCATTTTCATACTCAAACCATAATCAGTTAGTTACTCACAAGTTTAGTCGATCGTTTGTGATTTATTTTTTATTTTTCTCCATGACTTGTAAAGTTGCATTATTTTCCGTACTTGCAGTAAATGATTTGGAATTTGAGTTTTTTTTGGGTTTTTGAGCACTAGGAGTGACCGGCTTAACGTGACCACAACTGTGCCTTGCTAACCCTTATGGGAAAAAAACATGATAAAACATAAATAAATATAAACAGGCACATATATTTCTTCTGGCCCTACACTAGGATACCCTGAATCGTGGGAACCAGAAACAGCGACTTCACACACATAAAAACCCAAGAACTGAGGTTTTTTTGTCCCCAGCCGGGGGTCGAACCCGGTGATGCGGTGTTTGATTTGTCTAAAGCATAGGACTAATGCGAGTTCGTCAGAATAAATGGCAAGTAGGAAAAAAATCCTGAACAGCACCGTACTGGTGTAAGAACTTCTACTAGAACTGCATCTGTAATTTAATTATAACTTAGAATCTACTTAAATAAAAACCTAATAGGTAAATAATCAAGAACAGGCTGTAGGGTCGGTAGACATTTGCCTGTCAAGATGGTCGAAGAATAAAAAAGAAATGACGCACGCAACAGATGTCAAGCAAGTCGTTTTGTTCGTTGACAGAGTTTTGTTTATTGGGCCCGCCATTTTGTATATTCCGGAACACTACAGAAAAGGTTCCAGCCTTTTTAGAAAAAAAAAAAAAAAAAAAAAAAAAAAATTTAAGCTGTTTATTTCAAAAAAAAATTATATACATTACATGGCATGAACTTAACTTCTAATCTTAATATTTAAAGATTTTTTGAGTTAAGGAGCTGCTTATTCATAAATCTACATATACATTATATTTTTACATTTATTGAGGTAGGTTTAAACAAGTACCGCTTAATAATATTTTTTGTTTGCTGACAAGTTTTGTTTTCTATTCTACTAACTAATTCTGTTGGAAATCTATTCAATACTCTAGGCAGAATTGACTGCCAGACTCTCTGGCCATATTCGTTTTTACTTGTTGGTATCTCGAAGTTTGAAAAATAAGGTAGGTTACGTAGATTTACGGGTCTTTTCTTTTTTTTTAAAAGGGGTATATTTTCATTATACTGAATAACAATTGCCAAATCCAACTTATCAAATACGTTCATCACTTTACAATAATTGAATAGATTTTCATAGTTATTTTTATATTTATATTTAATCTTTGCGGGAACAATCGCTTTCAGTAATCTTAATTGTAGGTTGTAAATATGATTTAAAGATGTTTTGAATGTTCTTCCATAGCTGGCTAAGCCATAGCTTATTACAGAATCAGCCAAGGACATGTAAAGAAGTCTTAGCGTATTATAGGGAACTTTATGCCTAAGTACACACAGTTTTGACAAAATGGATCTTAGCTTATAACATACATGCTCAATATGTGGACCCCAGTTGAATCTATGGTCTATTTTTAGTCCAAGGTAAGTATGTTCTTGTACAAGATCAAGATGAACGCAGTTACAGGAAGCGCTCTGTAGGTGCATACAGTTGTGTTCGTGGGCCACGATCGCCGGTATAAAGTTTGTTTTTTTATGAGGCGAATGAATATGCATGAGTTTTGTTTTAGAGTAATTTATCGATAAACCTAGATCGTGAGCCCACTTACACAATAGATCAAAATCCTCCTGCATCATACTTTGGGCCATCTCAAGGTCCTGATGAGCGGTAGTTATACAAGTATCATCTGCAAACTGATATACTGAGCCATGCCGAAATATTTTGCACATATCATTGACGTATAATAAGTACTCGGTTGGTCCCAGGATCGATCCTTGTGCCGTACCACATAAGGTGGGAATCAGATCACTGAGTTCACCAGCTATGCTTACCGCGTTATACCTATTAGTATGATAGTTTTTCATGAGTTCTAGCACAGGTCCCTGTATACCGTTCTGCTGCATTTTCTGGTAAAGTGTCTTATAATTTAAAGTGTCAAAAGCTTTACTGAAGTCTATCATAACGGTAAGTACATGGTATCTTTTATCTAAATAGCTATTTATTTCGTCTGTAAATAATGACAAAAGCTGAGATGTGCTTTTTCGTTTTTGAAATCCAAATTGTTTTACATGTATTAAGCCATTACTTGATAGGAAGTTATTTACGGAATTTCCGATATATTTTTCTATAATTTTATCTAAGCATGATAGGATTGTTATAGGTCTGTAGTTGTTTGTATCTGTATGACTACCTTTTTTATGTATCGGTCTTACAAGTCCTATTTTAAGTTGGTCGGGATATGTGGATTGCGAGATACATAGATTAATTAGATGCATGAGGACCGGTGTAATTTTTTCAGAAATATATTTTACGTCTTTTGCCCTTATCGTATCATACCCTGGGCTTTTTTTATCGTTTATTTTTCTAATTATTCTGTGTAAGACTTCTTCGTTAATTTTTCCCAGACGTAATGATAAGCTAGGGGTATGTATGTACTCCTTCTCATCAAGCAATGGCCTATCACAAGTGTTCAATACATTTTTAACATTGTTATCGAAATCGTGTGCAAACTTATCTGATAATTGCTTTGGTCTTAACCTAAAGGACTTAACCAGTACATCATCGATAGCCTTTATAATTCTACCAGTCAATCTATTAATAATTTCCCACATTTTTTTAGGGTTTTTAAAATTATTACAAATTTCTCTTTTTGTTAAATTATTTCTAGCATTACAAATCATTCTGTTAGTTCTGTTTCTATATTTTTTGTATATTAACTCATTTTGTTTATTACTTGTATCATTTAAAAATATTTTTAAAAGTTCTTTCTTTTTGTTACACATGTTAATTAACTTATCAGATATCCAATTACAATCAGACTTTGCATACTGATTGATTTTAGTTTGATAGGTACACTTACTATATACTGCCTGGTATTTTTTAATAATAAAATCTACTACTTCGTTCGGCTCGGTGCAGCCGAGCGCAGAGCTCCAGACAATTTGACTTAATTCCTGTTTGATTTTTTCATTATTCAACTTATTAACAGTCTTATAGGAATTCACGCAGTCGTAACTGCTGAGCGCGAGGCCTGTTACATAATGGTCGGCTAGTGCATCGCGCACAACAGCTGAGCGCACTGAATGCCCGAGCGTACCTCGCCTGGACGCGCCACGAACGAACAAATGATCGATACATGATTTGGATATGCCATTTACATTTGACTCAACTCGTGTGAATTGTGAAATACAACACTCAAAACCTAGTTCATTTAGGCTGTTTAGGTAAGACCTTACAGTATTGTTGATGCATTTAGTGTCTATGTTGGTATCACCTACTAATATACAGTTTTTGTTGGTGGGATACGCGGATAACAATTGCGAAAGTTCAATAACGAAGTCATTTTTATTCCAGCTAGGGGGCCTATATATTGAACACAAAAACGTTTTATGGCCGTTTAAACTTTCCACTTCACCACATAAACATTCAAAGTTTAACGTATTCACTGAAGTTCTAATAAATGAGATACTCTTGTGTGCGTAGATAATTATGCCACCTCCTTTTCTTTGTTTACGTAGTTCTGTGTATATTACATAATCCTTGATATCGAACAGAGTAGAAATCGAATCACTGATGTTCGCCTCAGTGATTATTATTAGATGTATAATTAGCGGGCTGCCAGCGACAATGTACTCAAGTTGCGAGTGGTTTTTGATCATCGAACGGATATTTACATGTAATAGAATAAGTTCATTTTGCTCGTGAGTTATATCACACATAAAATCATTCCATGAGTCATGAGTTGTCTCTGTTATGGTTGGGTCGACGAGATCCATATAGAATTGTTTTTTTTTTTTTAACGAGCTGACTTATTATTATTTTTTTTATTTTTTATATTGGAGATCACACCTATTGGTACAGTAGGGAGGAGGTACATACCTAGCTTTTCTGTAGCTCCTTACCAATTCGACCGATGTCGTTCTCCGAGCGGACGTAGTATATCTTCTTGTCACCTTCATTTTTTCGAACCATTATCTGTCCGTTTTTGCACCAGACGTACTTACAAATTGATTTTTCTTTGAGGCTTATCTTGGTTTTCCAGAGCAGGTAGGACATCGTAGGTGTGAGTGACTCACGTAGGTACACCTTATTTTCACCTACACCGCCCAGGTCTCGGGAAGTCATCTTTGTTGTTTTGGCAGCTTCGCACCAGAGCTCGCGCTTACCCTCACGCAAGGATATTTTAATCGGCGCGTCGGTCTTGGCGCGCTCGGCCTGCGCCGAACTAGGGCGGCTGGGCATTTTTTTTCTATGAGCTCGGATAATATCGTCCGGTTTCTGATTTAGAAGTTGGCAAACTGATGCAGCAATTTTTTGGACATCCTCGTTCTCTTGTTCAGTTATTCCACAGATTTCGACCTCATTTGACGACTGCGCCTGCTCCAGTTTGCTTAATTTTTGCTCTAAAACCTCCATCTTTAGTGTTAGATTTTTGCATGTATTAGCATTTTCCTTACATAAATTCTCCGAAATTTTAACTCGCATTTCGTAATCTTTAATTTTTTCTTCATATTCGTCAATTTTGTCGGAATAGAATTTGAGGGTATTCTGTAATTCATCTCGAATAATTTCTCTAACGGTCTTTTGTAACTGACCAACCTCTTGTCGAAATACAGACAGCAATTTGTCTTGATCGCTATGCGATGTTACTTCAGCATCGGATTCCTCATCATCGGGATCTGGTAAAATGACCGATATACGCTTTTTTTTGCCTTCCGTTGCAAGCGCGCACGAACGACACTTCCAATCAGAGTCCGTTGAGGACAGCACACACAGTTGTTCGGTCGATAGCGATACACAAGAGCTGTGGTACCACTTGCAACACTTATTGCACTGCACACCGGGATTCTTTTTGGTAACGGTTTTACTACACTTCGCGCATTTGGCCATTTTGTAAATATTATGCGCTCGCGTACTCACGGGTAATTAGGTCACGACCTTCCGCTGTCGCTGCGAGCGGGCAACTGAATATATTTAATTACATTTCCCTCGTTTTATTTCGTTTTCTCTGACTAATTAACTTTCTTTATTATTAAACTTAAGCATAAACATTTATATACAGGCACATACGTCGCTTCTGGCCCCACACTAGGACACCATGTGTCGTGGGAACCAGAAACAGCGACATCAAACTTATAATCCAAGACCGGGTTTTTATTAACATAGCTGCTCTGCTTATGTCCCCGCTTGAAAGCATGAATGATGACATATTGAATAAAACTCCGCTACCGGAAATAGAGGAATAATCTACCTTCTCTATGGTGCATCACATTTGATTGGTCGAGTGACAATTTCCAAAGAAAAATCCTCAGAACAATAATTGTTGTCTCACTCGCGCAGCGACACCCTCAGTGCAATTTTGTATTTTCGCCGCCATGACACCTCGGTTTTTTTTTTCGCCGGCTGCGTTTCGTTTAGGCTCTGTACTGCAACGGAGGGAGAAAGCGTATTGAAAATCAACGCGCTCGCTTATCCTCTGGTCAGTGAATCATCCGGGATTCGTAAATTAAAAAATGCCTACACAGTGCGCTTGCCAAACTACAGTGGGGTCGCCATATTGTAAGATTAGCACATAGATTTAGCTCCGCAGCATATGCAGTTAAAAGAATCAGGGAATTGACTGACGTTACAACTGCTAGACTTGTATATTTTAGTTATTTCCATAGCATTATGTCCTTCGGCATACTACTATGGGGACGGGCGGCTGACATTGAGACCATCTTCATTTTTCAGAAGAGAGCGATCTGATTATTTTATAAGCTAGGTAGTAGAGAGTCTGAGAGATTTCTTCAAAGAAACCAACATCCCGACATTTGCATGTCAATATATCTATGAAAACATAATGTTTTTATTATTTTTTTTTATTTTTTTTTAAGACGGTTATTCCGTCTTACCACAATAATGTATAAGAGTACAAATATCAGTAGCTTTAAAACCATTGATAGCCACTACAAATTGCAAACTAGAAACATAAGACATTGTTTAAGACTCACAAAAGTTAGTAGTTCTTTTATGGGACAATATTTACACTTCAACAATTAAATTCCGCAAGAAATACAAATGTAACTGAAGCTCGATTCAAAATTACATTATTGTTATGTTATGAGTCATTTACATTGACATCTGCGCGCCCCGCACCTCCATGCATAATCGTAGCTTTTAAGCAGGGCGATTGGTAAACAACTTACTGTTACGTTATATCCCACGAACGCCATCTATTGGTTAATCATCGAAACCCTAGAACAAAGAGATAAGCGACTCTCAGTCGCACAATGTAATCTGCTGGACCGTACAGTAGTTCCAAGTTTTTATCCAGATGGCGCTGTGGGATGTATATCCAAAAAGAAAAATGACGGCCATTGAGAATTTCCCGACCTTGACGAAGAGTTTCTTCGAGGTCAACCTTGAGAAGGGTGCGCCCTTGTTCCTTGACCTTCACCGAGGTTGTTTCCTTGAAGTGACAGCTTGGAAGGTATTACAAAGGAGACTTTTTGTTAAGAGTTTTGAGTTGACACTTTTCAAACGGACCCAACTTACTGTCAACTATGCGGAATACTGGTCTATGATGTGATCCGACTTTACCTGCCTCTGCCAATCCACCCCATGCGGGAAAAGCGCGAAGTCTGCGGACCACTTCGACTGCTCAGCGCGCTCCTCGTTAAAGCGACGCACTACGCCAAAACCAGCCTTTTGTGAATCTCAAGTCACGCAAAACAGCAGTTCTTTCGGAGTTAGTTTATTTATTTCTAGGGTTCCGTTCCCAATGGGTGCCAAACTGGACCCTGTTACTAAGCCTTCGCTGTCCGTCCGTCTGTCACCAGGCTGTATCTTATGAACCGTGATAGTTAGACGGGTGAAATTTTCACAGATGATGTATTTCTGTTGCCGCTATAATAACAAATACTAAAAAACAGAATAAAATATTCAATACCACATTCAAACTTATGCCGTACCAATTACTTTGTAAACAACATTTTGCTATATAAAATCCAAACTATACACTCCATACCATCCCTACCATTGTAGGGTGGTACGGAATCCTTCGTGCGCGAGTTGGACTCGCACTTGACCGCTTTTTTACAATTTCGCAGCTTGAGATACTTTTGAGGTTTGATATCATGTCACGGGCGGAGCGAATACATATTTGTCACTTGTCAACAGTATTATTATTATTATTATTATATCCTTTATTGCACAAAACAACAGTAAAAACAATTGACGCAGTGGGAAATAAGATGTACAAAGGCGGGCTTATTCCTAACAGAAATCTCATCCAGCCAACCCAGTAAGTATGTGCAGGGAAACAATGCGGGTTCAGCTAATAACAAAATATTTATGAAAACAAGAAAACAGCAACAAAATTTAAAAATAGAATACATTACACCCCCCAGGACGACTTCGTCATTTTCTTGAACTTGACACTTTCCCAACTCATCCCATTCCTAACTCGGCTCTTTTCGGGTGGGTCTCCTTTGCAAAGTTGACATTTTCCCAACTCGTCCCATTCCTATGTCGGCTCTTTCTCAGTCGCTGTTTTTCCTATACATAAACACAAATATTGCAAAATTATATTAGAGGCAGTAGAAGCAGTTCTATAATTTCCGACGATTCTATCTGCCAAAAACATGTCTCAAGTTTCCTGTCATTTTGTGGTAACTTGAGACAGTCATGGTAAAGCGACTTCATCTCGAGATTGAAAAGCAAATTGAAAACATTAAACTTTTCTTGCAAGGTGATATTTTGAGACTCTTAGGGCCTTACCACAAAAAATTAAACTAGTGTTCAACACTTGTTTAAAAACATAAACGTATGGGATTTGACGTTTGTTTTGAGGTTAAACGTTGTTTAAAATCTTTTGTGGTAACACGGTTACAGTCTCTTGAGCGTTCATGCTGCTGGTCGTACCCCGTGGAACCACGACAGTTGTTGTTGTTACGACAGGGGGCTAGCTCATCGTCAAAGCTATGGAGATATAAAGGGGCGTCCATTCATTACGTGATGCATTGTTGTCGATTGTCTGATACCCCCTGTACCCCTCCCCCCGCTGCTGGTGAGATGTCGTGAGATTTGGCTCGATTCTTCCTCCTCCCCAATCTCACGTTAAATTTTGTATTATTACACAGCGTGAATGATTTAATTAAACGAAAAACACAAAGACTAGTATTTTAGTATATTTTAGTCACTGTTGCTTAGAAAAAAAATACGTGATATTTTACGAGCCCTTTCCCACGCGTGAGATTTGGTGAGATTCGATGCCCTCCCCCATAAACACCTCACGTAATTAATGGCCGCCCCCCAAAAGGTTTCTTCACGACTATAGTTTCCATTACTAGCCCAAGATCCTGGTTTCCATAAAACAGCCCGTATTCCGTGATGAATAAAAGCGAAAGTTAAGATAGCCTTTTCGACTCCGTTCTGTTTATGGTGTTATGGACGCATGCGCAAAGCTATCGTTGATCTAAATTCACATTCGCTGATCGAACTTTATATGAATGTCTTGAGAAAATGCGGTATAGTTAGTTTACCGGAAAGTATACACGACAGCTATACAGGGTGTGACAGAAAGGTCTAGTCTTGCAAGGGATTGTTAGGGAGGTCAGTTTGAACAACTTTATCTATGAAACCGATTTGATCTGATCAATCTATTGTACCGAAAAGTGGATTAAGGGGATACTTCCTCGTCCCCGTTACTCCAGGCGGAAAGACCCGCAGTGTGAGAGGGACGCAATCGGGGAAAAATTACAAAAAGTCGGTCCCCCCATCCCAAAGGCAAATACTTATGCTCAAAATTAAGGTCGCACAAAGGCAAATAAACTTATGCTCAAAATTAAGGTCGCACAAAGGCAAATAAACTTATGCTCAAAATTAAGGTCGCACAAAGGCAAATAAACTTATGCTCAAAATTAAGGTCGCACAAAGGCAAATACACTTATGCTCAAAATTAAGGTCGCACAAAGGCAAATAAACTTATGCTCAAAATTAAGGTCGCACAAAGGGCTGTTGTTGTGGTTGAATTTACTTAAAAAATCGTTCACTTATCGTTACTTATCGATCATAAATCGTTCAGTAATCCTTAATGAATCATGAAACCACTCTGGGTATGGCGGTAAGTCTCGTACTTCAACCGGGTTATTCCTCTTTTTCCTAAGTCTCCCTTTGCCTCACCTTCTCCTTTTATATTGTAGTAGGTATAAGTCAAAGTCAAAAGTCAAAGTTCTTTATTACTTATAGTTATTAACATATACTTAGCAAACATAATTTTTTGCGTCTTCTCTACATTGGACCACTGTGGGAGAAGTGTAGTGGAGGTATACGGAGGTAAGTCGGTCCATACAAGAGCTGATACTGTTTTTCTTGACTCCAGCCGGGGATTGAACCCGGGACCTCTCGCATAGTAGGCAGGGCCACATCCGCTGCGCTACAGAGGACGTCCAGCGGGCAGACTGATTGACCAGACGGACGATATCATCGCCATAGCTGGCAAGCAGTGACTTTCTGCGGGAGACTCCTTCAGGACTTGAGGATTGGCGCCATACAGAAGAGGCCTGTGCCCCGCGGTGGGTATTTGTTTTATAATCAGGTTCACATTTAATCAGCCGACCATCTTTTGGGTATGATAGTACCCATCATTATGATATTCCCCAAGAAACACACCGTCGTCGCAAAGAAATTTTTTTTTGGGTTTCCGATAGTAACTTTAGTCAGCTGATCGGGTCAATGGACTGAGGAACGATTTTTGGATTTGCGTGCATTTGTTTCTTGGGGAAAGTTGTTCACAATAACTGGTGGTTTTATTATTCCCCAGAAAACGGTCATCTAATTAAATGTCACCTTGTATTTAAGTAATTGTGTATGCAGTCTATTTTTAGCTATTAGGGTTATGAGTAGGGTTGAAAATTGTAAAAGATAAATTTTTTGTTTCGAAACTTTGTATCTTTCCTATAAAATAAATGTATTTTTCGAAAAAAAAAAAAATTGGAGGTTCGTCTAAAAATTCAATCACTTGTTTAATACTGAGTATTTTTCATATTTAACAATCAAAGCGAAAAAATCTTGCTTATTAATAGAAATTGAATATTACCAATGGTAATTTGTAATGTACTTAATCAATATCTCGGTTGATATGAAATAAAAAGAGTAGGTGTAAATAGTTGAAAAAAATAAATAAATAAAAAAATGAAATGTGAAATTCTAACATGGTTTATTTCCATTTTCCATATAAAATCGGATCTAAAATATCCTATTTTTTATATCTCATGACCAAACCCAAAAATAAAACCGATCAAAAACTATCTATCTATCTATATATCTATCTATATATCGCTTTTTGTATGGAATATTAATTCTATACAAAAAGCGATCAAAAATAATTTTATGGTATTCAAGCAACCATTATAAAGGCTAAAAAGCCGATTAATACGAAAAATACACCGTAAAAACATAAACTTGCCAAAGATTCAACCGAAGATCCGGAAGGAAAGATTCTGTATTTTATTGAAAAATACAGAGGTTGTTTGAAACATACATGTATTTTACATGTCATTTTCAACCCTAGTTATGAGTAATGTATTGTTCTTTTAGTACACGCAGGTCTTCCCCCGCTCAACCATCACCTTTCCTACTAATCATGCTTTGCTGGAAGAAATCTTTTGTTAGAGATAAGCTGGAATTTGTACATGTTTTTTCTATTACAAGTATAAGTAATATGTTAATCTGTTTTGTGCAGTACAATAAAGAAATTACGAAATGACGCAATTTGATTGATTGATTGCATCCGCTAACTAAATGGGAAGTGAAAAACAAAGTTGCTCGGATCAAATCACTCTCACAATGAAAGTTCGGGATTATGTCCTTCAAAAACTTCAAAATTCAAAATGTTCATTTCAAAAAAGATTCTTACGAACACTTTTTGAACGTCATTTGATACTATATCGGAACGTGTTACGGCAGCGGAGAGGAAGCGGCGCAAGAAACTCATACACTGCAATACGGCTTACATTTATTTCTGTTATTTTTTATTTTTTTCTGAAATATGTCTTGTGTGTAACAAGAACCATGCCCACGTTTGTAACGTGTGTGGTTCTTGTTCACGTGCACATTTGTGTTACACCCTGTATAATTCAACGGGGTGCAGAGATAATGATAGTAAGATTGTGTTGTAACTAACCAGCTAAGTACAATCGAACCATCTGAATCATGACCCACCATAAGCTTATTTTGCTAAACCCCTTAAATGCAAGTAGGTGGAAATTCGCTTGAAGGTTTATTTCCTTGGTAACGAACTTGTTATCATTTGATTAGACACTGACATTTACATAGATCTTACAAGTTTGAAAGTTTCAAACGAATTATCAGGCAAGTGGGTCATGATTCAGTTGGTTCGATAGTACATTAACCTATAATAATAAAACCTTGGACACTATTTACACACATTGATCTAGCCCCAAACTAGGATTATAATATAATAATAATAATAATACCTTGGACACCTTTTACACACATTGATCTAGCCCCAAACTAGGATTCCCTGTATCTTGGGTACTAGACAACGATACACATACTTATATAGATAAATATTATACTTAGATAGATAAACAACCATGACTAGGGTACAAACATCCGTACTCATCAAACAAAAAATTGCCCCCGCCGGGACTCCAACCCGGGACCCCTGGCTTCGTAGGCAGGGTCTCCGCCGACTCGGCCATTCGAGTAACATAGTTAACGAGTAAATGGTATTGAGCAACAATCGTCGAATGTCGATCTGTAATTAACAATACCTAATAATTACGCGCCTTCTGAGAAGCAACGACTCCCGCACCCCAGACGCAACAGTTGCGCGTAAATTTTTCATAGGTTTTGAACTTAATTACCATGGCATAACGTTCAAAGTCGCTATCAATTTTTAGTGGCCCCGACGCAGCATGTTGCTGTACTTACACGATTGTAAATGCAGATGAAGATTTTGTAAACAAGACACGAGTAAGAGTTTCTCCGAATTTTACTTTATTTCACAAGAGATTGAGATGGTTAAGTCATTTTCCATTTACCATCCAGATATGTAAGTTGGCTTGATGCAAAAAGTGAAACTGGAATCAAAAGTAAATATATAAATCTATAGATTATATATTATTTGGGTTAAACGGAGTCGTTTAATAATTCATTAAGGATTAGTGAACGGTTTTTTATGTAAATTCAAATTTAGAATCGTATTAATGGTTCATTAAATGACTCTGTAATGGGGTAACTGTCACATGATCGAGATCTATAATCACAGTTATTTTTAATATCACTCCCCAAAAACTTGAGAGCTCGTTAACAAACATTCTGCACATCAGTAACGTAACGCCATTTTGAATGGATCTTCAATTTAATCGCCTGTTACATTTGACCACACTTTCAGAAACGTGGGTAAGGCCCGTAGGTAATACTCATAATATCCCGCTCTCGGCTCTAAGAGTCATCTCAAACGCGTGAAATTGATAGATTTGATGTGGCGAAACCGTCATTGTGATGTAACTGTGACGTCTCAAAGTTGAGAGCGGCTCATTAATAATGGTCTAAATCCATACTCATCAATTCGAACTTATATATTTTTTGCGAATGTGAAAGTCACTCCTCACGTCAATCAAATAGTTCTAAGGTGTTAGAATAATACTTTTTTAAGCACCACTCAAAGTTGAAGGTCAGTTTTGAGTGTCAAAGTTTAATGCAATTAAAATCGTATTAATCTTCATGTTAATTGCCAAATGGCAAATTGCATCGCTTTTGGCCTTCATTCGCTTACAACTCGATAGAAATATTTAAGCCGGCTACACTATGATATATAATATGTTATTACGACCCGCGTGAGACGTTCCCACTACAACTGTGATTTTTATACAGCTAAAACAACATGATAGTTAGATTCGCCCTTTTTACTTGTAATGTTGCAATTGCAGTTGTCCTAGTGTTGTAAAAATAGATTCAACAAAATCGAAGAGATCGATTCAATTAGAAAAATAGGTATCAATTAATCGATCGAGCTATCAATAATTAATATAGGAATGGGAAGCACTTTTGAAAGAGGGCGGTTTCAGATGCTTTTGCCGATTTTTCTTATGCATTATAGAGGCATTTAGTGACGATTTAAAAAAACGCGAAGTGTCGGAAATCATTTGTTTTCGAGTTTTTTTTTTAAATGCCAATCGCTAATATTTGGTATGGTGGGGATGAGGGAGTATTAGGGTGGGGGACGGCGGATTTTGCCTATTTTAGTCACAATAACATACTCTAGGCAAATTTGGCTTTTCTTTGCATACGCTCCGCTCCGCTACGCTCCGGGGTTGCTTCTTCTAAGTTCCAACCTAACCTATGACCCGATTGAAATTTGGCCACAATAACCTACTCTAGCCAAAGTAGGTGTTCAAAGCCACTCAAACGAAAGGAAACTATATTCACTGACGCGAATGCAAGAAATGAAGGCTTAAAAGGACCAGATTCCAGGGCCGTAAAACATAATTAAAAAACCGGTCAAGTGCGAGTCTAAATCGCGCACGAAGGGTTCCGTACCACCGTTCAATGGAAGCGATGGTGTGGAGTGAATAGTTTGGATTTTACACAGCAAAATATTGTTTACAAAGTTATTGGTGCGGTTACTTTCACACTCCATGTACGTAACCAGGTGCATCCATAAGTTTGTATGTGGTATTGAAAGAATTGTTGTATGGGAGCCCCCTTAAATATTTCTTTTATCCTGTTTTTTAGTGTTTGTTGTTATAGCGGCAACAGAAATACATAATCTGTGAAAATTTCAACTCTCTAGCTAGCTAGGTTCTTGAGATACAGCCTGGTGACAGACGGACGGACAGCGAAGTCTTAGTAATAGGGTTCCGTTCTTAAAATCAAAAAAAATCAAAAATCAAAAATCATTTATTTCCATAGGATGTTGTTACATCACTTAGATCCGTCATTACATTTTTTTGGGTGAGTTCACTAACCCAATGGCGGAATCTGTGGAGAAGAGCTCACCGAAGAAACTCCACAGTCGTCGCATCTTTTGCGTTTCCTTTTTTAAATAAAATATTGTCAAATTACAAAATGAATGCTAATTATATATCGAAACAGCCTGTTACTCAAACAATCTATTCCCATGGACATCTGTCCTCTAAGTAATCAGATATCCTGTAGTAACCTTTTTTATACAATTTCTGTTTTATTATTATTTTAAACTTGTCTAAAGGTAAGTTTTTAATATCAGTAGGGACCTTATTGTAATAGCGTATACAATTGCCTTTAAAAGAATTACTAATTTTATGTAGTCGGCTTACATAAGCAACCAACTTGTCTTTATTTCTAGTATTAAAATTGTGTATATCACTGTACTTCTGAAAATTAGTTATATTTCTTTTTACATACACAAGATTGTCATAGATATATTGAGACACAAATGTCAGAATATTGATTTCTTTAAACTTTTCCCTCAGTGACACTCTAGGCCCTAATCTATAAATTGCACGAACAGCCCGTTTCTGCAGAATAAATATACTATTAGCATTCGCAGCGTGACCCCACAATAAAATACCATAGGTCATTAGACTATGAAAGTAACTAAAGTAGACTAGTCTAGCGGTGTCTACGTCGGTAAGAGCTCTAATTTTTTTAACTGCGAACGCTGCCGAACTCAGTCTGTTCGACAATTTATTTATATGAGGATCCCATTGTAGTTTGGCGTCTAAAGTAATGCCCAAAAAGACAGTCGACTGCACAAGGTCCAATCTCTGTCCTTTTATAAATATGTCTGTAGTTACCGGGTTCACATTGGGTAACACGAATTTAATACATTTAGTTTTCTTTTCATTAAGTAATAAATTGTTAACAGTAAACCAGTTCACTATACTAGAGATAGCATTGTTTACCTCGTCATAATTTGATTGCTGTCTTTTAACTTTAAATATCAAAGAAGTATCATCGGCAAACAATACTAACCCATGTTTTGCTTCAACAAGGTAAGGTAAATCATTAATATATACTAAAAACAAGAAAGGACCAAGAATTGAACCTTGCGGTACGCCCATACTTATTGAAGACCCAGGTGATCTTTTCCCATTAACATCGACCATCTGAACCCTATCTGTTAGATATGACTCCAGAAGGCCAAGTGCCTGATCTTTTACACCATAATGGCGTAACTTCCTGACAAGAGTGTCATGATGGACGCAATCAAAAGCCTTGGATAGATCGCAGAAGACACCTATTGCATCCATTGCGTCTTCCCAGGCATCAAAAATATTGTCGATTAGTTCAACACCAGCATCGGCTGTTAAACGACCCTTTGTGAAACCAAACTGAGCAATATGAATTAAATTATTGAGATAAAAATGACTTTGCAATTGATTAAGTATGAGTTTTTCAAATATTTTGCTAAGCGTTGGTAGTATCGATATGGGTCTAAAATTGGTGGGGTCTGATGTACTACCAGCTTTGAATAAAGGTCTTTTTAGGGTTCCGTACCCATTGGGTACGGAACCCTAAAAAGAAAAATGCAGGCAATGAATGAATGAGTTTAGCTTTCTGCGCTCCGTAACTAAAACTGAATCTCAGTAAATCTAAAAGAACACATTGAAATAAGCACAAGTCCAAAAACGCAAAGAAACAAGCTTGTGACGCAAAAATATCATCAAAAATATCTTTATTACAATATAATTTGGCTTAATGCACACTTTCATCTATGTATTCTCATCTTACAATAAGCTTACAACGAAACGTAACACATTTTGAGGTTATTATTGCGTGTTGTATTATTGTGTGTCATACAAAATGCAAAATATAATAGATTTAAAAAAAATCATAGCTGAAAAACTATTGAGTTCCGACACCTGAAACTTTTAGAACGTGTTCAAAATGACCCAAATTATCTACCAAAAAATCACAAAAGCCCCAGCAAACCGCCCGTTTTCTAAAGTCTAGCCTAGGAAAGTGTATTATTCGAATAATCGTAACGAATGAATTGTCCAAATGAGACTACAACACTATTTTTGTCTTTCCTAAAGCGGCAACCCGCCAACTGTCATAGTTGTATAGAAATAAGGGTTATATATTTTGAAACAGTTCATTTGCGATCTTCATATGGAAGAAGCCCTTCAAATATCGCTCGTAAAAATATTTATTGTTTGGGATATAGTATACAATAGCGCACAGTGAGGACGGGCTCATAGACAAAATGTGGCGAGCGATATTTTTTTACATCTTGAGATGTAATATATATCCCGTAGTGGATAGCCGGCTTTATTGCGATGGCCTATGCTGGTTTTATTCTTCTTTTAGAAATATACAGTATATCTTCTTCTGTCATTCTGGATATCTTCTTCTTTTATTAATATGTAGAGCATATTTACTGATGGAGGTTTCCAAAACGTCGATATATTACGGGTAGTATTTAAACCTATGAGTGTAAATCCAGTTTATGCTTAGAAAAAATTCTGGTTTTGCCTGACAGAAATACTGAATAGCGTCAAAAAATACTGCCTCGTCTGACAAAATTACTGAATTGCGCGACTAGAACTCTACAAACAGCTACTTGAAAACTCTAATTCGAGTAGCATCAAATACAAAACGGGCGTTGGATTTTGTTGTTCTCACATGTTCAACCTAACTCGAAGGATAAAGGCTGCTTCTCTCACCCCCTTTATCCTACACCTACCGTGACCCACCACTTCGCCCAGACAGTGTTTACTTAGCCAATAAGCGGTGGCTAAACCATTCAGTAATTTAGTCGCGCACAGTATTTTTTTCACTCATTTCAGGAAAATCCGCTGTTCATGGTCATTCGCTCTATAGTTTTTTATTCACTGTTCTTATTATTTCCACTATATAAATTCCATCACTACTTTTAAAACATAAAGTAAACCATGCAAGTAGATAAAAAATGTATTTGGTTGTTGTCGAAGTTAATTATAATTGCAAGCTTATAAAGAGTTGTTTTTAATTGGTAAGTAATATCCAATTAGCGATAATTTGTGTCTCAATATTTTTTGTCGAACTGTTGATGTCATGTTGGTATGACATTGATTGGTGACGTAATAAAATATCTGTGAGGTTCCAACGCACCCATTATCAATTGGGCTGATTTTGCGAAAATACCTACAATTTATCCCGATGTTGATCTATACGTTTTTTTTAATATGATGTAAAACCAGTTAAGGCTGGGCACCCAGACACCCGAACTTCAAATTTCATCTTCAGCTTCTTTTTAGAATGATTCAAAGGTGAATAATCCACAGAGCTGGAAATAAATAAATAAATAATTTAAACAGAAAGTGAAACTTTTGAAAAAAATAAAAATGGTGAAGTGCGGGTCGGACTCGCACACGAAGGGTTCCGTACCATTGTACAAGAAAAAAAACACTAAACTTAAATAATTAAACCAAAACAAAAAGAAAAAATATATCTGTTCCCTGGAAATCGAATCCGGAACTTCAAGATTGAGACTGAGCCATCTCAAAATTATTAAAAGCAGCGAAATTTATGGTGATATTCAATCTTGGTGTAATGAGGTATTTCAGCAGGGGCAGGGATTTAAAAAAAAACAGTCGCTTGTATGGGGATCCCCTTTGATCTTTTTATCAACAATAAAATCAAAGCTTCTGGCGAAAAAATTCAAACTACATCGAACATTATTAAAAAAGAGAGAGGCAAGATTAGGTCTAGTGAATCTAGTTTTAAATTAAAAGTTAACGACAAATATACTCTCACCAAACGAGGACGTTGCTAACGCATTTGAAAAGTTCTTAGTACCATACCCATAATAACAATAGAAGCACTACCATCCTCTTCTGAAAAGTCTCCCATTAACGCCCAACGTACTATATTTAGTACACCAATTCAAATTAAGATAAATATCCGTGAGATTATTTTTTATTCTAGCAACATTCAAGTTTAACAGGCAAAGGTATGGTTGTAAACTCTTAGCAAAAACGAAACGCATTCACGAAAAAAAAGGGTACTTTTTTAGTTACAGTGTTTAACTGCTGGGCGTTGGTGAGTACTTTATTATTGTGTTTTTTGTAAAAGCTTTCAAAACAGTTAATTTTTGCTAATTACTTCCATAATTACTTATTATTATCAAAGAAAAAAAAAGAAAAAAGACCAATTTTTACAAACCTCTTTATTCTATAACATCAGATGTGCTGGTGTACTATGTTTAGTACAATGGGCACACGTACCATGTCTTGGTTGATTTTCATATAATACTCGCGTAAAATTTGTATAATAAAACAACAAATGCATTGATTTTTAGGTTAAGGACAGAAAAAAATTAAAATGGCTAAAAGGCATACTTTTACTCAAGAAAAGAACTATTTTGGCTTACAAGATGCTTTGCAGGAGATCATTAGCCAAGACAGTGATGATGATACTACTTATGATATGATTTTGCTGCCACCCAATCCAGACGTAGTCACCGATGAAGAGGAAGGAGGAGATGACGACTTGTTCCGAAACGAATTTCCTCAAGATGTTCCGGGAAATATAGAAGTAGTCACGCATCGCCACACCGTTGAAGATCAGTGGACAAGTGATGACGATGAGCCCCTTATAACTTTTGCATAAACTTCTACGCAAAGTGTACCGAAGAGAAGAAGAGCAGAAACTAATGCATTGCCAACTTGGAGAAAGTGTGTGCCTATTTACTCTGCTTCTCGGTCAGTGGCACATCAAATATGAAGAACGGAGTGCTAACATATCTGAAATCCTGAAAGACTTGCCCCCCGTAAAAGTATTTGAGTATCGTTTGACGAAGAAGTGGTAAAGCTTATTGCATCTCAAAGCACTATTTATGCTGGGAAAAATAATAGACATGATAAAGTTTTCACCAAAGAAGAAGTTAAATATTTTTTAGTTGTACTTATACTTACAGGATACCATAAGTTGCCTAGTGAAAGGTCATATTGGAGCTTAGACGAAGATCTCGGTGTACCATCTGTTGCAGAATGCATGGCAAGAAATCGGTTTCTCGAGATAAAACGAAACCTACACTTTGCAGATAATTCTCTAGCTGTTACTTCAACCGATAAGATGTTCAAATTGAGGCCACTTACTTAGTGATGTTTTACAAAAAAAATATTGTCAATTTGGAATGTTACACGAAGAACTATCAATTGACGAGTCAATGGTAAAATATTACGGCCACCATTCAGCTAAGCAGTTCATCATGGGTAAACCGGTGCGATTTGGATATCGTAACTGGGCTCTGACCAGTAGTGATGGTTATTGTTATACATTCGATGTATATTGTGGAAAGTCTACCGAAGCTTATACCGATCCTCTTGGCTCTCGCGTTGTGAAGTGTTTGTTGAGTAAAGCTCCGATAAAATCAGAAGAACACACAGTATACTGTGACAATTTTTTTACCAATTATGACTTACTAGTTGACCTAAAAGCTCTTGGCTTTAGAGCAACAGGAACTCTCCGTGAAAACCGGACCAAACGGAGCCCTTTGATTTCGTCGAAAGACATGCGTAAAAAAGCCTAGGGCTGAATACGATCATAGGTTCGACAAAACGAACGAAATCCTAATGGTGCGTTGGAAGGACAACAACTTTTGTACAATTGGAACTAATTATGATACTATGGAACCATTAGGGAAAGTTAAAAGGTGGTGTACAACCCGAAGGCAAAAGGTAGATGTTGACATACCCCACGTATCTCAAAGTTATAACAAGGGAATAGGTGGCGTTGACCAGATGGACCAATCTATAGGACTCTATCGTGTTGGGCTGAAAGGAAAGAAGTGGTGGTGGGTATTGTTTACTTATATGCTGGATATGACCATTTCAAATGCATGGAGATTATACTGCATGGTAAATCCTGTTGATCGCATGGATCAACTAACGTTTCGCAGGCAGATAGCCCGAGCATACCTTACAAGAAAACATCGCAAGGCAAGGCAATCATCCTCTAGGATTAATGGTGAAGACAGAAATAATAATGACCACAATCCGGAAAAAATACCAAACCAGCTTAGATGCGTTATATGCTCCAGTCGAGTTGAAACTACATGTGGAAAGTGCCTAAAAACATTATGCTTTGCTCAATATCACACCTAAGCGCCCATTGTACTAAACTTAGTACACCCCTAAAAAGCTAACTAACGAATATATTTTTGTTATTTTTTTCTCTAGATTGTTTAAATATTATGTTTTTATGATGATAATAAATTTAATATCAGTTTAAAAAAATTCCTAATGTTTTATTTTTGGGCGTTAATGGGTATTACTTGGTTGAAAATGTGCCCCAAAACAATGATAGCTTTAACTTCTAACCAATAGGCTCTATAACTATAGTTAAAACATTTATACTTCTTAACATGAAAAAGACTGAAGATTAATGGGGCATGTCGGTTAACGTGGTTAAATCAGTAATCGATGTGATTGCACCATACATGGCAATCACTTTCAATAGTTGAATAGCAAACGGTGTTTTTCGTGACCTCATGAAAATGAGCAGATTAATACCACTTTTCAAATTCGGTAGGTAAGAAGACCCTGTCAACTCTGGTGTACTCTACAAAAAACAGTTCGGATTCACTAAAGACGCCGGAATAGCGCAAGTAGAATACATTTATAGTGCGTGGGAAGGATCACAGGATGCGGTTGATATTTTCTATGATCTTTCCAAGGCCTTTGACTGTGTGGACCATCAAAATCTTTTGCTCAAACTACAACACTATGGTATCAAAGATAATGGGTTAAAATTAATGGAATCTTATCTTATGGAAAGAGTACTAAAAGTAGATATAAACAGATGTAAGTCCACTGGAACCTATATGAATATTGGTGTACCCCAGGGTTCTATCTTAGGTCCGTTCCTTTTCTTAGTGTACCCGAATGACCTGCCGTATATGGTGGATAAAATGACTCATATTGTTCTATTTGCTGATGACAAATCTATTATTTTCAAGGTGAAAAGAAAAGAAAAAATTCTAGACGACGCAAATAGTAAACTCTCTCATGTGTTAAGTTGGTTAAATGTAAACAACCTGTTATTAAACTCAAAGAAGACTAAATTTATCAAATTTTGTTTGCCTAATGTACGACAGGTTGAAAGCATTGTAGGAATAGGATTTGAAAGATTGGACCTCGTTGAGGACACAATCTTTCTTGGAATCACTATATATTCGAAACTTCAATGGGGTCCTCATATAACTAATCTCGCACGAAGACTTAGCTCAACTGCTTTTGCAGTCAGACAAATCAGGTATCTTACAGATGTTGAAACTGCCAGATTGGTTTACTTTAGCTATTGTCACAGTAGGATGTCTTATGGAATACTGCTCTGGGGGAGAGTAGCGGATAAAAATACGATATTTGTTTTACAAAAAAGGGCTATCAGGGCGATATATCAATAAGATGCTAGAGAATCATTAATAAGAGAAAAATTCGAAGCAATTAATATACTTACGATTACCTGTCAATATATTTACGAGAATATCATGCATGTAAGAAAAAACATAGCTTTATTTAAAACTGTAGGTGATAGCCATACAATTAACACTAAAAATAGAAATAGAAATAGAAATACCATTATTTAGACTAAAAAAAGTAGGCACATCATTCATGGGGCACTATATTCGCTTCTACAATAAAATACCACAAGAACCATTGATCTTTCCTGAAAAAAGGTTCAAAAACTATGTTAAAAATGAGCTGATAAGAAAGTCCTATTGTAGTATTAAGGAATACTTAGATGACAAAACTGCATAGTCCATACCATCTCTGCGCACAGAAATTCGACGAGGGGCGATGGATCAAGTCTATCACTCGCCGGCGAATTTCCTTAGACCGAAACCAGTACCTGTTGTGAAGTCACTTCTTTAAAAATAAGGTATGGGGGAGTTTCTTGCCGTTTCTTCTTAACCCCGAGGCCCACCTTCCGAAACGGTATAGTCTTTAGTCTTTTTTTTATATAAAAAAATTGACTTGTAGTTATAAGTAAGTATAATTTTGACGATGAATAAGATAATTTATTCAATAAAATCTAATCTAATCTACTAACGGGTTAGTTTGTAAACTATTGACAATTTGTAAACCAGACTGGCACGTTATAGATTTTATGTTTCTTTTGTTCTTACATGTCAACCTAACACGAAGACTATTCGGGGGCTTCGCTACGCTCGCCCCCTCTAGTCTTCACCTAAGCTACCGCAATGTTTGCCCTGGTATTTCGTTTGCAATACTATTTAACGGTTTTAACCGTTAGTTGATCAACTACCATGTCATATAGTATGTATAGTATAGTTGACCAACTTACGAGACAAAAACGTTACTGACTGACGATTTTGACTATCTTACGGTGACATATATACATTGGCAACAACATAGAATTTAGAATTTAGTCATAATTGTCAACAACTTTAATAATATATCAAGGAGGCATTCGTCGACACCATAATAGGCTTTTTTGTGAGATGAACTTTCATTTTATTTTGAATGTTTTTGTATGTCTTTTAGAGACAACGAAAGTTTATAAAATATACTTTTATTAGGCTTGTGTTTAAACGATAACCAAAAAATTCGAAATATTTACCTAACTGCCAGAATTTGTAAATAATCACCAAATTGTGTTTGGATTAATGATCCCCAAACTTCTTTTTATGTTTTGTGTACTGTTTTGTTTTGTTATGTTTAGTTTTAAAGTATTTTTTGTTGTTCTCACATGTTCAACCTTACACGAAGGATAAAGGGGGCTTCGCTTCGCTCACCCCCTTTACACTTCACCTAAGCTACCGCAGTATTTTGACCTGACATTTTCTGCAATTTTGATGATGATTTTGATTTTGGGTAAGAAAACATTATTTTGGTGATCATAATATTTGTTGCCTTTTTATTATAATATGCGGACTTGTGTTGTTCTACTTTGAGCTTAATGTTGTGACACCTGCTTTAATATATTTTTTTTCTTCTTCTTGTAGTCTTGAAGCGGTTTCAGAGCGACTCTAAGCTCACTTGATTAAAATCTCCATAGCTGGCGTTGCGCCCGGATTCGTTTATCAAATACCAGCGGTGTCTATGTAGCTGGTCTAAAAGAAACGCACTGGCTCGGGGACACGCGCGTTTAGGAATGGGAAGCAGCGTTTTACAACACGATTAAAATCAGTTAAAGATTCGGCTTTTCTCGGATATCATCGCCTAAATCCGGAGGCGGATATGACACGAAATACATTACCGCGGTTTCTTTTAGGTAGCATTTAATTTGAAGTATCATAAACGCAATGTATAGCACCTGCCAAGATGACATTACCAACAGGTAGACCTAAGAAATTTATTATGCAGAAGCGACATGAATTTGAACATTAATAAAATCTATAACATCTATATAAGGGACCATCTCGGAAGTGTACCCTATCAAATACAAAAATAATTTTGTAAATCGGTTCACGTGCCATGAAACATAACTATTGTGAGTTAATATTGAAAAAATATGATAGAATTAAATATTTTCACGAATTTTCATTAGCGTTCATAAACATAAATGTATCATATACGTCACACTGTTTTTATCGACACTAAGAAGGCAGACTGTCAAAATAGTCAATTATTTTTCTTATTTCAATATAAAGGTTGTGTTAGTTTTGAGCTACAAAGGAGGTTTTGTTGCTCATATCGTTCTTGTATTGTATTCAATAAGACAACAAGTAATATAATTAAAGGTCATATCTGTAAATTGATAACTCTATGTGAGAGATGAGGAATTCACGACAATTTCCGAGGTTGGCCGAATCATTAACTGATTTTAATCGTATTGTACCATGTTTGTGGTCTAGTTCAATATTGGACCGTGTAGTCGAAATATGTACATTCAGGTGTTCTGTCAAAACACTGATTCCGTCTGTCAGATGCAGCTATAAAGAAAAAGGGCTCACCACAATAAAATAAAAGAGTGTTCAACACTTGTTTAAAAAGGAAAACGTATGGGATTTGATGTTTGTTTTGAGGTTAAACGCTGTTAAATATTTTTTGTGGTAACACGGTTTGGGTTTCGTCACGATGTGTTCTATCATTGATGATGATGATGAGGTGGGACACCCGCTGGACCACAGGCGGGTGATCGGTCCTCCATGTGACCTTATCTCCAAAATCATTCTATCACCATTAGAACGTCCATATGACGTACTTAAGATAAATGACTTATATCTCGGTGGTACATACATAGTCAGCACTGAGAAGCTTGTGTGAAACAACTAGGCCTTGAAGCTCTTTTTTAAATAAATCTGAAACGCGTCGTTTTTAAATCACAGTCCGTTTTCAACATTAGCATACAATGGAGGCAGCTCGCTGCTACAGTGAATACTCCAGATTCCAAGATACCCTACACTTTGAGCCCTACCGACCGCAGACCCCAGCAGGCGTCATGTACAGGGTGCTACGATGTACTAAACACATGATGATCTGTGACTCGATTGTCTATCTCTGCTATCACTACGGATCGCAATCTCATTGAAGTTTTGTAGTGTGGTAGACGCCTTCAGAGCACATTTCGTAGTATGGTAGACGCCTTCAGAGCGCATTTTGTAGTATGGTAGACGCCTTCAGAGCGCATTTTGAACTATGGTGACGCCTTCATAGCACACTTTGTACTAAGGTAGACGCCTTCAGAGCATATTTTGTAGTATGGTAGATGCCTTCATAGCACACTTTGTAGTATGGTAGACGCCTTCAGAGCACACTTTGTTGTATGGTAGAGCCTTCAGAGCACACTTTGTTGTATGGTAGACGCCTTCAGAGCACACTTTGTAGTATGGTAGACGCCTTCAGAGTACATTTTATAGTGTGGTAGACGCCTTCGGAGCACACTTTGTAGCATGGTAGACGCCTTCAGAGCACACTTTGCAGTATGGTAGACGCCTACGACAATCAAGTTCCGATGAGCAAAACCTGTGAGGGGGTATAGTTGGTCACGTCCTCAGGAAATACTTGGATTCCACCAACGTGCACGTTCCCTTGGGTAGTGCTGAAGAGTAACTAAACATTCTTAAGACTCGTTAATTTCCAGATTCTTGAGAGGTAACCTGACCAAATCATGTCAATATACTTGAGACTGGAAAAGTCAATATCAAAGGAGGTAAGCACGCCTTACAAGCAGAAGGAGAAGAAATACTTAACACATTATGAATGTTGAGCTCTGTTATGATTTGCCAAGGGGGCATCCATTAATTACGTGAGGTGTTAAGGGATAAAATATGGGCAGCGCCAGGGGGCGCGAACAAATAAATGCATCTTTAGCTTTAATTCTAGGCTAAACTAAACATTTTTAAATTGTTTATAATAGGATAAATATATGTTATAAAAGGTCTATTAGAGATAAGAATGGTCTTTTAAAATTACCGTATATCTGTTATATTTAATACTTAAAAATATTTTTCGCAATGCATTATTATTCAACTAAATGAACAAGCGCTCGGTAACGAAATCAGTTTCCTATATGAAACTTACACGCAAAAATAGGTAAAAAAAGGGATTTTTTTTTGTTGTTTTATTTTATTTTTAATGTTATAATTACAGGAGTTTAGTAATATTTTCTATTATTTTCTTGGTCTCGGAGCTCGGGCTGCCCCGCGGGGCTCTGCGCGGGAGCATTCGTCAGTCTGCTTCGACGCGATGCGACGGGTATTTGTTTTCTTTGTCTAATTCTCAATGCCATTGGCCCTTGTTCAGCCCTTAAGCCCCGGTGGGTTTCAAGCCAAATCTTATGTGGGGGGCAGGGGGAAGTGAGGTCTCGGCAAATCTCACGTATTTTGTTACCCTCAAAAGCAGTGTAAACTTGCGAGAAAAATTAAGTTGAATTAAAGTAAGCAATAGTTAGTTGGCAAAATACGTCAAAACTATAAATATAGAAGTTCCCATCTGTATTGATTTTATGACTGTGATTCTAGACTAAGATCTAATCAATCCTAAATCCTAGCTTTAACCCTTGCATTTCTCTGCTGGCCGGAAATGAAAAATTAATGACATAACAATTAAGGCAAATTTAATGTTGTTGCCCTACAAAGGCCCACAATATAATCTTCAGTACTATAGATGATGTCTGTCAAAAAAGTTCCTTTGTAGGTTCTTTGCGTTTCAGCAGGTTAAAAACAATAATGAAGCAAATCAAGTATTATTTAAGTAACGGAATCGTCAAAAACGGTGCGTTTGTGTTGGAATTTTCATTCGATACGCCTCACCCTTTGATGTTTTTGCCAGGGATTGTGGCTTACGAGAAGTTAGCAAATCCTTACAAGCCTAGGGTCATCACAATGTAGCGTCGCCTTTTTTGCCATACGGAGTGCGCTCAATAGTATATAATAGATTTTGCTTGGGTCAACCCAACAGCGACAGCTCTGGAGACAATTTCGAAGGTTTCCGCACAATTGTTTCCAACGCCGTAAGAACAATACATCCTGTATACTGTATTCCTAGGAAATGTTGTCTGACTAGTATCGCTATAAAATACCCCCAGAATGCATCGATAAAGAGTGTATTGAATTGGAAATGGGTAGCTCCCTATCACACTGCGAAATCGAATCACAGAGGCAACGTTTAGAATATACTTATTTTATGGCCTACACCTAAGTTTTAAACCTAGACTAGCAAGGTTTAAAATTGACTTTAAAATATCTTCCTGAGATGACTAATACATTTCGAGTGAGTTTTTTTTTTGTGTGTGGGGAAAAAAATCGTATTAACCATGCCCAGGAGTCAGACTTCCCTGCTATGTCCACACTCACACATATTGAGCGGGCATCAGCTCGTGTGCTATACGGACTAAAACAGTGTTTGTGTACAGTTATCGATAATCGATTTAAGGGGATACCTCGTAGATAGATAGATAGATAAATTAATTTATTCATTGCAACATGGTACACACACAAATACATAATTTTAACTCAAACTTTAAGAAGAAAAATCTGCAAAAAGAAAACAAAACACAGCAGTTAAATAAAACAAACAATAAATAATAAAATTATACAAGCAAAACATTAAGGTACGGTAAGGATAACTATGTGGTATTGTGACTGTACCGCGACAATGAAATGGCCCTGACTCAGCAATGTCACAGACGAATCTGTGACGCTGATATTCTGCCAGAGCCAGTACGGACGAGACAACGGTCTGCTCAAGTACACATTGAACAACGTAAAATATGATGATTTTAATAAAATTGTTGAATAAAATAAATTGTATTCTAGAAGATTGTATTAAAATTATCGCATTAAAATTACATCATTAAAATGTATAGTAATAAAAGAAATATGTTAAATCCACGCCTCAACCGAAGGGGTGGAATCTGTGAAGGGTTGTTTTACAGTGGAATGTCACGAAGTAGTACTGATCTTGACGCTGTCGACTGGTATTCGAAAGTTCAGATTCGAGGCAGGAGTACGGGATGAGGAACACAAGGGTGGGGAACACAAGGGGGGTGTTGGGAGTCGAATCTTACTCGTGTCGTAGCCCGCTGCTGGTGCCGTCCTAATGATGCCGACCACAAGGGTCGCTATCAGAGCGCGACGAATTGGTGACCGAATCACTTCAAATTTTCACGGCACGAAGCACTCACTACGATAACGTAAAATCAACTTATTTCTTGTGGATTGTTACGAGATTACCATTGAAATACCATTCGGCCAAGGCCCCGATGACTGACGCCGAAAATTTCACCATGTGCAAAGTGAAGGCTAGCTAGTTATGTTTCGATCACTCGCGGTCCAATCGCGCAACAAAACCGAGGTGCGTTCCGAAGCATAAATATTAAACAGTCACCCGCCCGGACAGGCCAAAACCTGTCCCTAATCAATAGGAAGGCGAGAAAGTGTTGCGACCGCTCTCTTGAGGACCGAGTCCCCCACCTTGACTTCTGCTGATCGAGGCGTGCCATCCCGACCCGTGTACAAATTGACGATCCGTCCTCGTCTCCATCTCAATGATGGCAGGTTCGCATCCTTAATCAGCACCAAATCACCGACTTGAGGGGGGCTCGTCCGGTCAGTCCACAAAAGGCGCTGCTGCAAGATGTGCAAGTACTCAAGGGACCACCGTTTCCAAAAATCTTGAGCCATCTGCTGCAACATCTGCCACCTAGTTAACCGACTTAACTTAACATCACCGAATGGGTATTCTGGCAGGGCGTTAAGGGGCTGACCTATCAGGAAGTGACCCGACGTCAACGCTTCCAAATCATGTGGATCCGAACTAAGCGGGCACAACGGACGCAAGTTCAGTGTCATTTCAATTTTACATAATAGCGTCGCAAGCTCTTCAAAGCGTAGAGAGGTCTCACTGATGATCCTCGTCAGGTGCGACTTAGCCGATTTAACCGCAGCCTCAAAAATTCCTCCCCAATGAGGACATCCCGGCGGACTGAAAACCCATTCAATCCCTCGTCGGGAGCAAGCCGTACCGATGGCGTCCTGGTTACCGTTCAGGAATTGAGTGACCTCCTGCAGATATCGCCTGGCTCCGACAAAATTTGTGCCGTTGTCCGAACGGATTAATGTCGGGAGGCCCCTTCGTGAGACGAACCGATCCAGACATGCGATAAATGCCTCCATAGTGAGGTCACTACGGAGCACACGAAGACGCACAGGTATGCCTTCACTAATCTGGCGTTCCGTAGCTGTGAAGACTTGACCATGAATGGTCCCGCGAAATCCGTTTCAACACCCGCAAAGGGCCGGATTTCGTTAACCCTATCCGAGGGCGAATCGCCCATCTGGGGCTGCATCGTAACCACCTTGGCCCGATAACAAGGCAGGCACCGAAATACGATGCTACGCACCAAGCGTCTTCCCGATAGAATCCAGAATTCGCGCTGGAGAAACGCCATCAAGGCGTGGCATCCGATTTGCCCATTCCGAATGTGTCGATCCTGTATCAATAGTTCGACCAACTTCCCTTTCCTAGGGAGTAACAACGGGTGGCGAGCCGCATAAGGCAGGTTGGCATTCCGCAGCCGACCTCCTACCCTCAGCAATCCTTGAGGGTCAATAAACGGGTTGAGCCGAGCCACAGCTCCCTTCAGTTGGACGCGTCCGCGTCTCAGAATGTCCAGTTCGGACTTAAAGTGCACCGTCTGCACGTCCGTACCGATGCCAACAACGCATGGTTCCGTTCCCGTGGTGTCAGGACCTGTGTCCGCACCCGTTGCGCCTCAGAATTGGGACAATTCCGCGCAAATCGGAAGATCCAGGCGGTCACATTGACCAGCTTGTCGAGCGAGCTGTACCGTTCCAGCAGGCTGAACTCCTCTTCCAGCTCTGGTTGCGTCGTACAGACACCGACTGTCAAGGCGCCGTTCGCCGAGGTAACGCGTGGACTCATTGGCCAATCCGATTCGGCTTGAGTCAACCATTTTGGACCCCACCACAAGGGATGTCCAACTAACTCCGGAGCGTGACACCCACGAGACGCACAGTCTGCTGGGTTCATTTCCCCTGGAACATGTCTCCAGTTTAAGGGAACCTCCGAATTCAAAATCTGCGAAACCCGATTCGCCACAAAAATCTCCAGCTTGTGAACTGAAGCCTTCAGCCAGCATAACACGATCTGGCTGTCCGTCCAAGCGTAGACCGTTTCTTCTAACGCTATTGACCCACGAAGAACCGTCATCGTGTGGTTGACCAGACGAGTCAGGAGATCCGCTCCTGAAAGCTCTTATTTGGGAATGGTCAAGCGAGTGCGCAACGGCGCAACCTTGCTCTTGGCCATGACCAACCGCACATCAACCTCCCCCGATGAGTCGACCGTACGCAGATACACCGCAGCTCCGTAGCCCTTCTCCGAGGCATCGCAAAACCCATGCAGGGTGGCGGTGTATCGTTTGGTGGGGACCAACCTCCGTGGCAGTGAAATCCGATTGATGCCAGGGAGGGTCGAAAAGAACGATTCCCACTCTGAGCTCAATGACCCGCCGATCGGGTCGTCCCATTTCAGCTCAGCAGACCACAATTGCTGCATAAAACACTTGAGCTGAAATGTTACCGGGGTGATCCACCCGTTTGGATCAAATGTCCTAGCCACCGTTGAAAGGACGTTCCGTTTCGTCCAGACCTTCGGGGAGTCCAACTCGACCCGATACGAGAACATGTCTGACACCGGCTGGTACTGGACGCCTAATACCGACAACATATTCGGATTTTCCAGATTTTCGAAAATGTGGGGATCCTGCTGGTAGTCATCCAGAAGACCAGACAGTAACTGTGGAGAGTTCGACATCCATTTCCGGAGCTCGTAACCTCCACCCCGTAAGAGCTCTAATAGATCGTCCCGTCGAGCGAGCGCCTCCTCTACGGAATCTGCACCGGTACAGATATCGTCCACGTAGAGATCCTGCTCCAGGATCGCTGCTCCTCTAGGGAAATTTAACCGTTCTCGATCCGCTAACTCCCGCAGAGTGCGAATCGCCAAATAAGGACTAGACCGTAGCCCGTACGTGTTGGTGTTCAGCTGGTACACCTTGATGGGCCGATCTGGGCTCTCCCGCCACAGTATCAGCGGATACCGTCTATCGTCAGGGTGAATGACCGTCTGCCTAAACATCATCCGGATGTCAGCCACAAACACAACATTGTGTCGACGGAATCGTGTGATAACATCCGCGATGTCATGGTTCAACTTCGGCCCTGAATGCAAACACTGGTTCAGGTTCATGCCGTTAGATGTTGATGCCGATCCATCGAACACTACCCGTATTTTGCCCTCCGGGGTCCTCAAGACCGCGTGATGGGGCAGGAAGCAGTGGTCTTCACGCTTCCAGTCGATACCCGAAACCGACATGTGGCCGAGAGACTCGTATTCCCGCATGAAGTCGACGTACTTCTGCCGGAAAATCCCGTCACGCTTCATGCGTCGTTCCATTGACAGAAGCCGCGTCTCAGCTGCATGGTGTGAATCGGCCCAGCGGCGGGCGATCACTCCGGAATGGAAGGCGTGTGATAAATCGACCTGACCGAATGCGACCAGTATTGTTCCGATAAAACTGTTCACACTCTTCTTCAACCGGGTCCAACCGGCGGACCGTAGGTGGTTCCTCCACCTCCCAAAACTTCTGTATCACCTCCGAGAGTACAGAACCGAATAATGGACTACTAGTCGCTAGGCGTGGGGCAGTCGGCATGACCGGACCCATTACCGCATGGCCCAGTCTGGTGTTGACCGCAACCAGACCAGTCACCTGCAACACGTGGACACCTGGCACTAACAGGTATCCCAAGGCATCAACACCCAATAAAATGTCTACTGGGCCCGGAATATCAAACTCCGGGTCAGCCAGTGACAACCCAGCGACCAACTGTCGCAACGAGGGCGACAACCGTACGTGAGGGTGTGAGCCCATCACATTAGGCATGACTAATGCCGAGACCGTCAGATTCACCGATGAATCCACCCGTGACGAGAGAGTAATCCGACATACTCCCTTAACGGAACCGACTTCCGTGTTCCCAATTCCCCGAATGGAATGTGGATACTCCCTTACCGAAATGCCCAACCGTCTTACAAGGTTGCACGAGACTAAGCACCCCTGGGCCCCCGAGTCCAATAGTGCTCGTGCCACACATGATTTGCCGTCCGAACTCCACGCTATCACAGAGGCGGTGGGGAGCATGACCGTCTGTGGAGTGGCGGCACCCTGTAAGTGGGCGGCGTGTCCCTAGCGGGAACCTCCGCGGGATCCGAACCCGCTGAGACCTCCGTCGGCCTCGGAGTAACTCGGCTGCTGATATGCAACTGGCTTATCAGACCTTATGTGCATCAAGGGGTCCCAATCCGTATAATAGGCCCCTCGCTGTCCCGGTATCCGACCATACCGGACGGTGTACGGTGTGCCCAATGCGCACCGTGGATGAATGGGGGAGAGCGGATCCAACCTGGGGCGCTCTAGGAATGGGGGTGACATCCGACTGTTCGCCTCCCAGAGCGACGGGCAGGGTGGCGCAGAAGGTGGTGGACTCTTCACGCCACTCATAGGTGCCATCTGACTCCCGCCCGTAACACACAGTGAGCCAGCGGCCCGAAGTCCTCGCTGACCGTGGACAGCGGCGACCGAACCCCGGCTATCCCGCATGTTACCCCCCGCGCTGCCCCCTTCTCCTCGGGGGGGGGGTCCCGTCCGCGGGTACCCCAGTCACCCCGTTGGTGACTCCCGTTGCCCGGAGGGGGACTGGGTCCGGCCCTGGTTGGGCCCTGTGGACGACCAACCTGAGTCCGGCCCAGGTGACCATCCGAAGGGCCTGACCGATTCAGGCACAACGCTATGTGGTGCTTGCCACCACAGCACTCACACGGGAACGCGCGTGAGCACTCGCTCAGCGTGTGTGGCCCCAAACAACCGAAACACAATCGGTGACGGAAGACTATCTTCCTGCGGGCATCTACCCCGAGCGCCTTAAATTTGGCACAACTGGTCACGTCATGACCGGCACTGTCACAGTGCACACAGCCATCACCCGACGGCGCGGCATTCAAAACGCCAAATTGTTTCGACCTCCCACCCCCCCGTGGGGGCGGGGGGGGCGGCCCCTCCCGCATCCGCGCGGGTTGGCGCTGCACACTGGCCTCCGTGTCTAGTGTGTCACATCGCCTACATTCACCCTCCAAAAAATCTGTCAATTGGACAAGTGTGGGCAGATCCGTGCTACTGCCCCCATTCAGCTGTTCAAACCGACTTTGAACAGCTGCAGGCAACCGTGACAAAATCATATATAGAATAATATATGACCATTGGTCTACCGGAAGACCAAGGTTCTGCAGGGCCTTAGTGGCCACCAGCACAGGGTTGAGCACCTGTACTCGGATGTCAACATCCCGGGTTACTCTAGGGATACTAAACAGCTTCCCTAGCTGCGCATCAACCAACCGCTGTTTGTGTTGGTAGCGGTCCAACAATATGGACCTTGCTATATCGTAGTTACCCGCCGTGACCGTTAGGTGACCGACCAACTCCTTCGGTTCACCCCGCAGAGCCATCAATAGTTGCGCCAACTTGTAGGCGTTGTCCAGGTCGTCCCGACCGTGGACCAAACTATCAAATAAATTGATGAATTCCGGCCACTCATCAATTGCCCCACTGAAGGCCGGAATCTCCAGGTGTGGCAGCCGTCCAACAACACCCTTCGGGGGTGGGTCTCGGTTACCCTCCCCACGGTCATTCCATCACTTGGTCAGCATCCGCGCAGAGCTGTTTCACTGTAGCCACCGAAGCTTCATCAGTAAGCCCGAGAGCTTCAGCCTCCGCAGCTAGCCGACACACCTTCCCGACGTGTGTCATTGCGTCCTCCACACGCTTGAGCTGGACATCATCCATGTCCGGTCGCTCCACATCCTGACGATATGGGCGAGCCATCTCATTTCCTCCCGGACACCATTCCGCAGTACCGTCAAGGGTGAAGGTGCCATGTTGACCGATTGAATGGATTCTGGTCCTATACTTCACTACCGAACTAAGTATAGCCAGAGACCAGCACTTTCCCGTCAGCGCTGGGCACAGAAATTAAAACTAAGTTGTCAAAACTGAAGCGACTACAAACACAATTAAGTCCTAAAAATATTTAATATGGTCGCCCTGTGGATAACACCTTATAACTATACACTTTAAATCAATTAGAGAATGCCACCATAAAGCACAATAAAAAATAACACACAAAAATTTATTATAAAAAAAGGGTGGTGGGCTCCGAGACTATAAACCTAAACAATATAGCAGAATCAGCTTAATACCCCTTAAATAGCCTGACCCTGCTCTGTAAACCGAAATAACACTGCAATACTATAGAACCCGACGCTCTACCACAATTAATACAATATAGTTACTTCGTGGAATGACCTTTTAATCCTTATGCACACAACAGTGGTTTCCGACTACAAATTTATAATAATCGTTAACTAAATCGTTAATTATACGTTCACTAACCGAAAATGAACCTAAATTGTGGTATACCGACCACAAAAGACTCACTCACAACAAAGATTACCGACCAATCTGAGGTACCCTCTCCCACTACAACGCGGTAAAAAAAAAACAACCCTACAACCGTCCGTGAATCGATTTCCTACTAGGAAACCACGCCTCTGCTACCAAAATGTTAAATCCACGCCTCAACCGAAGGGGTGGAATCTGTGAAGGGTTGTTTTACAGTGGAATGTCACGAAGTAGTACTGACCTTGACGCTGTCGACTGGTATTCGAAAGTTCAGATTCGAGGCAGGAGTACGGGATGAGGAACACAAGGGTGGGGGGTGCTGGGAGTCGAATCTTACTCGTGTCGTAGCCCGCTGCTGGTGCCGTCCTAATGATGCCGACCACAAGGGTCGCTATCAGGGCGCGACGAATTGGTGACCGAATCACTTCAAATTTTCACGGCACGAAGCACTCACTACGATGACGTAAAATCAACTTATTTCTTGTGGATTGTTACGAGATTACCATTGAAATACCATTCGGCCAAGGCCCCGATGCCTGACGCCGAAAATTTTACCATGTGCGAAGTGACAGCTAGCTAGTTATGTTTCGATCACTCGCGGTCCAATCGCGCAACAAAACCGAGGTGCGTTCCGAAGCATAAATATTAAACAAAATAAAATTAAAAAAATATAGCAATTTGTAATAAAATTGATGTCAGGGTTACAAGTAAGATTAAATTGAAAATGTCATTAGGATTATAAAATAATAATAATCAGTAGGGAATTAATCATAGTAATAATATAATTGGAAACAATATAAATATCACAGGTAACAGGTAGGTTAGCTTCGTGCCGTTCCCTAAGTTTTCTGCTGTAGTATCAAATACTTTCTATAGGCACTTCTAAACCCAGCCTTACTAGTAAGCAGCCGAAGGGGTGGTGGGATGTTATTCCAGCACTTGGTGGCACGGTACTTAAAACTGCCACGGAAAGCTGCACCCTTGTGTCGAGGCATTGAGAGAAAAGGAGCAACTCTCTGGGACATACGCCAGGTAAATTTGTCACAAAGATAAGAAGGTGTCCTCTTCACTATAACCTCAAGCAACAGCGTTGAAAAATACAAATCCTGTCTAGCTTTCATCCTTAAAATATTTGCCCTGTTTAAAAATGGAGTAATGTGCGTTTTGGGGGGAATTACGAAACAGAACCTGGCACAGGCATTTTGTACTCGTTGTATGAGTTTTTGTGTTTTCTCAAATAGACACGCTCCATACACTGTAATGCAATAGTTAAGCTTGGATAGTACTAAGGCTTCACTTAACTGTATTAGCAAGTCAACGCTAAGAAGGTAACGGATTCTATACAGAACTTTAAGCCTATAGAAGCAATTCCTTACAACCTCAAGGACATGTCCCTCAAAACGAAGTTTCATCCATAAGAAGACTCAGGTTTAGTGCTTCCCGGACCCGTGTAATGGCGACCCCATTTACCAGGACCTTCGGATCATGCATAGCTATTGCCTGTATTTGATTTTTGAGCCCAATATCATACACTTCGATTTATTTGGGTTAAGAACTAGAGTGTTAGAAGACGCCCGTTGCGATATACGGCCCAGATCTTCATTCAGAGCCTCCACTCCCATACGGGAATCATTGTCAACAGATATATAAATTTGAAGATCATCGGCATACAAGTGATAACTACTGTTAATTATACTTCGAGTGATGTCTGCACTATATATTATAAACAGAAGGGGTCCAAGTATGGATCCTTGTGGGACTCCTCTATTAAGGGTAGCTAGCTGTGTCTGTCTTATCCAGCACTACCCGTTGCAGCGATTGCTAAGGTAGCTACTAAACCATTTTATGGTAGGAACATCGAAGCCATAGAAAGCCAGTTTTGACAGCAGTAGTAGAATGCATCAAAAGCCCTGGAAAAATCTAGGAGAGCGAGTATGGTTCCCCTGCCCTGGTCCTGTGAAGACAGGATATTCTCCACCACATCTAACAGGGCCGACGCAGTGCTACGCCCCTTTCTGAACCCGGACTGGCGCTGAGGCAGGATGTTATTACTCTCACAGTACTTTGAGACCTGGTTATATATCACTTTTTCCAAAATTTTAGATAGATACGATAAGATACTTATTGCACGTAGGTCACTTATATTTAAAGGGTTGTCAATTTTCGGTATAGGACGGACATTCGCCGTCTTCCATTGGGATGGAAAAATTGAAGAGGCTATAGACCTATTTACAATAGCAGTTATGACATCAAGAGTACGAGGCAGGGTTAGTAAAATCATAACTTCGGTTATTCCATCAGCTCCTCTAGCATTTGAAGTTATGGCAAGGATCGTTTTGGCTACATAGCTCTCATCTACCTGGTCTAAGAAAAACTCAGCCTGACTGTATCTATTAAATTCAAAATAGGTTAGACGGGAAATAGAAACCGCACCAGCGCCAGGAACTTTTAAAAAGTTTGAATTATTTGATCAGGATCATTGAAATGTGAACATTTCAATGATCCTGATCAAATTACGATTAAACCACGGTAAACCACGATTATTTTTAAAATTTGGTAAAATTTTATGATTTAAGGTTTTCCATAATTTTTTAGAATTATGAATGTGCTTGTTGATGTGCTGCTCAAAATAAGCTTTCTCCTCACTATACAATGCCACATTAACAAGATGCTTTAGAGACTTATACTGCTCCCTATCCTGTTCAGTTTTTGATATGCGTGAACAAGCATGCGCCTGATCACGTAACCGCATCATCAGAAGTATATTACTTGTAAGCCAAGGTGTCGGTTTGCCCCTAATCATAGTCTTGGTTAACGGGGCATGTTTGTCATATAGCTCTAAAAGGTGCCTCCCAAAACGTTCTACCATATCATCAACGGATGAGTACAACAAAACGTCTTCCCAGTCGATCAAATTTAGATCAGAATTAAAATGTTCTAAGTTTATTTTTCATACAGGTCTGTTCACACTATAACGTGGTTTTATTTTAACCTTTTTGATCTTCAAAGTTGCCATAACCATTACATGGCCCTGGTGAGGAATGTTCAGTAATGAGACGCAAGACACGGATGCATCAGTGCACATCAAGTCAAGAAGTGTAGCACTATGGAATGTAAAATGTTTCGGCTCTGAGACAACATTTCTGATATTCATGCTTCTAAGGAAATCATTTAGACGCATCGTTGCACTATCAGCGGTATCTAAAATATCTATATTAAAATCACCCAAAAGCATTACCTTATCATAATTAGAAAAGGCCGTGATAGAATCCGTGAGGGCGTCAAGTAAGTCATCTACCTCGACCCAATCAGGACGATAAGCAGTGCCAATTATAACCCTAGTCGACTTGACATTAATCGAGATCCACAGTTGTTCAATATGTGCCGTGGGAGCCGGGTGTGGACACGTCCGAGCGACCACCCCGCATCGTACATAAAAACCTACCCCCAGCCCGCGCCGTATGTGCAGCGGACGCGGTACATGCCTCAGTCTATAGCCCGGAACCTTCGGCGCCTTGCCTTCCTGTCCAGCCCGGAGCCAAGTCTCGTTTATCGCGATCACATCGGGCAACTCCCTCATGAGTGCATCTATGAATTCATCGTGATTTGTACCAAGTGAAACCGCGTTAAAAAAGCCAACTTTCAGAAATTTACAATTAGCCATTACGTGGGACAGTTAGAAATAAAGAAAAGTAAGTAGAATAGAAATGAGCGGGGCCGGAATTGGACAAATAAAAACATAACAGAAAAATAGTGCAAAATAAGCAGAAAAATAATTTTCTCGTCAAGCGTTGTCGCGCGATCACAAATCCTCATAGTAACCCTATACTCGCATATTCTAAATATTATCATCGTAATTATCGGTACATTACATATTACACAAATTAATACAAATTATTCCAAACATGCAAAAAGCAAAAACAACTTAAGCCAGCAGTAAATAGTATCGGTTTGTGACCATAACAGCGATTTGTATTATCAACAAATTTATTATCTATTAAAGCCCAGATTGTGAACACAACATAGTTACAACATGCAAAAAACAAAAGGCAGCTTGATTGCAAAACCAGGAGTAGATTGTAATAGTATCGTTTTGTATCGATTGTTGTTTTGACATAGTCTATTGCACCGAACTTAGGCTCACCCCAAACACGCGCTCCAGGTCACTTTCAGTTTTTATGGGGAAACCTTCCGCGCCGACATGACGTCGGGCATAAACTCTGCCCTCCTTGGTCCACACAAACCTCCACTTCTGTTCATCTCCTAGCTTACGCGCCTTCCCAAACAAAGCCCTGTTTAGCTTCGATAGCCTCTCATTGACAAAAAGCTTCATGGGCACATGGGGCGGGAGGCCGAGATCAGCAGTGGTGGCGCCGCGGCGGACGCGGGCTTGCTTGATGAGATCGTCCCGTAGCGAGCGTCGCGCTAGTCGTACCACAAAGGGGCGCGGGCGGGGCGGCACCCCTCCGGGCGGCGTCTGGGAGGCGCTTGGGGCCATCGCGATACACGCTCACCAGGTCGCGCTCTTCCAAGGCCTTGCCGAACTTCTGCGCCACCAGCATCACAACGTGGCCGAGTGACTCCTCCTCATACTCAGATACGCCGGTGATGTCGACATCGCTTAGCATGTCTGTTCGGTCTCTGTCACGGACCTCCGTCTTGAGTTCAGCGATCTCCTCCCGTAGCGCGGACACATCCTGGGAGTCGGTAGGTAGACTCTGCACAGATCGCAGTAGCTCGATCTGGGATTTCAGGTTCTCATTTTCAGACTCAACTGTTGTAAGTCTGGCGGTCAAACTAGATAGCTCCGTATGCAGTTTTAAAAACGCTTGGTTTATTTCACAACTTAACGATCGCTTGATGCTTTCAAGTTTCGTGTCGAGTAACGACGAAAACTGCTCAATATTTATGGCAGGAGAGTTTTTTATTTCGTCACAAGACATATTTGTGACATCAGTAGTTGACGTGTACAAAGGTCTCCGTTACTCCAGGCGGAATGACCCGCAGTGTGAGAGGGACGGAATCGGGGAAATATGTCAAAATGTCGGTTTTAAATTGATAAAAATTTAACTAAAATAGCTATGGAAATTTCTTAGATTATACAAACACTAGATACTGCGTCAGTACTGAATGACAGCGGTGAAAACAGGCCAACTTTAGCATGCTAGTGTGCGTGTCGACATGTTGGAACGCTCGCGACTTGTTAATCTGTGTGCGTGTCAAATGTTGCCACAAAAGCAATACTACCGGAAAAAGTAGGGAAACTGTACAAGTTGGTGGATTACCTTCGATCATTTATTCTACAGTATAACCTAAATAAATAAACTTGGTGAATAAACGAAACTCATTTTAACCATATTATGTTAGCTGAATTTCGGTTAAGTACGCAACTATCTATTTTTTATCTTCACAGATTTAACTTAAATATCTATCTTTGGTGTAGCTAATGGTATGGTATGTATGACTAATTTGGTACTACATAATGTATAATATTCATAGGCACTACATAATGCATAATATTCTCAAGTAATAAACTAATTCATATAGCGACTTGTTGTATTTATTTAATCCTTTTTCAATAGGTAGCGTCAAAAAAAGACCCCACCTTACATGCGCAGGGTTTTTCAGGCCCATCTTTTAATTGGAAATGCAGTAAGAGATGTGAAATCAGACTTCTAAATAATAAAAATGGCTAGTCTTAAGATTAATTTCGAGCTCGGCTAATGTCCGAAGTCATTTTCGTTTGTGATAACGGATGTCATCTTTAATCGACTAGATTGCACATTAGCCAATGCGTTTCGGTTAATGTTGGACATTAGTTAGCTAATGTTAAAAACGAAGTATTCGTGCGACTGCGGGGAGCGGGGTGAGGTAATTTTATTCAGATGAGAAAGCTATTTCTAATATCAGGTCAAAACACTGCGGTAGCTTAGGTGAAGAGTAAAGGGGGTGAGAGAAAAAAACTATAATAAGACGAGATATGTATTTTTTGTTGTTCTTACGTCCCTTCGCTCACCCCCTTTATCCTTCACCTAAGCTACCGCAGTATTTACGGCTACATCCCACATCATCACTTATTCCAGAGTATTAGCCTAGGTATACTGAAAAATAAACTTAAGTTTAGTCGGCTAATGTCAAACATATTTTCTCACCCATCTTTAGCCTCAACAGCGTCGAGGCTAAACTGCAGTTTAGCCGACTAATGGTGAAATCATTTATCGCAATGAACATTATTTCGGACGGCCGACGCTCGAAATTAATCTTAAGACTAGCCGGCTAAACTTAAGTTTAGTTTCACACCTAGCTTTAGCCGTAACATATACATCATTTATTACATTATTATGTTTTAGTTGTACTTGTGTGTTGACTCCAGCCGGATTCCCAGATATAGATTTTGAAGCAAATCGGACTAGTAACTACGAAGTATGACTGAATTTGGTCACAACTGTGATTTTGCCACCCCGTATGGAAAAAGGCGATGCTAGTTTATCACCTCATGTTCAAAAGCACTTAGGTGCGAGCATAGTTGTAATTTGTGGGGAAATTTTGCATTGAAAAACTGGCAACACTAATAAAACGTAAAGTGTGAATCATGTGAAATCAACAAGAAATTTACTTGTTAATGTAATGTTTTACGAAATACAACGAATTTAGGTTGACTTCCCGATGAAATGATGGCTTGTGATTTGCTTTTATTCGTCCTCTGTAATTTCTACACACTTTAATCGCACAGCAAGGCATTTTTTATCAAATTTTGATGACTTGTGAAACTGTACAACGCGTGCGTCTACAATGTCAGCTCAAAGCAGACTGTTTGAATGGCGGCCCACAGTTGTGCGCCTTATTTTTCTACGCAATCGCGAAAGTGACACTCCGTCTATAGAGTAAATAGTCTAAGGGAAATTTATATGACAGTTAATTAACGTATTGTCAAAACCCTTCTAAATAAATATTTTTGGATTCTGTGTGCTATTTCAATGTGTCAGAAAATAAAAAAGTGTAAATTTAGACCTGAATTCAATAATTATTTCTATGGAGCGAAATTCCTCCAATCGCGTTTCTATTATTACAAAATCTAGCAAAAGGTCCCAAAATTGTTATGTTAATTTATTTAACTTGGGACTTCTTTTGAACAGCAGAGAATTAACTTCAATAAGTGTCGATTTTGTCGATATATCACTATAAGTCCGGGACCCTAAAAAGACCCTAAAAGTGAGCCATAGTATTTCGAGTGAGTGGCACAGTTATGCGTATTTAAGTAGCCCCGCCTCTCTCCCTCTCTTTCTCGCATAGGGTAAGTAGGGCCTTACCTTATGCGAGACAGAATGAGCTCCGCTGCACCATCAGGGACAGTCCATCACTAAATATTAGGTCCTTACATATGAAATTGGCGTTTTGTATGGAGAAATTGAAGTTATAGTGCGACATAAAAGAGTAGAAAATAATTAAGGGCGCCACCGTCTTTGTATGTAGTTGTTTTAGCCGAAATTAGACAGACTACAGACTCACCTCTGGACGCGGAAGCACTTTAGTTCCGGCAGTTCCGTTTTCTACTCTTTTAAGTCGCACTGTAACTCAACTTTCAGTACAAACATTTTTGTATTTTTTTTAGGAATGACGGATCCTAATTTAATAAACTTTATGTGTATGAATGAAACAACATTTAGCTTACAGAAAATTCAATATAATTTTTGAAAAGTGTCAGCTGTAAAAAAATATTACGAATATTATCATGAAAATGGATGACATTTAGGAGGCACTGATTTTGAAGATAACATTTTAGTTATCAAACTGAAAATTAAAAGAAAATTTAATAAGTAGATGTAACATGTTGAAATTAATATTAAAACAATAAAAAAAAACAGGAAATATCTATTGAATTACTCGAATTATGAACTCCTGAATCTGTAAGAAAAATTCGCCAATTTCATAGACAACCAATATATTCCAAAACCGGCTAAAGATGCACTTGGTATCTCTTTATTAGTGTATTATATAGTTTATATATTTTGATAAAGAGCTCCGTAGTCTTATGGGTTTCACGCTTGCTTATCACACAGGAGATGCAGGTTCGATTCCTGACCATGTACCAATGAGATAATTAATTTATCTTAAGTACATTGTATGGACGTTCTAACGGTGAAAACATCGTGAGGAATCCTTTATTACTCCGTAGCTGCGGCGATGGGCTAGCCCCCTGTCACGCAAAATGGAGTATTGAATAACGGGCGCAAAGTGGGCACAATTATCCCTCTGCCACCCTGTATGGGAAAAGGCGTGACGCTATGTCATGTGATGTTATATTTTGATACCTTGTATTTAAGAAATTGTGTATGCAAGCTATTTTTAGCAATGAGGTTTATCACTATCAGTATGTATTGTTAGCAGTATATATATAGTATATATTACTGGTAGTACTTAAGGGCTGAACATAGGCCAATGGCATTGAGAATTAGACAAAGAAAACAAATACCCGTCGCATCGCGTCGAAGCAGACTGACGCATGCGACATGAGACCGAGAAAATTATAGAAAATATTACTAAACTCCTGTATTAATAACATTAAAAATAAAATAAAACAACCAAAAATTTTTCCTTTTTTTACCTATTTTTGCGTGTAAGTATCATATAGGAAACTGATTTCGTCTCCGAGCGCTTGTTCATTTAGTTGAATAATAATGCAATACGAAAAATATTTTTAAGTACATATTAAATATAACAGATATCCGCTAATTTTAAAAGTCCGTTCTTATCTCTAATAGACCTTTTATAACATATATTTATCCTACATTTTTATGTTGTCTAGTTTAGCCTAGAATTGAAGCTAAAGATGCATTTCTGGCCATATTTAATCCCTTAAAGTTTTATTGTAAGCGCTTCTTCCCCCGCTCAACCATCACCTTTCCTACCCATCAGGGTTTGCTGGAAGAAATATCTTGTTAGAGATAAGCTCGCCTTTGTGTAGGTTTTTTTCTATGATAAGTTATCTGTTTGCGTATTTTGTGTAGCACAATAAAGAAATTGCTAGGTCACAATTCGCTCAGAGCCAAAGAATTTTTCCGCGGACGCGCTTAACTAGTAAGTACTTACTCGATATTTATTAATCATCTCAGAAAGCCATTAATCAAAATAACATTATAATTAGAAAGATACCATGACTGAGTTGAGTGATGGCTGGCATGTTGTTTCGTCACAAGACAGCGGGAGTGCTATGTGTGATGGCTACCGTACTATTTGCTACTGGTAGTGTAAAGGTACCTGCAGATACGACCTATATGGCGCAGAGGTCCCGGGTTCGATCCCCGGCTGGGGGTAAAGAAAACGAAAATTGCCTAAATAGTCTTGGATGTTTGTTTGTACGTGTGATGTTTATACGTCGCTATTTCTGGTACCCACGACACCGGGTTTCCTAGTGTGGGGCCAGAATGTATGTAAATGTTTATGTTTATATGTGGTCAAAGTAGCCAAAACAAAAAAGGCCAAACCAAGGAAAGGATTAATGTTTTGGATTATATTTTACTGTTTACTGAAAGCAGTAGAAAGTTACATTCAAAAAATAAAATGGACACTGTGGGAGGAGAAGGGCGTAGAAACTCCCACAGATTGATTTTTAGATCTCATTTAAAAATTGCTTGTGCCTAACTAATACAAATGGTATACTATGAATAATCATAACTAATAGGAATAAATAAATATAAAATTATTAACAGCAAGGCCTGTGTTGAGCCGTGGTTGAGCCAGATTAACCCCATACAGTACCGTCACATAAGTAATCTTTAACATTGTTATTTAAAAATAAAAAAACATCTATTTTATACTAAACTACACGGGGTCTCCTCGCTCCGCTCCGCTTCGGCTCCAGGTCGTATTATAACGTTGTGTATTAACAAACCTATGTTAAGTGAAGTATCACATAAATAGATACAACTATATTATTAACCAGTCAGCTTTGGTTACATAAACCCAGGCTACCTATTTAGTAGTCTGTGACCTAGGTATGGCAGGTTTCTAGGGCTCCGTGCTCTTCTCGCTTGCTTCTCACGCAGGAGATGTAGGTTCAACTCCCGGTGCGGACAATGTACCTACCATCGAGATATGTAGTTCATCTTAAGTACATTATATGGACGCTCTAACGGTGATGGCAAACATCGTGAAGATACGTTCAGTACTCGTTTTTCTGTCTTCGGATAGGCCACGGAGATCTCACACTCGGTCACTACTTACAACTCCGCAACATAACACTGCCGCTTATGAGAATGGGTTCAGACTACGAGCTATCAGTCTCTAAAACAAACTCCCCAGCGCCATCAGAGACAGTCCGTCAATTAAATCTTTTAAAAGTCGTTTGAAAGAACACTATCTTTCTCTTCCATGATAAGTATTAGTATATATTTGTATCTACTATTTATGTATATGTTACATATTTAAATATAGCATTATTTTTAGTATTATGTAGATTGTTAAGTAGTTTATATTTTTTTACTAACATTTTTATTGTTGTGCACATAGTTCTACCTTTAGTTTCTTTTTTTCCTCTCCATCTAGGTTTGCTGAAAGAAATCTCTTTTTAGAGATAAGCTCGCCTTTGTACATGTTCTTCCCTTTATATTTGCTTTATTTTTACCGTTTTTTTCATAGCTTCGGCGATGGGCTACGCTCCTGTTACGAAAAATGGAGTATTAAATAATTAAATACTACATATATAATTAATTGACCCAGCGACCGAAGCGTCTCCATTTGAGGCTTGGGAAAAAATGCTTTCGTATGTCCGGATGTGAGTCCAGATGTTTTCCTCTACGGAACGCATTTCTCAACTGAATCTCGTGAATTTTTGTGAGCAGGTACGATAATTAAATTGTTTTTTTTTTTGTTGATTCATTTTGCATATTTTTCAAAATGGCGGAGAAGGGGGTTTTTTTTTTAAATCGCTACAGTCCAAACAGCTTGACGGATTTCAACAAATGAGGTGTCGTTGGCTTTATAGAGACCTTGAGAGTAACAGGCTATACACAGTCAGGTCATAAGTTCTGTCACACAATAAAAACTTTTGAATTTAGAACGCTGGCCACAAAAAAGTTTATTGAATTCGAATTTCGAATTTTTCATGAAAATAAAAATGTGTACTTTTTAGAATTTTCCTCATTTTTAAATATGGAGTGGACACTTAAAGAAGACCGTGTCGCAGTTATTGCGTTGCATCGTTGCGGTTACGCGCCAATTCAGGTTTTCGACTTACTGAAAAATTTGAATATAACCAAAATATCCGTTTATCGTACCATAAAACGATACAATGAAGACTCTAGTGTAGATGACAGGTCAAGAAGTGGTCGCCCTCGCTCTGTTAGGACTCCAGCAGTGATAAAAGCTGTGAAGGCGCGAATTCAAAGAAATCCCATACGTAAGCAGAAACTGTTGGCCCTTCAGATGGGGTTAAGCAGGACCACGGTGAAAAGGGTGTTAAATGAAGACTTAGGGCTTAGGGCATATCGAAGAAAAACAGGACATCGTTTGGACGCTCGTTTAATGGACCTGAGACTGAAGAGATGCCGCGCTTTGTTGAAGCGGTACGCGGGAAAAAAACATCGGGAAATTCTTTTTTCGGATGAAAAAAATTTCACCGTGGAAGAGAGCTACAACAAACAAAATGATAAGGTGCACACACAGCAGTGAAGAAGCGAGCAACCGTATTCCGCGTGTCCAACGAGGTCATTTTCCATCCTCGCTCATGGTTTGGTTGGGAGTCTCTTATTAGGGCTTAACTGAGGTACATTTTTGTGAGAAAGGCGTAAAAACGAATGCAGTTGTGTATCAAAATACAGTCCTCAAGAACCTTGTGGAACCTGTTTCTCATACCATGTTTAATAACAGGCACTGGGTATTCCAACAAGATTCGCGCCAGCTCATAGAGCGAAAAGCACACAAGACTGGCTGGCGGCGCGTGAAATCGACTTCATCCGGCACGAAGACTGGCCCTCCTCCAGTCCAGATTTGAGTCCGTTAGATTACAAGATATGGCAACACTTGGAGGAAAAGGCCTGCTCAAAGCCTCATCCTGATTTGGAGTCACTCAAGGCATCCTTGATTAAGGCAGCCGCCGATATTGACATGGACCTCGTTCGTGCTGCGATAGACGACTGGCCGCGCAGAATGAAGGCCTGTATTCAAAATCGCGGGGGTCATTTTGAATAAACTTTATTACCATAAGAATCTATGTTTTATTAAGTTCATTTTGCTATATAAATGTTTACATAAATAATAAACATGTCTAAATTATTTCATATTGCACATGTGACAGAACTTATGACCTGACTATGTATAACTTTAGTCAAAAATCTATAGGTTGAGTTCTAGAACCATAGTTTACAAAGTAATTGGTGCGGCTACTCTTATAATCCATATACGTAACCAGGTGCATACATAAGTTTGTATGTGTTATTAAAAGAAAGTGTCTCTCGCGAGTTCTACAGCTCACAGAGCCACTAGTAATAATATTAATTATATATACAGGCATGGTTTTAGAACAAATCAATTATGGAACATTTGTATCAGATGATTTAAGCAGCGTCCGAGGTACATGCTCGCTCGTGACTATACAGTACGATCCTGGAGCGGCAGACACGTCCACACGCACGGCACAAACGTTGTGTCCCTGCTGATGCTGCTGGTGCGTGCGGACTGGGTGGTGGAGCATGTCGTTTCGCTCTTTTACAGCCAGAGCATCGCAGCAGGCCTTGTCGTGTGCTGTGCGACCTTCCGCGACGACTCTCCTCCAAGTTTCTCGGACAGCGCTGACCTCTTCCCACCTGTTGGCTTCGATTTGAAACGAAGACATGTCGCTCTGGACACAATCCTTGAAACGCAACAGGGTTCGTCCGACAGGGCTCTCGGCCTGCGCGACTTCACTCAGGAGAGTTTGCCGAGGCAAACGAGAGTGCTCCAATGCACATGTCCGAGCCACCATCTCTGTTTTAGCATGGCGGTGACGCTTTGCAATTATGCGGACTTGAGCACTTCCTCGTTTGTGATGCGGTTCCTCCACGTTATGTCGAGTATGCTCCGAAGACAGCGCAGTTGGAAGGTGTTTACTCGACGTTCGTATTTAGCGTGTTTTGCTTGATTATGTTAAGACGCTCATTAGAGCGTCTCCATTTTTGTGCTATTTGTCAATTGTCAATTGTAAGACGGGCTGGTTTCCGCAACTCGACGACGAAAGCGCCTATTTTGCGTGTGGGTGGGAATGCGACATCATTCGAGCCAACCTAACTCCTCCAGGAACGCCAGCAGGCCCTTTACGTTACCGACTATCCCTGGAAGGTCCCTCGATTGACCGAGGTGTTTAGCCCTGTAGTCCGCTACTCCTGTGCACTCCATGAGGACGTGAGCAGCCGTTTCTTCTGCCTCCAAGCAGGCTCTGCAAAGGGGGCTGTCGGTAACACCTAGGACATATAGATGTTTATTAAAGAAACCATGGCCAGTAAGTGCTGCAGTCACCAGTCGCATGCGCGGCCTACTAAGTCGAAGCAAGGTCTTAGCCAGCCTAGCGCTAGGGGACGGCAAGGCCAGCTTAGCCTGCCTGCACTCCTCATGGTTTGTCCAAAGAGTGGCATGATCATTCCTGGTCGACTCTCTCAGAAATGTGCGTACCATCTTGAAGGGAAGAGGGATGATAGGTTCGGGACCATACGCTGTCAAGCTAGATCCTTTACGCGCCAACTCATCCGCTGCATCGTTACCTCTTGATCCGCTGTGTCCTTTTATCCATTGAAGGATTACGCGGTTATGTTGACATACCTCCATTAGTCGTTTGTGACACTCGTAGATTAGCCCTGAGTTAATAGTGTTGCTATTTAGGGCTTGTAAGACGGCCATGCTATCCGAGAGTATTCGAATGGAGGAATCTCTTACCTTTCTCGATGCTATGGCATTAGCGGCCGCGATGATGCCCATGCATTCAGCTTGAAAGACAGTATTATGGGCACCCAGTGGAATGGCTATCTTGATGTTTAGGTCCTCCGAGAAGGTGCCTGAACCAGTGCCTGCTTCAGTTTTTGACCCATCGGTAAAAATTCTGAGCTCTTTAAGGTCGAGCCCCTCAACCCGATGGTCTTCATGTAACTGTATATTGTATTTTTTGTCAAAAACAAATTGTTTAGGGATTCTGTCACTGCAAGCCATAGAGATGGGAATTTTTTTGTAAACTTCCCCTAGGATGGCGGTGTGTGAGGTCCTGTTTTTCCTCCAAAGTCCTAAGGTGTTGAGTCTCACCGCAGATGACGCGGCCTCCTGCTTAATATACAGCTGGAGTGGCGGAAGACACAGCATGGCCTCCATTGCTGCTGTTGGAGTAGTTCTCATACTACCTGTAATAGCCATGCAGGCCAGCCTTTGGAAGCTTTGGAGTTTGCTTACCATTGTGGTTAGTTTGGTCCTGGTCCACCACACCACAGCTCCGTAGCAGACAAGAGGACGGATCACCGTCACGTACAGCCAAAGAATGATGTTGGGAGAAAGTCCCCACTTTTTCCCCACCATTCTCCGACACTGCCAGAAAGCAATACTCGCCTTCTTTAGTTTGTTGTCAATGTGGCTACTCCAGTTGAGCTTGCTGTCCAAGGTTATGCCCAGATACTTCACCTCAGTTGCTAGCTGGAGTTCCGTTCCAAAGAGCTTAGGTAGGGTATACCTACCAAGAGCCCTATTGTTAGTGAACATGACCATTTCCGTTTTTGTTGGGTTAACCGCCAGGTCATATACTAGACACCAGCGCTCCACGATGCGAAGAGCTGTTTGTTTAAGGTTGCACACTGTGCTCGCAAATTTACCTGTGATGAGGATTACCAAATCGTCGGCGTATCCTACGGTGTTGTATCCATTAGCGTTAAGCTTGGTAATCAGGTCGTTAATGACCAGATTCCACAGAAGCGGGGAGAGCACTCCTCCCTGCGGGCATCCCCGCACTACCTCCGCCGACAGGGACTCACCAGCTAGACGCACGATACGTTTATTAAGCATGTTTGTGACCCAGTTGTTTACAGCTGTTGACACTCCATGCCTTGTTAGAGATGCACTTATACTGCTATGCTGCGTCTTGTCAAAGGCACCTTCTATATCAATAAAAGTTCCAAGACAGATGCATTTGTTTTGAATCGCCTCTTCAATTGTGGATACAACTGCATGGAGAGCCGATTCAGTAGACTTACCCAAACTATATGCATGCTGATTCTTGTGTAAGGGTATATGTTTTAACGCTCCATCTCTCAGGTGTCTCTCGCACAAACGTTCGAGAGTCTTAAGCAAGAACGAGGTGAGACTAATCGGCCTGAAAGATTTAGCGTTAGTGTAGTCGCTCCTTCCTGGCTTCGGTATGAAAATTACGTTTACTACTCTCCACCTTTTGGGAACGTATCCGAATCTAAGACATGCTTTCATGATTCGGACCATTATATTGATGACGGGTTCCCCACCCCACTGTAGAAGTGCTGGGAAGATTCCATCTGGTCCTGCTGATTTAAAAGGTTTAAAGCTATTAATGGCCCATCTCACCTTGTCAGCCGTGATAATATTATTAGTTATGTCTAAGTGGTCGACAGCTTCATGGTGAACCTCTTCCGGCCACACAATCTCTTGAATAGTTCTACTTCCGGGGAAGTGAGTTTCCAACAAGAGACTGTGTGTTTCTGTGGTGGAAGAGGTATATGTTCCATCGGGTTTTTTAAGCGACCCTAGCCTGGAGGTGCCTTGTTGAGCTAGGTTTCAATGTCGCTGCAGAATTTCCTCCATGAGTTGCTGCTTTTGAACCGTAGTCGTTTCTTGTACTTGGATTTGGCATCTTTGTAGTTGTCCCAATCCTCATCAGCACTGGTGTTCATCGCCCTGTTTAGCAGTCTTCTGATCTTAGCACGCATCCTATCTAGATCAGGACCCCACCAAGGCTGCCCCTTGATGTTGGTAGGCGCTGGTGTGCTAGGTGTGCTGGTGTCTAGGCCCTTCCCTTGCAAAGATTGCTTGGGTGGTTTACCCTTTCGACCAACCGTCGTCCAGGCGCTGGCGAAATGCTCGGCGATGTTTGTCGAATGGCTCCGCGCACCGGGTTGCCCCGTGGCCCTGCCTCTCGACTCACTTTCGGGCTTTTTGCAGCTAACCTCCACAGTGGAATCACTACCGGTTTGCACCGGTAGGTCACTGATGGTGGCAGTGCGCCCAGTTAAGGCTTGAGGATCTGCCGAGGCAGATTCTCGCACCTGTTTGGAGATGCTTGCGGTTTTCACCGCTGGAAGCGTTCCAGATGGAATTTTTGACCTGACACGATCCATAGTCAAATGTAAAGAGATTCGTCTACTCGATTTCCCACCCTCCACGGAGCCCGCACAATTGGGAGCGCCTACTCGCTTGGAACAGCTTTCAGTCGCTAGGAGTACCGAGTAGATATAGGAGCATAGGGCTGGTACTTGGCGCGACATCGGGAGCTCGCTTCTGTGGACGATGGGAACCAAGGTGTCAGCGACATGGTCCCACCGCCGTAGTCACCGAAGCTTACCCCGTCAGCATGGCCCATCCCACCGCTTTGACTGACGCCTTAGCGGACCCTACACCCCTAGCCGTGGCCCTCTGACGGGATACTTGGCCGTTACCCCAACCCGCGGCCACGGGCGAGGCTACCGTTTTGCCTGAAATCCAGGCAAAACGGTAGAGAGGGAAAGAGGAGGTGAAAGAGGGCGTGTTTCCTTACGAAGCTAAATCCACAGCAACGCTCGGCTCAACCCCCCAGGACCCCTTCATCCTGGCCTACGGTGATCAACTGCGCAGACCACAAGACGCAGGTGAGTGAAGATAGTCTGCCGGGTACACCCACCTTAACCGACAGAACCGGAGGGACTTTTAGCCATCAGCTAGTAAGAGGTCCGGGGACCAGTCACTAGCCGCTGTTACCAGGGTGCACCAGGAGGAAGCAGAAGTTATGCAGTCGGACGTATCCTTCTGCATCACTTCAGCACCCCCACACTAGGAGGTAGTCGCTCAGAACACCCTATTTTTGTGCTATCATGAATAAATCTTTGAACTGAACTGAACTGAACTGCGTAGGACGTCCAGGTTTCTGGTCCGTACAAGAGCTTGCTGAGGACTCAAGCTTGGTTTACAAGCATTTTGGTCCTCACTGTAAGATGTTTGTTATCCCATACCTTTGTACGCAGCTTCCCAAACACAGCCGATCGCGATGCGAGAATCGATCTCCACGACAAGTGAAACATCGCTTGACACATGCGACCGCAAGTAGCAAAAGCTGTCAAATACCTGTGAGGTAAAATACTTTCTTTTTATTTATCTTCCGTAACCGAGAGGCATTTCTATGAGGCGTCTACTAGCTAAGTGTACACGCTCCGCTACACACGAAGTGACCATCGATCGATTTGACGCGCGGGTTATCTCAAATTCCGATCTTCTATTGTTTATTTGTTGGTATCTCGATGACTTCGCCGCACTCATAATTGACGGATTTGTTGGAGCAAAAAGTTTCTAAATTAGAGATTGGCTCGCCTTTGAAAATGTGTGGTGTTACCACAGAGTCTTAAAAACAAAATACACTGGACAGCAAATAAACCGAGCCACCCGCTACCTAGGCACTCTAATTCGATTTTCTCAAAAACTAAAAAACCTACGTCGGGTTCGAGCCCGGGTACCTGCTCCAACAAGGCTTCCAGAGCTGCGAATCGCAATTGAAGAGGAGTGGAATACAATTCCTCAAGATTTTATCGTCAGGCTCGTAAGGTCGATGAATACAAGGATGCTGGCAAATATCCGAGCAAGGGGAGGGAATACGGAATATTGATCAAAAACTTTTTTTTGATTTTATCTTTGTTTTTGGCTTTAATTTTTTTTTCACTTTATCATTACTAACGATTGTCACGACTGGAAAACGACTCTTCTTTGTAAAATCCTTAATAAACACTGAAATATTGATTAAACCCAATGAATTTCCTTTCATTTTGATCACCATGAAACGCACTTTCTGTAGGTATAACTTTGATAGTTGTAAGTTTTATACTTTTTGAGACAATCGAATCAGAGTTCCTAGGTAGCGGGTGGCTCGGTTTATTTGCTGTCCAGTGTAGTTTGACGTTTGTGTGTTAGAGATTTTACGGCGGCTCAAAATGTGTTGATGGGGACTTTCTGCCCAAAGTCTTCAAGATCAGACAAGAATAAAATAAAGAATTTTACTGAGTGTTTTCCTTGTTTATTAAAAATATAAACGTTGATTAACTACTTCTTAATGACCATATATTCTCCTCTTCTCGTCCAAGATCAAATATGCATGGATAATTAGTCAGTTTTTTTTAGGGAAATTTTAAACTACACATCGATAATACTGATTTGTACAGCACATATACTTATTTTCACAGCAGATATCAGGGCAAAATACTGCGGTAGCTAAGGTGAAGGGTAATAATAAATATCTTTCGTATAAGGTTGAACATGTAAGAACAACAAAAATACTTAAAACTTAAAAAGTTTTTTTGCTGATCCTTATTTGCTGTGAAAATCAGTATTTTTGATGTGCCATTAAATACTAGCCTTTTTATATGGCCCGATCAACACAAACAAACAACGAGGGGTAAGCTTATCGCAGCTCAGGAGATGCAGACAACTGGCTTGGTAAATACACAAATAAATCAATCAAAGCTCAAACGGCATTTCTTACCGATTAAAAAAAACCGGATAAGTGCGAGTCGGACTGGCGCACGGAGGGTTCCGTACCATCTTTACACGCCCATACACTTGGCTTTTTAGGATGTGAACTCTAATACCATGGCATATGGTTTAAAATCATGATGCATTAAAAAATAGGCGAACGAACCAGTTAAGGACTAAAAAAGTGTGCTTTGGACCACACAACTGAAGTAAAACTTCTTTAGCTCTAATGCTTCAAAAATGCATCTATTGCACTGTGTCTGGCTATAAGAGGAAGAGAGAAAGAAAATGTGCGCGCGCACCTCTCGTTCGCCTCGCCCGATCAGACTTTTGAATGAAGATTTGGAGGGGATATTATCTCCTCGAGCACACTTGGGTACTGTAGCACCCAAAAACCCTTTATAGGTTTTAAATTTTATTACCAAGGCATAAGGATCAAAATCGCGACCCATCAACAAAAAAAACGAGGGGTTATAACACATTTCTTGTAAGCCCTTTAAACTTTTTTGTTGCTGCAGCAACATAGAAATACAAATTCTGTGAAAATTTCAACTCTCTAACTAAGTATTACGGTTCATGAGATAAAACAATAAATAAACATTTACATATAGGTAGTCACATACATTGCTTCTTGCCCCACACTAGGACACCCTGTGTCGTGGGAACCAGAAACCGCGACGTCACACACTTATGAACATCCAAGACCTGTTTTTTTTTTACTCCGAGCCGGGGATTGAACCCGGGACCTCTCGCAAGGTAGGCAGAGCCACAACCGCTGTGCCACAGAGGTCGTCAAAGTCGACATACAGCCCGCTGACGAACTGGTAGATGAAAAGATGGACATAATAGGGTCCCGTTTGCCAACCTTCCTTCGGGTACAGAACCCTAAAAAGAATCTTTAAGTTTTCAATTGCGTGTATGTTATAATTATTTTTTGCTGTAACTGCGACAGAAATACAAATTATTTGATAATGTCAACTCTCTATATATTTCGGTTCAACAGATAGAGCCCGCTTTCGGACGGACAGACGGACAGACAGACGGACAGACAGACGGACAGCGGAGGCTTAGTAATAGGGCACCGCTTGGCACCCTTTGTGTACGAAACCCTAAAAACTGTCACTGACGTGTGATAAAAGCCGCAAGCGCAATTTGTCGACACCTCCAATTTAAGTCCACGCAAAAAGCGTCCTTATCTCCACAACAGATCGAGGGGAAAACAGGGTCGATTTCCGATATCAAGATTGTAGGTGTTACACTGTGACTACGGTGTATTTCGATATGAACGAGCATTATTTGTTCAAAAAGTCAAGGAAGAATTGAATCACTTTGCTCTGATACCGGAAAAGGGGAGAGGCGTGACCCGGTTTGATTTTGCCCTAAAATATTTATTCGTTCAATAATTCTTCACGGTTGGCTAAATCGCATCAAAATTTGTTGGTAAGCGCAAATCTTGCAAACGGCTGAAACGATTTGGATTAACTGTCGTAGAGATTTTTCTGAAATTCGCACAGGCAAAGCCAAGAAACCGAATAATCGTTTATTTTAGTATGGGAGTATTTTTTGAGAAGTGAGAGACATCTACTAAGATTCAAAAGTCAGGAAGTCCACGGGGCGTCGAATTGAATCTGATAGATCAGGTGTAAAAATCGGCGTACCACAAGTTTCCATATTAGGCCCTTTATTATTCTTGGTAAAGTCGTATCTTCGAGACCTTTACAATACGGATGAGAATAACCGTAGTCAATTTATTTTCGAAAATATAATGTTTGTACGTAAAAACCTTACAAAATTTTCTAAATTTAGCGATAGCCATAATGTTAACCTAAGAAATTATCACAGAAATCAGAAATCAGAAATCAGATATTTTATTGTGGTACGTAGTTTAAAGTAGATGTTACATAGTATGTTTTGTCCTTACGTCCAGCCGCGAGGCGTACAAATAATACAAATAAACAACAGGTGAGTTAAAAAATATAGGCAACAAACAATACATTAAACCATTACAATATTACAATGATGTCAAAAAAAAAAAATGTCAAATATATTATTATTGTATGTCATATGTAAAATTGTATTTAGTAAAAGGTGATTAAAAAAATTAAAAAAGATGTCAATGGCAATAGTTTAGTAGATATAACATGTCAACACTATGCTAAATATTCACCTACAGAGTAGTATGCTTTATCAGCCAAATAATCTTTTAATCTAAGCTTGAACTTGTTTGGGTTATCTATATTCATAATTGAGACAGGAACCTTATTGTATATTGTCGAGGCCATACCGAATACACTGTTGCTGAACAGTGCAGTTTTGTGTCTGGTAGCGCGTATATTTTTGTTGTTGCGGCGACTCTTCAGGTTTTCGAATAGGGTTGGGTTTATTTTAATAAACATTATTATTTCATATATGTATAAGGAAGGCATTGTTAAAAGTTTATGGCGTTTAAAATATGGTTTGCAGCTGTCTGTTCTTTTTAACGAAAATATAGCTCTAATGCATTTTTTCTGAGACTTGAACGCAATTTCCCTATTTATTCCGTTACCCCAGAATATTATTCCGTATCTGAGTGTAGACACTACGTAGCCGTGATAAGCTGTCAGAACTGCGGTAACATCCACAACTTTGCGGAGCATATACAGTGCATATGAAAACCGGTTTAGTTTTTTGCTGACATTTTCAATTTGCTCTTTCCAGTTTAGTTTATTGTCGATTTGTAATCCTAAAAATTTCGTTGATGGTACTTCGTCAATGTTATTGTCGTCGTGTTTGATAGTTAATGGTATCCGTTCTTTAATTTGTTTAAAGTTCATTATATATGTTTTCTTTAAGTTTATTTTTAAATTATTATGCTGTAGCCATGTTATGATGTCATTAAGTGAATTGTTTATTTCATTTTCAAATATCAAATTATCATTACTTACGTTTTTATAAACTACGGTACTGTCATCAGCAAATAGGATCATAGGGTTTGATGTCGAGTCAACAATGTCGTTAATATAGATCAGGAATAGCAGCGGGCCTAGAACGCTTCCTTGTGGTACACCTAGAGTTACCTTAGAAGGTTCAGATGAGTAGATTTGCTCCATGTTACTTTGGCCACACAATCTCTGAATTTGAGTTATTTGTTTCCGATCAGATAGGTATGATTTTATCAAATCTATAACGTTGCCTCTGACTCCGTATGTGTGTAACTTTTGTAATAATATTTTGTGGTTTACATAGTCGAACGCTTTTGTCATGTCCATATATATGGCTGACACAGGTATTTTATTGTCTAAATTGAAAACTATTTTTCCTATGAAGTCGTATATAGCCAGATTGATTGTTTTGTGTTTCCTAAAACCTTTTTGCTCGGGAACCAGAATATCATTCTTTTCGAAGTAGTTGTATAGGGCGTTATATATTACCTTTTCGAATACTTTGGAAAACACTGGTATTAGGGCGATAGGCCTATAGAAGTTCATATTTTCTTTATCTTCTTTTTTAAATAAAGGCTTGATTATCGACGTCTTCAAAGCATTTGGATACGTACCGAATTCTATGCATAAATTTACGATGTAGCTGATCACCACGCTTATATTATGTACCACATATTTTAATACTTTCGTGCAAATCTCGTCATACCCTGTGCTGCTTGTGTTTTTTAAGGTCATAATTATCCTTGTTATGTCAATAGGATTGGTGGGACTTAAATACATAGAATTTAATTTATTGTATGTCAAGGTTGATTTTAGAGGATGATTACTACAAGTATTGTCTAATGGTTCTGGTATTGTGAAATGATTATTGAATGCTTTTGCTATGTCCGTAGGGTTTTTTATTTTATCCCCATTATGCTCAATTTGCTCTATTTGGTCCCTGGGGTGATTTGGCTTAGTACTATTAATAATATTCCATGTGGCCTTTGACTTATTTTGTGATGATTGGATATAATAGTTATTTTGGGATTTTTGAGTCAATTTTATAATTTTATGCAGTCTTTGGGAATAGGATTTGTAAGTGTTCCTATTTTCGGCGTTTGGTCTTCGTCTGTACTGCCATAGGAGCTCCCTTTTGCGTTTGCTACATTTTATAATACCTTTGGTAATCCATTTTGGCCTTCGTTTACTACTGATTTTAACTCTTATTTTGGGAAAACATAAATCATATAACAATTTGAAAATATCTGAGAACCGATCAAATGCGTCATTAGGATCTGATGTATTGTATACGTCAGCAAAACCCAATTTGCTAAGATGTTCTTTGAATTTAAACATATTTTCGAGACTATAGTCACGCTTCATAGTATACCAGTGACCAAGACTGCTGGTTTTTTTTACTGGACATTTAAGTATTTGTGCAGTGTGGTCTGACAGCGCAAATTCATGCACTTGGCTTTCTGCTCCGCGTATATTGTGAATTATATTGTCAAGGCAAGTACCACTACTCAGCCTTGTGGGTTCTTTGATTGATATTTTTAAATTGAAGCTTAATATAAGTTGTTGGAATCGCTTAGACATTGGACTAACTTTTAAAGTATTAATATTGAAGTCACCTACTATTATAAGATATTTATTATTGCATGCGTATTCCTGCAGAATGTCATAGAGGTTCTCAAAGAATGGATTTAAATCTGTCAAATGATATTTAGGGATTCTATAGATGCACATAATTATTATGTTGTGATTGACGAGTTCAATCGCAGAACATTCTAGTGTATTGGGTATGTTGAAGCGTCGTAAACCGTCAAGATCTTTTGATTTATGTTTATTCCTTACCAATATACATGATCCACCCTTTCTGCTCATGCGTGAATAACATGACGCTAACTGGAAATTTGGAATACATAGTTGATTTTCATCACCTTGCATCATATTATGTTCTGTTACACATATAACATCCACAGAAACGTCATCTCTTTCTAGTTCATCCAAATGTACAGTTAGTAGTTCACACTTGCTTATGAGTCCGCTAATGTTTTGGTGCAATATATTTATTTTTTTAAACACGAAATAACTCTCTATTGCTCTTGTCTCTCTCATTTTCTTTGTCACCTGCTGTTTTATTACTTTTGTTATTATTTGACACTACAGAGTTCGCAGATTTGTCTTTGTCTGATATATTTATGTTACTTGTTGATGTGTCGTTATTTTCATTCAAGTCTGCATCCGTCTGTGTACACCTGTCTATCTGTTCTTTGGAAGCCCGCAGTTGATTGGAAACGTGTCGTTGATTAAGCATGTTCTGATACTTATCTCTTTCGGCGGCATAGTCTTTTTGCAACAGCATTCTTAATAGTGATCTGCTAAGGTTTCTTGTAAAAGTATGTTTTGTGGATTGAAATCTTCCGTAGTTCATATCAAGGAACGAGACGTTGTTGTATTGTTTGCAGATCAGTCTAAGTTCGTAGTTTAATTTGGATTCCTGTAAATTCTTATTGTATGGAATCTCACACACAATGATATTTAAATTCTTGTTAGAATGCAGCCATACTATCATGCTTGACGTAAATTCAAACGGGTTTACTTCATTTATACCACCCATCAGTATCACGTAATCTTGATCAGTTAGTGTTGATATTTCTGCTCTCTCTGCTGTATTTATGTCGCTAAGTCTAGCTCCGGCCTTCCAGAAACATGTCACTAAGAATTTAGGTCCTACTAGGGTCTGAAGCGCATTTCTCATCCCTCCACTTTGTTGGTCGCCAATTATTATAATTTTCCTCTTACGTTTTGGTATTTTTGCGTCGACCTTAGTCTCATTGTTTGCTTGTGTTGTTTTGTCTTTCTCACTTTGTTTTGTTTCTTGGGGTTTATTTGCTTCCATATATAAGTCCAATGTACGTTCTTCTTGCTGTATGATTTCATTATTTGTCTTTCCAATCTGAGTTGTTATTTTTCCCTTGTTGTTGGCCTCATCGTTTGTTTTCGTAGTTGTTTCAGCGCTTGCTTTCAGTGTGTTCTTGACGTTAGGATCCAGCGAGGGTCCAGGGCTAGTCTCCACCATGGTTTCGATAATCGCTTCTGTAATTTTCTCCGCATTTGTATTGAATTCTTGGTCATTTGTTGGTTGATCTGGATGTATGTCTTCATTCCGTTCTTTTGTTTGACTGTTATCATTGTGTTCTTTTTTGTTTTCGTTAATGATCTTTGATACATCGTCGTCATTGTCTTGTATTGAACTGTTTTGATTTGAATCTCTTGATAAAAAGATCAGTTTTTTGTTTATATTTGAGTCCAACAGTGCCTTTCTGGGCTTTTTTCTTCGTCTTGCTGTTATTGGTGTCATAATTGTTTCAGAAAGTTTAAATGCTTTGTATACTTCGATTAATTTATTAGATTTTTCTATTTCACTTTTCAGTTTCATATTTTCAGTTAGCAGGTTTTCAATCTCCTGTTCTGCTGAATGTAAATCATTTTTTATTTTTTGTATTTCTTCTTGTGATATTACATTTTGACTGATATCACACGATGTGTTGGGTAGGCTCTGGCTTGTAGTTTCGAATAGGGATGAGTTTGGTTCATCACCATACGAGTTTCTCCGGTATCGGGATCTAATAGTAACGAAGTCGGTTTGATCCATATTGGTCGACAATGTAAGATTGCATGCAGTGAAACAAAACGCAATCTTCGTTTGGTGAGTTCCACCACTCGTTGGTTAGACTTTGAAACGCACCTTTAAGTCCGTCAAGTTTGTAGCCGTCCGCAAATGTCACATAACTTGTTTACGATAATAAATAACCGTTAGAATACATATGATGAAAATTATAGGTTATGTTTTCTTAGAAGTCTTTTAGGGAGTGCAGTATTGAGTAATATTATTGGCACACGTAGACTAACCTTCAAAACGTATTCTTGCTGTGATTTCTTTGTGTATTGTCACTGTATTTGTAAATTATTTCGGTTGGTCGTTATGACAGGAAATTCATATTTTATTGCTTCACTGTTGCTTGAATGGTGTGGATAACAATTTTTCACTGAGTTTAACACTTCTCCTTTGGTAGTGAGTGATATTCTTGTATTTCTAGCCACTTCTATAGTTTTATTTAAGCAAATATTACAGAGCTGATGTTGACAAGCTGCAGCGTTCCGAAATCTCTCTAGTCACAGACTAGTTGCATCTCGGTTCAGACTCGAGAAAGTTAGCAATTATTTTAAGGGTCGGCGCATTCTCTACTACAAAAAGATACCTCTGTAGATTTTGAAATTGCCATTTGAGCAATTTAAAAACCATGCAAAACCTATTTTTTCGAAAAAAAGGGATATTTTAATGTTCAAGATTACATAAATGACAAGACTATATGGGGTTAATCTAACTCAACACAGATCTCGCTAATTTGTAACAATTTATTACTACGTATTATTTAAAATAATTGATATCGTATTTTTGTGTACTTAAACACAACCAATTTTTAAAAGAGATCTAAAAATCTGACGTATACGAGAAGGGACAAAAACTTGACGTATAGTAAGTAATGTAAATATCTACAGTAATAAAGAAATTCTGACTTTGAATTTGAAGTACAAGATTGCGGCGGACATCGGGGGCACTTGGGGGGGGGGGGGGGGGGGGGGTTGGTCCGCATCCAATTCGAAATTTGAATTTTGTTTTTTCCTCTTAAGTTCAAATTGGGCAGTTCCCTTGTAACGCTTTTGCGAAGCTGCAGCCACGGACTTATTTTATGAGCTGGCCAAGTATGTAAAAGAGTGTGTACGTTGTATAGCTTCGGCGAGTGGCAAGTCCGCTGTCAGTAATAGAGTATTGGCCAAAGGAAACGACAAGACAAGCAGAGATGTGACTTGCGTGAGATACAAGTATCTGAAATACAGATACAAGAAAGGTTTTTTTCAAAAATAGTATGAAATGTTCCCATAACATCTGTGAATATTATTTGAAAGTGACTGACCCTGTACAATTTTGAGAAGTGTCCAGGAAAACGTAATAAATAAAAAAAATATATATATAAATATAAAACTTTTTTTTTTAAAGATAGGCTAAAGGTTATATACCAGAGGTTGACGTGTCCGAATCGCAATTATATTACACAATGTAAAATCGCGGAAATCTCAGTTCATTCGTATTTTTTACTATTTTGATACTAATTAGGAATTAGGAATTCGATACCTACTGACAAAAGAAAAAGAAGAATAAAATAAAATATTCACAATAAACATAAATGGTTTTATTTTTGAGAAAAGCACATACATACACGCTTCGACCATAAGTGCCATCCTGGCCTCGTATCATATCATACTCGTCCAGGATGGCTTACTTACTGGTCTCTCCTGTAATTTACTATTACATATTATATCTGAAATATTTTTTAAATGAATTTTGTAAGTATCTTGTATCAGAATAGGTCAGGTACATTATTTTAGTATCTTAGTATTTTACGTTGTTTTCTAAAATACATTTATTAATTAATTACTGCTTTTTAACAAGCAGGTATTGAAACACATCAGCATAATTATAACCCATTTTTTTTTATGCAACCCGTGTTTCTGTGGAGCGACTCTTTTCTTTTGGGGGAGAATCAAATAACAGAAAACATACCGGTAAAATAATTGAAGAACTGGTTTTTCTTTCTCAATTTTGATTGAATTTGAATAAAATTATGTTACTTAATTAATTGAAATAAAATACATTTTCGGCCTGTGCCCAGCGATCGGGAGATGTGGGCCGATGATGATAACTAAACGGCAGGATTGTCGTAGGCGTGCTGTATCAAGATTTAAGGTGTCTGTCGGAGAGTACAGTAAGTGACAAAACTCTGCGAGTGGCAGATTGACAGGTGTTAGCTGAAAGGCGATGACTGGGGATGGGAATAGGCATATCGATATACTGGGCTGTATCTTCTAATAAATAAAACAAAGTCGGGTAAGTTGCACCACTTATAGCTCAAGAATAGCCGGATCGATTTTATTGGAATAGTTGACGGCAAAAACTGTACAAAAAATATTTTTTATATAAATTAGGTTTAGAACTCCGCCATCTTGAAAAGGCGGTATGCAGTTCGCGGGGTCAGCTAGTTGTTCACAAAATAAAGGTTAAGGGAGATTTTTAAATATTTGTTAGAAACATTATATCATTATCATTCTGAACAGCCTTCAGCTTGAAACAGACTTGATCAGACAAACATAATTTTTCACGACGCCTTCTGTAGCGGGCGTAGTGGCGGATGTTCTACTTTACAAGCGAGAGTTCTCGGGTGCGAATCCCGGCTGAGAAGAGGAAATAAAATATCCTGAGTCTTGGATGTTTATATGTTTGTGACGTCACCGTTTCTGTTGTTGTGTGTTTCTTCCCACACGAGAGCCGGCGAGACAGCACCACTTCAACTTATGTATCGAATCAAACATCGATAGACGGTGGGGAACATCACTAGTTAGCACCAGTCGGCGGCGTTTGATCATCGGCAGCTAGTGAGGTGACAGTCTTTCCTTTAATCGGCTTATAACTTAAATTATTTATTGTAAGCTACTCGATCTTGTATTGGTTTAAGTGCTGATGCTAGAATAATATTGTAAGTAGTATTTTAGGGACTATTGACTAACGTGGACAAAACTATGCCTCTGGAATCCCATATTGACAACCTCTGTGGCGCTGATGTTGTGGCTCTGCCTACCATGCGAGAGGTCCCGGGTTTGATCCCCGGCTGGGGATACAGAAAAAAAAATCCCCAGGTCTTGGAAGTTTGTATGTATGTGATGTCGCTGTTTCTGGCTCCCACGACACAGGATATCCTAGTGTAGGGCCAGAAACAATTTATGTGCCTGTTTGTAAATGTTTATGTTTATGTTTACATGGGAAATGACTAAGGGCTGTATACGCGTAATATTGGTAAATCAAATGTAATATTCCCTGGGTGGCACGGAAGACCAGCGTTGCGACATCTCCCAGATGCCGTAACATATGCTGAGTGGTGACCTTTTGTGGGCTGACATGACAGCACCATTTATTGTAAAATATTATTTCGAATCGTTATTAAAATACTGGTCAAACCATTGCTAGATTTAAGTTTTTTTGTTATTTTTTATAATTTTTTTCATTTATGCATGTTTGTAATTTTTTAGTTTAAGTCTGTTTGTTTTGTTTTTAATTTTTTGGTGTATATGATGTTGGTGCAGTTGAGTTAGTTCCCAATAAATTTATTTTCTTTCTTTCTTTCTAATAATTTCCTGAATCATCATAAGACAATTCAAGCACAAATCGCTATTGTCAAATGCCCCTCTTTAAAACTAATCCCGGGAAAAATATGTTGTGAAGACATTATTTTCATTTGTTAGTTACTACATATGTCATACGAGAATAAAAAAGTTAATAAAAAGTTTTACCTAAAACTTAGCTAAAAGTAACATCGATCTAATTATTGCGTCAATAAATAGGTTTTCAAAAGGGAAATATTAAACTGCACATAAAAAATACTGATTGGCACAGCAAATGTCAGGGCAAAATGCTGCGGTAGCTTAGGTAAAGTTTGGTTATCCTTCGTGTTAGGTTGAACATGCAAGACCAACAAAAAACACTCAAAACATAAACTTGAGGACACATAAAATATTTAAAACATAAAATGTGTTTTTGCTGATCCTTTTTTGTTGTGAAAATCAGTATTTTTGATGTGCGATTAAATACTATCCATAGTTTTGAGAGTATGTAAGATTCTTTTCGAGTTTTGAATTATTTGAAATTAAGAAATAATTAATTATTTTTAACAATAAATAAAGAACACACAACTTTCGCACAGTTCTGCCGCAGCGACATGCATATCATGGTGCAGTGTGAGCTGTTATGAACTTTATTTTTTATATGATTGTGTCCAAAACTCAACCACAACAAATCGAGTGGCAAATTTTACCGATGCTCGAGCCGCACTCGTGACTTTACTGGCCGATTCTGGAGCGGCAGAATCGGCGCACGCGCCGCCCCACATGTTGTGTCGCTGGTGCGTGCGGACTTCGTGGTGGTTCTTCGTTTTGCCCTTTTTTCACCATCAAACAGCACTGCGTGAATGGATGAAAAATTAGTTTACTATAACGTTCGATATTACAGCGCTTCGTATCAATCTGCAAAAGACCGTACCCACGCTGTAATGTGGTGTCACCATATACGGAGAAGTTACCGAAGGCACAATAATAAATGTCTAATTTCAATACTATTGATTTGAATATTCAACTTTCTATCAGTGTCCGTTTGAATCAAAACCGAGACGCTTATTTCCATACCAGATGGTGTAACGTTGTAAGTTGTAAGTTCTATCATTAACTGGTCTTATTTTAAATTTAAGTAGTAATTCTCTTAATAAAACTACCAAATGAGGCTAGTAATCACAGTATTAATTTTCACGCGCTGTACTAGCAACATTCCACTGTTGACAACTCACTCGCTCTGCTATGATTGGCCCGTTTTAAACTAACTAGCCGTGACCGCAACTTGACTTTGCGGCGCCGGCGTCATTCCGAAAACTCACTCAGCACTATACGCACGTCCGTCCTACTGGCGCTCTGTAACGGTCCCTTTTTACCGTACGCCGACGAACGACTCTAAACAGTAATTACTTACGTTTAATCATAACGTACTACTAGTAGTTACGTTTTAGTTTTGTCTGTGCTTCATATTAACCCCGATTGAGTTCGGGGTTCCTGGCACCTCTTCGGGATCACCGCTTTTCCTCGCTACCCTACGGTTTCCCGGTTCCTGACACCGCTTCGGGCTAACCTGCTTCCCTGCTCCGGCTGCATTCGGACCGTTACTTCTCCGACGTCAGCGGCACTCCGACTACGGCAAAACCCGCAGGGAAGATTCGTTGCTGCGTAACCAGGGTCAGACTACATTTGGAGAACCCACGTTAAATAAAATTTCTTGTTGGCTACCTATTTGGAATCTTTTTATTCCTCTCCAAGTAGGGACGTCACAGTGGCGCCCAACGTGGGGCACTGTGACGTCCCTACTTGGAGAGGAATAAAAAGATTCCAAATAGGTAGCCAACAAGAAATTTTATTTAACGTGGGTTCTCCAAATGTAGTCTGACCCTGGTTACGCAGCAACGAATCTTCCCTGCGGGTTTTGCCGTAGTCGGAGTGCCGCTGACGTCGGAGAAGTAACGGTAAAAAGGGACCGTTACAGAGCGCCAGTAGGACGGACGTGCGTATAGTGCTGAGTGAGTTTTCGGAATGACGCCGGCGCCGCAAAGTCAAGTTGCGGTCACGGCTAGTTAGTTTAAAACGGGCCAATCATAGCAGAGCGAGTGAGTTGTCAACAGTGGAATGTTGCTAGTACAGCGCGTGAAAATTAATACTGTGATTACTAGCCTCATTTGGTAGTTTTATTAGGAGAATTACTACTTAAATTTAAAATAAGACCAGTTAATGATAGAGTGAAGACAACGGCAACTTACAACGTTACAACGAATCTTCCCTGCGGGTTTTGGAGAACCCACGTTAAATAAAATTTCTTGTTGGCTACCTATTTGGAATCTTTTTATTCCTCTCCAAGTAGGGACGTCACAGTGGCGCCCATAACGTGGTTAGTCTGGCCTTGCTTACGCTGTAAGTAGTTAGTTGTTTGTGTGTGCGTGTTTTTGTAAACGTTTACCTGTGTTGTAATTTTGGTTTTGCTTAGCAACTTCTGTGTACGTGATTATTATTCAAACTTTTAAATTGTAGTGTTTTTTTCAAATTCCTACGTTGGTTTTAATTTCTCGTTCTCTTATAAAAAAATTAACCACCTACCCACTAGTTGCAATATTTTTATTTGCAGTTTTAACATATATATTTTTTCTACATCGTCATTCACTTCATTCCTACCGTCAAAACCTAACGTACATAAATCATTTTGTAACAGAACGGAGACTAATTAGTAGCGTCATTTTCAATTCCTTGATTTCTCTTCCTGTGCTGTCCCGGGAAATCAAAAAAGAATACGGCAGTTGCATTTCCTCCTGTGCATGTCGTAAGAGGCGACTAAAGGAATCAGTACACTTTCACTACTCATCTCTTTGGTATTTATTATTTGAGCTGCATCATGTCTTTTCAAATTAAGTTTCTCTCTCTAAACAAAGCAGAACTGGAGTACGAAGTTGCCATCAGAGGTGAAAACCCAGGCACTACCGTAGAAATTTTACGTAAACAAATAACTAAACTTGTGACAGAATACCCGTCAGAGGACGTTCTGTTATCTCACCTTGAACCTAAGGACGACTTACTTGCAGTCGTCAAAATCTTGGACAAAGTGCAATCTACTCTTGACGGACCTGCACCAGATAGATCCTCTCTTCTTAGGACACAAAATCTGATGCACCATGTCTATCACAGATTAAGTCGGGTACCTACGGATGAAAAGTTCGAAACGGGCCATGATCAACTGTCGGAGATTTACCGAAAATATTATTCGAAGATCCTAGCTCTCTTATCACAAGCAAAGGATCCCCTTTCAATATCTTCCTCGTCTAATACTGCGTGTAGGGAATCAACGCCATCTGTTAGTGGCGCGAGCGTGATTTCTGTAACTTGCGAGCGTAGCAATACTTCCGAACTTAGTAAATTGAAGTACGACGGGAAATCATGTGTTCGGGCTTTTATCGAAAGGGTTTCGGAACTGTGTCAGGCCAGAAATATTTCGGACTCCAAACTTCTGTCCTATGCAACGGAAATTTTCACCGATCAAGCATTGCACTGGTTCCGAAGTATAAGAGATAGCGTTAACAACTGGTCGGATCTCAAATCTCTGTTGTTAGAGGATTTCAGCCAAACTGACTATGATTATCGTCTACTTTCTGAAATTAGGGCTCGCACTCAGGGCGAATCAGAAACGATAACCATTTATCTTTCCATAATGGCAGGAATGTTTTCGCGCTTATCGAAACAATTATCCGAAGAGGACAAATTAGAGATACTATTGCACAATATCCGGCCATGTTATGCGAGTACGTTGGCCTCGGCAACTCAGATTGTGGATATTGGGGTATTGAGAACGTTGTGCAAAAATTACGAAAATATACAAACCCGTATGTCACACTTTCGCGAGCCACCAACGATTACCACACACACACTAGCACCCGAATTTGCTTACAAGCCATGTAAGACGAAATCTGACAACCATGTCTCTGCGATCGCTCCTGCAACAACTGTAAAGTCAAATAACTTTTGTCTAAGATGCCGCTCTAACACTCACGATCTTCGTCAGTGTAAGGTTAGTCGTGACGTCATCGTCTGTTTTGGGTGCGGTAATAAAGGTGTAAAGAAACCTGAATGCCCTAAATGTACTCCTACCGTTCAAAAAAACTAATTAGCCAGAATTGGGACGGTTCTAAGGGTCATTTCGATAGAGTAGATTTTGAAAAATGGCTACAAACCCTTAGAAACTTCTTCTCTAGTTTCAGAGTCGCCTCAATTCTGGATAGTAAACCAACAAAGGACAGTAGACCCTATATTTCCGTTAGAATCGGGGACATCCCTGCTTCTGGTCTACTCGATTCTGGATCTGCTGTCACTATTCTCGGCAATGATTCTCATAAATTATTGTCGGACCATGGTCTAAAAGTATTTACCGATGATTGTATCTCCGTGACTGCTGCTGGAGGCCAGTCCCTTCAAAGTATTGGCTACATCAATCTTCCCATTCACTTTGAAGAACAATTCCACATTATTAAGGGTTACGTGTTACCAAATGTGGACAGCCCACTTATCCTAGGCATTGACTTTTGGCGGATTTTCAATATTTGTCCCAAATACTTAGGTAGCATCACCTTGTCCAACTCTTCTTTGGCAGAAATAAGTATCGACAAAAATGAGACTTTTATACAGTCTTACGATAATCTCTCTGATTCACAAAAGTCCACAGCCGATTCAATTGTCAGTCAATTCCAGGAAATCTCCACTGACAGTATGGGCCTTGGTAGAACTAGTCTTATAACTCACCATATCGATACTGGTGACTCTCAACCTATAAGACAACGTTACTATCGAATGTCACCTGAGAAGCAGCGAATTTTGGTAGAGCAAGTCGACGAAATGCTAGCGTTAGATGTAGTTGAACCTTGCGAGAGCGCTTGGTCGTCCCCTGTCCTCATTGTCTATAAAAAGAATGGACAACCTCGCTTTTGCCTCGACAGCCGTAAACTGAATTCGGTCACAAAAAAGGACGCATATAACCTACCCTATATAACTGAAATATTAGACAACCTACGCGATGCAAAATTCTTATCTAGCGTAGATTTGTCGAAAGCGTTCTGGCAAATTCCAATAGCTCCAGAAGATCAAGACAAAACTGCATTCTATGTTCCAGGCAGAGGAACTCTCCGTTTTAAGACCACTGCTTTCGGTCTCACCAATGCCCCTGCCACTCAACAAAGGCTTGTCGATCTTCTGTTCGGGAATTTTGATCTAAAGGCGTTCGCATATTTAGATGATATTATTATCATCAGCAGCAGCTTTGAGGAACACGTGTCCTTACTACTAGGCGTGCTGCATAAATTAAAACAAGCGAACTTATCCATCAACCTTGAAAAATGCAAGTTCTTCAGAAATGAGTTGAAGTACTTGGGTTATGTTGTGGATGCGCATGGCCTTCGCACTGATCCTGAAAAAGTCGAGGCTATCCTTAATTTCCCAACACCCACAAAAAAAAAAGATCTTAAACGCTTCCTTGGAACAGCCACGTGGTACCGCCGTTTCGTCCCCAACTTTAGCACTATTGCCGGACCACTCAACCAGCTGACTTCAAGTAAGAAGAACGCACCCAAGTTTCAGTGGACAACTGAAGCTGATGATGCTTTTAATAAGCTAAAAGAGTGTCTTGTATCAGCCCCGGTTCTCTCTTGTCCCAATTACGATTTACCGTTCGAAGTACACACTGATGCGAGCAATTTTGGGATTGGTGCCATGCTCACACAAACGATTGATGGTAAAGAACATCCGATTGCATACATGAGTAGGGCGTTGTCGGGATCTGAGAAGAACTACAGTATAACCGAGAGGGAGACGCTAGCAGTTTTAACCGCTCTAGAACACTGGCGGTGTTACTTGGAAAACGGAAAAACCTTTACCGTTTACACCGACCACTCCGCGCTCAAATGGTTCTTGTCACTGGACAACCCTACCGGAAGACTAGCACGCTGGTGTGTGAGGTTGTCTGCCTTTAATTTCGAACTTAAACATCGTCGTGGGGTCGATAATGTCATTCCAGATGCACTATCTCGTGCTTTCCCATGTGCTTCTATCAGTACGGTCAACTCTAATTTGACTACTACTGACACATGGTACAAAAACATTTATAACGGTTGTTTAGAAAAGCCGAACCTCTTTCCTAACTACTTGATCGAAGGTGGTGCTCTCTATCGCCACTCCAAAAATAAGTGCGAAATGATTTCGGAGTTTTCCTGGAAGGAAGTGGTGCCGAAAGAATTGCGTGACAGCGTCATAGAGGAGAATCATGCTGACCCTACTGCTGCTCACTTGGGTATTTTCAAGACCTATCGACGCTTACTTCTTCGATACTACTGGCCGGGCATGCACCAAGACGTCGTACGTTTTGTTGGTTCTTGTTCAAAATGTCTCACTTACAAACCACAAAACCATCCGACGCTGGGTACGATGGGTCGACCTAAACAATGCTCACGGCCGTTTCAAATGATATCCATTGATTTCATAGGTCCACTTCCGGTCAGTCGAAAGCAGAATAGTTATATTTTGGTCGTAACATGTTGCTTCTCAAAATATTGCCTTATTTTTCCCATGCGACGCGCTACTTCGGAAGCTGTCGTCAAGGCTCTGGAGGACTCTGTGTTTCTGGTCCACGGAATCCCACAGACAATATTCCTTGACAATGGTACCCAGTTTATTAGCTCGGTAACAAATACCCTCTTTAAGAAATACAAGATACCTAACGTATTCTTCTCTCCGAGATATACTCCGCAAGTAAACACTGTCGAGCGCTATAACAAAACAATAGTTACATGTATTTCCACCTACGTGGACAATGACCACAGAACCTGGGACACTAATATTCCCAAAATACAGTATGCCATTAACAACTCCGTCAATGAAGCAACTGGCTACACTCCATCGTTCCTCGTGTACGGACGAGAAACGGTTACTTGTGGTTCTCATTATACAGATAACGATCTGGGTGAGGAACTACTATTTCTGCCACGCGACATTTACGCTGAAAATCTGGGTCACCTGTCAAAATATTTTGATAAGGTACAGGCATCTCTTTGGCACGCACATAAAAAAAATACGGCGCACTATAATCTTAGGCGGAAAGAGGCAGAATTCAGCGTAGGCGACATTGTCCTAAAACGTGCTTATGTCTTGAGTGATAAAGACAAGTACTTTAGTAAAAAGTTAGCGCCCAAATATACCAAATGTCGCGTCTCCGCTAAGAAATCACCCTTGGTATACATTTTAGAGGATATGACGGGAAAGGACTTAGGCACCTGGCATGTTAAGGATCTAAAACTAGTTAAGAATATTTAGAATTAGGTTTTGGATTTTCATTACGTATGAAAACCCTTTACTGGGCGAGGGGGTATTGTAACGTTGTAAGTTGCCGTTGTCTTCACTCTATCATTAACTGGTCTTATTTTAAATTTAAGTAGTAATTCTCTTAATAAAACTACCAAATGAGGCTAGTAATCACAGTATTAATTTTCACGCGCTGTACTAGCAACATTCCACTGTTGACAACTCACTCGCTCTGCTATGATTGGCCCGTTTTAAACTAACTAGCCGTGACCGCAACTTGACTTTGCGGCGCCGGCGTCATTCCGAAAACTCACTCAGCACTATACGCACGTCCGTCCTACTGGCGCTCTGTAACGGTCCCTTTTTACCGTACGCCGACGAACGACTCTAAACAGTAATTACTTACGTTTAATCATAACGTACTACTAGTAGTTACGTTTTAGTTTTGTCTGTGCTTCATATTAACCCCGATTGAGTTCGGGGTTCCTGGCACCTCTTCGGGATCACCGCTTTTCCTCGCTACCCTACGGTTTCCCGGTTCCTGACACCGCTTCGGGCTAACCTGCTTCCCTGCTCCGGCTGCATTCGGACCGTTACTTCTCCGACGTCAGCGGCACTCCGACTACGGCAAAACCCGCAGGGAAGATTCGTTGCTGCGTAACCAGGGTCAGACTACATTTGGAGAACCCACGTTAAATAAAATTTCTTGTTGGCTACCTATTTGGAATCTTTTTATTCCTCTCCAAGTAGGGACGTCACAATGGCAGGGGTACCGATTTGCACCCTTTGAAGGCCTCTACTCAATGCACAGAATACTTAATAGTACTACAAAGCCGGCCTGTTCCGCGATAATCGTGCACTTAACCGGACACAGACGGGCCGGGGGCTTTGGTGTGTAGAGGCCTTTACAGGGGTTCAGTTGTACACTTCTGCAGGCCGGTGACACTGCGCACTTTACCAACGGAGCTACAAGTACCGCCGAAGGCTGCTTGGACGGTACGACTCAGGGGGATGCCGAGGGCCACCCGCATTAAACGTACGATTGATTGATTTTGTGTTGATTTTCGGGTGACGGCTCCCGGACTTTAATTATGTAGGTTTCTTGTTTTTTCATAGCTAAAAAAACGACCACGAAACATTGCTCGTAAAGCTAAAACACTACGGCATAATTCATATTTAGAAGGGAGGGTTCAAAAAACTGACATTGATAGGACAAAATCGTCGGGTTCTGAGGTGAATATGGGAGTCCCACAGGGATCTATTCTGGGTCCGTTCCTTTTCCTCGTGTATGTAAATGATTTGCCATTCATGGTACAAAACATGTCAGAGATAGTATTATTTGCAGATGACACGTCACTAATTTTTTAAATTAAGAGACAGAAAAATTACTAACAGAAAACAAATGCTCTCTTGCAAGTACTAGACTAGTCTACTGACAATAACTTGCTTCTGAATTCAAAAAAGACAAAGTGAATAAAAATCACTTTATCTAATGTGAGACAAGTTGAGAGTAACATTGTATTGGGGAAAGACAAACTAAAACTAGTAGATGAAACTGTATTTCTCGGCATCACTATTGATGCCAAACTACAGTGGGGTCCCCATATTGTAAAATTAGCACATAGACTTAGCTCCGCAGCATATGCGGTTAAAATAATCAGGGAATTGACTGACGTTGCAACTGCTAGACTTGTATATTTTAGTTATTTCCATAGCATTATTTCCTATGGCATACTACTATGGGGACGGGCTGCTGACATTAAGACCATCTTCATTTTGCAGAAGAGAGCAATCCGATGTATTTATAAGCTATGTAATAGAGAATCTCTGAGAGATTTCTTCATAGAAACCAATATCCTAACAGTTGCAAGACAATATATCTATGAAAACATAATGTATGTGAGGAAAAATGTCAGTAGCTTTAAAACCATTGATAGCCACCACAATGTGCAAACTAGAAATAAACATGAACTTTTTTTTCCAATGTTCAGACTCACAAAAGTTAGTAGTTCTTTTATGGGACACTGTATACGCTTCTACAATAAAATTTAATTTTTACCGATTCTCATTTCTACATATGCCCATTTCTACAGGTTCCCGTTTATACAATGGGTCTCATTGCTACAGATTATCATATGAACAGATTTTCGATTTAATAGAATCCCATGTGTGATGGTTTTAAAGTTTCTCGTGCTCTATTGATATTGATGTTATTTTACAGGGCAGTTAGGGACATCATCCTGAACAACTCTCACCATGAATGCAATTGGATCAGATTTTACCAGACTATGAGAAGCCCGAATAGAGGGTTATTCACTTCTCCATACAAATAAGATGACCGCCCGCCCGGCCCAAAATGGATGGAGAGGGAAAAATAAAGTTGTCCCTATGTCCCTATATCATGTCCGTTAGGGACATGATATAGGGACACCATTTACACCATTTCACGATACAAACTTTAAAGACAGAAAACATGGGATTCAATTGATTCGAAAATCTGTTGACATGGTAATCTATTGACATGGTAATCTGTAGCCATGGTAATCTGTTGACTTGGTAATCTGTTGGCATTGTAATCTGTTGACATTGTCAAATCAAATCAAATCAAATCAAAAATCATTTATTTCCATAGGATGTTGTTACATCACTTAGATCCGTCATTACATTTTTTTGGGTGAGTTCACTAACACAATGGCGGAATCTGTGGAGAAGAGCTCAATGAAGAAACTCCACAGTCGTCGCATCTTTTGCGTTTCCTTTTTTAAATAAAATATTGTCAAATTACAAAATGAATGCTAATTATATATCGAAACAGCCTGTTACTCAAACAATCTATTCCCATGGACATCTGTCCTCTAAGTAATCAGATATCCTATAGTAACCTTTTTTATAAAATTTCTGTTTTATTATTATTTTAAACTTGTCTAAAGGTAAGTTTTTAATATCAGTAGGGACCTTATTGTAATAGCGTATACAATTGCATTTAAAATAATTACTAATTTTATGTAGTCGGCTTACATAAGCAACCAACTTGTCTTTATTTCTAGTATTAAAATTGTGTATATCACTGTACTTCTGAAAATTAGTTATATTTCTTTTTACATACACAAGATTGTCATAGATATATTGAGACACAAATGTCAGAATATTGATTTCTTTAAACTTTTCCCTCAGTGACACTCTAGGCCCTAATCTATAAATTGCACGAACAGCCCGTTTCTGCAGAATAAATATACTATTAGCATTCGCAGCGTGACCCCACAATAAAATACCATAGGTCATTAGACTATGAAAGTAACTAAAGTAGACTAGTCTAGCGGTGTCTACGTCGGTAAGAGCTCTAATTTTTTTAACTGCGAACGCTGCCGAACACAGTCTGTTCGACAATTTATTTATATGAGGATCCCATTGTAGTTTGGCGTCTAAAGTAATGCCCAAAAAGACAGTCGACTGCACAAGGTCCAATCTCTGTCCTTTTATAAATATGTCTGTAGTTACCGGGTTCACATTGGGTAACACGAATTTAATACATTTAGTTTTCTTTTCATTAAGTAATAAATTGTTAACAGTAAACCAGTTCACTATACTAGAGATAGCATTGTTTACCTCGTCATAATTTGATTGCTGTCTTTTAACTTTAAATATCAAAGAAGTATCATCGGCAAACAATACTAACCCATGTTTTGCTTTAACAAGGTAAGGTAAATCATTAATATATACTAAAAACAAGAAAGGACCAAGAATTGAACCTTGCGGTACGCCCATACTTATTGAAGACCCAGGTGATCTTTTCCCATTAACATCGACCATCTGAACCCTATCTGTTAGATATGACTCCAGAAGGCCAAGTGCCTGATCTTTTACACCATAATGGCGTAACTTCCTGACAAGAGTGTCATGATGGACGCAATCAAAAGCCTTGGATAGATCGCAGAAGACACCTATTGCATCCATTGCGTCTTCCCAGGCATCAAAAATATTGTCGATCAGTTCAACACCAGCATCGGCTGTTGAACGACCCTTTGTGAAACCAAACTGAGTAATATGAATTAATTATTGAGATAAAAATGACTTTGCAATTGATTGAAATGTCATACGTTTTTCAAATATTTTGCAAAGCGTTGGTAGTATCGATATGGGTCTAAAATTGGTGGGGTCTGATGTACTACCAGCTTTTAATAAAGGTATAACTTTACTTAGTTTCATCAAGTCAGGAAACACACCATTATCTATAAATTGATTAAATATACAACAAAGGTGAGGTGCAATAAAATCTACAATGGAACTAATATTTTTCTGATAGACCATGGGCGTCAGCTGTCTTTTTCATTTCCAGGGATTTAAACGCTTTTACAATGTCTTCATTATTTACGTGCCTAAATTTAAAATCTGTTTTACATTCCTCAAAGTTTTGTGTAAGTATAGATTCAGCAGCAGCGGGAGATGAATTTAAAGACTTGGTTGTTGAAACTGGAATGTCCGTAAAGAAATTTTCGAAAGCTTTTGCTACTTCTAGGTCTGTACTTAGCAATTGATTATCTATCTTAAGCTTGAAGTTATTATGTGTAGCTTTGGCCTTTCCAGTCTCTCTGTTTATAATTTGCCAAGTCGTTTTCATTACATTGCTACTAGATTCAATTTTGTTTTTAATGAAATTAGATTTAGCTACGGCACAAACGCGTTTAAACATTTTGAATAACTACGAACATAATCTAGAAAGGCCGTATTTTTGCTATGTGATTTCTCTTCATAAAGTTCATATAATCTTCGTCTGCTCCTATGAATTCCAACTGTCGCCCAATCACTAAACAAAGCTTTGTTATTAACTTTTATAGTTTTTGATTTAAATACTCATCATAATACGTATCATATTCATTTTTGACAAGGTTAAATACTGAGTTGTACAACAAATTTGGATCGTCACTGTATGGTATTTCCCATAGTTTATCTAAAATATTATTCCTGTAGTGTTCAAGCCGAGTGTCACTAACGGGCACACATGTAATATCCTCTTTTTGGTCTTTTTTTATTTTAATATTGAATATACCTATCTGACCAGAGTGATCAGAGGTTAATTTATTGATGACCGATTTGAAAATGGGCGTAATGTTAGTAAATATATTGTCAATGCAGGTAGCAGATGTTGCAGTAATTCTAGTAGGCTCCAAAAACAGATAGTTCATGTTGTGACATAAAAATAAAGATTTTAATCTAGTACAAATATTATTATCCTCTAACAGATTAACATTAAAATCACCACAAATTATAAAAAAAATGTTTTTATCGCTGATTTTAATCAACACTTCATCCATTTTCTTTTCGAATAAATCAAAGGATGAATCTGGTGGTCTGTATACGCTCATTACAATAAGTTGTTCAAGTTCAATACAGGCTATTTCCATGGTAAGCTCAACAGACAGGCTCACTATGTCAACTCGTTCCTTATATTTAAAACTATTATTTACAAGTATTAAGGAGCCACCGCGATCAGCTGTTTTTCTGTTGAACGAACTAGCAACGTGGTGGTTATTAAAGTTGAACATGAACTGATAACTCTTTAAAAAGTGCTCTGTTATACATAAAATATCAATATTATTACAGTTCATGAATAACTCAATTTCCAGTTCTTTACTTAACATGCCCTGTATATTTTGATGAACCACGTTTAAAATATTCTTACTTTTACATTTTTCATTACTAGTAACTTGATTAAATGGGCAAGATGAAGGTATATTTATACAAATATTAATATTACTGCCAGAGTTACTCTCTGTTGTCCTATGGGTTAATTTAAAGAGCTTGGAACAGATTCCAAGGAGTACATGTCATTATTATTACACTGCTCAATAGAAGCAGGCGTTTCATTAGTCAAAAACTTGACTGAGTTCAAAATAAAATAAGATTGACTGTGCTATCTGTTTTGTATAAAACCTAGATAGGTAATACCTATCCTTAGTCAAATAAAAATATTTTCCAATACAAATATTGGTGTCTATGAAATGAAAATTTTCAGTATGATTGTAATCTGTTGGCATGGTAATCTGTTGGCATGGTAATCTGTTGGCATGGTAATCTGTTGACATGGTAATCTGTACGGTCAGTTTTTGTCATCAGTCCACTTTCAGCGTCGTTATTGGGTAAATAAAGCCCATTGGGACTTATTGGAATAGAAATGGTTGCCATTCTGGTGTTCTTCTTTTGAACCTAATCTGAATTGCAACAGGCGTTGTGGTAATACCTATAAGACATAGATATAAACATTTACATACGGGCACATACATTGCTTCAGGCCCCACACTACTGTGTCGTGGGAACCAGAAACATATATGAACGAAGAATTACTGAACAAACTCGAACGACTTCAAAATCTCGGCATTCGGTTTATCAGTATGTGTATCGTTGTCTAGTACCCATGATACAGTGAATCCTAGTTTGGGGCTAGATCAATGTGTGTAAATGGTGTCCAAGGTATTATTATTATTATTATCTGCCGACCCGAATGGCCGAAGCCAAGGTATTAACCAAAGCCCTCCACTCGGGTCTGAGGGCGGCTTGCCTCTCCCACTGGGAAGACTCTATGCCGCACCTCCTCATGTGCCGCTTCAGCACATCTTTGTACCTGATGAGAAGTTGTCCGCCACGCTTGCGTTTGCCCTCCTCAAGTTCTGAGTAGAAGATGTGCTTCGCGACCCTCTGCTCTGCCATCCTTGACACGTGCCCGCACCACCGAAGCTGTCGCCGCATGAGGTAAGCCTCAATGCCACCCAGATTGGCACGTCGCTGCACTTCAGTGTTCCGCACGCGATCAGACCATCTGATATTCCGATATTCATTATCTCGCGAAGACATCTGAGCTACATACAGCCCGGTGAAGGACAGACCACGGAGGCCATAGGATCCCGTTTGTCACCCTACGGACATGGAACCCTAAAGTTTTAATTTCAAATTGATCAACAACAACACAGCGTCACGTTTTTTTACCGTACGGGGAGGTAGAGGCACAGCTTTGCCGACTTTGAGGCAATTTTGCTATCAAATATAACGACGTCTTAAATATATTGTTTACCACGGCTGGTATTTAATCGCACATCAAAAATACTGGTTGGCAGAGCAAAAGAGGATCAGCAAAAACACTTTTAATGTTTTCAATATTTTATGTGTACCCAAGTTTATGTTTTAAGTATTTTTTGTTGTCTTGCATGTTCAACCTAACACGAAGGATAAAGGGGGCTTCGCTTCATCAGCTACCGCAGCATTTTGCCCTGATATTTGCTGTGCAAAACAGTATTTTTGATGTGCAGTTTAATATTTCCCGTTTACCAATATACATTTCCCACTCTTGTCTCTTTCCAAAACCGGGTAAAAGAGCACTTCCTCTCTCTTTCGTGAGAGTATATATGTATATTATTGTAATATATAAACTATATTTGCAGGTTTATGTATGTATTGTATTTAGTATTCTGGTATATAAGTATTTAATTTTCCGTATTTAATATTATATGTATTTTAGTATAGATTAGATATTGTGCACTACTTACCCTTTCATGATACATTTCCCTTTCATGCCTTGGTTTGCTGGAAGAAATCTCAAGCTCGTCTTTGTACATATGATTACTCCTAATGTAACCTTTTAAATTTTATATACACACGTATCATAAACCTTTTTTAATGCATCCAAAAACCACACGTTACGACAAGCATAGTTATAAACTTCTTGGTAAAAACTCATTTTTTATCTGAACATTGATACATTATGACCATAATGTACCAAAATTTGTCAAATTATGACATTCAAATTTCGAACGCCGACGCCTACTTACGTGCCGCCCCTAGTTTGTCTGTGAAGTTGGTACTACTGCACAAGCTAAACAACTGCAGAGCAATGATCACATGCGGTTCCTGAACACATCAAAGAGAGCTTATGATATGTGTATAGATAAACTAGTGTATGTAACTGTACATAATTAGGCATTAAAACTCTCGAGTTTTAATGCCCTCCATTATGTAGCAGTCACATAAAATACTATAAAATGTGTGTGTGCAATAAAGAATTATGAATTATGAATAAATTTTGACTCCCAACTTTTAAATTAAATGTCCCACCAAATTTAGTGTTCTCTTATAGTTTCACAGAACCATATTGGTTGCTATTGTCACATTCTGTCCGAATACTAAAGTTAGGTTTGTTAGATTACATCTAGGAGCCAAAGCGAAGCAGAGCGGAGCGAGCCGACCCCATATAGTTTGAAATGGAGGGTAACATTTTGGTAAACCTATTTTTTTATTTTTTTTTGCACCTAACTTTTTACTCAATATTGATAATTAAAAAATCTTGCTTTGAAATTGTACGCTGCCACTCAAACGGTCTTCGTGTACCTGTGCCAATGCCAACTCATCCGAGACATCCATTTTCCGTATCTAATACACCTAATTCTTTCCGCATTGTTTTCACAATTACTTATATCAAGTGCTTAAGAACCGTCAATGCAAGTCAAGAAAACAATGGCGCGTGAAAAATCTTATCGAATTAGTTAAAGTAACTATTATACGCCAATAAAAATAGGCATTTGGGTTTAAATATAAAAGGGGGCAGTTTGGAACATATTAATTACAGCAGTGGAACGCAGATCAGAGAGTAAGTTAACTTTATATTTAAAATACCCACTCGGGTTAAGCAACAGTTGTCTGTGGCTGAATGTGGATGGGTGGCCAATTACTATTGGACTAAATTTTGTGATTGTTATTTTTTGCTGTAAGTCCCTGAGAGAAAGAGTTTTTATACAGCATATAAGAGAAAGATTATAGTCATATTTAAGGAGGTTGTGAGGGACGCGTCTTCTGAAGAGCCCGTGGGGTGCGACGCTGGGCCGCGTTGTGCCGAACGGGCTTTTCAGAGTTTCGAACTGCTCAAAAAGCTAGAGCGCTACAGCGCGACGCTGCGTTATACCACACGGAGTTTTTCAGCGCTCACATTGACGATTCATCGTCTGAATAGCCCGTGGGGTACAGCACCTGCGGCGCTGTGTCTCTCTGGCTTTTCGTTAATTAGCTTCTAGTTAAAAACCTGGAGCGCTACAACGCGTCTATTTATTTCCTAATTTTAGTAATTCAAAATGTAATACTTCTTATAAATCAAGTTCTATCAAGTTACGACCAAAAATGCATGTCAGTTCTTGTTTTTTGCCCTGCCCCCTTTTTCACCGCGCCTAGTAATAAATAGAATTCAGAGCTAAATTGGTTGCTATAGGTCACTTTCTACCCAAATAATAAAGTAAGGTTATGTTAGGTCGACCGGCTGACAACCCGGATGGCTGAGTCAGCAGTGACCCTACCTACGAAGCCAAGGGTTATGTGGGTTCGAGTCCCGATGGGGGCAAATATTTGTTGGATGAGAACGGATGTTTGTACCCTAGTCATGGTTGTTTATATAACTAATTATAAGATTTATCTATATAAGTATGTGTATAGATGTCTAGTACCCAAGATACAGGGAATCCTAGTTTGGGGCTAGATCAATGTGTGTACAGATGTAGTGAATAATCCTTTCCTATCGGCAAAACTCGGAACAACGATAACACCCGAATGGTGCCGATGTGTCTATGAATTACTGTATTATTAAATTACGTGTAGGTATCAAATAAATCGCATACTTTAGAGTGCGAGTGAAGTAGTAAGACAAAAACGAACATTTCCGAGAAAATACGAAAAGAAAGGATTATTCACTACATCTGTAAATAGTGTCCAAGTGTCCAAGGTATCCAAGGTCACAACTTTATATACTACCTGGAGCCGAACAAAACGGAGCGGACCGACGCGACCTTATGTAGTTTCATAAAACCATATTGGTTGCTTATTTGGCATATATTTTCGACCAGAAGTTACATAAAAACTAATTTTGTCATTTCCAAAACCAGTTTCTCAACAGCGTCGCACCGCACGCGCTTGGTGCGCTAATCTGCTTTCTCTTTCACGCCTAGCGCATGGGTCACACGCGTTTTACCCCACGGGCTATTCAGACGATGAATTCTCAACGTGAGCGCTGAAAAACCCCGTGTGGTACAACGCAGCGTCGCGCTTTAGCGCTCTGGTTTTTCGAGCGGTTCGAAATTCTGAAAAGCCCCTTCAGAATGATGTCCCTCAGAATACGCGGGAGGGAATTCAAACATCATTCTGAACGACATTCACGGTGAAACCGATTTGATCAGACCAAATATATTCTTTAATTCTTCATAGCATTGAGCTGAGCTCTCAGCCAAAAAAACGGAGAAGTTAAAAATAAAGTTGGTCTGATCCAGTCGGTGTCATAGTGAAAGTAGTCCAAAATTTTGTCCTTATTAGAATCCCATAGAATAGAAATAATGTTACACCCTATATACATACAATGTCATAATATAAAAGCCAACAAGGAGTTGTTTGCGATATCATCATTCTGAAAAAAAGACAATAAAACCATCTTTGTTTTGCCAATTCCTCGTCCTGTTTTTCGAGTGCATGTATGAATATACATATGTATATTTCGAGTGCATGTATGAATATACATATGTATATTTCGAGTGCATGTATGAATATACATATGTATATTTCTTTGGCATGCTCAGTAGCTTTAACGGCTTGATGGATTTTTACTTGAGAGGTGTCATTAGATTCTCAGCTGTGAGAGTGATACTGGGTATATATATATTTTTTTATTATTTTTTGCGACATATTACATGCCTTAAAAATGATTTTTTAACCTATCGAGTGGGGTACAAAATAAAGGGCTTCACAAACAATAAAGAAACTGAACGATTGAAAATGCGGTCGGGTTTTTTTTTTTCCTAGTAATTCGGCACTGCTATCGTTTGGAGATAAATCTACTTCGTGTCTGTTCCAGAATGAAAGTCCTCTGTATTCTGGCATGCGTCCTTGGGGCGGCGTGGGGGTGGGAGTTGTTGGTGACCTCTGACCTCTTGGAGCGTTCGGAGACCATCCTCAAGCTCGTCAAGAAAACCGCCGACTCCGTGTGAGTATGACGGCCGTAGTGAAACGCGTCTCCATTTCCTTTAGGTTCTCTAGAACTCCTAGCGGAATCTTCTTGAGAGATTTTCTTAAATCTCTTTTTCGAAATCTTCGACTTTTGCGGAATTTATTGACGATTTTATTGCACTGTATCTGTTCAAAATGTTTAGGGGAAAACAGTTTTTTTGTAAGCCACTCGTCTGTAGGTAAAATAATCAATTATCTGTTGATGGCCCTACAGCCAACATCTGCCTACTGTCAACATCTTGTCAAAGGCACCTATTCTCGCCTTTGCTTCCGCTAGGTGGCGCTATCGTAGTAAGAGGCAAAGAGTTTCATTTATCGGAGGTTAGTTTCAAAAACACGTCACTTGCTCTTTCGAATACTCTTGACACTGGCTAAACTAACCTCAAATGAGGTTGATGCCCTTATATTAAAAGCAGAACTTAATAAACTTCACCAGCGCCATCTGCAATGATCTTTTCAGATTAGGTGGCATCGATTTGATTTTGGCGTTGCACGCGCAATTTTAAATCGCGCGCTCTGATTGGCTCAGAAAACGATATCAAAATGAATCACCAATCATCAAACAGTAATAGAACTCTGTGTGATCAGTTGCTCACCTAATAGGAATATTTGACTGGAAAGTTGATGGAACATTTCTGCTTCTCCCACAGTGGTCCAGTGTATAGAAGAGACAAAAAAATTACGTTTGCTAAGTAATGTGTCGACAGCACTAAATACATTTTGATTTTGATTACCATCATATAAGGTATAAACGGAGATATCGGGATGACCTTGAAAATGGATTGGATTGGATTGACCTTTCTGCCGGGGTGATTTTAATGTTATACTAAATTCCAAATTCCAAATGTCTTTATTACTGTAGATATTTACATATACTTAGCAATCGTAATTTTTGCCACTTCTCTACTTAGGACCACTGTGGGAGGGGAAGGGCATATAAACTCCCACAGATTGAATTTTAGATCTCTTTTAAAAATTGCTTGTGCTTGACTAATACAAAATATATTTATATATATCATTATATTCGTGTTTTGTCTGATGTTCTTAACAGCCTAAGCCGCAGAACTTAATTTACCTGCTAATTTTTATATGTGGGGTCCCCACTGCAACTTGCTATCAAAGGATATTCCAAGAAACTTCGTGTCATTTACTAATTATAACGTGATGCTGTCCAACACTAAACTGGTCCCAACTTGCCTGACATTTGGAAGTAAGAATTTGATACATTTGGTTTTACCAACATTTGACAATAAATTATTAACTGTAAAACAATTCAAGGTTAAAGATAATACTCCATTGACATCATCAAAATCTTCTTTTTGTCTTTAAATTTTTGTGCTGATTATGTCATTTCCCTAGCGAGAGAAACTTTGAGTAAACGTCAAACTTTCAGAGTTTTAGGCTGAGTGAGCATCCCGGCTCTATGTCACGCATAAATAAGCAGTTGAACGCCGACTTCAAAAAGGAGGAGATTTTAATTTCGTCTGTTTGTTTGTATGTTTGTGACGCAATTATTGCGTGAATTATGAACCGATTTTGATGATTTATTTTTTGAATCGTAAGTCATACCTCAGAGGTGGTCTCATATAAATTTTATCAAAATTTATTAAGAGCTTTTTGAAAAAATCAACAAAAGCAAAAAAAAATATACACGGTGACTTTTTGGTTTGTGGTCCACTTCAGCAAAAGTTTTGATGAGGACTTTTCTTGTGTACAGATAGACGACACTCACATCTCGACCGGGGAGGAAGAAATAGGGCTTGAACTAGAAGTCGGTTTTTTTTTAACTTGTCCTATTATTTTGTTTAGCATAATCAAACAGGCTATTACTCTCCCCAGCGGGTAACAGGTCAATAGGTCAGGAGAGGCCAACGACCTGGTCCATCTGCTTCTTCTATTTGGTTATTTATAGACGACCCGAATGGCCGAGACGGCAGTGACCCTGCCTACGAAGCCAAGGGTCCCGGGTTCGAGTCCCGGTGGGGGCAAATATTTGTTCGATGAGAACGGATGTTTGTACCCTAGTCATGGTTGTTTATCTATCTAAGTATAGTATTTATCTATATAAGTATGTGTATCGTTGTCTAGTACCCAAGATACAGGGAATCCTAATTTGGGGTAGATCAATGTGTGTAAATAGTGTCCAAGGTATTATTATTATTATTATTAACCTCATCAAGTCACGCATTTTCCCAAACTAGGTGGTAGAGGCAAAGATGAGCCTTCGTTCATCTAAAGGATTCCTCACGATATTTTCCGTCACCGTTAAAACGTCCCTTACAATTAACTAGCAGCTGATCTCATATCTATAAACGTACTATCTGCAAAATTTCACCCTCACTACAAACCGCCATTTCCCCGCCTCAGGGGATGAATTTTATAAATCCCTTCTAAGTGCTACCCTATGCTATATAAGGAAACCTTGTACAAAATTTCATGTCTCTAGGATCAGCGGAGGCTGTGCGCTGATATATCAGCTAGTCATTTAGTCAATAAATCAGGACTTTAACAGTAGTTTATGTGACTGATACATAATGGAGGGCATTAAAACTCGAGCGTGGGTTTATGACACGAGCCGAAGGCGAGTTTCATAATAATATCACTCGAGAGTTGTAATGCCTAATTATGTACGGTTACATACACTAGTTTATCTACAAACATATCATAAGCTCTCTTTGATGTTGTTCAGCAAACGCATGTTTGACCGGCATTGTGGCATTGAGTTGTTTAGCTTGTTCTGTAGTACCAACTTCACATAGAAAGTAGGGGCGGCACGCTGGCGGGCGTCGTCGGCGTTCGAAATTTGAATGTCATAATATGTAGAAAATTTACACATTATGGCCATAATGTTCAATATTCAGATAAGAAATGAGAGAGTTATGATACGTGTGTAGATAAAAGTACATTAAACATTTTTGTAAGGAGATTGGCATAAAGTTTTAAAAAAAATCTTGTTAACTGCGGCCAGAGATGAAACCGATGTCCATCGATAGAGTGAACTATCGAAACTCATGTATGTAATTATGAATTTATAAAACGACATCTTTTGCGAGAAATCGGCGTTCAAAAGTGCAAAAAAGTGGTTTTTGTCGCCCTTTGAGGTCAGATTTCTCGAAAAGAATATCGTTTTAGAAATTTATAATTACACACATTTGTTTGAAAATAATGCTCTATCGATTGCCACATGTTTTCATTACTGGCTGCAGAAATCATGATTTTTCAACAGTTAACAATGTTACATGGCCTTTTATAAATAGTTCTTATCAGTTCCCCACCAGGGCTTTTTAGGTGAATTAGCTGATAGATTAAGTTCTGCAGATTACGCTGTTAAGAACATCACATAAAATACGGATGTGGCTCCGTCTAGGCTAGTCAATTTTAGTTACTTTCATGCCCTTTATAAGGTATCTTGTTGTGGGAGGAAGCAGCGGATAATCAATCTAATTTTATAATACATGAAAGAGCTATTCGAGCAATTTAGAATTTAAAACTCTGTGCGTTTTCACCTCCTTCAGATAACTTTGAAAGAAATTGACATAATAACTGTAGCTAGTCAAATTATTTTCGAAAATACAACGTAAATACGCAAGAACTTTACAACAATTTCCAAATTTAGCCATAGCTGTAATGTTAACCTGAGAAATTATCACATACTAGTTGCGCCCCGGTTTAGACTCGCGAAGGTTAGCAATTCATTTAAGGGCCAGTACATTATCCACAACAAGTCAAGAACAGGATACCATTTGAGCAATTTAAAAACCATGTAAAACGACTTTGTTTAAAAACGGATATTATAATGTCCAAGACTACTTAAATGACGGGACGGTATCGTGTTAATCTAACTTAACACAGAACTCGCTGTTAATAATTTTGAAATTATTTATTCCTGCTTCTTATTTATAATAATTATTATCGCAATAATTGTATTAGTTAACATTTTTTTTTTAAAACAGATCTAAAAATCGATCTATGGGAGTTTCTTCGCCCTGCTACTCCCACAGTGGTCCAATGTAGAGAAGAGGCAAACGATGACTTTTGTCAGCTTATGTAAATATCTACAGTTAAAAAAAAATGCGAGCGTGACCAGGAACACTCCTGATTATTATATAGCTATGTATTACTGGTATTAATGATAGTTTTGTCCTTCGCAGGGCCGATCAAGTCAATAACGTGGACCTTAGCCCACATGATAAGTTTGTGGAGAAAAGATTGTCCCTTGTATTCAATTTCTACTCCGACCTTGTTGTCCAGTATGCAGTGTCCGACGAGTCCTACAGCGTTCTCTATGACAGACTCTTGGAGAGGTTGGAGAATCAAAGCCAGTATGAACCCGCCTTTGTGCTAGCGCAGCCGGTGTTGCATCTCTTGCAGGAGTTTTCGGCGCACACCAGAAGGGTGAGGAATATGATGATTGACGAGGATAAGGAATATGATTATGACACTGACGACCCGAATGGCCGAGTCGGCAGTGACTCTGCCTACGAAGCCAAGGGTCCCGGGTTCGAGTCCCGGTGGGGGCAAATATTTGTTTGATGAGAACGGATGGTTGTAGATAGATAATAAACAACTTAGATAGATAAACAACCATGACTAGGGAGTCATAGTTGTTTATCTATCTAAGTATAATATTTATCTATATAAGTATGTTTATCGTTGTCTAGCACCCAAGATACAGGGAATCCTAGTTTGGGGCTAGATCAATGTGTGTAAATAGTGTCCAAGGTATTATTATTATTATTATTATTAATTCTACAAAAAAAATGTACTAAAATTGTAGAAAAATCTTACTTTAATTAAACACTATTTGATTAGCAACCATATAAGCAAGCGTATCTCGACCCATTAACTACCTAGAATTAAGTTGTTTAGGTGGTCATCTGTAGTCTTCATCAACAGTTCCACTTCACCAAGTCATGTTTCTGTGAACTGCAGCTTCCAAATTCACGAAATACTATACAGAATACCCAAATCGCTATAGGAGTTCATTTATCATTTGAAGAGTTCCCTCGATTTCACCATGATCCCAGCATCAGGTCCTGACTGACCTTGATAAATTGTTGCGATGCTCATTATAACGAGAAAAAAATACTTATCAACCGATATAAAGTATCCATATCACAACTTGTTTTTAGCATCGGTTCCACTCAACAAAATTGTGCTCCTTAAGACTAAATGCACGAGTTACTATGAAAAATACAAAAATAGCTTTAGGTCGGCCTAAATTATTTGAAGATTTCCCTAGATTTCTCCAGGATCACCAGATCCTCACCTGATGTCTTGAAAAAATTACCTAAATTACATTTAAAAAAAAACCCGACGAATTGAGAAACTCCCTCGTTTTATTGAAGTCGTTTAAAATGCAAAAATATCTCTGTAACACGCTGTACAGTAACAGCGGAATGAAGTTGCTTAAATAGACCGCAAACAAAATACGTGTTTTCTCTTGTGCGATGATAACAACACCTTCGTTTGCGGGTCCGACTGTCGCTTGAACGATTTTTATTAATTTCAGCGCGCCCAGGCACTGCAGCAAGTGTGCCAATATCCTGTTGATAAAAATCCGGTTGACATTTTATGTGGAAGACGCCTTGGTAGTTACGACGACAATACACAAGCAAAACACAGAGGCCACAAGAAGGCTGCGCAGCTGCACGATGCTCTCCTCGATCACGCATACCTTCTGGAGGAGTTCTACAATGTTCTTCAGAAAATTAAGGTGTGTAGCCTGTTAACGTTCCCACTGAGGGATTGACTCGGTTACTTACACAATCTAATCCATCCAAGTAATGGTGAGCCTTTATCATGCTGCATGAGTACGAAGAGATTCAAAAAAATAAAGAAGGTAGCAGAATGTAGCAGAAATGTAGCAGAAAGTATCTGGTGGACTAAGGCGGTGAAATGGTGGGCTTGATAGTCGGATGACAGCTTCAAAATAGCTGGGCAAATGGAAGAGGTTAGAGTAGGACTGACATAACTGGCGCGAAGAAGAGGAGGCCTTTACTCAACAGTGCAGGAAGCTGCATAGATAGATAGATCCTTTTCCTTCTTCTTATCGTGCCTTTCCGCCATTGTGGGTTGGCTGTCAGCTCTCTGTACTCCTCTATGCTCATCACCAAGTGCATCAGATATTCGATTCCACTCCCGTCCAATTTATTAAGTAACGGAGTCGCGATTTCCTCTTTCTGTAGCTTGTTTATGACGACTTTAAAAAGATGGTATTAATCAGGACGAGGCACTTGTGGCAAATATGCATCTTTTATTCTATATGTATTGTTTGGTAAAGTTACCCCTGACTCAGCAGCGGTATTTCAACCACTAAATAAACATTAATTTTCTGCCATCGAATCTTTCGAATCGAATTGGCCGAGCGAACTTTTCCTGTGCCGCCTTAGATTTTTGGAAATGTTAAAAAATAAAAGATGGCTACAAGCGTACAAGCTAGTAGGTCATTTTGTGGTATTTCTGTGGTTGCCGCAATGCCTCATGAGCGTTTCCATAACAACCATAAGACGAATGTCGTGATGTGGTTTTTTCACACTGACCACTAAGCGTTGTGAGCTGTTTTTTTCGCTTAATGAGCGTTTTCGGTCGTTGAGCGTGACCTATTTTTATTTTTACAAGCTTTTTTCTATAGCTGTTACGATGTCCAACTGCAAGGCACTACTACGGTGTGCCACCACCGTAACATATATACAGGTGTTGTTATGTAAAGCTGCGCCCGACTCAGGGGTGGGCATTTACATGACACTAAAGCAAAAACATTTCATAATAATAATATTAATTATTATGAGACATAACTGCTGGGCAAAGGCCTCTCTCCCCTTCTTCCACTCTACCCGATCCTGAACGGTCCCCCTCCAGTTCTTGTCCCAAGATCTCAACTCATCTCTCCATCTCTTCCTGGGTCGACCAAGGTTTCTCTTAGCGTTTTCTGAGAGCCAGCCTGTAGCACTCCTGGCTCAACGATTACGTTGTATTGGAACAGTGGCCGGCCCAGCCCCACCTAAGTTGGGCACCCTTATAATATAAAAATATTAAAAAAATAACGGTAAAATATCTCCAAAAGTCATTAAATTGTGGCCTTACTTCTATCGCCCGATATCGCACTTGCGCTTTTCGTGGACTCGCCGAGCGTGTCCGCATGTTGCGGTCATTTCAGGAAAATGTTCACACGGCAATTTGTGCATCAAAATTTTGCGAGGGAAATATATAACAAATGTTTAGTCACAAGTTATTCGTAAACTGTCGTCCCTGAGCCACTGTGGCTCAAACATGAACCATTACCAGAGCAAAAAAGTGTTCGGAGTTCAGATAAAACGAGTTACTGACAGTTCAATTCGCAAACTTTTGCGACACGAAATTATTCTTGCTGCCTACAATGATATAGAATAAAATGTGCATATTTGGAATGGAATTGCAGCCTGTCAGGGAACCTGACACTGTTGAGTATAGGCCTCCAGATGTAAACATCATTCTTCTCGGTCCTGTGCAACCTGCGTCTCTTGTTTCCCAGCTATCCTCGCTATGTCATCGGACCATCCGGCAGGTGGTCAGCCGACTGATATTGGTATTGATATAGACATTGTACGTTAATTATTTTCAGTTGTTGAAGGATGAGGATGACAAGGTTCTTCTGGTATTCCTTTCTGATATCAAGGAAGTATCGAGGAAGCCCGTGGAGCGTCTCGCCTACGCTTTTAAGGCCCTGCAGGAAGCCAACGAGAATCCTGTTCCCCTGGACCTTTCGCCGGTACGCGAATCCGTTAACGAAACCTGGCACCTTCCAGGATGGCATGTAGGATAAAAGACATATAGAATCTTGATGCTGGTGCGTTCTTTTACTGATATATATGCTTGCCAAACGCCCAGGAAAACGAAAAATACAACAAAGTCGTGCCAGCGAATATAAACGCACCGTTTTCACGTTATTTGTGGGAGTTTGGCGAGCATGTAAATCAAGCATTATATAGGTTCGATTTGATAATCTGACTTGAGCGAGCTATAAATTCAGAGCTTCCGGAACGCACAGCTTATACCCTAAACACGTTACAAATCTAACTCATCAGTACTTTTATATATTACATGCACAAATTTTGAGTAAATTCTTAGTAGAAATATCTAGAGTGCACCCATGAAAGGCTTTTGTGCGACGATTTGTAAGTTGTCTTGGGTAATTTTTATATGTGGATTTATTCTAAGTGTTAATGGATTTTTACGACAAGCCCCCGCTGTAACATATTCCCGAACAGTCCCAGATGAAATTATAATATATTTATATTTGCTTTTAAATGTGTTGTTTGATTTTGTTTTTTTAGGCCCGCCATCTTGGATAAAAAGTTGCTTGATTCCATAGTCTTGAGGTTACACGCTTGCCTGTAAGCAGGAGATGCGAGCTTGATCTCCAGTGACATGAACCAATGACATAAGTAGGTTTTGACGGAAAACGTCGTGAGGAAACCCTCAATTCTCCCTAGCTGCAGCGATGGGCTAGACCACAGCCGCGTTAAATGGTGTATTGCATATTTTGCTAAACATAAATATTTATATACAGGCCCATTCATTGCTTCGGGCCCCACAGTAGGAGTAATTGTGCCTCGTCACCCCGTACAGAAAAATTACTTATTTATTGACCGAGCGAACGAAGCTTGCAGAGCGTTTTCGTTTCAGGAGTGGGCGAAAATGCTTTCGTATGTCCGGACGTCATCCCCTGCAGGCCGTATTTCTCAACTGAATCTCGTGAATTTTTGTGAGTAGGTACTTATTTTTTTGTCGATTCAGTTTTGGAAATTTGTCAAAATGGCGGAGATGTGGGGGTTTTAAAATTTCTAAACACCGCTACAGTACAAAGAGTTAACAAATGAGTTGTCGTTGGATTTGTAGAGACCGTGAGAGTAAAATTCTATATAATTTTAGTGAAAAGTCAATAGGTTGGGCTTAAGAATATTACGTAATGTGTTATTAAAAGAAGGTGTCTCTCGCGAGGTCTGCAGCTCACTCAACCGCTAGTTTATTATTGGGTAGTATTTAAAAGTATACGGTCTAATCTCTCTATCTATTCAGCCTCCCGCACCCACTGTTGAGTATACACCTCCTCTTCAGCACTCCACTTGACGCGGTCCTGCGCCAGCCTCATCCACCGGCGCCCAGCAAAGTAGGTAAGATCGTATTTTCTTGGCCGAGTTGCGTCCCTTGGCCACCATTCCGTCACTGCTTTTGTCCACCTCCCATCTTCCCTCCTGGCCAAGTGTCCTGCCCATCTCCACTTTAACCGCGCGATCCGCTTACCCACGTCTACGGCCTTGGTTCGTTGGGTATGCGGTCGAGAAGGGAGATTCCGAGCATGTTACGCTTTATTGCCCTTTGTGCTACTCTGATTTTACGCATGTATTCCTTTGGGAGCGGCAATGTCTCAGGTCCGTAAGTCAGTATAGGCAGAACACATTGGTTGAACACCTTGGTTTTGAGGCACTGTGGGATTTCAGACTTTAAGACGTATTCCAGTATGCCAAAAGCGGCCCAACCCAGCTGGATGCGTTTCAATATTTCTTTCACTTGCGAGCGTTTGCCAAAAGATAAACTGTGTCCAAGGTAGATGTAATCGGCTACTGTCTCTAGCTGGCAGTTACCTACGGTTATGTTAGGCTTAGGACCCTCAAGATTTGACATAATCTTGGTCTTGGACACGTTCATCCTGAGGCCTATTATAAGCTAAGCTTCATGCATGTCGTCGAGCATGGTCTGAAGATCCACATAGTTCTCGGCTAGGAGGATGAGGTCATCGGCATTATACATCGGCCGTAGACGTTAATTCCTTGCCTTTCCCAGTCGACTGTCTCCAGCAAATCTTCGAGCACACCAGTAAATAGTTTTGTGGGAGACGGTGTCCCCCAGGCGGTCACCCCGCCGGATTGGCACGAAGTCAGAAAGACTTTGCGAAAGATTGTGTGTGTGGTGTCATGTGAGACCGTAAAACCAGTATTTGATTAACAAAATACTGATTTCACTGGGCGATAATACTTACGGCAAACTGAGATCGACGAGAAATACTGGTGTTGCCTGACGAAAAATACTGAATTGCGCGACTAGAAATCTAAAAAACCGCAACTTTAAAACCTTAATTCCAGTAACATAAAATACAATATGAGCGTCACATTTTGTTGTTTGCTCATTTCAGGTAATTCCGCTGTTCGCGTCCATTTGCTCAAAATTCGCTCGTTTTATGATACTTGAGGTTAATTGAAGTTTTTTTTTGAAATGTCGATTGTTCACAGTGTAACGTACTACCTCTTTGACCATATTGGCTACTGGCGGATTAGCCAGATTAAAAGTACAACTATATAAATTCGGAAATTCGGCTCTGGAATCTCGTCTGGCAGCTGATTGCTTTTTTGAGGCAGACATTGTTTGAGCTCTGAAACGTGAGGTTGTATCTTCTGCATCAATAATTTTTAAGTCACGCCTTTAGTTGCGGCGATGGGTTAGTCCCTTTAGTACTGTAATGGAGCTGAATGTTTAGTTGCTGTAAAGTGCAGTAGTTTATATGAAACTTCCCTACTATCCCCAATCCATGGGGTTCCGCGCCGAGGAGTAATATCCTCCTGGCGCTAACGGAGCTCTGAATCGGTTCCACGCCGAGGAGTAATATCCTCCTGGCGCTAACGGAGCTCTGAAACGGTTCCACGCCGAGGAGTAATATCCTCCTGGCGCTAACGGAGCTCTGAAACGGTTCCACGCCGAGGAATAATATCCTCCTGGCGCTACCGCATAATCACTTGTTGACGTCTGGAGAAGTGGACCAGTCGGATTGAGTCTACCAAGGAGCGGAAATCTACAAATTCCCGGCGAGTCCCTATCCAGCGTTTCAACTATATCACCAATATTCGACTCACGACCCTGTGATTAATAAACGTATCTTGAGCTGCCAACAATCTCTTTTGGTCAGGTTAGTCTCACTGTTTCAATGGCGCCCGGATTAAGGGAATATTGGTGATAGAGTTTTATGTCTGGTCAGAGTAGTTAGGCCATAAGAGCGCCGTAGAACGCTAGATTTCTTTCGTAGCTTGTATGTTTTGTTGTTTATTTTTGTCTGACAGGAGTATATTTGATCGTTTATCTGGGTACCTACCTCATTTCTACATTATTTATGGTCGCAGTCTGACGGCCGTTGTCATATTATAATTGTTGATAAATATTTTCCTCCAAATTCTCAGTACGAAAAATAAATTAATAAATTGTGAAGATTTTAGTAGGGAAACTTTTCGGACTATTAAATAATAAATAAGGTTTGTGTTTAACGGCCGATTTCTCGTACATTTAATCTGTTGTTGACAGTCCTTTATCAATTTCAGCTGTCAAAACGGTAGATCAATGGCTTGATTTTGTACCAGAAACCGGGCGTTAGTCGTGTACTCTGCTTACTTTCATGTAAATTTGTACAGTTTACTAGATAGGTAGTAAACATGACGTTTCCTATAAAATATCTGTCACTAAATAAGGCTGAATTGGAGTATGAGGTTAGCTTCGAGGAGGTACACCGGGTTGTACTTGTGCCGAGCGATCTGTGTCTGTCTGAGAGCACCTTCTGTCTGAAGATGGCTGCGACAGCGTTCTGTCTTATTCAATAGTAGTTAACGATTCCTTTATGTATGTAATAAGTATTTTGACCCTTGTATTCTAAAAACCATCTATATCTACAGCTATGTAAAAGTTCTTTATTGTGTAACGTTACTCTGCAATGTCTGTTACTTTAGCTTATGGCCTCTTGAACTATAATTCTCTACTTTTTTACTCTTTGTTGTAGAATAGATATTCTACTCTATTATTTTCTGTACCCACTAACGGTGCAGGAAGTCTTGAACACTTGAGGGAGCTGCCCCTCATGGTGTTATTCTGCGTTACGATAGTAGCTAAGCTATCGGGGCGTTTATGTACTAAGGTTCTTATTTTAGTTCAAGGGATCTTGCTTATTTTTCAACTTCTGACAGTTAGTCTGGGTGTGCATTTGGCTATAATAATGGCACCCTGTGTGTAAGGCTGTGTTTACACGATGTTAGTGTGAACTCTTGTATGAACTTAGTATGAATTCTGATGTCTGATTGTTGGTACGAATGTGTGATGTTTGTATGTAGTTGAGCTAGACTGTTAGTTATATATTTCTCTGACATTGTAGATGGCGAGCTTTAGAGAATTTTATCTTAAGTAGTTAATTTGGTAAGTTAGTTTAGTTTAGTTAGTATCTTAGCGGATTTTATCAGGTAAAATCCTACCCAAACAAGACGGGTATGTAACGTACTACCTCTTTGACCATATTGGCTACTGGCGGATTAGCCAGATTAAAAGTACAACTATATAAATTCGGAAATTCGGCTCTGGAATCTCGTCTGGCAGCTGATTGCTTTTTTGAGGCAGACATTGTTTGAGCTCTGAAACGTGAGGTTGTATCTTCTGCATCAATAATTTTTAAGTCACGCCTTTAGTTGCGGCGATGGGTTAGTCCCTTTAGTACTGTAATGGAGCTGAATGTTTAGTTGCTGTAAAGTGCAGTAGTTTATATGAAACTTCCCTACTATCCCCAATCCATGGGGTTCCGCGCCGAGGAGTAATATCCTCCTGGCGCTAACGGAGCTCTGAATCGGTTCCACGCCGAGGAGTAATATCCTCCTGGCGCTAACGGAGCTCTGAAACGGTTCCACGCCGAGGAGTAATATCCTCCTGGCGCTAACGGAGCTCTGAAACGGTTCCACGCCGAGGAATAATATCCTCCTGGCGCTACCGCATAATCACTTGTTGACGTCTGGAGAAGTGGACCAGTCGGATTGAGTCTACCAAGGAGCTGAAGTCTACAAATTCCCGGCGAGTCCCTATCCAGCGTTTCAACTATATCACCAATATTCGACTCACGACCCTGTGATTAATAAATGTATCTTGAGCCTGCCAATAATCTCTTTTGGTCAGGTTAGAGTCCACTGTTTCAACAGGAGGAGCAGCAAATGATATAATATATTGTCCAAATTCAAATGCCTTTATTGCTGTAGATACATACACTTGCAAACGTCATTTTTTGCCTCCTCTCTACATTGGATACAGGGTCCCAGGTTCGAGTCCCGGTGGGGGCAAATATTTGTTTGATGAGAACGGATGTTTGTACCCTAGTCATGGTGGTTTATCTATCTAAGTATAATATTTATCTATATAAGTATGTGTATCGTTGTCTAGTACCCAAGATACAGGGAATCCTAGTTTGGGGCTAGATCAATGTTTGTAAATAGTGTCCAAGGTATTATTATTATTATTGTTATTATTATTACATTGGACTACCACAGAATGATTTTTGTATCAATCTTTAAAAATTGTATGCGTGTAACTAATACAATTATTTCAATATTAATTATTATAATCAATAAGCGGGAACAAATAATTACAAAATTATTGACAGCAAGTTCTATGAAGAGTTAGATTAACCCCATACAGTCCCGTAGTTTAATAATAATTATTATTATTAATTTCCAGACATATAGTTCCTCTATAAACATATGAAATTACAAGTAAAATAGAAATAAAATTTCAAAGATTCTTAAAATCCAAAATAACTAAATGTCAACTTTAAAACCAAATTAGGCATTCAATAATATTAATTATTATTATTAATTTTTTGATAAAGTCGCTTTAAATGAATCATAAACATAAACCTTCACATACAAGAACATACATTGCTTCTGGTCCCACAATAGGATAAATGGGTATGGGTAAAATGACATTGAGACTAAACTGTACTTATTTAAGAACTTATGACATGTTATTTATTCCAACACATATATTGAATTTAATTGAATGGATACCCTGTGTCGTGGGAACCAGAAACAGCGACGTCACACACATATAAACATCCAAGACCTGGGTTTTTGTTCTTTACCCCCAGCCGGGGATCGAACCCGGGACCTCTCGCATGCCACAACCGCTGCTCCACAGAGGTCGTCCAGTCAATCAGAACAAGTATATTCGATGAACATCAATCTACTGACAAAATCGAAATTGTCAAGTGAACTGTTAATTAATTTATTAGTGTCATCGATTAAAAAATATGGTGTCCATCACTATAGCCACGACAAGCAATCTTATGGAATAGTGACTCACTGGATACAGGAGGCTTAGCATTGACGTGTCTGTCTATCACGCGGCCATTACAACTAGGCGCATGACAGGACGCGGTTTCGGCACCTGTTTGAACCCCTCCTACAATAAGTAAGTATACGTGCGCACCTGTACAAGTCACTAGCATGTACTAATTATGAACGGCTAGTATTTAATCGCACATCACAAATACTGATTTGCACAGCAAAAAAGGATAAACAATACTTTTTATGTTTTAAATATTTTATTTTTATGTTTTAAGTATTTTTTGTTACTTACATGTTCAACCTAACACGAAGGATAAAGGGGGCTTCGCTTCGCTCACCCCCTTTACCCGTCACCTAAGTTACCGCAGTATTTTGCCCTGATATTAGCTGTGCAAATCAGTATTTTTGATGTGCACTTTAATATTTCCCATCATTGTACTGGTATGAATCACCGTTCCCGTTACTCCAATGAATTAGTGTTGGTCGCGTGGTACCTATATTTATACGGCCTCTGCACCCAGTGTTGAATAAAAAACGCGAAGTATTTAAACGTGGGACTGTAATGTAAACCCAGTTTTTGTTGGCAAAAATCCTGGTTTTGCCTGAATTACAATAATGAGCGCGACTGGAAGTATTGGCTTAATCTGACAAAATTACTGAATAGCGCGAGTGGAAATCTAAAATAAGCAACTTAAAAACCTTAATTCGAGTTACATAAAATACAAAACACGCGTTAGATTTGGTTGTTCTTATATGTTCAACCTAACACGAAGGATAAAGGGGGGCTTCGCTGCGCTCGCCCCCTTTTGTCTTCACCTAAGCTACCGCAGTGTTTTGCAATACAATAAAACCACCAGGTAGTACTACAAACAGATGCTTTAAAAAATACATGTTTTTGTTAAATTCAACCATTTCTGACCATTTCATGAAATAGTTGAATATATCATGATATGGTTTCATAAAATGATCAATCCTGGTTGACAATATCATGATACAGCCAATTATACGATATAGTTACGACAGTTGTATGACAGAGAATGCGCTGAAGTAGAAGATTTATGTATTTTGTCCCCTTTCACCTGGCGGTTCGGCCACTAGCCCGACACCATCCATCAACCCGCACTGCGCCAGCGTGGTGGAGTATGGCTCAATCTTACTCGTGTCCGGGTAAAGGCCCCTCGGTGGGGGCATTAATGGATAAAATTTATGTATCTATTTTATCGCCTTTCCTTTTGGACCGTGACTCTTGTTCAGAGTATTGTCCTCGAAAAACCCAATTAAAATGGTTATTTCCAGGTACACGCACATTTTTGTGGACGATGTCTGTCTCATCCAGATGTGTTCTAATCAATGGTGGATCATTAATTTATTTTTGTCAAGTTGTTGCCTAAACGCGCCCACACTCAATATCGGAACATTCTAATCGAGGTTGCAGGCAATCTTTACCATAAGTCATTAACCGAAGTACCTAGTTCAGATCAACACATCAATTGATAACTAGAAAAACAGTATTGAACATAACTGGAAAATAAATGAGGCAATAAAAAATGACTTCGGTACACTAAAAAAGATAAGAATTAACGTAATTATTAAGATTAGATAAAATTATTATTGCACCGCGTTAAATTAAATTAAGTTTAAATGCAAGCTGAACCCGTTGTATTAGATTTAATTGGTCCCGTCAGCATTTAAATTACTTTTATCTACACACGTATCATAGAGCCTCTTTACTGCGTCTAAAAATCGCACGTTAAGACCAGCATAATGTAAAACTATTTGGTAAAAACTCATTTCTTATCTGAAAATTTGTACATTATGACCATAATATACAAAAATTTGTCAAAGTATGACATTCAAATTTCGAACACCGACGCCCGCTTGCGTGCCGCCCCTAGTTTGTCTGTGAAGTAGGTACTACAGAACAAGCTAAACAACTGCAGAGCAATGATCAATGCCACAATGCCGGTTAAACATGCGGTTCCTGAACACATCAAAGAGAACTTACGATATGTGTGTAGATACACTAGTGTATGTAACTGTACATAATTAGGCATTAAACTATCGAGTGATATTATTATGACGAGTATTAATGCCCTCCATTATGTAGCAGTCACATAAACTACTATAATCTAACATAACAATACTACTTATAATAATTGCATCGAATCTCAATAGTTACGAAAAGTCTTATCCGCTTATTTTGTGCGTCTTTCACTGTTGTCTTGTGTTTTTTAAGGTACCTCAGTCGGTTTTTTTATTACGTCATTTATGTTCTGCTTTTTAGTACAAATTACGAAAAACTGTATTTGTTATTCATAGCTTTTGCAAGGTTAGTACATATTTCCAAACTAATATTTTGATGCCCTTTATTTTGACTCACGAAGGCCCTCAATCTTGAGAAATATTAAAGCGTATAAAATCCGCCAGTATTTTTAAAATTGTTTTTACCTGGTGACACTCCCACTATCAAGACGAGTCTAGTGACGTATCATTCATCAAAGTAGGTTGAGCCGTTGAGCGGCATAGAAGGGAAACAGTATCAGACATACATACAAACGTATATACATACAAGTCAAACATATGACCTTCCTCTTTCCCTCTTCGCTGCAGTCGGATTAAAATCGCAAAAGGATGAACAATCAGTGAAAAGTATCTATCTCACTCTGATACGATTTTAAAGGCTCGGATTGTTAAAAATAAACAAATAACATCATAATGTAATAGCAATAATAATTGCCCGAGGCTTCGCCCGCGCAAAGTCGTGTAAAAATGGCTAGTCCTACGAACATGCATGTTTAACAACTAGGTTCTCATTAAAATGCACATCAAATAAGACCTTGCTACTGTTTGACAGAATGCCTATGTTGCCGTCAGCGTGTTATCTCTGATACAGACAGGTACACGATTGCCCGATTATGCGCACTAACCGCAACATAATTATAACGAAAGTAATTTTAATTGCTAAATTGCAGTAAAGGTTAAGTGGGATTAAATAACTATGTTTAAGTATTTTTTTTTCGTTAATAGCGTGCTTTTCTGGAGTGAGCAACTTAGGCCCGAGATAGAACACGAATTAGCAATGTTCTCGGATTAGCTACCATTGACATCTCCATACAAAATATGCAGCTGTCAAAGTTATCAGCCAGAAATACATAATGATCCCTCAGACACGTTTTTTACGATAATAATAAATGTAGCTCGATAATCTCCTCGCCTAGGGGCACAGGCCTTTACCCGGATACGAGTACGATTGAGCCGCACCCCATCACGCTGGCTCAGTGCGCATGAGGCAACAAATATTAGGTCCTTACATATGAAATTGGCGTTTCGCGTTACTGGCCACTTTGATCTCAAATATCTCCTCTATGGTTAGGAATTCCAAGTTAAAATTTATATAGCTATTTACTCATGTATTTGTGTTTCTAAAATTATAATTCATTTGTTTTTTCCTCAATTGTTTTTTTTCTTGCGTCACTCAGCTAACAAAATGGAAAACTTGAAATATCGCGTTATTTACGAGTATGAGTTCTACCGTGGCACCAGTGCTGCAGAAACGGCTCGAAGGATTAATGATGTGTATGGCGACGGTGCCGCAATAGCAAACACAGTGCGTTTTTGGTTCCAATTTCATATGTAAGGACCTAATATAATGACTACCAAAATATTTTTTTCCTACCCAAAATGGGAATGATCACCAAAAGTTGCAGAAAATATCATGGCAAAATACTGCGGTAACTTAGGCGAAGGGTAAAGGGGGTGAGCGAAGCGAAGCTCCTTTAGCCTTCGTGTTAGGTCGAACTTGTAAGAACAACAATAAATACTTAAAACATAAACTTAAGTACACAAAGCATAAAAAGAAGTTTGGTGATCATTTATCCAAACACAATTTGGTGATCGTTAACTAATTCTGGCGGTCGATTCAAATTTATTGGTTGTAGGTTCATTTTTGGTGATCGTTTAAACATAAGCCTTTTTATGACTACTGCCACCAAGTAGCGATAGTAGCTGGGACCAACAGCTTAACGTGTCCTCCGAAACACGGAAGCGTCCGACAATGTCTTAGGATAAATTAATTATCTTATCGGTACAGATGTAGTGAATAATCCTTTCCTATCGGCAAAACTCGGAGCAACGATAACTCCCGAATGGTGCCGATGTGTCTGTGAATTACTGTATTATTTAATTACGTGTAGGTATCAAATAAATCGCATACTTTATTTATCAATGTCAAATGTCAAATTGCCCGTTTGACGGGTACTGAGTGCGCGTGAAGTAGTAAGACAAAAACGAACATTTCCGAGAAAATACGAAAGGAAAGGATTATTCACTACATCTGTACACGGTTGTAACATGGTTTACTTAAAATTAAGTTCTACTTACTATTAAGTCGTACTTAAGTGTACAGATTGTAGTAAAACTTCTTTTTATTTCATTTGACAACCTTACTGGCTGACAAGCCTTCTGAAAAGCAAAGGTTCAGAATTCAAGCTTGGAATTTCGTCTAGTAGCTCTTCGATTGTTTTTGACGCATTCCTTCCTTGAGCTCTGTAAAGCTGAGACATATCCTCTATGAGTTTTACTGTTATCTCCTCATTACGCCTTAGTTGCATCGATGGGCTAGTCCCTTATAATTGTTAATTTACATAATTTTGATTTTAACATGTGTTGTGTATATAGAAGGCCTTCACCTGATGTGCTGTAATTAATTGCTGACCTCCACGCTTTGGGTTCCACCTGTACACCCGCCTACCTACCCTCCTGCTCACTCCACTGTACCTGAGACCCCTCTGCTGAACCGGACTCCTCGCGGCCCTCCATAGGCCATTGTGTGCTGCCGCTCCTGCTATCGGACCTCATCAGGGGAGTCGCAGCCTAAACGCGCAGAGTCCATCTCACGAGTTCACACCAACGACCTTGCTCTGTTTTCCCTTAAATAAATCTTTTAAATATTCTAAACTCTCTTTTAATACAAGATAGGGAGCCTAACTGTTTCACGGTCTGCATTGGATTCGAAACTGCATCTACCGCGTCTAAAAGAAACAAGCGTGAATAATAATAATAATACCTTGGACACTTTTACACACATTGATCTAGCCCCAAACTAGGATTCCCTGTATCCTGGGTACTGGACAACGATACACATACATAAATATTATACTTAGATAAACAAAACAAACAACGGGTACAAACATCCGTTCTCATCAAGCAAATGTTTGCCACCACCGGGACTCGAACCCGGGACCCTTGGCTTCATAGGCAGGATCACTGCCGACTCGGCAATTCGGGTCGTCAAACCCACTAGACCGAGGAGCTGTTCGTTTATCGGTGACAATAGTATGATTAGTCAGTGAGAAGTTGTGCCCACTTTTAGCCGGTAATGTAAAAAGGCTAGCATTTAATCGCACATCAAAAATACTGATTTGCACAGCAAAAAAGGATCAGCAAAAACACTTTCAAATAAATATAAATAGATAAAGAAAAGAAAAAAAAAGGTATTGGATGTTTTTATGTGTGTGACGTCGCTGATTCTGGTTCCCACGGCACAGGGTATTCTAGTGTGGGCCCAGAAGTGTAAATGCCTGAATGTAAATGTTTATGTTTATTTACTCTCTTTGTATAAGGGGCTTGCTCGTCGCCGCAGCTATGCATATGCGAAGGTTTTATTTACATCACCGTTAGGACGTCCGTGCAGCAGAAACTAATTAAAATAAAACAATTTTCCCCGGCTTAGTAATTGGTTGCAAAATAAGTAGATGCTTCAACAAATAATTCCTAGGATCTATACTTTCGTATGTAGACTTGAATACATGATATGTATTCGGGTTGGGAAATCACTATGTCGTGATATCAAAGCGAACGTGAGATATTAAGTATTATTGTATGCTTGTCAGTAAATTACTATTCCACTAGTAAATTAGTGCATCATACTTTGTATTTCCTTTAGGTTATTTTTTCAGATTTTTATATGAATCAATTCCTCCACTGCACTAGTGTTAGAAATGTCTCTTTTGTGTTGGTGTCTCTGTGTTTATTTCGTGTGAAAAGTTCAGGCAAAGCAAAAAATAAGGATTGTTGTTTTTATATCAGCAAGAGATACGGTGAGTGGCTACATTTGGTTCTAAAATTAAATATATCTGTATTAAAATACAATTAATTGTCGTTTGGAAATTGTAAGTGCGAATGCGCGCGCATTATATTAAAGAGACGCGTAATGCCGTAATAATGACAACACCCCGAAAACCAAACAAAGATAGCAGCTCAAAAAACACCCTAAACTCCCCACTATACGTACTTGGCCACACAGTCATCTTCACAGACTAGAATATGTTCATAGAGTAAGTTCGACCGGCAATGCGCGCGATCGCACAGCGCGCTATATTTTTTAAAACGTTTTCCCGCGAAAATCCAGAGACGTCAATAATGACGTTTTTATTTTAATTTTAGTGTGGACTTTTGTTTTCTTTGACAGTTTTGGTTTTAATCATACATGGACTCTTTTTACAACTGTTCCGTTTTTGTTTTTTTTCTTCTAAATAGTTTGGTTGTATGATCAGTGAAAGTGTGACAAGCGTGTGTTATGGTGATTTGTGGCTGGTTTGCAAAATTGGTGATTATGTGCTAGATAATCTCGATAAATACGCTGGGAATAAATATTTAATATTGTGTTAAAACGTTAAACCGGAAGTCAATCAACTTTCTCTTCCCCTTTTCTATGTTTAATTATTTTAAGTAGTTTGATGTTGGTCCTAGTGAATGCAAAATTTAAGGTATCAAAAATATCATACATAAATATTACTTATTATCTCTGGCCCCTATTTATAAAAGGGATATAAGTACATATCAAATCAAATCAAAAATCATTTATTTCCATAGGATGTTGTTACATCACTTAGATCCGTCATTACATTTTTTGGGTGAGTTCACTAACACAATGGCGGAATCTGTGGAGAAGAGCTCACCGAAGAAACTCCACAGTCGTCGCATCTTTTGCGTTTCCTTTTTTAAATAAAATATTGTCAAATTACAAAATGAATGAATACATAGCTAATTTACATAGTTTGAAAAAGTAACTATGACGTTTGATCCAGTTATTATTTATTCATTATCTTTATGTCCTTGAGCCATGGTTATAATTTCAGACTAGATCTTAATTTAGAATCTTAAACACTGTCTTGTGATACCAGTTCCAGGTAGACCTTATAACCGGGGATCTAAGTTCAAGACCGAAACACCTTTTATTTTATTTATTTATTAGCATATGTTGATTTTTAATAGAGTACCTGTGTTCTGCGATTTTACTGTATATATTATATATTTTACTTTATAGTTTTTTAAAGGCCTTTCGGTGCCGCAAAATAATTGCATCGCACTGTTTTAATAAGGGTTAATAAAAGAAAAGTTTTGCTCATATTTAGCTAGCTATTCATCAGTCTTAGGACCTGGTTCTAGAAGTCCCGATAAGTCCTGCCGCAAAGATAAATCATACATTTTGTATGTAAAATGACAGCTGAATCTGTCACAAAGATCTTATCGGACCTTCTTGAGCGTGATTTTTCGGTATAAAAAGTGACATATTCATAAGTTATTCCAGGACGATTTTGAGCTAAATCGGTTCAGTAGTTTTGTATCGATACAGTAACAGTAACATAACCTTAGACACATTCTGCTTTTAATAAAGGGTATCTTGGTTTTGATGATAATAATTATTTTATGAACTTGTGACCAGAATCGTAAAATACTATTCAAGTGATACAACACGATTAGAAGAAAGACGATATAAAAATTTAAACCCGGTGTTCTCGTATGTTGGTAACGACACGTTTATAGCTGTACTGGACTTTAATTAAAATAAATTAGAATTATAATTTATAAATATCAATTTAACTTACCAAGTTTTTTGGCACCTGAATGCCTTTCGATAGTTGTAAATGTGTGATGTTGCAATGTTACAAGGGGAGATGACAAAAATATCAAAGCGAACGTGAGGTATTAAGTATTATTGTATGCTTGTCAGTAAATTACTATTCCACTAGTAAATTAGTGCATCATACTTTGTATTTCCTTTAGGTTATTTTTTCAGATTTTTATATGAATCAATTCCTCCACTGCACTAGTGTTAGAAATGTCTCTTTTGTGTTGGTGTCTCTGTGTTTATTTCGTGTGAAAAGTTCAGGCAAAGCAAAAAATAAGGATTGTTGTTTTTATATCAGCAAGAGATACGGTGAGTGGCTACATTTGGTTCTAAAATTAAATATATCTGTATTAAAATACAATTAATTGTCGTTTGGAAATTGTAAGTGCGAATGCGCGCGCATTATATTAAAGAGACGCGTAATGCCGTAATAATGACAACACCCCGAAAACCAAACAAAGATAGCAGCTCAAAAAACACCCTAAACTCCCCACTATACGTACTTGGCCACACAGACATCTTCACAGACTAGAATATGTTCATAGAGTAAGTTCGACCGGCAATGCGCGCGATCGCACAGCGCGCTATATTTTTTAAAACGTTTTCCCGCGAAAATCCAGAGACGTCAATAATGACGTTTTTATTTTAATTTTAGTGTGGACTTTTGTTTTCTTTGACAGTTTTGGTTTTAATCATACATGGACTCTTTTTACAACTGTTCCGTTTTTGTTTTTTTTCTTCTAAATAGTTTGGTTGTATGATCAGTGAAAGTGTGACAAGCGTGTGTTATGGTGATTTGTGGCTGGTTTGCAAAATTGGTGATTATGTGCTAGATAATCTCGATAAATACGCTGGGAATAAATATTTAATATTGTGTTAAAACGTTAAACCGGAAGTCAATCAACTTTCTCTTCCCCTTTTCTATGTTTAATTATTTTAAGTAGTTTGATGTTGGTCCTAGTGAATGCAAAATTTAAGGTATCAAAAATATCATACATAAATATTACTTATTATCTCTGGCCCCTATTTATAAAAGGGATATAAGTACATATCAAATCAAATCAAAAATCATTTATTTCCATAGGATGTTGTTACATCACTTAGATCCGTCATTACATTTTTTGGGTGAGTTCACTAACACAATGGCGGAATCTGTGGAGAAGAGCTCACCGAAGAAACTCCACAGTCGTCGCATCTTTTGCGTTTCCTTTTTTAAATAAAATATTGTCAAATTACAAAATGAATGAATACATAGCTAATTTACATAGTTTGAAAAAGTAACTATGACGTTTGATCCAGTTATTATTTATTCATTATCTTTATGTCCTTGAGCCATGGTTATAATTTCAGACTAGATCTTAATTTAGAATCTTAAACACTGTCTTGTGATACCAGTTCCAGGTAGACCTTATAACCGGGGATCTAAGTTCAAGACCGAAACACCTTTTATTTTATTTATTTATTAGCATATGTTGATTTTTAATAGAGTACCTGTGTTCTGCGATTTTACTGTATATATTATATATTTTACTTTATAGTTTTTTAAAGGCCTTTCGGTGCCGCAAAATAATTGCATCGCACTGTTTTAATAAGGGTTAATAAAAGAAAAGTTTTGCTCATATTTAGCTAGCTATTCATCAGTCTTAGGACCTGGTTCTAGAAGTCCCGATAAGTCCTGCCGCAAAGATAAATCATACATTTTGTATGTAAAATGACAGCTGAATCTGTCACAAAGATCTTATCGGACCTTCTTGAGCGTGATTTTTCGGTATAAAAAGTGACATATTCATAAGTTATTCCAGGACGATTTTGAGCTAAATCGGTTCAGTAGTTTTGTATCGATACAGTAACAGTAACATAACCTTAGACACATTCTGCTTTTAATAAAGGGTATCTTGGTTTTGATGATAATAATTATTTTATGAACTTGTGACCAGAATCGTAAAATACTATTCAAGTGATACAACACGATTAGAAGAAAGACGATATAAAAATTTAAACCCGGTGTTCTCGTATGTTGGTAACGACACGTTTATAGCTGTACTGGACTTTAATTAAAATAAATTAGAATTATAATTTATAAATATCAATTTAACTTACCAAGTTTTTTGGCACCTGAATGCCTTTCGATAGTTGTAAATGTGTGATGTTGCAATGTTACAAGGGGAGATGACAAAAATATGTGTAAAAAGTATAGGAACCACTCATTAAAGCCGAAGAAATGAATAAAAATTGGCTGTTTGGTCGGAAGACTTTTGCCTCACCAGATGCACGAATAATAAAAAAACAAAATGGCCCGTGTTTCTTACAGAGTATTTCGAACAAAACTTCGTTTATTTGATTAGATTTTATACTTTGTCCACTCTATTAATGGTTTTTTGACCGCCTTGAACCTATAAATGTTTAACGTTTGCAATGAAAAATATTGCTCACTATGCACAATAAGGAAATGTTAAAAGACCATTAATAGAGTGGACAAAGTATAATTATTTTATCATGTTTTTAATTTTTTGTAACATGTTAATTAGCAATCTAATTTTTATTTATTCTGCCCCGATAAAAAAACAATAGGCCTTTAAAAAGCCTTTAACTATTCGTCCATTAACCAAAACTAGACAATTCTTTAAAAAAAATAAACATATTCATTCCCATCACAGCTATTCACAACTTCCCCTAAGAAGTACTAACTACAAAAATTAATCCGTGAATATATCAGAACTTCTTGTCAGCTAGAAAACAAGTTTTTATTAAAAAGTGAAATCCTACAAATAAGTTGTATTACTATAGTAAAAAGTGTCTTAATTATAGGTAGTTTCAAACCACTTTTTTACTTTCTCTTTCCTTAACCAAAAGTTAAATATTTATTTGATAGTGTGTTTGTGACTCACGTATGGACATGTGTCGAAATTATTTACGTAAGTTTTAGTAGATTGCGCTCAATTCTCAATTTAAGATTAGGTACTAAATAAGCATGTTTTTTAGTTTAAACTTTTAATAAAAGGTTGATTGACTTCTTAATAATCGTTGCGTTTCTTAGTGTTAATTTCATCATAAGATATTATGATGAAAACATTCTAACTGCAGTGAAATGAAACAAAATGTAATTAAAATTAACTAAAATCTGAACATGGAATCAACAACAAATAAAATCGGTCTTATCGATCGTGCCCCAGTAAAAGACCCACACACCGACAAGATACCTAAAAATGGCGGCTTACAAGAAGAAAAATCTAAAAATGGCAATTTAAAACAAGAAAACCCAAAAAAAGGAGACATGAGAGAAGAACATCCTCAAAATGGAGGCTTAAGAGAAGATAACCCTAAAAAAGGCGGCTTAAAAGAAGAAACACCTAAAAACGGCGGCCTAACAATCAGCGTAGTCTTACAAGATGGCGACAAAAGCGGAAACGGAATCAAACCGCAGGAATTTTCGGAGAAAAATGGCGGGAACTCCTTGGGCGTCCCAAGAGTCGGGCATCGGATGTCGATAATGGAACAGGAGAGCTTGAAGGAGAGACTCAGGGTGTCCCTGTTGAAGCAATGCTCGGCCATCCTGAAACAGGGCGACCAGAGGTATACTAAGGACACGCTGCACAAGTCTTTTCAGGATGATGTAAGTACATACTTATAGTATTTTTGTTTAGTTTATTAAGTGAAGTCAACTGTGCATCCGTAGATACGTAGACATATTCTAACTAAAGTTTTTCTGTTAAATGTTTTAAAAAATATTATGAGAGCTAGCCGTTGCCCGCGGCTTCGCTCGGGAGGATTCGTGTAAAAGAGGCTAAGTGGAAGGAGTACTCTACTACTGAATATTTATATAGCATTTATGAATTTATCTGATAACCACAGCATCTATCAAAATGCACCTAAAGTATTACATGAACTTGAGGGTAGTTTAAACAACATTTGTACTCTGTATTTACTGTGCTTTATAGGGTTCCGTATACGAAGGGCAACAAACGTGATTCTATAACTAAGCCTCTGCTGTCCGTCTATCCGTCTGTCCGTTCGTCCGTCCGTCCGTCAGTGGACTCTATCTGATGATCAGTGGCTCAAGCAGGAATAATAACCAGAGCGAAAAAGTGTTCGAGTTCAGAAAACATGAACCTTATGTCATTGTACATAAGAGTCACTGACAGTTCGATTCGCATACTTTTTCGACGCGTAATTATTCCTGCTTCCTACACGGAATATGTAGAGATTTGAAATTTTCACAGAATGTGTATTTCTGTTGCCGCCACGGCAACAAATAATTAACTACATAAATTAAGGGGGCTCCCCTACAAGAGATGATTTAATTTAAGACCACCCGCGACATAACAATCCATAAAATGATTGAAATATGATCGTAGATTTCATGGCTTATTACATGGATGTGGTGGCGCGATTGGTTTGATGTCGGTTTCGCAATCTTAGGATTCTGGGTTCGAACCCATGTTCTAACAAAATATTTTTCTCTTTTTGTTTTTGTTTTATTATTTTAAGTGGTTAATGTTTCTTGTACGACGGACGCTTCGTGTGGGAGTCGACCAGCACTTGAACGATTATATGTACAATCGAACCAACTGAATCATGACCCACTTGCCTGATAATTCGTTTGAAACTTTCAAACTTGTAAGATCTAACTAAATGTCAGTGTCGAATCAAATGATAACAAGTTCGTTACCAAGGAAATAAACCTTCAAACGAATTTCGACCTACTTGCATTTAAGGGGTTTAGCAAAATAAGCTTATGGTGGGTCATGATTCAGATGGTTCGATAGTACCTACGTCATGAGGCGGGGTATCGTCACCATAACCTGGTAATGCGACTGCAGGTACCTCAAAAAAACCTTCGCCGCCGGAAAAGGAAACTGAAACAATTACATACCGCGAAATATATCCAATTGCACTGTCTTTACTCACATTTTCATTACAGTTACTCATAGAACAATAAATACTGGAACCGCCTTACGAATTAAATCTTTGACAAAAAAGTGTTTCATTTGATAGAGGGACTAGCGAACGCGTGGCGCCAACAAAGAAACTCAAACTAATCTTCATCGCTACAAAAAACCAGATTAAAAGATTGTGCAAGTAGAATCGATAAGTCACAGTTATATGGACACTCAAAATTATGCTGTCCTGTCACTGTTTTCGTTGGTCAATTTATTTTTTTACTCAGAATACTTCAGTCGAGCCAATTAAAGGAAATGATTTTTAGTCTAAAACTTATGGCTTTTTCAAGTTTCTCTCATCACATAAAACATTTCGATTCTTAGTTAAAAAATAAAAATCTCAGTACCAATCTAACTTTTAAACTAATTTTTGTTTTTATAACCGTATATTGTCTGGTTTGAACAAGTGCAAGTAAACAAAAAAATTGCACCGCCGAAGTTGGACCATCCTGTTTACTTTTACGCATACAGCACAAAATGCATGTTTCATGTCCAACAGCAGAGGGCTAAGCGGATGACGGTTCCATTAATAAGTGTTCAGAGCATTAACAAGATCAAAGACATAAAGACTTATGACATTACAAGAAGTACTTTTAAAAAATTAACTGTCGAAAAGTGCCGCCCAATTACCATCCTTGTAACAGCGAAGTATTTATGATGCCAAATTACAGATTCTCGGATTGCGATGCATTCCTTTCATTTGTGGGTATGTCATAATTCGTCGTAATAATGCAATGAACATTGTTACATTCAGTCTGATCATATTTAATTGTTCCACTGTTTATCAAATTGAGCAAAAAGTTAATCTTTAAAAAAAAAACATCCAAACTCAATATTCACCAAAATGTTACACCTTATTTAATACGAAACGGGAAATATTAAACTGCACATCGAAAATACTAATTTGCACAGCAAATATCAAGGCAAAATGCTGCGGTAGCTTAGGTGAGCGAAGCCGCCTTTATCCTTCGTGTTAGGTTTCTTTCAAGGGTCAATGCATTCTCTACTACAACAAGATACCTCTGGAGATCTTGAAATTGCCATTTGAGCAATTTAAAGGGCATGTAAAGCGACTTTGTCGAAAAAGGGATATTACAATGTTCAAGATTACTTAAATGATAGGACTGTATGGGGTTAATATGCTCAACAAGCTGTTAATAATTTTGTAATTATTTATTCTTGCTTTGTTTGGGATGGACTGATAAGAATATGGAAAATTAAGGTAAATTTCGAAGGACCAATATTATAATAAAAATAAATAATAAATATACCACGGTTATGTATATCACAATAATGCAACACAAAGTATGCACTCACCTCAGTGGCTTTTGATTGCAATACAACCTCCAACGCACTTCAGCATCCGACCACGCCGCGATCCACTTAAATTCCGTCAATTCAACAGAAATATTATTGTTTTTGATTATATTATCGTTTACACAGGGATATAACACCACACAGCTTACAATTATATCGATTTCGACTATATTAGTATAGAGTTAGTTTTTTGGGTTTATTCGTATTGATAAGCGATACGAACACCATGAATCGTGGTGTTCGTATCGCTTTATTCGTACCGTGGTTTTAATATATATATAATAATTTAGCAATAGTAAAATGACGATTGCTAACTACATGTAAATATCTTCAGTAATAAAGATATTTGGAATTTGGAATTTATTCAACATGTAAGAACAACAAAAATTCTTAAAACATAAACTTAAGTACTCATTAAATATTTAAAACATAAAAGTGTTTTTGTTGATCCTTTTTTGCTATGCAAATCATATGATATGCGATTAAATACTAGCCTAAATAAAATAATCTGACTGAATTTTCTTTTCAATACCGCATACAAAATAATGAATGCACCTGGTTACGTACAAACAGTATGAAAATAGCGGCATCAATGACTTCGTAACTCTATATCTCGGCCATTTTGATTTCGATTTTCAAAATTGAATTGACAAATGAGCTCCGTGGTCTAATGGGTTTCACGCTTGCTTCTCACACAGGGGATGCAGGTTCGATTCCTGGCCATGTACCAATGAGATAATTAATTAATCTTAAGTACATTATACGGACGTTCTAACGGTGATGAAAAACATCGTGAGGAAACCTTCATTACTCCATAGCAGCGGCGATGGGCTAGCCCCCTGTTACGCAAAATGGAGTATTGAATAACTGGCCCAAAGGGCACACAATTGTGTCTCTGCCACCCCGTATGGGAAACGGCGTGACGCTATTTTATGTTATATTATGAATTGACAAAAAAGATGTAATTATCGAACCTGCTCACATGGGACATACTTGTGAACAAATTTCTCTATAAACTTGTAAGAAGACCTCTGCGAGAGGTCCCGGAATCGCACAGTTGTGTGGGGCCAAAAGCAACGTATATAAACGTTAAAGTTGTTGATTAAATTTAGAGCAAATTTAAAATCACTGCTCAAGTGTAAAGACGGGCTAATAATAGTTTTTTCACACCTTTCATTCGGAAAAGTAAGTTTTGCTCCACGACAAGAGGGAGCAAAATGCTACTTTTCTGTTTAAGCTACTTTTTTAATTTATTCACTTGTGTTCTTACTTAAGTTTTTGTTGTTGTTGTATGTTTTGTTGTTCTTACATGTTCAACCTAACACGAAGGATAAAGGGGGCTTCGCTTCGCTCACCCCCTTTACCTTTCACCTAAGCTACCGCAGCATTTTGCCCTGGTATTTGCTGTGCAAATCAGTATTTTTGATGTGCAGTTTAATATTTCCTTTTTATTTATAATAATTCCGGAGTCGGGGGTGTGAGGGGTTGTGAGGGGGAATGAGGGCGTGAAAAATAATGAAAAAAAAAAACCGAAATTTTCCGGTGTCATTCGTGAGGTCTACAGATCACAGAGGTACTAGATATATGCGGTCTATCATGCTGTATTCGAACATAAGTTCTCTTTCAAGAACCTGCTAGTTTTAGACGTTCTTTCTCTGTCAGCCCCATTTCTGTGTAAAAGGCGTGAGTGTATCTTTGTTTGTAAAACCGATCATTATACTGAACCATGATGGATAGTGGTTCATTAGAGTCTGGGACTTGTCGCGTGTCTGCCGTACTGAATAATACATGAAGACAGATCCCGAGTGTGGGTTGATGGCATCTTTGCGACAAACAAAAGGTTTGTATGACATCGTAAGATTATGAACACCGCTATTTTATAAACTCACGAAATTTATGTCACGAGTTTGTTGACTTACGATGTAACGTAGTAATTTTCGTAATTTAATTTATTTATTATTAACATTTTTAATACCAGAATATTCAATACCAGATAGTCACAAACATTTACGACATATTTACATGTGAAAATAAAATTACAATTCAAATTAAAGTTTATGCTGATAAAATTCACTTTATAATCAAACCGTGAACTGGGGGAAACTTGAATTGTAAGTGAAATACCAGGGCTAAGTGGTGGGTAAGGGTAGCTGAAGGATAAAGGGGGTGAGCGAAGCTCTTTAGTGTTAGGTTGACGTGTAACAACAAAAAAAAAAAAAATTAAACTCTGTCTGTCTCATTTATTGCGAGTTTATAATCTCACGCAATAGTTTATTCACTAACGGTTTCTACAATCTTACGGTGACATGTATTTTGAGAGCCGCATTTACTTCTTTGCAAAGTATTCACTTCCGAAACGTCCAAATAGGTACTTCATTTATTTTCTATATTTTCTTAACCTGTAAACTTGGGTAAACCTTAAAACGGAACTTTTACGACAGACGTCCCCTAGAGTACAGATGTAGTGAATAATCCTTTCCTTTCGTATTTTCTCGGAAATGTTCGTTTTTGTCTTACTACTTCACCGCACTCAGTACCCATCGAGACAACGTAGGGAACGGTCGCATTGCAAGAGGAAGTATCTATATAGAGTAGTTAATACCACAGAAATATTTTGTTGATATTTATGTTAGATTTTGTGATAAACTTCATGGACTCGTGTATTAATGCAGGCCACCTATATTATTATTTTTTTGACTTTACATTTCACTCTTGTCTGTCATTTTTGTAAATAATAAACATTGATTTTATTCGATCCACATTAACAATTTATAACAGACATGCCGAAAGCACTAAGAAAAGGGAAACGTTTAGATCGGCAAGCCTGCGAAGTTATTTTCAATATTTATTTATATTTCTTAACTGAAAATGATAAATTCAAACATACCATCTATACTGCTTACTTTTGTAAAGTCCTAAAACGAGTTTCGGAGGCCAGTGAAATTTCTCAACGAACAGTTAATAAAATATTGCAAAAAGAATACATAAATCAATCCACCTCCAATAGTCCGAAGTCGGCAAAGTTGGGTAGACCAAATAAATTATTTTGTCTAGGTCTTGACGATTTTGACTACAACGTTATACGCCGATTAGTGTATAATTTCCATTTGATATACAAACAATTACCTACAATTAAAGCCCTGAAGTCCAAGTTATCCGAAGCCATAAATTTTAAGAGATGTGACTTTACGCTAAGAAAAATTCTTAGAAAAATGGGATTTCGGTATAAAAAAGTTGAAAACAACAGAAAATTACTTATCGAGAAAGATGATGTTCGTTTAAAAAGAGTAAAGTTTTTAGCCGCGATAAAAAAGTACAGATTGCAAGGGAGAGAGATTGTTTATATGGATGAAACATACATCCATACCTCACATTTGGCAGGTAAAAGTTAGGCTGACTCGTCAGAAAACGGAGTGAAACAGTTAATTTTTAAAGGACAACGTCTTATAATAGTGCACGCTGGTAGAAGAAAGGGGTTTATACCTGGGGCATTGTTAATATATCAGTCTACTGATAAAACAGGTGACTATCACAACGCGATGAACAAAGTATGAAAAATGGCTTCGTAATCAACTCATTCCAAACTTAGCTCCACATTCGGTACTAGTAGTAGATAATGCTGCATATCATAATAAGTACGTAGAAAAACCTCCTAATTCAAATACCAGGAAGAAAGACATGATTGATTGGCTATCCAAACATAACGTTCCGATTGATCCGTCATTAACAAAACTTGAAATATATGAAATTATTTGCAAGTACAAACAAGACTGTAGAATACTCTATAGATAAACTTATGAACGAATATGGACACAGCGTACTAAGATTGCCACCATATCATCCTGATTTCAATCCGATTGAAAACATATGGTCTCAAATAAAGGGATACGTATCCAAAAGAAAAATCAGTATGAATATGACTACTGTGAAACAATTGGTACAGGAAAAGGTTAATATGATTGGTTCCGATGTTTGGGCCAAAGTATGTGACCACGCTATCAATTGCGAAAACGAGTACCGAAAACACGAACTTGAGTTGGAAAATTATATGGCTAGTTTTGTAATCACCGTTCATGAAAACTCTGACGATGATACACCAGAAAATAGTTCTGATTCTGACTGTGATATGGAAGTTGGAAGTATTGTTTCGCATCACACTGTCCACCCCACTCCTCCTCCTCTTATCCCGCTGTCATAATCGAAGTCGTTCATCCAATCAGAAAATCATATTTATTTATATTAATTTCTCTGCTGGTTTGTTTTGTTTTATGTTGAGGTGTCTTTTTTGTTATATCATAGTATTTTTTTATTAATTACAAAAATTTATTGTTATAAAAAACTATAGACTTTTGGGGTTCCAATCCTTATAGAATCATTAGATCATCCCAACCGGAATTTGGTTTTTATCAGTGCGTTTTATTGAAATAAAACGTCCTCAATAACTAGTTATATTTTTGTTTACCTAACGAATTCTTTATATGATAGAATTGTGGTGGTTTTAACATCTCAGTGTAATATACGTCAAACGGGCAATTTGACATTTGACATTGATAAATAAAGTATGCGATTTATTTGATACCTACACGTAATTTAATAATACAGTAATTCATAGACACATCGGCACCATTCGGGTGTTATCGTTGTTCCGAGTTTTGCCGATAGGAAAGGATTATTCACTACATCTGTACTGAAGATTCTGTTGTGGGCATTTGTGGGGAAACATCATACAATTGGCTTAATTGTTATGCCATTATTTTGTATTTTCCGCCCAACAGAATAGCGAAGGGGTAACACTCTATTTGCCTGTATTCACCATCGAAAATGAATCTGCAAATGCGAAATTGAATTTACACGAAATGAAGATTGACTAACGAAAAAAAACCATCAGTAGGTACATAGCTAGTTGCTAGCTCACCGTTTGGCTTATTAACTCGATCCTTGATTCACTTCAAAGTAAAAACATAATTTTTAATCATTAATCATCACGTGAAGTCGCTAAACCGTCATGGAAGTGACAATAAGGCAGGATAACACGTTACCTGTCATCTTGACAGTTTGACAGTGAAAAATGACAGTTATCGAGAGAAGATTAAGTGGTGTATCGTTGAAGACGTGGATTTGACAGCTTGAGATGCTGTAGAAGCATAAATCTGTTGAGAGCATAACCTCTAGTGTTTTGTATCAGTATTCTAAGGAATTGTAGGTCTTTAGGATGATATCTTGTTTGATAATATGTTTGGTTTAGTTTAGTTTACGTTGTTTGTTACACTTGCCACCTAGTGACACTAACGTGTTTAAACACCCATATACTTTCTGGGTAATAGACTGAAAAACAGCGTCACGGGCCTTCCTGTGACACTATGCTGAATCTGAGCCATTTTGCAGATGGCAGTGAAACCACTTAATGTGGGTATTTATATATACAAGTTTAATTATTAATACAAACAAATAACCCGACTGCATTTCAATCTTTCTTTTGTATTTATGAAACACTTTATTAACACAACTCGATGGGTTCTAAAAACATTTTTTTAAGACATTACCTTTTGATATACCCGCAGCGTCATCTCACAGTAGATACAAATTTAACGACACCACAGACGACACCTCTCAAGCAAAAAGCCAGCTGTTTAGGCTACAGAGCGTGCCAAAGATATATATGTTACGGCTAAAGCTAGGTGTGAAACTAAACTAAAGTTTAGCCGGCTAGTCTTAAGATAAATTTCGAGCCTCGGCTAATGTCCGAAGTCATCTTCGTTTATTTTCATTTTTTCATTTCATTTATTGCCATAAATTACAGTTGTTATAGGTATAGATGGTCGTACAACTTAAAACTTAGTTCCATGTAATTTTACTCAGCGAGTGTAGCATACAATTTGATTAAAGACACAATAACTATAATATATCATGCATAACATATAGGATTAGCAATAAATATTCAATACAATGTCACAGGGCTCGAGATCAATGAATTAAATTACATTAAATCGAATTAAAATTTGACTAAAATTAATTTAAGTAAAAAACAAGTTAGAATTAAATAAAAAATAATAAGAGGTAAATAATCGTCATATATGTCACTCACTAATAGAATATGTCACTATACAATAATTGGTCAATACAATTATATTATAATACGCAAGGCAAACAGGATAAAATAAACAGCCGCCACAATCCTATTCGCTAATTATTCTTAAAATTATAAAACTTGTCCAAATTATAGGGCGACACAGTTAACAAATAGTCTTTTAGACCTGTGATGAACCCTTTTCCAGTTAGTATTTTAATACTTAAGGGTAGGCTGTTGTACACTTTGATGGCAGTCAACTTTGTAGCACGTGTATAGGAAGCTGTTCGACAATGTGGGACCTCTAAGTAGCCCTTGTTTCTTTCATTTAGTCTTTCACTTAAACCTGGTTTTTTTTGGGGAAACTTAAGTGGATAGCGCCTTGTAAGTTTGCACAATTCAATTACATATAGAGCAGTGATTGTGAGAATTTTCAACTCTCTAAAAGACTCTCTACAAGACTCCATGCTAGAGCCTATGTTGTTTAAAATGCGGATGGCTCTCTTCTGCAAGATAAAGATTCTATTTATATCGACGCTACCTCCCCAAACAGCCAAACCGTAAAGCACTCTTGACTGAAAGAAGGCAAAGTAGGCTTGCAAGGCTGCTTTCTTTGAAGCAATTTTAATAAGGGATCTTAAAGCATAACAGAAACTACTGCATTTGCCAACCAATTTGTCTACATGTCTCGTCCAGTTTAGGTTACTGTCCGTGTAGATTCCCAGAAATTTTACATAAGAAGCAGATTCAATTTCTTCGTCCCTTATTTTTATGCTGAGTTGTGGTACTTGGGTGTTGTAGTTTCTGAAATGAATCAATTTCGTTTTACCTACGTTTGTGTTTAGGTTAAGACTGTCAAACCATTCTATAATGCCATTTATTGAGTTATTTATTGTATTTGATAGGTTTTCATGATTGCCTCTACTGAACTTAAAGAAAACAGAGACATCGTCAGCGAACATTATAATTTTGTTTGAAGTATGCAAGTGAAGGTCGTTGACGTATAATAGGAATAAAATCGGGCCTAGTATTGACCCTTGAGGGACTCCAACCTTAATTTCTTCACAGTCCGACTCAACTTCACGGAGCACTCCACTTTCATCAATAGTAGGTAACGCAACAAATTGAGACCGGCCGCTAAGATAGGACACGAACCAATCACTCACTATCCCCCTAACACCATATCTATTCAGAATATTTATTAAAGCATCGTGATTAACATGGTCGAAGGCCTTTGATAAGTCAAGAAGGACTGTTATTATATTATCATTATTATCAAGTGCTTCTCCTATAAAGTCCGTCATTTCGAAGATGGCGTCTATTGTCGACATATCCTTTTGAAAACCAAATTGTTCTTTTGCTAGTATTTTTTCAGAGCACAGGAATTTTCGTAACTGATCAGCCATTATTTTCTCGAACAGTTTTGAAATTATGGAGAGCAAGGAAATTGGTCTATATTTAGCAACATCAAGCTTGTCATCCGACTTGTGTATTGGTTTTACTCGCGCCTTTTTTAGTTTGTCTGGGAAAACTCCTTCACTTAAGGATCTATTAATTAAGAAAAGAAGGGGGTCATGTATAGCCTTGGCTATTGACTTAATAACCATAGATGACATCCCATCATAACCACATGATTTTTTATTTTTCAGACTTACTATCTTTTTTGTTAATTTAAAACTATCGACGGGTTTGACAAACATAGAGGATTGATTAAATCTAGGCAATTTTAAGTTTGATTGTACGTTTTTGCTAGTACATGTGTTTATAAAGTAAGTGTTAAAAATATTGGCTGCATCCTGGTTATTGAATGCCACTTTCGAATTAGTATTATTAGTCAAACCGGTGTAATCTCTAGTCTCTAGATGTTTTTTCCCAGAGATGTGCGTATTTATCAATTTCCAAGTAGCTTTAACTTTGTCGTTTGAATTTATTATAATTTTCTCATTATACTTTTGTTTTGCTAGTTGAATTACCTGGCCTAATAAAGTTGAATACCTTTTGTAATGAGTGGAATCAGTTTCACATTTAGTAACTTTGGACTTAATAAATAGATCCCGTTTTGTTTCACACGACTTTTTGATTCCCGGTGTTAACCAATTTTTATTATTTTTGTTTGTGTCCCCTCTAACTTTAATTAACGGGCAACAGATCTCAAAGGCTTCTGTTAGCTTATCATGAAAATAGTCAAAACATTTATTGTAGTCTTTTTCATTATACACCTCGTCCCATGACATTTGAAGTAACTGCGTCGACAGCTTATGAAGGTTTGTTTCCTTTAGATCTCTTACTAACTTATAATATTTAGAATTATCCTTTTTTACTGATATATTAAGGGAAGCATACTGAAGGGTATGGTCTGATAAGCCCAACTCTACAACACCCGACTTGTTTAAATCTACATTTGAAATTATATTATCTATGCAGGTCCGACTATGATCGGTGATACGAGTTGGTTCAGTTATAAATGGCTTCATACAATGAGACTGAAGCAGACTTATAAATTCTTTGGATTCAGTAGAGTCCACAAGAATATCAATATTAAAATCACCGCAAATTATGATATTACGATCTCTATGTCTTGAGACAAGCGCCAAAGCATTTTCTAAATAATTTATAAAATTATCATCCTTAACTGTTTTCGGTCTGTAAGCACAAATAATGTAACTTCCGCTCAGATTAATACCACAGACTTCGAATATTTTTGGGATAGACAAATCTTTTATTTTAGGTAACTCACTGTACTGAGTGCCGTCTCTTACATATATACAAGCCCCACCCCTACTCTTTCTGTATTTGCGACAGAAACTAGCGGCCAATGTAAAGCCCTGCAATGTTATCCTTGCCAGGTCGTCATAGACTCTGTGGTTTTCGGTTATACACAAAATCTCTACATGTTTTCCTATATCCCCACAGAGCCAGATCTCAAGTAAGGACAGCTTAAAAGCATTTAGGCTACAAACATTAACATGTGAAATATTCTTATTTGTAAAGTGTGTACTTTCATGTAAATGCAAATCCCTGTGACACCCTACCGAAAATCCTGGTTGGGATTAGTAGATTTAGTGCTGACCCCATTGGCAAAACATTGTACATCATCATCATCTGTTTGCGTCTCTACGTTACTGAAAGCTGTGTCTTTATTACATACACTGTGCACTACCGAATTTTTGTACTCGTCATAATTTATTCTGTAGTTCAACCTTAAAATTTCCTGATATACGTTTCTACAAACATAGAGTTTCGAAGACATTTTTCCTGTGTTTACAAAAGTTGTATGGTCAAAACGAGAGCACAGAAATTTTAAAGTGCCATTGAGTTTTCTCTCATTTAGGAATTTTCCTGAGTCGACATTTAACAATATCACATTTGTATGTCTACTCTGGCTCAATTCATAGTATAGCATAGATTGTAAATTCAGAGGGTCCCTGTCATTTGACCCTGCCAATACAATGACGAAATCTTTATTCGTATATTCTTTGCAAAGATTGGTACAAGATGTCATTACTTGATTCATGGGTGCTTGTGGCTTAATAAAAGACTCAACACTGTATAGACTGCCCAAGATGTTTTTCAGAATTTTGTTCATACCTATACCCCGTTCATCAGCTAACAATAGTATTTTTCTTTTTTGATAGCCTTGATTCTCCGTCGACGCTCTGGGTGGTTGGCAGGTGACCTCAGGCTGACTCGTGACTGCTGCAATTTCAACTGGTTGACTTGACTTCGCCGGTTTAACATCACCAGCGCTATCTGCATCTGGATTGACCGAAGCCATTTGTTTGATCACTCCATTAGTGAACTGTCCGGGTGACATACGGGGGTATCCCATTCTCATACTACTGGGGTGTATTCTTCTGTATTGAGGTGAAAAAAACATTGGTGGGGGCGATCCACCACCGGTTATTCCAACAGACTTAAGAAACTCGATCCTCTTCTTGTGTTCCTCTAATGATTTATTTAATCTAGTATTCTCCAGAATGAGGTTGTCAATTTCACTATTTGCCGCGTCGAGTTGCAAACGTAGGTTATCGTTTTCCTCCCGGAAACGGATAACGGATGTCATCTTTAATCGGCTAGACTGCACATTAGCCGATGCGTTTCTGTTAATGTTGGACATTAGTTAGCTAATGTTGAAAACGAAGTATTCGTGCGACTGCGGGGAGCGGGGTGGGGTAATTTTACTCAGATGAGAAAGCTATTTCTAATATCAGGGCAAAACACTGCGGTAGCTTAGGTGAAGGGTAAAGGGGGTGAACGAAGCGAAGCCCCCTTTATCCTTCGTGTTAGGTTGAACATGTAAGAACAACAAAAACTATAATAAGACGAGTATAAGTTATTTTTGTTGTTCTTACACGTTCAACCTAACACGAAGGATAAAGGGGGCTTCGCTTCGCTTACCCCCTTTATCCTTCACCTAAGCTACCGCAGTGTTTACGGCTACCGAATCATTATCATCACTTATTCCAGATGAAGACGATAATTTTTCAACATTAGCCAAGGTAAACCGAAAAATAAACTTAAGTTGATTCGGCTAATGTCAACCATATTTTCTCACCCATCTTTAGCCTCAACAGCGTCGAGGCTAAACATCAGTTTAGCCGACTAATGTTGTAATCATTTATCGCAGTGAACATTATTTCGGACATTAGCCGAGGCTCGAAATTAATCTTAACACTAGCCGGCTTAACTTAAGTTTAGTTTCACACCTAGCTTTAGCCGTAACATATACATATATACACTCGAAACACATAACCCTCCTTCTTGCGCAGTCGGGCAAAAATGGCAATGACATTGTTGTCTGTATTTATTTTAATCTCTGTGCCTTGTGTATTTCTTTTGCACGTATGTGTTTATGCTGTTACAGCAAATAAATGAAATAGGGGTGTATGGATTTTAATGCGGTTTTCTGTAAATGGTAGTACACTTCCTTGCGATGGTTCTTAGCTATGTCTTTTCAAAATCCGACAAGTGATTCAACAGTAAGTTTAAGCAACAAGTCAGCCAAATTTTTGACTTAAGGTTTTTCTTATTGTGTCCGGGGTGTTTTCTACAATGCTTTCCCTGCCCGTAGTGTATGCAAGTGAAAGAGAAGGAAGCATTGTGTCGTCTCTAATACGGCAGTTGTGTGTGAGCTCAGTCAGCTTGGAGCGGCGGAGTAAGAAGGTGCGTGCGTCTAAGTGCCGATAATTAGTGATTAGTGAAGAAGACACCACACTGCCCCTTTCAAATGGCAACAAATATAATGATAACCAAAATATTTTTACCTACCCAAAATGGATAACTGAACACCAAAAGTTGCAAGAAATATCAGGGCAAAATACCGCGGTAGCTTAAGTGAAGGGTAAAGGGGGTGAGCGAAGCGAAGCCCACTTTATCCTTCGTGTTAGGTTGAACATGTGAGAACAACAAAAAATACTTAAAACATAAACTTAAGTACACAAAACATAAAAAGCAGTTTGGTGATCATTTTTCCAAACACAATTTGGTGGACATTTATCCATTCTGGCAGTCATTTCGAATTTATTGGTAGTAAAATAATAGTTATAAATAGTTTTTGGTAATCGTTTAAACAGCCCTTTTATCCAGCCCAAGCCCTTTCAAATTCACTTGACCACTTTGGACTGATAGACTGAAGTACCGGAATCTTTATAAACTGCCACCATCTCTTCGTGGAGTTTTTCCTTGCCTCGTGAGGTATTTAACCACAGCGCGGCGCTCGATTTCGGTCATTTCCGCAAGAGGTCTCGTCGCACTCGTATCGAGATTGTGAAAAAACTAATGGTAGTAGTGTGAGGAAACTTTCTATTTGACACTTTGAATAATGACATCAGAGAACCATAAAAACAAAAACTACCCTCATCACTAACAAAAAAAGTCCGATACCGAGAATACCCTGAAAAACCCTCGCTATTTTAGGGTACCGTATCCGAAGGGTGCCAAACGGGACCCTATTACTAAGCCTCCGCTGTCTGTCCGTCCGTCTGTCACCAGGCTGTATCTCATGAGCCGTGATAGTAAGACAGTTGAAATTTTCACAGACGCTTCTGATGCCGCTATAACAACAAATATTAAAAAACAGTATAAAATAAAAATATTTAATGGGGCTCCCATACAACTATTCTTTCAATACCACACACAAACTTATGAATGCACCTGGTTACATACATGGAGTGTGAAAGTAGCACCAATAACTTTGTAAACAACATTTTGCTATGTAAAATCCAAACTATTCACTCCACACGATCCCTAGCATTGTACGGTGGTACGAGAGCCTTCGTGCGCGAGTTTGACTCGCCCTTGACCGTTTTTTTAAATAGTTCTCGTATATTCGAAAGCCTATGCTATTCTGCTATGCTAAGTAGTCATAAAGAAATGCCATTCGTATTCCAAAGACGCCGTCACCGTATCAGTTGAGTATGAAGTATAGTGCTTCATACTCAACTGATACGGTGGAATGCATTTCTATACTTATAGCAATCAATCACAGCAACTATTTTACCAACATTATTGGTCACAGAATAAAACTGCTCGGCCAATCACAGAACACTATGCTAACTGCCCACCAGTGCAACATTACTATACTGACCCAGATCAGAGATCTAAATGCCATTTGCTATACCTAATGTAGATCGTTATGTGACCTTTATATGACATTCTACTGTTTATACAGAGTGCTCTGTAAGTGCTCTAATATAGAGGGTGCAAGAATAGGGCGTAACTTAGAGGTGTGGTGATATTTTGTGCGGTTATTATTATTATTACAGATATCATTATGAACAACCATAGGAATTTGACGACCTCTGTGCCGCCGCGGTTGTGGCTCTGACTGCCATGCGAGAGGTCCTGGGTTCGATCCCCGGATGGGGATACAGTAAAAAATCTACAGGTTGTAGCTCTGTTTCCCTTGGTTCCCACGACACAGGGTATACTAGTGTGGGGCCAGAAGCAATATATGTGCCTGTATTGAAATGTTTATAATAGATATATTTGAGAACAATATAAATGACCACCAAAATATATTTTTCCTACCCAAAATGGGTAAATGATCACCAAAAGTTGACAACCCGAATGGTCGAGTCGGCAGTGACCCTGCCTACGAAGCCAAGGGTCCCGGTTTCGAGTCCCGGTGGGGGCAAATATTTGTTTGACGAGAACGGATGTTTGTACCCTAGTCATGGTTGTTTATCTATCTATAAGTATAATATTTATCTATATAAGTATGTGTATCGTTGTCTAGTACCCAAGATACAGGGAATCCTAGTTTGGGGCTAGATCAATGTGTATCAATAGTGTACAAGGTATTTTTATTATTATTGTTAAAGTGTCGGGGCAAATTACTGCGGTAGCTTAGGTGAAGGGTAAAGGGGGTGGACTACTCCCACAGTGGTCCAATGTAGAGGAGAGGCAAAAAATGACGTTTGCTAAGTATATGTAAATATCTACAGTAATAAAGTACTTTGACTTTGACTTGACTTTGACTTTGGTGAGCGAAGCGAAGCCCCCTTTATTTTTCGTGTTAGGTTGAACATGTAAGAACAACACTTAAAACATAAACTTAAGTACAAAAAAATATATAAAGAAGTTTGGTGATCATTTATCCAAATACAATTTGGTGATCGTTTACAAATTCTGGCTGTCGTTTCGAATTTATTGTTAGTAAAATAGGTGCGTTTTTGGTGATCGTGTAAACATAAGCCTTAATATTTTACTGTAACTAATTCTAGTGAACAATTTTTAGATTTGATGAGAGCAGACCCACTTTATATTTGCTCCCCTACTCCATACAAATCATTCTTAATATTGTCGTCATTGATGGTTCACCATAATTACTTTCCTAATCAATAAGAAACCTTCTAGTGTGAAAGTCGGTTGTGGAATGCACTCCCCTGCACCATCAGGTCCTGAAGTGGTCCTGAACATCTAAAAGATGAAGAAGAAGTAGCGTTAAGAAGCATTAATTACCTCTCTCTTTAGAATTATTGGTAGCATGCATGTAAGTATTTATTTTATATATATTTTCATATTCATATTCATATTCTTTATTGCACAGAAATCTTAATAGTAAGGTAACAAAACATTTTATGAGCAAAGGCGAGCTTATCTCTAAAGAGAGATTTCTACCAGCAAACGTAGGCAGGACAGGAAAAATTGTGCAACAGGAGAGTCCTAGTGCGCAATAAAACTGTACACATCTAATTGTTTACAACTAAAACATAATAATGTAATAAATGATATATACTAAAAAAAAATACAAAATCAATTTTTTTTATATATATCAAACATATACTACTTATATATACATATATAAAAGTACCTATCACGAAAGAGAAAGGAAGTGCTCTTTCAATCTTGTCTTAAAAGTGAAAATTGAGGGACTATCTCTAATAGCGCAGGGAAGTGCGTTCCACAGTCGGATCGCCGTTAACCTAAACGAGTGTTTGTAAGCGGCAGTGTTATGCTGAGGAGTAGAGAGAAGAGACAACGTGTGGGATCTCCGGTTGCTATGCCTGGAAGAAATAAACTCGAAACGTTCTCGAAGATATGAGGGGTAGCGGGGATTTCGCAAAATGTTGAACAGATAGGAGAGAACGTGCATATCACGACGAAGGCGGATCGGAAGCCACCCCAACTCCTTGCGATACTGTGAGACATGTTCATTCTTGCGCAGCCCGAAGACAAACCGAATCCCGAGGTTTTGAAGTCGTTCGAGTTTGTTCAGTTGTTCTTCGTTCGCACCGATCCAGCAAACATCTGCATAGTCGATTAAAGGTAGTAGGAGGGACTGGGCAAGGGTGATTTTAGTCTGCTGTGGCAGGAAGTGCTGCAATCTCCGTAGGGAGTGAAATGACGAAAAGACTCGTCTGCTGACCTCACAAACATGGGGCGACCAGGACAACAATTTATCAAATACAACCCCAAGATTCTTGGCCTTCTCGCTGTATGAAATTATGTTACCATCATACACTATAGGGTCGACGGGCATTTTCTGAACTAGGTTATGAGAGTGACGAGTACCCAAAATCATGGCCTGCGATTTGCCCGGGTTGACAAGCAGACCATAAGAGGTAGCCCATTTCCTGATGTTATCGAGATCAGCATTCAACGCCTCTACTGTCAGATTCACATCACACGGAGAGAAGTGCCGATATATTTGAAGGTCATCTAAGTAAGGTAAGAACGTCAGAGATGGAGTTAATGAATACCGAGAAGAGGAGAGGAGAAAGGATGCCTCCCTGCGGAACACCTGCGGAGAGATAACACCAGTCCGTTGAGATCTCCTCAAACTTAATGCGTTGCTGGCGGTCTCTCAGGTAGGAGTCAAACCAGCGAGCAGAGTGCGAGGAGACATTAAGTGACTTTAAAATTTCGACTAGTATATCGAAATCGACGCAGTTAAAGGCGCTACTGAAATCAAGCAGTGTAAGGACCGTAAGCTGCTTTTGATCCATAGCTAATTGAATGTCGTCAGTGACTTTGAGCAGTGCTGTGGTAGTGCTGTGACCCGGCCTGAAACCTGATTGGTGGGGATTCAGTAACATTTTTGAGGAAAGGTAGGAGGAGAGTTGGGTGTGGACAATTGATTCCAGGACTTTGGAGAGGATAGGCAGAATAGAAATGGGACGGAAATCTTTAAAGAAGGCGGGATTAGACGTTTTGGGGAGGGGAATCACAAGTGCCAATTTCCACTGGCTGGGGTAGCAACATTGGTCAAGCGACACATTAATTATGTGGGTGATGAGAGGTAACAGTACATCAATGATAGTTGTTATCATCTGAGAACATATCTTGTCCTCACCTATGGCCTTCGACGAGATTGCTAGTATTGCCCTCCTTACTGCGCCGATTCCGACAGGGATGAAATTAAATGCTGAGGTGAGGGATGTTGCCTTGGACCGTAGGTTACGAAGGGTTGCATCCTTGACGAGGGGGTCCATCGCGACAGGGGGAGTTGCAAAGAAACTATTGAGACCCCGGAGATCGACATTTCCGGCTGCCAATTCCTGTGACTTACCAACACCAAGGGTCTGCAGGAACTTCCAGACCTGTGCTGGAGTATAGCTCTCGATACATTCGTAGATATGACGGCGTTTAGAATCACGACACAGGCGAGTGCAACGATTACGGAGGCGTTTGAAAATTAAAAGATTCTCATCGGTCGGATCCCTCTTATATCTAGACTTGGCACGGTTTTTCTTAGCCATCAGACCCTTAATGGTGTCAGTAAGCCACGGTGCAGGAAGATGCTTCACTTTAACCCTCTTGACCGGAGCATGCTTATCAAACAAGCTTAGGACAATAGAGTTGAAGTTCCGTACTTTGTCATCAATGGTCTCACGACCGTAGATAGGCGACCAGTCGACAGAGGAGGCGTCTGAATTAAGGGAGTTTATATCCATGCCCTTGAAGCTACGAATGTCAAGGAATTTAGCTGCACGCTTGGGAGGCTTTATCTTATAAGAGAGGTAAATAAGATTGTGATAGGAGAAAGGGGCGTTAAGTTGGCCATAAATGAATAAATAAATTATTTAAACTAATTAAAGTAGGCACATCATTGATGGGGCACTGTATTCGCTTCTACAGTAAAATACCACAAGAATCATTGATCCTTCCTCAAAAGAGGTTTAAAAACTATGTTAAAAATGAGCTGATAAGGGAGTCCTATTGTAGTATTAAGGAATACTTGAATGAAAAGAAAGTTACTAGTACTTTCCAGTATGTGTGCTCGCGCTTTTCCTACACGAATTATCTAGAGGTGTGGTCTAGCTTAGAGTTAAGTAGCGCTGGGTATTTCAATAAGTCAAATGCATGTAGGCATCTCTTGAGGGAAATTCTTAAAATAAGTAACAAATATGATTTGAATCAATAAAAAGGGGTAGTCGAGTGCAGAAATTCGACGAGGGGCGATGGATCAAGTCTATCACTCGCCGGCCAATTTCCTTAGACCGAAACCAGTAGTACCTGTTGTGAAGTCACATTTTTAAAAAGAAGGTATGGTTATGGTTAAGGTTTCTTGCCGTTTCTTCTTAACCCCGAGGTCCACCTTCCGAAACGGTGTAGTCTTTTTTTGACGTTGAATAAGATAATTTATTTATTTATATTCAATAAAAAAATGTATCTGAATCGTTTGATTTGTTATAACGTGACAAATACATGAGTGTTTTTAGTTTATTTATCTACACACGTATCATAAACCCTCTTTACTGCGTTCAAAAACCGCACGTTACGATCAGCATTATGTTAAACTACTTGGTAAAAACTCGTTTCGTATCTGGAAAACTACACATTATGGTCATTATGTGTAGTTTTTCTACATATAATGACATTCAAATTTCGAACGCCGACGCCCACCCGCGTGCCGTCCCTAGTTTGTCTGTGAAGTTGGTACTGACATTCAAATTTTGACGCTATGTCATGTTATGTGTCTTTCTTTTAAATTCTTCATTTGACTCCAAGATCTAAACCGTATTGGCAACTATACTGATAACTTACTATAAATCTCTAAAGATATCATAACTCGTAGGGCAGGCAACAAGAAATGATATTCTCTTAGACCTAGCCAACTCGTATTCTACTTGGCATAACCGTAAAACAAAATGGCGGTATCCTTAGACCTACATGATTCTCAAGCTTGTCCATCCTCGTTGAATACCTCATAACTCTCAACCAGGGCTTTCTATCACGTATAGACGCGTACGATATGCTGGAGTCTGAACTTATAAACTGTTAAAAAGATTTAAAAAAAATAAAAAAAAATACCTTGGTCACTATTAACACACATTGGTCTAACTAGGATTCCCTGTATCTTGGGTACTAGACAACGATACACATACTTATATAGATAATTATTATACTTAGTTAGATAAACAACCATGACCAGGGTACAAACATCCGTTCTCATCAAACAAATATTTTCCCCCACCGGGACTCGAACCGGGACCCTTGGCTTCGTAGGTAGGGTCACTGCCATCTCGGTCATTCGGGTCTCCGTGTTCTAGTGGTTAAGTGCTTGCTTCTCATGCACTGTGCTGACATGTACCAATGAGATAAGTTATGTAACATCTATATTATACGGTCGTTCTAACGGTGATGGAAAACATCGTGAGGAAACTTTCATCGACATAGCTGCGGCGATAGGCTAGCCCCCTGTCACGCAAAATGGAGTATTGAATAACTGGCACAAATTGGGCACAATTGTGCCTCTGCCACCGCGTTAGGGGAAACGTGTTAACCTTCGTCCCCCGTGGTACCACCAGTAGTACCACGGGTATTTTTTTTCCGTGGTACTACCAACAGCTCTGGTAGTACCACGGGATAATTCTTATTTCCCATAGTAGTACTGGCTAATGTCATGGTGAATTTATATGTTTCACTATTTTTGACAGGTGTCATGATTTTGACAAGTGTCACTATTTTTGACAGGTGTCATTATTTTTGACAGTAGTCACTATTTTTGACAGTAGTCATGATTTAAACTGTTTATTTATTTATTGCATACCAATATGATAACATTACAGGTGTCTTAACCAAATCGATATCATATAAAAAATAAATATCATATCAGTGATCGATTGATTGATCAAAAGTCTTTAGTTATACATATATAATATATATATATAAAACACAATTGCAATTGACCCAAACACAGTCAGGGATATACATGTTACAATGTATATAAACAGTTATTGTGCCTACTTGAGGTATTTAAACCCCTTTTGAAGCTGTTAGAACTAAAAGGGCTACTTACTAAACTTAATTACTACATTGCGAACACATAACACACCATTTGTTTATGTTATGCACCCTTGAAAGCAGTGCATTTAGGAAAATAAAATGTCCACGGAATATACATCAAATCAAATCAAATCAAATCAAATATTTTATTTGTCAAACATAGGTTTAGGTTGTTACAGTCGGTGAAGATCGCTATGTTTCGCCGTAAGGCATACAAATATTTTATAGTAAGAATAAAGTGCATGCAACATCATTAAATCATTTTCTATGACAAATCATCCCTGTATTTTGAATTAAGTATAAGTCAGTACCTACCTATAATTACATGTATATTTATTATCATTATTATATTGTTGGATCATTTATGTATTCATTTATTGTATAATATGTCTTATTGATAAGTAATTTTCTCAATTCCTTCCTAAATAGTATAACATGTTCTATATTGCGCACAGTATCTGGTAGCTTGTTATAAACAATAGGTGCCATGCCATAGATATTATTTTTAAATAAAGCAGTATTATGTTGTGGCATATGAATTTTAGATTTATGACGTTTACTTAAATAATTATCAAATAGATTAGAATTTGTTTTGACAAAACTAGCTACCTCGTAAATATATAATGATGGAAACGTCAAAATATTTAGCCTCTTAAAATGAGGCTTACAACTATCTCTGCGACGTAAGCCACATATAGACCTTACACACCTTTTTTGAGCTACGAGGACTTTTTCTTTTCCTACCCCGTTACCCCAGAACATTATTCCAAATCGCAGAATGGAGTCTACGTATCCATTGTAAGCTAATAATACTGCATCCTTAGCGACCGTTTTCGAAAGTTTGTACAAAGCATATGAAAATTTATGTAGCTTTTTACATGTGGTTTCAATTTGTGTTTTCCATTGAAGATTGCTATCAATGTCTATTCCTAAAAATTTTGTGACCTCTGTTTGTTCAACTTTTTTGCCATCGTGGTTAATGTCCATATTATTAGTAGTATTTTGATTATTTTGAAAGTTCATTATTTTAGTTTTGTCAATATTTAAAACTAGATTATTACTGTCAAGCCATTGAATAATTGTATGAAGAGTAGTATTGATTTCATTTTCAAAGTCATTTGGGTCCTCGCAAGAAATAATTACCATACTATCATCCGCAAATAGCACCATTGGATGATGAACAACTTTCGGTAAGTCATTTATGTATGCTAAAAATAGTAACGGCCCCATGACACTACCTTGAGGTACACCGCGCTTTAATTCTCTCGGGTCTGAGACGTAATCCTGTTCAGTTTTAGATTTTATGCATATTTTGTTTATTTGTGTTATTTGTTGCCGTTTTTCTAGGTAAGATTTTACAAGATCTATTGCGTTACCTCTTATGCCGTATTTAAGAAGTTTATTCAAAAGAATGTCGTGGCTCACAAAATCAAAGGCTTTAGTCATGTCCATAAAAATGGTTACCACGGGATTCCTTTTATCAACATTTGCTAATATGTTTGCAAGAAAATCATAAATTGCCATGTTTATTGTTTTATTGTTTCTAAACCCTTTTTGTTCTGGAGCAAACAGATTATTTATTTCGAAGTAAGTATATATATTCCGATATATTACCTTTTCGAAAATTTTTGCGATAACTGGGATTAGTGTAACAGGTCTATAATTATTCATATTTTGTTTGTCTTGTTTTTTAAACAGGGGTTTTACTACTCCGATTTTTAATTCCCTTGGAAATTTACCGTACTCCATACATTTATTAATTATATGGCATAGAATTGGAGAAACTATAATTACTACATACTTAATGACCTTAGTGTTTATCTCATCGTATCCTGCGCTATTTGTATTTTTTAATGATTTAATTGTTTGAGAGATGTCAAAAGGTGTCACTGGATTCAAAAATATAGATTTACAGTTATTATTTATATTAGATGTCAAATTTTAATTATTAATAGAATTATTTGATAAGTCATTTGTAAGGTCAATAAAAAAGTTATTAAATGATTCTGCAATGTCCGTTGGTTCCGTTATCGCTATACCATCTTTAACAATTTTTTCAATGTATTCTTTTGGTGTGTTTATTTGGGATTTTTTTATAATATTCCACGTTTCTTTGCATTTATTTTCTGCCATATTTATTCTATAGGTATTTTGCGATCTTTGTGTTAGATAAATTACATTTTTAATCGTTTTGCATAAGCTTTAAATTTGTGTTTATTTCCTTCATTACGACATCTTCTATATTGCCACAGTAATTCTCGTTTTTTCTTACAGCATAGTCTAATTCCCTTCGATATCCAGTTTTGCTTACGTAATAAAGATATTTTTACTTTTGTTACTGGGAAACATAATTTATAGAGCAAAATGAACATATCATAAAAACTCGTAAATGCATATTTTGTGTCTTCCGATTTATAAACTTCGTCAAAAGACAAAGAGTTCAGATGTTCCGCAAACTTTTCCATGTTTTCTGGGCTGTAGTCACGTTTTTTGATGTACCAGTGTTTCAGGACATAACAGTTTTTCACTGGGCACTGTAAGATTTGCGCGGAGTGGTCTGATAAAGCAAATTCTATGACCTCACTTGAGCATCCTCGTATATTGTGGACTATGTTGTCAAGACAAGTGCCGCTCGCGGGTCTTGTCGGTTGTTTGATTTCTATTTTTAAGTTATAGCTCATTGTTAAGTGTTCGAATCGTAAACTGTTCTTTGTTCTTTTAAGTAGGTCATTATTAAAATCTCCGCATAGTATAAGTTTGAAGTTCTTATCATATAGAAAATCGTGAAGCATGTCATTGAGGGAACAAAAAAATTTTTAAAAGTTTTGTTATCGTATAAAGGGACTCTATAGATGCATATAACAATAATTTTATGCTCGGTTATTTCGATACCACTGCACTCACTCACTACATATTAAAAGATACCCATATGCTAACCAAAGCTGGCCCCTGACTTAAGATTTCGTAAGGAAGTTATAGGTATTTGTAATTGAGAAATATTAAACTGCACATCAAAAATACTGAATTTGCACAGCAAATATCAGGGCAAAATGCTGCGGTAGCTTAGGTGAAGGGTAAAGGAGTTGAGCGAAGCGAAGTCCCCTTTAGCCTTCGTGTTAGGTTGAACATGCAACAAAATATGCTTAAAACATAAACTTGGGTACACATAATAGTAGTAGTTTATGTGACTGCTACATAATCGAGGACATCAATACTCGAGAGTGGGTGTATGAAACGAGCCGAAGGTGAGTTTTAATGCCTAATTATGTACAGTTACATACACTAGTTTATCTACAAACATATCATAAGCTCTCTTTGATGTGTTCAGGAACCGCATGTTCGACCGGCATTGTGGCATTGATCATTGCTCTGCAGTTGTTTAGCTTGTTCTGTAGTACCAACTTCACAGACAAACTAGGGGCGGCACGCAGGCGGGCGTCAGCGTTCGAAATTTTAATGTCATAATTTGACAAATTTTGGTACATTATGGTCATAATGATCAAAATTCTGATAAGAAATGAGTTTTTACCAAGAAGATTATCATTATGCTGGTCGTTACGTGTGGTTTTTGGACGCAGTAAAGAGGGTTTATGGTACGTGTGTAGATAAAATATTTAAAACATAAAAAGTGTTTTTGCTGATGCTTTTTTGGTGTGCAAATCAGTATTTTTGATGTGTGATTAAATACGAGCCTTATCTCTAAAAAGAGATTTCTTCCAGCGAACCATGACGTGTAGGAAAGGTGATGGGTGAGATTTCTTATTTTCCGCTCGACACGATCGTTTTTTAGGGTTCCGTACCCGAAGGGTTCCAAACGGGACCCTATTTACTAAGACTCCGCTGTCCGTCCGTCCGTCCGTCCGTCCGTCCGTCTGTCACCAGGCTGTATCTCAAGAACCTAGCTAGCTAGAGAGTTGAAATTTTCACAGATTATGTATTTATGTTGCCGCTATAACAACAAATACTAAAAAACAGGATAAAAGAAATATTTAAGGGGGCTCCCATACAACAATTCTTTCAATACCACATACAAACTTATGGATGCACCTGGTTACATACATGGAGTGTAAGAGTAACCGCACCAATAACTTTGTAAACAATATTTTGCTGTGTAAAATCCAAACTATTCACTCCACACCATCGCTTCCATTGAACGGTGGTACGGAACCCTTCGTGCGCGATTTAGACTCGCACTTGACCGGTTTTTTTAAGTGACAACACACACGAGACTTGCATGTATTAACAGAGGATACAAAAACATATAAAAAAATGTCACGTTCGCGAGATAATATACCAAATCTAAATAATCTAATAACGATATCCTCTGGCATAGTAACCAGTCCTTCTGAATAGGGCCCAAGCGAACCACGTGTAGCAAGGGATAAACAAAACAATCTCTGCTCTGTGGGAACAAGCTTAAGAAAATTTATTCAATTTTCTATATAAAGAATCCGTGAAACATCTTAATACCGCGATGTAAAGTACTGGTGGTGCCATCTGTGAAAAGGATTAAAAACTAAAAATTATGCACACCACTTACAAACTACAACTTGGACACCTTCATAACGTTATAAAATATAACGCTATATTGTGTTATGTAATGTTAAAATAATTTCGGTTTGTTATTATAGCGCTATTATAACGTTAATCGAATACGATTTCGCGCAACAATAAATGTCGCAATAAATATAAATGTAATGGTAACTTTGCCAGCATGTTGAGCACCCTGCCTCGCGACGGTAGCGACCTAAAGGATATTTTTTATTTAGTTTAGTTGCATATTTTTTATTTATTTTTTACTTTCATTTTGCGTTGTTTGTATTTATAGGTAGTTAACTTTCCATACCATGCCTTCCATTTTACGGTCGTTCGGAACCCTTCGTGCGCGAGTTAGACTCGCACGTGACCGGTTTTTCTTATCAAAGATGAGTAGTATTGTAATGAATATGCAGCAATGTATATTTTCTTTCGATCTGTGCCGATAAAAGCCGAGAAGTGCCGAGCGGTAAAGAAATAGTAATTATGTAACTAGATATTTTAAGTTCTCGGAAACGGCGCAAAAAATTCGTGCTATTCGGGATTTTGGGGACGCGTTTTTTCAAGTTTTCATGCTTTATCTTTTCAGCAACATGTGATCGGTAATTTCACTTTATGACAATGAAATTAAGGCAGTAATTGCAATGAGCAAAAATCGACTCTCGGTCGGCTGATGAACAAATGATGAACTGCACGAGGTTTTATAAAATAAATGGGGTCCGTGCGATATAACCATAACCATATTTGACGAGCCGAATGACCGAGCCGGCAGTGACCCTCCCTACGAAGCCAAGGGTCCCGGGTTCGAGTCCCGGTGGGGGCCAATATTTGTTTGATGAGAACGGAGTTTGTACCCTAGTCATGGTTGTTTGTCTATCTAAGTATAATATTTATCTATATAAGTACGTGTATCGTTGTCTAGTACTCAAGATACAGGGAATCCTAGTTTGGGGCTATATCAATGTGTGTAAATAGTGTCCAAGGTATTATTATTATTATAACATTATATATGATCGAAGATTTCGCGCGTTAACAAATAGTTATGGTGGCGGAGTTTCTGCGCCCTTCTTCTGCCACAATGGTCCAATGGAGTGATAATAAATAAAAAAAACATATTCTAAGTATATAAAGATGTCAACAGTAATAAAGAAATTTGAACTAGAACTTGAACTTGGGCGTAATTGGTTTGATATCGATTTCACAATCTTAGGGTTCGGGGTTCGAATCCACTTTCAGACCCAATATTACTCTCTTTGTTTTTATTTTTTATTATACGTTGGTACGGAACCCTTCGGGTGCGTGTCCGACTTGCACTTGATCGATGTTTTGAAAGGCTCCTGGGTGATATAGAGGCAGGGCATTCAGAATGCCATCACGTAGTGAGATATCTTGTGGCTTAGGGGTGGTGCAGTAGAGTATGGGACATTCTAGAAAAACCTTATGCTAGTGACCCTGTGGGCTGAAATTTCAACTCAGGAAATTTGCGTTTTTTTTTTTAAATTTCCCACCCCCTGACACCCCCCGACCCCTTGAGGTTCATAGGGTGAGCAAGTGAAATTATTTTAAAAACAAATAACCCGACTGTATTTACATTCAATAACACATACAAGCTTATAATAATTACAATTAAACGTTGAACACTACTTACACACATTAATCTAGCCTCAAACTAGGATCCCGTGTATCTTGGGTACTAGACAACGTTACACATACTTATATAGATAAATATTATAATTACGGCCGATTTTTCCATCTTTAAAAAACGTTTATCTGAGGAATCTAAAAGAATTTGTACGTGTGAAATGTCAAATAAAATTATCTGACTGTTTATCTGGGGATAGAACAATTTAGATAGACAAACAACCATGACTAGGGTACAAACATCCGTTCTCATCAAAAAAATATTTGCCCCCACCGGGACTCGAACCCGAGATCCTTGGCTTCGTAGGCAGGGTCACTGCCGACTCGGCCATTCAGGTCGTCCAATTTCAGCGATAAAATTGATCATTTCATGACGTGGCCGACCATTGCATGACATTTTCGGCCTTTTCTGACAGTTCTACATCTCTGTCAAGACATACAAGCGGTTACACATACGTAAAATACGGTCACCCATCCAAGTATCCGACGAGATCCGACGGATCGTAGGCAGGGTCACTGCCGACTCGGCCATTCAGGTCGTCCAATTTCAGCGATAAAATTGATCATTTCATGACGTGGCCGACCATTGCATGACATCTTCGGCCTTTTCTGACAGTTCTACATCTCTGTCAAGACATACAAGCGGTTACACATACGTAAAATACGGTCACCCATCCAAGTATCCGACGAGATCCGACGGATCGTAGGCAGGGTCACTGCCGACTCGTCCATTCGGGTCGTCAATGAATGCACCTGGTTACGCACATGGAGCATGAAAGTAGCCGCAATAATACTTTTGTAATCCCATATCTCCGCCGAAACTTAATTATCGAATCTGCAAACAAAACTTCACGAGGATCGATTGAGCAATGCGACCTGCAGAGGAGGACAGCTGGACAGAAGTCTGGACATATGAAAACGTCTTTACTCGAGCTGAGTGGAGACGCTTCGATCGTCCGGTCAATCAAAATACTTCAAGCGTTTTCCCATTTGGGGTGAAGGAAGCACAGACACATCAGCAATTAAAAAAAAACGGTCAAGTGCGAGTCTAACTCGCGCGCGAAGGGTTCCGTACCACCGTACAATGGTAGGGATGGTGTGAAGTGAATAGTTTAGATTTTACATAGCAAAATGTTGTTTACAAAGTTATTGGTGCGGCTAGTTTCACACTCCATGTACGTAACCAGGTGCATTCATAAGTTGTATGTCGTATTGAAATAATAGTTGTATGGGAACTCCCTTAAATATTTATTTGATTCTGTTTTTTAGTATTTGTTGTTATAGCGGCAACAGAAATACATCTGTGAAAATCTCATTAGTCAAACTATCACGGTTCAGGAGATACAGCCTGGTCATAGACGGACGGACGGACAGACGGACGGACAGACAGAAGACCCTATTACGGACAGAATTAATAGGGTCCCGTTTGGCACCCTAAAAATACAAAACTTCGCAACGAAAATACGACAGGTTTCATAAGTTTATTTCATCGTACTACTTGGTGAAACCCACTTCCACTTTTTTCCCGTCAATTCAAAAATATCAGCACCAAATAGTTTATTTTGATTGCATATCAAAAAAACACAGAAAACAATGTGAACTCAATGAGTTGGGCCGGGCTGCATAATAACATATGTATACATATAAATATATACAGGCATGACAATATGTCATTTTGTCGTTCTAGGATTTTGCGTTCTGGCCAAATGCATGCAAACTATAACATAAACATGTATAAACAGGCATATACTTTGAAGCTGGACCCACACCAGGATACCCTGTGCCGTGGGAACCAGAAACACCGACATCCAAGACCTGGGTTTTTATTTTTATTTATACCTAGCCGGGGATCGAACCCGGGACCTCTCGCATGGTAGGCAGAGCCACAACCACAGTGCCACAGAGAATCATTCAACAACCATTTAGTACGTAGGCCAACCCAGCTTATACGTTTTCTTACTGTACGATGGCGAGCTTATTTATAACTATCTCTCTTCTTTCTCTACTCTAGATTAAAAGCACGGTGTCATATAAAAACTTCAAGCTTAATGATTATCGTCGTGGATGAAGCTCCGTTAATTAGCTGTGGCTATGAAATAGGTGGAAACCAGCGGCTTCATAAGCGGAGCGGACAAATAGAGACAGATAATACAGACTATATACAAATATGTAGGCCGGGTCACAGATTAATAAGCCAGGTACTCATTAGCGAGCGAGAGACTTTATTTATTTATTTATTGTAATGTAATTGGCACAACATTACAGATAAGTTCCAAATCGTCGTACAAATATCTTGGTAACCATTACATAAATAAAATTTCAGTCAATTTCAATTCGATTTAATGAGGTCATGTCAGTTCAATTCAATTAATATTTATCATCAATAACAATTTCACATGAGAAAAGAATAGTAATAGAAATCAATACTATTATGCAGTCTTCTCGCGGAACCGTCCCATTCTCGCACAATATCTCTCCAAGCGTCATCAAATACATAGATCAGCGGTGCTGCAGCTAAGAGTACGTTAAGGCTGTCCCGCGCCCGGACCAGAGGAGACTGCCGGCGCGCCACCGTGCGGTGCGTGCCGCCCGCTAGCAGCTGGTGTAGGTAGCTGTCAGGCACGAATAGCGCGCTTACTGCGTCACTGTCGCCACGCAATATTCGACGCAATGTCCTAAGCTGCTCGGTGCTACGTGTCAGCTCTAGTGAGTTGTATCCTTACCTTTATCCATACCCAATATAAAAGCGGATGGATAAAGGTAAGGGTAATATCCAAATTTCCTCTCATATAGGTATCGTAGAAAAGCTGTGTGTGTAAATAATAACTGAGCTAGATTCAAGTTTGGTTTTCACTAGGGCCCTGTAAAGAAGCCGCACCACACCCAACAACCACCGCCACAGTCGACGCACACACATTTGACGACCCGAATGGCCGAGTCGGCAGTGACGCTGCCTACGAAACCAAGGGTCCCGGGTTCGAGTCCCGGTGGGGGCAAATATTTGGTTGATGAGAACGAATGTTTGTACCCTAGTTATGGTTGTTTATCTATCTAAGTATAATATTTGTCTATATAAGTATGTGTATCGTTGTCTAGTACCCAAGATACAGGGAATCCTAGTTTGGGGCTAGATCAATGTGTGTAAATGGTGTCCAAGGTATAAAGAAAAGAAAAAAAAAAGTCGTGGCCCACCCACTCCCGCGCATAATTCTCACCGCTATTTATTGACCACGTCTCCCTGTCCGTCGGCTCAAATTAACATGAGCCCTTTAAGGCGAAGGAAACCAACTTCCGCTGCGCTTAGACTAATTCACCGTTTTTCCATACTTAATCGCTAAACCAACTCAGTATATATGGGCAATAATTACGACAGGAATTCAATTTTGACTCCCCGTGGTGTCGTGACATTTTTCCTGTAATTTAATTGAGATGTACTTTTAAGTGCGATGAAGATATAACTAAATGTTGGACAAATGGTTCTTAACGCAGGGTCTTGTAAGTGAAACGAATAAGGTAATCTGGCTCAACACAGACCTAGCTGTTAATAGTTTTGTAATTATTTATTCCTGCTTATTAAATTTGTATTAGTTAAACACAACCAATTTTTAAAAGAGATCTAAAAATCAAATCAATAAGTGGGAGTTTATACGCCCTTCTTCTCCCACAGTAGTCCAATGTAGAGAAATGGCAAAAAATGACGATTGCTAAGTATATGTAAATATCTACAGTACCTAATAAAGACACTGGAATTTGGTATTTTTAGCCAAGTCCGTATACCAGAGAAATTATTCAGGTGCAATGGAAAGGTGTAGTCATATTTTACGAGGTTGTTAGGGACATCTTTCTGAACAACTTTTACTGTAAACCGATTTGATCAGATCAACTTTATTTTTCGCTCCTCCGTGCAAATCAGCTGACCGCCAGAACCATTTATGGAAAAGTGAAAAATAAAGTTGGTCTGATCAAATCGGTTTCATAGTGAAATTTGTCCCTAGCGTTCTGTTCTGTTGTATAGGTATGAGTTTTTTTTTTGTTGCAGTTATGGTCCTACTATTGGTCAAATACATCTATCTCCCTATGATATTCCAACTAATATTATAAATGTAAAAGTAGTGATGTTTGGATGTTTGTGTGTTTGTGCCTCAATCACGATAAAACGGCTGAACGGACTTGAATGAAATTTAACACAGAGATAGTTTATGAACTAGATTAACATACAGGATACTTTTTATGGAAGGAGGGTAACGTTAGCTCGGTAAATGGTACTTTCCAGGAACACGCAGATTAATTTGTGGGCATCAGCTAGTTACGTCAAAAAGAATGATTAAAGTGTACATGGTGTAGTGCCGCCTGTCACACAAGAGCTGCGGGTTCGAATACCGGTGCTGACCACGTGCTAATTCAAATTTCAAAATTCAAAAAGAGTTTATTTCCATAAGAAACACATAGGTAACATTTGGAGGATGTCAAATCTTAAACTAACACATGTATAAGGTACAGGGAAATATAGAACTCAATTTGAATTCCGTCACCTCAATGTTTTAGATGCTGGAGGCAAAGAGGCTAAGTAATGGGATAAGTAGTACATTATAAGGACGTTCTAACGGTGATGGTAAACATTGTGATCAACACTTAAAATCTCCATCAGACACTCATTATCTTCCATATTTTCGCACGGGCCTTTAACCGAATACGAGTAAGATTGAGTTATACGCTGGCTCAGTGCGGGTTAATGGAGGGGAGTCGGGCTGGTGGCCAACCCGACTGTCAGAAGGTATCAAGCTGCCCTATTAGGGCCTCTGACACAGCTCCACCACCACTACCACTGTTATCTTATACAATTTCAATTTACCTCCGTCTCCAACAGAAATAGTATTCCTGCCACATTCCACCACCGCTCCTGTGCGAGTCCATTTAGAGCCACCGACCAGTTTATTTCTATAGTGTTGAATGTGGTCCGGGATTTCTATCTAATTAATAGATGTCGCGCGGTGGCCATTGCACTGTCAGTTTTATTTGTAGTTGTGTACCCAAAGCGGTTAACTAAGTAACTAAGTAGTGTTTCTTTTAGGTCAATTACGGCCACTTCCACTTCCAAAATGAGAAGTGATAAAAATGGGCACTTGACATTCTTCACCTTGTCATAATGGAATGAGCTAATTGAATAGAATATAATAGAAAGCACATTTAATCAACTGTCACAATACACAAGTTACAGCAAAAAGATATAAATAAACAAAAACATACACTATGTTAGGTTTTTCTCTCGTTGACCGCGTGCCAAGCGTCGAAATTCGACGGAAGTCGAAGGTCGAGAATGTATGTAAGCGGATAACGTGACTGAGGTGGAGATGGGCGGGACACTTGGCTAGACGGGATGACGGACGGAGGACCAAAGCAGTCAGGAGTGGTGGCCACGGGGAGCGACAAGGCCAGTGGGCAGACCACCTGCCCGATGGTCCGACGATGTACTAAAGTCGACAGGACCTCAATAGATGCGCATGGCACAGGACCATAGGGGTTGGCGCTATAGAGAAGAGGCCTGTGCCCAGCGGTGGGTTGATGTGGGCTGAGCATGATGATATACTATCGAACGTCCAGTGTTTCGGAGGACACGTTAAGCTGTAGGTCCCGGTTACTATCGCTACGTGGTGGTGGTCGTAAAACCCCTCCATCAACCCGCACTGCGCCAGCGTGGTGGAGTATGGCTTAATCTTACTCGTGTCCGGGTAAAGGCCTGTGCCCCATGGTGGGGACATTAATGGGCTACATTTATATGCTATGGTTAGTGTTTCTTTCGCGAGAGGTGGCGCTAAACGCTACGCCGACGCCGTCGCACTGAAGTCACGCGCCTTACCCACGTCACGAGAACACACCCATCACAAAGCTTATAACGTCACTGTCTCTGGCCCTCAAGATGTATGGTATCCTTGTATTGATGTATTTCATATACCACATATACATATCACATATACATATTACCACATAGTTATCCTTACCGTACCTTAATGTTTTGTTGTATAATTTTATTATTTATTGATTGTTTTATTTAACTGCTGTGTTCTTTTTGTAGATTTTTCTTCTTAAAGTTTCAGTTATAATTATGTATTTGTGTGTGTACCATGTTTCATTGAATAAATTAATTTATCTTATCTATCCTAGTGTGGGGCCAGAAGTAATGTTCGTGATTATATTTAAAAAATCATGTTTAGTATCCGTTCCATATCACCCCACCACATACATGCAAATAACATGGTCTATAATCCACTATGTGTGCTCATAAATTAGTAGCCACGATTATGCCTACAGCCATTATCTGTCACATAATAGCGCAAACTATAGTGCCTAGGACCATAATTTAACCTCATATGACCCACTTTCTTAAACTGCGATCGGAAAAGTATGAGCCAAGTCGTGTGGTTATAGCGAAACGTTGAGCATAGTGTGGATATGGTTGTAGTGGATAGTTCATCTAGTTTTTAACTCATAAACAATGTTTGAGCCAAATATTCAAATCTATTCCACTATTTTTGCGTGATTAAGTAACAAACGATCAAAATCAGCTAAGTGCGGTTCGGACTCGCAACCGAAAGGTTCCGTTCCAACGTAAAAAAAAACTTAGGTACAAAAAATAGAGAAAAAAAAATACGAACTGGGATTCGAAACCATGCAGTCACTACTGTTGAACTAACTGCATGGGTTACGGACGATAAGAAAAGCTGCCGCGAAATCTGCGTTTATAATAACATCACCTCTCTTTTATGGGGGATTAAAACATATCTCTTGTATGGAGACCACCTTTATTGCATAAAATATCGACTACTTCATTGTTCTGTAGCACCAACACAAATACACATTCTGTGAAAATTTCAATTATCTACCTATTATATTCACGAGATACAGCCCTATGACGGACGGACAGACAGCGGAGGCTTAGTAATAGGGTCCCGTTTGGCACCCTTAGGGGCCCTAAAAACAAACATACTTTTAGCGTTACGAATTTGCACATAAAGGTGTAAATGCTTAGCCATAGACAGTTATTCAATTCTCTGTTTTGCGTGACAGGGGACAAGCCCGTCGTCACAGCTCCATAACTGCAAAACTGACAGCTGGCATCACATACGCAGTTTATGGAGATATGAAGAATATGCTTAGAAGATCCATACTATTCTATCAAAATAAACGCGCATAAACAGACTGCCTATGATAATAATGTAATGCCAGCTTTTAAGCTACGGCTAGAGCTTTTCAAAGCTCCCATAAGGTCGTGTAAGGGCTACAGACAGCTGGTAATGTGTTGTGATTAAAAACGAGGTCTCATGTCAGTTTTTATCAAAGAAAATCTCGTGTTGATTTAGTTTGACGTCGGTTGCGCTTGAGTGTTGAATCATTGATGATTTCTGTGCCAGTGCCGTCTAATTTAGAACTTTTAGTAAAAAATGTACAGTACAGTACATTTCTGGTTTACTAATGTTTGTTCTGATATAAAATGTGGTTTAACATATCAATAAGAAGATAACTCTCAGTCGAGGAATACAGGTAATCAAAGCTCGGATGCTCGGCCGACACAAACATAAACATAAAAAACATAAACATGTCCTTACGGGTAGATATGTCGTAGATATATCGTCGTTTTCGGTACTTTCCTGAAATATCCAACCAAGAATTGATAACTTTATGAAATGGCCAGCCATTTCATGAAATAATGGATCATTTCATGAAAATGATCAGAAAGGGTTAAATTTCACGAAACCATGTCTTTTTAAAAGCATTTGTATTCAGTACCAGGTGGTGTTTTTGTGTAATACATGTCGAACTAACACGAAGACTATTCGGGGACTTCGCCTGGCTCGCCCCTTTTAGTCTTCACCTAAGCTACCGCAGTGATTTGCCCTAAAATTTCTTCATCGAATGAAAGTTCTTATTCCACCATGGTTGGCTATTTCATGATATAGTCAATTCTACGAAATGGTTACGATATATACATTGCCTCTGGCCCCACACTGGGATACCCTGTGTCCTGGGAACAAAAAACAGCGACGTCACAAATATGTGATCATCCAAGACCTGGGGATTGGTTTTCTTCCTCCCCAGCCGGGATTTGAACCCGGGACCTCTTGCTTGGGAAACACAGCCTGGACCGCAACACCTAAGAGGCCATCATCCAATAACAACAAGTTTCGTTTTTGTTATATGTATAGGCATTAGTATATGGTACCGAAGATACAGGCATTAGTATACGGTACCCACGAGACAGGCATTAGTATAAGGTACCCACGATATCGACATTAGTATACGGTACACACGATACAGGCATTAGTATATGCCACCGACGATACAGGCATTAGTATACGGTACCCACGATACAGGCATTAGTATACGGTAGCCACGATGCAGGCATTAGTATACGGTACCCACGTTACAGGCATTAGTATACGGTACCCACGATACAGGCATTAGTATACGGTAGCCACGATGCAGGCATTAGTATACGGTACCCACGAGACAGGCATTAGTATAAGGTATCCACGATATAGACATTAGTATACGGTACCCACAATACAGGCATTAGTATATGGTACCGACGATACAGGCATTAGTATACCGTACCCACGATACAGGCATTATTATACGGTACCCACGATACAGGCATTAGTATACGGAACCCACGATACAGGCATTAGTATACGGTAGCCACGATGCAGGCATTAGTATACGGTACCCAAGAGACAGGCATTAGTATAAGGTACCCACGAGACAGGCATTAGTATAAGGTACCCACGATATAGACATTAGTATACGGTACCCACGATACAGGCATTAGTATATGGTACCGACGATACAGGCATTAGTATACCGTACCCACGATACAGGCATTAGTATACGGTACCCACGATACAGGCATTAGTATACGGTAGCCACGATACAGGCATTAGTATACGGTAGCCACGATGCAGGCATTATTATACGGTACCTATGTATGTCTAGTGTAGGGCCACACATTTATTATTAATCATTCTTTTAAATAACTGTGTTTGTTATTGTGATGATTAACTGTAATTATTAAAATCAAATCATAATTTTCTTTATTCTGTTGGATAATTACATATCTCTTAGATCACGTCATTAATTTAATACTAGATGTACGTTCCAAAAGCGGATACTTCAGAGAAGAAACCACAAGAAACTCTGTGGTAGCTCTTTTTCACAGGAATTACTTAAACTATTAATACATTGATTTCACTTATGTTTATTTTTAAGATAACCAATGGAAGAACAAGCAGTTTATCCCCAGGATTTAAGTCTTCTAGATATTTTGACACTGAGTAATATCCCTTCAAACATAATTTACTTTTATCTACACACGTATCATGAACCCTCTTTACTGCGTACAAAAACCGCACGTTACGATCAGCATAATGTTAAACTACTTGGTAAAAACTCATTTCTTATCTGAAAAATTACACATTATGACCATAATGTGTAATTTTTCTACATACTATGACATTCAAATTTCGAACGCCGACGCCCGCCTGCTTGCCGCCCCTAGTTTGTCTGTGAAGTTGGTACTGACATTCAAATTTCGAACGCCGACGCCCGCCTGCGTGAAGTTGGTACTACAGAACAAGCTAAACAACTGCAGAGCCACAATGCCGGTCAAACATGCGGTTCGTGAACACATCAAAGAGAGCTTATGATATGTTTGAAGATAAACTAGTGTATGTAACTGTACATAATTAGGCATTAATCTAGAATCTAGAATCTAGTATTAAAATTACGATGATCGCATTTTTTTAAACAGATGGTCATTTTTCTTGACATACAATGTATTCACAAGAATGTACTGAGATGGCAGAGTCAGAATGTTGATTTCCTTAAACTGGTCTAATTTAAAATTTAAATATTTGAAGCTTTGTTCATTTTTAAAACGTGTTATGGCTATTAATAGCATAATTGCCTTGTTTTTATAAACAATTTTTATTCTCATCTCTCCCTCGGGAAATTACAAGACTTAACTTTAATCGCATTTGGCCGCAAGACTCTCGTTTCGACTTTTATAGAGAATTCTAAATTGAAACTTGGCAAAAACTCATTGCTTATAAAATATCAGTTAGTTAACGTTTCATCAAGTCGGTTTGACGACTATATCCGTCGTTTTTGGAACCAGTTCCAATAGTTCTTAGGGTTCCGTAGGCAGTTTTGGTTTGGCTAACACCTGAAAATCCCTTCGCGAATTGGTTCGCGATTTGTTTTTTTCTTCTTCAAAACTTCTGAGACGATGCTTTGGCGATCTAAATGCAATTAAAGGATTTTTTTGTCCCACTGCTGGGCAAAGACCTCCCCATGTTGCGCTCACAACTGTCTGTCCCGGGCCAAATCCGCCCACCCCGGCAGAAAGGCGTCGAGGTCTTCCCGCCATCTCCGTCTAGGTCTGCGTCCGTCCTGTGGCACCCTGACAGTGACAATGGTCGCCCACCTGTCCGGGTGGCCGGCCCCGTGCCATTTGAGCCACATGAGCCCAAAGGATCATGTTTAATTAAAAAACCCTGTTGATATAATTAGCTCTAGCTCAAAAGTTAATAACAAATAAGACAAGAATATCAACTACGTAGCGTTAAACGTGTAGCTATAGGCGTTTTGTTATTATGCATGGAGACTCTCTCCGTTGGTCGACAAACTGACATTTCTAATTAATTATCTGAAGTTGTTGGTAATTCATTTAATTCCTTTACACACAGTGGTGTAATCACAGTATTTACGCATCCAGTAAATAAGCGTGTAAGCGTTAGTAACCAGTAACTTAAATTGTAACTGCCTTATTCATAAACGTCTAATAAACCTATTTTAACTATAATGCCGTTATAATTCGTATGTCTTTGTCTGTCACTTTCAAATCAGTGTTTGTGAGAAAAGGACAAAGCACATTTTAGCTATCATAGGTTTGATAAGTTTTATGAATGAGGCGGTAAGAGTATATCCTATTTTTTCTGGAAGAAATCTCTTGTTAGGGATTAGCTCGCCTTTGCAAATGTGTTTTCCATTTTCCAGACTGTAATGTATTATTAACATAACATAACATAGCGTCACGCCTTTTCCCATACGGGGTGGCAGAGGCACAATTGTGCCAACTTTAAGCCAGTTATTCAATACTCCATTTTGCGTGACAGGTGGCTAGCCCATCGCCGCAGCTATGGAGTAATGAAGGTTTCCTCACAATGTTATTCCATCACCCTTAGAACTTCTATATAATTTACTTAAGATATATTAGTTATCTCATTGGTACATGATCGGGAATCGAACCTGCATCTCCTGTGTGAGAAGCAAGCGTGAAACCCATTAGACCACGGAGCTCTTGTTGGGCTATGTATTATTTTAAAGCCATATTTATAAAGTTTAAAAGTATTTTAGCTTAATTACATTTATTGGACGTTCCGGGCCTTACCACAAAAAGGTAAACTGCTGTTCAACACTCGTTTAAAAGCAAAAATATATGGGATTTGACGTTTGTTTTGAAGTTAAACGCTGTTTAATGTTTTTGTGGAAACATAAACCCGGACTGAGCCAGCGTGGTGGAGTATGGCTCAGTTTACTCGTATCCGGGTAGAGGCCTGTGCCCCTCAGTGGTGACACCAATCGGCTGCATTTATTTATTTTATTATATGTATTATAATGTCCATAGAGAAGGATCCTAAGTTGCTATAGCCAGTAATTCGTATATATTTCGTATATATTTATTGCACATAGAACAACATAAGATATAATAAACAGAAAGGACATCTACAAAGGCATGCTTATCTCTAAATAGAGATCTCTTCCAGCAAACCCAAGGTTGATAAGAATAATTTAATATACAGGATAGACCTATGTGCTCTGATAAGATACATACATATATTACTGAACTATTGAACTAACTGCTAGATACACTACATACATAAGTACATAAATATTATATAAAAATATAAATACACCTAAATAAACTAATATATACAAAGCTCAAATCAAGGATAGAGGGAGATAATGCTCCTTCAAACGATTCTTAAAGACGGGCAGAGATGGACTATCTCTGATAGTGCAGGGAAGCGAGTTCCAGAGAGTGATCGCCCGCAGTCGAAAACAGTGCTTGTATGCGACGGTGTTGTGATGAGGTATATATTCCATAATCCTGCTCTGCAGATATAATGGTCTGATCCAATGACATTTATAGGTGGGTTTGCATGTCACATGTTTTACTAAACTGTTTCTATTTCACTTACCAGAATTAGCTGTTGCCTTCACTCTTCAACCTAACCATATCATCACTAAGGCAATATATTTATATTATATTGTATTGCGATACAGCTAGGTAACAGTGCCAGCGTCTTGGGCACCCTCCCGTCCGGCAGCAAACTCAGGGAAATTTTTAATTTAGTTTAGTGCAGTTATAGTTTAGTTTTAGTTTATAATATATAATAGGTAAAAACTGTTTTTAAAATTTTTAAAAAATACTTAATAGAATTTATATAATAGATCATCTTTATATTATATAATATATTTGTACGATAGTTAAAATTCTCATTACGGAACCCACTATAAAACTCAACTCCTTGCAGAAGCCGCAACAGAAACGTCAAAAAAATCTTCATAATTTAAAACAAGCTCGGCCTAACAAGCCGTGTGGCGTTTAATAGCTAACTATTGCTATACTTTTTACGGAAACCTGGAGTTTAGCTCGTTAGCCGCATAGCGTGATAGTGATCTACGATCTATATATCTAGATCATTTATGCGTTCGCGCAGGATCGGGATGGACCAACGATGGGCTAATGGCGCCATTTTTAAATGGTTTATTAGGTGCATATACCCTATTCAGCCGAATGGCTGTACTTTTGACAGCTCAAAAGCCAATACATTTTTGACTTCTGCATTAAAAATATTTTTATCTTATTATTGTTGTTATGTATGTACCTAAGAAGGAAATGTCAAAGTAAAATAAAAGATTCGATGAAGTTATACTATATTATTATATGTAAACTATATGTACAGATTAATGTTTGTATTGATACGTATTTAGTAGTTTGGTATATACGAGTATGTATTTTATTTACCGTATTTTATAGATATGTAATTTACTTATAGGTATGTATTTTATTATTGTTTAGATATTGTGCACTTCCTACCCTTTATTGATAAAATTTCCTGTCATGCCTTGATTTGCTGGAAGAAATCTCTTTTTAGAGATAAGCTCGCCTTTGTACATATGTTTTCTCTTAATATATCTTTTTTAAATAACTGTCTTCAATAAAGAATTATGAATTATACCACAAATACATATGCATCCAAGATATCCGTAACGTAAAGACACGATAATAATAATAATACCTTGGACACTATTGACACACATTGATCTAGCCCCAAACTAGGATTCCCTGTATCTTGGGTACTAGACAACGATACACATACTTATATAGATAAATATTATACTTAGATAGATAAACAACCATGACTAGGGTACAAACATTCGTTCTCATCAAACCAATATTTGCCCCGACTGGGACTCGAACCCGGGACCCTTGGCTTCGTAGGCAGGGTCACTCCCGACTCGGCCATTCGGGTCGTCAAATACTTGACGTAAGACAGACTAGAATGATCTTCCTAATGTTCTTTATGGTCCATACCTCATGTCACGGACAGTTTAATTCGCTTTTATTTATTCGATACGTAATTAGTGGTGCTCGGGTTGCAGGGTCGGTAATTAATATTTGAGTTAGCCAATTCTAACCGGAATGTTAAAAAGTTTCACTTCGGTTTCAAACCAGACCTCCACGGAAGAACAGAAGTACTGAATAGAGGAAATTACGTGTTCCGTTCACACAGCTGCGCACACTTACAATCAACTTTCAAAATAGTTAGAGGCGTTACTAACTTTCAAAACCAATAAATCTACCGACAAAGTATTGTAAATAGTGTAATTAATCTATCGGTTAAATTGGTCCGTCGGCATAAAATAAGCTGTGAATACATAACATTATTAAAGCACTGAGTTTAAATCAGGATCTATAATAGCACAGTCTCTGCTTAGTTTAGATCTTGATTAGGCAACAAATATAATGATCACCAAAATATTATTTTTCTACCCAAAAGGGATAAATGAACACCAAAAGTTGCAAAAAATATCAGGGCAAAATACTGCGGTAGCTTAGGTGAAGGGTAAAGTGGGTGAGCGAAGCGAAGCCCCCTTTATCCTTCGTGTTAGGGTGAACATGTAAGAACAACAAAAAATACATAAAACATAAAAAGAAGTTTGGTGATCATTTATCCAAACACAATTTGGTGGACATTTATCCATTCTGGCAGTCATTTCGAATTTAAAGCCACAAACTTACCCAGTCTTAGGCAACTTTGCTAAGAATTCAACGTTGATGAGACGCACGTGACACCCGCCCGAAAAAGAATATTTTCACGGTGTTGCTATATGAAAAATTAAAAAAACTACTGTGTTATGGTATAAACTAATAGATAATAGTTAACTTAACAATGTTGTTTATTTATTTATTTATTAAGGTTTACCAACAGATATTACACTACACATATAACTTAACTTAACAAGAAAAAATTTCGCAGTGTAGATCTAATTATAGGTTAACACAACATATAAAAAAAACATTATGAAATGCCTACATATCACCCGTCATATAAAGGAAAAAAGCAGCGTTCAAAAAAAAAATACAAGAAAAGGGTGATGTTAAGACCAAAAACTAATAACTGATACATATGCTTACTTATAACGTAGTTTAGTTATTTTTCTACAAGAAATCCTTATTATATAGCCCTACAGTTCAAAAGGCCATTCATTGTTGACGACCCTAATGGCCGAGTCGGCAGTGACCCTGCCTAGGAAGCCAAGGGTCCCGGGTTCGAGTCCCGGTGGGGGCAAACAATTGTTTGATGAGAACGGATGTTTGTACACTACTCATGGTTTACCTATCTAAGTATACTATTTATCTAAGTATATAAGTATGTGTATCGTTGTCTAGTACCCAAGATACCGGGAATCCTAGTTTGGGGCTAGATCAATGTGTGTAAATAGTGTCCAAGGTATTATAATTATAAGGTATTATTGTGTGGGGGCCAAAGCTACTATGGTTTCCTCTATTTCAATGCCGACTGTCCCGGAATAGTCGATACGTGTGGAGCGGAATTTCTCGATACTCTATCGATTGTGCCTGTATGAGAACAGCTTTACCGTGACATACAGAGTGACATTTGATTAGCTGACTATATTTTCGGGAATGATTATGAACAACTTTCCCTGAGAAACGTATGGTCGCAAACGAAAAAAATATTTGGGTCTCCCATAGTAACTTATAAACAGCTGATCAGGTCAATGTACTCAGGGACGAAATATTTTTTTCATTTGCGACTATACTTTACTTTAATACTTTATACTTTATTGCACATACACATTAATGGATAATTACAATCATAGTTAGTATACAAAGGCGTGCTTATCTCTATATAGAGATTTCCCAGCAGAGAGGGAAGAGGATGTGGGAATCCCGGCGAAGACGGATTGGAAGCCACTTCAGATCCCTGCGATCTGAAATGGCAAGAAACTATATTTTTCTTGGGGAAAGTTGTCCGTATTGATGGGGGCTATCATTCCCCAAAATATCGTAAGCTAGTTTAATGTCACCTGTATATCGATATGTGCCGTTTGGATCGATAATATCGAATGTGACAAAATATCGCCATTCTGAAAATCGCAGCCCTGTAATTAACAGTTGGTTTCCTGAGGGGCTCATGATACATTCATAACATAGCGTCACGCCTTTTCCCATACGGGGTGGCAGAGGCACAATTGCGCCCACTTTCAGCCAGTTATTCAATACACCATTTTGCGTGACAGGGGGCTAGCCGATCGCCGCAGCTATGGAGTAATGAAGGTTTCCTCACGATGTTTTCCATCACCGTTAGAACGTCCGAATGATAGTTGCCATCATTGTGACCAACTTTCCTCAAGAAACATGTGACTGCAAACGAAAAAAAAATATTGTTTCTTGTAATAAGCTGATTGGGTCGACAATATTTTTTTTCGTTTGCGACCATATGTTTCTTGGGGAAAGTTGTTCATAATGATGGGTACCTATCATTCCCCAAAATATAGTCAGCTGATGAAACGTTCTAAAAGAGCTCCGTGGTCTCATGGGTTTCACGCTTGTTTCCCTCACAGGAGGTGTAGGTTCGATTCCTGACCATGTACCAATGAGATAATTGATTTATCTTAAACATTATACAGACGTTCTAACGGTGACGGAAAACGTCGTGAGGAAACCTTCATTACTCCATAGCTGCGGCGATGGGCAAGCCCCCTGTCACGAAAAATGGACTATTGAATAACTGGCTCAAAGTGGGCACAATTGTGCCTAAGCAACCCCGTATGCGAAAAGGCGTGACGCTATGTTGTAATAAAATGTTCCCATGTACATATGTGTATCTGTGTCGTCGCTGTTTCTGGTTCCCACGGCACACGGTATCCCAGTGTGGGGCCAGAAGCAATGTATCTTTAAATGTCTATGTTTATTGAGCGAATACCCGAGATAAACGGCGCAAATTACAACATAATTGAGTATTCGTCACACCAGCAATATGTTAGACCTCATCGACATACATCTCCCTCAACCACGGCCACCGGATGCCCAACCGACCACTCACCGTCACTATCCCTCGCTCGGGATCCGACAGCGCAGTACGATATTTGAGCGCCCCTCAATTTGAGCGGGAGTCTAGCTCGGAACTAAGTTTGTAAAATATGTCCAACGTTTACCCGCGGCCTGCCGCAAGTGTAAATGATACCAGGCCATTTATTATGAGCGCGGGACCGGTTAGCTAGCGCTCGGCAGGCGCACGATTTGAAAAGGAGGTGGGCAGATAGTAGAAATCTGCGATGTGAATTTTTTGCATAAACCGTGGACATGACAGATGACCTTTGACGACCCGAATAGCCGAGTCGGCAGTGACCCTGCCTACGATGCCAAGGGCCAGAAGCAATGTATGTGCCTGTATGTAAATGTTAATGTTTATGCTCTAACGGTGAAGTGAAACATCGTGAGGAAACCTTCATTTCTCCGTAGCTGCGGTGATGGACTAGCCCCCTGTCACGTGATGATTTGTATGTAAACGTTACCTTTAGCAATCAGTATTCTGTGCCTTTAGTGTCGGCAGTGACCCTGCCTACGAAGCCAAGGGTCCCGGGTTCGAGTCCCGGTGGGGGCAAATAGTTGTTTGATGAGAACGGATGTTTGTACCCTAGTCATGGTTGTTTATCTATCTAAGTATAATATTTATCTATATAAGTATGTGTATTGTTGTCTAGTACCCAAGATACAGGGAATCCTAGTTTGGGGCTAGATCAATGTGTGTAAATAGTGTCCAAGGTGTTAGTATTATTATAACCTAAAAAAACTACAAAAAAAAAAACACTTTTTAAACACTATGTCACCAAAAGAATCGGGAGGAATTGAAATAGTTTATTCGGTTTTTTTTTAGCATCAAAATCACAAATATTTAAATGGTGTATCGATTCATTTGATTAATCGATATTCCCTCACTAATAGGCTAGGACTGACACCTGTCAAGCATCATGTTATCTTTTTCATACTGTAATACTTAACTACATAGCGTTCTAGAGGGTTTCATGCTTGCTTCTCTCGCAGGAAGTGCAAGTTCGAATCCCGATGCTTGTACCAATGAGAAAAGTAATTTATCTTATACGGACGTTCTAAAAGAAACCTCAATTACACCATAGTTGCGGCGATGGGCTAGCCCCCCTGTCACGCAAAATGGAGTATTGAATAACTGGCCAAACGTGGGCACAATTGTGCCTCTGCCACCACGTATGGGAAAAGGCGTGACGCTATATGCTATTATGTTGCTTAATAAATGTAGCCCATTAATGTCCCCACCAGTCAGATTAAGCCATGCTCCACCACGCTGGCTCAGTGCGGGTTGGTTAAGGGGTATAAAGACCACTACCACGTAGCCATAGTAGCCGGGACCTACAGCTTAACGTGTCATCTAAAACACTGACCGTCCAACTATCTCATTTGCACATGGTTAGGAATCGAACCTGCATCTCCTGTGTGCGAAGCAAGCCTGAAACCCATTAGACTACGGAGCTCATATGTTATGTTACTTACTTGTCCCTTTGACGACCCGAATGGCCGAGTCGGCAGTGACCCTGCCTATGAAGCCAAGGGTCCCGGATTCGAGTCCCGGTGGTGCAAATATTTGTTTGATGAGAACGGACGTTTGTACCCTAGTCACGGTTGGTAATCTATCTTCACCTCGGACATACCTCGGACACTATTTACTCGCATTGATCTTGCCCCAAACTAGGATTCCCTGTATCTTGGGTACTTGACAATGATACACATACTTATATAGATAAATATTATACTTAATAAACAACCATGACTAGGGTACAAACATCCGTTCTAATCAAACTCATATTTGCCCCATCGGGACTCGAACCCGGGACCCTTGGCTTCCTGGGCAGGGTCACTGCCGACTCGGCCATTCGGGTCGTCGAATCTAAGTATAATATTTTTCTATAAATATGTGTATTGATATATAAGAATGTGTATTGTTGTCTAGTACCCAAGAGACAGGGAATCCTAGTTTGGGGCTAGATCAATGTGTGTAAATAGTGTCCAAAGGTATTATTATTATAAGGTATTATTACTTTTTATGTGGGGTCTGGGGCCGATAGAGTCTTCTACGTTTTTAAGTATTTGTATGCCTGTTTGTCTGTCTGTCCGTCTGCTAAGACCCATTTTCTCAAGAACGCGTAGGGGTATCAGGTTGAAATAAGTATCGATTAGGTACTCAAGTCTGTGGTCTCTTAGCTGTGCAAAATTTAACTTATAGGTCAAATCAATCAAAAGATACCGCCGTCGTTTATGTAACAATTTCTCTGAATTTGCTCGCAAGGGAAACAAAACCTACAGAATACTTCCCGTCGACATATAATTAGGAAATTTGCATTGAAACAAGGTCTTACAGCACAAGTTAAGGAAAAAAATGCGATTTGTGTGGAATATAATTTAATGTAGATTTAGATTCAAAACTAAAATAAGTTAGTGTTTTCCAATAAAAAGCTGGCATTTTTTTGCATACCCACCTACATTTCAAGTATATTGTGACATTCGCCTTCATTACGATTTATTTATTTTTACTCAAATGCCTTTATATATTATTCCCTAGAACACTAACCGTCGACGAATAGGTATTCGGAAAAAAATATTTTAGTTTGCGCGTGCGCCGATCATTGCTATGCTAATTTGAAACCAGCTTTTCAACTTAGTATTTGTTACGGGTCTGGCAGCTATTTGCAATATTTTTAGAAATACATTTGATGATTTGTCTCGACAGAAACTGCCATTTTTGGTTAACATCATATTTATTTTTGCGTGTGCTTCTTAATAGGCGTGTTTTCTCACTATATATAGTATCACTATTATGAAATAAGAAATAAGAAAGTTCATATAGAATAGAATAGAATAGAATAGAATAGAAGAACGCCTTATTCAGCTATTAAATTGTATAGCATGCAAAGTTATATTTTAGTCGCCATTATTATTAAATGTCCGTATTATTTATCAATATTTAAAGCGAGTTCAAGAAGATAGATGAATTTCATAGTATGTTTTTTTTATAATTATGTTCCCTTAAGTAATGTACTTAACTAGTACAGTTACTAAAAGTGTGATAAACTAATTGTGATGGTAAAAAATATTTTTGTTGTATTTTATATTTAAATAGTTGCTTGAGGTTAATAATGCACAATAACAAAAATATATATTAACCACTTGAATACCACCGGCGTTACATAACGCCACTTTTCCGTTTTAGGTTTTAAACTTTATTACAATGGCATAAAGTTCAAAATCGCGACCCGTCCTAACTACCCTCGGTTTTGAGAGGTTAAACCAAAAAATTTAAAGTCCCGAAAAAATGGTTCGGCTCATCGACGAGGGTTAGTCTTTAATGGGGTAAGGTGAAGGTTTATCTTCAATAGTATAAATACAAATAATAATTAAACTTATAAAGGCAAATGCAACTAGAAACAGCTATAATAATAATAATAATTGGACACTATTTACACACTTTGATCTAGCCCCAAACTTGGATTCCCTGTATCTTGGATACTAGACAACGATACACATACTTATATAGATAAATATTATACTTAGATAGATAAACCACCATGACTAGGGTACAAACATCCGTTCTCATCAAACAAATATTTGCCCCCACCAGGACTCGAACCCGGGACCCTTTGGTTAATAGGCAGGGTCACTGCCGACTCGGACATTCGGGTCGTGCTCTGTCACAACCCGGGTTTTTCTTCCATACCCGCCGGGTCCGAGCCCGAGGCAATAAGTTTGACCACTTATGATTATGATTGTGAGGGTTAAGTTATGATTATGACCGGTATGCCTGATTCGGCTTTTCTCGGATATCATCGCCTAAATCCGATCTCTCTCTTTAGTGAGAGATGAGGGATTCACGACAATTTCCGAGGTTGGCGGAATCGTTAACTGATTTTAATCGTATTGTTAGTAGTTTAGATGTTCTGGGAACAGTTAAACTGTTTGTTTAACTGTTCCCAGAACATCTAAACTACTTACAAAACGATTAAAATCAGTTTTAGATGTTCTGGGAACAGTTAAACTGTTTCTTCAACTGTTCCCAGGACATCTAAACTACTTACAATACGATTAAAATCACGTTAACGATTCGGCCAACCTCGGAAATTGTCAGGAATCCCTCATCTCTCACTAGAGAGAGAGAGAGAGAGAGAGATATCGGATTTAGGCGATGATATCCGAGAAAAGCCGAATCTTTAACTGATTTTAATCGTATTGTATCATAATTTGACAAATCATCTTGATCGCCCGCTAATTGTAGGCTATGTGACGTCGTGCCAAATTTAATAGGGAAATATTAAAACTGCACATCAAAAATACTGATTTGCACAGCAAATATCAGGGCAAAATGCTGCGGTGGCTTAGCTGAAGGGTTAAGGGGGTGAGCGAAGCGAAGCGAAGCGAAGCGAAGCCCACTTTATCCGTCGTGTTAGGTTGAACATGCAAGAACAACAAAGTAGTACTTTATGTGACTGCTACATAATGGAGGGCATCAATGGCTCGTTTCATAATAATATCACTCGAGAGTTTTAATGCCTAATTATGTACAGTTACATACACTAGTTTATCTACACACATCATAAGGTCACTTTGATGTGTTCAGGAACCGCATGTTTCACCGGCATTGTGCCATTGAGTTGTTTAGCTTGTTCTATAGTACCAATTTCACAGACTAAGTAGGGGCGGCACGCAGGCGGGCGTCGGCGTTCGAAATTTGAATATAGAATATAATATGTAGAAAATTTACACATTATGGTCATAATGTTCAATATTCAGATAAGAAATGAGTTTTTACAAAGTAGTTTAACATTATGCTGATCGTAACGTGCGGTTTTTAGACGCAGTAAAGAAAGTTTATGATACGTTTGTAGATAAACGAATATACAGAATAGACAGAATTAATCTTATGACAATGACCTTAAACACTGATAAGTCACAGTAAAGGCATACATACAGGCACATAATTTGCTTCTAGCCCCACACTAGGATACCCTGTATCGTGGGAACCAGAATCAGCGAAGTCACACACATACAAACATCCAAGACCTGTTTTTTTTTTACCCCCCCAGCCAGGGATCGAACCCGGGACCTCTCGCATGGTAGGCAGAGCCACAACCTCTGCGCCACAGAGGTCGTCACAATTATTCAACTTATTGTCTTGTTTTCGTTTCAACAAGTGCATTAACTGTGTCCTGATATCTGATTGGTCAGCTCACGACCTCAGCACAAGGGTACAAAATAATCAGCCAATCACACGTGGCCTAGAGAATGTAAGGCTAACATATTAATTGTGCGGTAGTAACATGTGTAGGCTTTGTAAATGTTCTAGACATCTAGGTCTTATGAGGTCAGCTAGGTGATGGAGAGGTTAGTGATAAGTAGGTATTGACTTACAGGATGTAACGTAAGGGTGTGTTGAATAATAATAATAATACCTTGGACACTATTTACACACATTGGTCTAGCCCCAAACTAGGATTCCCTGTATCTTGGGTACTAGAACAACGATACTTATACTTATGTAGATAAATATTATATTAGATAGATAAACAACTCATCAAATAAATATTTGCCCCAACCGGGACTCGAACCCGGGACCTTTATGCAGGGTCACTGCCGACTCGGCCATTCGGGTCGTCGTAAGGCATCATTTTCTTGGCAAAACAAAAACAAAATCGGTCAAGTGCGGGTCGGAGTCGCGCACGAAGGGTTCCGTGTCATCGTACAAGGAAACCTAACCAATAAAAATAATAAAACTAAACAATATTTTGTTCTAACGCGGATTTGAACCCAGAACCCTAAGATTGCGAAACCGATTTCGAACCACTGAGCCACCACAACTATGTGATTAGACGCGAAATCTACGATGTTATTTGAATCGTGACGACCCGAATGGCCGAGTCGGCAGTGACCCTGCTTACGAAGCCAAGAGTCCCGGGTTCGAGTCCCGGTGGGGGAAAATATTTGTTTGATGAGAACGGATGTTTGTACCCTAGTCATGGTTGTTTATCTGTCTACGTATAATATTTATCTATATAAGTATGTGTATCGTTGTCTAGTACCCAAGATACAGGGAATCCTAGTTTATGGCTAGATCAATGTGTGTAAGTGGTGTCCAAGGTACTATTATTATCTTATTTATTTATTTATTTATTTATGGTTTGTTACATCGCGGTTGGTGTTTAATACACGTCTCTTGTATGGGGACCTCCTTTAATTTAAAAAATCTCGTGAAGTTCATTATTTGTTGCTGAAGCGACAACAGAAATACACATTCTGTAAATGTTTAAACATAGCGTCACGCCTTTTCCCATATGGGGTGGCAGAGGTACAATTGTGCCCACTTTGAGTCAGTTATTCAATACTATATATAGCCCATCGCCGCAGCGTTTCCTCACGATTTTTCCATCACCGTTAGAACGTCCGTATACACACACGGTACATGATCAGGAATCGAACCTGCGTCTCCTGTGTGAGAAGCAAGCGTGAAACCCATTAGACCACGGAGCTTTTACTATTTTCTTTCAATATTTAAACTCTATAACTATACGGTTCCCGAGATACAACCCGTTGACGGACAGACGGACAGACGGACAGATGGCAGCGGAGGCTTAGTAACAGGGCCCCGTTTGGCACCCATCAGCAGCCTTATGGCTCTGAAGTTCATAGCGTGTGTCTATGGTTCATCTCATGCTCATACAATTTCATAGATTGCGGGGTATCACCGAAGGCTTCTAGGCTTCATTCAATGAGCTTGGGTTCGGCCTCCATTATGATGCTACTTGCGTGATACCAATTTGACAGATGAAGCTGGTGCAAGGTGTCAAACGTAAAAGTCTCTTTGAAGTTCATAGCTCAGACGACTTACGCCATAAGGCTGCAGGTACGGCGTCGTAATAAACAGAAAGCGCCTTTTCACGGCATGTTTGAGTTCTACCACAAAAAAAACTAACATGGTACTGGCACTCCAAAAAATAAAAAAATAGACCTGCCTACTATTACAATACAAAAGGTTTACAGAACAGAAAAATACCTACACAATTTTACGATTGTCAATTTTCACTATCGAAAATCCCTGAAAACTTCTAAACGGACTACCCGAGTTACAAAATTTCTATTGCCCTATCCGTTTTAGACCTACACCTGTCAAATGACACGAAAAACAGCACAATATCTACACAAACAAAAAAACATGTTTTCAACTTACGTAACTAAGGTGGCGTGAATTTACCAAAAAAAAAATTTGTTAATACTTATTTTATTATACTGATTGAAAAATAGGCAACTGTTATTTATTTTATCTACACACGTATCATAAACCCTCTTTACTGCGTTCAAAAACCGCACGTTAGGATCAGCATTATGTTAAACTACTTGGTAAAAACTCGTTTCGTATCTGGAAAACTACACATTATGGTCATTATGTGTAGTTTTTCTACATATAATGACATTCAAATTTCGAACGCCGACGCCCACCCGCGTGCCGTCCCTAGTTTGTTTGTGAAGTTGGTACTGACATTCAAATTCAAACGCCGACGCCCGCCTGCGAGAAGTTGGTACTACAGAACAAGTTAAACAATTGCAGAGCCACAATGCCGGTCAAACATGCGGTTCCTGAACACATCAAAGAGAGCTTATGACATGTGTGTAGAAAAACTAGTGTATGTAACTGTACATAATTAGGCACTAAAACTCTCGAGTGATATTATTATGAAACTCGCCTTCGGCTCTTTTCATAAACCCACTCTCGAGTTTTAATGCCCTCCATTATGCAGCAGTCACATAAAATATGTACTATAAAACGTCCACTGAACAGTTATAATATTTTTTTTATCCGTTGCTCCATTGTTGCATTATTTGCATTAACAGACGCGCGTGTCAAGCGGATGGCACTCACGCTCGCACTGTTTTGAACTGCTCTGAGATATCGTGTCCGTGAGCAGTATCTATGTGTGCGTTGCTCGAGCGCGGTTGTATGTACATTGATTTCTGTTCCTATTTATTAACACGCTTTTATTAGCTTCACCTGTATGTTTGTATGTAATTTGGACTTGATTTTGACCCACTTTAAACGGACAGATTTCATTGAAACTTTGTAAACTTATCAAGAATCAGCGGCAATATAATAATTTCACAAGTCTATCTCATTATCCTGATTAGGATCGCCAGGATTAAATAATTTCCTCACACAGCCTCTGTGTGAGAGCAAGTGAGACAACCACGCTGTCTGCGCATGCGTACCGTCTACTTACTTTCCGGCTCGAGCACTCGAGCACTTAAAAAAATATATTTTTAACAATAAATCGAACTAAAAAATAAAAAATAAATATAGTTTAAAAAAACTAAAAAACACGCTTTTAAAGCACATCAAACTAAAAAGTAAAAAATTATTTTTAATATAAGCTGAAAATAATAATGAACAAAAAATACTAGTATTATTGTGAAAAAGCGTGGGGCGCTTATCACGCTTTTATTAGCTTCACCTGTATGTTTGTTTGTTTGTATGTAACCGACTCCTTTGGACTCGATTTTGACCCACTTTAAACGGACAGATTCAATTCAAACTTTGTACACTTATCAAGAATCAGCGGCAATGTAATAATTTCGAGCGCCCCACGCTTTTTCACAATAATACTAGTATTTTTTGTTCATTATTATTTTCAGCTTATATTAAGAATTATTTTTTACTTTTTAGTTTGATGTGCTTTAAAAGCGTGTTTTTTAGTTTTTTTAAACTATATTTATTTTGTGGTTCTACACAATCGGATTTATGGCCGATGTCACCAAAGATCCCTATCTTTTAGGGGACACCTTATTTCTTTCAGGGGCCACCTAGCAATTGTTTCGATTTGCCCTAAGTGTAAGGGTCATCTAGGCTCCTTGGGGACCCCCTAAATATAAGAGTCCGGCCACCGAAACAATCGCTAGACAGCTAAGAAAATGAGCTAAGTGACCCTTAACTGTTGGTGAAATCGGGCATTAACCTCTCAAAAACCGACGGCAGTTGGGATGGGTCGCGATTTTGAGCCTTATGCTGTGGTAATAAAATTTAAAACCTATAACGGTAAGGTGGCGTTAGCTAACGCCGGTGGTATTCAAGAGGTTAAAAGATTGGCACCCAGAAGGAAAAGCTTTGCCAACGTGGTCCGTGGCGTGGCAAAAGTCACGCCGCACGCATGTCACGTTGTTTAATATTCCAGTGTCAGTGATTGGGGGCTAGCCCATCGCCGCAGCTATGGAGCGATGAGGGGTTCCTCATTTCCATTAGAGTACTCCGTTCTCAAATCATAGCTCAGGTACTGAATAAAACGCTAATTTGATGACTCAAATTACAAATTTTGTTAAGTGGAAATTGAGTCTATAAATAAACACTCCATATCGTCAATAACGATTGAACAACTCTAAAATTGAGCTGTACTTAAACGGCCTTACTCATAAAAAAGTTATTCACTGTTTAAATTATGCAGTGTTTTGTCCTTTTCATACGTCGAGTAAATGTCAAATGTCAAAGCAAGACAAAACACTTTATAAGTTATACTGTGAATAACTTCTTTTATTAGTAAGGCCGAGAATGTTTTTCAAACCTTAACAATAATTTAACTATATTAACATTTATACAGGTTGGCCCAACCTCGGGGATCCAGTTCTTTTTTTAAATATATAAATATATATAAACAATTCACTCCATACAGTCAAGGTCATCAATTCATCATTGTACATATTTTTGTTTTAATGCTTATATTTACACCGAGTTTTTAATTTTCCAACTTACATTCGGGAATAACGTAAAAATTTAAACTTAAAAAAAAAAACATAACTCTCAAACAAAATAATATTTCTTAGACAAAAGCGACTTAAAATTGTCTGGACCGAAGAATTCTAAATAAGCAACATTGGACCATCGTTGATACAGGCACATACATTGCTTCTGGCCCCACACTAAGATACCCTGTGACGTGAGAACCAGAAACAGCGACGTCACACATAGTTACATAAACATCCATGTCCTAGTTTTTTTGTTCTTCCTAGCCAGGATTCGATCCCCTCGCTCGGGAGGCGGACCCTAGAACCACAACACCACAGAGGTCAATCACACGCAATTGCAAATTATAAATAAATACATGTAGTCTATTAATGTCCCCACCGCGGGGCACAGGCCTTTACCCGTACACGAGTAAGATTAAGCCATACTCCACCAGGCAGGCTAATTGCGGGTTGATGGTTTTTACCTCCACTACCACGTAGCGATAGTAGCCAGGACCTACAGCTTAACGTGTCATCCGAAACACTGAACGTCCGATAATGTTAATAAGATAAATCAATAATCTCATTAGTACATGGTCAGGTTTCGAACTGCGCCTCCTATGCGAGAAGCAAGCGTGAAATCCATTAGACCACGCATCTCCACTTGCAAATTAAATCGGACTAATAATAATAAGCGACCCTTCACCACCCAAGAATCACCGACTCAGAGGAATGTTAACTAGTAGCTGATACGAAACCTGAATGCGAGTTACACTGTGTACTACGTCATAGAAGGGAAGGGCGTGCGGTAGTGTGAGCGGGAGGGGTGACATTCCAGAAAATAAACCAAGACCCCGAAAAGCTCCCACAGGTTTCACATTCGCAGGAGATGCAGCTTCGAATCCTGTGCCGAGCATGTACCAATGAGATAAGTAATTTATCTTAAGTGCATAATACGGACGGTGTTGGAAATCGTCGTGAGGTATCCATATCTCCATAGCTGTGGCTATGGGCTAGCCCCTGTTACCCAAATTAAGTATCGAATAACTGGCTAAAAGTGGGCTCAATTGTGCCTCTGCCACTCCGTATGGGAAAAGGCGTGACGGTATGTCTCCAATGACCAAAAATTATTAAAGTATTCAAGTATTCAAATTTCTTTATAACTTTAAGGGCGTAGAAACACACAGATAGATGAGATCTCTTTTAAAAATGGTTGTTCTTAAATAATACACTATTACAATATTAATTACTATAATTAATAAGCAGGAATTAATCATTATAAAATTATTAACAGCAAGTTCTGTGTTGAGTTAGATTAACCCCATACAGTCCCGTCATTTAAGTGATCTTGAACATTTTGATATCCCTTTTTCGACAATGTCGCTTTAACATGCTTTTTAAATTGCTCAAATGGCAATTTCAAATTTTCGAGAGATATCTTGTTGTAATAGAGAATGCAGTGACCCTTGAAATAATTGTTAACCTTCGCAAGTCTAAACCGGGGCGCAAATAGTATGTGATTATTTATTAGGTAAACATTAAAGCTATCGCTAAGTTTGGCAAATGTTGCTCTTGTATAGATAGATTATATATTTGAAAATATATTGACTAGCTACAGTTAGTATGTCACCTTCTTAAAAAAAATAAACTTAAGGAATCTGCGCGTTTTAAATTAATATTCCTCGTACCTCGTAAGCTATTTTCTGTAAAGTAAAAATGGTTTGAATATCCTCTGCTTTACTCCATAACAAGATACCATAGAACATGACACTATGAAAGTAACTAAATATGATGTACCCACATTCGTGTTTTGTCTGAATAGCCTATCAGCGTCAGCCGCAGAACTTGATTTACCAGTTAATTTATCTATGTGCGGTCCCCACTGCAATTTTCTATCATTGGTTATTACAAGAAAATTCTTATCATTTACTAATTCTAACGCGTTGCTGTCTTATACTAAACTGGTCTCAACTTGAATGACATTTGGAAATGAGAATTTTATACACTTTGTTTTACCAGCTTTTAACATTAAATTATTAATTATGTGAACCAATTCAAGGTTACTTAACCTTCATTTATTTTTAACCATTTAACACCATTATCATCATCAAAATCTTCTTTTTGTCTTTCAATTTTGATGACCAGTGACATTTCATCAGCAAACAACATTATGCCAGTCAATTTCTCCACCGTGAAAGTCAAATCGTTAATATATACCAGGAATAAGAAAGGGCCTAATATGAAACCTTGTGTAACGCCATTTTTAGACCCGATCCATCAGATTTAACCCAATCATTTAAATTAAAAGCAAACAAACGCGACTTTTCCCATTGGAAGTGCCCGATGCTTTTGCCCACATTTAACCACATTTTGTATTCTCCGTTATGCGCGACAGGGGGCTAGCCCATCGCCGCAGCTATGGAGAGTTGAAGGTTTCTTCACGAAGATGTTCATCGACTTTTGTGTTTAACCCCGAAGAAAAAAGTCGTCGGTATTCGTAAAGTTTGAAGCGTCTATCTGTGTCACTCTAGCGCACAAAGGGGTTGACGGATTTTATTGCGGTTTTCCGTAAATGATAGTAGACTTTCCTGCGATGGATTTAGCTATGTTTTAGTAAAATCGGCTTAGTGGTTCGAAAGTTATCAGCTTGACAAGGAAACAAGTCAGCCAAATTTTAGACTTGAGGTTTAATTTATTGTAACGCGGATGTTTTAATATTGTTTATCTACACGTATGATAAACCCTCTTTACTGCGTCCAAAAACCGCACGTTACTATTAGCATAATGTTAAACTACTTGCCAAAAACTCATTTCTTATCTGAATAGAACATTATGACCATAATGTGTAAATTTTCGACATATTATGACATTCAAATTTCGAACGCCGACGCCCGCCTGCGTGCCGCCCCTACTTAGTCTGTGAAGTTGGTACTATAGAACAAGCTAAACAAATCAATGCCACAATGCCGGTCAAACATGCGGTTCCTGAACACATCAAAGAGAGCTTATGATATGTGTCTAGATAAACTAGTGTATGTAACTGTACATAATTATACAATATACTTTGTCTGTGAAGTTGGTACTACAGGACAAGCTAAACAACTCAATGCCACAATGCCGGTCAAGCATGCGGTTCCTGAACACATCAAAGACAGCTTATGATATGTGTGTAGATAAACTAGTGCATGTAACTGTACATAATTAGGCATTAAAACTCTCGAGTGATTTTATTATGAAACTCGCCTTCTGCTCGTATCATAAACCCTCTCTCGAGTTTTAATGCCCTCCATTATGTATCAGTCACATAAACTAATATTTCATGTGTTTTTCCGTGAGCTCCATTGACGCCATGCCTATGTATTTTTTCCCGTCCTGACTCGAGATTTCGATGACCACATATAAATCACCCCTCCTGCCCTGATCGACTACCGAAGGGACAGTAATATTACTATAGTAAAGAGTATTTGATCTTAAACCGGCGATCAAGTTCGTGGGTTTAGTTAAACCTGAGTAATGGGGATGTTGGACTGGTTCGGGCCACCCACTGGTAGGCAGTATCTTGAATAAGAAGCCGAGTAATCCTGCGGATTACGGCAAGATTTTGAAAGATAACGTATGAAACTGACGTACGAATAAAGTTTATGGCCTCGTGATCTTAACATACTAATATCTTTGATCAATTAAGTGGCTCTATTTTTTTTAGTTCTGACAAAAGTATCCCACCAAAAACATTTTCATGTAAAATGTTGCCAAGACGAGATCATATGGCTCGCGCTGTCAAAAAGTTTTCAGATCTCTTATAGAGCCAAGCTTTTAACTCTAAACGCCCTAACTTCAAAAATTATAGGTACATCTTAGTCAAAATATGAGGCTTCTCCGTTGCTCATCCATCACATGGGCGTAAGAACAAAAAAAACATCAGTCAGTGACGAAATCGGGGATTTGTTAGATATCAATAAAATCTAAAGTATAAGAGCTATGCAATTGAAACTTTATTTGTTAAACTAGTCTACTATTGACATCATATCCCGAGAAAAAAAAACGACGAAGCGCTTCGAGAAAACATAGCAGTGCCCCTGCGCTTCGCTTTGCTCGTCTTGGCGGGGGCACTACCGTGCCCCCAAAATCGATAAGAACCTATTAAAAAAGACGTCAATGTCAGTTATTTGACATTTAGGATCCAAGCACAAATTCACGGAAGGAAGGTTATAGATCAAGGCTTTCATGAATCGTGCCGGATCACAATAGCATGCATGATGATGATACATTCCCAACATTTCGCAAATCATGATTATATTATCATCATTTAGCTGATTCTGCAGGAGATACAGAGTTGGCCACATCGTCATCAGCAATATTACGGAACCAGATATTGAGTATTCGACTTTAACATCAAGAAAGCAAATGTTTATTTTTATTCAACTTGGTCCTGACCAGAGTCCTGTGCTACCCGGCTCCATGTCTACTTAACATACAAGGACATACATAACTTTTGGGCCCACACTAGGCTATCCTATCTCGAAGGAACCTTGTCATATATATTTTGCCGGATATCATTGTTTTATTTCTGACTAACCAAATACATAAATAATCCCATTACTGTTACAACTCCTGTGGCGATGCGGGAAAACTTCAGATCTTCGATGTTTATATGTGCGTGACGTCGCTGTTTCTGGTTCCTACGTCACAGGGTATCCTAGTGTGGGGCCAGAAGCAATGTATGTGCCTCTATGTAATGTAATGTAATGTTGCCCACGTCCGCAGAAAATACCTGGATAATGCTCTAAAGACACTCTCGAGACGTTAATTTTGATGTTTTCCAGAGAGAACTTGACCAAATGCACCTATGTCCGCCTTTTCTCCCGCTTGGTGGCGCTTACGTAGTTGGGAGCAAAGAGTTTCATTCATCTGAGGTAAGATCCAAAAACACGTCACGTCAACTTTCAAATATAGTTGACAGTAGCAAAATTAACCTTAAATGAAATTAGGAAGCCATATATTCCAAGAAGAACTAAATAAAATTTGACGACTTTGACAGACATACAGCTTCGAATTGTACCAGCGCTATCTGCAATGAGCTTTTCAAATTAGGATTAATTGTAGTCTTTCAAATACTCTCAGTTAAACGTAACTCTTTCAAATACTCTTGACAAAAGTCAAAAGTCAAAGTTCTTTATTACTGTTGATATATTCATACACTTAGCAAACGTCTTTTTTTGGCTTTTGTCTACATTGGACCACTATGGGAGAAGAAGGACGTAGAAACTCCCACAGATTGATTTGAGATCTCTTACAATTAATAAGCAGAAATAAATAATTACAAAATTAAAAACAGCAAGTTCTGTGTTGAGTTAGATTAACCCCATAATCTTAACATTTTTCGACAATGTCGCTTTAACATGCTTTTTAAATTGCTTAAATGGCAATTTCAAAACTTACTAGCTACAGGTAGTAGTTATGTAGCTAGTAAGCTACAGTTAGTATGCCACTTTCTTTAAAAAGTTTTAAACTATTAATAGCTCGTAGAGCTCTTTTCTGTAAAAAAATAGTTTGAATATCCGCTGCTTTCCCCCACGACAAGCTATCATAGGACATGACACTATGAAAGTAACTAAAATATACTAGCCTGATGTTCCTAACAGCGTAAGCTGCAGAACTTAATTTAGCAGTTAATTTATCTATGTGGGATCCCCACTGCAATTTGTTTTCAATGGTTATTCCAAGAAACTTCGTATATTTTACTTATTCTAACGTGTTTCTGTCTAACACTAAACTGGTCTCAACATGCCTGACATTTGGAAGTGACAATTTCATATTCTTGGTTTTACCAGCGTTTGACAATAAATTATTAACTGTGAACCAATTCAAGGTTAAAGACACCATTAACATCTTCAATTTTTTTTTTGTCTTTCAATTTTGAAGACCAGTGAAGTATCTTCAGCAAACAACACTATGCCAGTAAATTTCTCCACCAGAAAGGCAGATCGTTAATATATACCAGGAATAAGAAAGGGTCTTATGGAACCTTGTGAAACGCCAATTTTTACACACGATCCATCAGATTTAACGCCGTTGACTTCTGCCTTTTGAATTATATTATGATCTAAGTAGATACAACGCTTTATTTCTAACTCCGTAATAATTTAATTTCATTAATAGCGAATTATGATCAACACAATCAAATGCCTTCGACAAATCGCAAAAAACTCCGATAGCATTCTGTGCGGCCATTGGCCCAATAACCTCAAAAAAGGTAAACACGCCATTTAATACAAGAAGTAGACTAATATTTAGGCCCGGACTCACATGAACGAAAGTCTTTGCTTGCGAATGACAGATTCAGTAGCCTCCGGTTTCTGAATTGAGAAATTCACTAAGTTAATACTTAAGTATCGCTATGTCCCGTTATTTTTTGTGAAATCTGCAGACACAGAATGATACTTAAGTATTTGATTAGCGAAATTCTCAATTCAGAAATCGGAACTACAACATTTAAGTGGCGGTTTATTTGAGCAGTACTCAGTGCATTCGGCCGTTACAAGGTGCCAAAGCAGCAAGGCCTTTGGTAAGTGCAGCTAAATCGCCTAGTTGCTCCCGGCTAAAGCTATTAACCGTTTGAGAGCTTCATCAATCATTATCCAATGATATAATTATCAGTTTGAAGTCACGATGCCTTGATTGATGACGTGTAGAGTAAAGACCTGGGGCCAGCGTTTAAAATTCCTCGAATGTCGATTTTGCCGATAGACACGCATTTGCGTCACACCTATTCTTATGCGGGCAGCACGGCATAACTGTGAAAAAGTTAACCAGGTTAATTCAATAGTCCACTTTTTATTTGTTGTGGAAAAATTGAATTACCCATGCCGATATTTCTAGATAGAAAATTAGTTAGTTCTCTATCTCGTGTCATATCCTCTCGTTTCTTTTCTAATATGGTATTTGACTGCTAGTCAAAATAGATACTTTTAGGAACTGTCAAAACGGTAATTTTTTTCACGAGATCTATGAAATACTAGTATCAATCGGCATACCTAGTCAAATGTTGTCTTTTTAACACAATATGGAGTGTTTAAAATACTCCTGCTAAAAATATACAATTCTGATATTGTCAAACGTATCGGTTTAGATAGGTTAATATAATACCTTAGTCACTATTTACACACATTGATCAAACCCCAAACTAGGATTCCCTGTATCTTGGGTACTAGACAACGATAAACGTACTTATATAGATAAATATTATACTTAGATAGATAAACAACCATGACTACGGTTTAAACATCCGTTCTCATCAAACAAATATTTGCTCCCATAGGGACTCGAACCAGGGACCCTTGGCTTCGTAGGCAGGGTCGCTGCCGTCTCGGCCATTCGGGTCGTCAAATTTCAGAGATAAAATTGATCATTTCATGACGTGGCCGACCATCGCATGACATTGTCAGCCTTTAATGACAGTTCTACATCTCTGTCAAGACATAGAAGCGGCTACAAAAACGCAAAATGGCGGTCACCCATCCAAGTATCCGACGAGATCAGGTGTACTCAGGGTACGAGAACAGGGTATGGGCATTGGAAAAATCGGCGAATTTGTTTGTGACTGTGGATGCGTCGTAGCGTAGCCAGATCATCGAATTGATCATTTCATTATGTGGCCGACTGACTCCAAGATAATTATCACATTCCATAAAATTATAAAAGGCCCTTCCTACGCTTTTTATTATATTAAAATTATTTTAGAGTAACATTAGTAGTTGTTGTCAGTAAGGGACAGAGCTATGCGTCTGTCTACCTTTTATTGCAGCTTTTACGTCACTTCCGCTGTAGGTCCGTTTACGCGCCAAACTGTCAACTGGCAGTTCGAACCCGCGATTTTTGGCATTCAATTAAATTCGTACAAGAAAACTTAACCACTAATAATAATGAAATAAAGACAAATGGAGAATAATACTAAATCCGAACATGGATACGAACCCAGAACCCTGAGAATGCAAAACAGACATCGAACCAATTCCGCCACCACAACCATGTGATACGTTGCGAAATAGATGATTCAAATATGATCGTATCATATTAATTGTGTAAATGTAATAGTAGTTTATGTGACTGCTGCATAATGGAGGGCATTAAAACTCGAGAGTGGGTTTATGAAACGAGCCGAAGGCGAGTTTCATAATAATATCACTCGAGAGTTTTAATGGCTAATTATGTACAGTTACATACACTAGTTTATCTACACACATATCATAAGCTCTCTTTGATGTGTTCAGGAACCGCATGTTTGACCGGCATTGTGGTTCTGCAATTGTTTAGCTTGTTCTTTAGTACCAACTTCACGCAGACGGGCGTCGGCGTTCGAAATTTGAATGTCAGTACCAACTTCAGAGACAAACTAGGGACGGCACGCGGGTGGGCGTCGGCGTTCGAAATTTGAATGTCATTATATGCAGAAAAACTACACATAATGACCATCCAGATACGAAACGAGTTTTTATCAAGTAATTTAACATAATGCTGATCGTAACGTGCGGTATTTGAACGCAGTAAAGAGGGTTTATGATACGTGTGTAGATAAATGTAATTATGCTTTGTTATATCAATCCGATGGTGTTAGAAAAAGTCTCTTGTAGGGGGACGCCCTTTTATTAATATTGTATAATCTCTGTATATCGGAATACAGAGCTGCGCTCCGAACAAAGATAATAGATGTAGCTCAGAAGGCTGCCCAACTAAAATGGGACTGGGCCGGCCATGTTGCTCGGATGCTGCCGAATAGCTGGGCTAAGAGAGCCACAGACTGGCTCCCAGAAAATGCAAAGAGAAAGCGTGGCCGACCCAGGAAGAGATGGAGTGATGAGCTTGGTCTATGGGACCAGGAGTGGAGGGAGACCGCTCAGAGGGAGAGAGGCCTTTGCCCAGCAGTGGGACATGGTGGGCTTGTAATAATAATAATAATAATCTCTGTGAAATTTTTATTCTCTACCTTCTTTTACGGTTCATGAGACAGCCCGCTGATGGACGGACAGACAGACGGTCGGACAGCGGAGGCTTAGTAATAGGGTCCGGTTGGGCACCCTTCAGTTCCGGAAACCAAAAAACAAGTATTTTATAAGCATACTTATTCCGCACTTCATTGTGTTTTTGTGATAAACATATCGAACTAACACGTGGACGAATCGACTTCGCTTCGCTCGCTCATTTTAGTCTTCACCTAACCTACTGCAGTGTGAACAACACCTTATAGCTTTCTTCGTTCAATAAAACTTTGTATTCAACCACGGTTGGCCACATCATGAAACTCAAAGCATTTATTGTAAGCAGGCAATAATTGACCGAGCGAGCGAAGCGAGCGAGAAGGGCTCCATTTCGACAAGATAGGAGGCCGATTTTGCTTTCTTCTGTCTCTATGTCTCGTGTCTGTCAGTTCCGGTCTAGGGGCCACCGTTTTCAAGCGATCCTCAAACAATTTGGCACACGTGTTCCTTAAATTAAAAGATTTTTTTTGTCGAGAGCTTTTCTCGATTTTTCCTATGGGGGAGTTATGACGTCATTATTTTTTTATGTTTTTTTTTTCTGAAACCTATCGTGTAGGGTATCAAATTAAAGTGCTTCATGAGCCGATTCTAAAAATATAGTACAACATTACCTTTCGGCCGCATTTTTTCTAAAAATCCAAAAATACTTTCAAAACATACCTAGTTTGGACTCCTCGAAGTAGGAGACGGATTAGTAAAGAGGATCTACACAGACCATGAGAGTGAGTGAAATAGACTATAACTATTTTAGTGAAAAGTCAATAGATTGTATTTTAAATCGCACAATGTAGTTTACAAAGTTATTGGTGCGGCTTTTTTACTACTTGATTTTGATTGAATCTAAAATACTTACCTATAAATTGGTTCACAGTCCCCCCTGTTAGCGAGGTCTACTACCCACAGGGCCACTAGTAATACACTTTTACAGGTCAAACACTTAATTCCCATATAAACGGAGAAAAAAAAACAAATATGATCAACTAAACTAATGAGTAACGATGGTTTGAGTTTGAAAAAGGAAATTTCCCTTTCAAGTAGTGATTCATCTTCATTTAACTCCATAAACTCTACTAGAGCTTCGGAAGTACGCCCGTCAGAGAAAATAACCCCAAGAAACTCAACGGGGATGTAATTTTTTCATAAAAAAAATCTGGGATGAAATAACAATTTTGCAAAAGAAATAAATAAGAACAAACAAAACCTGTAATGGACATAACTTATGAGAAACAATGAAATGATTATATTTTCTCATCTGGCGACAGCTTCAGTTATGTGTACTAGTAGAGTAGTAACACTGTTGCCCTGATTCTCGTACTGCTAAGGGCACGACCACGGCTTACATCATAGCTAATGCGATAGCAATAAGTGCTATAAACAATGTGTGTGCTTACTATATCAAACAACTATACTTATCATTGTCACGAACTCAGGTGGGGCAGGTACCAATCTCAAGGAGATCTGAAATGAGCATATGAGTACAGTTGGGCACAGCTCGGGGAACGCAGTTCTTAGAACTTTATATCTTTACTGCAGATAGAGAAAATACGCAGTTTTGTTCATTTGTAATATTATATATGTGTTGATAGAGTTCGTAAATGGTTTATATGACCCCGCTCTCTAATACTACTTATTTAAAAAACGTTTAAAAACGACTTTATCTAAAAAGGGATATTACAGTTTTCAAGACTACATAAATGACAAGACTGTAAGAGGTTTTAATCTAACTCAAAACCTAAATCGCTGTTAATAACATTGTAATAATTTGTTCCTGCATATTATTTACTATAATTAACATTGTAATATTTGTATTAGTTAAACAAAACCAATTTTAAAAGAGATCCTAAAATAAATCTTTGGGGACGTCTTCACCCTTCCACTCGCACAGTGTTCCAATGTAGAAAAGAAGCAAAAAAAATACGTTTACTAAGTACATGTAAATATCTAAAGTGATAAAGAAATATTGACTACGACTTTGACAATCAAAACCCATATGTGAACGAAAATTCTTTGGCTGTACGGGAGCGGGGTTGTAAGTCTGCGATTACCTTTATACTTCATTCTTAGCGAAACCTATCAATCTCCCTTTAGTCGCTTCGTCTACGATGATTTCATACCAGTCGGTCAGGCGTCAGGATCTGATCCCGCGGCGATTGGCTAACCTCCTGTCACTCAACAACTGTATTTACTTGAAAAATAGCTAAAGTACGCACAGAACTGTGCCGCTGCCCCCCATATAGGAACAGGCATGACGCTAAATTTGTTGTAAATTATTCGCTTGCATCAGACTGTACAAATTGATTTACAGTCGTATGCAATATGCAATACATGGCGTTAGGTTAGATTCGTAATCCATACTGACATTTGAACAAGTGAATATGCATGCCCTGCCTACATACATATAAACATGCCAATATTACCATAAATATCAACCTACCCTGTAGTTTCACAGCAAGCCGTATTGGTGGCTGTAGGTCACGCTCTGACCGAATACGAAAGTTGGGTTTGTTAGGACATAAAAATGTTATTTATTATTTTTAGGTGTGACATTTTATTACGACATTTTCTTATTTTCCAATTCAATTATTGACATATTGAATTTGCATGCCAAACTGTTGGCAAAACATGTTGACACATGTAACACCTCTTTCTACCGTGTTTTAAGCAAATATATATATTCTTATTCATCTTCTTCTTCATCATCATAATACAACCTGCACCCACGAAAGGGCAGCAACATCCCCCGCGGGGTAGGCAAGCTGTGATTGCTGGAGAAGAAGCGAGCGGAGCGGGGGCGTTACTTTTTACTCAGTTTAATAATAATAATACCTCGGACACTATTGACACACATTGATCTAGCCCCAAACTAGGATTCCCTGTATCTTGGGTGCAAGACAACGATACACATACTTATATAGATAAATATTATACTTAGATAGATAAACAACCATGACTAGGGTACAAATATCCGTTCTCATCAGACAAATATTTGCCCCCACCGGGATTCGAACCCGGGACCCTTGGCTTCGTAGGCAGGGTCACTGCGGACTCGGCCATTCGGATCGTCCCCAGTTTGGTAAACAGTTAAACGTAAGCCTTTATCTATTATTACACAACCGATATAAAGTAGCTAAGCTATCAATGCATCATTTAACAAACAAAAAGCATGGCGTCACCCATTTTTCCATATGGAGAGGCAGGCACAGTTGCGCCCAAGTGTTTTTTGAATAATCCAACCAAGCCAGTAATTGAATAATCCATTTAGCGAACATTGCAATTTAAAATAATTATAAATTATTATGATACAAGTGCAAAGTTGATGGGTCACCTAATGTTAAGGTGTTGGCTAATAAGGAATGGACTTTTTAACAAAAGAAACCCGCGATCACAAAATTATATTGACAAATCGTGGTGTTCTGATTATACATAGTCAGGTCATAAGTTCTGTCACATGTGCAATATGAAATAATTTAGACATGTTTATTATTTATGTAAACATTTATATAGCAAAATGAACTTAATAAAACATAGATTCTTATGGTAATAAAGTTTATTCAAAATGACCCCCGCGATTTTGAATACAGGCCTTTATTCTGCGCGGCCAGTCGTCTATCGCAGCACGAACGAGGTCCATGTTAATATCGGCGGCTGCCTTAATCAAGGATGCCTTGAGTGACTCCAAATCAGGATGAGGCTTTGAGCAGGCCTTTTCCTCCAAGTGTTGCCATATCATGTAATCTAACGGACTCAAATCTGGACTGGAGGAGGGCCAGTCTTCGTGCCGGATGAAGTCGATTTCACGCGCCGCCAGCCAGTCTTGTGTGCTTTTCGCTCTATGAGCTGGCGCAGAATCTTGTTGGAATACCCAGTGTCTGTTATTAAACATGGTATGAGAAACAGGTTCCACAAGGTTCTTGAGGACTGTATTTTGATACACAACTGCATTCGTTTTTACGCCTTTCTCACAAAAATGTACCTCAGTTAAGCCCCAATAAGAGACTCCAAAACCAAGAGTGAGGATGGAAAATGACCTCGTTGAACACGCAGAATACGGTTGCTCGCTTCTTCACTGCTGTGTGCGTACACCTTATCATTTTGTTTGTTGTAGTTCTCTTCCACGGTGAAATTTTTTTCATCCGAAAAATAATTTCCCGATGCTTTTTTCCCGCGTACCGCTTCAACAAAGCGCGGCATCTCTTCAGTCTCAGGTCCATTAAACGAGCGTCCAAACGATGTCCTGTTTTTCTTCGATATGCCCTAAGCCCTAAGTCTTCATTTAACACCCTTTTCACCGTGGTCCTGCTTAACCCCATCTGAAGGGCCAACAGTTTCTGCTTACGTATGGGATTTCTTTGAATTCGCGCCTTCACAGCTTTTATCACTGCTAGAGTCCTAACAGAAAGAGGGCGACCACTTCTTGACCTGTCATCTACACTAGAGTCTTCATTGTATCGTTTTATGGTACGATAAACGAATCTTTTGGTTATATTCAAATTTTTCAGTAAATCGAAAATCTGAATTGGCGCGTAACCGCAACGATGCAACGCAATAACTGCGACACGGTCTTCTTTAAGTGTCCACTCCATATTTAAAAATGAGGAAAATTCAAAAAAGTACACATTTTTATTTTCATGAAAAATTCGAAATTCGAATTCAATAAACTTTTTTGTGGCCAGCGTTCTAAATTCAAAAGTTTTTACTGTGTGACAGAACTTATGACCTGTGTAGAATCGGATATTTATTAACCTACGTTCAGGTGGCTAACATGGAAGACACTTGTGTATCGATCGTAAAATTCGTAAAGTCCTGCGATTCCGGAATCGACTAATTTTGTATCTTAGGGTTCCGTACCCGAAGTGTGCCAAACGGGACCCTATTACTAAGCCTCCGCTGTCCGTCCGTCCGTCTGTCACCAGGCTATATCTCATGAACCGTGATAGTTAGACAGTTGAAATTTTCGAAGAAGTTGTATCTCTGTTGCCGCTGTAACAACAAATACTAAAAAACAGAATAAAATAAATATTTAAAGGTTCTCCTATACAGCAAACGTTTTTTTGTTTTCTCCCATTAGCTCGATATTAACAGGTAGACGCTCGAAATATTGACTGAATATTTAGTTATATGTATATTCAGTTTGAAAATAAATAAATAAATTGAAATAAAACAAATAAAGGGGGGCTCCCATACAACAAACGTGTTTTTTTTTTCGTTTTAATAGATAATGGTACGCAACTCTTCGTGCGCGAGTCGACTCGTACTTGGCCGGTTTTTTCTGCTCAATAGCCGAGTTTCTAAAGACTTGTGTATGTAAAAAAAACGGTCAAGTGCGAGTCTAAATCGCGCACGAAGGGTTCCGTACCATCGTTCAATGGAAGCGATGGTGTGGAGTGAATAGTTTGGATTTTACACAGCAAAATATTGTTTACAAAGTTATTGGTGCGGTTACTTTCACACTCCATGTACGTAACCAGGTGCATCCATAAGTTTGTATGTGGTATTGAAAGAATTGTTGTATGGGAGCCCCTTAAATATTTCTTTTATCCTGTTTTTTAGTATAACAACATGGCAACAGAAATACATAATCTGTGAAAATTTCAACTCTCTAGCTAGCTAGGTTCTTGAGATACAGCCTGGTGACAGACGGACGGACGGACAGCGAAGTCTTAGTAATAGGGTCCCGTTTGGAACCCTTCGGGTACGGAACCCTAAAAAAGAACTGATAATAATTAGCACACACCGAAAAGGTCAACAGATATTTATGGAGAATGGCGCGCCAGTTTTGTTTTTCACTGGTAAAACCACTAAACAACCTTTCAAAATAATGTTTGGAATAAGCAAATTAAGGTTAACACATAACATTCAAGAAACCCAACATATTGACGTAACAAGGTGACATTAATTAGCCGACCATATTTTGGGGGATGATAGTACAACTGGGGAGGCATATGTCCAACGGTGGACGGTGAAATGCTGAAGAAGAAGCAGAAGAAGAAGAAGTACCCATTATTATGAACAACTTTCCCCAAGAAACATATGGTCGTAAACGAAATAATTTTATGGGTCTCCCATAGTAACTTGTAATCAGCTGATAGGGTCAATGTACTGAGGGACGAAAAATATTTTTCATTTGCGACCATATGTTTCTATGGGAAAGTTTTTCATAATGATCGGTGCTATGAGTCCTCAAAATAAAGTCAGCTAATTAAATGTCACCTTGTATATTTTGGTGGTGCTTACAGGACTTGTCAAAAAACAAAATGGTGAGACAGATAATCAGAGGATTATAAGAGTAGAAACTAGAAGGAAAGACCTAACTTGTATATCACAAGTTAGGTCTTTCCTTCTAGTTAGAAATATGTAGTTTCACATTGTGCTCATTATCAAGCAATATTTTTTTTAACAAGTTGCCTAGTGAGTTAAAAACAATTCAGTCTATTGACGTATTTAAAGTGAGATTAAAACAAACTTTGTTAGAAAAGTGCTGCTACTCTCTAGATGAATTTTGAACGTGACATAGCTAATTTGATTTTGTTGTATTTTTATTGACATTTGAATTTATGAATTGACTTGTAAGGATTATTATTTGGAATGATTTTTGAATTTTATTTTATTTCTTGTTATTTTTTTTTTTTATAATTTGGATTTGGTTGCAATAATATGACAGTGATTTAAACTTATTTCGAACACAATATATTTTGTTAACAAATTAACGATAGTAAAATAATAATAATAACATAACATAGCGTCACGCCTTTTCCCATACGGGGTGGCAAAGGCACAATTGTGCCCGCTTCGAGCCAGTTATTCAATACTCCATTTTGCGTGACAGGGGGCTAGCTATGGATTAATGAAGGTTTCCTCACAATATTTTCCATCACCGTTAGAACGTCCGTATAATGTACTTAAGATAAATTAATTATCTCATTGGTACATGGTCGGGAATCAACCCGCATCTCCTGTGTCAGAATCAAGGGTGAAACCCATTAGACACATATACATTAAAACATCGAGGACCTTTTCTTTATTCCCCCCCGGCCGGGATTCGAACCCGGGACTTCTCGATACGCTGCGCCACAGAGGTCGCCAAACAAATTATAGCTCTTAACTCATGAAAATGAGTACCTTTCAAAATTGTCTTACCGACAAAATAATTACGGACATAAAACAATATACTGAGAAATAATTACTTTTTAAAACCAGAATAGTGTAATAACCCTTATAATGTAATGGCCGACCTGGCAATTACTATTGGACCAGTGTTTTATGATTATGTCTTAATTTTGTAAGAAAGGGCTTATTCCACTGTGCTGCAAAGATATGAAACGAAATAAAAACATATCTTATCTCACAAGCTCATAAATTGATTGAATAATGTCTGTAATCAAAGTAATTAGTCACATTAAGAAGTATTGGTGCTATTGATAGCATTCTATACACCTAAAGAGGGACTATAAAGTCTTAACATGTTTTGGGTATTAGAGATATTTTCCTCAACAGTGGAAGCCATTTAATAACTTTATCCATGCCCTGTGATGCCGTGCGCCGGCCACACCCACAGACAGGGTTTTTTTTTATAAATTTATTCAATCTGCGAAAATACACACAGCATAACATGTGCAACAAAATAAATAAATGGACAAAAATAAGTGAAAAATTCAATAATAAGTATCTAACAATAAAAATAGAACAACACAAGATTGACAAAGATACAAAAAAAAGGAAAATAAAAAAATGAAAAATAAGGTCAAGTGCGAGTCGGACTCGCGCACGAAATGTTCCGTACCACCGTACAATGGTAGGAATGATGTGGAGTGAATAGTTTGGATTTTACATAGCAAAATGTTGTATACAAAGTTATTGGTGCGGTTACTTTCACACTTCATGTACGTGACCAGGTGAATTCATAAGTTTGTATGTGGTATTGAATGAATTGTTGTACGAGAGATTAAATATTTATTTTATTCTGTTTGTTAGTATTTGTTGTTATAGCCGCAACAGAAATACATCATCTGTGAAAATTTCATCTGTACGGTTCATGAGATACAGCCTGCTGACAGACGAACGGACGATCGGACGGACAGCGGAGGCTTAGTAATAAGGTCCCCGTTTGGCACCCTTGGGGTACGGAACCCTAAAAAAGGTAGAACAACCAAGCAAGACGTTAGCACAATGATGTTTTGTGGACACAGTGACTTCATGCATATTGCACATGCATTCACAGGACCAACAGGAGATCCTGCAACGCTAGTATTCTGTCGGCAAATCATCAAAGAGTAGTGAAAATAAATTTTAAGGTAGGTGTTAATATATAGGTTTACAGCGCCGATGTTTAATTTCTATTGAATTTCACCGATTCTAACTAACGTCGATGTTTAATTAATTACTGAAACGCGTAAATTAGCTAGTCTGTTCCTTACTCTGCGTTTTTAAATATGCTAGAAAGAGATAGGCTTTAAAATTCCGTTGAAATGAGCGCGAAGTTGTACCCACTCACAGTGGCCGGCTCCCGGCCTGGCTCACAGACAAGGCAAAAGCGACATTGTCGGCGTACGGTTATATATATGACGCAGTTGGTTGGTTAAATCAGACACTTAACTATCGGTAATCGCTATGTCGGTATTAACGGTCTAGAGAGTTAGTTAAGTGTCTGATTTAACCAACTAACTGCGACATATAACAAACCATGCATTTGTTTGAATGAATCGAAAGAAAACTGTGTGTGGTGAAACTGGTCCTAATTTAATTGACACTCAAATTGGACTTTTTATGATTCAATGTAGATCGGAAGCTTGTCATTTCGACATATCGAAGGTTACGATTTTATTGATTTTATTGCTCTGCAACCGTGCCTTCCCTTAAAGCGAAGGTCGTGAAGGTATTATTGTGATGTGGAGTTGTCAAGAGCTCCCTGGTCTAGTGGGTTTCACGCTTGCTTCTCACGCGGGCGGTGCAGGTTCGAATCCCGGTGCTGACCATGTACCAGTGAGATTAGTAATTTATCTTAAGGCGATACATCGTCCGTGCAGAGGTCCCTGTTAATCCAGGCGGAAAGACCCGCAGTGTGTGAGGGACGGAATTGAGAAAAAATGTCATAACGTACCACAGAAAATTTGTTTAAGAATAAACTACGCTATTTTGTTAAAAAGTTTTTTTAAGGAGAGTTTACGAATATTTGATAACTACAATTTAAACGCAGTTCCACAATTAAATTAGTTAAGATTTCAGGATGACAGGAAAAAATTAAACAATTTAGAGGTATTTTCGTAAATAAATTATATCAAGAAAATTTCATCCAATCGCGTTTTCCTTTAGTAAGAATCTTAATTAAATACTCAATAAACTTTAACAATCTGTAGATTTGATTGTTATGATTGTGATAAATCAAACTTCATGGTGGAGTAAATGGATTCGAAAAAAAAACCCATTTTTTTCGTATCACCTTAAGTGCTGACTTTTTAACGGTGTTGGCAGACATCGTGAGTAAAACTTTATTACTGCGGTGATGGGCTAGCCTAATGTCACGCAAACTGGAGTATTGAATAACAGACTAAAAGTGGGCATGACTGGGCATCAGTCACCTCGTACGGGAAAAGGCGTGAAGCTATGCTAACCTGGATATTTATATGTGTTTGACGTCGCTATTTCTGGTTCTCACGACACAGGTATCCTATTGTGGGGCCAGAAGCAATGTTTGAGCCTGTATGTAAATATTTATATTCATTCTTGTCAAAGTTGATCAAACAATCGGGGGGCACGGCAGTGCCCCCGCCAAGTCGAGCGCGAAGCAAACACTGCCGTACCATCCTTTACTGGAACCATTTCGCCGCATTTTCAGGCCCCTATTTGAGAACCTCTGGATAAGACCAGAACGCAGAAATTTTCGTCATCCAGTAAGCTATAATCACATACTTAAAATCCAAAATTTGAAGTCTGTAGGTCATTAAGTTCCGAAGTTAAGCGAAAGCAAAGTTTCGCATTTATGACACCCACTCACTCACTTATGATCATCAGAATAGAAAGAAATTGCCATAAACTCAGAGAGCTGAAATTTGGTACAGAGTTAGGGTTTAATGGCCACATAAAGGGAAAACTATAAAAAACTAGGATAATCGAAGATCTGGAGTACCTGGTGACCCTGATTAGAAAACCCAAGAGCTTGTTTTCTCTTGGTATAGATTCGGTGTATACCGTTTTCATGTCTCCCGGATATCTCCCGAAAATCTAATAAAATAAATCAATATGCCCACGTTTCTACAAAAAGAATTGAAATCCCACCAAAAACATTCTGTATAAAACTAGCCAAGTCTCGATGGAGCTGCTTGTTTATCTCTAAAAAACCGGTCAAGTGCGAGTCTAAATCGCCCACGAAGGGTTCCCTACCACCGTTCAATGGAAGCGATGGTGTGGAGTGAATAGTTTGGATTTTACACAGCAAAATATTGTTTACAAAGTTATTGGTGCGGTTACTTTCACACTCCGGGTACGTAACCAGGTGCATCCATAAGTTTGTATGTGGTATTGAAAGAATGGTTGTATGGGAGCCCCCTTAAATATTTCTTTTATCCTGTTTTTTAGAATTTGTTGTTACAGCGGCAACATAAATACATAATCTGTGAAAATTTCAACTCTCTAGCTAGCTAGGTTCTTGAGATACAGCCTGGTGACAGACGGACGGACGGACGGACGGACAGCGAAGTCTTAGTAATAGGGTCCCGTTTGGAACCCTTCGGGTACGGAACCCTAAAAAGCAATGTAATCTAGACAAAGTCGTGCCAAGTCTAAGGTTCCTTACTGCGATTTCTTTATTATTATAGTTAATGTTGTGTGACTTGGCCGTTGAACATTCCTTAGAAGTTAGTGGGTACAAATAAAATTTGGCTGACTTGTTTCCGCTAAGCTGATAACTATTGAACCACATAACCGATTTTAATAAAACATAGTTAAGAACTATCGCTGGGAAGTCTACTATCTTAACTGAAAACTACATTAAAATCCGTCCATCCGTTTGAGCGCTAGAGTGACACAGACAGACATACGCTTCAAACTTATAACATGCCTCTTTTTTCGTGGGGGTTAAAAAAGATATCTATCCGGCTATCTGTCGGGCCAGAATAAAAAAACTCTATGAAATTCCCATGACACGTAAACCGTCGTTTACTAATCTAGATCAATGTCACAAGATGTCTGTCTGTTTGTAACCACACGTTTGATATCAAAAGAGGTATTATTTATTGCGTGACGAAGAGATTAGGCTTCGTTCAGAGGTTAGGCTCGCCCACGCACAACCCAACTTATCGGGCAGATCGGATAGCTCAGTTCTTTAACGCCATGTTCTTATTTTCTTATCTGTCTTGGTAGTTATTTCACGAGCGATGGTGTTGCAAACCTAATTCTATTTTTTTTCTGTTAATTTGGATCATCAAACACTTTTACAATAAGGTATGACTTATAACTATTGTAGGTAAGAAGATAAATATTGATAATTGTGCAACCAGCACCGATAACTACGTATTACTATTTAGAATGGTAGCTTTACAGTTTCTCACGCTACACTTTGTTGACGCCATGTACACAATATTATCTAGAACAGGCTGTGAAAAATGAAAAATAGTTATGGATTAATTAAGGTAGTGACAGTTTTAGATACTATTACAAACCACAACGCAACAAGCAGGTGAATAATATCTTAGACAATGATATACTTTCCAATGCTGCTAATAGCCTTTTTTAAAACTCACTTATTCTTACGGCCATAATATCGATATCACTAAAATAGGCGCCTTGGCAAGATTTTGACGTAGTGGGAGAAAGTTTGCGCTGTACATTCACGAGTAACAAAAAATGGTCACTGTTGTTTCCATGATATTTTTCATCATCATCATCATAATCAGCCCATATTCAACCACTGCTGGGTGTAGGCCTCTTGTTTACCACGCCATTCGCTCCAGTTCTATGCCTCCCACATCCACTACCTACCAGCTATGACGATGATATCATCTGTCCATAGGGGCTGTGGTTTGCCCTGGAGACTAGCGGTTCTGGGCAGCCATTTTGTTACCGTTTGTGACCGTTGTTTGTATCGAGTTGTTACGTCAACTCTCCCCGCCAAGTCCTGTTCACACCCACAACGGTCTCCTGATTCGCTTGCCGATATCGATCATTATAATATTAACATATTTTCGTCATTGTCATTTCTTTTATCTACACACATATCATAAACCCTCTTTACTGCATCCAAAAACCGCACGTTACGATCAGCATAATGTTAAACTACTCGGTAAAAACTAATTTCTTATTTGAATATTGATACATTATGGCCATTATGTGTAAATTTTCTATATATTATGACATTCGAACGCCGATGCCTGCCTGCATGCCGCCCCTAGTTTGTCTGTGAAGTTGAAATGACAATGAAATAAGGCCTAATTTTATTTTACGATTATAATGATAAATTTCTATTCTATTGAATTCAGTCAAAATGCAAGTGAGTATTTAACTTTTTTTTTGCACCGAATGTTCAGAATTTAAACCGAATTTCGGCTGAATGCCGAAGTTCTGTTCAAGCTGCCGAAATTCGGTCAAACCGAATGTATAACGAATTTCGGCCCATCCCTAATAATCAGTGAAGCTCAGAATATGTTTTTTTTATATGGTGAAAACACAGACAGCATTAATTTTAGCACCGTGCAAGTAATTTCTAATCAACGAACTATAGTTCGTACAAGATCGAGTGTGTATTGGCGGCACACACTTTCATTTTCGTTCGGCAACACATCAAAACATTCAAGCTATTATATTAAGTGCATGACTCAATTCTGATAGGTCAGTAAATCAGAATTACCACGACGCCCGCCGCCGCCGCCGCCGCCGCCGCCGCCGCCGCCGCCGCCACCGCCGCCGCCGGTTCCAACGGTAATTTCGTTAGCGATATTATAAACCACACTAAAAATAATAATAATACCTTGGACACTATTTACACACATTAATCTAGCCCCAAACTTGGATGACCTGTATCTTGGGTACTAGACAACGATACACATACTTATATAGATAAATATTATACTTAGATAGATAAATAACCATGACTAGGGTACAAACATCTTATCAAACAAATATTTGGCCCCACCGGGACTCGAACCCGGGACCCTTGGCTTCGTGGGCAGGGTCCCTGCACACACCACAGAATTTCACAGATTGCTAAAGAAAAGGTTTGCAAAAAAATCATCACGTGACCGGGAGCTAGTCCATCGCCGCAGCTAAGGAGAAGTGAAGGTTTCCTCAAGATGTTTCACTTCACCGTTAGAGCATAAACATAAACTTTTACTTATAGGCACATTCATTGCTTCTGGCCCCACACTAGGATACCCTGTGTCGTGGGAAATTGGAACAGCGACGTCACACATATAAACATCCAATACTTGGGGTTTTTTCTCTTTACCCCCAGCCGGGGATCGAACCCGGGACCTCTCGCATGGTAGGCAGAGCCACAACCGCCACAGAGGTCGAAAATACTCCAAATTCCAAAATCCAAATGTCTTTATTACTGTAGATATTTACATATACTTAGCAATCGTCATTTTTTGCCTCTTCTCTACATTGGACCACTGTGGGAGAAGTAGGGCGTAGAAACTCCCACAGATTGATTTTTAGATCTGTTTTAAAAATTGCTTGTGCTTGACTAATACACATATATATAAACCATTATCATAATTAATAAGCAGGAATAAATAATTACAAAATTATTAACAGCAAGGTCTGTGTTGAGCCAGATTAGAGCCAGTCCCGTCATTTAAGTAATCTTGAACATTGTAATATCCCTTTTTCGACAAAGTCGCTATAACATGGTTTTTAAATTGAACAAATGGCAATTTCAAGATCTCCAGAGGTATCTTGTTGTAGTAGAGAATGCATTGACCCTTGAAAGAATTGCTAACCTTCGATTTGCACAGCAAATATCGGGGCAAAATACAGCGGTAGCTTAGGTGATGGGTAAAGGGGGTGAGTGAAGCGAAGCCCCCTTTACCCTTCGTGTTAGGTTGAACATGCAAGAACAACAAAAATACTTAAAACATAAACTCGAGTACACATAAAATATTTAAAACATAAAAAGTGTTTTTGCTGGTCCTTTTTTGCTGTGCAAATCAGTATTTTTGATGGGCGATTAAATACTAGCCCTTAAGATAAAATACTTATCTCATGATGCATGGTCTGCACCAGGTACTATATTCTGTAACAAAACATTAAAATTGATGGTTGTCCAATCAGATCGCGATATTTCATACGACCTGTTTATCTAACTATTTTTATTTTCTTTTAAAAAAATATATTAGAGGACAATCCTACACAAATAGAACTAGACCCATAGTAAGCTCAACAAGGCTTGCGTTATGGGTGACGATATATTTAATACGGATAAACATTTATGTGTACTTATAAAAACCAGCCGAGTACAATGGTAGGGATGGTGTGGAGTGAATAGTTTGGATTTTACATAGCTTAATGTTGTTTACAAAGTTATTGGTGCGGCTACTTTCACTCTCCATTTACGTCACAAGGTAAAGTAATGCATTCAGAAGTTTGTATGTGGTATTGAAAGAATTGTTGTGTGGGAGCCCCCTTAAATATTTATTTTATTCTGTTTTTTAGTATTTGTTGTTATAGCGGCAACACAAATTCATCATCTGTGAAAAATTCATCTGTCCAACTATCATGGTTCATGAGATACAGCCTGGTGACAGACGGACAGAAGACAGACAGACAGACGGACGGACAGCGGACACTTAGTAATAGGGTCCCGTTTTTACCCTTTGGGTACGTAACCCTAAAAATTAATGAATACCACTTACATAGCCCGATCGGTTGTTATAATTCATATTTGGTTTTAATCTCCTCAGTCCAGAAGGGGGTGAGACAAAAAAAAATTACGAAATACGCAAAGAAACCGCAAAAAAATCGAAAAATATTTTGTATGGAAAGTTCAGCCTCTTCCGCTAGATGGCGTTGGTAGCCATAGATTTGGCATCGCTCAAACTCCTTCATCGTTGATTAATTTATTTACTACATTCAACCTCTTTTTTGGTAGCGGAGCATAAGTTTTGCGGTGCGATTCATAAAGTTTCTAAACAAAGAGTGATGCGTATTATGCTCAAAAATGGACCGATAATGTTAATTTAGATTTCAGAAACCTATGAAAGTGCCTCTAAAATGAAGAAAAAATCGTTATAAGATGGGGAACTATGAGAATATTCTCATAGTTCCACTTCGCAACACGTTTTTCATATGAAAAACGTGTTGCGAAGACGTGCCACGGGCAGCTAGATTAAGGCCCAAGATCACACAAAACCACTGAAGAGAGCTTTGGCAAAAAAAAAAAACAATTAATTCATAGGTCTAAAAAATATATGTTATTCACAAAGAGATAATCTAGTTTAGATACTTTGTCGTTACGCGATTGGTTTACTTTGGCTCGATCGTAAAAAATCCTGAAATATAGACTATTATTTAAAAGGAGATTAAAATTACTGATTTTTCTCATCATTTTTATACCTAAATTTTCCTCTTTTGGAGCTCCGTATTAATCCGTAAATTTAATCAATTAACTTAGTTCCGTTTTTCAGTCAATTCGAAAAAACACCTAATTTTCAAAGTATCCGGGCGGCCCGATGCTATTCCGTGCCGCCCGCTACCCCGCCAGTTCCGCTACCCCACCAGAAGACGACGGGCGAATGCCGCGCCCTTCACCTCAACAGCCAGAACTGAGCCTTAACAATAAAAACATGAATTGTCTATATTTTTGCATTCATTTTCACGTGTATCACGTGGACTAGACCACGACCTACATTATTAAAATACTATTATTTATTGCCAAAATTCGCGGGTTCAATCTGACAGTTGGCAGTTTGGCGGGGAAACACCCATCAGCGGAAGTAACTTACACTTCTTTGTAAGGGCAGGGCATTGCGTAAATCTCTGCTCCTTCTTTCGAAGTGTCACAAACAGTCACAATGTCATTCAGGACGTCACGTCCGCTGATTAGTGTTTTAGAACACGTTCCGTTTCACGTTACTTTAAATTCATATTTTTTTGTTGAAAGTGCAAACGAGGGGCCTTTTAAGTTTTATATCTCAAAATATTGTTAGTCATGATAAATATCTTCTGAAGCGTATCTATTGTGATTTCAATTGAAGGTAGTGTCAAGAGTAGAGATGTAAGGCCGGTATTTAACTGATTGGTTAAATACCAACTGTGCACATTTAACCGCACATGTGCAGGTAAACCCGTTTTTGGTCGGGGGTTTGGGTTAAATGCATCTTTTATCGTAACTACTTGAGTTTGCATATTATTATTTGCAATGTGCACTTTTGGGTTTAACGGTTAATTTACAACTCTAGTTAAGAGATCTAGCTACAGGAATCAAACTGGCCTCTCCTGATTGGCTCAGCGAAAGAATAAGAAGAATACATTCCCACAGTTCAACTGAACTGGCTATACTAGCATAGCCCTTCATCCAATTTCGTCGCTCATTTAGATCTAAATCGATTTCCTACCTACTCGCTCACATAAACAGTGTTAACTATGTCCGTCTACCTAATATAGTCTAATCACTACGTCGAATTGCTTTAAGTGTCTATCTTGTCTCTGATTGCGCATTTTTTGCTTCTAAACAACTTGGATTACTTTACCGACAACCTATGGTGTAAAAATGCAAACAGGAAACCGGGGATAAACGGAATTAGAATTGCTATTTGTAATTGACTAAATATTTCGTTCTGTAACATATACCTTCGTAAAAGTATTTATTGAATTATAATATACATATTAATAAAAATCAAACGCTGTGCGTCTAGCCAAAACTTACCCGGCTGGTTTTTAGGGTTCCGTACCCGAAGGGTGCCAAACGAGACTTTAGTGTCTAAACACACTATGCCGAAGATACGCGACCGAAGTTCGGCATGGTTACACCTACAATGCTATTTGAGTTACTGACGACACATAATGCCGAAATTACGTTGCGTTACAGCGTACAGCAAACTTCGGTCGGGCGTAAGGTCAGCGGCAACTTATTCAGTAGAGCACACATTAAACGAGACCGAAGGTCACTTCGATTACCGAGACCTGGAGCTCTATTTTTGAATCACTCGCCTCGGAAGCAAACGCTCGCCAAGCGACACGATTGGCTGAAACTAGTTAAATCGAGTGATATGAACCAATCGTTGTGCTGGGCGAGCGCTCGCCGCGACGCGAGTTTTTCAAAAATAGAGCTCCTGAATGAGACGCACACATAGTTGCGCAACTGAATTCCTGCCGCGTAAATTTGGCACTTATGGTGCGTCATATCAACCGAGTACGTCGGAACGTAAAATCTTCTTCTTCGCGTCTTCTTCGGTCGCGTATCTTAGGCTAGTGTGTTTAGACACTTTTACTAACCCTCCGCTGTCCGCCGGTCCGTCTGTCTTGTCTGTCCGTCTGTCTGACTGTCCGCCTGTCTGAATGTCCGTCCGTCAGCGGGCTGTACATCCTGAACCGTAATAGGAAAAGTGTTGTAATTTTCACAGAATTGCTACAGCAACAAATAATGAATAACACGCGTTTGTATAAATTAAAGGGGGTTCCCATTTTTATGGCCATTTTGTTTTATACGATAATCTCATTTCTGGTAAACAGAACGCATCCGATCCTAACGGGAAAGAAACTTTAGTTGAGGGGTTTGAGTTTTGTGCTTAGTTTTATGTCGGACGTCAGTATACAAATAATAATTTCACGTTCGTATCATTAGAAACATCAACCGTGTAAATATAAAAAAAACAACGATTAACCTCAAAACAAACGTCAAATCCCATACTATTTTCTTCTTAAACAAGTGTTGAACGGTAGTTTATTTTTTGTGAGAAGGTCCTAAATGTTTAGTTGTATCAGATTTATATCTCTTCAAACACAAAATCACGGATATTGCCGTAGTGTGCGTGCGAAAACTCCCTAGAAAATTTACATGAATTTTCTCTCTGTGGTTGTGTGCGTTCAAATGCGCTTACGCCATTAAGATCTTGATATGACATGACAGTAAAAACTGCTCTGTGTGGTTCTTCATAAAAACACGACTGGGATGAATAACCGTAACTTACTTACACTTTTTAAATATTATACGGCGTCTCCCGTACTGCCATAAAACGCAACCAAATAACCTACGGCATTTAAAGGCAGTGCGTCCGGCATAGTATTAAGATAAATTACTAATCTCTTAAGTACATGGCAGCACCGGGATTCAAACCTGCATCTCCTACGTGAGAAGCAAGCGTGGAACCCACTTGAACACGGAGCTTATCTTACCCTTTGAAAATAAAATGTTACCCTCCATCACAAATTAACAACGCCGCCTAAAAAGTTTTACTTCAAAGATGACCTTTATAAAACGCACAGTTAGAGAACGTGATAAACTTACTTGTGTGTTCAGTTGACCATACCTCTAAAAATGTATCATGCTACGTTGAAATCAATCAATTAATTTGAAAAAAAAAAAAAAAAATCAGCAAAAATTATTTTAAATTCAAAATTTCGTAAAAAATCTTTTATTTTATTGTCAAGGAACATTGACAACTACATACCTATAATATGAAGTTTCAAAGTTATTCAGAGAATAGTGTTGACATACCTTTGTGGTAATAAGAGTGCGTTGTTCACAAATTTGTAAATATAAGAGGTGATTAAACTAATTCATTCACAGGAATCCTATGAGACCCTTGTGATTAAATTAGTTAAATTGAATCACCACTTTAATTTTTAAATTTGTATCCAACAACTCAGCAAGTAATCCAGTTAAAACTAAATTACTACTTACATCAACGCAGATACAAACTCCATAAGTTACATGTCTACAGAAATTAATTTAGAGCCAACATGGCCCCCTGGGGTGTACCGAGTCTAATTTCTGATAACCAGTTCTATCCAGTCAGTAAGTCTTATTTCCAATAGGATAAGATATTATGATCTAAATATTATGTAGGATTTAGAAACGCAATATATTCTCAACTTGGAGAGCATAACAGAAAGGTCGAACAAGGTTGATAGGGACATTATTCTGAACAACTTTCTCGGTAAAACCGATTTGACCAGTTCATCTTTACTTGTCAATAGGTTCAAAATATGTAGAGATAACATAACATAGCGTCACGCCTTTTCCGATACGTCGTGGCAGAGGCACAATTGTGCCCACTTTGAGCCAGTTATTCAATACTCCATTTTGTGTGACAGGGGGCTAGCCCATCGCCGCAGCTATTGAGTAATGAAGGTTTCTTCACGATGTTTTCCATCACCGTTAGAACGTCCGTATAATGTACTTGAGATAAATTAATTATCTCATTGGTACATGTTCAGGAATCGAACCTGCATCTCCTGTGTGAGAAGCAAGCGTGAAACCCATAAGACTACGGAGCTCTTATATATAGAGATGTTCAAAATAAAGTTGTTCTAATCAAATTAGTTTCTACAAAGATATATTGATATCTCGGATATACTTTTGACCAATGGGACTTTTATAGCGATTGTAATTTGTATATCAAAGAAATCAGGATATGTCAAGATATACCGAATTGAGATACTGGATTTTCTGCAGAAAATCGACCTGGTTTACGTGCGATAAATCCGCTTTTTGATCGATTTTAGCAAATGGGCTTTAATAACGTGGCGACACGTCGACGAAGAATGAGGCCGTGGTGTGAGCTCATTGGGCGGAGCTAGAGCAGATGATCCAAGGTCGAAACAAATAGAAATCTGTACTAAGAGCCCTATATCCCTGCTGAGGGGTGACAGGACGAGATGATGATGATGGGGTACTAGCATTCTGTATCTTAACAATAATAATAATAATACCTTGGACACTATTTACACACATTGATCTAGCCCCAAACTAGGATTCCCTGTATCTTGGGTACTAGACAACGATACACATACTTATATAGATAGATAAGGACTACATAGTCTTATTTCGAAAAATAAGAATCATACCTTCCAAATAACCAACAGAAGCCAAATAAAGGAAAAAAAGTGCTGAGGCATTTTGAAATTAAATCTATGTTGTATGGGGTATGTATCGGGAACCTGATATGACGACGAAGGGTCCCGGGTTCGAGACCCGGTGGGGGCAAATATTTGTTTGATGAGAACGGATGTTTGTACCCAAGTCATGGTTGTTTATCTATCTAAGTATAATACAAGGTGACATTTAATTAGCTGACCATATTTTGGGGAATGATAGTACCCATTATTATGAAGAACTTTCCCCAAGAAACATATGGTAGTAAACGAAATAAATGTATGGGTCTCCCATAGTAACTTGTAATCAGCTGATAGGGTCAATGTACTGAGGGACGAAAAATATTTTCATTTGCGACCATATGTTTCTTTGGGAAAGTTGTCCATAATGATCGGTGCTATATGGTCAGCTAATTTAATGTCACCTTGTATTTATCTATAAGTATATATAAGTTGATAGATAAGTAGTTGTCTAGTACCCAAGATACAGGTAATCCTAGTTTGGGGCTAGATCAATGTGTGTAAATGGATCCAAGGTATGATTATCATTATTATTATCAATCCTAACTTGGACTACACATACATTCAGGCTATAAACAAACATACTTCCAGGGCAGAAATCCAAAACAATCTGTGTGTTCCCTCGGATCTCGCCATAAATTGAGTTAAGATCGAGTAACGAGCTTGTCTGCGCAGTGACAGACGCAACGAGATTTATATATAGCGAGCCGGCAGCTCGGTAAGGGCATAAGTATTGCGCCGGCGTTTTTGTTTTAATAGTGAATAGGGGAAAAGAAGCTATTATCAGATGGTAGCGGAGCGACTGGAATTGGCGCTGGTATAAACAAAACAAACAAACCTAACATCCCATTACCAGTATCAAACAATAGCGCAACAAGGGTTTAGATTAAGCATTTATGAAGGTTTCTTTACGATGTTTTCTTGTTAGAAAGTTCGCGTTATGCAGTTAGGATATAAGAAAATTTATTAAAGACTAGTTTTTGACCATTTTACGGTATCGTACCCAAAATACCCTATTACTGAGGTTTCGCTGACAGAAGTAGCCAGGGGCCCGGGACTCGTATGAAACGAGAATAGCAATGGTGTATCGTTTACTCCCAAGGGCGCAAAATGCCGTATTTGGCTTTCGGGCGGCTCCTATTCTGTTCGAAACAATCAGCCCCAGATCAGAGGTAGCCCGCATGGTAATTTCCACAATATAGGGCATCCTAGTATGACGCCAGAAAGCAAGTATACATACCTGTATGTAAATATTTATGTTTATTTTATCTAATCAGGTAAGTGATACCTACACATTGCACACGCCTTGCTCGCTTAGATTAAAATTATAATACTAGTACTATTAAACCAGTCAAAAACCAGAGCACTTGTGCAACCGTAGCATAATAACATTAATCATTCATACCATAAGCCCGGAGATAGTATTATCATATGAATGGGCACTTTGACAAATGACCTATCGCTCGATTTATCCACGACACACCTTCGTACGTTATTGAAGCCGGTAAGTTCCGGTAATGGTTGATGTGGGTCGATTTGTGTTACATTTGTAAGAGAGTCATAGAACTATTCGTTTTTAATTTTAGAAGCACCTTGATAGATTTCTGAAATCCATATCGACATTATCGGCCCGGCCAGTTTTTGAGTATAATGCGAATCAGACCGCAAATTAACGAAACTCTTTGCTTACAAACTTTATGCATCGCACTGTCAAACATAAGTTCAACAACGAGGTTGAATGTAGTAAATTAATTAATCAACCACGAAGGAGTTTGAGTGATATATGGCTACCAACGCCATCTAGCGATAGAGGCTGAACTTTCCTCTCAAAATATTTTTTGATTTTTTGCTGTTTCATTGCGTTTTTCGTTATTCTATTTTTATCTAAACCTCCTCTGGACTGAGGAGAATAAAAGAAAATAGGAATTATACAAACCGATCGGGCCATTTCAGAGATTTAGTAAGACGTAAAGCGAATTATTTTTATAAGTATAGAAAAAACAACATCTGTGGTGACCTTTGTGGCGCTGCGGTTGTCGCTCTGCCTAGTATGCGAGAGGTCTCGGGTTCGATCTCCGGCAGGGGATAAAAGAAACAAAAGCCCAGGTCTTGGATGTATTTATGTGTGTGACGTCGCTGTTTCTGGTTCCCACGACACATGGTGTCCTAGTGTGGGGTCAGAAGCATTGTATGTGCCTGTATATAAATGTTTTTGTTTTTGTGAATATCTAGCTAAACGTGGACACAATTGTGCCTCTGCCAATTAGTATAGGAAAAGTGTGACGCTATAAATAATGCACTAATCCAACTAATATATTATTATCAAACTAATATTATGATGTGAAAGTAGCGATATTTGGATGTTTGTGTGTTTGTGCCTCAATCACGCTATAATAGCTGAAACGATTTGAATGAAATATTGCAAAGAGATAGTTTATGAGCTAGATTAACATATACGATACTTTTTATCCGACTGCACCAGAAGGAGGGTAGCGTTATCTCGGTAAATAATACTTCCTAGGAACACGCAGATGAAGTTGCGGGTATCAGCTAGTAAATAATAAACGTCTCTTTTTTGCCTCTATACATTATGACTCCTTATACTTACACCTGGAACATTTTGCAAAAATTGTCTTTTGGTACCACTTTTTCTCAAACATGCGCGGAAATTATCATATTACTTTCGGAAATACAATAATCAAAATATCAAAATTACTGTCAATGAATGACTCTAATCTTAACAAAAAAAAAAAGAAGCGCGCTAGAAATGTTACTATGAAAGTGCAGACTTATTTGATTTTCGAACACAGAGCGCGCCAAAAATTTAAGTAATGTGTCTTTTTATTTAAATTTCGAACATGAATTTGATGTGCACAGTCATCAAAAATCGGGCGTGCAATCACAAGGCCGTATCATCAAGTTACATTTGCCTAAAAAGCATATGAAAAAATACCTACCAATAGCAAGAACAACTGATCTCTAATTTTAAGGTATTTATAAATATGGGTTTTGTAACCTGAACTAAAGATTTATTATTACTAGGTATTATTATTATTAGAGGGAAAACAAACTAACAAGTTAAAAAGAAAGGGTTGAGAACAAATATTTATTTAATAAATTATAATGAGTTCTAATGAGAGTGAGATAGAGATTTAATGTACGCCGCCAAAAGTCTGAAGCCAAAACGGACCTCGAAAATTTGTTTTCAAAGAAGTCCAGTGAAAGCTTATACGATAGCTTACAAAAATTTCATGTCCTGGAGAATTGAAAAAGGATTTTTTATAGAATTTTCATTTATTTCCTTGCATTTTTTTTTGAGAAAAGCCCCACTCAAGCAAGCCTCGGCGGAAATGACAGTTGCCTGACTCATATTATCGAAATCCTCGGCCTCCTCCTGCAATGGGGAACAAAACGCAAACCTAATTGCAGATGTCGCCACCAGCGAGCCTTGTCACGGCCATATTGTTTTGTTTGCATTTCTCGTTGAGTTTTCTTTTATCATTTGCTGACGAAAATTTATTCCATGATGACGGTGCCAAAGTTAAAGGATGAGTTGAAAAAACGGAAAAAAACAGCTTTGACAGATCATTTAAGCCCTCTCGATCATACGCCCTCTGTCGGGTTAAAAAGTCAGTTTTCTTCCTCTGCATTTCCCCGCCACGGCGGTAATATACTATTACGGTACCGTATCCAAAAGGCACCATCGAGACTATTACTATTACTAAGCTCTTTCTGTCCATTGGTCTGTTTATTTTGAAAATCTAAACGTTTGAAACCCAAGAAATGTAATTGTGAGTGTTTTTTCATACGGAACCCTTCTTGGGCAGGTCCAGCTCACAGTTGGTGCACCGCTTACTCTGGCTACCCGTTCTCCGGAAAATACAGCCGTGAATATACGGAAAGGTGTAGTCACATCTCATATTTTTAGACGTTAGAAACATAATTCTGATTAAATTTCACTTTTACTTTATTTTAAAAGTTGCTCTGATCAAAATGGTTTCGTAGTGAAAGTTGTTCAGAATTATGTCCCTAACAGCCCCCTGAAATATGACTACACCTTTCTGTTACATCCTGTATGAAATGCCGACTAATCTTATCACCTCCATATTTGTTTACAAATTACCTAGAAATACTTTCAAACGGTGATCGCAAAGGATATAACAAATTAAAGCGGACAGGTGGTTGGCCTTAGACCATAAATACACATTCTCATTGGTCTGGGTCTTGAATAAGACATATTGCTACTGGTCAATAGTTAGCTTGGGAATGGCCAATGAACACAGAGTTTGTGGTTGTTGATGATTTTCCTTTATTTCGAGGGTATTCTGGGAAAACCGCATAAGTGCACCATATGTGACCCAATTTCTTATTTCGACGAAACGTGCTCTCGGTGTACCGTGTCATCGGGCAAAGATGTTTTTCATGAAATGAACAGCGGTGCGGTGAATGATGCATTCGACACACAGGTTGATCGACGAATCCAGCATCAAATGTTATTGCTTGTTGTAAGATATAACATGCAAGATATAATAACCTCACTTAATCTGTTCTGCCTGTTAATACAATTAAGAATTGATTTTATTATAACAGCGAGAAACGTAACATTTTATTTATGCATATTTATTCTTTTGGGGTATAGGTAAATGCTTTTATTTTGTTATCACGGTATTTTAAATGTTTTAAGCACTTAATGTAAAATAACCCAAAACTCCGTAGTTGAAGCTTCTGTTGTTATAGGGTTTAGCTTGATAAAGATACAGAAAAAACTACATGTAACTTTTTTTTGACAAAAAAATAATAATTTCTCATTGCACCCAACTAATATATAATTATGTTAATTGCCTATTAGACTCATATATGGACAACAAGACTTACATAAAATTAGTGTACAAAGGCGTGCTTATCTCTAATAAGAGATCTCTTCCAGCAAACCAATTCTCTTCCAGCAAACCAAAACTTACAGCACTTACTTAGTTCTCACAGAATTCCCTCGATTTTCTCGTAAGTTGGTCAACTATCGACAGATAGTAAACTGTAGCATACTGCTTACTATATTACGCGTTAGTCGATCAACTAACGGTTAAAACCGTTAAATAGTAAACTGGTTTAAACTTGAATTGCAAACGAAATACCGTTGCAAACACTGCGGTAGCTTAGGTGAATGAAGACTAGAGGGGGCAAACGCAACGAAGCCCCCGAATAGTCTTCGTGTTAGGTTGACACGGTTGACATGTAAGAACAAAAGAAACATAAATTCTAAACCCTGTCGGTCTGGTTTACTATCTGCCGATAGTTGATCAACTACCGCGTTAGTTTATCAACTAACGGTTTTGACCACGTTTCGACTATATTCTGGTGCCATATACAAGGTGACATTTAATTAGCTGACCATATTTTGGGGAATGATAATACCCATTATTATGAATAACTTTCCCCATGAAACATATGGTCGCAAACGAAAATTGATTTTTTGGCTTCTTATAGTAACTTGTAATCAGCTGATCGGGTCTATGTACTCAGGGACGATTTTTTTTTCATTTGCGACCATATGTTTCTTGGGGAAAGTTGTTCATATTGATGGGTACTATTATTCCCAAAAATATGATCAGCTGATTAAATGTCACCTTGTATACGTATACAATCATATCCACTCATCTGGGGGTAGATCAAAAAATTGCCCGCGATTTTGAACCTTATTGCTTGGTAATAATTTCCAAAACCTATGAAAAAAAATAAACCGTCTGTTGATGGCCCCACAGCTGAGTGGATAAAGCGTTACGCCTTTTATCATACGGGGTGGCAGGGGCACAGTTGTCGTCGTCATTTGACGACCTCTGTGGCGCTGCGGTTATAGTTCTGTCTACCATGCGAGAGGTCCTGCGTTCGATCTCCGGCTGGGGGTAGAGAGAAATTCCATAGAATTCGTTCCTTGATCCTCTGTTTTGTACGGAAACTCTATAGAATTCGCATTTCCCTTGCTGTTATAGGTAGCCCTGCTCTTTGTGTCCATGTAGGTACTTCCACAGGTTGGATAGTGTCATATTAGACCATTTTCGCACACATAGAAAAAATATCTCTTACTTCTCACTCGCTCCTTCGGTTCCCCATACAAAATTATGTGTCCAAAACGTAATACTTGACATTCGGTCATCGTCCGCGAAAGAGTTAACATGTTTGTGATGTCGCTGATTCTGGTTCCCACGAAACAGGGTATCCTAGTGTGGGGCCGAAAGCAATGTGCGTATATAAATGTTTTATGTTTATGTTTAGTTGTGCCAACATCGAGCCAGTTATTCACTTTTATTTTTTATTTATTTCGGAAGGGCTGATCATTTAATGATCTTAACTCTTTTTCAAAAGAAATAAAGTAGGCTTGCATTGATTTCATAAATTACATATTAAGATTTTTTGCTAAATAATCTCTTCTGATTAGGTTATAGTTACCTTAGAGCATATAACCAACGTTTTTTATATTATATACATATGTATTTATGATCATAGGGAAGAGGGAGTGTGAGTTGTTTGTGTGTGTGTGTGTATCTGTATGAGCAAAACGCTATGTGTAGTTCAAATAAATCCTGATCCCCTACTGGCCTTTTAAAGTATTTTTTTCAAAGATTTGAACCAAAACATAAAGTGTTTACGTCGCGCCACACTTTATGAGCGGAGGCCTTGAATGCGCAGTAGTCACTTTTCAACACCTGTACATATGCGCAGTAGTTCCCGCCAACGTCACCCAGCGCTCTAATTCGTGGCGCGAGGTGTACACCTGTTGATTCACTTTTTACAATTATAAAGAGTTAACCGTGTGATATGATATATTATTTTATGTTTCTCTTCACTTTGCCCTTGTTTTCCATTTCAATACTTACTAAAATTATTGACAATACTCAGACTATTTTCAACCCTTCAATTTATTAACAGATACTTTCGGTCAGGAGTAGTAAGGACAAAAGCAATTGAACATTTTACTAAGTTCAAACATTATTGATCCCATCAGCAATACAAATAATTTAATTAATTTAGATCTTTTATTTCACTTTGTCATCTTTGTGCAACCCTAGCGCATACGCTCAATGATGTAAGCTGACGAAGGTACAGCGTTCTCACCTCTCGGTGTGCGTGCAATAGACATATTTTTGCTTGCAGTTTTCTCCAAGTATTATTATAAAAAAATGTTTAGGCTATTATAGCGTAGGTATTTTCGCTTTTGTAGGACTGTGATGTATCTGTTACGAAGTAACTATTGTCTGATCTGTGACAATACTCTCGAAGTATGCGTGGTGCGGCGTCGCGGCGTATATAATAATAATACTGACGGTCTGACGACCTCTGTGTCGCAGCGTTTGTGGCTCTGCCTACCATGCGAGAGGTCCCGGGTTCGATCCCCGGCTGGGGATAAAGAAAAAAAGAGTGTGCTTTGGACCACACAACTGAAGTAAAACTTCTTTAGCTCGAATGCTTCAAAAAAACATCTCCTGCACTGTGTCTGGCTATGTGAGGAAGAGAGAAAGAAAATGTGCGCGCGCACCTCTCGTTCGCCTCGCCCGATCACACTTTTCGTAACGCTCTCGTCACGCATTCGCCAGCTTACTCCCCAAGTCAAGCGTGCGTATAGAAGTTTTACTTCTAAAAACCCCAGGTCTTGGATGTTTATATGTGTGTGACGTCGCTGTTTCTGGTTCCCACGACACAGGGTATCCTAGTTTGGGACCAGAAGCAATGTATGTGCCTGTATGTAAAAAAATAACGGCAATACATAATTTTGCATAAAATTTTACTCACAATCATTTTCATCACCGTCTATGTACTGGGATTCGAAAACGCATCTCCTGCAAGTCGGTCTTTCATTACTCCATATCTATGTACCAACTTTTAATAGAGGCAAACCCGCAAAAATAAGTCTTGTGGATTTTTTTAAAATTTAGTATCCCCCCAGCCCCCCACTCGGTATAAGATGATTTATCTACTCTCATGTCATAAAGTTCGAATTATAAACTTGAAAACGAAATCATAATGACGCACTTTATAAACGCATTTACCGTAATCTAATTAAAAAAAAATATATAATACAGGTTCCCATACAAAAGAAATGTTATAAAGAAAACTTTTTTTCCATTACGATACAGTTGTAATAGTCTTCAAACGATATTTTGGCTGATTACCAAGGGGGGCGCCAGCTCCACGCAACTTAAAGCAACGGATCTGTCATCAACACAGACTTTTCACATTAGTTCCACCTGTAATCGCGCGCCAAAAGATCGTTGGAAAGTTTTACTTTTTTTAACTATAGTTGACAGCCAAACAGCCACTCAGTGTTTGATACTTGGAGGCGGGAAGATTTAAACAAAGAGGTTCATTGGTCTGAGGTTTGATACTGTGGGCCATGCTCCGCGCATGCGCTGCATGCTGGGTTTTGGCGGCAACAAAACTTCAGCGTGACAACGTTTTGTTTGTTGTGTGTAAGCACTGATCTAAGAGGAAATATTGTTGTGTGTTTCATAAACTACTATTGCATATTTGCCAGTAATGCAGTGTAAAGTGGGCGGTAAAACGGATCATTATCGCAGATCCTCTGCCAAATGCGACAAATACTTACCACCGATACGAAAACGCCAACGTGAAGTTGATGACAAGGGCGGGGAAGAAACTGAAATTTACACAATCAAGCGTGGGCTGGTATCGGTGCTGTGTCCTCTACTGTCAATGGAGCAACGCGACAAATTATTGCACGAGATACGTAAAGATGTGCGCGAATTGTCACGCGTTTACATATTATTGGGTGTATTCATGAATTATTTGTTCAAAACCAGCGAGCACACGATCATCGATATGCTGCTGAATGATCGCAGTTGCGTATTGAATTGTGTTTACGCGTTGAAAGGCAAAGGACCATACGCCGAAAAATATCGAGAAATGTGCGGTGAAAATGTGAAATACTACGATGGAAAATTACGTTCTTTCGTTGTACAAGAATTGGCGAAACAATACGACACCGTTTTATACACGAATATAAATACGCACGCGGACAAGCGTCTGGCAAAATATTTCGGTGTAAAGAGGAATGACGAGCGTTTACATGCAGCTTTTTACAAAAAAGAGTTTATCGATGGTGGTGACAAAGCCATCGGCGAAATTTGTAAAATTATCAATGTCGACACGTGTAAATCAAAATCAAAGTATTGGCAAACGATTCCCGCATGGTTGCGCCTGCAAGAGACTGCATCTTTCGCTCTGTTCCCGCAACCCTCGCACGGTTTGAAGCACATCACCTACACGTCACGCGGATGGCACGAATTACTAAGACGCGTCTCACCGGAGACTACATCGTCGAATTGGTCCTCGATAACTGAACACAAACAAGAATTATGGTCACCTTGGTTGGATTTGACGAAGCTGAAGAATTTCGGTTGCTCCCTACAGACGGACGGATATAGTGTCTCGTTATCGATGGATCGCTATGTGAAAAAAAAGATGGAATCGTCAGCGATGAAGAAAATGATAAGACATTACGATCGCGTGATTGCCGTGGATCCAGGCTCAAGGGTGCCTATAGCGGCGTGCGACGATCGTTTCCGATTTCAAAGAATCACAAAAGCGTACGTGCGCTCGCACACGCTCGAATGGAAACGCGAACGAGTGAGAAAAAAGATGTTGGCTTCGGTGGAGGCTGATGAGGCCAGAGATCGCGTGAGAGTACAGAAAGAAAGCAATATCGATTGTTTGACGGCAAAGAATAGTCGTGGCGATGTCACGATAAAATACACTAAATTCCGTTTACGCTGGTTCGAGGCGAGGCAACATTCCTTCGAAGTTCATTCGAAATTGACGCGTCTCCGTTTCGACAAGTACATCAATACAGCTCGCTCGCAAGAACGTATCGTTAGAGAGATATTCGACGGTGGGGGCGGGAGTGTTCTCGTGCTGTACGGGGCTGGCTCAAATTTCATGAACACTGCCGTATTCAGCGGACGCAAATTCAAACACGACGATCTGTTGAAACGGTTGCGCGCCCGAAGAAACATCAGCGTCGAGACGGTGGACGAATCGTATACTTCGCAGGCATGCTCCGCTTGCAACGAGAGAGACGGCGCATTCGTCAAGATCGCGATGGATCACGGGAGACGTCGGGGAGTTTGCCCAAACTGCCACGGCTCTTTCGATCGCGACTACAGTGCGGCGAAAAATATCTACATCAATCATACCCGGTCGACCGTCTGTCGGCCATGATATTCTCCACAGTGAGAGTGTCGTAACTTCCTAAAACAAACCCGCTCGTAAAGTCGATATTCCCATTTCGAGTTGTTTACTTCCGGGTCTTAGGAGGTTAATAGAGGCAAAATACCAGAGGAGGGTATACAAAAAAAAACAACAACACATCAATTGAAGTGGTTCAAATGTCATCGATCGGCTGGACCTATGTAGTGTTTTGTTTTGATACTAACATTCTACAAACTTTGTTTAAAACTCCCTAAATACGAGTATGTAATTATGACAATATGTACGTTTTTGTGGTGCAAATACGAATCATATTTATAACAAATTCATATCTCTTTGTGGTATCACATGAACCCTTCTTGTTCAAAGGACCTGCTGGAGAGAATCTTTCGTCTCTTCGACGTGGAGAAGTTAGATCATCTGGTTCAGGAAGATTGGATCGAGTATCTGAAGGAACGACTCACGTAAGTACATACAAACCCACTTTAGACGACCCGAATGGCCGAGTCGGCAGTGACCCTGCTTAAGAAGCCAAGGGTCCCGGGTTCGAGTCCCGGTGGGGGCAAATATATGATTGATGAGAATGGATGTTTGTACCCTAGTCAATGGTGGATTATCTATCTAAGTATAATATGTATCTATATAAGTATGTGTATCATTGTCTAGTACCGAAGATACAGGGAATACTCGTTTGGGGCTAGATCAATGTGTGTAAAAAGTGTCCAAGGTATTATTATATTATTAGAGATAAGCTCGCCTGTCAAGCAGGATATACAGGTTCGAATCCCAGTGCTGACCATGTTTGTACCGATGGGTCATAAGTGAATTAATTACACGGCCATTTTTATAACGACGAAGTAGTTTCTTGAGTGATTTTATGGTGATGGAAAATGTCGTGAGGAAATTTTCAAAATCATCATAGCTCCGGCGATGAGCTGGCGCCCGGTGACGCAAAATTCTGTTAAGTTATTTTTGTATTGTGTGAATGCTATACTTCACGACTTCCCCATTTGGGGTGGCAAAGGGATGGAAGCCGCACCGTGGAACCTCTGGACCACGGACGTTAAAAAATAAAAAACAGTCCACGCCAAGTTTATTTGGTTCGGAGCGAGCAGTCACCTCTCTCTCTTTCCCTCTCCCTTACTCCTACCCTTAGAAAGGTAGGCCAAAGGCCAGTTCCAACACTGTCTGATAAACATGTTAAATATTCGAGGACTCCATTCAGTTTATCTCGCAACTACTTACTTCCCTGCTTTCCAGAGAGGAGAGGCAGTTAGACTTTGTGGAGCAAGTGGAGAGTGTTGCGTATCTGCTCTGTGGACATGGCACCATAAGCTTGGAGAACTTCCAAAACATCTTCAGAAGTAAACTTGTAAGTACTGACAGTGATCATGGGTTGAGCGGCGTATATCTGAGCGCGGCCCTTTAAAGAAAGAAGATTTGGTGGAGGTAGTCAACAAGCTGTAAAGTATCTCCCATATCTTAATCTCCTTTTAATATCTAATTAGACTCCCTAAGAGTGGGTTCCCTCATCCCTGATAGGCTGATCAAAATGATGCTGAATTACTGTTGTGTATCAAAGTACGGGATCAAAAGAGTGCCACATAGAAACATTCCCATCCCGTTTTTAACAGAAGTTCCTTAACCGCGGCTTGAGGCTTCCCTACTTCGGACGATACGATCGCTACTTGGTAGTAGCAAGTATCTTCTGATAGTCGCGATGACGTCCACCACACGCACTGAACTAGCGTGGTGTGAGTGACGAACTCTGTAGCGAAAAGCTTTACCTTGCAATGGAGAGATTCTTGGTTTGAAAGTCGACCAGGGCGGATAAAAAGTCATCGGGTCTCAGATATTTATATGTTCATGACGTCGCTGTTTCTGGTTCATACGATGCAGGAGCCAGAGTCTCTAATGAAACACGAATATCAGTAGGGTATAGTATGCTCCTAAGGGCACAAAATGCCGCATTTGGCTTGTCGGCGGCGTCTGTTTTGCTTGGAGACAGACTGACGATAAAAGCATTTTGGTACAATCTGAGAAATCGAAACGCTATTGCAAAATCTACTTAAATGTTTGTTTCCAGGTCACAGACAAGCTGTTTCGTGTGGTAGACCCAATCAGTGACGGGCATACATCAGCTGACGCCATCATGGAGTTCCTAGCCACTATCAGTAGCAGCAGGTACACCTCCTTCATGTTTCTTAGCACCTGGTACTTTTGGGGCGTCAAGTGTTGAAAAAGGCGATTAGCTAATCCTTTTAAATAAACCGATTCATTTAAAGTAGCCGGGACTCCACGACCTTTCCAGACGGTACTGGTTAAATGGGTATAGTTCCATCCACAATAGAAACCAGGAAGGCTATCATGAGAGATACAACATCCACCCTTGAGCTATTTGAACACCAAGGCCTCCTACTCCAGCTGGTGCAGGACTTGGGATGGTTGAATTAGATAAGCATGCGAAGGGTAAATGCACAAAGGCCCTGCTTAAGTAGGCCAGTTGCAGGCACTAAAACCCCCTTATGGATGAATAGAAGGGTATAGTTTCGTGCCTCTGCCCCGTACCAATATTTGCCAACTTGTTTTCTAAGGAGAACCTATCCAAATAAAGTGAAAAAAAAAAACGGCCAAAGGAAGAAAAAATACCCAGGTCTTGAATGTCTAAATGTGTTTGTCGTGACCTCGCTGTTTCTGATTCCCACGATACGGATAAACAATGTATGCGCCTCTGTATAAATGTTTATGTTTAATCAAGAATTGAATTGAATTCCAGGCCCCGGGCTGGATTCGATAAGGCCAGCGTGGATCGACTGGAGCAACTCTTCCGACTAACCGTAGGAGACCAGAAGGAGATCACACAAGAGCAGTTCAAGAAGATCATGGTCTCGAAGAATGTAAGTGAGAAAGAACGTATACTTATTTTTCAAAACACAACACACAATCTATTGGTGTTGCGGTCCAAGGTCCTGCCTCCCAAGCAAGAGGCTCCGGGTACAAGAAAAAAAAAACTCCAAGTCTTGGCTGCTTATTGATGTCGCTGTTTCTGGTTCCAAGTGAGGATCCATCCATTCCATCACAGGATACCCAATGTGAAGCCGAGCAATTTATGTTGCTATATGTACTTAAACGTAAAACTCTCACTACAAGAACTTTTTGATCAGATTAATTCACTTCTCCGTACTATGCGGTTGGCCACTGTTGTGTTGTCAAAGTTGCCCTGATCGAATTGATGATTCCGGGATGATCTTGAAATATAATCCTATGCCCAGTAGTGGGGCACCAACGGACAGCTGCTTTGAAGACCTGTTCCACATGGCAAAGGATCGAGAAGGATATACGAAGCTGACTGTCAACGTCCAATAACGGCGAGGCACTAGACTAGGATAAGAAGAAGGGACGCCACAACTGCTACATATAAATCTAATTTATATTATTTCGTATGGTCTGAGGGCGTCCTGCACCAAGAATTCAGTTTACTATTTGTTATATTTTCTTCCACAGCCATTCTTTACGGACCGGGTGTTCCAGATCTTCGATGAGGATAATTCTGGAGCGATCTCCCTCCAGGAGTTCTTGGCGGCAGCTCATCAGGACCCGGAAGAAAAGATGAAGTTTCTCTTCAAGGTCTATGATATTGATGGTCAGTGCCTATTTATTCCGTTAATTATCTTGAAGAAACCATGATATCTTCAAAGCTGCGGTGATGGGCTACCCCCTATCTATACGTAAGCGCTACTGTGCCTTTGTCATCCCATACGGGAAAAGTTATGTTTGTTGTTTGTTTGATCACTTTACAGTCATTGAATCGCCATTTTGTTCACGAAATCAAGGCCCATCGTGATTACCTAATTATCTTTCAGGCGACGGCCTAATCCAACACAGAGAGCTCCGTCATGTGATGCGAGCTTGCATGGAAGAGAACGGCATGCAGTTCAGCGAGGACCAACTCCTAGACTTGACGTCCGCAATGTTGGAAGACGCTGATGCAGAAGAGAGGGGTGCTATAACGTATGAAGCGTTGAGGCATCAGCTGCAGAAGCATGGGGGGCTGCTGGAGAATCTGACTATCAGGTACTGAAAGGATTAAAATGACGATCGGATAGTCTGTCACGCTTTGAGTAATGTTTAGCTGGCTACACGAAGACTATATTTTTTTGACTTTATAAGGCTTCTTACTGCTGGAGTACGTTACTATAAGGTACCGAAAGGACTTGTTATTCTTCTTGTTTTCGGGTCCTCTAACCTTTCGTGGATGATAGGGTCCAATCAACAGTTTCGAATGTTATTTTTAATTGTCACGTTCCATTTTCTTGTTCCTATGACACAGCAAATCATGAGGTCCGCATACTATTTTAATATGCATATGTACTAGATTTCATTTCATTCTACATTTCAAACCTGCTGATTTCACCGAAATTTCTTCCAGCATAGACCGTTGGCTGATACCACCGAAACCAGAAGTCCAATCCAAGAACATCTTCCAGAAAATTCGAAAGTGGAAACCGCATCAGTTCTCCAAAAAGTATATCAAGAACAACTACGTATTTGTTGCCTATTTGGTGGTGTTTGTGTTCGTCAACTTTGGTCTCTTTGTTTCGAGAGCGATTGAGTATAGGGAGTCAAATGGTTTTGTCATCATCGCCAGGGCTTGTGGTGAGTTGAATATGTTTTGCTTAGTCTTTATGCTTGCTTCTGCTACTGGGCAAAGATCTCGATACGCGCATTTGTGCCCTGCTAATCTGGCGTTTTCTTTTCCTCTTGAATATCTGGCTAAATGCTACTTCTGGCAAAGCCATAAAGAAAACGGTGTGACTAGTTGATGGGACAAAATGCTTGATCTGGCGCCGACAAACTTTTACTATTCGTTCCCTGTCGCGACTACCAAAAGTGAATTATGTAGTTGGACCGTATTCAAGAGATGTAATAAAAAAAGTCTGCGCAAGGCTAATAGTAGTTTATGTGACTGATACATAATGGAGGGCATTAAAACTTGCTCGAAAGTTCTTATGACTAATTATGTACAGTTACATACACTAGTTTATCTACACACATATTATTGCGCTCTTTGATGTTTTCAGGAACCGCTTGTTCGACCGGCATTGCGGCATTGATCATTGCTCTGCACTTGTTTAGATTGTTCAGTAGTACCAACTTCACAGACAAACTAGGGGCGGCACGCAGACGGGCGTCAGCGTTCGAAATTTGAATATCATAATATGTCGAAATATTGATATATTATGGTCATAATTAGTCATATTCAGATAAGAAATAAGTTTTTACCAAGTAGTATATCATTATACTGGTCTTAACGTACGGTTTTTCAACGCAGTAAAGAGGGTTTATGATACGTGTGTAGATAAAATATCTAAAAAGATAATTCTCCCATCGGGACGATAAAAAATCACTAGGGAAGGCTGTCACAGGACAGAACAACACATTTTATAGTATACCCAAATAGGTACCCAGCTAAAGTACTCTTAAGTCATAATTTAATTTTTTCCATCAGGTCAGTGCCTTAACTTTACCTGCGCCTGGGTGCTAGTGCTCATGCTACGTCACGTAATCACATGGGCGCGCGCTCGCGGCGCAGGCGCTGTCCTGCCTCTCGATCACCACGTTTACCTGCACAAGTTGACCGGCGTGCTGATATCCGTGTACAGCGCGGTTCATACTGCGATGCACGCATGCAATTTCAGTAAGAAAGCACCTTATTTACTTCTTCCTTCTTCCTTCTTCCTTTTTCCTTCTTCCTTCTTCCTTCTTCCTTCTTCCTTCTTCCTTCTTCCTTCTTCCTTCTTCCTTCTTCCTTCTTCCTTCTTCCTTCTTCCTTCTTCCTTCTTCCTTCTTCCTTCTGCCTTCTTCCTTCTTCCTTCTTCCTTTTCCTTCTTCCTTCTTCCTTCTTCCTTCTTCCTTCTTCCTCCTTCCTTGACAAACTTTGTGTTCCACTTTTAATGAGACCTAGCTAATATTCTCGTGTTTAATCCACTTTCGCCATATTTCTCATCATCAGGCCTCATAGTCGTTAATGACCCGATAGTCAATGCGGACAACTACACGGTGGCCGAGTGGCTGCTAACCGAGAAGCCAGGTCTGTTTGGCCTGGTCCCTGGTTGCGCTAACCCGACTGGTGTCGCGTTGGCTTTCTCGCTGGTTCTGATGGTATTTTGCAGCAGGCCTGGTGTAAGGCGGGAAGGGAGTTTTGAGGTACCTCATTTTACTTTATTTTATATTCTTAAGCAGATCTCTGGATCAGTTTCCTCCAGGCATTCCCATTTAAAGTAGTTCCAGGCCAAGTAGTTTTTTAAATTAATATTCATTGTAGCCAGCAGGAGGTGAATGTGGGCTGATTGATGATGATGGTATTCTAAGTTTTTATCGAGAGGACACTGCTGTACCTAAGCGACATGTGTGGTTACGTGCCTTAGCCTGTCCTTGAATTTGAATTTTGTTAATGAATCAGCAGCATATACATACTGAGAAAGGCTGAGGTAAGATCGTCTGTTTTGCATCCGAACCTCTACCTTCTTGGCAGGAAATGCTAGAAAATAAATGATACCAATCTAAGTGACACTTAAGCGGACTACTGAATTTCCTAATATTCAAACTAAATATTTCATTAAGAAACACGCCGTAGTCTGTTAATGTTTGCATCATTTATTTTCTAGAATTTCCTGCCAAGAAGGTAGAGGTTCGGATGCAAAACAGACGATCTTACCTCAGCCTTTCTTCCCCAGGTGTTCTACTGGAGCCATCTTCTCTACATTCCGTTTTGGCTGCTTCTTATATTCCATGCCCCCAACTTCTGGAAGTGGTTCATTGTACCGGGACTAGTGTATGTGGCTGAGAGGATCATGAGGCTGGCTTGGATGAGGTTAGTTATTTGAAATCTTCCTCCTAAGGTAATTGTATGTGTAATTCGGATTTCAGAATAACTTCTGTAGAGAAGAGGCCGATGCCCGGCAGTGGGTTGTATGGACTGCGGATGATGATGGGAATTAGAATATAAGAAGTTCTTGTATCCAGGTTTCCTTCACCGTTAGAGCGTTTTTCTATATTACTTCAAGGGTTCTTTGTCCAACACGTCCTTATTACTATAGCTTGTCAAATTCGTACGTAGCACTCCCATGGTCTGCGGGCGACGGGGACGAAAGATGCGGGGGCTGCGAGTGTGGGAAAGAAGAGTGCGGGCGGCGGGGCGCGTATTAGTACGATGGGAGTGCTACGCACGAATTTGACAGGCTATAAGCATCCACTATTTTGTCCGCCCGTCTATCACAGTAAGTAAAATAAGACTATTTGGACAACTGCAAAACGTATTCATCGACAACCTCCAGCAGCAGAGATAATGTACAGCATGATACAACTGTACAGGTTTAGACAATAAGCTGGATGGTCAAATTCACGATACTTCATCGCGCCTTTGTTACATGTACCTGTAAATCACACTCTATCCTAACACAGGCGTGGTGACGTATCTTGAATTTGTCCTTGAGCTTCTTGGCTTTACCTGGATAGTTGTATCATGATATATGCTACAATATTGTATTTTCTGTCTAACAATTATCAGTACTCCCTTAATTCGGGACAGCACGCTAGCCGATCGCCAAAGCTGTCACCACACCTTCACCATCTATTTAATTTCTCCAGGTCCGAGCGCGGCAAGACCTACATCTCCTCTGGTATCCTCCTCCCCTCCCGAGTAACCCATCTGGTGGTCCGTCGCCCCCCTCAGTTCGAATTCCACGCGGGAGACTATGTGTTCGTCAATATACCCGCCATAGCGCGCGCTGAATGGCACCCGTTTACTATTAGCAGCGCGCCGGAGCAACAAGGTAAGCATTACCTCCTTCGTGCAGTCGGTTAAAAAAGAATTGACGGATTGCTGATTTTATTTATTTTATTTTATTTATTGTAAAACACAACAGATATTTAACATTTCATTTCTAAGTATATAGACACGGTTTTATATCTAGTAAATTATCCTAAAGGATGTTTTGACAGCATGCTCTGTATTCGGTTGCAGACATATGGTTTATAATTGTTTAATTTTAAACTAAGTTTACGAGAGTTCAATTAAATTTGGTGACATAAAAATGTTTATTTACTGAATTATCACATATTTTTTGTGTTCAAATATTTAGAAACAGGTTTTACCTATTATATATTATAAACTAAAACTAAACTATAACTGCACTAAACTAAATTAAAAATTTCCCTGAGTTCGCTGCTGGACGGGAGGGTGCCCAAGACGCTGGCACTGTTACCTCGCTGTATCGCAATACTGATGCGCTGAGCGAGGTAGGCGCCAGCTCTGCGGTCCCCTACAAAGCATTGAACAAAGAACCTCTTTGTTCAACCGAATTTAAATATACATGATAATACTTTGGTAAAATTTTAAAAAGACAAACAATGTTCAATTATAGAAAAGATTATAGTGATAATGCTTTTTGTAGCTGACATTTAAATGAACAAAAGTTCACATATGTCTTTACATCCAAGTTATTATGCACATTAGACATTTTTTTTTTATTTATTTATCTAAAACAAAAACTTATTACTATTTTTTCCACATATGAGCTCTCCGCGGAAACCTTATGCGGTTTATATGCGGAAAGTGAGATCGCTGTTGATGCGTCTTTACAAACTTACTCAATTATTTATACTTATATCTACCTAACTAATATGAAAGAAAAACAATTTGCTCACTGCTGAGCCTTGTAATGCTTTTGCAAAACATATTTTCTTTTTTTGTCGCACTCTAGGCTCTTCACAATATCTGGAGGCAGTTCGTTTAAAAGCATAGGAAGCATGTATTCCCATTTACGTTGGCCATAGTAGTTATTATATTTAGGCAAAGTATACATAGGAAGATAGGATAGGTCACGTACGCCTTCTAATCTGGTTCGAATGAAAAGCGAAGATAGGTTATGAAACTCCTCACATATTACAGCAATTTTTACCTTATTGAATTCGTTATAGAGCCGACACATATTAGCAAGTGATTCATGATTAATTTATGGGGAGCCACTTCTTCGTCACTAATATTATTTATATTGGCCACAGACCACATCTGGTTCCATGTCCGCGGAGTCGGCGAGTGGACCAACCGCCTCTACAAGTACTTTGAGGGTCAGCAAGCAAAACTGCACGCGGGCGACATTCCTGCCATTAATGACAGTGGGCATGAGTGAGTATATCATCACCATCATCATCCATACCAGGAACTTAATGCTGAGTTTAGAACTTCTCATGTTCACGTCCGACACAGGCTCCTGGGATAGAGATATCCCTTTCTGAGCCTTGAATGATTGGATTTGAAATTACTTATTAATTAATTACTTCCACTTAATACTCCCTTCACAGTGTTACCTTAAAGTCGAAGATTTGGTTCACCTAAGAAAGCGTTTCACGTTTGAACAACTAAACCGATTTCAATGAACCATCGCATTAAAGCCTACTGACACCAACTAAAACTTATTACATAAAACAACAGCAAAATCTTTGCATAAACTGCCAAAGCGCTGCGTTCCCACTCTATGACTAGGTCATCCCTCAGGTACTCAGTCACTATATGAACAAGGTATTTGTAATTGGTTATTGAGTGTATTACCATATTCATTTAAAGACTGTGTTTATATCTTTACTAAAAATATCACTTCGTCTTTGTTTATTGACTTATTTAAACAGTGATCATTAGCTCATAGGTACCAGTCTTATAAAATATCGATTAACAAATTAGGTAAACCTTTTTACCATTTTAGTCAATAGCCGTACTTATATCGATACTTATCCCATCGAAAAGTTAGTTAATCTCTGCGCTGACCACTAGATTGCCACGGACAGTAATTCACATATACACACACACAAACACAGACAGAGGCTTCAAACTTATAAAACCCCACTTTTTCTTTGGGGTCAAAAACAAAAGGAAAAGTGCCAGACAACAAAACAGCGTCAACCATTTTATCATATCGGAAGACAGAGCCACATTTGTGGCTAGGTTGTGCTATTTATTAAAAAAATATATTAAACTTCACAGGAAAGTAAACCGCACCACATCCAGTCATAGCACGAAAAGTATCAAGAGTAAGAGATCGGTGGACTTTTCTCCTTGTCCTGCTGTCTACCACAATGAAGGATTCACGCTCGATGAAGAGAAGACAAATGGAGATAGTCAAAGTATGGACGCACTTTGGATGTAATCAAAATATAAAATATAGCCTATTACTGTCCCTAGCGAGGAGCATAGACCTTCACTCGAATTCGAGTAAGATTGAGGCATACTTTTTTCCATTATTTCCACATTTCCACATTATTTTTACAGCAAGGGATAAATCAATGAAATGTTTTGAAAACTGTCAAATGAACAAGAAATAAGATATTTTATTTGCGTATCATGATTTACATACAAACTTAAAATACCTATGTTATTAAAATCTCACTTGAAATAACCTACAAGATCCACTACGATTCCTCTTATAAGACGAAAAAATGTGGTGTTTAATTTCAGGCCTATCATCAATGCCAAAAATGACAGAGAAGAAGTCGAACCTACTGACCGTTCCATTGAAGTTGCCACTGGAGAAGTCTCTCTCCATGCCAGATATGCAGAATCGAGTGAAGAAGAAGCAAAGGCTAATCGCGTATGGCCCATTTTACTCTAGATAAGATTTTTAGAATCACTTCATTCTTATAATAAGAGTATTAGTGGGGTGGTGATGGTAACGAAATCATTAGTTTAACTACTCTTACACTCATAGCGCTGAAGAGTTCGTTCCTGTTGTCATATAACAGTGCAGAATGGGTGAAATAATATACCTACTATGACGCTGCATGATAAAGAAATTAAATAAAACGTCCACAGCCTCAGAGATTACATGCGCTCCGAATCAGAGTCGAGCTTCGACGAGTGTTCTCTTCGCCGCTCCCACCTCCGAGCCCTAGGGCTTGCCTACCGCAGTCCGCAGCACAGGGAACTGGCTCATAGTTTCAGATACATGAGAACCAAGCCGACGATTATAGCGTTTAAGACACCCAGCATGGATGTCTGTGAAAAATCGAGTTTGATCAATGCTGGTGAGTTTTAAAATTAATTAAAATTCTCATTCATCATCATCATTATCAACATCTTCATGCTTATCCCACATCAACCCACCACTGGCAATAAACATCTGCTACATAGTGAGAATATCAGGATCATGCGAGATTACGTCTTCAATCATCATTCGTTTCCTGTAAATCTCTGAGATAATCTCGCGGTTTGTGTAGTACTTGTAAGCATTCGTTTGGCGTAAAGTTTAGAAATATACTCTTATTTTAAATTAATATACCTATCTTGTTCTATGTATTTGGACATAAGCCATTTCATTTGTATTTTAGCTCGACGACGCCTTTCAAAGACTATATCGCCGGATAAGGACGTCGAATCAGCGAAGAGCAACTTCTCTTTACAGAACGATGCCAACGGGTCGACGATGGACTCTGATGAATTTGCTAACTTTCCTGTCGGCAAGCCCTTGGAGGTGAATCAACAACATTCTGATTTTTCTACGGATGTTCTAACAGACCTTCATATCTCCATAGCTGAGGCGATGGGCTAGCCCCATGTCAAGCATTTAGGAACATCAGACAAAGCACGAATGTGGCTACATCAAGGCTAGTATATTTTAGTTACTTTCATAGTATGATGTTCTATGGTATCTTGTTGTGGGGGAAAGCAGCGTATATTCAAACTATTTTTATTTTACAGAAAAGAGCTATTCGAGCAATTTATATTTAAAACGAACAGACTCCTTAAGAGAGTTTTTTTAAAGAAATTGACTTACTAACAGTAGCTAGTCAATTTATTTTCGAAAATATAATGTATGTACGCAAGAACATATTCTAAAGACAGTTCATCAATTTCGTATCGCACATTCGGAGGCTTATTTTCTTTAACTAATTTCAATAACTTTGCCTTGAGCATCTGCATGTTTGCGTCATTGCCTTTTTCTTTTCTTGAAGCCAATCATATCTCTACAACCAACAAAAAAGAAGATCTGGTGGATACCAGATCTTCTTTTTTGTTGGCTTGGGCCGGTGATTTCTGCAGTTTTACCGAATGGTAAGGCGCATTGTCCACAAATATTATTGAAGACTCTGGCAGGCTAGGCAGTAGCACGTTCTGGAACCGCTGTTTAAATGTAGCGGCATTCATTTCTTCGTGGTAATCAGTGGTGATTTTTGAATCAAATACCAGTAAGCCGTTTTTCACAAAACCGAAGTTTGAAGTACCGGCGTGGCATACTATGACCCGGGCCCCTTTTCCCATCGGTACTTTCGACATCGATGTGCAGTCTGTCCAAGACACCGTGTGATTTGCATTTACCCATGTTTCATCGATGAAATAGATTTGCCTTCTAAAGAAAAAAGTATTTTTAAAATAATGTCGTTTCGCTCCAGAAGAGCTTTCCTCTTGTCCGTTTTTTATATACAAACCCAATTTGTTTTCAAACTTTGGTTAGGGCCGTCTTACTTCCCTCAAAGCTGCTTTCAGATATTCCAAAAGCGCTTTCCTGTTCAGGTACTTATTTCTCGAATAGTTACCATATATATGATTCCTCATAACATCGGCGTCAAAGGTATCGATATTTATCACAGGTTTTGTTCTGCAATTATTTCTTGTGTTCGTAAAACATTTTCTTCCATGCCAGTTGGGCCGATTTTTTACTTCCGAAGTCCAATTTAGCGCCGATGTCCATATAATTAGTAGCAGGATCAGTCAATTAAACGAAAGCCAGGTCACAAAAAACAAAAAACGAGAAGCACTCAAGAACGTAGACGCACGAGACGACAATAGACCAGAGACAACTTTTTGGAACAAAAACATCAACAACTAAATAGCGGCCCATCACTAGTGTTGCCAACCCCCACCAAAAAAATTACCCAAGATGTTTTTTTTAATTCAATCCCTCCGTAGTGAATTTTACCTGTGTTGTTTCATTGCTGGCCACAGGCCTACTAAACATCTGTCTGTGTTTATGGCGAGGGGTGTTTTTTGACGTTGGTTTCAGAGATTACAATAGGAAGTTTGTTTATTATGTGTGTTGGTGAACGGTGCAACCACACTACCGTGCAACAACACCTTTAGATTATGATCTGATGATATCAAATTATTAGAAATAATGACACATTTGGTACGTCACTACATAAATTTACGGTTGAAATAACCTTGTAAAAGAGGAAGAATGGATTTGAAATATACACATTAAAAATTGAAATAAACATCGGTTTCTTCATCATTTACCTTTTAAATCATCATCAAAAATAACATATACCATTGTAACTTCACATAAAGATAGTTCGAATGGTAATTATTTGTTATCAGAGCAAATAAACAATATTTTTTTTTTTATCATAAATGTAACGCTACTACAAAGTTACATCGTCCTTTCGATCTCGACATGTCAAGATCGCATTCTCTCAACGGCTAGACTTTAAGGGTAAACTTTTACAAAATTCTACTTAGCCTCTGCCTCTGCTTTCCACCAGATCTACATTGACGGTCCGTACGGAGCTCCCTCGTCCCACATATTTCGAGCTCAGCACGCGGCACTCATAGCTGCTGGCATCGGAGTCACGCCATTTGCATCTATACTACAATGCATCATGCATCGGTATTGGAACACCAGGTGAGTATTGCATAGTATATCTAGATGACATTCTTTTTTTGTTTTATATCCCAACTTGTGCCATTTCTATTAATGAAGAAAGGCTTTTTCTATTGTTCTGAATGGCTAAACGTTGGGGAAACTGAACTTCTGTTTGTATAATTCGTGTTTATCTTTGTTGTATTTTAGTATTTTTTTTTCAGAAATGTCTGCCCAAGGTGTCAGCACACCTGGGCTTCTGATGCCATGCAGAAGATGAATTTGAGAAAGGTAACAAATGATTTGCAAAAATCTGAACTCTGAATCCTCGAGACACATTATTCCTTTCCAAGTCTGGCTTAATGGAAGATCTATTTATGTCATGATCTCGTTAATAATATTATTGTCTATCTTAATCATCCAACCAACTGCTATTATTTTGCCCTACTTTGATTCTCAAACTGACTTATTTCAGGTGGACTTCTTTTGGCTTAATCGTGAGCAACGATCATTTGAGTGGTTCGTGTCACTGCTGTCTCAATTGGAAATTGAACAAGCTGAACTTGGCGGGGCTATGGAGAGGTAAACACCACGTAAACACTAATTACTGAGACAAATTATAATTTTTATATCATATTTGAGAGTGAGACATGTTTGTTAGACCTGTAAATGGGAACAGCGTAACAGCAAGGGTTTGGTTTTGGATATTGCTTTTTGTATTCTGCGACAAATTAAAAACATACAGTATCGAATGTTCTTTGTGTGAGCTTTCAGTGAATTTTATGAAGAAAGTCGTAACGTTAGATATGTTTATTTCCGAGCCCGCTTCCAGATAGAATTTTGAAGTATGGCTTCGTTTACAAGTAAAACTCTGTCATAAATGCATATCTATGAGTTGGGTGATACTCTTATCTAGATGGGAAGACGAACAGTGGACAAAATCAGTCACAGAGTGGTTGCCAAGGGCAGCGACAGTCGGCAGACTAACTGCCCGATGAACCGACGATATCATCAAGCGGATGGAATCTCGCTGGATGCGATTTGCACAGGACCGTGAGGATTGGCGCTAAACCTATGCCCAGCATGAAAATATACGTCATGATGATAATGATGTTAAAGGGTTAATGAAATTCCACAGCATTCAAATACATTTGTTATACAAATGTATTTGAATGCTGTGGAATCGAAATCCTAAATTTTAAACTCATAGTCATTTGTGTGTATTCATTTAGAACTCCGAAATTGAACATAGAACTATTTTTTGACAAGTAAAAGACACTTTTATTTAAAAAAGGGAAAACTAACATAATTTTGACAGGAGATATAAATATTAATACTCTAAAAATCAATAAACAAACAGTTATTTGATATAGTAGAGGGACACAATTTAAGAACACTCATAAAAACGCCAACAAGAGAGCAATCTTGTCTAGACCATATATTCAGTAACATTAAAGACGCGCAGGGTAAAACAATACCGTTAGCATTACCTGACCATGACACAGCGCAAATGGTTACATTCAAAGTAAAAACAAAAGTGCCTTTATGAGAGACCTGGCAAATGATGAAAAGAGACTTTAGTGACGACAATGTGAGGAAATTCCGAGACGCAATATCACAATTATCATTTTGCGAAGTCTATGAGCAGCAAGATACTAATTTAGCGTTTGCAAAATTTCAGGAATTGTTTGGTTTGTTCTATGATTAGTGTTTTCCTAAATCCAAAGTAAAATTAAATGCACTTACTGAACATAAATGGATATCTAAAGGTTTAAAAATAAGCTGCAAAACAAAGAGAAATTTACGATACAAATACTACAGCAGTAAAACGGAACAAAACAAACTAGAGTACAATTCTTATACTAGACTACTAAAGAAATGCATATCACAGGCACAACGAGTGCAAAACAGTAAAATAGTATTAGGAAGTAATAGTACATTACGCTACAAGGGAAGTAAGTGAGCTATTACGGAACGAGATGCAATTTGGTGCCCGTGCGAGCTTCGCTCGCAAAGGGCTCTAAGGATCGAGTGCACCCGAGATATTTAGACCGAGCGAGCGAAGCGAGCAAGGGCGGATATTGTTCGAGGGTGCAATAGCTACTTACAACCCGAGAGAAGTATACTATTTTACACCTTTCTTGCGAGGAAAATAAAACACGACAAATAAATAAACTTTATCAAATTTCAAATAATATCGATTGAATTACCGCCAATTTTTTTTTTTTTGTGTTGGTTAAGTTTTTGACCAAGGAGGTTTGCATAGCTTGAACTGTAAAGTTGTATGAAAATCCATTACATATCAAGCATTGCTTGTTCTGCAAAGTAATTTGAAAATGGAACGTAGTTTTCAATGCAGACAATGAATGAATGACGTAAAGACTAACTTACATTCACTCTTTGAACGTAACTAAGTAGGTCTTTACGAGCAAGGCAGGTGTAAAAACATATGCAAGACCTCGTGGGGAATAATGAAAGGTGTGACACAAAATCAAAAAGAGTATGTAAACATAAATAGTATGAAAGACAATGACAAAACAGTTAGTGACCCATTGCAAATAGCAAACTTCTTTAACAAATTTTTAATTGACATGACCAATAAATCCAAAAACATTATTGAAAACAACAAGGGCACTAGTTTTTTCATAAAACCTATTGACGAACTAGAAGTTATGAATATTATTGTTACGCTCAAGAATACGCATGCAACAGGCTACGACGAAATTAAGACTCAAGTAATAAAACATTGTCGCTACTTACTAAGTCCGGTACTAAGCCATATAATTAACCAATCGTTCGCAACAGGCACCTTTCCTGATAAATAAACTGAAGCTATCAATAGTTAAGCCACTTCACAGAAAAGGTGATAAATGCACACCTGGGAACTACAGACCAATAACACTCATACCAATATTTTCCAAAATTTTCGAGAAGTCTATGGCGAGGAGACTCAACGATATTTCTTCAAACAAGGTTTGATTAGACCCGAACAACATGGCTTCCAAAAAATTAAGTCGACAACCCTAGCAGCTTTTAATTTAATATCAAGTGTAGCAAAAGGCTACGACTTGAAACAGAATACTTCGGTTTTGTTCTTTGACATGACAAAGGCATTTGATTTTGTATCCCATGAGTTATTATTGAATAAACTAGAGAAATATGGTATAAGAGGACCAGCATTGCAATGGATCCAAAAATATCTACAAAATAGAAAACAAAGTGTACGCATTCATAGGCTGGACGAAAACCATATAGAACGGACGTATGATTCAGAGTATAAAATAAACAACTATGGTGTACCTCAAGGGAGTGTACTGGGGCCGCTCTTATTTATTATGTATATAAATGACATTCCTGATGTGACATGGTACCAATTAATTTTATTTGCGGATGACATATCTATTATTGTGACTAATAAAAATAACCGCTTACTATCTAATAATAATCTTATGATCTTTATAATCATCCTAATCTTAATAATATTAAAAATAATACATACAACCATAGTACAAGTAGTAGACTGGTTAAATAACAATAACCTACAAAAAAACGTCACTAAGACAAATCTGATGAATTTTAATAATATAAATGATATGGACATTAATTATAATAATCAAATTAAAAAATGTGAAGAAAGCGTTAAATTTATAGGTATATCAATTGACAAATATTTAAATTGGAAACTTCACATTGAACAGGTATGCAGTAAACTTAATAGGTTCGTATATGTGCTCTCCAAGTTGAGGAAAACCACGACACGACAAACAACGCTGGCTGCATACCACGGTTATGTCGAATCAGTGCTAAGGTACGGTATAATCCTATGGGGGAATAGTACGGAATTTAGCCGAGCCTTCATTATACAAAAGAAATGCTTAAAAGGGCTATGGTTGGGGCCGCTCCGCTATATTCGTGTAAGCCACTATTCAAGAAACTGCACTTACTGCCGCTACCATCATTATATATATTTGAGGTCGCCAAATTTGTAAAGCAACACTTTGACTTGTTTGTAACAGCAAAACAAAAGTACCCCAGAAATATAAGATATCCTAATAGACTAGTACTAGATCATGTGCCACGGACATCAAGGTACCAAAATAGCTGTTACGCAACGAGCGTAAAAATATATAATAAAGTGCCTGATGAATTAAAACATCTCCCACAAAATCTCTTCAAACAAAAACTGTTCTCATGGCTACTGCAGCATAATTTTTATACACTGAGGGAATTCTTGTCGCACTAAGAATTAAAAAGTAATGTTATAATATACCTACAGTAAAATATTTGCATGCTATATAATATAGTTGATTAAGGAAGAAAATGACAATTTTATATTAATTTAAGAACTTATGTAATACCTTATTCAAACGCAAATAAACAAATCTGAAATCTGAAATCTGAAATCTGATGATGTATATCTGTATCTGCAGGTTTCTGGAGATGCACATGTACATCACGTCAGCTCTACAGAGGAGCGACATGAAGGCAGTGGGCTTGCAGCTAGCACTCGACTTGCTGCATGAGAAGGTAATTACAGCCTATGATGATGATGATGATCTGGTATGACCGGTTTCGGTCACGGTGGCCGCTTCAACTGGTCTGCACTCGATAATAAACCATATGGTGACGTTTGTAGGAGAAAGAGAGGCGGAGTTAGAGAAAATAGAAACCCTTACTGAGAGCCTCAATACCCTTGCTGAGGGTTACGATTAGAGCTAATGATACATTTGATCTGTCGTTACCGTAATTGGTATTCAACTTCATTCACAATTTTGGGGGTGGGGTACGAATATGTCTTATGTTTACCCAACTGCACCTTCTGAAGGGCATAATGATAATCTTTTTTTCTTGCACATGGGTCTTTTTTTTTTTATTTTCATAAAATATGCATTCACAAGTTTTCTTTCACTTTATTCATTTTTCCTTAGTGACTCATTTACTGTCTTGTTACAGAGCAAACGCGATCTGATCACTGGCCTGAAGACGCGCACTAACGCTGGGAGACCGAATTGGGACAAAGTGTTCCAACAACTACAACAGCAGAATAAGGGCAAGGTATGTCACCTTAGGGAATCTACTGTAGAGTACACCATACACGTACAACCGGAGATACCGGGAATTAAATAAACCGGTTGGTAACTTAGGTTGCTTACTGAATCACAAACGAGTTACAAACTAGTCCTTAAATAGTAGAGCTGTGTATGGCATAGCATCACAGTACTAGTATATAGGAGTGAAAGAAAATACTTAGTAACTTTTTTCACTGATCAGTGCCAGAATACGTTTAAATCAGTTAAGTTAAATACCATTAAAACGTATTTAAGCGGATGATGAAACAAGCCACCCTTAGACAACTTTCTGATTCTGGCTCCAATCAGAATTGATCAGTTATTGTAAAGCTAAAAAGGCTGGAAAGCTTACCGTAGAATGAGGCTTACATTAGCCCCTCAAATAATCTTTGCTTTAAGTGTCGATTATTTAAAGTAGCGTGCAGAGAGCCTAAATAAAAAGTAAGCTATTATTAGCGATCTTATCTCTAAAAATAGATTTCTTCCAGCAAGTCTTCTCGTCTATCCAAGTATCCTGCCTAGTCAGTGGGTAGGACTATGGTTTGTTATACTTGTAATACTATTGTTTCATTTATTTGTTTCACAGGTAACAGTATTCTACTGCGGCCCTCCACAATTGGCGAGAATTATAAGAGTCAAATGTGACCAATTTGGCTTCGAGTTTAGAAAAGAGGTGTTTTAGACCCATTTTAAGTTAAGACAAGTATCAGTCAAAAATCAGAACGCGTTTCAAATCTGGAAGTTTGGTATTCTTAAAGAAATGAAATAGGACAGGAATATTGTACAGAAAAAGTCCTAGTGGTCCGATAAGATGAAATATGCAAGCGATCCACTCGGACTGAGAGTAATGTGAGCAAATTAATGTGGAATATCTTTTAGAATTTTTATTTTATAATTATTTCCGTACTGTGAATGTCTTTTAGATTATTGTTATGTATATTTTAGATATTTTACTTTTCTTTTAATTTAATAATTTTAATATTTTACCATCCAACTTAGATTTTATTATTTAAGTATCATTCATGCATAGAAGATGAGATGGGACGCCCGTCGCCCGCTGAACATGGGCGGGTGATCGGTCCGACATTTTGACTATTTCATCCAATTTATTGTAAAGCTTATTACTCATTTCTTGTGATTATTGTATCCTGTGCCTATGTGCCATTTAAATAAGCTAAGCATAATGTGATTATTTGTATAATTGTTGCTATTAAATTATTATTTTTTAAGTTAAGTAATTCATTAATTTTCGAGAATATGCTGAATAAATAAATACATAATCTAAGTTAAACAAAATATAAAATCTATCTGGTTTTTAGTTGACTATAGCTCAATAAACATATGGTCTTTTACTTAATGACAAATAACAATGTCTAGTATTTAATCGCATATCAAAAATACTGAATTGCACAGCGAAAAAGGATCAACAATAACACTTTTTATGTTTTAAATATTTTATGTTTTATATGTTTTAAGTTCATGTTTTAAGTATTTTTGTTGTTCTTACATGTTCAACCTAACACGAAGGATAAAGGATTGCCCTGATATTTGCTGTGCAAACGAGTATTTTTGATTTGCAGTTTAATATTTTCCATTAATAATTCCTCTATGAAGCTGTAAGAAACCTAGCAGAGCCCCCGGCACGAAATATTATAAGTACAAAAAGAAAATTAAGTATGTCTATATTCCAGTGTATTTCAGTAATCAACTAAGTAAAAATATTGGATAAAACAAAAATAAGTCATACAATTAGTCGAGGCCTATGGCTCCAAGGGTATTTAGACTTTCTCGTGGTTTTAGACCTTTGTTGATAAAATTTGTTTCTCAATTTTTTAAAGTGTTCTCTTTTTATACAAATAAAGGCCACCGTTTTTGCACATTTAGTATTGTCTTCTTAACTAAATGTATTATGTTGTTTTGGCCTCTGAATGAACGAGAGAACGAACGAATATTATTTCTTGCAACAACATTATAGCGACACTACTTTTCCCATACGGGTCCCAGAGTCCGTATTGTTGTCCCCTATTGGGTTGCGTGACAGGGGGCTAGCCCATCGCCGCGTGTTGTTGACCGAGCGAGCAAAGCGGGCGAAGCGTCTCCGTTTCAGAATTGGGCATAAATAAATTTCCTGTGTCACTCGCGAGGTTCAGAGAGCCACTTGTTTCCTAATTTTTCATAATTATAGGTGCAGTCGGGAATCAGCGTCAGTTATATTAAACTGTAGGATATTTACTTGGAGGGAGCCAACACAGAAACACACGTTCCTTCAGCCAGCCGTTTAATGCGAGACAAAGAGTACAAATACGTGAGCACACCAGCTGTTGAAATAGATCTACACATCTTAAGGCCCAAGATCACACAAAACCACTGAAGAGAGCTTTGGCAAAAAATATTTAAAATTACTTCCAATAAATTCATAGGTCTCAAAAAATTATATACTACTCAAAAGAAAATAGGGGCCACTAAGTATTTTGATTGCTACGTGAAAAATATAGTAAACAGTAATGTATATTTATTAAAATAACATGTAACAAGGCTTTTGTTTTAACTTATGCTAATAACCATTTAATTGTGTAGTCAATTGTTTCACTTATTTCAATTAACATGAAATTAGTCCATTGTCAACAGCAAAAACTAAACAGAAACTCTTTGCAAAACAAAACAAAAACTGACACAAGCTGTTTTTTTTAATGGTTTAGTAACGGGTGTGTCGTCCTCTCCTGTTTTCACACTCCTGGAGCCTTGAATGCATACTCTCGATTAAGTTTCTGATGTTTTCATCAGGTATCTCTTCCCACGCACGTTTCAGAGCATCCATAAGCTGTTGCTGGTTGTGAAACTCTTGCTCATGCTCCCTAACCCTTCGTTTTAATTGGTCCCACAAATGCTCTATTGGATTTAAATCCGGACTATACGCTGGCCATGGTAGGACACGAATATGGGAGTCATCCAGTACAGTCTGAGTGGTCCGAGCTGTGTGTGGGCGGGCATTGTCATGCATTAACCAGAACCCTGGCCCCACTCTCTGTGAGAATGGAATCACATGAGGGCTGATGACTTAATCGATGTACCGTTGTGCAGTTACTGTGCCTTGATTTAAGAAAACCAGCTCAGTTTTGCCTTGTAAGCTAAACCCAGCCCAAACCATCACTAGGACCTCCAAAGCGGTCAATTTCCTTGATGCAGACATCGGAAAATCTCTCACCCTGTCGTCTCCATACTCTAATCCGCCGATCATCACTACAAAGCTTCACTTTACACTCATCTGTGAAGAGCACCATACCCCATTGATTCATGCTCCAATCTGAATGTTCGCGGCAAAAACTTAAACGATTTCCACGTTGAACCCTAGATAAAGGAATTCGTACTACTCGGCGTCTGGACCTTTGCTGGTCTTCATGCAGTCGATTACGTATCGTTTGGTCACTAACACGAGTCCCCGTTGTCAACCGTAGGCGATTTTGTAACTTACGTGCCGTCACAGAGCGCTCTCGACGGGCACTCAATCGGATATAGCGATCCTCTTGTGCCGTAGTCGCTCGCACCCTGCCCGATCCAGGCCTTCTTGCAACACTGCCAGTCTCTTGGAACCGATCCCACACATTGTGGATGGCTCGGCGAGAGAAACCCAACGAAAAAGCTACAGACCGCTGTGAATGACCTTCAGCAATCAATGTAACGGCTCTGGTGGCAGTAATGGTATCCATATGCCTTCGTTGAAGTGGCATTATTAACAAAAGATGTTAAAAGAAGCAAAATATGGACAGAAATAAATTTTTAACAGAATAAAATTGTGATTCCATCTGAAAGGAATTTGACCTGAAACTCGTTTTTTTTATTTGCTTCAATTTCTGGCCAGCTGTAAGATTTAAACACCAGCATTAAAGAGGTTGGATACTGAAGGAGGCCGGACATCATTAATTAGTCACTTATTAATTAGTTTACATCTAAAAATTTACTCAAAAACAGAAATATGTAAGTGGCCCTTATTTTCTTTTGAGTAGTATATGTTATTCACAAAGAGATAATCTAGTTTAAATACTATGTCGTTACACGATTGTATTAATTTGGCTCGATCGTAAAAAATCCTGAACATAGTCTATATTTAAAAGGAGATTCAATAATTTTAATATAAAATTACTGATTTTTCTCATAATTTTTATACCTACATTTTCCTCTTTTAGAGCTCCGTATTGATCCTTAAATTTTATCAATTAGCTTATTTCCGTTTTTCAGTAAATTCGAAAAAACATCTAATTTCTAAAGTATCCGGGCGGCTCGATGCTATTCCGCGCCGCCCGCTACCCCGCCAGTTCCGCTACCCCGCCAGAAGACGACGACGGGCGAATGCGGCGCTCCTCACCTCAACAGCCAGAACTGAGCCTTAAACTGCCACGAATAGAGTGCGAAATCAACTCAACATGATGTTGCGTCAAAATTTAAAACAAGCATCAATAATGACATCTTTAGCTTAAATTCTAGGCCAAACTAGAGGGAGAAAATTTTGGGATAAATATATGTTATATTAACTTTATCAGAGAAGAACTTTCATGGAACAAATATATTGACTGTCTGTTCTATTTAGAATGTAGAAATCTTTCTTCCTGATACATTATTTTCTATTAAATGGGAATTCGCTCGGTAACGAAATCAATTTTCTATACGAAATTAGCTGGTTACGTTTTATTTTCTAAGGTTTTTTTTTTTAAACTCTACGGGTCGGTATCATCGGTGTGGTCAGCCGCTCCGATTCCCTCCGATTACCTTCAAGAAAATTTCCCGATATCCTCCACACAAATGAATATTATCCTCAATGAGACATCACAAGGTACAGTCGGATCATAAATGGATAAGAAGCTAGTGTACGTGTTTATTATTATTTATTTGTTACAACTTGTAAGAAACAATTAGTTTCTTGCAAGTTTACGAAGATAATAATAGATAGTGGGAGGGGCGAAGTATAATACAGCATGATCTATTATTTATTAATTTTCCTCTTATTTAATACAAAAGCAATTATTATGCCGTATCGATAAAAACATTGTAGTTTGTATTTGATATGGAGCGTCATTAACCTCTCAAAAACGGAGAGTAGTTGGGACGTGTCGCGATTATGAACCGTATGCCACGATATTAAAATGTAACCTATAAAGAAAAGTGCTATTCAACTAATTTTGGTACGTATATAGACGTAATTTTAGTTTTCTGTATTTAGATAAAGAAACTGATTTGCTCATTAAAAAGCTAATTTGGCGCTTGTTTACCCCTTCAACGGTTTTATAAAATGTGTTTGTTAGACGTGATGATTCCCTAAACTTTGGTCAGCTAAAGGGACGTTGTGATACGGGATTACGTCACTCATTTCAGTTCGCTATTTAGTATGCTCTAATCACTAAACACCCAAGGTGCGGTGGTAGGTACAGACGCCCAAGCATACTCTGATAAAATATATGTGCACGTGACCGTCAATTTTATTTTTCTACAGACTTGACCAATTATATACAAGGTGGGCCAAAAGAAGTCATACGATGTTGTTTGGCTCTCTTTTTTTTTCTAAATGAAAAACTTCGATTATGTTTTTTGATTATGTTTATTTGAACCTTTAGAATTTTATTGGTCAACTCGAGAAGATTATATCGGCCAAATGGGCGCCGTCACAATTGACGGCCATACGGGCTCGTTTTGTGGCATTTTTCATCACTACGGCGAGAACTTCGGGCGACAGATTCTCGCACTCGTGTCGAATGTTGTCCTTGAGGGCTTCCAGAGTCTCGGGCTTGTTCGCGTAAAACGGGACTTCAAAAAACCCCACAAAAAAATGTCTGGAACGCTTAAATCGGGCGATCTTGCGGGCCAGTGCAAATCGCCAAAACGAGAGATGAGGCGACCCGGGAACGCTGCCTTCAGAATATCAGTTGTGGCTCGCGCAGTGTGTGCCGTTGCTACGTCCTGTTGAAACCATGTTCTCCAGTCCTAATTCGTCCAATTGCGGCAGAAAAAACTCGGTCAACATGGCCCTATAGCGCGCACCGTCCACTGCTGTCGTTTGGCCAACGGCATTCTCGAAAAAAAATGGCCCGACGACTATTCCAGCGTGAACAGCGCACCATGCAGTTACTTTGAGCGGGTGTAATGGCTCCTCGTGCATCACTCGTGGATTTTCGGTGCCCCAGAAGCGAAAGTTTTGTTTGTTCACGTACCCGCTGAGGTGGAAATGAGCCTCATCGCTCATTATGATTTTGGTCGAAAAATCGTCCACTTCTTCGTCGAGATTGAGGATGGCTTGGGTTTAGGTTACGCGCGTTTGGCGGTCGGCAGGCAGCAGCTGATGCACGGACTGGACTTTGTACGGGAACATGCGCAGGTCTTTGACCAAAATTCGCCTTAGGGAAGCCCGGCTGATGGCTAATTGCGTGGCACGGCGTCTGGTCGATGTTTCCGGCGACAGCTCGACATCCTCGGCAACAGCGGCGATATTCTCGGCGGAACGGGCGCTCCGGGGCCGGCCACTCTTGGCAACGTCTCGTGTGGTCCGATACTCTTCAAGGTTGGTGGCCAAACGGCGCAGTGTTTGCGCAGTCGGTGTCGGACGGCCGGGGAATCGGCGACAGAATTCACGCTGCGCCAACACCACAGACGAATTGTTACGTAAAAAAATAGACACAATTATTCCGCGTTCTTTGGGAGTGTATCGCTCCATGGCTTGTTCACTTATATTCTGCATCTGTCTAGTCCACAAATGTCAAAACAGATTTGACATTTGCGGCCATTCGCAAAAATGAGAGCATCTTCCAATAGGGTGATTTCTTTTGGCCCACCTTGTATATATAAAAAAAAAAAAAAACTAAAATAAAAAAAAATACTTAGTTTAATTAAGTCTACCATGTAACTGGCTATTATCTTTCCACCTATATGATATTCTATGAAACTAAATTGAAATTATTCTTTATTTGGAAGATGTGCTTTCGATCGCCAAACTTTACAAATCTATTATCATTTCCTTCTTGTATTCCGGTAAGTATTTATTTCATCTCAGTTAGCTCTCTTCTCACCCCATTGCAATGTCTCTGATCGCCAAGTGCCTCATCACAACCTCCCGTCTCCTCGGCGTGGCTGCAATGATGCTGGGCACATTGTAGGAGTTTTCCTCTGATTCTCAAGGGTCCCTTTGTTCACCAGGATCCAACTACCGGCCATACCACCTATCCCTGCTCCATAACCTCAATCTATCGTACTCCTACCGCTCCGCCTTGCTGACCTCAACACCTCTGCTGACCTTTCCTGAAGACCAGGGCAGTGCTCGTGTAGTGAAAACGTGTTAAATTAATACCAATGAGTTCTGTAAATATACGACCAGTCTATCCTTTGCTATTTTTATTAAATCGCCATATCTTGTTAGCTATCTTCATCTGTTCTATTTGTCTTTTTGTATGGAGCTCAGATTTTGCAGCACAACACAAAAACCACGCACACGATTGTAAAAAAGACCTATTTCTGAAAAAAAAAACAGAAAAGTAATGTAGGCCGTTTTGCAGTGTACGAGTTCCTTGCGCCGCTTCTTCTCCGCTGCCATAATACTTTCCCAAGCGGTAGTAGTTAATTTTTCTTATATAGGTTCAAATGACATTCAAAAATAGTTCGTAAGAATCAATTTTGGATAAAAAAAAATGAAGTTTGAAGTTTGTTTTCTACCAACTGTACTAATTTATCATGATAGGTATACAAACTTCAATGAATGAATGAATAAACACCGTACCATACATTAATTTTCTGATACATCTTCTTCTATATTCATAAAAAGTAATCGCTAAATGTGTTGGCAAGCGCGAAACTCAATAGTGGCTGAACTTGAAGTGACCGGAAGGTTATTAAGGATTTAAAAAAAAAAAAAAAACACCCTAAAAATCGTAATATCCTTCTTCCGATAGATGGCGTTAATAGCTTTTACTGAACAACGCCGCTCGGTTCAGCTAGTTCCTTCAATAAAACTTTTCGGCATACCATACCATACGATGAGTCATTCGCGTCTATTTTCATTCGTGTGAAAACATTGGGAGCACGCGCGTTGCTACATCCACAGAAATGTGAATTTAATTCAGAAAATGTTTGAAGCATTTTGAAATCGGGATTAAAAACGTTCTTTCTATCAACCATTTTACGTCTTTGGTAAGTATTTTTTGAGTCTATACTTATTTTTCTTGTTTTACAGGTTTAAAGTGAGTTACACAATATTTTTGTTGTGAAACGGTATTGTTGAAATAAAAATAAACTAACTATTTTGCGATAATGATGATGATCGGTATAATACAAGCTAGTACCTAGACTTAAAGGTAAGGAAAAGACACCATGACAATTTGGCGACTTGCTTCGACATGTATTCTTCCGTAAAAAGCACTTTACTACGAAGTCAATAAAATACAATATAAGGTGTTCAAGAAAGCCACGGCTTTATTAATAAAAAAAGTTATTCACTGTTTAACTTATACAGTGTTTTGTCCTTTTCACACGTCGAGTAAATGTCAAATGTCAAAGCAAGACAAAACAGTGTATAAGTTATACTGTGAATAACTTCTTTTATTAGTAAGGCCGAAGTTTAAGTACCATTCTCTGCATCTATATTTAGATCAAGTGATCCGGATAACCAAAATAATAAGAAAATGCGTTTTTTAAGAGAATTAAAGAAAGCATCAACCTATTTCCGAAACAAGATGCAGAGGCACTTTGCAAAGCTCGGAGCTTAACTTTTATTTATCTCTATCCCCAGACTTCCAGAGCCTTTTCAACAGCACCATGCACGAGAACCTAGTCAGAGGCTACTGGGTGGCTCTTGGGATGATCGTGGGTTGTCTGGTCTTCGTCAGTTGCGTATTCACAATCATGTTTGCTATAAGACTCCTCAGAAAACTGCGGAGGCCTAAGAAGCCCTGCGCTAAAGAACAAGGCGGTAAGGTAACGCCAGGCGAAACAAAACAGCAAATTGTTGGTGAGTATGGAAATAGCCTTATTTCTCACACAAATAAGATGCAGTTACTAAAAAAACTCGTAAAATATGTGAGTAGCATCAACATTGAAGACCTTCTGCGGTGCTGTGGTCGAGGCCCTGCCTCCCGAGCGAGGTCCCGGGTTCGAATCCCGACTGGGGAGGAAGAAAAAATAAAAACCTGATCTTGAATGTTTACCTAAGTGACGTCCTTGTTACTGTTTCCAACGACGCAGGATATCCTAGTGTGGGTCTAGTAACAATGTATGTGCTTGTATATGTCACCGTAAGATAGTTAAAACCGTTAGTTGATAAACTAACATGTTAGTTGATCAACTATCGACAGCTAGTAAACCAGACCGACAGGGTTTAGAATTTCTTTTGTTCTTTCATGTCAACCTAACACGAAGACTATTCGGGGGCTTCGCTGCCCTCGCCCCCTCTAGTCTTCACCTAAGCCACCGCAGTGTTTGCCCTGGAATTTCGTATGCAATTCAAGTTTAAACCAGTTTACTATTTAATGTTTTAACCGTTAGTTTATCAACTGACGCGTCATATAATAGGCAGTACGCTACTAACAGTTTACTATCTGTCGATAGGTGACAACTAACGAGAAAAAAAACCTTGTTTATCAACTAACGGTTTTGACAATCTTACGGTGACAGATTTAAATTTATCTTTAGGTCGTATTAATTTACATTGAAAGACTTGGATGGCCACATATATCTGTGCACATTGTTGCAATGCAATAAACTCTCTCCAAAATCGCCGTGATGTCGTCACTTAACGTGTTGTGATCGTGAAAGATTATGGATTATGGCATGTTTTATAGTGTACCGTGTTCCATACCCGAAGGGTATTAAACGGGACCCTATTACTAAGCTGCCGCTGTCCGTCCGCCTGTCTGTCCGTCAGCGGCTCTATCTCATGAACCGTTTTAGGTAGAGAGTTGAAATTTTCACAGAATGTGTATTTCTGTTGCTGCAGCAGCAAATAATGAATTAGACACAAATAAAAAATATCAAAGTTTCTCCATAAAGCCTTCGTGAGCCCCTCCAGACCCAACCCTGGCCATACACCTGGGGGAAGTACATACTGATGCAGTACAGCATTCAGGTTTTGTTTTATCAATTAATGAGTACCCGGTGTTAATTAGCATCCCATTGGCCAAAGTATTTATCAATACTTACTTAAGTTTTATTTGTAAGCATTACACAAATTAAGGACAAAGTGTTGTTTTTTTAATAATAAAATATATTTTAGTTGCTTAAAATATACTTTAGCTTGTGTGTAAACGATTACCAAAAACGCTCCTATTTAACTACCAATAAATTCGAAATGACTATAAATAATCACCAAATTGTGTTTTGATAAATGATCACCTAACTTTTTTATATTTTGTGTACTTAAGTTTAAGTTTTAAGTACGTTTTGTTGTTCTTACATGTTCAACCTAACACGAAGGATAGAAGAGACCTTTACCCTTCACCTAAGCTACCGCAGTATTTTTCCCTGATATTTTCTGCAATTTTTGGTGATAATTTATCCATTTCGGTAAGAAAAAAATATTGAAATTGAAATTTATTTAAATTGTTCTTATTAGTTTTTGCCAGACCAGCTCTCGTTTATTATATTTGAAGATTTTTGTTTCAATAAAATAAATATTTGTATCTGTAACTTATATCATTCAGTGTATGGCCAGGGGGGTATGGTGGGTGTGGAGGATCGTGAGCGAGTCCGAATCGCACTTGGCTGGTTTTTTACGTCTACCAATAGATTGTTTATTGTTTTTTATCACAATGTAGTTAAATACAACGTGAGGTTAAACTGTATATTTCTGTTCATTGTTACAAAACAATGAACAGATTAACGTGTCATACAATGACACGTTAATCTGTTGGTTCCGTCTACTATCACTACTCGGTGGTTGTATTGTAGTCGTTAATGTTGTATCAGAGTACCCCTTCATCATTTCGCACTGAGCCAGCGTGGTGGAGTATGGCTCAATGTCACTCGTAACTGGGTAAAAGCTTGTGGCCCTCGGTGGGGATATTAATGTGCTACATTCTATTTTATTTTTGTTTTCAGCGCCAGTTATGGTAATGATGGCCCCACAGAATGTTCAAGACACCAATACTGCTATTGGAGTAAACCTTTGGGTATGCCCTACAGGAGTATCATCGGAACCCGTGGGGGTTTCCTATACTGAGTTATCAACGGACCCCGCGGCTGTTGCCCCCCACCAAACAGGAGTACAACCCCCAGGGTTGGCCTACGATAGGTTAGCAACGGACCCCGTCACTCCGTACCCCACAGGACCTTATCCAGTAGGAATATTGCGGGAACCCATAGGAATAGCCCACGCCAGATTAGCAACGGACCCCAACGAAGTTAATCCGTACCCTACAGAGGTTAGCCACGTTACGTTTGCTTCGGACCCCACAGAGGTGGCTGCGAACCCTACAGGGATTGCCCACGCTAGGTTAGCAACGGACCCCACGGGAGCTGATGAGAATTGTGCAACAGTTGTCTTCAATCCAAACACAACTAGGGTTACCGGATTTGTCGTTCTATGATGTGCATTTATTATAACAATAAACTACAAATAGGCTTGACCTTTTCCCTTACGAAATGGCAGATGCACAGTTTCCTTCACGTTAAGCCAGGATTCTTTATATCTAATAAACTATAAAAATTTGCACATAATTTTATTAAAAATAAATTTCACTCATTCATAATTTATAATTTCTTTATTGCGCTCAAATCATATAAAAACAAGAGATACATGAAAATGGTGTACGAAGACGAGCTTATCTCTAATAAGAGATCTCTTCCAGCAAACCAGATTAAGATGGGAAAGGTTGATTGCTTAGCAGGTGTAGACCTATGTGTACAATGAAATAATCGAGCACTTACATAAATATTAATAAATAAATATATATATATATGATTACTTTAATAACGCTATAATGCCTAAATACTTATAATATACAACTACTACTATATACCATTTAGCACTAATAAATACCTGCATGCAAACTACCTATATAAGTTTTAAGAAAGAGATAATTTTTGTAGCCTTTTCACTGTACTGGGAACAGTTATAACATCTTAAACCCCTAACCATGACAGTTGTTATAATTTTATATTTTTATCGTTGCTTTTATCCAATATATTTTTAAAAAGTTTGTTGACTTTTATTTAAGTATCTACCTATTTTGAAGGGCAACCTTCCACTGCCGCTGAAGCCCAAACTCTTAGACATCCTGCCCATCCTAACCTACGGCGAACAAACTTGGTCATTGACCGAGCTTCAGAAATCCAAACTCAAGGTTTGCCAGCGAGGGAAGGAGCGCAGTATTTTAACTGTAAAACCAATAGACCGCGTTAAAAACAACATACTGCGTTCCGTAACTGGCTTCGCTAATGTGGGCGTGTAGACCGCCACGCCCACCACCATTTCTAAAATGTCAAACATTAAACTTTAATACTAGTTTATGTGACTGCTACATAATGGAGGGCATTAATACTCGAGAGTAGGTTTATGATGAGAGTAGGTTCACTCGAGAGTTTTAATGTCTAATTATGTCTAATCATCCACTAGTTTATGTACACACATATCATAAGTTATCTTTGATGTGTTCAGGAACCGCATGTTTGACCGGCATTGTGGCATTGATCATTGCTCTGCAGTTGTTTAGCTTGTTCTGTAGTACCAACTTCACAGACAAACTAGGGGCGGCACGCAGGCGGGCGTCGGCGTTCGAAATTTGAATGTCATAAGTTGACAAATTTTTGTACATTATGGTCATAATGTACAAATTTTCAGTTAAGAAATGAGTTTTTACCAAATAGTTTTACATTATGCTGGTCTTAACGTGCGTTTTTAGACGCAGTAAAGAGGGTTTATGATACTTGTGTAGATAAAATATTTTATTACCTATTTTTAGACAAAAGAATCATACCAATATTCCTGGTAGAACTTCTGGAATAACTCATTTTAGATAAAAACAACTATTCGATTTTTATTTTTTTTCATATAGTTCCCGAGGACAATATGAGGTTTTCAAACATTAAATTTATAGCCAAGGGATTGTTCTATAACATATATTTTTTCTGGATTCAGGAAGTGTCTAAAACTGCTGGAATAACTTTTTAAAGACGGGCATTTGAGCTATAGAATCGTCTTAAGTGGAATTGGGCAGGCCATGTGTGTGAATGCATCAGGCAGGTGGGCGAAGATCGCGACAGGTTGGGTGGCTCCAGACGGACACCGGCGCAGAGGAAGATCCAGGAGATGGCGGGCGGGACGACCTGGTCAGGTTCCAACCAGTGGGGGTCAATCTAGCTTTGTCTGGAGATGTGTGGGCTCGAAACGGGGAAGCCTTTGCCCATTAGTGGGACACGGTATGGGCTCAGTAAAAAAAAACTACCTATTAGACCCTTTATGTGAAAGAGTCCGTCGTATTTTTCACTGGCTTGATTTAAAGTCCAAAACCAATAAAAAATTATGCACGCCTCTACCACATACGCGGGAAAGTTACCTTGAATGAAAGGTTTTAATTGGCGATAAAGGCTATGCCCAACAAAGTGCACAAGTTTGAACAAGAGCTTTGGGACCTCAAGCATAGTTGTCAAGTTCATACGTTTTGACACCTTCAGAATACCACAGACTAAAAAAATTAACATGTACACTCGCGTATGAACCATGTATGAACACCTTGTATGGACTTGCGCAACGGACTTGCGTTAAATTGCAATTTACCTACCGTAGTATGGACTTGGAATAATATTTATATATTTTTTTATAATATAATGAATCTATCCACTATTCTTTTTTATTACTGGCATTACTGTCCGGAAGTCAAGGGTAAACGTACCTTCTCTCTGGTATCTCAACATTTGATTGGTCGACTGACTAAGTAAATAAAAAAAAATCGGTAATGTGGCTGGCCGCCATGACAATTTGGCTTTTTATAGCCATTTTTTTATCACTTTTGAGAGGGTTAAAGCCGACTTGTACTGCACTTTTGCATCCGCTACACAGTTTAAACACGACTTAAATATAAAACGGCCAAGTAACACGGTCAAGCACACTAAGGTTATTGTCTGTCAACCCGGTACCTGCGCAACATGGCCGTGAGTTGTATCTAAACTAAGTATACTTAGCGGTTGTCAAAAATTTCGTACAAAGACAGCCGCAATAGTCGAATTACCCAAAGGATATTCTAACATTTGTAATGAGCCATCTTTGGTCAGATATGGGAGCCCCACTTTGAGAGGCCAATCTAATTTTGAGAAGGTGTTGCGAATTTGGTCTACGCATGCGCGAATCATGAATGGAGGCGCCAGAGCGTCGCGACGTCGCCTTTCCATCGGAGGGTTGGCACAAGACATCAGGTAAAATGTCCTCGTTCGTTCAGTCGGAGACGGAGAATTAGGGCTATCCATGTCTCTCACAGGATACATTCAAGGGTTTCAAGTATTCTTAAAAAACAAACTCACGGCCTGTTTCAAGAAATCCCGATTGTCTCTTTCTGACAGATTTTTTGACTTTTAACGTACTTATGAATTTTCTGGAAACAGGCCGTTAGTCGTAATTAGCTGCCTTACCTTTACCTACGTTGGCGTGTACACAAAAAATTAAATTAGCAGGGTCAGCCATCTAGGAGACAAGAGCAGCGGGTTAAAAGACGCTCCCTACGGGAAGAGTTACTAACCTAAATCATCATCAAATATGATAAAATATTTTATTCGACCATTTAAATAAAGATATCTCATGATGATGAAGGTACGAATACTTAGTACGTACCATTTACCATGTCATCCATACCAGAGTGGTAAGTAATATTCATGCGGTTTCTTGGCACAACCCTAGCGATGCAAGGCGCCTGAGTGTCGCGCCCCGACTTGTTGCCTACACTTGCAGGGTTGCCACGATGCCCCAACACTATTGAGTTTAGTTCGAGATCGAGAGAGATACAAGAAATTGTATTATAAATTGAATCTATTGGATTTTATAATCAGTCAAACGCGGGTCGGTCTCGTATACGAAGGGTTCTGTACATCAGAGAATTTAACTTAACCACTAAAAAAATTTTCATGGTGTGGTTTCTTAAATCGTGGCTGGTGTTGTATGGGGACCTCCTTTAATTTATAAATTACTGTGTTGTACATTATTGTTGCTGTAGTGGCAACAGAAATACACATTGTGTTAAAATTTCAACTCTCTACCTATTTCGGTCCATCAGACAGAGCCCGCTGACAGATGGATTTGGCATCCTTCAAGTACGGAACCCTAAAATAATAAATGAATCCCTAAGCAACTAAAGATATATATTGCATCCAAATAAACTTATAATTATCACCGTAAGATGGTCAAAACCTTTAGTTGATAAACTAACGAGTTAGTTAATCAACTAACGACAGATAATAAACCAGACCGACAGGGTTTAGAATTTACGTTTCTTTTGTTCTTACATGTCAACCTAACACGAAGACTATTCGGGGGCTTCGCTGCGCTCGCCCCCTCTAGTCTTCACCTAAGCTGCCGCAGTGTTTGCCCTGGTATTTCGTTTGAAATTTAAGTTTAAACCAGTTTACTATTTAACGGTTTTAACCGTTAGTTTATCCACAAACCCTTCATGTAGTAAGCAGTACGCTACAGTTTACTATCTGTCGATAGTTGTCGAACTAAAGAGAAAAAAAAACGTTAGTTTATCAACTAACGGATTTGACAATCTTACGGTGACATATTAAGATATGTGGAGATTTCAATGTAAAATTATTAGAAACTTACTCCCTTAGTACGAGACTAACTAACTTATTTAATTCTCACAACTTAAAGCCACTTTTCATGGAACCTACTCGAATAACTGAAACCTCAGCAAATTGTATAGACAATATATTTGCTTATCCAAATGAAAAAATTGTACTTAAAAAAATTATAAGTAATTTAAAGTCAGACCATTTAGGTCAATACATTAGACTAGAAATTCAACTTAAGAAAAGTTCTACAAGAAAGATACAATACATACCTGTGACTGCACATCGGTTTGAAAGGTTTAAATTGAATTGGGATAGCAAACTACCTATCAATTACTCTAATAATAACCCTAATGAGTCACATTGTAATTTTTTTTACAAATTCAGCAATGCGTTCAATGCAGTATTTACTACCAGATCGATTGTGGTCTCAGACAAACTTAACTTTAGTAAGTGGGCCACAGTAGGTATACTTAAAAGTAGACAAAATTAATATGAATTATATAGTGAAAAACAATGGAATCATAGTGAAAAGTTCATGGATAAAGTAAAAAAGTACTCAAAAATCTTTAAAAAAGTTTGTCATATTGCAAAATCAAATTATATCAGATCTAAAATAAGAAAAAGTGAAAACAAAATTAAATCAAATTGGGATATAATTAAAAGTGACACTGGAAAGGTCAGTATTAAAAACATTGAATATGAATTAAAAATTAATGATATTACTTTCAAAAATGATATTGATGTAGCTAAATCGTTTGATATTTTTTTTACAGACATCCCAATCTCTACTACAAAGTCTTTAGACTCTTCCAAAGTAGTCGCTGAATCTTTGCTAAAAGATTATGTACCTAGATGTGAAAATCAATTCTCGTTTAATTATGTAGATGATAAATATATTATTAAAGCCTTTAAATCAATAAATGTTAAGAAAACTGCAGAACTCTGGGATATTTCTGTTCATGTTGTGAAGCCCCTAATAAATGTTATTGCACTTGATTTGGCTTTCATATTTAATGCATCTATTGAATCTGGCGTGTTTCCTGATTTAATGAAACACAGTAAAATAGTACCTTTGTTTAAATCGGGTAGTACATCTGACCCTTCTAACTTCAGACCGATATCGGTATTGCCTACATTTAGTAAAGTATTTGAAAAAGTTATTTTAAATCAACTTCTTACACATTTCAACACCAACAACATGCTCCACTGTAAACAATTTGGTTTTACACAAGGCAAATCAACTACTGATGCCGGTATTGAGTTAATATCATATATATATGATGCCTGGGAGGAGTCGCATGATGCTCTAGGAGTATTTTGCGATTTGTCTAAGGCTTTTGATTGTGTTGACCTTGGGACATTGATCAGGAAATTACATCACTATGGAATTAGGGATAACTCTTTAGATCTTCTCTCTTCTTATCTAAATAACAGGATACAGAGAGTTGACATTAATGGAAAACGATCTCCAGGGTCTGTTGTTACTATGGGTGTACCGCAGGGTTCCACACTCGGGCCATTCCTGTTTTTGGTTTATATTAATGACCTGCCACATCTTGTCAGAGATAATCATGAGATTGTACTGTTTGCAGATGACACTTCACTTTTGTTTAAAATGAAACGACGCAGTTTGAACCTTGACGATGTGAATAATGCAATCTCAAAGGTAGTCAATTGGTTTAGTGCTAATAATCTTTTAATGAACAATAAAAAAACTAAATGTATTCGGTTTATACTCCCCAATGTTAAACAAGTCTCGGCTAATGTTAATGTTAAAGGTGAAAATTTAGAAATTTAAGATAGCACGGTATTCAGTGGGGCCCACACATAGATAAGCTATCAAAAAAACTCAGTTCCGCAGTTTATGCAGTTAAAAAAATCCGTCTTTTTACGGACGTGGAAACAGCTAGACTAGTTTACTTCAGCTACTTCCATAGCATTATGTCTTACGGCATACTGCTGTGGGGGAACGCTGCAGACATTAACATAATATTTGTGCTGCAAAAGAGGGCTGTTCGTGCAATCTACAATGTGGGTCCCAAAGAGTCACTGCATTGTAAATTTAAGGAAATTAACATTATGACAGTGCCGTGTCAGTATATTTATGAAAACCTAATGTACGTCCACAAAAATATTGATAAATTTCCTAAGAATAGCGACAGGCACAATGTCAACACTAGAAATAGGAATAAACTAGCTGTACCTACTACTAGGCTCCATAAGGTTAATGTATCTTTTAAAGGGCAATGTATTGGCTTTTACAACAAAATACCGACTGAGTTACAAGAATTGTCTGTAAATAAATTTAAAAATGTTGTTAAAAATCACTTATGTAAAAAAGGTTACTACAAAATATCAGATTATGTAGAAGACAAGAAAGCTTGGGAAGGTATTTGCTCCAATTCTGTAAAAAATAACGTATAAAGCTGGAGGTTTCTAGTCGCCTCTTTGCCTCCAGCATCTAAAACATTGAGGTGACGGAATTCAAATTGAGTTCTATATTTCCCTGTACCTTATACATGTGTTAGTTTAAGATTTGACATCCTCCAAATGTTACCTATGTGTTTATTATAGAAATAAACTCTTTTTGAATTTTGAATTTTGAATTAAAATGCTTCTAAACTCAACATGTAATTAATTATTCTTCTTAACTTTATATGAGTAAGTGCCTATGTACAGGGTTCTACAGAAGGATGTACTAAGTAGTAATTTTACTTTCAACATAGTACCTGATCAGCTTATTACAAGCTGCTAAGTATGTCCCATTTTTTTTTTTCGTTTTTATGTGTATTGTGTCAATGGAGCGGCGCGCGACGCACGTTGACGCTCCGTCGACAGAGTCTCACTGTGTTACTGCAAAAAGGTCACACATAGTTTACCTTAAAACAAACGTCAAATCCTATATATTTTCGTTTTTAAACAATTGTTGAACAGGTTGTTTTTTTGTGGTAAGACCCTCATAGTTTTGTTTGTTAGCTGAAAGCAGGCGAACACCAAGCGTATGCTGAAGAATATGCGTGTATGAAGCTACGCCTCCGTGGACAGTGTGCTCCATCATCAGCAACGCCAAGAAACATAAATGAGGTCGCAAACGACAAGTTTATCATCCCGTCATCGAGAATCCCTAGTGCCACTACGTCGTCCTAACGGGACGAAGGGATTTTTGAGATAGAACTCCGATCCATACATCTAATACCGACCAACCAACTAACATATCTGTAGAAGAAATACTCTTAATAATAGTAAAACAACTATGAAGATCACAGAAAATTATGTAAAAAAGTTACTTAAGTGTTTGTAAATATTTTTCTGTAATCTGAGTAAAAGAATTCTTTAAGAATTCTAATTGAGGAAGAAAATCGAAAGGAAACGAGTCATGATTCATCATTGAGCAAAGATTTGGATACAAGTGTCATTGACTGGGATTTAAAAATGGGTCGGGAAAGAATCAAAGAAGGGAGAAGATGACAAAATAGTTTTAAAATCGTTTTAAGGTGAGTACTATAAAAGTGTTACTATAAAAATGTTACACATAGTTTAACCTCAAAAGAAACGGCAAATCCTATACCTACATTTTTGTCTTTAAACAAGTGTTGAACAGGAGTTTATTTTTTGTGGTAAGACCCATGTCTTATTTATTAAATAAGTAATTAAAAACTGGGAAATAATAAACCCATCATCAAGTTTGTACAATTTTAGCCTCAATTTTAATTATTCAGCGCTAAATTGAAAATACTGTCTTTAAAAGTTTTGTCGCTGATTTATTAATTGGTTACGTTAGACTTTTTTGTTGTTCGATTAAATACAGCCCATTAAAATTTCATGCATTTAGAAGATAATTAGTTGTCCTAATTCCAAAAATTAGTGACAAACTAACAAACACACAGCGTCACGCCTTTTCAAATACGAAATTCCAGAGGAACAGTAGCGTCCCCTTTTAACTAGTTACACCTTTTTACGGGAACACAGCTTTTATTAGTTCAAGGCGTGACATGGGGGCAGCCCATCGCCACAGCTACTGAGATTCATCACGATGTTGTAATTGTAATATTTTTTGTGCCACTGCTCTCGAGCTCGTGGCTGTGGAGGGAGAATAAAAATCCAGGACTTAGATGTTTACATGTGCGTGACGTCGCTGTTTCTGGTTCCCATGACACAGGGTGCGCTAGAGTGGGACCAGAACCATTGTAACTTTATGTTTCTATGTACAGTTTGTAACGGTCCAACGTTAAGAAGAAGGCAGCACACCCAATTTCCTAAAACTAATTTAAATATTTAAAAAACATAGGGATACCAAGAATTTTTCGTCAGGAATTTCCCATTCCGTCTACCGTACGTCATGTTTTTAATTCTGTCGCTGTAAATGATAACATTTACAAGATCTTATTTTCGTAAAATAAAGCTAAATAGTCTAACAACGTATCCAGAGAACAGTTTTGTTACTAATTTGTATGTTTTTTTTTTATTTCTACTATGGTTTTTTTTTCAAGTCATTTTGTAGGTTAGTAACAAAACTGTTACAGATGTTCTATTTCACGATATAAGTCTGACTTTGGTTGTTGTTAGCCGAGCGCTGACACAATGTGCATGTAAAAGTGGTCTCTGGAGCGATCAGCCAGAGACTACGTGCACATGCACCTAGGCAGACCGCTCCAGAGACTACGCACACTGACACAATGTTCATGTGCACGTAGTCTCTGGAGCGATCAGCCAGAGACTACGTGCACATGCACCTAGGCAGACCGATCCAGAGACTACGCACACTGACACAATGTTCATGTGCACGTAGTCTCTGGAGCGGTCAGCCAAAGACTACGTGCACATGCACATTGGCAGACCGCTCCAGAGACTAAGCACACTGACACAATGTGCATGTGCACGTAGTCTCTGGAGCGGTCAGCCAAAGACTACGTGCACATGCACATTGGCAGACCGCTCCAGAGACTACGCACACTGACACAAGGTGCATGTGCACGTAGTCTCTGGAGCGGTCAGCCAGAGACTACGTGCACACGCACATAGGCAGACCGCTCCAGAGACTACGCACACTGACACAATGTGCATGTATAGTGGTCTCTGGAGCGATCAGCCAGAGACTGACTACGTGCACATGCACATAGGCAGACCGCTCCAGAGACTACGCACACTGACACAATGTGCATGTAAAAGTGGTCTCTGGAGCGATCAGCCAGAGACTACGTGCACATGCACATAGGCAGACCGCTCCAGAGACTATGCACACTGACACAAGGTGCATGTGCACGTAGTCTCTGGAGCGGTCAGCCAGAGACTACGCTGACACAATGTGCATGTGCACGGCTAGCAACAACCAAAGTCAAACCTTCATCGTGAAGTAGAACTACTGTATCTAGAAACATTGATACAGTATTTAGCTTTATTTTCTAAAAGGTTCAAGCAGCGTCTGTTTGAAAACGGCATCGCCGCTCGTGGCTAAATAAAACCGATCCGCGAGAAGCAACTTCGCCCGCACTTCCTGCACGCGTGCTGAAAGTCTGCTGTGGCAGGAGATGCGGTCTCGTTGTGCGTTATCGCTCGTTTTTCGGCTAGTGTGCGAAACTAGGTGTTATCGTGGGTTTTACATCCCTCTGAGATAATCTTTCTCCACTCATCGCGGTCATCTGACTCTCCCATGAGTTGCGCTCCATGCCGAACGCAACCATGTCACGCTTCACACCATCCTTGAAGCGGAGGATAGGCCGCTCTACCTTACGCTTCGCAAACACCACTAGGCTCAGCATTAAAAACATGATAACAAACGGTAGACGGAATTGAAAATTTCTTGGTTACCCTATGTTTTTATAGAGAAATTAGTTTTAGGGAATGAGGTGAGCTTTCATTATTTATGGATCAACCTGTTTATGGTTTATGTTTTATGTTTATGTTCTCCTTTCCCTACAGCATGGGCCGACCCACGCGTGGCTCCGCTGGGTCCCCGACCCACGTGGCCTACTACATAGCCCTCGCTGGGGTGGTGTTGCTGCTGGTACTTCTCTGCTGCTACTTAGTCTACTTCTGTATACGAAAGATTGCAGGTTAGTCCAACATCATTTTAAAGACAAATAACCCGACTGAATTTTCTTTCAATAATAATAATACCTTGGACACTATTTACACATTGATCTAGTCCCAAACTATGATTCCCTGTATCTTGGGTACTAGACAACGATACACATACTTATATAGATAAATATTATACTTAGATAGATAAAAAACCATGACTAGGGTACAAACATTCGTTATCATCAAACAAATATTTGCCCCCACCGGAACTCGAATCCGGGACCCTTGGCTTCGTAGGCAGGGTCACTGCCGTCTCGGCCATTCGAGTCGTCAACGGAGGTAATATAAAAGGAGGTAATACCCGTCATGTGTATAGTTTGTCAGACAGGAAAGAACCGTCAATTTTCTTAGGAAAAGTGTTGTAGATATCTTATTATATGTCTGTGTTCTAGATCTTTTTCGTTGATATGATGGCTGTGTTTGATATTTTTGGAAGTTTATGATGTGTAGTATGTAGGTATATTTGAGTATCTTGCGTGCTCATATAATCTGGCCTTCAGAATGAAGTAGATCGAGCCATACGCCAAACCCCCGGCTCAACCAGAGCAACTTTATTTTTGGGTTGTGGGCCGAGCGGTCGAACGATTTGTGTTGTTGAAATGAAGAATTAAGTTGCTGTCATCAAATTTGATGATTTGAGTTGCTCAGAAAGATCAGGTACTTAAAATATGACTACCATCAATGGCAATCGTTTTAAATGACAGCTCCTGACACTAAATAATCGCGCGATATCCAAAGTCAGCTAATTTGAAGTAAACAATCATCCTTAAACATCAATTAAAAAGCCTTCTTGACGGCTACCGAAGCGGACGAATTGTACAGTTACTAGATTGGCCAAAAATTCCCTTGTCCGTCTGTCAGTCTGTTCTCGCCTACAGGTCGCATTTGTCGATTGATTTTGGCGAAAATTTGCACACAAGTGCCTTGATTTTATTTAAACTTCCAAGTCGATCGCGATTTCTGACTGGGAGGAAAATAGGGTTGAAAAGGGGGGAAACTTGCTGTATCGTTATTTATCGACGGATTTAGATCAAATTTGAGAGGCACACTAAGTACTACACAACAGAGGGAGGGGGAAGCACTTCGGGCATTGTCGACCCCCTGTAACTATGTTGTAGATATGCTAGACACCTGAGTTTTCAGTGACTTATAAGGCCACAATTTAAATAAGCAAATTCCCAAAATTCAGTCGATTTTAACCAAAGGATTGGAAACGATAGCCGTTTTAAAGTCCCGTAATTTTGTCACAGACTGAGTCATCACATCATCGATCATCAAAATTCTAACGTACTTCTAGCAGACCTATAAGCTTGAAATTTTAAACAAGCGAGATCCACTGATCTCACAGAACCCTATTTACGTATTTTTTAGAACAGGCAATTCGAAATCTACCAATCACATCACTACATGTAGGTAAAGTAGTAATGCTATTAATTGATTTTTAAATTTGACTGGTGTTGCGATTACTAGCAGAAACACGTACGTAATATCCGCCAAAAAGTTAACTTGGCAACTCTCTCTGATGACTTCATAGCCCCTTACTGCAAAGATAACTTTGGCAGGTAGTAAAGAAGATTAAAAGATACTGTTTTGTGATATCACCCAAATTTAATTTCGCAGAGTTCTCAGAAAATGACTCTTTGACGCAGCCGATGACGTCAGCATCACAGAGCCGGCAGAGCTATCCCATCCAACCTGGTGAGCTATAGTTACTAGCAAATACATTGCTTCTGGCCCCACACTTGGATTCCCTGTATCGTAGGAACCAGAAAAAGCACGTCACACACATAAACATCCAAGGCTTGGGTTTGTTTTTGTTTATTCCTCCCAAGCCCGGATTTGAACTCGGGACCCCTGGTTTGGGAGGCAGAGTCTCAAACCTTCTATTACAGCATCCTTCAATATCATCAACTAACTAATATCTAAACTATATTTCGTAGCCATATCATAAAATTGATAATTTCATGATCTGGCCGACGATTTCATTTAATGGTCCGAAAGGGTTAAATTTGATGAAACCATTAATGTTTTTGATGATATATATGTCAAACTAACACGAAGACTATTATTTAATTATCAAACACAAATAGTACGTGCCCAACCCAAGCACTATCCTTCAAACCATGCAGACAAGAAGCAGAAAATTTAAAAAATATTTGAAATGAAATAAATTCATGATGAAAAAAATGGCCTTGAAACGGCAACCATACAGAATAACAAGAATCTCCTAACTGTAAGAGCTACGGGGAAAAAATGTTGGTTAACAGCCAGACCTCCAAGATTCCCGAGTAGAAATCCAGCATCTACGTTACCTTCTGGCAAATGCGCTACAATGTTGTGCCAAACAACAGAATGAGTTAGCCGAACTCAGAGCCGCAATGTCTGAGTTAGTTCAGCTACAACGCCAGAACGCGGGATTGGTGGGCTTTCTAATTGAGGACGTGGTGAATGAGACCAGCAAGGAGGACGAGCCCACATCACAAACTCTGGTCTTGACCCCCATCAACGTGAGTGTTGCAGCGTCCACCGCTGTCCCGACCAAGAAACAACGTCGCCGTCGTCGACGCTGTCGCGCGTGTCGCGCTGCGTGCAGAGGCGTGTGTCATGCTGCAAGCTGCCCCGAGGGCCGCGCCGCTCGCCGTTACGTGCGTTGCGAAGCTTGCTACCGCGTATGCCGAGCCACCCACCGGCACGTGCATCGCACCGTACACCAACACGTGTGTCCCGCCACTCACTTCCACTCGTGTACCGCCAACTACCAAAATAAATGCTCAGCGGAAAACTCTATGTTTTCCGACAAATTAGGTGCATGATTTGGACCTCTACTACCAGCTTAACCAAAAAGCAACGAACATTTGCTGTCCAAATAGTTCATTTGTAGATCTTGTGAAGATAATAAGTCGTGATATCTATGATGGGTGCAGCACTATTGTAATTATGGTAGGAAATCATTCAAACATTAGTCGGAATGATTTATTTCGACACGAATAATTTTATTCATAAATTTACTCTGACTCAGGATACGTTTGTACCTGTCTAATAAATATAGAAAATTAGTGGCTACATTGTTAGCTTATATTATATGCGACGCAGCTATAGTTGGTTTAACCAAGTTCAACTTGACATCAGCTGTTTTTGTTGAACAGACTAATCAGAAACCTGCTTATTTTAAGAGTAATATGACATGCACTCCTATTGGGAATTCACCGATTAATAATACTTTGCATGGAACATTTTAATCTGTTCCAAGTTGTTCAGGCTTCTCGGCACCTAATGACCTCGTAGGGGCCCATCAGCTACGAGGTAGCGTAGCGATCAGTTGCCAAGAAGTGTGAACGTCGGCGTTTCACCGAGCTAAAATGATTGGGTTCGATCTAACCTGGTCTGTGCTTCGGTCCCGTCAACCTCCTGTCTTTCTGCAAGGCCCGGGTGCACCCTAGGCTCTTCTTGGTAGACAGGTTCTTCAGCCAACCTCCTGTGTGACTGGCGGGCCAGCCTCGATCAGCACAGTGTTCCAACACAGGTTATGTTACGTGGTAAAAAACCAATCGGCCACGTAAATGCGAACTTTATCTGGTTCGGGGAACCACAACACACTCAGCTATATAGACAATCCTGAGGGAACCTCGAATACATTCCAGATGGACTGCGATTTAATTTCAATACCCTATCCAAAACGCGTTTACATTGCGAGGGCTTTCGTCTGTCAGTTGTCAAAAACTGCAAGGTTGGCAGCAACGTCAAATTCAAAATGGCCGTTCCGAAACCATCGATCGAATATCGATTTGGAATCGAACACAAGTCATTTAAATTAGTTCATAAGACAATAGAGGAAATCTCTAGCATACAAGAGCCAATAAATATGTTAAAGGGTTAGCCCCACTTAACCGCAACGTTTGGAATTCGTAAAAGTAGAGTTATCTTGTTTATTATTTATTACTACATGGAAAACCAACAGCGAAACATATTTGTAGAAATAATAATAAAACCCTATAGCCAAACTATAACTTAGCGTACATTACGCACAGTAACCAATCGCGCACTAATAGAAAGCATGACAATCGGAATATACAAGAATAAGGTAGTAAATAAATTAGAAAATATAAACTCTAGTAACCAGAGCCAACACATGAACTATCATACATGAAGAATCTTGTTAGTTTAGATTTTATTGCTTGTATGCTATCACCAAATATGTATATATCTAAATTAACTACAATTTTGTTTAAGCTCCTGCCTGCTCTGCACAAAAAAATATTCTTTCTATAATTAGTGGAAACATGAAACATGCTAATAGGATGAAAATGGCGGAAATTTCTTATGGTAGTATTAAAAGAAACTTTACCAAGTAAATTAGGACAGTCAACATTGCTTTAAAATATTTAACAAGTATAATACATCAGCAATTTCACGAATATGCGTCGGTATCAACAAGGGGTATCAGGGTTAAATAATTAGATGAACTATAATTTATATGCATTTTATAGCAAAGAAATTTCATGAATTTGGATTGTAATCGCTCAATTTTATCGATGTAAATTTTATATTGGGGATTCCAAATCTGAGATCCGTATTCCAACTTGCTTCTCACATACACAACACAAAATTTTCAGCGTCTTGATAAGTGTAAAACAAACCGAATGACGCATTATAAATCCAAATGACTTAGAAGCTTTACTTATAATATTATTGACATGTTCATTAAAAATAAGCTTCGAGTCGTGAAAAACCGCTAGGTCTCTTGTGCTGGTTAGTTTCTGAATAAAGTTACCTTTCAATGAATACGAAGTAGGTATTTTATTTTATTTTCGAGAAAAAGTTACAGTAAAACATTTTGAAGGATTTATTTTGTATGACCTTTATGAACATTAAACAACTCTGATCAAAAATTTCATGACTCTGTTAACAAATATTCCAAAACTATCAAGTTGGTTTGTAGAACTGCAAAAACTTTACACAATAATAGAAAAGTTCAAAATTCAAATAAAAGAATGAAAACAGTTTGGCAAATAATAAACCGTGAAACTGGCAAAGTTATATCAAGGGATAATTATTTCTGCCTTAAGATAGGTGATTATGTTGTTAAATCCAATGCTGAGGTTGCTCGAGCTTTCGAAACATTCTTCACCAATGTACCCGTACTCACAACAGATCTTCTAAATTCATCTCCATATGAAGCAGAGACTTTATTAAAAAACTTCACTAGTGTCAGTAATATATATTTAAAATTTAATTATGTTTATCCCTAGGACATTGTTAAAACGTTTAGATTACTTCACTTAAAAACTACTGAAGATCTGTGGGGTATATCAGTCAAAGTAATTAGTTCAGTAATTCTAGTTATAGTCCCACACTTAGCTTATATATTCAATAAATGTGTTGACGATGGAGCTCTCCCAGACCTCATAAAATACATAAACTGATACCTCTGTTCAAGTCGTGAGATAAGGGTGATACTTTAAATTTCATACCAATATCTGTTCTTCCAGCAATAAGAAAAATAATTGAAAACATTATACTCCATCAAATGCTCTCACACTTTAACCTTACAAAACAGCTCCACGCCAAACAATACGGTTTCACTAGGGGTAAATCGACTACGGATGCAGGTATTACCCTTATATCTTATTTTTATTCTGCTTGGGACGCCGCACGGGATGCTATCGGAGTTATTCGCGATCTGCCGAAAGCATCTGATTGTGTTGATCATAATACGCAATCAATGAAATTAAATCATTATGGAGTTAGCAGAAGCAGAAGAATTCAAAAGGCATACGTCAACAGCGTTAAATCTGATGGATAGGGTGTAAAAATTGGCATTCCACAAGGTTACACATTAGGCCCATTCTTATTCCTTGTATATATTAACAATCTGCCTTTCACAATGGAGAAATTGACTGGCATTGTGTTGTTTGCTGATGATACTTCAATAGTATTCAAAATTATTTTGATGACGTTAATGGTGTATTGTCTTTAATCTAGAATTGGTTCACAGTTAATAATTTATTGTTAAACGCTGGTAAAACCAAGTGTATCAAATTCTCACTTCCAAATGTCAGGCAAGTTGAGAACAGTTTAGTGTTAGACAGCAACGTGTTAGAATTAGTAAATGATACGAAGTTTCTTGGAATAACCATTGATAGCAAATTACAGTGGGGACCCCATATAGATTAATTAGCTGGTAAATTAAGTTTCGCGGCTTACGCTTTTAGGAACATCAAATAAAACACGAATGTGGCTACATCTAGGCTGCATATTTTAGTTACTTTTATAGTGTCATGTCCTATGGTATCTTCTTGTGAGGGAAAGCAGCGGATATACAAACTATTTTTATTTTACAGAAAAGAGCTATTTGAGCAATTTATTCCTTAAGAGAGGTTTTAACAAAAATATGAGATACTTACTGCAGCTAGTCAATTTATTTTAGAAAATATAATGTATGTACGCAAGAACCTTACAACATTTTCCAAACTTAGCGATAGATAGCTGTAATGTTTACCTAAGAAATAATCACAGACTAGTTGCGCGAAGGTTAGCAATTCCTTCAAGGGTCAGTGCTACTACAACACTACTACTACAATAAGATACCTCTGGAGATTTTGAAATTGCCATTTGAGCAATTTAAAATGCATGTTAAAGCGACTTTGTCGAGTTAAAGATATCACAATGTTCAAGATAACTTAATCTGGCTCAACACAGACCTGTAAATGATTTTGTAATGATGTATTTCTGCTTATTAATAGTAATAATTAAGATTGTAATAATTGTATTAGTTAAGCATAACCATTTTTAAAAGAGATCTAAAAATCAATCTGTGTGAGTTTCTACGTAGTCTTCCACAGTGGTCCAATGTAGAGAAGAGGCAAAAAATTACGTTTGCTAAGTATATGTAAATATCTAGGTACAGTAATAATGAGTTTTGACTTCTATGATCAATAGTCAATAGTCAATAGTCAAAGTAATTTATTACTGTAGATATTTACATATACTTAGCAAACGTCATTTTTTGCCTCTTCTCTACATTGGACCACTGTGAGAGAAGAAGGGCGTAGAAACTCCCACAGATTTATTTTTAGATCTCTTTTAAAAATAGGTTGTGCTTAACTAATACAAATATGAAAAATTTAATTGTTATGATTAATAAGCAGGAATAAATAATTACAAAATTATTAACAGCAAGGTCTGTTTTGAGCCAGATTAACCCCATACAGTCCTGTCATTTAATAATAATAATAATAATCGTTTATTCTCAGGCAACATGACCCATAGTTATAAAATAGTCACAAAAATAACAATAATTTAGGCTAAACTAAAATAAAATAAATAAAAATATGAAACGTTACTTTTGGTTCCCACTGTGATGCACAGATAACCAATACGCGAAAAAATTACTTTTCATACAACTGGCAATATTCGTCATAATTCCATTTTTAGATTCCCGTAATCGAGTGCAAAAGGCGGCGATACGAGATCTGAGGATCGCGAAGAAGTCGGGGACTCTGGCCTCCGCGAACATGGTCGATGCGCTACAAAAACGAGGTTTTCTAAGCAATGTGCTATACGATCGTTTTGTAAAGCTTCTCCAAAGATGGCAGGTGTGTAAATTTTGACAATAGGCCTTAAATAACGTTATTTTCACTTCCTCGTTGCATTTAGAAAACCTGCGCGCGAGCATATTGCACCGTACTGCCAGAGCCCTGCGCTCCCTCTCGATATCCTCATCGTCAGTGAGATGTTCAGTCAAAATATGTCCTAGGTAATTAAAGCTCTTTACAACCTGCACCGGCGACCCGTTCAAATATAACGAAGGTATCCTCTCCGGACCCCTTCCTGATCGAAACACAACCATTTCTGTCTTTTTGACATTATATTTTAGACCATGTGTTTCGGCATATCGAACACAGATGTCTAAAAGCTGTCTAAGACCGCTAATTGAGGGGCTGAGGAGCACCATATCGTCTGCATAACTTAAGTTATTCATACATACGTTACCAATATGGCATTCGATTCTGGTGCTCCTCAGCTCCACAATCAGATCGTTTATATACAAGTTGAAAAGGTCCGGAGAGGTCAAACCACCTTGACGTACGCCACAGTCTAACCTGTAGTCGCTAGACAAAGTGACGCCCCACCTCACATTGTTCGTCTGGTTTTCGTACCAGTATTTCAACATATTCACCACATCCGCGTTAACCTTTGCTAAATTGAGTTTTTCCCAAAGTAAATTGTAATTTACAAGGTCAAAAAATCGGCTCAGGTCTAGAAAGCATGCATATACTGAGGTTTCTCGTTCTGTATAATATCTGACCGTGTGCTTAAAGCTGAATATGGCTGAATCCGTCGAAAGACCGGGACGAAAACCAAACTGCGCATCATCAATATCTAACCCATTCGCCAGTACAGGTTGCAAGAGCCGCTCGAATATCTTGCCGACTATGGTACCCAGAGATATCGGCCTATAGTTGTTAATATTTGACAAGTCACCAGTTTTATTTTTGGGGACTGGAACCACCACAGTTCTCATAAGGTTATCCGGTAAACAACTATACCTAGCACAAGCATTAAACAGCTCCGCCAATACTCGAAACATTTTGTCACCGGCGTAGAGGATGTGTTCCACGCTGAGTGCGTCGATGCCGGGCGACTTACCGCGCCGCATGCGCCGCACCACGTCCGCAACGTCACGCGCCGTGTGGACAAGGCGCGGCGCTGACGATGGCTCACTCGCCGTGGCGGCACCGTGCGGTGACGCGTCGGGCGCATCCCCCATACCGGCCGGCGGTAACACTTTAAAATGATCAGCAAACTTATTTGCTATATCCCTAGAGTCATGTTTCTCATCTATGGACATTGGCGTACTGGTTTTATAATTTAACTTCTTGGTTGCATTCCAAAATTTACAGAAGTTTTTCTCTTTTCTACTCACCGCTAATACATTCATTTTTATAACTTCTTCATTAGTCTGACACCATTTAAATTTTCGTTTAAATTCTTTTCTACTATTACACATGTTATCATATACCTCACCTGAGCTAGGTTTATTAAACAACAACCATAGTTTGTAATACATTCTAGCATTCTGATGACTATTTTGAACGTGGTAGTTCTACTACTACTAGTAGAATTACTGCAACATCTGCTACCTGCATTGACAATATATTTACTAACATTACGCCCATTTTCAAATCGGTCATCAATAAATTAACCTCTGATCACTCTGGTCAGATAGGTATATTCAATATTAAAATAAAAAAGGACCAAAAAGAGGATATTACATGTGTGCCCGTTAGTGACACTCGGCTTGAACACTACAGGAATAATATTTTAGATAAACTATGGGAAATACCATACAGTGACGATCCAAATTTGTTGTACAACTCAGTATTTAACCTTGTCAAAAATGAATATGATACGGTATTTAAATCAAAAACTATAAAAGTTAATAACAAAGCTTTGTTTAGTGATTGGGCGACAGTTGGAATTCATAGGAGCAGACGAAGATTATATGAACTCTATGAAGAGAAATCATATAACAAAAATACGGCCTTTCTAGATTATGTTCGTAGTTATTCAAAAATGTTTAAACGCGTTTGTGCCGTAGCTAAATCTAATTTCATTAAAAACAAAATTGAATCTAGTAGCAATGTAATGAAAACGACTTGGCAAATTATAAACAGAGAGACTGGAAAGGCCAAAGCTACACATAATAACTTCAAGCTTAAGATAGATAATCAATTGCTAAGTACAGACCTAGAAGTAGCAAAAGCTTTCGAAAATTTCTTTACGGACATTCCAGTTTCAACAACCAAGTCTTTAAATTCATCTCCCGCTGCTGCTGAATCTATACTTAAACAAAACTTTGAGGAATGTAAAACAGATTTTAAATTTAGGCACGTAAATAATGAAGACATTGTAAAAGCGTTTAAATCCCTGGAAATGAAAAAGACAGCTGACGCCCATGGTCTATCAGTAAAAATTATTAGTTCCATTGTAGATTGTATTGCACCTCACCTTTGTTGTATATTTAATCAATGTATAGATAGTGGTGTGTTTCCTGACTTGATGAAACTAAGTAAAGTTATACCTTTATTCAAAGCTGGTAGTACATCAGACCCCACCAATTTTAGACCCATATCGATACTACCAACGCTTAGCAAAATATTTGAAAAACTTATACTTAATCAATTGCAAAGTCATTTTTATCTCAATAATTTAATTCATATTGCTAAGTTTGGTTTCACAAAGGGTCGTTCAACAGCCGATGCTGGTGTTGAACTAATCAACAATATTTTTGATGCCTGGGAAGACGCAATGGATGCAATAGGTGTCTTCTGCGATCTATCCAAGGCTTTTGATTGCGTCCATCATGACACTCTTGTCAGGAAATTACGCCATTATGGTGTAAAAGATCAGGCACTTGGCCTTCTGGAGTCATATCTAACAGATAGGGTTCAGATGGTCGATGTTAATGGGAAAAGATCACCTGGGTCTTCAATAAGTATGGGCGTACCGCAAGGTTCAATTCTTGGTCCTTTCTTGTTTTTAGTATATATTAATGATTTACCTTACCTTGTTAAAGCAAAACATGGGTTAGTATTGTTTGCCGATGATACTTCTTTGATATTTAAAGTTAAAAGACAGCAATCAAATTATGACGAGGTAAACAATGCTATCTCTAGTATAGTGAACTGGTTTACTGTTAACAATTTATTACTTAATGAAAAGAAAACTAAATGTATTAAATTCGTGTTACCCAATGTGAACCCGGTAACTACAGACATATTTATAAAAGGACAGAGATTGGACCTTGTGCAGTCGACTGACTTTTTGGGCATTACTTTAGACGCCAAACTACAATGGGATCCTCATATAAATAAATTGTCGAACAGACTGAGTTCGGCAGCGTTCGCAGTTAAAAAAATTAGAGCTCTTACCGACGTAGACACCGCTAGACTAGTCTACTTTAGTTACTTTCATAGTCTAATGACCTATGGTATTTTATTGTGGGGTCACGCTGCGAATGCTAATAGTATATTTATTCTGCAGAAACGGGCTGTTCGTGCAATTTATAGATTAGGGCCTAGAGTGTCACTGAGGGAAAAGTTTAAAGAAATCAATATTCTGACATTTGTGTCTCAATATATCTATGACAATCTTGTGTATGTAAAAAGAAATATAACTAATTTTCAGAAGTACAGTGATATACACAATTTTAATACTAGAAATAAAGACAAGTTGGTTGCTTATGTAAGCCGACTACATAAAATTAGTAATTCTTTTAAAGGCAATTGTATACGCTATTACAATAAGGTCCCTACTGATATTAAAAACTTACCTTTAGACAAGTTTAAAATAATAATAAAACAGAAATTGTATAAAAAAGGTTACTACAGGATATCTGATTACTTAGAGGACAGATGTCCATGGGAATAGATTGTTTGAGTAACAGGCTGTTTCGATATATAATTAGCATTCATTTTGTAATTTGACAATATTTTATTTAAAAAAGGAAACGCAAAAGATGCGACGACTGTGGAGTTTCTTCGGTGAGCTCTTCTCCACAGATTCCGCCATTGGGTTAGTGAACTCACCCAAAAAAATGTTATGACGGATCTAAGTGATGTAACAACATCCTATGGAAATAAATGATTTTTGATTTGATTTTGATTTGATTTGATTTGTTCCAGCCCAGCACATTTCTGTGCTTTTTATTTGCATCACAGTGGGAACCAAGACTAGAAATGGCAGCAGTTTGTATAATATTAACAATGTCATTATAAAACTTATTTATAAATTGTAAAGGTTCAAAAATATCACAGTTAAAATTAGTCATAGATGTCAGTCTCTTCAGGTTATTATTACATAACATTCCATAATTAGCAATCTGTTCGTTATCTCTATTACCCCAGCGAATCTTATTGTTTACAGAGGTGCTTACATTTAATCGCTTAGGTACTAATTTTCCCTGCAAGTCACACGTAACAAAAAGGGGTTAGTGGTCTGACCACCTAATATCATAGTGAACAGTCACATTAGTGATGGTATCCCATGCAGCCTGAGTTGTCACACAGTGATCTAACCATCTGTGTGTGCCGTGCGCTGCACTTATAAATGTGAATGTATCCGAGTCGATCCCCAACTTATTAATATCTGCACAAAGCATATTGCGTTCCGCACAGAACGTCAATAACTCGTCACAAAATTGTTCACCCGGGTGTGCGTTCCAATCTCCTAGGATGTAAGCAGCCTCGAGACCTGCATCATTCACCAGGGCATATATATGTCATGGGGACTATTGAATAGTTTTCTCTGATTTAGTTCACAAACTGCAGCAACTTGGAAATTTTTCACGCGACTCACGGCTTGACCTGTTGCAAATAATTTACTGCCCAGATGTACGACAGCCTTTTCTACTGTAGTTCCTTGCAATTCAATGATTAGGGGTTTTTAAAATTTTTGAATATATATCCATTTATTCGTTTGTGTTTCAGTGGTTCGTGAAAGCGCCACATCCATGGCGAAAATCTGCAAGCAGCTACCACCATCCAACAAAGACATCGTCTTTCCAACGTCAACATCACCAGAAACCCAACTTGCCAACGTTGGCACACCGTTGTCGGTTCCCCGGATAGTGGCAAGAGTTAGGCCAACGATAGACTGCGCTGGGCAGGATATTCGAGGGGTAGATAGAAAAGTATCAGCATTTAGTGGCAATAATCATATAGCAGCTGCCAGATAGATGTTTAGTACATAATAATTGTTCTGGCCCTCGCTAACTTAAGCAGGTAGCTGTCATTGTTGCACAACTTTTGTCTAAAATTGTGTTTGAAAAAAAAATTGTTGGCAATTACCTAGTGCTTATTAGCTCTGACCTCCCAGACAAAGTTACAGTGAACGCTTGATGACAACACAAAATGTATGCGATTCCACATTTGGCAACAAAATTGATCACGAGACTTTCCACGGCAAATATCAAATCGCATGTTGCTGTGTCTTCTGCAATACAAACTTAGTAAAGTCCAACCTATTAACTATTCACTAAAATTTTAAAGCCCACAAATCCATCGATACCTATTTTGTTAAAATCTGTTAAGCCGTTTGGGCTGTGGCGGGTTTTTACATGTTCTACCCCATATCTCCCCATATTTTTTTCCAAAAACTGAATTCACAAAGACTACCATATAATTATCAAACCTGCTCACTAAACTTCACGAGAATCAGATAAGAAATGCGACCTAGAGAAGAGGGAACCGAGAAGCCGGAGAGAAATCACAGACATTTTTGCCCCAGCTGAAACAAAGACGCATCGCTGGTTCGGTCTGAAAATAACTAAGTCTAGGAGGCCTATGAAAAGAGCTTAAGGACATTAAACTTCACCCACAAAATAGCAATATTGAGTTAATTTGTGTAGTTTGGTTGAACTGAGCTTGTCTGAACTTTACTGCCAAAAATAGCGACTAAATAATAACATTATATCTTCTGTCTATATTCAGATGTAGTTCGATAGAAAAATGTGGCTATCTATGTTCCTAGATATGTCTCAGTTAGTTGGTTAAATCAAACACTTAACTAACTCTCTAGACGTTAATTAAATAGCGACGTTTAACCAAGTCATTAAAATTCCGACAGACAAGTGAGTGATCGAAATGTTTAACGAGTTGTCTAAACGTTCCTAGGCAACAAGACATATACAATATAAATAGTTTTTTATGCGTACTTAAGTTTATGTTTTAAATATATTTTGTTGTTCTTACATGTTCAACCAAACACAAAGGACAAAGGGGGCTTCGCTTAGATCAACCCCTTTACCCTTCACCTAAGCTACCGCAATGTTTTGCCCTGATATAAGCTGTGCAAATCAGCTGTTGTCGTGACGCCATCTTGTTTTCCAAGACTTTCGGTAAGACAGATTGTTAAACGTTTTCGACGATGCTTTATTTAAATCAAAATGCTAGTGACTTGTTAAACGTCCGTATTTAATTAATGGTCTAGAGAGTTAGTTAAGTGTCTCATTTAACCAACCAACTGTGACAGATATTTTGATGATAAAATATTGTGTATTTAGTTAGAATTAAGTATGGAGTAAAATTCTAGTTAAAATATTCTATAACATATAACCTATTTTTGTCTATTTACTCGTAGCTTTTGTAACGGAAAATACAAATGACTAACTACCTGCCATTTCATATTTATGCTATTGGTGTGCCTATACTCAATAAATTTATATAAAATCACAGATACTATGATACTATGTTGTACGCGATGTACATAGAGTACCCCGCAATTCGTATTTGTGTGTACTTATTGCGGGGAGCAGCGTGGACTGTAGATTTTCTTATTAGGTTGATGGCGAAGAGGGCTCGAATGATAACGCAATTTCTTCAATATTTGCAGGCGGAGAGGCGAGGGGGAGGCCTTGGTGCTTCTTCTGCTGTAGCTCGATCGGGAATGAATTTTCGGCGGCACGCGCGCGCCTTTTATTGGACCGCCTGAGAGTAGTTTTGTTTACCTCAGACCCCGCGCCGCACACCGCCCCCTTCCTCGCCCCTCCTTCCCCGCTAGGCTTTATTTCTAATTAAAATGGTTTTATTTTACATTTATTGTCTTAAATCTATGCTTATTCAATACCTTAAGTCTCTAAATATCCTTTTACATAATGATTTGGGTGACCGCGGGCTTTCTAATAAGGGTTTTGTATTATTTTGGCCGGCCCGCGGTCCCCCGCCTCACCGAGGTATTAAATATAGGTGCCTGCGCGCCTCGAGTCGCTTCAATCGGAGCTCGGTTCGCACAGGCTACACATCAAAAAACAACCAATAAAATATCTTTATCCTCATAACATACTTAAATCTAATAGAATATGAACACAAAACATAAGTTGCTTAACTAGGTTTTCCTTAACTCTAATGTCCTACAAATACTATCTTTATTTATTTATTTTAACAATATATTTACAGTAATCATTTAAACAGTGACGTCGCTTTCGTCGTTAACATTTCTCCCGCCGTCGCCTTGCGAATCTACTGGTAGAACGACGATCTTCTTGGTCGGTCGCCGCAGGATTTGGCCGTTGCTGGTGGCCACGTCGACGACTCGCACCACGCCGTCCTTGCCCGGGAACGTCCTCGTCACTCGACCCCGCGGCCATGTGTTGCGGGGGAGGTTGGAGTCGCAGATGATGACCACGTCACCGACGGCCGGGGGTGTCCCTTTATTGTGTGGCTCCCGCCGATGTTGGAGTAAGGGCGCATACTCGCGCACCCAGCGGCGCCAGAAGGTGTCGGCGAGCTGCTGCGCGCGCCGCCAGTGTTGACGGGCGTTGGCGTCGCTGTCGGTGAACGTGCCGGGCGCTAGTGAGTAGCAGTCCGGTCCGAGCAGGATCATATTGGGTGTCAGCGCCGGAGGGTCCTCTGGGTTCACGGGCACGTAGGTGAGGGGGCGGGAGTTCACTGTGGCCTCCGCTTCCGCCAGCAGCGTTTGCAGTGTCTCGTCGCTGGGGTGTTTCTCGTGCAGCGTGGCCTTCATCGCCTCCTTCACGGTGCGGACCATACGCTCCCACGCCCCTGCCATGAAAGGGGCAGAGGGGGGCAGGAAGCGCCAGTTGATGCGGCGGGCGTGAGCGGCGTCCTTCATTGCCTCCGCCAGCTCGCGGCAGGAACCCCGGAAGGCTGTCGCGTTGTCACTCCATAGTTCTGTGGGGCACCCGCGCCGTGCGATGAAACGGCGCAGTGCGTTGATGGCAGAGTCGGTACTGAGCGAGGTCACCACTTCGAGATTGTAGATGACGGAACAAGGAAAACACGTAATTTCGATTTGTACAATGGCCAAAACTATGGTGCGAGCGAGTAGCCAACGACGTGGCGAATAGGAGATTTGGAAAATCACTGTCAATCTACCGGTTTGTATACGTGCGTACTGCGCAAGACTTGGGCTAGCTCCCCACCAACGTTTTTATTAGCTTTAATATCTATATGTTGCACGAGATGGCGTTACAAGTACTAAAAGTAAAACTAACTAAGTAAAAACTAGCCTACACATTTTAATCTAAATATTTGCGTCGCCTACAATCCCACCCCCTTAGTGATGACTAGCCATCGCGAGCTAACTCTGGTGCAAGCAGGGCGACGCGTGTGACTGGGCGCCGCAGGATGCCCGTGCGAGTGCGCACGTCCACCATGCGTATGCGACCATCGCTCCCGGGGAGGGTCGCACTCACTACTCCGTGTCGCCATGAGCCACGGTCCAAGTTAGGTTCGACTAAGAGAACGAAATCTCCTACCTGTAAGGAACGATTTTCGCGCGTCCATTTCTGCCGTGGAAGAAGTGTTGGCAAATATTCCTTAAGCCAACGAGACCAAAACATATCTGTCAGACGTTGTGCTATCCGCCACTGCCGCTTGAGCTGAAGGTCTTCGTTATCGTACTTTCCGAACGCTGCTCCATTTGATGACGTGCCAATTAAAAAATGATTTGGCGTCAAGGCCTCGGGGGAATTTGGGTCCGTAGACACATACGTGATTGGGCGACTGTTTACAAGCGCTTCCACCTCGGCTAGCAAGGTTGCTAGCGTCTCTGGACGAGGTGCGCGTTCCTTTAGAACAGTTTTCAGGGCTGTTTTCACCATGCGCACCATACGCTCCCACGCTCCACCCATTTCTGGAGCACCTGGTGGAATAAAGCGCCACTCAATGCCTCTGACAAGCCCAGCTTGGCGAAGTGTATCGATATCAAGCTCAGAGATGCTGCGCTTCAATTCCAGGTCTGCTCCTCGTAGGTTCGTCCCATTGTCGGAGTAAATCGTAGTGGGAACTCCTCTGCGAGCTATCATCCGTCTTAAACCCATGATGGTGGAGTCAGTGGTAAGACTTTCGGTAAGTTCAACATGAATGGCACGAACCGTCAAACAAGTAAATAACATGCCGTAGCGTTTTTGTCTACCACGACCTACTGTGACTTCCATTGGGCCAAAGAAGTCAATTCCTGTAAAAGAGAATGGCCTTCGGTTGTGCTGCAGTCGAGCAGGAGGCAGATCACCCATTCGTTGCGCCTGCGGTGTCGCGCGTCGATATCTACAAAATAGACAATGTGCTGCAACCGCGCGTACCGTAGGACGCAGGTTCAAGATCCAGTAGCGCTGCCTTAGTTCATTTACCACCAACTCTTGAGCTCCATGTAGTGCTCGACGGTGGTAGTGCTCCACAAGCAGCCTGGTGATTTTGTGTTTTCCATCAAGAATCACCGGTCTCTTGACAGACTCTTCGACTCCTACAGTCTTGTCGATACGGCCTCCTACATGTAGTAAGCCCGCGTCGTCAAGATAAGGTGTCAATGGTAGCAGTCTGCTTTCTCTAGGTAACGGCACATTTTGTTTCAAACATTCGAAATCTGTGATAAAAGAATCATGTTGACATTTTTTGATCACCAGATGCTCTGCCGACTGCAACAACTCGCTGTCAATGCGATTGCATTGCCGTCGACATTTTTTAATAAACAACAATACCCGTGCAGTGGTCATTAGCAATCTAATCCACGAAGAGAAGTTGTTTTCGTTAGGTACCGGTAGTGTACTAGTACAATCAGCTGAAGATAGGACACTAACAAACTTACGTTCGCAAATTGCCTCTTCGAGTGGTTCAAAACTTTTAAGATCCTTAGGCCACTCAACTTCCCGCCGGCGTAAGAAGTTAGGCCCCTGGAACCATACATCGTCGTAGTTGTCGTGAGTCGCCACGTCAGCTACATTCTGAGAGGAGGGCACGTGCCGCCACTCTGACGCAGTTGTCAACTCATCTAATTCACCGAGTCGGTGAGCAACGTACGGGTAATAATCCCTAGGGTCGCTTCGTATCCACTGAAGTACGGTATTGGAATCTGTCCAGAAATACCTTTTACTTGCTTTTATATCCTTGTGCTCGCTTTGTACAGTAGCAGCGAGACGAGCTGCAAGTACGGAACCCTGAAGTTCAAGTCTCGGTATCGAAACCGGACGAAGAGGGGTCACTCGGCTTTTGCTTGCCACGAAACATACATTGACGGTTCCGTCAGAGCGTGTGAAACGCCAATAAATGACAGCAGCATATGCTTTACTACTTGTTCAGGCCTCTCGGCACCCAATGACCTCGCAGGGGCCCATAGCTACGAGGTAGCGTAGCGATCGGATGCCAAGAAGCAAGAACGTCGGCGATTCACCGAGCTAAAGTAAATAGATTCTATCTGACCTGGTCTGTGCTTCGTTCCCGTCAAACACCTGTCTCTCTGCAAGGCCTGGGTGCACCCTAGGCTCTTCTTGGTAGACAGGTTCTTCAGCCAACCAGGTATGGCTGGCAGGCCAGCTTCGACGCGCACAGTGTTCCAACACAGGTTATATTACGTAAATACGAACTTTATCTGGTTCGGAGAACCACAATACACTCAGCTATAAGACAATCCTGAGGGGAGCCCGAATACAATTCCAGATGGCTTACGATTTAATTTAATGCCCAAATCAATACGCGTCACATTGCGGGGGCTTTTCGTCTGTCAGTTGTCAAAAAACTAGGTTGGCAGCTCCGTCAAATTCAAAATGGCCGTTCCGAAACCATCGATCGAGTATCGATTCTGAATCGAACAATCACCCGCCCGGACAGGCACCCACCTGTCCCTTAATCTACGGGCAGCCGAGACAACGTTGCTACCGCTCGTTTTAGAACCGAGCCTCCTACTAGAACCTCTGCAGACCGGGGGGTCCCGTCCTTGCCAGGGAACAAGTTAACAATGCGCCCCCTGCGCCAACGTAGTGGCGGTAGGTTAGCATCCTTAACCAGCACGAGGTCACCAACACTAGGGGGGCTGGTTTTGTCAGTCCACTTAAGGCGCTGTTGTACGATATGCAGATACTCGAGTGACCAACGCTTCCAGAAATTCTGAGTAAACTGCTGCAACATCTGATACCTTGACAACCGATACAATTTCACTCCCTCGAAGGGGTGCTCGGGCAACGCGTTAAGTGGCTGTCCTATCAAGAAATGGCCTGGGGTCAGAGCCTCCAGGTCATTTGGATCCGAGCTGAGCGGACACAACGGTCGCGAATTGAGAACGGCCTCGATCTTACAAAACAATGTCGCGAGCTCCTCAAAAGTCAGCGCGGTCTGACCTACTATACGCCCCAAGTGCGTCTTAGCTGACTTAACTACGGCCTCAAAAATCCCACCCCAGTGGGGGCAACTCGGTGGGCTGAAGGTCCACTGTATACCCCGACGGGAGAGGGCCGTTCCAATATCCACTTTATTTACATTCAAAAAGTTGACTATCTCTCGTAAGCATCGCTCCGCACCGATGTAGTTAGTGCCGTTATCAGAGCGGATCAAGGTTGGAAGTCCCCTTCGAGAAACAAACCTATCCAAACAAGCAATGAAAGCCTCTGTCGAGAGATCAGCCACGAGCTCGAGATGTACCGCCTTGGTGGATCTGTGGGGCCAGTCCGATTCTCTCCTGGCAAGCCAGGGTGGTCCCCACCACAAATGGTGTCTAACGAGTTCAGGAGCCCGACATCCCCTGGATGCACAATCAGACGGGTTCAATTCTCCTGGTACATGTCTCCAGGTCAGTGGGACCTCAGACGACACAATCTGGGAGACACGGTTCGCAACAAAAACCTCTAAGTTATGGACCGAAGCCTTCAGCCAGCACAAAACAATCTGGCTGTCCGTCCACGCGTACACCGTATCCTCCAAAACCACTGACCCACGCAACACTGTTAGAGTGTGATTCAAAAGTTTGGTCAAAAGAGCAGCCCCGGACAGTTCCAGTTTTGGAATCGTCATCCTTGTCCGAATAGGCGCTACCTTGCTTTTTGCCAAAACCAAACGCACGTCGACCTCCCCGGTGGAGGTGACGGTTCGCAAATAAACCGCTGCCGCAAACCCTCGTTCAGAGGCATCACAAAACCCGTGAAGGGTTGCCCTGTAATCCCCAGCAGGGACCAATTTCCTCGGCAGCGATACATTATTTATATTGAGGCCCAACCATTTCGCTAAATCGTTCGATACAATGCAGCCCTGAGCTCCAGAATCTAATAGGGCGCGACGTATGTTGGGTTGCCCGCCAAATCCCAAACAAGCACAGAGGCGATCGGTAACACCACCGTCTCCGGTTGGGGTGCAACAAATTGTTGGGCCGCAAATTCCTAGCGAGGGCCCCCGGGGCCCCACTGTGCCTGTAACCGATCAGGTAGGCAGCTATACGCCAGAGGGTCCCATTGTACAAATGGCCCACGCGCCGGTTCCATTGCCACCCTACGACGCCCCCCGAAGGGTTGTGGGCGTGAATTCAACCGTGGCCGCTCCATGAGCGGGGGGGACATCACATGCGACCGACGAGGACGAGGCGACGAGCGGGGCGACAACTGAGGCGGCGTCCGAACCGCACCCGCATAGCTCGAAGTTGTCCCATGCCACCCGCCGGTTACGGCCTGCTCAACACACCCAATGTGCCGCTGAGTCGGATGCTGAGTCGCAACCGAGAACTCAGGGCCCCCCATGTGATGACCCTGAGTGCGGCCCTGCACCCCTGGGTGGCCGCGTGCTTGTGGCCCCATTGCCCGCTGAGTCGGATGCTGAGTCGCAACCGAAAACTCAGGGCCCCCCATGTGATGACCCTGAGTGCGGCCCTGCACCCTAGTACCGCCCTGTGCACGTGGGGACGCTGGCCCCTGAGTTGCGCTCCAAGTCGCAAACGAATTCTCAGGGCCCCGTTCCGTATCACCCTGGGTACGGCCCTGTGGACGTGGGGACGTTGGCTCCTGAGTTGCGCTCCGAGTCGCAAACGAATTCTCAGGGCCCCATGCCGTGTCACCCTGGGTACGGCCCTGTGGTGGCTGTTGGCCGGACCGGTTCATGCACAACAGATTGTTGTGGGCCCCACCACAATATCCGCACAATTTAGTGCGCGTGCAGTCCCTAGCCATGTGTGGCCCGAGGCACAGGAAACACCAGCTCCGCTGCTTGGCCATCCGGCGCCGTCCCTCAACCCTAAGTTCCCCGAACTTATTGCAATCGGCCACAGCATGGCCAATCTGCCTACAACATGGGCAGGTCTCACTATGTGGGGTCAATGCACTCACAGTCCCATACGACTGCCGGTTGGTGCGGTCCTTCCTCGTCGGAGAGCCCCTACTCACAGCGCTCCCGGCAGCTCTCTGTGGCTCCGAAGGATGGGTGACCGTCAACCCCAAATTCTCTGCCCGTCGAGCCTCCTCTTCCAAAAATCCGACCAAGTCGGAGAAGGCGGGCAGGTCCTCGGCCGACCTCCCGTGAGACTGTTCGAAACGAGTCTGCACGTCAGCGGGTAGGCGGGAAAGTACAATGTACAGCAATAGGTACGACCATTCACCAACCGGAAGTCCAAGATTCTCTAGGGCCTTGGTGACGGACAACAACGGGTTCAAAACCTCCGTCTGTATGGCCCCGACCTTGTTCACAACCGGGATACTAAACAAACGGTTCAGTTGGGCATCGGCCAACCTCCGTTTGTTGTGGTAACGTCTGACCAGCAATTGCCTGGCCGTTTCATAGTTACCCTCCGTAACTGTCAAATGAGCGACCAGCTCCCTGGGCTCACCCCTCAATGCTGCCACCAGCTGAGCCATTTTGACAGACTTGGTAATGTCCGATCGCATGTGCACCAAACTGTCGAACAGATTGATGAAGCTCATCCATTCACTGGACACTCCGTCAAAAGTAGGCATAGTTATAACGGGTAACCTGGTCCCCGATCCCTGATGCGGCAGAGGTGCTTCAATGTCACCACCATGGCTGGACTCGCGCTGCCTACGTATGTCCGCAGCCTTCTGCGTGATAGCAGCTGCCATCTCCATACACTGGTCGACATCCCCTAGCAACCGTGACAGCCTGTCAGGTGCGCAACCATCAACTGCTTCCGCCTGCGCGGACAATTCGAGCACCCTGTTGTAGCGTTCCTTAACGTCCATAGACCGCTCCAATACCACATCATGCCTATCTAAACGGTCTATCAGACCGTGTGCGGAGGAAAACCATCTGAGCTCCTTAGAAACACCCTTCTGTATTTCAGACAACGACATGATCGGAACGATACTTACTCACAATTTGCAGTAACTCAATTATATTGGACCCTCCAGTCTACAACACAAACGAGGGAACCCTAATCTATAACTTAAACAATGCTGATTTCCCCAAACAATAGAAACCGAGTTTTATATCTACACAAATTCTGTAAACAACAATTTAGTTTCCCTATATCATATAACACACACAGATAGTCAATATTAGTTCAAGTTATAAATTGCTATAAACTGAAAACAATGTCCAAACATTCATTAGCATTACTAGACCACTAATAGATTGACTAACTGGTAACTGGTACTTCAATGCAAATTTCAATTCACCTACAATGTACCTGTAATGTAATTACTATTCTGAGTCACATCTCAGTACAACTGGTCATTTAGGGAAAACTGTTATATCTGTCTGTCTACTACCAGCAATAGACTTATAGCTTACAATACTACCAATCTATGTGGATACAGGAACAACACCAAGTTAGCTAATAACCGCCTATACCTACAGATTGATAGTCCCAAATCGTGGGTTCCCGGAGCCCTTGACGGCTGCAAATCTCAGGAAACCACGCTCTTGCTACCAAAAATGTTCAGGCCTCTCGGCACCCAATGACCTCGCAGGGGCCCATAGCTACGAGGTAGCGTAGCGATCGGATGCCAAGAAGCAAGAACGTCGGCGATTCACCGAGCTAAAGTAAATAGATTCTATCTGACCTGGTCTGTGCTTCGTTCCCGTCAAACACCTGTCTCTCTGCAAGGCCTGGGTGCACCCTAGGCTCTTCTTGGTAGACAGGTTCTTCAGCCAACCAGGTATGGCTGGCAGGCCAGCTTCGACGCGCACAGTGTTCCAACACAGGTTATATTACGTAAATACGAACTTTATCTGGTTCGGAGAACCACAATACACTCAGCTATAAGACAATCCTGAGGGGAGCCCGAATACAATTCCAGATGGCTTACGATTTAATTTCAATGCCCAAATCAATACGCGTCACATTGCGGGGGCTTTTCGTCTGTCAGTTGTCAAAAAACTAGGTTGGCAGCTCCGTCAAATTCAAAATGGCCGTTCCGAAACCATCGATCGAGTATCGATTCTGAATCGAACACTACTCGAATCACAAAAGACGTGCAATTCGGTGTTCACAATAATTATAGGGTCTCTTACCCCATACTTGGCGTCGTCATAACAACGCGTCCATACTCCCGCATCATCATAGTGTCGTGGTATGCGCAGCGATGCTAGAAGCATAAGCTCGTCGAGCCACCTTACCCAGCTCGCATGCTCCTCCGGGCGGATTCGATCGTTCCAGTTCACGCCACTACGATGAACATTCTGGAATATTATTTTACTCTTTATAATAAAAGGCGATAAAAAACCATGAATTTCATAAATCGACATAATAAGACTCAACATTTTTGCCTTAGTAGGCGCCTCAGTTCCATTTAATATCTCCTCTGGCACCCGATGAAAAGATATTTTAAATCCAAACGTATCATCAGAAGGATGAAACATTAATCCTAAGGTGCGCTCCGTAGTATTCAAGGCCCCGTCCTTGAACTGAACAGCTGTTTGCGCGAGCGCCTCGGTAGGTATATTCTTCAGTACCTCCGTGCTATTACTAGACCAACCTCGTATCTCAATTCCACCGCTTTTGTGAATTTCGGTTATTTGTTTGACCAACTTGATTGCATTCTCCGGGGTGCTAGTTGAATATAGGCAATCATCCATATAATGACTTTTTACGATTACTTGTACAGCTTCGGGATACAAATCATCATGCCTCAATGCGTTTTTATTCTTTATATATTGCGCAATTAATGGAGAACATGTTCCGCCAAACACTAAACTTTGCATAAGACATGTTTTTAGAGGTTCGTTAGGCGATTCCTGCCATAAAAAACGAAGTACATGTTGATCTTGCGGCCTTATTTTCACCCTTAAAAACATGTCCTTAATATCACCTATTATGACAACCTTGTTCTCGCGAAATCTGAACATTATTCCCATAAGCGAGTTATATAAGTCCGGACCGGTAAGTAAATAACTATTAAGACAGGTTCCGTTTACTTTTGCGGCACAATCAAATACTAGTCTTAGCTTACCAGGTTTGTTCGGGTTTTGTATTCCAAAGTGCGGCATATACCATATGTGGTCCGCCGAGAGTTCATTTTCCCGCAGTTCACGTGCATAGCCGGCAGTAAACAGTTTGTTTACTTCATTTCGGTAACGATCTGCGTACGCGTCGTCTTTAACAAATTTGCGCATCAAAGACTGTAGTCGCGTAAAAGCAGCCTCGCGTGTGTCCGGCATGGTGAATACGTCCTTCTTGAACGGCAGGCCAACCTCCCATTGATTACTGATAAGCCGGGCTGTATCGTCTAAAATTTGCAATGCCCTGACATGATCACTATTTTCACGCCGTAGGGTTGAAATTCCTATAGAATCTAAGGAAAAAGAATGTTTAATTAAATCATTTAACTCGCTAATATTTTCGTCATCTGTGTGACTAAGATGAAATATACCGGCAGCGTTGGAGTGAGTGCGACCGCAGTAACCGTGAATAGACCAACCTAACTTGCACCGAGAAGCATAGGGCTCGTATTTATTACCATGAATTATTTCAACCGGAGCAATTAAGAAATAATTATCTTCCCCAATAAGAATGCGCGGAATTACACAACTTTTACACACAAAATCTTTGACATGAGATAAATGTTGACAATTTAAACTGCTAATTACAGATAAGTTTTGTGCTGGTAAATTTAACTTAGACACTTTACGCAATTTAATATCATAACTATTGTTATTGTGTTGTCCACTTATCTGAGCGGTGACGGTCGGCGCGTCCGATTGGTACACTTCGAGTCCAAATGCATCGATGAACTTTATAGGGCTAGATTGTTCGCACTTAAGACCTAACTCGGTTGCTAGGTCAGAGTCTATAAAGGACACTGAAGCTGCATCGTCTAAAAGGGCGTAAGTACTCACAACACCTTTAGGTCCACGTAACTGCACTGACATTACTTTTAAGATGACATGGTCCTTGGAAGAATGTTTGTCACAATCCGATGCAACGTGTGCCACGGTGTCGGGAACCGGGGGCGCCGGCGCCGGGGCCTGCGGCTGAGCCACCGTGGGGGCCGGCTCGGGCGGCGAGTCGGTAACCGTGACAGCTGATTGTGATTCCGTATTAGGTTTCGTCCAGTGTAGCATTTTGTGGTGCGCTAGTCCACATCCATCTACATTGCACACAGGTGCGGGGCATGCATTTCTATCGTGCCGCGACGTCAGACAACAATAACACAGTCCTTGTGATTTTATAAACCTCCATTTGTCACGACGCATAGCACGTTTGAAGATACGGCATTCGGGCAGCGTGTGAGGTCCTTTAGAACAAAACTTGCATACCTTATTGTCCTCGACAACACTTGTGGTAAATATAGGTCGATTAGGCCGGAATCTGTTATCAGTTCTCGTACCTGTGTCATTCCAACTAATGATAACATTTGTGCTTCCTGTTTGAGAAATCCTGCGATCAAAGTCAACTTTGGCTGATCTTCGGCTAATCTGTTATATGCGAAATCGGTCCACTTCCCAATTAGAGTGCTCGGTAGCATACTCAAAACAGCTGACGCGAGCTCGGGGCTGCGTAGGTAATCCTGCTGATTTAGGGCACCTATTGTTGCTACGCAGTTGTTTACCTTGATTGAAAAATCAATTAAGTCATTCTGGTACGACGTGGGTAGCGAAGGTAACTTCTTCAGTTGCGTCGTAAGGTTCATAATGATTACGTCAGATCGGCCAAACCTTAATTCAAGGGCCTCCATTACCGCTGCGGGCGGGGTGTTACCAATCAGTAGGGCGGTAACCGTGTCCTTCGCGTCGCCTCGCAGTGCTTTGCGTAATCTTTCTAGATTTTCAGAATCACTGAATTCGCACACTTTAGTAGATTCAGTATATGTCCTCTTAAAGTGTAACCATTCAACACAGTCACCGCTGAAAATTGGTAATTCACGCGGAGTAGACAGGCGACTGAGCAAACGGTCGTCACGCTGTGCTGACGAGGTCGTCATGATGTCCTTCAAGGTCAGGGCTAGTTGCTGGATGCTATACGAGGCAGTTCAGGGTGCTGGGTTACGTTGACGGACGCACTATTGACAAGCGGCAATGCTTAAAGCTGCGGCTGATATGGTGCTTGCGGCTGTGGTATGTAAGTTGTCTCATCGTGACCTTTGTCCAACCATTGTTCAACGCTCGATCGAGCTCTGTTGCTAAGCGCGCCTCTAGCTTGACTGCTGCGCTCGCTTTGCCACTCCTCGACGTCAACTTGGGCTAGATCAGCTTCCAGCTTTTTATCAATTAGCTCAAGCTCAATCTGTGCCTTAGCTTGAGCGGCTTCAAATTCCAATTGCTTACGTCTAGCAATGGATGATGACGTAGACCGCTTCGACTTGCCTGACACAATTGATCCACGTATAGATCTTTTCGGTATTTCCATTTTCCCTGTATCCAACTCCTTCGGCTGTGCATCACTATCGGTGCCGAGGTTTGGCATTTTTACTATAGGTTCCGCGGGTGCGTTGCTAGAAGTGCTCGCCATTTGCAATTGCGTGCGCTCGAATTCTCGGTGTTGTTTACGAGTTTTAGGCTGCTTCGGAGTTCTATACATCACTTCCAGTAAAGATCCGGTTCGAAGACCACTTATTGTAGGTGATGGAACAAGGAAAACACGTAATTTCGATTTGTACAATGGCCAAAACTATGGTGCGAGCGAGTAGCCAACGTGGCGAATAGGAGATTTGGAAAATCACTGTCAATCTACCGGTTTGTATACGTGCGTACTGCGCAAGACTTGGGCTCGCTCCCCACCAACGTTTTTATTAGCTTTAATATCTATATGTTGCACGAGATGGCGTTACAAGTACTAAAAGTAAAACTAACTAAGTAAAAACTAGCCTACACATTTTAATCTAAATATTTGCGTCGCCTACAGAGATGTATTGCCCTTGAAGTCATGCAGGTGAACAGCGCGATGTATCTCTTTTCACGGTGTCGGCCCACGGTGACCTCCAGTGGCCCATAGTAGTCTAGGCCCGTGTAGGTATAGGGGCGTGCGTGGTGCGCCAGGCGCGCCGCTGGTAGGTCTCCGGTGGAGGGCTGCGCCGGCTTCGCCTTCTTCAGTCTGCAGCTTGGGCACCGGGCGATGGCTTCTTTGACCGTCGGGCGAATCTTCGTTATGTATAATCGCTGACGGAGCTCGTTGACCACTATTTCCGTGCCGCCGTGATGTAGCTTCTCGTGTACGTGCGAAACATATAATTTTGTGTAATAATGTTTCCCATGTAGTATTATTGGTCGCACTGTTTCTTCGTAGAAGTTGTCGGCCGCCTCGATCCTGCCTCGTAGTCGTAGTATGTGTTTTTCGTCTATGTACACACTCAGCTTTGCTAGTCGGTCCTCCTTGTCTGGCGTGCGGCCCTCCCGTATGCGTTGTCTCTCTCGGGCATAGGAGTCTTCTTGTGCCGCACGAATTAATAATTATTCGGCGGCGAGTAGGTACGGCGCCTCTAGCGTTACAAACTTTCTCTGTGGAGGTGTTGCGCCGGGGGGCGCCGAGCCGACGGGCGCTCTCGTGCACGTTTTGTTCATTCGCTTGTTCCAGGCTTGATCTCGTTCGTTGTTGGCGCGGGTCCGTTTTCTTTTTGCCGCCGCTACTGTTTCGGTGGCCGGAGGCGCTGCGAGGGGAGGCCTGTGTCGGAGTAGGTCGACGAACTGTAGTACTCGTGCTGTCGCTCTCAACAAACGGGTCCATTTGGAATAGCGCTCGAACTGGGGTAGGTGCGGATGCTCTGGCTCCCGAGGGCAGGTAGCTGCAGCGCAGACTTCTTTTTCTTCGCCGGTGGCGGCAACTTCGACAATGTGCTCTCGGGGCCAACTCGCTTCGGGTGAGTATAGAAACGAGGGGCCGTTTAACCACCTGTGGTTCGAGTCGAAGTCCGCTGGCGTCGCTCGGGTGGCGTCGTCGGCAACGTTGCGTGCGGTCGGCACCCACCTCCAGTCGTCTTTCTTAGTGTTGTCTTCTATTTCTGCGAGTCGGTGTGCCACGAATGTCTTGTGGGAGCGCGGTTCGGCCCGTATCCACGCTAGTACTGTGCGTGAATCGCTCCAATACGTTTTCGAGGCGATCTCGAAGTCGTGTTCTTGTATGACGGCTTGGGCGATCCGCACACCTAGCACGGCCGCTTGTAGTTCAAGCCGTGGTATGGAGATTGGTTTGGTGGGCGTGACGCGGCTCTTGCCGGCAGCGAGCGTCACTTTGATGGAGCCGTCGGCGCGTATCATTCTCCAGTACACCGCGGCGGCATAGGCCTCCCCGCTGCTGTCGACGAACGTGTGGACTTCGTAGCGGGCGGCCGGAGTCGTGTCGTAACATCTAGGTATTTTTAGGTTACCTAGGTCACGTAGGCGACCTAGCCATTCGCTCCAGCGCCCGCGCAGGCCTTCCGTGATGTCGTCATCCCAGCCCGTGTTGTAGCGCCACGTATCTTGCATGATTCTTTTCGCCGGTGTTGTCAATGGTGAGATGAGGCCCAAGGGGTCGAATATTGACATAATGATGCTGAGGGCCTCCCGCTTTGTCGGTGGGCGTAGACCGTTGATGACTTCGGGCGGAGCTCTTCGTACGTTGAGACGAAAACGGATGGTGTCCTCGTTTGTGTCCCATAATAGCCCGAGTGTCTTCTCTATCTCACTCCCGCCGATGGGGACCGTGTTGCCATCTCGCTCTTTCTTGTTGACAACGTTGTTGATAGCGTCGCGTTCGTTTGTGGCCCACCCGCGTAGCTCGAAACCGGCTTGTTTGTGAACGTGGTCGACTTCTTTTGTTATTTTCTTTGCTTCGCTTATAGTGTTGAAGCTCTGCAGGTAGTCGTCTACGTAGTGGTTTCGTTCTATTGCTTGCGCAGCTTGTGGGTACAGCGATGCGTGTTCTTGTGCATTTCTGTTCTTTATGTATATAGCGGTGCACGGAGACGACGATGCGCCGAACACCACGGAGGTCATGCGGTATTCTTCTGGTTCTCCCGTACGGCGATCGCCTCGCCACAGGAAACGTAGTACATCTCTGTCTTCTTCACGTATTTTTATCTGCATGAACATCTCTTTCAGATCGGCCGTTATTGCGATGCTGTGTTGTCGGAATCTCATGATGACCCCGGGCAACGACTGAAGGAGGTCTGGGCCCGGAAGGAGCATGTCGTTGAGGCTGCGGCCGTGTGAGGAGGCTGCGGCGTCATGGACCACTCGAATCTTCTTTTTCTCCGGGTTGCAGACGGCGAAGTGCGGTAAGTACCACGTTCTTCCGCTAGGCGGCGTGTTGGCGCGCTCGGCGTAGTTAGAGGTAAGTAGATTGTTGATGCGTTCTTCATATTGTTTGTTCAGGTTGTCATCGCGGTCCAACTTCCTCTCGAGCGTGTATAGGCGCCTCAGTGCATCGTTGCGGTTATTTGGGATCTTGTCTATTTTTCCACGCCATAGTAGGCCCGTCTCGAAGCAGCCGTCTGGGAGGCGGCGGCTTTTCTCTTGCAGTATTTTCAGTGCTTGTAGTTCGGGATCACTTTTCTGTCTTCTTGGTTCAATTGAGAATGACTCGAGTGTGAAGTATTGCTTCATTATTTCTTCTGTCTTGTCGGCGGGCTTGACGCGTGTGAGGTGAGCGCAGCAGTATGTTATTGGGGCCGCTTGTGTTGTGCGGCACCCGTGCAGCACCCACCCCAATGCAGTTTTCGAAGCTACGGGTTGATCGCGCCGTCCTTTTCTTATGTCACGTGACACGATCAACTCCCAGTTATCTTGTCCGACGAGTATCTTCGGTGTAGCTTCGTTGTAGGTGAGTTCGTGCTTGATATCTTCGATGTGCGTGCAATCTTCCATCTCTTGGTTGCTTATGGACTGCGTGGTGAAGTTGAGGCTTTCTACTGTGTGCGCGTTCGTGATTTTCTTTTCTGTGCCGCCGTGTTGCCCTCTAATGTGTAGGGTGACTCGCTTGCTTTTGTTGTGTGCCATTTCTTTGCCGCCCACGCCTTGGACCCACATAGGTTCGGTGGGCCCGTCGAGGCCGAGGGCGTCGGCGAGTGCGGCGTCCACGATCGTCACGGTGCTCCCGTCGTCAAGGAGGGCGTAGGCTTGAATCTCGGCCCGGGGCCCCCGCAGTATGACAGGTGCAATTTTCAAGTAGCCTCGTGTAGTAGCGGTTGCGCTCGCTGGTGACTGCCACCACCTCTTCTTTTCTCTTTTGCGACTCTTCTGAGGCGGCTGCTCCGGTGGGAGCGGCTTTTTCGTGATGCAGCAGTTGATGGTGTCGCATGGGGCAGCCCTCGTGTCCGCACGGTTTTGCGCGGCACGTGAAGCGGTGATGTGTGCTTGACAGGCAGCGGTAGCACGTGTGGTTTTTCTTTGCGACTTCCCAGCGCTCGTTCACGGTGAGTTTGTTGAATTGTGGGCACGCTGGGAGCAGATGCGACGCGTGTTTGTATAGTGGGCACGCGTGCTTCTCTTCTTTCTTCTTTGGAGTTTCTGTGGTGGCAGCGTAGGTGCGCTCGGTCCTCTTGCGCGCCGTCGGCCGGGCTTCCCGGAAGTCTGACGTTTGTTCGGGCTGGGCGTAGGGGGCGCACTTGTCTGCTTCTCTATTCAGGAAGTCGGCGATCTTCTTAAGTTTGGGCGTGTCTTCCTTTTCTATGGCGTAGTCATACCATTTGTTCTTCAATATCGGCGTTAGCTTGTCCACAATCGTTCGCAGTAGCTCCGGGTTGTAGAGGTACTGCGGCTTTTTTAGTAGTTCGATTGTGGCAACGGTGTTGGCGATGCGGCCGGCGAATATGCATAGGTCACGTGGGCTGTCGGTGAGTCGTGGCAGCCCCTTCATCTTCTCTGTTTCTCCCATTAGTAGCGCGTCTGGTCTTCCGAATCTTCGTTCTAGTGCTTTGATGACGTCTTCCGGGTGCGGCTGGCTGATGAGGAGGGCGCTGACGGCCTCCCAAGCGACACCCTTGAGACTTCTTCGGATTCGGGCCACATTTTCACACGCAGAGAAACTTGATGAGGACTCGATGTAAGCGGCCTTGAAGTGTAGCCACTCGTTGCACAGGCCGTTGAAGACTGGTAGGTCTGGTATGTACTTCTTGTTTGATTTGCTTGTTTGCAGGGCTTCGGCCAGGGCTGTTGATAGCGACGTAACGTCCATCACGGCGGGTCTCTGTGGAGCTTCTTGTGGCGGCTCCCGCCGCTTGCGCAATGTAGTGGCGCACGCGGTGAGTTCCCGTCGTTCTTCATTGATGGGGATTTCTATCGCGGCTTCTGTTTCTGGCTTTCGGTTGAGCCAATCGGCTATTCTTTGTGGGGCAAGGTCTTCCTCCTCTTCGGACTCTTCCGGCGACGACGTCGCGTTGATGCGTTCCTGCCGAATCTTCGCTAGTTCTGCTTCGGCATTTATACGCCTCAGCTCCAACTCGGCTAGCCTCTCCTTGGCCTCCAACTCCGTGAGGAGTCTCTTGCTAGAGGCCTTGGATCGGCACGACCGAGCAGGCTTGAGCGTTTTCGTGTTCGTCGGTGGCGGCATTAACTCGGCGGTGTGGCGTTCGATGACCGTGTCTGTGCTGGCGGCGGGTGTGGCTCTGATTCCTGACGTGTCGACGTGGCCTCTGGCGTTACTGGTGCCGGAGGTCGTGTCGTGACTACGTGCGTCCGTCGTGTTCGTGCCCGTCGTCGCGTTGGTGTCTTCGGTTGTGCCGGTGCCGGTCGTGGTACCGGTTCCAGTCGTGGTATCGGTCCCGGTCACGGTTTCTGTCGTTGTGCCGCCGCTGCCGGAAGAGTCTTCTTTTCCGCTGTTACTTCTGGTTACAACCATCTTCTTAATTTTCTTGATGCTTCAGTGATCCGGCTTCGACGAGGACCAAACAATGTACGCGATGTACATAGAGTACCCCGCAATTCGTATTTGTGTGTACTTATTGCGGGGCGCAGCGTGGACTGTAGATTTTCTTATTAGGTTGATGGCGAAGAGGGCTCGAATGATAACGCAATTTCTTCAATATTTGCAGGCGGAGAGGCGAGGGGGAGGCCTTGGTGCTTCTTCTGCTGTAGCTCGATCGGGAATGAATTTTCGTTTTTTTTTTTTTTTTTTTTGTTGGAGGGAAAAAAAATGGAATTACCCATGCCCAGGAGTCAGACCTCCCTGCTATGTCCGGGTCCCCACATATTGAGCGGGCATCAGCTCGTGTGGTATACGGACTAAAAACAACCCCTTTGTGTTTACAGTTGTCTTATTAAGAATTAACTGTGAGCCATGGCCTCGGTATATGCTGAAGGCTTTCTACCTGCAATTTGCCCTTTTGGGCGATATATATGTGTATATGATATATATGGGAGGAGTTTGCCTGCTTACCCGATTTTATGAGCGGGCCTCAGCTCATAGTCAACGGGCATGATAGCGGCATGTTAGGGGGGCAGATTGCCCCCGCTACTAAGAAGTGGTTATAATTTTTGAGACCTATCCTAATCCTAAACTACTTAATATTTGGGTCATTTAGGGGGGTTCTGACCTCAGTCCGGGAGGTTTAAAGGGGCAGGGGGAGATTGTGTGTTCGTCGAATCAAGACGGCGATCTCTTTCAATCCAAATTTGGTATCTGAGACGCTGTAGTGCTTCGGGAACACAGCCTTCGTCAAGTTGACGTGCCTGAGGGGCGGGGGGTGGTTGGGCTTTAAGAGCTTTCGTGATATCGTCCTCCGGTTCTAGGAGGACGTCTTTGGGGCGCCTTTTGAAAAGGTGTTTCTTATTTATATCTGGGGTCGGATCATAAAGGGATGCTTGTACTATAAGCGGGTTTGGGTGGCTAGATGCATTAATGAAGAAGCGTTCGGACGCTTCTTTCATATATTGCTTTACTGTGGGGAGTCTAAAGTCACTATGGAGGTCTACGTTTCGCATGTACCACGGGGCACCTACGGCTTTTCGCATGAAGCGATTTTGTAAAACCTGAAGGGGCTTAAGGGAGTGGGAGCAGTGTGCAAAGACTGGACTTGCATACGTGAAGACCGGACGGATGCAAGTTTTAAATAGAGTTATTTTGCAGCGCAATGGAAGATTGCTTTTACTTCTCATGAGCGGGTGAAGCCTACTCATGTAGAAGGCTGCTTTGTCGCGGACCGTTTTAATGTGGGATTTGAAGTTTATTCGGGAGTCTAATGTCACGCCTAAATAATTCACTTTATTTTCCCAGGGGATAGGGCGGTCAAAGAGGGTGATTTCGGGTAGTGAAGAGGACGCGCGGTCAGCTCGAGTTTTGCCCCTTGAGAAAAGCACGGCAGCGCTTTTCTCGGGGTTCATCTCTATTCTCCATTTGATAGCCCATTCACCGAGGTCGGTTACTGCTTTCTGGAGTACTTGACAAACGCGCGCCCTCTTCCTACTGGTGTAATAGAGAGCCGTATCGTCAGCGTAAAGGGCTAGCTCGACGTATGGCGTGCGGGGAACGTCTTGGACGTAAAGTGAAAAGAGGGTGGGGGAGAGAACTGAGCCTTGCGGGACTCCGGCGGCTATGGGGTGGGGCCTAGAACGCGATTTTTCTACTCGATAGCAAAAACTGCGCTCAGTGAGGTAGTCTTTGATAATGAGTACAAGCCTATCGGGGAGGTTGAGTTGGTAAAGTTTATAAATAAGACCATTGTGCCAAACTTTGTCAAAAGCTTTCGCTACGTCAAAGAATATGGCACCGGTATCTTTGGACTTTGCCGTTGTATGGAACCCTTTGTAAATGTGCTCCGTTATGCGGTGCACCTGTTGGACGCACGAGTGTTTGGGTCTAAAGCCAAACTGCCCGTTGGGTATGAGATTTTTGTCTATGCAAATGTCTTTGAGTCGGTTGAGAATAAGCTGTTCATAGACTTTGCCTATTTGTACGGTTACACCGTGCATATAATGTTTTGTTAACGTGGCAGTTTACTCAGCCCGCATATTTCTACCGTAATAAATTTAGTTGACCACTTACAGTGAAGACAAAATGACGTGTTTCATTACTACCACTACTTTACTACTTCATTCGTAACAACTCACTACTAGAACTTTATACAACTGTGTGGAAAGTGCCGTCTACTAAGCACTTGATCATACATTATGGTCCTTCGAGAAAACTCAGTGTGTTCTGTGGTTTTTGGACTGTGGGAGCATTGAGAAGAACTGTGTGCGACCTATGACTCTACGGGTCGAGCTACGAAGAAAACTTAGCGTGCGCTGACAAAATCAAGCATCGCGACTACTTACTACTGATGAAACAAGCAAGGGACACCGTCTACTACGTGTCGAACTCATCAACTACATACTACTCATACTTACTGAAACTAAAAGGTACCAACTAAACATAACTATGGCTGAACTACAAACTCAGAGCAAAGTCTTTGAAAACATAAAAAGTCTCTGCGCTAACTACAAAAAGGACGGAGCAGAAAGGAAGAAAAGGCCAGACTATCTCACGAAGAGACTTGTATCACTTGAAACTCAATGGAAGGATTTTGAGCAAAGACATGCATTATTATTGGAATATGAGGAAAAAGATATTGAATATTTTAAGGAATGTGTCTACGAAAGAACTAAGGAGATATATACAAACACTAAAGAAAATATACTACAACTCATGTCTCAGAGCCTGCAAGAAGACGACTTTGACAAAACTTCAACTACAAATGATGGTCTTACTGGAGAAGAACTGACCAAGAAGGTAGATGACACAAGTACCAAGGTTAGCCCAGCTACTTACTAGACAGGAAGGAAACTGCAAGGCCATTGACAGGGCCATGTCGAAAGTGAACATTGAAGATACTATGGAGAAATGGGAGATTGAAGATCACCTCAAGATAATGGGATCAAAATGGGAAGCAATAGATAAACTACACTGGGAACTGGACGCCCTACTGCAAGGTTCGGAGGAAAAGTACTACGACTTATTCATGACTTTGGAAGGCGAATACGACCGACTTAAAAAATCACTGCATAAAAAGCTGTGGACCAATGTACACTACAAGCAATCCGCACCAAAGATTGACATCCCCATATTCACCGGAAACTATGAACAATGGGTGTCTTTTAAAGATTTGTTCTTGGAAACAATACACAACAATCCATCTATTTCCAAGGCACAAAAACTTCAACACTTAAAGGCAAAGCTGAGAGGGGAGGCTGAAAAACTAGTGCAGCATTTGAACATCAGTGCTGAAAATTATGAGTCATGCTGGAACATCCTTATGCAGCGCTACGACAATCGCAGACTGCAATTTACATCCTACATAAATACTATGTTGAATTTACCAGTAATACACCAGGCGAGCGCATTTACTGTCAAAAGAATGCATGACGTCATAAATGAATGCATGAATGGCTTAACTAACATCGGCGTGGAAACAGAAAATTGGGATCCGCTAATTGTGCACCTTATGTCGCAAAAACTTGACTCTGATACCTACAACGAATACTGCAAAGAACTACGTGAACCGAGGGAAGTACCAGACCTTCATGAGTTCACAAACTTCTTGGAAAGCCAATTTATGGCGTTAGAAATAAAAACTCGTCAAAAAGAAGTCCCTAAAGTACAGAAACCGCCTCAACCTACTGAAAAGCAGCACTACGGGACATATAAACCGACTTTTGGATTCAAACGGGAATATAAGAAGTCATTTTTCACGTCTTACCAAGGAAATTGCCCACTTTGTGACGAAAACCACGTACTCATGAAATGCCGCAAGTTTCTAGCATGAAGTTTCTTCATGAACACTGAAACCAGAAACTCTAACGTCGCCCGCATGCAACTCTGCAAAAACTGTCTGTACGACCACGGCGACATGCAGTGCTCATCGACTAAGAAATGCAAAGAGTGTGCTAAGCCACATCACACGCTGTTGCACAATAAGATGAAGAAACCACCCTCAACTCCGGGTTCTGGAAGAAACTACTATACTCAACGGCAACCTACTTATACTCAAAAAGTGTCGAATCACTTATCCAGTAACGCAACGGAGGTACTTCTCACTACAGTACAAATCAAAGTAAAAGGCCTCAATGGAACTTATGTACATTTGCGAGCACTACTTGACCAAGGCTCGCAAGTAAATCTAATAACTGAAAATGCAGCGCAACTTTTAAGGCTGCCAAGAAAACATATGACTGCGACGGTGTCAGGCGTTGGGACCGTCACTGGGGACTGCAAGGGACGAATTGGAATTGAATGTCAGTCCATCAACTCTGTCTTCACCTTCAAATCAGAAGCACTGGTAATGAAAAAGCTCATAAATAACTTGCCGAGCAAATCTTTTCAATCAGCAGAATGGGAACACTTGAACAATCTGAAACTGGCCGACCCTGAGTTCAACGTGTCCCGCGGCATTGATCTACTGTTTGGGGCGGAGGTTTACTCTACCATCATCATGGAAGGAGTACTGAGAGGCACCAATGAATCCCCCATTGCGCAACAAACTCAGCTAGGTTGGATCCTGTGCGGCAATGTCAAGACTTCTTTCAACTGTCACGCAACCTTGGTCAATCTGGAAGACCTGACTAAATTCTGTGAAACAGAAGACATCACTGAGGGGAACGAAGATATACCATCCGATGATGAGTGCGAGATATATTACCAACAAACTACGAAAAGAAACTGCGATGGAACTTATGTTGTCAAGATGCCATTATACCCGAATTACGAAGAAAAACTGGGAAACTCTAAATCTGCGGCAACTGCCCAATTTTTGCAACTAGAAAAAAGACTCGACAGACTGGCGAAACTTTCAGCTATGTACAAAGACTTCATCCAGGAATACATAGATCTGGACCACATGCAGCCCGCAACTACTGTTTCTAACTCAAGCCCTGTATACTACTTGCCTCACCATGGGGTACTACGGGAGCAGTCCACGACGACCAAACTAAGAGTCGTTTTCAACGCGTCCCAAAAAACAAGCTCGAACTATAGCTTGAATGACTTAATGAAAAAGGGACCTAACTTACAAAAAGACATACAGGAGTTACTAATAAAATGGAGAAGCTACAAATACGTCTATACAGCAGACATCGAGAAAATGTACCGCTGCATCCGGATCGCTGAAGAACAGCAACATCTGCAAAAGATCATTTGGAGATTTTCGACTGACGAATCATTACAAGAAATGAACCTCTGTACCGTTACATACGGAACCAAAAGCGCACCATGGTTAGCCATGAGAACCCTAAAACAGTTAGCCTCGGACGATCGCCAAAAATACCCCGCGGCTGCAAAAACACTGGAAAACGAATTTTATGTCGACGACTTGATAAGCGGGAATAACTCACTCGAAGCCGCCAAAGAAATGCAACGCACGCTGATTGTACTATTGCAAGGCGGTGGAATGAACTTACGTAAATGGACAAGTAACTGCACAGAATTACTGCAAACTTTATCAGAGGATCAAATATCAACAAAGAATGTGTTCAATTTTAAACAAGGAAATACTACGAAAACTTTGGGTCTCGGCTGGAGTCTTTTATCTGAGATATCAAAACTCTACGACCCGCTTGGCTGGCTCTCACCCATTACTGTGTCAGCAAAACTTATATTTCAACGGGTGTGGGTGGAAAAGATGAGTTGGGATGAACTATTGCCCGACGATATTGAAAAAGAATGGCTAAAACTACGAAATGAACTACCAGCAGTAAAGGACATAAAAATAAAAAGATGGATCGGCGGAACTCAAAGGGATCTCGAATTACATGGGTTCTCTGATAGCAGTGAGAAGGCGTTAGCGTGTGTGATTAATACACGACTTATTGACGATAACGGCCAGACAAAAATCACCTTAATTGCCGCCAAAACAAGAGTGGTCCCTATGGGTCAAAAAACCACACTTCCCAGACTGGAACTGTGCGCAGCTATGTTACTGTCCCAACTGATGGAGAAAATCAAGAAAACTCTGAAGGAAAACAACCTGACTGTGTTCGCCTGGAGTGATTCGAAGGTTGTACTAGCCTGGCTAAAAGGCGACACAGCTAGATGGGAACGATATGTAGCAAATCGGGTCACAAAAATACTCAAAATCATCCCAGCCGAACAATGGCACTATGTGAAATCGGATCAAAACCCAGCCGATTGCGCAACGAGAGGAATGTTACCTATCAAACTATTGGAACACAACTTGTGGTGGCAAGGCCCAGAATTCATAAAAACTATGACGACTGAGGAAGCACAGGAATGCGCAACCTGCCTGTATACTACCAGCCTGGAACTTGACGCGCATTCCTGTACAGTACAAGCTACAGAACAAACAGGAAACTTTATAAAAACTTTGCTAGAGAAGTGCAGTACTTTAACACGAATTACCCGAGTTATTGCATGGGTGTTACGTTTCATTAGCAAGTTGCGACAAAGGAAGCAACCGGACGCGAGCTACCTAACTACCGTGGAACTGACAAAATCCGCTGAGCTTGTGATAGAATACGTACAAAAAATGGAATTTGTCACTGAACTAGCACTGTTGAAGCAAGGCGTAATTACTTCAAATAAAAGCAAAATTCACAAGCTGAGCCCGTTTCTGGACAAAAAGGGCATACTACGCGTTGGTGGACGGCTCAAAAACTCAGACCTACCACCAAACATGAAGCATCCTATGATACTGCCGAATAATGGAAGACTCACTCAACTGGTCATCGATCAAGCTCACGCCAACACATTGCACGGCGGAGCGCGACTGACCCTGGCTCATATCCGACAGCAATACTGGATAATCGGAGGAAACAGAGTGGTGAAAACATATCTGCGACGGTGCGTGAGATGTCATAGGTACAAGACGGCTGACAACAATCAACTCATGGGAGAACTGCCAAAACAAAGAATAACGCCTTCGCGTCCCTTTACTCATACGGGCGTGGACTTGACTGGTCATGTGGACGTAAAACTCAACAAGGGCCGTGGCATATCAACATCCAAAGCCTACATCGTGATCTTTGTGTGCATGTGCACAAAGGCAGTGCACATTGAACTAGCATCGGACCTCAGCACTGAGACATTCATTGCCGCCTTTCAACGAATGTGCGCAAGAAGGGGGACGCTGACCCACGTATACAGTGATAACGGAACTAACCTGGTCGGGGCGTCAAAGGCACTACGCAAAGAATTCGACTTCTACAAGACGATACTTACACCGCAATTCTTTGACAAAATAAATACTCTCCAGGTCACCTGGCATTTCAACGCCCCCGCGTGGCCCAGCGCTGGCGGTCTCTGGGAGGCTGCAGTGAAAGGGATGAAACATCATCTACGGCGAGTACTTGGAGACCAAAAACTTACTTACGAGAGTTTACTACACTACTGGCACAGATAGAAGGCTGTATGAACTCGAGACCGCTGTGCCCACTGACGGAAGATCCAGATGAATACTTCAACTACTTGACGCCGGGCCATTTTCTCACAGGCAGTCCGGTAATGACATTCCCGCAAGCTAGCGATGCTGACGTCAGAAACATCGACTTGAGACGAAGGTGGCGTCTAACCGAACATATGCTGCAGCAGTTCTGGAAGGGCTGGTCGAATGAGTACCTGACACAGCTGCAAATCCGGAGCAAATGGAACAAACCAACTGAAAATGTTCAAATAGATGACGTCGTGCTGGTAAAGGAGGATAACCTGCCTCCCGGGAAATGGGCACTTGGCCGGGTAATCAAGACTCATCCCGGTCCAGACGGATACGTGCGAGTGGCCACGATAAAAACTCAAACTACTACTTTGAAAAGGCCCATCGTAAAACTATTACCATTACCGTTGCCGACCAATGCAAAAGATGACGCTGCACAAAACGATCCCGACAAGAATGCACCCAAGCGCAAAACAAATGCGAAGAAAGGCTTTTCAATGTTATTAACCTTACTGATAACGCTCTGTGTGTTTTCAACTCAGACACACGGAAGCGGCGGAAACATAGCAACGAGGGCTCATATTACACCATTGGAAGCCGCGCGCCCTATCTACTACGACACGAGAGGCAAAATACAAACAATCAATGACGAATGGACACTCCTAATGTACTATAACTTGACTAACTACTGGGATGGAGTTCATCGTATTGAAGCATATCTCGCTGATGTGAAGGATCTTTGTGAAAAAACCGATCCAAGATACTGCAAGTCTACGCTGCAACAGCTTTATCACGAGGTCGAAATACTCAGCTACTACAACACCATACTACTTGCACCGCACACGCATCTATCAAGTAGAAAGAAACGTGGACTATTAAACGCAGGAGGCTACATAGCCAACAGCTTATTCGGCATTTTAGACCAACACTTTGCGGATAAGTACCAAAAAGACATAGAGGCAGTACAGAACAATGAAAACTACTTGCTCGAACTAATTCGGAATCAAACATCCATAGTGGAACTAGAAAATAACGTACTCAAGAAAAGTGAAACCAACATCCAGAAGCAATTTTTGATGATTGATAGATTTATGAACCAAACAAACAAAAACTTCGCCAAGATCGAATCAGAAATGGAAGCAGTGATGGCCTCAAATTACTTTAACTCAGCGTCACTTTCCCTACATTTCCTGATAAACAATTTGAAAGGAGTACAAGAAATGCTTTTTGAAACCCTGACTGAAGTCTACAAAGGTCACATGGAAGTCCGGCTTCTGTCCCCAGTCAACCTTATCAAGCAACTAGACGCTATATCAGCAAAACTGCCGAGAACATTATCTCTGCCGACAAAAAATACAAAAGAGGGTATGAAGGACTTGTACAAACTCCTCTATGTGAAGGCGAGAGTAACAGAGACTTACTTCCTATTCGAAATCCACATACCATTAATCTCGGACGAAATCTACACATTTTATCAAGCTATACCGTTACCTATTAAAGTAAACAAGGAAACTTTTACCATGAAACTATCATCAACCTACATCGCCGTAAACTTTCGGAAAAATACGTATATAACATTGATGGAAGAAGACTTGAAGCACTGCGTTCAACAAAAAACAGACAACTTTTTCTACAAAAATCTTCCTGTCTACAACTTAAATAACTATAAGATCCCATGTGAAGCAAAACTACTGGGTCATCACTCTAATTTGCCGTGCGCAGTCACCCGTGCGCCGTGCGAAGACGAATGGATCGAATTACATGCACCAAACACATGGTTAGCTAAGTGCTGCGCGACTTGCGCCTTTCGAACCATATGCGATAGCGACGTGACAATGGAAACTTTGACATCATCCGGGATAGTAACTCTTGCTCAAGGATGTATCCTACAATCGAATGAGCTAACTATCTTCTCGCACAACCAATACAGCAGCGACGCTAAGCTGGAATACAACTTCAACATACCGCTACTAAACTCGTCGATAAATAACATTGTGAATATCACATATCACAATCAGAACCAAGCGTTTCAATATAACACTGCCGAATTAGATGAGATTGACAAGAAAATTAACTCGCAGAAAGACCGCAACTATCTCCCATCATCGGTCACAATCCACGACGTCCATCAATACGCGATCAGCTACATCCTCCTAGCAGCAGCATTTACGGTCCTAGTCATATGGATTATAAGAAGATGCTGTCCTCACATCTGCACAAAAATGAGACGCACGCAAGCTCGCATGGAAATCATCGAGCTACAGACGCTATCCAAAGCGAAACAGCAACAAGCGCAGAAGGCGCATCCCACGTCAGCTGATGGTGATAATATCGCCTTTAATTTTGACTAACTTAATTTCAACCCAAAATTCTTAAGTACTGTGTTTAGTTATTAAGTTGAATTTTATAAGATATACTTCAAGTTTGTATTATGCTTGTATTATGTTGCTTTGAATGATTTTATTTTACTGATTACTTTGTGTTATTAGAGTACAGTTTACTACCCCTACTATCTTTGGGGTTTCGGAGCATGTACGGTTACACCGTGCATATAATGTTTTGTTAACGTGGCAGTTTACTCAGCCCGCATATTTCTACCGTAATAAATTTAGTTGACCACTTACAGTGAAGACAAAATGACGTGTTTCATTACTACCACTACTTTACTACTTCATTCGTAACAACTCACTACTAGAACTTTATACAACTGTGTGGAAAGTGCCGTCTACTAAGCACTTGATCATACACTATTGAAGAGAGTAAGCTAATGGGGCGATAGCAAGTGGGGTCGGTTCGATCTTTCCGGGGTTTGTGAAAGCCAATAACGTCAGCTTCTTTCCATGCGGTTGGAAAGGCACAGAGACGGAGGGAGGCATTGAAAATTACCGTAAGGGTTGTTAGGAGTCTGAGAGGGAAAGATTTAATTGCCATATTAGTGATTCTATCAAGCCCGGGGGCTTTCTTAGGTTTTAGTTCCTTTATTACTTTTTGCACTTCCTCAAGGACGATCTCGGGAAGGGAGTCAATGGGGGGGAGAGAGCTTTTATGCTCAACTTCAGAGTTGACCATGTTAAGATGATCGGGGTCTATTGGTTGAGAGGAGGGAGTGCACTGGGTTTCTAGACTATCGGCAAGACATTCGGCCTTTTCGTCGTCATCAAAGGCTGCGGGTTGGTTATCCCGTTTTAGGGGGGGCATGGGAACAATCTCATCGGATTTGAGGTATTTACTGAATTTAAATATGGCAGTGTGACTTGGGGCTATGCTAGAGACAAAGTCGTTCATGCGACTGCCTCTGAGCTCTCGCATGCATCTGGTAACCTCTCGTTGGAGGCGACACATTTGAGTTCTGTGATTGTCTGAGGGACAGTTATCATAATCTCTTTGTGCCGCATTCTTTGCACTAAGCAGCAGTCTCAAGTCCTCTGGGAGTTCGAAGCGATGGTTAGCCTGTACCGGGACCTCGCTAGAGGCGCCGGTCAGGGCTTCGTTGAGACTGCTGCCTATGTCAGAGATTTTGGCTTCTAGTTGGGCTCTATTGTCAATTTCTGATGTGATATCTAATCTTGGGTCCCGCTTACTGAGAGCTTGCTTGAATTTACGGTTGTTAATAACGGTCCTGGTTTCAGTCGGTTGGTCGAATGGCCTGCCGAGATAGTATAAGACCGGTCTATGATCCGAGTGAAGCTCGCTAAGTACACTTATGTCCCTGACTGGGAGGCTAATGTTTTTGAAGATACAGTAGGAGAGAATGTCTGGCCTGTGGTCAACAGTGTAGGGATAATGGGTCGGGGCATAGGGAGCTATGACTTCGCAGTCATCGAGGGATTCGAGAAGTCTGTGTACGGTCCGTCCGTTGGTATTTGTCTCATTACAGTTCCATTGCTGGTGCTTGCTGTTGAAGTCACCAGCTAGGATAACTGTACTACCTAGTTCTAAGAGGGCTTTGATATCATTAGCTATCATCTTCTGTCCGGCCGGCAGATAGACTGATGCTATGACTATGGGATCGTGACCTGACATTGCAATGCGGATGGCAGTTGCTTCGCAATTATCTAGTTGGGGGGTGACTATAGAACAAACGTGCAAAGATTTTTTATAATAGATGGCGGTACCGCCTTTGGGGTTATTTGGTCGGTCCTGAGTCGGTAAGCGGTCAGTACGGAGGAGACTATATTTGGCTATATAGAAGCGCCTATGTTTGGGTTTTAGGTAAGTTTCTTGGACCGCGAGGATATCTATTTTATGTCTATTGAGAAGATCGGCGACTTCTTCTCTCTGTTTAAGGAGACTATCAGCGTTATAGAGCGCTAAAGTTAGACTGTGGGGCTTTGTCCGTCCGTTTGTCGAGTTTACTAAAATGGGCGTACTATACATGATGGTAGTTTAGGTATAAAGGGTGGGTTGGTGGGTGGGGGAGGTGACGAAGGCGTATGTAAGAGGGGTGCGCCTGAAAGAGGCAAAGTTTGGGGGATATAGTGTGGGGAGGTCGAGAAGACTTGGGATGAATGCCCTAGGTGGGGGGGGTAGTTTATGAAGTTGGCGGCGCTTAAGATGCCGTTGGAGGAAATGGGGCCGTGGCCCGAAGCCTTTTCCAAGGGGGTAGGTGGTGTTGGGTGGAAATAGGGGCTTAGAAAACTTTAGAGGGCGTTGGGAGGGCGCTTTTTGGGAAGAACTCTGGCTCCGTTCCCACCTGCGACTTGCGCCTGGGGCTGCCGGGCATCCGCCATAGTTGGCTGGATGGCCGGTCTGCCCGCACAACACGCAGGTGGGAGGGGTTGCCGCGTCCTTCCCGCAAACGGAAGTGGCATGATTGCCTGCGCATTTCACGCAACGGGGGGGGGCAAAGCATCTGCTTTGGCCATGTCCATACATTTGACAGTTGTAACACTGTGAAATGATGTTGGTGGATTTGGGGCTTTCGACGCTAATGTCTTTGAGACCGCAGAGGGATTGAAGGGGGCTAATTTTCCTACCTGCGGCGGTGGGTTCGGCAATTACTAGGATCATGTTAAATGCCTTTGCAGGCCGGTACGCGGTTTTTGCGCGGTGCAACCTATGTACTTCCATTACCGGGAAGTTTTTAGAGATTAAGTCATTTTTGATGACGGATGTGGGGAGATTTGTGGGGACGGGGCGGACTATGTAACGAAAAGTTCTCTCCTCGGGGAGAGAGTAAGTATGGAAGGCGATATGGTTCGCCCTCAAAAATTTGGTGATAGCGCGATGGCATTTGGACTCTGCCACCTGGACGCGGGTTCCGGCTGATGTTATCGCGGATGTATATTTAATTCCATTTCTTTGCAAATGGATCGATACCCGAGTCCAGGCGGTTTCGTCTCGGATTATTACTGGTGGTGGGGGGCGAGCGCGGTACGCGTGGGGCGCGGGGGTTGGTGGGGCTACGGTATTCGCGGTACCGGTGGGGGATGGAGGGCTCTGAAGTATCAGAGTTCGGGGCGCGGGGGGGGGCGGGGGAATTTGTTGAACACGGTGTGGGTTTTGGGGTTAGTGGAGACAGAGACATGGTAGCGGGCCTGATCTGTTTGGCCTCGGGGCTTACGGGGGACTCGGAAGACCGGTTCTTCCGCTTTTTGTTTTTTGAGATGCCGGGGGTGAAATGAGTTTCCTCATTGAATGGCGGTGAAGTTACAGGGGAGAGAGAGCTGAGGGTTGGGGTTGGGGTTGGGGGGTTCGCGGGGGATGCAAGAACCGGCGAGCGGGGGTGCGAGTCAGCTTCGGAGCTGGTTGAGGGGCTAGCGGGGGGATCGGCGGCCCTAAAAATTTGGATCAACGGGCGATCCGGAGGGAATGGAGACAGTTGTTGGAGTACGTACTCCAACAACAAGGGGACCGACGACACATATTTACCTATCTCGATAAGTAAATTAGTGTCTGGTTGGGGGGCCATGGCTTGGGTGTGTAGCCTAGCGTGTGGGTGAGTTCCTACTTGTGTCTCGAACCGCCTCCGTCTCTATCCAGGCGGTCCGAGGTGAGTGGTACAAAATAATAAAACAGAAGAATGGGGACAGTAGAATGGGGACAGAGAGAGAAGAAAAAGTAAATAAATAAAATAAAAATAATACGACCTTACTGGAACCAATCCAACCTGGGCACAACACACGCGGCGGACTGACCCGAGGGGGTCTCACGGGCGTGCGAGAGAGAGGTCTCTCGCACGCAGGCGCGGGCGCGCTCGCGGGCGCGGGCGCGGGGCGCGGGTGAAAGAGAGAGTAACAATTGCTGCCGGGGCGGCAGCGGGAGAGAGTAAACACGACCGTCCTGCACGGGTGCTGGACGGTGAGTCGAATGAATTTTCGTCAATCAAGCATTCTTCTCACGCACCCATTCTGGGGCGTGGGGAGTCAGGGTCAGATCATCGGATCTCTTCCTGAAGAAGCGCCTCTGTCCACTCCTATGGACAGGTCATCGGGGGGCCCTCGCGGGCGGTGGAGATGTTCTCATGAGGGGTGTTCCTTTGGATGATCGCCGGCTAGGCAACCAGGTCGCGTGGCAGGCGGCGGCGGTCGGGCGGGCGCGCGTGGTACGGCGCCATGTCGCGGATGTGCGGATGATGAGAGCTATCCGCACGCGCGAACATGCCCTTCGCCAGCCTCTGGACAAACTGGTCCACTGGTTCCCATCTGAGGTCCCTCTGGATCGTCGCATTCCTCACGTAGCGGGGGGCGTCGACGATGGTACGCAAAGAGAGGTTCTCTTGGGCTCGGAGTCTCCGTTTGTTCGTCTCCGAGCACAGGGCGTACCATGCCGGGGCCGCGTAGGTGAGGCGGGATCTCACGTAGCACTTGTAGATCCCGAGCTTCGCCCTCAGAGGGAGGCTGGAGTCGAGAAGTGGACGCAGCTTGGCGCGTGCCACCTTGACCTGGTTGACGACGTTGTCGACATGTTGCTTCATGGTGAGCCGGCGATCGATGGTCACTCCCAGGTACTTCACCTGCGGAGACCACGCGATGTCCTGTCCTTGGAGCTGGAGTGGTGGTGGAAGGGGGGACTGGCCTGTGATGAGCGCCTGCGTCTTCCCAACGTTGACGGACAACCGCCACTTGGCGAGCCAGTCGGGCAAGATGTCCAGGGTGCGCTGCAGTTTGACGGCAGCGTGCCGTGCCTGGATCGACGACGCGTAGTAGGCAGCGTCGTCGGCGAAGAGTGCCAGCTGGGCACCCGGCCCGACGGGGATGTCGTCCGTATATTGGGAGTAACAGGCTGGAGACAGGCAGGACCCCTGAGGGACGCCGGCTGCAACGGGGTGTTCCTCGGAGACGGCGTCTTCCACCATCACTCGGAAGCGGCGATTCTTCAGGAAGGAGGCGATGATCTGGACCAGTCTTCTTGGGGCTGGAGACTTCGACAATTTGTACAGCAACCCCTCGTGCCATACTCTGTCAAACGCCTTCTCCATGTCCAGGAGTACTGCGACAGTGTATTCCTTCTTGTTTAAACAAACCGTCATGTCATTCAGTACTCTGGTGAGCTGAAGCGTCGTAGAATGCTCGGGCCTGAAGCCGAACTGTTCTGGGCGCGGCTGGATGTGGGGCAGTAGCTTCGCCAGCAGGAGTTTCTCAAACACCTTTGAGATGGTACTCAGTAGAGTTATCGGCCGATAGCTCTCAGGCAGCTTGGAGTCCTTGCCCGGCTTGGGCAACATGATGACCAAGCCCTCCTTCCATTGGGTTGGGAAGTGGCCCGTGCGCAAGATACCGTTAAACAGGCGCGTAACGGCCGCCACAGTACGTGGCGGCAAATGTAGCAGCACCATGTTAGGTATGCGGTCTGCGCCCGGGGCTTTCCTGGGCTTGGTACGTCTGAAAGCACGCATGATCTGGCCGGGCGTGACGACGGTTGGGTCCTCTTCGGGAGCTATCGGCGAGGCGAAGTACTCTCGCAGGTGTCTCTCGACTGCTGCGACGTGCTCCACATCATCCGTAGGGTTCGGCTTGAACTGCTTCTCGAGGCATTCGGCGAAGATCTCCGCACGGTCTTGGGCTCGAAATCTTGGTAGGCCGTCGCTGCCCAGGATTGGTCGGACGGGAGTTGGAGTAGTCGACAAATCCCGGCATAGGCGATGCACGGAGGGGACGTGGTCGCCCATGGACTCGACGTGGCGTTCCCAAGATTCTTCGGCGTGGAGATCAAGTCGGCGCTTCAGCTCTGCCGTCATGGCGTTGAGCCTGGTCTTCATCGTTGGGCAGCGGGTTTGCTGCCACTGCTTCCGGAGAGCGCGCTTATCGCGGATGAGTGCGCGTAGCTCAGCAGGAAGAGGATTGGGCTTCCCCCCGCGAGCTACGGTGTGCGATGATAGGTCGAGCGCGTCTCGGATCTGGGTTGTTAGCAGCGATGCCAGGCGGTCAACGTCTTCCGGCTGGTTGACTGGACATGTGGTCGAAGACTGGTCGAGGGCGGCGGTGAAGGCGCCCCACTGGTAGCGTCGGCGTGATGCTGGCGGAGAGACCCGGGTGGGCAGGTCCGCCAGGACGAGAAGTACTGGCCTGTGGTCCGATGGGAGGTCAGGGAGAACCTCCTGGCTCGGCGGAGTCCGGAGACCTCTGACGACTGCGACGTCGATGGTGTCCCAACCGGCCCGCGAATCGAAGTGGGTGGGCTCGTCGGGACCGATGACATCGTAGTTGTGGCTCACGGAGTCGGCAAGGATGGCGCGTCCAGCTGGGCACACCCTGGTGGAGTTCCAGACGGTGTGCTTGGCGTTGAGGTCGCCAGCGACGAGTGTCGGATGCGGCGACTGTAGCAACCCCCGTAGCTCGGCGGTGCGGATTGGTGTACTGGGGGGCTTGTAGGCGGCGTAGAGTCGCAGCACCTGGCCGGCGACCTGGAGGTCGACGCCCAAAGCATACAGGGATGTATACTCCTGGGCGTCAACGAGCTGGTGGACGATCTTCCTGCCGACGATGACTGCCAAGCCTCGAAAGGCCCGGCCGCTGGTGGACTTCTCGTCCTTGCGATAGACGAAGTAGCCGGGCAGCGACAGCTTGTCGCTTCCGGCTAGGAATGTCTCGCTGATGAGCATCACGTCGACGCGGTAGTCCCTCAGGAACACGTGGAGCAGCCGCTTCTTCCCTGTCAGCGACTGCGCGTTCCAGTGGACGACCCTGAGCGGCTCATGCATTGCGGAGCAGAGCGGTGAGTCTGCCCAGGGCAGTGGGGTCGCTGAGGAGGGCGAGCAGGGCTGTGAGGTGCCCCAAGTCCTGCTGCCCTATCGCCGCAGCCGGAGTGGCGGCGCCAGCGGCGGCCGCAGTCTCGCTGGCGGCGAGAGTAGCCGCCGCGGCGCCGGCGGCAGGTGGAGCCGTCGCCTTCTTCTTCTTCTTCCCCCCCCGCTTCGTCTTCTGCCTGGGGGCTCCGTCGTTCGCCTGCGCCATAAGCGAGGCGGGCGCCGTTGGTTCCTGCAGATCAGGACGAGGCAGAGGGGGAGGCTGCACCTTCTTGGGCCCGGGCGCGTTGGTGAGCGCCACAGTGCCGGCCTTCTTGTTCCGCGCCTCCTGGCGGAACACGGGGCACGTCGCATTGTTTGCCGTGTGCGGTCCACCGCAGTTGGCGCACGTCGGCGGCTGGTCTTTCGGGCGGGGGCATTCCCGCGCCGGGTGGGGACCGCCGCAACGTACGCACGCTAGGGGGCGGTGGCACATATGCGACGAGTGCCGGAATTGCTGGCACCTGTGGCACTGGGCCGGGCCCTGCTTCGAGCGCCAGGCCTCGATCTTCACCCTCGGCATGTACAAGAGCTCCGTGATCTCGTACACAGCGCCGGGGGCACGGTCGGGATTCTTCTTCAGGCTGGCGAAGAAGATGCAACCGGGGCGCCCCTTGCGCGCCCGGATCTGCTTGCAGTACTCGGCCTCCACACCGAGTTCCGCAAGTGCCGCGACCCCGCGCCGCACACCTACCCTTCCTCGCCCTTCCTTCCCCGCTAGGCTTTATTTCTAATTAAAATGGTTTTATTTTACATTTATTGTCTTAAATCTATGCTTATTCAATACCTTAAGTCTCTAAATATCCTTTTACATAATGATTTGGGTGACCGCGGGCTTTCTAATAAGGGTTTTGTATTATTTTGGCCGGCCCGCGGTCCCCCGCCTCACCGAGGTATTAAATATAGGTGCCTGCGCGCCTCGAGTCGCTTCAATCGGAGCTCGGTTCGCACAGGCTACACATCAAAAAACAACCAATAAAATATCTTTATTCTCATAACATACTTAAATCTAATAGAATATGAACACAAAACATAAGTTGCTTAACTAGGTTTTCCTTAACTCTAATGTCCTACAAATATTATATTTATTTATTTATTTTAACAATATATTTACAGTAATCATTTAAACAGTGACGTCGCTTTCGTCGTTAACAATGTAAAATATTTAGGTAGTATATAGATAGAAAGTGGTCAAATTAAACTTGTGCCAAATTTTATAAATCTGATTGATAGATAAATCTGACAATCAAATATAATAATTACTGCCATCAAGTATTTAACATAGGTACTCTATGCACAGCACATAAAGCAGTGGTTTGATGTGGGTGACAATGAAATAATGTTTTTTTTTGCGTTGCCCGTGGTCTTTCCCACTGCTGGGCACTCCCCCTTTATTCCAGACCTCCCCATCTTTTGTCTTCTCTTTCCAATCAGAGAGATAACTATCCAGTTCCTCGTGCTTCTCCTACTGGGCATACCTCTTCGGCGTCCATCTTAAGGTACCCTTTCCGACAGTGTGGTATTTCTGACACGGACCGTCAGTTTGACTCCTATCATACTGCGCTCTATAGCTATTTGGCAAACCTTGACTTGGGACCTCAGATGATAGGTCAGCGACCGCGTTTGGGTAGGTGAGGATAGGCTGGATATATATGTCGACGAGCTTCCTCTTCAGAGTCAGCGGAAGGCTGCCCTTCATCAGGAATGCTTCTATTGATTTCTTTGATCTGCCTGTTTTCGCATGAGACTATCTGTCTAATAGGCCCGCCCGGTGACAGCGTCCGTGTCACTGAGGTGATAAGGTTGAATTTAGTTTGGGCCACCGGGCTTTTGATTTTGAAGACTGTATTGGGGTCAAAAGAGCTCCGTGGTCTAATGGGTTTCACGCTTGCTTCCCACATCATGCAGGTACGATTCCTGACCATGTACCAAAGAGATAATTAATTTATCATAACCACATTATACGGACATTCTAACGATGATGAAAAACATCATAAGGAAACATTTATAACTCCATAGCTGCGGCGATGGGCTAGCCCCCTGTCACGCAAAATGGAGTATTGAATAACGGGCTCAAAGTGAGCACAATTGTGCCTCTGCCACACCGTAAGGGACAAGGCGTGACTCTATGTTAATGTCTGGTCCAAAAAGATATACTCGTCGACATAACGTATATCCTGCCCATCTACGGTACAGGCACCTCCACTCTACGTTGTCGATTCATCTTCAGTCCATCTTCATATTCATGCATATCCTAGTTCAAGAGCTGACTTTGCGGACAGGACAATATCGTTGGCGAAGGGAAAGTTTGTGAGCCTTCCACCACTGACGGCATGATGAAAACGGAAAATAAAACACTGGCAACAATTTTATGTAGTTTTTATTATTCCTACCTACAATAATAGACAACGATGAAACTTAATTGACAGTAACAACGACAATAAAATGTGGTACTTTTATGTAGTATGTTTAAATGTTTTTAATTACCTATCATGATTTTCCTAATTGCAAATATTGCAAAAATAATTACTTGTCAAAACAATTTTCAATATCTCACTAAAAAGTCAATTTCCTTAACTACTTTTTTTACAAAATTATAAATTAATTACGCAAGATAACTTTCCATAAAAGTATCAATAATGTAATTATTATCAAGATAATTTAAATATTTGCAAGGGCCATGTAATCTTCTTTAAAATACGGATTTAACCTACCTGTCTGGCCTGCATACATTAGAAAAATACTTACGAATTGGGCAGCTCAAAGCCTTTTAGTTTAATGTAACCTTATAGGTTGAAACTGATCTATCAAATTCACTGTACGTAATATATATGTCGCAGTTAGTTGGTTAAATTAGACACTTAACTAACACCATAGACCGTTAAAATGAAAGACAGACGTTTAACCAAGTCACTTAAGTTCCGTCAGTCAAGTGAGTGAACGAAACGTTTAACGAGTTGTCTAAACGTTCCTAGTCAACAAGACAAAAACAATATAAATTCACTTAAGTACACATACAAAATATTTTATGTGCACTTAAGTTTATGTTTTAAGTATTTTTTGTTGTTCTTGCATGTTCAACCTAAAACGAAGGTTAAAGGGGGCTTCGCTTCACTCACCCCCTTTACCCATCACCTAAGCTACCGCTGTATTTTGCCCTGATATTTGCTGTGCAAATCGAAGGTTAGCAATCCTTTAAGGGTCAATGTATTCTCTACTACAACAAGATATCTCTGGAGATCTTGAAATTGCCATTAGTTCAATTAAAAAACCATGTTAAAGCGACTTTGTCGAAAAAGGGATATTACAATGTTCAAGATTACTTTAATGACGGGGCTGGGTCTAATCTGGCTCAACACAGACCTTGCTGTTAATAATTGTGTAATTTGTAACTTTATCCTTCACCTAAGCTACCGCAATTTTTTGCCCTGATATATTTTGAGCCGTGCAAACCACTAGTGAAAAGATAGAATCTGAAAGTAATCAGGCTGTAGTGACGCTATCTTGTTTTTCATTATTTTACCAACAGGCCGGCTTTCGGTAAGACAGATTTTTGAAAGTTTTCGACGATGCTTCATTTAAATCACAATCCTAAACTTGAAAATGAATTGGTTAAACGTCGGTCTTTAATTAACGGTGTTAGTTAGGTATCTCATTTAACCAACCAACTACAACATATAGATTGTAACAGAAACGTGTTATTTATTTTAGGAGGTTATTTCATTCATATACATCATCATTCTGAACAACTTTCACTATTAAACGGATGTGATAAGAGCAATTTTAAATGTCACCACTACGTTGCATTCTAGTCGGTCAAACCTTCAAGCCCATTGAGACCAGTTGCTCCGATCGAATCGGTTTCATAATGACTGAAGCCCCTTTGAGAATTCACGAAAAACCGACAAATAGTGGATCGCTGAATGCCGCGGGCGCTTGCTTCAAAGACACCGCTTGGATCGCGCGCCGCACATCCCCGCCAAATCGCTCCAGTGTACTGGAGCGCGATCTGGTCAATGCGGATCTTTTGCTGTGGACCCAGCTATTGGAATATTGTCCCTACTCAACCCTTAAAATATGACTATCTCTTTGTTTCGCTCTGTATTACTATAACGGAGATAGTAGTATCCTCAAATAGCAGTTTCTCTTCTGCCCTGGTACAGTTCGCTGTATGGAGGCGGTTCATCTTCTTGCTCTCCTGGTAGTTCCAGGTCTAAGTCCAAGTCACTTTCTGTAACAACAAATGTTTAAATGTATTGGCCAGTCCGGGCCATATCAATAAATACAATAACCTTCTTTTACACTTCTAAGATTTCGAGGAAAATTATCATTATTACTATGAGTGAACGTCAAAAATTAAGCATTAACTTCCAATAAGGAAGCAAACTGTCAAAAAAGTTCCACTAAGAGGGCGCTAAACGTTAATAATAAATAATAAACACAGAGTAAGTAAACAAAGAGTTTTGTTCATTTGAGATAAATTACAACTGAATCACAGAGTATCACAAGTAAAGCAAGTATGTATGCAAACTGTTTCGTTAGTCAAAGAAATGAATAGTCAATATCCAGTTATTTATCAAGGTACGTCACCTATTAGGCGATCCGCAAACTAACATACAAGATGGATGTCAAGCAAACAAACGCAGCAGTTGACAGAAGTTGTCAACTGATGTCATCACGCAAAAACGATTGACAATCGATCCTGCATCGCATAAGAGAAGTTATTTACAAATTTACATTACAATTTACATATTTGATTTGTTATCTGGAATTACTCAAAAATAACAAAATGTTTTTGTCATCAGCCTTGTTCCTCTTTCACTTAATATATGACTAGCTTTTGAAAAAAATCTTTCGCACGGAACGGAAGTCGCCACAAGGTATAGTCTCTTTAGGGCGTACTTGTAAAGTATGAGATGAAAAGATCGACGCTCATGCCACCAGCACAGTGGATCTCTGCTGCGTTGCAATAGTGGCTCTTGGAGATACTTGCAATCTCTACAATTCCCGCAGCGGAAAGGTTTGCGGGCGTTAATTTGGCCACTTCCTTGTCAAACTCATCCCGTAGGGACGTTTTAATGCTAGGCGCTAAGGTAGACGTGGTTGGCTCAGATTCTGATGGTTGTGCAGGTGATAAAGCAGACGACGACGTTGGATGACTTCGCTGCACATTTCCGATTTTCCTCTTCAAACTAGCCACAGCCTGGTCAATATTATTAATCTCCGTAAAACCTTTGTGCTTAAACCGAGGGTCCAATATTGTGGCCTCGTTGTATAAAACGTGCTTTTCTATATTGAAGAATCGTTTTCCCAACTGTTTGTCGATATTACTATTTTCACATTTTGGTGAAGCGCACTATTATTAATATTGCACTTGACATGATTTTTCATTATGCCACATAGCGGGATGACTTTGGCCAAAGAAACATTCTTATCGGCGCTTATTTCGACAGTTATGTCATATAACAGTTTTAAAATTAGCATCATGGTTTCTATCACCTTCCAATCGTCGTTGTTTAACACAAGTTCATTCCGAATTATTGCGACGGCGACGTTCACATCATCCTTGGCTGCCGCTGTAGTATGTCGTAGGTATAGTTCCAGCGCGTTGCGACGTCACGTTTTAATTTAAGCTGTGACAGATTAAATTGTTTTTCCATGTCTTTCAGCTTCTGCTGAGCATGCGAGCTTCTTTTAAAAACTCAATGATAGCTTTCACTCTTCGTAATGTTTCCGACAAAGGTATCAGAGCGGCTTGTACGCATAAGTTTATCGAATGCGCAAAGCATGTTATGTGCCTATTTCGCAGATCTCTTATTGCAGCTATGATGTTTGCAGCATTGTCATTGGCAATGATTGTTGTATAGCCCGTTATATCCCATGCAGCCATTACATCAAGTAGAAAGGCTGTTAAATTCTCACTTGTGTGCCTCTCGTTATATTCCACATATCCGATTAAGTTGGACTTCAATATAGTGGCATCCAATATGGCGCTGGTGTAATATACAGTCAGGGCTATAAAACTTTCATTATTTATGGACTTACAACCATCTGTTATCAAGCAGTAGGCTTGACTTTTTCGAATCCTATTTTTCACCCCTTCTAAGCACGTAGTATGAGGCTTACGCAAAATGCCTTCTGATAATGTTTTTCGTGTTGGAAATGCGTATAGCGGATTAAGCAGGGCATTTCTTTTTAAATTCTTCATCTTCCACCATACTGAAGGAAAAGTGGCCCGTAGCAATAATTTTATGCAGTGCTCGTCAATTTGTTAGACATGGCGCAATGGTATTCGCTTTGTGCTTTGAGCATATAATTAAATTGATGGCTGGCTGGAAGTCGCTAGAGGTCTTGGCTCGTCTAAACTTGGATTATAGGGTTTCTAGGCTCTAACTCTATAGGGAACATAGGTTCAACCAACTTGTCTGTAGGATGCTTTGTTTCGAGATGCCTGTTGAGGCTTCCTGCATTACCACCATATACGGATAATTCATTTGCACAGTAAGAACAGTTCTCCTTTGTAGGTCTGTTTTCCATGAAATGATTCCATACAGCTCTTTCCTTTAAATATATCGCAAAAAATTACGAAGTCTAAGCACAAAAAAGTAACTACATTTATTTACACTACTGAAATTAGGTACGAACTGTACTAGGTATCCTGCATTACACTATACTACCCTATGGAATTAGAACAAAACTTTTAGGTATTTTTGAAGAAAATAATATAACAAAGCAACCAATTTCTCTAAAGTTAGAAAAATTACTCAGAGCAATAATTTACTTCCTTCCTTTGAGCGGAATTTCGAAATTCAAACAAAAACAAGGTCAACGCCGCAGAAACTACATTTTCTCAAACATAAATGCCCTTTATTTGCGCCACAGAACGTGTAGTTTTGATTACCTATCTTATTAACTTGCGTTGCAAGGAAAGAAAGAGATGGAAAGACGCTTCGACGAACTACATAACATAGTGCAATACCAAAAATATGATTTTAGTGAATGGTGCAGCTTTTAAATTTTATTGGCGTATAGCGCACAGCGATGCCTGTAGTCGATGGATGACGAAGAGAGGTGTATTGAAATAAATGAACTAAAGACACATTCGAATCTGTGGTGAATGAGCGATAAGGTTATTATTCGAAATGATCTAGAAAATTCATTTCAATCATGTTTACCCCGAAGTGCTTGTTGAACGCCCGAGTGGCAGCCAAAACTTCCCGAGTGGCTCACGCTTCGGGTATTTACGAACATCGGGACTCATACTCGCATCTCTCTTCCACCCAGGACCTCTCGCTTGAAGCAGAACTTCTAAGGCAGACCTTCATAACGTTATAAAATATAACGCTTTATTGTGTTATGTAACGTTATAATCAATTCGTTTCGTTATTGTAGCGCTATTATAACGTTAATGATAACAAAACTGTAGGAGAAACATAACGAAATCAAAATAACGTTATGAATAAAGTTATTGCGCTTTTGCCGTACGCTATGTCTGCTGTGTGTTGATTAGGTACCTACACTACACACTCGCGCAATTGGTAAAAAAGATGGACTTTAGCGAAGGAGTGTGGGCGTGAAAGAGATGCCCAATAACGTTATGATAACGTTATTTATAACGTTATTTTGTGCATAGCTCTACTGAATAACGTTATAGCCGTATAACATTATGAAATTATAACGTTATAAAACGCCTTCCATAGCGCTATGATGCATAACGTTATGAGGATGATAACGTTATATGAAGGTCTGTTCTAAGGCTACGCCACATTACCTGAAAACGCCCCGGACTCTGGCCTCGGAGCTGACGCCAGGATGTCGCCGTCACTGGCGTGCCTCCCCCGCCCCGTGCCGCCCCTCGCCCCCGGCAGCTTGAGCGTGCCTGACTCGGCCAGGTAGCAGGCTCCACCCTCATAGCCTATCGGTTCTGAGGGGAGAAGAAGCTGTTAAAGTACCTTTAGGTCTAGTAAGACGACATCCGATTTAGTTAGCTCATATTTTTTGTGCCACTTTGACAATACCTGTTTACCCATTTTGGCAAGGTTCATAATTACAAGTTCTCATTTTTACCACTTCCCTTATCGACAGATTAGTCAAAGTCTAAGTCAAAATTTCTTTATTACTATACATATTTAATTAAACTTAGTAAACGTCTTTGTTTGCCTCTTCTCTTTTTTGGACCACTGTGGGAGAGGAAGCATTATTCTGTTAGTCAAAGGCGGCCTCTTCACTCATAATTCTTAATTTCTTTATTGTACTGCAATTAAAATATTCGGAAAACTTATAAGATACAAGATAAAAGGCAAGCTTATCTCTAGCAAGAGATTTGTTCCAGGAAAACATGGCTGGGCAGAAGAAGTACATCAGCGGGAAAAGAACTGATACCCAATAACTTTATAGGGCCTGCCCACGAGTTGGTAAAAATCTGACAATATGGAAATTGGACAAAACAGGAAATGGTCGATTTGGGAAATGGTCGAATTGAGATGTGGTCGCTTTAGGAAGTGGGTAGTCGTCATGAATGGGAGCTTGTCAATATGAATCCTTTCATAATGGGAAAAAGTGGTCTGAATAGTCCTAAAGGTAGACCAATCCCTCGTTTTGAAGCCCACACAAGTCACTATCAACCGAACCTGTGATAGATCTGCGAGATATCCCAGGATCTATTGGAGCGGCGTCGTTACGCGTCGGCTCTTTGCTTTTCAGCGGATATTAGGCAAAAGTAAGTAAGCTTTTTCGTTGCACTAAAGTGCACTAGAGTCCTTTCAAACCGCGGAGCACTTTGGAAGAGACTCATAAATGCAACTATACTCAAGAAACTCTCTCATCATGGATTGGGAGATGGTATCGGACAATAGTCTTAAGTAGGACTGAAAGTGGTAATGTCATGTGAGAGACACAGACTTACACACTCGGTACGTGGTGGCAGGCACAGTCAGATAGCAGATACCTACAAAAAAAATGGCCAAGTGCGAGTCGGACTCGCCCATGAAGGGTTCCGTTGTAGCAAGTAATTATGTGACTGGATGTTTGTGTTTTCACTTTGTTTTTCATAGTGTTTGCATGAATGACAAAGTTATCTTTGCGGTTTTTAATAAATGTTTTATATCTTAAAAACTGCTCATTTTAATTTTTTCAAACCAATTTTCGGCGAATGATTGTATTGAGATACACTAAATATATTTTTGGAGATTTTTTACTTTAAACTTTAAAAGTTAGAGAGGGGCACATTTTTCCAGTTTGGAAGGGGGTTTAATTTGAAGAAAAATGGTTTCAGAAATCTCAACGACATTTTGAAAGACCTTTCTATAGACAAACCCCACACATATAGGTTCGATGAAAAAAAACATTGCTTTCAATTCCTTATACTTATGGCCCTTTAATTATTTTAAATTTTTGTATAAAAATCGTAAAGCGGTTCAGAGAATACATCTACATACCAAGTTTCAACTGTGTAGTTTCTGCATAAATTTGCTGTGACATACGCACGAACGGACGGAGAGACAGACTTGACGAAACTACAAGGGTTCCTTGTTTCACTAGGGAACCTTAATAAACGGGGTGCTGTCAAAGCTATACTTTGAAGTGAATGAAAAGGCGGAAAATAAGAAGATGATGAAGTACTGACCCACGGAGTCCAATCTGGACATCACGAGGCCACTGTCCTCTACGTCGTGATGATACGCCCCAGAACGGTCTACTTCGTCCAGCACTTGTTCAAAAGACCTGAAAAGAAATACAAACATATTTCATCAATCATCATCTTTTCGGAAACCGGACGGAACGGAAGGGGGGAGGTTTATGCTTTTGGGGTTAGAGGTTTTTATGTGTATATGTGTGTGTGTATCTGTCGCAGTTCTTTGGTTAAATCAGACACTTAACTAACTCTCTAGACCGTTAATTAAATACCGACGTTTAACCAAGTTACTAGCATTTTAAACATCGTCGAAAAGGTTTAACAATCTGTCTTACCGAAAGCCGGCGTGTTGAAAAACAAGTTGGCGTCACGACAACAGCTGATTTGCACAGCTTATATCAGGGCAAAACATTAGCTTAGGTGAAGGGTAAAGGTGAAATGGTGAGCGAAGCGAAGCCCCCTTTATCCTTCGTGTTAGGTTGAACATGTAAGAACAACAAAAATTCTTAAAACATAAACTAAGTATACATAAAAAAAACGTATATGTCTTGTTGCCTAGGAACGTTTAGACAACTCGTTAAACGTTTCGTTCACTCACTTGTCTGACGGAATTTTAGTGACTTGGTTAAACGTCGGTATTTAATTAACGGTCTATAGAGTTAGTTAAGCGTCTGATTTAACCAACTAACTGTAAAATGCCTTTTACCATTTTCCTGGGAAACTATTGGAACGGTTTCGATGTGGTGTTTTGCATTAAATGGCTATCATTTCAGAGCAAGCAGGTGTTGCTCAATTATTTTATTTTAAAACATAAATCCCAAAATGTTATAAGCGCGAAACCCGCAAACGGCTAAAACGAGTTGGATGAACTGTTTTTTAAACATACCGTTGAAGTCTACGGTAGGTTCCTACGGAGAAAAAATCTTAAAAACACGAAGGAAACAGCACAAAAAAAAACATTTAGGGGATTTTCTGCGGGAATTGACCACCTCTGTGGTGCAGCGGTTGTGGCTGTGTCTAGCAAACGAGAGGTCCCGGGTTCGATCCCCGGCTGGGGGTAAAGGAAGAAAAACCCCAGTTCTTGGATGTTTATATGTGTGTGATTTCGCTGTTACTGGTTCCCACGGCAGAGGGTATCCTAGTGTGGGGCCAGAAGCAATGTATGTGCCTGTTTATAAATGTGTATGATTATGAATTCAAGACGGCTCCCGACGGCGGATCGATTGTTCCTAAGGGTGTAAAACGACGCGATGTCGTATTTGGCTTAGCTTAGGGCCCTTAGAAACTATCGATGTGCTTTGCCATAAGTTTGCCATAAGAGAATTGGGCCCCAGTTCTCTTGAACCGCGTATGCGAAGCAGCACCACGGGCAGCTGTTAATAAATAAAAATATTAGCCCATTAATGTTCCCACCGAGAGGCACAGGCCTTCACCCGGGGACGAGTCAGATATACTATACACCGCGCGAGGTGTAGCCGCCTTGTGTTACCAACCCGACGGTCAGAAGCAAAGTCAAAGTCAAAGTCAAAATCAAAGTACTTTATTACTGTAGATATTTACATATACTTAGCAAACGTCATTTTTTGCCTCTTCTCTACATTGGACCACTGTGGGAGAAGAAGGGCGTAGAAACTCCCACAGATTGATTTTTAGATCTCTTTTAAAAATAGGTTGTGCTTAACTAATACAAATATGAAAAATTTAATTGTTATGTTAATAAGCAGGAATAAATAATTACAAAACTATTAACAGCAAGGTCTGTATTGAGCCAGATTAACCCCATACAGTCCTGTCATTTAAGTAATCTTGAACATTTTAATATCCCTTTTTCGACAAAGTCGCTTTAACATGCTTTTTAAATTGCTCAAATGGCAATTTCAAAATCTCCAGAGGTATCCTATTGTAGTAGAGAATGCACTGACCCTTGAAAGAATTGCTAACCTTCGCGAGTCTAAAACGGGGCGCACATAGTCTGTGATTATTTCATAGGTTAACATTACAGCTATCGCTAAGCTTGGAAAATGTTGTAAGGTTCTTGCGAACATACATTATATTTTCGAATGAATGAATGAATGAATGAATGGTGCTTCTCCAGCCAGGGTTCTAAACCTGTTCCGGTCTTTCGGCCGGCATACCAGAGAGCACGAGTTTTGAGGGGGGCGGAATGACCTGCTCGATAGGAGAGGAAGGAGCGTGAATTCAATCGACCGACTCTTCAGCCTGAAGCCAATATAGGATATGTGGAATGGGGAGGATATAGGATTTGGAGAGCAGCTGTTGTTTTCTTCAACTTCATGTTTTACTTCTATTTTCAGGTATTGTTATAGGTTGAGTTTCCTGTCCTGTCGTGTTCGTTTGGGTTATCCGGTAAGGTCTCCGTTTCGCTTTCGCTGTCTGTTTCTGGAATATGGTATATTTGGCTCGATGCCTTTCTGACTTCGTCCCTGTTGTGTGCTGATTCTGTCCAGTAACTGTGTTCTTTACCGTAGTATTTGATGTCATGCTTAAGGGAATCTTTCCAGGTGTAAATGGGTCGGCCAACTTTCTTCTTCTTTGCTTCGTATTTCAATGCAGCGTGGAGTAGGTGTTTTTGTGGGCGTCGTAGAATATGTGTATAGTAACACATCCCATGGTTTTTTTATTTGTTTGGTTATTGTTTTGCCCTGTAGTAAGTCATGAATTTTGTGGTGTCTTGGATAGCTTCTGGCGTTCTCGAACATGTCTCTGAGGATCAGGCGTTCATATTTTCTTAGTCTAGAACGGTTTGCTTTGAAGAGGGCTGCCGCTTTAAGTCCGTATGTTATACACGGTGCTATAACCATTTTGTAAATCAGGCGTACTATTTTCCAGTCCATGTTGGATTTCTTTATAAAATGCATTAGGGCCTTGGCTTGCCGGCATCTCTTCTTTATTATGTCTCTCCTACTATGTCCTGCCGTTATATATGTGCCGAGATATTTTATTTCGTCTACGGTTCGTATTGGAACTCCGTCCAATACGATCACTTGTGGGCGCTGGGTGTTTATGGGGTCTCTTATAAGAATTTTCGTCTTTGTTTCGTTAGTATCGAGCCCTACTGTTTTTAATAGTGCTTTCAAGTGCGTGACGATTTGGTCAAGGTGTTGTAAATCTTGACAAACGATGATGAGGTCATCCGCGAAGGAGAGAATAAGTGGTAAGACTATTTCTTCATCTTGGTCCAGTTTTATGTTGGGAATTTCTTCTTCCAGTGTTTTGAGGACATCATCCATTAATATTGTAAATAGTCTTGGTGACAGTGGACAGCCTTGTTTTACTCCTTTTCCTTTGTTGATCAAGTTACTTTGCTGTCCGAACCATTTGATGAAGGTCCGTTCATATATGCAGGCTTTTATTATCCTATTGATTAAAATCTTATTGGTCCTTGAAAGGAGAATATCCTTGAGCACGTTTAGGTCTATAGTATCAAATGCTTTGGCGATATCTAGCGCCAGTACATATGTTCTGTTACCCGCGCGCCATTCTTCGTCTAATACTCTGCGTAGTGTGAAGATGTGGTCATCGGTGGATCTATTGCGGAGAAATGCTGCTTGGTAGTTCCCGAGTTCTTTTGTTATCTCGTCTAGTTTGATGAGCAGGTATGTCGCGTATATGCGATATCCTGTATTACACATTGTTATACGGCGATAGTCATTGGTGTCTTGCGGGTTTCTGATTTTGGGGATAGGTACTTGGACCGTTTCATTCCAGGACTCCGGTATTATATTTTCTGTCCATGCTCTGTGCATTGTTTTGGTAATAACCTTTAACAGTTGTGGCGGTATTCCTTTGTACAGTTCCGGGACTACCTGATCTGTACCCGGCGCTGTTCCGTTACGCATGCGGCTGATTATCGTTTTTATGTCGGCTATTGTTGGACCATTTTCTAGATAGTCAGGGTTTAATGAAGTTTCGTTAGGGATAATCATAATTTTAGGGCCTTCTGATTTCCTTAATTCCTGTTCCCAGCGTGACATTGGGATAAATCGTTGTTTTTTCCACCGTCTCGATTGAAACTGGTGTCGTCTGTAATAGTGGTACACGATTTGCATGCGTTTGCTTGGGTGTTTTTTTCCTAGGCCTTCAAAAAATGCTCTGCATTCTCGTTTTTCTTCATTATCAATGATTTCCTCAAGACGTCGTCGGCATTCTTTGAGTTGTTTATTGATTGTTTGGTCGGTTGGTCGACGTCTTTTAAAGAATTTGGCCTTTTGTAAATTTGCCAGAGCAATTCGGTGTTCCCGCGATCTAGCGGGTTTTACGGAAAGTGTTTTTTGGGCTACTGACTTCATAACCCCTGTAATAGATTCCCACGGAATGTCGGGCGTATATTCGTCGTCATTTTCTTTAAATTTGTAGTTGTTCGCCGTAAGTTCTTCCATAATCCCGTTATGGTATTTTACTTTTGTGTCATTCATTTCATCTCGTGCTAGGGCGGTGTACGAACACTGTTTATAGTTGAACTTTAAAGCTGTTATCGCTTTGTACTTAGTTTGGGTTGTACTCTTTGTTGATTCCATTTGCGTGTCGCCAGTTCTTGGAAGCAGGTTTAGTGGGTCTATTTCACCCCAGATTATCTTGTGGTCGGAAATATGCAGGAAGCTCCATTGTCCTCTGATGGAGTTAAATGTGTGTCGCGCATTATTCGAGATAATTATATGGTCTAGTTGTGATTTTGTTTTCCCGTTAGACCATGTGGCCCGACATGACTTGCGAGCCCAGGTGGTTTCTATTTTTAAGTTTTCGCGGGAACAGATATCCATTAGCATTTCTCCGATGATATTTGATTATTTGTGTAGGAGATTTGTTCCTATAATTCCCTTTTTCCTGTATTCCTTTGTATCGCCTAGTCCGATATGCGCGTTAAAGTCACCTAGCAATAATATTTTGGCTTTGTTTGGTTTCTTTTGAATAATCTTTATAAGTTGCGAAAACGCTGCGGTTGCTCTCGTGGAAGAGCTGGGGATATGTGCGTTTATTACATATAGTATATTAGTGGCCGATGTTATTGTTGCTGCCATGGTTTCCAGGTCGCGATTTATATTGTGGACCGTTAAGTTCAGGTCCTTTCTAATTAGTATAGCTAAGGCACAGTGTGCGATGCTGGTTGTGCCTGATAGATACCAGAGATAGTGTTTTGACACGTATGTCCCCGATGTCATGTTTGCTTCCTGTATACAGGCTATATGTATGTTTCTGTTTGTCAATTCAGCATCAATGTTGAGTCTCTTAGGTATTTCGGCGCATCCTCTAACGTTCCAAGTAGCAATGCGCATACGCTCGCATGTGACTTTTGGTTTATATATGGGGCTGTGTCGTGTCATCGTATATCCGGTGTTGTCAGGGATGTCATCTATTGATGTTGTGGTTGACCCTGAGGAGGTCATGGGTGTTGCCTTAAGTATCGGGGAAGGTATGTTGTTATCAGTTTGGCTGTCGGTTGCTAGATTCGTGGGTAAATTTTGTGATTCAAGCAAGTATACGCTGTCGTAGTGGTTTCCTGTGAAGTTGAGGTTGATAGATCCCACTGCATCCGCGGGATTCTTGGGCCTGTATGTGAGCGATGGTGTATTTTGCTGGTGGATTGTTACGTTAATTAGAAAGTATTCGGCGGCTGCTATTATAATCTCCTCTCCAGCCCAAGTGCCGTAATTGCGCAGATTTTTAATGTAGTCATTGAGGGTTTCTTCAGGCTCGGCGATTGCAAACTTTATGTTCTGTTCATCGCAGTTTTCTTCTACATATTTAACTAGGTCCTTACGAATGTGGGTGTGGTCGAGTGTTAATTGATATAGGTGATTAATTTGGTCAGCAATTGCGTGGAATAGGCAGTTACCATCTCTCGGCATTGATAAGGCTTTCATCTTTTTGGAATGTTGTTGAAAGAAAGAACTTGATTAATTTGAACTACCTACGTACCTATTGTTTATGGTACGGGTTGTGGCTGTCAAAGTTTGTGCGTATCTTTGCGCACTTATTCTCGGTATTTTCTAAGAGAATTGGAGGCTGGGCCTGGAAGCTTTAAAATAGGCGTGAGAGAGACCCGCTTAGGACAAAGAGTCTTTGATTTTATTTTGTTATTGTTCGTCAGCTGCCTTTCGTTAATTGCCTGTTTTCTGCAAGATGGTAAAATGATCCTTTTATGATGTGCAAGTGTTGGCTTTTACTCGCTATTTCTCAGAATATGCAGTAGGCTTGCATTATTGTTTATTTTATTTTGTAACAGGTCAAGATGGGCTGGTTGGACCGGATGGTGGCAAATAGTTTAGTTTTGTTTTATTGTGCTTGGGTAGGTTCCTGCCTAGTTTTGTATTTTCGTATACCTATCACCTACCTATTTGTACGGGACTATGCCTATGGAATAGTTTAGAGTTGGCGTAGTAATTTGGGGCGAGAGCGGTATCTGTTTATGAAATGGTAACCAGCATTACGAAGGATGTTACCTGCCAGATATAAAGTTAGTTTTGCTGTTTTATCTGATACAGGGCTATCTTAATCGGAGCAATCTCACCAGGTTGTTGCTCAGCTAGTGATACTCTCTGCACGGATATCACCTACTTCAGTTCACTTCCTTAGTGCGTAGTAGTGAGGTCCGTGACACGGGTCGAGGTTCAGTCCCTGTGCAAGGCCCTATTGTTTATTGCTCGTTGGAATTCGTTTTTTCTTAGCTCGTTGTCCAGAGAAGGGGCTTGTTGCACAAAAAAAAAGACATATTTTCTTCGCCGTTTTGCAGCTGTGTTAGTTTGAGGAATGTTTTTTTTTGGCGTTATTTATCTATTTTGTTTAACTTTTTCTGTCCGGTATTGTTTGGGTTTTAGTGTCCTTATTCACGTGCCTGCAGGAAGTGCATGAAAGGGCCTGCCTCTTGGCGTGGGATGACACCACGACTCGTTGCGCAACTCTAGTTTCTATTGACTTAGTATTTATGATGATGTATCAAGCACCACGAATGTCTGTGATGAAATGAAATAAGTCTGTTTCCCAGGTTGTTGCTGTTGAGAGAGCTTAATTTTATGGGTTAGATTCACTTAAGAAATACCTTAAATAATGAAGATTCTACGTCCTATGTAATCGTTTGTGTGTCCGGAGAAAGCAATTCATTGATAAGGTTAGGTTACTGCTGAGGAGATATCCCAGTGTCATGACACACCTAATGTGCTGGATAGGGTCGGTTAAAACTCCAGGATAACGGCGTGTCGTTAGGGAGGCGGCGGCGGCGTTATATTTTCGAAAATAAATTGACTAGCTCCTGTTAGTATGTCAATTTCTTTAAAAAATCTCTCTTAAGGAGTCTGTTCGTTTTAAATTATAAATGGCTCGAATAGCTCTTTTCTGTAAAATAAAAATAGTTTGAATATCCGCTGCTTTCCCCCACAACAAGATACCATAGGACATGATACTATGAAAGTAACTAAAATATACTAGCCTAGATGTAGCCACATCCGTGCTTTGTCTGATGTTCCTAACAGCGTAAGCCGCACAACTTAATTTACCAGCCAATTTATCTATGTGGGGTCCCCACTGCAATCCACCAAGCTGCCCTATTAGGGCCTCTAACAGCTTGACGACTACCACCACCACGTAGCGATAGTAGCCGGGACCTACAGCTTAATGTGTCACAAAACACTGAACGCGGAAACAAATGGCACTAAGAATGTTTCCGATGTGCAAATACAGCTACGCCACGGACGCGTCATATAAAGTGCCGCCCCCATATAATGCAACATGCAACCATATTTTCAACACCAATGTAAAATGAGGGATTCAAAATGGCACAGCAAAAAATTTCATCGCACAGCAAAAATACGGATTTTCACATCAAAAAAGGATCAGCAAAAATACTTTTTATGTTTTAAGTATTTTTGTTGTTCTTACATGTTTAACCTAATACAAAGGAAGGATAAAGGCGGCTTCGCTTCGCTCACCCCTTCACCTAAGCTACCGCAGTATTTTGTCCTGATATTTGCTGTAAAAATCAGTACATTTGCAGTACAAATCAGTATTATTGATGTGCCGTTTAATATTTCCCATTTAAAATCATACTGGCGCAGTCTGCTCCCGAGCAAGCAATTACAAAATAACTTTCTTTCAAACTTTGAGTTCTCGATTGTGCATCCCGAACCTTGGGACCCGTAGCTCGATTCTGAATACACAAAGCGTCACGCCTTTCACGGGGTGGCAGAGGAACAATTGTGCCCACTTTGAGCCAGTTATTCATTTTACGTGACAGGGGACTAACCCATCGCCACAACTATGGAGTAATGAAGGTTTCGTCACGATATTTTCCATAAACGTTAGAACTTCCGTAAATGTACTTAAAATAAATAAATTATATCATTGGTACATGGTTTATTAATCAAACCTGCATCTCCCCTGCATCATCTGATCTGAGAAGCAAGGCTGAATCCCATTAGACCGCGGACCTACCTCGATTCTGAATCTCTTGACATATTCCGATTTCGAATTGACCTTTCACCAATGACAGTCCCTTTAAATGACAGCTCATTAAGTTTCAGATTATTGGTCAATGAACGGGCATTGGTCCAACAACTATTCGAAGTAACCGAACATTCTTCAAAACGGCAAAGGGCCTTATAAAAAAGATCAAAGTTATCAAACTGAGAAAACATTTGCAAAACACATTGCATGCTGTGTTCCTTTTTAATTTAAAAAGCGCATGTCCTCTATATTTAAGTATCTATCTCAAACTAGCAAACCTTTTTTTTGTAAAGGAACCATACATAAATAAATAAATAAAAACTATTTAGAGCAAATTGTGTTCCTAACTAAAATCCGTTATTCCCATCAAAAAATATTACAGGAATACTGAAATATCCGTAAAACATAATGTACTTCATTCATTTCATTACGGAGTAGTTTCTTCAAATAACCTTCGCCGTTAAGTTGTCTGTTCTGTAAAATTTCAAGTAACATAAACTACTATTATGTGACTGCTACATAATGGAGGGCATTAATACTCGAGTAGTTGGTTTATGAAACGAGCCGAAGGCGAGTTTCATAATAATATCACTCGAGAGTTTTAATGCCTAATTACATACACTAGTTTATCTACACACATATCATAAGCTCTCTTTGATGTGTTCAGGAACCGCATGTTCGACCGGCATTGTGGCATTGATCATTGCTCTGCAGTTATTTAGCTTCTTCTGTAGTACCAACTTCACAGACAAACTAGGGGCGGCACTCATGCGGGCGTCGGCGTACGAAATTTGATTGTCATAATTTTGGTACATTATGGACAAAATGATCAATATTCAGATAAGAAATAATTTTTATCAAGAAGTTTATCATTACGCTGGTCGTAACTCGTAACGTATGGTTTTGGAAGCAGTAAAAAGGGTTTATGATGCGTGTGTAGATAAAAAAATATTGATATCATAGTTTTTTAGTTTTATAATCGGAAACAAGCAGCCTGACTTGTTGTACAAACTTACGATCATTCCAAAACTGTGAGAAAGTGACGTCACTAGGGGTGTTATTTAAAAATATATTAAAAAATAAGACATCCATTACTTTACCATTTTAAACTAATTTCAGTTTCTTAGAATAGCCTTAAATTTCACAAAATGAAATAAAAAGTAGTACCTGCCTACATTTTCTTAGCATGTCACATTTGAAAGGGATTTGTAGCAATTCTGTTTATATATGTTCACCAACTTCAAATTGTAATTTCAACATCTAGGAATTTAAATCTCTTTTGAAAAAAATTGCTTATCTGCAAAGTCGGTTTACGGACGATAATTTTACGTGATAACGTCATAAGAAACGCTTAGGCCGATCGTGCCTCTCTATCGCTTGCTCCGCGCTATCGCTTGCACGCTTGGTTCAGGCGAAACGTGACAATGAAACGTGACACTTTTTGTGCGTGCAGCCGGCGTTCATCGATTTATAAGACGTTATCACGTCAAAATTAACAATTAGAACATCGCTCAAATAAGAAAAATCTCAATAAAAGTCTGCAGAGACAACGCTCTATTTACTTATTTCGGCAAATACGGTATAGGAATTTCCAGAGCCTTGGAAAAAATTACCAATTCGTGTTTGAAGCGAGCTGTTTTATTGCGACTTTGCATGTTTATGCGATGGTCAATCTTTGAAAGCGATTGCATTTCTTATCGTCTGAATTACATGATAAGGCTACTGGGTATGTCAAGAGATAGATATAATTATATCAGAGATAGAGAATACAGCTTCTGATCAAAGTCTACTTTTCTCACCGTGCTTCCTTGTGTTCTTCCAAGCTCCGCAAGTTCCCCTTATTCCTCACTGACTCATTAAAGGTCTGCTTGGCATCCTTTGCCTTGTACAATGATCGTCTTGGATCCTCCTTGGTGAGTTCAGAATGAGTCGTCCTCAGGTCTTTGCTCAGAACTTTGATTGCGCCGTGCACGTCTCCAATGTAGAAGTTAGAGAGGTTGTTGTTCTCTGTTACGTCTTCGTCTTTTGGCTCGTTGTACCTGTAATGTTAATAATATAGAGATGAAATGAAATAAAAATGAAATGAAAATCTTTATTTCACACAACTATTTACATGATATAAGTTGCACAAGTCCCACACTAGGTCTCCCTGTGTCGTGGGTATTCGGCTCAACCATAAATAATACACATTACTTGCACAAAATAAAGAGGAATATTTTAAAAAAATAACCTTACTTAGGTAAGGCAGGTGTATTTTACAGTGTGGTGGACAATTGTTCAGTATGATTTAATTATAACAAAACACATGCTGTGAAATAAAATGGCAGGTACTATTTCCTATGCAGATAAAGTTTAAGTATATAATCAATATATAATTTTGATATTAATATATATATATCAGGCAGTACTATTTGAAACTACAGTTACAATAAAACACCATTTAATAACAATCAGGTAGAGCTGGTTGTTCGATCGATGAGTTCCTCAGTACCATCGTAATCAAACAGCTTGAGCCACTGTTGGAATGCTTTTTTGAATCTGAGATACTAGACTTTATATGTAAGTTGGACGACTTCTGTGGTGTTGTGGCGGAGGCTGTGTTTCTCAAGCGAGAGGTCCCGGGTTCGAGTCCCAGCTGGGGAGAAAAGTAAAAAGAGACCACCAGGTCTTGGATGTATGTGTGTAATGACGTCGCTTTTTCCGGTTCCTACGACACAGGGTATCCTGTGTGGGGCCAGACGCAATGTATGTGCCTGTACGTAAATTTTTATGTTTATGTTTGTGTTCAAAATCTAAACCCAAACTACAAAACCTTATAATTATAACCACCTGAAGGTCAATACGCTTTTAAAAATACCTGTTTGGAGATTCTGGGCGAGCAGATGGATACATTTCGGTTAAAATCATAACCTGGCTTTGCCGTAGTCGGATAACAAAAAAAATAATGCACAAATATCTCTCGGAACTCTCTCTCCCATGTATAAAGCTAAAGCTTATAATAATTACACAGCTGTAAACATAAAACCTAGCTTTACATCTTTTCCCAAAATTGGTGGCAATGGCACAATCACACCAACGTTAGCCAGTTATTAAATACTATCACCGTTAAAACGGCTTCCTCATCATCAATTTATGATGAAATACTTTTTTATTCTTTATTGCACTTTATTGTAACAAAATATTTTATGAACAAAGGTGAGCTTATCTCTAAAGAGAGATTTCTACCAGCAAACCTAGGCAGGACAGGAAAAATTGTGCAACAGTCCTAATGCGCAATAAAACTGTATACTTACATCTAATTGTTTACAACTAAATAAAATACAAAAGCACAAAAATAAAATATGTATCAAACATGTACTACTTATTTAAACTTATATAAAAGTAACAATCACGAAAGAGAAATGAAATGCTTTTTCAATCTTTTCTTAAAAGTGAAAATTGAGGGACTCTCTCTAATAGCGCAGGGAAGTGCGTTCCACAGTCTGATTGCCCTTAACCTAAACGAGGGTTTGATGATACTTGTCTCATTGGCACATGGTCAGCATCGGGATTCGAACCCGCATCACCTGCATGCTGATGCACTGATGATAAAGTAAAAAGTAAGATTACCTATTATCACACTCCTTATCCTTCTTAATAGCCGAAGACTTGATGTTACTGTGATGTTTCTTGCAAGGCCGCACTGACTCCTGGGACTTTGTGATGTCATCTCTCTGCGGAGATGTGACGTCATTGATGGAGGTGCTTTCTGGAAGTGCTCGCGGAGGCTCCTTGGTGGTTGGTGTTATAACCATGCTTTCTGTTCAACCAAGATAATTTCATACATGCAGTTCTCATTTCTACAAATACACCAAGTGTGTGTGTATAACAAAATTGAGTAAAGTCCGTGACTTCACAGAACACGCCCTAAGGAAATCGTCGGCCGAGACGGTAAGTGGATATTTGGCGCGTTTCTATGGTGGCATTTGTTTCGGGTGCCACCGCCATCTTTCGGGTTGCTTGTTATGTTTTAGGTCCCGATTACTAGAAGATTCTATAGATGCTTGATGGTAGTAGTCTCAAAGATTTATTGGTGGCCCTAAAAGCGCAGCTCAAAGATTTCGGATATTCGGCTTAATCAACCCGCGCTAAGCCTTTTTGGTGGAATTTGGTTCAATCTTCATCGATTTTGAATGAAGGCGGGTGTCCTTGGTTACTATGATACAGATGGGGATATGAATCGGCTACAATCCTACGTAATATTCAACACAACCCCTGACAGGCTGAATGGTGTTGGATTCTTCAGAAACCTACCGTCAGATCCTCTTAGTTCCCGACTGGACCTCTCCCAGTCTCTCCTATGCAGCACCTCATCAATCACACTTGGAGCTGAGTGATGCCGAGCAGCGGTGGAGTGGCGGCGGGGGCGCGGGGGAAGCAGCTCGTGAGACCGTGCGGAGAGGGGGATGAGAGTGCCTGAACCTGAAAGAGAGATCTCTTCATTGTCACTGGAAACCTGGTAGTTCACGAGGATAAATTCCAAATTCAAATTCTAAATGTCTTTATTACTGTAGGTATTTTACATATACTTAGCAATCGTCATTTTTGCCACTTCTCTACATTGGACCACTGTGGGAGAAGAAGGGCGTAGAAACTCCCACAGATTGATTTATAGATCTCTTTTTTAAAAATTGCTTATGCTTAACTAATACAAAATATAATATTTAGTCATTATCATAATTAATAAGCAGGAATAAATAATTACAAAATTATTAACAGCAAGGTCTGTGTTGAGTCAGATTAACCCCATACAGTCTCATCATTTAAGTAATCTTGAACATTGTAATATCCCTTTTTCGACAAAGTCGCTTTAACATGGTTTTTAAATTGCTCAAATAGCAATTTCAAGATCTCCACATATCTAAGATATCACATGTACGTGTAATACATGTGTTGAGGAGTGACAGTAGAAGAGATTAGAAATCTGGTTTCATTGTGATCAGTCAGGGGGAAGAGGGTGCCTGGACCTGGGGAATGAGGGGAAAGATGTCTTATTTAAAAATGTTGTTAAAAATCATTTATATAAAAAGGCTTACTACAAAATATCAGATTATGTAGAAGGCAAGAAAGCTTGGGAAGGTGTTTGCTCCAATTCTGTAAAAAATAACGTATAAAGCTGGAGGTTTCTAGTCGCCTCTTTGCCTCCAGCATCTAAAACATTGAGGTGACGGAATTCAAATTAAGTTCTATATTTCCCTATACCTTATACATATATGTGTTAGTTTAAGATTTGACATTCTCCAAATGTAACCTTTGTGTTTCTTATGGAAATAAACTCTTTTTGAATTTTGAATTTTAGTTACAGCTGTGACTTTATACTAAATCATGAAGTTCGAGCAGCTGTAATGCCAAGAAACGAAAAGGCCATGATGATTGATGGAATTATAAAGATGCCTGAGCTTGTGGGGTAGATTCCATACTTTCTGCTGTAAGCCTGGTTTTGTTTATCAAGTTGAGGCGTCAGTGATCCTAAGCTGCCAAGAATTCAATCTAATTCAAAGCGCTTCTTGAGCATTATAGCATGGCTAAGAAAATTATACACGTAGAAAGGACCTCTTGAGGAGCTTACTCAAATTCTGCTTTTTCTTCTTCATTTTGGGTCCTCTAACTCCTTGGGGAGCAGAGGGCCTCAAGACAAGTATTATTCTTCTGTCAGTCATCAGCGGCACAACGAATATCTAATTCAATATGGCATATCTTTATGAGCCGTAAATCTACAAAACCACCTTGGTCAAAAAGACTTTAGAACGAAGAAGATTTTAGAACGATATGAATGATATCAACGGCCAAGCCAGAATTAACTCAGCCTTGTGAAATATCAACCTAGATATTCGAGAACACATTAAAGGTTATAAGTTTTTATATATGTTTATTAATAGAATGTGTAAAACTGTTTGTTCTCCTAATACAATAAAATAAAAAATAAAATAAATAAAATATTCATTATCGAAGTAAACTTGCACCAAGGGCCTGTCCTTCTTAACCTTCAATTATAATATAAACATTTTTATCATAAACCCTCTTTACTGTGTCCAAAAACCGAACGTTACGACCAGCATAATACTATACTATTTGGTAAAAACTCATTTCTTATCTGAATATTGATACATTATGACCATAATGTATCAATTTTCGACAAATTATGGCATTCAAATTTCGAACACCGACGCCCGCCTGCTAGCCGCCCCTAGTTTGTATGTGAAGTTGGTACTACTGAACAAGCTAAACAAGTGCAGAGCAATTATCAATGCCACAATGCCGGTCGAACATGTGGTTCCTAAACACACCAAAGAGAGCTTATGTGTAATTAGGCATTATATATCAGTCACATAAACTACTAAAGTACATTACTTCCGCGGTATATAATGATAGGATTCCGTGGTTGGTAGTACTGTTGGTGGCCAAAAGCGCAGCTCCTGGTCTACACATTGCGTTGAGCATTGCAGTCTTCAATAAGCTGGAATATAGGCCGAGACCGAAGGCCGGGGCCTTCATAGCTCGGTCAGCAAAGGATGCAATGAAGCTTAAGACCACCATATCGTGGCCAGCTGGGCAGTTATTGCAACCAAGGCTTGTATAGTAATATTAAAACAAAATTAGTAATTTAAATTTAATTATCACGAAAATTGATGCAACATTATATGGAAAATCGCAAAATTTTACACCGCGCTGCGCTTTTGTTTCTTTCCAGCACTTTTTTTTTTCTAGGCTGCCAGTATAGTTACACAGCCCAATTCTGATACCATTTCTGAAACAAAACTCGACAGTAATGGATTTTCATCGCAAATTGCTCTAGTAGCGATTTTGCCAGTGTCAAGTGTATTTGATAGATCACGTGACGTGTTTTTGAACTTATCTCAGATGAATGAAAATCTTTGCCTCTAACAACACCAGCGCCACCAGGCGTGAGCAAAGGTGTCATTGCTGATGTCCAAAACTCACCAGCAATGAATATCCATACAATTTTGCTGGCGCCTATTGAAGTGGCACGGCAAAGTCAACTTTGCTCCAAGAAGTTTGCCAAAATAATTAACTCATTATATGCATTTTAGAGTAATACTTAGTAGTTTTCCTAACTGGCTGTTTTTATGCGTTTGGTTGATGGTGATGGTCACAGACTGATGAAGATTATGATGAAGATATCCTGACCTGAAGTGCTGGGCAGGTGGAGGGAAACCGCGCTGCCCTGCCCGACGTGTGAGTTCAGTGCCCCGGAGCGACGGTGGAGCACATGGAACGTGTGTGTGTCTGGTTCTGCAAACCGGAGATAAAACCCTTTACAGTCCACCCATTCGAAAAACGGCCGCCAATTTTCAACCTTATGTCCTGGCAATAAAGTACAAAAGATATGAAAATTTGTGACCATTTTGTGGATACCTTTTCTTTTATAGGTTAAAAGTGTTAGCGAGTTGGAATAAACTAAACATTAACGGCCTTACACAATAAAAATTAACTACTATTCAACGCTTCTTAAAAAACAAAAATGCATGTGATTTGACGTTTGTTTTGAGGTTAAACGCTGTTTAATGTTTTTCGTGGTAACACGGTAACAGTCTTACTTATAAAAAATAAATGTGTAGACCTGTTTAAGCAAAAACCTCTTTAAAGCTTAATGAGCGTTTTATGTTTTTGTGATTTTTAAAAGAACAGCGAGTTAACTAAAACACTGTTGTAAGTTCGTTTATTCTTTTAGGATCTGTGGATGTCGGCACACTGACAACTATTACACTGACAACTGACTGACGTTTGCTTTTGGCATTTGTTGTAAGCCAAAGAGAATATAATGTGTAATTATGCCTAAAATGGGCTTATCGGACAGCTACAGAAGGGTCTGAGCTACTTTAAGTCATAGAACGTTTATAACGATACCAAAATACAGATTTTATTTTATTAATCACATTTTTTTGTAAACGGATTATAAGACTGTTTTAACTCCGTATCATGAGTGTTTTAGACAAATTGAATCTTTATAAATAACACTGTAAACTCTATGACCATTTTAAGTACTATAGGATTATTGTATACAATAATCTTGCTAGCTAAATCAATCAATCATCTATTTACGGTATAAGTTGATGAGTTATGATCCTCAGCACGCCAAGCGATGTTCAGTATATTGAAATCTGGATCCACAGATCGCATCATAATTTTACGTTTTCGCGCGTTGACAAAGTTCAAAAATGGCGTCGAAGCCGACAGCGTGCCATTAATGAGTTTTGGTTTATCGAATTCCGGGTGAAATACCAGAAGAACCATGTCTGGGCGAGTTGTCTGTTGTAAAATAGCGGCACCGCTGTTAGCGCGCTAAACGGAAACAAGCTTCTGACATCTGGAATGGAGGATTGGCGCGTTAGCAGTGGAGCAACCGAAGAGTTTCGACAAAAAGGAACTCATACAGTCATTTTGTACCGAGACGATGCCGAGAGTAGAATTGTACAGATATTTCACGTATAAGTGCTAGGTATAATAATTGGAATAGTAGTGTAATGTTGTAAATTGATGCATAGTGTTAGTGAATAAGAAAGGGCGGGAATAAAGGAATCAAAGTGTGGAGAACGGAGTTTCTATTACTGAATAAAGGAATCAAAGTGTAGATAACTGAGTTTCTATTAAAAGAAAATGAAATGTTTTATTTTTTTATTTTTTTTAAAAACAGCACACCGTTTGCAGAAAATTCCTACGAATAAGTCACATGGTGGTTCGTCCGTCCGTCCGTCGTCTGTTACACAGTTTCTACGGTTAAACGGTTAAAGCTACATACAGCCTTCGAATTTTCACAATAGGAACATCGCGTTGAACCAGTCATAAAATTGACAAAAAAAATTTTTAAATGTTTTTAAGGGGGCTCCCATTCAGCTAAAGAGGGCGCGAAAAAAAAGATCTACCCCTTTGAGTGCGGTATCGTAACCTAAGAACTCGTTGAGTACATAAATATTGAATGTTGTTTTTTCCTAGGCCGTTTTCAGGCTACTTTTAAGTGTTTTTAAGAGCCGGAAGCCGGAGCTAAGAAGATTTCGAACATAACATAAAAAAGCTTGTAAAATGGTTATGTTCGAAATCCCCTTAGCTCCCCCCATGAAAGAAGGAGGAGACGTGAGAATACGTTATAGCTCTCACCCGAATCATTATCATCAGAACAGCAGAGCCAGCACAGCATCAGAAGCGGAGTGAGGACTTCCACCGCCATCACAGCAGTCGCTATACCAGCCGCGCCCGCCATGGCGTTCCTGTGTGACATAAATATTTGACCAAGCGCGCAAAGTGTCTCCTTTTCTGCCTGGGCAAAAATACTTTCTTAAGTCTAGATTTCATGCTATTCTCCTCTGAAGGTCGCCCAGCCGCTTTTCGTGAAATTTTGTGAGCTGATTTGTGATAATTATATGGATTTCTTTTGTCGATTCAGTAATTTAGTTATGGCAACACATATAATGATCACCAAAATATTTTTTTCCTACCCAAAATGGATAAATGAACACCAAAAGTTGCAAAAAATATCAGAGCAAAATACTGCGGTAGCTTAGGTGAAGGGTAAAGGGGGTGAGCGAAGCGAAGCCGCCTTTATCCTTCGTGTTAGGTTGAACATGTAAGAACAACAAAAAATACTTAAAACATAAACTTAAGTACACAAAACATAAAAAGAAGTTTGGTGATCATTTATCCAAACACAATTTGGTGGACATTTATCCATTCTGGCAGTCATTTCGAATTTATTGGTAATAAAATAGGTACGTTTTTGGTAATCGTTTAAACATAAGGCTTAAGTTATTAAGTTATTGGTCATACTCCAGGGGCCCAATTCTGTACTAGATCGCATCGCGACCGCTCCGAAGGGCGCAAAACGCCGCATTTGACAGTCATTCTCCAAACAAAATAGGTGCCGCCGACAAGCTAAACACGGCATTCCGCGCCCCTCGGAGCGTCGCGATATCATCGCGATGCAATGCTCAGAACAGAATTTGGCCCCAGGTAGGTAACGTAACTAGATGTATTCATAAGTTTATATGTGCTACTGAACGAAGATAGGCAGGTTATCTGTTTATATAATAAATCCACGTGTTATCAGATAAACTTCAAGGTTCGGGTGTGTGACGGGGTAGAAATTAATGAAAAAGAAATACTCAAAATTTCCTGTGTCGCTCGCGTGGTCCTGTACTGCTCCCTACACATTTCTGTTACAGGATATTACAGAAAGGTGTAGGGACATCATTCTGAAATACTTTCACTAAGAAACCGAATATATCTGAACAAATTTATTTTTGAGATCCTCCAAATAAATCAGCTGACTGTTCGGTCTACAACTTATGGAGGATAAGTTTGATATTTGAAATTGAAATTTAAAATGGTTTATTCAGCAATACCTACAATAAACATTACACAGAATTACCGCTATTCGATTAGGAAGGTGGTACACCTGACTTCGCTGTGGAGCTAATATAGTTTTTGTGCGAACCCGAAATCTTAATTCAAGTTAATGTTGACTTTACTTAATAAGTGATTCTCTCTTACCTCGCTTACATTTCCAGATTCTAATAACTCCTAGCACCTCCCACAATCAAAACATTTACACTCAACACTGTGTAATTGCTGCAACAGTATCCACAGGCGCAATTGAAGTAAGTAGCAAAGATCGCGCACGAACAAACGGTACAGGTATAGGATTGGTAGTAGTATAGTAAACTGATTACTATACTAGTCACGTGTAGTGTGAGAGCTGGTGTAGATCACTGCGACATTCCCGCGTTGAGTGAGGGTTGTTAGCTGGATGCTGGAATGATGGGGCGGTGTTATAGCGCGAGAGATAGGCTAGCTTGTGGCCTAGCTGATACCCTGATACGCATAGGTATCAGCTAGGCCCCACACCTGTATGCCCTTTGTCGTGGGTATCAGAAACAGTGACATTACTAATATTTAACAATACGCAAGGCCCGTCAGATTATTACTTTTCCCTCCCCTGATTCGAACTCGAATAGGTAAGAAATAATAATTTATTCAGCAGTTATTCAAAGTTTGCACAGGGTGCTTGTGTCGTGCAATGGAAGTAGTAATAAACGTTGTGTATTTAAGAAGCATATTTAGAAGACACAGAATATGAAAATGCCGGGTTTCATAACAGTTTCATATCTTGTATAAACGTTTAGGTATGTGCAAATCCAGATATATTTAAAAACTACTACCATATATAATTATATGTTTTTCAATCATTATTACATCTTTTATTACTAAATCAGTGGCAAGCAACAAGTTTTATTGCGATAAAGAGAGTCCGTCTGTAAATTAATAGAAAAGCCTAAATAAATTTCATAATACCGAAGGGAAAAAAAGCCTGCCGTATACCGTATAATCGATTCGATTCCCTCCTTCGCACCCCTCTTACCGCGAAAGCAACTAACCCGGGATTCTGCGCGTGAGTTGGCAGACAACTCATTTTGCGACGTCCGTCCGTGCGAACGAAACAAGAGTTTTGTATGAAACCGAATGTAGCCGAAATTTCGCAGCTCAAAAAAATGAGCTCGTGTGGCTTGATACATACAGTTTTGTCCGACTCGATCCTCTGAAAATATGGTATAATAAGCATGGCGGCGCATTCTTATGCGAAACGCAATGTGGCTGCGTGTGTGTGGCCCAGTGTTGCCAGCCGGGTCTTGTTAAAGGTCGCCTGAAATTGGTAAAAACTAAACGTTTTGGTGTAAAAAGTCAAAAAAGCCTTTAGTATATTTTCCAATAAAAAGGTACTACAACTTAATAGGTAAACATATCGGCCATAAAACTTACAGACACGTGCAAATAATTCATTGTGGAGTTTACATTAACCCAATCAATAAGGATCTATGTATTGATTATCTTAGCTAAACTATTTTATAAGTTGCAGGCATTATAAAATAAAAGGTCATTACGTTCCGTTTTACAATTGTTTCAAGTAAAAAAAAATATAAATCCTGGAAATTAAAAAAATCACCTAAAGTAACCTTTTGAGTCGTGTAACCTAGAAGTAACCTGATTTAGTTAAAAATCACCTTAAAGGTTACAAAATTCACCTTCTGGTAATACTGGCGCCGCCGCGCTCGCGTCTCGTTTCAACCGCTGACACATATCGTCGAATATTTCAAGTTTGCTATAACTTTTAGGTACTCATACTCAGATATGAGAAACTCTAATATTAACATAACATAGCGTCACGCCTTTTCCCATAAGAGGTTGCAGAGGTACAATTGTGCCCATTTGAGCCAGTTATTCAATATTCCATTTTGCGTGACAGTGGGGCTAGCCCATCGCCGCTATGGAGTAATGAAGGTTTCCTCACAACGTTATCCATCACCGTTAGAACATCCGTATAATGTACTTAAGATAAATTAATTGGTATTGGTCATAGGTATATGGGCAGAAATCGAACCTGCATCTCCTGTTTGAGAAGCAAGCGTGAAACCCATTAGACATAACGGGGCTCTCCTGAAATTCCTGAAATACTCTAATACTAGTGGCCCTGTGGGCAGTAGACCTCGCTAACAGGGGGGACTATGAACCAATTTATAGGTAATTATTTTAGATTCAATCAAAATCAAGTAGTAAAGTAGCCGCACCGATAACTTTGTAAACTACATTTCGCGTTACGTTGCATTTTACACTAAAATACAATCTATTGACATTTCACAAAAATAGATTCTATTTCATTCACTCTCATGGTCTGTATAGATCCTCTTTACTAATCCGTCTCTTGGTATGTTTTGAAAATATTTCTTGGATTTTTAGAAAACAGGCGACCGAAAGATATTGGTGTAATATATATTTAGAACCGGCTCATGAAGCCCTTTAATTTGATACACCACACGATAGGTTGCAGAAAAAAAAAATGACGTCATAACTCCCCCCCCCCACCCCCTAGGGGAAAATCGAGTAAAGCTCTCGATAAAAAAGCTTTTAATTCAAGGAACACGTGAGCCAAGTTTTGTGAGGATCGCTTGAAAACTGTGGCCCCTAGACCGGAACTGACAGACACGAGACATAGAGACAGACGAAAGCAAAATCGGCCTCCTATCTTGTCGAAATGAAGCCCTTCGCTCGCTCAGTCAATTAGGTACTTAATGTACTTAATTAGTTACCAGTCAACAGGTTGACGCCAAAATGATGGCTATCTAGTCGTATTGTGCGACTCCACCATTGTTCCAGATGCTATAGTTAGCTAGATGCTACAGTTAGCTAGATGCTACCAGTGTGCACTGGCCTATGTGAAAGGCGCCTGAGTGTCGCCATCTCATCGATCTCTCGTCCCGTCCTTCAGTGATGGAGTTTTTGGGTTGGATCTACATTCTCTAGGTCAAATGGGTCATTATGGCATGGAAAAGAAGGAACCTGAATACTAAAATGGGTTTAAAACTCAGTTACTATGATAACGAATGAAAAAGACTTGTATTTATTTATGTATGTAAGTAGTATTGTTAAGAAAGAAAGGGTTTTACCACAAAAAATAAACTCCTGTTCAACAATTGTTTAAAAACAAAAATGTATACGATTTGACGTTTGTTTTGAGGTTTAACTATGTGTAACATTTTTTGAAGTAACACGCTAAATGTTTCAAATAGTTGAGAGTATATTTCAAAATATAGTTAAAATTACTTCAACAAGGTGACTTTTTACCCGACTGTTGCGAAGCGGAAAAGAGGAGGGTTATGTGTTTAATAAATAAAAAAAACCGGTCAAGTGCGAGTCTAAATCGCGCACGAAGGGTTCCGTACCACCGTTCAATGGAAGCGATGGTGTGGAGTGAATAGTTTGGATTTTACACAGCAAAATATTGTTTACAAAGTTATTGGTGCGGTTACTTTCACACTCCATGTACGTAACCAGGTGCATCCATAAGTTTGTATGTGGTATTGAAAGAATTGTTGTATGGCTCCCTTAAATATTTCTTTTATCCTGTTTTTTAGTATTTGTTGTTATAGCGGCAACATAAATACATCATCTGTGAAAATTTCAACTGTCTAACTATCACGGTTCGTGAGATACAGCCTGGTGACAGACGGACGGACGGACAGCGAAGTCTTAGTAATAGGGTCCCGTTTGGAACCCTTCGGGTACGGAACCCTAAAGAGGTAGTATATATTTTTAGCATGCTAAAAAAAATATGTACCAATCAGCTAATTACAAGTTCTAAGGTGTAGTGTGTGAGCACGCCCTCACCCTAATCGTCTGTCTGTTTGTGTCATTTTAGAGCCATCAATCGCCTGCCTACTGAACCCAAGACTTGTCTCATTCACCACCCCTATGGGTAGCTTTTTAAGGGTTATCTTTTGCAACCGTTCTGTACCTAGATACAGAAAGCATAGATATTATATTTGAATCCAAACAAAATACTAATTACTCACACAAAAAACTCCAAAACTTATTTTTTTTATTTAAAATCGATTCTTACGAACACTTTTTGAACGTCATTTGAATCTTTATAATGCAAAGAAAAACTACTACCGCTTCGGAAATTGTTATGGCGGAGAAGAAGCGGCGCAAGAAACTCGTACACTGCAACACGGCCTACTTTTCTTTTCTGATTATTTTTTTTTCCAAAATAGGTCTTTTGTTACAATCGTGTTTATGGTTCTTGAGCTGCGCTGGAAAATCAGAGCTCCATACTTCTTAGCATTAATGTAATCATCTAACCTATAATATGCTTTATAAATAACATAATGTTTATTTTTTTAAATGCCTTTAAATTTCTTCTCTGACTTTAATATCACTTCCGGTATTTTGTTACAGTATTATATACTTAGACCCACAAATGAAGTTCTAACTTTAGCTAGTCTATAGTAAGGTTGCTCAATTTTGTTTCCGCTTCTTATATTATTTCGCTTGTGCCTGTCAACATTGTTAGTGAAGCTATTTATGTTCTTCCTAACGTACATGATATTTTCATAAATATCATGCACGTTAGGAAGAACAAAACGGCACAGTCATAAAGCTAATTTCTTTGAACAGTTCCTTCAGGGAATCAGGACTGCGTAGGTTATCAATTGCTATAGGAGCCCTTTTTTGTAGAACAAAAATCGAGTCAATATCAGCAGCTCGGCCCCACAGCAAAGTCCCAGAGGACATATGTATTGCTGTGGAAGTAACTAAAGTAAACAAGTCTCGTCGTAGCTAACTCCGGCTACATCACAGTCAACATTAACGATATTTTCTAATAATTTTGATCAATTGATTTACTAAGATGCACTTGCACGACATTCTAAATCACGTCTGTCAAAATGTATGAAATATGTCAAAGTCAATCAATTTAGCACGCTAAACTTATTTAGAGAATGTCGTGCAAGTGGACCTTAAAGGTGACATTAGATTTTTCAGCCTGATTGATAATTTTGTGTATCCTTCATGTCCTGAGTTAAACGTCTTGAGTTAAGTAAATTAACTTTGACTATATTAAGAAAATACAAAGCAGAGAGAAGAGATTCCAAAGGATGAGTTATATGTATATGTCACCGGAAAATAATACGATCCGCAAGTTTATAAATTTCCTAATTTTTTTTCCGCAAGTTTATAAATATTCTAACCTAACCTAACCTAACCTAACATAACCTAACCTAACCTAACATAGCCTAATATAATCTAGAAGGAAGTTTATAAATTTCCTAGGAAATTTCCTAGGAAATTTATAAACTTGCGGATCGTATTATTTTCCGGTGACATATATAATTATCTGACCAAGTGAAGAATGGCCCCCAATGGAATGATCGTTATGGACAACTTTCAACCTATCTCATCCATTCTTGGTATGCTGGAAGAGATATCTTGTCAGATTTGATGATGACCGAGTCGGCAGTGACCCTGCCTACGAAGCCAAGGGCCCCGGGTTCGAGTCCCGGTGGGGGCAAATATTTTGTTTGTTGAGAACGGATGTTTGTACCCTAGTCATGATTGTTTGTCTATCTAAGTATAATATTTATCTTGCGTAGCGTATCGTTGTCTAGTACCCGAGATACAGGGAAACCTAGTTTTGGGCTAGATCAATGTGTGTAAGTAGTGTCCAAAGTATTATTATTATAGATACGCTTGCCTTTGCACATTATCTTTACGACGTTACATTATTATTATAGATACGCTTGCCTTTGCACATTATCTTTACGACGTTACATTATTATTATAGATACGCTTGCCTTTGCACATTATCTTTATGACGTTACATTATTATTATAGATACGCTTGCCTTTGCACATTATCTTTACGACGTTACATTATTATTATAGATACGCTTGCCTTTGCACATTATCTTTACGACGTTACATTATTATTATAGATACGCTTGCCTTTGCACATTATCTTTACGACGTTACATTATTATTATAGATACGCTTGCCTTTGCACATTATCTTTACGACGTTACATTATTATTATAGATACGCTTGCCTTTGCACATTATCTTTACGACGTTACATTATTATTATAGATACGCTTGCCTTTGCACATTATCTTTACGACGTTACATTATTATTATAGATACGCTTGCCTTTGCACATTATCTTTACGACGTTACATTATTATTATAGATACGCTTGCCTTTGCACATTATCTTTACGACGTTACATTATTATTATAGATACGCTTGCCTTTGCACATTATCTTTACGACGTTACATTATTATTATAGATACGCTTGCCTTTGCACATTATCTTTACGACGTTACATTTTCTGTATGTTATTTGTGTTTAATAAAAACTAAATTATGAACTTTCCTCTGAGACACCTTTTACATACAAAAACAAATGGTTCTGCCCTCGTAACTCGTGATCAGCTGATCGTACACGTAATATCAATAATGTGTGGCACCTAGATGCATAGATTTGCACGTATACGCGGCAATTTAAGTCCATTTTAGTTAGTTAGTTTAAAAAATAACACGAAGATTAAAATTTAAAAAAAAACCTGTATAACTGGCTGGCTAATTACTGCCCTAAAACATGAAACATTTCGTAACACTCTTGTTTCCAATTCCAGAACAGCAAGTTACCTCCTGGGTCACGCACGACTCGCGACCCGCGGGTTTCCTCATGTTACGCATGCGCACACCAATAACGATCACACCCTGCACCAAAACCGTTCTAAATGCTTAACACCTGTGTTTATTGTCGAAAATAATAGTATTTAGACGAAAAACTGGACAAACATGTGACCAAATGTGCTTTATTTTGTCGGTAAACTACTAGAAGTCGACAAGAAAATGGCGGGAAGCTGAGTTTTGGGTTTTGTTAGTAATATTGATTGGTGTTTAGTGAGGTTGGTGGAATTTTGGAGTGTTTATTTGAAGTGATTAGGCCCTTGAATATAAATCACTCTCGGCGAGAGCTGTCTCAGCATTTTCCGCCATATCAAATTTGTTATTTTCACGCAGTTAAGAAAGCTCTCGGAGCTGAGAGCGATTTATTATTACGGGCCTTAGAAATATTTGTATATGTTGTGTTGGTAAACGTTGGTGTGGGATTTCGTGATCCTGTAGCTTTGGATGATCCCTGACTGGGATACAGCTTATAGGAGGCAGTGAGTTAGAAATCGCATGTAGTAGGTAATGAGATGAATGAAGTTTGATCGAAATTAGGTAATAAAATAACGGAATTCTATTCTATTATTATAAACATACGACTTTACCCATAGGAAGGGATAAAGCGTGCTAAAAAATTTTTTTATTTTTTATTTTTAAGGGTGATTTTTATGTCACGGTGACAATGACAGAGCTATAAGTCCATCTCTTTCCCATTGTTTCGCTTAGAAAAGGAAAGGAACACTGACACTCATGAGCGCGTTAAAACAATAAAATAAAATAAACGGTCAAGTGCGTGTCGTACTCGCACACGAATGGTTCCTTACCATCGCGATAAAACCAAAACAAAAAGAAAAAAAAACACTAAATCCTAAATAATAAAACCGAATCAAAAAGAAAAAATATATGTGCTCTCTGGGAATCGAACCCGAAACTTCAATATTGCGAAACCGGTACGAAACCGACTGAGCCATCTCAAAGTTATTAAGAGCAGCGAACTTTATGGTGATATTGAATCATGATGTTATGAGGTATTTCACAGGGGCAGGGTTTAAAAAAAACAGTCACTTGTATGGGGTCCAACATAAATGCACATTCTGTGAAAATTTCAGCTCTCTACCTGTTTCGGTTGAGCCGATAGAGCCCGGTGACGGACGGACGGACGGACAGACAGACGGACAGCGGAGGCTTAGGGGTCGCGTTCGGCACCCTTCGGGTACGGAACCCTAAAAAATGTCTCGACCGGTGAAATTATCTCTACCTCTTCTTCTTCTGCGTTTTCAGGAGGTCAAAATTCAAAATTCAAAATTCAAAAAGAGTTTATTTCCATAAGAAACACATAAGTAACATTTGGAGAATGTCAAATCTTAAACTAACACATGTATAAAGTCAAAGTGCCCCTAAGCCCCTACCTAAGCGGTGACTTTGTGCATCTCCCCTGCATCCACTCTTCTAATTCACCACTCCTGCACCAGCTACACCTGGTGTCATTTAATTAGCTGACCATATTTTGGGGAATGATAGAACCCATAATTAAAAACAACTTTCACGTATGGTTTCAAATGAAACAAAAATTTGGGTCTCCCATAGTAACTTGTTATCAGATCGGGTCCATGTAGATTATTTTCATGAGATTATTTTCTCATTACCGGGGAAGTAAAAGTTAAAGCTTATCATCACAATAGTTGTATGTATTATATGCGTCATCCATCACGCAAAAAGGCGCCTCCTAACTAGGATATTATATATAATTACATCTCAAGATGTCTTTTGTTTTGTATGTTTTTTTGTCTATGTTTAATATATATTATAGCAAAATTTTACATCTTAACATATAGTCTAAATCCCATTGTTTTTAATGGCTAGTATATAATCGCATATCAAAAATACTGATATGCACAGCAAAAACACTTTTTATGTTTATAATATTTAATGTGTACTGAAGTTTATTTTTCAAGTATTTTTTGTTGCTATAATGGACACTATTTACACACATGATCTAGCCCCAAACTAGGATTCCCTGTATCTTGGGTACTAGACAACGATACACATACTCATATGGATAAATATTACACTTAGGTAGATAAACAACCATGACTAGGGTACAAACATCCGTTCCATCAAACAAATATTTGCCCCCACCGGGACTCGAACCCGGGACCCTAGGCTTCGTAGGCAGGGTCACTGCCGACTCGGCCATTCGTGTTATCAAATGCCACCTGTATAGGGTTACAGGTGTCTAACAAGAGGTTTCTTCCAGGCCTACTAAGTGTCTAACAAGAGGTTTCTTCCAGGCCTACTAAGTGTCTAACAAGAGGTTTCTTCCAGGCCTACTAAGTGTCTAACAAGAGGTTTCTTCCAGGCCTACTAAGTGTCTAACAAGAGGTTTCTTCCAGGCCTACTGTATAGGGTTACAGGTGTCTAACAAGAGGTTTCTTCCAGGCCTACTAAGATGTCCCGCGCGACACTCCCGCCCGCGGCTTGGCGCGAAGCCGTGTGGCGTTGGGCGCTGAAGGCCAGCCAGCGCCGCGAGCAGAGGCCCCATGAGACACTGCTGCTCACTCATAGGGGACTGAGGGATATGCTGAGGTATTACTCCGATAACCGACGACGTAACCCTTCAGCGCACAGTGGTGCCACAAGCGGCACATGCCACAAAAAATATAAAAACCGGTAAAGTGCGAGTCGAACTCGTGCACGAAGGGTTCCGTACCACCGTACAATGGCAGGGATGGTGTGGAGTGAATAGTTTGGATTTTACATAGCAAAATGTTGTTTACAAAGTTATTGGTGCGGCTACTTTCACACTCCATGTACGTAGCCAGGAGCATTCATAAGTTTGTAGGTATGTGTTTTACAGATAAATACATTATTTTGTTGTTTTTTAAGTATATGTTGTTATAGCGGCATCAAAAATACATCATCTGTAAAAATTTCAACTGTTTTAACTATCACAGTTTATGAGATACTGCCTGGTGACAGACAGACGGACGGATGGACGGACGGACGGACGGGCGTCTAAGTAATAGGGTCCCGTTTTACCCTTTGTGTACGGAATATTATTTACAATTCCCAAATATTATTTGGGACTGCATAAGAGCTCTTTAGCAAGGAGAAGTATAGCGCTGGATGAATGTTCAGTCAGGCGTCCGCCCTATCGGCATAGGTGAAATACTACAACTCAACCTTGCAAAAGCTATGGCGACCGCAACGCAGGGCCAGATATTCAACTAGCATGTGGCTCTGATCAGCTATGTGCAGGTATGAAATCGGGTATTGAAGAAGGAATTCATGCCAGACCAAATGTTTTATTGAAGGTAAAGATGATGGAGGCCTCTTCCTAATAGATGCTGCGAATGTCTTCAACACGCTGATTCGCCCAATCGCTCTCTGGAATTCTAGAATCTACTGGCCGCGCTGTGCAATATTTCTTTTTAACACATAAAGAGGTTACGGAGTCATTTGCCTATCAGGCTCACACGATTTCATCTTAAATACAGTTTTAAACATCGATATCCCCCACTTTATGGGGTAGGACCTACCCGGTAGGTCAATGTTTTTTTCGCACTCCTTTAGCTGTGTGGGTGCCCCCTTAAAACATTTAATTATTTTTTGACAATTCGCATGGCTATGGGTCAACATTATGTTCTTACTGTAAAAATGTGTGGTCCAGCTTTAATCGTTTGGCTGTAAAACCTATGTGACAGTCGACGGACGGACGGACACGTGAGTGACAGCAATAGGGCTCCGTTAGGACCCTTCTGGTACGGCACCCCAAAAAGTGAGAGCAAGAAAGGTACACTTGCGAAAAACCACACTGTTTAGTGAAGGTTAGATGCCCTGTACAGTTTCTAGCACCAGAAATTCACTTAGTTTGAATCTGTTCTCAAAAGCTGTGTCGTCTACAGACTCAAATATCCTCCAAATCTGTTTCCAGGTTGAGCCAGCGTCGTGTATACATGCCTATGCCGACTCCTGCGATGCCGCTGTGGCTGAACGACCCTCATTTTGCGGATCAGGCCGATTTGGATAATCTCGGCCACATTGGACACCTTGGTGATCTTAGCAACAACATGCAGTGGAGGATACCTGACTTGCGGTATACTGAGGTAATGGAGGATCGAATTAAATTCTATTTCCTCTTTGTCTAGTACTCTTGGCTGTATTTCATGGATAGGTAGGTGCTAAGCTGAAAAGCCCATCAGTTATCGTCTCGAGCAAGCGTAGCAAGCAGGCGCAGAGCACTCTAAAAGAGGTTCACTGATTCCACAGGGACCAAGTCCAAGAGTTTATACTTACTTAACTTGATTGTACCCCAAAACCAGCGTTGGCACATTGACTTCTACTAGGAGCCCAGTCCGAACAATAAGAATTGTTTCTTTAGTGTTTCGTGGTGCTGTATAATACTATATTGCTACCAGGAGCCCAGAACTAACAAAGAGCTTTATTTTGCCCCGCAGCAACTTCCCCCCGCGCCCCCCGCCTGGCAGGCAGCCGCCCGCGGGTGGTGTGTAGCTGCAATTCTCCTGGCCGCCATATTGATGCTGGTACGCCTCACTGAGAAGTGTTTGGATTCGAGGATATTTGGATGTGAGTAACTTCACAGTTCCTTAGAAGAATGGGGAGGGCGGGAAGAGGACTAAGAAGATATATAGATTCTAGAGGATAGAAGTTAGAAGAAGATAGTTGATGAAGTGAAGTATATGATAGATGGTGAAGAACTCTGTTATGACTATTTCCAAAGATAAGTTAATCACTAACTTTTCCACTCAATTCCAAAAAAAAATAACTAAGGCTCACTCAACGTGTTTTGGTTTTATTTCAGCAAGAAGAAGAAGGGGAATCGAATGGCCAACGCGAAATGTTCTTGCCACAAGCAGTAAGTGTACTATAACTTCATAAATATTCATAATATCACCAAATGCAAAATCTATTTGTATTCCGACTATCTGTTATGTACTTAGAGAATCGCCTTTTCCTGTGCGAGATTCAGCTATGAATCACTACTTGCAAGGGAAAAATCCTTTTTCCGCCTTCTAACTACAAGGGTTTTCAGGCGGAAAAATTCTATACGTTACTCATTCGAAAAGGCTTCTTTACCAACCTCGCTACGACCCCGCCTTCGGCTCGTGCCGTAAACTTCTCGTTTGTAAATATAAGCCTCTGCGAACTCGTACGAAATGTACTATTTCACTTCTAATGCTTGCAAAGTTCGTGTTTGTGCTGGATGTACGCTGCACAAAATGCCACTTTTATGCTCTAGTGCACAAAATAATATTGTTTTAAAGGCTGAGATAATCAGGCCTAACCGCCACATGCACAATAAAACTTCGTAGAATAAACTTTTTATATTAGCTGATTTGCTTTAATATATTTCACATTCGTGTTTACTAGTATTATAGTAGTTTATGTGACTGATACAATATCACTCGAGAGTTTTAATACCTAATTATGTACAGTTACATTCACTAGTTTATATACACACATATCGCTCTCTTTGATGTGTTCAGGAACCGCATGTTTGACCGGCATTGTGGTTCTGCAATTGTTTAGCTTGTTCTTTAGTACCAACTTCTCGCAGGCGGGCGTCGGCGTTCGAAATTTGAATGTCAGTACCAACTTCACAGACAAACTAGGGACGGCACGCGGGTGGGCGTCGGCGTTCGAAATTTGAATGTCATTATATGTAGAAAAACTACACATAATGACCATTATGTGTAGTTTTCCAGATACGAAACGAGTTTTTATCAAGTAGTTTAACATAATGCTGATCGTAACGTGCGGTTTTTGAACGCAGTAAAGAGGGTTTATGATACGTGTGTAGATAAAAACTATTAAAGTATGAAGTACCTTAGCCTAATGTCGCATGTCGAAAATTAAAAACAAAACAAAAGAGAAAATAAATTGGCGGGAAGCTCTTGTCATTGTTTGCAATTTGCTGCTGTTTTATGATTGTTGTTTTACGTCATTGTATGCCATTGTTTCATCATTTCCTCGCAATCGAAGTGAAAAGCAGGTTACATAAATCGTTCGTAAACCCCATTTACCCGCGACTTAACTCCGTCTCGGGTGAAATGGCGTTTTTATGCCCTTGTTGAACAATCTACTTCTTCAAACTCATTTTCTCCATGTAGTGTTTGACTTGTGAAATTGCATTATTTTTGCCCTTATTTGAGTTTAAGTTAGAATCATTAGCAGGCTTTATCTACCAAAGGAAAACAAAGATTTTACTTACGTACCTACTTTGAAGGCGTTTATGCATCTATTTTATTTTGCTAATGATTTCAAAATTTAAAGTTCAAAGATATAATACTACTAAGAGATTTATTAAGCAAAAGATTCATGAAAATAAGTACAGAGAATATAAATAAGATATTCATTCTAGTTCAAGACGTGTGGGACTGCCGCTCCATCCTCATATAGGCCTGTGCGATTCCACCTATGGCGGGTACCGCGGATGCACATGCTGCTAGCCCTGATGATGGCGGTTTGAATTCTTGCTCGTAGCCAGCCCATTATTGTGGCAGGGGTCCGGTTCCAGCGGTCCGCCAGCGTTTCGGCGAGGTGTTTAGTGAATGATATCATTTGTGGAGCAAAAACTCCGTCGACAGAGGTTACTAAAGGGGTGAAGGTGGTGTGGCGCGTCTCGCATGGGTCGCAGTACTTCCTTTTCTTTTCTTCTTCAGCTGAACGAAGGACAGCCGCTACGGGGCGTGATGCGTGGGAGGGAGCGTCGGTGTCTATGACACGGATATCAAATAACGCCTCCCTCTGGGCAATCCATACCCCCCGACAAGCCAAGTCTCCGCGCAGCCCAGTATCGCCTTCGGAGATGACTGGCTCTTTCGTGACGTTTCCCCAGGCTTGCTGGCACAGTTCACAGAAAAAATCCCTTATTTCGTTATGTCTGCGTGTGATAAGGCCACCTGTTTTGCAGCACAAGGCGTGGTCCACGTTGAAGTTGTCATTGCCGCAGCCGTCGCAAGTCGCAGGCATGGAGATTGGTGTGCGGTGGTATCTTATGGCCAGGGCATCTCTAAATTCGTGGGGTGATAAGTCGAAGTTGTCTTTTCTTGTCGGTATTACTGAAAGCCATGTTGATGTTTTTGTTTTCATTTTTGTCGCTATTGATCTTTCTATTGCTCTTTTTTTTTGGATGATAATTTTGTTAGAATGCTTTCTAGAGTTTCGTTCTCGTATGTTTCTTTTTCCTTGTTTCCTTCCTTTCTGGCGTCACGCAAAGAATTGTAGTGTTCAGCAAGGTTTATGTCTTTTATCTCGGTTAGGGCTGTTGAAAGTATTGTAGATCCCTGTTTTGAGATTTGGTATGCACGGTTTGGTGTGTTGAAGGGGTCAGAAAGGGCAAGTCCGCCTTTGTGGACTGGGAGGGTAAATAGCTGGGTTTCAAGTTTTGTGATTTCGCCTCCGATTAGTGTTGGTATGAATTTGTCGTGTAATGAGTTAGTTAAGGGTTCAAAAAGTTCTTCTGAATTTTTTAAGACACGTAGTAGGAAGGACCATTTAAACTGAGCTGCTTTAGTTAGGGCAGTGTAAGCGGCTTGAGGTGAGTTTTTGCAGATTGTTGTGAGTTTCTCGATGATAGATATCCATTCGGTTACATTCTTTTTTACGAAGTCGTCCCCTCCTGTCCCTATGTAGCCTCCTAGGAAGCGGGAGCCGGTAACTATGGAGACGTTGGTACCGGAGAACGTCTTTTCTGCGGTAGACTTGTCAGTTTCTGACACTATTAGAAATGATTTTTTACCTTGTGGTAAGTATCCGTATGCTGGGCCTGTTTTGTTTAAGTTGTCCCACCATTGTCGCAGGCTTTGGAAAGTGCCTTGCGCGGAGGAGTCATCGGCGTACCAGCATTGTGTGACTGTGTTTTCGGTTTTAAGTTTGTTAATTATTGGTAGTGTTGCAAGCGCGTACAGTGGCATTGCGAGTGGGTCTCCTTGGGTTACGCCTTCTCTGCTATATAGTCTTGTATCAGAATCGCGAAATACCAATTCAGCGTGGCCATTGTAAGTATTATAAAGAAAGCGGGCGCAGTGTGGCCAGTATATTCTTGCTTGCCAGAGGGCTAGTTGTCTATTCACGGCGTTAAAAGCATTGTTCGCGTCAACGAGGAGCATTCCCCAGTTTGAACCAGGTTGGCAATCTCTTTGGAAGACATCGGTCATGGCATGAATGGCGCCTTCGATGCCACTGCCCAGTCCACTGCAGAGCTGTGACTGGCCGCATGCTTCAGTGACTTCAGAGCCTGTTGCTAAGATCATGCATTTGGATAATATTCTTCGTAGGCATTCGCCGATGCCGATAGGTCTTACGCCTGGGCATTTGTCTAAAGCAACAAGTCGGCTTGACATTAATGCTTGTATTTGGGTCCAGGGTATGGTTTCGTTGCTAAGTTTCGTTGTGAGCTGCGCTACGGCTTCTCTTAAATGGGCGCTTGCTTGGCCGAAGCGGAGTAGGAAATCTCTCCAGTTTTCGGCTGTGCATCCAGTGGGGCCTCCGCCGCCGTGTAGTTTTCTCGCAACTGTTTCGACATGGTCACAAGTTATTTCGATTTCAAGGAGTGGTGGGAGTTTTGTGACGTCTTTGGGGAGAGTGAATAAAGCGGGATCTGGAGTATTAGGCGGGGGGTGCTTTTCTCTCAGCACATCACTGACGGTTTTACCGGATGGATCAACTTCAGTGTCTGGGTTTAAAACTTTGCTCGTGTCTTTTGTGAGGAGCCAGTTGAGCGCTTCCCGCGTTTTTCCATGTAGTATCAGTCGTGTGAATAATTTTGTTTCTTGGTCATTGTTGTTTTTTTTCCGGTTTCTTGTATTCCATATAGATATATCTGCTTTGGTGGATTCCGTGATGAGTTCCTCGAAACGTTTGTCTGCCCAGAGTTTTAGGCGCCGATCGAGTAGTCTCAGTATATCTTTCATTTTTCTAACGTTTTTGTCTCTTTGCAGTATGACCGCAGCAAAGGTTAATACGCGTTCAGAGGGGTAGGTTGATTTGGTTAGATGCTCAATTTCGTCGGCCAGAGTGTGTACGAATTTTCTACTTGCAGTACCGCATGGGAGGTCGTATAGCTTGCCATGAAGGTTACAGACGTTGTCCCAATGCCTTTGCCAGATGCCAGACTTGGGTTGGATGGCATTCAGGAATGGGGATCCGAAGGCTTCTTCCAAAGGTGACATTGGTGTTTGCCCATCGGTGGTAGTTTTAAGAGTAGCGGATTCTGATTGGTTTAGTACATCGTTGTGTGCTGATCTCATGTGACGCTGGAGCCCATTTTTCTTGAATTTCCTGGGGCATAGCGGGCACTCGGTGTCAGCTTGTGACATATGGGTGGGTATTTACTTACTTGAGCTATTTGCACTATAATTTTGTTGTTTAGCTCTCGGATAAGGGTAAGATTAATAAAAACAAGGGATTTTGTTGATAAATAAATGGGTCTAAAGGAAATAATATTAAAATGAAGTATTTTTGTGAAAAATATGTCTATTTGACGTGACAGCTGACCATAGATTCTTTAATACTGAAGATATCAACATACCTATACTTAGCAAACGTCATTTTTTGTCTCTTCCCTACTGTTGGTAAAGAAGGTTTTGAAATTTTTAGAACTCTTAACGGTTCTTAACGGTTTTGTTTAACTTCTGCAAATACTTATTACAATTTTAATTTTCATAATTTATAGGCAGGAATAAATTATTACAACTTTTAACAGCAAGTTCTGTGTTGAGTAAAATTAACTCCATACAGTCCCGTCATTTAAGAATCTTGAACATTGTAATATCCCTTTTTTGACGAAGTCGCTTTAAACATTTCTCAAATAGCGATTTCAATATCTCCAGAGGAATCTTATTTTAGTAAAGAATGCACTGACCCTTAACCAGCGCGCAACTAGTCTGCGATTATTTTGTAGGTTAATATTACAGCTATCGCTAAGTTTGAAAAATGTTGTAAGGTTCATGCGTCATACATTATATTTAAGAAAATAAATTAACTAGCCACAGTTAGTATGTCAATTTCTTTAAAAAGCTCTCTTTGGGAGTTTGCGCGTTTAAAATCATAAATTGCTCGAATAGGTAGCTCATTTCTGTAAAATAAAAATAGTTTGAATATCCGCTGCTCTCCCCCACAACAAGATACCATAGGACATGACACTATGAAAGTAACCAAATATACTAACCTAGATGTAGCCACATCCTTGTTTTGTCTGATGTTCCTAAGAGCGCAAGCCGCACAACTTAATCTACCAGTTAATCCCCACTGCAATTTGTTATCAATAGTTATTCCAAGAAACGTCGTATCATTTACTAATTCTAACTTGTTGGTGAAAAAAATAATACAAAAAAAGAATACATAATAAGAAAGGTAGAGTTCCATGTTATATAAACTTAACTAAAGATAGATACATCATATGTTTATGAGAATAGGTGTTGGTAGTAAGCAAAAATAACATCAGAGTCGATACTCCCCAAGGTAGGGTTTCCCCTGTGTTTTGGGATAAGTAGCGAGGCTCTTCCCCTAAAGATATGAACGAAGAAAAATTAGCAGACCAAATCAAGTACTTTTACAGTTTCAATGTAATGCAGCTATCTAAAACTTAAAGAAGGTAATTTAAAGTTTAAAATTCGTCATTTAATTGCAATTGCTATTTAGTGTCGCACACTAAACAGCAACTTGCCTGACATTTGGAAGAGAGAATTTTATTTAATTGTGAACCAAATCAAGGTTAAAGACAATATACTTCATTAAAATCATGGAACTCTTCTTTTTAATCACTTAATTTTAATGCCCAGTGAAGAATCATCAGCAAAAAACACTATGTCAGTATTTTTTTCTAACATGAAAGGCAGATCGAATATGGAACCTTGTAGAACGCCAATTTTTACTCGCGATCTATCAAATTCATCGCCGTTGACTTCTTTCTTTTGAATTATATTGCTTAAGTATAATCTGTGATGATGTTGTTAAATCCAATGCTGAGGTAGCTCGATCTTTCGAAACTTTCTTTACCAATGTACCCCTACTAAAAACAGAGCGTCTAAAGACATCTCCATATTATTCTCTTACAGATAGAGGCAATGATCTCTGGAACGACCCTATAGCCGACCCAGACATGCTGGATCCCTACTCAGATAACTCCGAAGTCTCCAACGATTTCCCACCACCGTACTCCCAATGCACCAACGTTGGACCCAACGGTGAGCCGAAACCGCCAGGATACACCGATGAACCGCCACCACCGTATTCCGCTTGCTACGTTGCGTTTTCCAACCCAAAAGATGGAACACCTTCAGTTCAGTTCTTGAATGACCGTAGAGAGAATGCGTTTGGTGATTCTAGTCTTGAGAATGTAAATACTGGACAAATTGTCAATAATGATGACATGAATGGAGACCAAAGAGTTGAAACCGAAAGAATAGGTGTGAATGCTGAGGGAACTTGTGTAAATGATTTTGATGAAGCTTCTATAAGTATTCCATTAAGCACAGCGATATTAGATGACAATGTTTTGAGAGATAATGCGTCTGTAGCTATTTAGGTATACAAATTGCTGATAGTTTTCAAATAACGCACTAAGTAATTTATTATTGATTGTAATATTCACAGTATTGATTTGTAAAGCTATTGCCGACTCAGGGGTGGTTATTTTAACGACACTAAAGAAAAATATTAATTATATGAAAATATATTATTATTTTTTAAAGAAAATTGCCCAAATATTATAAAATTGTAGCCTTACTTCTATCGCTTGCTACCGCGCTTTCAATATCGGGCACTCGGCGCGAGGCACGCGGTTCGTGGACCTGCTGGGCGTGTCCACAAGAACCGTTTATTTCGGCAAAATTTGAACAGGGCAGTTTATGAATCAAAATTCTGCGGCGGAATAATAAAACTATTGTTTGGTTATTAATACTATGGTTTAGTCTGAGTCGGTCGTAACTTTTCACAACAACACCCTCTATAATTAACCATGGATCCTTATCTTTATACTGGGGGGACTCTGATACCCGAATGCACAGACTGCAGCTCAAATAAAGTGCTACTTACACACTCAGCGCCGGTCTATACTAAACCATACAACGAGGTATGTCTTTTCCTAGGCCGGTGTATCATGGTAAATTTAGATTTTTCATCATAAATGTTTAATTTCCGAACATTTTTCCAACCCAGATTTTCAGACATATTGGCGTAATCTCCAGGGCCAGCCCTATCGAATCGCCTTATACAATGTATGAAACGTATGAGTATACAACGTATACTCAGCTACACACTGGCCCGTGAACATAAGGCGGGTGAATTAAAGATACACCGGCCTGGGAAAAGACGTACCCCAGTGTATAGTTCAGTATACACCGGCGCTGAGTGTGTTAAATGCTATATTGGTTCCATCAAATCCCGAGCGAGACATTGTGACAGCACGACTTTGAGTGTCCGTTATAATTTGAGAAGCCGGTTGTGCATCCGGACTTTTGAGTACCTATTTATGTAGAGTGTTATTTTGAATGAACCATCCATACAAAATCTTTGATATGCTATCTCTAGTCTAGAGCGCGTAACCGCACACTGGCCAAGAGTATGTGATCGCAGACTAGTCTCGAGTCTAATCGTACAGTAGTCTAGAGTATGTCATCGCAGAATAGTCTAGTGTGTGTGATCGCAGACTAGTCTAGACTGTGTAATCATACAGTAGTCTTGAGTGTGTCATCGCAGAATAGTATAGTGTGTGTGATCGCAGAGTAGTCTAGACTGTGTAATCATACAGTAGTCTAGAGTGTGTCATCGCAGAATAGTCCTGTGTGTGTGATCGCAGACTAGTCTAGACTGTGTAATCATACAGTAGTCTAGAGTGTGTCATCGCAGAATAGTCTAGTGTGTGTGATCGCAGACTAGTCTAGACTGTGTAATCATACAGTAGTCTAGAGTGTGTCATCGCAGAATAGTCTAGTGTGTGTGATCGCAGACTAGTCTAGACTGTATAATCATACAGTAGTCTAGAGTGTGTCATCGCAGAATAGTCTAGTGTGTGTGATCGCAGACTAGTCTAGACTGTGTAATCATACAGTAGTCTAGAGTGTGTCATCGCAGAATAGTCTAGTGTGTGTGATCGCAGACTAGTCTAGACTGTATAATCATACAGTAGTCTAGAGTGTGTCATCGCAGAATAGTCTAGTGTGTGTGATCGCAGACTAGTCTAGACTGTGTAATCATACAGTGGTCTAGAGTGTGTCATCGCAGAATAGTCTAGTGTCTGTGATCGCAGACTAGTCTAGAATGTGTATTCGTATAGTAGTCTAGATTGTATCATCGCGGACTAGTCTAGAGTGTGTCATCGCAGACAAGTCTAGACTGTGTAATCCTACAGTAGTCTAGAGTATGCCATCGCAGTCTAGTCTAGACTATGTAATCGTACAGTAGTCTAGATTGTATCATCGCAGACTAGTCTAGAGTGTGTCATCGCACACAAGTCTAGACTGTGTACTCCTACAGTAGTCTAGAGTATGTCATTGCAGTCTAGTCCAAGAGTTTATGATCGCAGAAAAGTACATATAGAGTGTGTGATCGCACACTAGTATAGAGTGTGTAAGAACACACTCTAGGCGAGACCTTTTCCATATTGCCTATACCAAAAAATCGATATAGCAAAAGTAATATGTAGAATTGCACTTTTATTTTAAAAATAAAATTATGAATAGTCTAGTCTAATTCATGTTGGGTTGTGTCCTAGATATTTTTGTTATTGAGTACCTAGGTAATAATATATATCAGAATTAGGGCTTTTCTGACAGCTCAATTATCATAGCAGCCAGCTAGATGGCGCTGTAGAATTTGCGGCGTTCTACAACAGAGTACAACATTATGGTGTTCTGTGACATTACACATTGAAAAAGTATTCTAATTATCAGTGACTCTTCTCGTCATTTCATCTGAACTCGAATACTTTTTCGGTCTGTGAAATACTCGTGATAGCGGCTCTGAGTCTGTGACATTTCATAAACAGTACTGTGGTCCGAATTGTGTAAGGTTCAAAGCTCGCGCTTACTTATTTCTATCATTTCGGACCGCAGAATTAAGCCTCAAATTCTCTCACGCCCTCCAGCAACCTATTTGGAGGTTTTTTTTAACCAGCTGTCAGAAAACTCCTCATTGCTTTTTTACTAAATTTTGTAAATCAATTCTAGATATTCTCACAGCAATAATAAAAGTTGTATTTAAAAATACCTAAGAAAATAGGCTAAAACTTACATTTTCAAGGGATTGTTACCATAATAGTAGGTATTCCTGTATTGTATTCACATATTGTGTTCCTAAAAAACTGTCTAATTGTATTTCCACGAAATAAACAAGTAGCAGTAGATGCTTCAATGTAATGCCCCAATATATATATTTTATTAATAAAAATGCACATGAAAAATATACCAACCTACTTAAAAGACGAGGTGATTTTATTTGATTACATTAAAACTCAGAATAATCATTACAGCACTTTAATTATAATTTTAAACTTAAATAATCGCGAATAAGCTTTATAGTTAACTAAATAAAAATAAATGCATTCGATTTGTGAAAAATAACGTACAAAATTGATATAAATAATTAACATTAATATAATAATAATATTACAGTTTGGCTGTTGAATGTAGGAAAATACATTGGGAACAAAATTCTACGATATTAGAGGACTACTGCGTGTTTTATTATACCTAGGTAGATAAACATTTTTTTTTACAAAACGCGCAGTAGGCTGCAAAATTTGCCATCCTTTTTTTTCTACATTTAGTTGCCAAACTATACCACTATTATAGAAGAGATCTTATAATATTTTTAAGCAATATTTTGGTTTAAATACTTAATCAAATACTTATTTTAGTCAAATAGAAAATTCGTTACAATTACAGTCTTAGAGTCACAACAGATTTAGCACCGTCATCTTAAAATAATAAATAAGCTAAGCTAAATTTTACATAACATAATTTATTTTATATTCTACTATATAGGGTGTTTAGCCCCCGATAAAATATGAAAAAGCTTGCAAAAATGTTTTCTACATATTTCATTTATTCTACAAAAGTGATATATTGCTATGAACTTTTAAACAAACCGTTTTTTAAAACTATACAAACTTTTAAACAACTCAAACTATATTAATTAATTTCGAAAAAAAAGGCCCACGGACGTTTTCAACCGACTTCATAAAAGGAGGAGATTTACAATTCGTCGGTATCTTTTATGGTGTTTTTATGTATGATCAGCGATTTCTCCAATACGGATGGACCGATTTGGAAAAATATTTTTTTATTCGAGATTTACCCTCCTATTGGTCCCATTGACATCAGATCAGGATCTGATTATTGCAACCTGGAGAAATCATGGGAACTCTTCAAATATTACATTTACTCTCGGGAAGCATCGTTTTGTGAAGTGGAACTTATGATGCAGACCACAGATGGCCAACGGAACTGCTCAATACCAGGACCTGGTATCCCACAGGTTGCGATATGATAAATTTAATACGGTTGATCAGTAATGTATGTTCGTCATAGTGCATAATGGTGAACTGGAAGTGATGGTGACTGTACCAGGAGAGCTTCTCAACAATACATCAACGTCGTTCAGGATCTGATGATGGGATCATAGAGAAATAAAGGGAATTTAAGAGGTATGTCTTTTTTAATTGAAGTCGGTTCTTTCTGAAGTTTTACCTTTTGTTTAAATTATTAAAGTAACTGCACGAGTACGTCCCGACACCTTTACAATACCGTCCGCGATTTCACACTTATCGTTGATATCGTACGGAAACTTTAAAAACGTCTCTAAACGTACTGTTCGCTTCCTATTGAAATCTTGGAACCGTTAATGTATCGTGTCTTAGAGTTGACGTTGGTACCACAAACCATACCTAGAGGTGGACACTGTAAGCACCACAATATGCAAGCGAACCAACCGTGACAATTCTTTCATAATAAAAGTTAGAACAGTCATAGTAAATACACTCTTAACTATGATTCATAGGAGCGACTGAGAGATGCTGTAATGCACCAAGGTATAACAGGCAAAGTAGGTGCATTTGCGGCGTTCACCTAGAGCAATGGTCTGTGGTTGGTAAATTTAAAGCGCCCATCCTCACATTTCACCCATCCCCCGTCCGTTGAAAAGGCGTCTATTGCTAAGGAGATGCAGCTCAGAGTTCGCCGGCAGCGGCGGTGGTGTGACGGCGCCTGACGTACCGAGCGAAGTAGTCTGGTCGCCAACACTTGCAGGAGCCGGGTACCAGGAACCAGTCGTAGTAGAGACGTACCTGCGGACATCAACGCAATCTTAAAGGTCTTGACTAACTCAAGCAAACGCGACTGGCAGATCTACAAGCGAAACGTCAGACAAGGAAATCTCGCCCGAAGCCCTCCTACAACTACAACTGGTAGCAACGTTTCGTGGCAACTATACTGTGACCCATGCAACAGCATACTTAAAAGCAAATTCGGATTCGCCAGCCACATTAGGGCACATAAAACGACCCGAATGACCGAGTCGGCTGTGACCCTGCTTACGAAGCCAAGGGTCCCGGGTTCGAGCCCCGGTGGGGGCAAATAAATGTTTGATGAGAACGGATGTGTGTACCCTAGTCTTGGTTGTTTATCTCTCTAAGTATAATATTTATCTCTAGTCCAGTATCCAAGATATTAGGGAATTCTAGTTTGGGGCTAGATATAGAATAGAATAGTGTCTAAGGTATCATTATTATTATTATAATTATAAAAGAAGGTCGAAGGTCGCTGTCGTCGGATAGGATGAAGAGGACATCATCATCATTGATCATTATTATCATGATCATCATAACATGATACTCGTTATCATTATCCTGCGCAAGGTCCCGGGTTCGAATCCCGCAAAATAAATATTCCCCAGGTCTTGGATGTTTATGTGTGGAACTTTTTAAAAGACAATGATCCAAAGTGCAATCAAGATTTCTCATTCGCATATATTGAGCCCTATGGCATAATTAAAGCATTTATTAAGTTGTTAAATTTTAAAAAATCCGTGGATCTCTGGGGCATGTCAGTTAAAATTATTAGCTCGGTGATAGACGAACTTGCCCTTCATTTAGCTGAAATCTTCAATAAATGTGTAGATGAGAGTACTTTCCCTGATCCCAAGAAACACAGCAGGCTTGTAACTTTATTTAAAAGCGGCGATAGGGGTCACCCTACAAATTCCAGACCAGTCTCGGTTCTACCCGTATTGAGTAAAATATTTGAGAAGACTATATTGGGTCAGTTACTGGCGCACTTCAATGCGCATCAAATTCTTCGTTGGATTTACAAAAGGGCGGTCGACAACAGATGATGGAGTCGTGTTAGTTAAACATATTTTTAATGCGTGGGAAGATCGTAGGGATGCTATAGGTGTTTTTGTGACCTGTCCAAGACATTTGACTGTGTAGACCACGAAAAATTGCTCTTAAAGCTACGGCACACTACGGCATAAAAGGCACCAACTGAAAGCTGAGAATGAGATCGTATTTAGAAGGGAGGGTTGAAAAAGCTGACATTAATAGGACAAAATCGTCGGGTTTTCAGGTGAAGATGGGAGTCCCACAGGGATCTATTCTGGGTCCGTTCCTTTTCCTCGTGTATGTAAATGTTTTGCCATTCATGGTACAAAACATGTCAGAGATAGTATTATTTGCAGATGATACGTCACTATTTTTTTAAATTAGGAGTCAGGAAAATGACTTACAGGAAACAAATAATGCTCTCTTGCGAGTACTAAACTGGTTTACTGCCAATAACTTGCGTCTGAATTAAAAAAAAACAAAATGCATAAAATTTACTTTACCTAATGTAAGGCAAGTTGTGAGTAACATTGTATTGGGGAAAGACAAACTAAAACAAGTAGATGAAACTGTATTTCTCGGCATCACTATTGATGCCAAACTACAGTGGGGTCTCCATATTGTAAGCACATAGACTTAGCGCCGCAGCATATGCAGTTAAAATAATCAGGGAATTGACTGACGTTGCAACTGCTAGACTTGTATATTTTAATTATTTTCATAGCTTTATGTCCTACAGCATACTACTATGGGGACGGGCTGCTGACATTGAGACCATCTCCATTTTGCAGAAGAGAGCGATAGCTATGTATTAGAGAGTCGCTGAGAAATTTCTTAAAAGAAACCAACATCCTAACAGTTGCAAGTCAATGTATCTAAGAAAACATAATGTATGTAAGGAAAAATATCAGTAGCTTTAAAACCATTGATAGCCACCACAATGTGCAAACTAGAAATAAACATAAGCTTTATTTTCCAATGTTCAGACTCACAAAAGTTAGTAGTTCTTATAAGGGGCACTGTATACCCTTCTACAATAAAATTCCGCAAGAAATACAAAACTTAACGGAAGCTCGATAAAAAAAATGTGTAAAACACACTTTTTGCACAAAGGCCTACTACAAAATTAATGACTTTTTACCTACATCTGGCATTGAACTAGTTCATTGCACCCTATATATTTTATACTAATAATTAGGCACCTACCTAATGTTTTATTAAACTTGCTTGATTTTGTTACGACGCTCATTAAGTATAAATTTTTGTGCTATTATGAATAAAAATCTTTGAATTTGATGGACATCCTGGGTCATACAACAAGTCGCCTAGAACAACTAGGCCTCCTTCTCCAGCTGGTGCAGGAGTTGGGATGGCTGAATTAGATGTGCAGGCGGAGGGGACATTCACAAAGGCCCCGCTCAAGTGGGCCAGGTGCAGACGCTACACCCCCTTGAAGAAGAATAGCCAGGAATGGCACGTCCAGTGGAATGATGATCGTCATTTGACTGCCTCTTAATAGTTTTTTCCATTCGCATTGTTTCTATTCTAAGCCTGCTTATTGCATGTTTTGTATTCTGCTTTGTGGGTTGTGACGACTGAATAAATGCTTTATCTATCTATCTATCTTTCTTATCCCACGCTAAGATACCTTGTGCTATGGGAACTAGAAATAATGCTTCTAGCCCCACAAATAAACTATGTCGTAGGAACCAGAAACAGCGACGTCACACACCTACAGGGTGACATTTAATTAGGTGACCCTATTTTGGGAAATGATACTATGTATCCATAATTAAGAACAACTTGAGTAAAGAAATATTTATATCTTATATTATATAACATATCTTATACCTTCTTATATCTTATGGACGCAAATGAAAAAATAATTTCGTACCTGAGTACATTGATCAGATGATTACGAGACACTATGGAAAACACAAAAGATTTTCGTTTACGACCGTATGTTTCTGGGGGGAAGTTATGGTCATAATTATGGGTATGATCATTCCCCAAAATAAGGTCTGTTACTTAAACCTCACCCTCTTTAAACATACAAAACCTGGGAATTTTTATTCTTCTTCCCCAGCCGGGATTCCAACTCGGGACCTCTCACTTGGGGGGTACTTAAAGCCTCGACCACAACTCCACAGAGGTTGTCATCACAGCGACTTCACAGCTATGATCTGGGCCTTCAAACACAATGCCAAGAACATGAAGAAGCTCCTCTTTACCTGGTAGCAGCCCATCTCATCATGTCCATCACAATGCGGCGGCTTGTCGGTGCTGGGTTCGACTCCCGGCTGGCCGGCACGCTTTTGCAGATATTGCTGGTATTCCTGCAGGATAAACAACAGTGGTAAGGTCAAAGGGACTGAAGCTGCACACCAGTCTACATTAATACATGGTAAAATCTGACTGGCAAAGGTTGAAGACACATTAATGCGTCTGCAGCTTGAGACCGGTGATTTAAATTAGTACAATCCTTATGAATAATGCGATATGATGCAAGTGGTGTGACGGTGATAAGTAAAGAGCAATTGGCTCCATTGCTCGATGCTCCGATGCGAGGGCTCGCGCCGCACCTCCTGCAAAGTCCTGGTTAGTTTGCTCAACTTGCTAGCCATGTGAAATCCCACGGACGGCTTGCGCCGTCCCTCTTATCATGGACCTTGAAGGTTGTTCATTACTTGGCTTGCTATCCATATGAAATTTATAACATAAAGGGTTTCTCATCTGTAAATCTCCCATCTGCGGCGGCGACAAGGTGGTGGGAGGCGAATTGGTGGCCGGCGGGTAGTGGAGCAACACGCAGCCAGCTTATATCTCTGCCACCCCATATAGGACTCACCTGGAAGTCTCCCATCTGCGGCGGTAGCGGCGAAGTGGTGGCTTGCGAGTTCGCGGCTGGCGGGTAGTGCAGCTCAGCCACCAGCATTGACACCCAGCGTGGGGACGAGAGGCAGCCGCCATCGAGATAGTGGCAACGGGACTGCATGCATCTGAGGTTCAAACCAAAAAGCAAAAAGATGATTGTTTATGTGTAGCGGTTCTCGTTACCCTATGTGGCAACTAGATATAGATACTGCAGCGCTGTCACAAACATTGCGTGCAAGTAAACATGTACATAAACATAAATATTTACATCCGTGCACATACATGGCTTCTTGCTCCGTACTAGGACCCTGTGTCATGGGAAGAGGGTTAATGAAGCTACTTGGAGCTTGTGAAAAGTACGCCGAAAAACACAGCCTGAAATATAACGTTAAAAAAAGTGCAGTTAAGATTTTTTAAACTAGAAATAAGTTACCTCAGAAGATACCTACTTTCAGATTATATATCAATGAACTAAATCAAGTCACTAGATTTAAGTACCTTGGACACATTATGAAGGATGCCCTTAAGGATGACGAGGATATTGAGCAAGAGCGCAGGGCGTTGGCAGTCAGGGCGAATATGTTGGCCCGCAGGTTTGCACGCTATACAAGGGAGGTAAAGATTACACTATTCAGGGCGTACTGACAATCTTTGTACACGCACAACCTATGGGTTAGCTACACACAAAAAACTTTCAATGCCCTGCGCATCCAGTACAATAATGCCTTTAGGATGCTGTTGGGGCTGCCACGATACTGTAGTGCGTCCGCTGTATTTGCTGAGGCACGCGTGGACGGCTTCCGTGCCATCATTAGAAAGAGGACGGCCTCTCTGCTGAGCAGAGTTCATGACAGCTCCAACAACATCCTAGCAATAATCGCGGGGCGGCTCGACGGCCCAATACTGAAGCACTCGGTGAGTGTAATAATTGGTACGCTAACTGTATGTGGGAAGTCAAGCCATAGCTAGCTTACCTTGACATGTTATATTGTTTTATTTTAATTGTATTGTTTTAGGTTGATTTTGATTTGACTTTTTTAATGTAATTTATTTTGATTTAATGTTAATTCTATTTAATTTAATTAATTTTAATTCATTAATTTAATTTAATTTAATTTAATTTAATTTAATTTAATTTAATTTAATTTAATTTATTTTAATTTATTTTAATTTAATTTAATTTAATTTAATTTAATTTAATTTAATTTAATTTAATTTAATTTAATTTAATTTAATTTAATTTAATTTAATTTAATTTAATTTAATTTAATTTAATTTAATTTAATTTAATTTAATTTAATTTTATTTTATTCAATTCAATTTAATTTAATTCAATTCAATTCAATTCAATTTGATTTAATTTAATTTATGTTAATTTAATTTAATTTAATTTAATCTAATGCATATAAAATGTATTATTATTTTTATTATATCAGCTACAAAACGTATGTTGCGGCCGAGCCGAAGACTCGGTCGGCCGAAACCGAAACCTTGGTTTTAACAAATAAAGCCCACTGACCTGGTAACCTCGACAGTCTGCGTGAAGTACCCCTCATAGGGTATCTGCACCACATACCGCCAGACACCCTGGTAGTTGCGCGCGAACACCGGAGTGGCGTACTCCACCCGCGCGGGGCAGGGGGTTGGGGGGCCCTGGGGGGCAGGGGAGAGTTGTTATGGCCAGGTAACAAACAAAAAAAAAGAAACGAGGTAACAGCATGAAGATGATTGATGACTTCACACGATTACGGCGGGAAGCGGAATACCATACAATTCTAAACGAGGTCAGTTAAGCTGATTCAATTTACCTCAGTCCAGTGATATCTTTGTGTGATGATATTTTTTGGACTTCTGAGTTATGTTGACCTATTATTGAGGGTCATCTAGTAGGTAGTTTCACGCAGGAGATGCGGGCTTGAATCTCGTGCTGATCATGTACCAATGAGATAAATACTTCATCTTATGTACAGCGGACGTTCTAACGGTGACGGAAATCGTGAGGAAACCTCCTGTTACGCAAAATGGGGTATGTTTAGGAACTGTCCTAACGTGGAAACAACTGTTCCACTGCCATCCCATACAGGAAAGGGTGTGACGCTATATGATATTATTGTGATGATTCAAAAGGTGTAACGTTAGGGTTTAGTGGGATAAAACTGTTTTTTACTTTATAATATTTCCAGAAGACTGTTAAATATGTAGGAATCTAAATCTGTACATACATATTCCACCCCATAAAATACCCGCATAGCATAGACTTTCCATCGCCCGATGTTGTTGGAGTCATCGGCCGAATAATGCTGGCAGCTGAACCAGACGAAACTCTTACCCGCAGGCCACTTACTTGTTGATTGGCCGATGCCAATCAACAAGTAAGTGGCCTGCGGGTAGCCATAAGACCCACCTCGTATCTGGGTGGTGCGACGGGCGCATGTCCAGTGCCGGGGTCCTCTCGTCGCTCCACCGAGGCCTCGGGAGACGGTTCGCCGTTGATGGCGCGATACAGCATGCAGAATCTGGAGACAAATGGTCAAGTAAAGTAAATGTACGTACATGTACACGTTCGACGGCGCGGCGGCCAATTTGGTACTTTTGAGTCGTTGGAAATTTTAGTGGTTAATATCCCTCAAAAGGGGCATGGGTCTCACAGGTCGATCCATCCCCTCGAAATACGTTTGCAGATATAGAAAATGGATGTAACATAAGTTTTATTGAATGGTGCCGAATTTGAGTGTAAAGGAACGTTGTAGGCAGGACAAAAACAACAAAGGAAGCGCGTTTCGTGTTTCACTAAACATTATAAATTTTTCGGGTATCGACACTATTTTTCACGTATCTAATAATTAATTGAAAGCAATCCATAATATTCTTGCAAAAAAATCTGCGTCCAAAAATGACTGTCGCCCAAGCGAACACTGGCCGCGCCTTAGAGCTTAGAGGATAAAACAAAAAGAGCGAATGAAACGCAATGACGTCTGTCATCATGGCAATTTCATATAGAATATTTTGAGGTTATAAATTTTCCAGTTCAATAGTCACTACAAAAACAACGTTTCTCATGTTATTTCGTAAACTACGATGTCTTCAGCGTTATTGAGACAAGCTCTGGAATTTGTTGAAGACGAAGGTATGTCGCTGATCCCATATTCTCAAAATTTCTGCGAATTATCAGTGTTTATAGAGACGTTATTTTTCAGGATTCGGCGCTGATAAAAAGTTGAAGAGGTCTTCCCGGCGGGTCGCGGGTGAAGGTAATGAACCTGTTAGTAGTTGCTTTCGCTTCCGGACGTGGTTGCGTCATATGTTCATGACATAACGATTATTCAGCGCGATGTCCCATACCTTGCTTGTCTTCAGTTGTGCCCGGTGTTAAAACTAAGCTGTCGTTTGGAACTGTTTTGTATTTGGAGATAGATTGTCTGTTTCACTATCAGAAGTAACGGCGGCGACGTTGTAAATAAGAACAGATACCTAACTTTTTATCTTGCCATTTTTATTTAGGTAAGTAGGTTTTCACTTAATCCAATCAATAATATTTTTCTACAAAAAAGTGTAAAATTAGTACCTGGAAAATTCTTGTCAGAGTGCCTTGTGATGTCAAAGAAGTGTGACTTACATGAGTGTGTGTAAATTATCAGGGTGTTGTCATAATTCTCTATATTTTGTGCCAAGTTTCTTTGGTTCTAAGTGATCTGTGACCACTCTCTTACCCCACCTTATTATATGAGAGTAAGAGAGGTCACATATTGCTCAGAACCAAAGAAACTTGGTGCAGCCCTACATTATACCATTAAATTATTGACCGAGCAAGTGAAGCCTCCAGTTTCGAGATTGGCCAAAAATGCCTTTGTCTGTCTGTCTGTTCTCACCTATAGGTCACATTTTTCAACCGATTTAGGCACAAATTAGCACACAAGTTCCTTCATTTATATATTTTTTAGTTGATCGCGATTTTTGTTTCGGCATTCCCGGGACCCGGGAACAAAATATCTAATTTCCCGGAAAGATTTAAAATTGTTTGATTTTTCTATTTACATCTGCCAGAAAGGTAATTAAACACATTATTTTATCATAAAAGCCATTTATTTGTCTGAAATCTTGCATTATTTCAATGGTTATAATCATAATCATATCCTCTATCATACCTTTCATTATTGTAAAATCAGACTCAGGTTATTCTAATTCTTCTGTTCCTTAAAATTATGGGTTAAGAAGTCCAATGCACTAAGTGATTTATCCACCTTTTAGTTAAAAATAAAATAACTAAATTGCAATAAAAAATATATATGCTTATTTATCAACCATTACAAGCATTTATCTATCACCCTTGTTTTCTATCATGTTATCAAACATTAAAAAAATAATTATTAAAAATTATAGCAATTTACTTACCAATGATGATAATAATTTGTTAAATCACAAATAACTCCCAATTGATCTTTCACTTTTATTTTCCGTTAATAATGTCACAATTATCACATTGTTTAGATGATCTTCCAACTGATACTGATGAAAATAAATGGTACTCCCACACACACCACAAAAACAAACACACCCTCACACACAACATACACACACACACAAACATAGTGCTCTAAGTTATATCATTCATAAGATTCGAAAAAAGCGATAGTTGACTGGCCAACGCACACTAGTTTATTTTATTGTTTTAATTATTTTTTACGGCTTTTTGAGCAACAATAAAGATTGCCATGCTCTTGGAGTCTAAACCATTATAATAAAAATTTCGGGAATTCCCGGGAATCCCCAAAACTTTTCCCCGGTTCCGGAATGACTTATTTCACGGGAACTCAGGACCGAAACCCTAATTGGGGGTAAAAGTGAAGTTTGCTGTAGCATTATTTTTAGTGATTTCAATCAAATTTGAGAGGCACACTAAGGACTTTATTATAGACACAGTTGCGAAAAAATATCCAAAAGGTGGGAGTGGTGGGGGAAGCACTTTGGGGTATTTTCGACCCCCCTGTAACTATGTTGTTAATAAAGCTAGACGCCTATTTAAATTGCGAATTAGGCCACAATTTAAATAGGCAAATTCTCAAAATTCAGTCAATTTGAACCAATACATTGGAAACGACAGCCGTTCAAGGTTTCGTCATTTTGTCATTAACTGACTCATAATCAATCATCAAAATTCTTATGGACTTCTAACAGATCCACAAACTTGAAATTTTAAACAAGCAAGGTCTACTGTTCTCACAGAACCACTAGTTTACATTACCCTGTAGGTAGGTATTGTAGGAAAGGTTAGCATTTTTCTTTCCATACTGTAGATTCTTAGATTCTTGACTTTGGTAAGGTAAGTTTAGTTAGTATTTGGTAGGGTTCATTCGTTTTTAAATTGCTTTAATGATAAAGCAATTTAAAAATGAACCAACCTAACACAAAATATTACAACCAAAATGGAAACTCCCTCCTTTTTCAAATCTGTTAAAATTTTAAAACAGCAAAATTATACATAACTGTTTTCCTACAATTACTTTTCTCTATTTTCAGAGCGACATCCGATTCACACCAGTAAGGTAAAGAAGCGCAAAGAACCCTCAAAATCAGTAGAGCAGAGGACCGAGGAAAACGTCAAGAAGTTACTGGCACTGTCTAAACCGGTTGCAGATCGTAAACTGACTGACAAGGTATGATATACATTACTATAATTTGTTGCATAAAGGAAGAACTAATAAGTTTTCTACTGTTGGACTTTGCTTTACCATAAGACATAATTTTGTAGTTAGTAGCAGAATGGAATTGGGCGTTTTCAAAAAAATAATGTCCTGGCGAAAATAACGTTGTCCCACGGATTCATGAACGAATAATAAAAGTATGTGTTATGATATACCACTAAAGTTGCATTTAATGGAATCATTATGCTTAGAAGTTATAAAATGAGACTTAAATAAATTGTTAAAATAAGTTAAAAACATCGTGATTTTCCTTTGTCCCACATGTTTTTTGCGAGAAAACTGTGTGTTTATTAATTAGTTTGTAACTGAAGTAAAAGTTAAGGCACTTTAATAAGGGTCAATACTTTTACGATTAATATATAACGAGTAATTTTGGAAGAAAAATACTAAACTCTAAACTCAAATCTGCCAGATAAACAATATTTACTTACCCAAATGTGGATGAAGCAAGTAAAATAAAACATGGAGGATATTGTATCAATTTTGCCAAGACCAAAAATTTCTCGCAGAGGACAGATAATATTTACTTCAAACTTTAGTAATTATAATGTTCAGTAAACTATAAACGTTAAAATAATAAGTGATTAAAGAAAGTTATTTTTGCCAATGGAAATTTTTATTTTGATTGACAGCAGATTTTTTATCACCTTTAAAGTTGCTCGCTTATTAGTATAACTCAATGATGGCCCCAAATTTAACCTTCTTGTTCCAGTATATACAGATTTTTCAAGTTGTTTGTTAAATATGTACAATGCAATTACTAATTTGGAAGTTTGGATCATCTGAAAAAGAATAACAAATTCTAAATAGTTGATGGGTGGTGAATACGGGGTCTCAAATGTTTTTATTTAATTCTTTAACATATTTTTATAATAAAAAAGGTTCCTATTGATAAGACTAATATTTTTTAAATGTTCAGATCTCAAATTTTCCTTTTTTATTTAATTCGTTAACATAGTTTTAACTGACCAAGTTCATTGATAAAAATGATCCTTAAGATAGACTGATATCTCTAAAATAGTGTGAACTAAGCCTTGTTCGTTCCATCTCGTCACTGTCCGTCATTTTAATGTTGATTCTTATTTTATTTGAATAAATAGTTTAAGTAAAGCTCTGTTATTTATTATGTAAGAGCAACAATCTAGAAGAGGATAAGTAACAGAAAATAATAACTGAAGTGTCTTGATCTAAAATTTACACTGCAATACGAATATGTAAACACACCTCAAAATGACGAATAAGACATAGTTTTCCCAAAGTAAACATGAGTTTTTTTTAATTATCACATAAGTGAATTTTCTTATGTGAGATTTGATTGTTGTATTCCTATATAAAAACTTTTTAACTAGACTGTTCATAGTTTTTTTTTTAATAAACATTTAATACAGGGACGAAATGGACCATTTTTTTGATATGCCTTTAATAAAACCAGATTTCCTGCATAATTATAATTAATCAGGTTTTCTTGAAAAACTGTATTCTAGTTATATATTCTATGTCTAATGTTAATAGAATTTATATTAGAATCAGCAAATTATTTATTAATTTTAAGTGATTTGAAAAGAGGTTCCATTCGTCATATGTACACTTTTTTAAATCGGCCCAACTGACAGCTTGAAATTAAACATCTCTTGTCTGGTAGCCTCTATTTCCAACTCCTACTCCTTCTCTTAATTAATTGACCGAGTCAGTGCGAAGCAAGCAAAGGGAATTGTCTCTGATTTTAGATTTCAAAATGTAGTTTACAATGTTATTGGTGCGGCTACTTTCATACTCCATGTAGGTAACCAAGTGCATTCATAAGTTTGTATAATAATCAGCTTTCCACCAACAGACTCTCGACGTCTACAGCTCACACAGCTGTTAGTTTAGCTATGATGACTTTGGCATTGGTGTCACATTCATCTCCATATGAAGCTGAGACTTTTTTAAAAAACAGCAGTAAAAGCGTTAGTAATGTAGATTTGAATTTTCATCATATATATCCCCAGGACATTGTCAAAACGTTTAGATTACTCAACTTAAAAAATCTTTCCCAAACCTCATGAAAGACAGTAAACTGATACCTCTGTTCAAGCTGGGAGACAAGGGTGATCTTTCGAAGGCATTTGATTTTGTTGATCTTGATACGCTACTTATAAAATAAAATCATTACGGAGTTAGAAATAAAGCGAAGATTATACTTAAGCAATAGAATTCAAAAGGCAGAAATTCAAATCTGATGGATCGGGAGAAAAAATTGGCGTTCCACAAGGTTCCATATTAGGCCCTTTCTTATTCCTGATATAAATATACTAACGATCTGCCTTTCATGGTGGATAAATTGACTGACATAGTGTTGTTTGCTGATGATAATTCACTGGTCTTCAAAATTGAAAGACAAAAAGAAGATTTTGATGATGTTAATGGAGTCTTCAACCTGTAATCTTGGGTAAACCCTAAAACAGAACTTTTATTACAGACGTCACCTAGAGTACTAAATAATCTTTTACGGGGATTTATGGGGAAACAACATACAATTTGCCTTAATTGTTATGTCATAATTTTTTTCCGGCCAGCAGAGATGCAAAAATTTATTGTTTAACGCTGATAAAACCTACTGTATCAAATTCTCACTTCCAAATGTCATGCAAGTTGAGACCAGCTTGGTGTTAGTCAGCAACACGTAATAATTAGTAAACTATACGAAGAAGTATGGGATTGTGTGGGGTCTATCTAAAACTCTAACTCAACACAGCACTTGCTGTTGAAAAGTTTGTAATTATTTATTCCTGTTTATTAATTATAATAATTCATATTGTAATATGTGTATTACTTTACAACCAATTTTTAAAATATATCTAAAAATTATATTAATAAATAAGATTTATTTTATACCTTTAACCTATTACCTAATAAAAAGTCTGAATATTCATGTATAACTATGTTTCTCTTTTAAAATATGTTTTACCTTCTGCCTGTGTTTATAAATGTTTACACAAAAGTGCACATTGTTGTGCGTGTTGTCACCCGTCGGTCACAACGGAAGACCAGCGCTGATTGTTCGCATTCAGCATATGCTGAGTTGAGGCCGGCTTGTAAAAGGAAATATTCTTATGTACCTAGTTGTTCAATATTGACTCCTACTTTTGTTTCCTGTTACAAATAAACTTCTTTCTTTCTTTCAAATTATTTGAGTGAGAGTTTTCCCCACAGTGCTCCAATGTAGAGAAGGGAGAAAAAATCACGTTTGTTAAGTATATGTAAATATCTACAATCACAAAAACATTTGATTCTAGATTCTTGTTATTGATAAGCTCCGCACATTTTATTCACTGACTCACTTAACAATGAAACTGATAGATGTAATATGCCTATTACTAAAGATAATCCACCTACTCACAATGTCTGACTAACCAAGGCATTCTGTAGATAAACTTCTAATCTGTTCTGAATGACTGTGAATGTTATCCAGGAATTTTAATGATCACTTTACAGTCGGGATGCATGAGTGGCTATAGGCTAAAGATTTTTTTAAGGTGGAAAGATAAACAACGGGTTGGTTTTTCTGAAGTAAACTATAACATTTGTTTTATCGAAAACGGCCCAAAAGGGCCTATCACTTTTATAATTTTACTATAGCTTGCTCGGTAGTAGGAAAATAGACCTTTGATTTGTAAGAATTTTTCAAGCTGTCCTATTATAGCACATAGCAAAACTTCTGACAGTTAGGTTCTACACCAACCCGCACTGAGCCAGAATGGTGCAATATCACTCAATCTTATGCTACATTTATTATTTAGTTATTATTAGGTAAGTTTTGATCTGGTATATGCAACTTATTTTCGATTCGTAAACTCCTGACTTGTCAGAACAATGCCTACATCGCATGGGTACTTAAAATAATTGATTACTTTTACTGCAAGTTTATGATACGGCTATAGGCATTCCGTTCATAGTATATATTTTTTATTATGCCGCAAAATTGTTTTATTTGTAATCTTTGGAATTTTAGTAGTATTCAATGTGGTTTGCGTTTGTTTGGCCGAGGAAACATTTCCATCATATTTCCAGAGCTGGAGCGATGGGATAGCACCAATCACGCATTATAGGGTTGAATAACTGGCTACATGTTGGCCCAACTGTGCCTCTTTCTACCCTGAAGGAGAAAAAGCGATTTGATCCCAGGGGTCCGTGATCCTTGTGTTTCCTTTTTCCCAAAGGGTACATGAGTATTTATATTTTGGACCATTTGAGAACCGAATATTGAACTTACCAATGGACCTGCACTGCGAACAGCCCAAATAGGCATATAATTTCGATTTGTTTTATTTCATGGTACATTTCTCCCGATTTTCAGATTATAAAACGAGCATCAAAGGGCAAGCCACTGACAGATTTCATCGCAGTGCCTCAAAACGAACCAGAGAAGTCAATTCTGTTCCCAGAGGAAGAAAGCTTTGAAACATTCGAAGAAGAACTGTTCTGCAGTTAACTCTCTACCCTTAATCTAAAGACAGAAGAGATATAATATTGTTACCTATAGGTTGAAAACAGGATTAGAAGTTGAAGCAAATAATTGAAAAATCTGTGAGCTTCAACCGCTGACGACAGAGTTGATATTCCATCAAAACTGAGAGAAGTCTGTGAAATTGACGTTAAAAAGAATTGAAATTGCCATACAAAGTGGAACAACAAAAACAAGAAGGTTATGTGTATATGGACGTAACGGATGCATTTTGTGGCAGGGTCACACTTTTAAGCACAGCCACTATATTTGTCGGTTTAGTGTTTTGGGTTAACACATACTCGTTCGTCGATAAAGGTAAGTAAATTTTTATATTTTAGTGTAACACATTAGGAAAAAAATAGTTATTGAAAATTCCCATCCGGTAACACTGTTACTGATGTGAGTGCGTGAGAAGATTTGTAATAGTTACCTTATATACCTTCGGGGCTTTGTTGTTATATTATTTGGGGAAATATTAAACTGCACATCAATAATACTGATTTGCACAACAAATATCAGGGCAAAGTACTGCGGTAGCTTAGGTGAAGGGTAAAGGGGGTGAGCGAAGCGAAGCCTCCTTTATCCTTCGTATTAGGTTGAACATGTAAGAACAACAAAAATACTTCAAACATAAAAAGTATTTTTGCTGATCCTTTTTTGCTGATCCTTTTTTGCTGTGAAAATCTGTATTTTTGCTGTGCGATTAAATACTAGCCAATTATTTGTGATGTTTTTTTTGTGTAGGTACATACAAACTAATATAAACTAAAAATAATATAATCATAATAATTTTGTTTACCGAAATAACATTATTTTTATAATACAAATATTATCAAACTACTATAGACCTTATTTCCCATTTCAGAAAGTCCAATCTTCAGTGCGCTACCAGACCCGCAGTGGTTTCTACTGTTTTGCGCAGTTTGGGGCCTTTGCTTCATTGGTGGATTGATGTCATTTACTTACTACCACTTACATCCTTATCTCTAGACAAACATCTACCTTAAAGCCTGAGAAACAAGGCTGAAAATTGACAGTCATAAGAAAAACTATATTGGAAAATAAGATTTAAACCCTACATAAGTTACATGGTAAAAATCAGTCGTCTTTCGTACCAAGTCCAACATAAATGTCTTTAAAATAAGGCAATTATAGAAGACAATAGCCTATAAAGCTGATAATAGAATGCAGTCGCCAAACCGGAACGAATGGCTGATCGTAGGCGTATCGGGCGTAACTTGCGGAGGTAAAACGACCTTAGCGAACCGACTCAACAAGATTTTCACACCAAGCTACGTTTTCCATCAAGACAAGTATTTCTACCCCGACGATAGCCCGAAGCATGTCAAATGCCATGGACTGCCTCATAATAACTACGACATACTATCGTCCTTGGATATGGAGACAATGTATAATGACGTTCTCGACACCATAAAGGGGACTGACAAGTCACATGTCAAGAATGTGAGAAATGACAAGGATTTATTGTCAATTAAGGGGAAGAAGATAATGATCATCGAAGGGTTCACTGTGTTGAATTATAAACCGATTTTGGAACTCTGCGATTTGAGGTCAGTATTTTTTTTTTGGTTTTTGTTTGTTTTTGGACCTCAAACGTGGATTGATCGTTAAGGTAATTGATACTTTATAATTCACCAAGTTGAAAACTTCTCAAGTTTAAGCCTTTTTCTCCCCGGACGGGCTGCGAATGTCGTCAAAATACACGAAAAAAGGCTACAAATTCTGTCTGTCAGTCGAGAATATACGGTACTTATAGACAGAATTCATCAAATGACAATGAGTCAAGAGTCGAAGAGTATTTTTTTTTTATTGAATATAAATAAATAAATTATCTTATTCAACGTAAAAATTATACTTACTTATAACTACAAGTATTTTTTTTATATAAAAAAAAGACTACACCGTTTCGGAAGGTGGGCCTCGGGGTTAAGAAGAAACGGCAAGAAACTCCCCAATACCTTCGTTTTAAAAAGTGACTTTACAACAGGTACTGGTTTCGGTCTAAGGAAATTCGCCGGCGAGCGAAAGACTTGATCCATCGCCCCTCGTCGAATTTCTGTGCGCTGAGATGGTATGGACCATGCCAGTTTTGTCATCTTTGAATTCCTTAATACTATAATAGGACTTTCTTATCAGCTCATTTTTAACATCTCCCGTCTTACCACAAAAAACTTTAACCATTGTTTAACACATGATTATAAAAATCGTTACCACAAAACTGATTTTAGCGTCTTAGCAGGGGTAGGCATGGCTTAAATTATGTGATCAATTTAGGCAACCGAGAAAGCTTGTTGTTGAGTGAGTGTCTTGTTTGTCAAGATGGCGGAATTATTGACCAGCTGTTCTGCTGTGTTGGTTTTGTTTACGAAAAAGCGGTTTTTACTCCATTAAAGTCCAAGTTTTATCGTGAGGAAACCTTCATATCTCCATAGGACATTGTGGGGAAACCTCGCGATGGGCTATCCCCCTGTCATGCTAAATGGACTTAATTATCTAAAAGTGGGCACAACTGTGCCTCTGCCACCCCGTATCGAAAAAGCATAAAGCTATATATCATCCAATGATGAAATTTATGGTGGGCTACTGGGAGACAGTGTATACGTCGCGCGACACGTTATGAGCGGTGGCCTTGAATGCGCAGTAGTCACTTTTCAATAGCTGTACATATGTGCAGTAATTCCTGCTAACGTCGCCCAGCGCTCTTAACTTATTTATACTATGGGATGAAATTTGTACATCTGCTACCGGTGTGCCCATCCACTATAAAAACCATACTAGCCGCAAGCCACAGCAATCTTGGGAGAAGTTTCATTTGCTTGAGATCTACTCAACCATCCGGGGCGGTCGCTCAAGCTGGAGTTGGTGCAGAAGTTAGGCCAGTTTGTGAAGGAGATAAGCCGGCTTTTCCTTATGGGATGTAATGAATTATGTATTAAGATGCAGGCAGATACACGAAGACGGTGGCGCCGGTGCCAGTGAGACTGGTAGCCAGTACTGCCTCATGTAAATCTAGCTAGACGGGTGCTCTATTCACCCCAGCACTCGCAGACAGCATTAGACTGGCTTGATTTTATAAGGCCAATACAAGGCTTTTACAAGGCCAACACCAAGCCAGCCAGCACTGGCCTCGGGTAAACCAAGCTTAACATCTCAAGTTGTGAAATAAATATTGCTTGCCAGTCTTTCTAGTGCCCGTTCAGCAATATTTATTTTACATCTTGAGATGTAATTTATATTAGATTATATCCCATAGTGAAAAGCTGGCTTTATTCATTAAGGACCCCTGGAATGAAAGGAAATAAAGCGAAGCAGTAATAACACCACATTTTGATATCAACATTTTTAATTTGTTTATTAACAATTTCATTAATATCGCCAATTCCTTGAAAGATTTTATATCTCCATTATTAATGTTTCTATCTGAGGGATTAATGTTAACACCACAATTCATGTTCATCTTCTATCACATTTGTGGGTTTTTATTTCCATATTTGATTCAAGTATGCATGGCGGCTTTGCTGATGCTGAAAAGACAAGATTTCAATTAAATTATACCAAAATGCTAAGGTAGAGGTCGATGAAACACTTGGTTAGAGGGGATGACGGACAGTGGACCGTAGCGATAGAAAATACAAGGGGAAAGATAGTGGGCATTGTCCGACGATATTATCAAGTCAATATCTCTCTTCATGCAGTTGGCAAAGAACTTTGGAGAATGGCGCGATAGAAGAGACTTGTCTTTGATCGACTTGACTCACTTACCAAGAGGCCTATGCCCAGAAGTGGGTTGATGTGTGCTGAAAACGATTATGAAGATTTCTTACCTTTTCTGTTTCGAAATCCTGGAAAATTAGGTGTTGTTTTGTTGATCGTCATCACTACCCAGGGTAAGTGCAGGGCGGGCAGTATGATCCAAGAATTTCCTTTCCTGAGCAAGGGATAAATAATAATATCCCGAACCAAAACAAACAAATTGTCTGACGAACTATCAGTGACAGTTCCGTGTGTCATTCCGTTCCGTTTCGCTGCTTATTTTTTAGTCGTGTTTGATAAAAGTACTAAAGTGAACGGTTTTTCTACACAAAAATAAGGATTTACCACTACTTTACCTAACCATGTTCTATTACTAAGTTAGGAATTACATAAAGCATAAAATTTTCCATCAAATTATGTATTCATTCTTATGTTATTCGCGTAAAATGAAACTATGAACGTTTTTTTAAATATTTCTTCATATTGTGTTGTACGGCCCTGGAAATTCAGTCCTTTGAGGCTAGTTGATGAACGAACGAAATTAACTGAATGATCTAGCCGTTTTTTAGTAAGATACTCACTAAACACTTTTTTGTGGTAACGAAATTTAGAAGCTTGCTAACCATTTGTTTACTGATAGATGATGATTTTGCTAAACAAGTGATCATACCGTGTTTTTATTATTTTTTGTAGTAAGACGGATACTCTTTTCAGGAAGGATCAATGATTCCTGTGGTATTTTATTGTAGAAGCGAATACAGTGCCCCATGAATTATGTGCCTACTTTACTTAGTCTAAATAATGGTAGTGCTAACCAATTTCTATTTCTAGTGTTAATTGTATGGCTATGACCTACAATTTTAAATAATACTATGTTTTTTCTTACATGCATGATATTCTCGTATATATATTGACAGGTAAGTATATTAATTTCTTTGAATTTTTCTCTTAATGATTCTCTAGCATCTAATTGATATATCGCCCTGATCGCCCTTTTTTGTAAGACAAATACGATATCTGCTGCTCTCCCCCAGAGCAATATTCCATAAGCCATAATACTGTGAAAGTAACTAAAGTAAACGAATCTGGCAGTTTCAACATCTGTAAGATATCTGATTTGTCTGACCACAAAAGCGGCTGAGCTAAGTCTTCGTGCGAGATTAGTTATGTGAGGACCCCATTGAAGTTTCGAGTCTATAGTGATTCCGAGAAAGATTGTGTCCTCAACGAGGTCCAATCTTTCAGATCCTATTCTTACACTGCTTTCAACCTGTCGTACATTAGGCAAACAAAATTTGATACATTTAGTCTTCTTTGAGTTTAATAACAGGTTGTTTACATTGAACCAACTTAACACATGGGAGAGTGTACTATTTGCGTCGTCTAGAATTTCTTCTTGTCTTTTCACCTTGAAAATAATAGATGTGTCATCAAAATATAGAACAATCTGAGTCATTTTTTCCACCATATAGAGCAGGTCATTCATGTACACTAAGAGAAGGAACGGACCTAAGATAGAACCCTGGGGTACACCAATATTCATATGGGTTCCAGTGGACTTACATCTGTTTATATCTACTTTTAGTTATCTTTCCATTAAATAAGATTCCATTAATTTTAACGCATTATCTTTGATACCATAGTGTTAGAGTTTGAGCAAAAGAGTTTGATGGTCCACACAGTCAAAGGCCTTGGAAAGATCACAAAAAATACCCACCGCATCCTGTGATCCTTCCCACGCACTATTAATGTGTTCTACTAGCGCTACTACTAGGTCTGTTGTTGATCTGCCTATTGTGAATCCGAACTGTTTTTTTGTGGAGTAGCCCAGATGCATTGAAGTAATGACCTTAAAAGCCACTGATAAGATGTTGATGGATGACATCATAATTCCAGTCTATTTGCTTTCGGAAGCAAGCTACTGAAACGATTCGTAATTTTCAAAAAATGGGACCGAACTGGAAGGTCAACCTTTCAAATAAAAAAAGGAAAAATACCAGTTACAAATAAAATAAATAAAAAATACCAAATAAATACTGGTTAAATAACAGTTTTGAGGTACAAACATAAAAAATCGGTTTGTGTTTAAACGCTTACGAAAAAAGCACCTATTTTACTACCGATAAATTCGAAACGACCTCCAGAATTAATAAACGATCACCAAATTGTGTTTGGATAAATGATCACCAAACTTCTTTTTATGTTTTGTGCACTTAAGTTTATGTTTTAAATATGTTTTCTTGTTCTTTCTTGTTTAACCTAACATGAAGGATAGGCTTCGCTTCGCTCTCCCCCTTTACCCTTCACCTAAGCTACCGCAGTATTTTGCCCTGATATTTTCTGCAACTTTTGGTGGTCATTTCGCCATTTTGGGTAGGAAAAAAATATTTTGGTGGTCATTATATTTGTTGCCGTTTCTTATTGTTATGACATATACAATAGTAGATTGTACAAGGGCATAAAACAAGCCATTTTATCCCAGACCTATGGTATCCAAGCCAGGCGTGGGCGTGGTTGGATAATTAAGTCGAAGATAACAAGGGTTTTAGGTTAAGACCGAGTTATTCACTCCACTTTTCATTTCGTTTGCGAGAAAATAAAACAGTGATAACGTTTACAATTCTTTCTGAGAATGTGTAGACTTGTTTGCCGCTTCTCCAGAGTATGCAATTTTCATACGTTTTAAGATAAATAAATTTGCTCATATTTAGGCGGCCGTCTGTTCAATAACTGCTTTTTTCATTAGTGTGTTAGGCGTAGGTATTATTTCATCTTCTCTTGACGACATATTAATTAACTTTCGTAACGTAAAACAACAAGTTTCAAGACAATCTCTTTCCCGCCGCTGTATTTTTTCTGCATGTCATTTATAGCTTAGGTCGTACGCGATACTGCCGAGTCATATGTTGATATTTTAATATTTTTGTTGATAATACTTGTTTTTATTAGTTTTTAGTTTCTTTTTAGGGTGCCGTACCCGAAGTGTGCCAAATGGGACCCTATTACTAAGCCTCCGCTGTCCGTCCGTCCGTCTGTCCGTCTATCACCGGGGTCTACCGGATCAACCGAAATAGGTAGAAAACTGAAATTTTCACAGGGTGTATTTGTATTGCCGGTAGCACAACAAATAATGAAACATGCCGGTTTTTAAGAATTAAAAGAAGTACCCATACAACAAATTATTGGTTTGGCCATTGTCCTCTCAAATGTTCATGAATGAAGAACAAAATATTCGGTGCTGGTCTGAGCGCAAACGCTGCGAGTGGGACGCTGAACATTTATATGCAGGCACATAAATTTTATTTTTTAAACGATCACACTGGCCTGCGAAAAAATCGCATAAAATAATAAGAAAAATGGCGCCACGCAAATCTTGTTTTAAGTGTTAGAAATAAATATCTCGGGTGACTGATGACTTACCTCCCTTGTAAAACAATCTACAATTGTTTGCTTCTTTAAGGCAACAAATATAATGATCACCAAAATATTTTTTTCCTACCCAAAAAGGGTAAATGCTACCTAAAATGGGTAAAAGACCACCAAAAGTTGCAGAAAATATCAGGGCAAAATACTGCGGTAGCTTAGGTTTAGGGTAAAGGGAGTGAGCGAAGCGGAGCCCCCTTTATCCTTCGTGTTAAGTTGAACATGTAAGAACAACAAAAATATTTAAAACATACAAGTTACTCAAAACGTAAAAAGAAGTTTGATGATCTTTATTCAAACACAATTTGGTGGTCGTTTACTAATTCTGGCGGTCGTTTCGAATTTATTGGTGGTAAAATAGGTGCGTTTTTGTTGATCGTTCAAACAGGAGCCCTTCTTTGATGTATTCTGTTCCTTTTCAGGTACTACCTGGTGTTGGAGTATGCGGAGTGCATCTCCCGCCGTTCCCTGAGGCTTTACGACCCGCCGGACATCGCCGGGTACTTCGAGCAATGCGTTTGGCCAGCGCATTTGCGATACAGGGCCGAGGTAACTATACAATCATCGTTTGTGTTTGCTGAATTTCGCAGCGGGTCAGATAGGTCCCAATGTCTTTTGGTGTAAAGAGACTAACATTTGACTTCAAAATGAATCAATGTAATATGACGTCACATTACAATATTCAGATATAAGACACGAAGTATATCAGTGTATTGACAGTTCATTAGAGGGTTAAAGTTGAAACTTGTTGACTACTCTTAACTTGTTCTCTATCTTTTGTAGTTAACGAATCCGGGAAAAATTATTGATATGATAGTTATTTAGGGTTCCGTACCCGAAAGGTGCCAAACGAGACCCCATTACTAAGCCTCCGCTGTCCGTCTGTCTGTCCATCCGTCCGTCTGTCCTTCTGTCACCGGGCTCTACCGGATCAACCGAAATAGGTAGAGAGCTAAAAAATTCACAGAGGGTGAAAATTCTGTTGCCGCTATAAAAACAAAAAATGAAACATACGGGTTTTTAAGAATTAAAAGAAGTGCCCATAAAAGAAATTATTGGTATGGCCATTTTTTTAGCAATTTTGTTTTATTTGTTTATCGGGGAAAACTGAACTCCCACGATCTTACCGAAAAATATATATAATTGCAGGTATTGATTTTTGTGCTTATTTGTTTTTTGTGTTTTGTATTCGAATTATAATAAATATCATATTTGATTTTATTTCTGTATATAAGTTACTTAATTTCTGTCCAAGAGCAAAGAGTTTCATTAACCTGAGTACATAGTTCAATACTTACATACTACATACACAAAACTATTTTTCAATGTGTCGGATGTACGGCCTTGAATGTAGTCCAATCTAGTATTTAATATTTTATTATTTAAAACTTAAAAGGTATACTCGTACAAAAGACTGTCGTTTTACGCTTGTCCGTGTACAATGGTATGGAACCCTTCGTGTGCGTACTTGACCGTTTTTTTTGTTAGTGGTGAGATCTCAGAATATAATAAAGTCTAGTGATATTAGATTAGAACAAGGCAATCATGCCTAGTTGCCATAAAATGTCTTTTCTTGCGGCGGCTCTGTGTAGAGCTGTTGCTCCCCTCCATCAAATATGGCGAGGGTGGTGCAGAAGTCATACTCGTGAACGGGTGCTGCTTGGGGGTACTGGTCCAGTCTGGTTTCTCCTAAGTTACGTTCATTACAGCTTGTCTTTGTTCTTATTTATTTATTTTGTTAGATTGTTATTTTGAGATATCTTATTGGCATTTATGGATACGATGTTATAATATTGGCATTAGATTATATAATGATTATATCGTACATTGTATAATAAAAAAAAAGTGTCAAAAATTAAAAAAAAAGACATCCCCGTAGAGTTCCTTGGTGCTGTCTTCTCTGACGGACGTATTTCTGAATCACTGGTATAAATAATTAATGGAGTTTCTTTTTCCTGTGCGAGATTCAGCCATGAATCAACACTTGAAGGGAAATTTTCCTTTTTCAATATCAAACCATAATCAGTTATGTACTCATTAGTTGAGTTGATCATATTTGTTTTGTTTTTTTTTCCATGTATATAAACTTAAGTAAGTTATTTGCTTGTAAATTGCATTATTTTGCCTACTTGCAATAAATGTTTTGAGTTTTGAAATAGATTCAAGGTCCACTCAGGCAGAAGATTAGGCCGCCTCAAATCTTTAGCATTTCGGCAGCGTTCATCGTGAGTTTTATACAGTTTTACAATTGTTATTATTTGGGACCTGTGCCGTAAACAATTGAAAACTGTAAAACAATATATCAATCCATCATGTTATAGTGAAGTTATTTTTGACCGTCTTTAGCTTAATTTTCTGTACTATTTTTGTTGTTGTTATGAATGCTTGTTGCTTGTTAATAGGTAAATTGATTTTTTCGTTCAGAAACAACCAGCCTCAGTAACCGTTTTTAAAGTGACGCCACGAGGGGTGTAATGCAATTTCTTTTTGGCTGGTATTTAATTGTACATCAAAAATACTGATTAGCACACCAAAAAATAATCAACAAAAACACTTTTTATGTATTAAATATTTATGTGTACTTAAGTTTATGTTTTAAGTATTTTTGTTGTTCTTACATGTTCAACCTAAAACGAAAAATAAAGGGGGCTTCGCTTCGCTCACCCCCTTTACCCTTCACCTAAGCTACCGCAGCATTTTGCCATGATATTTGCTGTGCAAATCAGTATTTTTTATGTGCAGTTTAGTATTTCCCTTTCTTTTTCAAAGGAAAAAAAATCGTAAAATAAAATAAAAAGTAACGTATGTTTTCTTAGCATCGCTGATCTTGTTATTTGTATGTTTTCAGATAGAACGAGACAGCCGCATTCGCATGTTTGAGGGCAACCGACCAGACATTTTTGAGCACGCCAGAGACGAGGTGCTGCGGTACGAGGCTAGCCAATCGCCGCGCAACTGACACGCACACTTAGAAAATTATATAAAGGGTGTTATAGACAGGTGTAGTCAAGTTTGAAGGAGTTTAATCATAGCGTCACACCTTTACCGATACGGCGGAGACATAATGGCGCCCACGTTCAGCTAGTAAATCAAGGCTTATATTAATCTGTTTTCCAAATTTAGTTATAATATTAGTAACATAAAAAATATATTTAAAAAATTTCTCAAAATTTACCAAATTTACTTAATGTTCAACAATAATTTACACCCTATTTTATACAAAACCACATACAAAACACGCGCCGCTTCGCTCCGCGCCGCTTCGCCTCCAATAAAGTTGTGACCTAGCAAAATTAACTCTGTATTCGGACATAAAGTGACATATATGCATGTCAGCAGACTTTTAACTACTCAAAAACCGAGGTTTTGTAGTACTTTTGTACTAAACTCAGATTTGAGGTTAAGTACTTGTTATTTTTAACCGTTATAAAAATATTAGGTTATGTTAATATTTTAGTTGACTATACAATTATTATTAAGAGCCATTGTAAATTTGAATTCCTATTGAATTTGAATTTAAGTCAACTGAAGGTGAGTTTTTTATTTCCGCTTTCGGGTTGCCCAACCTTAAGGAGTTATGGACGTAATTGTGAACGAAACGTCGTTACACATTGTGAAAAAATTTGAACAAAACGTCTTTTCTCATTGTGAACAAATGTGAACGTAACGTCGTTTCCCATACTGAACAAATGTGAACAAAGCGTCGTTTCCCATTGTGAACAAATGTGAACAAAACGTCGTTTGTATTTGAGTTGGCAGAGGCAGTGATAAACCTAAGAAACACTTGACAAATTTGGTTACACCTTTCTCTTAACGCTATTTTTTACGTAAAGTAAGTTAAATGTCATATTAACAGAAGTAATACTTTTATAGAAAACAGTTACAGATCTAAGTGAAAGTTTCTATGGTGATGTAAAGTCTATCGATGCGTAATGTGCCTAGTTGTAATAACAACAATATAATTAGTTTTGTTTCAACTACGAAACGCAGTTTTATTCCTTGCCGTAAATTCAGACCGATGCTGGGGGCGTCACAGATAAAGAAACTAAAAGGAATTTATTCATTATGAGAGTCTGATTCAAGAAGTCAGGATGAAACCTATGTGACAGATAAATCGATGAAATATCCAAATTTACCAAATGGTACAGTACTTTCACTATTTCACAATATTCCACATTTGTGAATCGAAATGAAATAGCATGGCACGCGCCACACATGCGCTCGCCCCCCAGTGCGGTGACGGACTAAACAAAATAAACAAAGAGATCCCCGCACCTCTACCCCTTCCCCTTCCGTGATTTGCACTCGCTCACTCGATAGATGTTTCTCTCTTTTTTCCATATGGATGAAGAAAGTTAGCGTACCAAATTATCCTTTCGTTTTGCTTAGCAAAGAAAACGAAATCGGGTTTCATTTTGGTGGGCGGCCACCTGTGTGAGCTTCGTTTCAGCGTGAGTATAGTCTAGGCAGGGGTCAGTTAAACTGGACGGTCGCGCCTAAGTTAGCTTAGCTATAAAGAGACAGAGCAACAACAATTAAAAAAATCTTCAAAAATATGACCTATATTTAAAGTCGGGGAAATCGACCCTGCTCATGATTCTGAACAAACTGGTTTCTCATTATGCGTTTATTCGATGACACGTTGTAAATCTCACCGTAAGATAGACAATACCGTTAGTTGATAAACTAATGCGTCAGTTTATCAACTATCGACAGATAGTAAACTATAGCGCACTGGTTACTATTGTTCAGGCTTCTCGGCACCTAATGACCTCGTAGGGGCCCATCAGCTACGAGGTAGCGTAACGATCAGTTGCCAAGAAGTGTGAACGTCGGCGATTCACCGAGCTGAAGTAATTGGGGTCGATCTAACCTGGTCTGTGCTTCGGTCCCGTCAACCTCCTGTCTCTCTGCAAGGCCCGGGTGCACCCTAGGCTCTTCTTGGTAGACAGGTTCTTCAGCCAACCAGGTGTGACTGGCGGGCCAGCTTCAACGAGCACAGTGTTCCAACACAGGTTATGTTACGTGGTAAAAACCAATCGGCCACGGAAATGCGAACTTTATCTGGTTCGGGGAACCACAACACTCAGCTATATTGACAATCCTGAGGGAAACCCGAATACATTCCAGATGGCCTGCGATTTAATTTCAATAGGTACCCTAACCAAAACGCGTTTACATTGCGAGGGCTTTCGTCTGTCAGTTGTCAAAACCGAATGGCCCGGAGTCTATACCCGTGCTCATAGGACGCAGTGTTATGCTGTGGGGTTGTGAGCATGGAAACATTTAATTGGTTGGAAAACACCTAAAGACTCACTCAAATTGGCAAGGCGTCAAAACGAACGAACTGCTTCAAATACGACAGCTCTATTCCATTAGTTCCATTTTCAAACTTGTATTTCAATTGGTTTAGTAGTAAAGTCTCTGGAATCTGTCTCAGTGATAGATAGCTGTTTGTAAACTCACACTCCGCCGTTGTCGCAGAACTTCTTGCTCTCTCTCGCTTCCGCTCGATGCTCCACCGGTAATTCTGCCGACGGCACCTTGTCCAGCTCGTCGGCTAACGAACGTTTGCGACGGATCTCCTCGAGGCTGGAATGGAAGGGTTTATATTAAAGAATGCTTTAATCTAAGGAGGGATATTCTGATAGATGATCTCAAAGAGGTTGAATGTATAGAGAGATACATTGCGAGACGTATTTTGGGTTGTCGACATGTTGTCATTGTGATTCTTCTGTGTTCGCATGGACGAATAAGACTAGAGGACTAACCACCGCATACAAAAAAAACGTACGCTGCTAGAAAGCCAAAATCCTCTATTATTTCTAGATGTCGCTGTACCATGCGATGGATGCTGGGTGCTTAGGCTGACGGCGTAGTATTATCCATCGTAATATTGACGAAAAATCAGAGATGGCGTTAGCGTAAGCCTTGTTTCCTCTTAGGAAATTAACGCTTATACGCCATCTTTCCTAAATTAAGCGCACCACCGCGATACAACCTTTAATAGAAAGAACTTTTGAACTAGTAGCTCTATCTAGCAATACACATTTAAACTAAAAATCTAATTACGCTTCAAAGAACTACAGTTGTTTGTCCTATAGTTTTATTCGTCCATGGTGTTAGTAAAGAATAGTGAAGGCTTTGCACGCATGTGAATCATTTACTTGTCTCATGGGTAAATTTGTGCCAGTTCTCTCTCTCTTTCACCATTCTATTTGCCCTTAGGTTGTCTTTTCTGCGTACTGTTTCATCGAGCATCAACGTCGAAGGAGTTTCTTGAGTGATTCTAATTCTACGGATGATCCGTCAACAGGTAAATTAGTGATTCCTCAATTTATGGTCAACTGGCAGAAAACCATAACGCTGTAATGGATTTAAATCTCTGATACCTTCCAGTAGGACCACATCTTTTAACAGTGTGACGGAACAGTTAAACTTATTATTCCACCAAACTATCTTGACACCTGTCTGGCATTTTCAGTCTCATGTCATACACGCCTTGAAGCATGTTTTGTTTCAAAGGTGTGACGTGACATGAAACGGAAATAAAACTGACAGACATCTAAACCCTAAATCAAAATAAGGGGAATAAAAATAGGACAAGTGCGGGTCGGACTTGCACACGAAGTGTTCCGTACCATCGTACAAGAAAAAAACACTAAATCATAAATATTAGAACCCGGAACTTCAAGATTGCGAAACCGATACGAAACCGACTGAGCCATCTCAAAGTTATTAAGAGCAGCGAAAATTATGGTGATATTGAATCATTATGTTATGAGGTATTTCACAGGGGCAGGGATTTAAAAAAAAAAACGCTTGTATGGGAACCCCCTTTAATTTTCAAAATTGCGTGTAGTTCATTATTTGTTGCTGTTGCGGCAACATATATGCACATTCTGTGAAAATTTCAGCTCTACCTATTTCGGTTGATCCGATAGAAACCGCTGACGGACGGACGGACAGACAGACAGACGGACAGCGGAAGCTTAGTAATATAGGGTCCCGCTTGGCTCCCTTCGGGTACGGAAGAGTAGAAATAAAAAAGTGTTGTAGTCTCAGTTGGTCAATTAATTCATTCTAGGTATACGATTATTCGATGAATATTTCCCATTCCGAAATCCATTATTTTTGAGGTAACTTGTGTCAAATAAATTCGGACTCATTCTCAATTTCTCTCTTTCATTTTCTTGAAGACCTACTCTCCAAATTTCCTTTATTATGCTTCCGTTACGGGGGGTTATTCACGCCAACCATTCGTAACGTGACAAACTATCTTTAGGAAACCGCCCCGTCCGTTATGTATTATTATTGTCCGTAGAGGGCAAGTTAAGATAGACCAACCACTAAAACTCTCCTTTGTAGCACCACTCCATCTAGGTCATGACGTCAATGAACAGTCAGCTATACATTAAGTATATATACTACCTAAGTTATTAGAATAAGTCAATATTGTATTAGTAATTAACCTTGTCGTTACTCTGTCCAATAAATAAATTATTTTTAATAATCAACCCGGTCTTCCCAAGTTAACTCAGATTGTTCTATTTGCTGATGACACATCTATTATTTTCAAGGTGAAAAGACAAGAAGAAATTCTAGACGACGCAAATAGTACACTCTCTCATGTGTTAAGTTGGTTCAATGTAAACAACCTGTTATTAAACTCAAAGAAGACTAAATGTATCAAATTTTGTTTGCCTAATGTACGACAGGTTGAAAGCAGTGTAAGAATAGGATCTGAAAGATTGGACCTCGTTGAAGACACAATCTTTCTCGGAATCACCATAGATTCGAAACTTCAATGGGGTCCTCACATAACTAATCTCGCACGAAGACTTAGCTCAGCCGCTTTTGCGGTCAGACAAATCAGATATCTTACAGATGTTGAAACTGCCAGATTGGTTTACTTTAGTTATTTTCACAGTATTATGTCTTATGGAATATTGCTCTGCGGGAGAGCAGCAGATATAAATACGATATTTTTCTTACAAAAAAGGGCGATCAGGGCGATATATCAATTAGATGCTAGAGAACCATTAAGAGAAAAATTCAAAGAAATTAATATACTTACGGTTACCTGTCAATATATATACGAGAATATCATGCATGTAAGAAAAAACATAGCTTTATTTAAAATTGTAGGTGATAGCCATACAATTAACACTAGAAATAAAAATAGGTTAGCACTACCATTATTTAGACTAAGTAAAGTAGGCACATCATTCATGGGGCACTGTATTCGCTTCTACAATAAAATACCACAGGAATCATTGATCCTTCCTGAAAAGAGGTTCAAAAACTATGTTATAGTATTAAGGAATACTTAGATGACAAAACTGCATGGTCCATACCATCTCAGCGCACAGAAATTCGACGAGGGGCGATGGATCAAGTCTATCACTCGCCGGCGAATTTCCTTAGACCGAAACCAGTACCTGTTGTAAAGTCACTTTAAAAAAAAAAAGGTATGGGGGAGTTTCTTGCCGTTTCTTCTTAACCCCGAGGCCTACCTTCCGAAACGGTGTAGTCTTTTTTTTATATAAAAAAAAATTGACTTGTAGTTATAAGTAAGTATAATTTTGACGTTGAATAAGATAATTTATTTATTTATATTCAATAAAAAAAAATACTGACTCTGACTCTTAATATCTACAGCATAAATATATATATATAATAGAATATCCGGTTCGTGAACGGTTGATTGGATTGGATAGTCTGAATAACTTGAAATTTAAAACAAAACAAGAAAAGCAAAGAATATAATTATCTAAAGAATACATAAATATTACAGTATCACATAAACCACCGACGTATTTTTCTGATCGGATAGAAATGTCTCCGATTTTCCTGCATCGATTTTTACGACACTAACAGCCGGTTTCCTGGGCGCTGGTTAAGTTAACGAATTGGTTAAACTGATTTCAGCCAATCATATGTCGCTATTTTAAATATTAGCGGCACGTGATTGGCTCAAATAATTTTAACTAAGTTGTTAACTTAATCAGCGCCCAGGAAACCGGCCGTAATAGTAAGAGAAAAAAGGTGAAAATCCTTCTGTCATTTGGGCGAGTTATTTTGACTTCAGAGTATAGTTGACTACCATATAAAGAATTACTCTATGGTTGGCTTGGTAGAGTTGCAAGCAGCTGTAGCTAGAATTACCAAACTTAGTAAACTGACCTGTTGGTACTGTGCGTCTCCATCTCAGCCTGAGTCTTGTGCGTCACCCTGGGCAGAGTGTCGTCAGCTCGCAACACCGGCAGGGTGCGAGACAGGAAGCGGAGAGTTAGGTTGCGTATCAATTCACTACGGACAAGGAATAATAATAATACAATAATAATAATACCTTGGACACTATTTACACACATTGATCTAGCCCCAAACTAGGATTCCCTGTATCTTGGGTACTAGACAACGATACACATACTTATGTAAATACATATTATACTTAGATAGATAAACAACCATGACTAGGGTACAAACATCCGTTCTCATCAAACAAATATTCGCACCCACCGGGACTCGAACCCGGGACCCTTGGGTTCGTAGGCAGGGTCACTGCCGACTCGGTCATTCGGGTCGACATATATAGGTGAGATAGAGGGCAAGTCAATACGGATGATAAAAACATACCTATATAGTTTTCACTCCACTGGTTAGTAATAACAAAACCGCCGCAAAACAATGAATAGTTAACAAAAACATTTATGGCCTGTTGAAAGGCCAGAAAAAACATCGTTGGCCTGTTATTTATGTTTCTGCCATATGTCAACAGATGGCGCTTCATGCCATGTCGGTTTTTACTGACATAGCGTGCGTCATGCTGTCGCGTCGGTAAAAGCGTGCCTGACTTGGGCTGTCAATTGCAGTAGATAGCGGGCCAGGCCACTGAGTAGGTATCGTTCATCTAAGGGCGGACTCCGCCCGCCAGTTTCAGCAGAGAGACGGAGTTCCAAAACCAGTTTATCTAAAAAATATTTTTCTGTATTTTCCTTGCAGTAGTCGTGAAAAACTCTATGTATTGAATGTTTTATCGAGTTTGAGGGCATCGCAACTCATCGTCCACCTATTGCTCTCTTTCCAGCCTTTACAACAATCTCCACAAATAAATGATTTTGTATTTGTATTTGTATTTAGTATTTCAAGAAGTGTCAAAACGCCCGTTTATTTGCTAGATGTATGAAAATTTGCAAAACCGACGTCATAAGTTACGGGGACAGGAATAGGAGAGGTATATGTTGCGGATAGATGCAACGTGGGAAGCGTATATACGTTACATCTGACCCCACACTAGGATACCTTGTGGAAGCAGAATCAACGATGTCACAAACTTAGCTGACCCAAAACCCTTGGGACTAGAACCTGGGACCTCTGATGTGTGAGGCATAGCGTGTAGCTATTCTATAGCTTTCAAATGGGAAATAATAAAACGACCGAATAAAAACGAATTGAGTGAATGACCATAAACAGCGGAATTTTCTAAAATGAGCGAAGAAAATACTGAATTGTGTACGACAAAATTACTTATGTGTGCGACTAAATTACTGAATGGTTTGGCCACCGCTTATTGGCTAATTAAAGACTGTCTGGGCGAAGTAGTGGGTCAGGGTAGATGAAGGATAAAGGCGGTGAGCGAAGCGAAGCCCCTTTTATCTTTCGTGTTAGGTTGAACACAAGAACAGTAAAATCCAACGCTCGTTTTGTGTTTTATGTTACTCGAATACCTTTTTTAATCTGCGCTCTAATTAAGATTTTCGAGTTGCTGTTTTAAGATTTCTAGTCGCGCAATTCACTAATATTGTGTCTGAAACTGCCACTTTTTCTAGTCGCGCTCATTTTTGACGCTATTCAGTAATTCAGTCAGGAAATAGCAGAATTTTTGCCAAGCAAAAACTCATTCATTTTATGATATGATCAGTTTGAGGTGGCTATATCATGAAATGAAGGCTATATCCCGTCAAGATATGGTCAATTCTACGTTATGCTTACGTATGACATTAATAAGGGGTGACACTTATTGACCGAGCGAGCAGAGCTTGCGAAGCGACTCCGTTCAGCTTGGGCAATCATGCTTTAGTATGTCTGTCTGTCCGGATATTCTCCTCTACAGTTCCCATTTCTCAAGCGAGTCTCGTGAAATTTTGTGAGCAGGTTCGATAATTAAATAGATTCTTTTTGTCGTTTCAGTTTTTGTAAATTTTCAAAATGGCGGCGATATATATGATCTTACAAAGATGCTTTCATAATCTGTGTGCGTGACCAGGTGCATTCATAATTCATCATTTTTATGTGGTATTGCAAGAAAATGCAGTCGGGTTTCTTGTTTCTATAATAATTCCACTTTTTTTTCCAACAAACTTCAAGGGGTCGGGGTTATTAGGTTAGGTTAGATTAATGGAAAATAATGGAAAAACCCCGCTTATTTTCTGTGTCGCCCGCGAGATCTACAGCTAATAGAACCACTAGTCAATGAATTGACAATTCCAACAGCACAAGCTAAACATAAACTAAAACCAAAAGTACCAGGACCTCATACTTACAAGGGGTATGGCTCGCCGTTCAGCGCATGGCCCATCGGATTCGCGGGAATAACACCTCTATTCAGATCACCGCAGAGGTTATGTGCGCTGACATGCGCACGAGACGATGTGGCCTCAGGGCAGGGGGATGATACTTGGCGGTAGGGGGGCGGGCGGACCCTGGAACAGAGAAAAAGTAGTGAAGTCCTTCCACCTTGGCTTTGCCGTAATGTGGGGGACTAGATTAGGTTTTCGACAGATATCAAGGTTTTTACTATTGGAAAGATTTCTGTCATTTGCCAATATAGTAGTTTATGTGACTGATACATAATGGAGGGCATTAAAAGTCGAGAGTGGGTTTATATCACTCAAGAGTTTTAATGCCTAATTATGTACAGTTACATACACTAGTTTATCTAAGTACACACATATCATAAGCTCTCTTTTATGTGTTGAGGAACCGCATGTTCGACCGTCATGGTGGCGTTGATAATTGCTCTGTAGGTACTTGTTTAGCTTGTTCAGTAGTATCAACCTCACTAACTAGGGGCGGTTTGCAGGCGGGCGTCGGCGTTCGAAATTTGAATGTCATAATTTGTCGAAAATTGATACATTATGGTCATAATGTATCAATATCAAGATAAGAAATTATTTTTACCAAGTAGTATAACATTATGCTGGTCGTAACGTGCGGTTTTTGGACGCAGTGAAGAGGGTTTAGAAAGTCTTGACGAATAAAGACATTTTTGGCAGGAATCTATCAAGTAGGTATCTCACCTGGGTGGCGTGGCATTCGGTGACTCGACAAATGCATAATATCCTTCCGGAGGCTCATCATCATCAGTAGTGGGGGGAGGGGGGCTCGTGCCAGCTGGGGGTGACTGGGGGAGAGCTGACGATAGCAGATGTAGTAGGCACTGTAAGGAAAGAGAGAAAAACTCAGTTAGTCTAGTTAGTTAACAAACAAACAAACGCAGCTGACAACGTCTGTGGGATTGCGGTTCCAGGCTTTGCTACCCAAGCGACTAGTCCCAGGTTTGAACCCGACTGGGGGAAGAGAAAAATAACCCCAGACCTTGGATGTTTGTATGTGGCTGCCGTCGCTGTTTCAGGTTCTCACGACACGGTATGCTAGTGTGGGGCCAGAAGCAGTAAGCCTTTACATGTTTATGTATGTCCCTGTTCCACTAATCGTAGGTAGGTACCAGGTTGACATAGATACAAAGAGCGTAGCCAGTACAAAACTATTTGAGGTCAGCGAACTGTTTAGCCGATCCGTTTAGTTCTAGCAAGTGAGATAGTTGTACATGTCAGTAGAAAGTGGATCGCGGAATAGTTGGCAATTCAGATATAGGATTGCGATAGTATAAAGTAGCTATATTGTCGCGCTAAAGTAGGACGAAATAAGACCTTTGTATAAACCTGCTGCTCATATAAAGTGCATTTGAAATGCCATTCTAGCGCTTCATTGACGACAGGCAGTGCCTGCATGGCTTTGTGTGTCATTCAATCCGCAGTTTTTATAATAATTATAATAATATTTTTTTCTTTTCAGTTTAGGAAGCAGGAATAATTACGTGTCGAAAAAGTATGCGAATCGAACTGTCATTGACTCTTATGTAGAATTACATAAGGTTCATTTTATCTGAACTCGAACACTTTTTCACTCTGGCAATTATTCCTGCTTGAGCCACAGATTCATTTTACAAAAAAAAATGATATCCATATTTGTCAAAACAAACTTAAAAATAACACTAACTACTTAGTTAGTATATAGTAATAATGTATACTCTTGTCAAGTTTATTACGCTGCAGTTGCAAGCCAGTGCTCATACATGTCAGTAGTAATAAGTCTTTCAGACAGTTCTTTGATAATAGTAATGTTAACCTAATGTAATGCTAAGAAATAATCACAGACTATGTGCGCCCCGATTTAGACTCGCGAAGGTTAGCAATTCTTTCAAGGGTCAGAGCATTCTCTACTATAATAAGATACCTCTGGAGATTTTGAAATTGCCATTTGAGCAATTTAAAAAGCATGTTAAAGCGACCCTGTCGAAAAAGGGATGTTACAATGTTCAAGATTACTTAAATGACAGGACTGTATGGGGTTAATCTAGCTCAACACAGACCTTGCTGTTAATAATTTTGTGATTATTTATTCCTGCTTATTAATCATAACATTTTTCATATTTGTATTAATAAAGCACAACCTATTTTTAAAAGAGATCTAAAAATCAATCCGTGGGAGTTTCTACGCCCTCCTTCTCCCACAGTGGTCCAATGTAGATAAGAGGCAAAAAATGACGTTTGCTAAGTATATGTAAATATCCACAGTAATAAAGTACATTGACTTTGACTTTGAGTATTTCTACAAGTGTCAACTCTGTTCATTAAGGCTATTCTGAACCTCACAATGGCTTTAAAAGAGTTGAAACGCGCATCGGCGAGCATCCCCGATGCGCTGCATCCTCGGCGCAAGCCCATCAGGTGCCCAAAAGTGTTATTGTATGTGACTCTGAGTGCAACGTGAGACTTACGAGTGTACTTAGTCCAGAGTTGACACGTATAAAATGATTGAGAAAAGGTTTAAACAGTTTTACATCTGAAGAGGCCTTAAAGAACCTTCTTGCTATCATATTCCCAGTTATTGATAAAGCCCTGCGCTACCTCTCAATATCAGCATCGTCCATCATAGAAGACGAGAGAACGTGGCCAAGGTACCTGAAGTTCTCGACTATATATATAAGACGACCCGAATGGCCGAGTCGGCAGCGACCCTGCCTACGAAGCCAAGGGTCCCGGGTTCGAGTCCCGGTGGGGGCAAATATTTGTTTGACGAGAACGGATGTTTGTAGCCTAGTCATGGTTGTTTATCTATCTAAGTATAATATTTATCTATATAAGTATGTCTATCGTTGTCTAATACCCAAGATACAGGGAATCCTAGTTTGAGGCTAGATCAATGTGGGTCAGTAGTGGTCAGTAGTGTATTATTAAAAAAAAAAACACAGGTTGACCCTTAAGCATAAGACTGGAAATGTGGTCCGGTCCTCTCCCCGACCTGAACACCATCATCTCAGTATTTTTTACATTATATTTTAGAGACACCCTGCAGAGAGATGTGTTTTGTTGTGTTTTTGTTTTGTTGCAGACCAGAGATTTATTGGGCCAGAACCCAGACTGCCTATATCAACAGCTCAATAACAAGGAGATTTGGGGAGGGAACTCGGCTGAATCAACAGTAACCGGTGCTCAAACACTGGGGAAAATTGGGTGAAATAGTCTCAAAGAGGACCGATTATCCACCCGTTTTCAGCGGGCGCTCCACCTCATCATCTATCTATCTACCTGTGGCACCACCGGTGGTACTTCTGGTAGTATCAATGCTGAGTCAGCTATGGTCAGCTGCACAAATTCAATTTTGTATATGATATTTCTAGTATATCTTTTGTTTAAATTAAACCATACATATTCTTAGAAATTAAGTAATTTTTTATTAAATCATCCTGCAAATTTATCACCCCACAAGCAATCATATCAATCAGGTACCCCAAACAAAACTGCGAATGATTCTAGAAATATTCTGTGTTCTTTTCTCGCAATTGTTCTAGAATTGGTACGAATAACAAATCCGGGTTATCACTGCTGTTTGAACACGATGGGACGAAACACTATTTGCTTCCCATTATTAAAAACAATTCGATTTTTTATATGTTATCACAACAATATTCTATCAATACATTCGTTTTAGTTAGGCACTTGACTGACGTGATGTTTGTTTGACAGTTGACTTCACTCATACTTGGCACTCTTTGGTTGACTCGTCTGCTATTTTTTTTTTGTGGTAGGCAAAGAAATTTATCCCATTACTCCTATGTATGACGTCACATTTACTTTTGGCGGGTTAAATTTTAACTTTGTTTTTTAAATAGACGCAATTAATAAAACCCAAAAATATTTAAATTCGTTCCTTAAATTGGTCTATATTTTCAAAATAAAATAAAAAATATATATGTATCAGAAAAATGCATGGCCAATTGCGCAGATCCCGCCTTCGGGAGAAGGACAATACGAGCGGAGTTGTTGTATTTCACGAAATTCGACTTTGCGCACATGCCAATAAGTGAAAATCACATATAAACCAGCGAAGCCCAGCCAAGTCAAGGGCTGTTTTTATTATTAGCGTTACGAAAGTTGCATCATATATAATTCAGCATTTTCGAGCATGTGGTCTGAAAATTTATTATTTACGAAAAAAACTTAAAGACTGCTATTGCCAATTTTGTTGGCGTCTGAATGCCGCCTGGATGGTAGCGGCGCATGGGTACAAGAGAGATGCATATATGGGCGGGAGGGATAGGTGTCAGTTTACTCAAGCGCCAAGAAACCTGGTGGAGCCTGTACTGTGTATAGAGGTATACCTCGCGCCACGAATTAAGAGCGCTGGGTGACGTTGGCGGGAATTACTGCGCATATGTGCTCATTGTACGTGGCGCGAAGTATACTCCTAGGTAGGTATTAAACAAATTTGGCTTTGTCCCGACGAACGGTGCAACAAGCGATGGCAGTGGTCAAGGCGTCACAACTCCAACCCGCAGATTTAGATTTCGATTCCCGCTCGGATGAATCTGTTGACTTTTTACCAGACAGCAGCGAAGCGGAAAAGAGGAGGGTTATGTGTTCCTGTATGTGTGTTTTTATGTAGTTGGTATATTATATATATTCCTGTGTCCTCTCGAAACTACTCAACGGCTCAACGGATTTTGATAAATGATACCTACGTTATTAGATTCGACTGCGGTACATTAAAAAGGGCAACAAACATAATGACCACCAAAATATTTTTTCCTACACAAAATGGCTAAATGGCCACCAAAAGTTGCAGAAATTATCAGGGCTAAATACTGCGGCAGCTTAGGTGAAGGGTAAAGGGGGTGAGCGAAGCGAAGCCCCCTTTATCCTTCGTGTTAGGTTGAACATGTAAGAACAACATAAAATACTTAAAACATAAACGTAAGTACACAAAACATAAAAATAAGTTTGGTGATCATTTATCCAAACACAATTTGGTGGACATCCATCCATTTTGGCAGTCTTTTCGAATTTATTGGTAGTAAATTTTGGAATTTTTTGGTAATCGTTTAAACACAAGCCATTAAAAAGCACAAAACAAGCAGATAATACTTACTTGACAAAGGCTTCTATAAAATCATAGAACGGTGGTAAATTAAACAAATTTAAATGCAGGCAGGACCAATTAAATATAATTAAATTACGTATCACAAGCGCAGTGGAAAATTACCTCGAAAGTTTCCTTTTCGAAGGTAAGTTTTGCGATAGTTTCCTTTTCTGGTAGTTTATATTTATTTATTTTTATACTAAATTCGAGTAATTGGGAAAACCCTGCACATAAAAGAAAACCAACGTCACTCAGTAACTAATAGATTTTTGAATGATTTTGTATTTCAAATTTCACGTTCATTTTAAAACTTTTCGTGTTGCTTGGTTTGAGTTGAGGTGTGATGCTTAGAAGTGCTAATACATAACTCAAGGTACATAACTGTGGTACACTAAAAAGCACAAAACAAGCAGATAAGAACGTAACTATTGATATTCGATTCGAAGCGGAAACCACTCTATTAAATTTCATTGGTCCCGCCTGCGTTTAAATTTCATTTAATTTAACACTGTGCTGTAATAGTTTAATCGAATCTCAATAATAACGTTAAGTCTTTCTGTTTGTTTTGTGCTTTTTAGTATACGGCAATCGCGTTTTTAAGTTTTATAATTACGTCATTTATTTCCTGCTTTTTGTTGAAAATCTGTAAATGATTCATTTTAAAATGAGTTGGTCATCACATGTCAATGAGGTCAGTCGCCGAGTATTTTTTACTTTTCACTCACTCAGGAGACTTCTTTTTGCCTCGGTCTCGCCCAGTCTCTTCTTCTACCCCTCATCGATTATGCTGATGTTTGCAATAATCACTGACCCATCAGTGCTAATGAAGAACTACTGAACAAACTCGAACGTCTTCAAAATCTCGGGATTCGGTTTATCTTCGGGCTGCGCAAATACGACCATGTTTCACAACATCGCAAGGAGATGAAGTGGCTGCCGATCCGTCTTCGCCGGGATTCTCACATCCTCTATTTCCTCTACATCATTTTACGGAATCCACGCTATCCAACCTTCCTACGAGACGGTTATCAATTTCTTTCTTCCAGCAGGCCTCGGAGTACTTGTGCTATTTCCATGCTCACTACCCCACAGCATAACACCGCGGCCTATGAGCACGGGTTTAGACTTCGGGCCATTCGGTTGTGGAATTCACTCCCCTGCACCATCAGGGACAGTCCAACACTGAATATATTTAAAAGTCGTGTGAAGAAGCATTACCTCTCCCTTTAACCATTATACATACATACCTTTGACCAGTTTAGTGTTGGACAGCAATACGTTAGAATTAGTAAATGACACGAAGTTTCTTGGAATAACCATTGATAACAAATTGCAGTGGGGACCCCACATAGAAAAATTGGCTGGTAAATTAAGTTCTGCGGTTTACGCTGTTAGGAACATCAGACAAAACACGGATGTGGCTACATCTAGGCTAAAATATTTTAGTTACTTTCATAGTGTCATGTCCTATGGTATCTTGTTGTGGGGGAAAGCAGCGGATATTCAAACTATTTTTATTTTACAGAAAAGAGCTATTCGAGCAATTTATAATTTAAAACGCACAGACTCCTTAAGACAGCTTTTTAAAGAAATTGACATACTAACTGTAGCTAGTCAACTTATTTTCGAAAATATAATGTTGTACGCAAGAACCTTACAACATTTCCCAAACTTAGCGATAGCTGTAATGTTAACCTAAGAAATAATCACAGACTACTTGCGCCCCGGTTTAGACTTGCGAAGGTTAGCAATTCTTTCAAGGGTTTAATGCATTCTCTACTACAACAAGATACCTCTGGAGATCTTGAAATTGCCATTTGAGCAATTTAAAGCCCATTGTAATGGTACACGAGAGTCGGTACATTAGATACTTCATTCTGCGTGATAGAGGGCTAGCCCAACGCCGCGCTGTTTTGAATACGAGAATCGGTTCAGATAACGTTTGGGGGTTTTGCGTTGCTTACTGGCAAAGTTCGCAAAAAAAAAGACGCGTGGGTTCATTCGTGGAATTTCAGTTCAGGTCAAGTTTTTTTGTCGCATTCCTGCGAGATGTGTAGAGATCAGAGCCGATTTGGCTGCGCGTTGAATAAAATTATGAATAACTAAATAATGAAAGGTTATTATGGAACGATACGGAGAAAGCTATTATGTAGATTGCAAATATACAATTGCAATTGAGGTATGAGATGGAGGGTCTGACACCTCTATTCTGAATATCATACTAGTGGTCTTTTGCTACGCGCAGCTAGCGGTCGGGTAATGCTTAATTAATCGCAACAAGCTTTTATTGGTCAGCGATCAACAGATTCTGTGTATCGGCAGTACCAAATGATTTGATTGATCACCTACGGTTGATCATAGTGAATATGCGTACACACAATTTGTAGAACGGCGGATCTGCATGGCATGGTTGAAATTGGACCCTGTGTAGTTAGTGATAAGAAGCTTCGCTTGGGCAGAGCGTATTCGCAAAGGACGCCATTTTTTCAGACATGTGAGGTATATAAATACCAGCGTGTGGGAGGGGAGAGGATTCAGTCTCAGCGTCTAGCTACTGTGACAGTCGTCTTCACGAGTTCTAAACAGTTTTTGTCTGCCGTGTTATGCGTCAGAACTATACGAATTTGTGATTGCGAAGTTTCAGTGGGTTTTCGTGAGTGTCTGAAGCGCCGAGATATACCTCGGTTCCTAACCTTTATATCAACCTACCCCAAATTCCAAAACTATCCTTGGGTCGTTAGGAAAGAACTTTTAAGTCAATTTATCTGAGTCTGAGTCTGGGCTTGGAGCGACCCTAAATTCCTTTTTCCTTCACCATAGGGTTCCTGGATTGGCTCTTAGGATATTCGCGGGCTAATCCTCTCCTCATTCCTTTCGAATAGCGAGTTTTGTAATTCCCACACACACAGTCGTTAAACATTCAAGCACATTCAAATCAAACTCAACCATTTTCGAGTGGTGTCGATAATGGACGTGGTATAACACTAGGGTTTTAGACTAGGCTAGACAGGAGTTTAGTTGCGGCTAAACCTAGGTTGTCAGGGCATAGGGAGACTGTTTGATCGATGAGGTTCCGCGGATGGAAATAACAAATTCAGAACAAAGTTAAACCGGTGTCAACACAGATAACATATCCTGTTGATATTTTGACATTTGAGTGTTATCGGGGACGCGCGAAGAGATCAATTTACAGTCTAAAGTTCATTGTTTAGGTCCGGGTAGGTGTTTTGCATTGCCTTGGGTCAGATTGGATTCAAGTTGCATTTTTAAATTAAATGTAAATTTCGCTGGATGTCTAATGTGTAAGTTGAGTCGGTATATATGATTTGGCTCAGCCCAGGACGTGCTGCGGCTAGTGGAATTCATAGTTCGGTATTTATCGAACTATGCACTTCGCTATGGTGTGGGTTAGATATCCTAAAACAAAAATGCTTGCGTTTCGATAACATCCAGCTCAAATTGCGCAGAGTTGAAGGTTTCAAAACGTTACGGACCTTTTGAGGTAACCGCTAGTTCAGAACCCATTTCGGAACTCAAATCGCAATTGTGTAAACCGGTCCTTTCGGATCGTTACTGCCGTGAACCAAATATATAATTGGAACCACCACAAGCCGCTACGAGCGAGCACATGAAATATCATTGAGTACTCACGTCGTAAAACTACGACGGATATCTATACTATAACTGTGATCGATCACTAAAACTAAAACTAAAACTAAAACAAAAGATGTTCCAATGCGCTCATATATACAAAAACCAGATGGTGCCATCACATAAAATATAACAACGATCGTTTTGGCGCAATACACCGCTGACTGATGCGAATTACCGGCTCGCGGACATATATGCTTTCTCTGTCTAACTAGAAACTGTAACTTCTGAACCAAACTTCGTTCGACTATTGTACGCCTAACGGATTCCTCGACGAACGAGAAATTCAGACTTATCATTCTTACTTACAAAACTTACAGCCGAATCGGGTCCTCTCATTTTGGGATAGATAGAATAGACGATCATAGCTACTGATAGCGGCGGCTACGACTTTAGCCTGGGGCCGGTACAGATTTCTGGAGCCGAGACCGAAGGATATCCTAGATAGTCTGATACCTAGATATTCCTAGATATTCTAAAAGAATCAAGGTCTAACGCGTTACTTTTAAAAATAACACAACGTAGAAACGATTTTAAACAGTTCAGTTTTGTAAATAAGAAATAAGCAAAAAAAAAGGGGCATTGTTTTCAGACGAGCTACGACTAGAAAAAAAACGTTAGTCGGGTAGCACGAGACGATAGCACGGGTTGACGACCCGAATGGCCGAGTCGGTAGTGACGCTGCCTACGAAACCGGGGGTCCCGGGTTCGAGTCCCGGTGGGGGCAAGTGTTTGTTTGGTGAGAGCGGATGTTTGTGCCCTGGGCATGGTTGTTTATCTATCTAAGTATATACGGGGAATCCTGGTTTGGGGCTGGATCAATGTGTGTGGGGGGTGTCCAAGGTATTATTATTATTATTATTATTATTCACTTTCGCATACAAGTGAAATGGCGTCAGGGCAGGTGACGCAATTATTATCTGAAATAGTGAATAGATTAGACAGTTTGGAAAGGGGTTCCAGCACGAGCAATGCTAGTAGGACTTCGGACAGACAGACTGATAGACAGGAACTAGAGACGTTTGAACAATCGGTAGAAAAACGTCAATCGTGCATTGTGAAAATGACACAGAAGTTGCCGACATTCGATGGGCGGAATTCGGAAAATCCGATGATTTTCTTAAGAGATTTAAAGGCTTATATTAAAGTCTCGGGAGATAGTTCTAGGGCTTTGATATGGGCAACGGATAGTTTGGTAGGAATTGCAAAAGTTCGAATGAGCATATACAGAGACTCATGGCGAACCTATTCGGATTTTGAAAAGGATTTCAGAGAGGTATTCTGGGGTGATAATGAACAGGAATTAATTAAGCAAAGATTCCTAACTGCGAAGTTTGATTCTAAGAAAGGTCAAAGTATGGAAGAATTCTTTGCCTCTCAATTGAATAGCATATATGAGCTTACGATACCGTTTACTGATACGGAGAAAATCAACACGATTTTCAGACAGTTGCCGCGTGATATTCAGGTAGCGTTTTTTGCTAGAAAGGAGACTATGGCTATACGGGATGCGGTCGAATTCCTTCGGCATTTAGAACGGAATGTCGATGGGGGATTAAGTGCGATACATGGTTCGGAACCTATGAATACGAATAACGTAAGGCGGGATAGCTACATGCGTGGGCAATATCGAGCTATGCCGGTAAATACGTTACGTTATAACGCGATAAGTCGTAGTAATAATTATAACGCGGTAACGAAGGCGCGAAACGAATTTGGGACGCGCGGTCGCGGTTATTTTCGCGGTAGAGGCAGACAGCCTCAGCCTGGCTTCAGGGCAATAGGGTTTCAGAGGGGTTCAGGAGATACAGAGGCAGGGCAAAGTTCAAGTGACAGGAATAATGCGATAAGTCAGAATTCAAAAAACTAGTGAACTCGCGCGGGTCGTTCGCGCTCAGATATTTATTACGGTTCGGGTGGACAGCCGATCGAATTGGGAAAAAGCATAGACTGTATGATTTGTGTAATTTGGATTCGAACGTGGGTGTGAATGAATTTATTCAATTATTAGCGCATAAAGCGCACGGATATGCCGTGTGTTTAGAGGAAAAATCTAGATCGAATTGTAGAGATCGAAATGACAGACGTTTACATACGATATTCAGAGACGACGATTCGACTGAGTGTGGGCGCGAGTTATGTAGTACTTTGACATTACCTGAGATAGATGTGCGTATTGGGAATATTGTTGTAAGGAGTTTGATTGATTCGGGGAGCGAAATCAGTGTAATAAGTCGGAGAGTATACGAAGAAGTATGCAGTCAATTGGGAAAACCGACGGAAATACCGATTCCAAGTTTGAGAATCACAGGTGCATTTGGAGTCAGTAAGGAAAAGGTTGATAAATTAGTAACGTTACCATTAACGATAGGTGAATGCGTTATCGATACTCCAATGCTAGTATTAACAAGGGTGCCTAAAGATTTAATTTTGGGGTTTGATTTTATACAACAGACGCGAGCGAGTTTAATGTGTGAGGGTAATAAGAGGCTAATTATACGAAGCGCCGGGCGGATGTGTGAAATACCATTAGGTACTGGCCCTAATCAGGATTTTTGCTGTTGTACAATGGAAGTACAGAACCAAGATACCTGTAGAAATATGATAGAGGAATATGTGAATAATTCATCAATACCTGTTGAACACAAAACAAGGTTATTGCCGGTGTTAAATAAACATGCAGAGTTGTTTAGCGATAGGATAGGTCGGACAAATAAATATATACATGAGATAAAAATGAGAGATGAAACGCCTTTCGTAAAACGAAGCTATCCCATACCGTTCGCATATCGCGATTAAGTAACAAAACGTTTGGAAGAGATGGAATTGATAGGTATTATTAGCAGGCAATCTACGGATTTCAGCAGTCCATTGACTTGTACATTGAAGAAATCAGGAGAGGTCCGTATTCTGCTAGATGCACGACAATTAAACATGGGAATGGTTGGTGAGGTTGAAACCACACCTTTAATGAGTGAGATATTGCAATCCGGGCGCCGGATAAATTACATAGGAGTTATTGATATCAAAGATGCGTATTTTTCTATACCATTATCAGACGAATCTAAAAGATACACGGGTTTTGTATATCAAGGCAGAAGTTATGTTTACAACGTTTTACCTCAGGGGTTGAAAACCAGTGTGGGTTCATTTTCGAGGGCGATGGACTTAATTCTAGGGCCAGAGGTTAGGTCATATTGTTTAAATTTTGTTGACGATTTGGCAATTTTAACTGAGGGTGACTTCGAACAGCTTTTGTCTCAAGTGGACACGGTTCTGAGTAAATTGAAAGACGCGGGCTTCACGTGCAAACTAAAAAAATGCGAGTTCGCACAAAAAAGAGTCAAGTTATTGGGGCACATTTTGTCTACACAAGGTTTGCAGATGGACCCGGACAAAATTGAAACACTTAAATTATATCCGTCACCCAGAACTGTCAGGCAATTGAGGGCGTTTTTGGGGTTCATAAATTACTTTCGGAGGTTTATAAAAAATTTTGGAACGTTGACACAGCCCTTGTACAATTTATTGCGGTCTGGAGTCAAGTTCATCTGGAGTGCGCAGATGCAAAGTGCTTTTGACGAGATAAAAAATCAATTCTTAGAAAGTATAATTTTGAGTCAGCCATTGGCGGGAAAAACATATTATGTTCAATGTGACGCCAGCGCTATAGGAATTGGGGGCTATGTTTATCAATTAGATGAATCGGGCCAGGAACTAATTATAGGGTTCTGTTCGCAGGCATTCAAGGGTGCCCAGACTAGATGGGCTATCAGTGAACAGGAAATGTATGCAGTTATATACACTTTAAAGCGATTTGAGATATATTTGCGGGGAGAAAAGGTTATTATTAGAACTGATCATAAAAGTTTGACGTTTATTAAGTCGTGGACCTTATTAGGGGCACGTGTAACGAGGTGGATTATGTTTTTAGAGCAATTCGATTACGACATAGAATTTGTGCGAGGGACTGATAATCAAATTGCCGACACGCTAAGCAGGCAAATAGCGGGACCTGGAGGTATGAATGACAGTATAAATGTTCAGCCGGGGATATTCTGGTTTCAGGCATCGAATACCGCAAGTGTTATTTCGAGTTTACGGGACATTGCGAGATTACAAAGCGAAGATGAGCGGTTAAATCGAATTAGCGGTTGTATCAGACGTAATGTAGTAGATACGGGGACAAGAGGTTTTGAAAATTACAAGCTAGTAGGTGATACGTTATATTTTCACGTGCCGAAGCGGAACGTACAGTTGCTAGTAATTCCGAAATCACTACAGGAGGAACTAATTTTACACATACATGAAGAAATAGGTCACTACGGCAGATATAAAATATTAGCACTGATGAAGGACAGATATTATTTTCTTCATATGAGTAGGGTGATAAGCGCGGTGATAAGAAGTTGTGACATATGTCAAAAGGTCAAACCAAGTACTAACAATACCGTTGGTCCTTGTACACCGGTGTTGGCGGAAAGGTTGGGTGAGAAAGTTTTTCGGACCTTTATGGGCCATTGCCCGTAGGTAAATTCGGATATCAATATATATATGTGATTCAAGACGTGTACAGTAAAGTAATAAAATTATATCCAATGCGAAAAGCGACAGGTAGGAGCGTGCTCGCTTGTACAAAGAGATTTCATAGGGAAATACCTATCGAAACTATAATTACGGACTCAGGACCACAGTTCATATCGAAAGTTTGGGAATTTGGACTCAAACAGCTGGGGATTCGGGTCACTCATACGTCGGTGTATTGTCCAAATTCTAATAGCGTAGAAAGAGTGAATCGCGAGCTAGGTCGGCTGATTAGAACTTATTGCGGCGGATGTAATCGTAGTTGGGTAGACGTGTTACCGGACATTCAGAATTGCTATAATAATATCGAACACACAAGCACAGGCTTTGCGCCTAATGAGTTAGCGTTTGGTAGGCGGGAACCGTTAACTATTGACAAGGAATTAGGCGATGAATGGTTATTAGGCCATAGTGTGCGGGATTCGGAACAGGTGCGAAATGTAGCGATAGAAAACTCTAAAAGCTCTAGTGAACGACGTAAGCGACAGGCGGACAAACGGCGTAAGTTAGAAGTCTATCGTATAGGTGATTATGTGAAACTTAAGACTTTTGTGCGTTCAAATAAAGAACATAAAATCATGCGGAAATTTTCGTTGTTGTATAAAGGGCCTTATGTTATTTCGGCAGTGGTATATCCTAACTGTTATACGTTAGTAGATCCGGGTTCAAATGAGATATTGGGTAACTTCAATACTATAAATATAGCCAGGTATTATGTGAGGACGAATAAGGGCGTAGATAAATAAGATAGTGTATAAAAGTTATATAATTAAGCTGTAAGCTGTAAATTTGAGTAACTACTTTGTAGATTTGAGGATCTTGCATGGTTTGAGGAAAAAAAAAAAAACAAAAAAAAAAAAAAAACTATTTGTATATATATAGTAATACGAATTAGGATAAATTGCGGGTAAGCGAGGTTGTATAGTAAGATAGATAAATAAGATAAGACAGGAGAGAACTCAATCGAGTTGTGTAAATATTATATACATAATTGACAGATTCATCGGTCGGTGTACATGATTTGAGATGTCCGAACATATAGAGTAGATATGTACAAAGTATGGGTAGCATAGTGGTAATGAGATCCTTGCGCCATGTTAACTGAGATAAACAGTGTCTCAAGGTCTGGGAGGGGGCTGTAATGGTACACGAGAGTCGGTACATTAGATACTTCATTCTGTGTGATAGAGGGCTAGCCCAACGCCGCGCTGTTTTGAATACGAGAATCGGTTCAGATAACGTTTGGGGGTTTTGCGTTGCTTACTGGCAAAGTTCGCAAAAAAAAAGACGCGTGGGTTCATTCGTGGAATTTCAGTTCAGGTCAAGTTTTTTTGTCGCATTCCTGCGAGATGTGTAGAGATCAGAGCCGATTTGGCTGCGCGTTGAATAAAATTATGAATAACTAAATAATGAAAGGTTATTATGGAACGATACGGAGAAAGCTATTATGTAGATTGCAAATATACAATTGCGATTGAGGTATGAGATGGAGGGTCTGACACCTCTATTCTGAATATCATACTAGTGGTCTTTTGCTACGCGCAGCTAGCGGTCGGGTAATGCTTAATTAATCGCAACAAGCTTTTATTGGTCAGCGATCAACAGATTCTGTGTATCGGCAGTACCAAATGATTTGAGTGATCACCTACGGTTGATCATAGTGAATATGCGTACACACAATTTGTAGAACGGCGGATCTGCATGGCATGGTTGAAATTGGACCCTGTGTAGTTAGTGATAAGAAGCTTCGCTTGGGCAGAGCGTATTCGCAAAGGACGCCATTTTTTCAGACATGTGAGGTATATAAATACCAGCGCGTGGGAGGGGAGAGGATTCAGTCTCAGCGTCTAGCTACTGTGACAGTCGTCTTCACGAGTTCTAAACAGTTTTTGTCTGCCGTGTTACGCGTCAGAACTATACGAATTTGTGATTGCGAAGTTTCAGTGGGTTTTCGTGAGTGTCTGAAGCGCCGAGATATACCTCGGTTCCTAACCTTTATATCAACCTACCCCAAATTCCAAAACTATCCTTGGGTCGTTAGGAAAAAACTTTTAAGTCAATTTATCTGAGTCTGAGTCTGGGCTTGGAGCGACCCTAAATTCCTTTTTCCTTCACCATAGGGTTCCTGGATTGGCTCTTAGGATATTCGCGGGCTAATCCTCTCCTCATTCCTTTCGAATAGCGAGTTTTGTAATTCCCACACACACAGTCGTTAAACATTCAAGCACATTCAAATCAAACTCAACCATTTTCGAGTGGTGTCGATAATGGACGTGGTATAACACTAGGGTTTTAGACTAGGCTAGACAGGAGTTTAGTTGCGGCTAAACCTAGGTTGTCAGGGCATAGGGAGACTGTTTGATCGATGAGGTTCCGCGGATGGAAATAACAAATTCAGAACAAAGTTAAACCGGTGTTAACACAGATAACATATCCTGTTGATATTTTGACATTTGAGTGTTATCGGGGACGCGCGAAGAGATCAATTTACAGTCTAAAGTTCATTGTTTAGGTCCGGGTAGGTGTTTTGCATTGCCTTGGGTCAGATTGGATTCAAGTTGCATTTTTAAATTAAATGTAAATTTCGCTGGATGTCTAATGTGTAAGTTGAGTCGGTATATATGATTTGGCTCAGCCCAGGACGTGCTGCGGCTAGTGGAATTCATAGTTCGGTATTTATCGAACTATGCACTTCGCTATGGTGTGGGTTAGATATCCTAAAACAAAAATGCTTGCGTTTCGATAACATCCAGCTCAAATTGCGCAGAGTTGAAGGTTTCAAAACGTTACGGACCTTTTGAGGTAACCGCTAGTTCAGAACCCATTTCGGAACTCAAATCGCAATTGTGTAAACCGGTCCTTTCGGATCGTTATTGCCGTGAACCAAATATATAATTGGAACCACCACAAGCCGCTACGAGCGAGCACATGAAATATCATTGAGTACTCACGTCGTAAAACTACGACGGATATCTATACTATAACTGTGATCGATCACTAAAACTAAAACTAAAACTAAAACAAAAGATGTTCCAATGCGCTCATATATACAAAAACCAGATGGTGCCATCACATAAAATATAACAACGATCGTTTTGGCGCAATACACCGCTGACTGATGCGAATTACCGGCTCGCGGACATATATGCTTTCTCTGTCTAACTAGAAACTGTAACTTCTGAACCAAACTTCGTTCGACTATTGTACGCCTAACGGATTCCTCGACGAACGAGAAATTCAGACTTATCATTCTTACTTACAAAACTTACAGCCGAATCGGGTCCTCTCATTTTGGGATAGATAGAATAGACGATCATAGCTACTGATAGCGGCGGCTACGACCTTAGCCTGGTGCCGGTACACCATGTTAAAGCGACTTTGTCGAAAAAGGGATATTACAATGTTCAAGATTACATAAAAGATGGGTCTGTATGGGGTTAATCTGGCTCAACACAAACCTTGCTGTTAATAATTTTGTAATTATTTATTCCTGCTTATTAATTATGATAATGACAAAATATTATATTTTGTATTAGTTAAGCATAAGCAATTTTTTAAAAGAGATCTAAAAATCAATCTGTGGGAGTTTCTACGCCCTTCTCTCCCACAGTGGTCCAATGTAGAGAAGTGCTAAAAAATGACGATTGCTAAGTATATGTAAATATCTACAGTAATAAAGACATTTGAAATTTGGAATTTAAAGTTATAGGTATTATGTATGTAAGTATTTATTAGTATATATAATTTATTATAAGTATTTAGTATATTATCATAGTAATTATATTATTTATTTTATTTATTGTAAGTACTTGTTTATTTCCTTATATTGTTGTATGCATACGTCTTCCCTTGCTCAGCAATCAACCTTTGCCATCTCATCCTGGTTTGCTGGAAGAGATCTCTTATTAGAGATAAGCTCGCCTTTTACACTATTTTCATGTAACTATTGTTTTTTTATAACTTTTGTGTGCAATAAAGAAGTATGAAATGATCACCAAAAGTTGCAGAAAATATCAGGGCAAAATACTGCGGTAGCTTAGGTGAAGGGTAAAGAGGGTGAGTGAAGCAATGCCCCCTTTATCCTTCGTGTTAGGTTGAACGTGTAAGAATAACAAAAAATACTTAAAACATAAACTTTAGCACACAAAACATAAAGATAAGTTTGGTTATCATTTATCCAAACATAATTTGGTGATCATTTACTAATTCTGGCAGCCATTTGGAATTTATTGGTAGTAAATTTTCGAATTATTTTTTTATCGTTGAAACGGTGAAGCCTTTGAAAATGGTGTATTATTCATAGCTTGTGCAAGATTAGTATATAATTCACCATTTTTTAAAATTTTGATATCCCACTCGAGTCTTGAAAAAGTTTGTTTAGCCCGTATATTAACGAGCAAAAAATCCGCCATTTTGTTTTATTTTTTATTTATGTGACACTCAGGCTCTTAAGACTAATCTAATCACGTATAATTTATTAAAATCGTTTGAGCCCTCAATAGTTATGAGGGAACACAGGAACAGACATACATACATACAAATACGTAGGGCCAAACACATTAACCCTCCCATTTTTATTTTCTCTGCGGTCGAGAAAAAAAAACCGACTTCAAACCCTATTTACTCCTACCCGGTCGTGACGCGAATGTCGTCTATATACACGAAACGCAGGCATCGAAAAGTTTCTTCTGACAGTCAAGTGCAAGCATTTTTAAATTAAACTAGTGGCCCTGTGGGCAGTAGACCTCGCTAACAGGGGGGACTGTGGACCCATTTTCAGGTAAGTATTTTAGATTCAATCAAAATCAAGTAGTAAAGTAGCCGCACCAATAACGTTGTAAACTACATTTTGCGATTTAAAATACAACCTATTGACTTTTCACGAAAATAGTTTTCACTCACTCTCATGGTCTGTATAGATCCTCTTTACTAATCCGTCTCCTACTTCGAGGAGTCCAAACTTTGTATGTTTTGAAAAGATTTCTTAGATTTTTAGAAATCAGGCGGCCGTAAGGTGATGGTATAGTATATTTTTGGAACCGGCTCATGAAGCCCTTTAATTTGATACTCCACACGATAGGTTTCAGAAAAAAAATAAAAAAATCCCATACAAAAAATTAATGACGTCATAACTCCCCCCCAAGGGGAAAATCGAGAAAACTCTCGATTAAAAAAATATATCTTAATTCAAGGAACACGTGTACCTAGTTTTGTGAGGATCGCTTGAAAACTGTGTGTCCTAGACCGGAACTGACAGACACACAGCATAGAGATAGACGAAAGCAAAATCAGCCTCATATCTTGTCGAAATGGAGCCCTTCGCTCGCTTCGCTCGCTCGGTCAATTATCATTTTTAAAATTAGTTAGGTACCTAAATGACCTTAATGTCGAAAGTTACCGGAAAGTAACCTCGAAAACTACGTTTCTTACCGGAACTTTCCCTAGCTTACAACTCTAACAAGTCTCTTAGGCGCGCCAGATATATAGATCACGAACATATTGTATATTTCCAGCAGTTATATTTAATAAACTCAATTTTGTGTTAAAAAGACAGCATTTGACCATGACGTCACATGCTAGTATTTCATGGAACTCAGGAACAAAATTACCGTTTTGACAGTTCCTAAAAAGTATCTATTTTGAATCAAAGTCAAAGTCAAAGTCAAAGTACTTTACTACTGTAGATATTTACATATACTTAGCAAACGTCATTTTTTGCCTCTTCTCTACATTGGACCACTGTGGGAGAAGGAGGGCACAGAAACTCCCACAGATTGATTTTTAGGTCTCTTTTAAAAAATAGGTTGTGCTTAACTAATACAAATATGAAAAATTTAATTGTTATGATTAATAAACAGGAATCAATAATTACAAAATTACTAACAGCAAGGTCTGTGTTGAGCCAGATTAACCCCATACAGTCCTGTCATTTAAGTAATCTTGAACATTGTAACATCCCTTTTTCGACAAAGTCGCTTTAACATGCTTTTTAAATTGCTCAAATGGCAATTTCAAAATCTCCAGAGGTATCTTCTTGTAGTAGAGAATGCACTGACCCTTGAAAGAATTGCTAACCTTCGCGAGTCTAAATCGGGGCGCACATAGTCTGTGATTATTTCTTAGGTTAACATTACAGCTATCGCTAAGTTTGGAAAATGTTGTAAGGTTCTTGCGTACATACATTATATTTTCGAAAATAAATTGACTAGCTACTGTTAGTATGTCAATTTCTTTAAAAAGCTCTCTAAAGGAGTCTGTTCGTTTTAAATATAAATTGCTCGAATAGCTCTTTTCTGTAAAATAAAAATAGTTTGAATATCCGCTGCTTTCCCCACAACAAGATACCCTATGACATCACACTATGAATATAACTAAAATATACTAGCCTAGATGTAGCCATATCCGTGCTTTGTCTGATGTTCCTAACAGCGTAAGCCGCAGAACTTAATTTACCAGCCAATTTATCTCTGTGGGGTCCCCACTGCAATTTGCTATCAATGGTTATTCCAAGAAACTTCGTATCATTTACTAATTCTAACGTGCTGTTGTCTAACACTAAACTGGTCTCAACTTGCCTGATATTTGGAAGTGAGAATTTGATTCACTTGGTTTTACCAGCGTTTAACAATAAATTATTAACTTTGAACCAATTCAAGGTTAAAGACAATACACCATTAACATCATCAAAATCTCCTTTTTGTCTTTCAATTTTGAAGACCATTGAAGTATCATTAGCAAACAACACTATGTCAGTTAAATTCTCCACCATGAAAGGCAGATCGTTAATATATACTAGGAATAAGAAAATGCCTAATATGGAACCTTGTGGAACGCCAATTTTAACACCCGATCCATCAGATTTTACGCCGTTAACTTCTGCCTTTTGAATTATATTGCTTAGGTATGATCTTAGTAGATCCAACGCTTTATTTCTAACTCCGTAATGATTTAATTTAATTAATAGCGTATTATGATCAACACAATCAAACGCCTTCGACAGGTCGCAAAAAACTCCGATAGCATCCTGTGCGGCCTCCCATGCAGAATAAATATCAGATATAAGGGTAATACCTGCATCCGTAGTCGATTTACTCCTAGTGAAACCATATTGTTTAGCGTGGAGTTGTTTTGTACGGTTGAAGTGTGAGAGCATTTGATTGAGTATAATCTTATCAAATATTTTACTTAGTGTTGGAAGAACAGATATTGGGTTGAAATTTGAAGGATCGCCCTTATCTCCCGACTTGAACAGAGGTATCAGTTTACTATGTTTCATGAGGTCTGGGAAAGCCCCGTCGTCAATACATTTATTGAATATATAAGCTAAGTGTGGGGCTATAACTAGAATTACTGAACCAATGACTTTGACTGATATACCCCACAGGTCTTCCGTATTTTTAAGTAAAGTAATTTAAACGTTTTGACAATGTCCTGGGAATATACATGATGAAATTTTAAATATACATTACTGATACTAGTGTTAATTTTTAATAAAGTCTCTGCTTCATATGGAGATGAATTTAGATGGTCTGTTGTGAGTACGGGTACATTGAAGAATGTTTCAAAAGCTCAAGCAACATCAGCGCTGGATTTAACAACATCATCACCTATCTTTAGGCAGAAATCATTGTCCCTTGGTATAACTTTGCCAGTTTCGCGGTTTATTATTTGCCAAACTGTTTTCATTCTATTATTTGAATTTTGAATTTTTCTATTAATGTGTAAAGTTTTTGCAGTTCTACAAACCAACTTGAAAGTTTTGGAATATTTTTTAACATAGTCATGAAATTTTCGATCAAAGTTATAGGTTTTTTGATCATAATGCATAACAAACAGTTTGGATTCACTCGCGGTCGTTCAACAACAGATGCCGGAATTCAGTTCATTGAAAGTATTTTTGATGCCTGGGAAGAGTCACAAGATGCCCTAGGCATTTTTTGTGACTTATCTAAGGCTTTTGATTGCGTTTGTCATGAAACATTGATCAGGAAATTACATCATTATGGAGTTAGAGACACGTCATTGAATTTGTTAAAATCTTATCTGAACGGAAGAATACAAAGGGTAGACGTAAACGGAGAACGATCACCAGGATCATTGGTTTCTTTGGGCGTGCCACAGGGCTCAATATTGGGACCCTTCCTATTCCTCATCTATATAAACGACTTACCCTATCTAGGAAGGGACTGTCATGATATGGTACTGTTTGCTGATGACCTCACTTATTTTTAAAACAAAGCGAAACCAACACGCTACTGATGATCACGTGAACAATACCATATCAAGAGTGGTAAATTGGTTTAATGTTAATAATTTGCTATTAAATGAGAAAAAGACTAAATGTGTTAAGTTTCTTACAACTAACGTTAAAAATAATCAGACATGTATAACAATTAAAAATGAGGAATTGGAATTGGTAACCAGCACAGTGTTTCTAGGTATAACGTTGGATTCCAAACTCCAATGGGGTCCAAATATTGATAAGCTATCGAACAGACTGAGCTCTGCAGCTTTTGCATGCAGGAAAATCCGTCACTTGACAGATTTAAAAACAGCCAGATTAGTTTATTTTAGTTATTTTCATAGTATTATGTCCTACGGTATTCTGCTCTGGGGCAGTGCTGCTGACATAAATACTATTTTTGTGCTGCAGAAGCGGGCTGTTCGTGCGATTTATAAAATGAATAATAGAGATTCTCTTAGAAATAAGTTTAATGAAGTAAATATATTGACAGTCCATAGTCAATATATTTACGAGAATATTATGTATGTCCATAAGAACATTGTTAACTTTCGAAGAAACTGTGATATACATAACTTTAATACTAGAAACAAGGACAAACTTGCAGTGCCCACTACTCGGCTCCATAAAATAAAAAACTCGTTCAAGGGTAATTGTGTAAGATTTTACAATAAACTCCCAAGCACTTTGACAGATCTATCAATTAATAAGTTCAAGAAATACATCAAGCAAAGGCTTATTTCTAAAGCTTACTACAGTATTAAAGAGTACATAGACGATAAAAATGCTTGGGACTGAATTGTTCTAATTAATTGTGAGCATCCTCACTGCCAGAGTTTCTTTTACTGGACACTTGGAGGCCTTTTACACCTCCAAAGATTAATTTAATTATACAACTCTTGACTGTGGGGACCATTTACATCTCCTATTATCATTGTATTATTGACTAAAGAGACTATACATCTCTGTTATTTATATTTTAATTATTTTATTATGACATGAGACTCTTTACATCTCTCAGAAACAATAATTAAGTACTTTTTTTTTTTTCTGATAATATGATAATAATACCAAATGTTCTGTAAAAAATGAAATGAAATGACATGTGAAAGTGCCCTTGTGGCCTATTTACAGAATAAACGTTTTGAGTTTTGAGTTTTTAAAGGTCATACAAGATAACTCTACTTTTACGAATTCCAAACGTTGCCCAGTCATTAAATTTAGACTTACCGTTGCAGTCACTGACTTTCTTTAATTTGAAAACTTTATTGAATTATGTCTGAATAATGTTGAAGAAGTCTGAATAGATTTTGTTTGGGTTCTGTTCATTAAAATCCGGTACTGGCAAATTTATATCTAAGTTTTTCGTATATGTCTCTAGTCTATGGGATGTTATAGGCCTATAAAATGATGGACCAGTCTTATCCTTAATAGCAATTGAGAATGAAACTGTTTGACCACTGTGATCGGAAGGTAAGCAGTTAATTACACTTTTACTTGTGAATGCACAGTCACAAAAAACGTTATCTAAGCAAGTTTGGATGGTAAGTGTAAATCTAGTCGGCTCTAAAAATACATGACATAAATTAAACGATTTGAATAAAGTTATTAATCGTTGTTTCATTGTTGTTCCTACAAGCAAATCTACATTAAGATCGCCACAAATAATTAACTTTGTTCTGTTATTACATAGTTTAGTGAGGGCTTCCTCCATAATTTTCTCAAATATTTCGAAATTGCCATGGCCTTTTTCATCCCTTGGTGGACTGTAGACACAAACAATAATATGGCTATCTAACTCAACACAGGATACCTCTATTTGTCTTTCAACAATAAGTTCAAGAATATCTTTCCGTTGTTTCACCTTAATATTATTTTTCACTAAGATTAAAGAACCACCTCTATCAGCAGTCTTTCTATTGTAACAACTGACAATTTTGTAATTATTTATGTTAAAAGACATCATATTTTCCTTCAACCAGTGTTCTGTAACACAAATAATATCAATGTCAGAATTTTTTAGAAATAATTCTAATACAAGTTCTTTGCCAGGTAGCCCCTGGATGTTTTGATGGGCAATATTTAACTGGGGCTTACATTTTGACATATTTAGTGGCTTGTAATGCTTGGCTTGTCTTGTATGCTAGAGATTTCCTCTATTGTCTTGTGAACTAATTTAAATTACTTGGAACAGATTCCAATGTTGCATGCAAAGTATAATTAAAAGGTGAATTCCCAATAGGGGTGCATGTCATATTACTCTTAACATAAGCTGATGTCAAGTTGAACTTGGTTAAACCAACTATAGCTGCGTCGCATATATTAAAAACTAACAATGTAGCTACTAATATTCTATATTTATTAGACAGAATAGCAGTCAAATACCGTAATATATATATTTTTGTTAGTGAATGTCCGTGTTCCAACGGCCTATATAAACCTTATGGCTTGGGTTAACACATTATTCTCGGATTAACTTCGGCTCCATACAAACTTATATATGGAGGTGTCGAAGTTAATCCGAGAAAACTGCTTTCTCGCTTTCTATCTATGGAGTAGAAATTCTTATAAACAGCGAGAAGGCTTATTAATGACCCAATCCAGTTTTACAATATGCCCCACTTTACGCTGGGTCACTATGGCCTTCGCCGGGTCGGACCGGCTGAGGTCATCTGAGGTCACTATGTAAAACAGGATTTAGTACCACCCACCTGTCCCATGGCCATAGCTGTTTTAAGCCTTTAAGCTGAATACGTTTCGATTAAAACAACGGTAAAGTGCTTTTATTTATTTGATAACTGTTCGCCTCTATCCAAAGGTCATGTTTTTTTTTTAAATAGTCTAAAAGCAGCTATCAGTTATTTTGGTGGCAGCCAAGTGGAGGTCACAGATCAAACGGTAGACCACCTGCGAGATAGTCCAATAAAAAAAATACCTTGTACCTTGTACACTATTTACACACATTGATCTAGCCCCAAACTAGGATTCCCTGTATCTTGGGTACTAGACAACGATACACATACTTATATAGATAAATATTATACTTAGATAGATAAACAACCATGACTAGGGTACAAAATTCCGTTCTCATCAAACAAATATTCACCCCACCGGGGCTCGAACCCGGGATCCTTGGCTTCGTAGGCAAGGTCTCTGCCGACTCGGCCATTCGGGTCGTCATCGTCACTTAGTATCCATGATTATTAATTATTATGGTGATAGAACTCTAGGCAAACGTGTCCCTTATTTATTGAATACCTTACCAACTAATATAAGGAATGAAACCAAAAAAATAAGATTTTGTAAGTTGTTAAGGAACCGTCTATTTAACACACTGTAATACGTTTATGATTTTGAGACCGTTGGTCCTGCAGTCAAACTGTATATGTGTATGTATGTAGTATGTATGTATGTATACAACTGTATATGTATACAGTTATGCAGGACTTTCACTAGTTCGTAAGATTTTTATTGTAAACATTGTTAATCAAGACTTAGAACTATCCCTAAAGAAGGGATGTTTATTATTGAATTGTAAACATTGTTAATCAAGACTTAGAACTATCCCTAAAGAAGGGATGTTTATTATTGAATATCACATTTCTAATTAGTATATGAATATTTACATTTTAAAAAAAATTACAAAATATTAATAAAGGTCGAAATTTTGAGCCAGATCGCTGCCGCCGTCGCTAGGCAAGGTGCCCAGAAGGCTGACTGCGTTGCCTCGCTGTATGGCGAGGCTCAGCCTTTTCCCAAGGTAGGCTCCAGCCCTCCGGTCGTTAGAGGAGTCGACCAGGCGCGAGGAATTTTTTTTGAACAGTGCTCGAGCCTCTGGACCCCATTGACCGAGGGTTTCTACCCCAGAGGGCACAAATATGTAGCCCTGTCTAATTGCAACATGAATGATATGAAGCTAGACACAGGTTCAAGGTAGGCTCCAGCCCTCCGGTCGTTAGAGGAGTCGACCAGGCGCGAGGAATTTTTTTGAACAGTGTTCGAGCCTCTGGACCCCATGGACCGACGGTTTCTACCCCAGAGGGCACAAATATGTAGCCCTGTCTAATTGCAACATGAGTGATAGAAGCTGGACAAAGGCCACCCTAGGTTTGGTTTGGAGGTCTGGGTATCCGCAGGACATTAGACGTCGCTCTACCAGCGTTCTTGTCCTCAGTCCTCCTTAATAACAATAAATAAATAACAAAACATAGCTAGGATGTAGGTCATGGGACACCCAGGACCGAATTTCATGGCGTCGCCAAGTTTCCTCGGTGCCGCCGGGAGTGGGTCGGCGCATGGGCACAAGAGATGTGTATCTGGACATGAGGTTCCCTAACAAGCTGATGATTATGATGAGATATGTTATGCATCCTTTCTTCTTTTTATTAATAGCGTGCTAACCTCTGTTAAGGGGATATCTCGTCCGTGCAAAGGTCGCCGTTACTCCAGGCGAAATTACCCGCAGTGTGAGAGGGACGGAACCGGGGAAAAATTACCAAATGTTCGTATTAAATTGATATAAAATTAACTAAAATAGCTTTGAAAATTTCTATAATAGGTTATTTAGGTATTGTCAAAACCCATTTAAATAAATATTTTTGAATTCTTAGCGACCAATTCGACAGAAAATAAAAAAGTGTAAATTTAGACCTCATTTCAATAATTATTTCTATCGAGCTAAATTCCCGAGCTTTTTCAAAAAGATCTGAATTCGATTAATTGGAATCACATTAAATCACTTAATGACATAAATGAAATGCTTTTGGCTTTTAACGATATTATAACGCAATTGTTTGAGTTACATGCCCCTGAAAAGAAGTTACTTATTAAACAGTACAGCTATCCATGGATTACTGACAACGTTAAATTTATGATGCATCTTAGAGATCAGGCTCACGATAAATATCGTAAAAGTAAAAATGAAGAACATAAAAGTACTTACAAAGAACTAACATCTCTGGTAAATATATCTTTGTATAACGAAAAGCGAGCCTACTTTGAATCCAAAATTAACCACACAGCAAACCCTAAAACTCTATGGAAGAATCTGAAAAAAACAGTACTCCGTAGCCATAATGATCCCGACCTTCCATCCCATTTCAATGATCCCAATGCTATCAACCAACACTTTCTTAACGTACCTGGGGAAACGGAGGTCAGTATCTCATACTTGACGTACTATGAGTTCAATAGATTTGGCAACTCTACTTTTCATCTCGAACCAATTAGTCAGACTAAACTTTGGGGGATCATCAAGGGGCTTACGTCTAACGCAAAAGGGGCAGACAAAATTACCTTAAGTATGATTCTTTTAACACTTCCCAATACCCTGGACATAATAACATTCATGATTAAATATTCCATTCAATCATCAACTTTTCCCGATCTATGGAAGGCTGCGATAGTCCGGCCTATACCTAAAAAAGCAAACCCCGCAGACGTTAATGAACTACGGCCAATAAGTCTACTTTGTTGCCTCTCTAAATTACAAGAAAAGGCTGTATCAGTGCAACTTACTCGATATCTAGAAATTAACAGAATCCTCCCTTGTTTGCAATCTGGATTCCAAAAATCTCGGAGCACGGCCACGACCCTACTTGACGTAGTAGATAATATTATAGCTTCCCAAGATATAAGTAACGATACAGTGCGGACTTTACTTGATTTTTCCCGGGCGTTCGACGCTATTAATGTTGCGCTGCTATTGTCAAAATTATCCTTTTATGGTTTCGAATCAAGCACTGTTGCTTGGTTTCATAGCTACCTAGAAAACCGGACCCAGCGTGTGGAAGTTCGCAGAGGAGACGGCTCCGTCTTGTCCTCAGCTGATTCTCCGATTACGAGAGGCGTTCCACAAGGATCAATACTTGGCCCCATACTATTTATATTATATAGCGCTGACATTACTCGTTGTTTAGAGAACTGTTCCTATCATTTGTACGCAGACGACTTACAAGTATACTTATCCTTTAAACCAGACGAAACCTCTGCTGCTACTGAAAAGATCAATCAAGATCTCCATCGTATTGTCGCGTGGTCCACTCAAAATAGTCTAATGCTTAACCCCAATAAATCAAAATTTATGGTCATTGCAAGTAAAAAACAAATAAATAATATAATTTCTCACAAGCCTGAAATCAAAATCATGGAAAAGAGCATCGAAAGGGTTGACGAAATTCGTAACTTGGGGTTGCTGATGGACAGTACCCTCAGATTTGAGAAACATGTCGCAAATACAGTGCGTAACTGCTTCTATCGATTGAAAATACTGTACAAAATTAGGCCTTTCCTCAGCATAGATCTTCGTGTGCAGCTGTGTGAATCCCTTGTGCTTTCGAAACTAAATTATATGGACACGGTATATGACGCGCGCCTCCTGAACCGATCTGAACGTCTACTTCAGCGTGTTCAGAATGCGTGCGCTTGGTTCTGCTTCAACGTACCCCCCCGCGCTCATGTCACCCCTTATATCAATAAGTCCAATCTTCTAAAACTTAGCGCTAGAAGAAATCTTCACTTTGCGACGCTGTTGTTTGGAGTAGTAAGATTTCAGGTTCCGGAATACCTTTACTCTAAACTTAACTGGTCCCGCAGGAACCCGACTAACTCAAGAGCAGCCACGTTTCTGCTGTCGTGTCCAAGACACAAGACTGCTGCATTCCGTGGTAGTTTTCGCTATGCTGCAACCAAATGCTGGAATAATATACAACCCCCGTTTCATGATCTGAAATCAATTAGCTCCTCCAGACACAAGCTCAAGGCACATTTGTTAGCAGCACAAAAAACCATACTATAGGACAGAGCACAGTTGACTTCACCAAATACCTCTACATAGGTATACATATGTACAAAATAGGTCTACCCAAACTCTCAATCTCTCGCAGTCTCACATATTTCCACTACTTAAGCTACACTACTCACTTACCCCAACATTTAACATATGACTGTATGATTGGATTGTTTGTATGTCTGTTTTTTAACATATGATTGGCTTTATTTATATTATTTTATTTTAATTTCCGATCGTTTCTTGTTGTTGCATTTTACCACTGGTATAATTATGCTTGAGCTCTTTCTGCGTATTTACTTTTACTCAGATTATAAGTTTAGTTTTAAGTTTCTAGTTTTAGGAAATGGTGTGAGCTGAAAACCAGCGTTACGTGCAGCTCACTGCTACACGTAACACATGCTGAGCTCAAACCATTTTGGCATCTAAAAACCACAACCCCGAACTGTACTATGGTTTCTTTTTCTTTCTGTATATCCTTGTGTTTATTTGTCAAATAAATATATTTCTATTTCTATTTATGCAATTCTGAGTTTAAAGAAGGTAGCCAGGTATTACACAGACAGACGGACGCCGGTCTATGCCTGCTTCCTAGATCTCTCCAAGGCTTTTGATCTAACGTCTTATGATAAGTTGTGGGAGAAGATGGAGAGGCTGGGTGTGCCTGCGGAGCTGTCGGCTATTTTCAGGCACTGGTATGCCACTCAAATAAACTGTGTCAGATGGGGGGATAGCTTGTCTGACATGTATAGACTGGATTGTGGAGTCAGGCAAGGGGGTTTATCTTCTCCAACACTCTTCAATCTTTATATGAATGAGCTGATTGAGGGGTTAAGTAGTATGCATGTCGGTTGCAATATTGGTGGAAAACGCATCAACAATATAAGTTATGCTGATGACATGGCTTTGCTCGCCCCCTCAGTCAGTGCTATGAGGAAAATGTTGGCTGTGTGCGAAAGATACGCTGAGACTCATGGCCTCCGGTACAATGTGAAAAAGAGTGTCTATATGGTTTTTCAATCTGGTACTAGTACCCCCACATATGTGCCTCCCATCACCCTAAATGGTGTCACTCTTATAAGGGTCAATCATTTTAGATATCTCGGTCACATTGTATCGGAGGATCTTAAAGATGATCTCGATATTGAGAGGGAGCGCAGGGCGTTGGCAGTCAGAGGTAACATGCTGGCCCGTAGGTTTGCAAAATGTTCGAGACAGGTGAAAGTCACTTTATTTAAGTCGTACTGTCAGACATTCTACACCAGCAGCCTATGGGTTCGCTATAAACTGAAGACTTACAATGCCCTGCGAGTCCAATATAATAACATCTTCAGGATGTTGCTGGGGCTGCCTCGGTTCTGCAGTGCGTCAACAATGTTTGCTGAGGCGCGTACAGATGATTTTTACGCGATCATGCGGAAGCGCATTGTTTCGATTATCGGCAGATCCTGGGGCAGTGCCAATGAGATCCTGAAGGTGATCTCGGGAAGGTTTGACTGCCCAATGTACCAACATTGGGTGGTCAAGCTTATCTCGAGCAACAAATAGTTTTATGTTGTTGTTTATTTTACTTTACCCTGTTTACTAACCATATGTTTGTGTTACTAACAAATAATTGGATCATGTTATCTACACATTAATAAATGAATGAATGAATGAATTTCTATTTCCTCCAATCGCGTTTCTGTTAGTACAAAATGTAGAAAAAGGTCCCAAAATTGTTATATTATTATATTTAACTTGGAACTTATTTTGAACAGCAAAGAAATAACTTCAAAAAGTGTCGATTTTGTCGATATATCACCTTAAGGTTAGTTTTGCCAGTATCAAGTGTATTTTAAAGATCACAATTTGGTCAGGTTCTATATTGTGAACCTGTAAAGTAACGTATTGAGAATAATTTGTTACTAGTTAGCACCACCCAGGAGGCCGTGCAGGTCTGTAGGAACCGATTATTTCTTTCGGACGTAAGCAACTGCCTTTTTAATTCCTGCTTATTAATCGTAATAACTAATATTGTAATATTTGTATTATTTAAAGATAACAAATTTCTAAAAGAGATCTAATATCTATCAGGGAACTTCTACTTCTCCCACAGTGGTCCAATGTAGAGACGAGGCAAAAAATTACGTTCGCTAAGTATATGTAAACATCTACAGTAATAAAGAACTTTGAATTTGACTTTTAACTTGTCTCCTTTTATATGTCCCAGTGACCAGTATGGTATCTTGTTGTGGGGGAAAGCAGGGATATTCAAACTATTTTTATATTACAGAAAAGAGCTATTCGAGCAATTTATAATTTCAAAAGCACAGACTCATCAGGAGAACTTTTTAAAGAAATTGACAAACTAACTGTAGCTAGTCAATTTATTTTCGAAAATATAATGTATGTGCGCAAGAATCTTTCAACATTTTCCAAATTTTGCAATAGCGCTAAAAAATTATCACAAACTAGTTGGGCCCTGCCCTGGTTTAGACTAGCGAAAGATAGCAATTGTTTCATAGGTCATTGCATTCTCTACTACAACAAGATACCTCTGGAGATTTAGAAATTTTCTTTTCAGCAATTTAAAAACCAGGTAAAAGAGACTTTGTCTAAAAAGGGATATTACAATGTTCAAGATTTCGTAACTGAGGGGACTATGTATAGGGTTAATCTTACTCAACACAGAACTCGCTGTTAAATTATTTATAACAATTAATAATGTAATGTTGGTACCAGTTACACACAAATATTTTTTAAAAGCAATCTAAAAATCAATGTGTGGAAGTTTCTTCGCCCTACTACTCCCACACTGGTCCAATGTCTCTACATTGACCAAAAATGCAAGAGGCAAAAAATTACATTTGCTAAGTATATGTAAATATCAAGATTATAAAGAAATTTCGATTGATTGAGTACGGGTATAAAACTCAGTGTCACTTCATATAGCAATTGGTCTTTACTTATAATAATTGAAGTATGTATGTATTACGTAACTGCTCAGAAACCTTGTATCAATGTTAGTAAGCAAAATTATTTTGGTGCTCAGATTGTAAATAGTTCAAATAAAATAAAATAAAATATCAAAAAAAAAATATGACAATTATAATAACACAATATTTTTTAAAGTTTTTGAATTATAAAAAACCAACAAAGCGACACCCATTTTCATATACGGGATGGCACAAGCAAAGTTACGCTCACGCCATGCCAGTAATTCTATACTCCATTTTGCATGACAGGAGACTATCCCATCACCGCAACTACGGAAATATGAAGGATCCCCGAATGATTTCAATCAATTAACAGAACGCTAGGGACGATGGTAGATGGACCAAGGTGGTGACGGAATGGTGGCCAAGGGACGCGGGAACACCGAGAGGCAGACCACCCGCCCGATGGTCGGATGACATCGCCAGAATAGCCGGGAAACTGTGGACCAGGTTGGCCCAGGACCGCAATAAACGGCGTGATGAAGAGGAGGTCTGTACTCAACAGTGGGCGCAAGAGGCTGGATAGACAGATACAACAGAACATTTATCTCATTGATGCTCGATCAGCACCGGGATTAGATCCCGCTTCCAATGTGTGACAGCCGAGCGTGTTACTACTAGACAAGTATTCTCTTAGGGGGACAGCTGCTCACGTCCGCAGGGAATACTTGGATTCCACAGCCCTGCACGTGCTTCCTGGGTAGTGCTAACTAGAATCAAATTGTCCTAGAGACGTTGATATCCGAATTGTGTGATGTGTTTGTAAATGTCGCTGTTTCTGGTTCCCACGATACAGGGTATCCTAGTGTGGGGCCAGAAGCAATGTGCCTTTATGTAAATAGTATTATTATTAAAATCTATCAGTTACACATGACACTGGCAAAATTATCACCAAGGAGGTTAGCACGCTATAAACAGAAACAAGAAGAATAACCTCTTTTCTCTTATATCATCCGGATACCTACCTAAAGTTGCAGAGATAAAAATAGTGTTTAATAAGAATCAAAAGGCAAAATACCGGAACCTATACGGTAGCGATCCGAGCGCTCGAGATGCCACACCAGCTCAGGCAGGACCGTTATCATAAATATTGATGACGCACGGTGGTTGACCGCGGTGGTGCTATGCGGAGTATGCGTGACGTCATAAGTGGGCCAGTGGCGCCGAGTGGACTTGTTTATTTGATGTAGAAGTTATGCCTCTTCTTCTTCTTGCAGTAAATGACGTGGTAACCTCTTTTGAGGTTAATTTTGCCAGTGCCAAGTGTATATGAAACATGTCAATTTCTGATATCTATCAATTGCGATCGCTTTTGAAAAAATACCAGTAAGAAGCCTTGCTAGATTCTTCCAAAATTCCAAATTCCAAATGTTTTTATTACTGTAGATATTTACATATACTTAGCAATCGTCATTTTTTGCCACTTCTCTACATTGGACCACTGTGGGAGAAGGAGGGCGTAGAAACTCCCACAGATTGTTTTTTTTTTTTTAAATTGCTTATGCTTAACTAATACCAAATATATTTGCTTATGTAATTATCATAATTAATAAGCAGGAATAAATAATTACAAAATTATTAACAGCAAGGTCTGTGTTGAGCCAGATTAACCCCATAAAGTCCCATCTTTTAAGTAATCTTGAACTTTGTAATATCTCTTTTTCGACAAAGTCGCTTTAACATGGTTTTTAAATTGCTCAAATGGCAATTTCAAGATCTCCAGAGGTATCTTTTGTAGTAGAGAATGCATTGACCCTTGAAAGAATTGTTAACCTTCGCGAGTCTAAACCGGGGCGCAAGTCGTCTGTGATTATTTCTTAGGTTAACATTACAGTTATCGCTAAATTATCTCTGCATAATTGATCGCTACAAAAGATAGCTCGCTTAAGCCCTTAACGCATTGCCTTATGCAGAATGGGTCGTGATTTTCAACCTTGCTTGTAAAAACTTCTAAACCTATAAAACCCATATATGGGTTAGTATCTGGTCCATCTGAATGGTATTGCGATGGAAATTCTTAGATGTAAGAGATAGATGGCCCGACGACCCGAACGGCCGAGTCGGCAGTGACCCTGCCTCCGAAGGCATGGGTCCCGGGTTCGAGTCCCGGTAGGGGTAAATATTTGTTTGATGTTGATGTTTGAGTTGTTTATCTATCTAAGTATAATATTTATCTATAATACGTATGTGTATTGTTATCTAGTACCCAAGATACAGGGAATCCTAGTTTGGGCTAGATCAATGTGTGTAAATAGTGTCCAAGGTATTATTATTATTATTATTATAGATGATAAGGCCATAGACAACATCGCTAGAGCAAGCAAAGTCTCAATATAGACTAAAATGAACAATTCTAGATGGAAAATTCGAAAGCAGAAAGTTTGAATTCGGAAGTTTGTTTGGACTAGTTAGGAGAAAAACATACTAAAAACCCTGACCCCTCTGAGGTGATCCCTAGCTACTAATACTAACTTTCCAAGGGTAGATTACGAATTAACATACATTTTTGAAAATACATTTATAGGTGATTGGCTAGCCCCCTTTCATGCTTAACTGTGCTTCTGCCACCCCGTAAGGGTCCTTTACCCTTGGCGTGGAAGGAATTTCAAGAATAAAAGTAACAATAATTGGGGCTCTGTAAGCGGTTTACCTCGCCAGTCTGTCGGTGGAAAGCCGAACTTCTAACATACAAACTTATGAATGCACTTGGTTAACGTACTGGTAATGGAGTATGAAAGTAGCCTAACCAATAAAACACAATCTATTGACTATCCACTAAAACCATATGTGGAATGATAGAACCCATCATTATGAACAACTTTGCCCAAGAAACATATGGTCGCAAATGGAAAAAAGTAATTGTCCGTCAGTACATTGACCCGATCTGCTGATTACAAGTTAGTATGGGGGACCCAATTATTTTTTTCGTTTGCGACCATATATTTCATGCGAAAAGTTGTTCATAATGACGGGTAGGTACTTTCATTCCCTAAAATATGGTCGGCTAATTAAATGTCACCTTGTATGTAGCCTACTCGTATGCCAATCTCACGGTCTCCACTAGGATACATAATTTGTTAAAATCTGTCAAGCCGTTAGGGCTGTAGCCGTTTTTTTTTATTTCCAACCCCCCACTCCGCCATTTAGAAAAAAAAAAACAAAAACCAAATCAACTAAGAAATTCATTTAACTATCGAATCTGCTCACAAAATTTCACGAGAAACGGTTGATAAATGCGGCTTGTAGAAGAGAATCCAGACAGACAAGAAAGCATTTTTGCCGATGCTGAAACGGACACGCTTCGGCGCTCGGTCTAAGATGCGTAGATTAGGTCGGCGAATGGGAGTCACAATAAGAAGAAGTGTTATTCCCATCATTAGCATCACCTTGTTCAGCCCACATCGACCCACTTCTGGGCATAGGCCTGGTCTAATCAGCCCATGTCTATACTAACTTCAGGCAATTGGTTAAGTATAGTACATTTATAGTTGTGTCGAGTACTGTCTCTAAAGCAAGCTTCGATTCTTGCTGCAAAGCATATTATTATTAATTATGACATTAAAAACGGGAAATATTAAAATGCACATCAAAAATACTGATTTGCGCAGCAAATATCAGGGCAAAATGCTGCGATAGCTTAGGTGAAGGGTATAAAGGGAGTGAGCGAAGCGAAGCCCGTGTTAGGTTGAACATGCAAGAACAACAGATGACCCGAATGGCCGAGTCGGCAGTGACCCAGCCTACGAAGCCAAGGATCCCGGGTTCGAGTCCCGGTGGGGGCAAATATTTGTTTGATGAGAACAAATGTTTGTACCCTAGTCATGGTTGTTTGTCTATCTAAGTATAATATTTATCTATATAAGTATGTTATTATTGTGTAGTACCCAAGATACAGGGAATCCTAGTTTGGGGCTAGATCAATGTGTGTAAATAGTGTCCAAGGTATTGTAACAACAAAAAATACTTTAAAAATAAACTTCAGTACACATTAAATATTATAAACATAAAAAGTGTTTTTGCTGTGCAAATCAGTATGTATGATGTGCGATTATATACTAGCCATTAAAAACAATGGGATTTAGTTGATATGTTAAGATGTAAAATTTTGCTATAATATATATTAAACATAGACAAAAAAACATATAAAACAAAAGACATCTTGAGATGTAATTATATATAATATCCCCTAGTTAGGAGGCGCCTTTTTGCGTGATGGATGACGCAGATAATACAACTATTGTGTTGATAAGCTTTAACTTTTACTTCCCCGGTAATGAGAAAATAATCTCTTTGACCCTAATTATCTAAATTTCGGCGAACTTCACTGAACATATTGTTAAAATAGAAGGATGTACCAGAGATGTTTGTGATATTTGTATTAGTAATTAAATTGTAGTATGTTATATCTCAAAAGTAATAATGATTAATAAAGAAATAATTATGAGTTCTGGGATAAAAACCTTTTTATCAGAGTAACCTTTTCCATCTCAACCACTTACTAAAATAGTAGATACATTTATTAAGCACATTTAATCGGTCAGCCACTCAACCCAAAACTAAGAAAATCGGTTAAGTGCGGGTCGGACTGTACAAAAGGTTCCGTACCATCGTACAAGAAAACGTAGCGGCACATTCTGTGAAAATTTCAACTCTCTACCTATTATGGTTCATGAGATACAGCCCGCTGACGGACGTACAGACGGACGGACGGAAAGCGGAGGCTTAGATTACTAGGTCCCGTTCGGTACCCTTCGGGTACGGAACCCTAAAAATTTGATTCAAATACAACCAATATTACCAACTAAGGCAATATAGTTTCAACTATAAATTACACCAATTTCCTTTCAAAATACCAAACAAGCACCGTTCTACTTTCTCTCAGGCGACAGATTGGAACTACCTACAAACAACAGGCGCTCAGGCAAGAAAGAGTCGGATAAGAGCGCTTTATACTACTAAGGTGGTATAAAAGTTCTAAGAATAGGTGGTATAGTGTATACAGTTGGAATATCTATTGTTAATCTGGCCTATAGGGTCTTAACTAAGGCCCTACTACACACGGGGCAACTAGAACTAACCCGGTTGGTAACTCAAGGTCCTGATGCATCGATACTTACTGAATCACAGACGAGTCCTCAAAAGCCAGCGTGTGCGGCGGCCCAGGTGATTACCTACACCGGAAGTGATTAAAATAAGACCAGTAAGCAATCCATTCGGTATTGGAATGCTAGTCAAAATATATATTTCGTAGGAACTCTCAAAACGGTAATTTTGTTCAGGAGTTCTATGAAAATAAACATCTGACGTTGCGTGATCAAGTGCTGTTTTATTAACACACAATACAAGTGCTGGATATTTACAATACGGTATTTGACTGCTAGTCCAAATATATACTGGTTTTAGGAACTGTCAAAACGGTAATTTGTTTACGAGTTCTATGAAATATGATGACATGTGACGTCATCAAATGCTATCATTGGCAACAAAATTGAGACAATTCCGATATCGTCAAACGTTTTTGTTGAAATGGGTTCAGCTTGAGACTCGTTTCTACATTTATTTGACTACCTACCTTGTCCAATACCGTATTGCTAACACCGCGTCTCTTGCAGAGCTCCGTTTGCATATCGGTCAAAGATCACAGAATACTGAACTGCATTTAGCTTAAAAACGGGTTTTCCAGCCTTATATGGACCTAGTTGAGTAAGGTCATTGATCTAGCCCCAAACTAGGATTCCCTGTATCTTGGGTACTAGACAACGATATATATATACTTATATAGAGAAATATTATACTTAGATAGATAAACAACCATGACTAGGGTACAAACATCCGTTCTCATCCGGGACTCGAATCCGGGACCCTTGGTTTCGTAGGCAGCGTCACTGCCGACTCGGCCATTCGGGTCGTCAAGAATGTGAACGGACCTTGTGTTCTGTTAGATACTTATTTGGGAAAGTCGGGTAAAACCGAGGTTCATTGACTGACTGGCTTGTTATGTTGTATGGTGTAAAACCGGTCGGTAGCTCGCCCACGAAGGGTTCCGTACCACCGTACAATGGTAGGGATGGTGTGGAGAGAATAGTTTGGATTTTACATAGCAAAATGTTGTTTACAAAGTTATTGGTGCGGCTACTTTCACACTCCATGTACGTAACCAGGTGCATTCATAAGTTTGTATGTGGTATTGAAAGAATTGTTGTATGGGAGCCCCCTTAAATATTTATTATATTCTGTTTTTTAGTATTATTCTTTACAGCGGCAAGATAAATACATCTGTCTAACTATCACGGTTCATGAGATACAGCCTGGTGACAGACGGACGGACGGACAGACAGCAGAGGCTTAGTAACAGGGTCCCGTTTGGCACCCTTTGGGTACGTTACCCCAAAAATGGAGCAGTAGTTGTATTCTCTCTATCTCTGATATCTAGAAATTGCTATCGCTTTCCCTGTCAAATTAATGTCTTCAAGGATGTTTGATTGATTCAATTGATGTTGGCGAATTAGAGCGCAGTTATTGGTGTCAGGAGCTGATATTTAAAGCGGCTGTCATTGGTCAAACGTGATACCAGAAATTTGAAAGAAACCGGGATAGTTCAAGAGATGCAGAATCGAGCTAGCCTCCCATGATTTAGGCCATCAACACCTGATTGATTATTTTTCATAGGTTTTAAATTTTATTACCAAGCAAGTTCATTTTTTGATCTACCTACATACGAGTGCAGGTCAGTAGCCTTATTGACCGAGCGAGCGAAGCGTCCAGTTTCGAGACTGGCCAAAAATGCTTTTGTCCGGCTGTCTGTTCTCGCCTACCCATTTTGTCGAAAATTGGCATACAAGTTCCTTGTTATTTTTTTTGTTAAATTCCTAATATTCCGTCAATTTGAACCAATAGAGTAGAAACGACAGCCGTTCATAGTTCCGTAATTTTCGTCAACAACAACTACTCAACATCGATCATCAAAATTCTAATGTAATTCCAGCAGACCTACAAGAATGAAATTTTAAAGAAGCGAAGTCTTCTGTTCTTCCAGAACGACTAGTTTATAATGTCTGACGGAACTTAACCTCTGGGTTCCGGTGATCTTCTAAAGAAGACATTTTCCCTATATAGGTTTTGAATTTTATTACCATGGACTGAGGATCAATATCGTGATGCCTGACGACCAGGTCCAGGTCATAAATGACAGCTGGTGTCAAATAAACGTGTTCTGATGTTACGTATTTTTTTTTATTGTACTGCAATAATTGTAATCTACAGAAAATTTATATGATAAAAGTGTACAAACGCGAGTTTATCCCTAACAAGTTTTATTTTACGGCATACCATGGTTGGATAGGAGAAGCAGATCAATGGAAGCGTCTCCATTTAATCTTGCGTAAAAATGCTTTCGTATGTCTGGATTTCTGTTCGGGTGTTCTTAAAATAGTTAAACAATTGTTCTCTACAGGTCGAATTTCTTAGGCGATTCTCGAGAAATTTTGTGAGTTGATTTTTTTAGACGTTTCTATAAGAGCTGCCAGAGAAACAGTAAAATAGCGACCGCGATTGAATGGACTGAATAGGGGTAATTTTAGTCCGGCGAGGTAAAAGGTCTGGTCTCTTAAAAGTGAGGTAAGTAGGGTTAACTCACCTGCTGACATCGCCAATATCCAATGACCAGGACGACTGGTTTTCGAAGATGTAACCCAGGTTTTTGGCTTTATCGCTATTATAGTACCATTGTAGGTTACATGAGGGATAGACAATTGTTGCAAGAAGTTCAGAATATGTCTGGTACCTATTATCATGACCTGGTATTTATTCCGGTTTACAAGAAGTCCAAAGACGACGCCCAGCCTTTAAGAGCCTCCAGATCAGCGTTCAACTCCTCCACAGCGATGTTTAAATGTCAGGAGAGAAGTGGCGATATAACTGTAGATCATCTGCATAAACACGATAAGAGGAAGAGAGGAAATCGGAGATGAAGTTGATAAAGGTAGAAAACAGAAGAGGAGAGAGAATACTACCTTGGGGGACACCAGAAGAGAGGTCACACCACTCCATGTATATGTCCTCTAACCTGATACACTGTTTATGATTTCTTAGGTAAGAGGCAAACCAGCTGGCAGAGAGGGAGGAGACATTTAGAGATTTGAGAAGTTCAATGACAATGTTGAAATCAACACAGTCGAAGGCACTGCTGAAGTCGAGCGGAGCTAGTACCGAAAACTGTTTATGATCCATGGCGACATTGTATATCATCAGTCTCGATCAGACTTTCCAATTGCGATTCAAATCAGAATTACATAATGAGGCGGCAGATTACCTCTGAAATGATGAAATAATCGTGGTCGCTATTTGACTGTTTCTCTGGCAGCTCTTATAAAAAAAAGATAAACAATAGGTGCCATGCCATAGATATTATTTTTAAATAAAGCAGTATTATGTTGTGGCATATGAATTTTAGATTTATGACGTTTACTTAAATAATTATCAAATAGATTAGAATCTGTTTTGACAAAACTAGCTACCTCGTAAATATATAATGATGGAAACGTCAAAATATTTAGCCTCTTAAAATGAGGTTTACAACTATCTCTGCGACGTAAGCCACATATAGACCTTACACACCTTTTTTGAGCTACGAGGACTTTTTATTTTCCTACCCCGTTACCCCAGAACATTATTCCAAATCGCAGAATCGAGTCTACGTATCTGTAGGGACATGCTTATGTCAGCAATATGTAACAGTGGTAGCGAGTGCGCTCTGCTTGCGAGTTAGTCGTTCCGTAATCGCGTTCTAAGTAACTTGTCTCTTCTGTGTTATCCCAGGTGTACCGTGTAAAGCTGAACTGTAATAAAGGATCTATACTAAAGACTAAGTGAATATTATTGACACTCCTAAATTGGTGACCCCGACTCTTTTTTTCTGGGAATCAGTGCAGTGACAAGTGTATACCTACCTACGAACGAGCGGCGACGGGACGACTCCCGGCTAAGTAACCACGACTTGGCCGGAGTTTCAACGTGGAACAATGAGTAAGGGAGCGGGCCAAGACAAGGCTGGAGCCGCCGCCGGACCCAGCAAAGAAGAGCAACCATCTGAAATGGCGTCAATTTCGGTGTCGGCGAGAATCCCTGAATTCTGGCAGGAACAGCCGCGTTTATGGTTCGCGCAGTTCGAGGCGATAGTCAGCCCCCAGAAACAAGGTGACGAATATAAATACCAACTGGCAGTGTCAAAGTTAAGTAGGGATGCATTACAACAGTGCTCAGACATACTTTATACACCACCAGCAGAAGGGAAATATAATTCACTCAAAGAGAGGCTTCTCAAGGTGTACGAAGAGTCTCCAGAACGACAATTTCAGCGTCTGGTCGGTGAAATGGATTTGGGATCACAGAAACCCACGCAGCTGCTACGAAAAATGATGACTTTAGCAAGGAACTGCCAAGCGAGTGATGAAACAGTTCATAGATTATGGATGGCACGACTACCGACGCCTGTAAGAGCGGTGTTGACAGCGAGTCAAGATCAGACATTGGAGAACCTGGGGACAATTGCAGATAAGGTAGTGGAAAACATAACGAGTGTGAACGAGGTAGCGTCGGTAAGCAGCGGTGCAGCAAACTTCGCGATGCAAGAGATGATGACAGCTATGAACAAATTGGTCCTGGAGGTAGCTTCTCTGCGCGGCGAGATACGTGGCAGGTCACAAGCAAGGTACCAGAGTAGGGGCAGATCAGCGTCAAGGGGCAGATCGCCATCACCTAACAGAACTCCAGAGAGTCCGGACTGGCTCTGTCGGTACCATTTCCGATTTAGATCAAGAGCGACTAGATGTGAGAAACCCTGCGCATGGAAACAACCGGCGGAAAACTAGAAGCAACGGCCTCAGGAGACGTAGGAAATACCGTGCTGCGAGAAAATCGTCTCTGTGTGTACGATCGTAAAAACGCGTTGCGGTGGTTAGTGGATACTGGTGCGAACATTTCAGTTATTCCAAAATCAAAAGTGAACAAACATTTGCGACGTGGAAATGTATCTTATAAACTATATGCGGCAAACGGTTCGGAGATACAAACCTACGGAACTGTGACTTTAGAATTAAATTTAAGATTAAGAAGAGCATTGAAATGGGTGTTTGTAATTGCCAATGTAAGCAAACCAATCTTGGGAGCAGATTTTTTAGAGCATTATAAGCTGTTAGTTGATGTAAGTGGGAAATGTTTGCGAGATAAAATTACTGACTTAAAAACAATAGGAATTTTGGTTGATGATGGGGCTACTACAGTGAGCACTTTCGATGGCGGAAACCCCTGTAGCGAAATTTTGGCTAGATACCCAGACATAACCAGGCCTTTTAACCTGAAATATGATACTAAACACGGGGTACACCATTACATTGATACAAAGGGCCCACCTGTTCATGCAAAGGCGAGACGTTTACCCCCAGATAGGTATGACAAGGTCAGGGAGGAATTTAGGAATATGCAAGAATTAGGTATTTGCCGTCCATCGAAGAGCGAATGGGCAAGCCCGCTTCACGTTGTGCCCAAGAAAGATGGGCAAATCCGACCCTGTGGTGACTACAGGCAGCTGAACGCGGCGACCAAGCCGGACCGTTACCCCATCCCAAGACTGCAGGACTTCACATATGGACTTTCAGGTAAGAAACTTTTTTCGCATATTGATGCAAATAAGGCATTCCATAACATCCCAATCAATCCTCAGGACGTCGAAAAAACCGCAATAATTACCCCATTTGGGCTATTCGAGTTTCCCAGAATGACGTTTGGCCTATGTAACGCAGCACAGACGTATCAAAGGTTCATGAACGACGTAGTATTAAAAGGCATAGAACAGATTAGGTGCGAGGCTACCAGGGAATCGAGTACCGAAAAATCGAACCTATTCTGTTATATTGATGACGTCATTATATCGAGTCATTGTGTGGAATGCCATAAGAAACACCTTGATGTGGTTTGCCAAAGGTATAGTGAGTGCGGGCTAACCATCAATATGGCAAAGTGTGAATTTGCAAAAGATAAAGTAGAATTCCTTGGTTATGAGGTATCGGCGGAGGGTATCACACCCCTCCAAAGTAAAGTGGAGGCCATCATGAATTTTCCTCGTCCACAAACAGTAGAACAACTGAGAAGATTCTTAGGGATGATTAATTTTTACAGATCTCATCTGCCCAGAGCCGTGGAACAACAGCAGGAACTGAACAAGTTTCTGCACAACACTAAGAAAAGAGATAAGACCAGAATAACGTGGACGGAGGAGGCGAGTAAAGCATTTGAACAATGTAAGGTGAGCCTTAGAAATGCTATTACCCTAGCTCATCCATTGGAAGGCGTTCCTTTAGCACTGATGTCTGATGCGTCTGACTCGTGTATCGGCGGAGTACTACAGCAGTGGGATGGTAAGTCGTGGAGACCGTTAGGATTTTACTCAAAGAAACTTTCCGGTACTCAGACTAAATATAGTACCTATGACAGGGAACTTTTAGCAATATACTTATCAATCGAACATTTCCAGAACATGATCGAAGGCCGACCATTGATAATCTTCACGGACCATAAGCCGCTATCATTCGCATTTACAAAGCCCGACAACGGCAAGGAATTAGCTAGAAGAATTAGACAATTAGCATACATAAGTGAGTTCTCAACAGATATACGACATATAAAAGGCGACCTAAACATTGTAGCTGACGCCTTGTCCCGTGTAGAAACAATAGAATGTCCCACTGTGTTCGATTTCGCAGACCTAGCAAGAGCGCAGGAAGCCGATACTCAGATTACATTACTGCTAAATGAAGCGAGCGATAAAAATAGTTATGAATTGAAACAATGTAGCATGCCCAACTCAGACAGCAAGATTTATTGTGAAGTAACTCAGAAAAATATTAGACCATACGTCCCGGAAATTATGAGGAAACAAGTTTTTGATGCGATTCATGGCATCAGCCACCCAGGTATTAGGACAACAAGGAGAATGGTAGCTAAGAGGTACTTTTGGCCAGGTATGAATAAGGATGTAGGCCTTTGGGCCAAAACTTGTATCGCCTGTCAGCGAGCCAAAGTAGTGCGTCATACCAGCTCCGGGATAGGACAATTTGAGAAGAAAGAACGTTTCGAACATATTCACGTCGATATAGTTGGCCCGCTACAGATAACTCAGGAAGGGTACAGGTATGTATTGACAGTTATAGACAGATTCACCAGGTGGCCTGAGGCTTTCCCACTGAAAACAATAACGGCAGATATAGTTGCAAAAACGCTATACGAGGGCTGGATTTGTCGATTTGGAAATTGCAGGGTAATAACCACAGACAAAGGCCGGCAATTCGAGAGTGATTTGTTCACAAAACTGATGCATATGTTAGGGGTAAGTAGAATCAGAACAACCCCATACCACCCCGAGAGCAACGGCATGATAGAACGCTGGCACCGTAGCCTTAAGGCGGCGTTAATGGCAAGGTTATCGCAGACCTCGTGGGTGGACGAACTTCCAACGATCCTGCTTGGGTTGAGAACAGCCATTCGTAGTGATTCAGGGATAAGTGCCGCAGAACTGGTATATGGACAGACAATCACTTTACCAGGTGAAATGTATGTACAGAGTCCTCAGAGATCGTTAGATGAACATGATTACTTGGAAACACTGCGTAAGTCAATTGCACAGAATAGGCCCCAGCCCAGTTCACACTCGAATTCTAGAACCGTGTTTGTTCATCCGGACCTGAAATTATGTGAGTATGTATTTATTAGAAATGACGCCGTACGCAAGCCTTTACAGCCACCGTATGACGGACCGTACAAAATAGTAAGTAGAACAGACAAATATTATTCGATACAGTTGCCCAACAGAATCACGCAAGTTTCTATAGACAGGCTTAAACCGGCGTATTTAATTAGGGAAGACGAAGATACATTAGGCAGAAACCCAAGGGTAGCATTGAGAGTTAGGGGACAAACAAACCAACAGACAATAGACATGCCACCCCCCTTTTCAAATTTCGAGCCAGCGGCAGATTTAGTACCCGCCAGCGAAAAGTGCACACGTAGCGGCCGCGTCGTCAAGCGACCCGTGCGCTTCATTAATTGAGCACACGCAATAGGTATAAGTTTTGAATAGAAAATAATATAGTTTAAATACGGATTTTGTCAGATGTTAAATGACGGATGTTGTTGTAAGAAAAATGTTTACCTCAGCGGTCAGCACCATTAATTAGAATAGTCAATAGTTTAAATATAGCTGTGCGAGAGTAAATCGTCATTATTACCGCAATATTGATAAGAGTTACTTATCGGGCCCATAGCGCATCAATTGTATCGAGTTAACAAAATTGCTATTTTTTGGAACACAATGGGTGGAAATCAAAGCAAGCACGAGGAAATACTCATTGCGCAAAACGGAGCTAATAACGCGAGTCCGCGCATCACAGAGGTAGAAACAAAAGTTAATAGTAATTTTGTGATGTTGATGGTGCTGACAGTGGCTGTAGTGCTTATGTATTTGTATGTGGCCTTCAGACTTTACAAGAATCATCTAAGAAAATTGTTTAGAAAGGACATGAATGCAGCATCCCAAAGTGTGTAGCGATTACGAAGTAGTCTCGTAAGTTTTTTTTCTATTGATTGTATTTGCAAAGTATTGTATTGTATTGTATTGCAATGTATTGAATTTCAAGTCGGGCATTGAAACACATGTACCGCATATGTATGTATCGTTGGCTTGGGGACACAAAAATGAATAGGTGTACGTTTATTTTTGTGTCACACAAGTTAATATGGAATGTACTAAAGTATTTTATGTTAGACTTAAGTGGGTTATCCTCAGTTCAGTTTTGTATAACTACAGTATTTCGTCCCAAGTAAGTTTGATAACGTATTGATTGATATACAACTTATGTGTAATTGTTGGAATGAGTATCAACGTAGGACTTTCGTGGGATTGTGTACTTAGTATGACGCCAAGGAGGTACTCATTCCAACAAGTTTTAACTAACGTATTTAATTGCAAGTGTAATTTCTAATCTTTGAATTAGAAAGGAATACATGTAGACAATGTTTTGTTAAACGGATGTAGGCATAAGCATTGTTATAAATAACAAATGAAACACGATATGTATTAACAGAAGGTATATTTCATCATTCAGAATCAGAATACAGTTTTGCATTAGTGTTTATCATTGCAGCGTTGCTCAGAACTTAGAGTCAGCAGAATCATTACAGATAGTATCAGGTATTTTTGCATTGTATTGGACGTTTCAAAGTACAGTCAGTCAAGTAAGTTTTTGCATAATGTTTTGTAATTGTTAAAAATTTCAAGTAAAATTTTTGTTTTTTAAGAGGGGGATGAGTGTAGGGACATGCTTATGTCAGCAATATGTAACAGTGGTAGCGAGTGCGCTCTGCTTGCGAGTTAGTCGTTCCGTAATCGCGTTCTAAGTAACTTGTCTCTTCTGTGTTATCCCAGGTGTACCGTGTAAAGCTGAACTGTAATAAAGGATCTATACTAAAGACTAAGTGAATATTATTGACACTCCTAAATATCCATTGTAAGCTAATAATATTGCATCCTTAGCGACCGTTTTCGAAAGTTTGTACAAAGCATATGCAAATTTATGTAGCTTTTTACATGTGTTTTCAATTTGTGTTTTCCATTTAAGATTGCTATCAATGTCTATTCCTAAAAATTTTTTGACCTCTGTTTGTTCAACTTTTTTTCCATCGTGGTTAATGTCCATATTATTAGTTAAAGTATTTTGATTATTTTGAAATTTCATTATTTTAGTTTTGTCAATATTTATAGCTAGATTATTACTGTCAAGCCATTGAATAATTGTATGAAGAGTAGTATTGATTTAATTTTCAAAGTCATTTGGGTCCTCGCAAGAAATAATAACCGTTTTGCTTTGTTGGTACTGATGTAATATCTATAGCTTCTCGTATTTTGAAAGTTGTTTATTCATTAATTCGTATTTTTTATCTCCATTGCGGCGGCGACTGGATAGTTCCCCTGTTACGCTGAAGATTAACGAGGTACAGGCTAAACGTGGACTTACTTGTTTAGAAAGGGACTCTTGGTAAATAATTATCACTTTTTTAACACCCTTTTTAACACACTTTTAATAGCTTCACCTGTAACTAAGGAAGTAAGTAATTTATTCACTATGTAGAAAGATCTTGCAAGTCCAATTTGATTGAGCTAAAATTTAGAAGATTATGTAAGTTTGGCGACATCGAGCTGATCTGATGATGGCGCCGGATGGTGGTCACAGGAACTCTGTAATAAAATAACGCAATCCTACCAAGTTTGGGCTCTCTAGAATCGTCTCGGTGAGATAGTTGATGAATTAGTGAGGGTAAACTGACACTACGAGTTCGTCGTGTTATATCCGATATGTCACTTCTGCACGATGTATGCTCCGGCGCTCTCGACTGCTCCCTTCTGGTTAGTGACATTATCAAACTATCTGCTCCGACGAAACGTACCAGGCATTCTGGTACTACACTCTATCATGTCCCTTACAACCGCACCAATTTCGCATCAAACTGCACAAGTCCAACACACACATACAACAAGCTTTTCTCACATAGACCCATTCTGTATCAGTAAACCTATGTTTAAGCGGAAAATACTGCTGAAGTTATATGAAGGAAAATAAAACTAATAAATTATAAAAATTAAATCTATCCACTTATATGCACACTTGGGCCATATCAACCTACTCTTACCATCGAATATGTAAGTAGTTTATTTATCGGAGTTGCGCACATCGAGTTTTAGTCAAGTTTTATTTGTGTGATTGCCAAACACTAATATATACACACACACACCCACACATACACACACACACACACACACACACACACACACACACACACACACACAACTACTATACCCCACCTACACATTTCACGGACTTTTCACTGTTTTGAGGTCATCAAAACAGTGAAAAGTCCGTGTTAGTTTTTAAAAATGTTATCACTTATTTTTATCTAACTATATATAGAGTGAAATCCTTAATTGGCCTAATTGTGTAATCTACATTTTTAGTGTAACCTTATGTATGGCTGTGGATTTTGAGCTGATCTGATGATAGGACCTGAAGGTGGATAGTGGCACTCTTCAACGGCAACTAGTAAACCACTCGGACTCGTTTTAAAGTGACAAATACATGCGTTTTTTTAGTTTTATAAACTACCTAATTATTTTAGGTCCACTTGTACCTAAATAACATGTGCGCAAATCGTGGAATGGAACTTTCGTCCATTTAATTTGGATGACAATACAACAATATGGTACCATCGAGCTGGTCTGATGATGGAGCTCGAAGGTGGGAGAGCTGACCCTGACCCTGGGCTGCTTATAAACCCATCGAGTTTGTGTTCAATAGATTGGTCTTGAAAAGTCATATGTCCTTGCGATTTTCTCATAATCATCACCTGTTGATGGAGGTGGACAGTGTTAGACGGAACCCTGGCTAACTTACTTGTAAACACATCGAGTCTTGGCTCATTTGTGGAGGTCCACACCAAAACGTACCATTATGTTCATAAGTGATTTTACAGTAATTGGCAAAGTTTGACCACATCGTGGTCATTAGAGTTATTTCTATTCTACAAGGTGAATTAATTGACATTATAAATAAAGATACATCTATGGGGTATATAAAAACTAGGAAATTTTGGTTCTTATAGCCAGGACATTCGTTTTAAAGAAATTTATGTTACTTTTTGGTGCAACTGCTTGATTTTTACTTTTTTGTTTTTGTTTTGGCAGGTTGATTGACCAACCGTTCAGAAACTGCATAAAACTTGCCAACTCACACCGCGTTCCGAATGGAGCTTATAGTATTAAACTACCATCAAACTACTCACGCAGAATCATGCACGCTAATACACAGTCAAACATTTGAAAATAAAAATGTAACGCTTTGGTGCGACTGTAGGGTACAGTATGTACGAGTATGGTGGAAATGTTACGATTTGTTGTGATTACGTTCATCGTCAATGTCGGCTTGCAAAACTGTTACGTTTTGGTGCAATCGACTGATTTCAGGGCGGCGTAACAAGCGATTTGACGCGTTTTGTAGAAATTTTAATTAAGATTTCGATAGAATTCAGTATCTGTAACAGATCTGCATTAATAACTTTTTTTTTTTGTAAAAAAGCGAAATGTGACATTTGATGCATCTTAATAAGACCTTTCGATTTCGAAAGGGTGTTTTTATTTTCAAACTACTGCAATTTAATTACCTATATTATGGTTTTGCTTCATTGCATCCAACTTAGGTCTAATGTCTCCCTGGCATAAATGAATACCCTATTAGTGGTGAGAAAAGAAAGCTAAACTTTATTGGTTTAAGGCACGAATTAGCTTGGTTTGCGGTGAAACGTGGTGAAAGATGGTGAAGTGTACTTTAATGAAGCACTGCACAGTAAAAAGTATTAAAAAAAGACTTAAAATTAACTCAAAAGTAGGAAATTATATTTTTAGGTAGAAAATCAATTAGTTGTGGTTTTGTCAACTTAACTAATAGTGAGCCAAGTCTATCTCTAACTATATTGCTCTAAAAAAATACTATCCCATACCCCTAACACTGTTATGTATTTTAAGGGGTTGTAAGGGAAATCATTCTCAGCAACTTTCTCTATGAAACCAATTTGATCAGAACAATATTCTATTCATATTGTCCATACAAATCAGCTGACCGAAGGGACCAAAACCTATGGAGGAAAGAAAAAGGTGTTATAGTAAAAGTTGTTCAGAATGATGTCCCTAGAGCCCCCTCAAAATATGACTACACCTTTCTGAGAAGTATTTCATTTGAAAAAGAGCCACCTCAGAGTTTCTTGTGCAGTCTTCTCTGAGAAGTATCTGCTTTTGGAACGTATACCTAGTATTAGATGAATGACGTGCTCTAAGAGATATGTAATTATCCAACAGTTTTTTTCTTATTTGATGTGGCAATCCCACAGAATAATTGGGCAGATTATAACACCTTATTTATTTATAGCTTATTTATAGATTATAACATAGGGGGTTAGCGATGCAAATTAAATTTAAAACAAGAACCATCACCAACAACCATTTCCATACCAAAACACTTTATTTAGGGTGCGTTCGGAAACCGAGTGAAAATTCACTCGGATCAAGAAAAGAGATGACATAATGTATGAGAGGAGATAATGACAGAAAGAGAGATGAAATGCGGTTATTGAAAGCTAGCGCGAGAATCGTGTTTCCGAACGGGATAAGTTGTCAATGTCAAACCAACCAGTTTGACATCTGTCAGGTAATTTTTAACGACGCTGAACCAGGGAGAGTCATCGCACTTGTCAGTGCGAAAAATACTGTAGCTGAGCCGTTCGAGAACGCTGTTCGGCAAACTGTCGGATAACAGTTCGTGTACCCTCGGTTTCACTCGGTTTGTTTGCGAACGCTCTGGAGTAATTTCGCGTCACTCGAAGTAATTTTTAACCGATCCCGAAGACACCCTTAAGTAATACCAAGACTTGTTTTGAGACGGTCATGGCAATTTTACGGATCAGTTTTGGTTCCTAAACTGAGTCGGTATAAGACGTTCAGCTAGTGTAAGACAGTAATAGTGATATGAGTTGTTATTCAGTTCGCGTGTCGTTCCCGTTAAAGCCGCCCGTTACGGCTGGTGACGCGCGCGCACGCCTGGCCACCGATGGGATGAATTTGGAATCAGTGTAGCAAACAGGGATAATAAAAGTGACTCAAAGTCAAAGTACTATATTACTGTAGATGTTTACATATACCTACTCAAACGGACCACTGTGGGAGATGGAGGGCGTAGACGTACTCCCACAGATTGATTTTTAGATCTCTTTTAAAAATTGGTTGTGCTTAACTAAAAAAAATATGAAAAATGTAACTATTATGATTAATAAGCAGGAATAAATAATTACAAAATTATTAACAGCAAGGTTGAGCTATATTAACCCCATAAAGTCCCCTCATTTAAGAACCTAATCTTGAACATTGTAATATCCCTTTTTCGACAAAGTCGCTTTGCATGCTTTTTAAATTGCTCAACTCCTAAGTATAATGACATAATGTTCATTTTATCGGAACTCGAAAACTTTTCCACTCTGTTTATTATCCCTGCTTGAGCTACCGTTCACGACATAAGTGTGGATGTAGAGATGATTGGAAGTATAGCACAACGAAGTATCTGAATGTTTTTTTTTACTTACAGGCACATACATTGCTTCTGGCCCCACACTAGGATACCTTGTGTCGTGGGAACGAGAAACAGCGACATCACACACATATCATCGTCCAAGACCTGGGGTTGTTTTTTTGTTTTTCTTTACCCCCAGCCGGGAATCGAACCCGGGACCTCTCGCATGGTAGGCAATGCCACAACTGCTGCGCCGCAGAGGTCGTCTTAATCTTTTCAATAGTTGCTGAAACCATAAATTTGAGATACCTTCTGTTAACAATTATTATGGAGAGAGAACTTTGAAAAAAAGAGTACCATATATATTAAATTCACTGCCTACAGACATACGACTGGAGCCTAGCCCAACCAAATTTAAAATTAAATTGAAAAAATATTTCCTTCATAATTTGCCCTAATTGTAATACCACATTCACCTGTTACTTATTTAAGTTTAGGTAGATTTATTTCACTGTTCTAAGTGAGACTCAGATTCCACAGACAAACTGTGTATAGACAGTTTTGTGGGACGTTAGTTTGATACTCTGTCGTTATTATTAAGACTAATAAATGAATAAATAAATAATAAAGTAATTAACAATGGTTTCCTGTGGCCTGTATCGTGGTTGTCCTCTTTGGACTCTACCATACATACAACACAATATGGGATTTGACAAGATAGTCCATATAAATCTAGAAACGTGTCTCAAGTTGAACCTATTTCAACAAAAACCGTTTGACAATATCAGCATTGTATATTTCCTGCAGTTATATTTTATGAACTCAATTTTGTGTTAAAAAGACAGCATTTGACTAACGTCACGTGCTGGTATTTCATGGAACTCGTGAACAAAATTACTGTTTTGATAGTTCCTGAAAAGTATATAATTATTTTGACTAGCAGTCAAATACCGTAATAAAGTGTACTGAAACGAAATATTTAGATACAGGCTGTTACAGAAAGGTGTAGCCATAATCTATGGGGTTGCTAGGGGCGTCATTCTGACCAACTTTCACTATGAAACCGATTTGATCAGAGTCCATTTATCTTTAACTTCTCCTTAAATTGTGAGCCGGGCGGTCCGCTGATTTGTACGTGAAAAATAAAGTTGCTCTGATCAAATCGGTTTCATAATGAATGTTGCTCAGAATTATGTCCTTAAGAACCCCTTAAAATACGACTACATCTTTCTGTCACACCTTGTACTGTACAATTAATATTTCAGATCGCCGCCGTCGAGCGGCAGGTTTCTACAGATGCTATTTGAAGGAAGTTAATCGCTATACAATAGGGGGCTATCCCGTCGCCCTATCTGAACACATGCTGCATCAGGCTAAATGGACAATAACTATGTACATGCGGAAAGGGAAAAAAGGAGTACCGACGACCCGAATTTCCGAGTCGGAAGTGAACCTGCCTACGAATCCAAGGGTCCCGGGTTCGAGTCCCGGATGAGATGAGAACGGATGTTAGTACCCTAGTCGTGGTTTATCTCTCTAAGTATAATATTTATCTATATAAGTACGTGTATCGTTGTCTAGTATCCAAGTTACAGGGAATCCTAGTTTGGGGCTAGTTCATTGTGTTTCAATAGTGTCCAAAGTATTTTTATTACCTAAATGTACTCTATTGTTTTGTGTGAAAATATCTCAAGCTCGAGCAAAACATTTCAGAAATAAGTATTTACAAACCATCTTAACCTGAATCTTCCGTGGCATATATGTTATAAGTATTTAGACAACTAATCTGAGTTTTCCTTCGTCATTAATCAAGGATTTCCGTTCTCGTTTGGTTTAGAATGTCGATCCAGCAATACTTGTCATGTGCCCGATCTTCTTACTGAGGGAAAGAGCGCGTTATTCTCCTCCCACGTCCTAGTTCTATGCCTTGCCTTCCTGTCCTGTCGCTGACATCTGTCCAGCAGATTTGGTTTCAGGTTTCGGGCGGTCCGACCCTGGAACGCACTCGGCACTATAAGAGACAGTCCCACTATTTTCTCTTTTAAGAAACGTATTAAAGAGCACTACCTCTCTCTTTCATAAAAGTTATTGTATTTATAATATTATATGTAAAGTTTATGTATGTCGGTAATTATTTTGTATTTTCTATATGTATTTTATAGGTATTAAATTTATTGCTAGGCATTTTAGTTATGGTATTTACTGTGCACTGCCTATCCTTTTATGATATCAATTCCTGTAATGCCTTGGTTTGCTGGAAGAAATCTCTTTTTAGAGATAAGCTCGCCTTTGTACATGCATTTTCTTTTAATGCAATTTTTTTAATATTTGTGTGCAATAAAGAATTATGAATTATGAATTTGGAGAAACTGTCACATTTGCTAAATTATCGGTAGCTTGGATTGGAATAGGCAAACGAATAAAACGTAGGCGTTCAGGGTTCTAATTTGTTGAAAATCGGTTCGGTAGTTGAACAAATTAGTTCTGAATGTAATCAAATATTTTTTGCCAAAACTAGTTATCTACATAACATGTCATTTACTGGTGGGAAGTACAACTACTCATCCTATTCCACTGTGTCCGCCACAGTGTCTGCCCTTTATTATGAAGTAGTGAAAACACACAACAACATATATAAAAAACAAGAAATTCTAATGTGTATACTTTTTAGTGAGTACTTTTACTATCATTATAATAATAATAATATAATAATACCTTGGACACTATTTACACACATTGATCTAGCCCCAAACTAGGATTCCCTGTATCTTGGATACTAGACAACGATACACATACTTATATAGATAAATATTATACATAAATAGATAAACAACCATGACTAGGGTACAAACATCTGTTCTCATCAAACAAGTATTTGCCCCCACCGGGACTCGAACCCGAGACCCTTGGCTTCGTAGGCAGGGCCGACTCGGCCATTCGGGTCGTCCATTTATTACGTCTATTATATTATATATAAAAAACAAAACCGGTCAAGTGCGAGTCTCACTCGCGCACAAAGGGTTCCGTACCACCGTACAATGGTAGGGATGGTGTGGAGTGAATAGTTTGGATTTTACATAGCAAAATGTTGTTTACAAAGTTATTGGTGCGGCTACTTTCCCACTACATCCACGTAACCAGGTGTATTCATAAGTTTGTATGTGGTATTGAAAGAATTGTTGTATGGGAGCCCCCTTAAATATCGATTTTATTCGGTTTTTAATATTTGTTGTTAGAGCGGCAACAGAAATACATCATCTGTGAAAATTTCATCGGTCTAACTATCACGGTTCATGAGATAGAGCCTGGTGACAGAAGGACGGACGGACGGACAGCGAAGGCTTAGTAATAGGGTCCCGTTTGACACCCTTCGGGTACGGAACCCTAAAACAAAAAAATCGAGTCATCAAAATCGAAAGTAGTACTTTTACGATATCACAAATAAGACCAGGCTCTTCAATTCGAACGTGGCCAACCGAGCATTGAGCTCACGCTTTGAAAGCCAAGCACACTTTTGCTACTATTGTGGTTTGTGTCGTTTTGTCTAAGAGTTTCTCGAGCGCGGCCATTTTCTGGTTTGTGACTTCTGCTTTCTTCCTAATGTTACTAGACTTGAGATTTATTTTATGCGGTTATAGTCTTTATCTACACACGTATCGTAACCCCTCTTTACTGCGTCCAAAAAGCGCATTACGACCAGCATAATGTTATACTACTTGGTAAAAGCTCATTTGTTATCTGAATATTGATAAATTATGACATTAAAATTTCGAACTGCGTGTTAGTTGTGTAGTTTGTTTGTGAAGTTGGTACTACTGAACAGCTAAACAAGTGCAGAGCACTTATCAATGCAACCATGCCGGTCGAACATGCGGTTCCTTAACACATTAAGAGAGCTTATGATATGTGTGTAGATAAACTAGTGAATGTAACTGTACATAATTAGGCATTATGTATCAGTCACATAAACTACTTTTATTTGACATGATAAGGTATTTTTGGATGAGGTAATCTGTTGCTTTGATGTCTTTATTTATCTTTTATGATTTAAATTATTGTTGTCATTTATCAATATAAATTAAAAAAATACTGCCCTTCTGCAACTTATAAAAGGCATTTCTTTTTAAATAATCTGTAGTGCATCGAAGCTTCAGTACGGTTTATGCATGTGTAAGTGTATATGTCACCGGAAAATAATACGATCCGCAAGCTTATAAATTTCCTAGGAAACTTCCTTCTAGATTATATTAAGCTAGGTTAGGTTAGGTTATGTTAGGTTAGGTTAGGTTAGGTTAGTATATTTATAAACTTGCGGAAAAAATATTAGGAAATTTATAAACTTGCGGATCGTATTATTTTCCGGTGACATATATACTTGTAAATATCAGGAACTCTATAGATAGTTAGATCATTGTAGGGTGATATTGAAATAAAATAATAAAAAAATAATTGAACGAATGACCATATACAGCGGAATAATTTGTGATGAGCGAAATAACTAAAATGAGCGAATTACTGGATTGCGCTTGAGTTTACTGAATATTTTAGCCAAGCTAATATAGACTGTCTGGGCAAAGTTGTGGGTAGGTGAAGGATAAAGCGAAGCGAAGCTCCCTTTATCCTTCGTGTTAGGCTGAATATGTAAAAACAACAGAATGCAACTCTCGTTTTGTATATGTTATGGATCATGTAATTAATCGGTCACTGTGCCTAAAATGAGAGGGCAGTGTGATAACAACTATTACAATAATCAAATTGCCCGGGCATTTTATATAATGTCACCTATGTGGCAGAACAATGTTTCTTTTCATTGGTACTCTGCTGATCTATGATATTATTGTTGTTCTTACATTTTAAACCTAACACGAAGGATAAAGGGGGCTTCGCTTCGATCACCCCCTTTACCCTTCACCTAAGCTACCGCAGTGTTTTCCCTGATAGTATCAGTGTTATCAAATTGCCCGAAACCCACATGGCAATATTCATAATGTCTAGGCAAAGTGATAAGGAAGTTCAAATTATAATTATTCACTTTACCCAAAGTAGTTTGTGATTATTCATAATGCCCGGATTTATCCCTTGGTCCATGACATACATAATATGTTACTCGTATTAAGGTTGTTAAGTTGTTTTTCAGATTTCTAGTCGCGCAATTCAGTAGTTTTGTTTGTGGCGAAATTCAGTAATTTTGTCAGGCAAAAACAGTAATTTTGACCCAAATTAAATTAAATTAAATACTAACCATAATCGTCTTGAAGGTATTTTATATGAACCACGTATGAGCGCATGACTTAGATTTCAATTAAGTTGGTCTAAATTGCAAAGCTTAATTTGTTGCTCACCATACCTTTAGTTGTCTACAATGTTCGTCGGAGCGTTGAACTCTTTTTCGTCGAATGCAAAAAAACCGCGTTTTTTTTGCCTTGGTTTCATGTTTATTAAGTGACCCAGTTTCGAATGGTCTAGCGACCATAACGAGCTGTCATGCGACTATATGACGGCAAAGACAGGGTCTAACAAAACGGTTCTTAATTGGTTCATAGGGCCATAATTCTGCACTTTTACTTGGAAACCGACTTGTTAATGTAAGCAGAGAAAGTAATATAATACTCCCTACTGAATTTTAAATCTTAGTTAGGCCGAAAGGTTAAATTCGTTTCGTTTAAAATGCATTTTCTAATGATATCATCGTTAGTTTAAGATGAATTTTGCAACTTATCAACTTTCTTGTGCGATTATTAGGCCCAGAATCAAACTACCATCGCAAGGAACACTAAAGAAATCTTGGTTCGTCACTGGTTACTTCGACGTCTATGAAAAAAAAAACATCTCTTTCTCTATTCCTAAAGTATCACGTGATACGGGTATTCATTTTCTTTTTTCTGAACTTCTTTCCGTACTGATTTTTCTGTTCAATTTCACAGTTTTCCAGTACTTTTCTAGCTAGTTCTCGTGGCTAAGAATGGATTATCGGATTTTACCTTTTCATGTACCTATACAAAGAGGCAACCGATGCCATTAAAATGCAGAAGTATATGTGCTAGCTTCAACCCGCAGGGCCTTTGCGGGTTTGCGGGATGTGCGCGGGACATCACCCCTTCCGCGGTTTCCCTTTCCCCTATGGCCATCAATTCTGACATGGACTATAAGTAGGTATGTATGAAAATTTAGTTAATAAAAAATACGGTTCTAAATTCTTACCAAACAAACGAGGTAGTTCCGCAACATTTTCAAAAACAAAGTCCCGACACACACTCAAAAAAACTAACACAATAATCACGTCAACATACCGAATTTATAAGAAAAACTTTCAAATTGGCGCCAATTATCAAACGTGGAACTTTTTCTTTTATTTCTACTTTTTTATGAGAGGGCCTTGCTTGCTGTCTGTTCAGCCTGGTCCGGAAGACTGGTGCGTCTTGGCTTGGGCCACGGTGAGAGAACGGGATATCGTCATAGATCGAGTGAGAGCATACCACTTGGAGCTGTTACAACTTACAACAGGAATGTGAACTGAGAAGTATAGGAAATAATCACTATACAGATTCGATTCTTCTATTATTAACAAGGTATTTGTATTCCTTTTTTTGTCCGTAGTCTAGGGTTCACGCCAAATCGGCAAATATATAGATTTTAAAGTGCCTTTACATTATACGCCTCTAAGTGAAAAGGATGTAAATAAGAAAAGGAAAAATAATCACTAAGAGCTCCGTGGTCTTGGGGAGTTCACGCTTGCTTCTCACGCAGGATTTGCAGGTTCGAATCCCGGTGATAAATAATTTATCGAGAGGAAGCATTCATTTCTCCATAACTGCGGCGTTGGGCTATCCCAACGCCGCAGGGGACTAGTCCCCTGCCACGAAAAATGGAGTATTGATTAACTGGCTCAAAGTGGGCACAATTGTGCCTACATCACCCCGTATGGGAAAAAGCGTGACGCTATGTTGGGTGTTTTTTTTCTATATTTGGCATTCTACAAACATTGATTTCCCGAAGAGGCCTTTCCCCAGCAGTGGATCTATGTGGGCTGATTATAACGATGATGATCATGAATAAACCGTGGTGGGGTATCCACTAGCTCGGTACAGATACGCCGGCACGCGTGGCAAGGCCGCGCAGCACCGTTGTGTGACCCACAATGCTCACGCAAGTGGACGTATCATGCCAATACCTGCGCCCGCGCAGATTATAACAATTTATACTACGGCCACTTAGTAAAGTAAGTCGTCGTCAGTTAAAAGCTTATTCACTATTATTACCTCATGGGAGTAAGGTGCTTTTCTTCTGAACCCACATAGTTATTATGCTTAAGTAAACGTGGTGCTTTTTAAGTCACTCCACTATTACCTACGTACGTATCACGGATTATTACAATTATAGTACGTCTACTTAGTTAATACATTAGTTATTCATAGGAAAGGAGGTTATAATTAAAGTTAACTACCTAAACACAGCCTCAATCAGAGTCGTTTCATTTCCCACCACAGAGTAATAGACGATTAAGGTAAAAAATCAACATTTTTGAAGTTCTTTCTCTGCTGTTCGAAAGAAGTCTCAAGTTAAAAAATACGATATAACAATTTTGGGACCTTTTCCTGGATTTTGGAATAACAGAAACGCGATTGGAGGAATTTTGCTCGATAGAAATAATTATTGAAATGAGGTCTAAATTTACACTTTTTTGATTTTCTGACAAATTGGAATTGCACGCTGAATTCAAAAATATTTATTTAGATAGGTTTTGACAATACCTAAATTACCTATTATATAATTTTTCATAGCTATTTTAATTAATTTTGTATCAGTTTTTGACCGACTTTTTGTCATTTTTCTCCGATTCCGTCCCTCTCACACTGCGGGTCATTCCGCCTGGAGTAACGGGGACCTTTGCGAATTCTTCGCTGCTCCTACAGTATACACTCATTTTGTATGTACAGGTGACGTTTAATTAACTTTTGCGGAATGATAGTAACTTTTATTATGAACAACTTTCCCCTAGAAATCTATGGTCGCAAATGTTTTTTTAAGGTCTCCTATCAACTTATAATCAGTTGATCTGGTTCGATTAAAAAAAGTTTTGCGACCATATTTAATTTTGGAAAAATTGTTCATGGGTAGATACTCTCATTCCTCAAAATTTGGTCAGCTAATTAAATGTCACATTGTATATCCAATGGGCAGTACTTTAAAAGTATGACTGTAAATCCAGTTTTTGCTTGGCAAAAAAAATTGTTTTGCCTGAGTGAATTACTGACTAGCGACAGAAAATGTCCGAGAGTAGAAATCTAAAATCAGCAATTGAAAACGTTAATTCGAGTAAAATAAATTACAAAACGAGCATTGGATTTGGTTGTTCTTATAGGTTCAGCCTAACTCGAAGGATAAAGGAGGCTTCGCTTCGCCCTTTATCTTTCAGCTACCCTGACCCACCAACTCAAGCGATGGCTAAACCTTTCGGTAATATAGTCGCAGAAGTCAGTAATTTTGTCGCGCAATTCAGATTTTTTTTCGCTCATTTTCAAATACAAATACGTTTATTTTGCCAAAATAGATTACAATTGTGAAAACTTACTAATAGCATGTGTGGGTACTCGGATAAATTTTAATATAATTACTGCGATCTCCGCACTAGGCTAACCTGTATCGCGGAAACCGTCACAAATCGAGTGCCATGAACTTATAGATCGTAAGCGGAAAATTGAGAATTGTGTTGCATTGATTAATTTCATTACGTGCTAGAGTTAGTGTGTGTGAGGTATGACTTTAAATTAATTAATGTGTACTTTTAAACAAGTTTAAATATACAAAATAATTCTAAAATTGTAAAAAATAGTTTTCTATGTTGACAAAAGATTAACAATTTTAATAAAAAATATGTGGTTAAAAGCGCATCTGAAGTTCGTATAATTATTAATTATTCGTATTTATTTTATTAGTCATACATATTCGTTTATTTTAAAATATTTTCAGTTTCATCATAATTTAATCTAGTGAGGTATTTTCTTACTTTAATTTTTGTTTCTTTTATTGTAGACGTTTTGAGATCAAGTTTTTGGGTGATCTTATTGTAAATGTAGTGATGTAGATAATTGGAGTATTTCTGGGCAAATTATGTTTTAACGGGGCTGATACAAAGTCTAAAAACTCTTCTTGAGAGGAGCCATGGGTACTCTGGCGAAGAAAGTATTTTTTTTGTGTTGAATTTGCACTGATCTTTCAATGTATAGCTGTCGTACGCTTAGCAGTTTCAGTGATTGAAAGAGACGGTCGGTTGGGTAACGGCGATTTTTGCAGGTCATAACCTTAAGCACCGATCTCTGCGCCCTTTCAATTTCAATGAAAATCGTCTTGGCTGCTCCTCCCCATATAGGTAGACAGTAGCCCAAGAGGGACTCGCAAATAGCTTTGTAAATGGATTTGAGTAACGATATTTCTGCACTTTGCCTCAAAGCCTTCATAATGTGGATGGTTTTTCTTATTTTGCTTGACATCATGCTGATATGATTTTTAAAGGATAACGTTTCATCTAGCAAAATACCAAGATATTTTATGGTCTTAATACGCTGTATACGTGGGCATAAGCAGTCTTGTTGAATGCAACAGTTTTTATGTACTATAATATCCTTCGAGATAGGAGGAGCCGAGGCACGAGTTTTATGAAAAGCTATGTATTTAGTTTTATCAGCATTCAAAGTCAGGAGATTCCTTTTAAGCCAGTGTCCTAAGTTTGTCATACCATGTTCGGCTCTTTCCAAAACATTTTCCCACGAGCTGCCATTAAATATTATGGCAGTATCATCTGCGTAACAGAAGAGATCTGTATTCATGTTTTCATGGGAGGAGATGTCATTGAGATAAATCAAAAACAGTGATGGGCCTAGAATACTCCCTTGGGGGACGCCATAGCTGATAACTCTCTGTGAGCTTATTTGCTGGTCTATCCTAACACTCTGCCTTCTATGTGTGAGGTATGTTCGAAAACAATCATGAGCTGTACCTCGGATTCCCAGATGTTCAAGTTTTTGCAGCAGGATGTTGACCGAAACAGTGTCAAAAGCCTTTGCCAAGTCTAAAAACACTCCTATGCATGCTTTTCCGTCATCCAAAAAGTTGGTTACAAGGTTCGTGAGTGCTTCAACTGCATCTTCTGTAGATTTTTCTCGCTTGAATCCAAACTGTTTTTTATTTAGAAGATTATTTTTCTCGAGATAAGACATGTAGTGTTATGTTACTTACATGTCATTTTCCAGGATTTTCAGCTGGATACTTGCTGAGCTGTACAGCTTGTTATTTGGTATCACCTTTATTTTCATAGGACCCTGTAACGTTTTAAACCATAAGAACACATTAACAAATCATTTTCGCTTTGTATTTTCACACTATCAGCACTTCTAAATCGATAGCGAAGGTGTTTACCTTTGGTGACCTTGTATTTGGCTTTCTCCGAAACTCTGCAATCTCGGGCTTCGTGCGCGCTGGTGCGCTACCTTTTTATATTCATTGTTACTTCATTTACTTCATGGTTTTCTTGTTGTTTTCTGTATTACGAGCCTGAAACCAAAAAAATGACATCTGTTATGTTGTTGTTTATCTGGTTGTCATGGCAATGTCCATTCAAACTCGTTAGCGGTCTGATATGTTTGCTTCAATACTTTTACAAAAATACTTTTTCTCTCTTGGCCACTCACAAAAATTGCTTTTAATTTAAATAATTTTTAGAACTCTCCAAAAAGGGTATAAGAGCGGAACATTTCTGAAATTCTGGAGTCTCACGTCAGCTTCTGAGCGAGAAGAACCACCTAAAGGTCTTATCCCGGGGTCGCACTACCCCGGGATCCTGCGAGCCGTTCCTACAACGCGATCCTGTGAGCCGTTCCTACAACGCGATCCTGCGAGCCGTTCCTACAACGCGATCCTGCGAGCCGTTACTACAACGCGATCCTGCGAGCCGTTACTGCAACGCGATCCTGCGAGCCTCAACCCTGTTCAGCGCTGCGCTGAGTCTCCTCGAGACCTACCTGTTCTCGGCTACACCTGCATCCTGGTCATCACTCCATCGGCCTCCTACTCTCCGTGTCCTCCGCTTCCTTTTTTTATACTTAATCTGTATTTTATAAAAAACCTGTTCTCATTTCATCCATCCTCATCTTCGTATCATTTTTCTATAGTCATCTCTGTTAACTCTAATAAACTGTCACTACTAAATTTTATCCTGGTTGTTTTCTGTTAGGTTCTGGTTAGGTTCATATCGTTACACGACAGACATTAGCCTTTTGTTCACTAGTTTCTCGAGTATTTTAGAAAAACTAGTGAGCAACGAAATCGGCCGGTAGTTCGCCGGGATATTTCTGGGGCCACTTTTGTGTATGGGACATACCAATGCAACTTTCCAGCATTCAGGGAATTCTCCGAGCGATAAACTGAGGTTAAAAATATAGGTCAGCGGGGATAGAAGGTATGTTTAAAGCGCTTAATGAAACCATTACTGACATCATCAAGTCCTGGAGCGCTCTGGACCTTTAGGAGTTGGATAAGTGAGGAGACCTCGATTTCGTCTGTAGGATGCATGAAAAAGCAGGAAGATGGACTGCCATCAGCTGCACAGATTTTTGATGCTAAGGATTGTTTTATTTCTTTTGTGATTTGAAGGATATTGTTAGCCAGGGCTTGACGAACACCTGCAAAGTATTCATTACAAGAGTCTAATGAGCTACAGGTGTTATTTTTAATGTATTTTAGTTCTGATGCTGGGTTTATATTCTTATTATAATGGCATATATCTTTGATTGTTTTCCACAGTTGTTTCGGATTATTTCTATTTTATTCTAATTGATTTCTTTCAAATTGATGTTTCAGCTTGTGCAGTAGGTCAGTAAAGAAGTTTCTGTACCGTTTATAAGTGATTTGTAATTTTACGTCGTTTGGTAGTTTCCGTGCTTTCAAATGGAGAGCGTCGCGATGTCTTATACATTTCATAAGTCCCGGGGTTATCCATGGCTTCACATTATAATTGCTGCGGCTGACTTGAAATGACTGTTTATTTTGACTAATTACACTGTTTAATGTATCTAAGAACAAATCTGTGGCAGCCGACACACTTGTCGCTTCAGTGATAGGTGACCAGTCGACGTTTTTTAGTTGGCTCTCAATGGTATCAAAGTTCTATTTGGTGACTAAGCGCTTTTGTTTATCCGGCTTGATGGCGTTATGGATTCCCACTATTGTCATATTGTGGTCTGTTATTCTAGAGTTACAAACTATTCCCGTAGTGATGTGATGCGAACTGGTAAGAATGTGATCCAGACAAGATAAAAGTCGGGTTGGTTTGTCCACCGAAGGCACCAGGTCATGCTCAGCGGTTAGACAGAGGTACTCTGAGCATTCTGTTGGAGTGGTCGTATCAGGCATCGTATTGATGTTAAAATCGCCCGCAACAATCACACAATTTTTGTCTTTTATGTTTTCAAGGACCGTGTCTAAATCAGAGATGAAGGATTTTATACATGTGAACGAAGGTGATCTATAAATTCCTACTATTGTGAATTTGTGCGGCACCTCCATAATGATACAATTTGATTCGTTGAAATGTGGTTCGTACATGGACGCATTCCAGCAAAGTTTTACATACACAACTACTCCGCCAGCCTTGTTTATAAAGAAATTAGAGCGAAAATAGGTATACCCGTCAATTGAGCCAATTACAGTCCCTTTTTGTAGCCAGCACTCCGTTAAAATTATTATGTCAATGTCCATATTTCATCGTTCAAAAGATATGAAAAATTCGTCAAAGTTACGAGTTATGCTACGTATATTTAAAGCAAGAATTTTTATATTATGTTCATTAGTAATAATATTTTTACAAAGTTCTAAGGAATGAACAATATGAAATTCCCTGACTAAAGTTTCTTCTAGTTCCTTTTCTATGTCAAGGCCTATGGTAAACAAAAACTGCGAATTGTTCTAGCTTACCTGAGTTCCTGAAGTGTCCAGTGACGCTTAGTTTGTGTTTTATATAAACTTGGAAATTGTGATAGCTTAAATTTTGAGTGTCGTTATGTCGAGTTTGCCTATTTGCTAAAAGATGCTTTGTCTCTAGGAATGAGATGCGCTTATTAACAGTAAAAAATAATAAAGTGTAGGAAAAAGTAGGTGCTAGTAATATTATGCAAGGTAGATATAGATAGCATATTAAGATTATATCAGGGGTTTTTTTCGGTTTTGGCAGGGACATCACTGTAAAAAGAGTTAGGACTTGAATTTGTAGGGGTGTGGCATGCATTTTCCAACTTCTCGTCGTGATGTTCTGGTGAATCGGAGGATGTTGCCAAGTGCTTAGTGGGGGTGGGGCACTTAGGTCCCACTTTCTCGTCCAGGTCGTGGATGTTCTTGATAGGAATGGCTGGTTTCTTTTCTGCTTTTCGTAAGAGAATAGTTCCACCGCTGATCCAGACGAATTTGTAGTCGTAGACACTTGCCCGTTGCCTGGCTTCATGAAATAACTGCCTGTTTTTCCGGGTGAGCCGCTCATTAACAAAGATGTTCTTCGAAGTACCAGGTACAAATTCATTAGAGCTGACTTTGTTGAATTTTCTAATTTTAGCTGCTTTTAAAATTTCATCACGCTTCGATTTGCGCAACAGACGTACCACGATGGGGCGAGGTCCCTTAGGTTTAGAGTCAGTATTTTCGGAGGATTGTGTTTGTTTACGTGGTCCTGCGCGGTAAGTGTCGTCTACGTTAGTCTCCTTTAGTTCAATGCCTATCTTGCTGGAAACTACCGTGGCAATATGGTAAAGGCTTTCGTTTTCCACTTCCGGAATTCCCACAATCTCAATCTCATTCTTTACTAGCTGTTGGGCCTGCATGTCTATGATGGTTCGCATTTCGTTGACTGACAGCTGCAGATTATCCAAATCTTTTTTGTCTTGGTCCACCTTCTTTTCAACAGAACCCAAATGCACTAGCATTGACGAGATGGTCTCCAGGTTGTTTTTTACCTCGTTTAAATCGTTTCTCAGACCGCGTATCTTTTCCATCACTAGGCTAAGGCTTGGAGATTCTGAACCTTGTGGTTCTGATGTGGCTTTAGTTTTCGCTGGCCCCCGTTATGGTTCCACCTGCCGCTTTCTGATCCGAAGAGGCCATATCGAGAAAAACGCTCTGCTTGTCTCTCCGCTTGGTTTGCCGCTATGTTTGTGGCAGCTGTGCGGATGATTCACTGCTGCGGTTGGAGCTGTGAGATTGAGACAGAAGTATCCCGTATCTTCTGATGTAGGAGTGAGACAGCAGATCGCCAACGCTTGATCGCATAGTCTGAGTAATTGTCTTAAAACTCACTTTTAGGGCTTGATGTGGTGTGTTAGTCACTAGGTAACATCGAAAAAGAATGGTAATCACTGGTAGACCTCTTCTTTAGGTCAAAACTGTAATATACGCTATTTTTATCAATTAAACTAACTGAAGCAACAGTCAACACGTCCGGCTGTGCCGCTTACGACCAGAACCATTTAAGGACACTCCGCTGTTCATGGTGTATTTAAATTTACTTTAAGTTGTAGTTGTTGCAAATAGGACCTTTATAGAAATTGATACTGGTTGTTTATCTAGTTAAGCTTTTAGAATGTAACATTTATAATTTAAAACAAGATCTTTACTACAAAAATTTTTCACCTTCAACTCCAGTCTTTACCAGCAGCCTTATGGCGTAACTCTCTGAAGTTCATAGCGTGTGTCTCTGGTTCATCTCATGCTCATACAATTTCATCGATTGCGGGGTATCACCGAAGGCTTCTAGGCTTCATTCAATGAGCTTGGGTTCGGCCTCCATTATGATGCTACTTGCGTGATACCAATTTGACAGATGAAGCTGGTGCAAGGTGTCAAACGTAAAAGTCTATATGAAGTTCATAGCTCAGACGACTTACGCCATAAGGCTGCTGATCTCCGATAACAACGGACTTATTCAGTAGTCTGCTCATATTCTACAAAAAAAATAGTAGTGCTAAAATGTGCACTTTTGAAATATGGTACTGTCTGCTTGTTTGATGTGCTAATCTCCCCAACGGGTACATACATACATACATAAATAGCGTCACGCCTATTCCCATACGCGGATGGCAGAGGCACAATTGTGCCTAGTTTCAGCCAGTTATTCAATACTCAATTTTGCGTGACAGGGGGCTAGCCCATCACCGCATGGAGTAATGAAGGTTTCCTTACGATGTTTTTCCATCACCGTTAGAACGTCCGTAACTTAAGATAAATTAATTATCTCATTGGTACATGGTCAGGAATCGAACCTGCATCTCCTGTGTGAGAAGCAAGCGTGAAACCTATTGGACCACGGAGCGCAGTGACCCAACGGGTACGTACTTATTATATTAGATTTCCACCTGTCCCTGTCCCAATACCACTGTCTCTGGTAGGTAGCTCCCTTCACGGCCCTCCGACCTCTCGGCATGCCTGGACGAAGTCGGAGAAGGTAACATCGCACTAGCTATTTTATAATGGCTTAGGTTCAAACGATTACCAAAAAATTCAAAAATTCACTACCAATAAATTTTAAATGACTGCCAGAATTAGTAAATGATGCTCACCAAACTTCTTTTTATGTTTTTTGTACATAAGCTTATGTTTTAAGTATTTTAGTTGTTCAACCTAACACGAAGGATAAAGGGGGCTTCGCTTCGCCCACCCCCTTTACCCTTCACCTAAGCTACGGCAGTATTTTGCCCTGATATTTTCTGCAACTTATGGTGATCATTTAAATTATTCTCTTTTATATTTCGTGTACTAAGGCTGTTGTGCTCAACAGGGAGTCCCATCCTACATGGTCCCTGACCTGTAACCTTGCAACGGCCGGATCCAACTTGGTTCCTGCCCTGCACACTCCTTCATCCTGCTATCCCGTCTGGCCCTCGACACTTTGAGACCTGCCGCCGCGTTCTACACTCCACTTTGTCTGACTCCCTCCTGACGTGCCGTGAAGAGGCGAAGACACCAGGGATTGACCCTTTAAATAATTGCTAACCTTCGCGAGTCTAAATTGGGGCGCAAGTAGTCTGTGATTATTTCTTAGGTTAACATTACAGCTATCGCTAAGTTTGGAAAATGTTGTAAGGTTCTTGCGTACATACATTATATTTTCGACTATAAATTGACTAGCCGTCAGTTAGTATGTCACTTTCTTTAAAAAGCTCTCTTAAGGAGTCTGTGCGTTTTAAATTATAAATTGCTCGAATAGCTCTTTTCTGTAAAATAAAAAAAGTTTGAATATCCGCTGCTTTCCCCCACAACAAGATACTTTTTTATTTATTTATTTATTTATTTATTTATTTACAATAAGTACACAAAACAGAATACAGCCACTTGAGACAATAATACATATACTTATATATACTTTTTTTCTGGTGATATAAACCCCACATGCTAGATGGATGCATTTTGAAAACTTTCTTTGTAAGGGTTATTTCCAATTCAAAATTGTTTATTTTCTGTGAATACTAATATCTGTTTTTTTTTATTATTTTTTTATTTAGCCTGCATAGTGTCCCACTGCTGGGCAAAGGCCTCCCCTATCTCAGACCATTCCTCCCTGTGCTGTGCTGCCCCCTCCTAGTTCGGCAAAAACCTGTCCAGGTCGTCCCGCCATCGACGCCTCGGCCTGCCTCTATTTCGATGACCATCAGTGGGCACCCATTCGGTAGTCAGTTTGGCCCATTTTTAGGGGTGCATGCGGCACACGTGTCCGGCCCAGTCCCACTTCAGCCTAGCGGTCTTTGCGCCTACGTCAGCAATGCCAGTGATGGAGCGCAGTGTCGTATTTCTAACATGGCCGGCAGCCTGACACCGGATATACTTCGCTCCATCGCTCTATGGCAAACCTTGAGTTTGGACTTCTGGATCTCCGTCAGCGACCAAGTTTGAGCACCGTAGGTTAGGATGGGCAGGATACACATATCGAAGAGTTTTTGCTTCTGTGACAATGCCACAGGTGGTTCCATATTGTGAGGAAAAGGTAGCTGAATACTATGATACAGGTCATATTGTTTGTTAGACACTAGAGGTATTCTTAAAACGATATCATTTTATTATCTTTACAATAACATACAAGTCCTGAAATATTAATATGTTTATGTATATTTTCCAAATTCAAATCAATAGGATCGATGAAATCGAAATCGATGGAGACAAATTGTGGTAGTTTCTAACTAATTCATCATACAGTTGAATTGGAGTTATAACGGATTAGTGTAAAATATTACTATCACTTAATGCTACACTATTAACTAAATCTTCAATTTCAAAGTATAAAGTAAGGAGAGAACTATCTAATGTTCTGATAATCTCATTTATCGCTGCTTTATATAGCAGTACATTTGTGACAATCTTAATGTTACTTACATAGTTAGTTAACTTATTTAACGAGATTTGTAACATAGCTTCATTCAAAGTTACTTTATTCATTACATTGTCATAATGCTGTATTGTAGAATTCATTACCAAAATATTTTGCTTTACAATACATGCAATTTTGCTCTGGTAATTTTTTATGTTAATACATAAAAATCGGTACAATGAAGCTATTAATATAGCTTCATTGTACCGAATTGCGTCGTCTTCATCTAAAGTTCCAATTATGTGTTTAAAAACTATGCCTACTCCACTATTCAAAGATCTGCTTGGTTTACCAAGCAGATCTTTGAATGCGACCCGACGTCAAATGGGAAATCGACTTAAAGTCTCGGATCGTGTCATGAAAACATAAGGTAAGTGGTACTAGGACGTTATGGCATTCGGAGTTGTCTAAAACATCACGACACAGGAAACGGGAGGTACCGAAAATTTAATTTAAGTTATCGATGTGAGGTTTTTATGAATGAAACGTCCTTGGGTATAACAAAGTCGAGGCCGCCATCTTGCACCGTCGTTGTACCAATATGATTAAAGTATATTCCTGGTACTCCGTCGATAGGTTGGACGATCTGTTGATACTCTCAATGGCTTTCTGTCTAGATAACTGTAAACGATGTTGCAAAATTTTTAGATATTCAGGGTAAGTGGTATCAGGAGTTAAATTATATGTAGAATCTGGGAAGAACGGTTTGTTTCCGAATAGAAGTTCATGAGGAGTGAAATTTGTTGTACAGTGTGTATTAGTGTTGTAAGCCAGTATGGCTGTATACACGTAATTGGGCCAATTGTCTTAATTGCTATTGACGAAAGGCTTTAGGTATTCCTTTAACGTGGAATGACTGCGTTTTAAGGCTCCTAAGATAAGGATAAGATGATGACCATAGCTACTGGATTTTGAGAAACTGGCAGGTCTTTTTAAAGAATTGTGCCGTGAAATTTGTCCCTTGATCGGTAAGAATCATTCGGAGTATCCCGAAGAGAGATATGAAATGCACAAGGCAGTCAGTGGTTTCTTCAGATATCACTGTACGTAGTGGGTATGCAGCTGAAAATTTCATAAGGTCGTCTTGAATAGTCATTATATGCTGTAATTTTGCAGAACCAGATTCTGGTAAAGGTCCTACAATATGAAGTGATATTCTTTGGAAGGTTGCAGTGGATGTAGAAGTCAGTTGCACGGGAGCTCTGTTAGTTTTCCTCAGGGCTTTATTTTCCTGGCATTGGCTACATTGCTTGATATAGATTTCAATATCTTTCCTCATTTCTTTCCAATAGTATCTTCCTTGAATTCTTTTCAGCATTCGGACTGATCCTAGTTGACCGGCACTGGTAATATTATGGTTGTCAAACAGGATCATTTTGATTTCGCTTGGTGTAGGATAAATAATATTGTTGTGATATATGTTTATAGTGACGTTTGTTTTGTCAAAAAGAAATTAGCATGTTATAGATTTTGACGATATATTGCAAGAGCCTTATATCGTCAAAATCTATAACATGCTAATTTTAAGCTTATATTTATGATATGCTTAATTTCCAAAAGGAAAGGATCTTTGAAATTGGAAATCGCGATGGAATCAGGGTTTTCATGGATGATGCTGTTTCGAACTCTTTTGAGAGTGTAATAGATGTCTGGATAAGAGGATTAGTCAAAATGATGGACTTTTATGAATAATAAATAGTACGTTTTATTTCCATATTCTATTTTAAGGTATGAATGGAGCTCTCTTTCATTATTCAGGATGATTTGGTCTTGGATATTGCCAAAAATTTCTTCAATATACGGATTAGACTTATCCAAATCAAGGAAAGTTGGAATGAGCAATATTTTTACTGGACTTTTTAAGATTGTTCAATTATTTGTGTATTGCCTGGCTTATTTTTGTCTAGAATGGTTTGTAAGAAGTCTGAGTAATTGCTGTCATTCAGATATATTTCAGGTATGCGAGATTCAGTAGGCGTAGGAATATCTAGAGTTTCGAAGTGAAGGTTGAGGTCTGAACCTCGAGGACTAAGATCGAAAGGACCTAGATCGATAAGATCAGAGTGTGGTGATGGTTGTTGATTTGGACTTGAAGGATTTGGTATTGTAATGGGGTTAGAACTGGGATTTATTACATCCCTACAGCCATCGTAAGGTTTTATGAATTTGATTAATACATTTAATTCGATTTCCATGGTTGATGACGTTGATGATGTTTTCGATTTAGATCCTTTTGGTGTCTTGGTGTCTGCGGAATTTCAATTTCAGCTAGAGAATTGTCTCTTTAATTAATCTCTCTCTCTCTCAAGAATCTAAAGTAAAGTAAGAGTAATTTTATTTCCTTAGAACTTTGATCCATGTCCTGCTAAAGGAATTTCTTATAGCTAAGTACTAATAAAAACAAAACAGGTCTTCACTTTGCTTAGATTACGTCTAGACGCGTAGGCCTAGTGCGGTAGGCAAGTTCGTTATGCGTTAAGAACATTTATCACAGCAGGTTTACACTTGAGAAATTGTCTTATTAGAGTTATAAATAGAATTGTCACTCACAGTATCAGCAGGAACATGGTAAAACTCTTTATTGGGGTTTTAGTGGAGTTATCACGGGTTGTTTTGCTGGGGTTTTCACTGGAGCTTTAACACAAGTTGTCACAGGAGCTTTCCTCTTGATTTTCACGAGAGATTTTGCTGAAGTTTTTACAAGGGTTATCAGGACATTGTTTTCACAGTGACGATTGAATAAACGCTTTATCTATCTATCTGATTGAATGATATTAACGTAATTGACAGGACTAAGAGTGGAAAAGCCTTTTCCAAGTAGTGGAAAACACTACAGGCTATATTAAAAAAAATGTACGTAGTTTGGCCGCATTTAGAAATTGTAAGATTTTTAATAAAAAGGATCGAGAACCTCTGTATCGTTGCGGTACGGGGTGCTGGCTCCCAAGCGAGAGGTTCCGGCTTCGAATGCCAGATGGTGAGGGAAAAAACGTCTTGGATGTTTACATGTTTGTGACGTTGCTGTTTCTGGTTCCCACGAATAGATTAAAATGCAATAACATTTTATTTCATAAAAATCTTATGTGCTACACATATATATACACCAGGAACCAAATGTGAGTACCTATGGTTTGTCTGTGGCCCACTTCATATTAATATTATCCTAAAACATTCGGTATACAAAGCTAAACAGGAACTATTATTGTTGAGTTGACTTAGAAATGGTTGAATATAATTTATGATGACATGAGTAATAAATAAATACAATACAATACAATACAATATAGGGATATGGGTAAGTAGCTAAGTAGGAACATTTAATTTTGATGTTTTTATAATAAAAATAATAATACATAGATGATTTAGGTATGCAGTTAGGTACTTTGGGTACTATTTAGACTGTATGTAATGTATTTCTATTCTTCTCAAGCCAAATTTTAGATGGCATTTCATTCATTTATCTAGGAATCTGTCTTTTTAGCATTCTACCACCGAAATACCTAGTTATTTAACTTTGTAGTTTCAATTACAGTTGTAGATTTTGTATTGAGGCCGTACTATTTGGGTATTTTATAAATGGCCATATTTTATAAACTGCCATGGTTGCTTTTGGCTACAGCGTGTTTATATTTTAACGAATCCGGAAGGATCTTGCATATCTTAAATAGCTTTCTGTAATCATTTTTTAATTTGGCTTTAGTTTTTTTGTTTACCATTAGTAGGATTTAGTTTAGTTTTGAAAGTCATACCATAGTACTCAATACCATAACTGTTAATAGAATCAACCAATAAAAGATTAGTAGTTTGTGTGACTGATACAGAATGGCATTAAAACTCGGGTGTGGGTTTATGAAACGAGCTGAAGGCGAGTTTCATAATAATACGTGAGAGATCATTGCTCTGCACTTGTTTAGCTTGTTCAGTAGTACCAACTTCACAGACAAACTAGGGGCGGCATGCGGGTGGGCGGCGGCATTCGAAATTTGAATGTCATAATATGTCGAAATATTTATACATTATAGTCATAATGTATCTATCAATATTCAGATAAGAAATGAGTTTTTACCCAGTAGTATATCATTATGCTGGTCATAACGTGCGGTTTTTGGAGGCAGTAAAGAGGGTTTATGATACGTGTGTAGATAAAATAGTTTTTAACATAAATTTAGGAACTATATAGCTAAATTGATTAAAAAAATATACGAAGATTGCTAACAATGTATTAAAAATGTTTTATCCAACCCATATGTTCATTGATACACACGCCGAGGGATTTTACTTGTGGTACTTTTTAATAGTATGACAATTGCAGTTTGAAAAATTATTACCTATGGATACAAGAGAAGTCATGTGTAACCAATCTGCATGTCATCTTAGGGCTAGATGAATAAGGAGATTGAATAACAAGTAGGTTCGTTTTATCTGAATTGATTACAATACGTACCATTGTCATGCACCCAGCGAGTGATATACTGTTGATATCCTCCTGCACGAGACGCGAGACCACGAAACAATGTAGTTTTATTTTTATGTTTATGAATATTGATTTTTTATCTTCTAAACATAACGTTATGATTAGAAATCAGAGCATTCCCAGCAACTGGCAACAACAACATAATAAACAAAAGGGATTTCCCAAATGTCAACGACACAGACCTACAGCGAAGTTATAATTTTCCTTATTATGATCGCACTGTTGGGTGATTCAACTATCTATTCCCTTTGCCGTTAATACGATGTGTATTCTTTAATGCCCATCTTTAAAGAATTATTCCTTATAAAGGTAACCCTTTCCAAATTCAAAATTATGAACACATCCCTTTCCTTCCATAATGTCAAAGGAAACTAAGAGAATAAAACGAATAGATGTTTTTTACCTAAAACGAGTCATTTCATGGGATCTAAAGTTCTTGCGTCAAAATTCTAACTAACCACAATTGTAATGTTTAAAATTCAAGAAATAATCAGTGGTTTTCAAAAACAAATAAAACACTCGCATTTTCTGTTCTGTTCTGTCTCAGCAACCGACGTAATAGCCATGTTGCAGTGTGAGCTGTTATGAACCAATATATAGGTAGATAATATAGATTTGTCCAAAATCTCAACCACTACGAATCGAGTTGCTAATTTTGCCGATACCGAAGAGCCTTAGGTTAGCCATACTGTTAATTTGTCAAGTGCCTCCAAAAATGGGCAAAGGCAATATCTGGTAACCAGATTCAGATACAATTCCCCATTTTCAAAAATAGGAAAGAAGGTACCACAACCTCGTTGCAATAAGAAATACGTAAATTTTAGACAAACTATATCCATCGCATAAGTTCTATTCAAAGTTGGTGTACACGGATCACTACTAGAATGGTTTTCATCCTACCTTGCAAAGCGACCACAACTGGTAGTTGTAAACGGCCATGAAACGCAGGTCTACCGAGTCCGGAGTACCCCAGGGATTGCACCTCGGGCCGGTTCTCGTTCTCATCTTCATCAATGACATCACGTCACATATGCACAATTGCAAGTGCTCTCTCTTCGCCGACGATCTCAAGCTATACAGAGTGGTAAATAACAGCAATGACACCGCTATGATGCAAAGTGACCTCGACCGACTGGTGCAATGGTGTATCAACAATAGTCTCAATGTCAAAAAATACTTCCACATAAAATACACCCGGAAACACAAACCTGTCATGTCAGCCTACTCGATCAATGGTAATCGTCTGCAAGAGGTAAAGGAAATACGTGACCTGGGAGTTCTTATGGACAGCCAATTGACTTTTGTCCCTCATGTCAACGCGATTTCAAATAAAAGCCGCAAAGATGCTTGACTTTATTAGACGTAACACAGCGGGATTTAAAAGAATCAGCACCAAGATTCTTTTGTACAACTCCATAGTACGAAGCCATTTAGAATTTGCAAGCGCAGCCTGGAATCCCACGTACTGTGTCTACGCATTGAACGTTTGCAGCTTACATTCACCAGGGCCCTCGCTTACAATGCACGGGGGATCTCCCCCTACGATCAGCGCCTTGCCTTCTTTGAGATGCTGTACAGTCGCCGGAAAGCCCATGACATGATCTTCTTGTACAAAGTAGTAAATGGTCCGATGGATTGCAGTGATCTTCTTGGAGTGGTACAGTTTTCCGTCCCATTTAACAAACCACGAAACCCAATCACCAAAACGTTTGACTTACCTTGATGCAGGACTAACTTGGGCCAACACTCGCACCTATCACGAATGTTTCATTTATATAATGTGCTGTGCGATATTCAAAACGATATAGATATTTTCCACGACACGCTCAGTAACTTCAAAACAAAAATTCTTAATATTTAACTAATTAAAGTCCTATTAAATTAATTTTCTCCTTAGTTAGGTACTTATACTTATTATTAGCAATTTATTAATTACATATGTTATAAATTTTAAAGCTTTAGTTGCTATGTTAATGCTGTTGCGTGATTAAACTGTAAATGATGTGCATGTCTATAAAAGGAATATGTATCAGTATTTGTCATTGTTTAGATCGTTGTGTGTAAAAATATGTATTCTGTTGATGTGCCTACTAATAAATAAATATCATAAGCTCTCTATGATTGTTAATTTATAGTTATATTTAAAATGTAACTTCTAATAGATACGGCAATTAGCGAAGCGGCCAATTTGCATGGGTATACTATGCTTAGTATTGCTATATATTAAGTAATTAAGCGCCTTCAGGACCAGTTTTTTATGTCCCTGATTGGGCTATGTCAATACAATATTTTGATAACATGGAGCTGATCTGATGATGGAGCCGGAAGGTGTCTACAAGAACTCTGTAATTAAACGACGCAACCCTATCGAGTTTCGGCGCATTTGATTCGTCTTGACATGTCCTTTAGTCCTTCACAATATGTTCATCACAAGGAGCTCCATATCATTAAAATCAGCTGATCTGATAATGGAGCCAGAAGGAGGCCATGGGAACTCTGTAACAGAGTTTAAGCCAGAATTTGATTCGTCCTGACTAGTTCATACTCTGGTCCTAGATTAGTTTTTTGCAAAGTGATGTCTTCAGAGTTTCGTTAATCCCTCACAGCATTGTGGTGGCACGAAATACCAATTTTCCTAATTATCACCCTATTTCATTATGTGATGTCTCTAACAATTGCTCTTCATAGTCCTTTAGGGGAATGTCAATTAAAGCACTTTATAGACCAATATATATTGTTTATTTTTGGAATCCACTTAGTTCAACTTAGGTACACATATTCGTACACGATATTCACAGTCAGGTCATAAGTTCTGTCACACAATAAAAACTTTTAAATTTAGAACGCTGGCCACAAAAAAGTTTATTGAATTCGAATTTCGAATTTTTCATGAAAATAAAAATGTGTACTTTTTAGAATTTTCCTCATTTTTAAATATGGAGTGGACACTTAAAGAAGACCGTGTCGCAGTTATTGCGTTGCATCGTTGCAGTTACGCGCCAATTCAGATTTTCGACTTACTGAAAAATTTGAATATAACCAAAAGATTCGTTTATCGTACTATAAAACGATACAATGAAGACTCTAGTGTAGACGACAGGTCAAGAAGTGGTCGCCCTCGCTCTGTTAGGACTCCAGCAGTGATAAAAGCTGTGAAGGCGCGAATTCAAAGAAATCCCATACGTAAGCAGAAACTGTTGGCCCTTCAGATGGGGTTAAGCAGGACCACGGTGAAAAGGGTGTTAAATGAAGACTTAGGGCTTATGGCATATCGAAGAAAAACAGGACATCGTTTGGACGCTCGTTTAATGGACCTGAGACTGAAGAGATGCCTCGCTTTGTTGAAGCGGTACGCGGGAAAAAAGCATCGGTAAATTCTTTTTTCGGATGAAAAAATTTTTACAGTGGAAGAGAGCTACAACAAACAAAATTATAAGGTGTATGCACACAGCAGTGAAGAAGCGAGCAACCGTATTCCGCGTGTCCAACGAGGTCATTTTCCATCCTCGCTCATAGTTTGGTTGGGAGTCTCTTATTGGGGCTTAACTGAGGTACATTTTTGTGAGAAAGGCGTAAAAACGAATGCAGTTGTGTATCAAAATACAGTCCTCAAGAACCTTGTGGAACCTGTTTCTCATACCATGTTTAATAACAGGCACTGGGTATTCCAACAAGATTCTGCGCCAGCTCATAGAGCGAAAAGCACACAAGACTGGCTGGCGGCGCGTGAAATCGACTTCATCCGGCACGAAGACTGGCCCTCCTCCTGTCCAGATTTGAGTCCGTTAGATTACAAGATATGGCAACATTTGGAGGAAAAGGCCTGCTCAAAGGCTCATCCTTTGGAGTCACTCAAGGCATCATTGATTATGGCAGCCGCCGATATTGACATGGACCTCGTTCGTGCTGCGATAGACGAATGGCCGCGCAGAATAAAGGCCTGTATTCAAAATCGCGGGGGTCGTTTTGAATAAACTTTATTACCATAAGAATCTATGTTTTATTAAGTTCATTTTGCTATATAAATGTTTACATAAATAATAAACATGTCTAAATTATTTCATATTGCACATGTGACAGAACTTATGACCTGACTATGTATATATTTGTAAACACGGTTACTCTGTTCGCGTACACGGAACGACTGACTCGTGGAGCGGTTATGCTTACATATCAGAACTGTTACCCATACACTCATCCCCTTTTTTAAATGTTATATAATTAAATAATTTTTATTTTATTTTATTGTATTGGGAAAACAAACTGTTTTAGACACTATTAATAAACTTATATAATAACTTACAACCATTATTGTGTTCTCGCATGTAGAAGCTAAAAAAAAACTGCTTGTTTGCGGTTAAACAGACAAAAATTAAAAATATAGTTCTGTCTAGATAACAACATTGTACATAAAGAATGTATAACTTATAATTGACAAGATTTATAAATTTAATCATATTAATTAACAGGAAATTATAGGTACAAAAAGACAGAACTGTAAGTTATAGGAAAAAACATAATGCACAAAAAAATATTAGATACAAATAATATTACCTAATAACAACTTAATTGGTTTAAGATGCTACAACATTACTCACTAGATTTTTGTTGGCAGTACCTACATCAAATATTCTAGCCAAATGCAAGCACCTACTCTCGACCCACAGTACAACGTTGTTGCTGACTAAGTTCCTGTGACACCAATACACGATACAATAACAATTGAGTTTCTAGAATGAAATAGGTACCTATCTGCATTTATTTTATTACTTCTGCCAATCTTGTTACACCTTTGTTATAATAACAACTGGAATACAAACTGGGGTGATGAGAATGAAACGGTTAGACTCCCTATCTTGAATAAAAGGAGAGTTTACAAGATTTACAAGATTTATTTAAGGGAAAACAGAGCAAGGTCGTGGGCGTGAACTCGTGAGACGGACTTTGCGCGTTTAGGCTGTGACTCCCCTGATAAGGTCCGGTAGCAGGAACGGCAGCACACAATGGCCTATAGAGGGCCGCGAGGAGTCCTGTTCAGCAGAGAGGTTTCAGGTCCAGTTGTGTGAGCAGGAGGGTATGTAGGCGGGTGTACAGGTGGAACCTGCGGAGGACACAGCGTGAGGAGCGGAAAAGAATACAGGATCCAGGGTTGTCTGCAATGCTCCGACCGACTCGCCGAGGTGGGAGAGCCGTATAGGAACCTAGCTATCGGAGGCATTTCAGACAGAGTTGTAGCAGTAGGGATAGAGGCACACGAGAATTTTACTAAATTATATACACAGAAAAATAGTAAGGACTACGAGCCATACAAATATTTACATACCCAAGCGTGGGGGTCAGCAATCAATTACGGCACATCAAGTAAATGCCTTCTATGTACACAACACAAGTTATATACAAAATTATGTATATTAACAATTATGAGGGACTAGCCCATCGCTGCAACTATGGCATAATTGAGGCGGTAAAAATAAGCTGACGTAGAAGATACGTTTTAGCTATTCAGAGCTCAAAGAAAGAATGCGTCAAAAACAATCGAAGAGCTAACAGAAGAAATTCCAGGTTTGAATTCTGAACCTTTGCTTTTCAGAAAGTTAGCCAGCCAGTAAGCTTGTCAAATGAAATAAAAAGAAAGTTTTACTAAAATCTGTATGCTTAAGTATGACCTTATAGTTAGTAAGTTGAACTTAATTTTAAGCAAACCATGTTACAATACCCCCCTGTTTAGGATAGGATTTTTCCTATGTAAAATCCGCTGAGACTCTACTAAGTCCTAAAAACTACCAGTCAGGCTCTGCACATTCATCACACATTCACAATACTATCAGACATCAGCATCACACAAGGTTCACACTAGAGTCTACACAAATATAGAAAGTGTAGACTCAAAATTCCATACAGGGTGACATATTAGTCAGCATAGTCACCCAAACCTAACTGAAAGAGATGACAAAGAATAGAACTACTGAGAAAAAATAAATATAAGGTAGGTATGTCGAATTACGCCTACTTAAGGTTGAAACTAAATTTATCTTATAATTACTTAAAAGAGAAAAAAAACAGTGTACGTAGGCAAAGGATTGTTTAATAATGAATGAAAAAAACATTTAAAAATAATGCTGTTTACAGCAAACAGACAAATAATAACAAAATTTCAACACGGTGGTTTTGGCGGAATTAAACTTTATGTTTTATTACGCCTACAATGATTTTCTTACCACAACTTTCTAATCGAGTTTTATAGTTTTTTTTATTAATTAGGAACATAATCAGTCTTTAAAGTACTATCACAATCATCAGTTCTTTTAATGTTTAGACTTTTTTTTTCAAATCTAGGACTCAATAAAAATAATCTTCAATTACTAAGAAAATAACATAAACTATTATATATTTCAAATGGCACATAGTTTTAACTTAATAAACTTGTCCCTAGAGAAGTAATTATAACAAAAATAAAAAAATTAAACAAAAACAACCTTAGGCGTTATTTAACCCAGTTGGGGTAGTAACGCCTACTTAGGTAAAGCAAACTATTCTACGGGGCATTTCACGGTTCGCAAATATAAACCACCCCCGATGTATAAAATTCGAATAAAAATCGCATTATATTGTAGTTTTCTAAAAATCAACGAAGTTCGTCATCATAATATGGGTTCGGAACAGTATAATAATACTTAAATCACAATTCTTATTCACAGCCTCCAGGACATCTAAATATTTCTGCGTCACTTTTTGTCAAACCTACACATTCTTCATGATACCATTTATTACAATAAGCACATGGTCTCATATCAGCAATACGATTCTCATAACAAGCGTAGCAATTCCAGTTATCAGCACAACTTTTGTTTTCTTTGCCCTGTTTTTCGCTCATTTTTGTTTTATACTTTTCTGTTTTGGTATGATCGTTTTTGTCTATTTTATTTTTTTCTCCAAGCTCCATCTTTTCTGCATTTCCAGTTTTGGGTTTAGTATCTTCTTTTTTTATTGTCTCTTCCGTGTCGTCATTTTTGGTTATTTTTTCAGTTTTGGTTATAGCTTCTACTTTCTTAATTGTCGGTTTTGTGTCGTCCTTTTTTGTTGTTTTGGTTTTAGCATATCCTTTCTTTAATGTCTCTATCGTGTTCTTGTCGTCACTTTTGATTTTATTTTTTTCAAGTTTGGTTTTAACGTCTCCTTTCCTTTTTATCGCTTTCGTATGTTTTCCTTTAGTTGAATTTCCTGTTTTATTTTTAACATTTCCCTTCTTTTTTGTTTCTTTAATGTCGTTGAATAAATCTTTTGTTATTCTTTGGCCTTTGTAATTCAAAGCCTTTCGGCGCGGTTTCTTTTTTGTAACTGCATAATTAGGTGTGGGCATAAATAGTTGAAACGCGGATTTTTGAGATAATTGAGCCAACGGTACATCATCTTCATCATCGTCATTGTCTATTTCAGAATCCGTTCCAGATGAATAAATGCGTGAATATGTCTGGGTGTAGGGTCTTGTAATAAATCTAGTCATAACTTCAGAAACATCTTCATCATCAGAAGAATCTTCATCTGTAGACGAGTAATCGAGACTTGTCGTAGGTTGTAAGCCACTTGTAGAGGGACCATCAACAAGTGGACGCGGTGGAGTGACTTCTGAAGCTGATGGATGAACATTCCAGAGACATTTCAATTCTCCACTGTCGGCTATAATTTGAGACGAGACTATAGATTCATTCATATTTTTGTTTTGAGAGGCCTGTAGTTCCGGTAGCAGAGAAGCATCTTCATCTGTAGATAAGCAATCGAGACTTTTCGTAGATTGCAAGTCATTTGTAGAAGGGCCCACTAGAGCATCGGCTTCATCGTATGAAGATGAGCTATAACAGACTAGTCTCTTTACAGGTTGCATTGAAGAAGGGCCCTCAACAAGTGAGCGTGGTGGAGTAACTTCTGAAGCTGATGGATGAACATTCCAGAGACATTGCAATTCTTCACTGTCGGCTATAATTTGAGACGAGACTATAGATTCATTCATATTTTTGTTTTGAGAGGCCTGTAGTTCCGGTAGCAGAGAAGCATCTTCATCTGTAGATAAGCAATCGAGACTTTTCGTAGATTGCAAGTCATTTGTAGAAGGGCCCACTAGAGCATCGGCTTCATCGTATGAAGATGAGCTATAACAGACTAGTCTCTTTACAGGTTGCATTGAAGAAGGGCCCTCAACAAGTGAGCGTGGTGGAGTAACTTCTGAAGCTGATGGATGAACATTCCAGAGACATTGCAATTCTTCACTGTCGGCTATAATTTGAGACGAAACGCGAGATTCCTTCGTATTTTTGTTTTGAGGGGCCTGTAGTTCCAGTAACAGAGAATCATCTTCATCTGTAAATGAGCTATCAAGACTTGTTGTAGATTGCAAGTCATTGGTAGAAGGACCCACATCAAATGAACGCTGTGGAGTTACTTCTGGAGCTGATGAATGAATATTCAAGAAACATTGCAACTCTTCACTGTCGTTTATAATTGGAGATGAGACGCTAGATTCATTCGTATCTTCATTTTGAGGTGCCTGTTTTTCCGTTAAAAGAGAGGGTGCAAAAGCGGTGTCAGGCAAAATATCTGGATTGAAGGGATATAGTCCTGTTGCTCGGAAACCGCTTGTGATGTTAGCATGAGACATGCATTTAGACCAAATTTTTGACAAAATCTTGTTGAACTCCGGTCGAGTCAATTTTTGAGCATGGGTTTCATAGAAATGCTTCATCACTTCTTGATCCCAGTAACTCTCGAAAGGTTTGTAGCAAGCCTTGTTAAGCGGCTGCAACTCATGGGTGGTGTTTGAGGGTAGGCAGTATAGCGTAATACCAAGCAAGTCGGCTTCTTCAGCAATCCTATAGTCTAAATGGCATTTTGCCCCATCAAATATTAAAAGAGAATTGCCTGCAGTTTTGTGTTTCGCAAAATGTCTCAGAAAGTCTATGAATAACTCCGAAGTCATACTACCCTTCGGAGCCATTCTTACGGTTGAACCTGGAGGAAGATTGTTCACAAACTCAGGCTTCCTTCGAACACCTTTAAATATTATCATTGGAGGTATGGGAATCCCCGTCGCACTTGCACAACCAACGATGGTGATGTTCTCACCATGTTCTGAAGCTTGGATGTGCACTCTTTTTGCTCCTTTCTGAGCTATTACTGTTGGTTGTTTGTGCATGGTCAAGCGACAGCCCTTTTCGTCCATATTATACAGCCTTTCGGGATTGTAGTGGATACCGAGTTCGTCATATAGTTTTTAAATTTCTTTGAAATGATGTGAAACGATTGCTTTATTAAGTTTTTGGCCTCTCGCTTGATTCATGAACTGGGCTTTTCGTTTTGCAACAACTCGATTCCTTTTCAAAAATAGCTTAAGCCAGTCACGCCCGGCAAGGCATGACTGCTTATTAAAAGTGTTCGGAATTTGATATCTCTCGCAAAACATGAATGCTTGTTTGCGAATCATTTTTGCCGTCAGTGGGATCCCCAAATCCGCGAATCTAATAAGCCTTTTTACGAAATCTTGCTCTCGTTCTTTGCTTAAAACTGATTTTCTGCCTAACTCTAGTTTGGACTTCCCACTTTTTAGTCTCGCAACGTTCTTCTTGGGATATTGTACGAATCAGCTGCTTTGTAAGAGGACAATCTGCCTGTTTGAACAGCTGTCACCGCTTCTTCCAAGTCACTTTGTGTCCATGAGTTGCGCTTTTTCTTCAAAGTCGACATTTTTACCTAAAAACGATATTCTATTTTAGTTTGGCTATAGCTATCAACTTTCCAAAATGGACAAGTTATTAATTAGGTGAATGTTCCAGTCCCAATTCCAAACCAAACACCTTTATTTGACCATTTATGCAAAAAGGTAATAATTATTTAACACATCCGCCTTAATTAGCTTTGTTTGATTGATTGTTTTACCACATCTTAGTTTCCAGAATCTACCAATAAAAGGTATGCTAAAAAGTCAAAGCTAAAAATAAAAATACATATTTAGTCATTGTTTGGAAGTAAAATTCGGCTATTCCTTTTAAATCATATACTCACTGAAGTACAAAATACGATTAAATTTGTACTAAGCTGGTTTGGGATTGGTACGTCAACTATTTTTGTCAAAATTAAGGTACCTACTTATGTAAACCAAAAACCATAAACACGTTTATTGAAATAGAAGTTAGAAACGCCTTCATGGTGGTTATATACGCCTAGGGTAGTATTTGGTATGGGCAATACCGCCTAGGCGCAATTACCCTCCTTGATATATTCCAACATTACTTCAAATAAAATCAAATACCGATCGCATAAAGTTAGTACACAAGCTGGTTACGGACGAGAAAATAGTTATCTTAACGAGTAAGCATTACGTTTCGTACCTAACTCACCCCAATAATGAATAAATACTGCGAATATCCTGCTTTGTATTAGTAAAAACGCCACAGCGACCACTCCCGCCGAAACTCAGTTCGCTACTAAGCTCGCGGGGTGGGGGACGCCGCTTGCGATATCCGGGAGTGTCCGGGACTGCGGTGGCACCTGTTAACCTTAGTATGTAGGTATCGAGCGTCATTTTGGCGATGGCTTAAATAGGATTTCTTGACTATAGGCGTAATTATCGTCTAGGCGTAATTCGACAGACCTACCTTATACACGTATAGAGTGAGCCACAGTAGCTTAGCTACTACTGTCATCTCAACATCAATGACGTAGGGTTAGCATCCCACGCCAGTGACAGCAACACTGCGACCTGGTAGAGGACGAGAGGAGTGTGCTAGTAGAACTCCACCAACCGGAAGGGGTTGGCAAAATTAAATAGTTATATATAATACTCAATAGACCAAGTAGAATAAACATTCTAGAGTAGTTAGCTAGTTAGGCAAGTACTCAGCGGGTTCTAGAGAAAAGTAGGGTATGATATGGCGCCTTTGTAGATAGTTATACAGCTCTTTATAGTTATACATATACGACACCTGATTGCAAAGTTTAAAGAGGAACATAGAAATAATTAGCGAGTCCTTATTTACAACAGAGAAACGTTGAAAAAGTTACGTTACCGAAGTTCTTATTTGTAAGAGGGAAGAAAATCAAAAGTCGAAAACTCGAAAAGGTTATCCAAAGAGGTCAATTTAGACACTTGAGAGATTGTCTTTTTTAGAGGGTTTTGAACGAGTTCTTAGGTGGGCGCCAGTGAAAGGGTTAGGGGCGTTATTATTCTAAGGTTGAGGGTGTGAACTCGTGAGACGGACTTTGCGCGTTTAGGCTGCGACTCCCCTGATGAGGTCCGGTAGCAGGAACGGCAGCACACAATGGCCTATAGAGGGCCGCGAGGAGTCCTGTTCAGCAGAGAGGTTTCAGGTCCAGTTGTGTGAGCAGGAGGGTAGGTAGGCGGGTGTACAGGTGGAACCCTGCGGAGGACACAGCGTGAGGAGCGGAAAAGAAGACAGGATCCAGGGTTGTCTGCAATGCTCCGACAGACTCGCCGAGGTGGGAGAGCCGTATAGGAACCCAGCTATCGGAGGCATTGCAGACAGAGTTGTAGCAGTAGGGATAGAGGCACACGAGACATTTACTAAATTATATACACAGAAAAATAGTAAGGACAACGAGCCATACAAATATTTACATACCCAAGCGTGGGGGTCAGCAATCAATTACGGCACATCAAGTATATGCCTTCTACGTACCCAACACAACTTATATACAAAATTACTAGCCCATCGCTGCAACTATGGCATAATTGAGGCGGTAAAAATAAATTGATGTAGAAGATACGTTTTAGCTATTCAGAGCTCAAAGAAAGAATGCGTCAAAAACAATCGAAGAGCTACCAGACGAAATTCTAGGTTTGAATTCTGAACCTTTGCTTTTCAGAAAGCTAGTCAGCCATTAAGCTTGTCAAATGAAATAAAAAGAAGTTTTACTACAATCTGTATGCTTAAGTATGACTTAATAGTAAGTAGAACTTAATTTTAAGCAAACCATGTTACAAGAACTGACATGGAAGTACGCCTTTAGACTAGCGCAAAGACATCATAAAACATTAAAACTTGTTGGAATGAGTATCTCCTACTAAGTACACAATCTGACAAAAGTCCTACGTTGATACTCATTTCCACAAATACACATATAAAACACAGTCAAAAATTATCTTGAACCAAATCCTGATATTATACAAAGCTGGAACTGAGAATAACCCACTTAAGTCTAACACAAATATCCACGTAACATTGCGTGACACAAAATCAAATGTAGACCTATTTATTTTTGTGTTTACAACCTAACGACACATTGAGGTACAGGTATTGCAATGCCCGACTTTAAATTTTATACATACTTATTAATGATAAGACTGTGGTAGTTATCACGAAACAGTTCCTGCCATAAATTAATTCAACTCTTTCAAACTATTGTCGTGATAACGCCTTCACTACAATTACAATACACCAAAAAATTCACAAAAAGAACACTATACACTAAGACATTCGCATACATAAGTAGACACTGTATTAGTTTCGTTCGGGACCCGCGAAGATTTTTACTACACATTTTGGTCTTGGTTTGACTTCACCAAATCTTTCTTATATAACTTTCTCGTATGTTTCTTGTAGAGTTGGAACGCTACGTACACGTATAGTATGACCACACAAACAATTAACACCATAATTGATAAATAATTACTGTCGATTCGCATTGTTAGCTCCGTTCTGCGCTATAATTATTTCCTCGTTCTTGCTCTGCGTTTTATCCATGATGTTTGCGAAAATAGCAATTTTTTTACCACTATACCTGGCTCTATCAAGGTGTATCTGTATGTATCTGACAGCAAAATAATTATATCTAACGTAGTTCTCCGCTTATATGTTTCTAATTCACACATTAACTGATTACATTTAGCTCCTGGCATCAAAATTCTTAGAGAACAATCACTTCGCTTCCTGGGGTCTCCAGTCCTAGAGGATAGGATCCCCAGCTATATAACTGAGCAAATTTCCAAATTCGAGGAGACTTTTGACAGACTGACAAATCTTAACCCCCACAACGCCCTTACAATCATACGCTTCTGCCTCTTTGTGCCTAAATTGACGTATGTCCTCCGCTGCGCCCCACTGTGGAAATACCCTTCTTCCCTTTTATTTCTAGATCACCTCATACAAAAAACCCTAACAGACATCCTAAATTGCAGTTTTGATGACAATAGCTGGACGCAGGCATGCCTGCCTATAAGACACGGGGGCCTGGGGATCCGAAATATATCAGATGTCGCGCTTCCAGCGTTCCTGTCCTCGGCCTATGGTACACGTGACCTCTTCGGTAAAATAATTAACCCATCACTTGGTGATGTTGAGGTTACGTGCCTAGCCGATGCCAGGAGCGCTTGGACGCAAGCCTGTCCGGGTCAAATTCCCCACTAAACTCAAAATCCCAAAGGTTGTGGGATGAGCCGCTCTGTCTCCAAAAGCGTGAGAGCCTCCTTAACGCCGCAACTAACCCTGCAGAGCGTACTCGTCTGCTCACAACCAGGGAGCGAGAGCACTGGCTACATGCCATCCCCTCCAGACAGCTCGGCACGTTGCTTGAAAGGACCACCCTGTCGCTGGCCGTCTGTCTACGACTGGGGGTAAAAACTAATGAGATACATCGTTGCCGCTGCGGTGCCAGGGTGTGCCAACGTGTACACCACGGCCTGTCCTGCAACTACAGCGCTGGCCATCTCTCTAGAAATGCTGCTCTGAATGACGTCATCCGTCGGGCCCTTTCCAGCGCGGGCTTGCCATCTGTTCTCGAACCCCCAGGCATAGCGAGAAGGTACAAAAAGCTTTTTTACGATATCTATATAAGAGGAAATTTGGGTACTACCCTTATCTCTATCCCACCCACGATTCGAAACCCACGCCGCCGCCGCCGCCCCGTCAGGAATCCACTTAGTTCAACTTAGGTACACATATTTGTAAACACGGTAACTCTGTTCGCGTCCACGAAACGACTGACTCGTGGCGCGGTTATGCTGACATATCAGAACTGTGACCCCTACAGTCCCATTCTAATGTTTTCAGAGTCAAATCACTAGAATGTCTCCTTAATGAAGAACTAGACTGTACTAAATCAACGGAAAATTTACCAGTCAACAATGGCTTGCTTTTAAATGAAAGGAACAGGCTCAGAAAAAAAAAAAACGAAGTAACTAAAAAAATATAAGATCAATAGATCCTCGCGGCAAGTTTTTATATCACAATAAATTATGTGATGTAATTAATGTATGCGTTTGATTCACTTTTAAGGTAATTTTCTTCTTTTTAGAGAATTTAAATAACAGCTATTTTAAAAAAAAAAAAAAAACATGGTCAAAACGCAAGCCGGCATTTTTTTATTGTTGTTCAGTCCCAATTTCAGTATTCAAAGAGGTTGATTGTATAGAGTAACAAAGCCTTAAAAATGTGAGACGTATTTTGGATTGTTGAATCGGGAGCACCTGAACAAACAAGGTTAACTACCGCTGCCCGAGCTGTGACAAGGTGCCAACTCACCCGTGTCTGTCCACCCTTCTACACCCATTGCTCACAGTACAGTACAGTAGTTGCTACCCAGAACGACAACAAGCAAGGTCATGTATTGCTTGTATTTTCTAACTTCCTACACCACCAAATTCATTATTCATAAAAATGAAAAAATTTCAAACCATATTTTTTTAAAAACATACATTATGATTTTAGTATTTATAACCATTTATACAGGCACATAAATTGCTTCTGGCGCCACACCAGGATACCCTGTGTCGTGGGAACCAGAAACAGAGACATCACACACATATACACTGGACAGCAAATAAACCGAGCCACCCGCTACCTAGGCACTCTAATTCGATTTTCTCAAAAACTAAAAAACCTACAATTATCAAAGTTGTACCTACAGAAAGTGCGTTTCATGGTGATTAAAGGAAAGGAAACTCATTGGGTTTAATCAATATTTCAGTGTTTATTAAGGATTTTACAAAGAAGAGTCGTTTTCCAGTCGTGACAATAGTTAGTAATGATAAAGTGAAAAAAAAATTAAAGCCAAAAACAAAGATAAAATAAAAAAAAAGTTTTTGATCAATATTCCGTATTCCCTCCCCTTGCTCGGATAACTGCCAGCATCCTTGTATTCATCGACCTTACGAGCCTGACGATAAAATCTTGAGGAATTGTATTCCACTCCTCTTCAATTGCGATTCGCAGCTCTGGAAGCCTTGTTGGAGCAGGTACCCGGGCTCGAACCCGACGTTTCAGCTCATCCCATAAGTGTTCTATCGGATTCAAGTCCGGGCTTCGAGCTGGCCAGTCCATCGTACGAATGCTGACGTCGCGTAGATACTGGGTCACCACATGAGCAACATGAGGCCGTGCATTATCATGCATCAATTGCATATCCTGTCCGATATATCCTGCGTAAGGTACCATATGGTCTGCGAGGATATCAGTAATGTAGCGATGAGAAGTCAGTCCACGTGTACGGCCCGTCGGTTCGATGAAAACTAACGCCGTATGTGCTGTTAACGAGATGCCGCCCCAGACCATTACAGATCCTCCTCCATAAGCAACAGTTTCCTCGATGCAACACTGAGAATAACGTTCTCCAGGGCGACGATATACTCTCTGACGTCGATCACTTCCATGTAGACTCACCCTGGTCTCATCAGTGAAGAGTACATTACTCCACTGCTCTAATGTCCAATCCCTATGCTCTCGAGCAAATTCAAGTCGTGCTCGACGGTGTGCTACCGTTAATGCTGGGCCTGTTGCAGCTCTTTTTGGGGTCAGGTTCCGTTCAGCAAGTCTCCTTCTGACGGTATCTGAACTTATGACCACTTGGCGTTCGTCACGCAGACTTTGTTGGACTTGAATTGCGTTGAGGTGGCGATTTCGCAGAACAGTAAGGTGGATATAACGATCATCTGCTGCTGATGTAGCCCTAGGTCTGCCCGTACCTGGACGGCGATCGAATGCTCCAGTCTCTAGGTATCGTCTGTAAACTCGTTGCACCGAAGATCTGCTGATTCGAAGCCTTCGAGCGACTTCACGTTGCGCAATGCCTGCTTGAAGTAATGCTACAGCTTGAGCTTCTTCCTGAGGTGTTGTATCCATTATTAATCGAAAAAAGTAGCAAAAACACACGCGTCTGAGCAAACGATGGGCAAAAACTAAAGAAATGATAAGAAATATCCGACTACCCTCATTGTAGAGAAAAAGAACGCTAATTTCAAACTCTGGTGAAAACAGAGCAAATCGTTAGCATTGTGTTTGTTGCTTGATTACAATGTGAGTTGACGGTACTTTCGAATTAATTTGTAGTCATTTTAATCACCATGAAACGCACTTTTTGTAGGTATAACTTTGATAGTTGTAAGTTTTATACTTTTTGAGAAAATCGAATCAGAGTTCCTAGGTAGCGGGTGGCTCGGTTTATTTGCTGACCAGTGTATATAAACATCCAAGACGAGAGGATCTTTTTTTTTTCTTTTTCCTCAGCCGGGGATCGAACCCGGGACCTATCTCATGTTAAAGGAAATTCGTCATTTTGGTGTTATTGGAGCTATTGATTTACGATATTTTTTCACTATTTTACGACTACCTTTAAAAAGCGAAACGTCCTGGATGTATGTTAATCGTTGACTCCGTTGTTATTCACTGCACCACCAAGCACTATTTGAAACAGTTAAGTGTTTTTTTTTACTTTGCCCCCTGATTTTTCCCACTGCTGGGCAAAGCAAAACTGCTCCCTACTTTCAGACCACACCTGCCGATCCTTTGCTTGTACCTGCCAGTCCGGAGTGTACCTCTCTAATTCCTCGCGCCATCTCCTTCTGGGCCTGCCTCTGCGTGGTTATCCGACTTAGCATTTTTTTTTTATTATTTGGATGAAAATCATTTCCACGATAAAATCAGGAGGCATCTTCATCATAATTATCATAATTTATTTTTTGCACTCAAATAATTTAAAGAAAACAAGACTTGCATGAAAATAGTGTGCAAAACCGAGCTTTTCTCTAATAAGAGATCTCTTCTAGCCATGATGTTTTTTTTATTTATTCTTAGATTATTCAAATTTGTTGTGAAAAGTCTTGTAATCGATTTCGTTCGCAAAATATCTCAAATCCCATACATTTTCTGAGCGTCATCGGTCGCGTGATAAGTTAACGAATGCCACTCTTGTCTAGAGGAGCTGGGGTAAAAGGTATGGCTTAGAAGAAAGAATAAAGGCCTCACATAGTCAACCCTTGTGCATGTTTTCACACGATTTTTCCATCGCCAAAAATATATTTTGTTTAATCCACTTATTTCCAGAATAGCCCGAATACCTATTTTTTACAATATCCTTATAAAAGCCGACTCGCATTACAATCTACTCAGTAACTCTACACATGCTCAAGGAAGATGTTGTCTAGAACGCTTCTTCTTTGTCTAATAGTGAATCTGGTTTTGGCCAAAAAATACCATGATGACAAACAGAGTCTAACCAGTCAGGTAAGTCACTAGATTAGGTTAAAGCATTTGGCACGGTTGGTTATTTTTATCTGTTTCTTGCTATAGAAGGTGTAATTTTTGGAAATTTACTTCTCCCACAGCGGTCCAATGTAAAGAAGCGGCTAAAAATTACGTTTGCTAAGTATATGTAAATATCTACAGTAACAAAGAACTTTGACTTTGACTTTGAATGCAACCTTCTTGGAATTTTTTGAACCGGGTGCATTTTAAAGTAGGAATCATTTTGGAACCGGTAAAGTTATTTTGAAACCGGGGGCGTTTTAAAAGCGGAGGTAATTTTGTATATAATTGAAACATGGGGAATGTAACGATTACAAGGCTTTACGGAAGGCCAGGAATACTATCGTTGTTTTTTTTAATCCGTGGACAGTTGTTAGTTGATAGTCCTTTACAAAGAAGAGGCCTATTATAATATAATTTTAAAATTATAATACCTAACAATGGGTGACTGAAGGCTATTTAATGCTGATGATATAACATCATTTTGTTAATAGTATAAAACATTGCATGGTTACATTAAGTTTGGAACCAGAAATGCTAACTGCATTTCTGGTTCCAAACTTAATGTAAGTTATCATAACCTTATTAGCTATCATAACAACTTCTTCTCAGGGAGAGTCAGACAGTGGCTCACAAGAGTCATCAGAAGTATCTCAGAACCCTCGGACAGTGACGCCATATGGTGCTATCAGGGGTTCCTGGATGGAGACCAGGAAAGGGAGAAGGTTCGAAGCCTACAGAGGAATCAGGTATGCTGAGGCACCTGTTGGGAATTTAAGATTTGAGGTATGTTATATTTTCATTTTTACATTTATTATACAGGCAAGTACATTGCTTCTGGCCCCATACCAGGATACCCTGTGTCGTGGGAACCAGAAACAGTGTCGTCACACACATATAAACATCAAACATATATACACAAGACCAGAAGGATTAAGACCACATAAAAGATTGGCAACATGCTCATCGAAATTACATTTAGTTCATTCAGGCCCCCGCTCGATGGCTGCCAAAATATTTAATTGTATACCGAAATCAATTCAGTCTATAGAAAAAATTAATGTATTTAAAAATGCCCTTAATAAATACTTAGTACGAAAAAGTTATTATACTCTACAAGAGTTTTTTGATGAACATGGCAAAAACTAGGTTTGGAGCTTGTGAGACTTGTGTTATTATATCTTAAGTAAAAGTAAAATATATTCTGTTATTGTTCTTGTTTTAGAGAGTTTATGAAAATTAATAATAAATAAAATAAGTAATCTAGGTAGTAAGTAAGAATTTAAGTTATAACCTTTTATAATCCTAAGTTAGCAGCGCCCTAGCAGGGTTCTTGTTTGTTCCTGGAAATACTTATCTAAGACCCTATGTACAACAAGAAAGCTAATAAACGTCTATTCTATTCTATTATATTCTAAAGATTTTCGAAAATGGGACCTCCCGCTTGGGAGGCAGAGCCTCAAACCTCAACGCATATGTACAGTAAAAACCGGAATTACATGTTGTATGGGAGGCCAAGAGTGGATTTCGTGAGTTATTATCCCACTTGTATGGACTTATTTATTGTAGTGTAGCTCTAACCGCGCGGCTCTAGATGTAAACCTAAGATCAGCTGGAGTTACTAAACAGGGTGTAAGGCGTCTCCCATATCTTAATCTGACGCGCTCATGTTACTCACGAAATTGCCTCGTCGGCTCCCCAAAGACGGGTCTACATACCAAATTACACTTCCCAGCGATAATTTTTGCACATCGGTCTTTGGAAAGAGACAATTGGCTGATTACGAGGATATACGAAAACAAACGTTTGTCCATCAATTATTGTATTTATTCAGTGATATTTCCTATCAAATAAATACTTCATTTAATGGACTTCATTTTTCAGTTTATGTCAAAGCGATGACATATGCACTTTGGATATTTATAGAGAGCTGTTGCAACTACTAGAAAAAATATAGTAAACCAACAAAACAAAATACATAGATGGAAACGAGACACGCCCATTTTATTCTATACATATTGTAAATTTTAATTTTCAAAAATGATCCATTCCATTTCGTCATCTGTGCTCTCAATGAGGTCAATATCACTGTCACTATCAGCTGTATTTATTAAGAGTCTATCAGTGTAATCGTCCATATGGGGCTGAATTCTTCGATATTCATTCTCGCATTTGATTGCATGATCGCAAACATTTTTCCATTCTTCGTAATGAATTATGAATTCTTTATTGCACACGAATTTTTAAGAAGTTACATTGAAAGAAATTGCATGTACAAAGGCGAGCTTATGTCTAAAATGCGATTTCTTTCATCAAACCAAGGAATTATAGGAATTAGTATCAAAAAGGGTACTATTTCCTAAAATAAATAGTACAATAAAATGCCTAGGAAAGAAAGTAAATTCTAAATAATTACCGATTTATACTACATAAACTTTACATATAATAATAAAAAGACAATAACTTTTACGAAAGAGAGAGTTAGTGCTTTTTAATATGTTTCTTAAAAGAGAGAAGAGTGGGACTTTCACTTACAGTGCAAGGAAGTGCGTTCCAGAGTCGAGATTCTTCAGTCCTAATCATGTTTACTTTTTCAACCAATATTTTAATTATTGAAGTTAAATTCATATCTTTATTTCTAGCAGCTACATCGCCTTTTAGTTAAAACCATATAATCTCAATGATATTCAAATCCGATAGATATGATATATGATGGTACCTGATCGCAACGCAGTGTGCCCATGTTCGGCAAGTAATTTGTCCACGAAAACCTCTTTTTTGTGCTGACATTTAATATCGAAAATCTGAGGTCACACGCTCCGTCCAATAGCTCCGTGGTCTTATAGAATTCACGCTTGCTTCTCACACAGGAGATGCAGGTTCAATGCGCGACCATGAACCAAAGAGATAATTGATTTATCTTAAGTACAGTACACGGACGTTCTAACGGTGATGGCAAATATCGTGAGCAAACCTTCATTGCTCCACAGCTGTGCCGATGGGTTAGACCCCTGTCACGCAAAATGCAATATTGAATAACTGGCTCAAAGTGGGCACAATTGTGCCTCTGCCACCCCATGTGGAAAAAAGCGTGACGCAATGTTACATACATATTTACAAATAAAATAAATTATACACATACTATAATAATGAATACTGTGCCGGCTGATTCGGTACCCCACGTACACACGTATTATTTGAGTTTCATCCCAGGTACGCGTCAGCCATCACAGATAATGGATTTATCATACCACTTACCTAATCGAGGTACGTGGTAAGATCTCATATGAATTTGTATATAAACCAAGTATTTATAATAATAAAGTTAGATAGTAATTGTGCATATTCCAAGCCTTTTATTACGTCTCCTGAAGGTAGTCGTCAGGCATTGCCTAAACCGGCAAAGTGGTGACCCGAAAACTGAACATTTCAGCAACCTTCGGCTACTAGCAACATGTCCGTGCCGCCGGCGAAACAAAACCCGTGTGCAGCAGCTGCATCTAACCTGTAGGTGCAAGCAATCAGCACTTCATCAAAAATCGCCGATTTCTGGAAGGTCAAGCCCCGGTTATGGTTCGCACATTTTGAAGCAGTAACCACCCCCCAGAAGTTAGGTGACTAATCAAAATTTCACCTAGTTCTTACAAAATTAGCCAAAGAAGAGATCGAGCAAGCCAGTGATGTAGTAACATCCTTATTAGATAGCGGAAAGTACCAAAAGCTTAAGGACAGATTAATTGCAACTTACGAAGATTCCCCGCATCGCAAATTCCTGAGATTATTCACAGACAACGATCTCGGAGATAGAAAACCATCACAATTGTTAAGAAAAATCAAGGAGCTAGGAGGAGATCAAATCAACGACGAAATGGCAAGAATGTTTTGGCTCAAACAATTGCCAAACTTGAACTCAATCCTTACAATAAATAAAGGAAAGGTAACGACGAATTAGCCCAAATGGCCGACGATGTCTAGGAAGTCTCAAGTCACGAGAAAATTGCCGCGCTAAGTAAGGACGATGACCCGGTAATTCACCTGACCGCTGAGCTAACAAAAATGAAACTTGAACTAGCAGCAATACAACACAACAACAATCGTCGGCAGTTTTATCGAAATAAACCGTTTTCAAGTTCACGTCACAGAAGTCCGTCTGCTTTTAGGAGAAACTCGAGTTTATGTTATTTTTACGACCGTTTTGGCAAAAAAAGCTCACAAGTTCGAAGTTCCCTGTTCCTGGAAGCAGCAGGGAAACTAAAGGTGGCACGGGCTGAGGTGGAGCTCTGTGCCTTCTCACAGTTTCATCGCCTATTTATCACGGACAAAAAAACCGGCGAGAAACACCTAATCGATCCTGGCGCGAACATATCCGTACTGAAGCGCAGGAAGAAGCATTTCAAGAAAGCGGATTACACGTTACATGCAGCTAACGGCACGAAAATCAGCACCTACGGAGAACAATGTCATACCATTGATCTCGGATTACGAAGGGTTTTTAAATGGAATTTCGTGATTGCTGATGTCAACACCTCTTCCATCATCGGAGCGGATTTCCTAGAAAACTTTGATTTGTGGGTGGATTTACGCAGAAAAAGGTTGATTGACAATTCCACCAAGTTATCCACCAGGGATAGACCTGCAACAACGGACCAAGCAACTTTAAGCACTATTAACGAGAGCCATGTTATCGCAGATTTACTAAATAAATATCAACGCGTCACTAAACCGTCCTCTTTGAAGATTGGTCCCAAACACAGCGTTCAGCATTACAAAAAGACTCAAGGATCTCCGGTGGCATGCCGAGCCAGGCCTCTTCCACCAGAAAGGTACAAGGCGGCCCCAAAAGGAATTCCAAGACATGATGGATGCGGAAATTTGTAGACCGTCCAATAGCTCATGGGCCAGCCCATTGCATATGGTGAAGAAGAAAAACGGTGAATGGAGACCATGCGGAGATTACAGAGCGCTGAACAATATAATAGTTCCGGACCGGTACCCGCTGCCACGACTCCTAGATTTTACTCTCATACTCGAAGGAAAGCGCACTTTCAGTAAAATCAATATTCGGAAGGCATATCATTGCATTCCTATGGCACCAGGTGACATCTCCAAGACAGCCATCTTCACTCCTTTTGGATTGTTCGAATTCCCAAGAATGACATTTGGCCTTCGAAAAGCCGGTCAGACATTTCAGCGTTTCATAGATTCAATATATAGACATCAAATTACTCTAGAATATTCCGGAGAAGAGCCAAAGGATGAAAACGTAACAGATTCCACATTTTGTTTCGTCGACGATATTCGACGATATGTGCATCAGAAAATGAAGAACAGCATTATAAATATTTAGAAATAATTTTCAAAAAATTGGATGAATACGGCCTTTGGAGAATGCGAATTCCTGAAGGAAGAAGTAGATTTTTTGGGATGTCACGTATCAAGTAAGGGGATCTCCCCCACTCAAGAGAAACTACAGGCTATAACCAATTTCCCTAAGCCAGAAAAGGTTAACATGCTGCGGAGATTTTTGTGTATGAATAATTTTTATAGAAGCAGCATCCCAAAAGTGGCTTTTTATCAAGCAGAACTGAACAAGTATTTACATAGCTGCAAGAAAAACGATAAAAGTTTAATCAAATGGACAAAAGAAGGTGAAGAGTCCATCGAAAAATGTAAGGAGCTCATGAAAAGCTTCGTAATTCTATCACATCCTGCTAGTAACGCATCCATCTCACTAATGACCGATGCTAACGACTGCGTGGGTGACATTCTGCAATAAAAAGAAGGTGGAAAATGGAAAACCCTCGGTTTTTTTTTTTCAAAAAACCTATCACACACAGAGCAGAAATATTCAACATATGATCGAGAGCTATTGGGCATATATCTGGTAATGAAGCATTTCCAAAGGCTCGTGGTAGGACGAGAATTCACGATATATACAGATCATAAACCAAGCACTTTTGCATTATCTAAGAAACCAAATATTGACGACCCGCCTCGAAGAATTCGTCAACTAGACTATATATCGCAGTATAGCACGGATATACGACATATTAGCGGATCCGAGAACGTGGTGGCGGACGCTTTATCAAGAATTATCGAGGAGATAACCACACCCTTGGGGGTTGATTTCGAAGAAATGGCCAAGCTCCAGCTAATGGACACAGGTTTTAAAAACCTTTTCAAAAAATCCAATCTGATGTTGTCCAAGATTAAAATACCCGGCTGTAATACCCAGATATATTGCGATACATCAACCGGTCAACCGAGACCATACGTTCCCGCAGAATTACGAAGGAAAATCTTCGATTCTATTCACGGAATGAGCCATCCAGGGAAACGGACAACTCGAAAAATGATTTCGCACAGATTTGTTTGGAATAAGATGAACAGAGACATTAACGAATGGTGTACAACGTGTTTAGCTTGCCAGAAGTCCTAGGTTACTAGACACACTATTTCACCTATCGGCACATTCATGCCCACACAGCGTTTTGAGCACCTGCATATAGATATCGTCGGCCCGCTTCCTACAAGCCAAGATTACAGATTTTTGCTCACTATGATTGACCGTTGCTCCTCATTTCCTTTGAAGGAGATTACCGCGGAAAAAGTTGCTTCATGCCTTTTCCAGGGTTGGATTTGCCGATTTGGCCCACCCACCCGAATTTCCTCGGACCGGAATTCTTAGATATGAGCAAGGCTTTCGATTTCGTGTCACATCCTGTTCTATTAGATAAACTTTACAAGTATGGTATCCGAGGTAACTGTCTAGAGTGGGTAAAAACCTATCTTAGTCAGCGAACTCAATGCGTCGAAGTAAGCAGGATTATTGATGGAATGAAACAAACCTTACAATCAAACTATCGTGTTAATAACTGCGGTGTACCACAAGGTAGCGTATTGGGGCCACTATTTTTCCTTTTGTATATAAATGACCTACCTAACGTAACAAAAAATGACTGCGTACTATTTTCCGATGATACGACGCTGCTTATTAAATGTAAAAATCGAAATAAATTAGAGACTGAAGTAAGCGAAGCCCTAAACGACATTGTAACTTGGTTAGAGAACAACAACCTAAAGTTAAATACAGAAAAAACCAAAATAATACAATTTCAGACTTGTTACAATAATCATTCCGCACCGAAGCTCTCCAATAACTTTAAAGGAACTAATATTCAAGAAGTCGATTCTACTCTATTTCTAGGGATAGTAATAGATAATCACTGTAATTGGAAAGCCCACATAGACAAGGTTTGTCTGAAACTGGACAAATTTGTGTATGTGTTACGACGCATGAGAGAAGTGGCAACGAGATCTGTAACCCTATCGGCATACCACGGATACGTCTCGTCGGTACTGCGGTATGGATTAATTATGTGGGGCAACTCTGTTAACTTTGACAGGGCGTTCAAAACCCAGAAAAAATGTGTCCGAGCACTATGTGGAGCAGGGTATTTGGACAGTTGTAAACCTTTGTTTAAAAAACACAGATTCTTCCCCTACCATTCCTCTATATTTATGAGATATGCATTTTTGTAAAAAAATACCCAGGTATCTTTAAGAAAAACTGCGAAATGTTTAGTGCAAAAGGCAGATTCAAAGATAAATTATATGTACCACCACAAAGGCTACAGTTATACTCTAAAAGTGCATATTGTATGGCAATAAGAATTTATAATAAAATCCCTGATGACATTAAATATCTTACATTTAATCAGTTTAAAACTAAATTATTTAATTATTTAATGGACAAATTATATTATAGAGTAAATGATATACTTACAATAAATCAATTTATTTAAATAATTTTATATTAAACTCTATTTTTAATTCATAACTGACATTGTAAAATATTTGCATACCAACCCTTAGATGGTGAATATTTTGAAACTGATGAATACCACTAATTTTAAGATCACATGTACACATATTTAACAGCAAATAAACAATTTGATTGATTGATTGATTGATTGATTGTGGAAAACAGTTCGAATCTGAGCTTATTAAATCCTTGGCGAGATTAATGGGAACGGAAAAATTACGAACAACAGCCTACCACCCGCAATCCAATGGAATGGTGGAGAGATGGCATCATTCGCTGAAGGCGTCTCTCATGGCAAGGAACAGTAAGGAAAATTGGGTAAAAGAAATACCAATCGTTCATCTTGGTTTGAGAAGTTGTTTACGAGACGACACTGGTTTGAGCGCGGCAGAAATAGTCTACGGAAGACAAAATGAGGCTGCCTGGAGAATTTTTCGGAGAAACCGGTTTGCGGTCGACTTATCACGACTATGTGCGAGATCTAAAGCAACGTATCTCAAAAGTCTGCTCCGTCCCGAAGAGAGATAACCACCAAAACAAGTATTTCGTCCACCCTGAGTTAAGCTCATGTTCGCACGTTTTCATCAAGCGAGAAGGTGTCGCAAAAGGTTTGATTCCCCCATACGAGGGCCCTAACGAGGTTTTACGCCGAACGACCAAATACTTCGTTGTCAAGAGGAACGAAAGTGCCGACACTTTATCTATAGATAGATTGAAGCCCGCATTCTTACCAGCAGACCATGAGTTCCGTCATTTTGTCACAACATGCAAGCGAAGCGGAAGACTCGGAAAAAGTTGAATTAGCTCAATCCGCCACATCCATGTACGGTCGAAAATATAAAGGCACGGTGAGATTTCAACTCTAATGACGTTTAAATTTTTATAAAGTGGGGAGTATCTGTGCCGGCTGATTCGGTACCTCACGTACACGCACGTATTATTTGAGTTTTATCCCAGGTACGCGTCAGCCATCACAGATAATGGATTTATCATACCACGGACCTAATCGAGGTACGTGGTAAGATCTCATATCAATTTGTATATAAACCAAGTATTTATAATAATAAAGTTAGATAGTAATTGCGCATATTCCAAGCTTTTTATTACGTCTCCCGAAGGTAGTCGTCAGGAATTGCCTAAACCGGCAAAAATACTATATTCTATACTAATAAATACTTATATGTATACTACCGATAATTCTAAAGAGAGATGTAATGCTTCTTCACTCGACTTTAAAATATATTCAGAGTAGGACTGTCCCTGATGGTTTAGGGGAGTGCATTCCACAATCAAATGGCCCGGGGTCTATACCCGTGCTCATAGGACGCGGTGTTATGCTGTGGGGTTGTGAGCATGGAAACTGCGTGGTTTCTCTGAGGTCTGTTGGAATAAAGGAAATGAAAACTGTCTAATTCCCAGAAAATTCCCGGTATGTGTGAATCCCGCCGAAGACGCATCGGCAGCCACTTCAACTCCTTGCAATGTTGTGATACATGGTCGTATTTGCGCAGCCCAAAGATAAACCGAATCCCGAGATTTTGAGTTCGTTCGAGTTTGTTAAGTAGTTCTTCATTAGCACTGACCCAGCAGACATCAGCATAATCGATGAGGGGTAGAAGGACAGACTGAGCGAGAGTGATTTTGGTCTATTGAGGCAATAAGTACTGAAGAGACTGAGAGAGTCTAAAGACTGAGAGAGTGAAAAGTAGCAAATACTCGGCGACTGACCTCATTAACATGCGATTCTGGTTGTCGAAGATAAGACCCAGCTTTTTAGCTATATACGATTGTGGTACCATTAAAAGTTACAGGTAGAATAGGCTGTTGCTGCAATAAGTTAAGAGAATGTCTGGTACCTATAATCATGGCCTGGGACTTGCTCGGGTTGACTAGTATTAAAACGCAGATGGCACGCTTTTTTATAAAGATTTATTTTTATAGTATAATGATCGAACTAATAAGTATCTCATGTATGAGTATTACCTTCATTTTTACTTTATTTGATAGATAACCTTTCATAGGCGGTCAACATTATTGATATTGTTAACAACATCAAACTGTATCACACTTTCAACAATCCATAAGTATTTCTTTAATTTTGACCTGTTGATTGACCTGTTGAACATAAGAAGCGTTCGAGATGCAGGTCAAATTATTTGATTAATTTGAGCCGAAAACAAGGCAATTTAAGTGGGTTGTAAAGGACGGATATGGTCGGGGTCATTTCCAGATTCCTAACGTACGCCAAGCCTAGAGTATTAGTTTACTAGGTTTCTGAGGTAAACAAGCAGTGCAGGTGGAGTGATACGACGCCGACCCCGCTCTGAAGACTGGCGCCAACCAGACGTCACTACAACGCAGATACTGCAATACTCTACAATACACCCCTCCCCCGCCGAAGCAAAACCATGGAAATATACTCAGTTAACCGTCTACCATATTTCAGGTTCCGAAACCTATCCACCATTACACTGAAGAGTTCGACGCAAGCGAGGAGGGTCCTGCCTGCCCGACACCAGCACCTGAAGAGTACTACAAGAACTTCAGTGAAGACTGTCTGAGGCTTAATGTGTACACCCCTAGCAGCACCCGTAGCGGGTAAGCTCTTCAACCTTTTAATTACCTGCAAAAAGAGCTAATTGGATTATTATTAGGATGTATGGGCCAAAGCGGTAACAGAATGGGTAACCAGAACTGCAAGAGGTCCAGTGGGCAGACCACCGGCCAGATTGAGTGACGACATCATCGCCGTAGCTGGAAGGCAGTGGATTCAGAAGGCTCATTTATTAAAGGCATAATTTGAACTGTGCTCGTTTTTTTTAGGCCGCGGCTATTGTTGTTGCTTGGATTCCTCGTACCGAGGGGGAAGAGTTTGTTTCAGATTCCAACACGGGGGAAGAACAGGACTAGGAAGCTGTGTCAGATGCTGCGTTGTAACTGCTTGGGCTGGTAGCTCTGGCTTGCCTGGGACTGCTGAATACCTTTTGCGGATGTGGGTGCTTCTTTTGAAGGAGATGAATGAAAAGATAGTCCCCGACATTTCACGTATACGTCTCCAGACGATTGCAGAAGAAGTCTCCGTAAGGTAGAAGGCTGATACGTGTCATTGTGGAGGGTCTTCAGCGAAATGTCCGGTGACTGCGTTGGATGCGGATATTTGATTCTTAAAAGGGATATAACCCTTTATGTAAACAAGTTTAACACGGGTTTTACATTTTTTCGAAAGACTTTGGTCGATCAAATGGTTAGTGGGTTAAAAACCTGTAGCTGGCACTGGCTGCGGAGCCATTTTGCAATGTATCCACTATTATATGCGTCCACTATTATATTTCAGCCATCCTAACTCCTGCAATTGCTGGAGTAGGAAGCCTGGATGATGGGCTCTAAAGTACATGAAACGTAGATGGGCAGGCCAGCAGCATAAACCATAATTCTTTATTGCATACAAATATTTAAAAAGTTACATTACATCAAAACGTATGTACGAAAGCGAGTTTATCTCTAAAAATATATTTATATATTCTCGAACTCATCCACTTGCATACACCCCTGAGGGGTCTAACTGTTGCTCCTCTTCCATAGCACTGTATTCTTCACATTTACTTTCGCAGCAACGCTTCTCTCCCCGTGATCGTATTCATCCACCCCGGAGGCTTCTACTCCATGTCAGGTCGCAGCGATCTGGCGGGGCCACACTACTTGCTAGATAGAGAAGTGGTACTTGTTACTATCAACTATCGACTGGCTTCTTTTGGTAAGTCCAACACAAACATAGTTTTACGTAAGATCGTGGCCGCGTGTCCACGTTTTGCCAGTTATTTAATCAATTTTGCGTGACTAGCCCATCGCCTTAGCCTGAGATCTGTTTTCTAAGTTGAATTAGTTTTCTGGACCCATATAAACTTTGTATATTTGCAATGATGGAAGCTATGGCTGCATTTCAGTGATAAAATATCCTTCTTCACAGGATTCTTGAGCACGGGTGATGAGCTTGCACCTGGAAACAATGGACTTAAGGACCAAGTAACTATTACTTATTTTTTTACCACACATTCGAAAATAAGTAACTTAAAATAAAATTAAGAACGCGTATGGTCAAAGTTACGTGGTCTGGCTGGGGTTGCAAGTTGACAATATAAATACAACCGGCACACATATAAGACTATCCGATCCACACTAAGATACCCAATGTTGATGGGAACTAGATACAGCAAAGTCAAAAACATATGAAACCAACAACAGGGGATTTTTCCCGGCCAACTGCTCGCTGGACCCCTCGCTAGATTGTCAGAACCTCAGGTAGTTTCAACTTATAAGTTCTCCTTGTGTGATTATCAGGTCGTAGCTCTGCGTTGGATCAACAAGAATATCCGAGCGTTTGGTGGCGATCCAGACTGCGTCACAATCACAGGCAGTAGTGCGGGCTCCATCAGTGTTGTATTGCACATGATCTCTCCTATGTCTAAAGGTAAATAGATGAACAGCTTTGCTTATTACTGAAACCATAGCGTCACTTTTTTATTCTTAGCTCCGCTGCTTTTCCCCGGCATTTGAGTTTTCATATCAGCTGTTCATGGGACGTTTAGTAGTTGGAGCCAGTAAATTGATAGGTACTCCATTTTTCCTGACAGGCCATCGCCGCTTTGGAAATATGAGTACAAACTTGTTAAACTAACTGTTAACAGGTTTGCTCTCATATCCCCAAAGCGTTCATGTGGGCTTGCGTGATTTTGTGCTTCTCGCCGTTCAATTGACGTTTGCCGGGACTTGTGGCTAGTAGCGTAATCAAGCATGAATCTACTCCTCAGGTCTCTTCCACCGTGGCATCGCAATGTCAGGTTCCCCCACGTCGAAGGTGGCTTCTCTACGCGAGATGAGAAACCTGGCGGTGAAGCAGGCGGAACTCCTGGACTGCCCTACCAACAGCAGTCGTGTCATCATCGACTGCCTGAGGACGAAGACTTGGAGGGAAATCGGGGACTCGCTGCTCGGATTCTATGTGAGTTGATTCAACGACATTAACAGTGTTAAAAATATTAAAAATAATAGCTTAAATAACATAAAAATACGTTTTTATCTGTACTCAATTAATTGCACTAGAAAGTAGAAATTATTATTAAACAAACTAAAGAGATATCTGCTTACCCCGTTATAGTCGTACAGCAATGAATGATTATAACTATGTCAAATTATATGTACAAGCTGTTAACGAGTTGGGCAATATTGCCCAACTCGTTAACATAATTATGTAATTAATAGTCATTGAATACAAATTCAATCAGATACAAGAACGCCAGGAATGGCATTGGCATGGCATGACGCTGTGTTTTCCGTAACAGCTATTTGAAACAAAGAAGGATACGTTATCACGTTTTTGCTAACATCTAATGGTAATCATATTCAAATGTATTCAAGACATCCATAGCATAACAGACTTTCTTTAATACTACGTCGTAGATCTTGAACAATATTTTCATTTCAAGTAAGAGTAACAAATATGGAAAATAATTTCTATTGGTTTTCAAAGGATTGTTACTTTACTTAAACACATAACTGAACCCCAGAGGTACTCAATACTAAGTGCCAAAGTAAAAAGCGTGTTTGTACTATATATTTTACTAGCTTGTAGAGTTGAGCTAATTCTTACGATTCGATTGATGTTAAATTCAAAAAATCATAAAACACTAACCAGAAATATCACCATATCTTTTTACAAGTGAGTGGCAGAGGCACACAGCTCCTTCGTAACGGCAAGTAGTGTAACCGCGGATGCTCCCACAAGATATCTCTTCCAGTAAACCATCATCACCAGCCTGTCATGCAACCAACTGTTGGCTACACGCTTTCCAACTTATCTAAACGCCATTCAACTCGGTCCTGTACAACCCACACCCATTGTTTTCTTACTATCCTTGTGATGTAGTTGGACCTTCTGGCATCAGTGACAAGAATAATTATCTTCTTTCCAGGAGTTCGCATATGACCCAGTCGGAATTTGGTTACCCATCGTAGAGTTGGACTTTGGCCAGCCTCGCTTCCTCGACATTGAACCCATGGACGCGATCAAAGAGGGCAAGCTTCACGCCGTGCCCTTGATTGTCAGTCAGACCCAAAAAGAATTCTACTGGATGGCATTTAGTGAGTTCTTTTACCTAGTTTTCGGTGGCGAGTCGATATCGTCTTTTCCGAAATAAAAACTAGTCATGAGGACAGTATCGAGTGACTGGTTATAATGAAGTGTTTTATTGACCGTAGGCACCACAGTTCCTACTATTACGCCAATTTTGCTAAATGAGGTCTCAATACAATCATTATTATTATTGTCCGAGTAACATCTTAGCTACATTTTATTCCATAGTCGGGTTAGTATTCGAGATAGCGCCCACTTACTTGGCCTAATGTCTACAACTTGTTTTCATCGCACACTTAAATTAACTTCCCCTTTCACTTCAGCCATCCTCAAAAACGCCACCCTTCTCGAACAAATGAACGCAGAGTGGAACAGAATCGCGCCAATATCCTTCATGTTACCCGCCGACCGGGACAACACGAGACAAGTGCAACGTCTGAAGGAGTTTTACTTGGAAGGGAAGGACCTTGCTAATGATACGCGAAGCGAGGTTGGCTTGGGGACGCTCTATGGAGATGCTGTCACTGGATTTAGCATTTATAGGTTAGTATTTTTTTAAACCGTCTGGCTCATTGGGTCTTCTTATAGTGCCTCTCAACTACTGGGGTCTAATATCATGTATTTACTATTCGAGAGAAAATTTGTTGTAAGCAAACTTGTTGTATTACTGGAGGCCTTTATCCAGCTGTATGAAACATAAGGCATCATACTTAAAGGCAATTATTTAATCTAACAACAAAAAGTCTAACCTAACCGCAATAAAACCGAGCGAATATTATACTGACTGAGCCATAGGATACATAAGGCTCATTCAGAACTTTGGTGTATCTACTTAGTAGACCAATTGTAATCCTGCAGGCTGGCCAACCTATTGGCTCGGCACTCCCCGAAGAAGGTGTGGTACTACGAGTTCCGATATGTGGGCGAACACAGCCATTACGAGGATCCAGTCACAAATAAACCTATTGGTGAGACATTTATATTTCCATTTTCATAGACAACTGTTTTTTGTGTGAAAAACTAGCAATTTTTTCGCCAATTACTTCCAATCATTCCAGGCGCCATGCACCATGATGAGCTGATCTACCTCTTCAGTCTGAGCTACCGATTCCCTCTCATCACGACAGAAAGCCCTGACTCCGGGTTCGTGGACACCATGACGGCGTTGTGGTACAACTTCGCGAGACATGGGTAAGAGGCATTTCTACGATCACTGCATGACCCGAAAATAAGGGACTTGTGTGGTGTCAATCTTTATGAATAAAAGAAACTCCAAACTTTTATAGAAAGTTGGTTTGTAGAACTGCAAAAATTTTACATATCACTAGAAAAATACAAAATTCAAACAATATAATGAAAACGGTTTGGCAAATAATAAACCGTGAAACTGACAAAATTATGCCTAGACAATGATTTCTGCTTAAAAATGCTGGCGATGATGGTATTAAATCCATATGCATGAACAAAGGCAGGCTTATCCCTAAAACTATATTTCTTTGAGCAAACCAAGGCTGTATAGGAAAAAGTATCATGAAAGGGTAGGCAGTGCAAATGCCTCAGAATAAATTCAACACCTTTAAAATTCGGGGAGTAAATACAAAATAATTACCTATATGTACTATATACAGTGTTTACAATTTACATATAATAATATACATACAATAACTTTTACGAAAGAGAGAGGTACTGCTCTTTGATATGTTTCTTGAAAGAGAAAAGAGTGGGATTGTCTCTTATGTTGTTTCAATCTGAAAGAGTGCTTACACGCTGAGGAGAGGCTAGAAGTAAGACAGTGTGAGATGTCCGGTGCTGATCTCCCGAAAAGAGATACTCAAAACGATATCGAAGGTAGTTGGGGTAGCTCAGATTTTTCAAGATACTGAAATGATGATAAATAATGTAAGTGTTTCGGCGACGATAAATCGAAAGCAACCAAAACTCTTTGCGATATTGAGAAACATGGTCGAATTTGTGCAGCCCGAAGATAAACCGATTCCCGAGATTCTTAAGTCGCTTGGGTACATCCAGTAACTGCTCTTCGTTTGCACTCGCTCAGGCAACATCAGCATAGTCGATTAGCGAGCCTAAACCGTGGCGCAACTTGTCATTGATTATTTCTTAGGTTAAAATTACAGCTATCGCTTTTTTGGAAAATATTGTATGGTTCTTGGGTACATTTATTAAATTTTCAAATAAAAATTGACGAGCTACAATTAGTACCTCAATTTCTTCAAAAAGCTTTCTAAGGGAGTCTGTGTCTACTAAGATTATACCTACGCAATAGAACTCAAAAGATAGAAGTCAACGGCGTTAAATCTGATGGATCGGGAGTAAAAATCAGCGTTCCACAAGGTTCCATATTAGGCCCTTTCTTATTCCTGGTATATATTAACGATCTGCCTTCATGGTGGAGAAATTGACTGACGTAGTGTTGTTTATTGATGATAATTCACTTTTTCAAAATTTAAAGACAAAAAGAAGATTTTGATGATGTTAATGGAGTATTTTCTTTAATTTTGAATTGGTTCATAGTTAATAATTTATTGTTCAACACTGGTAAAACCAAGTATATCAAATTCTCACTTCCAAATGTCAGGCAAAATGAGACCAGCTCTTGGAATAACCATTGATAGCAAATTGCAATGGGGACCCCACATAGATAAATTAGCTGGTAAATTAAGTTCTGCCGCTTAAGCTATTAGGAACATCAGGTAAAACACGGATATGGCTACATCTAGGCTAGTATATTTTAGTTAATTTCATAGTGTCATGTCCTATGGTATCTTGTTGTGGGGGGAAGCAGCGGATATTCAAACTATTTTTATTTTACAGAAAAGAGCTATTCGAGCAGTAACTAAAAACGCACAGAATCCTTAAGAGAGCTTTTTGAATAAATTGATTTACTTACTGTATCTAGTTAATTTATTTTTGAAAATATAATGTATGCACGCAAGAACCTTACAACATTTTCAAAACTTAGTGATAGCTGTAATGTTTACATAGGAAACAGATAAGTAAGATAAGTCTCTTAAACACATTGGTACGATCACAGCTAGAGTATTGTGCGTGGTTGGGAACCCCTAATACTAAATCTACTCCGACAGGTTAGAAAGTATACAGAGACGGTTCCTTTACCATTTAGCTTAAGGTGATAACAAGACCAAAAAGTTACACAGTTATATTTCGCGTCTACAGCACTATAATATTGACACTCTGGCAGCACGCAGAAAAAGACTTGAATTAATATTTTTACACAAGCTAGTCAATGGCGCTCTCGACCCCTGACTTAATGGGGAAAATTACCTTAAATGCACCAAAAAGACTACCACGATCGAACTTCAGGTTATTTTTCAATGATACTGTCAAATCCAATTTAGGCTCAAACGCTCTGTTGCACACATTATTCAAACTGTGCAATTAAGCCAGCACTAAAGACCGTGAATCTGAACTCGATATATTTGCAAGCCTTAACTGCTTTAAAGAATGTATGAATTAAATAATTTTAGACTAGGCCTCGTTCATAATTCATTAGTTTTAAAAATAAAAATTAATGGTATAAAAAAAATGCATACACACAGTAATCTTAACTTTTAAAATTGTATAATTAACAATTTTAAAAGTTAACATTGTCGCATTGCATGATGTGTTCCTTTTTAATTTAAAATGCGCTGTGTCCTCTATATTTAAGTCTCTATCTCAAGCTAGCAAAGCGTATTTTTTGTAAAGTATCCGTATTACACAAATAAATGAATAAATAAATTAAAAATAATAATAATAATAATCACAGACTAGTTTCTTGGTTTAGACTCGCGAAGGTTAGCAATTCTTTCAAGAGTCAGTGCATTCTCTACTACAATAAGATAGATCTGGAGATTTTGAAATTGCCTTTTGAGCAATTTAAAAAGCATGTTAAAGCGACTTGGTCGAAATAGGGATATTACAATGTTCAAGATTACTTAAATGATGGGAGTGTATGGGGTTAATCCAGCTCAACAAAGTCTTTGCTGTTATAATTTTGTAAAGATGTATTCCAGCTTATTAATTATAATAATTGATATCGTAATATTTGTATTACTTAAGCCCAAGCAATTTTTAAAAGAGATTTCTACGCCCTTCTCCCCCACAGTGGTCCTATGTAGAGAAGAGGCAAAACATTACGTTTGCTAATATCTACAGTAATAAAGACATTTGATTTGATTTGTGCGTACCCTGCAGTCCTATTTCAGGGGGTTGTTAAGGACATCATTCTAAGAAACTTTCACTATGAAACCGAGTTGATCAGAGCCACATTATTTTTCACGTCTTCACCCTCAATGTTTTCACCCCCAGTGATCCGAGTCCTCGTGGAGACCTTCCTGAGCTGAGCTCCCTCACCTGGCCATCACTGACAGCTGAGCACTGGAGCTACTTGCAGCTGGACAGAAAGCTCTCCATCCAGAATAACTTGAACGATAACCCGAGATTCCAATTGTGGGATACACTTTATCCGATTAACTATGATCAATAGATGTATGTGAGACTTCGCTTTTATCATGTGTTTTTGTAATAATTTGTCCGTATTTCATTGTTTTTTGCCTACATGAGAAAACTTGGAAACAAAAGGGATGAAATAAAAATAAATAAATCCCGACGAGTTTAATTATATTCATTCCTTGATTTGCTGATATATTTCGTTTGAGCGCTAGGGTGCTACAGGCAGATTCAGAGAGACACAGACAGACAGATACTTCAGACTTGTAACACCCCTTCATTACGGGGTTAAAATGAAGGTGACCACAAACAGTACAGTTGGTAAATACTTCTACCTATATACTGCTGCGCTCCATCTGGAAGCATCGGGCCAATTTTCTGACAGCTCATGAGAAAAAGAAAATAAAGTAATTCCAAATTTGTCATTACATTTCCTTGGCGAGACACGGTTGTTTTTTCATGCCAGGTAAAAGTTTTCTGAACCTTGGCAGGAAATGCTATTTTGATGATGATTGAGTTAGGCAAAGCTGGCCTTTGACCGAGCCGGAGATCAAGAGCTTGTCAACAACTTGTCAACAAGAAACAAAACTCAACTTTGCTGTTTTGGTTTTTATTGAAAGTTTTCTCTTCGCGTTATCCTCCGTTTTGTGATTAATACAACCATTGCCTTGGATGCGTCGAACTTGGCTTTTCTTACAGACCTTTGTGACTTAATTCCTCGACTGACTTTGATTTTCTAATCGAAATCTCGTGCGAAATCAACGTAAATCATGGAAAAAAATATCCCTGCGTCCACAGACTTGAACATAGGGGACCCGTCACCAGGCACTCAAAAGTGTCGCCGTTTAGATGGTGCCCATACTGGTAGTGAGCACGAACCTCCTTCAGTCGCGCGCAGACTGTGACATCCGATATACTTGTACTTATGACAGAATAAAATGGTGTCCTGCGTTGTTTACTGCTGTAAATCATGCGGGAGGCACAATACAAAAAAACAAGGAGTAACTTATCATAAGTAAGTAATATAATTTACAATTCTTATTGGCTGTAAATAGTTAAACTTATAAATATTGTTTTCGATAAATCCCCGTAAGAAAAATCTATCATCCGACCGACGAAACTTTGTAGCGGTGCTTCTAATTTCAGTATTATAAATCGATGTATTACTTCACAGGATTTTGGTAGGTAAATATAAATGTCGGTTCTTTGAGTCCAGCTTATTACCTAAACTTAACCTTAGGAAAAATAATAGATTTCTCTCACAGCCGCCTCGTTATCGGGTTTAAAAGAATATGAATAGATCAAAAGTAGTAACGAGGAAGTAGGTAAGATGGTAACTTTATTACAAGGTAAATGTATATAATAAATTGTACAAATGAAAGCCATGTTTTTTTACATTATTCCATATAAAATTATTTCATAGTCCCTTAAATGGAATACCTGTATGGAATATCTGGATTCCACACCTCATTTTGCGTGAAATAGTGCTAGCCCGTCGCCGCAACTGAATAACCGGATAACTAACCGGATGTTCTAACAGTGATGGAAAACATTGTGAGGAAACCTTTTATTCCGGCTTCATTAAATTAGCTGCGGTGATGGGCTTGCCCCCTGTCACGCAACATGGAATATTGAATCACTAGCTAAGTTGCACAGTTAAGCTTCTGCCACCCCGTATGGAAAAAGGCGTGACTCTATGTTAAATAACCTGTAATATATACGATGACTTAATCAGTGATCAGGTACCAATTTTTCTAACCCAGTAATTGGTAGCCGTCACGTAAAAAATTGTAATTAGGTACATGAAATCAAATATACTCTTTTCTATATTCTGAAAAAAGTATACTTTTATCAAATATACTTTTTTCTATAATTACTTTTATTTTGAAATCAAGATCCTTCTATTCACTCTACTAATCTCTATCTGCGAGCTTACATCATCTTTCATAGTTTAGCGGCAATGACAATTAATGTACATATCTAAGTAGGTTTATTAATTATGTTTCAACTTTTGATTAATTGAACTTTGAGGTAATTTCAGCTAGATTTTTCCTGATCACCGATTAAAAGTCACAGTGTATTTGAAAGTTATCCGTAGATCAACTTTCCTAATTTGGTGTCTGCTCATCCCAAATACAAATCACAATTCAAATCATCCCTGATTTACGGAACGTGACGCGGTGACGCCGTTACAATTTTTCCTAACGACTTGGTTCCGACAAATTCCGACAGAGGCGCCATTTTTCTTAGTCTCAAAACAATATGGAGTTCAGTACGGGATGCCCTTTCTTAATATGTACATTAATGCCTGCGTCCTTTAATTCTACAAAAAAGTGGGTACTGGGTAAAAAGTATAATATGTACCGTACCGTACCGTAAGTTGTACCGTAACTAAATCGTCATAAACTGAGATTGTAACGAAAGTTATAATGAAAGGGTGAGATAACTAAATAAAATAGTTACTTATCACATAAATCAACTTTATTAATTAAGTTACTGACACAACAAATATCTTATATTAATAAAACTTAGTTAAAAATTTTGTTTTTATTTTTTTTATTACAGTACACATTTTTAACATGTACATACATCGCTTCTGGGCCCACAGTAGGATACCCTGTGTCGTGGGAACCAAAAAGAGCGATATCACATAGAGATCAACATCCAAGACCCGTAAGTATATAAAAACGGTCAAGTGCGAGCAGGACGTCGGACCCTCACACGAAGGGTTCCATACCATTGTACAAGGAAAAATGAACGTAAAATGTTAAATAGTAGGTAGGTCTACATTCAAGGCCGTACATCGAATCATTGAAAAAGAGTAACTTATTTACAGAAATAAAAAATATATGATAAAAAACTTATAATTCTCTATTTTTATTCGACTGAGCAAATATTAATCATATGACAAATAACTTAGCACAAAACTCGACACCTGCAGATCTTTTCCGATAAACTCGGGAGAGTCCAGTTTAATTCACCGCTAGACAAATAAAACAAAATGGCTGAGAAAATAGCCTTACAAATAATCTCTTGGTATGGGTACTACTTTTCTTTCTTAAAAACCCGTATGTTTCATTATTTGTTGAAAGCTGCAATAGAAATACACCCTCTGTGAAAAATTCAGCTCTCTACCTATTTTGCTTGATCCGGTACAGCCCGGTGTCACAGCCCCGAGCGCAGCGAAGTCCCAAGCGAAGCGAGGCAATAATGACTGAGTCCTAAGTGCAGTGAGGGATTCAAGCGTGCCCAAGACAAAAGAGCTTTATTCCCGAGGAGTACACTCTATTTTTTGCATCTTGCTTCGTACGGGAATTAACTCATAACAACCTCGCTTCGCTCAGGAGTTACATCTGGAGTGCTTCGTTATGTTCAGGATTCAATTCATCGCGCCTGTGACACAATACAGTCATTTTTCCTGCAAGAACCTTGCGGTTAAGTTCTCAGGAATGTTCTCCCAAGCGCGAATCTAAGAGAATTAAAAAATAACCCTAACTTATCTGAAACGCTACTAGCGTAAATATGCTTTGGTAATAATGGTAGACAAGAGTGCAAAGTTAATCAATTTAACTTTTCTTACACTAGTTTACTCATCGATGAATATATGCTAATCGTTGTAACATATAGGTTTAGATGATAATTATGACATTGTTAAAATCTGAAATACGGCCTGTAGAGGGTAACATCCGGACATACAAAAGCATTTTTTCCCAATCCTGAAACGGAGATGTTTCGCTTGCTTTGCTCGCTCGGCCAGATAGATGCATTTATACTGCACTTCACAAGAAAATCGATGATCAGAAAGTTAGACGAGGAAGCTATGAATGCACAAATATTATAGATAAAGACGTCATATTCAGAGGTCATATTCAAAGTCCAATGATTTCTCACTATCTTCAAAAGTATGCTCTGAGAAAATTGTATATGTCACCGTAAGATAGTCAAAACCGTTAGTTGATAAACTAATTGTCATTGCTCCTTGTATACCTACCTAGGTTCCTATAATTCTCCTTAAATGACTGAATAATCCTAAATGCCAATAAATAGGACTAGGCCTATGCTAATAGTTGGCCAAATCATGCCAACAATTGGGAAAATCGTGTGTATGGGTAAAAGTATTAAAATAACACCAAAAATGATGCAATTGCAGACTTTTAATTTATTTAAAGCATTAATTAACTCTCAGTCCGTCATCTTGATTTTTTTTTTCGCTGGCAACATTTCTTACAGATAGTTTTCACGATTTATGTGGCAAGTGGTTCTTAAAGTGCCAATAATTAGATGCTTTACCCTATATATTAAGATATTATAACATAAGATATAAAGGACTGATTTATTTTTATAAGTTACACGGGTTTACTATTGTTAGATTATCTAGACCATACTAGATAGCATAAAGCAGAGTGCATAGATGTTTTTCTGTGATTATATATATAAGATATTGATATGCTGTATTTATGTAACTGTGTATGTAGTCTATATTTCTTATCAATAGGGTTTTATGTATGTGTAATATGTATTATATTAGAATATAGTCTTAATTGTACGCGCAATTCTTTCCCTTACCTATCATCTCCGTCTCCTATCCAACATGGTTTGCTGGAAGAAATCTCTTTTTAGAGATAAGCTCGCCTTTGTACATATTTTTTCTATCATAAGTTATCTGTATGTCTGTTTTGTTTAGTACAATAAAGAAATTACAATAAAGAAATATAAATAAACTAAACAAGCCATCACTTTTATAGTCCTAAAAGGCTAATTTATTTTTAAAAGTAAGATAGGTTTATTTCTGTTAGATATGTAGACAGGAAAATAATTATGCACAATGTCATAACATAAATACAGAATGGTTATGTAGAACGTGACTTTCTTTTGTTATTTCAAAATATATGTATACTGTAACCTACGTGTGTTCCTTATGTATACTGTGACCTACGTGTGTTCCTTATGTATACTGTGACCTACGTGTGTTCCTTATGCTGACTTCCTCGTCGCATTAGAAAAGATAAGAAAAGACGCTGTAGTATGCGTGAACGCAGTACTTAAATCTTTGTAGACGTATAGTTTAAAAATAATCATTATTAATAATATGTTTTAATTATTCTCATGTAACACTTATTTAACTAACTAATGTTTGATAATGTGATCTATTAACGTAGAGTTTTAATAAATCAGTGCTATGATTGGTAACAAAATATTTATCTTATCTTGTTTCTTTTACTTATTCCATAAAATCTGTTTATATTGGGCTCGGATATGAGTGAAAGAAATAAATAAAATAAATTTATTGAGGACGAACTCAACAGCACCAAAATCATAGACAGCAAAAAAAACAAAACAAACAGACTTAAACTTTAAAAAAATAACATGCATAATAACAAAAAAAAAACTTAAAACTAACAATGGTTTGGCACGATATTTTAATTTTTATAAAAAAAAAACGAAATCATTTTTTACAATAAATGTTGCTGTCATGTCAGCCCACAAAAGGACACCCTTCTGCATATGTTACGGCATATGGGAGATGTCGCAACGCTGGTCTTCCGTGGCACCCAGGGCTCAAACAGGGTAGGTAGGAACAGCAATTGGTGACGACTGTGTCTTCATTTCTAGCGTCCGTGTTGTGATATGATGTGTTAACGAAATAAAATGAAAAATAAGAATAATTATTATTATTATTATTTTTATTTCAGGTTAACAAAAACCCATATCTATAAATACCTTACAACATTTATTAATACATACATAATTTATTATAAAAACACAAAATATTATCGGGGATTTTCTCCTTCGTTCTCGCTTCCCTGTAGCGTCGATAAACGACGCCCTCCGGCCAGTAATCTTTGGCCAGGAACATCGTCTTAATTCCGCCGGCACACGAAGTTTGAAGGAAAGGAAGTCCTTGGGTCTTTCTGACTCTAAAACTTATATCTGTACATTCGTTTCCTTGAGACCAGACGGCGGATTTTTCTTCAACTTTTCCAGGATGTGACGTTCAACGTCCTCGCAGGTTATTTTCACTCCTGGAAATGTATATCTGAGCGGTGGGAGCGGCAGCTTTCAGGCTGTACTCACCTGCGGGGGCTGTGCCACGCACATTGCGGCTGCGTCTGGAGCGGCACTTCCTCTTTTGAACCAGGATAAAGCCTTCCCCATCATGTCATGTAAAGGGAGGTAGACATTTTAGGCAGTAAAAGGTTAGTTACATGTAGATATGCCATCTTATGCTAATTTAAGTAAGGCTGTCAATGGGAACAAAAATATTAGTTACCTACAACCTAAGTAGTATCGAACTAATTTTGTTATTCCCTGGAATAAATAAATCACACTGTAGATATTATTTTGCGAATTTTCATTTCGGTGCAGATATTTTAAATTCGGTACACAATTCTCATTTCTGTGTTTTTTTTTTTTCATTTTGGTGGACATTAGATTCATTTCGGTGGGTCCGAAATTTTTATATTCAATATCATCCTCAATATGTATGTTGGGAACCTGCTGTTCACGTATGACAATAATAAGTTAATGAGGATTAGAATAAGACTTTTAAAACCAGGAAAAACATTAAGATAAAAAAGTCCACCGAAATGATAAAAAAATCGGACTTTTTGTTATTCAACCTAGTAATAGTAGTTCAATGACTGGTAAACACGGAATGAAACTTATTAACACTGTGTTATTGTGCGTTTCATCCAAATAGGTTCAATGAATGGAGTAACAAAGTCCTACAAATGGTAAGTCGTGTTTTGGATTGTCGAATTGGGAGCACCTGAACAAACAAGGTCAACTACCTCTGCCCAAGCTGCGACAAGGTGCCAGCTCACCTGTGTCGTCTGTCCACCCTTTTGCACGAATTGCTGAGTTGAACAGAAAAAAAAACAAGTAAGACTAACCTGAGAGCACTGAACAAGCAAGGTCATGCTTGTGTTTTCTCACTTCCTACAAAATTAAATTCAAGATTGAATAATTTTTCAGAATCGGTAAAAGATTTTCAAAAGGTTTCATACAACATTTTGGCGTAAAGTTAGGTTACGATAATTTTTCACTATTTTAGCTTTACCCGTAAAAAGCGAAACATCTTGGATTATGTTAATCGTTTACACCGTGCCTTTTTATTGTATTACGCCACCAAGCACTGTTTGAAAAAAGTATGCCTAAAGTATTAATTCAAAAATATTGTTATTAAAGGAAAATATTTTCCACGATAAAATCAGGAGGCATCATCCTCATTATCATAATTTATTTATGGCACACAAATAATTTAAACAAATAAAAGGAAAACAAGAATTTTTTTATTAAAATAGTGTACAAAGGCGAGCTTATCACTAAAAAGAGATCTCTTCCAGCAAACCAGGTTCAGATGGGACAGGTTGATTGCTGAGCAGGGGTAGACCTATGTATACCACAATTTGACTTAATTAAGTATGTTACTTATATACACATTAATACAAATCCTAAGCATAAATAAAATAAATTATATAATATACAAATACTGCTATAAATTTGTTGTATATAAATAAATGCATACTAACTACAATTCTAAGGACAGAGGTAATGCTTCTTCACGCGATTTTTGAAATATATGCAGAGTTGGATATATATGTCACACCGTAAGATAGTCAAAACCGTTAGTTGATAAACTAACGTTTTTTTTCTCGTTAGTTGGTCAACTATCGACAGATAGTAAACACTGGTTTTAACTATCTAGTAAAAACTGGTTTTAACTTGAATTGCAAACGAAATACCAGGGAAAACACTGCGGCAGCTTAGGTGAAGACTAGAGGGGGCAAGCGCAGCAAAGCTCCCAAATAGTATTCGTGTTAGGTTGACATGTAAGATCAAAAGAAACGTAAATGCTATTCCCTGTCGGTCTGGTTTACTATCTGTCGTTAGTTGATCAACTACCGGGTTAGTTTATCAACTAACGGTTTTGACTATCTTCCGGTGACATATTTAGGTTAGGTTATTTATTTATTTATTTACACAAAATTTTACATAGTTACTCATTATGGGAACACCACTTAAACCACTGGGGTTTGTGTGTGGTGTGATCTACTCATTAATTATCGTATTTAAGTTAGCAATAGCATTATTTTAAATATTCAATTACATCATTAATAAATCAATTACATAATATTCAATGGTATTCATGACATTCAAAAACATAATTTTAAAATTCAATATAATTAGTAGGTACATTTCTCAAGAACTATTCCGTCTTTCTAGTTTTTCTGTAAAGTGTGATTTGAGTTTAGCTTTGATATTAGTTTGACTGATCGAGTCTCTAATGTCGGGAGGTAAGGTGTTTATTAATCGCGTCATCATGTATGAGCTCGTCCGCCGGCCATAGCTATTGTTTGCGCGCTCGGTAACCAGTTTACCTTGACATATATAACTCCCTGATGATGCAGGGGAGTTCCACAACCGAATGGCCCAAGGTCTAAGCCAGTGCTAATAGGACGCGGTGCTAAGCTGTGGGGTTGCGAGCATGGAAACTGCATGGGTCCTCAGAGTCCTGCTAGAAGAAACAAATTAAAAACTGTCTCGAAGGATAGTGTGGATTCCGGTAAATGTTGAAGAGTAATGTAGTAGATAAGGGACTACTCTACCAGATGACACAGCCAGGTTGGGCTTGTCGGACCTGAATATAGAGATATATAAGAAGAAAATCAAATTGATATTTGAAGCCCTGAACTGGTATGGTCTAAAAAACTTTGGATGTAGGGATGTGGACGACCCGAATGGCCGAGTCGGCAGTGACCCTCTGCCTACGAAGCCAGACGTCCCGGGCCGACTCCAGGTGGGGTCAAATATTTGTTTGATGATAACGGATGTTTGTACCCTAGTCATGGTTGTTTATCTATCTAAGAATAATATTAATCTATTTAAGTATGTGTATCGTTGTCTAGTAATATACAGTAGGATACAGGGAATCCTAGTTTGGGGCTAGATCAATATAGTGTCCAAGGTATTATTATTATTATTATGTAGTATCGCGTATCTGTTATTATGCGGATATCGCGCGGTAAATACAATCGATGGAACACTTTCACATTTCTCTACTGAAAATTCGTTGGGATTGTATTTGACCATTGTTCCCTTAAAGTATTGATCGTTCAGTAAAAATATTCTTCAACATTAGGTAACTAAATTACATTTGGTACATTATTCGTCCAAAATGTAATCCAGTTAATTAATGTTGAAGTAACTTTTTTAATATTTTTAATGGGTTTCGAGTTATGAGCGAAAAACTGGAAAAAAGTGTGGTGGGGGTGATCGAGAGGAATTTATTTGATGCTTTTCAGGAGAGCTTCTCCTACAAAAAGCTTTAGAAATACATCGTTGTATTCCTATGATTTTTCATTTAATTTCATAATTCGTAATTTCTTGAATGTACTATACAAAACAGACATACAGATAACTTATTATAAAAAACTAGATAAAAAATTTCGTTCGCAAAATATTTAAAATCCCATACATTTTCTGAGCGTCACGTCTTCTTTCTGAGTGATAAGTTAGCGAATGCCACTTGTCTAGGGGAAATGGGGGAAATGAATTAAGAAGAATAAGTAACGGCCAACCACAGACAACCCTTGTGCAAGTTTACCCACTATTTTTCCATCGCCAAAAATATATTATATTAAATCCACTTATTTCCAGAATAGCCCTAATACCTATTTCTCAGAATAACTATAAAAGCGGACTCACATTAAAATTTACTCAGTAACTCTACACACGATCAAGTAAGATGTTGTCTAGAATAGTTCTTCTTTGTCTAATAGTCAATCTGGTTCTGGCCAAAAAATATTATGATGACAAGCAGAGTCAAACCAGTAAGGTAAGTCACTAGATTTGGTTGAAGCTTTTGGCACGGTTGGTTATTTTTATTGTTAGGTTCACCTGTAACTAAGGAAGTAACTAACTACGTAAACAAATTTTCAAAGTTACATTTGACCCACTTTCCGGTTTCCGATTGTAAATTCGGTGACAATGCAATATTATCTATGATACCATCGAGCTGATCTGATGATGGAGTTGGATGTTGGTCACAGGAACTCTGTAATTAAATAACGCAATCCTACCAAGTTGGGGCTCTTAAGAATCGTCTCGGTGAGTAGTTGATGGATTAGTGAGGTTATCGAGCTGATGTGATTATGGGACCTAAAGGTGGGTAGTGTACTCTTCAACAGCTATTAGTAAACCCTTTGAGTTTGGACTCGTTTGATTTATTTAACGTGACAAATACATGGGTGTTTTTATTTTTTTAAACTACCTAATTATTATCTGATTCTTACTTAGGATGGGTCATTTTAGAAAAGGACCCTTCTTGGACCATTTGAAACCGGATACATTTTAAAGTAGGAATCATTTTGGAGCTGGTAGTGTAATTTTGAAACTGGGGGCGATTTAAAAACGTAGGTCATTATGTATGAAATTGAAACTGGGGGACTGTAAAGACGTGACTATGGGCTGATTAATCCTTATGATAAAACATCACTTTGTTAAGACTAGTATTTAATCGCACATCAAAAATACTGATTTGCACAGCAAAAAGGATCAACAAAAACACTTTTTATGTTGTAAATATTTAATGAGCACTTAAGTTTATGTTGTAAGTATGTTTTGTTGTTCTAACATGTTGAACCTAACACGAAGGATAAAGGGGGCTTCGCTTAGCTCACCCTCTTTACCCTTCACCTAAGCTACCGCAATATTTTGCCATTATATTTGCTGTGAAATCAGTATTATTGATGGGCACTTTAATATTTTCACTTTGTTTGAATTCCGTTATAAAGTTATCATCCCCTTAAACTATTCCTTCCCAGGGAGAGTCAGACTGTTCGTCACAAGAGTCATCAGAAGTTCCTCCAAACCCTCGGACAGTGACGCCATGTGGTGCCATCAGGGGTTCCTGGATGGAGACCAGGAAAGGGAGAAGGTTCGAAGCCTACAGAGGAATCAGATATGCTGAGGCACCTGTTGGGAATTTAAGATTTGAGGTAGGTCATATTTTCATTCTTATATTTATTATTCAGGCACATATGTACATTGCTTCTGGCCCCACAATAGAATATTCTGTGTCGTGGGAACTAGAACAGCGACGTCACACACTTATAAATATCCAATATTTTTTCTTGTTCCCTCCCCAGCCGGATTTCGAAACCGGGACCTCTCGTTTGGGAGGCAGAGCTTCGAATCTCAATGCATATGTACAGTAACAAAAACCAGAATTACCTATAGTAGGGGAGGCCAAGAGACTTATTTTTGTTGCTCTTACCGCGCGGCTGTAGATGGAAACTTTAGATCAGTTGGAATTACTAAACAGGGTCTTAAACCCTTAAGTGTCTCCAATTACTTAACCTGACTTAAGTTGACAGAGGGCACCACTCGAGAACATCACAGAAAAATAGCTCCGTATATTAATTTTCCTTAAATATAATTTTTGTGTGATAAGTGAAGAAACTTGCAGTGATATTACTCAGTCTTATAATGTCTTATTAATAAACAACACTCTCTTCTGTTATTAATCCTACCTAACTCTGAGACTTGTTACTCTCAGGTTAAACTCGGAGTAAGTCAAGAGTAAAATTGTTATTAATAAACGGGAAATATTAAACTGCACATCATTAATACTGATTTGCACAGCAAATATACTGATTTTCACTGCGAATTTCAGGACAAAATACTGCGGTAGCTTAGGTGAAGGGTAAAGGGGTTTTTGCTGATCCTTTTTTGGTGTGAAAATCAGTATTATTGCTGTGTGATTAAATACTAGCCTTAAAAAAACAGTAAGCTTGGAATCACAAAGTAGGTATCCCTTTAGCCTGGATTAGCGGGTGATCTATGGCAACCACAATTATTTAAAAGTTAAAAAGAATGAGTGATGAACTGTTTCGACTGTGTTAGACGTGCGGCCGTTCGACAGTGACAAGTTGTCACTTTTATGATAACAATGAAGATGTTTTACTTTTATTTCTGTGTTTCTGTGGAGTAGTACAGTAATTGCTTAATGTTTTTCGCATTTATCAAAGTTAATTTTATTAATGAATGGCATGAATATCACGAATCCTTTTTTAATCAAGTCGTCAATAAACATGGCTGTAGATCGGGAAAACCTATGCTTTTACTAAAAATCAGCTTCTTCGAGTTCTTCTAATGATTTTTACGGGTTTTGTAAAATTTACAAAACCTAATTTCAGTAACCTCAAATCATCCAAGTATTAGGTCACTTTCATTATCACCACAAACTGTAAACTCCGGTACGATCTTGATAGTTTATTTCGTAAAAAGTTTAATAATTAGTACAACCAAAACCTTTTCTTACCAGACAACAACAATAATAAATGTAGCCCATTTATGTCCCAACCGAGAGGCTCGGACCTTTGCCCGCATATGAGTAAGATTGAGTCATAATCAGTGATCTGAATAGGTAGAGTGATTTTTGGTACTTGCGTCATGATGTCATAACATGGATATGCCTTTTTTCCGGAATGTTCGGGATTGTATATATAAGTATGAAATTTGTTTTTATCTATACCTTGGACACCATTTACACACATTGATCTAGCCCCAAACTAGGATTCCCTGTATCTTGGGTACTAGACAACGATACACATACTTATATAGATAAATATCAATACTTAGATAAACAACCATGACTAGGGTACAAACATCCGTTCTCATCAAACAAATATTTGCCCCCAGCGGTACTCGAACCCGGGACCCTTGGTTTCGTAGGCAGCGTCACTGCCGACTCGGCCATTCGGGTCGTCATTTATCATTATTATTTGTTTATTTTTATTTTATCTTCTATTTCTTTTATTATTTGGATTTTTATAGTAAGTATCATATTTTATTGGTATTTGGTAATTATTTAATTGCACTAGACTACCCTTTTCATTTTATACGAATCCTATCCTGGTAGGTTTGCTGGAAGAAATCTCTGTTGAGAGATAAGCTCGCCTTTGCCTTTTAATGTCGTGTACAATGTATTGTTCTAATGTTTTGTGCCATAAATAATTGTGAATTGTGAAATAATCACAGACTAGTTGCTCCGCGGTGTAGAAGAAGAAGTCCCAAAGGCTTGCAATTCTTTCAAGAGTCAGTGAATTCTTTACTTAAACAAGATACCTCTTCTCTGGAAATTTTGAAATAGCCATTTAAGCAATTTAAAACCCATGTAAAAGCGACTTTGTCAAAAAACCGATATAACAATGTTTAAGATTACTTAAATGACGGGACTGTATGGGGATAATCTGGCTCAACACAGATCTTGCTGTTCATAATTTTGTGATTATTTATTCCTGCTAAATTAATATTGTAAAAATTGTATTAATAAAACACGACCAATTTTTTAAAAAATATCGAAAAATCAATCTGCGGGTGATCCTACGCCCTACGCCTCCCACAGTGGTCCAATGTAGAGAAGAGGAAAAAATAATGATTGCTACGTAGGTTTATGTAAATATCTAATAACAATAAGAAAGACATTTGATTGATTGATTGATTGATCCTGTTCAGACTTTCGACAATTGAGAACAGAGAAACAGTACTGATTGCGTATCATGCTCTTGCATAATCTCTACTACGGTAAGGTATTATTTTTAGGGGCAACTCTATCGATAAAGAATCTCTCTTTAAGGCTCAAAAATGCTGCGTAAGGGCTGTATATGGGTCTAAGTGTTATGAAAGTTGTGAACCAGCATTTAAGATTCTGTAAAATACTAAAAAATAGAATAAAATAATTTATTTATCTGTAAACCTAATACAAACTTATGAATGCACCTGGTTACGTGGAGTGTGAAAATAACCACACCAATAACTTTGTAAACAACATTTTGATATGAAAATCCAAACTATTCACTCCACACCATCTCTATCATTATACGGTGGTACGGAACCCTTCGTGCGCGAGCTCTACTTGCACTTGTCTGGTTTTTAAAGACTCATGCGTAAAATAAAAATCAGTGTGTGTACAAAATGAGTAGAAGCTGCGCCAAAGGCAGGCAAAAACAGCACTCATGCATAAAAATATATATAATGTATGGTACCAAAAATTTCAATAAAATACCAAACGACATAAAATGTATGAATTTGTAACAATTTAAACATAAGTTATTCAAGCTTTTAGTCACAAGATGCAATAACAACATGGAGGTTTTTATTAATGAAAAAATATATAATACCTATTTCAATTTATAATACAATTTTATCATATTATTTATTTTTTACCAAGCTGACTTATTAATCTAAAATTGACATTGTACATCTGTGTTAATATTTATTTTAGTATTATCTGAATAAGTAACCGCATGACTGAATGCATTATATTTGTATGCTCCTAGGCAGAACACAGCTCAAACAACTGAATGTATTACTTATTATCTGTGTTAACAAATCAATTATCATCTTTTTCTTTATCTGACCCACTCGAGTAACTCACGAAATTGCCTCGTCGGCACCCCTACGGCTAAATACCAAATCTGGTGGTTCAGAGCAGGCTTCTTTCAAACTCCAACAGATGGTGTTGTTCATGGCCCTTACATTTTTTTCCTTTGGCGTATGATGATTGTGGTAAATATGGGTACAGAACACCGAAACAAACACATATTTGGTAATGTTTAACCTTATTGGAAGGAAATAATTGAAATGAAAGAGCTCTCAAATATTTATCGGCTAGGGCTGCAGCTTACATGGCTAACTTGACGCGTTGTACTTAAGTTGTGTTTAAACTGTATTAAGAGTCTGTCCAAAGTCTGGTGAAAGTCGCCTTTAGTATCAGATGAGTATACAACACGATTATTCACAATATCTTTGCTTTATACGCGCATTCCAACAACGTGCGCAGATGTGACCGAGTAGTTAGTGCCACTAACCCCTACAGCGGGTAGTCTACTTTTAATTGGTATTAATATGCAGATGGCACGCTCTTTTGATAAAGATTTATTTTTATATGGCTTCTGTTTCAACGACTACCAAAAACGCACCTATTTTACTACCAATAAATTCGAAATGCATGCCAGAATGGGTAAATGATCACCAAATTGTGTTTGGATAAATGATCACCAAACTTTTTTTATGTTTTGTGTACTTAAGTTTATGTTTTAAGTATTTTTTGTTGTTCTTACATGTTCAATACGAATGATAAAGGGGGCTTCGCTTCGCTCACCCCCTTTACCCTTCACCTAAGTTGCCGCAGTATTTTGCCCTGATATTTTCTGCAACTTTTGCTGATCATTTACCCATTTTGGTAAGAAAAAAATATTTTGGTGGTCATTTAAATTGTTCTCTTTTTATATTATAATAATCGAACTATTAAGTATCTCTGATATATTAAGATGAACTGGACTGGCAGGTTACTCTCTCTTCAGGCTCAGTCGATGACGCCGTACACCTTTTCAACAGCACATTGATTAAGCTAAGAAATAAATATATTCCTCATAAACAAATATTTATCTATATAAGTATGTGTATCGTTGTCTAGTACCCAAGATACAGGGAATCCTAGTTTGGGGCTAGATCAATGTGTGTAAATGGTGTCCAAGGTATTATTATTATATTATTATTATTAAATAAAGAAAGGCAAATACCAGCCTTGGTATACATCAGCCCTGACAAAAAGTCTGAAAGAAAAATACAAATATCACAAAAAATACAAAACGTACGGTAACCTGGCAGACCAAAACACTTTCGTACTACTTAGAGACCGTTGTAAAACAATCGAATCAGAATGCTACACTAACTACATGAGAGCTGTTGAAGACTCAATAAAAAATAATCCACGAGTTTTCTGGGCCTACATGAAGAACAGGAAACTGACTAATGCATACCCCCGTTCTATGACACATGGTGTCCATACCTATGACACCGGAGAGGAGATATGTGGCGCTTTTGCCGAATTCTTCGCATCTACCTACCTAGAAAACAATAGCATCTCTAGTAGCGCAAGTCCCCACGTTGATCTTTATGACATAGGCTCATCCACATCAGCATCAGACGTTCATACAATTGAAGTCCTTGAACGTGACGTTTATAAGCTATTAAAAACATTAGATATCAACAAAGGTCCTGGGCCGGATGATATTCACCCAATACTAATTAGGAGATGCGCGAATAGTATATCACAACCACTCTGCTTACTTTTTAAAAGATCTTTACAAGAAGGTATCGTACCTATCGTCTGGAAATCCGCATTGAAAACACCAATACATAAAAAGGACTCTAAGAATAAAGTAGAACACTACCGCCCGATTTCGAAGCTATGTGTTTTTGCCAAAATATTCGAAAAAATAGTTTACAAGCAAACATATAATGCGCTCAAACACACTTTTAGTCCTCTTCAACATGGTTTCATGCAAGGGCGATCGACAACAACCAACGAAGTACTCTTCGTGGAGGACATACTTGAGGGCATGGAGGGGGGAGGACAGGTGGATGCGATCTACACAGATTACTCCAAAGAATTTGACCGCATTGATCATCGCATCCTTCTGTCCAAACTTCTCTCTGCTGGGATTCGTGGTGATCTGCTTAGATGGTTTTCATCGTACGTTGATAACCGTAGTCAAGCAGTAGTACTCAACGGTTACACTTCTGCGGCTATCACGATCCCTTCAGGTGTTCCCTAAGGCTCCATATTAGCCCCCCTTCTATTCACAATCTTTATTAACGACATCGACCGCTGCTTCCAAAACTCAAAAGGTCTTCTTTTTGCAGACGACATGAAAATATACAGGGTTATCAACTCACCAAACGATACTCAACTTCTACAAAACGACCTTAGGTCCCTTGAACATTTCTGCTCACTTAACAAGCTTGATCTCAACGTGAACAAATGTTGCGTAATTAGCTTCACAAGAAAACTCAGTCCAACCATTTCTCAATATATTATTAACTCACAAATACTCAACCGTGTGACAGAAGTCAGGGATCTGGGAGTCAAACTGGACAGCAAGATGATCTTTGACTCACATATTAGTAAAATTGTCAATAAAGCCTCTCAATCGCTTGGTTTTGTACTGAGAAATTCCAAAGATTTCAGATCTGCGAAAACACTCAAAATATTATATTGCACACTGGTAAGAAGTCAACTTGAATATTGCTCGCAGGTCTGGAACCCAAGGTATAACGTATATAAAAACCAGATAGAGCGTATACAGAAAAAGTTCCTGAGATTCCTATCTTATAGATTTAATATAACTTCAACCAACTACGAAGAAAGTTGTAGAAAACAACATCTTCTACCACTCACCTTGCGTAGACATTCAGCTGACCTGACTTTTCTATCTGCCATAGCACAGGGTATCATTGACGCTCCCGACCTATTAAGCAAACTGAAGATTATCGTCCCGGCCTTTAGATCCACGAGAGGAAATCTTCTCAAACTGTATATCCCAATGACTAAAACTAACTACAGGCAAAACGCATACATGCTCAGAGTAGGGAAATTATATAACGATAACTACGCAGAACACTGTGATGATTATCATGAAAAGGCATCTACTTTCCGTAACTTTATTAACAAACAATTCTTCGGCGAAAGGCGTAGCTCGAATCGGTAATATTGAATGAAACCATTTTATTACATAATTTAAATCACATTTTTCTATAGTGAACCACATAATTAAGTCTAAAACCTGTATTAGTTAATGATAGATAAACAGCTTATATACTTAAAAATGAACTGTAATATTAAGATTTTTTAGGTATTCTTCTGTCCATTCATAGGTGGAAACTTTTAATTGGCTTAGTCTTAATCACTTGCCTATATATTTTAAATTGTTACAGCTGTAAGTTTTCCAAACAAAATAAAATAAAATAAAAATAAAAATCGCATACCGTATGAGCATTACCTTTATTATTATTATTTTATTATTAACTTAACTTTTCTGATAGATAACCTTTGGCGTGCTTTGGCGGTCAATATAATTGATCTTGTTAACAGCACCGTATCGAACTTCATTAAAACGCATCACACTTTCAACAATCCATAAGTATGTCTTTTTTTAACTATTGTTTGATGGTTGATGAAACAATAGAAGCGTTCGAGATGCAGCTCAAATTATGTGATTAATTTGAGCCAAAAACAAACCAATTTTACGTGGGTTGTAAAGAAACGGATATAGTCAAGGTCAATTCCAGATTCCTAGCAAACGTCTAGCCTAGACTAACCTAGTATTAGCTGACTAGATTTCTGTGGTAATGGAGCGGTGCAGGAGGAGAGATACAATGCCGAGCCCGCTCTGAAGACTGGTGCCATACAGACGTCACTACCCCTCCCCTACCGAAACGCACCGCAGAATCCTACTCAGTTCACCGTCTACCACTTTCCAGGTTCCAAAACCTATCCACAATTACTCTGAAGAGTTCGACGCAAGCGAGGAGGGTCCTGCCTGTCCGACACCTGCAGCTGAAGAGTACTATAAGAACTTCAGTGAAGACTGTCTGAGGCTCAATGTGTATACCCCTAGCGGCTCCCGTAGCGGGTAAGCTCTTCAACCTTTTAATTACCTGCAAAAAAAGCTAAATGGATTTATTCTTAAAGATATGTGGATCAAAACTGTAACAGAATGGGTACTCAGAACCGCAAGACGTGTCTAGTGGGCAGACCACCGGCCAGATGGACTGACGACATGGTCGCCATATTCGGTAGGCAGTGGATGCGGGAGGCTCAGGATCAGATGCCACGGAGTAGATGTCATGGTAAAGAAGAGGGGTTGATTGATTAAAGGCATAATTTGATGCTTTGAATATCAATTATATCTCCGGAATACTTTAGAAACATCATCAGACTATTATCGTAGGAGATTTCATAGCAATATTTCCCTCTACATACCTTTATTTAATTTTATTTATTTATTTAAATAATTGGCTACAGAGCCTTTGTACAAAATGCATAACCCCTATACGACGACTATACATCCCTGAGGGATCTTAATTCGTCACATTTACTTTCGCAGCAACGCTTCTCTCCCCGTGATCGTTTTCATCCACCCTGGAGGCTTCTACACCATGTCAGGTCGCAGCGATATGGCGGGGCCGCATTACTTGCTAGACAGAGAAGTGGTGCTTGTTACTATCAACTATCGACTGGCTTCGTTTGGTAAGTCTAAAACATAGTTCCACTCCTTTTCCAGAGGTGGCACTGGAAGTACCATTGGCATTTGGGCCCACATTTAGCCAGTTGTTTATCTTTTTTGCATGACAAGTCCATCGCCGTAGCCTGAAATCTGTTCCAGGTTTTTCGACGACAGCTTGGATTTATGGACCCATAGAACATGTGTGTCTTTGCAATAGAAGCTATGATGGAAACTATGGCTGCATTTCAGTTATACAATATCTTTCTTCACAGGATTTCTGAGCACGGGTGATGAGCTTGCACCTGGAAACAATGGACTTAAGGACCAAGTAACTATGACTTAATTTTGTACCTCATTTTCGGAAAATATGTAGCTTATAATTAAAGTACAAAATGCGATATTTTCAAACTTACGTGATGTGGTCTGGTTGGGATTGCAAGTTGCCAATATAAACATTCATGCATTTATACATACTACTACTATTATAATTGAGAAATTATGTCTGTGTGTATATTTGTTACTCTTTCACGCTAAAATGGCTGGACCACAGATATCGAGAGATAGGCCCTTGGCGCTAAGCTTGTATCGGAACCAGTGTCGCCGAAAACTAAGAACACGCATACATTTACACCACTCGTAATGCCCGGCCCCAGAATGCCCGACCCCGGAATCGTGGGATTTGGGACGCCAATTCCGGGGCCGGACATTCCAAGCCGGACATTACTGGGCCGGGCTTTCTGAGGCCGTGCACTGCCTGTTCGACCCCGGAATGCCCGGCCCGTGGGACGTCTCTAATTGGGTGGAAATACTGGCTTATGATTGGTCGTACATTTTCGATTTAACTTAGACGAATCTAAGGCCACGGTCATAGTAGTGAGGTTTTTTTGTAAGCAAGTTTAACATTCTCTTGACACATATCATAACCTAAAAATTATTCATATTTGGTTAGTTTAAAATAAAAACAAACTCAATTCTGCTATTTGTTAAAAAAAATAACACTGTGAAGACTGTGTTCAAGTGCATTATATTTATTGAGTCAAATTTGGCTAGAGTAGGTTATTGTGGCTAAATTTCAATTGGGTTATAGGTTAGGTTAGAACTTAGAAGAAGCAAAACCGAAGCGTAGCGGAGCGGAGCGAAGCGTATGCAAATAAAAAAAAACATTTAATGATATTAATCGATTTTTTGAGATAGAGACACTATGAACACACCCTAATCTCTAATGTTGCAGTTGTCTATGGTACTCGGGACGCCAATTCCGGGGTAGGGCATACCGGGGTCGAGCACTTTTTTGTACGGCCACGGAATGCTCGGCCCAGGAATGACCGACCCCGGAATCGTGGGCTTTCGGGACGCCAATTCCGGGGCTGGACATTCCTGGGCCGGACAATACTGGGCCGGGCATTACAGGGACTCCACCCGTACATCAATCCCTCCGCATGTATTGGTCAGTGCAATGTCATGCACCTATCGTCCGAAGACACACACACTACCGCAGGTATACTAGCTAGTCGAGCTAGTGTTGGGACAATGCACGGACAGCGTGTATCAATGATCGATTATAATTTATAGACACTGGTATCGACAGTCGTATACAATGCCGGGTTCTATAAATAAAATAGTAAATTGTTTGTAAATACGACATATTTATACGACATACGACATACGAAATACGACATACGACATACGAGACCCCTTTGCCTCTCTTCTTTTCTTTAACAGAATCTTTACAGCTAGAAAGAGAGGCAAAAAGGTTTCTGAAGGTAGAATAACTGTGAACTCTTCGGACCTGACTGAAAGCATCGGAATTTCCGATCAATACTTATAACACCCCATTATCATTCGTCGGGCGAGGTTTTAAACAAACTTAAAATCTAAACTGCCTGTTTGGCAATCATTGGAATAACTAACGATAAACTTACGTATTATGAGCAATAAAATTGTTGAGATGTACAGCACTAACTGCGTGTCTCCACACTAGTAATGTTGACTGGTTGCTATGGTTACATTCTCTTGTTATGTAGATTGTGTCGTGGTAATGTTTCTATGAATATAATATGGCTTGTGATAAATAACACAGTTTGCTTATTCTTCTACAAAAAACCTCAACATGGTAGCAGATCGCGTGCAGTAAGTAAATAAAAATATATTGGGTTGCGATCCACGAAAAATAATATCAGCGAAATTTATAAGAAAGAAAGATGACAGCTGCGGGGTCTCTCTTGCCGATTTTGACTGAAAATTCAAATTTCAGTCATTGGAAATTTAGACTGAAATTACTGCTGGAAGAAAAGCATTTAAGCAATGTATTGTCACAAGAGATACCGTCAGATAAAGATGCTCTAGTATTATTTTTGAAAGATGACTCACGAGCTAAATCAATTTTGGTACAATGTCCGAGCGACAAATATATTGACATTGTAAAAAATGCGAATACGACCAAAGGAATGTTAACGTCATTAGAGGCAATATTTTAACGGAAAACAGTCTGTAACAAATTTTATTTAAAACGGAAGCTCATAACAATGCGGTATGACAATAAAAGCAACTTACAACAATATTTCCTAAGATTTGAAGGAATTCTTAGTGAATTAGCGGCAATCAACGTAAACGTCGATGTAGAAGACAAGACAAGACAAATTTGCTATCTGCTGTCTTCTCTTCCAAAGATATACGATCAAGTAATTACATCAATAGAGACTATGGCTTCCGAGAAACAGCTGAACATAGAATTTGTTAAAGCAAGACTACTGGATATGGAGACAAAGTTAAAAATGGACGGAAATAGTGAAAGTTATGAGAATAACGCCTTCCTCACGTGCCACTCCTGCGGGAAACGTGGACACAAGTCGTTCGAATGCAGAGGTTCAGGACAACCGAGTAGAGGACGGTCATTGACACGAGGACGGAGCTACCAAAGGGCGCGTGGACGCTTATTTAATGGAAATTCAGGTGCACGACATACAACGTATCAACATGCTTCAGCAGCAGGCACAGAAGACGAAGAAATAGGTTTCATTGCTAGTGATATTATTGCTAATGTGGGTGAGTATGGTAGCATAGAACTAATTGTAGACTCGGCATGTACGGAGCATTTAATAAATGAAAAATATGAAAATTATATGACGGATATTAGTATGTACTTAGATAAAAATGTAAAAATATTCGTAGCTAACGGCCAATGTATTACAACTAATAAAAGAGGTAAACTTAAAATAAAATACCAAAATACTAAGATCAATATTGATGCTCTAATTGTGGAAGATGTTTCATACAATTTGTTATCAGTGAAAAAGATTGTCGAGGCAGGTTTTAACGTAAACTTTAATAAAAACAATGTTAAAATATTTAATAAAAAGACATATTTATGCGGCAACGTGCATGGAAAGTTGTATAAGTTACAAGTATGAAGTCTGTAATGTTACTGATGCAGCAGATCTATGGCATAAACGTTTAGGTCATTTGAATAGGAAAAGCCTACATATATTAAACTTACCTGTATCTGATAGAATTTGCAGTCCTTGTATGGAGGATAAAGCCACCAGAAGCCCATTCACGCCTGTCCCAAAGCCTAGAACGAGTATGATAGCCGAGAGAGCTTCACGCAGACAAAGCTGGACCTATCAGACAACCAGGACCTAATGGTGAGAAATATTTTATGACAATTATTGACGATTTCTCTCATTTTTGCGTAGTATATCCCCTGAAGAGCAAATCTGAAGCAACAGAACGACTGATGAACTAGGTATTAAGAATTGAAAACGAAACGGGGAATAAAGTAAAAAAAATAGATGCGATAATGGTGGAGAGTACAATGCCAATAGTTTGAAACTTCTATGCAGAAATAGAGGGATTACTTTAGAATATACATTACCGTACACGCCACAAGTTAATGGCATATCAGAACGGATGAACCGCACATTATGCGACAAAACGAGGACTCTATTAGCGGAAACCGATTTGCCATCAACATTGCCATCAAACATCTATGGTGCGAAGCGATACAATGTGCAGTTTACCAATTGAACAGATCGCCATCATGGGCCATATGCTTCAAGACACCCAGCGAAATATTTTTTGGTAAAAACGACCTATCGAGATTGAGAGTATTTGGTTCCAAAGCTTGGGCTACTATAGTACCCAAACCGGACAAGTTAGCCAAGAGAGCAAAACAAACAAGAATAGTAGGTTATGGAACTGTTGGTTACAGATTATGGGATTCAGAAGAAGATAGGAATTATTTCCAGAGATGTAAGATTTTATGAAAGCAACATTAAGTTCAAAAATAACGAAGAAGTGTAAGGTATATTCAAGACAAAGAAGAAGAAATCAATACAGAAAAGAAAGATATAGAAGAAAATGAAGATGAATTTAAAGATGCAGAAATGAACAATGATCAAACTGAAGAAGAATCAACTAGACCCAAAAGAACAATAAAACCTCCTGCTTACCTTAAAGATTACGCGTCAAATGTAGAAAACATAAATGAAACTAACATTGTTATATGCCTCAGTGCAAATGCACCAGAAACGTTCTAAGAAGCTTTTAAAGAACCAGAATGGAAAAACGCAATTAATAAAGAATTAGATGCACTTCAAAGATTACAAACTTGGGAAGAACAAGAAATACCCGATGGAAGAAAGCTCATAGATACAAAATGGATATTTAAGCATAAAGAAGTTGGAACAAAAAAGGCAAGACTGGTAGCTAGAGGCTTCCAACAAAAGAAAGAAGATATTTTCGACAGCATTTATGCACCCGTTGCTAGACATTCTACATAAAAAATGATCTTATCAAAAGCTATACAAGATGATTTAAAGATTATTCAACTGGACATTCCTACTGCATTCCTAAATGGAAAATTGAAGTCTGATGTATTTATCAAAATACCACAAGGACTAGAAATAAAAAATAATAATACAGCATTAAAACTAAAGAGAGCATTGTATGGATTGGTTTAATCACCAAAGTGTTGGAATGAAACACTTGACGAATTTGCGAAAGCTAATGGATTCCAAAGATCAGAATATGATTACTGTTTGTATTACAAAGAAGATATCTGGATGCTGATTTATGTAGACGATATCCTGATCACTGGAAACGGGGATGATACTATTAAAGCACTTAAGGAGGAGTTTAACGCAAAATGTATGGGCGAAATTAAGTACTTTCTTGGAATGGAAGTTAAAAGAAATAAAGATACCTTAGAACTTAAACAAACTAAAATGATTGAAAAGATATTGACTAAATTCAAAATGGATGAATGTAACGGAATTAAAACTCCCATGGAAAGAAATTACAATATAGAAATAAAGGACGATACAAAAGTTTTAGATGTACCATATCGAGAACTAATAGGAAGTCTAATTTATCTTACTGTTACGACAAGACCGGATTTAACATTTGCAGTATCATATCTGAGCAGATTTTTAGATAAACCGAACGAAGAATTATGCAAAGCTGGAAAAAGAGTAGTACCTTATTTGAAAGATACGAAGGAAAAAGGATTGTTATTTAGAAAGACAAATGACAATAATTTATACGGATTTTCTGATGCCGATTGGGCTGGAGATAGAAGCGACAGAAAAAGTGTTAGCGGTGGTATTATACTAAAAGGGCAAAACCCCATTGCTTGGTTTTCAAAGAAGCAACAATGTGTAGCTTTATCGTCTGCCGAAAGCGAGTACATAGCTGCCGCATCATTAGCACAGGAAATCGTTAATTTAAAAGGCATATGTAAACACTTAAATTGTGATGTAAATGCCGTGTTACTTGTTGACAATAAAAGTGCGATATCAATGGCCAAGAATTACGAGAATTCTAAGCGTACAAAACACATTGATAAACGGGTTCATTATTTAAAAGACTTGGTTGTCAATAAGGTGATCAGTATAGAACATATTTGTACCAATGAAAATTTAGCGGATGTTATGACTAAAAGTTTGAGCACAGAGAAGTTTTATAAATGCATTGATAAGTTCTTGTGCTAATTCTTAGTTGGTTAGTTTACTGTTTGTTTAGTTAGGTTAGATATAGTTGTGTATTAAATAATAACTGTAAACCATGTTATCATTTAGGAGGAGTGTTGAGATGTACAGCACTAGCTGCGTGTCTCCACACTAGTAATGTTGACTGGTTGCTATGGTTACATTCTCTTGTTATGTAGATTGTGTCGTGGTAATGTTTCTATGAATATAATATGGCTTGTGATAAATAACAGAGTTTGCTTATTCTTCTACATAAAACCTCAACAAAAATAACTATATTATTACATTAACTATATTAGTAACTGCGGAATGATAAAATCTATCGATTCAAAAACATAATTCTCCTATCACTATCCCCATCACTATATGTCGTCTCTGTTTGCGTGTGACAGTTCGCCTCCGTATCACGATGCATCTTTGCTTTCATACTTAGATAAGTGTGAAATATTTTTAAATTGCGTGTTAGCTTGGCAATAAGTAGTGAAATTAAGATACAACACAAGCAATGTATAGTAAACTTTGCGAGAACAACATGACAAGTCAGTCGCTAACTTCCAAAGTGAAAGAAAATATTAACAATATCAGCACACAGGGTACGCAAGGGTTGGTCACGTCAGATCCGCGGCCCAGTATATAAGGGCGTTTAGTCGCCGATCCTTTTATAGGGCCGTGGAAACGAAGGTTTATGATGGGGACCTAGGTGGAGCGGTTAGGATCTTAATGTCTGACTGCTCAGTAGCTGACAATAGTGAGGAGACATTGGAAGCCTTGCGCCTCAAACATCCCTATCCGGGTCGTTCTTTAGATTTCCCACCAGAGCCGACCTCCTCAGACAAGTTCCTTTCTGTGGAAGTGTCGGACGTCTCCGAGGCTGTCGCATCATTTTCTAATGGTTCCGCGGCAGGTTTGGACGGGCTGCGCCCTGAACACCTTAAAGAGCTGACGTCGGCTGCTGCGGGTGACAACGGTGGAAAACTCTTGGCCTCAGTTTGTAGTTTGGCGAATTTCATGCTGAAAGGCGAGGTAAATAGGAAAGTTTGTCCTTTTTTATACGGTGCCTCATTGTGTGCCCTTCGAAAAAAGGATGGAGGTTTACGGCCTATTGCCATAGGCAGTGTGATCCGTCGCTTAGTGGCTAAGCTAGGGTGTCGCGCCGTAAGAGAGGAGATGGCTTCATTTCTGCAGCCTCGCCAATTGGGTTTTGGCGTACCCTTGGGTTGCGAGGCGGCTATACATGCTACTCGGGCCTTTGCCCTGTATGAGGCCGATACAAATAATATTGTAGTAAAGGTCGATCTTCGCAACGCTGTTAATGCAGTCGAGCGCTACTCAATTTTGTCCATGATAAAGGAGAAAGTTCCTGCATTGTACCCGTTTCTACACCAATGTTATTACAGATCGAGTAACTTATTTTTAGGAGACAAGTTGGTGGAGTCTCAGGTGGGGGCGCAGCAAGGTGATCCTTTGGGACCTTTAATATTTAGTCTCGCAATTCAGAATGTAGTGTCCACCTTGCGGTCACCTCTAAACGTATGGTGTTTGGATGACGGTACCATCGGAGGCAGCCCGGAAGTAGTGATCGAGGATCTGAGAGCACTTGTCGAGGGGTTAGCGAGGTTGGGGCTGGAAGTGAATCCACAGAAATGCGAATTATACCCCTGCTCCAGCCAGGTCTCCCCGGAAGTGCTATCAGAAGTCTATTCCGTAGCCCCAGGGTTAAGATTACTGGATAAATCCAACTTTACTTTATTGGGTGCACCAGTCTTACCCGAGGGTATCCCGGGTGTCTTATCGGCCAAAACAAGAGCTCTCTTGGCATCCAAGGATCACTTACAACAACTCCCAGCCCACGTCGCACTAACAATCCTGAGGAGTTGTCTGTCAATTCCCAGGCTTACATACACGTTGCGTACGGCTCCGACGTGGCTTTGTAGGGAGGAATCCACTGAGTATGATAACATACTGAAGACCTCATTAGAATCGATTATCAATATCGAAATGACTTCCTCTCAGTGGTGCCAAGCAGCTTTGCCCATCAGGCACGGTGGTTTAGGCATTCGACGGTTGCGCGACACCGAGCTGCCGGCCTTCTTGTCTTCGTCGCATGGGGTGCGAGACCTTGTGTCTCTTATTTTAAATATCCATGGTGATGGTTTTCGTATCCCCTTCGCGGAGGAGGCATTAGGGTTATGGCATGATTGGTGTCCTGGTAGCACTCCGCCCCAGCACCCGCATTCACAACGTAATTGGGATGAGTTATCGTGTGGAGTCACGCTTAACGAGTTATTGGACCGGAGTTCGGGGGTCGAGCTGGCCCGACTGCGCGCAGTTTCGCAGCCAGAGTCAGGGCTCTGGCTCCACGCCTTGCCTTCTCCACAACTAGGAACATTTCTGGACAATGATACGTTGCGCGTGGCTGTGGCCTTGCGGCTTGGCTGTGACATCTGCCAGTCTCATACCTGTGTGTGTGGTGCGGGTGTGGACGCTCATGGTTGGCACGGCCTTCACTGCGTTCGAAGCGCGGGCAGGCTTTCCCGGCACTCCTCTATCAATGACATCGTCAAGCGGGCTCTTGTAACAGCCAATATACCTTGTGTATTGGAGCCCGCGGGGCTGTGTCGTACCGATGGGAAACGCCCGGATGGCCTGACCATGATCCCATGGGAGAGGGGACGGTCATTGCTTTGGGATGCGACGTGTGTCTGCACATTCGCTCCGTCCCACCTGGCATCGACCGTGTCCACCCCGGGGGCCGCAGCCGAAGAGGCAGCGAGGATGAAGACCCAAAAGTACTCTGTGCTTTTGGGCCAGTATATATTCGTCCCGCTTGCCATAGAAACCACCGGGGTCTGGGGAGTGCAGGGCAAGGCTTTCATTAGGGAAATAGGGCGCCGCCTGAGGGACCGTCGCTATGACCGCCGCTCCGGGTCCTATCTTATGCAGAGGATCTCCCTCGCAGTGCAGCGCGGAAACGCCGCCAGCGTGATGGGGACCTTTGCATCTGATATGGTCCGGGGCGCTTTATTTTCTTAGTGTGTTTGTGTGTGTGTGTGTGTGTGTGTGTGCGTGTGTGTGTGTGTGTTTTTGCATATTTATGTTTTGTACAAAGTATTTTAAAATGTATGTACAAGTAACATAATAACTATTATTATATCTAGGAAGTTAATAAAGATTAAATATCAGCTAGCAGTATGTGATCTGATCACATAACAGCACATGACAGCACATGACATTGTCACTTTAATGTCAATTCGTGACGAATTTTCCACGAATGATTTATTTTCGTAATAATGTTTATTTCTTGTGTTTTAAGAAGAAATAATAGTTGGAATGAGACTTACAAGTGATATGTGATATGTGTGTTCTTGGAGTTCACAATCTCTCATAGGTCGGCATTTTCGAAAAACAACGGAAATGAATTTGTCACTGCGGTCGCCCGGTGACTACCGAGATTTTTTAATATCTAACCTGTCGGAGCTACATTTGTTCGCACGTGCCACGCCCCTCAACCTATCTCTCGATATCTGTGGGCTGGTCAGACCTGGATTAAATTTTGAATGTTGGATTTTTATGTTTCGAATGTTTCGTGGTGCTATCTTCTCTGACGGGCATTTTTTCGAAGCACTGGTAGAGTTAATGGAGTATCCATTTCCTAGCTCATACCCTCACTTAAGATATAGATATCTTTTATCCCAAAAATAACAACTGTTCCCGTAGGATGATCATTGGATTAAATTTGGATTGTTTATAGGGTCGGAACCGCGTTAAAGGGAACCAGATATATCAAAGTCACAAACTCAAAAAACTCAAATCATTTATGGATGTCATTTTTAAAAAATTCGAAAAATATAAAACATCCAACAACCGGGGATTTTTTTGACACTGGCCAAAATCGATCGCGGCTCCTCTCGCTTGATAGTCAGGACCTCAGGTGGTTTCAACTTATAACTTCTTCGTGTCATTACCAGGTCGTAGCTCTGCGTTGGATCAACAAGAACATCCGATCGTTTGGTGGCGATCCAGACTGCGTCACGATCACAGGCAGCAGTGCGGGTTCCTACAGTGTTATCTCTCACATGATCTCGCCTATGTCTAAAGGTAAATAGATGAACAACTTTCCATAGTACAGAAACCATAGGGTCACTTTTTATTCTTACTGAAATCGCGGAAAAGAAGCGGACATTTGCAATTTCAAATAACCTGTTCATGGGACGATCAGTGGTTGGAGCATGTAATTGTATAGGTAACAGCCCATCCCCGCTTTGGAGACATGAGGACAAACTAGTAAACGGTGCGTTTGTGTGGGGTTGCATGAATTTAAACCTCTCGCCGCACCATTTTTTCGCAGGGCTTGTGGCCAGCGGATGTTTTGTCGAGCCTTGGCAAGCATGTAATCAAGCATAAAACTGCTCTTCAGGTCTCTTCCACCGCGGCATCGCCATGTCAGGTTCCCCCACATCGAAGGTGCCTTCTCTACGCGAGATGAGAATCCTGGCGGTGAAGCAGGCGGAACTCCTCGACTGCCCAACCAACAGCAGTCGAGTCATCATCGACTGCCTGAGGACGAAGACTTGGAGGGAAATCGGGGACTCGCTGCTGGGATTCTTTGTGAGTTGATTTAAGAACATTATCAGCATTAAAAATATGAAAAATAATATTTTAAAATCATAAAAAATACGCTTTTATCTATACTAAATTAATTGCATTAAAAACAGAAAATAATATAAAACAAACTAAGGAGATCGCTGCTTACCCTGTTAAAGTCGTGCAGCAAGCTATGTTTATAACTTTTATAAATTCTATATACAAGCTGTAAAAGTGTGGGGCACTTTTGTAATTAATAATCAGGGAAATGTTTTTTTTCAACTTAAAATGTCACATAATGTATTGATGTCCTTTTCAAACTTATCAGCTCCAACGCTTCTTTGAAGTGATCTAGTTGTGGAATTATGTTCACGAATACGCGGCAATTGGACACCTCGCTCCTCGGCTGTTACCGACAACGTTTAGTCTATATAATTTACCTCCCACATCTCGTTCATTCTTCGGCACGTTTCTAACTTTGGATTCATTTTTCAAGTTCCGTTTTACTACATTTAGTCAGATCATGTATATCAAGGTAGTGGTTTTGGAGCGACTATCGCAAACGATCCCCCACTTATGCTTCACTTCTCATGTCTCATTACAATGCCAGACTAGAGTCAAGCTCTGCAGGGTCTTCTTTCCCCGTTGATTCTCCCAAGCCCATTCCCTTCATGGATCCGCCTTTTGCTTGCTGCCCTCTCATGTCAGTCGCTTCCTCGGAAATTTTGGTCCACCCTCCCGCGTTGATTAATGCGTTGAACATGCAAGCGTTCCCGTGATAACGGTGAAGAGTCAGCTACTGACGATGCAGCACGAGCAAAGATGCGGATCTGTGAGTGGTGCACCGTGTTGGTTTTGTCCGTGTCGTCTGGGCATAAGTCCTCTAAGCCACGTCGCATCGACGTACTCGCGTCCTCGGAGAACCTCTCGACCAGTGCTGTCTACGGTGGCCCGTTCGTTTATTTACCAGACGACATGCTTGTTCCTACGGATTGCGGTTAACCGTGTTGGCCATGTCCCTGAAGTGGGACAACTGGTGGTAACTCTGACAAGCAACGTGAAATTATATTCGTAGTCGCTCTTCAATCGCCCCGCCTTGCCGCCTCATACTTTGAAGCCCACTCCGGAGGTGGTTATGGCTTTTTTTCAAATTATCTAGTTCATCGCTCCATTCATATAGCCTCTGTCGTTCGTGTCGCGCCGAGTTCCCAGGCATTCTATCGCCATCGGTTCAATCACGCTTGTAAGTTCTCCACACAACTCTGGCGCTGATAGTTTCGTATTCAATCTCGCCACGTTCTTGAATCACCTGATTTAAATAATGACCAATACACTCCACGATCCCTGTTCCTCCTCGGCTGTTCCTCACCACCAGCCAGACGCCGCTGCTACTCGTCCTGGCTACCTGCACCAAACTTGAAAGTGGTCGCTGAGGCTATACTGTTCTCATTGACGGTCCAGTCTCAAACCGGACACCGTGGCTTGAGATTGTTATGCCTTATCTTTACCTTTGTATACCTACGTTACGCTAAAACAACTTTAAAACATTGCACCATGGAATCCCACACCGGGTAGCTGGCAGAGGCCTATACCGCCCACGTCTAGCCAGTTAATCAATAGGAGTTTTCGGATTTTACCTTTTATTTATGCTATATGACCTTGCTTTTTGGTAAATGTCATGATTCGAGGTCAACGGGATGTATCCTATTAGTTTTGGTTCCCTTGCGAGCATCAAGAAAATTCAGCAAAATTGTGACATAAACGGCGGTATTTTTTGATCGCCTTGACTTATATATGTTTTAATTTTTTCACAATTTCAAGAGTCCATAGACCTTCGATATTAGTTTTAACATGATAACTCCACGCATTACTGAGAAAATGGGTCTTGACAGATAAACAGGCAGACCGACAGACAGGCAGACAGAAATTTAGAGTTTTCGGATTTTTCTCTTTACCTGTGCTTGCTTTTTGCCTAATTTCTGTATCCTACGACAACCGGAACTTTCCTTTATGTTTTGATTCCATTGCAAGTATCAAGCAAATTCAGCAGGTTCGGCATCATGTTTTTCTACAAATGAGTAGCAGAAGCACACAGCCCCTTCGTAACGGTGAGCGGTGTAACCACAGATGTTCTCACAAGAAATCTCTTCCAGTAAACCATCATCACCAACCTGACATGCAACCCTATGTTGTTGATAGGCCTCCCAACTTATCTACATGCCATTTAACTCGATCTTACACAACACGCTATCCGTGCTATCCTTTTCCTGTTAATCTTGCTATATCATCCTTCTGGCATCAGTGACAATGATAATTATCTTCTTTCCAGGAGTTCGGAACCGATCCAATCGGAATTTGGCTACCCATCGTAGAGTTGGACTTTGGCCAACCTCGCTTCCTCGACATTGAACCCATGGACGCGATCAAAGAGGGCAAGCTTCACGCCGTGCCCTTGATTGTCAGTCAGACCCAGAAGGAGTTCTATTCGTTGGCATTCAGTGAGTTCTTTTACCAGGTTTTCAGCGACGAGACGATACCGCCTTTTCCGATATGAAAACTAGTCATGAGAACAATATCGTGTGACTGGTTCTAATGAAGTTTTTGAATGACCGCAGGTTAATAAATGAGGTCTCAATCCAACCATTGTTATTATCTAAGTAACATCTAGGCAACTTTCTTTTCGATTTCGTTCGTAAGATAACGCCCACTTACTTGTGTCTTACGATTAAGTCGCAAACTTAAATTAACTTCCCCTTTTACTTCAGCCGCCCTCAGAAACGCCACCCTGCTCGAACAAATGAACGCAGAGTGGAACCGGATCGCGCCAATATCCTTCTTGTTACCTGCCAACCGGGACAACACGAGACAAGTGCAACGTCTGAAGGAGTTTTACTTGGAAGGGAAGGACCTTGCTAATGATACGCGAAGCGAGGTTGGCTTGGGGACATTGTATGGAGATGCTGTCATTGGATTTAACGTTCATAGGTTAGTATTGGCCCCTCTGGCTCATTAGGTCTTCTTATAAAATGTTGGTAGTAATGCGTCTATAAACATACGAAAATTTTTTGCTACAAAAACTTGTTTTGTGTTACTAGAGACCTTTATCCAGCCGTGGGAAACACAAGGCATCATACCTAACATCAATATATTTGACATCAAAAAGTCTAACCTAACCGTGCGACTGTTTTATAGGCTGAGCCACAGGGTCTTGAGCTACCCTTGGTTCAGTTGGAGCTATGGTGTGTACCTACTAAGTATACCAATTGTTATCCTGCAGGCTGGCCAACCTATTGGCTCGGCACTCCCCGAAGAAGGTGTGGTACTACGAGTTCCGATATGTGGGCGAACACAGCCATTACGAGGATCCAGACACAAATAAACCTATTGGTGAGTCATTTATTCTCTGTGGCGTTACGGAAGAGTTTCTGTCTTACAAACGAGAAGCCAAGTTTAAAGGTGATTTTACGAACTCTTGAAATTTGACGGAGTTCTTCTTAAATCTAGCAGTTTCATACCCACACAGTCTGTTAGTAAAGACTCCAAATTGTTTTCCTCCAAATTTTTTGTCTCAAACTGGTTTGATTTGTTTTATTGAAGAACAAATATATGTAAATGTCACCGTAAGATTATAATTAAAATTTGTCGTTAGTTTTTTTAGTTAGGTTAAGAATTTACGTTTATTTTGTTCTTACATGTTAACCTCACAGCCCCCTCTAGTCTTCACCTAAGCTACTGCAGTGTTTGCTGGGGTAGTTCACAATTTAACGGTTTATTATAAGCTAACGCGTCATATCGTAAACAGTACGGTAAATTCCAAATTCCAAATGTCTTTATTACTGTAGATATATACATATACTTAGCAATCGTCATTTTTTTGCTACTTCTCTACATTGGACCACTGTGGGAGTGGAAGGGCGTAGAAACTCCCACAGATTGATTTTTAGATCTCTTTTTAAAAATTGCTTATGCTTAACTAATACAAAATATAATATTCAGTCATTATCATAATTAATAAGTAGGAATAAATAATTACAAAATTATTAACAGCAAGGTCTGTGTTGAGCCAGATTAACCCCATACAGACCCATCATTTAAGTAATCTTGAACATTGTAATATCCCTTTTTCGACAAAGTCGCTTTAACATGGATTTTAAATTGCTCAAATGGCAATTTCAAGGTCTCCAGAGGTATCTTGTTGTAGTAGAGAATGCATTGACCCTTAAAAGAATTGCTAACCTTCGCGAGTCTAAACCGGGGAGCAACTAGTCTGTGATTATTTCTTAGGTTAACATTACAGCTATCGCTAAGTTTGGGAAATTTTGTAAGGTTCTTGCGTACATACTTACATTATATTTTCGAAAATAAATTGACTAGCTACAGTTAGTATGTCAATTTCTTTAAAAAGCTGTCTTAAGGAGTTTGTGCGTTCTTAATTATAAATTGCTCGAATAGCTCTTTTCTGTAAAATAAAAATAGTTTGAATATCCGCTGCTTTCCCCCACAACAAGATACCATAGGACATGACACTATGAAAGTAAATAAAATATACTAGCCTAGATGTAGCCACATCCGTGTTTTGTCTGATGTTCCTAACAGCGTAAGCCGCAGAACTTAATTTACCAGCCAATTTTTCTATGTGGGGTCTCCACTGCAATTTGTTATCAATGGTTATTCCAAGAAACTTCGTGTAATTTACTAATTCTAACGTATTGCTGTCCAACACTAACCTGGCCCCAACTTGCCTGACATTTGGAAGTGAGAATTTGATACATTTGGTTTTACCAGCATTTAACAATAAATTGTTAACTGTGAACCAATTCAAGGTTAAAGATAATACTCTATTGACATCATCAAAATCTTCTTTTTGTCTTTCAATTTTGAAGACCAGTGAAGTATCATCAGCAAACAACACTATGTTAGTCAATTTCTCCACCATAAAAGGCAGATCGTTAATATATACCAGGAATAAGAAAGGGCCTAATATGGAACCTTGTGGAACGCCAGTTTTTACCCCCGATCCATCAGATTTAACGCCGTTGACTTCTACCTTTTGAATTCTATTGCTTAGGTATGATATTAGTAGATCCAACGCTTTATTTCTAACTCCGTAATGATTTAATTTCATTAGTAACTTGTCATGATCAACACAATCGCAGATCGCAAAAAACACCGATAGCATCCTGTGCGGCTTCCCATGCAGAATAAATATGAGATATAAGGGTAATACCTGCATCCGTAGTCGATTTACCCCTAGCGAAACCGTATTGCTTGGCGTGGAGTTGTTTTGTACGGTTTAAGTGTGAAAGCATTTGATTGATCTTTCAAAAATTTTACTTAGTGCTGGAAGAACCGATATTGGTCTGAAATTTGACGGATCACCCTTGTTTCCCGACTTGAACAGAGGTATAAGTTTACTGTGTTTCATGAGGTCTGGGAAAGCTCCATCATCAACACATTTATTAAATATATAAGCTAGGTGTGGGGCTATAACAAGTATTATTGAACCAATTACTTTGACTGACATACCCCACAGGTCTTCAGTATTTTTTAAGTTAAGTAATCTATACGTTTTGACAATATCCTGGGGACATACATGATAAAATTTAAAATCTACATTACTGATGCTAGTGCTGTTTTTTAACAAACCCTCTGCTTCATATGGAGATGAATTTAGACGCTCTGTTGTGAGTAAGGGTGCATTGATGAAGAATGTTTCAAAAGCTCGAGCTACCTCAGCGTTGGATTTAACAACATCATCACCTATCTTTAAGCAGAAATCATTATCCCTTGGTATAACTTTGCCAGTTTCACGGTTTATGATTTGTCAAACCGTTTTTATTCTATTATTTGAATTTTGTATTTTTCTATATAAGTGTAAAGTTTTTGCAGTTCTGCAAACCAACTTGAATGTTTTGGAATATTTTTAACATAGTCATGAAATTTTATATCAAAGTTATAGGTTTTTTGTTCATAAAGATCATACAAGATAGCTCTACTTTTACGAATTCCAAATGTTGCCCAATCATTAAATTTAGATTTACCGTCGTTGGCACTGACTTTCTTTAATTTAAAAACTGTATTGAATTCTGTTTGAATAATGTTGAAGAAGGCAGAATAGATTTTGTTCGGGTTCTGTTCATCAAAATCCGGTACTGGCAAACCCATATCTAAGTTTTTCATATACATCTCTAGTATATGGGATGTAATAGGCCTATAAAATGATGGATCAGTCTTATTTTCACTAGTAATTTGGAATGAAACTGTTTGACCACTGTGATCGGACGGTAAACAGTTAATAACATTTTTACTTGTGAATGCACAGTCACAAAAAACGTTATCTAAGCAAGTTTGGCTGGTAAGTGTAATTCTAGTCGGCTCTAGAAATACATGACATAAATTAAATGATTTGAACAGAGTTATTAATCGTCGCTTCAGTGTTGTATCTATAAGCAGATCTACATTAAGATCGCCACAAATAATTAACTTTTTTCTGTTATTACAAAGTTTAAACAGGGCTTCCTCCATAATTTTCTCGAATATTTCAAAATTGCCATGGGCTTTTTCATCTCTCGGAGGTCTGTAGACATAAACAATAATATGACTATCCAACTCAATCTACCTCAAGATACCTCTATTTGTCTTTCCACAGTAAGGGTAAGAATATCTTTCCGTTGTTTCACCTTAATATTATTTTTTACTAAGATTAAAGAACCACCTCTATCAGCAGTCTTTCTATTGTAACAACTGACAATTTTGTAATTATTTATGTTATAAGACATCATATGTTCCTTTAACCAATGTTCTGTAATACAAATAACATCAGTGTCCGAATTATTAAGAAATAATTCTAATACAAGTTCTTTGCCAGGTAGCCCCTGCATGTTTTGATGGGTAATAATTAAGTGGGGCTTACCCTTTGTCTGAATAATATTTAATATTGGGATATAGACTTTTTTGACTTATTTAATTCGGGCAAGATATTACACATTTTTGATCTCCTATGCTTGCTTGATATATTTATTGGCTTATGTATGCTAGAGATTTTCTCTATTGTCTTAAAAACTAATTTAAATTACTTGGAATGTCTTCCAATATCCCTTGTCTGTGCTCAATAGAAGCAGTCAGGTTAGCCAAATTCTTGGCTGTAATACTGAAAAAATAAGATAACGACACAGCTACCTGTCGTTTGTAAAAATCTGAAAAGTAGTAACTACCTTTGGTCAAATAAACATTATTACTAACATAATTGTTAAAGTTAATCAAATGAATCAAACTATTATTATATGACATTGTATGTAATGTCATATTTAGCTTATATCTAAGATCATTTTCAGCTTGTGGCAATCTTTTACTGCATGGGAATGTAAAACATAACAATTTTATTAACATTCAGTGAGCTAAGTGTTTCAAAATATTTAATTAGATCCCATTTGTTTACCTCACCCCTATTTCCAAACATGAGTATTAAGTTTGATTCAGGTGTCAGATCAAGTGTCTTTGTTATTTTTTGCATAACATCATGAAAACTGGAGTTTGGTAAACAGTAATTTATGACTGAGTGTCCCAACTTATTCAATAATATGCCTAAGTTTCTTCCAATTTCATCACAAAACATGACAGTTTTGCTTGTGATGCTTTTGTGCGACCCTGAAATCCTGGGTTGGATACTTATTTCAAGGCTCGTGGTTGAAGCTGGTCTCTCCGGCTGTTGCAAGGAACGTTGGCAGTCACACAAATGATTGGCCACCAAAGAGTCATAGCGTTCCTGATTACTATGAGACAGCTAAAGCAGCTCATCCATAGCCAGGGAGTACTCCTCAATGGCCTCTTGAGATTTTTCATAGCGGGCAGTAATAGATCTCAAGCAGCCATTGACAGTGGCAAGTTCAGACTCAAGATTTTGCAGGTCTTTCTCATATTTTGTTTTATTAATTTCTAACTCTGCCATTCACATTTTAAACTTTTCCAAAATTTCTATTTTACTGTTATTATATGTGTATAAACTTTTATTGAGATTTTTATGAGATTTTAATTTTTTTGATGTTTGAGTGATGTTTTTTTTTAATTTTAACATATCTTTTTGATGCGTTTTTGCTGCATGTTGAACCAGTGCCCACCACTGAGTCTTCATGAGTCAAATCAATCACTGCACTGGACACATCACTACATGCAACAGAAACTTGGCCGGTCGACTTATCCGCTAATATCAATTCCTCAAATAAATTTTGGGATTTTTGTGCTGCTGAACCATGAGACTCCTCTTCTAATTGTGTGATTTGGTTGTGGGCATCAGACAGGTCCTTTTCCAGGGTAGAAATTATCTTCAAAGCAAACTCATATTCAGCAGCGCACTGATCAAAACCATGAATTATCATTTTTGACCTATTTCCTTCTTCAAGAACATTTTCATATTGTGAGTGTAAAGTAGACAGTTCGGTTTTTAGTTTAGTATTAGTACCTAATGCTTCTAGCAATATCTTTTCATTATCCTCCCGTTCACAAGTCAACTGGCTACACAATTCCCTAGATAGTTTTAATTCTTCTAAAGCCAGGTTAAGTTGGGATTCTACTTGGCGTGCTTTACGGGTCTGCATGCGACTGTCCATTATAGATATGAAAGGAAAATAGTATGTATCAGTGTCAACAAACTACCAGAATAATTGTCAGCCAATTGAGGTTATGTCAGCTGAGCCGAGTTCGAAATGATTGCCACTTACGTGATTTATTTGGTTGAAATTAGATTCCAGATGTACAATTTACAATTTATCTATAGTTTGTAAACAAACGAGAACAAAAACGTTACATTATAAAGTTACGGTTTTGACAATGTTACGGTCACATATATATTCGAAATATCGGTATTTTCTCATAAATGTATCGAGTCCGTTTTTCATTGCACGCTTGATTTTTGTGTGTGAAAATCTAGCGATTTTTCCACTAATTAATTCTAATTGTTCCAGGCGCCATGCACCTTGATGAGATGATATTCCTCTTCAGCCTGAGCTACCGTTTCCCTCTCATCACGACGGACAGCCCTGACTCCGGGATCGTGGACACCATGACGGCGTTGTGGTATAACTTCGCGAAACATGGGTAAGAGGCATTTCTACGCTAACTGCACGACCCAATAAATTTACATCACATACTTATGTCCCTTATTATATGTGGTGTCAATCTCTATCAATAAGAATCTCAAAACTTTTGTAGAAACTTTCATGACAATGTTGAAACATATTCCAAAACATCAAGTCGGTTTGAAAAACTACAAAAACTTTAACAAAACACAAACAACAGAATGAAAACGGATGGGCAAATAATAAACCGTGAAACTGTACCTAGGGACAATGATTTCTGGTTAAAGATAGGTGATGATGTTATTAAATCCAACGATGAGGTAGATCGAGCTTTCTAAACATTTTTCACCTATGTACCTTACTCACAACAGATCATCTCAATTCAACTCTATATGAAGCAAAGCGTTGGTTGAAAACCAGCACTAGTGTCAGTAATGTAGATTAAAAAAAAAATGTATATCCCCAGAGAATTGTTAAAAAGTTTACTTAAGTTAAAAATATTGAAGGCCTGTGGGGTATACCAGTCAAAACCATTAGTTCACTTATTTTGGCTATAGCCTCACACTTAGCTTATAAATATATTCAATAATTGTGTTGACGATGGAGCTTTCCTCATGAAACACAGTAAACAGATCACTCTATTTAAGTAGGGACACAATAAGATTTTTCAAATTTAAGACCAATATCAGTACTTTTAGCACTAAGTAAAATATTTGAAAAGATAATAGTCGATCAAATGCTCTCACACTTCAACCGTACAAAACAATTCCACGCCAAACAATACGGTTTCACTAAAGGTAGATTCTATAGACAGGAGGTCCCAGCGTACCAAAAGTGTTGACAAAACTCTTCAACAAAGTGCTTAGTGAAGACATCACTCCGAAATCGTGGAACAATGCCGTAGTCACGATTCTACATAAGAAGGGTGACAAAGCGAAACAGTCAAATTATCGCCCCATCAGCCTCCTCTCTCAAGTTTATAAGCTGTTCGCGAAAGTCCTCTGCAATAGTCTGACTCGAGTCCTGGACGAGCAACAACCTGTAGAACAAGTTGGCTTCAGGAGTGGATACTCAACTATGGACCACATACATACGGTCAAGCAATTGATGGAGAAATGCAACAAGTACAACCGGGCCCTGTGCTTCGCCTTTGTCGACTATGAAAAGGCTTTCGACAGTGTCGAGCACTGGGCCGTGTTTTATTCTCTCCATCGTTGCGATGTTGACAAAAGGTATGTGGATAACCTCCGGGAGCTGTACAGGGTCGCCACAATGAAGGTGCGCGCATGCTTTGACCGAACCGATGCCCATTGACCGGGGCGTTCGCCAAGGAGATACTCTTTAGCCCAAACTCTTCACAAACGTGTTGGAAGATATAATGAAGACACTACGGCTGTGGATTTGTGTTAAATAAATAAAATAAAATAAACAAATAAACCAGATTGGAGCAAAAGAGGTCTCAATATAGCCGGCGCGCGCTTGTCACACCTGTGTTTCACCGACGATCTGATCCTCCTAGCTGAAGAAGTCGAAGATCTCCAAAGCATGCTCGAACAACTTCATGAAGCATCCCTGAAGGTTGGCCTTAAAATGAATAAGTCCAAGACAAAGATCATGTGTAGCGTTCCGGAGAATCTACCTAATGTTATCGTAGGTAACTGCCCTATGGCACTGCATTATATTAGGTCCTTACATATGAAATTGGCGTTTTTTATGGAGAAATTAAAGTTAACTCAATTTTCAGTACAAACATTTTTGTATTTTTTTTAGGAATGACAGATCCTAATTTTATAAACTTTGTGTGTATGAATGAGACAACATTTAGCTAACAGAAAATTTTATATAATTTTTGAAAAGTGTCAGGTGTAAAAAAAATATTACGAATATTATCATGATAATGGATGACATTTAGGAGGTACTGATTTTGAAGATAACATTTTAGTTATCAAACTGAAAATTAAAAAATAAGTAGATGTAAAATATTGAAATTAATTTTAAAACAATAAAAAAAAACTGGAAATAGCTATTGAATTATTCGAATTATGAACTCTTGAATCTGTAAGAAAAATTCGCCAATTTCATAGGTAAGCACCCAATATTATGCTTTTGCTATTCATATTTTAAAATTCTGAAATTTTATCTTCTTATTCCAATATTATTGTATTCATTATTAATTAAATTTAAATTCAAATTTGATTCCAATTATTAATTAAATTCCATATATTAGTAGATTTTATGTTTCATTTTATTTTTAATTTTTATTGATTGCTTTAATAATTTGTATATTTTGTGTTCTTGAGCCTATTGCTGTCTCGTCCGCTTTGGCTCTGGCAGAATATCAGCGTCACAGATTCGTCTGTGACATTGCTGAGTCAGGGCCATTTCATTGTCGCGGTAAAGTCACAGTGCCACATAGTGATCCTTATTTTCTATATTTTTGCTGTGTTAATTATAATTATTTTCACTGTTGTATCTAATTTTTTTGCTTTTTTTTGTCATAATTTATTTTGTGTGGTTTGAAATTTGGTAATTAATAATAATAATAATAATAATAATAATAATACCTTGGACACCATTTACACACATTGATCTAGCCCCAAACTAGGATTCCCTGTAACTTGGGTACTAGACAATGATACATATACTTATATAGATAAATATTATGCTTAGATAGATAAACAACCATGACTAGGGTACAAACATCCGTTCTCATCAAACAAATATTTGCCCCCACCGGGACTCGAACCCGGGACCCTAGGTTTCGTAGGCAGCGTCACTGCCGACTCGGCCATTCGGGTCGTCATTAATTACCAATAATATGTTTGTGTCTGTACCGAACAATGAATAAATAAATTATCTATATATCTATCGATCTATCTATCTATCTATAGAGGCAGTAGATCAATAGACATAATTAATATCTTGGATATAGCTTATCCTTTGGCCAAAGTGCTCAGGCGAAGGGGATCACTAGACGGATCCAGCTAGGATAGGCTGCCTTCGAGAAACTAGACGACGTCCTAAAATAACAAATCCCGCAATGCCTGAAGAGCCAAGCACATTCAACCAATGTAGGACACATTGGTTGAATGTGCTTGGCTCTTCAGGCATTGCGGGCAGGACGGGCAGGACGCCAAACCTCATTTATGGTGCCGAAACATGGACGCTTACAAAAGCCAATATGCACAAAATTAGAGTCGCACAAAGGGCTATGGAGCGTGGCATACTAGGCATCAGCCTCGTTGATTGCGTGCCTCACGTTGAAATCCGCAGACTTACCAAAGTCACAGACGTGGGTACGCGCATCACGGAGCTAAAGTGGCAATGGGCGGGACACTTGGTTAGAAGGGAGGACGGAAGGTGGACCAAAGCAGCCACAGAGTGGCGGCCGCGAACAGGACAGAGAACAGCGGACAGACCACCGGCCCAATGGTCAGATGACATTGCAAAGGTGGCTGGAAAGCAGTGGATGAGACCGGCGGGTGACCGCAGCGAATGAACGAGCGTAGCGCGTGCTTTAGAAGAGGCCTATGCCCACGAGTGGGATGACAAGGGCTGATGATGATGATGATGAAGAAAGGTAAATCGACTATGGATGCAGAAATAACCATTATATCTAATTTGTTCTCTGTATTGAAAGCCGGTCAGGATCCTATCGGCGTTTTTTGTGATTTTTCAAAGGCATTGTATCATGAATCATGATACGCAACTAATGAAACTAAATCTGATAGACCGGGTGTTAAAATCAGAGTTCCAAAAGGTTCAATTTTAGGTCCTTTCTTATTCCTGGTATATATTAATGATCTATCTTGTATGGTGAAGAAATTTACTGTCGTAGTATTGTTTGCTGATGATACTTCATAAATTGAGAGACAAAAAGAAGATTTTGATGATGTCCTCTGAGGCGCTGTGATTGTGGCTCTGCCTACCATGCGAGAGGTCCCGGGTTCGGACCCCGCCTGGGGACAGAGAAGAAAAAAAAAGGTCTTGGATGTTTATATGTGTGTGACGTCGCTGTTTCTGGTTCCCACGACACAGCACAGGGTATCCTAGTATGGCGCCAGAAGCAATGTGTGTGCCTGTGTAAATAATTATGTTTACGTTTACATGTATTGGCTTTAACCTTAAATTGGTACACAATTAATAATTTATTGTATATCGGTGGTAAAAGTTAGTGTATCAAATGCTCAATGTAAATGTTGGGGAAGTTGGGACCAGTTTAGTATTAGACTACAACACGTCAGAATCAGTAAATGATACGAAGTTTCTTCAAAATGATTTATTCCACACAATGTTTAAGCAATTGCATTAAAAGAAAATGCATGTAGAAAGGTAAGCTTCTCTCTAAAAAGAGATTTCTTCCAGAAAACCAAGACGTGATAGTAAAAAGAATTATGAAAGGTCAGGCAGTGTACAATAACGAATATAAAGAAAATTCCTAGGAATTGATGAAATACCTATAAAATACAGAGAGTAAATACTAAATAAGTAACTATATTACTTACACTTGGGGTAGCTCGGATTTTTTAAGATACTGAAACGATGATAAAGAATGGTGCGTTTCGGCCACGACCAATCGGAAACACCCCAACTCTTTGCGATATTGATAAAGATGGTCGAATTTGCGCAGCCCGAAGATAAACCGAATCCCGAGATTCTTCAGTCGCTCGAGTTTATTCAGTTGCTCTTCGTTCTCATTCCCCCAGGCAACATCCCCATATCGATTAGCGAGCCTAAGCCGGGGCGCAACTAGTCTGTAATTATTTGTGAGGTTTTAACATTACAGCATCGCAAATTTTGGAAAACATTGTAAGGTTCTTGCTTACACTCATTAGATTTTCGAAAATAAATTGACTGGCTACAGTAAGAATGGCAATTTCTATAAAAAGCTTACTTAGGGAGTCTGTGCGTACTTTTTACAGAATGTAGCAGAAATGTGTAGTCATTTTGCCGAAGGGGGGCAGTCTTCGGGAGACGGAATAATAGGCTTGTCACTTCATGCTCAGTTAACGTATGCCTATTTGATTGGGTACCTAGCTTATATTTTGCTAATGAAGTTCATAAGACGTACGTGAGTGAGATCTTTCCGCATAATTATTACGGTCCTGAGGGCCGGCACTGTCATATTTAAGTGGGTTGTTAGGAACGTAATTCTAAGCAACTTTCGCTATAAACCGCTTGGATTAGAGCAACTTTATTTTTAGCACCCTTTTATTAGCGTCACCTATAACTAACTATGATAACAAATCTTGCAAGTTATATTTGGCCCACTTCTTTGTATGTATATGTAGTTCAGATGACAATACAATAATACGATACCATCGAGCTGGTCTGATGACGGAGCTCGAAGGTGGGAGAGGAAATCCTAAACAAATCTTGCAAGTTAAATTTGACTTACTTCTAGTTCTTCTATCATTACAAAACTTGGTATGTATATGAAATTCAGATGACAATACAATAATATGATGCCATCGAGCTGGTCTGATGATTGAGCTCGAAGGCGGGAGGGAGAATCCTGGGAAACAAACCCATCGAATTTGGGCTCATTTCATTTGTTGTGACAAGTCCTATTCATCTTTCCTGACGATGTTCTCATCATCATCATCACCTGATGGAGCTGGAAGGTGAATCTCAAAAGGGTGTTTTTTAATTTTAAATTACTATTCACTTCTTCGTATATTTTGATCCGAGTGGTCAGCTAATATTTTGATCAGTTAATAAAAAATCTGCCTTTAGTACTTACTTATATTTCTATGTTTTCACCCTCAGTGACCCGTGTCCTCGTGGAGATCTACCTGAGCTGAGCTCCCTCACCTGGCCAGCACTGACAGCTGAGCACTGGAGCTACCTGCAGCTGGACAGACAGCTTTCCATCCAGAATAACTTGAACGATAACCCGAGATTCCAATTGTGGGATACGCTATACCCGATTAACTATGACCAATAGATGTATTTGAGACTTCGCCTTTATCATGTGTTTTTTTTTAAACGTCAATTTGGCTGGATAACAAAAGTTGTAGAATAATGTTGTGGTGAATATATTATGTTAATAGGTGTTCCAAGTATACTAGAAAAATAATTTAATAAAAATCGCATGTAAGGTTTCCTGAATACACACAGTAAAGTAGACTTTACAAAATCTGTAGAGGGACATACAATGAAATGACCTTCACACATTCGCTGCCATATTTTTTTAAATGCATCGCAATTTTAAACCTTGTACCATGGTATTAGAGTTCACACCCTATGAAAACCAAAGTTCATTTAAGGCGCCTGGCTGGCGGTTTTTCAATGAAGCCTTAAAATAAACAAACCATATTTCGATATGACAAAATATAAGGATTGAATGCAGTGCTGTGATACTTTTTGGGTATGGATATATGTATGGATTGGGTCTGTGACGGAACCGGGGGACAAGAACTGTCACTTGTCAATGACAAACAAAACTCAATTTTGCTGTTTTGGTTTCAATCAAAAACTTTCTTTTCGCGTTATCCTCTGTTTTGTGATAATCACCACCACTGACCTCAAATTTTTTGGCTTGTACCTGGCCTTTCAGACGTTTTTGACTTTTTTCCTCGTATGAAATCTCGTGATAAATCAACGGAAATCAAGGAAAAAAAATATCCCTGCGTCCATGGACGTATAAAAAAGTCAGGCGTAGTCTCGCTAAGACAAAACTGAGGAATCGTAATGGCGGCGGATATCTATGAGTGAGTGAATTTAGAATTTGAGAAGAAAAAAACACTGTTCCATAAAGTCCAACAGATGGTGCTGTGAATCGCTCTTGGGTGCTTGCGATTCTTTTCTCAAACGGGTCTATAAATCGCAAAATGGTCATATTGATATAATTTTTAAAATATCTATCCATTAACATCTCACACTAAGGGATAGAGTATAATATAAAATAGAGGTATCATTAGATAGATATTTTAGAAATAATATCAATATCATGGGACCATTTTTCGATTTATGGACCCGTTTGAGTAATATAAGCGCAAGAAACAAATTGCGATTCACAACACCATCTGTTGGATTTTCTGCAAAGTTGTATACAAATACCTAATGGAGATGATACATGAATGCTAGACAAAAAAATACTAATTACATAGTCGGTCCTTAAGTTCTGTCACAAGGTTTTTGATAGATAAAACTCAGCAATAAACTTTTTCTTATTCGTATTATACATTGTTCGTATTATTCTTATTCGTATTATCAAATTGCAATACAATACATTTTGTACGATTATCGCAATATGACAAAAAACTTTATAACTTGAGACAATCGCGAACTCAAAACACGCCGCAACTGACAAAAATACCACTTACCACAAATTTAATAAAAAATCAGTGTTCCGGATAACCAACAAGGTTTTTTTATTTATTCTGAAACCTCGATTTTAGACCATCCTTAACAACTAGCATTTGATTTTCTGTTAACTTTCAGTTCCAACTGCTCCCAAAGAGAACTTTAAGTACTTTTTACGTTTTCAGAAAAACGTATAAAAATGATCTTGTGGGCAACAAGTACACTACGTAAAATGTGAATATGAAAATAAGTTTTACCCAGACTTAGTTATCTTATGCTTCAAAATGAAGGTTACGGGTTCAGGGAGGGTTCTGACTAAAATCTCACGTAAGTTTGAAAGGTTTTAAGAGTCATGGAAAAAAGATAAAGTGAATCACGTCCGTATTTTTGATTGGGTAAAAAAGTGCAAAATCTCTGAAGAAACTAGCATTTGTGTAATATGGCTTTAAGCATTTAAATCCAATAATCGTTCTAATTTATCAGTATTTAATGAGCTATCAAACCATATATAGTTTAAATAAAATAAAACTTGGTATTATTTACTATGCGGAAAAATATTTGTGACAGAACTTATGGACCGACTAGGTATGTTTAAATTGAGAGCCTTAAAAAGAAAAATGACCGTCAATATCACAGTCGTTAATAATTTTAAGCAATTGAATGAATTAACATCATTTTGTGCCAGAGTGCATTTGATTTCAACGAAATATGACATCGTGTTCCAATTATCCATCATCATCACACTAAATCCCAACCAAGAAACGTATAAGATCAAACATAAAGACATCAAAAAAAATCTACATACAAAGGTATTGGAAAGCCAAATCGGTCACGCCTCCCGTGCCATCCGCTTTCCTCCTCAATACTCACGGTTACAAGTCGCGTACCGAATCGCATGGCAATAGCAATAGCGAGGGCCCGAAATGTCGTTTTTTTGTAGCCTCTTTTGACAAGTTAAAATCTGCATTTTGTGCCCTCGCTATTGGTATTGCCATGCGATTCTGTAGGCGACTCGCAGCCCTGCTATCTAACCGCTGGCGCGCGTCTGGCACGGCAGCCACACCAACAATCCCTGGACAGACACTGCGCCTAGTATGAAAACTATACCGCAAGGACCCGTTGACAAAAATGGAGTTGCGCCGGTCACACGCATGAAGCCCGGATTCATGTCTATTTTACTATTCTATTAAGTATTAGAATAGAAAAATATGCATTAATCCTGGCTTTAAATGTTTTAATGTGTGGGTATTATACAAAATGTACATATTTAACAGATCTATCCATGAGGCTGCTTTTCCTTCAAATTGGAAACAAGCTTACATTGTACCGGCATACAAAAATAATTCCAAATTGGATGTGGAGAATTACCGACCAATTTCTATCTTAAACACGTTTGGTAAAATGCTAGAGAAAATTCTATTTGAACATATTTACCCCGTAGTGATGCAAGGCATCCGAGAAGAACAACACGGTTTTATCAGAGGTACGTCCAACCTGGCCATTTTCACCAGTGACGTCCTCCGAGGGATGAGTTCTCATGGACAGGTCGATGCAGAGTACACTGATTTTGAAAAAGCCTTTGATCGTGTGGATTACGTGATCCTGCTCCGTAAACTTCACGCACTGGGCATACGCGGGGACTTGCTGCGATGGACTGACTCCTATATATCCAACCGTCGACAGGCCGTGGTTGTAGATGGATTTCGGTCTGATTACCTAAACGTACCCTCTGGTGTCCCTCAGAGCTCTCTATTAGTACCCCTACTCTATGCAGCATACTTGTAATTTATTAAAGAGTGCTTCAAAAACGTCAAATTTCTGTTATATACTGACGATAAGAAAATTTATATGAACGTCCGTAGCAGAAATGACTCAAATCTTCTTCAAGAAGATTCAGATAGACTGACTGCCTACTATGATAAAAACCGTATTGGCGTCCATATGTCAAAATGCGTACACATAACTTTACAAGAATGACAAATCCAATTTCTTCTGACTTTAGCCTGGATAATGCAGTAATAAATAAAAGTGACACTGTGAAAGATCTAGGTATTATTCTCGACCCAAAGTTAACATTCACAGCTCACTTCGAACATAAAGAAGGCCTACCAAAACTTAGGATTCGTCTTTCGTACATGCAAGGAATTTACGGATACCACCTGTATTAAAATCATTTATTTTGCTTAAGTACGTAATGTTTTGGAATATGCAGTCCAATTTGGAATCCACATTATACCATACATGAAAATGATATTGAACACATCCAGATGAAATTCCTAAATTCTTGGACTGGCGCACTAAAAACACTCGTACAGAATACCCCGCCACATGTAGCCGCTACACCTTACTAACATTAAAAGATAGGCGTGAGGACACGCCTATCTTGTCAGGAGGCTGACATGTCACTCTTACACGACGTATCCAGCGGCGCACTAGACTGTCCAAGACTGGTAACAGAGATATTATCACTTGCTGCTCCGGCTAAACGCACTCGACATACTAAACTTTTCTTTGTACCCTATAGTCGCACCAATTATACGTCGAACTGTACCTGTCATAGGCTTCCCAGTACTTTTAATAAACGTTTTTCGGACCTGCAGCCTTATGGCGTAACTCTCTGAAGTTCATAGCGTGTATCTATGGTTCATCTCATGCTCATACAATTTCATCGATTGCGGGGTATCACCGAAGGCTTCTAGGCTCCATTCAATGAGCTTGGGTTTGGCCTCCATTATGATGCTACTTGCGTGATACCAATTTGACAGATGAAGTTGGTGCAAGGTGTCAAACGTAAAAGTCTATATGAAGTTCACAGCTCAGACGACTTACGCCATAAGGCCGCAGGAGGCCCATTCTGCACGTCAAAGGCTGCAGTTAAATGGCAAGTTACACAATAACAGTGGGAGTATCACAGGTAGACTCACTTTAGGATGTCACAGGAATCTGTCCCATGTCAACCCTCCCTATATGCGAACGTCGCGCGCGCGCTTTTTTATTAAGTATAGTCATTTATCTATTTTGTTTTTTGTCCACTCCACTGCACACACCGACACATACACACCACCCTCGCACACAACACAAGTACTTACCACATCCACACACAATCCCTGTTTTTTGATACATTGTTCTAGTTATTGTTGCTCTTTTAGCTCAACTACATAACCGTCACATAATTATTGTAAACTGTGTACATAGTGAAATCCGTAATTGGCCTTATTTTAAGTTTATGTTTCCGGCTAGCTGTAAGAATGCATCTGTGATTTTTGTTCAGTAATAAAATAAAATAAAAATAACATTTTGATGTTTATGTCGAATCCAACATAATGAGGACACAATTATGAAAGTTATTTGTGGAAATGGGTTTGTGCAACGAGGAATTAACACTTCCGCTACTACTATGAAGGAGATATGAATGTATCACAGAACAATATAGAATGTACACTCGCAGATTGTGAGGATCACTAGTCTAGGGAATTAAATCAACAACATGACGAGGCACGCGCCGCGAGTGTGCTGCGCGATAACGCGGGGGGAGGGGAGCGGGGGAGAGGGGGGAGGTAGCTAATGCTGCCCTTAAGGGATGGAGGGGTGAGGTTTGTGGAGCGAACAAAATGGCTTATACGGGGTGTGTGTGATACATGATAAAGATGAAGTCATCTTTCTAGGTAAACTTATTCGGTGACGGAAATAGCATCATGAGGTGAGATAGCCGTCATATCTCAAGAGCTCTGTGCATCTGCCACCTCTTATAAGCTTAGTTTGTTTGTGTTTATGAAAAATCAAATTACAAATCTTCGGGCACATTTGTAGAGACCTATTCCTATGTACCTAATTAATGTCTGCCATAAATAGTGCATCCATCCATAAATATGTTTACATCTTATTTATCATGGTGACTTTGTTGCATGTCCATTATCAACGGCACTTTATTGCAATTCAAAGTATATAGATCAAAAAGAATTCCTTCGTGGGAATTCCCTCTGTGCCGAACGTTATTCGCACAGAGAACTATATTATTTGTAGGCCCTTCTCTTTACACCAAAATCAACAAAACTAAAACGCTACTATATCTCAAGAAATATTTAAAAAATATACCCATCTGCAATCTCGAACTAGATTACGATAGCGCTGAAAATGTGGAAACACAATTTTAAAAATCGGTAGATTGTGCAGGTTAGCAGTTTATCATATCAAATACCTTCCTTCTTATCCTCATACTATCCCTAATATATCTATTTCCTACCATACCATTACAACTTAGTTGTGTTTATGTAATGTTCTATTACCATCTTTAGTATGGGATTAATAATGAGTTTGGTTATCAAATCTCTTTTAGCTACTTAGTAAGAGCCATCAATAAAAAAAACAACTTGGATAATTACCTGACTGCTTTCATTTATCAGCTGTTAATGTGCATGTTAGAATTTAACTTAAATTAAATTTATACATAAATATATCTTTAAATTACATAAGCGAAAGAGACTAGTCCCCACCACACAGGGAATCCTAGTGTGGGGTCTATAGAGACACCATAAAAAAGTTGGAAGCTTATATCAATAAACGATCTTATTATTTATTATTATTATGAGACAAGTTTCTTGAGCTATTGAACATATTATATTGACACCATATTTTTTATAGCAGACACTCTTGTGGATATTTTTCAGTAGGTATATTTTCTAGATAAAATGCAGTATATTGAAATTAACATCGTTAAAACTCTTTCTCTACGTGAAATCCTTTATTAAAAAAAAACAATAAAGTTAGAACAGTTTTTTATTAAAGTCAGTGGAGGTAAATCTAAAAGAGATCCGTGACCGAATTAATTAGGGTATTCGGTTAAAACCATCAGGATTTTTCAAACTTTTAATTACCATCACAAGAATTAGACGATACGGATTTTAAATTGAGAAAGTGGATTATCTTTGCTAAGCTTATAAAGACAAAGTCGGTGTTAAGGTGACGCATTCGCCCAAAACAGTTATTTGTAAATCTCAAGTTACGCAAAATAGGAGTATTAGAGCAGTTGGTTGTATATACTAACTTGTTGACCATGAGTATCAGCTTGCAATCGCTAACGTGTAAATGAAATTTTATTATTTTTGCTCGACTCAAAAGTCTCCCGAACTTATCATAAAATCGGTTTTTCACAATATATTTTTTACTATTTGGCCTCGGATTGAAATTTATGTACTTACTTGTTATTTATTCTACTACTAATCGTTACAAATATTAATAAGTTATGTTTGCTCTGTGAGTCCTCTATACATTAGCTAAGAGTGTTTAACATTTGAAATAATTTTCTCTTGAAAGTATATATATCTGAACGTGGAATTCTAACTTCAGCTGTTGGGGTGCCCTGCCTTAAGTACGAATTTAAAAGACAATCAAAGTAGATATAGACTGGTGCCCCCCTGTGGACAGCCCTTAGCCACTTTGCTTTTGATTTTATCTCTGATATCCAAAGAGATTATTCTTGATTCCAGCATATTTGTTATCCAGGTTATCATATTTGGATTGGTGCTTAGTTGTTCCAATCCTGGGCCCCAATGCTTCTAACCACAAGCCTCACACAAGCCTATTGTAGGCTCGGAAGTCACGTTTCATCGAGTCGGGAGAGAGAGAGATAGCGCGAGCCTGCGATAAGCTTGTGTGAGGCTTGTAGTAGCACAGATGGCATGTTCCGATGCTACAAAGTTTGTTTTATCAAAGGCTCCTTCGATGTCTATGAACACCGCCAGGCATGATTGTTGGCTTATTATTGAACTTTCTATTTTCCTGACCACTCTGGAAAAAAAAGTTTGCTTGAATAAAGTTCTTGTTGAATTGGATCACGCATCTTAAATCCATTTTTTTGATTTTATATTTTCAGTCCATTGCGTGTTAGGTGGTCTCTGTGGACTTTCCCGTCTGGTATCTCGTCGTTGTTTCTTATGGGTCCATCCCTTATGTATCTGTCATACATTCTTTCTAAAGTTTTTAGAATTAATGATGTAAGACTAATAGGTCTGAAGGATTTGGGCCCAGTATATTCATCCTTACCCGTTCTACCAGGTAAAATTCACTTTTTGCTTACCGGGCTTACAGGATGTCTAATAAGTTGTGGATTAATCGAAATCGATATGTCACCGTAAGATAGTCAAAACTGTTAGTTAACGTTAGTTCATAAACTATCGACAGATAGTAAACCAGACCGACAGGGTTTAGAATTTACGTTTCTTAAGTCTTACATGTCAACCTAACACGAAGACTTCGCTGCGCTCGCCTCCTTTAGTCTTCACCTAAGCTTCCTCAGTGTTTGCCCTGGTATTTCGTTTGCAATTCAAGTTTTAACCAGTTTAATATTTAAGTAACTGTTTTTACCGTTAGTTTATCAACTAACCCGTCATATAGTAAGCGGTATGCTTCAGTTTAGTTGATAGTCGATAGTTGACTAACTAACGAGAAAAGAAACGTTAGTTTATCAACTAATGGTTTTGAAAATCTTACGGTGACATATATACTATGAAATCTTGTACTATCAGGATAATTAAACTAGGTTTTTTATATAACAACCTATGAGAAGTTGTTTTTCGAAAAAAATAATGTTATGTCCCTGAATTCAGCCTTCAAAAGTTTTTCAGATAGGTATTTTAGGATCAAAACAAAACCTGTCATATTTTAAAGACCATTTCCTTATAGGTATTAACTACAAATTATTTATTTTTACAGATCGTTATTGTGAGCAATAAAAATATCCTGACAAATAGCCACCCTTCATCTTGATAGCGAACTTATTTGTCTAAAATTATATTGCGATCCCCTACCACACCCTTGCAAGTGACCACACCCTTGCAAGTGACCAAAAATTGATACAAATATTACCAAAATCGCATTTAGTGAGCGATATAATCCGAAAATAATATTCAATAGACGCTCGAGCGACGTTTGGTCACGTGGCACGGACGTCATCAAATAAAAGATGGCGGATTAGAAGGACTTATCTTCGAGACCAGTTGACTCTGATTTGGGGATTAAAAAAAATACTTTTTAACGCGGTGTGAAAGTTGGGGTTATATTTGACTCGACGGTGTTGGTTGCGCTGTTTCGTGAACTCGAAGATAAAGAGATATTGCATATTGGAAATTTCGTGTGTGACCATTTGTTTCTTGTGGAAAGTTGTTTATAATGATGAGTACTATCATTCCCCAATATGGTCAGCTAATTAAATGTCACCTTGTATGTCTGGTAGTACAATTCTGTATCTCTTGACATTATCCGATCAATTCCTTTCAAATAAAAAAATAATTCCAAACAAAATATATTGGACAAACGTCAGTTTGACGTAACTAAGCTGACATCCTTCCAAACATCTATTGAAAGGGATTTCGTAGAAATTTCTAGATGTCAGCGATCTTCGGATTGACTGTTTGTTTCAAGAAGACTCGAGTTAATGTGTTACTTATACTCGCGCAAGCTTAGAGTTGGGGTTGTAATATCTTAAGTGTACGCCAATGGCTACAAAATGAAAAACATTACATGGTGCTTGAAGGGTGACAGTCTTATTTAACATCGATTAAAAGTTTCACCGTAAGATTTTCAAAACCGTTAGTTGATAAACTAACGTTTTTTTTCTCGTTAGTTGGCCAACTATCGACAGATAGTAAACCTCTAGCGTACTGCTTACTATATTACGCGTTAGTTGATAAACTAGCGGTTAAACCCGTTAAATAGTAAACTGGTTTAAACTTGACCTCTAGCGTACTGCTTACTATATGACGCGTTAATTTATAAACTAGCGGTTAAAAGCGTTAAATAGTAAACTTGTTTAAACTTGAATTGCAAACTTAATAGAAAACTAGAGGGGGCGAGCGGAGCGAAGCCCCCGATTAGTCTTCGTGTTAGGTTGACATGTAAGAACAAAAGAAACGTAAATTCTAAACCGAAGGGTCTGAATTACTATTAGTCGATAGTTGATCAACTTACGTTTTGACCATCTTACGGTGACCTCGTCAGACATTTGCGAATTAAATGTGGGATGTAAAAAAAGAATGCACCAACAAAAGGCCCAAAAAATAAAATAACAACATCAATCTTCAAATAATCAATACAATAATTTCAGACCCTCATAGGATAGTACAAATATTCAATGACTTCTTTGCATCAGTGGGCAACGAAAGAGAGAGCCCTTCACCGAGAGCTAGCAGGCGCTACCCGAACCACCAAGCCGAACAAACCATGTTTCTCTACCCAGTAACCCAACGAGAAGTCTATAACATACTTAAAAACTTAAAATGTAAAAATAGTCACGGCATAGATGGTTTACGTCCTAAATTGGTTAAGAAATGTGCAGAAGAGTTGACTCTACCTTTTTACCTCATGATTAACCAATCTTTCACTGAAGGTACCTTCCCAGACCTACTTAAAATTGCTCTCATAAAACCAGTACATAAGAAAAACTCTAAACTAAAAACAACAAATTATCGTCCGACGGCTTCAAAAATATTTGAGAAGGCAATGTGTAATAGAGTGTATAAATTTTGTGAGAAATTTAAACTCTTTAACGAAGGCCAGAACGGGTTCCGGAAAGGACGGTCTACATCTTTAGCGGTCTTTAAATATATACAAACGGCTATAAATATAATAAATGATAAGAAATATGCCATTGGTATTCTGCTTGATATGTCGAAAGCCTACGATAGAGTCCGACACGATATATTGTTAGATAAATTGCTTAGTATGGGAATACGGGGCATAACTCATAAATGGTTTTCCTCTTACCTTAGCAATATAAAACAACTCGTGGAGATGGAATACTTGAACCAGAATAGCAAAGAAATTATTAAACTCCAGTCTGATACTATAGACATTAAAGGTTCAATCCCCCAGGGCGGTGTCGCTAGTTGCTTATTATTTTTAATTTACATTAATGACCTCCCCAGAATTATGAGCGATCCATGTGTGTTGTTTGCCGATGATATTTTTATCCTTACACCTTGCGCAAATAACTTAGAAATAAATAATAAACTAGAAACTATCCTAAATAGTACTATAAAATGGCTAAACGATCATAACCTTCAGATAAATTTCAATAAAACAAAATTAATGTTATTACACCCACCTCAGAAAAAACTATTAGACATAAATTTCACATTCAACAACATAAGATTGGAAACGGTGAGCGAATTTTCCCTGTTAGGTTTGAATATAGATACGAATATAAATTGGAAAGTACATACCCAAATCTTACGTTCCAAGCTATCTAGATTTACCTACGCTCTCCGGGAGGTAAAAAAGTCAACGGACCTAAAAACAGCTCTAGTTACCTACTATGCCTATGCTTATGCGTGGCTTAGTTGCGGTATCCTACTGTGGGGTAACAGCACTAACGCACAAAGCGTTTTCACTCTACAAAAGCAACTAATACGCATACTCACAAATATTGAACCTCGAGACAGCTGTAGGCCACACTTTACAGAACACAAAATCCTCACACTCCCTAGCATATACATACTGGAAACTTGTAAATTCGTCCGAAAATATCCTGAATTTTACACAAAAAGCCAAGATCAGATACCAACAAATCGCAACCTAAGACCAAGAAAAGGACTAGCGCTACCACCTTCTAGACTAAACATACACTCTTCAAGCCCTCTAATGACTACAAAAATTTATAATAAGTTACCAAAACATCTGACGACAGAAACTAGAGATACCATATTTATAAGTTCATTAAAACAACTATTAATTACTAAATGCTATTATTGTGTAAATGATTATTTAAATGACGAATTATAATTAATAAATAGGTATAGAATATAAATTTCAAACATATGAAAACTAACATTATACATAGTCAGGTCATAAGTTCTGTCACACAATAAAAACTTTTGAATTTAGAACGCTGGCCACAAAAAAGTTTATTGAATTCGAATTTCGAATTTTTCATGAAAATAAAAATGTGTACTTTTTAGAATTTTCCTCATTTTTAAATATGGAGTGGACACTTAAAGAAGACCGTGTCGCAGTTATTGCGTTGCATCGTTGCGGTTACGCGCCAATTCAGATTTTCGACTTACTGAAAAATTTGAATATAACCAAAAGATTCGTTTATCGTACCATAAAACGATACAATGAAGACTCTAGTGTAGATGACAGGTCAAGAAGTGGTCGCCCTCGCTCTGTTAGGACTCCAGCAGTGATAAAAGCTGTGAAGGCGCGAATTCAAAGAAATCCCATACGTAAGCAGAAACTGTTGGCCCTTCAGATGGGGTTAAGCAGGACCACGGTGAAAAGGGTGTTAAATGAAGGCTTAGGGCTTAGGGCGTATCGAAGAAAAACAGGACATCGTTTGGACGCTCGTTTAATGGACCTGAGACTGAAGAGATGTCGCGCTTTGTTGAAGCGGTACGCGGGAAAAAAACAACGGGAAATTCTTTTTTCGGATGAAAAAAATTTCACCGTGGAAGAGAGCTACAACAAACAAAATGATAAGGTGTACGCACACAGCAGTGAAGAAGCGAGCAACCGTATTCCGCGTGTCCAACGAGGTCATTTTCCATCCTCACTCTTGGTTTGGTTGGGAGTCTCTTATTGGGGCTTAACTGAGGTACATTTTTGTGAGAAAGGCGTAAAAACGAATGCAGTTGTGTATCAAAATACAGTCCTCAAGAACCTTGTGGAACCTGTTTCTCATACCATGTTTAATAACAGGCACTGGGTATTCCAACAAGATTCGCGCCAGCTCATAGAGCGAAAAGCACACAAGACTAGCTGGCGGCGCGTGAAATCGACTTCATCCGGCACGAAGACTGGCCCTCCTCCAGTCCAGATTTGAGTCCGTTAGATTACAAGATATGGCAACACTTGGAGGAAAAGGCCTGCTCAAAGCCTCATCCTGATTTGGAGTCACTCAAGGCATCCTTGATTAAGGCAGCCGCCGATATTGACATGGACCTCGTTCGTGCTGCGATAGACGACAGGCCGCGCAGAATAAAGGCCTGTATTAAAAATCACGGGGGTCATTTTGAATAAACTTTATTACCATAAGAATCTATGTTTTATTAAGTTTATTTTGCTATATAAATGATAACATAAATAATAAACATGTCTAAATTATTTCATATTGCACATGTGACAGAACTTATGACCTGACTGTGTATAAATAAGTATCTGATACAATTTAATTTATATATAAATTAAGTAGTACGTAGAAATATTGCAATATTGCAATATCGCCCTCTCGCAAATTGCTGTACCTGGACAAGGTCCATAAAAAACCGGTCAAGTGCGAGTCTAAATCGCGTACGAAGGGTTCCGTACCACCGTTCAATGGAAGCGATGGTGTGGAGTGAATAGTTAATAAATTGTGTTTTATATACAAAATATTGTTTACAAAGTTTTTGGTGCGGTTACTTTCACACTCCATGTACGTAACAAGGTGCATCCATAAGTTTGTATGTGGTATTGAAAGAATTGTTGTATGGGAGCCCCCTTAAATATTTCTTTTATCCTCTTTTTTAGTATTTGTTGTTATAGCGGCAACATAAATACATAATCTGTGAAAATTTCAACTCTCTAGCTAGCTAGGTTCTTGAGATACAGCCTGGTGACAGACGGACGGACGGACGGACGGACGGACGGACAGCGGAGTCTTAGTAATAGGGTCCCGTTTGGAACCCTTCGGGTACGGAACCCTAACGATAATCTCCACCTATATTATGTATGGAATGCAATAAATAAACTGATAAACTGAAACTGATAAATGCAGCAATTCGGATAGGTTTTGACATTATTTTTAAAATTTTGATTCTTTTAACTTGAAACGGATGTTACCAAAACAAACTACTTTTAGTTTGTTTTGGCATCCGTTTGACAAGTTTAAGGTTGTCTGTCATATCATTTCAAAGATTTTATGAACTGTAACAACATACCCATAGAGCAATAGATGACACAACTGAATAAACGTGAGTTAAATCTGTACCACTGCCACATCGTTTGGGAAATGGTGTGATACCGGGTGTGAACATTTCCCCCCACAGAGAAAACTGAAGACAACGCCGGTGAGGAGAAATCTCAGAAAATCGATTCTGGACATACTCGGAGCGAGTAGGGCGGAGTCTAAAATGCCCCTCCCCTTTATAAAAGGGAGACGGACGGGAGATGAAATTGTATGAATTAGCTAGAAATTGATAATGAGAGTACAATAAGAAACGGAATTGGTTAGATTGAACAAGAAACCTATTTTTATGTAAGTACAGGTATGATTTGTGTGCAATAAAGAAATTATGAATTATGGACATCCGGGTTGCATATTTCCATTTACCAAAAAAATTGGGCAAGTGCTGGGCACACGAAGAGTTCCGTACCCTCGAAGGACAAGTTCAGGACGAAAAAATTATAAAACAGAAAAGTTTATGTACGAACTAAGTTTTGAATCCAGTACCACACCTAACCTAAAGAGAAATCATCAAACCAATTGCATATATAGTCTATCTATTGTCATAATAGATGACGCGAAATTTGTGATGATATTTTAATGATGATGATTTGGAATAACCATTGACAGCAAATTGGCTGGTAGATTAAGTTCTGGGCTTACGCAGTCAGGAACATCAGATAAAATACGGATGTGGTTACATCTAGGCTAGTCTATTTTAGTTACTTTCATAATTTCTTTATTGCACACAAAACTTTAATCAAAGTTACATTAAAGACAAAACAGTGCACAACGGCGTACTTATCTCTTAATAAGAGATCTCTTCCAGCAAACCGACTTAGAGAGTGAGAGGTAAGTTGAGCAGGGGTAGACTAGTTGTGTAGAATTGTACTACATAGACTACATACCTAAACATAATAATATATACTTCAAAATAAATACCTAAACCTGTTTATATAACTATCTAAGCCTAACTATATAAACGAATACTTAATCGTATAATATATGTATAAGTATAAATAATAATAATAATAATATCTTGGACACTATTTACTACTACTAATACTAGGATTCCCTGTATCTTGGGTACTAGACAACGATACACATACTTATATAGATAAATATTATACTTAGATAGATAAACAACCATGACTAGGTTACAAACATCCGTTCTCATCAAACAAATATTTGCCCCCACCGGGACTCGAACCCGGGACCCTTGGCTTCGTAGGCAGGGTCACTGCCGACTCGGCCATTCGGGTCGTCGTATATAATAAACTTAATACATATATAAAGTGTATAAATAAAATTAGAATAAATAAATACCTTTGCTTGAAGAGAAAGGTAGGCTCTTTAACTCGACTTTTAAAAATGTTGAGTGTTGAACTGTCCCTGATAACTCGTGCCCGTAGGACACGGTGCTATGCTGTGGTAGGGTGAGCATGGAAACAGTCTGAGTTCTCCGAAGCATGCTGGAAGAAAGGAAAGAAAAACGTTCTCGTAGAGAGGAAGGATAGCGAGGGTTACCTTAAATGTTGAACAGGAGATTGAGGATGTGAGTATCCCGGCGAAGACGTATCGGGAGCCACTTCAACTCCTTGCGAAACAGCGAAACAGGATCATACTTGCGTAACCTAAATATGAACCGAATCCCGAGGCTTTGAAGTCCTTCGAGTTTGTTCAGTTGTTCTTCGTTCGCGCTGAGCCAACAGACATCTGCATAATCAATGAGAGGTAGAAGGAGAGACTAGGCAAGAGTGATTTTGGTCTGTCGAGGTAGGAAGTTCTGAAGTCTTCTTAGAGAGTGAAAGGTAGCAAAGACTCGACGACTGACCTCATTGACATGCAGTGACAGGACAGTTAGTTATCGAAGATGATGCCCAGGTTTCATAGACTCATGTCCATGGTATGTTGTTGTGGGGGAAAGCAGCGGATATTAAAAATATTTTTATTTTACAGAAAAGAGCTATTCGAGCCATTTATGATTTAAAACGCGCAGACTCCTCAAACTTAGCGATAGCTTGCTGCGCCCTTGTTAAGACTCTTAAGACAATTTGTAATTTTAAACGTCTGTGTTGTAATATTTGTTTTAGTTAAACACAACCAACTTTTAAAAGAGATCTAAAAATCAATCTGTGGGAGTTTATTCGTCCTTCTGCTCCCACAGTGGTCCAATGTAGAGAAGGGGCAAACAATTACGTTTGCAAAGTATATGTAAATATCTACAGTAATACATAAATTTGAGTTTGAGTTGGTATTTCGAAGGGGCAGGATTTTTAAAATATGTACATAAATCTCGTATAGTTCATTATTTTTTCAATGTCGGTAATAGAAACAAATATTCTGTTAAAATTTCTACACTCTACCTATTATGGTTCAGCAGACAGAGCTCGCTGATGGACATACAGACGGATAGACAGCGGAGGTTTTTAAATTATGGAAATAAATTGATTGCTAGTCAATTTCAGGCATACTGTTTTATTGGCAATCTCTCCATTATGGCATACAGCTTGCAAGGTACACCGTCGTTTTAGGTGTAATGCCATCATTGGCATTCCGCATGTTAACTAGATCAAAAGGAAGGTTTAGTAATAGGGTCCCGTTTGGCACCTTTTGGGTTGGGAACGCTGAAAAATTAAAGGTCTTGTCTTTACAGACTGAGGAATATATTATCATTAGTTAATTATCTAATACGATACAACCGACAAATCTTACTTACCAAAAAACTAGTTATAGATAACCTATGTATTTATGGCTAGACAAGTACTTGAGACCTATTTAACCTATAAGTACTTAAAAAAAATAGTACACATACAGACATTCACGTGATTTTAGGGAATACTTTAGTAGATAATGTATGAGTATGAACTATCTTCCTAGTTCCTAGTGAAATAGAATGCAATATTATTCTTAAACGTAAATAAACTAAATTAAAATCATCTATTTACAACACCCCTCTTTCCGGTCCCCCTTATCTTTCTCAAAACCTTTGATATCAATCCCGTTCTGAATTTTCGGGCCATTTTCGACTTTTGTTAAGCCATTCTGTGCGGGTGCTATCATTAAAAGGTTGTTGCCATTCCTGTCACCTGTCAAACTCCTAAGCGGCAGCGGCTGACGCCATCTTGCGGAAAAATAATACTGGCTGCGTAAAAACCGGAAATGATCGATTTTGTTAGTAACCATACGGTTTTGGTAATTCCGACGGAATAAGCTAGCTTCTTCGTTTTCTTCATTACCGAATTTCGGAAATTCTATATTATTTTCGAGATAGATCTTCGCTTTTGGGCCGTCATCTTCGTAGAAGCGTTTGAAACGACGCCGGTTTTGGCTCGGGCTTAGAGGTGATTCGCATTTGATGGCTAAAGATGTGTTTTCTTTGTTTGTCGATGTACCGTTCGCCTTTTGCCAGTCGAGAACTTCGCATAGGAGACCGATGTATCTGAAAGAGGATAACACAATTAGTTTTATCATTTATTGATTTGAAATCAAGACGGTTTAGGTTGACCTCATCAGAGATGGATTTCATTCTGTGCTTGTCATTAAGCACCGACTATGATAATCGGAGGTTTAAGATATTTGGATGTCATAATAACAATTAATTGATAACACAATAGATGCTATATAGATTTTCGGGACCAGATTAGACGGCGTGGCGGCCGCAGAGTTAAGAAGATACCTATACCAGATAGTGGGTAAATGAGGTATGATTGATTGATTATTGTGAGTAAATTGATGTCATCGTCAACATCATCTTGCTCATCCCACATAGACCCGCTGCAGGGCATAGGCCGCTTCTCTACAACGTCAATCCTCAAGGTCCTGTGTTAATTTTATCTAACGAGAGAACATCAATTTGATAATATCGTCGGAGTATTGGGTGATTGGTCATCTTTTCCAGCGAAGTGTCCCGCGCAACTCCACTTTAGTCTCGTTATCCGCTTGCCTACGTCTTCAACCTACGAATTCCGTCGAATTTTGGTCGATTGATTGATAATTGTGAAAAAATTGATGAATATATGATTGTTCAGTAAAGTAGAGATAGCATCAGCTATATGTGAGCATGCAAGATACACAAATAGATCATAAACATAAACATAAACAACCAGAAATATCTACACAGCCAAAAGAAAGTTTAAAAATGTTGAGATCATTTTGAAACTGCCGCTGTGTAGATATTTCTGGTTGTTTTGAATGTGACGATGTATATAGTGAGCGAGCGAGTAGCTTGCGTGCTCAGGTATATTTGATGCTGACTGTACCTGATAGCCACCCTGAGTATCTCGCTCTTGCTGAGCTTCTTGTCGGGCGGGTGTGTGGGCACCAGTCTGCGCAGCTCCGCGAAGGCGCCGCTCACGTTCTGCTGGCGCCAGCGCTCGCGGCAGTTGCTGAACAGCTTCCGTGGTGGCCGGAGACCTGGGACGAGCTCCTCGTGGATCAGCTGGGGGATACAGCTGTGTTATTGCATAGTTCTACGTAGTAAATATTAAATGCCTAGATATAGAGCAAGTTAGGACAAATCTCGAGTAATCATTGACATTGTTGCCACAGAGCTTTTTACAAAGAGTCAGGTGCGTTCAATGCGGTTCAATATATTTTGGTCTATAAATGAGCGCGCTTATGCGACACACCCTCTCGTTGCCATTCTTGTACCAATGCAACGAAGAATGAATACGAAGAGGATTTGGTGTGTGACCACCAGTTTCCTTGCCCACTCCTTACACCCTGCGTATTACACGCTGCCTTACTGCCTCACCGTCTCCGCCAAGCCACTGTCGCTTATTAGCAGTCGGGTTGCTTTTGCCACCGAGCCAGTGTTCAGGCACTACCCGCACCCTTCCTGTCTGTAACCTGTATACCTAACGGTATTCCCGACCCTTTGCTTATTCCACCAGCATTGCCGTACCAAAGCCCGCTTTTTCTGCAGTAGCAGTTGAGGACTTCAGCTATAACCCTTGGCAAGGGGCCTGTTTGTCGACGAATTGAAGAAGGAATTCTACAAGGAACTTTCCGATGCGGTAGTGAACATCCACCAAAAAGAGCAGGTGCTGATCCTCGGAAATTTTAACGCACGCACGAGTTCATTAAGCGTGGCACAAGGTCCTCGGAAGACTCGGCATAGGCACCATGAATAGCAACGGAAATCTCCTGCTAAGTTTGGGTGCTCAATACGAGTTTTACAACCAACACCTGCTTCAGATTGCTAGCCAAGTATAAAACGATATGGATGCATCCAAGATCTAAACACTGGCACCTAATTGACTACGCTTTGGTACGTTATGAGACCTATCTCAACTACAAATCAGTAATGAGAGGTGCAAACTGCTGGACAAACCATAAGTTAGTTTTTTTCAAGATGAAGCTACAAGTCAACCCACCAAACAGCCGTGAAAAGACAGCAAACGTCAGTCTGAACGTGCAGAACCTTCAAAGCCATGAGCCAAGTGCAGCTTTTAGACTTGATACAACAACAGGCTGGCTACACTTGATACTGGTCACCAGACTTAAGTTAAAGCTATCGAGAAGCAACGGGAACGTTGCGAACTAAAGAGGGACAATCATCAAAAGCAAATAAAATCCCCCGAGACCTGAATAAACTCACACGCGAGACTTAGGACAAATGGTGGAAAGACATAGCGCGCCATATTCAACTGCTTGCTGACTATTAACAACTTGGCGCATTTTACAAGTCCAGAACCTCATTAGCACTAACGAGCATGTCAATGTGCCTTTACGATCAACTTGATGGCACGCAGATATTTACAATAAAGGACGAGGTTCTCCAACGAGCTGAACACTTCAACAATTTACTCAACGTATATCGTTCAGCAGATTTGAGTCTACTCCAAACCTTGATGTACCTGTGCTGGAAGAACCTCCAACCCTTATTAAAGTGATCGACGCTTTAAAGCAACATTATAATAATAAGGCATTGGGCAACGACAAAATCCCGGCCGAACTGATTAAATATGGCACTGACGAGCTTCATAGGATACTCTGGAACTATTTGTACATATGTGGAACGAGGAATCATCCACGTCATCTGTGAAGTAGAAAACTTTATCGCTTCGTGTATCTGCACCCTATGCAAGAACAAGGGGACCGTTCCGACTGTAATTCTTAGCTAGGAATCTCTTTGCTACTCTTGCTTCTGCTGGGAAGAAATTTGTTTGTGTCCTGCTGAACAACAAACGAGGCTCTGGCGAAAAACCCATCAACACGCTTACCACCAACGTGGTGGGAACACCGTCCAACCACTATGAGAGCACACACAAAATAAGGTCCCAAGTGCTTGGCGCCTCCAGCAGCAACGCCGGTAACAACGGTAGCCGGACTAACCCTGGAAGCAGGTGAGCTAAGAATCTCCGGGCGAGGACGAGCCCCCGTTAAACGACCACAGCTTACCAAACGGACTCCAAAACATTAAATATCACATTCAATACCCAAAAACTTGCATCAAAAGAGCGTCTCATTGAACAGGAGAATGCATTGAAGGAAGTAAACTGGGATATTGTATGCCTATCAGAAATCAGAAGACTAGGAGAGGTCACCATATAGAGAGAGGAAGACGAAGAAGAATGTTTGGAGTGGGTTTCCTGGTGGCAAAGAAGTGGAAGAACAATATAATAGAATGTATTGGCTACTCGGAAAGTGTAGCAGATAATGATTCCGTTTTCCGATTTTCAATTTGCTCGCGAGGTAAAAGTAGTTTTTGAACGCACCTTTCAAAACGTCATTTGACAGATATAAGAAAAAGTCTGTAGTTTCTTGTTTATTGCCAAATCAACGTGGTTTTGTGCAGGAGAGAAGTTCGTTTAGTTTTTTGTCCCAACGGGTAGATAGGCGATCCGCCATCCTAACGCGAGTTTTTGCTGGCCATATTTCGAGCCCGCTACTGGTGTAAACGGATATGACCAAATTTCAGTTTTTTGTTCTGCAAGTATGTTGTGCTTTGTACATGTTTGTTAATGATCTCGGCTTTGCATCCCGTAATAATTTCGTATGTGGTTTAGAGGCAGGTGATTGGTCTACTTAGCTGGGTTTTTGATGGACGGGTCCACGAATTATAGGTAGTATGTATGTGTGTATTTATTTTGACAACCGTTCCGGGCCGTTCCTGATCCAAAGGATCTCACTCGCCGTGAACCACGGTAATGCTGCCAGTGTGATGGGTACCTTAGGGTCGGGCATGTCCTGGGGCGGTTTATTTGTTTAATATTGTGTTTTCTCTTATGTGTGTATTTATTAGTATATATATATACAGTGTGATTCTTCATAAACTGGACATATTCCTATTAAATAGGGTTAGAGAGGATCCTATTTTATCGAGAAAAAAATGTTTAAAAAAAATCCCACCCCCCTATTTTTTACAGGCATTTGATAATAAAAATATTCGTGAACCATGCACCAATCGCAAAATATATATATAACTTCAGACTGAAAGGGTTTGTCTTGACCATATTAAATGGATTGTAATGATGAAGAGCAGGCAGTACTGCAAGTTACAAAAAAATGCTGAAAATGTGTTAACTGCTTACTAAAATTATTGAACAATTGTGATTTTTCAACTACTTTTTTTAGTAATTGCAGTTTAATTCAGAGTTTGGTCCCCAAAAAAGAACTATTATATGGCGAAATATAATTTTACATAAAATTAGCTTTCAAATAGCACCTACATTATGTTTCTAAGTTAATTACTCTTTTTTTTTAAATAAGACCGTCATACCTCTTTTTCACTTTTCGGAACTAAGATTAATTCTAGCCTAAAGATACTTTCAGTGGATTAATGAGGTGAGATAAATAAATCTATGCCATCTCATCAATGTCCCCACCGAGGGGCACAGACCTTAACCCGGATACGAGTAAGATTTAGCGATAGTCCATCACGCCGACTCAGTTTGGGTTGATGGATGGGTATTACGTACGGATTAACACCTCCGATTTGAATTATTTATCTTTTTCTCCGATATTTCCAACGGTCCGTATCCTTGAAACGAGTATGCGAAGCTGCACCACGGGCAGATCGGACTAGAAAAAAATATCTCGTATTCAGACCACGCCACTAACCTGTACACTTCTGCAGGTCCTGTCGTCATCACTGTCCTGCAGGCACAGGTCGTCACTCAGCATCTCGCTGTCTGGCTCCTCTTCAGACGAGTCCTGGTCGGACGCCATCGCCGGCGGAACTGAAATAAACACAACATAATATTTACTACATTGCGTTTCGTCCACCACAGCATACCCTGAAATAAAAGTTGCAATAAAATACAGCTCTAGGTAAAAAATCGTGTTGTGATTGTTATTTTTAGGGTTCCGTGCCTTAAAAGGAAAAAAAAACGAGACATCGCGGTTATGAACCTTATGCCATGGTAATGAAATTCAAAACGGGAAGTGGTATTTCTAGAAATACCAAGGGAGGTGAGTGATTATAGGATCGCTTTGTTGTCCGTCTGTCTGTCAGTCACAACCCTTTTTGTCAGGAACGCGTGCAGGTGGTATCAAATTGTAATTGATATCAATTATTCACGTCTGTGGACCCCTGGAGCAATAAAACTTTCAAATAAAAAAATAGCTGGAAATGTTCAGCGGGATGGCGCCTTTTTTGAAAATGCCTGCACACCATTCAAACCTAGTTCAATGGATAGAGTATTTCAACACGAACATTAGTTATTATAACAGCACACTTCTAAACCGTATCCATTCCGAGATAAATGCACCTATTTATCTTTATGATTTTTTAGATTTCGGCGAAAACAACTCATTTTTTGCGATTTTATCTATTTTGTACTAATGAGTTGTCATGATTTTTATAAAATAGTGAATGAAAATATTATATAAAATAGTATAAAATATATAAAAAACAAATAAATATATATTATATAATGTTTTATCATTATATAATCATCTTATTTAACTTTTGATGGTGGCAGCACTTTGTTGAAACCCGGTACTATTGTTATTCTTATAGAGAGGGATTCCTCTCTATAAGAATTTCTGTTTATATACAGGGTGTAAGGGACGGTGTACCGAAAACTGAAAGGGCGTGTTCAGTCAACGAAACAGAACAACTTTCCTAAAGAAAAATGTTGACCTCTTCATACAAATTGCTCACTCTGGTCGAACGTTTTGTGTGGAGAGTTAAAAATATATTTTCATTTCCCAAAAATGTTGCTTTGGGAAAGTTGTTCAGTTTCGTTGACTAAGCATGCCCTTTCAGTTTTCGGTACACCGTCCTTTACACCCTGTATATTCTTAATACACCCTTAATATAATATTCTCTACATATATTCTTAATTAGGCAACATAATCACATTTGACTATCAACTCAAACTCTTGAGTATAAAGAGCATTCTGGAATGTTCGGAAACATTCCAGATCTCTGTGGAACGTTCCAGAATACTCGAAAGTTGGAATATTCTGGAATATTTTTTGTATGGATGGATAGGGCCACCTCCTGGTAGAGGTATAAAAATCAAGATCCCTCGTGGGTTCGAACGTTCCGGAACATTCTGGCATGTTGTGGGATGTTCAGGAACATTCCGGGCCATTGTGGAAAGTTTCAGAACACACGCCAATGATGTGGAATGTTCTAGAACATTATGGACCATCGAAGCTTTTTTTGTGTGGGTGGGGGCTATCTAGTGTTAGAGGCATATAAATCAAGAATAGTTAGCCCCACCCATACTAAAAAAAAGACTTCGAATATTCCACAATTTTCCAGAATATTCCTTAACATTGGAGAGAGCTCTGGAACGTTCCACAGTTAAAAATGATAAAATAAAGTAAAATCTACTTTTTTGCAAACTGGGTATATAAATAAACTAAAATAATTTAAAAAACGGCTAGATTTCAACCTTTTATTTAACATAATTTTACATAATTATTACACATACATTTTTATGCCTCATCTTCGCTTACCAGATCATGGATTTCATTCTCGACATCGTGTCTTACAGTTATTGAGTCAAGAAATAGGGCTGGAGGACTTAGATTTTCTTGATGTCTTCCCCAGCCCAAATACCATAAGATTGACATTATGTGGGCACAAGAGCCTAAAGTGCGAGTGCCAATAACACAACTGCAGTAATGCCCTTTTATTGCATTCCTGCCTTCTTCGCTTGAATCTAATAATATATATACATAATATGTCCTAGATTGCCGATGACGAGACTGGATTCGTCCTCTTAGCAACCATGGGTTAGTGACGGAAATGTTAAATTGGTTCAAGTTCTCCAAATTAAGCTCTTGACACACTTCAATAACATAAGAGCCAGTTTCTTTGATATGCTCCCCGTAATAACTTCTAGCTTGTTTTAGGGGATATGTTCCCAGTGCAAAGATAATTAAATCGTCTTCGCTAAGCACTGGGAAGTTATCGAGTGCTGCATTTTCGCTTGTAATGGAAGAAAACATTACTCTTCGAGCATTTAAATTGTGAGCTAAGACATAATTACCTAAATGATTAACACTAATCTCAGTTCGCTCTGAAAGGCTTTGAAGAATTTCGGCCACTAGCCTGTGATCCGTCAAAGGCTTTCCGAATGCGTTTAGTAAGGCCCCAGCGATCCTAATTTCTTCAAATAGATGTCCAAGTCCTCTATTATTAACAACGTGCCGAAGCAACTTAAACTGATTTTTGAGCCTTCCGTTTATTGTCTCGACCACCCAACGACACATCGTCACTTTTCTTGAATCGTTGGCTTGTTGGGTTGTGAGTTGACGTTGATGGCGACCACGGCTTGTTGTCGGCAATTTAGGATTATACCCAAAATATCTCAATTCATTTATCGAGTCACGAAATCCACGATCCAAAATAAAAACGTCGTCTCTTTTGAAGAACCAATGAAAATTATCATCATCATAATTCAACATATTATTTAAAATAACAGCATCTGATGTTGTAGCATCGTATGGTCCAAAAATGTCAATTATATGACCATCAGGGCATACAATTAAAAATGGCTTGTAAAGATTTCGCCACTTATGCAAACTATATGATTTGCGCTGAAAATAATAATTACTGCTTTTTTGTAGATAAATATAAGTACCATCCAGTATAACTATGGCTCTTCTATCTTCAAGAGCGTCATTAGGGTTTCCAAAAAGAGAATTAGGTATTGCTAGTATTCTGCTTATTGCTTCTTCTCTGGTTATGTGGTCAAATCCCAAATATCTTGGCACAAACTCAGCTGTTAAACATTCACGCGCTTTCTTCATTTTATTTTCAAAAACAAATCTTGAAAGTTTAAGTAGTTTAGCAAGCCTAGTATTGGGTTCTCCAGTGCGCAGTTTCATTATAAGACAGGCTAGCGTGGTGTTTGGCTTGCGTTCTAATCTTAAAGATGGCGTTTCATCCAATATTTGCAAAAACTGAGGTTTTGTGAAACCTATATAATAAACGAATTGAGCGTCATCTATGGTATGTAAAGCTTCAAAATTCAAGGCTGTTGAAGAAGTTCGTAGTAAATTCGCTATATCTGTGGCTTGTGTGGGTGAGAAAGTGTGATAAACATGGCGTGTGCTGCTTTCAATATCTTGCCAAACGGGGTCAAGGCGATGCTCATTACAAACTCGGGCACCATAGGGAATGTAAAAACATTTTTCTCTTAAGATAGTGGCTCTCAAAGCTCGGTTAATTCTTTGAAGATTCCTATTCTGACACGATTCAAATATACACGTCCTGGTATTAAAAGGTGCTCGGGAATAACCTTGCATAGGAAATCGAACTGTAGTAGGTGCATGTTCCGGGATAGGTAGTGGCTCGATATCAGGCATCGGCTCATCTTCAATATGAGGCACTGCTTCTACTTGAGGAGCTGGCTGTACTTGAGGCGCTGGCTGTACTTGAGGCGCTGGCTGTACTTGAGGCGCTGGCTGTACTTGAGGCGCTGGCTGTACTTGAGGCGCTGGCTGTACTTGAGGAGCTGGCTGTACTTGAGGCGCTGGCTGTACTTGAGGCGCTGGCTGTACTTGAGGCGCTGGCTGTACTTGAGGAGCTGGCTGTACTTGAGGAGCTGGCTGTACTTGAGGAGCTGGCTGTACTTGAGGAGCTGGGTGTACTTGAGGCGCTGGCTCTAATTGAGGTGCTGGTTCTTCTTGAGGAGTTGGTTCAACTTGAAGTTCTGGCTCTCTAGCTTGAGATATAAAGCGTTGAGCACGTCGCAAGCAATTATGGCAAATTCTGTCTTGTTGACCAAACTGAAAAGGAATAAAAAAACAATTACACTGTGAACAAACATATCGTAGTAGGGCATTAAAAAGGCATTTTATATAATCTGTTTTCTTAATATATAAGTGGTTAACACGCCGATATTACGTGATGTTTCCGATTTTTATACGAGATAAAATAGGTAGATAAACAATCACAAAACAAACACACTGTTACTGACACTATGTAACTATCATTCTTTTTGTATGAAAACATGGCGGGGCTACCTTTGGGGGGTCTCTGACATGGCTTAAAGATTGCTATCACTAGTTAACAACCAAGACCAATCGTTAACCGTGCTGTCCGCTCGTAAACGCTTAGGGCATGTCATCATCATATCAGCCGAAAGACGTCCACTGCTGGACATAGGCCTCCCCTAAAGATCTCCATGACGACCGGTCCTGCGCTGCTTGCATCCAGCGTTTTATTTTATTTTTGTTTGGGGAGCTTACAGCCTAACTACATGATTATAAAAGTATAATTTAACAATGGCCAATTACAAAGCTACCACAGATGTACAGAAATAGTTTACGAGTCTCTGAAAAAGTGAAGTTATATAAAACAAATAATTAACTAAAAGAGTAGGTTCTCTACTAATAAGTGTTTTAACAGTTCGAGTGCTGCTACAGAATAAATCAAAGCGAGGGTCTTTATTCAGTTGATTTAATACAGTCAAAGTTCCTGGTATAAAGCTGCTGTTTCTGTAGTTAGTGTGTCCGAGACTCACTTGAAGCAATTTCCGATGTCGAAGGTTCCTTGTGGGAACTTCAAGACATACATTATTTAGTATTTCAGGAGTATCAGCCGTAATTCCATCGTGCCCCGGGTGCCTTGTTGTTTCTAAGCTGTCTGAGAGCCCTACTAATCTCGTACAAGCTGACATGCAGGATATCATCGGTATGGTGTCGGGTTAGTCTAGCCCTTGGATCGTTGGCCAGACTGCTAACGGGTGGGCCGGTGGACGTGTATAACTGTCCATAGAACTTCTCGACCTACCTCAGTAGCTTGGACGATACGGTTCTGCCATCCTCGGTCTTCAGCTACCTCAACTGGCTCTGCCCAATAGACAGATCTCTTGCGAACACTTTGGAGCCTTTGTTCCGCTCAATCACTTCTTTAATATGGTTAGTATTAAATAGCCGAATGTCGTGAGTCAGAGACTTAGAGATCTGTTTATTGAGTCACCGATATCGAGAAGCCTTCCGAAGACTGCAGAACCATTTCGCGTCTTTCTTCCATTAGCTCGAGGGTATGATCAGAGATCTTTTTGGTTCTTTTAGTACGGCGGGGTCAGAAGTACTTAGGCATGTAGGACTATCAAAAATCACACCCTGTCAAAATTGCTAAACTTGGTGACGACACGGTGTAATTAGATTGACTATATAAAACATCAAAATTAATTACTTTATGAGTTATTATTAGTAAAAACAAAACAAATTGAATTTTGACTTACTTCAAGAATGTTGCAGACTTCAGCCAAGTAGTTTATTACAAAAGGATTCCTTTCTATATAATCCGGACTCAAGGTATATGATCGCAGAGTTCGGCGTCCACCTATTCGATTTACGCTTCTTAGACAAGAAACACAAGGTGGTAATTGATTCATTATTCAATGAGCCCACACAAAATACCGAACACAAAGCGATCTCAAAGTCCATCGACGCAGCACAGGTCACAAAAAGGCAAGATATCGGAGTCCAAATACGTAGCACAGGTCACAAAAAGGCAAGATAACAGAGTCCAAAAACATAGCACAGGTCATAAAAAGGCAGAAAAACAGAGTCCAAAGTATAGCGTAGTCGTAGTTAAAGAAAACCAAATAGATACACATACGCACTACGAAAGCAGAACGATGAGTGAGCTGAGCGGGGCGCGGGCGCTACTGGCGCAGGCGCCAGAGGGGGAGGCGCGGGAAAGAGGGAGGCGTGGGGCGATGCGTGCCTGGCGTGCAGCAATCTGATTGGCTACAGTTTTTGGTGCCTGGCGTGGAGCAATCTGATTGGCTACAGTTTTGGTTGTTTAGTTCTGTGATGATTTTACCATAAAAAAAAATAGCAACCAAAACTGATTTACCTAAAATCTCGAATATATTAATGTTATGCAGACACAACAAGCAATTCTTCTTAGCAGAGAAGGTTCTAGGACGGAAGCAACATGTCGCCACCCTCGAATGTTACAATAATATGATCATTATAATTTTTATTCTGATTTAATATATTATTATTCTTATTTAGCATATATTAACGTATTAAATAATAATTATACTAGTTATGTTAAATAATAATATGTTGTACATAAAGTACGTTGTTGTTGTTGTTCCATGGTGCTAGCCGTAACGCTAATAAGCGAGGTGACTATGATTATTCCCCTCCACATTTTTCCAGCAAAAGCTAGAATTCTGGAGGGAGTTCCCTGCCGCCGGATGTTATGTGATTACGTTGTAAATCATTGGTATGAGTTAGATAAAATCGAAAAAAAAAAGTTATTTTCAGCTGAAATAAAAAAAAATATAGTAATGAATATGTGCATTTATCTTGGAATGGATACGGTTTACAAGTGTGCTGACATATTTCGGATGTTCTGAAACGTACGAACCCACGACGTATCTTGTTTTATATACCTAACACAGTACGTAGCCCCATTCCATGCAAAAAAATCTTCGAATGGTCCATAATGTTCTAGAACATTCCACAACATTGGAGTGTGTTTTGGAACGTTCCACAATGGTCTGGGATGTTCCCGAACTGTGGAATGTTCTGTGAACATACTGTGGAATGCCAGAATGTTCTGGAACGTTCGAACCCACGTGGGATCTTGCTTTTATACCTCTACCAGTAGGTGGCCTTATCCATTCATACAACAATTATTCCACAATTTTTCAGAATAATCCACAACTTTCGAGAGTGTTCTGGAACGTTCAACAGAGATCTGAAATGTTTCCGAATATTCCAGAATGCTCTTAAATACTCTGTATACTCGAATGTTTGAGTTGATAGTCAAATCTGATTATGTTGCCTAATTAATAAAATATATACTATATATTATGTAGGGATAAAAAGAGATCCTTAAAGAGAGGATAGGTTCTAGGACAGTACCGGGCTTCAACATAGTGCTGCCACTATCAAGAATTAAAATAAGATGATTATATAATGATTAAACACAATATGTAACATATATATTTGTTTTATCTATATTTTATATTATTTAATATAATATCTTCATTCAATATGTTGTAAAAATCATGATCACTCATTGGTATAAAATAGATAAAATCTCAAAAAATTAGTTATTTTCGCTGAAATCTAAAAAATAATAAAAATGAACAGGTGCATATATCTCGGAATGGATACGGTTTAGAAGTGTGCTGTCATAATAACTATTGTTCGTGTTAAAATACTCTATCCATTAAACAAAGTTTGAATGGTGTGAAGTTTGAATGTTCAGCGGGATGGCGCCTTTTTTGAAAATGCCTGCACACCATTCAAACCTAGTTCAATGGATAGAGTATTTCAACACGAACATTAGTTATTATAACAGCACACTTCTAAACCGTATCCATTCCGAGATAAATGCACCTATTTATCTTTATGATTTTTTAGATTTCGGCGAAAACAACTCATTTTTTGCGATTTTATCTATTTTGTACTAATGAGTTGTCATGATTTTTATAAAATAGTGAATGAAAATATTATATAAAATAGTATAAAATATATAAAAAACAAATAAATATATATTATATAATGTTTTATCATTATATAATCATCTTATTTAACTTTTGATGGTGGCAGCACTTTGTTGAAACCCGGTACTATTGTTATTCTTATAGAGAGGGATTCCTCTCTATAAGAATTTCTGTTTATATACAGGGTGTAAGGGACGGTGTACCGAAAACTGAAAGGGCGTGTTCAGTCAACGAAACAGAACAACTTTCCTAAAGAAAAATGTTGACCTCTTCATACAAATTGCTCACTCTGGTCGAACGTTTTGTGTGGAGAGTTAAAAATATATTTTCATTTCCCAAAAATGTTGCTTTGGGAAAGTTGTTCAGTTTCGTTGACTAAGCATGCCCTTTCAGTTTTCGGTACACCGTCCTTTACACCCTGTATATTCTTAATACACCCTTAATATAATATTCTCTACATATATTCTTAATTAGGCAACATAATCACATTTGACTATCAACTCAAACTCTTGAGTATAAAGAGCATTCTGGAATGTTCGGAAACATTCCAGATCTCTGTGGAACGTTCCAGAATACTCGAAAGTTGGAATATTCTGGAATATTTTTTGTATGGATGGATAGGGCCACCTCCTGGTAGAGGTATAAAAATCAAGATCCCTCGTGGGTTCGAACGTTCCGGAACATTCTGGCATGTTGTGGGATGTTCAGGAACATTCCGGGCCATTGTGGAAAGTTTCAGAACACACGCCAATGATGTGGAATGTTCTAGAACATTATGGACCATCGAAGCTTTTTTTGTGTGGGTGGGGGCTATCTAGTGTTAGAGGCATATAAATCAAGAATAGTTAGCCCCACCCATACTAAAAAAAAGACTTCGAATATTCCACAATTTTCCAGAATATTCCTTAACATTGGAGAGAGCTCTGGAACGTTCCACAGTTAAAAATGATAAAATAAAGTAAAATCTACTTTTTTGCAAACTGGGTATATAAATAAACTAAAATAATTTAAAAAACGGCTAGATTTCAACCTTTTATTTAACATAATTTTACATAATTATTACACATACATTTTTATGCCTCATCTTCGCTTACCAGATCATGGATTTCATTCTCGACATCGTGTCTTACAGTTATTGAGTCAAGAAATAGGGCTGGAGGACTTAGATTTTCTTGATGTCTTCCCCAGCCCAAATACCATAAGATTGACATTATGTGGGCACAAGAGCCTAAAGTGCGAGTGCCAATAACACAACTGCAGTAATGCCCTTTTATTGCATTCCTGCCTTCTTCGCTTGAATCTAATAATATATATACATAATATGTCCTAGATTGCCGATGACGAGACTGGATTCGTCCTCTTAGCAACCATGGGTTAGTGACGGAAATGTTAAATTGGTTCAAGTTCTCCAAATTAAGCTCTTGACACACTTCAATAACATAAGAGCCAGTTTCTTTGATATGCTCCCCGTAATAACTTCTAGCTTGTTTTAGGGGATATGTTCCCAGTGCAAAGATAATTAAATCGTCTTCGCTAAGCACTGGGAAGTTATCGAGTGCTGCATTTTCGCTTGTAATGGAAGAAAACATTACTCTTCGAGCATTTAAATTGTGAGCTAAGACATAATTACCTAAATGATTAACACTAATCTCAGTTCGCTCTGAAAGGCTTTGAAGAATTTCGGCCACTAGCCTGTGATCCGTCAAAGGCTTTCCGAATGCGTTTAGTAAGGCCCCAGCGATCCTAATTTCTTCAAATAGATGTCCAAGTCCTCTATTATTAACAACGTGCCGAAGCAACTTAAACTGATTTTTGAGCCTTCCGTTTATTGTCTCGACCACCCAACGACACATCGTCACTTTTCTTGAATCGTTGGCTTGTTGGGTTGTGAGTTGACGTTGATGGCGACCACGGCTTGTTGTCGGCAATTTAGGATTATACCCAAAATATCTCAATTCATTTATCGAGTCACGAAATCCACGATCCAAAATAAAAACGTCGTCTCTTTTGAAGAACCAATGAAAATTATCATCATCATAATTCAACATATTATTTAAAATAACAGCATCTGATGTTGTAGCATCGTATGGTCCAAAAATGTCAATTATATGACCATCAGGGCATACAATTAAAAATGGCTTGTAAAGATTTCGCCACTTATGCAAACTATATGATTTGCGCTGAAAATAATAATTACTGCTTTTTTGTAGATAAATATAAGTACCATCCAGTATAACTATGGCTCTTCTATCTTCAAGAGCGTCATTAGGGTTTCCAAAAAGAGAATTAGGTATTGCTAGTATTCTGCTTATTGCTTCTTCTCTGGTTATGTGGTCAAATCCCAAATATCTTGGCACAAACTCAGCTGTTAAACATTCACGCGCTTTCTTCATTTTATTTTCAAAAACAAATCTTGAAAGTTTAAGTAGTTTAGCAAGCCTAGTATTGGGTTCTCCAGTGCGCAGTTTCATTATAAGACAGGCTAGCGTGGTGTTTGGCTTGCGTTCTAATCTTAAAGATGGCGTTTCATCCAATATTTGCAAAAACTGAGGTTTTGTGAAACCTATATAATAAACGAATTGAGCGTCATCTATGGTATGTAAAGCTTCAAAATTCAAGGCTGTTGAAGAAGTTCGTAGTAAATTCGCTATATCTGTGGCTTGTGTGGGTGAGAAAGTGTGATAAACATGGCGTGTGCTGCTTTCAATATCTTGCCAAACGGGGTCAAGGCGATGCTCATTACAAACTCGGGCACCATAGGGAATGTAAAAACATTTTTCTCTTAAGATAGTGGCTCTCAAAGCTCGGTTAATTCTTTGAAGATTCCTATTCTGACACGATTCAAATATACACGTCCTGGTATTAAAAGGTGCTCGGGAATAACCTTGCATAGGAAATCGAACTGTAGTAGGTGCATGTTCCGGGATAGGTAGTGGCTCGATATCAGGCATCGGCTCATCTTCAATATGAGGCACTGCTTCTACTTGAGGAGCTGGCTGTACTTGAGGCGCTGGCTGTACTTGAGGCGCTGGCTGTACTTGAGGCGCTGGCTGTACTTGAGGCGCTGGCTGTACTTGAGGCGCTGGCTGTACTTGAGGAGCTGGCTGTACTTGAGGCGCTGGCTGTACTTGAGGCGCTGGCTGTACTTGAGGCGCTGGCTGTACTTGAGGAGCTGGCTGTACTTGAGGAGCTGGCTGTACTTGAGGAGCTGGCTGTACTTGAGGAGCTGGGTGTACTTGAGGCGCTGGCTCTAATTGAGGTGCTGGTTCTTCTTGAGGAGTTGGTTCAACTTGAAGTTCTGGCTCTCTAGCTTGAGATATAAAGCGTTGAGCACGTCGCAAGCAATTATGGCAAATTCTGTCTTGTTGACCAAACTGAAAAGGAATAAAAAAACAATTACACTGTGAACAAACATATCGTAGTAGGGCATTAAAAAGGCATTTTATATAATCTGTTTTCTTAATATATAAGTGGTTAACACGCCGATATTACGTGATGTTTCCGATTTTTATACGAGATAAAATAGGTAGATAAACAATCACAAAACAAACACACTGTTACTGACACTATGTAACTATCATTCTTTTTGTATGAAAACATGGCGGGGCTACCTTTGGGGGGTCTCTGACATGGCTTAAAGATTGCTATCACTAGTTAACAACCAAGACCAATCGTTAACCGTGCTGTCCGCTCGTAAACGCTTAGGGCATGTCATCATCATATCAGCCGAAAGACGTCCACTGCTGGACATAGGCCTCCCCTAAAGATCTCCATGACGACCGGTCCTGCGCTGCTTGCATCCAGCGTTTTATTTTATTTTTGTTTGGGGAGCTTACAGCCTAACTACATGATTATAAAAGTATAATTTAACAATGGCCAATTACAAAGCTACCACAGATGTACAGAAATAGTTTACGAGTCTCTGAAAAAGTGAAGTTATATAAAACAAATAATTAACTAAAAGAGTAGGTTCTCTACTAATAAGTGTTTTAACAGTTCGAGTGCTGCTACAGAATAAATCAAAGCGAGGGTCTTTATTCAGTTGATTTAATACAGTCAAAGTTCCTGGTATAAAGCTGCTGTTTCTGTAGTTAGTGTGTCCGAGACTCACTTGAAGCAATTTCCGATGTCGAAGGTTCCTTGTGGGAACTTCAAGACATACATTATTTAGTATTTCAGGAGTATCAGCCGTAATTCCATCGTGCCCCGGGTGCCTTGTTGTTTCTAAGCTGTCTGAGAGCCCTACTAATCTCGTACAAGCTGACATGCAGGATATCATCGGTATGGTGTCGGGTTAGTCTAGCCCTTGGATCGTTGGCCAGACTGCTAACGGGTGGGCCGGTGGACGTGTATAACTGTCCATAGAACTTCTCGACCTACCTCAGTAGCTTGGACGATACGGTTCTGCCATCCTCGGTCTTCAGCTTCCTCAACTGGCTCTGCCCAATAGACAGATCTCTTGCGAACACTTTGGAGCCTTTGTTCCGCTCAATCACTTCTTTAATATGGTTAGTATTAAATAGCCGAATGTCGTGAGTCAGAGACTTAGAGATCTGTTTATTGAGTCACCGATATCGAGAAGCCTTCCGAAGACTGCAGAACCATTTCGCGTCTTTCTTCCATTAGCTCGAGGGTATGATCAGAGATCTTTTTGGTTCTTTTAGTACGGCGGGGTCAGAAGTACTTAGGCATGTAGGACTATCAAAAATCACACCCTGTCAAAATTGCTAAACTTGGTGACGACACGGTGTAATTAGATTGACTATATAAAACATCAAAATTAATTACTTTATGAGTTATTATTAGTAAAAACAAAACAAATTGAATTTTGACTTACTTCAAGAATGTTGCAGACTTCAGCCAAGTAGTTTATTACAAAAGGATTCCTTTCTATATAATCCGGACTCAAGGTATATGATCGCAGAGTTCGGCGTCCACCTATTCGATTTACGCTTCTTAGACAAGAAACACAAGGTGGTAATTGATTCATTATTCAATGAGCCCACACAAAATACCGAACACAAAGCGATCTCAAAGTCCATCGACGCAGCACAGGTCACAAAAAGGCAAGATATCGGAGTCCAAATACGTAGCACAGGTCACAAAAAGGCAAGATAACAGAGTCCAAAAACATAGCACAGGTCATAAAAAGGCAGAAAAACAGAGTCCAAAGTATAGCGTAGTCGTAGTTAAAGAAAACCAAATAGATACACATACGCACTACGAAAGCAGAACGATGAGTGAGCTGAGCGGGGCGCGGGCGCTACTGGCGCAGGCGCCAGAGGGGGAGGCGCGGGAAAGAGGGAGGCGTGGGGCGATGCGTGCCTGGCGTGCAGCAATCTGATTGGCTACAGTTTTTGGTGCCTGGCGTGGAGCAATCTGATTGGCTACAGTTTTGGTTGTTTAGTTCTGTGATGATTTTACCATAAAAAAAAATAGCAACCAAAACTGATTTACCTAAAATCTCGAATATATTAATGTTATGCAGACACAACAAGCAATTCTTCTTAGCAGAGAAGGTTCTAGGACGGAAGCAACATGTCGCCACCCTCGAATGTTACAATAATATGATCATTATAATTTTTATTCTGATTTAATATATTATTATTCTTATTTAGCATATATTAACGTATTAAATAATAATTATACTAGTTATGTTAAATAATAATATGTTGTACATAAAGTACGTTGTTGTTGTTGTTCCATGGTGCTAGCCGTAACGCTAATAAGCGAGGTGACTATGATTATTCCCCTCCACATTTTTCCAGCAAAAGCTAGAATTCTGGAGGGAGTTCCCTGCCGCCGGATGTTATGTGATTACGTTGTAAATCATTGGTATGAGTTAGATAAAATCGAAAAAAAAAAGTTATTTTCAGCTGAAATAAAAAAAAATATAGTAATGAATATGTGCATTTATCTTGGAATGGATACGGTTTACAAGTGTGCTGACATATTTCGGATGTTCTGAAACGTACGAACCCACGACGTATCTTGTTTTATATACCTAACACAGTACGTAGCCCCATTCCATGCAAAAAAATCTTCGAATGGTCCATAATGTTCTAGAACATTCCACAACATTGGAGTGTGTTTTGGAACGTTCCACAATGGTCTGGGATGTTCCCGAACTGTGGAATGTTCTGTGAACATACTGTGGAATGCCAGAATGTTCTGGAACGTTCGAACCCACGTGGGATCTTGCTTTTATACCTCTACCAGTAGGTGGCCTTATCCATTCATACAACAATTATTCCACAATTTTTCAGAATAATCCACAACTTTCGAGAGTGTTCTGGAACGTTCAACAGAGATCTGAAATGTTTCCGAATATTCCAGAATGCTCTTAAATACTCTGTATACTCGAATGTTTGAGTTGATAGTCAAATCTGATTATGTTGCCTAATTAATAAAATATATACTATATATTATGTAGGGATAAAAAGAGATCCTTAAAGAGAGGATAGGTTCTAGGACAGTACCGGGCTTCAACATAGTGCTGCCACTATCAAGAATTAAAATAAGATGATTATATAATGATTAAACACAATATGTAACATATATATTTGTTTTATCTATATTTTATATTATTTAATATAATATCTTCATTCAATATGTTGTAAAAATCATGATCACTCATTGGTATAAAATAGATAAAATCTCAAAAAATTAGTTATTTTCGCTGAAATCTAAAAAATAATAAAAATGAACAGGTGCATATATCTCGGAATGGATACGGTTTAGAAGTGTGCTGTCATAATAACTATTGTTCGTGTTAAAATACTCTATCCATTAAACAAAGTTTGAATGGTGTGCAGGCATTTTCAAAAAAAGGCGCCAAAACTAGGCATTGGCCTTTGCTGAACTTGCTAAATTTGCTTGATATTTGCAAGGAAATAAAAACCTATAGGGTAGTTCCGGTTGACCTAGTATCATGAAACTTGGCAAAAAGTAATAGCAGCACAGGTATTTCTGTCTGTATGCCGGTCTGTCTGCCTATACGTCTTTCCTGACCCTTTTGCTCAGCAACACGTGGAGGTATCAAGTTTGAAACTAATATCAATTGCTCGGGTCTGTGGTCTCTTGACATAGTGAATATTAGATTGTATAACAAGGGAGCAAAATAATATTTTTACGGTGAGGGCGCTATTTTGAATTCGCAGAATCGTGATTAAGCGAAGAATTCATAATATAAATAAAAAATAATTTTGCTCCCGAGTGTCAAACTCAACCTTTTATCTCCTTTTATGAGAAAATAAGTAAGAGACGCTTTAAAGTTTTAAATGCATAAGTTTAATTCAAATATATATTATATAATATATATGACTACAAAAATGTATGATACACACACCAATTACAAACTTATATTTATATTTGACAGAGTAGCGCGCAATTTTGAAAATGTATAGTCAGCGTTTTATTTGTGACCGATATTGTTGTCTATTAATTTATATTTTCCGGGCTTTTTGTGAGTAAACATGTATGACAGTATTAACTCCTATTTTAATAGTTTCTGGAGTAAATCATACTTACTTTTACAAATTTTTTATCACCAATACATTTTTCATTAAATTGTTGTAAATGTAAACAGATGTTTACAGATGAACTGCGTTCGATTTCTATCAATGATTCATATTCCAAATGCAAATCTTATCCCCCCCCCCCCGCAAAAAAGCGTAGTGGAGAAAAGTGCTACTTTGCTCCCCGTAATCGAGGAACAAAACGACACTTTTCGAATAAAGGGGATGAAAAAATCAAACATTTAGGCCAAAGTCAAGTCTTATAAAATAACTGGCTAAACTTGGTCTGTGTGGGCCTCTGCCAGCCACCCAGAGTGTATGTTGCTTTGTTGGCGTAAAAGTATACCTAGACAAAAACATTGGACTCCTTTTAATTATGACACTATGTACGCATTTCTGCAACACACCGACCACACCATAGAAACTCTTGTTAAAATATAATATAAAACCTCCTTCATGTGTTGCGAACCTTTTTTCAGTGTAACTGGCCAGTTTTTTGGTTTTTATGAAAAACGCTTAGCACTTTTTTTATTTGGCGCCACTCACTTTGCAACTTTTCTAAAGTTTTACCATAATCGAGAAGGTTTTTTAAGATTTTAATACTATTTCGGTTTTTATTTCTACATATTCTCAGTTTTCAGAATTGATAGTTCTTATTTCTGGTTTAGTTGCTTTTTAGGGTTCGGTAACCGAAGCGTGCCAAACGGGACCCTTTTACTAAGCCTCCGCTGTCCGTCCGTCCGTCCGTCTGTCCGTCTGTCACCGGGCTCTACCGGATCAACGGAAATAGGTAGAGAGTTGAAACTTTTACAGAGGGTGTATTTATATTGCCACAATAACAAAAAATAATAAAACATACTGGTTTTTAGGAATTAAAAGAAGTACCCATACAAGAAGTTATTGGTATGGCCATTTTCTTAGCCATTTTGTTTTATTTGTTTATCGGTGAACTGAACTGGACTCTCCCGATCTTATCGGAGAATATCTTTAATTGCAGGTATTGAGTTTTGTGCTCAGTTATTTGTCATTCATTATACGATTAATACAAAATTGATCATTTGGATTATTATAAATAATATTAAGATTTTTATCATGTTTGATTTTATTTCTGTAAATAAGTTACTCAGTTTCTATCCACTTCCGGTTTCTATGTGCAAAGAGTTTCGTTAACCTGAGTACATAGCATTTCTGTTTCAATATATGGCCTTGAATATGTATGTACCTACCTACCTAGTTTTTAATGTTTTATTATCAAAAATTATAAAGGACTGGATTCCCGCGAAGGATAAACTTTTTCCATATACATATCATGAAATAGTTGACCATATCATGGTATAGTCAACCATTTCATGAAATGGTTGAATTTCACGAAAACATGTATTTCTAAAGCATTTATATTCAGTACTACCTGCTATTGTATATACATGTCGAACTATTATATACATGTCGAACTATGTGGGCATTTTGAACATTATTACCAAGCAATAAGGTTGAACATGATGATGATGATGCATGTCTGTGCCATTTAAAAACAAGAATAAAATTATTATTTAAGAGGGCTCCCATACAACAATTCTTTCAAAACTCAAAACTCAAAAGTTCTTTATTAATGTGGATATTTACATATACTTAGCAAACGTCATTTTTTGCCTCTTCTCTACATTAGACCACTGTGGGAGAAGAAGTGATTTTTAGATCTCTTTTAAAAATAGGTTGTGCTTAACTAATACAATTATGATTTATTTTTATTTAATAAGCTGGAATAAATAATTACAAAATTATTAACAGCAAGGTCTGTGTTGAGCCAGATTAACCCCATACAGTCCTGTCATTTAAGTAATCTTGAACATTCTAATATCCCTTTTTCGACAAAGTCGCTTTAACATGCTTTTTAAATTGCTCAATACCACATACAATCTTATGAATGCACCTGATTACGTGCATGAAATGTCAAAGTAGCCGCACCAACAACTTTGTAAACAACATTTTGCTATGTAAAATCTAAACTATTTACTCCAAACCATCCCTCCCTACCGTAAGGTGGTACGGAACCCTTCGTGCGCGATTTAGACTCGCACTTGACCGGTTTTTTATATTGCTTGACAGGCGGGGGGCTAACACATCGCCGCACTATGGAGATACGAGTTTTCCTCGCGATGTACTGAGTTACCTCAAGCGGCCTCAGCCTCTCAGGGGAGCCACTGTTGGCTATAGGTAGGGCTGCCATCACCTAAATTGCCGACACCGGATAAACACGGTAAAAATTCCGGAAATTTTGGCGAAATACGGTTTTTTCCCCGGACACGTCTGAATATAGTAGATTATGCACCTAGGGAGGTAAAGTAAGGAATGTCTCAGACCGCATGGTTATTGCCAACATGTGGTCTAAGGCATTCTTTACTTCCTCCCTTGGTGCATATTTGTTTTTATGTGATCGTATCGTACGGCATAAAAGCGGTGACTTTGTCCCGCACAGCGGGACAAAAGTTACTACTTTTAGGCTGTAGGCACATAAAATATTTTACGCAAAAAAATAAAAACATCGTTATATTTTTAAATTTTTATTTATTTATACAGCTTGGTATTAAAATAGAATTAGGCACTTATGTAACCGCAACAAATAATAGACATTTTTAATAAAATTAAAAACTCTTTCTAAGAGAATATGGTAACAAAAATAATTAGAAACGCTCTTCTTTTTGGCATCAATTACATGACTATATAATACTTAATAACTAACAAACTATAATACTTTTTAATTTTGGAATAAACTACACCAATGATATTTTCAGTCATCTAGTTAGGTAGTCAAATCAAATCCCTATACTATGTATTGATTGTAAATTGAAAGTACTTGAGTAACTGCTAAAACTTTTAATTTTAACGAGATCAATTTTTTTACTTATTTTGATATTTTTCAGTCTTCCCAATTTTCGCTAAAATATCTTTCTTTTCCAACAAGAATCTATAGAAGTCGGAACAACTCAGGTCCTTAAAATTATACTTAATTTTGATCAGAGAAGAAACCGTATGTATGTTTAGCGAGTTTCTTTCTTTCGTCCATTGCTGCATGACTAGCGAAAACACTCTCTCTACGTTGGCATTGTGAGCTGGTATACAAAAATAATATGTACTGTGCGATTTTAGCAGTTCAGAATATAAATGGGCGTTAGGAGTTTTAAAAAAATTTAGCCACAGCTGGTTTGCGCTGAAAAGCTTATCGCCATCAGTAAGGTTCATGCAATAAGCTTTTAAGTTTATCCATTCGTCAATCAGCTTCGTGTCATCAATTTCGATGTTAATATCCTTCAGGAAAAGAACTGTTTCTTCGACATCAGACCATGGAGTACTTTTAGTGATGTTTGACAATATCATCCAGTTGAATGTGTTAAACTCTTCTATTGGTTTTTCCCACTTTTCTATGTAGGACTTCATTTCTCTGTAAAAATCTATACAATTTTTTTTGAACTCGTTTTTCGTGTTTATATCTTGTTTGTTCAAAATACTTTGTACCTTAAGAGGAACAAAGTTTTCTTTCATTCTTTCTTCACGCAACACACGTGCGACTCACTTGCTTGCGCGCGTGCGACTGAGTGAGTGACGGCGGGAGCATAGGTGGGGGCGTTCGATCGTTGACTCCCGTGTAGAAATAATTCGTCAATATTGATCAAGCCTTGATCCATTAATTGATGTGCTTGATCAATACTGATCAATTATATTGATCAAGACTTGACCAATTGTGTGCGCAATATTTGACAGACTTGATCTAGACACCTGGATTTCAAGGTGCCTTATTCAATATTGATCAATGCTTGACATGTTTTATTGACCTCTTATAGGTTATGTTGTTTATGTTCAGTTAGGTGACCATATAAAAATAATGTGTGTGCGTGTGTGCGTGTGTGTGTGTGTGTGTGTGTGTGTGTGTGTGTGTGTGTGTGTGTGTGTGTGTGACTCATTAATTGTTCTAATAAATAAAAGGACAAAAAATAAAAAAACTTGTTGACAACTTAGTAAAAATTATAAAAAAATATTAAGTACCTTATGTAAATACAAACTTTCATTCCTAATTTATATAAATATTCATTCTAATTACGCAGCAAACATATTTTTTAAAATAACAAAATACAATTTTTACGTAATTCATAATAAAAAATACCACCTAACAGCACAGAATGTCTTCAAACGTTTTTAAAACAATTTTTAAACTTATTTAAGCCTTTCAAACTTTATGCTGTTAGGGGCATTTAATAGAATTACTTATTTAACTTTTTTTTTTTAGATTCACACTTCAAACATTAATACGTTGTTGTAACTTGCATATTTACTAGGAATCCCAACATCAAAACCTCACTAAGATTTATTCCAAGTTATTGCTTATCTACAAAAAAATGGGTTTCCTCTGACAACAAAAGTGTCCGGGTTTCACCCGGACACTTTAAAAAAGCCCTGCCGGACGGCCCCCGGACGTCCTTCAAACTAGGACAAATCCGGGGAATTCCGGACGGATGGCAGCCCTAGCTATAGGCCTCCTCATAAACACGCCATTCAGCACGGTCCTGCGCTACCCGCGTCCATTGCTCTCCTGCCACCCTCGCCACATCGTCGGACCATCTGGCAGATGGTCTGCCGACCGATTGGCCTCCTCTTGACCACTATGATGCACTCTTTCACCGATCTGGTCCATCTTCCGTCTTCTCGCCTCGCCAATCTTCTCGCGGCCTCTTTTTCTCCGATTTCTCCGGTCTTATGCGCTTGCGCAGACCTACCGTTCTTTTGAAACTTTCCCGTTGGTTTCACTGACGGTATTGTTGGATGCGGGGGTTGAGGAAGGGCGGCGCGGTGGGAAAAGTTAAAAGCGGCCTTAAAGCGCAGGTTTCCGCCTTTTTAGGGTTCCGTACCCGAAGGGTGCCAAACGGGACCCTATTACTAAGCCTCCGCTGTCCGTCTGTCCGTCCGTCCGTACGTCATCGGGCTCTATCGGATCAACCTAAATATGTAGAGAGCGGAAATTTTCACAGAATGTGCCGCAACAGCAACAAATAATGAACTACACGCAATTTAAAAAAATTAAGGGGTCCCCATACAATGTTTTTTTTAAATCCCTGCGAAATACCTCATAACATCAAGGTTCAATAATACCATAAATTTCGCTGCTCTTAATAACTTTGAGATGGATCAGAAGGGTTTTGTATCGGTTTCGCAATCTTGAAGTTCCGGGTTCGATTCCCAGAGAACAAATATATTTTTTCTTTTTGTATTGGTTTTATTATTTAGGATTTAGTGTTTTTTTTTTTCTTGTACGATGGTACGGAACCCTTCGTGTGCGAGTTCGACCCTTGATTGACCGATTTTTATTAGCTTTTAGTAAGTCAAAGTAAGTTTGTAAGTCAAACATTCCTAAACTAGGTACAAGCATAGTATAATCCCAATTGTGCTGTGTGACCGTTGCTAAATAAAGAAGTGTATTGTTACAATATCAGAGGAAGTTGATATCAGCGGATGTTGGACTGAGTCTATTATTATTTTTGTTACTCATTATAACGACAAAGAGTCCACGTGTAGAAATACCGATATTAATGGAGAATGGGAATAAACCCAGGGTGTAAAAGGCAGGGGCCCGATTCTTGTTCGGAAAATGCATATCGATGGCATATCGATCGCACTTAAGGGCGCAAATTACCGTATTTGGCTTGTCGGCGGCGGCGCCTATTTTGTTTGAACTGACTGCCAAACACGGCATTTTGCGCTCTTGGGAGTGCGTTTCCCATAAGATAATTGAGCCCTAAGTGTTGTCATATTTAACTTATCGGATGCCAACTGTTTAAATTTTCATTGGTTTTGGACTCTATTGCCATAGGGTTGAAAATATGTGGCGCCGAGCCATGCCAACGGTAGGTGAAATGTTAAGGGCTAAGTTTGCAAATCCTCATATTTCTCTGCAGCTTATTTACTGGGTTCCGTACCCGAAGGGTGCCAAACAGGACCCTATTACTAAACCTGCGCTGTCCGTCCGTCTGTCCGTCCGTCCGTCTGTCACCAGGCTGTATCTCATGAACCGTGATAGTTACAGTTAAAATTTTTACAGATGATGTATTTCTGTTGCCGCTAAAACAACAAATACTAAAAAGCAGGATAAAATTAATATTTAAGGGGGCTCCCATACGACGGTTCTTTCAATACCACCTACAAACTTATGAATGTATCTGGTTATGCACATGGAGTTTGGAAGTAGCCGCACCAATAACTTTGTAAACAACATTTTGCTATGTAAAATCAAAAATATTCACTCCACACCATCCCTACCATTGTACGGAGGTAAGGAACCAATCTTGCGCGAGGTCGACTCGCAGTTGGTTTCTTAGATAATTTTAACCGATATCGATTTTTGCTACTAAAGTGCAGCCATTCTTAGAAGACGCATTTGACATCTGTCAACAGAGAGGGACAGAACTATGCAGTTTTCTTCTTCATGTTTCGCTTAGAAGAAGGGAGACCGAACCATAGCTGTGTGTAAGTGCTACTTCTAAAAATGGCATCATCTTAGTAATACAACTGGCTGGCAAAACTAAGTACCTATCACACTATTAACATTGCACTAACTTTTTAAGTACATACACAAGATATCCCTTCGAAATAAAAAAGACTCGAAAAGGAGTTTAATCTTGTACTATCGTTTCGAAGAAAGCTGATTAAATTTGCTATTAACCAAATGACATTACGAATAGTAATCTAATGACATTACGAATAGTAATCTTGACATTACGAATAGAAAAATAACCAAATCGGATCGTTTTTCAAATATAGGAAGCGGGCAGTTTCACTGTGCGTCGCACGTCGCTACAAAGTTACGTCAGTCGAATGGTTGATTTTCGTTTGAGGATTTTTTCGAGAACTCAATTTAAAGCCAATAGTAATTGAAAATATAATATTTACTTCTGATACGACACTCCCTGTATTTGTGTTTTGCGATTTGGGTATGATTTACACCTTTTTACGTCGCAGGTCACCATTTTTGTGTTTGCTGCCGATATGTCAATCGGCTGTCACCCTCTGATTGCAAACAGTCCAATTTTCCCGATTTTGTACTGTTTTTGTAGCGACACTTTCAAGCGCTCCGTGCCCTGTCCCTACTATTCAAGTCTGTGATACAGACTGATAATTAAATAGCAGCGTTTGAAAATGATATTAACCAATAATATGAATCCCTAGAAGACATAGGAAACAAACTTCTAAGTCTACACACTAGATACCTACGTCTACAAAATTTACAATTCAGTGTATTCGCGACCACAGGAAACAAACTTCAGTCTTTATACTAGATACCTACGTCTAATGCTAAGAGCTCCGTGGTCATGGCTTTCACGCATGCTTCTTACCCAGGAGATGCAGGTTCGATTCCTGAGATAATTAATTTAACTTAAGTACTCATTATACGGACGTTCTAACGGTGATGGAAAAACATCGTTATGAAACCTTCATTGCTTCATGCGGCGATGGGCTAGCCCCCTGTCACTCCAAATGGAGTATTGAATAACTGGCTTAAAGTGGGCACAATTATGCCTCTGCCATCCTGTATGGGAAAAAGCGTGACGCGATGTTATGTTATATTTAGCTACGTCTACAAAATTTACAATTCATTGTATTCGCGACCATAAGTGCCTTTGGGAAAGTTCTTTATAATGATGAGTACCGACTATAAATCCCTAAAATTTGGTCAGCTTATTAAATGTCATCTGTACCTGTACATATAAGTCATACCATACTTTTAAATGTTACGACCATCAAGTTATTAGCAAGCCTCCTTTCACACCAAAGAGGAGTGCAAATCTGCCTCTGCCACTTCATATGAAAAAAGGTAGGACGACATCGTTTACACAGGAATCTCATTAACTCTGGAATAATGAATACAAACCGTTATTCCCCTTAAAATTCGTCACGGTTGGCATAAAAATATCCTTTTTATCACAAAGCAGTTAAACACTCTTTCACAATCTGATCTCGCTGTTAGGCAGGGGACCACACACGTCAACGGATAGATATCGACTAAAAGAGGGAGAGTAAACATTTCGAATTTGGAACAAGGGCGGAGCTTAAAGGTATGGGCGGTACCTTAAACAGCCAATAGCTGAATATCAAAAAGTTAGGGGAGGAATCACCCTGTGTGAGTTAAAGGATGGTACAATTATGGTCTGATATTAATTTCGACAGATTTGTTTGAAAGAGAGTGGTACCCTATTCAACGAAAAAATTATAGTGATTATTTTTACTACAGTGCTGCCTTTTATCGATATTTACCGCCATGATTTTTTGGATAAATAACAACAATGAAAACTATCAGAAAGCACAGCTCTGCGGGTGCTCACCATTGCGCACCAGTGCTTCATCATTAAAAACAGGAGCTCACATTGAGTTTTATATATGATGAAGTGATAGTCATTAAAATATCTAAAGAAAACGGAGTATCGAGCACTATCACCATTTGTAAATCAAATAATTCTATAGTATACTTTAGTCTCGTTACAATCGGCGCAGTTAGAAAATCAGTGCTAGCTATATCCTCCAAAGTTGCTGGTGGCGACGATATCAGCCATCAAATGATCCACAGTGTCCTTGAAGAGTTGCTCCCGCCTATTACCCACATTATTAACCATTCTCTATCGGTGAGCTCTTTTCCTGGTCTATGGAAGAAAGCGCCCGTCTTCCCACTGTATAATATTTCCAATCCCTCCTCCTTCAAAGACCTCCGTAAAAGAGAGGCGGGCCGATACCACCTCTCTTTTACCTACCTTCTCCAAAGTCCTTGAATCCAAAGTCCACTCTCAGCTCTCCTCCTACCTTTCTTCAAACAACTCACTCAATCCGTACCAATCTGGGTTCAGACCAGGGCACAGTACTACCACAGAACTTTTAAAAATTAGCGATGATATCCACCTGGCCATGGACGAGAAGTTAGTCACTGGGTTGGCCCTGCATGTCTTCAGTAATGCCTTCAGCTGCGTCGATTTTGACATTCTTGTTGCGGTACTGGGTTCCTTGAATATGTCCTCACATGCGGCTTAATGGTTCAACTCTTACCTGAGAGATCGTCAGCAGCGCATTAAATCTGAGGAGACTGAAACTCAATGGTGTGATCTAACCGCAGGAGTGCCTCAAGGTGGTATTCTTTCTCCTCTCCTGTTTTCAATCTTTATTAACTCTATCTCCGACGTCCTCTTTTCTTCGTATCATCTCTACGCAGATTATCTCCAAATCTATCGCCACTTTTCACCGTGCGATTTAGTTTCATCCGTGGAGGTGTTGAATGCTGATCTCAAGAATGTGAAGGACTGGGCCTCGTTCCAGGGGCTGTTGGTTAACCCCATAAATCGTAAGCAATGATTATTGGAACCAAGCACTCTCTTTCCTTTTTACAGAAATCTATTGTTCTTATAATAATACTAGAATAGAGTACACTGCTAAGGCAAAAAACCTTGGGGTCATCTTTGATAACCAGCTTTATTGATCTCCACATATCTGCGAGTTCAGCAGACGGGTCTTTGCGTCTTTCCATTTCCTCAGGCGACTGCAGAACTTCTTGCCATGGCAGACCAAAATTACCCTTGCACATCCCTTCGCATACCGTTAATCGACTATTTAAATTTCAATTTAAATTTTCAATTTATTTATTTATTTAAAATTACAATGATCCACTATAAGTTAGTAACACACAAAAACTATGGTTAGTAAACAGCATAAAAGAAAAACAAGAAAACTATTTGTTGCTCGAGATAAGCTTGATTACCCAATATTGGTACATTCTGCAGTCAAACCTTCTCTAAATCACCCTCAGGATCTCATTGGTACTGTCCCAGGCTCTGCCGATAATCGAAACAATGCGTTTCCTCATGATCGCGTAGAAATCATCTGATCGCGCCTCAGCAAACATTGTTGAAGCACTGCAGAACCGAGGTAGCCCCAACAACATCCTGAAGATGTTATCATATTGGATTCGCAGGGCATTGTAAGTCTTCAGCGTATAGCTAACCCATAGGCTGCAGGAGTAGAACGTCTGACAGTACGACTTAAATAAAGTGACTTTCACCTGTCTCGAACATTTTGCAAACCTACGGGTTAGCATATTACCTCTGACTGCCAACGCCCTGCGCTCCCTTTCAATATCGAGATCATCTTTAAGATCTTCCGATACAATGTGACCAAGATATCTAAAATGGTTGACCCTTACAAGATTAACACCATTTAGGGCGATGGGAGGCACTTATTTTGGGGTCCTAGTACCAGATTGGAATACCATATAGACACTCCTTTGCACATTGTATCGGAGGCCATGAGCCTCGGCGTATTGTTCACTCACAGCTAACATTTTCCTCATCGCACTGACTGAGGGGGCGAGCAGAGCCATGTCATCAGCATAACTTATATTGTTGATGCGTTTTCCGCCAATGTTGCAACCGATATGCACACTACTCAACCTCTCAATCAGCTCATTCAGGTAAATATTGAAGAGTGTTGTAGAAGATAAGCCACCTTGCCTAATTCCACTGTATAATATTTCATATCAGACAAGCTTTCCCCCCATCTGTCACAGTTTACTTGAGTGGCATACCAGTGCCTGAAAATAGCAGACAGTTCCGCAGGCACACACAGCCTCTCCATCTTCTCCCATAACTTATCATAAGACGTTAAATCGAAAGCCTTGGAGAGATCCAGAAAGCAGGTGTAGACTGGAGTCTTCCGGTCTGTGTAATATCTGGCTACCTTCTTTAAACTCAAGATCGCAGTGTCGGTGGCTAAGCCCGGTCGAAAACCAAACTGCGCCTCATGAAGCTGAACGTGCCTATCGAGCTGCCCATTTAACAGACTATCAAGCACTTTTGCCCTGATGGTCGCCAGCGATATCGGCCTATAATTATTTTTAACCGCTATGTCACCAGTCCTACAATTAACAATAGGCACTACAATCGTTCTAGTGAGGTCTTCCGGTAGATAGCTGTGGCTAAGACATAATATTAGGAACATAGATAGAATCCTAGGCAGATGTTCCCCTGCATACTGTAGGTGCTCAATACTGAGATTATCATGCCCTGGCGACTTCCCACGGGTCATGTTTTTAATAACAAGAGCTACTTGCTTCGGTGTAAAAAGCATTGTTAAAGCACCCGTACATTTATTGTCATTAACCACATTCGTGGCCAACCCCAGGGGAGAAGTTACTCTGAAATGGTTCTTAAATAAGTTGGCTATATCTATATGGTCGCTTTTGTTTTCTACCGTATCAGACAAACAAGATTTTATATCTAATTTATTTGTCGATTGACAGAATTTGCGAAAGTTTTTATCAGACCGATGATGCTGGGAGAGTATATCCATTTTTATTTGCTCTTGATGTCCTTGGCACCACTGAACTGTAGACTTAAAAACCTTCCTACTAAGGCACATTTCGTCGTAAACTTGACCCGATGTGGGTTTGCCATACATAATCCAGATATGTAGTATGTTTTTAGCCTTCTGGTGTGACTCTTTTATGTGATTATTCCACCCAACAATCTTATTTTTCTTAAATTTAGATAAGCGATGACATTCAACAGCTGATCTCTGCAGAATGTTGACTATCTTAAAGTACAGTTTGTCCAGTAGTTTTTTATGATCAGAGTTATCACAGAATTTATCATCACACTGGCAAAAATCAACTGGCCTGTTCATGTCTTTTAAATTATCATTACAAAGTTCCGAATATTTAGTTATATCACAACATTTTCTAACTCCCCATTTAATTTTATTACACTTTTTATCAATGAACACTGTTTTGACCTTACAGTATTTAGTTCACACACAATTTCCAAGGGTAAGTGGTCGGATCAGAAAACATTGCTATAGTGTACCTTAATGTCCTGTACAGTAAGCAGCGTCGACGGCGTGACCATACAGTGGTCCAGCCATCTCCTGCAGCCGTGAGCGTCACTGATGTAGGTGTACGCACCCGATTCCAGGCCTAGCCTCTCGATATCCACACAGGTGAAATCAAACTCCGAGCAGAACTTAAGAAGCTCGTCACAAAAAAGTTCATCGGGATGCGCATTAAAGTCTCCTAGTACAAACACAGATTCTACGTCAGTACAATCTATAATCGTATTTATTTCACTCAAACAGTCAGTAAATTCCGGCAGATTTTCATTTGAGTCTGTAGGTAAATACGTACTACGCCGATTTTGCCTGGGTGAGTGCAAACGAAGAGAAACTTAATAAATTCGAGCGACTTCAGAATCTCGTGATTCGGTTTATCTACGGAATGCGCAAATTCGACCATGTTTCTCAATATCGCAAAGAGTTGGGGTGGCTTTCGATTCGTCGTCACCGAGACTCTCACATTCTTTATTTTCTGTTCAATATCTTGAAAAATTCTAGCTATTCCAACTACCTCTTCCAAGTATCTCTTTTTGGGAAATCGGCACCGGAGATCTCATACTGTCTCACTTTTAGCTTCTCCGTGGCATAACAACGCTGCGTATAAACACTTTTTCAGGTTGCGGGCGGTCCGACTCTGGAACGCTCTTCCTTGCACTAAACGAGACAGTCCCACTCTTTTCTCTTTTAAGAAACGTATTAAAGAGCACTACCTCTCTATTTCGTAAAATTTATTGTATGTATATTATTATGTGTAAAGATTATGTAGTATATATCGGTAATTATTTTGTATTTACTATCTGTATTTTAAAGGTATTTTAGTTATTCCTAGGCATTTTATTTATAGTATTTATTGTGCATTGCCTACCCTTTTATGAAACTATTTCCTAACATACCTTGCTTTGCTGGAAGAAATCTTTTTTTAAGCATAAGCTCGCCTTTGTACATGCATTTTCTTTTAATGTAACTTCTTAAATATTTGTGTGCAATAAAGAATTATAAAGATTTTCTTTCTTTCTTCAAAGCTTCTATTTTACTTTTATTTTGCGGACGGCCTTTGCTCTATCTCTTCGTAATGCGTCTTATTTCTTCAGTTGCAGTTGCAGTGAGTTGTTGGGATATGCTGGAATTTTCATTTATCTAATTAAGGAGGTGTGTCTCTGATTGCATTATCCAATGTCTTCTTCTTTGCCCGCTAATATGTTTGGATGGCTCTTTCCAGTTTTTTCTTTGCTTCATATTTCTCTTTCAGTCTTGACTTCCCTACAGCTTTCTTTCTTTTTCTGTTGATATTCTCTATCCTCAGCCTTTTGAATTTCTTTTTGTTTTCCCGAATCATCGTCATCCAAATTCCAAATCTCTTTATTACTATAGATATACATATACTTAGCAATCGTCATTTTTTGCCACTTCTCTACATTGGACCACTGTGGGAGAAGAAGGGCGTAGAAACACCCACAGATTGATTTTTAGATCTCTTTTAAAGATTGCTTGTGCTTAACTAATACAAATTTTATAATATCATAATTAATAAGTAGGAATAAATAATTACAAAACTATTAACAGCAAGGTCTGTGTTGAGCCAGATTTACCCCATACAGTCCCATCATTTAAGTAATCTTGAACATTGTAATATCCCTTTTTCGACAAAGTCGCTTTAACATTTTAGACTCGCGAGACTACTTGCGTAGTCTGTGATTATTTCTTAGGTTAATATAACAGCTATCGCTATGTTACTATTTTATAATTGTAGGAAAAAAACTAGCAGAGGCAATAAATCATAAAGATCAAATTATTAAACCAATCGTCAACAGCTGCCAACCAAACTCATTTGCAATGTTACAAACTGACAATCAAGAAATTGAAAGACTTATCATGACTCTAAAAAACGAATGCTGTGTGAGATGGGATAAGATTTCAAATAAGGTTTTAAAATCCCATAAAAATCTGTTTGTCCCGATTCTAACTTACATTTTTAATTTATGTTTAGAGAAGGGAATCTTCCCTGATGCGCTTAAATGATCCGTAGTTCTCCCAATCCACAAGGGGGGTGACCGGGACCGTGTCGAATGCTACAGACATATCTCTATACTCCCCTCTCTCTCTAAGCTACTGGAACGAATCATGAACACTAGACTCATCAGCTAGCTGAAAAAAAACAGTATCCTGGCAGGAAATCAATACGGTTTTCGGTCTGGAAAATCTACCTCCGATGCTGTACATGACCTCACAAACTTCGTAGCTGAAAACCTAGACGAGGGTAAATGCTGTTAAGGAATATTTTTTGATTTAGACAAAGCATTCGACACGGTTTCGGTACAGCTCCTTATAAAAAAACTGGAATTTATAGGTGTCAGAGATGTCCATTTGGATCTTTTTAGAAGTTACCTGTCAAATAGAACCCAATGTGTCAAAATTGATGAACTTACGAGCAATACGCAATCGGTAAATTGGGGAGTTCCACAAGGAAGTATTCTTGGACCTACTCTGTTCCTAATTTATATAAATGAACTCTGCCGCCTCGTGCTGCTTCAAGCCAAAATCATCACCTACGCCGATGACACGGTTTTAGTTTTTGCTTGGGATGAGGTATTTGTTAGCGCTCAATTGTATCTCGTTGGCTACAACAAAATATTCTGACCCTCAACTCTGAGAAAACCAAATATTTAACTTTTTCTATACTGAACTCTACACAACCGAATAGCGAACACAAATTATTTGCTCACATATGCGATACACTGGGGCTAAATTCGTGCACATGTCGAGTTCTGGAAAGAACGCCGACTATCAAATATTTAGGTATACTTCTTGATAATAATTTGAAATTTCAAAATCACATACAGTCTCTTAGTGCCAAAGTAAGAAAATTAATATAAGTCTTCAAGAGCCTAAGATATGTAGCAGACCCATGTCTCATGAAACGTTTTTATGTTGCTCTAACTAAGTCGCTGTTACGTAACTGCATAACTAGCAAGGGTGGCGCGCATAAGAAGGTCTGCATATTTAAACCTTTCCTTTTCTCTGCAACAGACCTCTTCAATTTCTGTGATTTCTTTACAGTAAGACAGATTTGTATACAAAGAATCATACTAAAACAACACTATACACTCTTAACAAGTAAGACAGCAGTAATTTCAAAACGGCGAAATGATAAAGTATGCCAAACAATAAAGGTGCGTACAAATTTTATGCAAAGATTTTTTTAAGTTCCTAGGACCTTATCTTTACAACAAAATCAGCAAATACAGTGAAATTTACACTAAGACGATTTATGAAAATAAAAAAACTTAATCGTTAACATATGATGAAACTGAAAACATTATGACAGTTTTATCCTGATAAACTAATAACAATCAATCAACTATTCATTACATAATATATATATATATTATTATATTTATATTTACAATCTAAACAAATAATAACGAGGTATAATAACAAAAACATACAAATTCATTCACTACTCACCACACTCAAACATAAAAACATTACACTTGTTATCTTCTCTATTACACACAAAAACACATACATAACATACACAACTAAGTTTATTTTTTTATATTTCTATATTGATTTTTTATAAACTGCACTCTCTTTTAAATCAGTGACTCAAGTTTTTGCTTGAGTATAGACAATGTAGACCTATTTTCGAAAACCCTGTATAATGTGTCATTTACTGGTGGGAAGTACAACTACTCATTCTATACCACAGGGTCCGCCCTTTATTAGGGAGTAGTGAACATCCCTTGTTCTTTTACAAATGTAAAAACAAGAAATGTTAATGTATACTTTTTACTGAAAAAATGATTATTATTATTATTATTATTATTATATTAAGTTTAGCAAATGTTGTAAGGTTCTTACGTACATACATAAATTATATTTTCGAAAATAAATTGACTAGCTACAGTTAGTATGTTAATTTTTTAAAAAGCTCTCTTAAGGAGTCTGTGCGTTTTAAATTATAAATTGCTCGAATAGCTCTTTTCTGTAAAATAAAAATAGTTTGAATATCCGCTGCTTTCCCCCACAACAAGATACCATAGGACATGACACTATGAAAGTAACTAAAATATACTAGCCTAGATATAGCCACATCCGTGTTTTGTCTGATGTTCCTAACAGCGTAAGCCGCAGAACTTAATTTACCAGCCAATTTATCTATGTGGGGTCCCCACTGTAATTTGCTATCAATGGTTATTCCAAGAAACTTCGTGTCATTTACTAATTCTAACGCGCTGCTATCTAACACCAAACTGGTCTCAACTTGCCTGACATTTGGAAGTGAGAATTTGATACATTTGGTTTTACCAGCATTTAACAATAAATTATTAACTGTGAACCAATCCACGGTTAAAGACAATACTCTATTAACATCATCAAAATCTTCTTTTTGTCTTTCAATTTTGAAGACCAGTGAAGTGTCATCAGCAAACAACACTATATCAGTCAATTCCTCCACCATGAAAGGCAGATCGTTAATATATACCAGGAATAAGAAAGGGCCTAATATGGATCCTTGTGGAACGCCAATTTTTACTCCCGATCCATCAGATTTAACACCGTTGACTTCTGCCTGTTGAATTCTATTACTTAGGTATGATCTTAGTAGATCCAACGCTTTATTTCTAACTCCGTAATTATTTAATTTCATTAGTAGCGTATTATGACCAACACAATCAAATGCCTTCGACAGATCGCAAAAAACTCCGATAGCATCTTGTGCGGCCTCCCATGCAGAGTAAATATGAGATATAAGAGTAATACCCGCATCCGTAGTCGATTAACCCCTAGTGAAACCGTATTGTTTGGCGTGGAGTTGTTTTGTACGGTTGAATTGTGAGAGCATTTGATTGAGTATAATCTTTTCAAAAATTTTGCTTAGAGCTGGAAGAACAGATATTGGTCTGAAATTTGAAGGATCACCCTTGTCTTCCGACTTGTATCAGTTTACTGTGTTTTATGAGGTCTGGGAAAGATCCATTGTCAACACATTTATTAAATATATAAGCTAGGTGTGGGGCTATAACTAGTATTATTGCACCAATGACTTTGACTGATATATCCCACAGGTCTTCAGTATTTTTTAAGTTAAGTTATCTATACGTTTTGACAATATCCTGGGGATATACGTGATGAAATTTAAAATCTACATTACTGATGCTAGTACTGTTTTTTAATAAAGTCTATGCTTCATATGAAAAGGAATTTAGACGCCCTGTTGTAAATAAGGGAAAATTAATGAAGAATGTTTCAAAAGCTTGAGCTACCTCAGCTTTTGAAACATTCCTTGGATTTAACAACATTATCACCTATTTTTAAGCAGAAATCATTGTCCCTTGGTATAACTTTGCCAGTTTCACGGTTTATGATTTGCCAATCCGTTTTCATTCTATTACTTGAATTTTGTATTTTTCTATTAACGTGTAAAGTTTTTGCAGTTCTACAAAACAACTTGAAAGTTTTGGAATATTTTTTAACATAGTCATGAAATTTTATATCAAAGTTATAGGTTTTTTGTTCATAAAGGTCATACAAGATAGCTCTACTTTTACGAATTCCAAATGTTGCCCAGTCATTAAATTTAGATTTACCGTTGTTGGCACAGACTTTCTTAAATTTAAAAACTGTCTTAAATTCTGTTTGAATAATGTTAAAGAAGTCAGAATAGATTTTGTTAGGGTTATGTTCATCAAAATCCGGTACTGGCAATTTATATCTAACTTTTTCATATACGTCTCTACTCTATGGGATGTAATAGGCCTATAAAATGATGGATCAGTCCTATTTTACTGGCAATTGGAAATGAAACTGTTTGACCACTGTGATCGGAGGGTAAGCAGTTAATTACTTTTTTACTTGTGAATACACAGTCACAAAAAACATTATCTAAGCAAGTTTGGCTGGTAAGTGTAATTCTAGTCGTCTCTAGAAATACATGACATAAATTAAATGATCTAAACAGAGTTATTAATCGTTGTTTCAATGTTGTATCTACAAGCAAATCTACATTAAAATCGCCACAAATAATTAACTTTTTTCTGCTATTACAAAGTTTAATGAGGGCTTCCTCCATAATTTTCTTGAACATTTCGAAATTGCCATGGCCGTTTTCATCTCTCGGAGGTCTGTAGGCACAAACAATAATATGGCTATGGAACTCAACACAGGATACCTCTATTTGTCTTTCTACAGTAAGTGCATGAATATCTTTCCGTTGTTTCGCCTTAATATTATTTTTAACTAAGATTAAAGAACCACCGCAGTCTTTAGTAACAACTGACAATTTTGTAATTATTTATGTTAAAAGACATCATATTTTCCTTTAACCAGTATTCTGTAATACAAATAACATCGGTATCAGAATTATTAAGAAATAATTCTAATACAAGTTCTGGGGAGGAAGAAGAATAAAACACGGTCTTGGATATTTATGTGTGTGACGTCACTGTGTTTAAGTCCTACGACATTGACACAGGCTATTTTAGTGCGGCGCCAGAAGTATGGATGTGTAACAGAAAGGTATGTTCATGTTTAAGGGGATTGTTAGAGACATCATTCTGAAAAACTTTTACTATGAAACCAATTCGATCAGAGCAACTTAATTTTTATACTTCTCCATACACTTTCGGCCGAGCGATCAGCTGATTTGTATGGAGAAATGAAAAATAAATTTGCTTTGCACAAATCGGTTTCATAGTGAACGTTGTTCAAAATAATGTTCCTAACAACTGTTACACCCTGTATATGTTTATGCCCATGTTTTTGTAAATAATGCACAAGCAGCAGCAGCAATAGTATTATTTATTTATAAATTCCTTAAAAGATATATTTTGCGATAAATCTGAGCTCAAATTGCGAAAAAAATACATTATGAAAGTTAATAACTACTCATTACTTATAAACATTTGCACATACATATTATACAGCACACGTACTTTTATTTGTAATAATTAATGTACATACTCTATCTATTTATATCGGTTTCATTGCTGGGCACGTCACGCAAAATGGAGTTCCTATTGAATAACTGGCTAAACGTAGCTCTTGGATCCAGTTTGGGTCTCGGCCAGCCACCCGGGGTACTCCATGCCAAAATGTTTACTTCACTCACTTTGCAAGTTTGCCTTCGTAGGCAGTGACCCTGTCTACGAAGAGTAGGGTCCGGGTTCGAGTCCCGGTGGGGGTAAATATTTGTTTGATGAGAACGGAAGTTTGTACCCTAGTCATGGTTGTTTATCTATCTAAGTATAATATACATACATACATACATATGCTCACGCCTATTTCCCGGAAGAGGGGTAGGCAGACACCAAAGACCTTCACCTGCTACGATCCTGGCATACATCTCTCGCTTCCTCAACATTCATAAGTCTATTCATGCAAGCTCGCCGGTTTGGTCTTTATAGGACCTTCTTGGGCGTCCCCGCCCGACGGCTCCTTTCACACCCGCTGTATAAATCTCTTTCGTCAATCTCCTTTCATTCATCCATTCAACGTGACCAAACCATCTAAGCTGACCTTTCTCTATTCTTGTCTTCTTTCAATCCACAGCGTTCCCCTAGAACTTCATTCTTATAATATTTATCTATATAAGTGTATCGTATGTGTATCGTTATCTAGTACCCAAGGTACAGGAAATCCTAGTTTGGGCTAGACCAAAGGGTGTAAATACTGTCCAAGGTATTGTTATTATTTATTATTACCCTCATTCTGGCGCAGTCCGGTTAATACCCGTAAAAATTAAAAGTAAAGAAGTAAAAATACGTTAATTAAAAAAAAAAAACAGGTCCTTAGCAGAAGGGTTTCCCTGTCTCCCAAATTAGGTTAACCTGTGTCTTAGGAGACAGTTTCTTCCCGTTATACACAATTACGATTACATATTTATAAAAAAGAAGTACTTTGCATAATTGCATTAATAATAATTATAAACATTTTGTTTTACAAAACAAAATAAAAATAAAACAAATAAAAGATTTGGTAATGGGGTGAGTGTAGAGTGTAACTGTATGTGTACTGCGTGTGAGAGTGTTACTGTGTGTTTACGAGTTATTTGTGTGTGCATTAAGTTTTATGCCTGTTTATCTACACCCTTATCATAAACCCTCTTTACTGCGTACAAAAACCGCACGTTACGATCAGCATAATGTTAAACTACTTGGTAAACACTCATTTCTTATCTGAAAAATTACACATTATGACCATAATGTGTAGTTTTTCTACATATTATGACATTCAAATTTCGAACGCCGACGCCCGACTGCGCGCCAGCCCTAGTTTGTCTGTGAAGTTGGTACTGACATTCAAATTTCGAACGCCGACGCCCGCCTGCGTGAAGTTGGTACTACAGAACAAGCTAAACAACTGCAGAGCCACAATGCAGGTCAAACATGCGGTTCCTGAACACATCAAAGAGAGCTTATGATATGTGTGTAGATAAACTAGTGTATGTAACTGTACATAATTCATAAGAAGAGATCTCTATTTAGAGATAAGCATGCCTTTGTAGATGTCCTTTCTGTTTATTATATCTTATGTTGTTTTATGTGCAATAAATATATACGAAAATATACGAAATAATTAGGCATTAAAACTCTCGAGTATCACATAAACTACTATTATGTGTAAAGTTTGTACATTTTGTAACCGATTTTGTCATACAAATCGCGGCCGTGATTAGCAGAGCCGACATTATTATCTACGATATTTGAGTTGAGACAAACTCAACACTCCAGATAACGCAATAAGTCAGTCGATATCAATAACTATCAGATGACAGTCGCGAGTGAAATAAAATAATTTTAACTATTTACGTATTCAATAAGTTAGTAAACTCTCAATTCTCACAATTAAGTAATAAAGAACAATAGTGCTGAAATTGAGAACAATAGTGTTATCAGAACAAACTTCATTTAATTTCCGTGTTTTAAATTACATTTAGCGGTTTCGTCTTTAAACTAATTATGAATTTTTTGTATACATGTTTCGATCGATTGACTTGTTTTGTTATGGTAGAAAATTCTAAAGGATTTAAAACTAACTAACAAACCAAACTATAAGTGCACTAATTCGACCGACTGAAATACAATATATGGGCAACCGGACAAGAGTTGTAGGATTTTACTCAGTTAAGGCCGACAGTTGGAACGCGAATTATCGCTTTCTCTTAAGGTGATACGAAAAAAGATGATTTTTCCGGATCTATTTACTCCACTACGAATTCATCTACAGATTTGATTTTTGAGTTAATGTTTATTGAGTACTTGAATAAGATTCTCATTGAAATACAATGCGATTGGATGAAAATTCCTCGATATAATTTAATGACGAAAATACATCTAAATTGTTTATTTTTTTCCTGTAATTCTTGAAATTCTAACAAATTTCATTGCGAAATTGCGTACTAGGTATTCTTAAGCTCTCCTTGAAAATATTTTTGACAAAATAGCGTACTTTATTTTTAAACAATTTTTATGTGGTTTGGCGTTTCGTTATTTTACGTTGAATCCAACGCATTGTTTGCATTCTCTTTTCTTTCATAAGTGAAAGTAATTTACGCTGTCACTTTCGCTTACATTTCGTATTCCTTTTATATATATATTATCGTACAGCCTTAACAACCTTAATAGGCTCGTCTTTGCACGTAAATAGTCTTGTGTTGTTTCCATTTAATTACTTACATACGCTTTTCCCATATCGGGTCGAAAGGCACATTGTGCCCACGTTTAGCCAGTTATTAAATATTTTATAATTCGTGACGGGGCTATGGACGAATGAAGGTCTCCTCACAATGTTTTCCATCACCTTTTAGAACGTCCGCATAAAGTACTTACTCATCCCATTGGTAGATGATCAGCACCGGATTCGAATTCCCTGCGTGGGAATCGAAAAGCATCACTCATCGTCTTTTACCAAAAGGGGTAGGCAGAAGCACAGTTGTGCCCACATTGAGCTATTCAAGTTGCGTGACAGGGGGCTATCGAATCGCCATCGCAACTATCATTTAGCGACTAATTTTAAAATCACCTTTTCATTAGTCAGCTATTAAGTGATATCACCAGTAATAAACAAAACTGCTCTAAATGTGCTTGTGATCGTCTGTCTGTCTGTCAGATAAGGATGAAAACATGTCAAGTACCTTATAACAGGGCGAATATGTCTGTAGGATGGTCTTCCCGCTCACACGCATTACTCGCCATTATCTGAGAGAGAGTGCAAACTAATATAGTAATTTAAAAAGTTATATTGTTGCCTACCTATCTAGATGGAGTGTGTTCGGTTATTGTTTGTGATGTATGTGTTGTAATTAAGGTCATTGGCTTCTTATTGCAAATATACATGCTGTAACAGAAACATGTAGTAATATTTAAGGGGGTTTTTAAGGACACCATTCTAAGCAACTTGCACTACAAAACCGATTTGATCAGAGCAACTTTATTTTTCACTTCCCCATGCAAATCAGCTGACCGCCCGGACCGAAATTTTTGAAGAAGTGATAATAAATTTGCTCAAACCTAAACCCTTATGTCCCTAACAACACCCTAAAATGTGACTAAACCGTTCTGTAATTCTGTTCGACCCTGTATACACTCGAATAAGTAGAAGCATTTAGTAGCTGCATCTCCAAGGTTGCTATACAACTATCGATAGATACCTAGCTACTCATAAAATGAATCGCTGTATAGAGTGGTTGTTACAAAATCTCTAAAATGGCCTGATCGGTTTGTATAATTCCTCTTTGGTTTTATTCTCTTCAGCCTCTGGTCTGGAGGTTAAGATAAAAACAAAAAAAAACGGTCAAGTGCGAGTCTAAATCGCGCACGAAGGGTTCCGTACCACCGTTCAATGGAAGCGATGGTGTGGAGTGAATAGTTTGGATTTTACAGAGCAAAATATTGTTTACAAAGTTATTAGTGCGGTTACTTTCACACTCCATGTACGTAACCAGGTGCATCCATAAGTTTGTATGTGGTATTGAAAGAATTGTTGTGTGGGAGCCCCCTTAAATATTTCTTTTATCCTGTTTTTTAGTATTTGTTATTATAGCGGCAACAGAATTACATAATCTGTGAAAATTTCAACTCTCTAGCTAGCTAGGTTCTTGAGATACAGCCTGGTGACAGACGGACGGACGGACGGACGGACGGACAGCGAAGTCTTAGTAATAGGGTTCCGTTCTTATCCGTTGGGTACGGAACCCTAAAAACAAAACAACGTAAAAAAACAGCGAAAAAATCGAATAATATTTTGTATGGAAAGTTCAGCCTCTTTCACTAGATGGCGTTGGTAGCCATAAAAGGTCTACTTTGTCGTTGATTATTTTTTTTACTAAGTTCAACCTCTTTGTTGGTAGCGGAACTTATGTTTGACAGTTTGTAAGCAAAGAGTTTCGTAAATCTAAGGTGTGATGCATATTATGTTAACAACAGGCCTCTAAAATGAATGAATGAATGAATAGTTTTATGACGGGGAACTATGAGAATACGTAAAACACGTTGCAAAGCCGCGCCACGGGCAGCTAGTAAATAAATATAATTTAAACGCCCCCGACATGATAAATGACCCCTTAGGTATACAATTTGGCTGACTTGCTTCCTTGATAAGCTGATAACTTTGGATCCACTGAACCCTTTTTAATAAAACATGGTCATAAGAACGCACGGAAGTCTACCTACTTAGGTACCATTTACTGAAAACCGCATTAAAATCCGTCCACTCATTTGACAGCTGGACTGTCACAGACAGACAGGCACACAGACAGACGCTTCAATCTTATAACGCCCCTCTTTTTCGTTCGGGGGTTAAAAAAAGGTGGTGGTGCCAAACTATACTTTTCAGGAAGTTGTTCAGATTACGCTCTTCTGACAATCCTTTTTGTTAGATATAGTAGTTTATGTGACTGCTACATAATGGAGGGCATTAACATTCGAGAGTGGGTTTATGAAACGAGCCGAAGGCGAGTTTCATGTTAATATCACTCGAGAGTTTTAATGCCTAATTATGTACAGTTACATACACTAGTTTATCTACACACATATCATAAGCTCTCTTTGATGTGTTCAGGAACCGCATGTTTGACCGGCATTGTGGCATTGATCATTGCTCTGCAGTTGTTTAGCAGTACCAACGTCACAGACAAACTAGGGGCGGCACTCAGGCGGGCGTCCGCATTTGAAATTTGAATGTCATAATTTGACAAATTTTTGTACATTATGGTCATAATGTACAAATTTTCAGATAAGAAATTAGTCTTTACTAAATAGTTTTACATTATGATGGTCTTAACGTGCGGTTTTTAGGCGCAGTAAAGAGGGTTTATGATACGTGAGTAGATAAAGTACATAATGTGCCGAATAATTAATGAATAATGATATAAACGGTCCAAACTAGCGTTCTTCGATCGCGACGCCGATACGATACGGAGGTACCTTACGGACAAAAGAACATGTCTGGACCCACCTTTAGCCTCCCCCCCCCAGTGGTCGACACCCCCGATTTTAATAAATTAAATATCATTTTTCGTACCGACAGCGCCGTTATATTGTGATATTTGAGCGGCACTTATTTTGAACAGCTGTTTGCGCTTTCGGCCATAAAATTCAAAAGCCAGTGATTCGTCCAATCTGGAAAACAGTCTTAACTAGCATTTAACAACTTTGTTAATTAGACCCTCCCTACCATAACAAAACAACGTTGAAGTTTAATCAATTAGGTAATCAATCACGGTATTTAATCATGGTAATTAATTAATCCTATTGAACCGGTTGGTCAGATAAAATTACAATATCTTATAAACAAACTTTCGAGCAACACGGGTGGTGAATATTTTAACTTATAAATATTGACTATTTTGCATTTTCTGTGTTATGTGGTGTGTTTATAAATAAAATAAAAAATCTATTAAATTCCTAAAGGCTTACTGATTTAGCTTTATAAATAATAGTGAAAAAAATCGGGAGAAGTCAATATTTTACAACGTACACAAGTTTTTGTTAAAAGTTAAGAATGCTAGCTTCTATGGAGTGGCGGGACAGGCAAGTGAACGTGCACCCAAGGGAGTTGGAGCCTTTGGAAGGTAAGTCTCTTCATCATCAGTATAATTGGCCTTCTCAGAGATGTTTATATATCTGCTGGGATTTCTGAAAGCCTTTTCATCCTGGGGACTGAAGGCCAAGCCGGGTTAACTGCCTGCTACAACGGTTGCAAGTATATTTATCAAAGTCCCACCATAGACTAGTACCCTAGTTCTGACAATGCGCCGTCGCAGGCGAACGTCATGCGTGATCCAGCTGGATGTGTATAACAGTCGTCTATTTCAACACCCGCTAGAACAGTTTTTAGGGTTCCGTACCCAAAGGGTGCCAAACAGGACCCTATTACTAAGCCTTCGCTGCTCGTCCGTCCGACCGTCTGTCACCAGGCTGTATCTCATGAACCGTGATAGTTAGACAGTTGAAATTTTCACAAATGATGTCGAATACTAAAAAACAGAATAAAATAAATATTTAAGGGGGCTCCCATACAACAGTTCTTTCAATACCACATACAAACTTATGAATGCACCTGGTTACGTGCATGGAGTGTGAAAGTAGCCGCACCAATAACTTTGTAAATAACATTTTGCTGTGTAAAAATCCAAATTATTTTACCACACCCCCCATTGTACGGTGGTACGGAACCCTTCGTGCGCGAGTTAGACTCGCATTTGACAGGTTTTTTCATATTTGTGATGAACAAGTAAAAAGAGCTTCGTTAGGTAAAAACTTTTCAAATGTGTATCAAGTTTGTTAGAAAGATAGTGTGTTTTAGTGGGTTTTGATTTCAAATCTTAAGTTTATATCCATTTTAAGACGTTTTTGAAGGATTTGACAGTAACTGAGAGGTGAAGGACACGGCTTGATCAATATATAGCCGACTGCCGACTGCCCCAGAGACGAATAAGCATTGCATCTATTCACAATGCTGATTGCCTAAATATCAGTTTTGAATTTTTCAAAAATTTCAAGATTTTTCCAGATTTTCGCAATTCTGAAAATGAAACTGTAAAACCCCGTGGAGTTGCAATTCCGCATATAGTATTGACTCAAGTTCGAAGGCGTGGGCACAAAAGTATTGCCCTGAACTCTAAAACTAACGCCTCGTTTCCGAAAGGAAAATTAGCTGGGACTTGTTAAGCTCTTAAAACTAATTTCGGCCAATCACTTACCCCTATTTTAAATTTAGCTTTGATTAATCGCCTTTGATTAATTTGTCACCTTCGACCACTTTTTCCTGCAGTACCCTCATCATCAGTCGTCATCACTTAGCCGGAGGGTCGGTAGCGGGGCAGGGGGGGTTACCACAACGTCTTATGCCGATTTAGATTAGGAACCTAATTTGATCCGCAATTTTGCCGTGACCGACTTAAGGCGCTACGTCGTCCGTGCAAAGGTCCCGGTTACTCCAGGCGGAAAGACCCGCAGTGTGAGAGGGGCGGAATCGGGAAAAAATTAAAAAACGGAGCGCTAAACCATAGAAAATTGTTTTAAAATAAACTACACTATCTTGTTATAAAGTTTTTTAACCTTTGACTGGTGACATGGTTTTTGTGTAACGTAACTGGTGACGAGGGGACTGAGAGGCCCACTGCGGTATCTAGTATAAATCATAGAAGTTAAGTGTGGTAGCTAGCCAGAGTATGTAAAAGCTGTGTTATCATATATAAATGGATAAAATAAAACAAATAACTATACTCTGATATTTTTTTTGTTACGATCTTGCAATTTTAATGTATGTCGTCTTAACAATCATAAAACTAGAGATGAGATCACAAATTACATAAGCAAAAAATTAATCAACATATTTTGACAAAAAAACACTTTTTTCTATAATATTGAAGTAATTATGAATTAAGAAAAAAAAAACAACTAAAATCAAAAGTGTATTTTCACGAAATTGAAAATGGTCGAACTTTGCCAATTTTTATATGCAGTCTGGGCATAATTTTTTTGCACACTGCAAGTGTTCGATTCCAAATCGATATTCGATCGATGGTTTCTGAACGATCATTTTTAATTTGACGTTAGCTGTCAATCAGGCAGTTTTTAACAACTGACAGACGAAAGCCCTCGCAATGTAAACGCGTTTTGGTTAGGGGTTGAAATTAAATCGCAGGGCATCTGGAATGTATTCGGGATTCCCTCAGGATTGTTAATATAGCTGAGTGTGTTGTTGTCTCTCGAACCAGATAAAGTTCGGATTTCCGTGCCCGATTTGTATTTACCACGTAGAACTTATGCACAGTGTTCCAACACAGGTTATCCTGTGTTGGAACACTGTGCTCATTGAAGCTGGCCCGCGAGTCATACCTGGTTGGCTGAAGAACCTGTCTACCAAGAAGAGCCTAGGGTGCACCCGGGCCTTGCAGAGAGACAGTTGACGGGACCGAAGCACAGACCAGGTTAGATCTACCCCACATAACTTCAGCTCGGTGAATCGCCGACGTTCATCACTTCTTGGCACCTGATCGTCACGCTACCTCGTAGCTCATGGGCCCCTACGAGGTCATTAGGTGCTGAGAAGCCTGAACATTTTGGTAGCAGAGCGTGGTTTCCTGAGATTTGCAGCCGTCAAGGGCTCCAGGAAGGCACGATTTGGGACTATCAATCTGTAGGTATAGGCGGTTAAGTAACTGGTTGTTCCTATATCCACATATATTGGTAGTATTGTAAGCTATAAGTCTATTGCTGGTAGTAGACAGACAGATATTGAATTGAAATTTGCATTGAATTACCAGTTAGTCAATCTATTAGTGGTCTAGTAATGCTATTGAATGAATGTTTTGGTTAACATAGGTAGTTACATCTATTGATAGCAGGCTATTACATTGTTTTCAGTTTATAGCAATTTATAACTTGAACTAATATTGACTATCTGTGTGTGTTATAATGATAAAGGGAAACTAAATTGTATTTACAGAATTTATATAGATATAAAACTCGGTTCCTATTGTTTAAGGAAAACAACATTGTTTAAGTTGTGGTTTAGGGTTCCCTCGTTTGGGTTGTAGACTGGAGGGTCCAATAAAATTGAGTTACTGCAAATTGTGAGTAAGTATCGTTCCGATCATGTCGTTATCTGAAATCCAGAAGGGTGTTTCTAAGGAACTCAGATGGTTTTCCTCCGCACACGGTCTGATAGACCGTTTAGATAGGCATGATGTGGTATTGGAGCGGTCTATGGACGTTAAGGAACGTTATGCTCGAATTTTCCGCGCAGGCGGAATCAGTTGATGATTGTGCACCTGACAGGCTGTCACGGTTGATAGGGGATGTCGACCAATGTATGTAGATGGCAGCTGCTATCACGCAGAAGGCTACGGACATACGTAGACAGCGCGAGTCCAGCCATGATGGTGACATTAAAGCACCCCTGCCGTATCAGGGATCGGGGTCCAGGTTACCTGCCATAACTATGCCTACTTTTGACGGCGTGTCCGGTGAATGGATGAGCTTCATCAATCTGTTCGACAGTTTGGTGCACATGCGATCGGACATTACCAAGTCTGTCAAAATGGCTCAGCTGGTGGCAGCATTGAGGGGTGAGCCTAGGGAGCTGGTCGCTCATTTGACAGTTACGGAGGGTAACTATGAAACGGCCAGGCAATTGTTGGTCAGACGTTACCACAACAAACGGAGGTTGGCCGATGCCCAACTGAACCGTTTGTTTAGTATCCCGGTTGTGAACAAGGTCGGGGCCATACAGACGGAGGTTTTGAACCCATTGTTGTCCGTCACCAAGGCTCTAGAGAATCTTGGACTTCCGGTTGGTGAATGGTCGTACCTACTGTTGTACATTGTACTTTCCCGCCTACCCGCTGACGTGCAGACTCGTTTCGAACAGTCTCACGGGAGGTCGGCCGAGGACCTGCCCGCCTTCTCCGACTTGGTCGGATTTTTGGAAGAGGAGGCTCGACGGGCAGATAATTTGGGGTTGACGGTCACCCATCCTTCGGAGCCACAGAGAGCTGCCGGGAGCGCTGTGATTAGGGGCCCTCCGACGAGGAAGGAGCGCACCAACCGGCAGTCGTATGGGACTGTGAGTGAATTGACCCCACATGGTGAGACCTGCCCATGTTGTAGGCAGATTGGCCATGCTGTGGCCAATTGCAATAAGTTCGGGGAACTTAGGGTTCAGGGACGGCGCCGGATGGCCAAGCAGCGGAGCTGGTGTTTCCTGTGCCTCGGGCCACACATGGCTAGGGACTGCACGCGCACACAAATGTGCGGATATTGTGATGGGGTCCACAACGATCTGTTGTACATGAACCGGTCCGGCCAACAGCCACCACAGGGCCGTACCCAGGGTGACACGGCATGGGGCCCTGAGAATTCGTTTGCGACTCGGAGCGCAACTCAGGGGCCAACGTCCCCACGTGCACAGGGCAGTACTAGGGTGCAGGGCCGCACTCAGGATCATTACATGGGGGGCCCTGAGTTTTCGGTTGCGACTCAGCATCCGACTCAGCGGGACATTGGGTGTGTTGAGCAGGCCGTAACGGGCGGGTGGCATGGGACACCTTCGAGCTATGCGGGTGCGGTTCGGACGCCGCCTCAGTTGTCGCCCCGCTCGTCGCCTCGTCCTCGTCGGTCACATGTGATGTCCCCCCCGCTCATGGAGCGGCCACGGTTGAATTCACGCCCACCCCCCTTTACGGGGCGTCGTAGGGTGGCAATGGAACCGGCTACAATGGGACCCTCTGGCGTATAGCTGCCTACCTGATCGGTTACAGGCAGATTGGGGCCCCGGGGGCCCTCGCTAGGAATTTGCTGCCCAACAATTGTTGCCCCCCAACCGGAGACGGTGGTGTTACCGATCGCCTCTGTGCTTGTTTGGGATTTGGCGGGCAACCCAACATACGTTCGCGCCCTATTAGATTCTGGAGCTCAGGGCTGCATTGTATCGAATGATTTAGCAAAATGGTTGGGCCTCAAGGTAAATAGGTATAATAAATCAATACGGGGCGTGGGGAATGTTACGGTTACGAATGTAGTTGGTCAATCGGTGATCACGTTCTCTCCACGTTATGAAATTTTGACAAAAACATCCTTGCAAGCTTTAGTAATGACGCATGTCATGGGCAGACACTCATTGGTGAAGTTAAATCCGGCCGTTCGATTCCTGACATCAGGACTCAAGTTGGCGGATCCCGATTTTGACACTCCAGCCCCGGTCGACCTGCTACTGGGAGCAAACGTTCTGGGTAGGTTTCTGTTGTCGGATCGGCGAGTTCTTCAGCCGGACGGGTTGATTGCTGTGGATACTAAGTTTGGTCACGTGATCATGGGTCCGGCATTGCCAATGGTTAGGCCTGCCGAGTCAGATGGCATACTTATTGGCTCAGCGTTGTTAGACGCTATCCAACGTTTCTGGGAGATAGAGGAACCTCCCACCGTTCGTCGAGTCGACGCAGACGAAGAAGAGTGCGAGTTGTTTTACCAGAATAGTACTGGTCGCCTTCGTTCTGGTCGTTTTGTAACTCGACTGCCTTTCAGGGCCGATCGACCGCCACTAGGAGAATCTAGGAAGATGGCTGAGACTAGATTGATGTCGATGGAGCGTAGGATGTCAGGGGACGCCGTATTTAAACAAAAATACGTCGATTTCATGAGGGAGTATGAGTCGTTAGGACACATGTCGGTATCGGGTGTGGACTGGAGATCTGAGGATCATTGTTTCCTTCCACACCATGCCGTCCTGCGAACCCCTACCGGCAAGATTCGAGTTGTTTTTGATGGGTCAGCACCTCGAACGGGATGTCCCTGAATCAGTGTCTACATTCGGGACCCAAGTTGAGTCGTGATATTTCGGATATTCTCACGAGCTTTCGGAGACACCAGATTGTATTTGTCGCAGACATTCGGATGATGTTTAGGCAAACGGTAATTCATCCGGCTGACAGAAGGTATCAGTTGATACTTTGGCGTGAGACCACGGCCGAGCCAGTCAAGGTCTATGAGTTAAACACGAACACGTATGGGTTACGGTCTAGCCCGTATTTGGCGATGCGTACCCTGCGGGAGTTGGCGTCGCGTGACCGTGTGAGCTATCCTAGAGCCGCCGCTATCCTGGAGCAAGATTTGTACGTCGATGACGTCTGCACAGGGGCAGCCAGTGTAGAGGAAGCTCTGGACCGACGTGACGAGCTCATTCAATTGCTGGAACGAGGCGGCTATGAACTACGCAAGTGGATGTCCAACTCCCCTGAGTTGATGGCTGGTCTCCCAGATGAGTTTCAACAAGACCCGCACGTTTTTGAGAATCCTGACAACCCTAACATGTTGTCAGTGCTTGGAATTCAGTACAGGCCCGTCCATGATGAGTTTACCTATCGGGTGGTTTTAGAAACACCGAAGGCCTGGACGAAGCGGTCAGTACTGTCAACGATTGCGAGAACGTTCGACCCGAATGGATGGATTTCTCCAGTCACCTTTGCTCTCAAATGTTTTATGCAAAGGCTATGGGCGGCTCAGTTGACCTGGGACACCCACCTCTCAGGTGATTTGTTAACTGATTGGACGCGAATGTTCACCTCGCTATCGGACATAAATAATGTATCGCTGCCGAGGAAATTGGTCCCTGCTGGGGATTACAGGGCAACCCTTCACGGGTTTTGTAATGCCTCTGAACGAGGGTTTGCGGCAGCGGTTTATTTGCGAACCGTCACCTCCACCGGGGAGGTCGACGTGCGTTTGGTTTTGGCAAAAAGCAAGGTAGCGCCTATTCGGACAAGGATGACGATTCCAAAACTGGAACTGTCCGGGGCTGCTCTTTTGACCAAACTTTTGAATCACACTCTAACAGTGTTGCGTGGGTCAGTGGTTTTGGAGGATACGGTGAACGCGTGGACGGACAGCCAGATTGTTTTGTGCTGGCTGAAGGCTTCGGTCCATAACTTAGAGGTTTTTGTTGCGAACCGTGTCTCCCAGATTGTGTCGTCTGAGGTCCCACTGACCTGGAGACATGTACCAGGAGAATTGAACCCGTCTGATTGTGCATCCAGGGGATGTCGGGCTCCTGAACTCGTTAGACACCATTTGTGGTGGGGACCACCCTGGCATGCCAAGAGAGAATCGGACTGGCCCCACAGCCATGTAGTAGTATCTTCGGATCATGGCCCCAGAGCGGCCGTGCATATTACCCAGAAGGCTGAGGACCCTGACGCCGGGTTTCTGCTGGACCGGTATAGCTCACTTGACAAGTTGATAAACGTGTCCACTTGGATTAGGAGATTCGCTCGAAATTGTCGTACTCCTCGCGATCAGCGAACGTTGAACCCTATTCTGACTCCGGCAGAGCGAAACGAGTCGCTGTTGAATTTGGTCCGGTTGGTACAGTCCTCGAAGTTTGGGGCAGAATTGGAGATTATACGAAGTGGACGTTCGAAATTGAAGGAAGCCGTCGCGCCTCTCAACCCCTTTGTTGATTCGACCGGGTTACTTCGGGTAGGAGGAAGATTGCGCAATGCGAAACTGTCGTATTCGGCTCGTCACCCACTTCTGCTCCCCAAGGGGGGACAGTTAGTTGAATTGCTGGTGACTGATCGTCATATTAAAAACGCGCATGCCGGCTGTAACGCGTTGTTGGCCACGCTCCAGCGGGAGTTTTGGATCTTATCTGCCCGCCGTGTCATACGGAACATCGTGTTTCGGTGCATTGTCAATTGTCAATTGTAAGACGGGCTGGTTTCCGCAACTCGACGACTAAAGCGCCTATTTTGCGTGTGGGTGGGAATGCGACATCATTCGAGCCAACCCAACTCCTCCAGGAACGCCAGTAGGCCCTTTACGTTACCGACTATCCCTGGAAGGTCCCTCGATTGACCGAGGTGTTTAGCCCTGTAGTCCGCTACTCCTGTGCACCCCATGAGGACGTGAGCAGCCGTTTCTTCTGCCTCCAAGCAGGCTCTGCAAAGGGGGCTGTCGGTAACACCTAGGACATATAGATGTTTATTAAAGAAACCATGGCCAGTAAGTGCTGCAGTTACCAGTCGCATGCGCGGCCTACTAAGTCGAAGCAAGGTCTTAGCCAGCCTAGCGCTAGGGGACGGCAAGGCCAGCTTGGCCTGCCTGCACTCCTCATGGTTTGTCCAAAGAGTGGCATGATCATTCCTGGTCGACTCTCTCAGAAATGACCGTACCATCTTGAAGGGAAGAGGGATGATAGGTTAGGGACCATACGCTGTCAAGCTAGATCCTTTACGCGCCAACTCATCCGCTGCATCGTTACCTCTTGATCCGCTGTGTCCTTTTATCCATTGAAGGATTACGCGGTTATGTTGACATACCTCCATTAGTCGTTTGTGACACTCGTAGATTAGCCCTGAGTTAATAGTGTTGCTATTTAGGGCTTGTAGGACGGCCATGCTATCCGAGAGGATTCGAATGGAGGAATCTCTTACCTTTCTCGATGCTATGGCATTAGCGGCCGAGATGATGCCCATGCATTCAGCTTGAAAGACAGTATTATGGGCACCCAGTGGAATGGCTATCTTGATGTTTAGGTCCTCCAAGAAGGTGCCTGAACCAGTGCCTGCTTCAGTTTTTGAACCATCGGTAAAAATTCTGAGCTCTTTAACGTCAAGCCCCTCAACCCGATGGTCTTCATGTAACTGTATATTGTATTTTTTGTCAAAAACAAATTGTTTAGGGATTCTGTCACTGCAAGCCATAGAGATGGGAAATTTTTTGTAAACTTCCCCTAGGATGGCGGTGTGTGAGGTCCTGTTTTTCCTCCAAAGACCTAAGGTGTTGAGTCTCACCGCAGATGACGCTGCCTCCTGCTTAATATACAGCTGGAGTGGCGGAAGACACAGCATGGCCTCCATTGCTGCTGTTGGAGTAGTTCTCATACTACCATGCAGCCATGCAGGCCAGCCTTTGGAAGCTTTGGAGTTTGCTTACCATTGTGGTTAGTTTGGTCCTGGTCCACCACACCACAGCTCCGTAGCAGACAAGAGGACGGATCACCGTTACGTACAGCCAAAGAATGATGTTGGGAGAAAGTCCCCACTTTTTCCCCACCATTCTCCGACACTGCCAGAAAGCAATACTCGCCTTCTTTAGTTTGTTGTCGATGTGGCTACTCCAGTTGAGCTTGCTGTCCAAGGTTATGCCCAGGTACTTCACCTCAGTTGCTAGCTGGAGTTCCGTTCCAAAGAGCTTAGGTAGGGTATACCTACCAAGAGCCCTATTGTTAGTGAACATGACCATTTCCGTTTTTGTTGGGTTAACCGCCAGGTCATATTCTAAACACCAGCGCTCCACGATGCGAAGAGCTGTTTGTTTAAGGTTGCATACTGTGCTCGCGAATTTACCTGTGATGAGGATTACCAAATCGTCGGCGTATCCTACGGTGTAGTATCCATTAGCGTTAAGCTTGGTAATCAGGTCGTTAATGACCAGATTCCACAGAAGCGGGGAGAGCACTCCTCCCTGCGGGCATCCCCGCACTACCTCCGCCGACAGGGACTCTCCAGCTAGACGCACGATACGTTTGTTAAGCATGTTTGTGACCCAGTTGTTTACAGCTGTTGACACCCCATGCCTTGTTAGAGATGCACTTATACTGCTATGCTGCGTCTTGTCAAAGGCACCTTCTACATCAATAAAAGTTCCAAGACAGATGCATTTGTTTTGAATCGCCTCTTCAATTGTGGATACAACTGCATGGAGAGCTGATTCAGTAGACTTACCCAAACTATATGCATGCTGATTCTTGTGTAAGGGTATATGTTTTAACGCTCCATCTCTCAGGTGTCTCTCGCACAAACGTTCGAGAGTCTTAAGCAAGAACGAGGTGAGACTAATCGGCCTGAAAGATTTAGCGTTAGTGTAGTCGCTCCTTCCTGGCTTCGGTATGAAAATTACGTTTACTACTCTCCACCTTTTGGGAACGTATCCGAATCTAAGACATGCTTTCATGATTCGGACCATTATATTGATGACGGGTTCCCCACCCCACTGTAGAAGTGCTGGGAAGATTCCATCTGGTCCTGCTGATTTAAAAGGTTTAAAGCTATTAATGGCCCATCTCACCTTGTCAGCAGTGATAATATTATTAGTTATGTCTAAGTGGTCGACAGCTTCATGGTGAACCTCTTCCGGCCACACAATCTCTTGAATAGTTCTACTTCCGGGAAAGTGAGTTTCCAACAAGAGACTGTGTGTTTCTGTAGTGGAAGAGATATATGTTCCATCGGGTTTTTTAAGCGACCCTAGCCTGGAGTTCCCTTGTTGAGCTAGTATTTGCCTTACCCGATTTACTTGATCAACGGTTTCAATGTCGCTGCAGAATTTCCTCCATGAGTTGCTGCTTTTGAACCGTAGTCGTTTCTTGTACTTGGATTTGGCATCTTTATAGTTGTCCCAATCCTCATCAGCACTGGTGTTCATCGCCCTGTTTAGCAGTCTTCTGATCTTAGCACGCATCCTATCTAGATCAGGACCCCACCAAGGCTGCCCCTTGATGTTGGTAGGCGCTGGTGTGCTAAGCGGGCAAGTTGAGTGGTAGCAGTCTATTGAAGTATTTGTAAAATCTGTTACCTGTTGTTCGATTTGTTCGGGTCCCTCCGGATCTGGTAGAGTCTCAGCCCAAGCAAGTCTTTCACCTAGGATAGCTCTGTACCTGGTTCTGTCAGTCTTGCGTGGGTTTCTCATAGGGACAGTTGGGGAGAATGCTGCGTTGATATCGAAGCGTATCCATCGATGATCAGAGCATGACGCGTCGTTGGACACATGCCAGCCCCCAACGTCGTCGGATATGTCCGCCGTTGCCAGGGTAATATCAACGATAGTTCTGCTCCGCTTGGTAACAAAAGTTGGTTCAGAACCTATGTTAAGCACATTGAGGTTTGTAGTAAATAGGTATTCAACAAGTGTCTTACCTCTGCTGTTCATATCTGGCATGCCCCACAGTGGGTGATGCGCGTTCGAATCGGCCCCAACGATGAGCTGTAGGCCCGACTTCTCGCAGTGGTCCACCAGCCGGCACAGGTCGTGTGGAGGCGGGTTGTCCTCCGCAGGCATGTAGGCGGAGGCCACCACGAGTTCGCGGCACCTAGCTGTGTAGGGCAGTTGCAGCCTTATGGCACACAGGTCCCTGGAACAGAACTCTGTTAATGGCTGTGCTGGGATGTTGTTAGTAGTTATGATGCACGTTCTAGGGTTATCGTGATCAGTTGTACCGAAAAGCTTACCTCTCAAATTCGCAAGCCCTCGAATGCTACCGCGGTTGATCCACGGCTCCTGGATCAGAGCCACGGCAGTGCTGTTTGCCCCCAACCAGCGTCTTAACTGGGCCGTTGCAGTTTGGCTGTGTTGGAGGTTGGCTTGGAGGATTTTACAATCGCGGGAGAGGGACGCCATTTTTGGTCAACCCCTCCTCCACCTCCAAGACGAGTTCCTCTTCCAGCCGCATGGACAGCTCCTCGCCCTCAGAGGGCACCACTGCTGGTTCTGGCTCATCGCCTTCACCAAGCAGCATGGCCTCCCAGTGCGCGTGCTCGTCCTGCGGTTGAGCAGCAGAACTTTCCCCGACTGCATCGGGGCCTGTTTGCTGCCGCTCTGGAGTGGAACTCTGGGGCATAGCTGTTCTAGATAAAACCCCAGTGATGACCAGCTTAGAGCTGGTCTGCGCTACCACCGGTGGTTCCTTCACAAATTTCCCACCGGGTCCCTGAAATTTAAGGTAGACCGAACCACTACCAAAAAGGAGCTGTCTGCCCCTTCCCAGCAGGGTCGGCACCACATCTTCAGGGACGTCTGTGATGAGAAACAGGTTGTCCTGCTGCTCATCCACTTTCTGGAGGAGCCATCGGTCAACCTGTGCCCACTTATTCATGAAGTTGAGGACTACGCCGACGTCGAGCGCAGACTTCCACTTGCCTCGTTCGTTGGGTATGAGCACCCCACATCGAACTCTGCGGACCATCTCCGATTGGCGTTTCACCACCAACTGTACGTTGGATGGTGTAGACACACCGGAGACACACTCCCGCAGCCAGTTCAGGGAGTACTCGTCCTCCACGAACAGTTTAAGGTGGCCGTCCTCGTAACGAGGCTTGCCACCGAATTTGGGGTTTTCCTTGCTCGGATCCGCCAACGCTTCCCTCAAGATTTTGTCATCAATCTCGTTGAGGATGAGCGTTGACAGATCCTGTGAAATATGACCAGTAGCGACGTCAGTTACGGCGATGTACTGGTCAGATTTCACCTTCTGAGCATAGGTGACCCCAGCTCTGCGCGCTTCCGTGCACTGCTTTTTAGGCTCCACTCGAGGAGAATTACTATCCTCTAGTCGAGCCCTCTTAGCAGCCGCGCGCTCTTTTTTGCCGGATCTCTTGGCAGATTTCAACTTCTTGTTAGAAGTTGGACCACCAGAGAACGCTACGGTAGGTTTAGCCCCGTTTGAGTCTAGGGTTGCCCCTTTGACACCACGGGAGCCGGTCACCTTACCCGCAGCTCCGGCTGTATTAACAGCGGGACCGCCATCGGTCGCCACCGTGGCAGATGGAACCCCATCTACGCCGGCAGCGGCCGATGTGGCAGCCAAACGCTGTTTTTTTCTTCCACCGACGATTCGCCTTACGCCCTGGTCCGGTTTGCACCGTATCTGGACGTTTAGTCGATGGGCCCTTCCCTTGCAAAGATTGCTTGGGTGGTTTACCCTTTCGACCAACCGTCGTCCAGGCGCTGGCGAAATGCTCGGCGATGTTTGTCGAATGGCTCCGCGCACCGGGTTGCCCCGTGGCCCTGCCTCTCGACTCACTTTCGGGCTTTTTGCAGCTAACCTCCACAGTGGAATCACTACCGGTTTGCACCGGTAGGTCACTGATGGTGGCAGTGCGCCCAGTTGAGGCTTGAGTATCTGCCGAGGCAGATTCTCGCACCTGTTTGGAGACGCTTGCGGTTTTCACCGCTGGAAGCGTTCCAGATGGGTTTTTTGACCTGACACGATCCATAGTCAAATGTATGGAGATTCGTCTACTCGATTTCCCACCCTCCACGGAGCCTGCACAACTGGGAGCGCCTACTCGCTTGGAACAGCTTTCAGTCGCTAGGAGTACCGAGTAGATATAAGAGCATAGGGCTGGTACTTGGCGCGACATCGGGAGCTCGCTTCTGTGGACGATGGGAACCAAGGTGTCAGCGACATGGTCCCACCGCCGTAGTCACCGAAGCTTACCCCGTCAGCATGACCCATCCCACCGCTATGACTGACGCCTTAGCGGACCCTACCCCCCTAGCCGTGGCCCTCTGACAAGACACTTGGCCGTTACCCCAACCCGCGGCTACGGGCGAGGCTACCGTTTTGCCTGAAATCCAGGCCAAAGAGGGCGTGTTGCCTTACGAAGCTAAATCCACAGCAACGTTCGGCTCAACCCCCCAGGACCCCTTCATCCTGGCCTAGGGTGATCAACTGCGCAGACCACAAGACGCAGGTGAGTGTAGATAGTCTGCCGGGTACACCCACCTTAACCGACAGAACCGGAGGGACTTTTAGCCATCGGCTAGTAAGAGGTCCGGGGACCAGTCACCAGCCGCTGTTACCAGGGTGCACCAGGAGGAAGCAGAAGTAATGCAGTCGGACGTATCCTTCTGCATCACTTCAGCACCCCCACACTAGGAGGTAGTCGCTCAGAACACCCCTGTTTCGGTGCATGCCTTGTTATCGACTTAAGGCTGCCACGATGCAACCTCTCATAGGGGACTTGCCCCCTGATCGTGTGAATGAGGTCAGACCGTTTTCAGGTGTTGGTACGGATTTTGCAGGACCGTTTATGGTGAAGAGTTCACGATTGCGTACCGCTAAGCAATACAAGGCGTACCTATGTGTGTTTGTTTGTTTATCCACCAAGGCGGTACATCTCGAGCTCGTTGCTGATCTCTCGACAGAGGCCTTCATTGCTTGTTTGGATAGGTTTGTTTCTCGAAGGGGACTTCCAACTTTGATCCGCTCTGATAACGGCACTAACTACATAGGTGCGGAATGATACTTACGAGAGATAGTCAACTTTTTGAATGTAAATAAAGTGGATATTGGAACGGCCCTCTCCCGTCGGGGTATACAGTGGACCTTCAGCCCACCGATTTGCCCCCACTGGGGTGGGATTTTTGAGGCCGTAGTTAAGTCAGCTAAGATGCACTTAGGGCGTATAGTAGGTCAGACCGCGCTGACTTTTGAGGAGCTCGCGACATTGTTTTGTAAGATCGAGGCCGTTCTCAATTCGCGACCGTTGTGTCCGCTCAGCTCGGATCCAAATGACCTGGAGGCTCTGACCCCAGGCCATTTCTTGATAGGACAGCCACTTAACGCGTTGCCCGAGCACCCCTTCGAGGGAGTGAAATTGTATCGGTTGTCAAGGTATCAGATGTTGCAGCAGTTTACTCAGAATTTCTGGAAGCGTTGGTCGCTCGAGTATCTGCATATCTTACAACAGCGCCTTAAGCGGACTGACAAAACTAGCCCCCCTAGTGTTGGTGACCTCGTTCTGGTTAACGATGCTAACCTACCGCCACTACGTTGGCGCAGGGGGCGCATTGTTAACTTGTTCCCTGGCAAGGACGGGACCCCCCGGTCTGCAGAGGTTCTAGTAGGAGGCTCGGTTCTAAAACGAGCGGTAGCAACGTTGTCTCGGCTGCCCGTAGATTAGGGGACAGGTGGGTGCCTGTCCGGGCGGGTGATTGTTCGATTCCAAATCGATAATGGTTTCTGAACGGTCATTTTTAATTTGACGTTAGCTGTCAATCAGGTAGTTTTTGACAACTGACAGACGAAAGCCCTCGCAATGTAAACGCGTTTTGGTTAGGGGTTGAAATTAAATCGCAGGGCATCTGGAATGTATTCGGGATTCCCTCCGGATATAGCTGAGTGTGTTGTTGTCTCTCGAACCAGATAAAGTTCGGATTTCCGTGCCCGATTTGTATTTACCACGTAGAACATAACCTGTGTTGGAACACTGTGCTCATTGAAGCTGGCCCGCCAGTCATACCTGGTTGGCTGAAGAACCTGTCTACCAAGAAGAGCCTAGGGTGCACCCGGGCCTTGCAGAGAGACAGTTGACGGGACCGAAGCACAGACCAGGTTAGATCTACCCCACATAACTTCAGCTCGGTGAATCGCCGACGTTCATCACTTCTTGGCACCTGATCGTCACGCTACCTCGTAGCTCATGGGCCCCTACGAGGTCATTAGGTGCTGAGAAGCCTGAACAGCAAGCACACACGTTTCGGACACGATTCAAACTGGTAATTTGATTGGCGCTTTTATCGAGGAAGACAACTGGCTCCTGCTTTCCTGGAGTTTTGATTGTTCTCGGTTAAAAATGTGAAAAAACAATACAACAAAATTACGTAAAAAATTACGTAAGTGGTGACATGGGGTCTGAGAGACCCCTGCCGAACTTTACGCCAATGTAACTTACCGATTTGAGCCTGTCCGACACAGCTATCCCCTTCTACGGCATGGACGCAAGTTAACTCGAAGCTACTCAGGTGATGAGCCCAAGGAAACCCGGAGAAGGTGTCAAAATGTTGTTTTACTGACGCCGCTGGGCCTGTAAGACCCCTTGTCACTAGTTAAAGGTTAAGGAGATTTTGCGAATATATATAATCTACATTTTGAACGCAGTTCCACAATGAAATTAGTTAGGATTTCAGAATTACAGGAAAAAATAAAACAATTTAGAGGTGTTTTCGTAATTAAATTCTATCGAGAAAATTTCATCCAATCGCGTTTCCCTCTAGTGAAAATCTTAATCAAATACTCATTAAACGTTAATCCAAAAATCAAATCTGTAGATGACTTCATGTTGGAGTAAATGGATTCGAAAAAAAAACCCATTTTTTTTCGTATCACCTAAAAACAAGTCTTGTTATTAGGTAAATAAAGCCTATTATAGCGAATTGGAGTAACATTGCCAGGCCTTGGACGTTGATATGTGTCTGAAGTTGCTGTGTCTGGTTATCAAGGTAAAAGGGGACCCTATAGCTTAGGGCCAAAAGCAATGTGTGAGATAGTAATAATAATAATAATAATAAAGCCTTTATTTCGACGATTTAGCAAGAACATTCTGGCTAGCATGCAATTTAGATTATTCAACTAATATTCTTAATAAATGTTTAATGAAAAATGTTAATATTTCTTTAATGCTAATCTTAAAAAATGTTAATATTTATAATAAATGTTTCTTCTTTCTTCTTCTTTCATTCTTAATGAAACATACGCATGCCATAATAAAATTTACATTATATAGCGCAATATGAAAGTGATTGTATTAATTGCACTTAAAAATGTTAAATTAATTAATGAAGTTGATTAGGTCCTTTCCAGGACATGTAGGCCTCTTGCTCTACATTCCGCACAGCAAGGTTAGGTCATGATCACCCTCGCCGACCAAGCTTTATCTGGGCGGCTCTGTGTAGCGGGTTGCTCCCCTCCCTCAAATATGGCGAGGGTGGTGATGGCTGGTGCACAAGTCATACTCGTGAACGGGTGCTGCTTGGGGGGACTGGTCCAGTCTGGTTTCTCATAAGTTATGTTCATACAGCTTGTTTTTGTTCTTATTTATTTATTTTGTTAGGTTGTTATTTTGAGACTACTAATTGGCACTTATTGATACGCTGTTATAATATTGTTATTAGATACTTTTTTATATCGTACATTGTGTAAAATTTAAAATTTCCACACAAGTTCTTGGTGCTATCTTCTCTGACGGGCGCATTTCCGAAGCACTGGTAGAGTTAATGGAGATTCTTTTTCCTGTGCGAGATTCAGCCATGAATCACCACTTAAAGGGGAAATTTCCTTTTTCAAACTCAAACCATAATCAGTTATATGTACTCATTAGTTTTGTTGATCATATATATATATTTCCATGTACATGTATGAGACTTAAGTGTCGTTGACTTAAGCTTGACTTGTTAAAGTGCATTATTTTGCCTACTTGCAATAAATGATTTGAGTTTTGAGTTTTTTGTGTCATTTTAGAGTAAGTAGAGCTTCTCTGAATTACTCGCTCATATTCTATCATAGTGAGCAATGAATTCATTTATCATGTCTTTCCAGATTGTTCTTGTGTGTGTGCCTGTGTTTAAATACATAAATATCTATAAATAAAAAAACAAAGAACACCTCCAAAATGTTTGAGAAATATCTACTCTAAAATTTCACTTGTTTCCTTTTGTTATGCTGATTACTTTCGGACCACTACTGGAACGATTTTAACTTAATGTAGCTAAGAACCAACGCATTTACATCTGTCCACCCGATTGAGTGCCAGAGTGCCACACACAGACACACAGACACACAGACAGAGAGACGCTTGAAACTTATGAAACCCCTCTATTCGTCACGAGATAAAGAGTAGTTTATGTGACTGATACATAATGGACTCGAGAGTTTTAATGCCTAATAATGTACAGTTACATATACTAGTTTATCTACACACATATCATAAGCTCTCTTTGATGTGTTCAGGAACCGCATGTTTGACCGGCATTGTGGCATTGCTAATTGCTCTGCACTTGTTAAGCTTGTTCAGTAGTACCAACTTTACAAACAAACTAGGGGCGGCACGTAGGCGAGCGTCGGGGTTTGAAATTTGAATGTCATAATTTGTTTATAAATTATTATATATTTATAAATTATGGTCATAATATTCAATATTCAGATAAGAAATGAGTTTTTACAAAGTAGTTTAACATTATGCTGAGCGTAACGTGCGGTTTTTGGACGCAGTAAAGAGGGTTCATGATAGGTGTGTAGATAAAAATATTTATGTTTATCCATTTGCTCCACAGCCGGCCACGGACCCCGCCATCCGCCCCGCCTGCCCCCTCTCCGGCCGAACAGCAGAACAACTCCTAAAGGCTGGTGCCAGACTCCGATCAGAGTCGCCAGGCTGCTGATACTCCTGGTACTGCTGCCGATGATATTTATTGTGGGGCCGCTGTATATGAGGTAAGTACCTTTGGTTAATATAAATAAGTTGATGCAAGTATACATATGTTTTATAAAAAGCTTTTGTAATATTAGTTGTAATAATAGGTAGTTTAAAAAACTAAAAAACCACGCATGTGTTTCACGTTAAAACAAATCAAACGAGTCCCAGACTCAAGGGGTTTACTAGTAGCCGTTGAATAGTTTCACAATCCACCTTCAGGTCTCATCATCAGATCAGGTCGATACTCTCACTAATCCATCAACTACTCACCGAGACGATTCAAAAGAGCCCAAACTCGGTAGGATTGCGTTATTTTATTACAGAGTTTATTACCGCGACCACCATCCGGCTCCATCATCAGATCAGCTCGATGATATTATAATATTGCATTTTCACCTAACTTACATAATTATTCCAAATTTCAGCTAAATAGGAAACTGGCAAGTGGTTTAAACTTTGACTTAACTTTCTTAAACTTTAAACTTTTTTTACTAGCTGGTAAAAAAAGTTCGTGCAAAGAAGGACAGTATTGAAAAATCATGTTTTCTACTCCAAAGACCGCCCTTATATCCGAAAGGAAATGCACTACATGCGCAGTGGTTAAAATACGGTATTTGACAAGGTAGAAACGTGTCTCAAGCTGAACCTATTTCAACAAAAACGTTTCACGATATCAGAATGTTATATTTCCAGCAGTTGTATTTTAAAAACTAAGTTTTATGTTAAAGAGACATCATTTGACGTCACGTGCTAGTATTTCATAGAACTCGTGAACAAAATTACCCTTTTGACAGTTCCTAAAAAGTATCTTTTTTGACTAGCAGTCAAACACCGCATTATAATTCTTTTGAATTTGAACTTAGAACTTGCGATTCTCAGGTACCGAGTATTCTCCAGCCAGATGTACCCGATGAGTATGACAGACATGAGACTCATTGATGGAAAAGTATCGCCTACTTGGTGCCAGGTAGGTATGTATTTGTTTACTTACTTCCTCCTTTAAAACTGTACGGCGATATAGCTTAAACTTACCAATCCGGTGGCCAAAAAGAGAACTATAGTAGCCAGTATTGCCATTGATGCTAGCGACGACATCACGTGTCAGAAGTTTGTAAAGGCATCATTTATCTACAGATTAGTCACACCACATTAGGTAATTAGTAAGTATTGTTGGTTTATTAGTATAAACACGTGTAAGTCTAGCCTAGTATGAGTATTTTGTTGTTTATTGCCTTGCAACTATGATAGTGGCATTGTTTTGGAGTGGCGTTAGGCCCGCATTCACAACTAACAACTCAAAAATTTACTGACACTCAAATTCATGCAATCACTGTCTTTCGCTTGGAACTGACAGAGCCAGTGGCATTTCATTTGTCTACTATACTGCGATTTTTTATTTGAGGCCAGAAATGTAACAAACATCTGTCATTTTCCAGTAAAAAAAGTATAATATAAATTTCAAAGTCAACAGTTTTATTCTAGAACATGATAGTTGTTTGTTTACATTTCTCGTCTCAACTAAAAAATTGCAGCTTAGGCGAATGTCTAGATATATATAATACCTTGGACACAAATTTACACATATTTATCTAGCCCCAAACTAGGATTCCCTGTATCTTGGGTACTAGATAACGATACACATACTTATATAGATAAATATCATAATTAAAGATAGATAAACAACCATGACTAGAGTACAAACATCCGTTCTCATCAAACAAATATTTGCCCCCACCGGGACTCGAACCCGGGACTCTTGTCTTCGTAGGCAGGGTCACTGCCGACTGGGCCATTTGGGTCGTCAATCTGTAGATTCGACCATTTGTATTGTATGTATCTCACACCTCACATCGATTTAAGCCATAGTCATCCATTACACTATGCTATAGAATGATTATTTTCTTGCTGCAGTTTGTTTCTTAAAATGTATGAGCAAGACTGGTTACATCGCGCGCTCTCTCACACTCATAGGACTTATGGAAATGCGTAGTGCTGTGAAACGTATACGTGCTATAAAGTTATCGACAAACGCTCTAGGTAATGAAAAAAGGCTAGTATTTAATCGCACATCAAAAATACTGATGTGCACAGTAAAAAAAGGATCAACACAAACACTTTTTATGTTTTAAATATTTTAATAATAATAATAATAATAATACCTTGGACACTATTTACACACATTGATCTAGCCCCAAACTAGGATTCCCTGTATCTTACGTTTTAAGTATTTTTTGTTGTTCTTATATGTTCAACCCAACACGAAGGATAAAAGGGGCTTCGCTTTGCTCACCCCCTTTACCCTTCACCTAAGCTACCACAGCATTTTGAACTGATATTTGCTGTGCAAATCAGTTTTTGATGTGAAGTTTGGTATTTCCCATTAAAAAAGGCAGTTTATCTTGAAATAAAAATTACATTATACCTACCGTAGTATTTCAATTATAAATTATGTTTTGGATTTTTTGTGTCGACACTTTGTCTATAAATGATGGGCACTTGCTGACGATTATTATTACCGACATATTTAATTTTGAGGCCTCCATGTCGCTCAGAGTTCAAATACACAATGAACAGAATAGAATACCGAAGATTCTAAGGTGAGTTAGTTAATAGTAGTTTATGTGACTGATACATAATGGAGGGCATGAAAACTCGAGAGTGGGTTTATAAAACGAGCCGAAGGCGAGTTTCATAATAATATCACTCGAGAGTTTTAATGCCTAATTATGTACAGTTACATACACTAGTATATCTACACGCATATCATAAGCTCAATTTGATGTATTCAGGAACAGCATTTTCGACCGGCTTTAAGGCATTGATAATTGCTCTGCACTTGTTAAGCTTGTTCAGTAGTACCAACTTTACAAACAAACTAGGGGCGGCACGTAGGCGAGCGTCGGGGTTTCAAATTTGAATGTCATAATTTGTCGAAAATTTATAAATTGTGGTCATAATGAATCAATATTCAGACAAGAAATGGGTTTTTATCAAGTAGTGTAGTATTATGCTGGTCGTAACGTGTAGTTTTTGGACGCAGAAAAGAGGGTTTATGATACGTGTGTAGATAAAAATATTAAAATAACCGTTAACTAAGTAATACCACATCGGTACCATATGTTGCATTCTAGGATTCCGAGAAATTAGACACTAGACTCCGCGTAAGCATAAGCGCACGTGACGCATTTATATCGATAACGCGCACTTCACGTGCTTATCTCTCCTCGAAACATGAAGTATGACCCGAACTGCAGCGAGAAATAATCATAGTAAGTACCTAGAACAGTCTTCATCACCATATTAAGTTTATTAACAGTGACTCAAAGTCAAAATTTCTTATTTACGTAAATTTACACGTATTTTTTGGCCCCTTCTCTACATTGGACCACTGTGGGAGGAGAAAGGCGAAGAACCTTACACAGATTAATTTTTAGATCCCGCTAAGACACGTTGGACCTACTGAATTCAAATTCAAAAAATTCAAAAATTCAAAATTCGTTTATCAAGTCAAGTCACATTTTAACGCAAACAGTAGGACTGCTCTGGTAAGTTTACAGAAAACGTGTATTAGGAGAGACGTGTGTAGATAAATATATTATTTAAATATACATATTTATCTACACACGTATCATAAACCCTCTTTACTGCGTTCAAAAACCGCAGGTTAGGATCAGCATTATGTTAAACTACTTGGTAAAAACTCGTTTCGTATCTGGAAAACTACACATTATGGTCATTATGTGTAGTTTTTCTACATATAATGACATTCAAATTTCGAACGCCGACGCCCACCCGCGTGCCGTCCCTAGTTTGTTTGTGAAGTTGGTACTGACATTCAAATTTCGAACGCCGACGCCCGCCTGCGAGAAGTTGGTACTACAGAACAAGTTAAACAATTGCAGAGCCACAATGCCGGTCAAACATGCGGTTCCTGAACACATAAAAGAGAGCTTATGATATGTGTGTAGATAAACTAGTGTATGTAACTGTACATAATTAGGCATTATGCAGCAGTCACATAAACTACTATTAAATGTCCTCCTGTACAGACAGGATGTCCTCCTGTACAGACAGGATGTCCTCCTGTACAGACAGGATGTCCTCCTGTACAGACAGGATGTCCTCCTGTACAGACAGGATGACATTTAAATAGCTGACTAAGTTTTGGGGAATGATAGTACCCATAATAATGAACATCATTCTTAGATTATAGTAGTTTATGTGACTGATACCTAATGCCTGATTATGTACAGTTACATACACTAGTTTATCTACACACATATCATAAGCTCTCTTTGATGTGTTCAGGAACCGCATGTTTGACCGGCATTGTGGCTCTGCAGTTGTTTAGCTTGTTCTGTAGTACCAACTTCACAGACAAAGTAGGGGCGGCACGCAGGCGGGCGTTGGCGTTCGAAATTTGAATGTCATAATATGTAGAAAATTTACACATTATGGTCATATGTTCAATATTTAGACAAGAAATGAGTTTTTACAAAGTAGTTTAACATTATAACATCAGCATAAGCTGATGTTTTTGGACGCAGTAAAGAGGGTTTATGATACGTGTGTAGATAAACTAATTAAATGTCACACTGTATTATGCATCACAGCCCATCTGGGATCCTATCCTGTTATGAAAAACTCCTAGCGACAGCGTATCAACTTCTCCCAAGAGCCCAAAATGCCGTAGTTGGCTCGTTGTTGTGGAGACTGAATTAAATACGCCATTTAGCGCCCTTCGGAGCAATCGATATACTATCGCTATTCGTTTCCCATTAGAGAATTGAGCCCCTGATTACATTTATTACTGGGCATTTTATCTAAGGTAAAGGTAGCCTGTACCAAAATACAGGATGTAACTTAAAAGTGTAGTCATTATTTTGAGGGGTAGTGGGAGACATAATTCCGAACAAATTTCAATATGAAACCGATTTGATCGGAGCAACTTTAATTTTCACTTCAAAATACAGTTTTAGCCCGGGCGATCAGCTGTTTTGTATAGAGAATTGAAAAATAAAGTTGCTCTGATCAAATCGGTTTAATAGTGAAAGTTGTTCAGAATGATGCCCCTAACAATCCCCTAAAATATGACTACACCTTTCTGTTACACTCTGTATATGAGTAGGCACCTAGCTATACCCGCATAACTAATATTGTAGACATTTTGTAAACAAAGTAATGTCAGTACAAAACTTTTGACTTCTGACGTTCAAATATGTTTTTAGTACCGGCCAATGACATTAAGTACCTTTAATCTACAAGATTAGTAAAGCAAGTTTAGGCAAACACATTGTAAAACCACCACAATAATGAACCTAGCAACAAAACGCGAGAATAAAGATAAGTATACAAATAGACTTTAAGGTTTAAACATATCAACAAACGGAGACTAACTAAACAAGGTTTTTTATCTTTTTTTATAATGCAGTATTGTTTCTGTAAAGATATGATAACTTGACTTGAGCACAGACTTGAGTCAAATTGATACAGTAAGACATGTTGATCTTCTTGGCTTCATTACAATATAAGCTATCATCAGTCATCTCACATCTTAACTAATTTCAACAACATTTCCAATCATTGATTTCATGAGAATTTGCAGAATAATGCGGCTTTTGTTTACCTACATAAAATACCTAGACAAATGGCCAATACAGAATACTTCCTATTTATTTTATCAGGACTATCAATATTCTCAGCCGAAACGGGGCCTTCAATCGATCAAGATTAAGGTGATGAATGATGATCAACCATCGAAATATTCCTACAAATTAAGAATTTACATGCACATTGCCGATATCAGGATTCCTTTCTTACAACTAGAGATAGTGGGTTTAACATAGTTATTTAAGTCACCGTAAGATTGTCAAAACGGTTAGTTGATAAACTAACGTTTATTTTTCTCGTTAGTTGGTCAACTATCGACAGATAGTAAACTGTAGCGTACTGCTCACTATATGACGCGTTAGTTGATAAGCTAACGGTTAAACCCGTTAAATAGTAAACTGGTTTAAACTTGAAATGCAAACGAAATACCAGGGCAAACACTGCGGAGGCTTAGGTGAAGACTAGAGGGGGCGATCGCAGCGATGCTCCCAAATAGTCTTCGTGTTAGGTTGACATGTAAAAAAAACTGTGAATTCTTAACCCCGTCGGTCTGGTTTACTATCTGCCGAAGGTTGATCAACTAACGCGATAGTTTATCAACTAACGGTTTTGACTATCTTACGGTGACATTTGAGCGAACTGAGGCCATTGCACACAGCGATTTGACATATTGGCGACTTGGCCGAAGGGGCATTTGACCGAAAAGCCATTTGATAACAAAAGCTCAATGACCGACTTTCCATCGAGCCATATGATAGAAAGGCAAATATATTTCTAGAACTGTAATCTTACTTTACAAACCTTTGCAGCGCCAAGTGGTGAAATCCAACACACTGTTCAACGCGTTCGTGGTGCCATCAGCGCCAGAGCTCTCTAGTCAGCTCGTGAATGTCAGCATGACGCGGCAAATGACGCTCAAAGCTGACATGAAGGAGTACTGGGGATTCTACCTGTTGCACGGGTCCAGTGTCACCGTGTCTGCTTGTGTGCAGTAAGTATATCATTGCACTAAACAGGTTCTCACCATCATCATCATCATGCTCAGCCCACATCAACCCACTGCTGGGCATAGGCCTCTTCTCTATAGCGCCAACCCCTACCGTCCTGTGCCATCCGCATCCATTGAGATCCTGTCGACTTTAGTATATCGTCGGACCATCGGGCAGGTGGTCTGCCCACTGGCCTTGTAGCTCCCCTTGGCCACCACTCGTGACCGCTTTGGTCTTCCGTCCGTCATCCCGTCTAGCCAAGTGTCCCGCCCTTCTCCACCTGAGTCTCGTTATCCGCTTATACCTTCGACCTTCGTCTTCCATCGAATTTCCACGTTTGGCATGCGGTCAACGAGAGAGATACCTAATAGGTTCTCCCGTAAATAAATGTCAAGCGAGAACAAAGAGACCCCGGTCGCGAGTCTTGCACTTGGTCGTTTTTTTTTAATCCAATCGAAAGTGTTGAGGACTCCCGTCCTTTTATTTCCTTGACCCATTAAAATTGTAGTAAATATGAGTAGAGGTCACTTGAACAATACAAATGATTGGTAATATTGCTATGGTATAGTACGATTATTTTAACTTCCGCTCGACAATTCTCGGCTTTTAATATTTATTTTCAGATTTTTCTTTAATAAATTCTTCGTGATTCACCTCTGTGCCAAACTTCAAGTTTGCAGGACATCTTGATCACTTTTAGCGACTAAAACCGAAAAGTGCCTAGCGGTAAAGTTAACCGAAGGGATCGTAAGTGTCGTTTTTGCGAGATAATTGGATTTAAAGAAAGTTTTCCCAAATTTACAATTATCTCGCTAACGTGACACTTTGGATTGCTTACTATATTAGCAGTTATTTAAGTGTCCTTGACCCATATTTACCACATTCGTCATGCGCCAAAGAAAAAGAAGGAGGGCCCTGGAGGGTCTTCAATAGGGATGCATTCGATACCGATACCGATATATTGCCGATATTTCGAGTTTACCGATGTATCGGTATCGATGTTATTTTTATGGCCGATTATTTTTTTTCAAAAAATCCGCGCTTTAAAAATGTAGTGTAATCGCTCGTGATGTGCTGTCTATTTCGGACGGAGGACCTCAATGGATGCGGATGGCACAGGACCGTAGGCGTTGGCGCTTTAGAGAAGAGGCCTGTGCCCAGCGGTGGATTGATGTGGACTGAGCATGATGATCAAACTGTCTATATTTTTTCTATTAATAAAAAAAGAATACTTGTGTTTTATTTATTTTACCTTCATTTATGAATTCAATAAGCATATCGATTTTGGTATCGGTACCGCCTTTATTTTTGTATGTGTATCGGTATCGGTATCGTATCTACAAAAGGACGTATCGAGGCATCCCTAGCCTTCAAGGCCATCTGTGCTGGACTAAGCAGGAAGTAACTAGCCTTTTAATCCATCTACCGTTAGTTGCCACTCTATCGGCAAACCACCTATTTTAAAAGAATGAAAAAGAATCTGCAAATAAAGTATGTCATTATTATCATCTGACAGACACCCCGGCGCCTCCCTCATCATGATCAAAGGTTACAAGCACCTCCAAGACTGCGCGTACATCGGAGACGACTCATCAGAGGAGGCTGATGAGTTGCTGCGGGCTAAGGAAGCTGGTCTGCTGACGCAGGAGAAGTTGGAAGAGAGGCTGGCGATGCTGAAGAAAGATGACGGGAAGGCTAACCAACCAGGTGTGCTTATGTGTGACAAAAGATTTGCTTACATCGGATACGACTCCTCCTCTACCTAACCTAAACTTTACTAACTTACCTACCCTAAAATAAGCAACCATGCAAGAGATTTGTAAATTTTCTACCTTTACCTGACCTATCCTTACCGAACCAAATCTATCCTAACCTTACCTACTTTAAACCAACCTTTAACCTAACCTATCTAACCTATCCTACCCTAACTCTAAATAACCATCCAGGTAAGACGAGCTTGTAACAAGAGATTTGCCTGATCAGTATCTGAATATGACTTGCCTCGGACCATCGGAGATAAAGACGTAAGAAGATAAGAATCAGTAATTCAAAGATTTTATTTGCTCTAAATTTATTTGCTCTAAATTTGGTTATACATAGGTTCTTAAAATATTTAACAGTGTTTACACATTTAGCCATCGTCGTGCATGCAAATTATTAACTTATTAAATTATATGTTACTCTACCTAAATTAAAAATGTGTAAGATATTTTTTTTTAAATAATAATAATATTTTTTAAATCCTTTATAAAAGTCAAAATTTAAATTAATTTTTTTTACATTTAAAACATCCCCAACTGCACCGCCCCAAACAATTAATGAAACCTGAAGTCATATATACATAGTATAAGCTGATAACATTCGAACGAAATATCTTGTTACGAACAGAAGTCTTATAACTTATTGTGGTAATCTACGTTGCGTGATGCGTTTGATATATCATGAAATGTGTTTTTAATAGTACAAAGCTCAAGTGTAAAAATAAATCAAAAGTAAAAAACGTTTTTAAGTAAAAGCTTTTATATAAATGCTCTAAAAAGAAGAAAATAATTTTTTCGTTGAATCAAACCCATCAATTTATTACATCACAGAATTTATTATGATGTAAAAGCTTGCTGCGAGATTCACATCTTCTATGAATTCAATATCACGAGAATCTTCTGTCAATTCAATAACACTTTTGTAAAATAGGTAGGCAACTACCCCTATACAAGTAAATCTCGCAGCAAGCTATCATAAGATCATCATAAGAAATTGTGTGATGTAATTAATTGACGGGTTTCATTCAATCTTTAGTTTATTTTCTTCTTTTGTGAGTATTTAAATAAAAGCTTTTCATTTATCTTTTTACTTTTTTTTAGTTATCGCTGTGTTTGTATTGTATTGTACCTGAAAGTTCCTGAACCTGTTCGTTTAATTTAAAGCATCATTGTTGGCTGGTCGTTTTCTCGTTCATTTAGTACAGTCTAGTTCTTCAATAAGGAGAGTGATTTGACTCTAAAACTTTAGAATGGGGATATGGAGGGCAATTTTTAGAGAGATCAATAATGAAAATGGGTCATAATAAAAAATGGTATTCCGTGCCACCACAACGCTGTGAGGGATTAAGGAAACTCTGAAGACGTCACTTTAAAAAAAAACTAGAACTAGAAGTACCTACATGTCAAGACGAATCAAACGCGCCCAAACCCGATAGGGTTACTTCGTTTTATTACAGAGTTCCCATGGCCACCTTCCGGCTCCATCATCAGATCAGCTACATGTTATCAAAATATTTTATTGTCATTGTATTTATTTATGCATGCAAAATTTCAGCTCAATCGGAAATCGGGAAGTGGGTCAAATTTGAAACGAAATATTTGACCCAAACATAAAAGCTTTTATCTACACACGTATCATAAACCCTCTTTACTGCGTCCCAAAACCGCACGTTATGACCAGAATAATGTTATACTACTTGGTAAAAACTCATTTATTATCTGAATATTGATACATTATGACCATAATGACATTAATACCAATTTACGACAAATAATGACATTAAAATTTCGAACGCCGACGCCCACCTGCGTGCCGCCCTTAGTTTGTCTGTGAAGTTGGTACTACTGAACAAGCTAAACAAGTCCAGAGCAATTATCAATGCCACCATGCCGGTCGAACATGCGGTTCCTCAACACATCAAAGAGAGCTTATGATATCTATGTTGATAAACTAGTGTAGGCGAGTTTCATAATATTATCTCGAGTGATAATATTATGAAACTCGCCTTCGGCTCGTTTCAGAAACCCACTCTCGAGTTTTAATGCCCTCCATTATGTATCAGTCACATAAACTGCTATTAAAAACGATAAATAACTCATCTCATCATCATGGTCAGCACCAGCACAAGAGCCTGCAGATCCTGCGTCAGAATGTGAAGCGATCGTGGAAGCACGGAGCGTTTCTTTTATTGTTGTGCAAAAGAAATCAGGAGATGATGACTCCTGATTGAAGATTCCCTCAACTCTTTCTCACATTCTGTTCCGTTCTCAGACAACATGAAGCGTCACACGGCGGGCGTCAAGTTCCATGACCCGCGTCATGCGGACAGTGACAACGTGACGTCACCGGGCCATATGCCGTACAGTGATGATATTGATGAAGACCCAAAGGTAATGTTGTTTAGAAATTCATAACTTTTGATAATGGATTACTATCTGACCCGGAATAATACAGGGTCAAGATTCCTTCTAAGTGAAACTCTCCATTGCAGTATTTTATGAGCATCGTGCCTTTTTAGGGTTCCGTACTCAAAGGGTGCGAAAAGGGACCCAATTACTAAGCCCACGCTATCCGTACGTCTGTCCGTCAGATGGCTATATTTATATACAGGCACATACATTGCTTCTGACCTCACACTGGGATACCCTGTGTTGTGGGAACCAGGAACAGCGACATAACACACGTATAAACATCCAAGACTGGTTTTTTTCTTTATCCTCAGCCGGGATCGTTCCCGGGACCTCTCGCATGGTAGGCTACGAGCCTACTACCATAGGTAGAGAGTTGAATTTTTCCTAGAAAGAGACTTGTTATTCTTGCCCCTGCGAATTATCAAATCATCATGATCCAAATATCATGCAAATTCCTCGGCACTCATTGACTCGTCGGTGACCTAATCAGTTTGACGTCACATCCGCACCGCAATCTGCGGACTGGTATCGAAACCAAGATCGGTCATATTTTTTTTTGTTTTTAGGGTTCCGTACCCGAAGGGTGCCAAGCGGGACCCTATTTCTCCGCTCTCTGTCTGTTCACCCGTCTGTCACCGGGCTCTATCGGATCAACCGAAATAGGTAGAAAGCTGAATTTTTCACAGAGGGTGTATTTTTATTGCCGCTATAACAGCAAATAATAAAACATACTGGTTTTTAGGAATTAAAAGAAGTACCCATACAAGAAATTATTGGTATGGCCATTTTCTTAGCCATTTTGTTTTATTTGTATATCGGTGAACTGAACTGGACTCTCCCGATCTTATCAGAAAATATATTTAATTGCGTATATATATTTCTGAAATAAGTTGCTGAGGTTCTATCCACTTCTGGTTTCAATGATCAAAGAGTTCCGTTAACCTGAGTAGGTACATAGTTCAATACTACATACTACATACACCAAACTCTTTTTCAATGTTTCGATGTACGGCTTTGAATGTAGTCCTACCTAGTTTTTAATATTTTATTATTAAAAATTACAAAACTCGTACAAAAGTCTTTCGTTTTACGTTTTTCCATGTACAATGGTATGGAACCCTTCGTGTGCGAGTCCCACCCGCACGTTACCAATTTTAATTTTTAAGATCGTGCCTCTCCACAATTGGGTACGTAGCATAATACCTAAAGACAAAAGATCTAAGTTCATAAGACCTATGTTCGGAATACCGAATGACTGTTTTACCGAAACTTCGAAATCCCTAAAGTTCAATTGACCGAATGATTGAAAACCCTAAGTTCTAAATCCCGAAGTTCAAAATCCCGAAGTCTGAAATACCGAAAATGCGAGTCTTAAAAGCCCAAACATACATTCGGGACACGGGGATATGGGGGTATTGGGGGGGGAGAAGGATGGGGGGGTGAATGAAGGGAAAATTGGCTGCCGGGGCGGGATTGTACAACTGGATGAAAGCAAATTTGGCAAGAGGAAATATAACAAAGGTGGGCATCCCCGACTTTGTCACAGAACCGAACTGGTTGCTGTAGGTCACTTCCTGTTTGAAAACTAAAGATAGGTAGTTAGGTTCACACTTAACAGCAGACTCTGGAGCCGAAGCGAAGCGGAGCGAACCGAGGCGACGACCTACTCTGGCACTAGAAAGACTATATGAATCTTGAATTTAGTTTAATCAATTTAGTTTAATTTTCGGGAACATTCGGGTTATAGATCATTTCGATCGAAATACCGAAGTATTTCGAACGTTGGGATTTTGAACGTAGGTCATATGCTCTTTAGGTATTTCTATCTTCGGTATTTCGAACGTTGGGATTTCGAACGTAGGTCATATGATCTTTAGGTATTATGTTGCGTACCCCCACAATTTGCGGTTGGCGGTCAGCTCTCCACACTTCGTCCTAGCCCAGCCAAGCCTGACTTTATCCCAAGACACGGATGATTCTAGTGAGGTTTATAATCCCTTTGTACTTTACAGGAACTCCGTGCAATCTTGGATCATCTCTACGCTGCCCGTCAGGCGATAAACTTCAAACTACCCGAGCATTTAGTCGCAGTCCCCGAGATGCACCGACACAGGGATACTAATGTGGACAGAGAGGAGCAGCAGTTCCTCACATTCAACGGTAAGGGCAGGAAGTCCCGGTAAGCCCTATCGAGCAAATACGTCTATAAATGTTTATTGCTTAGCGGCCATCATCATCATCATCATCAACATATTCAGCCCACATCAACCCACTGCTGGGCATAGGCCTCTTCTCTAAAGCGCCAATCTCCCCGGTCCTGTGCCAATCGCACCCAGTGGGATCCCGACGACTTCATGATATCGTCGGACCATCGGGCTGGTGGTCTGCCCACTGGCCTTGTCGCTCCCCGTGGCCACCACTCTGTGACTACTTTGGGCCACCGTCCGTCTTCCCGTCAAGCCAAGTGTCCCGCCCATCTCCACTTCAATCTCGTCGTCCGTTTGCCTACATCTGCGACCTTCGTTTTCGTAGCGGCCATGTGCGGACCTTATTAAGGCGATAGAAAACACCGTAAGGAAACCTTTATATCTCCAAAGCTCCGGCGATAGACTAGCCCACTGTCACGTAAAATGGAGTATTGAATATCTTTTTTCAGTTCAATTCAATCACTTATTAATAAATAAAATTTACACGTCTTAAATTAAAATACTAAAATAATAAAATTAATTCTGCATTAAAACAAGTAAATTCAATTGCATTATATTAAACATACATAAGATAAGATTTCGATTGTCATTTTTCATTTTAATTGTTATCGATATGTATCGAATTTCAATTCACCATTAGCTTTTTTGTCCATGAGATTTTATAAAAGTCATCGGCGAAATAAAACGTGGTAGTTTTCTGACATTTGGTGCATCTTTAATTTGCATTTATTTGGCTATAATTAGACACAATTGTGCCTGCCACCCCTTATGGGGAAAATGGTGACGCTGTAGGTATATCATCAATGATAAGCCAACATCCAACCCTGCTGGGAATTGGCTTCTTCTCTATCACGTTAGGTTCGTTGACTCCTTATTGCCCTTAAATTTGAAATTAAGAACATTTTAATTCGATGTTTGGTTATTTAATGATGATGATATAATTAAGGCTTCATTTTATTGCCTGACGTTTAAAATCAAATTAATATACGATTTTCAATGTGCGGGGAGCACGAACAATGGGTCATGCTGAAATGACATGCACAAAATAAAAAATACGTATAACTTTCTATTTTATGTTGTGAAATTTAAGGCTATGTTAGGAAGTTTCCTATTAGTTAATTAGTTAATTTGAATGTTTCGGATAATGGACGTCTTATTATTATTTTTATAATTTAAAAAACACAGTTTTGGAACGGTTGTACTTGAGGTTGGTTGTTTCCGATTATAAAACATATATATATATATATAGTCAGGTCATAAGTTCTGTCACATGTGCAATATGAAATAATTTAGAAATGTTTATTATTTATGTAAACATTTATATAGCAAAATGAACTTAATAAAACATTATGGTAATAAAATTTATTCAAAATGACCCCCGCGATTTTGAAACAGGCCTTTATTCTGCGCGGCCAGTCGTCTATCGCAGCACGAACGAGGTCCATGTCAATATCGGCGGCTGCCTTAATCAAGGATGCCTTGAATGACTCCAAATCAGGATGAGGCTTTGAGCAGGCCTTTTCCTCCAAGTGTTGCCATATCTTTTAATCTAACGGACTCAAATCTGGACTGGAGGAGGGCCAGTCTTCGTGCCAGATGAAGTCGATTTCACGCGCCGCCAGCCAGTCTTGTGTGCTTTTCGCTCTATGAGCAGGCGCGGAATCCTGTTGGAATACCCAGTGCCTGTTATTAAACATGGTATGAGAAACAGGTTCCACAAAGTTCTTGAGGACTGTATTTTGATACATAGCTTCATTCGTTTTTACGCCTTTCTCACAAAAATGTACCTCAGTTAAGCCCCAATAAGAGACTCCCAACCAAACCATGAGCGAGGATGGAAAATGACCTCGCTGGACACGCGGAATACGGTTGCTCGCTTCTTCACTGCTGTGTGCGTACACCTTATCATTTTGTTTGTTGTAGCTCTCTTCCACGTTGAAAATTTTTTCATCCGAAAAAAGAATTTCCCGAAGCTTTTTTCCCGCGTACAGCTTCAACAAAGCGCGGCATCTCTTCAGTCTCAGGCCCATAAACGAGCGTCCAAACGATGTCCTGTTTTTCTTCGATATGCCCTAAGCCCTAAGTCTTCATTTAACACCCTTTTCACCGTGGTCCTGCTTAACCCCATCTGAAGGGCCAACAGTTTCTGCTTACGTATGGGATTTCTTTGAATTCGCGCCTTCACAGCTTTTATCACTGCTGGAGTCCTAACAGAGCGAGGGCGACCACTTCTTGACCTGTCATCTACACTAGAGTCTTCATTGTATCGTTTTATGGTACGATAAACGAATCTTTTGTTTATATTCAAATTTTTCAGTAAGACGAAAATCTGAATTGGCGCATAAACGCAACGATGCAACGCAATAACTGCGACACGGTCTTCTTTAAGTGTCCACTCCATATTTAAAAATGAGGAAAATTCTTAAAAGTACACATTTTTATTTTCATGAAAAATTCGAAATTCGAATTCAATAAACTTTTTTGTGGCCAGCGTTCTAAATTCAAAAGTTTTTATTGTGTGACAGAACTTATGACCTGACTGTGTATATATTTATATATTCTGTGAACTGTTTTCCACAACAGTTTTCCTGGCAGTATATATATATATATATATATATAAATATATCAATATTTGTTTACGCTCCGACTGAAATCTGCGTTATCGACTGCCAGGAAAACTGTTGTGGAAAATATATATATATATATATATATATATCAATATTTGTTTACACTCCGACTGAAATCTGCGTTATCGACTGCCAGGAAAACTGTTGTGGAAAACAGTTCACAGAATAGCCAACTTAAGGGCGAAGGGAATTTGGACGGCTTGTATTTAAACGATTACCAAAAACGCACCTATTTTACTACTCAAAAATTCGAAATGACTGCCAGAATGGGTAAATGATCATCAAATTGTGTGGATAAATGATCACCAAACTTCTTTTTATGTTTTGTGTACTTAGTTTTTAGTTTATGTTTTAAGTATTTTTTGTTGTTCTTACATGAGAAACCTAACACGAAGGATAAAGGGGGCTTTGCTTCGCTCACCCCCTTTACCCTTCACCTCGCAGTATTTTGCCCTGATATTTTCTGCAACTTTTGTTGATCATTTACTCTTTTTGGTAAGAAAAATATATTTTGGTAAGAAAAATAAAAAATATATGATCATTTATATTGTTCTCAATTTAAACAAACTACTCCGTATGGAGGAAAAATGAATTACATTGAGTTTTTACGGATATTTCAGATAACCTGTTATGTTTTTGACGGGAAATACGGAATTTAGTTAGGAACACAATTATCTCGAAATGGTTTTCTCAGTTTGTTACCATTGTTTTTTTTACATGGCCCATTACACACATCGAAAAAGAGACTCGTACAATGATAGAAGGTCAATTTCACCTGAACTAGAACACTTTTTCGAACTATCACATATTTGTGCTCCAGGCTCTGTACCACTTAATAGTACCTACTAAGTTAACTCGCTGAGATGGCTATGGCGCCCGTTGCTCTCCTACAGATGCGTCGAGGGCGAGAGCGAGAGAGCGAGGAAGAGGTAACGCATTCCTCGCGGGTGCCAACTTAACCTTGTGGCGTAATATAGGTAAATGTACCTAGCTCTAAACTAATGTTTGCAGAATAGAGAGACATCATTGACCGAGCGAGGGAAGCGTCTCCTTTTCAGGATTGGCAAAAATGCTTTCGTATGTCCGGATGTGTGTCCGGATGTTATCCTTTACAGTGTTTATGACCAGGTTCGATATGATTTTATTTGTCGATTCGGTTTTTGTTTTTTTTTTTTGAAAAAAAGTGGTTTTAAAATGTAAAAAAAACCGCTGCAGTCCAAACAGCATGACGCATTTTCGCAAAAGAGATGTCGTTGTATTTGTAGAGACCGTGAGAGCCAACAGGCTATACGAGGTGACAATCTAATTAGCGGACCATAATTTAGGGAATGATGAACAACTTTCCCCTAGAAACACATGACCGTAATCGAAAAAAAATAGGTAACCCATAGTAACTTGTAATCAACTGATCGGGTCAATGTACTGAGGGACAAATATTTTTTTCCATTTGCGACCATATGTTTCTTGGGGAAAGTTGTTCATAATGATGGGTACTATCATTCCCCAAAATATGGTCAGCTAATTAAATGTCAACTTGTATAATTTAAGTGAAAAGTCAAAATGTTGTTTACAAAGTTATTAGTGCAACGACTTTCATACTCCATTTACGTAACCAGGTGCATTCATAAGTTTGTATGAGTTATGTTATTAAAATAAAGTGTCACCCGCGAGGCCTACAGCTCTTAGAGCCACTAGTTATAATTAGCTACAAAAGGTACACTAATAGACGACAATAGCTGAGCCTGTCTGCAAAGCAATCAATTATGTAGGCTGGCATATTTAATTCCGTTACTCACTGTACATTCTTATTTGTTTCAGATCTCTTCAGGCTGAGACAAAATCAAACCGCAGTAGTCAATAAACTGAACCTAACAGAAACAGTTGCAGTACGAATTGATACTAAAACAACCAGCAACTCTACCATTCTACATAAAACAGGAAATAACACGAATTCTAAGATAAGCCATAGTTTCCGGACAGTACAATCAAACAATACAGAAGATCCTATTGAACTTCAAAAGGAAAATGTGAAAAACGACACTGATATAAAAACAGATTTAGGAAGTAGAACAAAAAAACAAGAAGATGATAAAAACACGATAATGGAGGTGACTAAAGACCATAACATTCCTGCACTTAGAGCAGAAAAAAGTAAAACAAAACAAACAATGGTTGCAAAGAAAAAGGAAGTTAAAGTTAAAGAAGAAATCAACAATAGAACTAGAAATAGTGATGAACAATTGAGTGGGGACAAAACTCAAGCTGAACTAATAAGAATAGAAAAGCAGGAATTGGCACTTGAAACAGTAAGTACACAACACAACACACGATACAAACTCCATCACTACTTACTTACTAAGACATTCCATTGTTCAAACGAACAATTATTATCAAACCAAAACAAACATTATGTATATGTCACCGTAAGATAGTCAAAACCTAACGTTTTTTTTTTCGTTAATTGGTCAAATATCGACAGATAGTAAACTGTAGCGTGCGTACTTTTTACTATATGACGCGTTAGTTGGTAAACTAACGGTTAAAACCGTTAAATAGTAAACTGGTTTAAACTTGAATTGCAAATGAAATACCAGGGCAAACACTGCGGTAGCTTAGGTGAAGTCTAGAGGGGGCGAGCGTAGCGAAGCCCCCGAATAGTCTTCGTGTATGGTTTACATGTAAGAACAAAAGAAACGTAAATTCTAAACCCTGTCGGTCTGGTTTACTATCTGTCGATAGTTGATCAACCAACGCGTTAGTTTATCAACTAACGGTTTTGACTGTCTAACGGTGACATAAACATACATACACAGTGACGTTTAATAAGCAGACCAAATTTTGGAGAATGAATTAGACCATTATTATGAACAATTTCCCCGAGAACCACTAATTGCAAACGAAAACAAAATTTGGTAGTAACCTGTTACCAGCTGATAGGATCAATGCACTGAGGATGAGAGAGAAAAAAAATTGCGATCTTAAGTTCCTTTGAGAAAGTTCTACATAATGATGGGTACTATCACTCCCCAAATTATAGTCAGTTACCTTGTATAACGTTATTTTTTTTTGCGCTTGGAATCGCAGGCAGGATCCACACATCAAATCTTTTCCCTGACGGAGTGGCAGAGACACTGTAGCCAGTTGTTCAATACTCCATTTTGCCTGAAAAGGGGCTATCCCATCGCCTCTGTTTCAGAATACATCAAATGCCGTGTTTAGATTTAGTCTAGACCTTATCCTTATAATCTTGGCTTTATGTATGTAGGTAATTAGGTTAATAAGGTAAATAGTTTATTGATATTGATAAAGATTAGTTGGTAGGTAATAAAGAAGGTACCTATCTAATGAACGAGTTTTCTGTCTCGTAAGTCTTGTTACACAATGGAAAATTTTAATTAATTGTCATAAATATGTGGAAACAATAATAATAATACCTTGGACACTATTCACACACATTGATCTAGCCCCAAACTAGGATTCCCTGTATCTTGGGTACTAAACAACGATACACATACTTATATAGATAAATATTATACTTAGATAGATAAACAACCATGACTAGGGTACAAACATCCGTTCTCAGCAAACAAGTATCTGCCCCCACCGGGACTCGAACCCGGGACCCATGGCTTTGTAGGCAGGGTCACTGCCGACTCGGCTATACGGGTGACAAATGACACATGAACAAAAATGACAACTTTAATGCCGACAGCTGATGTGCAGTAGCCATACTGATAGCTGGCACTTTAAACAAGTATTTTACTGATATATTTAATTATTTTATTTAACAATAGTCACAATATTTAAGAAAGCTAAGCTAGACAGTAGGGAATTAAAAATAAAATAAACAAGTTGTTAATTAGTTTAGTCACTTCAGTTGTGTAGTGGTGACGCGTCTGGAATCGGTCTGAATGTCTCTTGTAAGCAAATAAGTAGGTAGGTAGGTGGGTAAATAACCCACCTATTCATTGCGTTTCCAAATTAATATTATGTAACAATTAGATAACGAACAAAAAATAATCACTGTGTTTATATCAAAACATACAAAATTTTTATATAACACCGTTAATGGTATGTTGTAGGTATGTAAATAATGCGGTGAGCTGCATTTTAATAAATAATTTACCATGTATCTAAAACAAACCAATTGTTTTAGATAAATTACAAATTAGATCTCAGAAATATCGTTAAATACCACAATCTAACTAAATAATGTTCAAATGCGAATTTATCCGTAATAAGAGATATCTTCCAGTAAACCACTACATACTAGTGGTTCTGTGAGAACAGTAGACTGACGGACAAAAGGCTTTATTATAATGCGATATAAGTTTATTTTGTGCAACAATTTAACGAAGAAAGTCCAATTTTAAATTGAATTTCAGGTGTTTGAATTTTCCATTTACTATGCCGACTTTTGAGCGAGATATTCTTTTGTGATTACTCACGTTTAATTGATCCTAGGAGGTCCAATCTGGTGTCTACAGGTTCGTCTCGTAAAGGCGGACAGAACTGCGTAGTCTGATTAGGTATACATTTTCCGAAATAAAATCAAAATCTTAAATCCATTATAACGAATACGTTTGCTACAGCAAACCCCCAAATAAATATAATATAAATTCAATAATTTATTTCTTTAGAATTTGAGCGGATACTTTGTCCACTCTATTAATGGTTTTTCGACAGGTAAAATCCCTACACTTTTGCAACGTAAAATATGTCTTGTACTGTATACGCAATAAGGAAATGTCAAAAGTTAAATAAAGGATTGGACAGAGTAAAATAAGAATGACATATGATAGATTAGTTTCTTTCGTTTTCACGTTTACACAATTCTTATCTTTCATTCTTCAACAAGACTAATAATATACTCTGTGCTTCAATCTATGTAGATCGAGGAAATCTAGATATGTAGTTACATTAGGTAAGTATGTAGGTATTCTATTATATTTTATCAGTGAATCGGTAAACAGGATAATATCTCTTGTAGAGAGAGAATCACATAGGAACTGAATATGGTAGAGTATTAACCTGCTAATTATTATATTTTATTAAAATTATGCATAATTCATAGAGTTTCAGCAAGTCACAATTTGGCAAGGAAGTTTATAAGTAAAAGGTTAAAGTTAAAGTTAAGCATATGTTAAATGCCGAAGAGAAACATGTGATATGCTGCTCACGGGATGTCAGCTTTATTTTCAGCATCTACTTAAACTGTCTTCCATGTGCATATGATGTATATGTCACCGTAAGATTGTCAACACCGTTAATTGATAAACTAACGTTTTTATTTTCTAGATAGTCAACTATCGACAGATAGTAATCTGTAGCACACTGCTTATTATATGTCGCGTGAGTTGATAAAATAACTGTTAAATAGTAAACTGGTTTAAACTTGAATTGCAAACGAAATACCAGGGCAAACACTGCGGTAGCTTAGATGAACACTAGAGGGGGCGAGTGCAGCGAAGCCCCCGAATAGTATTCGTGTTAGGTTGACATGTAAGAACAAAAGAAATGTAAATTCTAAACCCTGTCAGTCTTGTTTACTATCTGTCGATAGTTAATCAACTAACGCGTTAATTTATCAACTAACGGTTTTGACTATCTTACGGTGACATATATAAAGCTGACGCAATTCATGTCTCAATAACATCATAGCAGCAAACTTTATTTCCGCAGCAAGACAAAGAGGATCAAGATTCCAAGGAGATCTTCGAAGATGTACTGAAGAGGCTTCAGGCTTTAGGTGAAAGAGGGAGGAGGGTACTCAAGAAACTGCAACAGAGTATGGGAGTGGACGAGAAAGAATTGGTAAATATTAGGAAACAGATTTACATTTGATAAGAGTGGACGAGAAAGCATTGGTGGTCATCATAATTATATTAACCCATTCTTAGGCTTCTTCCGAAGGGAACGCAGCATAATACCTAAAGACCATATGACCTACGTTCGAAATACCGAAGATCGAAATACCTCATGATCTATATCCCGAATGTTCGAAATCACGAAAATGCGAAATACCGAATCATTCTAGTGCCAGACTAGGAGGTCACCTCGCTCCGCTCTGCTACGCTTCGGCTCCCGGGTCTGCTGTTAAGTGTGAACCTAACTAACCCATCTTTAGTTTTCAAACAGGACGTGACCTATAGCAACCAGTTCGGTTCTGTGACATAGTCGGGGTTGCCCACCTTTGTTATATTTCCTCTTGCCAAATTTGCTTTCATCCAGTTGTACAATCCCGCCCCGGCAGCCAATTTTCCCTTCATTCACCCCCCCATCCTTCTCCCCCCCCCCAATACCCCCATATCCCCGTGTCCCGAATGTATGTTTGGGCTTTTTCGACTCGCATTTTCGGTATTTCAGACTTCGGGATTTTGAACTTCGGGATTTAGAACTTAGGGATTTCAATCACTCGGCCAATTGAACTTTAAGGATTTCTAACTTTCATCAAACACTCACTCATTCGGTATTTTGATTTTCGGTATTCCGAACATAGGTCTTATGAACTTAGGTCTTTTGTCTTTAGGTATTATGCTAAGTACTCCTTCCGAAGCACACCATTTACGCCGTTCCACGCTATTCTGGTACACAGTACAGTAAGATACTCAAATATATCTTTACATACTAAACAACGAAAGTGTTAACATTACGTCAACATGGACGTTGACATAATTTTGGCCGTGTAGATACTTCTGGTAGCTTAACAGCGGGTTCTGTGTTGTGTTAGATTAACCCCATTCTTCTTTCTTGTCATTTATGTAACCATGAACATTTAAGTATCCCTTTTTAGACAAAGTCGTTTTTACTTGGTTTTTAAATAGTTTAAATGGCAATTTCAAAATGTCCAGAGCTATCTTGTTATAGACGACCTCTGTGGCGCAGCGGTTGTGGCTCTGCCTACCATGCGAGAAATCGCGGTTTCGATCCCCGGCTAGGGGTAAAGAAAAAAAAACCCCAGGTCTTGGTGGTTTAAATGTGTGACGTCGCTGGTTCCCACGACACAGGGTATCCTAGTGTGGGGCCGGAAGCAATGTATGTGCCTGTAAGTAAATGTAAATGTAAAAGTAGAGAATGCACGGACCCTTGAAAGGATTGCTAACTCTCGCGAGTCTAAACCGGGCCGCAACTGGTCTGTGATTATTACTTAGGTTAACATTATTGCTTAATTTGGAAAAATTTGTAAGTTTCTTGCGAACATACATTGTTTTCTAAATTAAACTGACTAGCTCCAGATAATATGTCAATTTCTATAAAAAGTTATTTTAGTGCGTCTTAGCCATTAAAAAATAAGAATTGTTCGAATAGCTCTTTTCTGTAATAAAAAAATAGTTTGATGTGATTGATTTGTTCATGAGATACAGCCTGATGACAGACGGACAGACGTACGGACGAACAGCGGAGTCTTAGTAATAGGGTACCGTTTTACCTCTTGGGTACGGTACCCTTATAGGATCACTTCGTTGTCCCTGTGTCTGTCTATCTGGCCATCTGTCAAGACTTTATTTCTCAGGAACACGTGGAGGTAACAAATTGAAATTAATATAAATAACATGGGTTTATCGTTCCTTGGAGCTGTGAGAAAACCAACTTCTAGGTCAACGCAATCAAAAGACATGGCGATGGCCGTCTAGGCCACAAATTGCTCAATTTGCTTGATACTTCACGGAATCAAAACCTATTTTTTTATTTTTTTTTTACTATCCAAAAATACATGAATATTACAAATAATCAGTGTCTGCCAAACTGTCGAAACCGTGTAGTGTATTTCCCGTTGACCTAGAATTATAAAACTTCGCAAGAAGCAAAGACTTTGTAAAGGAAACGAAAAAATCCGAAACCCGTAAAGTTGTAGTTCCTTTACAAAAATGACCTTCGTTTGGTTAATTGTTAATTTGTCGTTAAAACGATCGTGACTTGGCCTTTCCTTTGTCTTTCAGGAATCAGACTCAATAGAGGAGGACATCATGAACAAAGTGACGGGCAGCAGCGAAGAGCTGGATCACCTTCGAAGAGTGCTGGTGGAAGCCATTGATGAAGAGAGGACCAGGCCGAAGAAGGGTCAGTATTTACTGGAACTACATATAACTCCTTTGTTTCCAGAAAAGGTTATGCTTCTTAATCTGCTCCTCCACTATTGAAGGTTTGAGGTCAGATCTCTACACACCTCCATTTCTTAGCCAAGCATATAAGCTGTTCTGCACCACTCCCGTCTATTCCCTGATGATCCAAAGCCACGACTTCCTCCTTCAGCCAGCGCGTATTTTTCCCTTACATTACCTATTACGACTAGGTTTAGCAGGGCATCGCATAGCTCGTTAGGATACCCGCATATCAGGTGCCACTAAGTACCTTGGACTCTATTTAAACACATTGATCTAGCCCCAAACTAGGACTCACTGTATCTTGGGTACTAGACAACGATACACATACTTTTATAGATACATATTATACTTAGATAGATAAACAACCATGACTAGGGTACAAACATCCGTTCTCATCAAACAAATATTTGCTCCCACCGGGACTCGAACCCGGGACCCTTGGCTTCGTAGGCAGGGTCACTGCCGACTCGGCCATTCGGGTCGTCTAAATGAGCGCAACTTAGTCTCGAGGCACAGTGGAAGAGTGCTCGAGGTGAAGAGGTGACGAGACGGCTAGCCCCTGTCATGCAAAATGGATATGGATCAATAACTGGTTAAAAGTGGGCACAATTATGCTGCCATTCCGTATGGGAAATGCGGTGACGCTATGTGTTTCTGTGTCAAGATGTGTTTGTTTGTTTTTCATATCATGACGCTTTCTTACCGGAAGAGGAGTAAGTAGACATTATTAGTATTTATTTGGCGTTTGGTCGCTCGTCGCTAGCGCCTACGTTACAGAGGCAGCAGATTGAGCAATAGTTCTTCTGCTCTTCTATAGAATTCTGCAGTTCAACAAGAGTATATGAAATAACCCTGTAATTTTACGCTACCGATCGAAAGGCAAATGATACGGATCATTTTTATCTTAGAAACCTATCAACTTAAATAAGGTTAAGATACAGCTTCTAGGTATTCAGTTGAACAAGAACCTACATCCTCAAACCGTAGATACGAATATTGGACTGTAATAAGTGTTGGTCTTCCAGAAGCCGCCAACGACCAGCAGACCAGGTCAAGACGGCAGATAGTTCTGGGCGCCCAGGCTGAGTTTGAGAGGACCCTCAATGAAGATGATGAGAGCAGGGATTATGCTGCTGAAGAGGTGTTGTACAAAGACATTCCACATTTAACATTTACAAACAGAAAGTAGTAAAATACATCTGGTTGAACAGAAGAGGTCTTGACCAAGCTTTGGGCTGGTCATATTGATGACATTATATTGATACCTACGAAGGTACATTAACTGGAACTACCCTATTCAAGTCACGAGCATAAACTAGGTGGCCGAGGGATTAGCTACTCACATCCGCAAGAAATACTTGGATTCCACCGCCCGGCACTTGCCTTTTCCCCTGGGTAATGCTAGTGAGCAATAAATTCACACTAACATCTCCAGAAAACCTGCCCGAATACAGATCATTCTATAAATATCGTTATAAGACTGCCATTACTCGTAATTTTAAGTCAGTATAGTCCTAGTCAGGATTGATGGCCAGAGGAGAACGAGGAAGTTGTGGAGGGGATGTCATCCCGCACACCTCCCGCACACCCACAAAGGCCCAACGTCACCTTTGTTATAGTACTGCGCAAGTCCGCAGAGACCCTGTTTATCGATTTCGATCTTGTTCACGGTGAAGCTTCCACTGGTACTTGTATATTTAAAATGCCATCGGCTGTCTCTTCTTCCAATATTCCAATCATCTGTGAATAAAATAATAGTTATGTTTTCAAGCACGAGAACTAGCTGGAAAAGTACTGGAAAATTTTGCCACTGGAAGGGATTCATTAAAAAAAACATGTTTAGAAACTAGAAAATGAATACTTAGTATCAAATATAGGAATAGAAAAAGAGAGGAAGTGATTAGCTTCCAGATTCCTTGCGTTTGATAAATAAAATATTAGTTAAAAAAGTGATAATATTCAGCCTTGATTTTGGTAAATATCGACATCGACTACCGCACTAAATAAAAACAAGCCATGTGCGAGTTGGACTTTCGTACCGAGAGTTCCGCCCAAATCACATTTTTTGTGTTTTTGTTTGTGCGGTATCTATTGATTTTGTTGACCTATAACTTTGATTTTTCACAACTTTATGAGACTATAAGACCTATAAGACTTGATTAAAATCAATTTGAAATTCGTATCACCACGCGTTCCCAAAAAAATTGGTCTTGAAAAACGGATAGTGTAACGGCATAACGGCTAAAGTCGAGCCACCGCTAACAGTAGCTATGATCGTCTATTCTATCTACCCCAAAATGAGATGTCCCGATTCAGCTGTAAGATTTGTAAGTTAAGAATGATAAGTCTGAATTTCTCGTTCGTTGAGAAGTTCGTTAGGCGTACAATAGTCGAACGAAGTTTGGTTCAGGAAGTTACAGTTTCCAGTTAGACAGAGAAAGCATATATGTCCGCGAGCCGGTAATTCGCATCAGTCAGCGGTGTATTGCGCCAGATCGATCGTTGTTATATTTTATGTGTGATGGTACATTTGGTTTTTGTATATATGGGCGCTTGGAACTTCTTTTAGTGGTCGACCACAATTTATAATATTTGTTTGTGATTTCGTATAGATATCCGTCGTAGTTTTACGACGTGAGTACTCAATGATATTTCATGTGCTCGCTAGTAGCGGCTTGTGGTGGTTCCAATTATATAATTAGTTCATGGCAATAACAATCCGAAAAGACCGGTTTACACAATTGCGATTTGATTTTCCGAAATGGGTTCTGAACTAGCGTTTAGCTCAAAAGGTCCGTAACGTTTTGAAACCTTCATCTCTGCGCAATTTGAGCTGGATTTTATCGAAACGTAGTCATTAGCGCTTTAGGAGATCTAACCCACACCATAGCGAAATGCATACTTCGGTAAATTCCGAACTATGAATTCCACTAGCCACAGCACGTCCTCGACTGAGCCTAATCATATATATTGACTCAGCCTATACATTAGACCTCCAGCGAAATTTACATTTAATTTAAAGATGCAACTTGAATCCAACCTGACCCAAGGCAAAGCAAAACCACCTACCCGGTCCTAAACAATGAACTTTAGACTGTAAATTGATCTCTTCGCGCGTCCCCGACAACACTCAAATGTCAAAATATCAACAGGACAGGTTATCTGTGTTGACACCGGTTTAACTTTGTTCTGAATTTGTTATTTCCATCCGCGGAACCTCATCGATCAAACAGTCTCCCTATGCCCTGCCAACCTAGGTTTAGCCGCAACTAAACTCCTGTCTAGCCTAGTCTAAAATCCTAGTGTTATACCACGTCCATTATCGACACCACTCGAAAATGGTTGAATTTGATTTGAATGTGCTTGTATGTTTAATGACTGTGTGTGTGGGAATTCCAAAACTCGCTACTGGAAAGGAATGAGGAGAGGATTAGCCCGCGAATATCCTAAGAGCCAATCCAGGAACCCTATGGTGAAGGAAAAAGGAATTTAGGGTCGCTCCAAGCCCAGACTCAGACTCAGATAAATTACCTAAAAGTTCTTATCTAACGACCCAAGGATAGTTTTGGAATTTGAGGTAGGTTGATATAAAGGATAGGAACCGAGGTATATCTCGGCGCTTCAGACACTCACGAAAAACCACTGAAACTTCGCAATCACAATTCGTATAGTTCTGACGCGTAACACGGCAGACAAAAACTGTTTAGAACTCGTGAAAGACGACTGTCACAGTAGCTAGACGCTGAGACTGAATGCTCTCCCTTCCCCCGCAATCGTATTTATACACCCCACATGTCTGAAAGAAAAAATGGCGTCCTTTGCGAACACGCTCTGCCCAAGCGAAGCTTCTTATCACTAACTACACAGGGTCTAATTTCAACCATGCCATGCAGATCCGCCGTTCTACAAATTGTGTGTACGCATATTCACTATGATCAACCGTAGGTTATCACTCAAGTCATTCGGTATGGCCGATACACAAAATCTGTTGATCGCTGACCATATAAGCTTGTTGCGATTAATTAAGCCTTCCCGACCGCTAGCGCGCGAAGCAAATACCACTAGAATGCTATTCATACTAGTCGTCTCAAACTCTCCATCTCTTACCAACCAAACGCAATTGTATATTTGCAATCAACATAATAGCTTTCTCCGTATCGTTCCATAATAACCTTCCATTAATTTAGTTATTCATATTTTATTCAGCGCGCAGCCAAATCGGCTCTGATCCCTACACATCTCGCAGGAATGCGACAAAAAAACCTGACCTGTAACCTTCCTCGAACCATCCCACGCGTCGGCTCTGTTTTTTTTTGCTAACTTACCACTGAGCTACTCAAAACCCCAAACGTTATATGAACCGATTCTCGTATTCAAAACAGCGCGGCGTTGGGCTAGCCCTCTGTCACGCAAAATGAAGTATCAAATGTACTGACTCTCGTGTACCATTACAGCCCCCTCCCAGACCTTGAGACACTGTTTATCTCAGTTAAACATGGCGCAAGGATCTCTTTACCACTATGCTACCCATGCTATGTCCATATTTACTCTATATGTACGGACATCTCAAATCATGTACACAGACCGATGAATCTGTCAATTATGTATATAATATTTACACAACTCGATTGAGCTCTCTCCTGTCTTATCTTTATTTATCTATCTAACTATACAACCTCGCTTACCCGCAACTTATCCTAATTCGTATTACTATATATATACATTTTTTATTTTTATTTTCTAAACCATGCAAGATCCTTAAATCTACAAAGTAGTTACTCAAATTTACAGCTTACAGCTTAATTATATAACTTTTATACACTATCTTATTTACCTACGCCCTTATTCGTCCTCACATAATACCTGGCTATATTTATAGTATTGAAGTTACCCAATATCTCATTTGAAACCGGATCTACTAAAGTATAACAGTTCGGATATACCACTGCCAAAATAACATAAGGCCCTTTATACAACAATGAAAATTTCCGCATGATTTTATGTTCTTTTTTTGAACGCACAAAAGTCTTAAGTTTCACATAATCACCTATACGATAGACTTCTAACTTACGCCGTTTGTCTGCCTGTCGTTTACGTCGTTCACTAGAACTTTTAGAGTTTTCTATCGCTACATTCCGCACCTGTTCCGTATCTCGCACACTATGGCCTAATAACCATTCATCGCCTAATTCCTTGTCAATAGTTAACGGTTCCCGCCTACCAAACGCTAACTCATTAGGCGCAAAGCCTGTGCTTGTGTGTTTGATATAATTGTAGCAATTTTGAATGTTCGGTAACACGTCGACCCAACTACGATTACTTCCGCCGCAATAAGTTCTAATCAGTCGACCTAGCACGCGATTCACTCTTTCTACGCTATTAGAATTTGGACAATACACCGACGTATGAGTGACCCGAATCCCCAGCTGTTTGAGACCAAATTCCCAAACTTTCGATATGAACTGTGGTCCTGAGTCCGTAATTATAGTTTCGATAGATATTTCCCTATGAAATCTCTTTGTACAAGCGAGCACGCTCCTACCTGTCGCTTTTCGCATTGGATATAATTTTATTACTTTACTGTACACGTCTTGAATCACATATAGATATCCGAATTTACCTACGGGCAATGGCCCATAAAGGTCCGAGAAAACTTTCTCACCCAACCTTTCTGCCAACACCGGTGAACAAGGACCAACGGTATTGTTAGTACTTGGTTTGACCTTTTGACATATGTCACAACTTCTTATCACCGCGCTAATCACCCTACTCATATGAAGAAAATAATATCTGTCCTTCATCAGTGCTAATATTTTATATCTGCCGTAGTGACCTATTTCTTCATGTATGTGTAAAATTAGTTCCTCCTGTAGTGATTTCGGAATTACTAGCAACTGTACGTTCCGCTTCGGCACGTGAAAATACAACGTATCACCTACTAGCTTGTAATTTTCAAACTCTCTCGTTCCCGTATCTACCACACTACGTCTGATACAACCGCTAATTCGATTTAACCGCTCATCTTCGCTTTGTAATCTCGCAATGTCCCGTAAACTCGAAATAACACTTGCAGTATTCGATGTCTGAAACCAGAATATCCCCAGCTGAACATTTGTACTGTCAATCATACCTCCAGGTCCCACTATTTGCCTGCTTAGCGTGTCGGCAATTTGATTATCAGTCCCTCGCACAAATTCTATGTCGTAATCGAATTGTTCTAAAAACATAACCCACCTAGTTACGCGTGCCCCCAATAAAGTCCACGACTTAATGAACGTCAAACTTTTATGATCAGTTCTAATAATAACTTTTTCTCCCCGCAAATATATCTCAAATCGCTTTAGCGTGTATATAACTGCATACATTTCCTGTTCACTGACAGCCCATCTCGTCTGAGCTCCCTTAAATGCCTGCGAATAGAACCCTATAATTCGTTCCTGGCCCGAATCATCTAATTGATAAACATAGCCCCCAATTCCTATAGCGCTGGCGTCACATTGAACATAATATGTTTTTCCCGCCAATGGCTGACTCAAAATTATACTTTCTAAGAATTGTTTTTTTATCTCGTCAAAAGCATTTTGCACCTGCGCACTCCAGACGAACTTGACTCCAGACCGTAATAAATTGTACAAGGGCTGTGTTAACGTTCCAAAATTTTTTATAAACCTCCTAAAGTAATTTATGAACCCCAAAAACGCCCTCAATTGCCTGACAGTTCTGGGTGACGGATATAATTTAAGTGTTTCAATTTTGTCCGGGTCCATCTGCAAACCTTGTGTAGACAAAATATGCCCCAATAACTTGACCTTTTTTTGTGCGAACTCGCATTTTTTTAGTTTGCATGTGAAGCCCGCGTCTTTCAATTTACTCAGAACCGTGTCCACTTGAGACAAATGCTGTTCGAAGTCACCCTCAGTTAAAATCGCCAAATCGTCAACAAAATTTAAACAATATGACCTAACCTCTGGCCCTAAAATTAAGTCCATCGCCCTCGAAAATTAACCCACACTGGTTTTCAACCCCTGAGGTAAAACTTTGTAAACATAACTTCTGCCTTGATATGCAAAACCCGTGTATCGTTTAGATTCGTCTGATAATGGTATAGAAAAATACGCATCTTTGATATCAATAACCCCTATGTAGTTTATTCGGCGTCCCGATTGCAATATCTCACTCATTAAAGGTGTAGTTTCAACTTCCCCAACCATTCCCGTGTTTAATTGTCGTGCATCTAGCAGGATACGGACCTCCCCTGATTTCTTTAGAGCACAAGTCAATGGACTGCTGAAATCCGTAGATTGCCTGCTAATAATACCTATCTGTTCCATTTCTTTCAATCGTTTTGTTACTTTATCGCGATATGCGAACGGTATGGGATAGCTTCGTTTTACGAAAGGCGTTTCATCTCTCATTTTTATCTCATGTATATATTTATTTGTCCGACCTACCCTATCGCTAAACAACTCTGCATGTTTATTTAACACCGGCAATAACTTTGTTTTGTGTTCAACAGGTATTGATGAATTATTCACATATTCCTCTATCATATTTCTACTGGTATCTTGGTTCTGTACTTCCATTGTACAACAGCAAGAATCCTGATTAGGGCCAGTACCTAATGGTATTTCACAAATCCGCCCGGCGCTTCGTATAATTAGCCTCTTATTACCCTCACACATTAAACTGGCTCGCGTCTGTTGTATAAAATCAAACCCCAAAATTAAAACTTTAGGCACCCTTGTTAATACTAGCATTGAAGTATCAATAACGCATTCACCTATTGTTAATGGTAACGTAACTAACTTATCAACCTTTTCCTTACTGACCCCGAACGCACCTGTGATTCTCAAACTTGGAATCGGTATTTCCGTCGGTTTTCCCAATTGTCTGCATACTTCATCGTACACTCTCCGACTAATTAATTACACTGATTTCGCTGCCCGAATCAATCAAACTCCTTACAACAATATTCCCAATACGCACATCTATCTCAGGTAATGTCAATGTACTACATAATTCGCGCCCACACTCAGTCGAATCGTCGTCTCTGAATATCGTATGTAAACGTCTGTCATTTCGATCTCTACAATTCGATCTAGATTTTTCATCTAAACACACGGAATATCCATGCGCTTTATGCGCTAGTAATTGAATAAATTCATTCACACCCACGTTCGAATCCAAATTACACAATTCATACAGTCTATGCTTTTTTCCAATTTGATCGGCTCTCCACCCAAACCGTAATAAATATCTGAGCGCGAACGACCCGCGCGAGTCCACTAGTTTTTTGAATTCGAACTTATCGCATTATTTCTGTCACTTGAACTTTGCCCTACCTCTGTATCTCCTGAACTATCATTCCCCCTTTGGAACCCTATTGCCTTGAAACAAGCCTGAGGCTGCCTACCTCTACCGCGAAAATAACCGCGAGCGCGCGTCCCGAATTCGTTTCGCGCCTTCGTTCCCGCGTTATAATTATTCCTACGACTCACCGCGTTATAACGTATCGTATTTACCCGCATAGCACGATAATGCCCACGCATGTAGCTATTCCGCCTTACGTTATTCGTATTCATTGTCTCCGAACTCTGCAACGCACTTAATCCCCCATCGACATTCCGTTCTAAATGCCGAAGGAACTCGACCGCATCTCGTATAGTCATTGGTTCCTTTCTAGCAAAAAACGCTACCTGAATATCACGCGGCAACTGTCTGAAAATCGTGTTGATTTTCTCCGTATCAGTAAACGGTATCGTAAGCTCATATATGCTATTCAATTGAGAGGCAAAGAATTCTTCCATACTTTGACCTTTCTTAGAATCAAACTTCGCAGTTAGGAATCTTTGTTTAATTAATTCCTGTTCATTATCACCCCAGAATACCTCTCTGAAATCCTTTTCAAAATCTGAATAGGTTCGCCATGAGTCTCTGTATATGCTCATTCGAACTTTTGCAATTCCTACCAAACTATCCGTTGCCCATATCAAAGCCCTAGAACTATCTCCCAAGACTTTAATATAAGCCTTTAAATCTCTTAAGAAAATCATCGGATTTTCCGAACTCCGCCCATCGAATGTCGGCAACTTCTGTGTCATTTTCACTATGCATGATTGACGTTTTTCTACCGATTGTTCAAACGTCTCTAGTTCCTGTCTTTCAGTCTGTCTGTCCGAAGTCCTACTAGCATTGCTCGCACTAGAACCCCTTTCCAAACTGTCTAATCTATTCACTATTTCAGATAACAATTGCGTCACCTGTCCTGACGCCATTTCACTTGTTTGCGAAAGTGAAACACGCCTAGCGTTTTTTCTAAGCCGGCCGGCCATTATTCCTGAACACTAAACCGCCGTAGCTCGTCCGAAGGATCGTGAACAATGCCCCTTTTTTTTGCTTATTTCTTACTTACAAAACTGAACTGTTTAAAATCGTTTCTACGTTGTGTTATTTTTAAAAGTAACGCGTTGATTCTTTTAGAATATCTAGGTATCAGACTATCTAGGATATCCTTCGGTCTCGGCACCAGAAATCTGTAACGGCATAACGGCTAAGGTCAAGCCACCGCTAACAGTAGCTATGATCGTCTATTCTATCTACCCCAAAATGAGATGTCCCGATTCAGCTGTAAGATTTGTAAGTTAAGAATGATAAGTCTGAATTTCTCGTTCGTTGAGAAGTTCGTTAGGCGTACAATAGTCGAACGAAGTTTGGTTCAGGAAGTTACAGTTTCCAGTTAGACAGAGGAAGCATATATGTCCGCGAGCCGGTAATTCGCATCAGTCAGCGGTGTATTGCGCCAGATCGATCGTTGTTATATTTTATGTGTGATGGTACATTTGGTTTTTGTATATATGGGCGCTTGGAACTTCTTTTAGTGGTCGACCACAATTTATAATATTTGTTTGTGATTTCGTATAGATATCCGTCGTAGTTTTACGACGTGAGTACTCAATGATATTTCATGTGCTCGCTAGTAGCGGCTTGTGGTGGTTCCAATTATATAATTAGTTCACGGCAATAACAATCCGAAAAGACCGGTTTACACAATTGCGATTTGATTTTCCGAAATGGGTTCTAAACTAGCGGTTACCTCAAAAGGTCCGTAACGTTTTGAAACCTTCAACTCTGCGCAATTTGAGCTGGATGTTATCGAAACTTAGTCATTAGCGCTTTAGGAGATCTAACCCACACCATAGCGAAATGCATACTTCGGTAAATTCCGAACTATGAATTCCACTAGCCACGGCACGTCCTCGACTGAGCCTAATCATATATATTGACTCAGCCTACACATTAGACCTCCAGCGAAATTTACATTTAATTTAAAGATGCAACTTGAATCCAACCTGACCCAAGGCAAAGCAAAACCACCTACCCGGTCCTAAACAATGAACTTTAGACTGTAAATTGATCTCTTCGCGCGTCCCCGACAACACTCAAATGTCAAAATATCAACAGGATAGGTTATCTGTGTTGACACCGGTTTAACTTTGTTCTGAATTTGTTATTTCCATCCGCGGAACCTCATCGATCAAACAGTCTCCCTATGCCCTGCCAACCTAGGTTTAGCCGCAACTAAACTCCTGTCTAGCCTAGTCTAAAATCCTAGTGTTATACCACGACCATTATCGACACCACTCTAAAATGGTTTAGTTTGATTTGAATGTGCTTGTATGTTTAATGACTGTGTGTGTGGGAATTTAAAAACTCGCTACTCGAAAGGAATGAGGAGAGGATTAGCCCGCGAATATCCTAAGAGCCAATCCAGGAACCCTATGGTGAAGGAAAAAGGAATTTAGGGTCGCTCCAAGCGCAGACTCAGACTCAGATAAATTACCTAAAAGTTCTTATCTAACGACCCAAGGATAGTTTTGGAATTTGAGGTAGGTTGATATAAAGGATAGGAACCGAGGTATATCTCGGCGCTTCAGACACTCACGAAAAACCACTGAAACTTCGCAATCACAATTCGTATAGTTCTGACGCGTAACACGGCAGACAAAAACTGTTTAGAACTCGTGAAAGACGACTGTCACAGTAGCTAGACGCTGAGACTGAATGCTCTCCCTTCCCCCGCAATCGTATTTATACACCCCACATGTCTGAAAGAAAAAATGGCGTCCTTTGCGAACACGCTCTGCCCAAGCGAAGCTTCTTATCACTAACTACACAGGGTCTAATTTCAACCATGCCATGCAGATCCGCCGTTCTACAAATTGTGTGTACGCATATTCACTATGATCAACCGTAGGTTATCACTCAAGTCATTCGGTATGGCCGATACACAAAATCTGTTGATCGCTGACCATATAAGCTTGTTGCGATTAATTAAGCCTTCCCGACCGCTAGCGCGCGAAGCAAAGACCACTAGAATGCTATTCATACTAGTCGTCTCAAACTCTCCATCTCATACCAACCAAACGCAATTGTATATTTGCAATCAACATAATAGCTTTCTCCGTATCGTTCCATAATAACCTTCCATTAATTTAGTTATTCATATTTTATTCAGCGCGCAGCCAAATCGGCTCTGATCCCTACACATCTCGCAGGAATGCGACAAAAAAACCTGACCTGTAACCTTCCTCGAACCATCCCACGCGTCGGCTCTGTTTTTTTTTTGCTAACTTACCACTGAGCTACTCAAAACCCCAAACGTTATATGAACCGATTCTCGTATTCAAAACAGCGCGATGTTGGGCTAGCCCTCTGTCACGCAAAATTAAGTATCAAATGTACTGACTCTCGTGTACCATTACAATAGTCAAACAGAAATTTACAGATTTCGGATCTTTTCCCTAAGTTGTGCTAAAGACCGTGTCAAATTTCATCATTCTAAGAGGAAGCACCCTATAGGTTTTGATTCCGTTGTGAATATTAAGAATTTCATCAAAATTTTGACATATATGGCGGTATTTTTTGAGTGCATTAACCTATAAATTTGCTTTTTTTACTGCTTTAACTGAGCACAGACTTGAGTAACCGATATAAATTTCAACTCGATATCTTTACACGTACTTTATAAATAGTGTCTTGAAAGACGGACAGACAGATGGACAACAAATTGAACCTATAATGATTCCGTTTCCTTTTAAAGAACGTACGGAAAGTACGTTCCTTAAAGGAAAGTACGGAACCCTAAAATGGCCATTAAAAGTGACATGGACAGTACCTTGAGTTGGATTAAACTTTAGCTGCTTCCCAGGGTCTAATCCCCGACGGCCACGCAGTCGACCACGAGATCGTCAACGACACCTCCCCATACGACATGAGCCGCTCCGAGTTCTGGTCCTCATTCTCCAGTTCTGAAGAGGCGTTGCTGGAGTGTGAGGGTCTCATCCTGAACCTTCCATTGACGCTGCATTCGAAGTGCGAGGCGGGTGCGTCTGAGCAGACCAGGCTTGATGCGGCCATGAGAAACGCTTTGACTTATAGGTTGGTTGGTTAACGGTATTACCATTTGTGACCATGATTCCAGAAAGCCGTTGATGAGTTAGCACTAGTCATCATTCCCCAAAAGCAAATTGAATGCTTGTTCAGCAAATACAATGTCAATGCAATGAAATTGAAGAAAACATATGTCAAAATGCTATCCTGTATATGTCTGTAGTATATAGGTATAGGCTTCGAAAACTACCTAGGTACTCTATCACTAGATAAATCATTTATTCAAAAGGTAGGTAAAAAAGGTACTCGTACATAAATGGATATGCAAACGATAATAGAAAACATAGCTAGGAATTTTCATTCAGTGTTTCAACAGTGAAATAGAAATAAAAATGGAAAATGGATGCACAAAAGCGAGCAATTGTGTGCCTCTGCCAGCCGTAAGGGAATAATTGGAAATGTCGCTGTTTATTTTATGTTACTCGCCACATTCTTCTGCAGAGTCCCAGCTAACGGCTACTACTTCTTCGTGTTCAATTCCGAGAACGAAGTCCAACCAAACTTCATAAGCGTGACCTTCGAGCTTCAGAAGACGAGATACGACGTGGCACGGACTGCGTTGAGGGAGTGCCACAACTCGACAGAGAGATGTGACCTGTCGCTCGATATATTCAGCACTCAGAAGGTAACTTGCTATTTATGTATCTCCGAGCTTCAGAAGACGATATTTAACGAGGCGTGGACTGCGTTGAGACTGCCACAACCGGACTGAGAGATTTGGCCTGTTGCTTGACATGTATGATGTAACTTCGAGCTTCAGAAGACCAGATATGACGTGGTGCGGACTGCGTTGACGGAGTGCGACAACTCGACTGAGATGTGACCTGTCGCTCGGCATATTCAGCACTCTGAATGTAATAACTTGCTATTACGTACAGTCAGCATCAGATATATGTAAGCAAGCAAGCTACTCAAATATATCTAAACAATATACCACAAGAAATATCTACACAGCGAAAATGGCAACATGCATGAAAACACGGAGGATGATGGATGACATAATGTTGACACTTCTGGTTGTATATGATGTGTAGATCTATTGGAGTATCGTGCGTGCTCGATCACATATATCTGATGCTGGATGTAAACAGTCGCCAACTCTGTAAACCGGCCTCGTCATTACTGACTTTCGAGGTTACATGCAGGGATGTGTTCAAATAATGGCACCTAATCTCAAAGGCTTATTGCAAATGGCGCTGGTGTAGTTGGACTCTCGTCTATCTCTCAAAGTTGTTGAATTCTATTTACTTCTTTCTAAAATATATGGCGTGCTAACCTCATTTGAGGTCCATTTTGTCAGTGTCAGGTGTTTTTGAAAGATCACGTGACGAGTTTGGACCTAACCTCAGATTAATGAAACTCTTTGCCTCCAACTACGCCAGCACCACCAAGCGGGAGCAAAGGCGGGCATACCTCCATTATAAAGCCCGTATTGCAAATATTCAACTATCAAATGTAATGTAAGTAATCATCTAAGACCCGGGAACACAGACCAGAAAAGAACATGTAAACCGATTGCAATCAAACTTTCCGCATCTCTTGTTACAGGTCGTGCTCGAGCTGCCCCTACGAAACAACGATTCGCTGTGGAACGAGCAATTCGTCGTGGTTTCCGAATGCGAACCCAGGACCTCCATCTACCTGGCTTGTGCCATCGCTGTGCCACTACTCATCATGATATTCGCGTTTCAGTGACAGATTCTGTCTGACGAGACGTGTCATTACGAAAAAAAATAAAGGCTTTAGTCACTACGCGGCGCCACTGGAGACTGCGGTCTGGGTAGCTGTTAAGCTATATTTACATGCTTGTAAAAGGTTTGCCAAACTCTATTAAGCAAACACTTATTAACGGTACATTTATGTTGGTTTTTTCTCCTCTTGTGGAATACCTGTGGTTTGGCAAATATGTGCAAGCATGTAAATCAACGCTTCAAATTCATAGTGGTTGGTGTTCTGAGGATGTAGGTGAGAAGAAGGAAAAAAACTCGAAAAATGAATTGAAATGCAAGTCGAAGAATTGGAAGTGAAAAGAAGATGGGGCAAATAAAGTGGCAAAAATCGGAATAGGGTAAAGTATAAAATAAATGAAAATGAAGATTTCGTTTCTATTTTAACAGCAGAAATTGAAGAAAATATCTAACCACAATAGAATGTAGTTACCGTAGAAGAGAAACACGTAATTATGGCCTAAAAATTCGAAATTTTAAGTTTGGTACCTTTTACTAGGTTCAACGTTTCACTTTTTAGGGTTCCGTACCCGAAGGGTGCCCAACGGGATCCTATAACTAAGCCTCCACTGTCCGTCTGTCCGTCCTTCTGCTACCGGGTTCTACCTGATCAACCGAAATAGGTAGAGAGCTGAAATTTTCTTAGAGAGCCGCTATAACAACAAATAATAAAACAAACTGTTTTTTAAGAATTAGAAGTAGTACCCATACAAGAGATTATTTGTATGGCCATTTTCTTAGCCACCGATAAACAAATAAAACTCTCCCGATATTATCGGAGAATATCTTTAATTGCGGATATTGAGTTTTGTGCTTAGATATTTGTTTTTATAAGATTAATAATTACTCATTCGAAATATAATAAATATAAAAACAACTAGCCGCAAATAACCGTTTTCTATCAAATGACGTCACGAGGGGTATTATTAAAAAAAATATTAAAAAAAGTATTTAAATATCTATTAAGTACTAGAGATAATCGACTTCACTTGTGTCAGGTTACCAAAAACTTACAACAACTTATTCTCAGATATTGACCCAATTTGTTTTTAATACTGGCCGCACTACGGTTTTTCATCATCACGAATCAGTCAATTTCACTACTAAAAACCCTTCTATTCCGAAGTTGTTATTATTTTTTTGCAGTTGGTACCCAGATAGAGCATTTTAATATTAAAGTGGCTGTAAAAAATTGGGAGCGATATCTGTGGGAGGGATGATATTTTTTTATTTTTTTTTTGTCGGTGAATTTTTATGATCTTCAACTCAGATCGTTATGTGCACTTTATGAAGATTCACTATACCTATATAACAAGGTTGCGTTCGGCGCTCGAGATCACAAACTTGTATTATTCCTCGGGCCAACGTCCTAAACAAGTCAGCAAAAAATGTAAACTACTAGATACCTGGGTAGTAACCCTGCCTACGAAGCCGACGGTGATGGGTTCGAATCCCGGTAAGGGCAAATATTTGTGTGATGGACGAGCATGAATATTAATTTGAGTCTTGGATGTTTTCTACGTATGTAACATAAGTATTTATCTCCATTTTTTTTAAGGTTTTTTAAGTATTAAAAGTAGTACCCATACAAGTGATTATTTGTATGGCCATTTTCTTAGCCATTTTGTTTTATTTGTTTATCGGTGAACCTGGACTCTCCCGATATTATCGGAAAATATCTTTAATTGCGGCTATTGAGTTTTGTGCTCAGTTATTTGTCATTATAAGATTAATAATGACTCATTCGAATTATAATAAATATAAAAAACAACTAGCCGCAAATAACCGTTTTCTATCAATTGACGTCACGAGGGGTGTTATTAAAAACATAATTTAAAAAGTATTTACATATCTATTAAGTACTTGAGATACTCGAGAGACACTTGTGTCAGATTACCAAAGACCTACAACAACTTCTTCTCAGATATTGACCCGTTTTGATTGAGTAAAATTATGTCTAAGCGGAAGGTGACGCATACATTTGTAGGAGGTGGAGTGGGCGAATAACACTCTAGTAACAATAATCTGTAATATGGCCAAGTGATCCTAGCTTAACACCTCTGCCATTGTACACGTACCTTGTTTATGTTTAACAAACCAATATATGTATTTCTTTAGCATCTTCCATTTACTACGCAGGTAAATTAGGACCATAGTTGTCCCGCAGGACCATTGCGTGTTTTTACGGCACCTGACTTAACCACTCATGCGTGGATCAGACTTTAAATGTCCGATTATTTTTCATAGGTTTTGAACTTTATTACCAAGCAATAAGGTTCAAGATCGCAGGCCGTTTTTTGGTTTATCCACGCATGAGTGGTTAATTGGACAGTTACCTTTTCCGCCAGTGGCGCCACCATTATGGTAGGCCATCATCATACGTTGAGATTAGTATTATGTTAAAGGCTTGTTTAAACGATCACCAAAAACGCACCTATTTTACTACCAATAAATTCGATACGTCCGCCAGAATTAGTAACTGACCACCAAGTCGTGTTGGGATAAATGATCACCAAACTTCTTTTTTTGTTTTGTGTACTTAAGTTTATGTTTTAAGTAACTATTTTTGTTGTTCTTACATGTTCAACCAAACACGAAGGATAAAGGGCGCTTCGCTTCGCTCACCCCCTTTACCCTTCACCTAAGCTACCGCAGTATTTTGCCCTGATATGTTCTGCAACTTTTGGTGATCATTTACCCATTTGTCATTTGGCATGTATCAATGGATCAATTCCGCACCGACACAGCAGCAGAATACTTTAAAGTTATCGGTCGATTACAGTTGCTTGATTGTACAATCTACCTTACCTAGGCACCTACAGTCAGTATCAGATAAATATGAGCGTGCAAGCTACTTAAATAGATTTAAACTTCATAAGTGACCAGAAATATATAGAGTCTCAAAATGATGTCAACATCTAGAGCCCGTAAAGTTCACCCTTGCGTCAAATCCGGTAGTTCTGATTTTTTGGCCTCGTTTGTGATTGCTCCTATGCTCCTATTAATCCAAGTTTGTGACCTCGGGCGGGTATCCCTTAGCTTTGCATAATTTTGTGTTTCCTAATTTTTATTCGCGTAACTTGTTTGCCATAACTTTAATGGCAATTATCATAACAATACTGGTATAACTATAGGGAATAAATTCGGCTGATTGTTAACTTTACGACCTTCGCCCTTTTTACAACTTTGTATTATCTACTTTTCTGTTGCTTCCTAGTTTGTGTCTTCAACCTCAGTAAGTACTTAGATAAATATCCATAAATGCAGTTGGTAAGTTCCAGAACTACATTGCGACAGATGGTATGGCCCACAGAGTACACGTATGGCCTATGTTTTGGTTGGCATAAAATGCTTATAAGTAAGTAGTATATTTTCTAGTGAACTGCTTTTGAGTCGTCTAATACTTAGATTATATTATTTGACGACCCAAATGGCCGAGTCGGCAGTGACCCTGCCTACGAAGCCAAAACTCAGAGAAAAATCGGCTAACAAAGCGACAATAAAAGCTTTGTTAGAATTTTATTGTTACCGCACGTAAGTGCATCGTCGCTGCAGCTATAGGCCCATAGTTGCTGTGGCAACTTTTTTATTGTTGAAATTATTTTGTTATTTAGCTAAAGACACGTAGATACAGTAACTATGTTAAAAATGTTTAAACGGGACGGCACGTTGACAACTTATCAACGTTATGAAGGGATATTGTAGCAAAGTTTAATCTATCAAAATAGGCGTTGTTACTATGGCTAAATGGTGCTGTTGACACGGCAACGTTATGAAGTGATGTTACAGCAAAGTTTAATCTATCAAAATAACAGTTGTTACTACGGCTAAATGATGGTGTTGATACGGCAAAGTTATATACTAACAAAATACGAAGTAGATGTTTTGAAAAAGTATTCTTAGATAAAATTACAAAGTGACGTCTTATACTTGTTCTCGCAAGCGCAAACTGTTTCTCCTATTCTGCCAGTTTCAACGTGGATGTCGTGCAGAGAATTAGTGTTTGTGCTCAAGAGTGATATGAAATATGGCATTGGAGACTTTTTTAACAGAAAATAAACAGTGCCCCAATACAATTAAGAGGTCCATGTCGTTGACCCGTTGTCCTTGTCGTTCACCGTCTTGAATCCAGAAACCCACCAAACAAAATCGCGATAAATCTGCTGCAAGAAGACTCCAACCTCATGCAACAATGGTCGCAACAATGGAACTCAACAATGGCCGGCAAATTGGGCTCAGATCTTGTTCCAGGCTACAAAATAAAGGGGTCCCAGCTGCCGAGGCGCGACTGGTGTAACTTCAACAGACTAAGCACGGGACTACGCATGGACGCTGTGCCCAATATAAACATCGCTGCGGCTGGATAGACTCCCCAGCCTGTACCTGCGGAATTGAAGTACAAGACATCCAACATATTATCTCTGAATGCCCAGAAACGCGATATACCGGGGGACCTCCCGAGGACCTGATCAAGCTTACTGACGAAGCCACCGAGTGGCTTAAATCCCTTAATATAAACTTGTAATTTGGTATGAACTGTTTACTAATGCCATAGGAATAAATAAGTAAAGTAGAGATTATTACATACTTTTGATATAAATATTTTCTTATTTTCTTTTCTCGTATCGTATCTTGTGCTACCCAAGCAATGTACTACATTGTAGATTTCAATCCCTTCACTTTGTAAATGTTACACTGAAAAAAATCTGTATTCCTCGAAGCTTCTGCCTATATATTGTTACGGTTATACGTACCTTGACCGGAGTGCTCTGTGTATGCACCATACAGATGTATGGTGTACATTAAACATAGTTCAGGGTACGCATACTCCTGGAATAATAGTCAGAAACTTCGGAGAGTATATAATATTTTTTCATGGTGTACCATTAACAAAGTGCAGGGATAAAATCAGCCATGTTACTTTGCTAGAGCAGCAAAATATATACGAGAAAAGTAACTTTGTCGGAGAAGCAACGGTGAATTGATAAAAGCACAAAGGAAGATAGCTAATTCAACAAAACAAAGTTAGATCCACGGACAGTAAACCTTTGTCTTTTTAGCAAAACCCCTTGTCATCGGGACAATATACCTTTGATATGGTAGCTAAAGTCATTTGTCATGGGAACAAAAGGACAAGAAATGACACGAACAATTTTAGCATTGAAATTTCAACAATGTTTTATTGCTATTACATCAAAATTGATAAATTTACTTAGTAACAATAAAAACGTTGCCCTCATAACTATGCACCTTTGACGGCTGTCCAGCATCAAAGTTTTTTTGTTGCAATGGCAATATTTTTTTGAGAGTGAAGGGTCCCGGGTTCGAGTCCCGGTGGGGGCAAATATTCGTATGATGAGAACGGATGTTTGTACCCTAGTCATGGTTATTTATCTATATAAGTATGTGTATCGTTGTCTAGTACCCAAGATACAGGGAATCCTAGTTTGGGGCTAGATCAATGTGTGTAAATGGTGTCCAAGGTATTATTATAGAAGGCAAATATTTGTGTGTTGAGCATGAATATTTGTTTCTTAGTTTTGGATGATTTTACAATAAGTATTTATCTCTATTAAATATATTGTCGTACACAAGCCCTGTTGAGCTTACTATGGGCCTAGTTCGATTTGTGTAAGATTGTCCTCTAATATTATTATTTGACGCAAGGCAAGGCATGGCAGTAATTTTAACTTTACTGGGCCGTTATGTTAGAGAATATAGTCATATTTTTGCCACTTTAGCTGTATAGATATTTCTGGTTGTAAAAGATGTGTAAGTAAGTATACCTATTTGAGAAGCCTGCGCACTTATATACATAATAAGATATTTATACACCTAATCTAATCTAATACCTAATCTAAAACTAAAACCAGATTCGCTGGTGGCTGGCAGTGAGGGAATGTACGAGTAAAAAACCGGTCAAGTGCGAGTCGGACGTCGGACCCGCACACGAAGGGTTCCATACACACGCACACGGAAAAACGTAAAACGACAGTCTTTTGTACGAGTATATATTTTAAAATTTTAATGATAATAGTAGTTTATGTGACTGCTACATAATTGAGGGCATTAAAACCCGAGAATATCACTCGAGAGTTTTAATGCCTAATTATGTACAGCTATATACACTAGTCTATCTACACATAAATCATAAGCTCTCTTTGATGTGTTCAGGAACCGCATGTTCGACCGGAATTGTGGTATTGAGCATTGCTCTGCAGTTGTTTAGCTTGTTCAGCAGTACCAACTTCACAGACAAACTAGGGGCGGCACGCAGGTGGGCGTCAGCGTTCGAATTTGAATGTCATAATTTGACAAATTTTGGTACATTATGGTCATAATGTACAAAAAATCAGATAAGAAATGAGTTTTTACCAAGAAGTTTATCATTATGCTGGTCGTAACGTGTGGTTTTTGGACGCAGTAAAGAGGGTTTATGATACGTGTGTAGATAAAATATTAAATACCCTACTAGGTAGGTAGGTTCAAGACCGGACATCGAAACATTGTAGTATGCAAGTATTAAACAAAATAGGTAGTATGCAAGTAATAAACTATGTACTCAGGTTTACGAAACTCTTTGCTCATTGAAACCCGAAGTGATAGAAATTAAGTAGCATATTTACAGAAATAAAAACAAATATAAAAAACTTAATATATCTATTTTATTATAATTCGAATGAGCAATTACTAATATTATATTGACTAATAACTGAGCAAAACACTCAATACTTGCAATTAAAGATCTTTTCCGATAACATCGGGAGAGTCCAATTTTCACCTTTAAACAAAATGGCTAAGAAAATTGCCATACCAATAATTTATTGTATGGGTACTTCTTTTAATTTTTCAAAACCGGTAGGTATGTTTCATTATTTGTTGTTAAAGCGGCAATAGAAATATTGAAAAATTTCAGCTCTACCGATTTCGGTTGATCCGATAGAGCCCGGTGACGGACGGAAGGACAGACAGACGGACAGCGGAGGCTTAGTAATAGGGTCCCGTTTGGCAGCCTTCGGGTACGGAACCCTGAAGACAACCCACTTCATTTGCCATATATTGACTTTACGTAACTATAAATTATGCAGGGATCAAATAAAAGAGATTGTTCGTTATAAAAATAATATTTATTTTGTCTTTATTTCGATGATATTTTAATATAGCACAAAAATGATGTAACTTTTATCAGAGAAAATTTCAATAATCAAAATTCTTCAATTATGGATGATTACTTACATCAAGTTTAAGGCAAAATTAAATAAATAAAACTATTCGTAAAATTCTAAAAAATACCTTATTTACAGGGTTTCATAATATCACAGTCTTAAAACAAAATCAAACAAGTAAATATATTTCACCACCCTCATTCACTGTTTATTTGAGATCTTTTGATACATATTTTTTTGTATTTATTAGACAACAGGTTTAAATAAGAAACAGTCATAAAGCGAAAAGTTAAACAATTTATTTATAGATTTATTAATTAATTTTAAAAGTAACTTAATATGGTGTAGTTTGTTGATGTACATATCAGTATTTCTAAGTAAGTATGCATTTATGTTACTAAAAATCTAGTCTAATAAATATTTTTATATACCATACCCTGCGTCAAATATACAACTTTGTGCATCCAAATATTTGTTTAATTTCTATTCTTTTTGTATTAAAATATCACCCCATATCGTATCGGAAAAGTGGGACTGTCTATGCCAATATCGAAAAGTCCATTGCACCAAAAATATATTATAAATAACAACAAAAGGTTGTATTTATAAACAATGGTTTACTGGAAGAAATCTCTTTTAACAAGTAATTAAGTCTATGGTAAAGTAACAAAATTTATAATTGTAATCAATATAGTTAATGGTGGGTTTTCTTTCAGATTTGCAGTGAAAATATTAGCTTCCTATTAAATATAGACGCAGAGGATGTTATCATAATTTTGACACATATGCTGTGTAGATATTTCTGCTTGTTTATGATGTGTAGATCAGATCTATTTGAGTGTTATGCTTGCTCATTTATATCTGACGCTCACTGTATATCTGTCGCAGTTAGTTGGTTAAATCAGACACTTAACTAACTCTCTGGACCGTTAATTAAATGCCGACGTTTAACCAAGTCACTAAAATGCCGTCAGACAAGTGAGTGAACGAAACGTTTAACGAGTTGTCTAAACGTTTCTAGGCAACAAGATTAGAGCCTAACCACAAAAAATAAACAACTGTTCAACACTTGTTTAAAATCAAAAAGTGTATGGGATTTGACATTTGTTTTGAGGTTAAACGCTGTTTAATATACTTTGTGGTAACACGGATACATTTTTTTTTGAGTGTGTGTACTTAAGTTTATGTTTTACGTATTTTTTGTTGTTACATGTTCATACTAACACGAAGGATAAAGGGGGCTTCGCTTCGCTTACCCCCTTTACCCTTCACCTAAGCTACCGAAATGTTTTGCTCTGATATAAGCTGTGGAAATCGGCTGTTGTCGTGACGCCATCTTGTTTTCCAACACGCTGGATTTCGGTAAGACAGATTGTTAAACGTTTTCGACGATGCTTTATTTAAATCAAAATGATAGTGACTTGGTTAAACGTCGGCATTTAATTAACGGTCTAGAGAGTTAGTTAAGTGTCTGATTCAACCAACCAACTGCGACATATCGATAACATTTATTCCCCGACTATGGAACTTGTCTTTTGCCACTTTGAGGCCTTTGTGGTTCTTTCATTCCAAATAGGTTAATGCTACTATATATTGCTAATAATTCCCATTCACTAAATATTGAATAATTGACGCAGGCTTAGGTAACACAGTAACTGCCTTAGGTAAGATTAATTAAATGGTCCATTAAGGACGACTTAATGAACGATTTACAATGGAAATCTCCACTTATCATATTTAATGAACCATTAAGCGATTCTGGATATGGCAGTAAGAGATGGAAACTAATTGTTCAGGTAATTCGAACCTAAAGCCAGATTAAAAAAAAAACATAATTATTATTATAAACCTTATGTAAACTAGAATACTCGTAGTATAGTCGAGATATTAAAAAACATGAGTTCAACGGAGTTTAAACAAACATTAAAAGTCAATGTGTGTGACATCAATCTAAAATCGTAATTTAATTGTACAGCATTTCCTAAAACTAAACAGATACTTCTGTATGAACTTCAAGGGCGACTAGCTAGAAGGCGGAATAAGATTTAACTCGAGTAAACTTTGACAACTACATACTTTATATAGAGTTCTCAAAGTTCCCTCGAGTAAAGTCTTATTCCGCCTTCTAGCTATTTGCCCTAAATAGTGGAAACTAGTGGAACAGAATAAGATAGATAGGGACAGACACCATTAGATATATGTGACCACGCAGCTACTCAACTAGAAACGTCTACAGATGGTGTAAAAATGATTTAAACATGTAAACACAGATATGACATAATTTAGACACTGGCTGTGTAGATATTTCTGGCTGTTTGTGATGTTTAGATCTCATATATCTGATTCTGACTGTACCTAATGTACCACATTTCATACAGACCAAGTAAGAAATAATTATCCATTCAAACATGGTACATCAGTAGGTAGTCAACAAAAAAAATACTGAAACATTCTTAGTTTATTTATAAATAAACTATAAATAGTTTCACAAATTCACCGCCCAGTAGAACTTAAAAAGTTAAATAATTAAATGAAATAAGAGTGCAAGACGACTCTATACACGTATTTTCCATTTTATTGTATCTGTATCTTCTGTTTTTGTTTAGTAAAATAAAGTAAAGTAAAGTACAAGCTATTCTAAATTAAAAAAACACGTCTATATCTTGACACTCGAACATTTTACTTATTATAACGAGTCAAAAACTAGGACAAAACAGTAACTATTAAGTCAAGAAAAGTGTGAACTAAGCAAAAAACAAAACTTAGGATTAAGACCCACTACTTCGAACGTGGGCCAACACAATTCTCAAAATATCTTTTCAGATAAATGCTCCTAAACTTGTATTCATACAAATCTTTATCACTACTTACTCCTTCCTATTGTCGGACAAGATATTCTGTCTCGCTTAATACACTTGAGACATAAATTCGAAACTTAAAACACAATTGAGGGCCAAAAGATAGAAACCGACAAAGCATTAATCCGACTCAATTGTGACCTCCATAAATATTTTGTATAGCACGTCATCGTAGACCCAAGAAAGTGCTAACTAGCTTCATATCTTTCGACCATAAAAACTGACAATTCCTTTGAGATTTGGATAGTTATATTGTAAACAAAATAGTGTCATTGGCTTGTACAAAACTATATTATGAACATCAGTCTGTACTGGCCAATGGAATTTCGCAGCTTACAAAATAATTATAAGATTAATAATTTGAGTTCAGTACAAGTTTACATTGAAAACTTTTCTACAAGTCTTTGTGTATTTGGAAATTTCAAAACACAAATACGACGGGAAGCCAAAGCTGATATGTTCTATTTGAAGTTGTGGAGAAATATTCAAATAGTTCTAATACATCAATATAAATCCTTTATTGGAAGTTACAATGATAAACAAACAAAGTTATTGAAGTTAATATTAAAACTCTCTACTGACGACAAATTAAACGTGCTTAGAATAAAAACAATATGATTAAAGAATACACAAAATAGTAAAGATTTCTTCTATTCATAAAATACCTCACAAAGTTTTCTGGTTTTACCAATTAATAAATCACAAAAGGTTACCATCCACATATTAGCAGTACACCAATTTACATCATGTCTACAAAAAATGTTAAACTAAGAGATTAACAAATTTGCCACTTTATTAATAAACAGACACAGGTTTTTTATTTAAACTATTACCTAGTTATTACACTATGGGCGTTTCAAGAAGTCCCGGTTAAGAAGTCCCCTATTGAACATACAAATCATACATGCTCTATGCAAAATGACAGATCTGTCACAGAGCTAACGACACGTATTGAAACAGGCTATAAGCGTAAATATATTTTTTCTAGATTTTGGGCTAAATCATTGCCTGTTATCAATATTACAGTATTATGTTATGTTAGGGTACAAATGCTTTTATCAGAAATATCAGTACATCAACTACCTGTTCGTATCAGAGGCTGGACTATCATTGAAGCGTAAATACAACAACCTGTTTACAGCTCGACGCTGAAGGTGTTAAGCCTGCAAAATTCGTGTCCTACCCTTTTTGCAACATGAACAAAATCTCTGTTCCTGTCCACTCACCCTGCGGAAGGCGTTGAGCCAATCATCTCTTATGTTAAAATATTTACTAAAGCAACCAATTACGTTCTGTTTTAACTTCATGGGTTCACCTCTCTCCGCTCCGCTTCGCTCAACTCCAGGCTTGTATTAAAAAGCTGTGACCTAACACAACCTAACTTTAGTATTCGGACAGAAAGTAACCTCTGTCTATGTTGATGTTGCGCATGAGTGGACGCAAGAGTGTCTACTGTTCAGCATCTAACAGCGTTGAGCCATACACAGGTTTCGGATTTAAGCATCCAGGAACGGGGTTTAATTCGGTGGAATACAAAGCGCACATAAGTTCTAATAGCGGCATTCGGACCACATGACTACAAGTGTACAATGTGGTATGTTCAGTCAGCACCAGATATATGTGAGCACGTAAGATACTCAACACGTCATAAACAACCAGAAATATCTATAGTCAAGGTGTCGAATTATGATTGCGTCAACATGGATCATTTTGTGTAGATATTTCTGGTTGTTTAGGATATGTACATCGGCTTGAGTAGCTTATTTGGTCATATATATCTGATTCTTAGCACTACCAGGATATAATATAATGTATTGTAATCTAAAGATGTCAATTTGTTAGTACTTGCTGTTTCATACTTATATGTAAGCTAAGTGACAATGCAAAATATATAATAGCTCATATCGAGATACGATAAAGTATGTGTTTACCTTTTAAATACAAACCTTATGGAAATCAAAGCTCAAATTGTCTTAATCGTACTTTTTCTCAGAATGTCGTACGCATGTAAAAGAAACAAATTACTAATTTAACAAGTATCATACCGAAGGACTTTCTCAACTTTCCCGAACTAACATGGCCGTGGAACGAAACAATATACTACTTTTCACTCCTATGCTCGGAAATGTGGCTAAAGATGGTCTGCAGTCTGGGGCCCCAAAACAGTGAATAATTGAACAGGACAAACATTATTGACTTGTTTGTTATGGTTCTGTCACATGTCAACAGATGGCACTTCACTCAAAGAACGAAACTCTTCGTGCCATGTCGGTAAAAGCGTGCATGGCTTATGCTGTCAAGCCCTCGGTTTGGCCCTCAAACCATCATCTTTTGCTCACTTTCCAGCCTCTACAACAATGTATATTCTCAGTCCGTACGTTTCTTTTAATTTTCGTCCAAGTTAAATCGAGGTCATAGTTACTTTTCTAACAATGTAATGGACAGCCGCTAAATACAGTCTAAACACAACTTAAGTATAATACGGTCAAGTTATAAGTAACTTGACCGTGACTAAGGTCAAGCACAGCAAGGTTATTACTTGTCAGCCAGTTTTAACATAGCCGTGTTGAATTTAAGTTGTGTTTCAACTGCATTGGCCGGCTGTCAAGTCTGGTGCATGTCTCTAAAATATGCGTAAGTTGGAGATCCAATGTAATGGCATTGTAATCAACCTCAAAATATCTTGCTGTTGAACAGATTACATACAATTCCTATAAAAAAAAACATAATATGCATTGATGATATTGGTCGACATCTAGACCAGCCTATTAGTATATAAAATTTGGTGTTATACATATGCAATCATAATTTTCACCGTATTCTATCATGTGTTTTCATCCTTCTATCCTGTGGGGCCAGAGGCATGTGTCTACATACTGACTCTGGTATTATGTAAATGTTCAGGCCAATAATTATTAAAGCAAATATTTTTTTCTTTTAAAACAGTCTTAAACACTGAGAAATTCGCACAGAAATCGTGCATTAAAAACACAACATGGTATATTGGTGTCCTTGGTATATAAGTCTTATTAGTCGCCAGGTCTTTAACGTAAGGTATTTTTATATGCTATTTAGAAGATGAATTTGTATATTTTAGCGCACAGAGACGGTCAGACGGCTTGCAGCGACCATTTTATTGTTGAATTTCTTCCTGAAAGTTTCTGCTGCTGAAGAGGTCTTGAAAGTGATCTTGGCGCTTCTCTGTTCCTTGTCCAAATTAATGCTCTGCAACATTTAACATCCATGTCGTTGTAATTTTTCGTCAAAATCTACTTATTCTTTATCTTACAACTACATTAACATTATTTGGACATAAAATAAGAAAAATGTCAAGTACCTAACGAATTATGGAAGACAATATAGCATCATACACTTATGTAATAAGTAACAAGTAAACATCATTACATCACACTGTAAATTACTTCCGTAATCTTATGTCGGAAGGGATTTATGTTTTGACATTATGAAAAGGAACAGTTTCCCAATAGAATGTCCTAAGCAACTATTTACCTGCATTGCATGCTATGCACTTATACTACTACGACCTACATAAGGTGCGTAAAGCACTCAACACTTTTCCTATATTACGTAGGTATAAATAAACATAATGTATGTAGGTATGTACAGTCTCAATTTGAGATATGTTGAAACTTTTGTTGTTAACAAAATGCAATCCATACAAAATAATATTATTTTATCACAGCATAATATAAAGTTATGAATAATTACTTAAAAATATCAATAACAATGAAAACATGCAATCTCAGCTAAATATAAATCATGTGAGTATCATATCTCATAGAATCGTGACGTTATATTTAACATATAAAAGACTGACACAATGTAGCTGAATATTTACACAGCATATCAGGTACGACATAGATATATCACAGTTTGATTCAGAATCAGTCTTAATTATAATAGACAATTGATTTAAAAAGCATTAAAACTAGTCAATATCACGGTAAGACACATTGGATGGTCCCTGGTATTGTATATTAATAATAACGTCAAAGTATTACGAAGAGAGAAGCTGCAGATAAGATTTTTATAATATGAAATAATATTTTGAGACCAAAAACATAAACGCCCCTATTAATTTTTTAACAAAAAAATAAGAATTTACAGCAACGTGAAACGTAACGTGTCGTAAAAGACCCATCAGCGTTTAGTGACGTCACATCAGTTAATTGTCCAAACACAACACAGCATGACACTTCTAGGTAGCGAAAGAAGAAGTACTCTGTGGTGAAAACGGCCAATACAGGGTACTTTATCGGAACTGTAGGTTCATTTTGCGCCACACTGTCAGTTTGAACCCTCTGTTTTTGGCAATCAATTAAAGTCAATCAATCAAAGTAATTTATTTTGCATTGTGCTCATGAAAAGGACAGCAGAAATAAAATTATTGCAGGTTCTCTAATGTACTACTCGGTGATTATTATTAATGAACAACATTCAGCATATTTTACTAAAAAATATGTTATTATATCGCTGTTTTTGTCAAATTACATCTATCACCTCAAGAATAAAGCGTTAAATACAACATTATCATAGAGTATTTAAGATTAATAATACTTTGAATCATTGTATCAACGTTAGTTGTATTATTGATGAACATACAAAAAAAGTATTGTCTTTCTACCAACCCACAGCAAATGTGGTCAAAACATAGAATAAAAATAATACTCAATAAAAATAAATAGATAGCTGGGTGCTCCAAAATGATAATGAACCTTTACTTTTTACAAGATCAATCTACGACTGCCTGCGGGTAGATTATTACCTTAAGCTGCAGAGCAGACTATGGTTGTTAATTTTATAACCAACATACTCCATAACTATTTTTTTTTAAAGTATAGACCTTGATAACGGTTTTCATCAAATACGATTAATTGCAATGCTAATTATGTGTATGCAATCGGTTCGAAGCCAATAAAATATCAGTACTAATTTCCAGCTTTAATGCTGTTCGGCCTAAATAACACTCCAGAGTATTCACCTCTGGGCTAAGAGCAAAACATATTGGTTATAGATTAAGAGATGCGCTCGTATGTCTAGGTAGATGATATCATTGTAAGTAGTTGGTTGTTTGTTCAAATGATAATTTTTACGCAAATGTATTACGGTACAATAAAACGTATGTGGGAATATATTATTATACTGTAGCTCAGAGGACCAGCCACATTGCTCGAATGCTGCCAAATCGTTGGGCTAAGAGAGCCACAGACTTCCTTCTAGACAATGTAAAGAAAAAGCGTGGCCTATCCAGGAAGAGATGGAGTGACGGTTTAGGGCTATGAGACAAGGACTGTCTCTGGGTCAAATAGAATGGAAGAGGGGGAGAAAGGCCTTTGCCCAGCAGTGGTACATAGTGAGCTCATAATAATTTTAATCTCTCAGATCAAGACAAGCCATTTCTGATACGTCAAGCTATCTCAATAACAACAAAGGCGGATCAATAAAATGTTACATTTCATTGTGCTGGAAATTACTGAATGAACAGCCAACAAGATCTGATTGAATTGAATGATGAATGAATGAAATACATTCAGAATTTTATATGATGAATGAGTTTTAGATTGATTTATTTTCACAAGTAATGTACCAAATGTTTCAATTTAAAATAAAAACTTTCTATTTCCTACAACTTTTCGACCAGTTATTAGGGCCATATTAGATGTTTCTGAAATTTAACATGCAGTGTCGTTAGAAAACATTAAAGAAAACACAGATAGACACATTATAATATTCATTAAAAGCCATTTTTTTTTTAAATTTAGTTAAAACCTTCGTTCCCGCCTATGTCATTCATTTGTTCTTTCATTCTCTTCAATACCCATCTCAAATAATGAACGAAACGAAATGCCAAACTTACCATCTCATTTTGTTAAACTATGTTCAGATTTTTGTCAGTAATTAGTTATTTCCAATCAGATTTAAGACCAGTTTTTGGTGAAATCGTGTTTTTAAACTAGTGTCGACAACTGAATGTGAAAAAACTAGCCTACATCGAGGGATTATTTCAGAATGTCGTGAAATGTGATCGAGAGATCACTCTTAACTAAAAAGCTCATGTATAAAAACACACGGTATTGTTATTTCGAATCAAAGGACACGAATTTACCATTTTGGAGCACCAAACCCTACAATCCTAAGCCTAACAAGCCAATACAGTTACCTGCACATCGCTCCCCGCCAAGGTCCTCAATCTTGTATCTGTCATGCCATGCGGCAGGTTTACTACCGTCGCCACATTTCCTGCATCATCCTTTAGCAGATCTTCTTCATCCAATTCTGAATCTGACCCAAATTCAACTTCTGGCTCTGCTTGTTTCTTTATCACGATTCTCGGCTTGTCGGCGCCTATAGCGGTTCTGACGGCTCTGCTGAATATACCAGGGTTGGGTTTTGTAGGGTCCGTTTTGATCTCAATGCGTGTGAAGACGGATTTCTCTGGTTTGTCGACGCTGGTGGTAACTTTGCGTTGGAGGACGACTCGTCTTGAGAAGGGTGGAGACGGTTTTGTTTTTGTCTGTGGTTCTTTTTCTTTTTCGAGCTGTTTGAATGGAATTGCGATTAAAGAATGGTGTTGTTGTGAGTTTATAAAGTGAATAATTTAATTTAATCGCGCTTAATTGAACTGCGAAACCATATTCGACACTTCACCTTTGTAACAGATCGAAAATGATCTATTCTAAAGGTGAACTATAAGGTTATATTTGCTCAGCCTTTCCTTCCAATTAAATAACTCACCTCTTTCTGTTTTCTGTCAAACGTGATTCTCTGGCGGGCCTTTGTCGCCGCGCTGTCGGCTTCTTTTTTGGGCTGTAAGCAAAACGAAAGTATAATGTAGTTAAATGTTTCAGGATTTCGCTTGTATGGTCACAATTTCGTCTGCTCAATAACAGGTTTCTAAAGCAACTGGTCTAACTTTTAAGCCCTGAGATTCCTCCAAAAGACGTCAAAATTAATGGCCAGACAGTAAAAAGCTTAGCTACTTCGTTATGACAGTTGAACACGTCATAATCTTACCTTAGAAGCTTTCTTGAGGACATTTTCATTATTCTCCGCGTTAGTAGAACTCGTGACGAATAGCGACTTCTTAGGCGGCGGAGACTTCTCGGCTGCAAAAAGGAAAGTTTAAAATGATAATAATGTACCCTTTGCCTTTACCCGGATAAGAGTAAGATTAAGCTATACTCCAGCTCGCTGGCTCAGTGCGGGTTGATGGAGGGGTTTTACGACCACTACCAGGTAGGGAACTACAGCTTAATGTGTCATCCGAAACACTGAACGTCAGATAATATACTTAAGATAAAGTAATTATCTCATTGGTCAAAAATCAAACCTGCATCTCCTATGTGAGAAGCAAGAGTGAAACCCATTGCACTTAGCAGGTAAAATTTAAAAAATAACCCGAAAACACCTCGCTCGTCAAAATCAGCCCAGAAGTTTATCTGCTACAGTGGAATATACATTAATACAAACATACATCAACTACTAAACTAATAGCCCTTCCTTTCGGCTTTGCCGTAGTCCCGATGAAAAACTATTAATTAGCAGACAGTGCTAGTCCCAGGTTCTAAGGATATCCCTTCGAATGGACAGTGACAGAAGAGAAATTCGTGGTCTGGTAATTTCACGCTCGCTTCTCACGCAGGAGAAGCGGGATCGGATCCGGTGCTGACCATGAGATATTCTCTCAGATATATTCATCCTAAACACATTATACTGACCTTCCAAACGGTGATGAAGAACATCGTGAGGTAACCTTCGTGATATATTCAACTCGAGACCAGGCTTATTAAACTACCGATTGAGACGGCTTTTATAAGTTTTACTTATCATTGTTAATATTTGTTTTACTTATTTGATCGTTGTTCAACTTCTTGTATACATAATTATATCTGTCTACACACGTATCATAAACCAGCATAATGATATACTTCTTGGTAAAAACTAATTTCTTATCTGAATATTGATACATTATGTTTATTATTACATTCAAATTTCGAACGCCGACGCCCGCCTGCGTGCCGCCCCTAGTTTGTCTGTGAAGTTGGTACTACTGAACAAGCTAAACAACTGCAGAACAATGATCAATGCCACAGTGCTGGTCGAACATGCGGTTCCTGAACACATTAAAGAGAGCTTATGATATGTGTGTAGATAAACTAGTGTATGTAACTGTACATAATCAGGCATTAAACTCTCGAGTGATATTATTATGAAACTCGCCTTCGGCTCGTTTAATAAACTCACTCTCGAGTTTTAATGCCCTCCATTATGTAGCACTCACATAAACTACTATTATTGTATCTGTTCCTCATAGGTCTATTTAATATCTCATCATTATTATTTCTTAGTGCAAATTTTGGATCTCACATTTGCTGCAATTAACTTCTGTGTATACACACAGTGGGCTTATAACTAGAATTAAAATATTTCAGTTATCTGCATTGTTGTATACCTGTTGTACAGACCTGGGTTGGGCTAGCCCCCTGACACGCATAATAGAGTATTGAATATCTGGCTAAACATGGGAAGAATGTTTAACCTAACAGCAATGAGGAATAACTGGGGGTAATGCTTCTATTTGACAAGCCTCGACCAAGCATAATATTGGGCAGGCTTCAGTATCATATTGGGCAGTCGAGGACACTTTCACAAGTGTGAGAGAATTCCCTAAATCGTATTCTCTATCTAGGATACTTTTCCGGTGTGGGAAGCTCGCTGGCATTTCCTTCAAGCTAGGGCCCTTCAGAGGAGGATGGTGAACGCAGTGAACTTTATTGAGATTTAGGGAGTTCTCTCACACCTCAAAATGTGTCCTAGACTTCCCAGTACTATTACTACTGAAGCGTGCGATATGCTTGTGAGAGGCGAAAGTTAGTCCTGCCCGATAGTCCGACGGTATCATGGAGTCGATCATAAATGTGACGGTTTGTCGAAGTGGACTAGATATGTGGGCGTGGGTGAATCTACGAGTATATGCAATATGAAAAAGGTCTTAGAGTCTTACCCTGTTATTGAGGGGATATTAAAAATATCGATTAATCAAATGAAACGATATACCCTATAAACATTTGTGAATTGAATTTCGGATTTTGACATTTGGTGAAACAATTTCGCTTCTTTTCGATTTTTTTGGTAACATCTCTAGGTATAGTTTAGATAGAATCTGTGGAGGCGTTACCTCTCCGCTTGCCCGGCTTAGCGGGCTCGTCGCCCTCGAACACGATGCGCTGCTTGCCGGCGCCGGCGGGGGCGGCGGGGGCGCGCGGGGCGGGCGGGGCGGGCGGGAGGCGCGCGGCGGGCCGTGGAGGCAGCTTGGCGCGGAGGTCGCCGGCCTGCCTGGGCGGTGAGGGCCTGAATAGACAAACAAACAATGGGCTAGGCTAAACAAATACGTGATCCATAATTCTTTATTGCACAAATACATAAAGTTACATTGGCGGAAAACTTATATACAAAGGCGAGCTTATCTCTAAAAAGAGATTTTTCCAGCAAAACAAGGCGCGACAGGAAAATTTTCCATGAAAGGCTATGCACAATATCTTATATCTAATCGAACTAATATTATAAATGTGAATGTAGCGATGTTTAGATGCTTGGATGTTTGTGTGCTTGTGCGGCAATCACGCTAAAACGGCAGACCGGATTTGAATTAAATTTAGCACAGAGATTATGAGCTTTATGTATCCGTCTAAACCAGAAGGAGGGTAGCGTTATCTCTGTAAATCATAATACCTAGAAACACGCAGATGAAGTTGTCGGCATCACCTAGTCTATAATAAAATACATATAAGTAAATAAAATATCTTTAAAATATGTAAAATAAAATACCTATATACAAAGCTACTAATTAACCTAAGTAAAAGAAAAAATAAAGACATCAATTAAGGCAAATTTTACGCTGTTTCCCCTAAAATGCCCACAATAGAATATTCAGTACTCTAGGTGATGTCTGTCATAAAAGTTCAGTTTTAGGGTTTACCCAAGTTTACAGGTTAGGTTAGGTTAGGTGACCAATATATAAATAAACCTGTACAGATGTGGTTTTTGAACGCACTCTTCATCTTTTGTCTATGAACGAGTTGGAACTGTCACTTGGACAGAATAGAAGTATGTAACCTCAAAAACCTGTGAATTCTACTTCGTATGTCTATAGTTGGGAAGAAATCCGTCTTCCAACGGTTTGGTTTTCTGAAGGTCAGCATGGCGAATGGGCCGAAGTTTATTTGAACATAACCTCAAAATTGAGCCTTGCACTGTGATACATTAGATCGGACTGCGGGAACCGTCCCCAGTGTAAGAGTGTTGGACGGTCGCGTGTGTTCGAAGCCTCACCGGGAGGCCACCGCGTTATTAGAATTAAGTGGAACAGTGTTTGTTACTTGCTGTCGGCAAGTAGACGCAGAGAACCTCCTTCAGCGAAGAATTGGGACTCCGTGAGACGCGCGCGTCCGGTATATCGCTGGGAAGGAGGTCGTCATCACAGCTGGACTCATATAAGTAAACTAGCGCGGTGTATCACCGTCAGTTAGACCCCCCTACCGCGGTGAGCCAGATTTCCAGCTGTCCAATGCGCCCGCAGCAAGGAACGCCGTCCTAAGAGGTATCTAACATTTTGGTAGACAAAGCGCGGTTCTTTTCACTGTTGATAGCCCTCTGGGGGCTAAAATAATTGCTTGTGGTCAGTCATGTGCTGCCACTGTGAGGCTCGGGTAGGTAATGGTTCCTCTATCCACAGGAGGTAAAGACCAGCATATTCGTGCACTGTATGTAGCACATCATTCACCAAACAATGCAGTTGTTTTGTTTGAGTTATATCACACCAGGTGTGAATGAGTGCGTCAATGAGGGGTGTAAAACTAGCCATAACGGGAAGCATTCGACCCAGAGCCCAGAACACATTGAAGAAAATCCAGAAACAATTTGTGAAATTATCCCAGTGAAATAGCAATTGACATTTAAGCAATAAAAGAAGATCGCGAAAAATAATAATAAAATAAAGAGGTAATTTAGTTCAATCTAATTAATTTAAATTTCGTAGGCTGTTTAGTGCATAGGAGATGCATTAGGCGGTGAGAAGCTATCTTGAAGACTGTTTTCCCAATTGCTGGATCGGCAGAGACGGGCCTATTCCTTGGCCTGCTCTTTCACCAGAACTGACCCCAATGGACTATTTTGTGTGGGGCAGAGCCAAAGAACTGGTCTATTCCAACGTAGCCATTAACACAAAAGAAGAGTTGATTTCAACATTAAGAATGGCTTTCGACACCATGAAAGATGAAATTATGCTCAAAATCACGACCAAAGAAGTCCAGAGACTCGGGACTCAGGGCTCGTGTCTGTGCAAGGAACTAAGGATCTCATTTCGAGCATGAATACCATAAATTTAATTAATTAAAAAGACTGTCTAAAAGTCTATTTTCTCCCTCAAACTGGTTACTCGGTCATAACTTCAAGAATGTGAGGTATCTACGTCAATAATACCTTAAATGAAAAATCATTAACTAAGGTTTTTATAAAGATTTTCACATAAAGAGCTTTCACTTGTTTTTGTTAAATTAGGTCCGAAAAACATATTTTATTGATGATTGAAATTTGCCTTGCTGTTCAATGGTCTGTGAAAACCAAGTCTGACGTAGTAAATGCACAAATCAAGATTTATTAGAATGCTTATTAAGTGATTTATTAGAATCAATTGTAAATTTATCCAATTATTGTTTAGTTTCGCAATGATAATCACTTAACTGTGAAAATCTGGAAATTTTCTTGAAAAACACTAAATCATCAATAAAAAATAACGGTAAGACTTCGCCGTATGTATGTTTGGCTCAAATGGTTCTAAATGTTCTGTACTAGCTTCGGTTTAACTCTTTGCATCGATCTACCGGACAGACTGTCTATGGTATTCATCTTCTCATGCCTTGGTGGGGCTTGGTGGGGCGCCAGGACAGCCTGTCTATGGTATTCATCTTCTCATGCCTTGGTGGGGCTTGGTGGGGCGCCAGGACAGCCTGTCTATGGTATTCATCTTCTCATGCCTTGGTGGGGCTTGGTGGGGCGCCAGGACAGCCTGTCTATGGTATTCATCTTCTCATGCCTTGGTGGGGCTTGGTGGGGCGCCAGGACAGCCTGTCTATGGTATTCATCTTCTCATGCCTTGGTGGGGCTTGGTGGGGCGCTAGGACAGCCTGTCTATGGTATTCATCTTCTCATGCCTTGGTGGGGCGCCAGGACAGCCTGTCTATGGTATTCATCTTCTCATGCCTTGGTGGGGCGCCAGGACAGCCTGTCTATGGTATTCATCATCTCATGCCTTGGTGGGGCTTGGTGGGGCGCCAGGACAGCCTGTCTATGGTATTCATCTTCTCATGCCTTGGTGGGGCGCCAGGACAGCCTGTCTATGGTATTCATCTTCTCATGCCTTGGTGGGGCTTGGTGGGGCGCCAGGACAGCCTGTCTATGGTATTCATCTTCTCATGCCTTGGTGGGGCGCCAGGACAGCCTGTCTATGGTATTCATCTTCTCATGCCTTGGTGGGGCGCCAGGACAGCCTGTCTATGGTATTCATCTTCTCATGCCTTGGTGGGGCTTGGTGGGGCGCCAGGACAGCCTGTCTATGGTATTCATCTTCTCATGCCTTGGTGGGGCGCCAGGACAGCCTGTCTATGGTATTCATCTTCTCATGCCTTGGTGGGGCGCCAGGACAGCCTGTCTATGGTATTCATCTTCTCATGCCTTGGTGGGGCGCCAGGACAGCCTGTCTATGGTATTCATCTTCTCATGCCTTGGTGGGGCGCCAGGACAGCCTGTCTATGGTATTCATCTTCTCATGCCTTGGTGGGGCGCCAGGACAGCCTGTCTATGGTATTCATCTTCTCATGCCTTGGTGGGGCGCCAGGACAGCCTGTCTATGGTATTCATCTTCTCATGCCTTGGTGGGGCTTGGTGGGGCGCCAGGACAGCCTGTCTATGGTATTCATCTTCTCATGCCTTGGTGGGGCGCCAGGACAGCCTGTCTATGGTATTCATCTTCTCATGCCTTGGTGGGGCGCCAGGACAGCCTGTCTATGGTATTCATCTTCTCATGCCTTGGTGGGGCGCCAGGACAGCCTGTCTATGGTATTCATCTTCTCATGCCTTGGTGGGGCTTGGTGGGGCGCCAGGACAGCCTGTCTATGGTATTCATCTTCTCATGCCTTGGTGGGGCGCCAGGACAGCCTGTCTATGGTATTCATCTTCTCATGCCTTGGTGGGGCGCCAGGACAGCCTGTCTATGGTATTCATCTTCTCATGCCTTGGTGGGGCTTGGTGGGGCGCCAGGACAGCCTGTCTATGGTATTCATCTTCTCATGCCTTGGTGGGGCGCCAGGAGAGGAGCGGAGCGTTGTTGTGTTGGAGGGTGCCTTAGACGTAAAAGAACGCTGCAATATCGTTTCGGAGTTGTGCGCTAAAGCAGAATCTATTGAAGGTTCTACAGAACCCAGAATGGACCAACTGATAGCGGATGTCAATCAGTGTTTAGACATGGCCGCTACCAACACCCAGTTTTCTCACCTCAGACATAGGACGACAGCGCATGGCTGGTCGCGTTGCTGAGAGATGGCCCTACCCCTCAAAGTGTAGTGTCTAGATTGCCAACTGTAGAGCTGCCTCACTTTGACAGAGTTGCAAATGAATGGGTCAGTTTCCTCGATGTGTTTGATAGCTTGGTACATTTGCGAACGGACTTACCCAAAGCCTTATAAGATGGCTCAGTTATTGTCGGCTTTGCGAGGCGAAGCTAAGGAATTGATGTCCCACTTGGCCGTTACGGAAGCTAATTACGAAATAGCCCGCCAGTTATAATAGTTGATAAGGCGATATCACAATAAACGGAGATTAGTTGACGCTCAGTTAAAGCAATTGTTCAACATTTTAACGTTGACAGGGATTAGCGCCAGACCGGCAGAAGTGTTAAATCCTGTATTGTCTGTCGCCAAGGCCTTGGAAACCTTATAGGGGTTACCGTAGGCGAATGGTCGTATCATACGACTAAAATCAGATATATTCGGCTTCTCGGATATCATCGGCTAAATCCGATCTCTCTCACTCTCTCTCTAGTGAGAGATAAGGAATTCACGACGATTCCGAGGTTGGCCGAATCGTTAACTGATTTTAATCGTATTGTACCTGCTATTTCATGTTGTTTTGTCTCGCCTCCCACTGGACGTGCAGACTAGATTTGAACAGTCACACGGGAAATAGGCAGACGACCTGCCCGCCTTCTCCGACCTGGTAGAGTTTTTAGAGGAAGAGCGCCGTAGGCCAGAGAACTTGGGGCTGTCAGTTACGCACCCCCTTCCCGGAGCCACAGAGGGCCGCCCCTAGGGGCGCTGTGAGCAGGAGATCTACGCAGAGGAGGGACGGCGAAGGGCTGTTCAGAACAGTTGGACCAATGAACGCAGTTAGTGATACCTGCTCATGTTGTAGGCCAATTATTGGCCATGGCGTGGCCAATTGTAATAGCTACATTTAGGGAACAACGAGTACAGGGGCGGCGTCAAGTCACCCAGCAACGGGACTGGTGTTTTAAATGCCTGGGTCCGCATCTAGCGAGAGATTGTACGCGCCGGCGTTCGCGCGAAGTTTGTAATAGGCCGCATAACGAGTTGTTGTACGGACCGGTCTGACCAACAGTATGAACAGGGACGTAGTCGGGTACAGGGCGACCGGGGTCGCGCACAGGGCTGTACTCAGAGTCATGCCACGGGGGGTCCTCAGTTTTCGGTTGCGACTCGGTAACCGAATCAAAGGGGAATGGGACCACACGCACAGGGTCGGACTCAGGGCTGGATTGGGTAGGGTTAAGAGTACAGGATGATGACGGAGTCTTTGTTCGGGGGAACATTGCTGGTGGTTCTCCGATCTTCCAGGGCGACGTGTATGTGGATCGAGCCGTCACACGGGCGGGCGGACACCCTCGAACTTTGCAGGCGCGGTTCGGACGCCGCCTCGGGTGTCTCCCCCCAAAGAATATTGAATTAATGCATATTCATTTATTTAATTTAACGTGTCATTACAGCGATTGTTAAAGAACCTCTCAGGGCGACGGTCACAACTACGGGCCCATTGTATAGTTAGAAGTTCTTCAACGGGCGATGTCACGCTGCGCTGCCTAAACTTAACTAACGGGGTCTCCCGTAGACCTGGTGCCCTGGCATTCCGAAGCGACGTGTCCCGCGGGGTTATTACGTATCTTACAAACAGTAAGCAATCGACAAAAATTGCGCAATTTCTGCTGTCAAAAGTCACAATAGCGGAGTGTAGCCAACGCTCAACGGTGCTGCCTCTAGCGAGCAATCGCAAAACTAAAAAGTGCATTTATGTTGCAAATAGCAGAAAGCAGTGTTGCCGTTTAAGCCACTTTGTGGCTAGATCTAGAGGATTTTCAACAGTTTTAGCCAAAAAATAATCAATTTAAGCCACCAAAACTAATCTAGCTTCATCTAGTTACTTTTGGTATGTTTTTAGATTATTACTTTTGGAAGTCGAACGAGCAAGAAATTTTAAAGAAATTTGTTGTTATCGCCTTTTACGGAGTTTTTTGCGCCGCGGGCCGCCCACCGCGCCGCAGTTGTAATCTCTGATCAGGGTTTCCCCAGGGTATGTTTATATTTTTTCAGTAATTCAGATTCGATTGAATGAAAATATACGTTATTGAGCCTAGTTTGTTTTGTACAAAATACTCTACTCCTGTCTTATTATACCGAAACGATATCATTGTTTATGATAATAATATTATATCATCAAAAACATAGAATATGAAAGTCGGCATAGAATACATTTCGAAAGTGTTTTTATTTCTTTCAAAACTGGTTACTTTTTTTATGTAGCCACAAACTATATTGTCCTGGCGGCAACACTGGCAGAAAGCAAACAATTAGCGAGCGATCTCTTTAGATAATACGAATTTGGTATGACACATTGCAAACGACCGCGCGATGAATGCGCGATCACTGCGCAAGAGCTGCTGATTGCAGAATTTTAGGTAATAAGCCCGCCGGGCGCTCCCGAGTCCTCTTCAGTTCTTCGATCCAATCATGAGGCCACCGTCAGGCCTACTACTTCCCTATCTTATATATATGTCGCAGTTGGTCCGTTAAATCAGCGCTTAGCTAATTCTCTAGACCGTTCATTAAATACCGACGTTTAATCAAGTCACTAGCATTTTGATTTAAAAAAATCATCGTCAATCTGTCTTACCGAAAGCCGGCGTGTTGGAAAACAAGATGGCGTCACGACAACAGCCGATTTCCACAGCTTATATCAGGGCAATACATTGCGGTAGCTTAGGTAAAGGGTAAAGGGTAAAGGGGGTGAGCGAAGCGAAGCTAGGATACACACTAACACTAGGATAACCTGTGTCGTCAGAACCAGAAACAGCGACGTCACACGCGTTAACGGTTATTTAAATATTACTCACTTGGCCTTCGGCTTCTCCTTGGCGATTGCCTCATCGTCATCGGACAGTATCCCCTCGATGTCGTCCAGTATCAGGTCTAGTTCATCATCACTCTCCCCGCGCAGAGCTGGGGCGGGCGCGGGCGCGGGCAGCGGGGGCGTCAGAGCGCGTTCCGGGGACGCTGCGAAGATAACACGTCAGAGTCAAAAGATGATACATCAGAGTCAGAAGACAACACGTCAGATATAACACGTCAGAGTCAGAAGATGAGAAGTCAGAGTCAGAAGACAACACGTCAGAAGATAATATGTTAGGAGATAACACTTCGGAAGATAACACATCAGAAGAAAAAACGTCAGAAAATAACACGTCAGAAGATAACACGTCAGTGTCAGAAGATAACACGTCGGAAGATACACGTCAGAAAATAACACGTTAGAATATAACACGTCAGTGTCGGAATATAACATGTCAGTGTCAGAAGATAACACGTCGGAAGATAACACGTCAGAAGACAACACGTCAGAAGATAATACGTCAGAAGATAACACGTCGGAAGATTTCACGTCAGAAGATAACAAGGCGGAAGATAACACCTCAGAAGATAACACGTCAAAAGATAACACGTCACAAGATAAGACGTCAGAAGATTAACGTCTTAAGATAACACATCGGAATATAATGGGTCGGAAGATAACAAGTCATTATCAGAAGATAACAAGTCGGAAGATAACACGTCAGAACATTATACGTCTAAAATAGCATGTCATGTATTGTTAATGAATTATCAATTATTTATGGCGGCCAATCAATTAATTATTATGAAAATAAAGTGCCCAACAGATATTTGTTCTAGAAGTTCCCGTACTTTTTTAAAAAGATAACACGTCAGCAGATAACACGTCAGAAGTTTACACGACACAAGATAAGACGTTAGAAGATATTACGTCAACGTCGTGACGTAACAGTGATGTTAGGGATGAGTAATGCGAGGGAACAATAAGGCAGGGGGAAGCTGTGTATGGTTCTCGCTATTCCCCCTTTTCGCTAATTCAACTCTACCCAAACTCTACTGAAAATTGTTATGTGAAATTTGTCCCATACATCAAACGTCAAGATGACAGATTCTGTGTTAACTGTAATTAAATCCAACTGGGATGCGAAATTGGGCTACAAAAACACATACCAATAACCGCTTTCGGTAACTCCTCTCTCGGCGGAGTCAACACTTCAGTGGAGTTAACTTCAGCCGGCATGGGCGATCGCTCCCTCTCCGTCGTCGAGTCGGGTCTGCCATCTCGCTCCAATACAGGCCCGGCAGTGGCGCTGGCCTTGTCTGATTCGGGAGGCTGCTCTTTGGGTTTTGGCGGTTCTTTGCGCTCGCGCTCCCTGAGAAGGTTGATTCGAATGTTTTAGTATTGTGAACACGTACATAGGACATAGCACGGGAAATACGTTTGTCCTATCAGAATGCGAGCTCTCCTTTCAGGACCGTAGAATTAATCAACAGACCGTTCATAGTCATTTTATCTCTGACTTGTGTCATCGGGCAGAGCTGTGCGTCTATCTTCTCTGGGAAAGGGAGACCGAAACATAACTCTGTCTCTGTCTTCCTGTGTTTTTATGACGCATGTCAGAAGTAAATTAACTGTGACCGGAGTATAGCGATTGTAATTGACCAAACGTCAATTTTAAAGGATAGATGTTTTATAGTCTTGGAGGAGATATTTTTTTGCGTCAGATTAAGATATGGTAGCCTTACATACTGTGAAGTAACTCCACTAAATCCCTGCTTTTCACCTAGAGCCGTGCCGTAAGGGCAACAAAAAATAAGTCCTTTATGGTGATTTGATGATATGCTTACAATATATATATATTACAATACAATGTCACCTACTGCTACTAAGTACATTTCAATTATTCTGACGATTTGAGATGCGAGTGGGTGGGTCAAAACAAGATTTATTGAAATGTATACTTATCACCATGTCATTAACTCAACATGCTCATATACGGGTCTGACGCGCTCCAGGACCTTCCAATGGTATGGACTTACTTTTTGTTGCGCTAACGGCGCGGCTTTAGATAGAGAGCTCAGATTTGGTGAAGTTACTAAACAAGGTGTAAGGTTTCTCCTATATCTTAGTTACTTACGGGAAATATTAAACTGCACATCAAAAATACAGATTTGCACAGCAAATAACAGGGCAAAATGATGCGGTAGCTTAGGTGAAGGGTAAAGGAGGGCGAGCGAAGCGAAGCCCCCTTTATCCATAAATATATACATAAATACAATATACTTAAACAAATTTGTGATACAAAAATATTATGGAAAAAATATTTTACACCTGCCTTGCTCGTAAAGACCTACTTACATACGTTCAAAGAGTGAATGTAAGTTAGTCTTTACGTCATTCATTCATTGTCTGCATTGAAAACTACGTTCCATTTTCAAATTACTTTGCAGAACAAGCAATGCTTGATATGTAATGGATTTTCATACAACTTTACAGTTCAAGCTATGCAAACCTCCTTGGTCAAAAACTCAACCAACACAAAAAAAAATAAAAAATTGGCGGTAATTCAATCGATATTATTTGAAGTTTGATAAAGTTTATCTCAAATTAATTACCTAATTAAAAATGTCAAGTGATGAAGTGGATATGGAAGAAGAATGAGAATGTAATCGACAACCTTTTGCCAAATACATCAAAAGAAAGGTAATATATAGGTACCTCATTAGTTTTTTGATATGAATTTAAATTACATTGTTTTATTTTATTTGTTGTGTTTTATTTTCCTCGCAAGAAAGGTGTAAAATAGTATACTTCTCTCGGGTTGTAAGTAGTTATTGCACCCTCGAACTATATCCGCCCTTGCTCGCTTCGCTCGCTCGGGCGTCTAAATATTTCGGGTGCACTCGATCCTTAGAGCCCTTTGCGAGCAAAGCTCGCACGGGCACCAAATTGCATCTCGTTCCGTAATAGCTTACTTACTTCCCTTGTAGCGTAATGTACTAATACATATCAATCGGACGCTCTCGAGGTACCCCGAAATCCCCTCTTGTCCTCCCACTATTAGGTAGAGGATTAAGGGGAATATTTCTGGCGACCAGCAGAGTCATGCGCTAAAATGGAGAACTTACTTCTCCAGCAATTGCTTGTGCAGTGCCGTCGCGTTTTTCCTGCGTCGCACCTCCTTGGCTCTTAGTACACGTTCGCGTAGACTTTCCTGTTCGCGCAGGCGGCGGCGGTAGTCGCTTTCCTGTAATGATGGTGACCAAATTTGAGGTATTATACTGAGTAACAGAAAAATATAAAAAAATATATAACTAGGATGAAACCACACATATGCCTTATATACAGGGTTTTCTGATGGAAATATGCTTTGTATTATCAGCAGCAGAAGTAGAAACCCACATAAAAACCTATTTCCCTTGCAGCTAGCATGTGGCGGTAAACCCTTGCTTTTGTCAAGCTTTATGTCGAACTTCAAAAACCATTTATTTTATGACTTTTTAAGTGTTGGGCTGCATGGGAAAAGAACCTTTACAGTGGTCTTCCACAACTGCTGATGGTGGTACATTAATTCTGCAATTTCTGTTATTGTGCGCGATAAACAAATTACGAATTAAGCACACCAGTACTTTTCAAACATAAATCGCAATTTTTTTTCAATTTACCGAATCAACCAATGAGGACTCGGTTATGCTACGCAAGCTGAGATACAGAATAATCTCCATCTCTCCCGATGTTTTCAATTACTCCATAGCCCAATTAATATGCCTCATATTAAATTGACCTTAATTGACCGAGCGAGCGAAGATTTTGAAATTGCCATTTGAGCAATTTAAAAAGCATCTTAAAGCGACTTTGTCTAAAACAGGATATTACAATGCTCAAGAATACTTAAATGACGGGACTGTATATATCTAACTCAAAACAGACTTTGCTGTTAGTTATTTTGTAATTATTTATTCTTGCTTATTTATTATAATAATTAATATTGTAATATTTGAATCAGTCAAGCGAAACCATTTTTTTAAAAGAGATCTAAAAATCAATCTGTGGGAGTTTCTACGCCCTTCTACTCCCACAGTGGTCCAATGTAGAGAAGTGGCAAAAAATGACGATTGCTAAGTACATGTAAATATCTACAATAATAAAGATATTTGGAATATGAATTTTAATTTAGTTAAGGCTAGAGCAAAGGTGCTTCATTGATTTATTCATTACTCAATTGAAAATCATTTATACTTTCTATCTCAGATTTTTTAGTCACAATTCCAGGGCATGTCCATATCAACATCTACGTTTGGCGTCAATGAACCATCCCATTCCGATCAGTGCTAATGTCACAGGATAAGCTCACCTCGTCCAGCGGGCCGAGGCGCGGCGCCGGCGAGCGCGAGCGGCGCCGCGCGGGCGGGGGCGGGTGCGGGGGCGGGGGGGAGGGCGAGCGGCGCGGCGGCGTGGGGGTGCGCATCCTGAAACCAATTAGGCAACTGTTGGAAAACTTGCTCCGTTCCCTCATAGAAAATCCACTCTTTTACAACCACCAAAAGCGCGGTTTGGATGTGATTGGGGATGATTAAGCAAAACTTTTTGGTAGAGGGAACTGTACGTTTGTAACACAAAGAGTTTCATTCATTTGGAGTTCGTTACATAATAAACCATTGTCAATATAAACAAAGAATCTCATTTAACGAGGTTCCATGAAAATGTAGATATTGACAATTCATTTCTCTGGATAACGAACCTCTTTGCATATATTTATTTGTATTACTTATTTTTACTCTGGAATACATTTGTAACTTCAGATTCAGTTAACTCTGTGTTTAATATCTACAAATTCTAAAATATAACTTTCCAGGTACCCTAAGTTTACAGGTAACGAACCCCTAGGTTAGGGGTGACCAATTAAAGGCATGATTTCGAACACGGCAGCACGCGGCAGTTGCCGGTCCCATTACATTATCTATAGGTTTCCGGTTGTTTTGGTAACATAACAAATCACTTCTAAGATTTTATTTAGTAATTTAGCACATAAGTTAGGATTTCATATTTAATTTAATTTGGACCAACATTAAGGCCTCTTTCAGTATCACAGTATTTCAGTATCGCAAGCGGTATGTAATATGGGGTTGACCCCGCATACGCCCAGCAGTACCACATGCGCCCCGTGACCCGCACGACAAATACGGCTCTTTTAGTGTCGTGCGGATATCATCAAAAACGCGGGATCCAATACTACACAGCACCCCTGCGCGGGGGCAATCCCTTGACAATCCCGCGTGCGCGATAAAATCCGCCCCAACTGAGCATGCTGTGATAAACCTTTTATTACGTCTCCCAAATGCGGCCCCAATGACTAAAAATACTAGACGTGAGGTCATAACTCTCTAGTACACCTCATTGCGCTCGTGATTCTAAAGTAAAACGCCAGCGTGTTTGAGATCGGGATATAATCAAGTACGACAGATAGCTAGGGATAAGCCCACCTTCGTCCCATACCAGATCTGTTGGCGTTAATAAACTCCTGCCTGCGCAACAAGCCATCTGAATACAACTTTCTATTATCCCTCACTGCGCTCGGGATTCTACAAACAAGCAAGAGAGAGATAGACAAATAGAGATAAGCCCACCTTCGTCTCAAGCCAGCTCTGTTGGCGTTGATGAACTCCTCTTGTCTCCTCAACAGGTCGTCGGAGTCGGCGGACGCAGGCGCAGGAGTCGCCGGCGCAAGCTCGTTGGTTATCTCGATACGGACGTTCTGCGCGACGAACCTGGAGGGGACAAAAACAGATGAGATTAAACTAGTTTGTTACAGAAAATGTTTATTACGCACTGTCATAAACATTTTCTAGCGAGCTGGCACATCACCAAAAGAGTACTCTTAGAACAATAACCGTCACCGATGTGTTAGTGATTTGATGATGAGTATCTCGCGCTGGTTCGATCTGCCCTCGTGGGCCACCATACATGATCGTGGATTGGGCAGTATTTCCCCGAATAGGCCACCCTGAAGACACGATGAAACTGCAGCGACTGCTGAACCCCGACCGGATGAGGCGCGCCGCTCCATCCATCTCAAGGACGCGCGTGAGGACTGCAGGAACAATGTCCGGTGCCCGCCTTGCGGCACAGGACACAGTGAGCCACCACCACGTGTACTACGCGGCCGCCCCTCTCCGAGGCTCCGAGGGGGCTAGTTGGAGATTGATGTTGAGGGAGTATAGGGGTGGCGAGATTGTGAATAGAAACGTTACTTTATTTGCACTACCACATTTTAATTATTGAAACATATATGTCTATATATAAATTGTCAAACCCGTTAGTTAATAAACTAACTTTTTTTTTCTCGTTAGTTGGTCAACTGTCGACAGATAGTATACTGTAGCGCACTGCTAACTATATGACGCGTTAGTTGATAAACTAAGGGTTAAAACCGTCAAATAGTTAACAGGTTTAAACTTGAATTGCAAACGAAACACCAGGGCAAACACTGCGGTAGCTTAGGTGAAGACTAGAGGGGGCGAGCGCAACGAAACCCCCGATTAGTCGTGTTAGGTTGATATGTAAGATCATAAGAAACGTAAATTCTAAAACCTGTCGGTCTGGTTTACTATCTGCCGATAGTTGATGAACTAACGTGAAAAAAACGTTAGTTTATCAATGATCATCATCATCATGATGAGAAAGAGACCGCGACGGCTATTAGCAAGACGAATAGAAGTTTACATTTGAAATACACGAGAACGACCGACCGTGTCGGCATCCCTTACACGTGATTTTATTTAAATTGAGACACTACATTGCGACACGTCTGCCCAGGGCAACGACCGGTGAAAAATGCTCGATTGAGTGAATGACTGATGTAGACTTTTATACATGAAGCAACGTTTTCAGAGACAGATAGCATAATTATGACATTCGATCAGCCGCTGGATTGTATCAACTCTCACAAAAGACCAGCATCTTAATTAGGATTAACATCGATAAATCTCAAAATCTTCAAAAAATGTGAACATCAGTTTGAAAGCAAACGTGTAACCCTCTCTAACGATGTACAAAATTTTGAATCTCAATCTTTTTAACACACTCAGCGCCGGTGTTTACTTAACTATACACCGAGGTGCGTCTTTTTCCAGGCCGGTGTATCTTTAATGCTACACCGACCTTATGTTTACGGGCCGTTGTATAGTTGAATACAGACCGTTCTATACATTTTATAAGGCGATTCGATACAGCTGGCCTTCACAATAAATAATAGTAGTTTATGTGACTGATACTTAATGGAGGGCATTAAAACTCGAGAGTGAGTTTCATAATAATATTAGGTACTCAAGAGTTTTAATGCCTAATTATGTACAGTTACATACACTAGTTTATCTACACACATATCATAAGCTCTCTTTGATGTGTTCAGGAACCGCATGTTCGACCGGCATTGTGGCATTGATAATTGCTCTGCTTGTTTAGCTTGTTCAGTAGTACCAACTTCACAGACAGACTAGGGGCGGCACGCAGGCGGGCGTCAGCGTTCGAAATTTGAATGTCATAGTTTGTCGGAAATCAGATAAGAAATGAGTTTTTACCAAGTAGTTTTTAACATTATGCAGAATAGATAAAACAATAAAACATACAACAAACTGTATGGACTGCAATTATGGCACTGTAAGCGCATAAACAAGTTCCCTTTCTGGCGCCCTTACAAAGCTGCGCTATCTGCTACTACTTAGGTACGGCTTGTGTTTAAACGATTACCAATAATTTCGAAATGAATGCCAGAATTAATAAATGATCACTATTCGCTTCGCTCACCCCCTTTACCCTTCACCTAAGCTACCGCAGTATTTTGCCCTGATATTTTCTGCAACTTTTGGTGATCATTTACCCATTTTGGGTAAGCAAAATTTATTTTGGTGATCATTATATGTGTTGCCCTTAGTTACCTCTGCGGCGAGCGTCTCGGTATCTTCCTGCTGGCCGCGCGCGCCAACGCGTTTCTCTGCTCCGCTATGAACCGCTCCGCCGCATCGTCGATGTCTTTGATCGGCCCTAGAAGATCATGAACAATATAGGAATAACTGTTTAAAAGTTTTCAGATATATGTGACAAATTAACGCAGATATTACTCCACCAAGCCAACTAGGCACCTGTCAGGCATCTTCCATCTCAGTCACACAATCACACCTGTGAAACAAAAGGCGGTTGTGACATGAGGCGGAAGTTACCTGATAGGTGTTTAGATGGCTTGGTGGAGTTATAACAGATGTCGAAAGGTATCTTATCTGAGTTTAGTTGTCGAACTATACATAACGCTTTATGAAACCGTTTTTACTGAGCGCCGCTACTGTGATAATATTAATAATAAGTTTATTTCAATACACAGTTTTCAATAGTTACTTGTAATTTTTTCACAAATAGTAAAATAACAAGGGATGTCCTCTATTCCATAAGAAAGCGCGTACCTGTACTATAGGTAAGTAGTAGCACTTCCCAGTAATAATTGATACCGTTTTTTGTAAACAAGTTTGGACACTTTGTACAGACAGATCAAAAACACGCTAAACTGTTGTAAGTAGTTGTGCTTCACAGACGGACAACTATTGTGAGGTTATCTTAGGAAGATATCTGACAGACTATTAAAGGAATAACTTTATAAAAGATTGTTTGCTTGAAATGGATTGTGTTACGACGGTCAGATATCTTCATATGATAAGCGCAGTATAGTCACAACTTGTGACTGACTAACGGTGGTTTATCCTACATGTTTGTTAATATGTCGGTACTAACTAGGGCGCTTGGTTAACCGAGTTTTGACTAGTCAGAACGCGTTTAAATGCATAAAATAACAAAACACAACAAAACAAAAAAATACTAAGTATATAAAGGTGAGCCGAGAAAGATATTTATAGCAATGCTTTGGTTAGACATGCGACAGAATTTGTGCCTGATAGCTATAGCTAATACAAACAAAAATACCTCTATCTACGGTCCTTCAGAATAAATAGCGCATATTTATCTATTTTAAGAAATACGGTATTGGACTGCTAGTCAAAAAAGACACTTTTAAGGAACTGTCAAAACGGTAATTCTGTTCACGAGTTCTATGAAATACTCTTTTTAACACAAAATTGAGTTTATAAAATACAACTGCTGGAAATATACAATTCTGATACTGTCAAACTTTTTTGTTGGAACAGCTTTAGCTTGAGACACGTTTCTAGATTTATTTGACTACCTTGTCAAATGCCGTATTGTGACGCACGCTTACTTAGTTAACTGAGTAGATGTCCTGAGGTAGCTTTGGTTCGGGAGGGGCAACATTACCAGCTACGCCAACCACGCACTGGAGCTCTATTTTTGAATCACTCGCGTCGCAGCGAGCGATCGCCAAGCGCATCGATTGGTTCATATCACTCGACGTAACTAGTCTCTACCAATCGTGTCGCTTGGCGAGCGCTCGCTTGCGTGGCGAGTGATTCAAAAATAGAGCTCCTGACGTCTCGTGCCATACAATCCCCTCGCGTCACAGCACCCCTCCCGCCCGGAACACTACCTACCGCAGGAGCCTATGGACTTAGTTATGCGCAATCATTTATTCTGAAGCACATCTCCGCCAGATTTCATGGCCTGTGAATGCCAACTGGACGTGGCAGCGGCGCACACATGGGCGAGAGAGAGAGAGGTAAGAGCTCGCTCACGGGCCAAGAAAACTGGCGGATCTATACTGTCAAGTCTGTATCACATTACCGAATTTGCTCTCCAGCGTCGGACTGAGCGGAGGCGATTTCTGAATCCGCGTCGGTATGTAGGTGAGACCTTTGACAGACAAACTTTATTTTAGTAAGCCTGTTATGCGACAAATGTGACTTTGATAAGACATCTCACACTCTATTAGCAAAGTAACATTACGATTGTGAATAAAACTGTCAAATTATAATAGTTTATTCAGTTTCAGTCTAAATTCATATTGGTCCGAGGTGGCCAGTTCACAAGCTTACACCAGTCACAGTGCCATGCGATGTGAACTCTAGTGTAACCCGGTTGGCACAAGAACATGTATGGAGGGGGTACACCAGCTCGATGGCTGAGTTATTAAATGAATCAAAGAAAATCTCTCCAACGGCTGTACCGATTTAGATTTTTTTTAATGAAACTTTTCGTCGAGGTCTTGGTAAGTATCATAGGGGGAGAGTTTTGAAAAATGCAAAGTTACAACGCAGAAAAATCAAATAATCATTTAGTATGGGGTTTTTTCTGATGATTCAAGACCGCTGCAGTCGTCTGGGGGTAGCGCGTCCAACTCGAAATTTGAATCTCGTTTTCTCCTTTAAAATTTTAAGGCCAGTCCTCTTGACGGGACGTTTTCATGTTAAGCAGCTGTACTTATTCAGTCCTAATTTTCATAATTTGAAATCTGCTGAATCGATTTTGATGAATCTTGCATTTTTCTTGCAGTGTAAGATTAGGAACCTCTCCCCTTTTTAAGTTGGTTAAAAACCACTGTACTTTTAACAAATAAACTGCATATAGAACAAAATAGTTCTAGTTCCTTCCTGTACGAGTTTCGTTGTTGGTGCCACACAATAAAATATAAACCTTTCAAATAAATAAATAAAACAAAATACAAATATTTAAGGGGGCGCCCATACAACAAACGCGTTTTTTTTGCCCTTTTCATAGATAATGGTACGGAACCCTTCGTGCGCGAGTCCGACTCGCATTTGGCCGGTTTTTTTTATGTTCGATATACCTTTTAACCGCCACCGGCCGACAACTGAACGTCGAACCACTGAACGCCACAGCCAACACATTCTTTTATTAAAACTACCCTAAAGAGAAACTACCCTTAAAAAAATTGCCAACAAGAGAAGCCAGTTTTACCTTCAACCGGCGGCTGGAAGTTCCCTTTGAAGTGCGGGTTGATGAGCACTTTCTTCCCAGCGAGCCCGCCCGGCGGCAAGTTAGGCGGCAACTGAACCGGTAGCATTCGCACCTGGAGATAACATCGGGTCAGTATAGGTATATTCAAAAATAATAATAATAATACCTTGGACACTATTTACACACATTGATCTAGCCCCAAACTAGGATTCCATGTATCTTAGGTACTAGACAACGATATACATACTTATACATAGTCGGTCCTTAAGTTCTGTCACAACTCAGCAATAATTTTTTTCTTATTCGTATTATACATGATTAAAAAGCTTATTTTATACGAATCAAATTGCAATACAATACATTTTGTACGATTATCGCAATATGACAAAAAACCTTATAACTTGAGACAATCGCGAACCCAAAACACGCCGCAACTGACAAAAATACCACTTACCACAAATTTAATAAAAAAACAGTGTTCCAGATAACCAAAAAGCTTTTTTTTACTTCTCATGCTCGAAAAAGTACTACTTTATGCAGGATCTAGGCGACATAAAGTTGAATTTTATGCTCTTGTGCATAAAAGTAGCTTTTTAAATGTGTCTACACTAAGGCAGTGACCATTTAGCCCATACAGCCAAAAACAATTAATTGTACATGGATAAAACTTGCTAATTTATAATATTTCCATCCCTATTGGCATTTTTGATTTATAATAAGATAATACGAAAAAGAAACTAAATATCAAAACGTGTTTACCACAAAAAAAAAAAACATTATTCCAAAATAATTTAAGAATAGGCTGTATATTTTTTTTCTTTGCCCGAAAATTATGCAGGAAAATTAAAAAAAGTAAAGTAGCGGGAAAGAAGCCGTGAACTTTTCGTATTGAATTTTCTCAAATTATTGTTGAATTGGCTAAGTTTTAAAAATGTCAAGTGAAGAAGAAGATTTAGAACTTACTCCTAATACTTTAATGGAAATAAACGCACAAAAAGTGGTGCAAAAAATATTGCCGCCAAAATCTCGGCAAATATATATGAAAACTTATGACAAATTTCTAAGCTGGCGGAAAGAAAAACAAGTGAATACATTCGCTGAAAGTGTTCTTTTAAGTTACTTTGATGAGTTATCGAAAAAACTGCAGCCTTCAACACTGTGGAGTGTATATTCCATGCTGAAAGCAACACTGCAAATGAAACATAATGTCAATGTACAGTCCTACACGAAGCTTACAGCTTTGTTGAAGAGGCTTAGTAGTGGACATAAATGCAAGAAGTCCAAGGTCCTTACTGCGAACAATGTGGAAACCTTTTTAAATACCGCTCCCGATGACAAATATTTGGCCACAAAAGTACGTAAACCTATTATTTACATATTTTTTTATTCCTCGTGTTCTCAAAGAGTGTACCAACTTACAGTTATATTTTGTTTTAGGTAGCACTAATATTTGGTGTAAGCGGAGCATGTCGCGGCATTGAACTTGCTAATATTACCATGGATGACGTCAAGACGGACACCCTTTTACAAGCAATTAACTTACCCGACACGAAGACCAAACGAGAGCGGACATTTGTTGTCAAAGGAGAGTACCTTGATATAGTTCTTTAAAAAATACCAAGCTCTTCGGCCTTCAAATGTGCCGACAAATAAACTCTTCCTCAATTATCAAAATGGGAAGTGCACTAAGCAAGTAATAGGACGCAATAAATTTGCAGGATTTCCGAAACAAATTGCAACTTTTCTTGAATTGGAAAATCCCGAGAATTACACGGGCCATTGCTTCCGCCGGACCTCGGCCACCCTCCTAGCAGATTCGGGAGCTAACTTGACAATGCTAAAAAGGCATGGTGGGTGGAAGTCGGATCAGGTGGCTGAGGGATATATAGAACAATCAATAGAAAACAAAAGCAGGATTACCGACCGTGTAACACAAGACATTCATCTAATTCCAAATGAGCCAACCCCTTCTACATCCCGAGATTCCTTGTTGCCGTCTGAGCCATCCACAGATCAGAAAAAAGAACCATATCCAGAACAATCAACTCTTAATATACCATCTACTGTCATGTCATCTTCTCAAATTCAAAAGAATACCGTCAATATGCCGGGAAAACCCATTTCATTCACCATTCAAAATTGTAGTAATTTTACTTTGAATTTTAATTAAAGAAATGTTAATACGTTATGTTACTGTTTTATTTTCTCGCAATCGAAGTGAAAAGCAGAGTTTATAACTCGTCCACAAAATCATTTTTATCCTCGACATTACTATCAGCCCTCGCGTCTCGGATAACAATGGTTCGTTTTGTGCACTTGTTGTAAAATCTACTTTTTTTATTTATTCTGAAACCTCGATTTTAGACCATGCTTAACAACTAGCATTTGATTTTCTGTTAGCTTTCAGTTCCAACTGCTCCCAAAGAGAACTTTACGTACTTTTTACGTTTTCAGAAAAACGTATAAAAATGATCTTGTGGGCAACAAGTAGACTACGTAAAATGTGAATATGAAAATTAGTTTTACCCAGACTTAGTTATATTATGATTCAAAATGAAGGTAACGGGTTCAGGGAGGGTTCTGACTAAAATCTCACGTAAGTTTGAAAGGTTTTAAGAGTCATGGAAAAAAGATAAAGTGAATCACGTCCGTATTTTTGATTGGGTAAAAAAGTGCAAAATCTCTGAAGAAACTAGCATTTGTGTAATATGGCTTTAAGCATTTAAATCCAATAATCGTTCTAATTTATCAGTATTTAATGAGCTATCAAACCATATATAGTATTAAATAAAATAAAACTTGGTATTATTTACTATGCGGCAAAATATTTGTGACAGAACTTATGGACCGACTAGGTATAGATAAATATTATACTTAGATAGATAAACAACCATGACTAGGGTACAAACATCCGTTCTCATCAAACAAATATTTGCCCCCACCGGGACTCGAACCCGGGACCTTTGGGTTCGTAGAAAGGGTCAGTACCGACTCGGCCGTTCGGGTCGTCAATGAATGAAGAATGATTTGGAAGAGTGTATAGTTTCGCACAATGCCAGACGTAGATGAAAGTGGATTTTTTAAATCTGGTCTATTTTTAGCGACAGCAATCTCAGACAGAAAACTGCATTTTTTTACTTACGATTTAGTGCATGAAAATCCGTCAACAAACAGTTTAATCGCAATCAAATTGAGCATTGAAAGCGTCTACCATCCTACAAAATGTCCATTCTGAATAATGGTAGACGCCTTCAGAGGTAATGGAGAAGGGATCTACTGTATACTCCATTTCAATAGCATTTCATAATAATGTAAACAGAATGTCAGTTGACAGTTGTCTATGATTGAGCGAGATTTGAGTGTTGTACCTACACTGATGTCAAAGGCATTGATCAAAGAGATATAGTTCGCTGTCGATTTTCGATCGATTTTTTTCTATTACTAGTACAAAACCAAGGAGTGGGGCGCGTAATTTCAGCTTAGACGAGCTCTAGCATCATACTAAAAAACTTAATTAAATTGTTTTAGAAAATTTAGTAGAATAGAAAATAACCGAAGATAGAGAAATATCCCAACCTGACGCGCGTCATTCGCTTGTGACAGATTCATCATCACTTGATGTGTCATCATCGGTCACATTTATAATAAAAGGCTGAGTTACAGCGTCGCTAGCCACATCCATAAGGCCGCCTAATTTTTTCATCCTGTCCTCTTTTGAACGTGACCGACGCATTTTGCCCATTGGTCTGCTCCGACTCTCGCCAATCCTTCTTTTAGCAAATTTTTTATTACTGCCATTTTAAAAGATTTATTATTTCTTCCTACGTAAGACTTGACCTGTGCCCAAATCAGTTCTATTGGATTCAACTCACATATGGAGGAAGGCGCAACACAGTTACTCCTTTAGATGCGGCGAGATCATCGACATATTTTGTTCTATTCTTTTCCTTTACGAATTTTGTGAGTAACTGTGCTTTTATGCGTGATTATAAGCATATGTCGTCGTTTCAATAATAAATCCAACCAAATCGCAAAGAAAATGTCCTTAATCCAAAATACAAGAAGCAAAGTCGTCGATAATTACTGGAAATGGAAAAACGCAGAGAACTCGGAACAATACCCACTGACATAGGACAGGGACAGTGAATGAAGTAAAAATTTTTTAAAGTATATATTTCCTCTTTTCACTTTTTTAGGTTCACCTCCTCCTTCGGTAGCTAGATCTCCTTTAAGTTCTTCATTATTATTTTCATCAACAATTCAACAACAACATTCAACAAATCAATCAATCAAACCGATTGATCGATCGAATCGGATCGTTTCAGAAGAATGAACCACACTAACTTTCCAAAGACAATAAGACTTTGATGCGCTTTGATGAGTAAAAAAATAATATGACTTTTTACAAACTATTGAAATATTCGTCGTCCGATAATTTTGCAAGAAAATAACTATCTTAGGGGAGTTACTTGGTCTCGAAATGATGTTAGAACCATAAATAATTCCTTGGTATGTGAATGTGTTCAGGATTGATATTCAAATGTAAGTAGTTACGGCGTAATCGTGTGTAAATTGGCTTGTTTACATTATTATGAAATGCTATTGAAATGGAGTTTAGTTCTTTTATCCATCTCTGACAGCTAAGGATTTCTATCGCAATCCATGCAAAAAAAAACTTACCGGCTGACACAAATTCTTATCTATGGATTCGACTATGAGTACTCTTTACGGCAAATCATAACTCTAAATTAAAAAATTAAAACACCTCGTCACAATTAATGAAAATTTGCGTCTAAAATTTTGCAGACTCGTCTCTCTGTTAAGCTGATAACTTTTGAACCATTGAACCGATTTTAACAAAACATAACTAAGAATCATCGCATAAAAGTTTACCACCATTTACAGTAAACCGCATTAAAATCAGTGCAACCGCTTGAGCGCTAGAGTGGCACACAGCACACACACACACACATAACACCGCTCTTTTTCGTCGTCGGTGGTTGAAAATCAAAATCAACTAACCTCTGGTTCCCTCTGCATCTTCGGCCCAAACTCGTCCATCATGGGTGGCAGTATCCCCGGCGCCGGCGGACGCTGCCGGATCGTGATCTGCGGCAGCTGCCCCGGGTGCGGCGGCATCTCCCCCGGCGGACCGAACCGGTTGAAGTTCGGCCGAAACTGCCCGTACGGAGGGCGCATTCCCGGGCCAAAGTTTGGCCGGTTGAATCGCTGCATGTTTGGTGGGAACATCGGCCGTTCTTGTCTAAACATGTGCGGGTCGGGGAAATTCGGGCCTTGGAAGTTGGGTCTTTCGGGGAAATTGGGGCGGTCGGGAAACGGCCGGTCGCGTGGGAAGTTGGGCCTGTCCGGATACATGGGACGTTCTTGGAAGTTCGGTCTGTCTGGGAAGTTTGGCCTGTCTCCAGGAAAGCCCGGGCCTTGGGGTGGAAAGTTTGGCCTGCCGTGTGAAAAGTCCGGTCTCTCTGGGAAATCCGGCCTAACATTTGGATGCGGCGGCCTATCATTTGGATGTGGCGGCCTATCATTTGGATGCGGCGGCCTATCATTTGGATGTAGCGGCCTATCATTTGGATGTGGCGGCCTATCATTTGGATGCGGCGGCCTATCATTTGGATGTGGCGGCCTATCATTTCGATGCGGAGGCCTATCATTTGGATGTGGTGGCCTATCATTTGGATGCGGCGGTCTATCTGGAAGCGGCCTTTCATTCTGATGCGGCCTATCATCAACCGGCCTATCATTCGGAAAGTTTGGCCTTTCATTAGCAAATCCCGGCCTTTCTTCCGGAAACTTTGGCCTTTCTGGGCCGAAATCTTGCCGGTCCGACGTGAAGTCCTGTCCGTCAGGCGCAAAGTTCAGCCCGGGCGGTAGGTCTGGTGCTATTTGCGGCGGCTCTAGCCTCGGTTCGTGTCTGACTTGTAGCGGCGCGTTGGGCCGGGCCTGCGGTGGAGGGAACGAAGGCCGAGGCAGGAACTGGCCCTGAAACCAAACACAGAGACTTATTTACTAAAACCGGTAGGATGTGGATGTTGAAAGCGGGTGAAGCCGAAGGGCTCGATATTTACCAAATCAATTCACGACATACCATTATGATTCGCAAGTTTGAACCTCAAGCCATGCAAATAAAGTGTTAAAGTTCAAATCGCGATTTTCAATAGTCCTTTAAAATCTGGGTTAATAAACCGCTTTCTGCTGTGAGAGCTATCTTAAGCGCGTGAAAATTACAGACTTGATATGGCGAGACGGTCTTTGTGGCGGTAAATAATTGATAAATTTGATAAATTTGTACCGCACAAGTACATAAATGCATCGTCTTTTCCGCCTTGGTACAGCTCCCCTCTCAGGAGGGTGCTTAAAGAAAAGTACAAATACATTAAGAAATTTCATAAATATGGTAACCAATCCGATTATGAATCTTTTGCTTTTCTTAGAAAAAAGGCGAAAACCTTGGAGGAAGAATGCTACCAAAAATATATTTCAAAAGTTGAAAGTTCGATAATTGAAAACCCCAAATATTTTTGGTCTTTTGTCAAATCTCAAAGGAGAAGTGCCAACTCTATTCCGTCCACTTTATTTTATAAAGGGCTGTCGGCTAATACTGGAGAGGGAATTTGCAACCTTTTCTTCAACTATTTCTACTCCAATTTTCAATCTCAATCACATAGTTCTTCTTCCGATAGCGGCTTGGGAAACGGCCCTTTAGAAAATGATTATCCATGCTCTATTAGTGACATCGATATTGAACATGCTACTGTATTTAAACTACTTAGGTCGCTTATGTGTCAAAGGGTGGTGGGCCTGATGGCATTTCCTCAGTCTTCATAGTGAGAAGTGCTGAAGGCCTTACATATCCACTGACTCTTCTTTTTAAGCGTTCTCTTGAGCAGGGCTATGTTCCTAAGGTCTGGAAAGCAGCAAATATTTCTCCTATCCATAAAGGTGGTAGCAAGAGTGACGTTAATGATTATAGGCCCATCTCAAAACTTTGTATTTTTGCCAAGGTATTGGAGAAGCTTGTTTATACTGCGGTATATTCAACTCTCTCAACATCATTTATTCCGGAGCAGCATGGGTTTATTCGAAGACGTTCAACTACTTCTAATCTGCTATCTTTTAATGATTATACCACCTCAAACATGGATGCTGGTGGCCAAGTTGACGCTATTTTTACTGACTATAGCAAAGCATTTGACAGAATAGACCACCAGTTGCTCTTACAGAAACTCCTAAGGGCGGGAATCCATGGTAATGTTTATAGATGGTTTACCTCCTACATTGAAAATAGATCCCAGGCCGTGGTTCTTAATGGGTTCTCCTCCTCCTCTAGTTGGATAAAAATACCTTCAGGCGTGCCCCAAGGATCCTTGCTCGGACCGCTTCTTTTTTCTATATTTGTTAATGATATTTGCCACTGCTTTAGGTTCTCAAAATTTTTGCTACATGCGGACGACATGAAAGTTTTTAAACGAATTAGCGACGTCAACGACTGCAGTCTATTGCAGGAGGACTTAGGTAGGTTTGAATTTTACTGCCAGCAAAATAAACTAGACCTGAATGTGTTGAAATGTTTTGCTATTACTTTTACCCGTAGCCATAAGCCTACCCAGTACAGTTACACATTCAAAGGAAACCCCTTGAAGGTGGTAGATGAGATTCGTGACCTTGGAGTTATTCAAGATAGTAGGCAAGCTTACGACAAGCATATTGATAGCATTATAAAAAGAGCAAATAAGGCTTTGGGTTTTGTTATGAGAACCTGCTCTCAGTTTACAAGTATTAAAGTTATTAAAATCCTGTATTGTGCTTATGTACGTAGCATCCTCGAGTATTGTTCACAGGTTTGGAACCCTCGATATGAAATTTACATAGATAGGATTGAGTCCATACAGCGTAGATTTCTGCGATATCTGCAATTTAAGTGCAATAATTTTGACTCGGACTATTCAGCTATATGTAAAAGACACCATACACTCCCCCTACAAGAGAGACGACGAATTGCTGACGTTGTACTCATTTGCAAAATTGCACAAGGAGAAATTGACTCTCCGCAGCTTCTTGAACACATCAAAATTAAAGTCCCCAATAGAACTAATAGACATCCTATTCATCTAGACATACCTTTCAGTTTCACAAATTATAGACAAAACTCCTTTTTCAGTAGAGCGGTAGCTACATTTAACGGTTTGGTCGATATCCCCGACCTTGACTTATTCAACTCAAAACCCTAAAGTGTTAAGAAACTCCTGACAAAGCGCTGGTTTACTGCGTTAGCATCTTAAACTAATTAAGTTGTTATTAGGTAATACTATTTGTACCTAATTTTTAATTATTTTCTTTTGTGCATTATGTTTTTTCCTTTAACTTACAGTTCTGCCTTTTTGTACCTATAATCTCTTGTTAATTATTATGATTAAATTTATAAATCTTGTCAATTATATATAAGTTATAAATTTTAATGTTGTTATCCAGACAGAACTATATTTTTAATTTTTTCTCTGTTTAACCGCAAGCAGGCAGTTTTTTTTTTTTTTTTAGCTTCTACATACATACATGCGAGAACACATTAATGGTTATAAGTTATTATATAAGTTTATTAATAGAGTGTGTAAAACTGTTTGTTCTCCTTATACAATAAAATAAAAAATAAAATAAAGTAACTGAAACAACTCTTGAAACCGAGAGCAGAACAGTCATAATATCTGTGCACCTGGTTTCGTAACGCCATTACGGCGCTGTAAGGTGATTATATCTAGAGAAGCGCACAAATAATGTGATCTTATTGTATATGTTGTGTATTTTCGGTGTGGTTTCAAATCAAATCCCACAACGAGACAATACAGATGATTAGGGACAGAATTTTAATAGCAGAAATCAAATGTCACTAGAGATTGAATGTGATATTTTATCGACTTTCGATAATTTCGATAAATCGGAAATGTGCATTGTTAATTTTGTTCCATAGCATATTATAAGAATAAAAAATCTTCATCCATCACCTATATCGAATTATTAGAGACTTGTTAGGTGAGTTTTTTTAGATTCTTGCAACATTGCATAGAAGGAAATTAACAATCCATAATTCCGATTTATCGACATTTTCGATAGTCGATAAAATTCCACATTCAATCGCGAGTGACATTTGTTTTTTTTTTAGTCATGTACTTCCCGTAAGTCTCACCCGCTGATTATACCCCACATTCCCAAGATCTTGGATGTTCACATGTTTGCGATGTCACAGTCCGTGGTTGGCTAGAAGCAATGTATGTGCCTGTATGTCATAACTCTCACCCGCTGGTTATTGTACCGCCGGTAGGGATGGCTGTACCGGGCCGCGAGCTGCGGGTTCCGCCACGAGGTACGCGCGCGCGGGCCGTACCCGCCGCGGGGCACGTACACCTTGTCTGCGGGACGAGGGAACAAATATTATTACAAATTTAGGTACACGCCCCACCAGGTTTCTTGGCCTGTGAATGCCCCCTGCAGAGGGTGGCGGAGCATGGATACAAGGGAAATACAACCATGGGTGAGAACTCGCTCAAGGGCCGGGAAACCTGGCGGGTCCTGTATGTTTATTCAGTTTGCTAGCGTCAACTTTTATCGCGCCGCCTTGCCACGTACATACATGTTCTTTTCAAAGAACGCCGACACTCGCTCAAAGGCAGCTGCCGCTAGGGTAATAAATAAGGTACTTTTTTCTATTAATTTGACGGCAGCGCCCGTTCTTTGACAAGAGCAGGCACGTGGCAGGGCGACGCTATCAAAGGTGACGCTAACAAAATAATAAACTTTGCTGCCCCTTATATTCTCTCCCAAGATCCACTTAAGAACCAATAGCTCGATTCTCTGTCCCTGCCATCAAAATTGTCATTTGTCAGAATGGTAGACGCCTTCAGAGCACATTTTTATTGCAAGTTTTAAAGATTTTACAGAATTAAACCGCTTGTTTGAAACTGTCAATTTAATATTGAAATCAAATACCGAGTCGCCAAACCGGTCAGAGATAGGAAATCGAGCTACTGTGTTTCTATATAAATGTTCATGCCTCACCTAGAGAGTCGGGTATGTCCCTGATCTGCGGCGTCCTCTGCGCTCCGGGCGGACGCTCCGAAGTGAACCTCTCCCTGGGCGGACCGTCGCAGTCTGTCGACAGAGCAGCAGCACTTGGTATACCTTAAAGGCTTCGGCATATCGTCGGTTCATTCGGTAGCGGGGCGGTTGTCCATGTCCTCAAATGTATGGTCAAATAGCAATGGGGCAAAAGATGGTGTCACATAACTTCAGCGATGAAAATATAGAGGTTGTTTTGCAAGGCGCTGAAGTCCAATTAATGTCCTTGTTGTTTTAGCTTTGGAGGGACAGCTGAGAGAAAATTTGGCTACAGATGACAAAATATATCGCAAATTCTCCAGCAAATACCTACAAAAGGGAAACGGTGCTGCCGTATGTTAGAACTCTTTGTCAATTTCTGTGCACGTTTCCTGTGACAGCACTGCCGAGCGATCTTTCTCCATCTTACGCCGATTAAGGTTATACGAAATAAAATGGGGTTTTTTTTTAAACCATTTACTCCACCATAAAGTGATCTACAGATTTGATTTTTGGGTAGACCTATATTGAGTATTTGATTAAGATTCTTACTAAAGGAAAACGTTTTGTTTTATTTTTTCCTGTAATTCTGAAATTCTGAATTCTGAACTGTGTTCAAAATTTGGATATTATGTATTCGTGAACTCTCCTTGAAAATCTTTTTAACAAAATAGCGTAGTTTATTTTTAAACAATTTTTCTGTGGTTTGGCGCTACATTATCATTTTTCCCCGATTCCGTCTCCCACAGTGCGGATCTTTCTGCCTGAGTAACGGGGACCTTTGCACGGACGAGGTATCACCTTAAGCTAAATGGACTGGCTTTAATGCATATCCATCAAGACATTGCGACAAAAATGAACGCTAATGAAAAATATCTTTATTACATGTAATGTTTCTATTTTTTTCATATTTTAATAAACCTTTATATGAATACTACAAGTTTATTTTCAAGAGTAATTGTTGGTTATTTTTGCCCATCTGCCCCTCCCAGAAGAAAATCCTAGATCCGCCATTGACATGCTTCATAGTTTCTTGTGTTTGACACCCGCCCCGCTACGAAGCCTTAAATGAGGAGCTTCCTTCCGTAGTGGATCGGCACGGGAGGTGTGATATAACATGCTACGCCGACCCCGCACTGCAGTCCTTCTTAGTAGCGGGGGCTATCTGCCCCCTAACATGCCGCTATCATGCCCGTTGACTATGAGCTCATAAAATCGGGTAAGCAGGCAAACTCCTCCCATATATATCACAAACACATATATATCGCCCAAAAGGGCAAATTGCAGGTAGAAAGCCTTCAGCATATATACTCGGCGCCACGACTAAAGAGCTTTGTCCTTGAATGCGCAGTAGTCACTTTTCACAAGTGTTTGGCGCGGGGAAGTGAGGAGCGACGGGGGCGGTAGTCAGCGCCGGCACCTGATTCGTTGATCAGTCGCTTCCCGATGCCCGCACCGAAAGCACGTCTCGAAGCTTCTTGAGTACAGTCGCATACAATATTACCCAACGTTATCTTTCGCCCCGGTCGAAAATGCCGAAAAATAAAGTACTGACTAGGCAAGCTAGAAAAATGGTTTACGATGTGAACTGTTATATCAAAAAAGAGTCTGATGAAATACTGATGAAGAAGTCTGATGAAAAACTTAATTGTGGTTTAATTGTTACAAATTATTAGTCAGCGGGAAGAAAAGAGTGTGCAGGACTATTACTACAAGTATCTATATTCACTAGGCCCTAGTGACTAGGGGCATTCTATGCTAGGGGGTTATTTATATATAGGTTTCAACCTTGACGTTAACAAATGTTGTCAATAGAGAGTACCTATAGTTTATTTGACACAAAGTCCATTATTTACATCGGCTAATATCCCAATCAACAAAATATCAAACAGAGAAAAAATAGAAGTGAAGAAAGTCCTGAACACTCATTCCTTCACACTAACCCTAAAAACGCACTTCGGAATTATGCCGCGACTGTACACATGCGCAGTAATCCCCGCCAGTTTCTCCGAGAGCTCTTTATTCGTGGCGCCGAGTGTACCGAGGCCATGGCTCACAGTTCATTCTTAGTAAGACAACTGTTAACACAAAGGAGTTGTTTTTAGTGCGTATACCACACGAGCTGATGCCCGCTCAATATGTGGGGACCCGGACATAGCAGGGAGGTCTGACTCCTGGGCATGGGTAATTCCATTTTTTTTCCCCTCCAACAACAAAAAAAAACGCACTGCAGTCTAGCGCCATACAGTCGTCACAAACACACACCCTTCCCGCTTCAAAACACTACCGCAGGAGGCCACCTTTTTTTGGTTTTTAGGGTTCTGTACCTTTAAAGGTAAAAAGGAACCCTTATCCAGTCAACAGCGAAGCCTCAAAAAAAGAAACCTATTAGAAAGAATTAGATTGCTTGGTAATTAAGTTCAAAACCTACGTTTTTTTTTTTCATTTATTTAATACAATGTTTTACAGGGTATTATAAGATTCCACTCACAAAGAACTCATAGGTCTATCTGGAGTGGTGAGCCGTTCTTAATACCTAAATAATAATATTTTAATTTAAACATTTTTTTCTTATTATCTATGTATTTTTTGTAAGGTTTTTGGGTATATCGTTCATAATATCTGGTAACATGTAGTCCCATGTCCTCATACCATATACATAATTATACCTAATATAGGTAGTTTACATGTTTCATTATAAAATCAATTTCTCATACCTGTGTCTGTCCTTTGGCTGTAAGTTTCTTAGGTTATTATATTCTTCCTTTAGTATGGCATATTTAGTTTTGTTGAAGGCATTCATTATTTTGCAGTGATTAAAAAACCCAGTGTAATTATCATTTTTATATTTTTCCTTGGTCTTCTTTTTTACTATAAGTTTTAATAGAATAATTTGTAATTTTTGAATGCATTCAACATGAGTTTTGAACATTCTGCCATAGCTACTCAAGCCATAGTCGATGACAGAGTCAGCTAGGGCCATGCAATAGTCTCAGTGTTTTGTATGGTAGTTTGTATCTGAGTATGTGAAATTGACTTATTATAGATCTTAATTTGTTGCAAACATGTTGTATGTGAGGACTCCAGCTGAATAAGTCATCTATTTGCCAAGGAATTTATGCTTTTTGACTAAGTCTTAGTGTGCACATTTACATTGTATATGAATTTGGTGGAAACGGTGGTTTCCGCAGGTAATACAGGAAAAATACTGAAACATGAGACTTGTGTATACAATTGAGTTGAAATAATGATTGTGACAGTATATTTTATCAGCAGGTAATACAGGAAAAATACTGAAACACTCACTTGCAGGTGAAGATACTTCTGATGGTACAATCTGTGGGGATTCAGCTGGTGCCGCCGACTGAAACAAGATGATGCCACACAGCGTCACGCCTTTTCCCATACAGGGCATCAGAGGTACAGTTATGCCATGTTGAGCCAGTTATTTGATACTCCATTTTGCATGACAGGGGGCTAGCTCAATACAGCAGCTTTGTAGATTCTCATGATGATTTCCTTCACCATTAAAACGTCTGTTCAATGTACCTAACATTAATTTCTGATCTCATTGGTACCTATTTGGTCAGCATAGGATTTGAAACTGCATCTCCTGCGTGAGAAGCGAATGTGGAACCACTAGACCACGGAGCTCTTTATATAGATGATGATTCTGAACTTTGTAAGTATTGAGATAGTTAAACTTAAAATATTTTAAGTACAACTGCCTCAATACTTACCGAGTTCAGTAAACCAAATCAGCTGGGCCAGCTAATCATGCTTTAAATTTGTGTAAATTACTTATGTACTTCCATACTCAGTTGTTTAATGATTCATTGAGGATGACTTAAGTGAAGATTTCCATAGGAAATCATTCGTTCAGTCATCCTTAATGGACGTGACCATTAAAAGAATTTGAGTATGGCAGTTTCTTACTGTATGATAATGTTTTGAAACATTAAATGAATGTGATTTAATGAATGACTATGTGAGATTGGCATCATTGGTATGTACGTAAGAACCAAAGAATTACATTCAAGTACCGACAACTATATGGTATTTTGTTAACATATCATATTTTTTTGCATACTATTTCAATAAAAGCCCTTTATTTGTTTGAGCCTATTACCCTATTATATTACTATATTATATTAACGACCTGATTACCAAGCTTAACGCTAATGGATACTACATCGTAGGATACGCCGACGATTTGGTAATCCTCATCACAGGTAAATTTGCGAGCACAGTATGCAACCTTAAACAAACAGCTCTTCGCATCGTGGAGCGATGGTGTTTAGAATATGACCTGGCGGTTAACCCAACAAAAACGGTAATGGTCATGTTCACTAACAATAGGGCTCTTGGTAGGTATACCCTACCTAAGCTCTTTGGAACGGAACTCCAGCTAGCAACTGAGGTGAAGTACCTGGGCATAACCTTGGACAGCAAGCTCAACTGGAGTAGCCACATCGACAACAAACTAAAAAAGGCGAGTATTGCTTTCTGGCAGTGTCGGAGAATGGTGGGGAAAAAGTGGGGACTTTCTCCCAACATCATTCTTTGGCTGTACGTAACAGTGATCCGTCCTCTTGTCTGCTACGGAGCTGTGGTGTGGTGGACCAGGACCAAACTAACCACAATGGTAAGCAAACTCCAAAGCTTCCAAAGGCTGGCCTGCATGGCTATCACAGGTAGTATGAGAACTACTCCAACAGCAGCAATGGAGGCCATGCTGTGTCTTCCGCCACTCCAGCTGTATATTAAGCAGGAGGCCGCGTCATCTGCGGTGAGACTCAACACCTTAGGACTTTGGAGGAAAAACAGGACCTCACACACCGCCATCCTAGGGGAAGTTTACAAAAAATTTCCCATCTCTATGGCTTGCAGTGACAGAATCCCTAAACAATTTGTTTTTGACAAAAAATACAATATACAGTTACATGAAGACCATCGGGTTGAGGGGCTCGACGTTAAAGAGCTCAGAATTTTTACCGATGGTTCAAAAACTGAAGCAGGCACTGGTTCAGGCACCTTCTCGGAGGACCTAAACATCAAGATAGCCATTCCACTGGGTGCCCATAATACTGTCTTTCAAGCTGAATGCATGGGCATCATCTCGGCCGCTAATGCCATAGCATCGAGAAAGGTAAGAGATTCCTCCATTCGAATCCTCTCGGATAGCATGGCCGTCCTACAAGCCCTAAATAGCAACACTATTAACTCAGGGCTAATCTACGAGTGTCACAAACTACTAATGGAGGTATGACAACACAACCGCGTAATCCTTCAATGGATAAAAGGACACAGCGGATCAAGAGGTAACGATGCAGCGGATGAGTTGGCGCGTAAAGGATCTAGCTTGACAGCGTATGGTCCCGAACCTATCATCCCTCTTCCCTTCAAGATGGTACGCTCATTTCTGAGAGAGTCGACCAGGAATGATCATGCCACTCTTTGGACAAACCAGGAGTGCAGGCAGGCTAAGCTGGCCTTGCCGTCCCCTAGCGCTAGGCTGGCTAAGACCTTGCTTCGACTTAGTAGGCCGCGCATGCGACTGGTAACTGCAGCACTTACTGGCCATGGTTTCTTTAATAAACATCTATATGTCCTAGGTGTTACCGACAGCCCCCTTTGCAGAGCCTGCTTGGAGGCAGAAGAAACGGCTGCTCACGTCCTCATGGAGTGCACAGGAGTAGCGGACTACAGGGCTAAACACCTTGGTCAATCGAGGGACCTTCCAGGGATAGTCGGTAACGTAAAGGGCCTACTGGCGTTCCTGGAGAAGTTGGGTTGGCTCGAATGATGTCGCATTCCCACCCACACGCAAAATAGGCGCTTTCGTCGTCGAGTTGCGGAAACCAGCCCGTCTTACAATTGACAATTGACAATTACCCTATTATGGCATCAAAACTAACATATTTACAAACTTGTATCATTCTACCTTCAAAGTCTCTTCATACTTAACACAAACAATACTTACAATAGCCAGCGGTACAATAGCAGGCTGGTGCTCGTAAATCGGAGGCTCATATGGAGCATATGTTGATGACGGCAGTTCCACTCTCTCCGGCATGTCCACCGGTATGTTTGGTACTACAGCACATTCTGTCTCTGTTACCTGCTGGTGAAATAATATAAATATATAGGAGGCAAAAAATACACATCTGACCTATAGTAGCATATTGTGTTGTGGGAAGCATAAGACCAAACAGAAGAATAGAATAGAAAACCTGATATTCATTATCAGCGACTCCTTGGGTCTCATGATTAATACCTATCCAAAATGGCATCAGCCCGCTCAATACAGGATTGACTGTACCCAAATTCCACAACAAAGTGACTAGCCACAGGCCTTGCCCTTTGTCATCTTTGTTTTTAGGACCACAACATCCTTAACATCAGATAGCTGGAAGATGGAATAGACCATGGCAACCAACGAAAGCTCAAACTATTGACCCAATCAGAAAACCAGACGGTTTTAATCTAATGTGAAACCTGTGGTATAGCCTGAACAGGCTGAGGATGGGACACGGCCGTTGCAACTACTTCCGGCACAAGTGTGGATGGAAAGATTCTGCCCTATGTGAATGTGGAACAGAGGTCCAAGCAATAGAGCAAATCAGACAGCAATACCCAATTCATTGATACCCCAGTCCACCCGAAGACCTGTTCCACAACCAAAAACCTGACAAAGTCAACTGGCTGAAAGATCTAAAGACACAATAATAGATTGCCTATCTACTATATAAAATAATGCCAAATGATTAAAAAAATAAATCAATATTTTCAACAAGATCCAACTTGTAAACAAGTATGAATAATTACATAGTGAAAGTAGGCTACAAAATGAGACATAACCTTACACTTAGTAGGTAATTTATCTTCTAAAAAGTGTAACTGTGTAAGGAGTCACACTTTTTAGACCCCTTATCGACACTCTGACCGATAAATTACCTACTCAGTTTTGTAGTAAGTGTGATTTGACATACCTGAGCACTATAATCAGGAAATTCTGGAGCCATGAACTGACCAATCTCACGGTCAACATGGGTCCCGTCAGAAGGTTGGTTGTGATTGTGACTGATTCCGCCATCATAGTCATCAGCCAACAGCTCATCCTCCTCATCATTGCCGAGGTTGTAGTCCGCTAGGCTCTGATCACCCAAGTCATCAGCTAATAAATCGTCACTGCAAACGGAAAACTGACATGAAAATTCTAACCACGCGTAGCCTGACTTGAACTTTTCGATGGCATATTGTCGACTTTTATATAGTTTTAGTGCAAGATTTTTTTATATCACTGTTCAAAGGGGAGTCTTAACTTTAATGTTGAATGGATTTAGACAGGAATCACAAGAACTACAGTAATAAAAGGTTTTAATAGCACACTCACTTGTCGGACATGTTGACAAAATATTTTATTTTGTTTCGTCTATGACAGCATAGCTTTTTTGATGCGAAACTAACAAACAGGCAAAGCAACGGGGCTAACAGCTTCATTGTTTTGTCTATGGTTCAGTAGATAGATTTGCGAAAGTGAAACATAGATGGCGGTACAGTGCTAAATTAAGGTCTCTCTCTATAGCCATTTCATTTCATTTCGAATGACCAACCATTAGCAATATCGATATACATTATTGCACGGTAAATAAGTAGTTTACGTGACTGATACATAATGGAGGGCATTAAAACTCGAGAGTGGGTATATATATTGATATTATTAGTTTTTTGTAAAAGTGACCGTAAGGTTGTCAAAACCGTTAGTTTATAATATAAGTAACGTTATTTTTCTCGTTAGTTTACAAACTATCGATAAATTGTAAACTGTACCGTACCGGTTACGATAATATCGTAACCGGTACGGTACAGTCATATTATGACGCGTTAGTTTATAATAAAACCGTTAAATAGTGAACTGGTTTAGACCTGAATTGCAAACGAAATACCAGGGCAAACACTGCGGTAGCTTAGGTGAAGACTAGAGGGGACGAGCGCAGCGAAGCCCTCGAAAAGTCTTCGTGTTAGGTTGACATGTTAAAACAAAAGAAACGTTAATTCTAAACCCTGTCGGTCTGGTTTACAATTTGTCCACAGTTTACAAACTAACGCGTTAGTTTATAAACTAACGGTTTTGCCAATCTTTGACAATCATACAGATACATCTGTGAGGTACACAGTTTTGTTATTAGGGTCCCGAACCCGAAGGGTCCAAACGGTGCCCTATTGTTGTCACTCACGGTCCGTCCGTCCGTCGTCGGTTTTACAGCCGAATGCTTAAAGTTACAGCCCTCAATTTTTCATAGTATAAACATCTTGTACATACAAATTAACGAAAATATTTTTTATTAATTTTTAAAACAAAAAATAGCTTAAACAAAAACAGTTGAAATTTTCACAGATATATTTCTGTTGCCGCTATAACTATGGGAGCCCCCTTAAATATTTCTTTTATCCTGTTTTTTAGTATTTGTTGTTATAGCGGCAACAGAAATACATAATCTGTGAAAATTTCAACTCTCTAGCTAGCTAGGTTCTTGAGATACAGCCTGGTGACAGACGGACGGACGAACGGACGGACGGACAGCGAAGTCTTAGTAATAGGGTCCCGTTTGGAACCCTTCGGGTACGGAACCCTAAAAAACTAACTAGCGGGTCAGATAAGGAGAAAAATAATTGTTTTGTGAACAAAGGTAATAATACATTTACGGATGTCATGTAAGTTGTTGAGTTGTATTCTGCTCATGCGGTTACTTATTCAGATTATACTAAAATAAATATTAATTCAGATTTACAATGTCAATTTTTGATTAATAAGTCAGCTTGGTAAATAAATAAATAGTATTATAAATTAAGATAGGTATTATATATTTTTCCATTAATAAAAAAAAGTCTCAATGTTGTTATTGAATTTTGTGACTAAAAGCTTGAATTACTTATGTTTAAATTGTAACAAATTCATACATTTTACGTCGTTTGTTTATTGAAATTTTTGGTGGCATACATTATATATTTTTATGCATGAGTGTGGTTTGGCGCAGCTTATGCTCATTTTGTACACACACTGATTCTTATTTTCCATATGAGTCTTTAAAAACCGGTCAAGTGCGAGTCAAACCCGCGCACGAAGGGTTCCGTACCACCGTACAATGGTAGGGATGGTGTGGATGGAGTGAATAGTTTGGATTTTACATAGCAAAATGTTGTTTACAAAGTTATTGCTATATATATTGTAGTTAAGTACGTATCCAGGTGCATTCACACGTTTGTATGTGGTTTACAGATAAATCAATTATTTTATTCTGTTTTTTAGTATTTGTTGTTATAGCATCAATACATCATCTGTGAAAATTTCAACTGTCTAACTATCACGGTTCATGAGATACAGCCTGGTGACAGACGGACGGACGGACAGCGGAGTCTTAGTAATAGGGTCCCGTTTTATCCTTTGGGTAGGGAACCCTAGAAATATAAGAGATTTTTGGGTAGAAGCATTCATATGCATTCACTTTTTATATATTAAGGGTTAACGGCGAAGGGAACAGATAGCTGAAACGCACAATATAGGACGTTTATCGGACTTTAATCAGGGTACAGTCAGTGACAAAAGCCGTAGCATAAAATAACTATAATAACCAACATGGTATGACCCTCAATGGAAGTGAAATTGCTTTGGTAGAAAATCCAAGGTACATTGTTCTTTCAACATTTTTTTTCTGATCAATGAATTTGTGTCCAAGTCAGATTGGGATGGCCATGGATGAAATACGAACTCGCTTAGTGCTGCGTGAGTTCGCATCGACCACTATTATCGATATCGATATTGCTCACAATGATGCTAGTATTGCACTTGTATCTGAAAATGTCATCAATTGCCTCTTCGTCAAGTATGAAAAGGAAAAACCGATGGTACATTCTCAAGCACGAGGAATCTCCAGAAAAGTACTGAAAAGTTGTGACAGTGGCTGCTTTTGTACGAGTAGTAGCACCGTGAAAGGGAATATCGTAGGAAAGTCAGGGACGAAGCTATATAAAGCACATAGCTCTGTACCTCACTTTCCTTCGATAATACCGTTCACGAGACTAAAAAGAAGCAGCCATTTTTCGAAAAACTTGTTTAGGAACTAGAAAAATAATACTGGGTGGAGGATATAAGATAAGAAAAGATATGGCAGATTTGATCTAGAAGTCACAGAAACCAGTGACAAATATTCCTTAGATGTTTTTATTGGCTTGTGTTTAAACGATCACCAAAAACGCTACTATTTTACTACCAATAAATTCGAAACGACCGCCAGAATTAGTAAACGATCACCAAATTGCGCTTGGATAAGTGATCACCAAACTTGTTTTCATGTTTTGTGTACGTGTTAAATTTATGTTTTAAGTATTTTTAGGGTTCCGTACCCGAAGGGTTCCAAACGGGACCCTATTACTAAGACTCCGCTGTCCGTCCGTCCGTCTGTCACCAGGCTGTATCTCACGAACCGTGATAGTTAGACACTTGAAATTTTCACAGATGATGTATTTATGTTGCCGCTATAACAAAAAATACTAAAAAACGGGATAAAATAAATATTTAAGGGGGCTCCCATACAACAATTCTTTCAATACCACATACAAACTTATGGATGCACCTGGTTACGTACATGGAGTGTGAAAGTAACCGCACCAATAACTTTGCAAACAATATTTTGCTGTGTAAAATCCAAACTATTCACTCCACACCATCGCTTCCATTGAACGGTGGTACGGAACCCTTCGTGCGCGATTTAGACTCGCACTTGACCGGTTTTTTTGTGTTCTTACATGTTCAACTTAACACCTAAGCTACCGCAGTATTTTGCCCTGATATTTTCTGCAACTTTTTGGTGATCATGGATCCATTTTGGGTAGGAGAAAAATATTTTGGTGGTCATTTAAATTGTTCTCTTTTTTATTTTATTTTATTATCTTCAATAAATGCAAAGCTAAATACAAGTCTAAACAGCTAATTAAACCTTAAGCTAATAATGGATTTAAATTCCTTAAGCTAAACATCTAGACAATAAACTGAGGGGGTTAAGTAAGTTTATAAAAAAGAAAACAGTAAAATATGTTACTAAAAACAAATTAAAATTATTAAATTTTAAATGCACAGGTGAGATGTGTGGTGTGTAGTGTAGTGTGGTGGTGTACGCCTCTAGTTAACCCTAGGACTAGGACTGTAGTCTTGGGATCGCATCCTGGGCAGCATTTGCCGCTAAGCAGGGTGCATGGGTTTTGGGTCGAAAATAATTGTTTCCTAAGGGTCTGTTTGGATGAATGGAAAATGTCTACCTCTCTTTCCTTCAAAACCCCATTATAATTAGAGAGAGTTCTATTTATAATAAGAAAAGAAAGAAAGAAAGAAATACTTTTATTGCACACAAACAAATAAACACACCTTAAACAAAATAAAAAAGACAAAAATAAAACACAATACGTGCGTTATTTGACTGCTAGTTAAAATAGATACTTTTAAGAACTGTCAAAACGGTAATTTGATAATATTCTATGAAAATTCTATGAAATACTAGCATGTCACGTCATAGTCAGCTGCTGTATTTTTAACACAAAAAAAATAAATCATAAAAATACAACAGGTGGAAATATTCAATTACTGTCAAACGTGTTGGTTGAAATAGGTTCAGCTTGAGACACGTTTCTAGATTTTTTGGACTACCTTGTCAAATAGTCAGGTCAGTAGTAAACGGTGTGTCTTTGGTGTGCAAATGACAATAACTCAGCATGGCCCTCACCGCTGATTTTCAGTGAGTGCCAGGTAGTGGCCGCGCGTGCCACAATCGCTGTGTAGTGTGCGTGCAATAGTTATATATAATGGAGTTTTGTGCGTAGTAAGATCGGGTTTGGGGGACGTGGAAGAGAGATATGTGCCTGGTTTTCTTAGTTGGAACGTTGAGACGAAGTGCAGAGGCAGTCAGCTCCGGTAAGTCGAGATGTCCATTGCAGATGTCGTGGAGCAGCAACAAGTCCAGGAAACTCCGTGGAGCAGCAACAAGTCCAGGAAGGAGTGTCTGCAGCTTGTGATGTTCCAATAAGTTAGTGTTATCACTATAACCATAACAGTTAGTGCTACGATGGTGATGATGTTTGACGAAACTACGTTGTATACTTTCAATTGAGCCAGTGTAGGTTTAATACTGTAGTCTCCAGATTGGGCTACAATACTCAAGAACACTACGTATGTAAGAGTAGTAGAGTACTTTTAGACAAAGTGATTTAGTGACAGCCGGACTATTTCGGAGGATGAAACTATGTTCTTATAGGCCTTATATATTATAGAATCTAGGTATGTGATGTGGGAAGGTTAGTTTTGAATCAAGCAGAATTACAAGGTCTCTTACTGTATCAGCCTTCTTGGTAGGAGTTTTATTAAGTTGGTAGGTACTGACTATTGGCTTAGTCTTTCTAGTGAAGCTGATGTGTTGACACTTATTCACATTTACACTTATCCTATTTTCAATTAAGTTTGTACCCAGTCTAGTCAGATCTTCCTGCAAAAGTACAGAGTAAGAAACAGAGACTATCTTTATGTACACCTTTTTCCCGTGTGCGTATAAAAGATGTTTGGAGTGGCTGAAGCAGCTACCAATATAATAGAGGAAGGCAATATAGAGTAGAAGTTCCAACAGAGATCCTTGTGGAACACCGGATGGAATGGCATCAAACTCTGAACGGTGTCCCGCAACTATGACAGCTTAGCTTCTATTCTTTATATATGACTTTAGCCACCTAAGTAAGTCTCCTCTTATACCAAGCTCACATAGTTTACGCAGAAATAAGAAGTGTTATACAGGGTCGAAAACTTTTTAAAATCCGTGTAGATCACACCAACCTGTCCCCCGTTGTCCATACCAGTAAGTATACCTCTTGTGAAAATTGCCAAGTTTTTTGCCGTGGAGCGCCCCTTGAAAAATCCATGTAGCTCTGTCGGAATATTATTGGCCAGGACGGGATAAAAATGCACGTGAGCGATCTTTTCCAGTATTTTGCTGAATACGTTTAGTATCGAAATTGGCCTGTAGTGTTCTATATTAGCTTTAGACCCTTTCTTATGTATCGTTTATTATGTGCAGCCTTTCATGCCGTAGGAAAAATACCAAGTCCGAAAGAGCGGTTAAAATTATGGTTATGGGGAGTAGTAGCGTTTTGGCACACCTTTGGAGAAACAAGGATGGAATCGTGTCACTTCAACAGCTTAGATGTTTTTATATTTGGATAAGACGCGATTTGTTATTCGTGTTTATAAACAAGTTTATGTCCGTTAATAGAAACAAGATGTTGAGATATTTTTCTATTAAAATAACTGGGAACAAGGCCAAAAGCGATTAAACATTTTCGCTACTACAGAAAAGGCGGACCAAGAAATGTTACAAGTTGGAACAAAGAAATCGAGGAAAAAAGCGAATGCTGAAAGTCACTGCACTGCACATTGGGCACATTAATGGGCTACATTTATATATACGATAGTGTAATAGGCCCCTCATAGACAAAGACTGGCAAGCAAATCAATTTTACATCTTGTCATGTAATATAATATTATCCCACAGTGATAAGGCTTTGCTCGAATCGTCCAGCGATATTGCATAAATCGTCGCAGTTGTTACTCAACCAACACTATTTTGATAAATTGACAGAAAATTAGAAAATAGCATGTTACTGTACCGTGCAGTGTGGACGTGACCTTACAACACCTCAGTGTTGTCAATACATAAAGCTAATTAATACCATTGAGTTTTGAGAAAAAAATACTTGTGTACCTCGCGCCACGAATTAAGAGCGCTGGGCGACGTTGGCGGGCATTACTGCGCATATGAACAGGTATTGAAAAGTGACTACACATTCAAGGCCGATAACGTGTGGCGCAACGTATAACTTGGTATTTTTTTTTGTATAAATTAAAAAACATTGTCATCTTTGGAATAGATAAGATGTTTTGTGATCTGAGTATTTACTACTACTAAATATAAGTGTAACTATAAATTTTACAACGAATCACTGCTTTTTTTACTTTTTTGCAGCGAATTATGAGACAGACTTTAGGCTATGACTAGACCCATAGTCTAACCTAACCTTGCCTCGTAACGAACTGGATAATGGGGTAAAGTACAGTCAGTGACAAAAGCTATTTGTAGTGGTTGCGGTCCGAATAGGTAATGATCCTGACGTTGTCAATATTTACGTGCTAACGAACCGGACGAAATAAGAGTGAATTTATTGTGAATTTGTCCCCATTTTGTCGGATATTTAGGGGAGGGTATGATGTGCTGGCGGTATGCATAATTCTGAGCACCTTTCCGTTTTTGTTTTCGCTTTCATAAGTAGTGATTTGAATAAAGTATCCTCAGATAACAGACAGTTTCTTGATAAATTCTTGGTTCTGTCTTCTTTAAATAAGATTACATTTCTTGTTTTGCGAGATACCTATCCCGGGTGTTTGGAGTATGGAACGACAAAATGTTTTAAGGAGTAGGGGACATAATTCTGAACGACATTCACTTTGAAAACCTTTTGAATTTTTGAAAATTTTATTTTTTATTTCTCCAAAGTAGCTCCGTGGTCTAATGGATTTCACGCTTGCTTCTCACACAGGAGATGCAGGTTCGCTTCCTGACAATGTACCAATGAGATAATTCATTTATCTTAAGTACATTACACGGACGTTATAAAATGGAAAACATCGTGAGGAAACCTTCATTACTCCATACCAGCGGCGATGGGCTAGCCCTCTGTCACGCAAAACGGAGTATTGAATAACTGGCTTAAAGTGGGCACAATTGTGCCTCTGCCACCCCGTATGGGAAAAGGCGTGGCGCTATGTTGTGTTATTTCTCTATACATTTTGGGCCGAGCTGTCATCAGCTGATTTGTATAGAGAAGTACAAAAAAAAAGTTACTCTGATCATATCAGTTTCGTAGTGAAAGTTAACACAATGATGTCTTCTACTCCCCAAAAAAATTGTCGCTCCATATTCCAAACATGCTGTATTCACTAACATTCTATCGAACTCAGTGGTCGAGTGTATATTCTATTCGGCGAAACTGAATGCATCGAAAATGATCACAAGCAAACTGCTTCGCAGTATTAGTAAAGACGAGTTCTGCTCGCTCCGTCCGAGCAACTATGAAGGACATGTTTTTCAATGAATGGAACCTTTGTTCCCAGTAGTACCATGGCGGAACTAGTGAGACTTTTATTCCGAATAGTTCCGCGGGACAAATCATCAATTAAATACTATTTTTTTTAATCCCAGTAGTTCCGCGCATTCTAGAAGAAATAACTTGTCAATGAATTAATGCGTAACCTCATACACCTCAACTTATTTTAATATAATAAAAAATATTGAGAAAAACCACATTAGCCCAATATTGTAAAAAATATATTTGAGATTTAAGTCGTAGTTTCATTTCTGACAAATTCACAACTCTGTTGTGCGCGCGTACAACGCTCCTCTGCCCGCGAGTTCACAACTCTGTTGTGCGCGCGTACAACGCTCCTCTGCCCGCGAGTTCACAACTCTGTTGTGCGCGCGTACAACGCTCCTCTGCCCGCGAGTTCATAACTCTGTTGTGCGCGCGTACAACGCTCCTCTGCCCGCGAGTTCACAACTCTGTTGTGCGCGCGTACAACGCTCCTCTGCCCGCGAGTTCACAACTCTGTTGTGCGCGCGTACAACGCTCCTCTGCCCGCGAGTTCACAACTCTGTTGTGCGCGCGTACAACGCTCCTCTGCCCGCGAGTTCACAACTCTGTTGTGCGCGCGTACAACGCTCCTCTGCCCGCGAGTTCACAACTCTGTTGTGCGCGCGTACAACGCTCCTCTGCCCGCGAGTTCAATCAAATTATCCATCATATTTTTCCAGACTTTGGACTGCTGGACTGAACCGCTCAAAGTATACCGATACATGTTGATTGACACTGGCATTACATTGTGCAATTACATACTCTCACCATTTCCCAATATTCCACATTTGTGTATCGAAATTAAATTGCGTGGCACGCATGCGCTCGCGCATCTGACTGAACGCAGATAGATATGCACTGCGGTGACGGACTAAACAAAACAAACAAAGAGATCCCCGCACCCCTCAACCCTTCCCCTTCCTCTTCCGTGATTTGCACTCGCTCACTCGATCGATATTTCCGTCGACGCGGCCGCCACGCAGAGGATGTCTCTTTTTTCGGATCTCTCTCTTTATACGGAAGACGAAAGTAAGCGTGCCTACGAATTTATCCTTTCGTTTTGCTTTGTGAAGAAAACGAAATCAGGTTTCATTTTGGTGGGTGGCCACCTGTCTGAGCTTCGTTTCAGCGTGAGTAGAGCCTAGGCAGGGGTCAGTTAAACTGGACAGTCGCGCCTTAGCTTAAGCAAGTTAGCTAAGTTAGCTTAGCAATAAAGAGACAGGGCTACATACAACAATAACTTTTTTCTTCAAAAATATTACCTATATTTAAAGTCAGTAAAATTGACTCTGCTCATGATTCTGAACAAACTAGTTTATCATTATGCGATTATTCGATGACACGTTGTATACAGGTGACATTTCGCTGAGCATATTTTGGGGAATGATAGACCCATCAATCTGAACAACTTTCCCCCAGAAACATATGGTCGCAAATGAAAAAAAAAACTGCCGTTTGTACATTGACCCGATCAGCTGATTACAAGTTACTATAGGAGACCTAAATATTTTTTCTCGTTTGCGACCATGTTTCTTGTGGAAAGTTGTTCATAATTATGGGTACTACCTTTCCTAAAATATGGTCAGCTAATTAAATGTCAACCTGTATGTATACTATTATTACACTATACATATTATATTTAAGTTTGTCTAATTTTTGACCGGTCACTTTCTTGACAGGTCTCATTATCCCTAGATCGTAACGATCGTGACATCTGCCAAAACTGTGACACATGTCAAAAATAATGAACTGTCAAAATCATGATCTGTCAAATCAAATCATATATTATTTATTTCTCAGAAAGGAAATGTACAAAAATTAAGGTAGGAGCAACGGTATTATAGTACAGAATTAATGCATCTAAGTACATTTAGGTAGGGAGACGAGCTGACTTCATAGCTGGATGTAATCTGTGTTAAGGAATGTCAGGCCCTGATCCCCGTCTATGGTATCTTGAGGTGCATTCAATGATACTTGATCAAGTATAACTATTCAATATTTACAGAGTATAAATTTCGTTAACCTAGAATAACTTATATAAATAAGTGAGGGTGCACGGAGAAAACGAGTTAATTAATATTAATTAAATTTTGGTTGTTTTTAACCACGTAACTTGCTTCGTATAGGACCTGCAAAGCTGGTGGTTAAAAACAACTAAGTGAACTTTGTTAAGTCGTCTTATTTAATAATAATCAAGTAACTTGATTATCAAGTATTAAGATAGCTTGGCAATAATTAACCCCTCAACTAGGTTATTAACGACAATCATACTTGGTCAATTTCAGCAAACTTACTAGGTTGTTTTTAATCATATTTCAGAAAATTTACTTTGTTGTTACTAATCAATTAACTGGGTTACTACCAGCAAACTTGCTTTGCTGTTATATACCTATTGAGTTTGTTATTAGCAGCAAACCTACTTTGCTGTTATTGACCCATTTACTTGTTTACAACTAGCAAACATACTTTGTTGGTACTAATCAACTAACTAGGTTACTAATGGCAGACCAGCTTTGCTTTCATTAACCTATTTACTTGGTTACTACCAGCTAACCTACTTTGCTGTTACTAAGCAACTCACTCGGTTACTATCAGCAAACCTACTTTGCTGATATTAACCTATTTACTTGTTTAAAACCAGCAATCATACTTTGTTGGTATTAATCAAGTAACTAGGTTACTAATAGCAGACCTGCTTTGCTTACATTAACCCAATTACTTGGTTACTACCAGCTAACCTATTTTGCTTATTTTAACCCATTTACTCGGTCACAGCCAGCAAACATACTTAGCTGTTATTAAGCAACTCACTCGGTTACTACCAGCAAACCTACTTAGCTATTATTTACCCATTTACTGGGTTATTACCAGCAAACCAACTTAGCCGTTTTTAACCCATTTACTCGGGTACACCAAGCAAACCTACTTAGCTATTTTTAACCCATTAACTCGGTTATTACCAGCAAACCAACTTAGCTGTTTTTAACCCATTTACTCGGGTACACCAAGCAAAGCTACTTAGCTGTTTTTAACCCATTTACTCGGTTATTACCAGCAAACCAACTTAGCTGTTTTTAACCCATTTACTCGGTCATTACCAGCAAACCAACTTAGCTGTTTTTAACCCATTTACTCGGGTACACCAAGCAACCCGACTTAGCTGTTTTTAACCCATTTACTCGGTTATTACAAGCAAACCAACTTAGCTGTTTTTAATCCATTTACTCGGGTACACCAAGCAAACCTACTTAGCTGTTTTTAACCCATTTACTCGGGTACGCCTAGCAAACCTACTTAGCTGTTATTAACACATTTACTCGATACGCCATGCAAACCTACTTAGCTGGTTTTAACCCATTCACTTTGTAAGACCCAGCAAATCTATTATGCTGTCACCCATACACTCGGTAATGAAAGCCGAATAAGCTGCTGCAGTAAACTGTACGTTTAAAGCGTGCCAAAATCAAGTTAAAAGTTTAATACAGCAGCATAGATAGGCTATTTACTACAGAGAAAATGGGTTAAACACCCAAGTAGATTCACTGGCGTTACCGAGTAAATGGGTTAAAATACCCTAGTAGAATCGCTGGCTTTACCGAGTAAATGAGATAAAACACGCAAATAGAGTCGCTGGCGATAAAGAGTAAATGGGTTAAAACACCCAAGTAGATTCGCTGGCGTCACCGAGTAAATGGGTTAAAACACTCAAATAGATTTGCTGGCGTTAACGAGTAAATAAGATAAAACACGCAAATAGAGTCGCTGGCGTTAGGGAGTAAATGGGTTAAAACATCCAAGTAGATACGCTGGCGTTACCGAGTAAATGGGTAAAAACACCCTAGTAGAATCGCTGGCTTTACCGAGTAAATGAGATAAAACACGCAAATAGAGTCGCTGGCGTTAACGAGTAAATGGGTTAAAACACCCAAGTAGATTCGCTGGCGTCACCGAGTAAATGGGTTAAAACACTCAAATAGATTTGCTGGCGTTAACGAGTAAATAAGATAAAACACGCAAATAGAGTCGCTGGCGTTAGCGAGTAAATGGGTTAAAACATCCAAGTAGATTCGCTGGCGTTACCGAGTAAATGGGTTAAAACGCCCAAGTTGATTCGCTGGCGTTACCGGGAAAAACAACCAAGCATAGATCCGCTGGCATTACCGAGTAAATGGGTTGAAAAGTAAATAGTTTATAATAGTGAATAGCCGACCTACACTGCTGTAGTCGTATAGTGCAAATACGTCAGGGCAGGGCAGCAAGGCAGGTCAGCCTTCACACTGAAGGGTGGGTGGAAGGTTGATTTGTTCTAAAATAAAAACAGTTTTTTTCATTAATTGAACTTTTATTACTTACAAACTTACACATACACATTACTAAACAACATTTGAACATTGAGTGATAAAACCTTCTCTGTCATCCACCTTCGATGGCCGCCACAACTTCTTGGCGGCATTCTTCAGCCGTATAGTAGTTACAGCCAGCAGAGAGGGAATCAGCAACAAGCAGGCGATGTTAGCAGTCTCTTCCGATTCTGTAAATTACAATTTCGCACTGTCAGTGTAAGGAATTCTACGGACACTCTTCTTATAAATATCTTTGATGGTATCGGTCTCTCAGTGAGTTGCATGCACGATGAAAATGTATTTCACCTAAAATGATGGCAATGACGAAACACGATGAAAAATTCTCTAATAGTCTTATACATATACCAAACATAAATACAGGCTACTTGTGAGCCTAGCTATGTTAAGTAGTCACCTAACCTTTCCTTTGTCACTGTTTTATCTTGAATAAAGATTATTATTATTATTATTATTATTACTTACCATTCTGCAGAGCGATCACTTGCTGCAAGTATTTGTCTCTGCCGGCAGACGACCGCTTTGTGGCAAAGTCGAAGATCTTCTGCTTAAGGTGCGGGAAAATCTCATTTATGTCGTATATCTTGTCTTTGTAGAGGCAGTCGAAGTCTTTTTCTAGCTGTGAACGTAAGAAATTTACTTTACAACAGTAATCATAAAATATTCACATCTCTTCAGTAGGTAGGAATCGCAAAGAGTGATGTCGGTTAGCTAGCAGATTCGGACCAACCAAATATATATATTCGGACGAATCCAAAAATATTACAAGTGTCAGGTCCCGCCACCTTGACACTCTATTTAAAATAAAACAATAATATGAATTGCTCAAAATGTACTCACCAGTACATATCCGAGGGGCTTTCCGAGAGCTGGATACTCATTGAAATATGCGGCTATAGGCGTCTCCTTTGCCAATTGTAGTCGGGCGTGTGTTGTGTCTGACCATTTCTTAGCGACGGTCGCCCACGGGTCGCTAGAATTTTTTAGCCATTGGATGTTGTCCAGTGTCTCTTCATCCCATGTAGTGGCTTCTAAGGTTTCGGGCAAGCGAAGTCATGGCGACTGAGACGGGTTTGACGAAGTCGATGACGGTGACGAGGTCCTTCACCGCTTTTCAAATATGCCTTGTTCTGTGTACTTTCTTTTTAAATTGTGAATGGCATCCGGCAATTTTCCCGCCAATCTTGAAATAATACGTCTTGTTGATTCCACAATCTTAGTGTGGTAATACACAGAAAGTTTCTCTTGTGGAAACACGCGGACAATCTCGTGGGTCCAGCTTGTGTAAACGGAAGACCTTACCGCTTCCGGATGTTCCTTAGGAATACTGTTCGCTATGATCCGCACCAAACGAAGACGCGTGCCACTATCTAGCGGTTTAGATTTGTCTGCTTTCAATAGAGCTTTTCCCTCGATGCTTTTGCCGAGCAAAAGCTCTAGGTCCTGAAATGTAAAAACATTATGTCACTTAAACAGTCTTCGGTTGGCGATTCAAATTGAGGCGGGAAGTAGGAGTTAGGGTGTAGCGTTTGGGGAAGCATGGGAGGCATATAAAAAAAAACTATAAAAATATTTTTAGGACAATATTTTTCGAAATATTTCCACCAAGTCATGGGACCTTTTTTGCTCCCACATGACTAGGCAAAAGATAAAGAAAGTTAAAGAAAAAAGGATAAGCTTAGGTAATTACTTCTTCAAATAGAGCACACGACGCAGCAGAAGATGTACTGGGTGAGGACACTGCCGGTGATGTTAGTCGACATGCATGATGTCCATATTCATATAGTTGTCCTAACTCTTGACATTCTGTGAAATGGAGAACATAGGTATTTACTATTGGGTTCGATATCGAAATGATCCCTACATTATAATTATTATTACCTACCATGATGGTCATTTTCTTGATTCATAAATCATAACTAAATAGGTAGGTACCCATGTAATAATTATGAATTAACAATTCAAAATACCTCTGACACATTATTGAAACCTTACAGGCATACACTTCAAACTTATAACACCCCTCGTTTGATCGTCGGGGGTTAAAGTGAAGTTAAATAAAAGTATCGCATTTTAATGTATCGCATTGAAGTAACACTAAAACATAGAATCCAGCTTGCCACGGGGTATAATCATCACTTACTTTGCTTTTTAGACTGAGCTTCCAGTCTGAAAGTCCTTTTTTAATTTGGCCTGTGGTCCAATGACAGGTCAGCTGTTTGATTTGGTCATCATTTAATAATTCCAGCGCATTGACGTCAACCTCGTTTTCTGAAATAAAGAAGATTTAAAATTAGTACTCTTTTAAAATGGGAGACAATGCACAAACACAGCCCCAACAGGGGTATGTTGTGTGTAAATCAGCGAATCTAAGTTGAATTTTCTAAGTATTAGTTGTTTGTATATCTATAGTTATTCCCATAACCATTCCATACCAATAAAATACGATAGGCACACAACATGCTTATTGTAGAAATGCGTAGGTAATTACCATGAGAAATACATGTTTTGCACTATTGAATGCAAATCATCATCAATGAAAATGAGGTCATTTCTGAAACAAAAAACTTATCATTCTCATTTCCTCTTGCAAAGCAAACCAGTAGTGTACTCTTGACATTTCGATAAACACGATTTAGCGCGAGACAGGGACATAGTGATACATTAAAAAGTTTAAGATTTGTAATCCGAGTCATTTTGGGAAAAGTTCATTTGAGATTAGGTCAATACGATGATCCTACATTTATCGCATTGTGCGGCATTTGACAGAAACGCCTGGGGGTCTGCCGGCTAAAGGAGACCGCGCAACTACCGGAGCGGGTAATTTTTCCAAACCAAACAGTTTCAAAGGGGGTTGGGGGGAAGGGAGGGTGGGGGGGAGTCTACCACCCCTGTAAAATATCTAGTCTAGGAAATGTACGGTACTTGAGATATTCAACCTAAACTAACCTAACCTCAAAATGTTTTCCTACTGAAATCGAGCAGTTTTCTACAGGTCCCAGTTTAAATAAAGGGTAGGGGTAGACAGGCAGCGATAAGGGCCCCCCTCTGTAACATATTCAGCCAATGGAATGCATAGGTTTTGATAAAAAAAATGGCTAAACTAACCTAAAACATTAGGGGGTCGCCTCACTCAGCTCCGGCTCCCGGGTCTGCTGTCTGGGCTTCCGCCCCCTTATCGACACTCCGACCGTAACGTGTGCACCTAACTAACCTAACTTTAGTTTTCAAACAGGAAGTGACCTATAGCAACCAATTCGGTTCTGTGACATGCTCGGGGATGCTAACCTTTGTCCTAACATAACCCAAAACTTGTTTATGCTTCTGCTCCGGCGCAACGAAGCGCGGCGACTGTCCCCGTGCAGTCTTTGCCGCCAGACCATCGTCTAGACTAGGCTAGCCGGCAGACCCCCTGATCGTCGTGATCAAATCAAAATCAAATCAAATATGGTAGCTCAATGGCGCCATTTGCTTTACTGAAATGTGATCGCGGAAGTAGATATATGGGCGCTACAAACCTTCAGTTTTAACTGCACAGTCTCAACTGAACAGTTTGACTGTGCAGTTAAAACGTATGTGTGTGGGCAAAACTGAGAACTGTACAGTTGAACTGACAATCTAATCGAAATAACATTAGATAAAACTGTACAGTGCTAACTATGCAGTTAAAACTGAGGGTGTGTAGCAAAAAACTGCGCAGGTGTCAGTTTTGTCAAGCGTCGTCGAAGTGATCACGAGTTTTCTGCTGCGTTCTTGTCACAACCATGCCAAATCTACGTGAATGGTTTGAAGAATTTATAGAAATATATCATTCTGAACCTTGCTTGTGGAAAATTAAATCGAAAGAGTACCAATTGCGTGGAAAAAAAGAAGCAGCCTACGGAAAGTTATTGGCGAAACTTCAAGAGGTTGAACCTACAAGTGACAAAGAATCAGTAATTAAAAAGATCAATAATATACGTTGCGCGAATAAAAAAGAGCACAAAAAGGTCGTGGATTCTACGAAATCAGGTTCAAGTGCTGACGATTTATACGAACCTAAACTATGGTATTACCCTCTTTTGAGATTCTTGGACGATCAAAACATACCACGACAGTCACGCTCGAATTTGGATGCTGAGGTAATAAAACTAAATATTTTTTATTTGGAAAAATATTCATTATTTAAATAAAATTGTTTTTCCAGGGAACTTGACCTTCATTGTTAAAATAATTCATGAACTCCTGTCTAATCACTTTAGGTGTTCGGGCCGTGTTTCCTATATTTCTTCGTTGTAAAGGTTCCATGACAGAATAAATAGTATTGTACCCGGGTGACATGACCTCTCCAATATCAGTTTGTTCGCGATCAAAACACTCTGGACTGATATAAGAATTTGGTAACTTTTGAATCAAAAAATTATGTAAAGCACAACATGCCATCACAATTTATTCAATTTTACTTGGCTGTACATTAATATCTGTGTGAAATATTCGGAACCGCGTAGCTAACATACCAAAAGCATTTTCCACAATACGTCTTGCTCGTGAAACACGGTAGTTATATATTTGTTTCTCCATAGAATCCAATTCAGCTTGTCTAAACGGTTTCATCATATCAGTTCTTAATGGAAAAGCGTCATCAGCAACAGACATTATTATTATTATTATTATTATTATTATTATTATTATTATTATTATTTTATTATGCACAAGCAGCTTAAAGCTGATGCGTGCATATCAGTTCACATTTCACAGCACTTGTTTTATACAATTGTCAAGTCTATTTTTAAAACTGTTCACTGATGGTGCACTAATAACAGTTTCTGGAAGTCTGTTCCACTCGCAAGACCACTCGGTTTGATAGAAGGTATTTGCGTGGGTTACTTGTAAACGAGAGCCCTTGGAGTTTCAGTGTGTGTCCTCTGAGGTGGTGATTCTGGTTCATCGTAAACATTTCCTTCATAGTCGATACATCATAGTAGCCAGTTAGAATCTTATATGTTTCTATGAGATCTCCACGTTTACGTCGTTGCTCTAGAGTGCTCAATCCTAGCTCTGCAAGTCGCTGCTCATAAGGCTTGTCACGAAGTCCTACTACCATCTTGGTTGCTCTTCTTTGGACTTTCTCCAGCAAGTCTTTGTCCTTCTGGAAGTAAGGGCTCCATATTTGGAAAGCATACTCAAGGAGTGGTCTGACATAAGTCTTGTAAAGTCTCAAGAATAATTCTTTGTCAATATAATCAAAGGATTTCCGAATCATATATGTTAGCGAGTTGGCTTTCTTAGTAATTGAAAGTATATGAGTCTCCCATTTAAGGTCAGTTGATATTGCGACCCCTAGGTCTCTTTGTGTTGTAACAGGATCCAGTGTTTGCATATTAATGCTGTATGGTAACTTTGGATTATTGTTCCCAACATGCAGAACCGTACACTTTCCAGGATTTAAGGTTATTAGCCAATTCTGTGTCCATTCAAAAATGCGGTTCAAGTCTTCTTGTATTATATTGTGCGATATTAGCGGATTTCCCATGATTTTTGTATCATCTGCAAACAGTGAAAGTCCAGACTTTATTATTACCTTTAGGTCAGTTAGGTATAAGCAGAATAAAATTGGTCCAAGCACTGTGGGACACCACTCAGGACGTTGTAGGAATCTGAGAGGTCATTCCCAACTCTCACCCTAAAGGTACGATCGCTCAGGAAGTTTTCAATCCACATAAGAAGGTTACCACGAATTCCAAAGTGTTGCAGTTTCGAGACTAGTCTTTTTATAGGAACGCGTTCAAACGCTTTCTCATAGTCTAGATAAACCACATCTGTGGGCACGCGGTCATTCCAATTTGCTGTCCAGTAATCTAGGCATAGCAGAAGGTTGGTCACCGTGGATCTTCTTGGAACAAATCCGTATTGTTCATCAGTTATAACCTGCTCTTTGGATAGGAATTCGCGGATTTTTGTGACAATTATCTTTTCCATTGCCTTGCATATGATGCTTGTGAGACTTATTGGGCGATAGTTGGCTGCGACAAGTTTATCTCCTTTCTTATAAATCGGCGTCACAACTGCTTCCTTCCAGTCTTGCGGTAGACTACCCGTTCTAAAGGACTGTTCCATAATAGATGCAAGTTTACAGTTCAGAACATTTTTGCATTTGTTGAGCAGTATTGCAGGTATCCCGTCTGGTCCCATAGCTGTGTCATCGTTGAATGTTTTCATCACCTTTGTGACTTCATCTGGCGAAAACTCAATATGGTCAGGTTTAATAAGATTGGTACATCTGGAGTAGGAATTTGTAAGTTGGGCTGTTCTCTTACATAGGATTTTTCAAATTGTTTTGCAAAGATCTCGGAGACTTCATTGTTTTTACAAGAAACCGTCCCTGTGGATTCATCTTTAAGCGAAGGTGGTACAGCTACTCTGGATGTAAGCTGTTGGCGAATGTACCCATAAAAGCATTTCGGGCTACTGTTAACTATTCCTCTTTCAAACTTAATCCTTGACTTCCTGACTTCTGCAATGATTCTATTGTTTATTTTTCTGTAATCTTCATATGTCTCTGTTGTTTTTGTAAGTCGATATAGTTGCCATTTTTGAAGTTTTTGTTGGGTGAGTTTGACTATCTCTGGACCTATCCATGGTTTTCTGTGGTTGCAGTGTTTGCTCGGTCTTCGAAGAGGTATTGTTGTTTCTATGGTTTGTATTATAGTAGTCTTGAACTCATCCCAGGTATTGTTAACGTCGTTGTGACTAGGACTATTTATGTGTTTAGAAGCCAACATAGACGACACAGATTCATAGTTAGCTCCAAAGAAGTCTCTTCTCGGGGGCTTGTTCAACGATTTTGATAAAAATCCACTCTCAAATTGCAGTGTACCAATTAGAACCATGTGGTCACTTTTACCTATTGGTGGGTGATTTATAATGCTTGTGCATAGGTTTTCATCATTGCATAGTATAAGATCTAGCAATGATTCTTCATTGTTACGTTTTCGTGTAATATCTGTTACTAGTTGGTATAGATTGCTATTGGTAAACATATCCACAAATTTTTCATGAAACGGTTTGTATCCATCTAGGTTTTGTAAGGGCCACTCAAGGTCAGGAAGGTTAAAATCTCCCGCAATTAAGAGGTTTTGTTTTGCATCAGCTGCTTTTTGTATCTTTTAGAACAGTAGTTGATCTGAGGTTTTGTAGCTGTACTCTGTGGGACGGTAGACTCCTCCGATGAGTAATTTAAAATTGCCATAGGTGATGTTTACCCAAAGGGCTTCCACCTCAGGTAAGTTGTTGAAGGTCGGATGTAAACTAGTTACAATAGGTATGTTGTTGTGTTCATGTGCAATATATATGGCTACTCCTCCATATCCACTGTCGTTGCTTCTATCATGTCTAAAAAGCGTATATCCCCTAATGTCTATCAAGTTGTTTGTGATTTTGGATTTTAGTTGGGTCTCTGTTATAATAATAAAAGTAGGGTTTGTTTTGCCAATTTCCAATAAGAATAAATCTCGTTTTGCCTTTAAAGATGCCAAGTTCGTGTAGAAAAACGTTAATTGCGTCAGACCATTAGTTAAGACTTTTTTGTGGTTTCATCGATGTGTGTTGTTATGATCGGTTTGTTGTTAACATATCTGATGGTGAGGTTATCCTCACCTTTTTCGATTCGTTGTGTGAGTTCTCGTCGCAGATTTTTCAGGTGGTCGCGCTGGCACGGGGTTAGGTCATTTTTGGCCGTAACCCCTCTAAGCTTTTTACCATTCTTTAATACCTGGATCGCTGCTTTCCTGTTTGGCAGTACTAGTTTGATGGGCCGAGGGCCCGAGCCAGGCTGGGGCTTTCCCAGGCGTATTAGGGCCACAGGTGCCATTGGCTCGGGCAGTGAGGCCAATGCCTTCTCCACCTGCTCCTGGTCAAAAATCTTCCGAGCCTCTACTGAAGTTGGCTCATCCCCATCCGCATGCAACTCCGGCACCCCGAACATAATGACATTTGATGCCCTTCGGTTTCGCTCCTCTATCTCATCGATGATGGCCTCAACATTGACTGCTGGTTGGCTAGTCCTCAAGGCATCCACTTCGGTTTTGAGTTCATCCACTAACTTCCTCAAGGCGGGCAGTTGGCGAACTCCTTGCTCACAATCGGGGCACAAATATTTGAGTGTCGGCGACTGCAATGCAATCACTCTCCGCTCTGTCACAAGTAACCCGCTGCACTTAACACAGATCTGCCTATCACAGCCGTGGCACACTATTTTCGAATTTTTATCATCTAACTTAGGTATTTGCTTGGTACACTTCAAACAGTTGGCCATTTTATATGGTGAGTCTGCACTTTTGAGGTTAGAGCAAGATTTGATACACTAAAGTTAGACTGGTGGGTATATTTGTTGAACACTATTAAGTATTGGTATATTTCTGCAACTTTACTTCACTTTCACTGCTATTTAGCGCGTTTTACGTATTAATTTCAATAAAATTGTTGGGAGCAACTATCAAAACAAGTGTATAGAAAAGCGCGGGTAGACGAAAAAAAAATATATATATAACATATGGTGAAGATCTTAAGCTATTCGTTACGATGTCTTCATTTGGGATATTCAAATCATCATTCTGAAGCTTTTGAAAGAACTTTGTATTTTGTAAAACTCCTCCGTCTGATATGCGTCCGTTGGTTCCAAAATCACATAAAATGAACTGATATTGAGCGTCAACTATAGCCATTAAGACCATGCTGTGTTTTTTTTTTATAATTGAAATATGTTGTGCAGCTTTTCTCTTCCATTCAATTTCTGATCGGGGAAACTGAAACAAAATATAATATTACAGGATAATTCACTGGAGTCAACATCACCGGCAGTGACTGAATCAGCAGTGCAGGAAGCACGAGATGGTGAAGACTCACTTGAGTCTTCAACATCTGCTCAGCATACTCCCGGCACTACACATACATCAGAGGCTTTAACAGAGACTACTTCTTCATCGAGTTACACATCATCTAGAAAAAGGAACTCTGAAGCGACTCTTACAGAGGACGTTTTGATATCTGTTAGAGATCATTTTAAACGTCCGGCTCCATCTCCACCACCACCAAACCGACCCGACGATCGTTTCGACATTTTTGGTAAAGCTGTTGCGTTTAAACTTAGAGATTTGAATAAAACGCAACGTATTGTAGCAGAAAAAATTATTAATGAGACGCTTGCAGCAGCTGAATTGGGTAGTTTAACAACATCACATACAGTAATGGTCCCTTTTTCGAATTCATCTTTCCAACAAAGTTTTTCAAATCAGTCATACTCAGCTGCATCCAGTTCACAATACTTCACCTTATTCAAATCAACAAAGTCCTCTTATTCAGTCGCCAATGCAGTCACCAATTTATGAACAACGTAGTCTACGCAATCAGTCACAGGCTCAACCTTCACCAGTTGTTGTATTATCTATACCTGAAAATCCGGAAATATCGGATCATGCACCCAGTCAGTATCTTCACACTGTACCAAGTGCTACGATTCAGACGCAAGGCTATCAACAAAGCACAAATTCAGCTGCTGATTACGTATCTCAGTTCGATGCTTATGATTAAGTCTGATTTGTAATACATAGCCATATTTTAAATAGGCATTAAAATTTATCTTTCAATATTAAAATCTTTTATTTTTCACGTACCTTTAAGTAATCCTTGTGTAAAACACTATAAATTGCTTCACACGTTTCTGGTATGATACTGGAAAGTGATTGAGGTGATATTATTGTTGAAAATTTAAGGTCTTCGTAGGTTCTCCCTGTTGCTAAAAATCTGAGTGTTGCTGTTAATCTTTCATGTGGTGATATAGCACTTCTCATTACTGTATTTTTTTTCATTATTTTAGGTGTGACTAAATCAAGCAGATGCAAGTACGTTTTTTCATCCATTCTTAAATAGTTATTATAGTCTTTTGGAGTAATTCTAAGCTCTTTCAGTAAATTATTATGTGTATACTGTTTTCTTTGTAATAACCAATGTTTACACCACAATTTCTTCTTTCTTTGCCTTCTTTTTTTCAAAATACACAATAGTCCAATAAATGCCACAGCATCATCCGATGAACCCATGATGATTCTGTGAACGTGTTTACTTCAAGCGAAAAGAGATTAAACTGAAAAATCTCAACGTGTGTAGGCACAAGGGCTGTCAGTTTTAACTGCACAGTCAGGCTGTTCAGTTAAAACTGAGCAGATAAAACTGAAGGTCTGTAGCGCCCTGTACTCACCATTAAACACACCAATATATTTGCTAAATCCCCACTTTTCCAGTAAATCTTCCATAGGTAATAATCACCACACACTGCTAGAAATACTCGAAATGCTAGAAAATGCTACCCACTCCTAGAAATAAACCGCGTCCGGTCACGCACAAAATGAAATGAAATTCTTTCCATCAGTGTTGCCGATAGGTCAAGGCCTAATGTCGCCATTTTAATTTTAAGCCGGCTAATTACATGCGACATTATATTGGTAACGATTTATGGGTAGCGATCATACAAACATCTCTTTCTATCCCGTCTATTTCTCTATATCCTAGATCATAAGCTGCAGTAGCCTTAAAGTTATACTTTAGCGCCAGCGCTGTAATAATGTTAGAAATAAGATTAATAAATTGTAAAGGCCACCCTGGACTAACTTTCTCGTAAGGGTTAGGGACATAATTCTGAACAACTTTTACTATGAGCCCGACTTGATCAGAGCAACTTTATTTTTCTTATCTCAGTTCAGTACATTCATAGTGTTATTTTGGCTAGGTGTATCAGGGTGTATGTGACGGAACCCTTCATAGGCGAGTCCAACTCGCACTTGGCCACTTTTAATTATAACTGAAAGGAGGTTGCAAGCCGAGAGGTTGTTGTCAGAAACATAATTCTGAACAACTTTTACTATGGGACCGACTTGATCAGAACAATATCTCAGTTCAGTACGTTCAGTTACATTTGTATGACGAAGTGGAAAATAAAGTTGCTCTGTTCAAGTCGGCCCCATAGTAAAAGTTGTTCACAATAATGTCCCCAAGAACCACTCCACCATAAAAACAACTCTTTTCTACTTTACCTCTTCCCCCGCACTATTAACTTAATCCGCCCAGTGCTCCCTAAGCAAAATGACATGTAAGACTAATTTTGTATGGGAGCTACCATTTTTAGAGTTTTCCTGTACTAACCGAGTTTGCAATGTTATAGATGTTATTAAAAGATACTATGGCTTTAAATTTGATAAACATCGTTAGTGCCATTTTTGAATAAACTAATTAAGTATGTTTTATTTGTATGACAGATACCTTAAAAAATCAAGTTATCAAAAAAACAAAAAAAAATCGGCCTGGGCATTAATAAAATAACCCCCACGTCGACGTCCAATTCGGTTCAGTGGTCTAGGCTCTAGGCGCACGACACTTTTTGTACTGAAATCAAAAACAGCCGGACACACATACATACATACATACATACACATTTGATTTTATTTACTTTTTTGGATTCAGTTAACGATAGATAACCTATCCCCATCAATATCTCAACCTCGTTTTATTTTACGATAACAATACTTCCTTATAACTCATACTTCGTTAACTTCGTTCGAAAGTAAAAAACCGGCCAAGTGCGAGTCGGACTCGCACACGAAGGTTTCCGTACCATTATCTATAAAAACGGCAAAAAAACATGTCTGTTGTATGGGAGCCCCCTTAAATATTTATTTTATTCTGTTTTTCAGTATTTTGATAATATAACAGCAATACATCATCTCGGAAAATTTCAGCTGTCTAACTATCACAGTTCATGAGATATAGCCTGGTGACAGACAGACGGACGAACGGACAGACGGACGGACGGACGGACAGCGAAGTCTAAGTAATAGGTTTTACCCTTTGGGTACAGAACCCTAAAAACGTACTCCTAATCAATATATTTACCTTACTCTTAATCAATGTATTTATAGTTAGTATACACGTACCTATACTATTGTTTAAGGACATGCCTAGTTTACAAAGTAATACAACATTAAAATTACACATCTTCATTCACGTCTCCTGCCAGTAATATCAATGCTCCTGCAAGATTTATTTTTCTTTGGCTAAAACCGTCGAAAATCCGCTAAATCTAGCCACAATGTAGCTAAAACGGCAACACAGCCCACGCACCCCCCGCGACCCTTCCACAGGTAGCCGGTTTCATACATAAAGGGGATTTACACGATCAGTTCTACCGCATCCGTTCGCAAGCCAACGCATGGTGTAAACAGTCAACGCGCCGCCCTCAAAACGTATCGGCGACCGGAACGGTCGCCGCGCTAGGTGGCGGCGGCCGATTCGACGTCGCATCGGTCGCCGATCCGTTCTGAGGGCGGCCGGATGCTTACTCGTTTACTTACTCATAGGGTAAATGAGCCTAATATCATAGTTTTTAGTTTCGTCGTTCATTTTTATTAGTATAGAGTTGATTCTATGTACTGTCTACCTTTCTCTTTTTATCCAGCATAATAAGAGTATAGTTAATATTAATAAACCCTCCATAAAAACCATACAAAAATGACCCACGATGTTGAACCTTATTTTTTTGTAATAAAGTTCAATACCTATGAAAAAATTGTCCGGCTCCCGGTTGCCGTTCGCTTGCACTGTCAAAACGTTTCTTGTGAAATGACTTAACAACTTTTATTTATATGGAATCTCTAGACTAGACCCCACGCTAGGATTCCCTGCGTCGTGGTAACTAGTCTCTTTCGCTTGTGTAGATACTCATAAGTTATACCTATGTTCGATTCCAAATCGATATTCGATCGATGGTTTCGGAACGGCCATTTTGAATTTGACGTTGCTGCCAACCTTGCAGTTTTTGACAACTGACAGACGAAAAGCCCTCGCAATGAAACGCGCTTTGATAGGGTATTGAAATTAAATCGCAAGCCATCTGGAATTGTATTCGGGGTTCCCTCAGGATTGTCTAGATAGCTGAGTGTGTTGTGATTCCCCGAACCAGATAAAGTTCGCATTTACGTGGCCGATTGGTTTTTCCCACGTAACATAACCTGTGTTGGAACACTGTGCTCGTCGAAGCTGGCCTGCCAGCCATACCTGGTTGGCTGAAGAACCTGTCTACCAAGAAGAGCCTAGGGTGCACCCGGGCCTTGCAGAGAGACAGGAGTTTGACGGGAACGAAGCACAGACCAGGTCAGATAGATTCATAAGTATTAGCTCGGTGAAACGCCGACGTTCACACTTCTTGGCATCTGATAGCTACGCTACCTCGTAGCTGATGGGCCCCTGCGAGGTCATTAGGTGCCGAGAAGCCTGAACAATTGGTAGCAGAGCGTGGTTTCCTGAGATTTGCAGCCGTCAAGGGCTCCAGGAACCCACGATTTGAGACTATCAATCTGTAGGTATAGGCGGTTATTAGATAACTTGGTTGTGTTCCTGTATCCACATAGATTGGTAGTATTGTAAGCAATAGGTCTATTGCTGGTAGTAGACAGACAGATATTGAGTTGAAATTTGCATTGAAGTATTGTACCAGTTAGTCAATCTATTAGTGGTCTAGTAATGCTAATGAATGTTTGGTTAACATAGGTAGTTACATCTATTGATAGCAGGCTATTACATTGTTTTCAGTTATAGCAATTTATAACTTGAACTAATATTGACTATCTGTGTGTGTTGTAGTGATAAAGGGAAACTAAATTGTTATTTACAGAATTTATATAGATATAAAACTCGGTTCCTATTGTTTAAGGAAAATAACATTGTTTAAGTTGTGGTTTAGGGTTCCCTCGTTTGGGTTGTAGACTGGAGGGTCCAATATAATTGAGTTACTGCAAATTGTGAGTAAGTATCGTTCCGATCATGTCGTTATCTGAAATCCAGAAGGGTGTTTCTAAGGAACTCAGATGGTTTTCCTCCGCACACGGTCTGATAGACCGATTAGATAGGCATGATGTGGTATTGGAGCGGTCTATGGACGTTAAGGAACGTTACAACAGGGTGCTCGAACTGTCCGCGCAGGCGGAATCAGTTGATGGTTGCGCACCTGACAGGCTGTCACGGTTGCTAGGGGATGTCGACCAATGTATGGAGATGGCAGCTGCTATCACGCAGAAGGCTGCGGACATACGTAGACAGCGCGAGTCCAGCCATGGTGGTGACATTGAAGCACCTCTGCCGCTTCAGGGTTCAGGGTCCAGGTTACCGGCCATAACTATGCCTACTTTTGACGGAGTGTCCGGTGAATGGATGAGCTTCATCAATCTGTTCGACAGTTTGGTGCACATGCGATCGGACATTACCAAGTCTGTCAAGATGGCTCAGCTGGTGGCAGCATTGAGGGGTGAGCCTAGGGAGCTGGTCGCTCATTTGACAGTTACGGAGGGTAACTATGAAACGGCCAGACAATTGTTGGTCAGACGTTACCATAACAAACGGAGGTTGGCCGATGCCCAACTGAACCGTTTGTTTAGTATCCCGGTTGTGAACAAGGTCGGGGCCATACAGACGGAGGTTTTGAACCCGTTGTTGTCCGTCACCAAGGCCCTAGAGAATCTTGGACTTCCGGTTGGTGAATGGTCGTACCTACTGCTGTACATTGTACTTTCCCGCCTACCCGCTGACGTGCAGACTCGTTTCGAACAGTCTCACGGGAGGTCGGCCGAGGACCTGCCCGCCTTCTCCGACTTGGTCGGATTCTTGGAAGAGGAGGCTCGACGGGCAGAGAATTTGGGGTTGACGGTCACCCATCCTTCGGAGCCACAGAGAGCTGCCGGGAGCGCTGTGAGTAGGGGCTCTCCGACGAGGAAGGACCGCACCAACCGGCAGTCATATGGGACTGTGAGTGCATTGACCCCACATAGTGAGACCTGCCCATGTTGTAGGCAGATTGGCCATGCTGTGGCCAATTGCAATAAGTTCGGGGAACTTAGGGTTCAGGGACGGCGCCGGATGGCCAAGCAGCGGAGCTGGTGTTTCCTGTGCCTCGGGCCACACATGGCTAGGTACTGCACGCGCACAAAAATGTGCGGATATTGTGGTGGGGCCCACAACAATCTGTTGTGCATGAACCGGTCCGGCCAACAGCCACCACAGGGCCGTATCCAGGGTGACACGGCATGGGGCCCTGAGAATTCGTTTGCGACTCGGAGCGCAACTCAGGAGCCAACGTCCCCAAGTCCACAGGGCCGTACCCAGGGTGATACGGAATGGGGCCCTGAGAATTCGTTTGCGACTTGGAGCGCAATTCAGGGGCCAATGTCCCCACGTGCACAGGGCGGTACTAGGGTGCAGGGCCGCACTCAGGGTCATCACATGGGGGGCCCTGAGTTTTCGGTTGCGACTCAGCATCCGACTCAGCGGGCAATAGGGCCACAAGCACGCAGCCACCCAGGGGTGCAGGGCCGCACTCAGGGTCATCACATGGGGGGCCCTGAGTTTTCGGTTGCGACTCAGCATCCGACTCAGCGGGACATTGGGTATGTTGAGCAGGCCGTAACGGGCGGGTGGCATGGGACACCTTCGAGCTATGCGGATGCGGTTCGGACGCCGCCTCAGTTGTCGCCCCGCTCGTCGCCTCGTCCTCGTCGGTCGCATGTGATGTCCCCCCCGCTCATGGAGCGGCCACGGTTGAATTCACGCCCACCCCCTTTTAAGGGGCGTCGTAGGTTGGGAATGGAACCGGCGCGTGGGCCATTTGTACAATGGGACCCTCTGGCGTATAGCTTCCTACCTGATCGGTTACAGGCACAGTGGGGCCCCGGGGGCCCTCGCTAGGAATTTGCGGCCCAACAATTTGTTGCCCCCCAACCGGAGACGGTGGTGTTACCGATCGCCTCTGTGCTTGTTTGGGATTTGGCGGGCAACCCAACATACGTTCGCGCCCTATTAGATTCTGGAGCTCAGGGCTGCATTGTGTCGAATGATTTAGCAAAATGGTTGGGCCTCAATATAAATAATGTATCGCTGCCGAGGAAATTGGTCCCTGCTGGGGATTACAGGGCAACCCTTCACGGGTTTTGTGATGCCTCTGAACGAGGGTTTGCGGCAGCGGTTTATTTGCGAACCGTCACCTCCACCGGGGAGGTCGACGTGCGTTTGGTTTTGGCAAAAAGCAAGGTAGCGCCTATTCGGACAAGGATGACGATTCCAAAACTGGAACTGTCCGGGGCTGCTCTTTTGACCAAACTTTTGAATCACACTCTAACAGTGTTGCGTGGGTCAGTGGTTTTGGAGGATACGGTGTACGCGTGGACGGACAGCCAGATTGTTTTGTGCTGGCTGAAGGCTTCGGTCCATAACTTAGAGGTTTTTGTTGCGAACCGTGTCTCCCAGATTGTGTCGTCTGAGGTCCCACTGACCTGGAGACATGTACCAGGAGAATTGAACCCGTCTGATTGTGCATCCAGGGGATGTCGGGCTCCTGAACTCGTTAGACACCATTTGTGGTGGGGACCACCCTGGCTTGCCAGGAGAGAATCGGACTGGCCCCACAGCCATGTAGTAGTATCTTCGGATCATGGCCCCAGAGCGGCCGTGCATGTTACCCAGAAGGCTGAGGACCCTGACGCCGGGTTTCTGCTGGACCGGTATAGCTCATGTGTGTTTGTTTGTTTATCCACCAAGGCGGTACATCTCGAGCTCGTTGCTGATCTCTCGACAGAGGCTTTCATTGCTTGTTTGGATAGGTTTGTTTCTCGAAGGGGACTTCCAACTTTGATCCGCTCTGATAACGGCACTAACTACGTCGGTGCGGAACGATACTTACGAGAGATAGACAGCTTTTTGAATGTAAATAAAGTGGATATTGGAACGGCCCTCTCCCGTCGGGGTATACAGTGGACCTTCAGCCCACCGAGTTGCCCCCACTGGGGTGGGATTGTTGAGGCCGTAGTTAAGTCAGCTAAGACGCACTTAGGGCGTATAGTAGGTCAGACCGCGCTGACTTTTGAGGAGCTCGCGACATTGTTTTGTAAGATCGAGGCCGTTCTCAATTCGCGACCGTTGTGTCCGCTCAGCTCGGATCCAAATGACCTGGAGGCTCTGACCCCAGGCCATTTCTTGATAGGACAGCCACTTAACGCGTTGCCCGAGCACCCCTTCGAGGGAGTGAAATTGTATCGGTTGTCAAGGTATCAGATGTTGCAGCAGTTTACTCAGAATTTCTGGAAGCGTTGGTCGCTCGAGTATCTGCATATCTTACAACAGCGCCTTAAGTGGACTGACAAAACCAGCCCCCCTAGTGTTGGTGACCTCGTTCTGGTTAAGGATGCTAACCTACCGCCACTACGTTGGCGCAGGGGGCGCATTGTTAACTTGTTCCCTGGCAAGGACGGGACCCCCCGGTCTGCGGAGGTTCTAGTAGGAGGCTCGGTTCTAAAACGAGCGGTAGCAACGTTGTCTCGGCTGCCCGTAGATTAGGGGACAGGTGGGTGCCTGTCCGGGCGGGTGATTGTTCGATTCCAAATCGATATTCGATCGATGGTTTCGGAACGGCCATTTTGAATTTGACGTTGCTGCCAACCTTGCAGTTTTTGACAACTGACAGACGAAAAGCCCTCGCAATGAAACGCGCTTTGATAGGGTATTGAAATTAAATCGCAAGCCATCTGGAATTGTATTCGGGGTTCCCTCAGGATTGTCTAGATAGCTGAGTGTGTTGTGATTCCCCGAACCAGATAAAGTTCGCATTTACGTGGCCGATTGGTTTTTCCCACGTAACATAACCTGTGTTGGAACACTGTGCTCGTCGAAGCTGGCCTGCCAGCCATACCTGGTTGGCTGAAGAACCTGTCTACCAAGAAGAGCCTAGGGTGCACCCGGGCCTTGCAGAGAGACAGGAGTTTGACGGGAACGAAGCACAGACCAGGTCAGATAGATTCATAATTACCTTAGCTCGGTGAATCGCCGACGTTCACACTTCTTGGCATCTGATCACTACGCTACCTCGTAGCTGATGGGCCCCTGCGAGGTCATTGGGTGCCGAGAAGCCTGAACAACCTATGTATAAATTCAAATTAAGTTATAATAGTTTATCGGACTGATACATAATGAAGGGCATCAAAATTCGAGTGTGGGTTTAAATTACATACACATTTACGAGCTTTTTAATGCCTAGTTATGTACAGTTACATACACTGCTTTATCTACACATATCATAAGAAAGACTTTTCACTGAGAGTGCGAATTCATCTTGGTGTTGTGAGTTTTAGGGCTACGTGAATGTGTAGGGTGTCAAAAGATGCGTATCGGCAAGGGTCACAAGATATTAAACATACATACAAAACTTTTTGGTAGAGAGCACCACTGTTTGTTTGTGTTCTGTGGTTTGTAAAAAGCGACGTGTCACATTGTCAACAAAGTCTGTGACAAAAACCAGTTTCTTGTTTTCGTGGATATGAGAAATTGTAGTACCTCTGAACCCTTTTATTTAGGTTTCTATGAAGATGTATTAGATAGGTTGAAGGAAGAGCTCAGAAAATGTTAGATCATCATCATTTCTCTGATTAACGAAACTCTTTGCTTAAACTTGCTTTATTTATTTACTCTGATTCATCTGTAACCTCAAATGAACGATACTCTTTGCTTTGTAACAAAACTAAGGGTTTGCTACAAACATTACTTTGACAGGTTTGATCCTCATTATCTAGTATTACCAATGGAAAGGCCCATATTAATATAGGTACTGCGCTCATCTCTCAGTAAATAACAGATTTGACATGGCATCATTGTGACATGACATGACAGCTGAGACAAATCTCAGAGCTGAGGAGTATTTATTTTAGTGGCTCTGTGAGCTGTAGACCTCGAGAGCGATACAGGAAATTTGCATTTTTTTTTCAAATTATTTTCCACCCCTCACATCCCCGACCCCTTGAAGTTTATAGGATAAACAACTGAACTTACTATAAATACAAATATTCCGACTGCATTTTCTATCAATACCACATACAAACTTAGGAATGCACCTGGTTACGTACATGAAGTATGAAAGAAGCTGCACCAGTAACTTTGTAAACTACATTTTGCTATCTGAAATACAACCTATTATTATTTCATTAAAGTTAAATTGCCTTTGTCGTTTTTAAAATCTCCACAAATCCAACTTGGGCTGCAGCGGTTTCTTTAGAAGTTTCAACCCGCCATATTTCGTCCATTTTGTAAATTTTCCAAAAACGGAATCAAAAATAAAAACTATCAAATATAATATATAATATAAGTTAATATATTATATATATAAGATAATTTCAAAGTGAAAAAGTTTGATGTGTGCGCTTTTACCCTACGTGGCGGCGGTACTTCAAATGAATGTTTTTCGGTAATACACTGCAATCAGCCGGGGCGCAAGTGGTGCCAACTCAGTGGATTTTCCACTAGACATGGTGGTTTACACTTTCATTTTAGCGGTCAAAAAGTAGTTTTAGTGGCTAGTGAGTTTTCTATTCGATTAAGTTGATTTAGTTACTCGTAAGGTACTACATTCAACCACTGGCATAATTTTCATAATTATTATAGTTAGAAAAGATCGCACTTATATAAAAAACTGAATATTTTTTTGTTATGTTGGCAACACAACATAACTAACGTGGTTTTCGTGGATTCCCCGAAATAAGTTTTTCAATTTCTTCTATGATTTCGATTATAGAGTTTATTTGTATGGGTACTAGGTCGAGTTTAATTGATTGAAAGGTTTGTGTATTGATTGCCTTGGTTTTATGATACCTATGCGTGTAAGTGACCGCTTTTTTAGTTTAGGTACAAATTGCATACTTTTTTATAATTAGTTTTCAATATCGTTCATTTTGATTCTCTGATTTTGATACTCCACTTGATATCATTAGAAGTTTTTTTTCCGTATACAGAATCTGCTATACAGCATAGCAGATTCTGAATAGTATAGCCTATACTGTTCTTATGATGACGTCGTATTTATACCATCCTATGACACTTGGGTTAACTTTGATTCTAACGATACATACGTAGATACCTAGGGACGCCGAAATCGGTTTAGTAGTTTAGTAAAAATCGTGGGTGTTAAAGAATCTCACTCAGATTTAAGTGTACATACTTAAAAGTACCTACATATAAATACGACAAATAGGTACTCGTACATGTAGCTACCCGTACCCCATTAAACACCCAGTACATACAAGTACGTACCTATTTCAGGGTAATTACAATTATGTACGAACCCTTAAAAAATTATGGAAAAGCGGTCAAGTGCGATTCTAACTCGCGCACGAAGGATTTCGTACTCACGTACAATGGAATGGATGGTGTGGAGTGAATTGTTTGTAATAACTGTGCCTCTACCACTTCATATACGGGAAAAGCCATGACGCTATGTGTGTTTTGTACGCGAATACAGCGAAGCCAAAAGAAGAGTTATGTGTTTGACCGGTATACTGTGTGAATGTTCATTTGTACCACCGGAACATCTATACCACTTATCAGAATTTGACAAATAAGGTATCTTTAGAAGCATCTTTATTGTTCACAGGCTATGTGACTTCACATCACACTAAAATTAATATGGCGGCCTCTAGAGGGCATAATGTATTTTAGATAGCAAAATGTTGTTTACAAAGTTATTGGTGCGGGTACTTTCATACTCTATGTGCGCAACGATTCATTTACGAAAGATTCATTTATAAATTTGTATGTGTGGTTAACAGATAAAAAAACCTTGGCAATTCCGGGTAAGTTTTCCTGTAATTTTTGGATTAAGTTATACATTCTGTACTTTTTTCATAATTCTGAGAGACTGTGGGGGGGGGGACTTATGAATGAGAATGAGCCTTAAGGATATACAACCGGGCACCGAGCAGACGGATTTTCGTACAGTAGAAGGACTAGGACCCAGTAAGCCGCAGCCAACGTATCGGCCGCCGGATCAGCCGCCCCGCAGAAAGCAACGGTCGCCCGAGCTGTCGCCGCAGAACGCAACGGCGGCCGATGCGATGGCAAGAGTAGTGTAAAGAAAGACCCATCGGGTGGCTGATCTGGCGGCCGTTACTAGGTAGTACCGCTGTGTGAGAAATAAGGAGAAACTAATCGCAGCTGTCAAAAAGTGGCGGCGTGCATTACGTGGCGTGATTGACCGTCTTTCATTTCATTCCGTTTCGTAGAACTGTGTTTGGAATTTTGGTTTGGATTATTTGGCTGTTTGTTTAATGTGTATCCACCTAAAAGCGTCATAGTATAGTATTCATAGTGTAAGGATCGACTTTTGGTTGAAATTAAGCGAGTAACTTGTTTAAGAACAGCCAAGAAATTCGTTTAATTTTGGCACTGCCGACTGAAGGATTTCAGCTACCGAGTTGGTTGAGAACTTCCAAGCATCAACTCGTCTAAATTTAGCTTCTTTCACTTGTTTTATTTTGGTCAAGTACTTGGTTGGTAATTGACAAGTGCTTGGTTTCAATTAAGCGAGTAACTTGTTTAGGAATAGCTAAGAAATTCGTTTAATTTTAGCACTGCCGACCTGATTGATTTTAGCTAAGGAGTTGGTTGATAACTACCAAGCATTTCGCTGAAATTAACCGAGCAACTTGTTTAAGATTAGTAAAGCAACTCGTCTAATTTTAGCTACGTTCACTTGTTTGATTTTGGACAATTACTTGATTGATAATTACCAAGCGCTTGGTTTCAATTAAGCGAGTAGCTTGTTTAGGAATAGCAAAGAAATTCGTTTAATTTTAGCACTGCCGACCTGACGGTTTTCAGCAAAGGAGTTGGTTGATAACTACCAAGCATTTCGTTGAAATTAACCGCGCAACTTGTTTAAGATTAGTAAAGTAACTCGTCTAATTTTAGCTACGTTCACTTGTTCGATTTATGACAAGTACTTGATTGACAATTACCAAGCGCTTGGTTTCAATTAAGCGAGTAACTTGATTAGGAATAGCAAAGAAAGTTATTTAATTTTAGCACTCCCGTCCTGATTGATTTCAGCTTAGGAGGTGGTTGATAATTACCAAGCATTTCGCTGAATTTAACGGAGCAACTTGTTTAAGATTAGTAAAGCAACTCGTCTAATTTTAGCTACGTTCACTTGTGTGATTTTGGACAAGTACTTGATTGATAATTACCAAGCGCTTGGTTTCAATTAAGCGAGTAACTTGTTTAGGAATAGCAAAGAAATTCGTTTAATTTTAGCACTGCTGACCTGATGGGTTTCAGCTAAGGAGTTGGTTGATAACTACCAAGCATTTAGTTGAAATTAACCGCGCAACTTGTTTAAGATTAGTAAAGCAACTCGTCTAATTTTAGCTACTTTCACTTGTTTAATTTTGGTCAAGTATTTGGTTGATAATTACCAAGTGCTTGGTTTAAATTAAGCGAGTAACTTGTTTAAGAATAGCCAAAAAAGTCGTTTAATTTTCGCACTGCCGACCTGATTGATTTTAGCTAAGGAGTTGGTTGATAACTACCAAGCATTTCGCTGAAATTAACCAAGCAACTTGTTTAAGATTAGTAAAGCAACTCGTTTAATTTTAGCTACGTTCACTTGTTTGATTTTGGACAATTACTTGATTGATAACTACCAAGCGCTTGGTTTCAATTAAGCGAGTAACTTGTTTAGGAATAGCAAAGAAATTCGTTTAATTTTAGCAGTGCCGACCTGACGGATTTCAGCTAAGGAGTTGGTTGATAACTACCAAGCATTTCGTTGAAATTAACCGCGCAACTTGTTTAAGATTAGTAAAGTAACTCGTCTAATTTTAGCTACGTTCACTTGTTCGATTTATGACAAGTACTTGATTGACAATTACCAAGCGCTTGGTTTCAATTAAGCTAGTAACTTGTTTAGGAATAGCAAAGAAAGTTGTTTAATTTTAGCACTCCCGTCCTGATTGATTTCAGCTTAGGAGGTGGTTGATAATTACCAAGCATTTCGCTGAAATTAACCGAGCAACTTGTTTAAGATTAGTAAAGCAACTCGTCTAATTTTAGCTACGTTCACTTGTGTGATTTTTAACAAGTACTTGATTGATAATTACCAAGCGCATGGTTTCAATTAAGCGAGTAACTTGTTTAGGAATAGCAAAGAAATTCGTTTAATTTTAGCACTGCCGACCTGACGGATTTCAGCTAAGGAGTTGGTTGATAACTACCAAGCATTTCGTTGAAATTAACCGCGCAACTTGTTTAAGATTAGTAAAGTAACTCGTCTAATTTTAGCTACGTTCACTTGTTTGATTTATGACAAGTACTTGATTGACAATTACCAATCGCTTGGTTTCAATTAAGCGAGTAACTTGTTTAGGAATAGCAAAGAAAGTCGTTTAATTTTAGCACTGCCGTCCTGATTGATTTCAGCTAAGGAGTTGGTTAATAACTTCCAAGCATTTCGCTGAAATTAACCGAGCAACTTGTTTAAGATTAGTAAAGCAAATCGTCTAATTTTAGCTACGTTCACTTGTTTCATTTTGGTCAAGTATTTGGTTGATAATTACCAAGTGCTTGGTTTCAATTAAGCGATTCGAAGCGATGGGGGCGATTATTTGCCCCCACCGGGACTTGAACCCGGGACCCTTGGCTTCGTAGGCAGGATCATTCCGACTCGGCCATTCGGGTCGTCATATTTATATATACTATTGAATTGTGACTGCTGCATAATGGAGGGCATTAAAACTCGAGAATATCACTTGAGAGTTTTAATGCCTAATTATGTACAGTTACATACACTAGTTTATCTACCCACATATCATAAGCTCTCTTTGATGTGTTCAGGAACCGCATGTTTGACCGGCATTGTGGCTCTGCAATTGTTTAGCTTGTTCTGTAGTACCAACTTCACGCAGGCGAGCGTCGGGGCGTTCGAAATTTGAATGTCAGTACCAACTTCACAAACAAACTAGGGACGGCACGCAGGCAGGCGTCGGCGTTCGAAATTTGAATGTCATTATATGTAGAAAAACTACACATAATGACCATTATGTGTAGTTTTCCAGATACGAAACGAGTTTTTACCAAGTAGTTTAACATAATGCTGATCGTAACGTGCGGTTTTTGAACGCAGTAAAGAGGGTTTATGATACGTGTGTAGATAAAATATTTAAAACATAAAAACTTATCCTTTTCTGCTGTGCAAATCAGTATTTTTGAGGTGCGATGAAATACTAGACATAAAAATGTCGCGGTTTGTGGTTAGATATTTATTTTAGTTTTATTAGTGCTATAACAACCGTCCCGGCTGGCCGTCATTGCTCTGAGCGACCGCCGCGGTTGAGCGGCAGCCGCGCGCGACATTCGTGACCTTTATGGCGCTGTGACCTTTATGGTCCCGGGTTCGATCACGGCTGGGGATACCCCCAGGTCTTGGATGTTTATATGTGTGTGATGTCGCTGTTTCTGGTTTCCACGGTATCCTAATGTGGGGTCAGCGGCAATGTATTTGCCTGTAAATAAATGTTTATGTTTATGTTTAGTGCGAATGCAATTTTTAAAAACGTAAAACGATAGTCTTTTGTACGAAATTACCATTTTAATTTTTGAAAATGAAATATTAAGTACTAGGGTAGGACTACAGTTAACGCCGTATCTACATCGAAACATTGAAATAGTACATTACTGCAGAGACCAGTAAGTAAGCCATCTTGGACGAGTATGATTTAGCTGGCCGAGCCGAAGGCCTATAATACGAGGCCAGGATGGCACTTATGGTCGAAGCGTGTACAGTGCTTTTCTCAAAAATAAAACCATTTATGTTTATTGGGAATATTTTGTTTTATTCTTCTTTTTCTTCTGTTTGTATCGAATTCCTAATTCCTAATTAGTATCAAAATAGTAACAAATACGAATGAACTGAGTTTTCCGCCATTTTACATCGTGCAATTCAACCTCTATGGTACCTCCTTTTTATTAAAAGCCCTTAACTGCCAATAACCTTATCTTAATACAAACTTAGCTTATCTTTGAAAAAAAATAGTAAGTAACTAAAAGTGTGACTGCTACATAATAGAGCGTATTAATACTCGAGAGTGGGTATTACTCGGGAGTTTTAATGTCTAATTATGTACAGTTACATACACTAGTTTATCTAAACACATATCATAAGCTCTCTTTGATGTGTTCAGGAACCGCATGTTTGACCGGCATTGTGGCATTGATCATTGCTCTGCAGTTGTTTAGCTTGTTCTGTAGTACCAACTTCACAGACAAACTAGGGGCGGCACGAAGGCGGGCGTTGGCGTTCGAAATTTGAATGTCATAATTTGACAATTTTTTGTACATTATGGTCATAATGTACAAATTTTCAGATAAGAAATGAGTTTTTACCAAATAGTTTTACATTATGCTGGTCTTAACGTGCGGTTTTTAGACGCAGTAAAGAGGGTTTATCTACACACGTATCATAAACCCTCTTTACTGCGTCGAAAAAATACACGTTAGGACCAGCATAATGTTTTTACCAAGAAGTTTACTTGGTAAAAACTCATTTTTTATCTGAATATTAATCATTATGACCATAATGTACAAACATTTGTCTAATTATGGCATTCAAATTTCGAAAACTGTCGCCCACCTGCGTGCCGCCCCTAGTTTGTCTTTGAAGTTGGTTTTACAGAACAAGCTAAACAACTGCAGAGCAATGATCAATGCCACAATGCCGGTCAAACATGCGGTTCCTGAACACATCAAAGAGAGCTTATGATATGTGTGTAGATAAACTAGTGTATGTAACTGTACATTATTTGGCATTAAAACTCTCGAGTATCAATGCCCTCCATAATGTAGCAGTCACATAAACTACTATTATGATACGTGTGTAGTTAAATAGTTCTATATTTAAGTATTATGATAAGTAATGGGATTTCATACTCACTTACTGGACACTTATAAAAATTGTCCAGGATGAGTCACTTTCGGATACTATCTTTACAGATGTTATGGGAACATTTCATACTATTTTTGGGAAAAATAATTTTGTGTTGTAGTATGTATGAATTTAACTATGTTATCATGAGTAACGAAACTCCTTGCTCATTGAAACTGGAAGTGGATATAAATTGACTAACTTATTTACAGAAATGAAATCAAATTTGATAAAAAACTTAATAATATTGATTATAATTCTAATGAGCAATTATTAATCGTTTCATGACAAATAACTCAGAGTCAGAGTCAGAGTCATTTTTTCTATTGAATATATATAAATAAATTATCTTATTCAACGTCAAAATTATACTTACTTATAACTACAAGTCAATTTTTTTTATATAAAAAAAGACTACACCGTTTCGGAAGGTGGGCCTCGGGGTTAAGAAGAAACGGCAAGAAACTCCCCCATACCTTGTTTTTTAAAAAGTGACTTTACAACAAGTACTGGTTTCGGTCTAAGGAAATTCGCCGGCGAGTGATAGACTTGATCCATCGCCCCTCGTCGAATTTCTGTGCGCTGAGATGGTATGGACCCTGCAGTTTTGTCATCTAAGTATTCCTTAATACTATAATAGGACTTTCTTATCAGCTCATTTTTAACATAGTTTTTTAACCTCTTTTCAGGAAGGATCAATGATTCCTTTGATATTTTATTGTAGAAGCGAATACAGTGCCCTATGAATGATGTGCCTACTTTACTTAGTCTAAATAATGGTAGTGCTAACCTATTTCTATTTCTAGTGTTAATTGTATGGCTATCACCTACAATTTTAAATAAAGCTATGTTTTTTCTTACATGCATGATATTCTCGTATATATATTGACAGGTAACCGTAAGTATATTAATTTCTTTTAATTTTTCTCTTAATGATTCTCTAGCATCTAATTGATATATCGCCCTGATCGCCCTTTTTTGTAAGACAAATATCGTATTTATATCTGCTGCTCTCCCCCAGAGCAATATTCCATAAGACATAATACTGTGAAAATAACTAAAGTAAACCAATCTGGCAGTTTCAACATCTGTAAGATATCTGATTTGTCTGACCGCAAAAGCGGCTGAGCTAAGTCTTCGTGCGAGATTAGTTATGTGAGGACCCCATTGAAGTTTAGAATCTATAGTGATTCCGAGAAAGATTGTGTCCTCAACGAGGTCCAATCTTTCAGATCCTATTCTTACACTGCTTTCAAGCTGTCGTACATGAGGCAAACAAAATTTGATACATTTAGTCTTCCTTGAGTTTAATAACAGGTTGTTTACATTGAACCAACTTAACACATGAGAGAGTGTACTATTTGCGTCGTCTAGAATTTCTTCTTGTCTTTTCACCTTGAAAATAATAGATGTGTCATCAGCAAATAGAATAATCTGAGTCATTATTTCCACCATATAAGGCAGGTCATTCATCTACACTAAGAAAATGAACGGACCTAAGATAGAACCCTGGGGTACACCAATATTCATATGGGTTCCAGTGGACTTGCATCTGTTTATATCTACTTTTAGTAATATTTCCATTAAATAAGATTCCATTAATTTTAACGCATTATCTTTGATACCATAGTGTTGGAGTTTGAGCAAAAGAGTTTGATGGTCCACACAGTCAAAGGCCTTGGAAAGATCACAGAAAATACCAACCGCATCCTGTGATCCTTCCCACGCACTATAAATGTGTTCTACTAGCGCTACTCCGGCGTCTGTTGTTGATCTGCCTTTAGTGAATCCGAACTGTTTTTTGTGGAGTAGCCCAGATGCATTGAAGTGAGAGAGTAGTTGTAGTTGACTCAATATGACATTTTCAAACACCTTGCTCAACACTGGCAATAAAGATACAGGTCTGAAGTTGGCAGGGTCTTGTTTACTACCGGATTTGAAAAGTGGTATTAATCTGCTCATTTTCATGAGGTCAGGAAAAACTCCGTTTGCTATACAACTATTGAATGTGATTGCCATGTATGGTGCAATCACATCGATTACTGATTTAACCACGTTAACCGACATACCCCATAAATCTTCAGTCTTTTTCATGCTAAGAAGTTTAAATGTTTAACTATAGTTATAGGCTTAAAGTTAAAGCCATCCTAACTAAGCACAAAACTCAATATCTGCAGGTATTGAGTTTTGTGCTTCTTTTCCGATAAAATCGAGAGAGTCCAGTTTTCACCGATAAACAAATAAAACAAAATGGCTAAGAAAATGGCCAATCCAATAAATTCTTCTAAGGGTCCTTCTTTTAATTCTTAAAAACTGGTATAGTTCATTATTTGTTTTTATAGCGGCAATAGAAATGCAACCTTATTGAACATTTCAACTTTTTACCTATTTCGGTTGATCCAGTAGAGCCCGGTGACAGAAGGACAGACGGACGGACGGACGGACAACGGAGGCTTAGTAATAAGGTCCCGTCTGGCACCTTTCGGGTACGGATCCCTAAAAAGGAAAGGAACTTTTTATTGACGTTTAAAAAGACAATAGAATTGATTATGATTTGAATCGGTATGGCATTACAGCAAATAACCAATGTAAAAGTCAAAGTCAAAGTTCTTTATTGCTGTAAATATTTACATATACTTAGGAAACGTCATTTTTTGCCCCTTCTCTACATTGGACCACTGTGGGAGAAGAAGGGCGTAGAAACTCCCACAGATTGATTTTTAGATCTCTTTTAAAAATTGGTTGTGGTAACTAATACAAATATTTAAAAAACATAAGATTAATAAGCAATAATAAATAATTACAAAATTATTAACAGCAAGGTCTTTATTGAGCCAGATTAACCCATACAGTCCCGTCATTTAAGTAATCTTGAATATTGTAATATCCCTTTTTCGACAAAGTCGCTTTAACACGCTTTTTAAACTGCTCAAATGGCAATTTCAAAACCCTATTCTGGTTCGAGCTAAATTCACTCTGAGGATCAGGGCGCTCGAATTCATTTCATTTATATTTTGATTGACAACTCTATTTAGAAGGCAAGAAGTAAAATGTTCTTGTAGTTTATGAACTGTGACCGCCCAGCTTAACATAAGAGCTTGGAGATAACTATCTCCGAGGAATAGATTTGCGGTTTAGATAACTGTTAAAAAATTCAGTTATCTGCGAGTCAAAACAAATCCTTGGAGATAACTCTGAGGAAAAAAAATCTTCACAGAAAACCAGTTACCTGACCATAGTTATCTCCAAGGAACAAGTGCATAAGAGACATCATAAGACGCTCCACAATTACGTAACGCCTTGTTGCCTGAAACGTAGTACTTGATGGGTGGTATGGGTGTGCAACCGTTTCTATCTTTTAGCCTCAGAGCAAAGTGTCATCATCATCTTGTACTAGGACGACATTCGCATCCCGACAGGGGAGGAAGAAATAAGGCTTGAACTTGAACTTGAAGTCGGTTTTTAGGATTCCGTACCCAACGGGTAAGAACGGAACCCTATTACTAAGACTTCGCTGTCCGTCCGTCCGTCCGTCCGTCCGTCTGTCACCAGGCTGTATCTCAAGAACCTAGCTAGCTAGAGAGTTGAAATTTTCACAGATTATGTATTTCTGTTGCCGCTATAACAACAAATACTAAAAAACAGGATAAAATAAATATTTAAGGGGGCTCCCATACAACAATACCACATACAAACTTATGGATGCACCTGGTTACGTACATGGAGTGTGAAAGTAACCGCACAAATAACTTTGTAAAAAATATTTTGCTGTGTAAAATCCAAACTATTCACTCCACACCATCGCTTCCATTGAACGGTGGTACGGAACCCTTCGTGCGCGATTTTGACTCGCACTTGACCGTTTTTTTTTAAGTTGTTAACTTGGTAGTTACAAATTGCTCAAATGGCAATTTCAAAGTCGCCAGAGGTATCTTGTTGTAGTAGAGAATGCACTGACCCTTGAAGCGTCACGCCTCTTCCCATAGGAGGAGGCAGAGGCACATTGTCAGCTTGGGCAAAAATTGTCACATATGGCTTCCCGGATTTCCGTCTGTTCCCCTCTACAGGGGAGTTCCCACAATCTTTTTCCGATTCAAATTAGGTTCAAAACAAGAACATCACAATAGCAACCATTTTCATTCAAATTCGCTATAATGGGCTTTATGTAACTAATACCAAGACTGGTTTTAAGACGGTGACGGTAGTTTTGCGGATCAAATTAGGTTCCTAATCTGAATCGGCATAAGACGTTGTGGTTACCCTTCAGGTCGTATTTCTCAACCGATTCTCGTGAATGTTTGTGGTTATTATTTATAATGTTTATACTTGTAATTATTATAATGAAAAAAAAGTCGCTCAGGGGGTCTCCAGCTCGCAGAGACACTAGTTCAACACTCCATTGTGAGTGACAGGAGACTAGCCCATCGTGTAAACTATGGAGATATGAAAGTTTCCCACCATGCTTACCATCACCACAGAACTTGCATAAAAAGCAAAATTAAGTTTTCTTTCATCAAATAAATTCCATTTTGGTGGGGAAAGTATATTCCCAATTACCCCGTGTAGTAGAGAATGCTTACTGGTAGTTAACTAGCAAGGGCGTTTTCATAAATCTACAAGTTACAATTTTACAAGTCCAAATAGGCAGCATAGAGCAACCTCGCGTTTACGTGCATTTTATATGTATTGAGAATTGTGTCTTGCCACAGGTGCAGGGTGTTATTAATTGACTTACAAAGAGGCATGAGAATATGTCATTGTATGAAGAATTGATGGTCGCAAACTGGGGCTAAGTCGAAAATTCTGTCAGCGAAAAAGAAAGATTTTAGGCACCCCGTACGTGATGTGCATGACTCTGATCTGACGAAAGGCCACGTTTGCACGGCATGCATTTTTGGGTACCGAATAAGAACATGAAGTGCAAACGTGGCTTTTTGTCAGATCGGAGTCACGCAGGTGGATAAAGTGCCTTAGGGGTGTTTATTGATTACGTGAGGAGTTTTTTTTCTGCCCGACCTCTGGTGAGATTTCGTGATTTGACTCGCCTCATATCTCGCGTGAGATATTCAAAAATGTATTATTAGTGTAAATGATTTATTTAAAAAATAATAGGCCAAGTGGGAGTTGGAGGGTTCCACATTTTTTTGTGAAAGATCTACAAATTTACGGTTTTCAGATTTTTATACAATTTTATATATATTTGCCATAATTTTGTCAAAAAACGAGTTACTTTAATTTAACCCAGTATTTTTAGGCAAAAAAACTACGTGATATTTGCCGTGACCCCCCTTCATGACTTCGCTGTTTCTAGTTCTCCCGAAAAAAGTTTTCCTGCAAACTAGTAAAGGTCCTGAAAATATTTAGGGCCTTTTTTAGCTGTTTACCGAATTGAATAAAATTCTACATTAAAAAAAATACATTTTCATCCTAAAGTAACTAAATGTTCACCAAAATTTTACAACCTATTTTATACTTAACATGATGGTCTCAGTTCGGCTCCAGGTTTTATTATAATTTGTAAAGCTGTGTCCTAACAAACCATACTCTAGTGTTCGAACAGAAACTGACCTAATGCAACCTATACGGTTCTGTGAAACTGCATGGCGGCACCCACACACAGACATTTAACATATTAAGGAGGCAAAACTTATATTGGTAAATAATATACTTGTTACCAATGTTTATCAAGTATCTGTCGTGACCAGACCATAAAATTTATAATTTCATGCTGTTGTGGCTTACCACGGCTGCATTAGAATTTACTTTTAACGAAGAACTGTAGGGCAAAACCCTGCAGCAGCTAAGGTGAAAACTAAAGGGGGCAAGCGCATCGAGCCCCCCGAATAATCTTCGTGTTAGTTCGATAAGCATATATAGACAGAGATCACGCATAAACCATGTATGTTTCCGTGATCGCTCCGTAAACATTGTCTATAAGAAAAAACAATTTGTAACATGGATAAATAAATTTAAAAATAAACACAAAAAACATCACAAAGTACTGAATAAAAATGCTTTATATGAATAGGAAATTCAACCCTTTCTGTCCATTTCATGAAAGGATCAATTATATGATACAGCCACAATATTCTATGATTTAGGTAAAATATTTATTTTTTATTTCGTTATGGGATCGGATGATTACCATTGTTACCATCCGATCAGTTGTACTTTGTTTGTACTTGTAAACATTTAAACTTGTTGTTTTATGAAACAGCCACCAGAACTAAGAGCAAGTTAGCAGTTTCCAACTTATGTTACTTCCGGCACAAGTTTCAAGTAAACTACAAAGTTGATGATGGGTTTGATGGAAGAAATATCTAGTTAGAGATAAGCTCGCCTGTGTAAATATATTTTCCATTTGATTTTTTTACACTATTTTTTGTAATAAAGATTGGCTTATGTTTAAACGATCACCAAAAACGCACCTATTTTACTAATAATAAATTCGAAACGACCGCCAGAATTAGTAAACGACCACTAAAATGTGTTTGGATAAATGATCACCAAACTTTATTTTATGTTTTGTGTACTTAAGTTTATGTTTTAAGTATTTTTTGTCGTTCTTACATGTTCAACATAACACGAAGGATAAAGGGGGCTTCGCTTCGCTCACCCCCTTTACCCTTCACCTTAAGCTGCCGCAGCATTTTGCCTGATATTTTCTCCAATTTTTGGTGATATTATATTTGTTGTCATAAAGTTCATTGCATATTGAATAAGTATTATAAAATCGACTGGCAATGTTTTGGCGCAATCTGTATGACAAAATGATAATTGACGCAGGACCGATACGACTTGAATGGCGTGTACGTGAGAAGGCTTATAGGGTGTTTACACAGGTGACCAAAGTCGCCGCCGGTCTATGTTAGTCACCCGCATGCAGCTGGTGACTAAAATCGACCGGCTTTCGTTACCCGCTTGCGGTTGGTGACTGAAATCGACCATGAAAAGGGTAATTCGCAGGCGCTTTCTCGCTTGTGTAGTTTGGTTGGCGCTGCGCTCTTTAGCTCTCTGCAGTATGCAGTGCAACTGTTATTGTGAATAAAAATAAATAAACACTGATCAAGTGCGAGTCTAACTCGCGCACGAATGGTTTCGTACCACCGTACAATGGTAGGGATGGTGTGGTATGATTAGTTTGGATTTTACATAGCATACTGGTACGGAAATCAAACTAATGCCGTGAGATGGGGCGACACCACTTCTAACGAGTATAGGTTAGAATGTGGAGTACGTCAGGGTGGGCTCACCTCCCCCGATCTGTTCAACCTGTACGTGAATGACTTGATCGTGGGCCTGAGGGGCACCAGGGTCGGCTGTCATATTGGTAATGTGTGTGTTAACAATCTGAGTTACGCAGACGACATGGTGCTCCTCAGTCCCTCGATCGAGGGTCTTGAGCGACTTTTAGCCCTATGCACTCGCTATGCCGAAGTGCATGGACTAAAATATAATGCGAAAAAGACCGAAATGATGGTATTCAGATCGGGGAAGGGTCCTGAGAGGATACCTCCTCTGTTGTTGCAGGGCTCGCCGGTGCGGGTTGTGGAGCAGTTCATATACCTTGGCCATATCCTTACAGGGGACATGCGGGATGATGTCGACATTGAGCGGGAGCGCAGGGCCCTGGCCGTGCGCTGCAACATGATAGCACGTAGATTTGCTCGCTGTACTGACGAAGTTAAAATTACTCTCTTTAAGGCGTTCTGCCAGAGCCTCTATACCAGTCAGCTCAGTACAACGATGCATTATGCGTCTCCCGAGATACTGCAGTGCATCGTCGATGTTTGCGGACGCCAGGGTCCCTGATTTCTACGCAATAATCAGGTCGAGGATCGCATCATTCTGGGGCCGGCTGCGTGCTTCAAATAATAGTATAATAAATACTATTATGGAGAGCACGAGTGGCCCATTTTTCCAGCATTGGAATGCCGAGCACCACGTTGGGAACAGAAAATGATTAAATGTGCTGTACAATAATGCTTATTTATAATCTTGACAATAATTGCTATTGCACCATTTTTTATATTGTAATTGCTTTTGCATCATTTTAATTTTTATTTTTATTTTAATTATTCATTTTAATTGTAATTGTATTGTATTCATTTTAATTTGTAATTTGAAATTCTATGGGTGTAATCACCTGAAATAAACGATTTTATTATTATTATTATAGCAAAATAATGTTTACAAAGTTATTGGTGCGGCTACTTTCACACTCCATGTACGTAACCAGATGCATTCACAAGTTTGTATGTGGTATCGAAAGATTTGTTGTATGGTTAGTATTTGTTGTTATAGCGGCATCAGAAATACATCATCTGTGAAAATTTCATCCGTCTGACTATCACGGTTCATGAGATACAGCCTGGTGACAGGCGGACGGACGGACGGACGGAGGGACAGCGGAGGCTTAGTAATAGGGTCTCGTTTGGCACCCTTCGGGTACGGAACCCTAGAAAGTCAGTTATGATTCTTGACCCTCGTAAATTAGGTGGCGATTCGATGTTGCTGGTCTCTGGTGACTCGCCGTACGCCGAAAATAAACCCGTGTAAAAACCCTATTGTACTCATCAGTGGATTCTCCGACAGGCTGATGATACCCTGGTTCGAAACTATTTTATCAACTCTCCCAGAAAACATAATACTCCATATAGTAAACAAATATATTTTATATAAGCTTTTCACGCCACTGCTCGGAAATATGGCCAAAGATGGATTGAAATGAGAGTAGAAAGTAGTTCTTAGTAGTACAATTCAAAAACAGTCAAACAATGTAGATTTGCAAAGTAAAATGTAGTGTTTAGCGCGGCCTTTTTTACTTTCTGCTCTGCTATTGGTCGATTATTTTTGACATTAGTAACTCGTTCAGAAAATAATGTCTGCCTTTGCTTCCGCTAGGTGCCGCTGGCGTAGTTGGAAGCAAAGAGGTTCATTCATCTGAGTTTATACTTCGTCCACTTTTAATGGTTTTTGGCAGCTCAAAACATTTTTGACCTTTGCAATGAAAAAAACATTTCCTTGTCATTCCACAACTGCCCTAATGCGAATATCAATATTACTTTTAATTAAACTGTGTATTATACTGTGTACTCAACATGTTTTATTTCCTTACATTAGGCGTGAAAAGCACATAGTAAATGCCTCGGTAGAAAGTGCAATAGATGGACTCGCATCTTCGCGGGCCTCACCTGCGGCTCGGCCCGCGAACTATTGCTTACTTTCTGTACCTGTGCAACAATGTCAAAGTCAAAGTCAAAGGCATTTATTTGCTGAATATAGGTTACATAGGTGATAAAATTATAATAACGGTCGCTTAGCTATACTCTACCCGAAAGGGTTTGCAAAATTTTGAGTGTTAACAATATAATTTAATTAATTAAAGCATAAAAAATGTCAAGACAGTATTCAAGATTAAATTAGGCTTAAATATAAAATGTCAACACTATCATACATTACACACTGGGTACATATTTAACATTAATTTATTAGGAACCCTAGGCACAGTCACAAGGAAGGAAACTAAAATTTGTCTTGGAGAAATTCACCAAGGCTATAATAGGCTTTTTCAAGAAGAAGTTGTGATAGCCTTTTTTTAAATAAATGGACAACTTGAATTTCTCTAATACTATTAGGCAGATGGTTATATATTATGGGCGCCATTCCAAATATACTTTTATTAAATAAAGCTGTTGAGTGACTCGCAGCACTGATCTTATTTTTATATCTTGCACTGTTAAATTTGCCAAATAAATCATAATTAGTTTTTACAAATAGTACTATCTCTAAAATATATAATGACGGCAATGTGAATAATTTTAGTTTTATAAAATGGGGTTTGCAGGTATCTGTAGATTTCAGTTTACAAATTGACCTGATGCATCTTTTCTGAGCCTTGAAGGCATCAGTTTTGTCCGTGGAGTTACCCCAGAAGATGAGACCATACCTCAGAGCAGAGACAACATATGCATGATATGCAGTTAAGACGGCTTTTTGACTGACAACTTTGGAAAGCATGTGTAAGGCATAAGAAAATGACTTCAATTTAGAACAAACCTTTTCTATGTGGTTTTTCCATGTCAAATGAGAATCTATATACAAACCTAAAAATTTTGTGGAATCAACTTTATTAATATTCTTATTATTGTATTTAATTTCAAGATTATCTAATTCTGGATTATGGTTGTAATTATTTTTAAATGTCATTATGTTCGATTTGTCAATATTAATTAAAAGATTATTAGATGTCAGCCACTCAATCACATGTGATAGTGTACTTGTAATGTCAGATTCCAAAGCAATTACATTATTATTTTTAAATAGAACTGTGCTGTCGTCAGCAAATAATACCATTGTATTCTTAGTTTCTCTAGGCAGGTCATTTATGTAGACTAAAAATAGCAAAGGCCCAAGAACACTACCTTGGGGTACACCATATTTGATAAATCTATCATCAGAAACGTAATTTTGGAGAGTCCTATTATCTTGGCTTAGCCTTGTTACTACGGTCCTCTGCTTCCTGTCACTCAAATATGATTTAATGAGGTTCATCACGTTACCTCTAACTCCATAAGCTTGTAACTTCCCTAATAAAATCGAATGGTTCACATAATCGAAAGCCTTTGTCATGTCCATATATAAAGCTACTGTTAATATTCTTTTATCCAAAGATGTGACTACGTCCGATAAAAAATCATATAGAGCTAAATTTATGTTTTTGTTTTTCCTAAATCCCTTTTGTTCCGACGCAAAGATATTGTTTTTCTCGAAATAATAGTATAGACAATTATAAATAACTTTTTCAAGGATCTTAGCAAATATAGGAATAAGAGCAATTGGTCTGTAGTAGGCCATGTTCTCTTTATCTGTACTTTTATACATTGGTTTGATAATAGATGTTTTTAATTTTTTTGGGAAGGTGCCTTGCTCTATACATAAGTTCATGATGTAGCTCAAAACAGGTGATATAATTTCAGAAACATACTGAATAACTTTAGTGCAAATGTCATCAAAACCGGTACTACTTTTGTTTTTAAGATTTTTTATGATTTTATTTATGTCATAAGTCGTAGTAGGGCTCATAAAAATTGAGTGAACACTGGAGCAAGTTTTTAATGTAGCCGGATTGTTAGGCTCAGTAATTGGCTTAATTTGTTCAATGTAAAAATCATTGAAAGCCTTTGCAATTTCTTGAGGATCATCAATAATCTTATTGTCAAATTTGATTTGTTTTATGTCCTCAATAGATTGTTTATACTTGATTTATTGATAATGTTCCAGGTCGCTTTACATTTGTTATTAGAATTTTTTATATAATAGTCATTTTGGGATCTTTGGGTCAGTTTGACTATTTTCCTGAAGCGTTTGGAATAGTTCTGAAAGATGTTCTTGTTTTCTTGGCTGGGGGATAACCTATACTTCCACAGTAATTCTCTTTTCCGCTTAGAGCAACATTTAATTCCATTCGAAATCCATTTAGGCTTCTTTGACGCTGTTACTTTAACTTTGATGATTGGGAAGCAAAGATCGTAAAATAACTTAAATAAATTGTGAAAATTATCAAATGCTTCATTTGCATCTTGGCTTAAATATACTTCGTTAAAACTTAGTTGAGAAATATGTTCTGCAAATTTTTTTAAATTATCCTCATTAATGTCTCTACGCTCAATAAACCAATGGCTAAAACTGCAGTATTCTTTGACCGGACATTTTAAAATTTGTGCTGTATGGTCGGATAAGGCCAATTCTATTACCTTACCCTTGCATCCACGTATGTTGTGACAAAAATTGTCTAGGCAGGTTCCGCTACTTAATCTTGTTGGTTCATTAATAATTAGTTTCAGATTGTATGTCAGTAATAAAGTCTCAAACTCATTAGACCTAGCGTTTCGAGTCAGTTGATCAATATTAAAATCGCCACATAGTATAGTTTTTTTATTTTTATCACAGATTTTTTCTAATAAACTATCCAATTTTTCTAAAAATGCGTTAAATGCCCAAGTTGCTGTCTTAGGTGACCTATAAATACAGATAATAGTTATGTTTTGCTCTATTAATTGTATTCCGCAGCATTCAAAGATAACGGGAGTGTTAAAACTATTTAGATTAATTTCCTTGTATCTGTGCCTACTGTTTACAAGAATGCATGTCCCTCCATGCCTATTGTTTCTAGCTGAATAAGTGGCCAATTTGTAATTTTGTACATGTAAAACAGGTATATCGGTTTCCACCATGTTATGCTCAGTTATACATATTACATCGAGGTCCATTTTGTCATTAATTAATTCATTCACATGCAATGTTAAAATGTCAGATTTGTTTATTAAACCATTGATATTTTGGTGAAGTATATTAAGATGAACGAAAAAACTCTGTTTTATTAACCTTTGACTCTACATTAACCCCTGACTCTACATTAATTTCTGACTCTACATTAACCCCTACCTCTACATTAACCCCTGACTCTACATTAACCCCTGACTCTACATTAACCCCTGACTCTACATTAACCCCTGACTCTACATTAACCCCTGACTCTACATCAACCCCTGACTCTACAATAACCCCTGACTCTACATTAACCCCTGACTCTACATTGTCCCTTGACACTATATTTTCCCTTGCCTCTACAGTTTGCTTTTGTTTCGTTTGCATATTTTTGGTTTTCAACTTCTGAAAGTAATATGGAATTGTACCTTTTTTATTACAAATCTGTTTTTTTACTATATTCATATTTTGTTTATTAAAATAGTAAGGTATTGTGCCCTTCACAAGCTTTTTATCATTTTTATTTAAATTCTTTACACATTTTGGCCAATTTACAATGTAATCCTTCCTGTATCGTATGTAATCTATTTCTACATTCAGTTTAAAGCTAATTTGGTCTACAAACAATGGGTTTTCCTGTCTCATTCTAATAGATTTTGTGTTAATTATTTTACATTTTGGATATTGCTGTTCTAAATTGTTCAGTATTTCATTAAGTGCAAACTTATTCTGACCATCGGTTATACTTAATATGAATACATAATTATTTTTGAGACTTTTAAGTGTTTTACCCAGTTCACTTGACAACATTTCATTACAGCTGTCATGATTGCCTACAGAAAATACAAAAATGTCATCATCAGTTATACTTGCCAAACTATTATATACGGGGTTTAAAATTTGAAAACTGTTTGCGTGCGGCTTGGTAGTAGATGATACAGTGTATATATCATTCCAGGTGTTTTTTCGGCAGTGGAGCATTGTGCTTGCTAATCCTCGTACATTTTCATCTCCATTTATAAATATATTGGGTTTTTTAACTTCTCTTGAGAAGTTATTATAATAGGTCTGAAAATTGAAATAGGTAATTTTGTGTTTTCTTTACGTTTTAAGACCTGGAGAATCATTTGCAATCATTTTTAGAGTGATGTCTGTGTGTGTGTGTGTGTGTGTGTGTGTGTGTACGTACGTATGTACGTGATCAAAATTATGGAATTCGTTTTCTCAATAACTACTGGACCGAATCGCTTTGATGACCATATCAATCGATACGCCACGTCATGACTTAGATCTGAAAGGAGTCTAGAAAAAATCGGTCCAGCGGTTCGTTTTTTATTTGTAAAAAACTGACTTTTTTGAACACGCAACGTTAATTTTGTATGTAATTCCAAGTATTGAGGGGTAGATGTGGGTTTTTGAGGGTGCTGGTTTCGAATCTTTCATCAGTTTTTTAAAATTCAAAATGGCGGACCCACTATGACGTCATCTTTTTCGTGAAAATTCTTTAAATTCGATAAAATTTATTAATTATTGTGTAATGTTAAAAAATTGTTTTTTTTTTTAATTGTAGGGATCGGAGAGGTGGGATAGGTAGGAACGTCGCTAGATATTCCAGTAATAATTCTCAAATGATTTTCTAGGTATCGAAACATTAAAAAAAAGAATTCTTCTCAAGAGAAGTTGCTTGTACGGTACTTGCTGCCGAACCGATTTTTATCCTTTATACTTTTAGTAGGTAGGTAGGTACATTTTACTGCCCTAGATATTTTCGCTGGTTTTGAGACTGGAGGGGCCGGTAAAGCCAGTGGCGGTGCCAGCTGTAGGTTTTCTAATACTGATCTATTTGTACCTGTAGTGCCCTCTAGTATGGGTATAGAGGACTGCGTAGGCATGTTACTCATAACAGGGGAGCAGTGCTTTGGTTTTTCAACAACTAAGTTTTGCCTCGATTCAGACGTGTCGTTACCTAGATGGCGTTGCTCCAAGATAGCTTTTTGTGGTCCAGTTTTCCGAGTTTTCTTTATCGGAGTGTGTTTATTTGGAGTAGGTGTGCCCGGGGATGTAAAATAAATTTTCCTCATTAATTCTATTTCCTTACTCCTTTCTTCCAATTTAGATTTAAGGTTGTAGTTTTCTGTTATTAACTTATCAATTTCAGTATTTGCACTATCTAGGTTTATTTTAAGTATTTGAATTTGTTCCTGTAATTCACTTACTTGAGAAGTGTCCAGTATAGTTGGTGGAAGACTTTGGGTTGTTGAGTCAAGCATAGTTGAATTCCATACTGTTTCGTCGAGCATAGTAGAAGAATTTAAATCCTCGCAACTTGTTCCTTTGCGTCTGTTAAATTTTCTGATCGTTACATTATCCATGTTCAACTGCGTTATAAGTCATACAATTCGAAACAAAAAGTGGTATTTACGATTCACGGAGACAGGAATCGAACCCGAGTCGTTTTGGTCTCAAGCACGGGTGTTTCACCTTACGCCATCGAAGCCATATAAAATGCTGCGAAAGTTGGGTATGTATCCTTTCGCTGCACTGGCGCCATCTGTTGGAATTTGGTAGTACCACGTAGTCTGTAGTTTAGTGATGATATAATTTGCGGGACTTGTTGTAAATTACTTTAGTCAGAGTTTACTTCTTTTGTGGATAGATGTCACTTGAGATGTTTGGCCGTTAAGATCCCGTTATCTTGATGATATGTAATTGTGATGAATTGTTAATTTATCCTGTACTTATAAATGACACTGGTCACTTTTGTCACTTTTATGTTATGCGGAGAATCTGCTATGTTATTCTAGTTTAACATAGAGGGTTTTTTGCTTTTATTGTCACTTTGTACATTCATTTATTGGCACTTGTTATATTATTGTTTCTACTTATTTTTAGCACTGGATAACACTTCCACGTCTTAATCGGTTTATAGTTTACCGAAAAATACTGATTTCTAACAATTTTATGAAGATTTAGTTATTAAAATGAATAATTTATTCGGAGCTCAATGTTTACACTGGCTAGATGGCGCCACTACTATTCTTTTAATGGTTCCGTATGTATTATTTAACAACAATAAATACGGAACCATTAAAAGAAAGAACCTAACCCTATATTAGTTTTTTACTTTCAAGATACAACTTGGATTGGGTCGTTTTATTTAGAGTTCCCTTGGCCACCTTCCGGCTCCATCATCAGACCCTGGACATCATCTTTACATTTACATACAGGCACATACATTGCTTCTGGCCCCACACTAGAATACCCTGTGCCGTGGGAACCAGAAACAGCGGCGTCACACACAAACCTCTAAGAACTGGGATTTTAGGGTTCCGTAGAGAAACAAGGAACTATTATAGCTTCTTCAAGTCTGTCCGTCCGTCCGTCCGTCCGTATGTCACAGCAACTTTATGCAGAAACTATTAGGACTACACATTTGAAACTTGGTGGTATGTTTTTTCAATTTTTGTATAAAAAACGTAAAGCGGTTCACAGATGTATTCTGTGAACCGCTTTACGATTTTTATACAAAAATTGAAAAAACTAAATAATTAATGCTCCCCATACATGGAAATGAAAAAAAATGTTTTGCTCATAAAACCTATATGTGTTGGGTGTCTATAGATAGGTCTTTAAAAATGACATTGACATTGACAAAATGTCCCCCCCCCCACCTTCATATACGCTTTCAACGGAAATTGGTTCGAACAAAATAAAATATACAGTTTTAAAGATATAAAACATTTATTAAAAACCGCAAAGATAACTTGTCATTCATACAAACACTATGAAAAACAAAGTTACAACACAAACATCCAGTCACATAATTACTTGCTACAACGGAACCCTTCATGGGCGAGTCCGACTCGCACTTGGCCACTTTTTTTTTCTTTATTCCCAGCCGGGACGCGTCTTCTAAAAAGCCCGTGCGGCACAACGCTGGGCCGCGTTGTGCCGCACGGGCTTTTCAGAATTTCGAACCTCTTGAAAAGCCAGAGTGTTACAGCGCGACGCTGCGTTGTATATACCACACGTCTTCAGCGGTCACATTGACAATTGTTCGTCTGAATAGCCCGTGGGGTACAGCGCCTGCTTTTCTGCTCTCATGTATTTCCTAATTTTATTAATTTACAATTTGTACTTCTTACAGATCAAGTTCGTTCAAGTTACGGCCGATTTTCATCTAGGACCAGAGTATGTACTTGTTAATACAGAGTTCCCATCACCACCTTCCGCCTCCAGCATCAGACCAGCTCCAGTCATAAAAATACATTGTCATCCGATTTCCACATGCATGTAAAACTTTGTCAAAAAGGAGTATTACAATGTTCAAGACTACTTAATGACGGGACTGAATGGGGTTAATCTGGCTCAACACAGACCTTGCTGTTAATAATTTTATAATTATTCATTCCTGCTTATTAATCATAATAATTAATATTGTAATATTTGTATTAGTTAAGCACAACCAATTTTTAAAAGAGATCTACAAATCAATTTGTGGGAGTTTCTACGCCCTTCTAACTCCCAAAGTGGTACTATGCAGAGAAGTGGCAAAACATGACGTTTGCTATGTATATGTGATCTACAGTAATAAAGAACTTTGATGTTGACTTTGATGCAAAATTTTTGCTAAATCGAAAACCGCGAAATGGGTCAAATTTAACTTGCAAGATTTAATTACAGACAGAAACTGGGACAGATGAACAGAAATAAAAGCTTATAAAAACACAAATGTAGGGTGAAACCTGTAGGATAGGTGATTAGGTCGTGAAAGCCTTTGTTTTGCAACCAGCGGAGCGACCGAAGCGAGCGGAGCTTGGGCTACGTACCCGAAAAACGATCTTAGTGTGAAGTTTTGAGGTTAGAATAATGTTTTTCGTAATTTTGGCAAAAAATATCAGTTACCTAGTAATATGAGTGGTAGCATTAACTTAACTTTACTCTATCAACTAAACTGCACCTATTTCTTAAGTTTCAACTGCTACTCCTAATAATAGATTTAGGCAACACTACATAATACTCCTTCAGTCTCCTCTTCGCCACTAATAACTTCACCCCCGTAACGTAAAACCTCAAACTCCATCTGTACACCCGATATCCAGAAACCGTATAAGACAACCCTAATTTAGAGCGGCATTTTTTCACCCCAGAACAATGGTGGGTCCATAAGGTAGGTACCGTACTAACACGCATGCGTGAAACACCCCAGCCAAAACTGTCATGGCGGTTCAGTCAGCGTATCGACGTCGCCGGAAACCGTATTCTGGTCATTTCACCCCCAATTTATATGAACAAACCACAGAAAACCCACTTCGGAACATAAATTAATACTTTTCTGTGTCGAGTGTCTTGAAAAACGCGTTGTGACGGTGTCAATTGAAGTGTGATTCGGAAAGCGTGAATTGTGGAAAAGGAAAAAGTGGACTCGAATTTTCCGGATTTGAGCGGAAAAAACCGGATCTGAACGATCTGTGAGTATGTAGCGTAGTAGCAGAAATTGTTTCTGTATTGTTGATTGTTGTGGATTAAGATTGCAGATATGGAGACCTTTTCTTGACACGAACTCTGCAGTAGTACGAGTTAAGAAACACGTACGTACAAGGCTGTCTGTGTGCGTGAGTTGTATTTGAGAAAGAAAGCCTATTTGTCTCGTGGAATGTTTAAGCGATTTATTGATTCTGGAGTTGTAACGAGTATTGGCATAGCCCCGAATGTTTTTCGGGCATTTCCTCGAGGAATTTAATTTTGGACTGGCAACCCTAATGTTGCAACATTTATTGCGCGGGGGACTCGTCTGTATTCGTCATTTGGTTTAATTGAATTTTTATGGTTTTCTGGCGACATTCTAATTTGAATAACAGGTCGCTAATCGCTTGACATTTTAATTTAATAACTGATCAAGGATCACGGATTAGGGTTTCTGACATGGCCATTTTTACGCCTGGATAAAAAAAAATAAGTGTTCGTAGTAATTTAAACGATTTTGCGATTTCTAAACTTAATGGATATGTCACCGGAAGATAGTCAAAACCGTTTGTTGATAAACTAACGCGGTAGTCGATTAACTAACGCGGTAGTTGATCAACTATCGACAGATAGTAAACCAGACCGACAGGGTTTAGAATTTACGTTTCTTTTTTCTCACATGTCAACCTAACACGAAGACCTTCGGGGGCTTCGCTGCGCTCGCCCCCTCTAGTCTTGACCTAAGCTACCGCAGTGTTTGCACTGGTATTTCGTTTGCAATTCAAGTTTAAACCAGTTTACTATTTAACCGTTAGTTTATCAACTAAAGCGTCATATAGTAAGCAGTACGCTACAGTTTACTATCCGTCGATAGTTGACGAACAAACGAGAGAAAAAACGTTAGTTTATCAACTAACGGCTTTGAAAATCTTACGGTGACAGATACACTGCGACGATTCATGTGATAAACCAAACCTTACTCAAATTCGAGGAAGGGCCTGTGCCCTTCGGTGGGGATATTAATGCGCTACATTTCATCATAACGCTCTGCCCACATCGCCCCACCGCTGGGCACAGGCTTCCTCTCTACAGCGCCAATCTTAGCGGCCCTGTGCCAACCGCAGGCACTATGGGGCATTACTTTAGCCAATTTGATTTCAAAAGAACTATAACGTTGCAAGACTAATAGCAAATACATACAACTCAAGAACAAAATAAGCGTTTCGACTGAAAAAGTGTCTATTCGAGTAAGAGACTAAGGGCACATGAGTAAAGAAACGGAACAGAGTCAAAGATTCATACAACCACGCCGTGTCATCAGCCCCTGTGCCGCGTACGCGCCGCCACCGGATAAAACCGGTTTACGCTCGTCCGGGATGATGACAAACGGAGGGCCAGCACTGCATAAATCACATATTCTTTGTTTCATCACCTACCTCATCGAATTGTTTTAAGTGCAATAAACAGCAAATATTTATTAAAGTGTTAAGAAGTGTACGTTTTGGAATAGTACAATGGTTGTTTACTGTACTGTTTGTAGGAACAATACAAGGAAAAGAAAAGATAATTCATACTTCATTTATCCCAAGGAGTCTACTAGGTAAGTAAATGAATACTAGATAATACCTATCGCACAAACCGTGTTATTTAGTTAATTACTTAAATGTTTTTATTATTTTATTACACAACTAATTGGGTGAATCTACAAATACTTTGCTGATTGATTTCCGAATAGTCATTTGCATATGCATATATTCATGGCTATATTCCCATAAAGGGGTAGCCAGAGCTGCAGGATCACATAAGCAATCCTACAGTCACGTTCAGCAATTTATATTATTATCTTTTACCATCCCTACTAAAATAGGTAAGAATTTTGCACGTTCCTTCACAGGTTTGTCTCTGTTCCTATTCCATACTCATGTGCTAAGGGGGAACACATCCATTTCTATATTTCATTACAAGGCGCCCTCATATCGTTTTTAGGGTTCCGCACCCGGAGGTTGCCATAAGGGATTACCAAGCCTTCGCTGTCTGTCCGCCTACTCCAAAAAAACAGCTATAGCTATAAAAAATGAACTACACGCAATTAAAATAGTAGTTTTAAAACTAATATGGATAGGACTTTTCACGACGAATGTAACAAGCCCAAATTCGATGGGCTTAAAAATAAACTTCACTGGGTTTCGTCTCCCATCTTCGAGCTCATCATCAGACCAGCTCGATGGTATCATATTATGGTATCGCCATCTGAACAACAAATAAATAACTGAAAATTTAAAATATGTTTATTGTTTAACTATGATTATTAACATTATTTAAGCTGAAGCCGTCTTTTAGGTATGAAAATACCTGTGCCAGACGATTTCGCTCTCTGAACCAAGCTATAAACTTAAAACAGTTCAAATAAGATTAAGCAAGACATTAAGTTAAAATTTACTTTAACTTAACTTAAGATTTTAAAGCAACAATTCAAATTAATTAAACTAATAAAATTATAAATAGACATTAAACATTCAGCATGCAGGTTGTTAGAGTGTGTGTGTGTGTATGTGCGAGGGTGTGTGTGAGTGTGATAAGATAACATGTTGCGTAATAATAGAAGTGGGCGAAATCTCTTTTCCAAGTGGAAATAATATTGGTGCCTACTTTTTAAATCAGCGTTTTGTATGAAGAAATTGAAGAAAACTCAATTTTCGATACGAACATTTTTGCATTTTTTTAAGGAATGCCAAATCATAATTTCAAAAATCTTTGTGTATGAACGAGATAACTCTTAGCTAACAGCAAATTTGATTTTATTTTTAGTTATGAAACTGAAAATTAAAAGAAAATGTAATAAGAGGGAAGATGCTGGGACACCTGGTACGGCACGACAACTTCCTCCAAACTATACTGGAAGGTCAAATAGAGGGGAGAAGGAAGAGAGGTAGACCACGGAGAACCTACATGGACCTTAGAGTTTAGGAGAAGATAAATGTAGTGTCGTATCAAGACGTCAAGGAGAAGGCAGTAGAAGAAGAGTCTTGTCGGTGGGGTTCATTCCATGTAGAAGTGCATGGAATGAACTCCACCGACAAGAGCTCTTAAATAATGAATGAATGAATTATTTTTTTTAATTACCTTTTAAAAATAAAATAGTAGTTCATCTACATACGTATCATAAACCCTCTTTACTGCGTCCAAAAACCACACGTTACGACCAGCATAATGATAAAATTCTTGGTAAAACTAATTTCTTATCCAAATATTGATCATTATGACCATAATGTACAAAAATTTTTCAAATTATGACATTCAAATTTCGAATGCCGACGCCCGCCTGCGTGCCGCCCCTAGTTTGTCTGTGAAGTTGGTACAAGAGAACAAGCTAAACAACTGCAGAGCAATTATCAATGCCACAATGCCGGTCGAACATGCGGTTCCTGAACACATCAAAGAGAGCTTATGACATATGTGTAGATAAACTAGTGTATATAACTGTACATAATTAGGCATTAAAACTCTCGAGTATTAATGCCCTCCATTATGTAGCAGTCACATTTATTGTGGCATTGTGGTATTGATAATTGTTCTGCAATTTTTAGCTTGTTCTGTAGTACCAACTTCACAGACAAACTAGGGGCAGCACGCAGGCGGGCGTCGACATTCGAAATTTGAATGTCATAATTTGACAAATTTTGGTACATTATGGTCATAATGATCCATATTCAGATAAGAAATAAGTTTTTACCAAGAAGTTTATCATTATGCTGGTCGTAACGTGTAGTTTTTGGACGCAGTAAAGAGGGTTTATGATACGTGTGTAGATAAAAATGGAAATAGCTATTCGATACACGAATTATGCACTCATGAATCTGTACGGAAATTTCGTGTTAAAAATCGAACAAAGCATCGTATACAAGTGACATGTTATTTTGCGTGTGCTCTTGCACGAGGCGGAAACCTCCGTGTGTGGGTCTGACCTGCACTTGGCCGATTTTTCGCTTGTTATATTACTTTCCTCAGAGGGACCGACATGTCATTATTCGCGAGTTACAAAAGAGCGCGTACTTTTTCATTTCACGGGATAAAATATCGTTTTGACGACCTTTGTGGCGCAGCGGTTGTGGCTCTGCCTTCCATGCGAGAGGTCCCGGGTTCGATACCCAGCTGGGGTAAAAAAAACAGGCCTTGGATGTTTATATGTTTGACGACCCGAATGGCCGAGTCGGCAGTGACCCTGCCTACGAAGCCAAGGGTCCCGGGTTCGAGTCCCGTTGGAGCAAATATTTGTTTGATGAGAACGGATGCTTGTACCCTAGTCATGGTTGTTTATCTATCTAAGTATAATATGTATCTATATAAGTATGTGTATCGTTGTCTAGTACCCAAGATACAGGGAATCCTAGTTTGGGGCTAGATCAATGTGTGTAAATTGTGTCCAAGGTATATTATATTATTATATGTGTGTGTGACGTCGCTGTTTCTGGTTCCCATTACACAGGGTATCCTTGTGTCGGGCCAGAAGCAATGTATGTGCCTGTATGTGTTATTATGTTTATGTTTATGCACTCTAGGTTCCGTGGTCTAATCGGTTTTATGATTGCTTCTCAAACTGGAGATTCCGGGTCGAATCCTGACCGTGTACAAATGAACGCGGACGGAACGCGGATTATCGGACGTCCTGTCCCGGCTACCATAGCTATGTGACAGAGGTCGTAAAACGCCTCCATCAACCTGCACTGAGCCAACGTGGTGGAGTATGGCTTAATCTCACTCGTATCCGAGTTAAGGCCTGTGCCACCTCGGTGGGGAAATTACCATTAATTACCCCACCGAGGGGGCTACATTTATTTTATTTATGTTTTCAGACGTAAGAGTATAGTCGGCATCAGATGTATCTGAGCACGCAAGATAATCAAATGATATATTTGATTATCTTGCCTACAGATCCTAAACAACCAGAAATATCTATACAGCCACAGGACGCATTGATACTTACATGTCGTGCTATTTTTTTATTATAATCATAGTATAGAATATATTGCGAGGAAACCTTCGTTCCATAGCTGCGGCGATGGGCTAGCCCCCTGTCACGCAAAATGGAGTATCGAATAAATGGTTCAAAGTGGGCACAATTGTGCCTCTGCCCCCCATATGGGAAAAGGCGTAACAAAATTATTTTGTTGTATAGAATAGAGATATAAGAAAGGAAAAGTTATAGTTCTGTCCCTAGAATTTTGCACGACATGGAACGGTATAAATCTATCCAAAGTGTCAAAACAAGTGGAATGAAAATTATAATAAAACCCGGTCAAGTGCGAGTCTAACTCGCGCACAAAGGGTTCCGTACCACCGTACAATATTAGGGATGTTGTGGAGTGTATAGTTTGGACTTAACATAGCAAAATGTTGTTTACAAAGTTATTGGTGCGGGTACTTTCACACTCCATGTAAGTAACCAGGTGCATTCATAAGTTTGTATGTGGTATTGAAATAATTGTTGTATGGGAGCCCTCTTATATATTTATTTTAATCTGTTTTTTAGTATTTGTTGTTATAGCGGCAACGGAAACTCATGATCTGTGAAAATTTCATCAATCTAACTATCACGGTTCATGAGATACAGCCTGGTGACAGACGGACGGACGGGCCGACGGACAGCGGAGGCTTAGTAATAGAGACCCGTTTGGCATCCTTCGGGTATGGAACCCTAAAAACTAGCTCAGGCCCGCGTCTGCGTATTTACACATTTTTGTTACATCACATTCTCTTCACAATATTTTTTCTAATCGATGTACTAAGATGCTAGAAAGAAGCAATTTGATAGCAATTATTGGCAATACGCAGGTAAAAAAAAACTAGTGCCATGTATAGATTTTATATGGCTTGTGTTTAAACGATTACCAAAAGCGCACCTATTATACTACCAATAAATTCGAAATGACTCCCAGAATGGGTAAATGATCACCAAATTGTGTTTTGATAAATGATCACCAAACTTCTTTTTATGTTTTGTGTAGGTACTTAATAAGGTATTTAATTCTTTACGGTACTTAATAAGGTATTTTATTTTTTTCATAATTTAAGACTCGGAGACTACTTACGGTTTTTTTTTTTTCGTTTACTGACGGTATATATTTTTTTCGTTTAGTCATTCTACACCCTCCACTTTTTGTAAGTGTATATGTTCGTTATTTTTGTTTCCTTTTGTATATATCGACTACCCAACCAATTTCGGGTAGTATGAAAACGCGGCTGTGCCTCCTTGTTGGCGTGAACCGTTGGAGCGACCTCTGCAAAGGTCACAGCCAGTTGCGGTCAAGTTGTCGCGAGCGCATCAGACGCATCCCTGACTTTCCATCGGCAGTGACAATTAATCCTGTGTATTTCGACGAGCTACGGTATGGGGTGTGGAGTGAACCAGGATAGCGGTTTTCAGGTGAGCACAGCTTTTCCTCTATTATCTTGAAATCTGTGTTGGGTCTAGGCGTTTCTATTTCTATCGTATATATTCTTTTAAGACCAGCCCCTGTTTGATTCGTCGGGACGATTCGCGTGCAGTATATATTTTTCATATTAGACTTGAACTAAGAAGATTTTAAGACTCTCCCTCTGCAAGTTTCTGAGAAAAGTGCCTGTGACAGACGGCCGGACAGACACGCGAGTTATTCTATAAATGTTCCTTTTTTACCTTTTGGGGTACGGAACCCTAAAAAGGCGGGACTCATGTTTTGAATAATCATTGGTAATTATGTAACTCTGTGTAACACATGGTGAGAAACAATTAATTATATTCTGAAGCCGGTATGTCGATGTATAGTCGTTCCCGCCATCAACTTCACCTCGACTCAACGTCAACTCAACAACCTCACTCAAGAGATTTGTATGCTAAGTTGTCAAAATTCTCCTCGACTACGACTTGAGGAGTCTTCTCAGTCGAGTGGAGTGTCTGCAGAGGAGTGATCTGTCAAATTCAAGGTACATTTCTATGAACCTTGAAGCTTCCTTCGACATGTCAGCATTACATATTTATGACGGGTTTGTGTGTGCTTTGTTAGGGTAATTAGGGTATTTTCTCGATTTGATCAATTTTGTTATGAAAAACAATACCCAAAATAAACGTTGTGGTCCACAGATTGCAGATGCAAATTCTCAGATGAATGAAACTCTTTGCTTACTAGCTCTGCGTGCAGAATGCTTTTTTGGCGAATGTTAGTGATTTTTGTATGTATTGTGGCGTCACCTATGAAGCGATCCACATACTAACATACAGGTTGGATGTCAAGCAAACAAACGCTGCAATTGACAGAATTTGTCAACAGATGTCATCACGGATCGCAGAAACAATTGAAAACAGATCCTTCATCGCGTAAGAGAAGTTTCTTCGGTTACTAACTATTTATAGAACGTCCTAGCATAAGCTGTTTGACCAGAGGTCCCCAGGCTTGGCAACCTGGAGCTGAGATCTCCCTTTTGAGGATCAAATATCCACAGCAGACACAGCCACCGGACATCTTATAGATACCCTCGTCGCTTCACTGGTGACCTTCTAACATCCGAAGAATTCTTCGGTAACCACCTGGAGACGCATTCCTGCAAGCATGGCATGCTGCTGCTGATGGGATGAATGAGTTGATGGCAGGCACCTCAGAGCAATCATCTCATTAATCTCATCAGCAGCAGCAACCCCACAATCTCAAAAGGTCTAGGCCACAGTCACAAGCAAGCCAGCAGCAGCGAGCTACAGCAGTTCCAACGCAGCATCTTAAACAGCTTCCTGGTACTGCAGCTCTTATCATTAACGGCGGCGGCCTCAACACGCGCTCTACAGCTCCCCCTGTGGTAGAATCTGAGGCAACAATTCTTCCCCTCGGCACGAGGAATCCGACTGCAACAACGGCGGCGGCCTCGAAGCGCGCGAGCACTCCCTAGCTCTTCCCCTGTAGTGGAATCTGAGCGAGAACTCTTCCCCTGCGGCTCGTGGGATCCGAGCAGCAACAGCAACTTCCGGGTTCAAGTGCGACCTGTTCACCCAGGACAAACAGCCTCGCAGCATTAAAGCGCGCGCTCAGGCATCATCTTCACCAAGCCTGGCACCTGCAAGCATCGACGACACATCTCCTCTCCAGTCAGTCAGTCACTCCAGTCTCTGTCTCGGCGGGGTTATTGAGGCGTCACCTATCAGGCGATCCACATACGAACATACAAGATGGATGCCAAGCAAACAAACGCAGCAGTTGACGTAAGTTGTCAACAGATATCAACACGGATCGCAGAAACAATTCAATTACTATCAATCAAAAAAGAGCAGCTTAAATGGTAAATTTACCACAGATTTTCCATTATTTCAAAAACAACTATTATGTACAGTTACATACACTAGTTTATCTACACACATATCATAAGCTCTCTTCGATGTGTTCAGGAACCGCATGTTCGACCGGCATTGTGGCATTGATCATTGCTCTGCAGTTGTTTAGCCTGTTCAGTAGTACCAACTTCACAGACAAACTTGGGGCGGCACGCAGGTGGGCGACGGCGTTCGAAATTTGAATGTCATAATATGACAAATTTTCGTACATTATGGCCATAAGGTATCAATATTCAGATAAGAAATGAGTTTTTACCAAGAAGTTTATCATTATGCTGGTCGTAACGTGTGGTTTTTTGACGCGATAAAGAGGGATTATGATACGTGTGTAGATAAATAAATAAAAATATGAAAATATTAATGCATCAAAAAAAAGCCTACACGCTTATGAGAGATAATTCAGTGGCTTTACATAAACAAACAAACATATTGCTTCTGGTCCCAAACCAGGGTGTCGTAGCAACCAGAAATAGCGACGTCACACACATATAAACATCCAAGTCCTGGGGTTTTTTCTTCCTCCCCAGCCGGGATTCGAACCCGGAACCTCTCGCTTGGGAGGCAGAGCCTCCACCGCAACGCCACAGAAGGTAGCAAGAAATAAATACACATGTGTCATTAAAACACAGAAACACCGCCATACATAAACAAACACCGCATCACATCGTTTCAATTTCATTGTAATAATACTGTGACGTTTTAGCGTCGCATAAATGTAGGTAGATTGAAGCCGGTCGAAATTAAACAACCCGAAAGGAAATTTACAATTATTTATTAAAAATGAAAAGTAGACTCGACTAGGTCGCGGGTTTATATCTGGCTGGCATTTAGTGTGAAACAACGTCCTTGTAATTGGGGTCACTTCCCTGCACTGTCCAACGGCACGTAGTCCACGTAGATGTTGAAGCGGGAGTTCGAGGTTCCGGGATTCGGGTCTGCAACGCAGGTCTACCGGGTACGCGCAGGAGCATGCGCGTGAAGGTTGGTGAGCTCCAAATCAAACCCCAAACTTGGTCCCTGGAATTCCCGGAAAATAGTCGTTTCACAAAAAGTCCAAATTCGTGTAAGTGACTGCGACATCGGGATTTATTGTTGAATAAATATGCTCGCGTTTTAGTTGGCTATATTAGTGAACCCCAAAGCATTTAATGGTGATCAAAAGATGTGGCAGTCACAAACAAAATCAACAGTTTCATGATCAAGCAAAATATGAAATGAAATTATCAAAACCTTATGAAGAAATGTACTAAACTAATTACAATATGACCAAAAGCATTATTGTTGCATTATACTGCGATTGTATATGAAACTACAATTTAATTAGCTAGAAATAATGTAATTTAGCTAATATTACATGAGTTTTTTTATGAAGTGGGTAGATGATATTTCTAGAAGCCTTTAGAAGCGTGATAGTCCCAGCATGATTCAAATGGGCAGACAATGTTATAACATGATTTAGACTAATGTACAGTGAGAACTAGTTATATTTTTAATATTTTCTACATGTAAAGTGATTTATAACTATCTATGATAACTTAATCTAAGTAGTAAAATATTCACAACACTCACCCAATTCGGGGAAATACTGGCACTTAATTTTAACACAGGTTATAGGTATTGATGGTTCACTCCGAAACTTAGCATCTGTCACACCATCATAGTTAGAAAATCTTTGGGAATAAATCCCATGGTTATTAAAGTGGTTGACCTGTCGCGGTCCTCGCCGTAATGCAAATGTCAGTGGCGTGCGTGTCGCCTTCGCTGGTCGCGGCCGCGTTCTTATCGCGAGTCGGTGACGTCACTCATTGTATTCGTAACTAGTTTGCCTAATAGTAAATGTGCGCAAACGATTCTGTCTGTATGTAAATACATTATATTTATTATAGTTGTAATATGTGGATTTGATTATTTTTGAGTTGTAAATATATAGTTAGGCTTTTAAATATAGTATAGATCTTTAATTTAGTAGAAATAAAGGTAAACCGTTACATACCCCCTTTTTTAGGTTAGGATTTTTGCTGAAAAAATCCGCTATCTCTCTATGCTGCTCAATAGATATACTAGTTATCATTCAGGCCTCTCTCTCAACATTCCTCCCCTAATCATACATACTTCACGCTAGCAAACAGGCAATAGACACGTATAATGTGTGTTATTGCGTCCATACAGATTGAGTATTTTAATGTAATAAGTAATATAATACTCTTATATAACTATTGATGGATATAAGGTTAGTCCAATTCTTACCCACAGTATCAAGGCTGTATATGCTGTCATTATTTTTATTATTTGTCTTTATAGTAGACATAGACTCCTAATTACAGTGCACTGTAAGGTATAGGAAAATACTTCGTCATCCGGTAGAGGACACGATTTTTTTTCAATATTTATTTTTACGTATATACACACACACACAATAACACAGCGACCTTATGAAAATATATTATTAGTGAGCTTGTGGATTAAATCAGACTATTAGCGTAGAGATAGTAACATGAGTTACACAGGGTACTTACAAATTCTATTATTGCTTATAGTTAGTTAATTTGAAATCTTTGACATGCCAGTCTCCTATATTATTTCCGGTCATATCCTCGAGTTCGTATACTAAATTAGACTTTTTCTTTACGATTTTGCACTTTGTAAACTTCGGAGCAAGCTTCTTACAAAACATTTTGTTTTTGTTGCTTAGGAAAAATGTCTTCTTCCAAATGATGTCACCTACTTTAAAATTTACGTCTTTACGGCGCAGGTTATAATGACCACTATTTCTCGAATGAGCTTTAGTTAGGCACAATTGTACTTTTTCGAATACAGTTCTTAAATTACCTAAATTTTCAGCGTATTCGTCCCTAGGGGTGAAAATTATATCATCGCTGAGGTCCGTATCGATATAATGCAAGCCAGTAGTAACTAATTCACGCCCATATACCAAAAATGCCGGCGTATAACCAGTCACCTCGTTTACCGATGAATTCATGGCAAATTGGATTTTTGATAGGTTACAGTCCCAAGATCTATGGTCGTTTTCAATGTAGGTAGATACTGCTGTTAAAAGAGTCTTGTTGTAGCGTTCAACACTGTTAATCTGGGCCGTGTATTTAGGTGTGAACTTGATGTTAGGGATATTGTACTTGTTATATAGTTGCTTTAGAATATTTCCCACAAATTGTTTTCCGTTGTCCATTAATACAGTGCTGGGTACACCGTGAACAAGAAAAACTTCTTCCTCGAGTAACTTAGCTATTATGTCGGAAGTTGCGCGACGAATAGGGAACATTAGACAATATTTTGAAAAACAACAATGAACTACAAATATAAATGTGTTTTGTTTTCGTGAAGGTGGTAGGGGACCTATTAGATCCATACTCAGCATCTGAAACGGTCGTGAACAGTCTTTAGGACGGCCCATAATGCCAAGTGTAGCATGTGCAGGATATTTGTGCGCACAACATGTGTCGCAAGTAGTTACAAATTTGGAGACATCGCGGTGCATATCAGGCCAAAAATAATTTAAGGAAAGACGTTTGTGAGTTTTGTATATGCCAAAGTGGCCTGAAGTAGGATCAGTGTGATTTTTTGTAATTATGTCCGATCTGTACTCAACAGGAATAACTTCTTTCCACTCAAACTCACTAGTTAAGGGATTCAAACTCTTTTTATATCTAAAAAGTTTTCCATTTGTTACTTTATAGTTAAGAAACGATGTAGGAGCGTTTTGGCAACCGTGGTAGATGTTAAGATACCAACTGTCACCTGTAGAGTAGAACATGTCGTGATTCGAAGAGTCCTGATCTATTGTAGCTATTGGTACTGAACGGGAAAGACTGTCAGGGACTACATTCTCTGAGCCACGACGATGTTTGATGTCGAAGTCGAATGAGGACATACGAACACCCCAACGAGCTAAACGACCTGTGGGATTATTTAAATTCAAGAACCATTTTAAGGACGAGTGGTCGGTGTACACAATGAACGTTTTGCCGTTGTCCAGGTAGCATCGCCAGTGTTCGATAGCTGTCAAGACTGCTAGGGCCTCCCTTTCCGTAGCACTGTAATTGCGTTCCTTGCTAGAGAGGGACTTGCTCATGTAGGCAATGACCTTCTCCTCGCCTTCTAAAATCTGGGTTAGAACCGCGCCAATACCGAAATCACTTGCATCCGTATGCACTTGAAAAGCTTGTGAAAAGTCGGGGCATGATAATACGGGTGAAGATATAAGAGCTTCTTTTAAAGTGCGGAATGCTTTTTCGGCGTCAGAAGACCAATTGAATGGAGGAGAGTTTTTAGCAAGGGAGGTTAATTTATTAAGTGGTGAAGCTATTGTACTGAAGTTAGGTATAAATCGACGATACCACGATGCTGTGCCTATGAATCGACGCACCTCCTTGCGATTAGTAGGGGTAGGGTAATTAATAATAGCTTCTACCTTTTCGGGATCTGGATGTAGTCCATTATGATCCACCACATAACCCAAGTATTTTAGTTTGTTTCTGAAAAATTGACACTTTTTGTAACTTATAGTCAAATTCGCCATTCTTAGTTTTTCCAGAACACGGACAAGTAGGGAGATATGTTGTTCGAAGGTCGGTGAAACAATGATAATGTCGTCTAGGTATACAAATACTTTATTTTCGAACTCTGGACCGTAGAACAACATGTCAACCAGTCGCTGCTGCGTGGCAGGGGCATTAGTAAGACCGAACGCCATAGAAGTAAATTGAAATGTACCTTTAGAAGGAATATAGAAAGCCGTCTTACACCGGTCTTCTTCCGTTATAGGAATCTGCCAGAAACTTTTAGAAAGATCTAAACTAGAAAGATACTTCGCGTCTCGTAAGTTGTCAAGTATCTCAGAAATGTACGGAAGACTGTATGCATCTTTCACAGTAACGGCATTAAGCTTACGACTGTCTAAGCAGAACCTTAGTTCCCCATTCTTTTTAGGCGTCAGTAGTACTGGAGATGACCAAGGGCTTTCGCAAGGTTCTACCACGTTTTCTCGTAACATTTCGTCAAGTTGAGTAACTAGTATTCGTTGTTTTTCAGGTGACATTCTGTAGTACCTTTGACGTATAGGAGCAGCATTCCCAGTATCGATACCGTGAGTAATTAGACTTGTGCGACCAAGACCACGTTCTTCATATGAGATGTCACAAAACTGTGCTGTGATATGATCAGCCGTAACTTTTTGTTCTGTAGAAAGGTGGTCGTAATCACATATGTGAGTAGGAGTATTAATCGATAGAATATCTGGAGTGACAGTCTCTTTACCTATCATGATAGAGTCCAAATGTTCAGGGAACAAATTAAAAAGTCTCCAGAAATCCATGCCTAAAATCAAGGGATTTTGAATCTCTGGTACTACGTAAACTTTCAGAATGTGTAGTTGGTCCAAAAATGAGACAGGTAAATTTATGACACCAACATTATTCAGCTTTTGCCCACCTGCAGCGACAAAATTTAATAATTCAGTGTTATCAAGCCTAAAACCAGCATCTAAGAAATTGGTATGATAATCTTGTCCAAGAATTGTGACACTACTACCAGTGTCCAATAAACCATTGATACTAATACCGTTTATATTGACAGCGACGTATGGTCTGCTGTTTGCCTGTTCTGTTGCATTATGTGAATCGTGGATTGAAGTGACAGAATAACAAGAGAAAAATTTAGATATAAAATCCAGCCAAGATTTCCACTCTGTTTTATCAAAGTTATCATTAGGTTTACTGTCAGCTTCACGTTCACTACAATCCACTGAATTCAGTTTTTTGAGTGACTAGGTTTAGGATTGCAGGTTGTACAGTCAGGGTAGCGAATGCCTTTGTTTCCACACTTAAAGCATATATCAAAATGTGGCTGCTTGCACTCTTTTAGGGAATGAGTATCACTGCGACACCTTGGGCAATATTTTCGGGTTGTATGGACATCCTTAGAGCTGCTCGGTGTCACTTGCAAAGCATTGGTACTTGCAGGTCTTTCTTGTGTAATTTTAGGTTTATTGTTGTAGTTATAAGTATTTGGGTAGTTATTATATTTGTTAGGTGTAGCATAACTCTTATATTTTTCATTATAGTTAGCACTTTGGTAGCTTTTATTCGGATAGTAGTTGCTAGTTTTTTGTTGTTTAGTGTAAGCGAACTCCGGTGCTACAGTTTCCGGAGTCACGCGAGGAGGCTCATGAAAAAGAGACATACGCGAATGTATGTTCTCATAGTTAGAACACACACTTTTCAAAGACTTCAGGTCCATGATCTCGGGAGAAGCTGTCAAAGTGCTAGCGTAGCATGGTCTGATATTATGTAAAATAATTTCTAATTTATCAGCTTCAGACAGTGGTTTGCTTAGCCTCGAAAACATGCCATGCATAATAGACAGGTAAATTGAGATGTTTTCGAGCTCACCCTGCGTACGAGACCGAATTTCAGCCAAAAGGCGGTAGTCATAGTCCTTTTGACTAAAATCTTGTTTTAGATGTACGACAACGTCGTCCCAAGTTTGCACACTTTCTCTAATACTACGGAACCAGTGTAGTGCGTCGTCCGTAAAAATCTCATATGCAAACTTTAGCAGCCGGTCTTTCGAGATGTTCCTAGCGTCTACAAATTCATCCACTCTTTGTATGAAAGAGAAAACACAGGATTTGCCAGAATATTTTAACTTTGTCAAATCAGACGACAGGTTACGATCGCAAGTAACCACTGTAGTTTCAGTAGTTTCAGGTTCTGAGTTTGAACCTGCATTAGAATTTGAAGCTGGTCTTAATACTGTGATTTCTTTGTACTGGTTGCTAAATATAGTGCAATTCGATTTATGCTGATCGACCACCTGAGCACTGACATTTGTGATGCGTTTAAGTCTGTGGTAAATATGATGCAGTAAATTTTCAGTGCGCAAGAACAACGTTTTGTCAAATTTACTTTTTAGGGACGACAGCATAGTTTGAGATTTTGTTAGACTTTCCTTGACTGCGCCCAGGTCAACCGCAGGCTCTAAGTGAGATTCCAAAATGTCCTCAGGGGGTATTGCTAATTTAACAATCTGACTACGAAGATCTTGTACAGAGCCGCCTGTACCACCTCTAAGGATGACCTCGTATTCGAGTTCAGCTTTTTGGAGTGACAGATACTTAATCGGATACGACATGTTTACTTTTTCACAGAAAAGGGTATGTGTTGTGATTACAAATGATTGAAAAGCAGTGATTGTATAGTTGCTAAGTATGTGGTATAAGTAATAGGTAGTTAGAATATTGTATTTATTAAATTAAGTTATAATAGGTTTATAAATGTAAGTATTGTGGGTAGACACGTATTTGATACTTTGTACTACTTATTATTAATATAAGCCTTTAGAATTAAGGCAACCACGTACCAAACAACTGCTCAAATCAACCTTAAAATTAGGTTTAATAACACCAAGGAAATATAAATCTAGAAGTATACACGTGATGATTAATATAGCCACCAACACCCATGAAAACCAAAAAGATAACAAATGCCAAGGACCTGTTTCATATGCTCAGCTCAGAAAATACCTAGATTGGGCGCCATTGTGACGTTTTAGCGTCGCATAAATGTAGGTAGATTGAAGCCGGTCGAAATTAAACAACCCGAAAGGAAATTTACAATTATTTATTAAAAATGAAAAGTAGACTCGACTAGGTCGCGGGTTTATATCTGGCTGGCATTTAGTGTGAAACAACGTCCTTGTAATTGGGGTCACTTCCCTGCACTGTCCAACGGCACGTAGTCCACGTAGATGTTGAAGCGGGAGTTCGAGGTTCCGGGATTCGGGTCTGCAACGCAGGTCTACCGGGTACGCGCAGGAGCATGCGCGTGAAGGTTGGTGAGCTCCAAATCAAACCCCAAACTTGGTCCCTGGAATTCCCGGAAAATAGTCGTTTCACAAAAAGTCCAAATTCGTGTAAGTGACTGCGACATCGGGATTTATTGTTGAATAAATATGCTCGCGTTTTAGTTGGCTATATTAGTGAACCCCAAAGCATTTAATGGTGATCAAAAGATGTGGCAGTCACAAACAAAATCAACAGTTTCATGATCAAGCAAAATATGAAATGAAATTATCAAAACCTTATGAAGAAATGTACTAAACTAATTACAATATGACCAAAAGCATTATTGTTGCATTATACTGCGATTGTATATGAAACTACAATTTAATTAGCTAGAAATAATGTAATTTAGCTAATATTACATGAGTTTTTTTATGAAGTGGGTAGATGATATTTCTAGAAGCCTTTAGAAGCGTGATAGTCCCAGCATGATTCAAATGGGCAGACAATGTTATAACATGATTTAGACTAATGTACAGTGAGAACTAGTTATATTTTTAATATTTTCTACATGTAAAGTGATTTATAACTATCTATGATAACTTAATCTAAGTAGTAAAATATTCACAACACTCACCCAATTCGGGGAAATACTGGCACTTAATTTTAACACAGGTTATAGGTATTGATGGTTCACTCCGAAACTTAGCATCTGTCACACCATCATAGTTAGAAAATCTTTGGGAATAAATCCCATGGTTATTAAAGTGGTTGACCTGTCGCGGTCCTCGCCGTAATGCAAATGTCAGTGGCGTGCGTGTCGCCTTCGCTGGTCGCGGCCGCGTTCTTATCGCGAGTCGGTGACGTCACTCATTGTATTCGTAACTAGTTTGCCTAATAGTAAATGTGCGCAAACGATTCTGTCTGTATGTAAATACATTATATTTATTATAGTTGTAATATGTGGATTTGATTATTTTTGAGTTGTAAATATATAGTTAGGCTTTTAAATATAGTATAGATCTTTAATTTAGTAGAAATAAAGGTAAACCGTTACAATACTAATAATAGACAGATCATTACTTCACTGCGATAAATCTTTACGGCGGCAGCCCTAGTGATCGTTACCCCACACTACCCGCTGCGATAAATCGGTGTGGCAACCCTAGTGATCGTTACCCCACAAGGGTTGAAAGTTGCGGGCACTCGCCAACATATTGTTTGTTGTATACGCATTATAGACTATGTATGTATGTATGTGGTCGACCGTTAAATGAGCTGCCCAGACATTTTATGAAATGGTTGTTATTATAAAACATTTATTTTTAAAACCATTCTTATTCAGTGGTATTTTTGTGTAATACAAGTCGAACTAATCTTCTCTCCTCTCTTATCTAACCTTAGCTTAGCTCAACTTATTTTATCTACACACGTATCATAAACACTCTTTACTGCGTACAAAAACCGCACGTTACGATCAGCATAATGTTAAACTATTTGGTATAAACTCATTTCTTATCTGAAAAATTACACATTATGACCATAATGTGTAATTTTTCTACATGTTATGATATTCAAATTTCGAACGCCGACGCCCGCCTGCGTGCCGCCCCTAGTTTGTCTGTGAAGTTGGTACTATTGAACAAGCTAAACAACGGCAGAGCCACAATGCCGGTCAAACATGCGGTTCCTGAACACATCAAAGAGAGCTTATGATATGTGTGTAGATAAACTAGTGTATTAACTGTACATAATTAGGTATTAAAACTCTCGTACATAATTACATGTACGATAATTAGTTAATTAGGCATTAAAAATAATATCACTTATTATGAAACTCGCCTTCGGCTCCTTTCATAAACCCACTCTCTAATATTAATGCCCGCCATTATGTAGCAGTCACATAAACTACTATTATCGTATCTAACACGAAGACGATTCGGTGTATTTCTTCTGCAGCAGTGTTAGGCCGAAAATATGTCTTCGATACTTCAAGGTTGGACAAAGTGATCAATTTTATGATCTGGCTCTGTATCTGGCCAGACTGTGTTATAATAATAATAATAATACCTTGCACACTTTTAAATACATTGATCTAGCCCCAAACTAGGATTCCCTGTATCTTGGGTACTAGTCAACGATACACATACTTATATAGATACATATTATACTAAGATAGAAAAAAAACCATGACTAGGGTACAAACATCCGTTCTCATCAAACAAATATTTGCCCCCACCGGGACTCGAACCCGGGACCCTTGGCTTCGTAGGCAGGGTCACTGCGGACTCGGTCATTCGGGTCGTCGTGTGTATGCCACTGCAGATTGTATACCTATAGTCAAGAGCGCATATGTCGATCAGAAGCTGCTTATAATATCATCTAATACAGATGCTCTAAACTGTACAGCTACGGTAATTCAACATATTTCTTCGAGAATTAAAATAAAATGAAGTCTTTAAATTTCCGATGGTCCCTATACGTCGCGCCACACGCTTTGAGCGGTGCCCTTGTTCCTCAGTGCATTGAACGCGCAGTAGTCACTTTTCAATACCTACCTGTACATATGCGTAGTAATTCCCACCAACATCGCCCACCGCTCTTAATTCGTGGCGCGAGGTATATCTGCACGACAACACGACATAAGTTTTCGAATATTCGAAAGGGAAGCAAAATGCATTAGAAATAGGCTTATGTTTAAACGATCACCAAAAACGCAACTATTTTACTACCAATCAATTCGAATCGACCGCCAGAATTAGTAAACGACCACCAAATTGTGTTTGGATATATGATCACCAAACTTCTTTTTATGTTTTGTGTACTTAAGATTATGTTTTAAGTATTATTTTTTTGTTCTTACATGTTCAACCTAACACGAAGGATAAAGGGAAATCCTCTACCCTTCACCTAAGTTACCGCATTATTTTGCCCTGATATTTTATGCAACTTTTGTTGATCATTTACCCATTTTGGTTAAGAAAAAAATGTTTTGGTGATACCTAATTATGTTTGTTGCCTTATAAATATTGCAACACTTAAAGTTTGCTAACGATATTGCGGACGGTATTGTTATGACACGTTTTATATGTGTTCTATTACACAGTAATGTAGTTAGGCACCGTAATTTATATTGGCAACGAATATAATGATCACCAAAAAAAAAACCTACCCAAAATGGATAAATGAACACCAAAAGATGCAAAAAATATCAGGGCAAAATACTGCGGTAGCTTAGGTGATGGGTAAAGGGGGTGAGCGAAGCGAAGTGTTAGGTTGAACATGTAAGAACAACAAAAAATACTTAAAACATAAAAAGAAGTTTGGTGATCATTTATCCAAACACAATTTGGTGGACATTTATCCATTCTGGCAGGCATTTCGAATTTATTCGTATTAAAATAGGTGCGTTTTTGGTAATCGTTTAAACATAACCCATTTATTTTAAACATAAGCCATTGACGAACCCAATAGCCGAGTCGGCAATGACCCTGCTTACGAAGCCAAGGGTCCCGGGTTCGAGTCTCGGTGGGGCAAATATTTGATTGATGAGAACGGATGTTTGTACCCTAGTCATGGTTGTTTATCTATCTAAGTATAATATGTATCTATATAAGTATGTGTATCGTTGTCTAGTACCCAAGATACAGGTCATCCAAGTTTGGGGCTAGATCAATGTGTGTAAATACTGTCCAAGGTCAAGGTATATGTCCAAGTTATAATATTGCAGTTGGACTGAGGCTAAATAATAGTAGAATGGGGCTCCTGGTATCAGTGTTATTGTTGGGTCTCTGCCAAATAGGAAAAAGCACGTCGAAATGCTCAGACAGACAACCATTTCTGTCTGTTTCGTATGTATGTATGTGCATGGCTGCAAAGCACAGATCGATTATGTTTACATTATCATTTTTATTTTAGGTACAGAATAAAGAAAATAGGTACTTCTCGATCAAAGATTGTTTGATCGAGACCTGTTTGATTATCTAAACACTATTGCACACTAAATAAGTACTTCTACTCGCTTTGTTAATTAAGTCATAATTCACAGGTTACATATATTTAAGTATTATAAATAATTACATATATAAAGCCAAGTCTGATTAGTAACACTACCTATAACTCAAGAACGGTTGGATCGATTTTAATCATCTCTTATTTGGTAGATTCCGAATCAAATAGCAGTTTTTTTTTTAAGGTTTGCGTACCCGAATGGTGCCAAGCGTGACCCTATTACTAAGCCTCCGCTGTCCGTCCGTCCGTCCGTCTCTCACCAGGCTGTATCTCATGAACCGTGATAGTTAGACAGATGGAATTTTCACAGATGATGTATTTCTGTTGCCGCTACAACAACAAATACTAAAAAGCAGAATAACATAAATATTCAAGGAGGCTACCATACAACAATTCTTTCAATACCACATTAAAACTTATGGATGCACCTGGTTACGTACATGAAGTGTGAAAGTAGCCATTAACTTTGTAAACAACATTTTGCTATGTAAAATCAAAACTATTCACTCCACACCATCCCTACCATTGTACGGTGGTAAGGAAGGAACCCTTCGTGCGACTTTTTTTTTTCTTTTTTTCAATTAAACTAGGTTTGGAACTCCGCCATCTAATTACCTCACAATCATTGACTGTCAAGGTGGTACGTGGTTCGCGGGGTTAGCTTGTTGTGTAATAGCTAGTAGCTCTAATTTAATTCATAAATCATTCAAGCACTCACTACGCACTAAGCGGTAGTTGTTGCTGAGCATGTAAAAATCCTGGCCAAGTGCGAGTCGTACTCGCTCACGAAGGGTACCGTACCGTCGTACAAGAAAAAACGCAAAAAAAACACGTCGCTTGTAAGTTCTCTTTCATTTTTTAAACGCTTGTTATTCAGTATTTCTTCTGTCATGGAAAATAAACACTGTGATTTTATAACTCTCCACCTGTCACGATGCCTGAGAGACAGACACTGGCACTGGCAGACAGACGGAAACCCTAAAAAAGCCCCTACTAATTCTAGTTCAGGCTGTTTGCCGCTTTTCCTTTGCCCCAGACACAATGGGGGCCTATTCGAGTAAACCTCTTGAACGAAGGGTGACTGACGCCGCGCAAACTCGCGCCTACATTTGATTCAAACACGCCCGTATAGAAATGCCTCAAGGAACATTCTGGCTGCACGGACATGTTTGTTTCATAGTAGGTACTCTGCCCTTTTTGCTTAGTGAGGGCTAGGATTAAAGAGGGGCTTTGAAAATGTGCATACGTGCGGTGGGTTGCAGAAAGCTGTTCAGTCCGGTAGTCAAGCTGTGTTTTTGCGTCCGCATCAATAATATTTACAAGTTAATGATCCTTAGGCCAGGCCAGGGTACCCTGGTGTGGGCCAGAAGCAATGTATGTGCCTGTGTGTAAATGTTTAAGTCAGGCACTAGTAAACAGTTCTAGGAAGGTTGTCGCCTTGACACCATTCAGCGTTCTGTACAAACCCCATGATGAGCGAAACTTCTATACTTGTGTTTATATCCACCTTTAATATTGTCCTATGACAGAAAAAGTATCCAGGTCAGGAAAAGCCACTGACGGTGTTTAATCTGGTAGAGTGGTCCCTGCTGGATATTGCAGAAACCTTTCCAGGTTCTAAAGTTTTTCGGGCTGTACCCTTGCAGGGCTTTGAATACCAACTTGGTTGAGTAGATTTTCCTCTTCAGCATATAAATCACAATAAATACTTCCAAGCCCTATACCCAAACCTAAAGTTCTATCATAGGGCAAATAATTAAGGTAAATATGAACATATGCAAAATTTTCTGTAATGGTGCAGCTAATTTCCATATTAATAGGTATTATGGAAAATGCTCGAGGGTGCTAGGGCAACACCCTTTGCCATCTTGTTCAGTAGTGTTTAAATATCATGAATATGAAGAAAAAAAATGCTTCTCTTAAGTTCTAGTTGGTACTACACAGTTGTGACCACCAAAGCTATCTTTATTATTTACTGAAAGTACAGCAACTTATAAAATTCTTTAAAACTACTAAACTTGGAGAACTTTTAACATATTTGAAAGTCATAATTTATATTGATTAACAATATATATTTTTTGCGATAGAAACACACCCATCGTCGACGCCTCCACTCAAGTCGACTTACAGATCAATAAACCCTCACAACACTCAATAAATCACTCTTCAGCGGGCGGCCTCTGTTGTGGACAGAATTTTCACATGGACAGGTTTACAGAGAAAGGATAAGGCGGAAGTGACATCACACGTGAGTTTAATGAGTTTCACCCCTCATTCTTATCCAACTTTCGATTCTTGAATTTGCTATTGTATTTTTAGTACTCGTATGCTATGTCGTTTGGACTATAAAAATGAATAGCCGTACAGTCCTAAGTTAGGTTGTAGACGAGTTAGGAATGAGCACGAGTTGTAAATGTGGACGAGATAGGAAATGGACGATTTGGGATTGGTATGTGGAAGAGTCATACTGTACATTATAGAGGAGGAAAAGAAGTACAAAATTACAAACGATAAATTTCGGTAGGTCCGATACCCTCTCCATTTTCCTGGACTGCGTGAATGGATTTTAAACGGGTCGTGCAACGTTTGGCACGCGATAGTGAAGTTTGCGAAACTGACAATTTATTCGCGCGCGTATTTGTCATGCATGATACTGCGGTTATCGTGAGAAGATATCTGACAGTTCTAACAAAATCCATTTCAAGCAAACAACTTTTATAAACTTATTATCCCATAGCTATTCTTATGCCTAGAAAAGTCAGGTTTTTCTCATAAACCTCAGCTGACAGAATCTTCCTATGATAACCGCACTATAGTAGACGAATTACTAGAGTATTACTTCCCTGGCACGACAGGCTAGCCCCGCGTTGGCTAAACATGGTCGATATCAGTGGTCGCTATTGTGCCACTACCACTTTTATTTGTTTTACCTGACTTTATCAGAAGAAGGGTAATGCTTTTGGGGGTAAGTAGGTATTAGGGTCTTGGTTTTCCCCGACTTATCATTAACAACAAAATATCGGGAACAAAAAAAAACAATTCCTGGGAATTCCCGGGACCTGAGAAATCATAAATATTCATTATCTACCATAAATGCTATTTTGAACTTATTTAGTTAAAACAATTTAGTTACAAGGCAGACAATTTATGAAAGAGTTGGGCCGACGCCTCAGAGACAGAGGTTTTGACCACCGCTCCGGGGCATTTCTCATGCAGAGGATTTCCTTGGCTGTGCAGCGGGGTAACGCTGCCAGTGTCTTGGGAACCTTTGGCGGGGAGATGTCCTGGGGTGGATTGTTTAGTTAGTTTTTGACATATAGATATATTATTTTATTGTTGATAGAATTTTATTGTTAAAACTAGTAATTTGTTTATGTGAGAAGTTATTTTCTAACCATTCCGAGGTATTATTATATCTTATATAACATAAACTAAAGCTAAAACTAACTAAGTGAAAAATCGCCCAAATCGCTGCCAGACGTGAGGGTGCCCAAGACGCTGGCACCGTTTCTTTGCTGTATACAAACATACATACATACAGCAAGGTAACGATGCCAGCACGGGGCCAGCTAATGTGTTGAGGTAGGTACCAGCTTCAACGACCCGCTATAAATTCAATAGCTATGTATAAATTCAATAGTTTTCAATACTTATTATTATTCTGAAATATGTTAATGATTGTTGGTAAAATTAGGCTATACTGATGTGCTACTAACATTGAAAAACTCTAAGTTGGTGTGGCCATGAACCGGAAAACGTAAATAACTTCTGAAGATGTAGCTAAAGCTTTTTTCTGAAGTATGAACTGATAACAATTAATAAAATAGGGCAACTCATAGTGTGTCAACACAAAATCAACACTTTTCGCGATTGGCTCAAATAAACATTCAAGTCGATATAGGTACATAGGTCAAATTATTTCTTAAAAAAATATTGATATCTTAGAAATTACAAAAACAAAATAGACTTATCGAAGTAAAGCCCACCAATGTTGTTGTTCCTTAATGTTTTTCCTAATTTGACCATGCTCTATTGATTTTAGTGCAATTAATCATATTCTCGGTAATTCCCGGGAATCGCCAATATTTTCCCAGGTTCGGTAATTACTTATCATTAATAATATGTTTGATTTGAATGTCTCTATGATTATTTCAATAAATGAGTTGTCGTTCAGTTGAGTTGACATAGCATTTCAGTGAAATGTTTCTAAAATGGTTTTAGAGCGCAAATTGTAGTTAACAAAGTAATTTGTGCGGCTACTTTCATACTCCATGAGCGTACTCAGGTGAATTCTTAAGTTTGAAGTGGTATTGAAAGAAAATGCAGTCGGTTCATTTGGTTTTATAATGATTCCACTTGTTGCCTAGTTCTTAAGACGGCAACTTATAGGTTTGATCCTACTTTCGCTAGGGAAACGAAAACATCAGTGTAAAGTTTAAGCGGCACTTAATCTGAGCAGCAGTCTTGTCATTCGGCCTACGATGTATGTACGAATATGTACGAATACGATGGTTATTGTGAAATGCCCATAAACAAACATAAAAATAAATATAAACATTCACATACAGGCACATACATTGCTTCTGGCCCCATTAGATTACCCTGTCACGTGGAAACCAGCAACAGCAACGTCACACAAATAAACATCCAAGACCTGGGGACTTTTTTTTCTGTATCCCCGGCCGGTGATCGAACCCGGGACCACAGAGCCACAACCGCAGCGCCACAGAGGTCGTCAAATTTGAAGCTTTATTCCTCCTCAAGGAGACGCCTTCAAGATCCAGAAAAACAAAGTTATGTAGACATCCCTTTCCTTTAAACGTAGTGCATATAGAAATATCATTATGTCAATGCAATGTATGAAAAATAAATAAAACCGGTTAAGACGTAAATCGGCACTCTTTTTTACGAGTACCTATACCTTTTTAATTTTTAATAATAAAATATGAAATACGAGGTAGGACTAAATTCAAGGCCGTCCATCGAAACATTGAGAAAGAGTTTTGTATATTAAGTATGTAAGTATTGAACTATGTACGAAACTCTTTGCTCATTCTGACAAAGCACGGATGTGGCTACATCTAGGCTAGTATATTTTAGTTACTTTCATAGTGTCATGTCCTATGGTATCTTGTTGTGGGGGAAAGCAGCGGATATTCAAACTATTTTTATTTTACAGAAAAGAGCTATTCGAGCAATTTATAATTTAAAAACAACAGACTCCTTAAGAGAGCTTTTTAAAGAAATTGACATACTAACAGTAGCTAGTCAATTTATTTTCGAAAATATAATGTATGTACGCAAGAACCTTACAACATTTTCCAAACTTAGCGATAGCTGTAATGTTTACCTAAGAAATAATCACAGACTATGTGCGCCCCGATTTAGACCCGCGAAGGTTAGCAATTCTTTCAAGGGTCAGTGCATTCTCTACTACAATAAGATACCTCTGGAGATTTTGAAATTGCCATTTGAGTTGAGCAATTTAAAAAGCATGTTAAAGCGACTTTGTCAAAAAAGGGATATTACAATGTTCAAGATTACTTAAATGACAGGACTGTATGGGGTTAATCTAGCTCAACACAGACCTTGCTGTTAATAATTTTGTAATTATTTATTCCTGCTTATTAATCATAATAATTAAATTTTCATATTTGTAATAGTTAAGCACAACCTATTTTTAAAAGAGATCTAAAAATCAATCTGTGGGAGTTTCTACGCCCTTCTTCTCCCACAGTGGTCCAATGTAGAGAAGAGGCAAAAAATGACGTTTGCTAAGTATATGTAAATATCTACAGTAATAAAGTACTTTGACTATTGACTATTGACTATTTGACTTTGACATTGAAACCGGAAGTGGATAGAAACTGAGTAACATATTTACAGAAATAAAATTAAATATGATAAAAAAACTTTATAATGTTGATTATAATTCGAATGGGCAATTATTAATACTATAATGACAAATAACTAAGCACAAAACCTGCAATTAAAAATGTTTTCCGATAAGATCGGGAGCGAATCGGGAGAGTTCAGTTTTCACCGATAAACAAAAAAAAATGGCTAAGAAAATGCCCATAACAATAATTTCTTGTATGGGTACTTCTTTTAATTCCTAAAAACTGGTATGTTTTATTATTTATTGTTAAAGCGGCAAAATAATTTACCCTCTGTTAAAATTTCGCTCTCTGCCTATTTGGGTTGATCCGGTAGTGCCAGGCGGACAGACGGACGGACGGACAGCGGAGGCTTAGTAATAGAGTCCTGTTTGGCACCCTTATTTAGCAGGTTTATTTCAATAAATGATTTCTAGCCACTTCCGGTTCCAATCAAAGAGTTTCTTTAACCTGAGTACATACTTCAATACATACATACTACGTACACAAAACTCTTTTTCAATGTTTCGATGTATACGGCCTTGATAGTAGTCCTACATATCTATATATTATTATTAATAATTAAAAGTTTATACTCGTACAAAAGACTGTCGTTTTACGATCTTCTATGTGCAATGGTATGGCACCCTTCGTGTGTATTCCCACGTCCTACTCGCACTTGACCGTTTTTTTTAAAAGATAAAAATACAATTTCCGCTCTGTGCTGCCGCATCGGCTGACGTAACAGACATCTTGCTCTGTAAGCTGTTTTGAACTTCATTTTAATATGTTTGTGTCCGAAATTTTAAGAACCACGAATCGAATCCGTAGCACAAGCTGCTCGTACTGCTTAGCGCGATATTCAGCCGTTTATTGTCCAAATGTCACACTAGTTCTTAGGTTCCCAACCTTTTTTACCGCTACAATTTAAATGATTACCAAAATCATCCAAAATAGATTTTTCTTACCCAAAATGGGTAAATGGTCACCAAAAGTTGCAGAAATATCAGGGCAAATACTGCGGTAGTTTAGGTGAAGGGTAAAAAGGGGACGAGCGAAGTGAAGCCCTTCATGTTAGGTTGAACAACAAAAAATACTTAAAACATAAACTTAAGTACACAAAACATAAAAAGAAGTTTGGTAATTATTTATTCAAACACAATTTGGTGGTCATTTACCCATTCTGGCAGTCATTTCAAAATTATTAGTAGTAAATTTTCGAATTTGGTAATTGTTTAAACATAAGATCTTTTATCTACACACGTATCATAAACCCTCTTTACTGCGTTCAAAAACCGCATGTGAGGATCAGCATTATGTTAAACTACTTGGTAAAAACTCGTTTCGTATCTGGAAAACTACACATTATGTTCATTATGTGTAGTTTTTCTACATATAATGACATTCAAATTTCGAACGCCGACGCCCACCCGCGTGCCGTCCCTAGTTAGTTTGTGAAGTTGGTACTGACATTCAAATTTCGAACGCCGACGCCCGCCTGCGAGAAATTGGTACTACAGAACAAGTTAAACAATTGCAGAGCCACAATGCCGGTCAAACATGCGGTTCCTGAACACATCAAAGAGAGCTTATGATATGTGTGTAGATAAACTAGTGTATGTAACTGTACATAATTAGGCATTAAAACTCTCGAGTGATATTATTAAGAAACTCGCCTTCGGCTCGTTTCATGAACCCACTCTCGAGTTTTAATGCCCTCCATTATACAGCAGTCACATAAACTACTATTTTACAATGCGCCCACTAAACGCTCTGCTAAAATACCGCTCCCCCCTTGTATGTAAAGTTAATAATGATTATTATTTCGTTAGCAATGTAAAGAATTTTCAAGGACACCAAACTGAGAAAACCTTTCCGAGATAATTGTGTGCTTGAAAAAACTACACTATTCCCATCTAAAAATATAACAGGATTACTGAAATCTCGGTAAAAAACAGATTGTCATTCATTTTCCTCAACAGCGTAGATTGTTTAATTTATAGAGATTTCCCTTTCGCCGTTAAGTTGGCTGTCCCGGTAAATTTCCAAATTTCAACAGTTTTACCGTCAATTAATAACAACACAATCATGCCTTGTGTAATAAATGGGCTCAAGTTCCACTCAGGGAGAAGGATTAGGTACCTAAAACTACACACCCACAACACCTTCAGTTTAGCGGCATTCATCGTCAGTTTTATATAGTTAAAGAATTTACATTATGCAATATGCTTAATATACGTAAAAACTGTAAAAAATAAGTAATCCATGATTTTATAGTGAAGAGTTATTTTTGACTGTCTTTTGCTCAATTTTGTTGAGTGTTTTTGTTGTTATGAATATTTAATAGTGATGTGTGAGTGATTTATTCGTTTAGAAACAACCAACCGCAAGTAAGCGTTCAATTTGTTTTGTCAAAAGACTTCACAAAGGTTATTATAGCATTGTTTGAAAACATAATAATAAATTTACAACATGAAGTACTCAAAGTAGTTTCTTACTAATAGGCTATTTTTTTAAGATATAATAAAAACTACTAGGTTTATTTTCTTAGCATCCTCAATTCGAGTATGCCTAATTACCCACCATTGGTAAGGAGGACGGTGCTAGCTGCCCTTGAAAATTTAGATTTAATGTGAATGTCACATAGCCCACAAAGTCAATTAACGAGCAACTAATAAGGTTAAGAAATAAGGCGCAAGCCGCCTCTTAAACTCATGGTTTGCATTCTAACAAAGATTATTCAAAGAATTCCGCTTTATTCTTAATTTTAATTTATGCAGTTCTGCGCCTTCGCGCTCCCTAAGGGAGGCGTGCCGGCCCTCCTCGTTTGGGAACCCGTGCCTAGTTTCTGAAGCACTAGTAGTATGTAGTAGTAGAATACACGTACGATCCAAAATCGACGATAACCAATAACTAAATCTACAGAACGTCCAGAAATCAGATTGCAATATAATTTTCCGCTCATTCGAGCGAACGCACTCTGCCAGTGACGTGGCGAGCTGCGATTGGCTATAACCTAAATCACGTGCCTGGACTGCGAGTAGGGTTGATATAATATTTTTTGGATTATTTTTGTTTTATTTTTTTACAAATATTAGTTTTGTTTGTGAAGGTTTGTTGTTTATTTGAAGATGAAGCTTTATTTCACACCTCTACAGTATTTGTGGGCATACTTTTGCCCACACTTCGGATTCAGCATTAATATGTAGCTACCAGATTTTCGGAAGATAATGCATATAACGAAAAGTGTGTATGTGTTAGTTAGATAACAAATTTTCTAGGGTAGTACATTTTCCGGATTATAATATAATAGATTTTGTCAAAGTATATTTATTTATATTATATATTTTGTAATACCCAACACCTTAGGGTGTACCTAACTAATAAAACGGAATTCACTGGGCTTACCGGGCTCTATACATGAAGACTTAATTAGCGGATTATTTTTCAGGGAATTATAGTATCCACTAATATGAACAACTATTTCTTAAGAACCTATGTTCCTATAGATGATTTTTCGTAGGTAATCTATAAAAAATGGGATCAGCTTTATTACTCCTTAAAGTCCACGCACACAAAGTAGCGGGCATCAGCTAGTATTAAATAAGGATGTAAGCTGGCCCACCTAATACAGTTATTGGACCTTCCAGATTTTAGCGAATAATTTAAAATGTATAGTTTTGTTTGAATGTATCTGCTTAAATAATTATGAAATACGAATGACAACCCTAGCTCAAATACGCCTTATGATTGGTGAATTGTTTGAACAGCCCGGTCCGTTAGGTGCGTATTGTGAAAGGCATTCCATCCTCAATTATCTTACGTGGTTGACTGTTATTGGGCTCTTGATGTCTTGTTGGTCTTTGATGGATATCAGTTTATACCAAATACTTACTTATCAGGACCAAGGCAGAGTCAAATCGACGCAGTATGTTACATTGGTGATTGATTATTTTAAATAAAACGTATAATGATTAGCCCTTTAACTCCTTAAGAATCCGGTGAACAATGAATTTTCCATACAAACTCAACACCATAATAATTTTCGATTCGAGAATATTTCAACGTATTTATGCTGTTATTCGTATTAGTACAGTATTTACCTAGGTTCTTGTCCCAACATTTTTCTAAAAATAGTTATTTACTTTAAAAGATATGCGATTTAATTTCGTACATGTTTAGGACGTAAAGGACGTATTGTCCACCTAAAAGAATCGAAACCATTCATGGTGTAATTATAAGAGAAACATAGCTTACATTGTCAAATTGCCTAATATCACAAAGAAAATTAAAACATAATCAAGTTTCAGTCATAATTTTTGGTATTCACGGAACACAAGCAAATTTATATTTAATTTTAAACAGCTATATCGCTGTCTTTTCTCGCAAGGGGGGGGGGGAGCGGGGCACAGAATCGGGCGTGGAGAGTACTCGTCAAGTAGGTTAGGTTCTGATTAGAAGCAAAACCTAATTTGATTATCCACTCACCGGTAGATAGTGGATAAATAACGGTAACCATTTAACGTTAACGTTACTCGTTTTTTTATATTGATACGAACAGTGCTACCCTGACTGTGGCAACATTTGTGCAAAATTAATTGTCAAAGTTTTCTCAGGGATTTTGGCATAAACTTTACGTTCGGACATTGTATTATTCTTGTTTTGTTTTTTTTTTATTATTTTTAGTGGTTACGTTTTCTTGTACGATGGTACGGAATCCTTCGTGTGCGAGTCAAACCCACAGTTTTTTTTAACATTCGCCAACAACTTCGGTTTGTCGGATTTGAATAATTATTGTTCTTTTCTACTGATGCAACGAATACTAATACGAATATTCGTATTCGCCGAATAATAGACATTTACCGAATATTCATATTCGGCGATTACGCGCGTCGGTCGTCAGCACGTAAAAATACGACGTGTGCATAGGGCCTTACTAAACCGCACCGACGGACGACGCGACGACGGGGGACTCCCCGGCCATAGTTTATACAGTGCCCCGGCTCCGGGAGTTTCCCTATCATAACGAACCGTGGACTGATTCATTCATTCCTTTCATTCATTTCATTTGTCAGTCGAAAGCAAAAGTCAAGCAAGAGAGTAGTAGAGTAAATTTTATGTTTTTTAAATAAAAATTTGCCTATTGTAAATTTTCATTATTAGGAGAATAGAAATTCATCAAATAAATTAGTATTTTATTACAATAATAGAATATATATAATATAATACCTTGGACACTATTTACACTCATTGAACTAGCCCCAAACTAGGAATTCCCTGTATCTTGGGTACTAGACAACGATACACATATACATATATAGATAAATATTGTACTTAGATAGATAAACAACCATGACTAGGGTACAAACATCCGTTCTCATCAAACAAATATTTGCCCCCACCGGGACTCGAACCCGGGGACCCTTGGCTTTGTAGGCAGGGTCACTGCCGACTCGGCCATTCGGGTCGTGAATTCGTGAACCATGGCGAGATATTCGTATTCGTATTCGTATTCACCGAATAGTAGGTTTGATATTTTTATTCGTAAAAGTGTATTCGTTGCATCACTATTCTTTTCCAAGCACCAAAACTGATAGACATATATTCAATAATTTTAGTGAATTCGAAGACAATGGGTTTGCAGATTTCACTTAGGGAAACCAGAATGTTGCATGGGTTTAGACACGATGCAACATTCTGGTTTTATTCTAAGCTGGTTTCCCTACATAAGTGAAACGTGTCATTTTTCTACAACTTTTGATCGATTTAAGTAAGTTAATAGGGGACTGGAACGGAATGTGCCATGGTTTGATGGAAGAGATCTCTTGTATTGTAACAGATAAGCTTTTGTACAATATCTAATCAAAAACAGCACGCAATGAAAACTTTCCCATCGAATGGCCCGAATTACCGCCCATTGGTCGTCGATTAATTGGGGGCCATTGACAATTTACTGCAGACATGACGCGTCGACGCTGATTGGCTCAAAATGTACAAGCCGAGCTCTGATTAGATGACGCTCGGATACAGCTTGGGTTATGATAACAGGTGCAAATTGACAAAGATATATTGGTTGCGATAACAGGGTTCGAATTTCGATGGATGTTTGATCTACAGACAAGGTATAACCTCAGTGGCTCAAGTAGGAATTATAACCAGAGTGATAAATAAAGTGTTTGAGTTCTGATAAAATGAACACTATGCCATTGCACATAACAGTCACTGACAGTTCGATTCAGATACTTTTTCGACGCGTAGGTAAGTAAAAAGTAGGTCGTAAAAAAGTGCTCGGCTGATGCCATTTTAATAAAACATACATACATATGCTCACGCCTATTTCCCGGAAGAGGGGCACGCAGAGACCAAAGACCTCCACCTGCTCCGATCCTGGCATACATCTCTCGCTTCCTCAACATTCATAAGTCTCTTCATACAAGCTCGCCGGTTACGGGTACTTCGTATTTGCCCCTTTACTAACAAATCGCCGATTTGGTCTTTATAGGACCTTATTCTTCTTCTTCTTGCAATAAAACATTTCAATTAAACCTACTCTCACAAAAACTAATTATGAATAAGTTATATCATAGTTCGTTGCTTTAGTTTAAATTCATTTCCAGCCAATGCAGCTATTTGTACCCAATAAACTGCAGCAGGTGCAAAATTTAAGAAAAACTTGCAGGATACCACCGACCGAAACGTTATTCCCTGCAAGGTTACAAAATAGTGATGTTGTCAAGCCGTATTCCAATGAGCTTAGATGCCATAATAGCTTGTTTCAGCTGTAGACATCTCTGGTCGAAAACTACTCCCAGTACAAAACTGAATTTCCATGTTAACTAGTAGTCTTTGTCAGGGCCGGATTATGCAGTAAGCCCCCTTTGTCAGGGCCGGATTATGCAGTAAGCCCCCTTTGTCAGGGCCGGATTATGCAGTAAGCCCCCTTTGTCAGGGCCGGATTATGCAGTAAGCCCCCTTTGTCAGGGCCGGATTATGCAGTAAGCCCCCTTTGTCAGGGCCGGATTATGCAGTAAGCCCCCTTTGTCAGGGCCGGATTATGCAGTAAGCCCCCTTTGTCAGGGCCGGATTATGCAGTAAGCCCCCCACAGATATCTGTGAAGCCCCCTTTGGTTACGCTTTAGAACGTCCACGGTCTAGTGGTCACAACGCTCGCTTGTCAGACAGAACGGGGTGGAAATCCCGGAGCTGGCTATGCACCAATGAGATATGTAATTCATCTCAATTTCATCATAAATATCCCCAGGACATTGTCAAAACGTTTAGAATACTTAATTTAAAAAATACCGAAGACCTGTGTCAAAGTCAGTGGTTCAGTAATTCTAGTTATAGCCCGACACTTAGCTTATATATTCAATAAATGATTCCTGCAGTGTACCACTCGGGGTAAACGTACCTCGAGTTAACACGCTTTCGCTTTCTTCTGGGTACACAGTCATCTGCAATACTTCTGATAATAAGTGATATACATATGATAACAAAGAAATGGTTATATTAAGGGATTAAATATGGCCAGCACCAGGGGGCGCGAACAAACAAATGCATCTTTAGCTTCAATTCTAGGCTAAACTAGACAACATAAAAATGTAGGATAAATATATGTTATAAAAGGTCTATTAGAGATAAGAATGGTCTTTTAAAATTACCGTATAACTGTTATATTTAATACTTAAAAATATTTTTCGCAATGCATTATTATTCAACTAAATGAACAAGCGCTCGGAGACGAAATCAGTTTTCTATATGAAACTTACACGCAAAAAAAGGTAAACAAAAGGGAAAATTTTTAGTTGTTTTATTTTATTTTTAATGTTATTATTACAGGAGTTTAGTAATATTTTCTTGGTCTCGCAGCTCGGGCTGCCCCGCGGGGCTCTGCGCGGCAGCATGCGTCAGTCTGCTTCGACGCGATGCGACGGGTATTTGTTTTTCTTGTCTAATTTTCAATGCCATTGGCCCTTGTTCAGCCCTTAAACAAATTCTATGAAACTTAAGCTAGCCCGGGGCATACCTCCCAGCACGCCGGCCGCATTTCCCTGCTGAATTGCCATGCTCAGCCTTTGGGCGAAGTAGGAACCTGCCCTATTCATCTTAATTGCATTGTGCGGATGTTCTAATGGGTCATGATAAAAAAAATACGAACTACGTTTTTATTTTAGGCTTTTTGAGAACCTAATTTGAATATTTCGGGTAATGGATGTCTTATTTTTTATAATTTTTAAAATAACACCCCTCGTTACGTCACTTGCTCACAGTTTTGGAACGGTTGTACTTGAGGTTGTTTCCGATTATAAAACTAAAAAACTATAGTATCAATAATTGTTTACGTTCCGACTGCCGTCTGCGTTATCGACTGACATAAAAACTGTTGATTCTCGACAGTTTTACAGAACAGCCAAATTAACGGCGAAGGGAATTTGAACAAACCACGCCGGAGAGGATAAATTAAGTATATTATGTTTTTTACGGATATTTCAATAATCCTGTAATACTTTTTGACGGGAATAACAGAATTTAGTTCGGAACCCAATTATCTCGAAAAGGTTTTCTGAGTTTGGTGATTTTGTTTTTTTTTAACATGGCCCATTGTGATGGATAACATCTCGAAGGAACCTTCGCATGGCTTAATGCGTCGATTGGTTAAGTTAATTGGAGTGGGAGTTGCTTCGCTCCCTCTTCTCCCAGAGTGGTCCAATACAGGGAAGGGGCAAAAATTACTTTTGCTAAGTTCATGTAAATATCTTCATTAAAAAATAAATGTTGCTTTTAATTTTGACTTCAAGAGTCTCCTTCGATTTCGTAGCGAGAGTTAGACATGGAGGCCTAAAATCTGCCCTTGTGTACAGAATCCGGCCCTGTTTATGACACAGAAACTGTGAGGCCAGGGCTGGGCACAGAAAATTGAGTTAGGACAACACTGCGGCCAGTTTTAAACTACAACGCGTGTATAGTATACAGCAGGATGTTATACAGTGACGAGCAATGATAAAGTTCCAGTGACATACCACCAAGTTACTCCTAAACGGGAAAGGCTAGCTTAATGACGCCGTCTGCAATATTGAAGAACATTTAACAGCGCATCAGAATATTACCAATTAAATAAAACCGGTCAAGTGCGAGTCTAAATCGCGCACGAAGGGTTCCGTACCACCGTTCAATGGAAGCGATGATGGTGTGGAGTGAATAGTTTGGATTTTACACAGCAAAATATTGTTTACAAAGTTATTGGTGCGGTTACTTTCACACTCCATGTACGTAACCAGGTGCATCCATAAGTTTGTATGTGGTATTGAAAGAATTGTTGTATGGGAGCCCCCTAAAATATTTATTTTATCGTGTTTTTTAGTATTTGTTGTTATAGCGGCAACATAAATACATAATCTGTGAAAATTTCAACTTTCTAGCTAGCTAGGTTCTTGAGATACAGCCTGGTGACAGACGGACGGACGGACGGACGGACAGACAGCGGAGTCTTAGTAATAGGGTCCGTTTGGAACCCTTCGGGTACGGAACCCTAAAAAGTAATATTGGTTCTATGTCTTAGGAGATATTAAGGTGTTTGTCGGCATTTTGTGGGTGGAAATTTTTCATTGCTCGTCAGTGTATTATCAGTTAGTCACTAACCCTTTTCAGCCCTGGGTATATACCTCTGCTAATATGATTTATATTACAATAGCCATAAAGGTTCCTTATCTATAACTTCGCAAAATGGTGTTGCGTTTTATATAAATATATCATATAATCGGTCTGCTTAGATTTCTGCATTGTAACAATAATCTTTACTGTGCTTAATGTTGTCGTGATGCCCGCGATACAGGTTTTGCCTAGTGTGGGGTCACTGTTACTACTATTAATTTATACAAAGATGGACTATAGTCTAGTACCTATACTTAATTGTAACTGCAACTCATGTTAATGTATATCCTTCTTTTTACGTAATAAATTTATTTGAATTTCTATTTGTAGGTTCTCAAATTCAGAACGTTGATTGTGTAAGTGCCCTCTTCCCAATGAACGATATTCGTCATGCGCGAAACAAAAAATCGGTCAAGTGCGGGTTGGACGCGCACACGAAGAGTTCCGTACCATCTAAAAATAAAAAACAAAAAGGAAATAGTATGATGTCCGAACGTGGATTTGAACCAAGAACTTAAAGATTGCGCAACCGATATCAAACCAATTGCGTTAACACAACCATAAAGATAAACCGAATAATCTACGATCCATTTTAATCATGACATGATTTGGTTACGGGACCAACTTCGGGGTCAGCCAAAAGACGAGCGTAAAGGCACAAATGCGAGACCTCCTCTCCAATCGTGACTCCTGCCACAGTGGACTCTCTGCACTCGTGCAGGAAGTGCGGGCGAAGTGCCGTTCACGGATCGGTTTGTTTAGCCACGAGCGGCGATGCCTTTCTCAAACAGACGCTGCTTGAACCATCTACCTTATGATGGGCACAACTGTGCCTCTGCTATTTCGTATGGGATAACGAGTGACGCTTTATTATCATATTATGTTATGAGGCTTAATTTTTTTGTTAAAAACTATTTGAACTGTAATATTGTTGTTGTATTAACCGGTATTAACCGGTAATCGAACCGCCAAATGTGGAGAAAAATATCCCTGTGGTTTTAAATTACCGATCGAAAGGCTATTTAAGGATCATTTAAGTGCAAAGAAACACAAATAAAAGGAAGATCGTGAAAACAATTTCTAGTAATAGTCATACTTTAAATCAGTCAGTTGTTAAAAACACGGCATAGTCCGTGAAAAGACGTTTTCTTAAACATTTTTAATCAAATGTTATACGTGAATAGAGAATTCTTTCAATAAAATGCTCTATCTACAATGTTTAAGGTGCTTTCCCTCCAAGTGGCATGGGACATTCTGTATAAGTACCAAGGTTCATGAATCTGTGTAGGTCCACCAACTTACAAGCTTGTAGGCTGTTCGTTGTCTGTCAATACTAGACTAGCAGAATGGCGTTTCAGTTTTATATTATATTTATCCTAGATTCCTCTCAATGGATAGGAATATCGCAAAGAAAGTAATTGGAATTTTGATATAGTTTAACTCTAATTATTTATCGATGCGGCCACTTTTCCCGACAAGGCTGAGAAAGGGAGTGCTCGGCTCCGATTCGAAATTTAAATAAATAAAAGAAAAATTCTATCTGAATGGCAAAACAAAACAATACCAGACAACATGGATGACTGATGATGATTGAATTTTTGAAAATGCGTGTGTTTCATTATTTGTTGTTATAGCGGCAATAGAAATACCTTCTGTGAACATTTCAGCTCACTACCTATTTCGGTTGATCCGGTAGAGCCCGGTGACGGACGGACGGACAGACAGCGGAGGCTAATCAATAGGGTCCCGCTTGTCACCCTTCGGGTAGGGAACTCTAAAATTGGATTTTGAAAAAAAAACCGCTCAGAAAGTGAAGTACGTTTTTATGTTCTTTCACTATTTGTTCTGAGCAACTGTTTTGACTTCTCAGCCCCGAGCTTGCAAACATGGTAGGTAAGGCGAACAATAACATTGATCTGTTCAAATTGATACACAATAATAATGCAGTTATTAAAAAAAAATACGATGTTGCTAACAATTTATTTGTTACACCTGTAGAAATAAAATAGACCTTTTGCTCCATAAAAAACAAACACATAAATATCATAAAACTTTAAAGTATCATCTATTTCCGGCAAAATGGCGGCCAAACCGGAACCGGAAGCAGTCCCGCCGCCGGATATGACACTAGAACGTCGACCCGATACCATTTCTATTTCACTGGTACATGTTGGCGACTTCCAACCTTATCTGATCGATGTTAAAGCTTATGTCTCTTTGATGAGATTGGTTTCAGGAATGATAGGATTTTAAGCCTTAAGTCACTGGTGTAAGGTGTGAATTGGTGCGTCAAGTTTAGTTTTTGATTTGCTAAATGCCTTTGCATTGAGTCTGTCTTTACTGGGTTAGGGCGCTCTACGTGTGCAATATCCGGGTCAATGAACTGACGCTTTAGGCTCCCGGACGCCCAACCGACTACTCAGTCCACACCACACTCAAACTAAGGTTTCGGTAGCGGGTTCCCGGGGATTCCCGGGAATTCCCGACAATATTATTAAATGCTCTTAAAACCAGAAAGCTAGGTTAAATTAACCAAAATCTATAACATAAAGGATATAATATAAAGGATCTATAACATTTTGATAAGCTGACGCAGTGACAGATTAAAATAAAAACATAAACATTTATATACAGGCACAAACCTTGCTTCTGGCCCCACACTAGAACAACCTGTGTCGTGGAAACCAGAAACAGCGACGTCACATACATATAAACATCCAAGACCTGTGTTTTTTTTTTTTAATCTTTGCCCCCAGCCGGGGTCGAACGAATTTCTTCGCTTTAGCCTCTAAAACTTCATCGTTTTGCAAAAAGGAAGAAGCATCCAATTTGCCATCGACATAGTGATTGAACTCTGTCATCTGGCTACGGTTATTCGCATTATACTTTCAATTAAACTAATTCAGGGAATCATTAATACGTGATTTATTCGGGCCAGCGAGCGCGGTGAGCTGGTGATTCAAATCACAACTCAGGCTCTGTGAGCAATGGGGTTAACACAATCTTTCTCCGGTTCAAATTAGGTTCAAAACAAGGACATCGCCATGGCAACCATTTCCATTCCAATTCGCCATAGTGGGCTTTATTTACCTAATACCAAGACTTGTTTTAAGACGGTCACGGAATTTTGCGGATCAAATTAGTTTCCTCATCTAAATCGGCATAAGACGTTGTGGTAACCGCCCTGTAGACTTTGCATTTTTTTATTATTATTTTCCGCCCCCTTTTGTCACCTCTTCCACATGAAATCTGCACCTTGTGACCAGTGGGAATTGAAAAATTTGGCGCGGTTTTTTCATTATTTTTCTACCCCACACCTCCGATCCCATGAAGTTTATCGGATGAAGAAGTGGAATCATTATAAAACCAGATCAAGAAAACAGACTGCATTACCCCATTGTCTTTCAATCGCATCTGGTTACTATAAAGATAGCCGCACCAATAACTTTGTAAACTACATGTGATCTAAAATCCAAACTATTGACTTTTCTCTAAAATGATATAGCCTATGTCACACTCACGGTCTTCAGAAACCCCATGATATTTTGTTATTTGTTAAAATCTGTCTTTGGGTTAGTGTCTTTTTTTACATTTTCAACCCCAAAAATGTTACGGAAGCCTAACAAATAAACCGTACTGCATTTTCTTTCAATACCACATACAAACTAATGAATGAACCTGGATACGTACTCATGGAGTACGGAAGTATCCATATTGGTAACCCCATATTGTCGCCATTTTGAAAAAATACTATAACTGAATCGACAGTAAAATTCCATTTAATTACCAAATCCCCCACAAAATTTCACGAAAATCGGATGAGAAATGCGACCTGTTGAGGAAAACAGCCGGAAATCCGGACATACGAAAGCCGAAACGGAGACAGTTCGTCGCTCGGTCAAATATAGCAGAAAAAAAGCAATGCATTGGCCTCCGAGCCAGCTGTCACCTCTCTATCGTTTTTAAAAGTGCGATTGTAACTACGGTTTTTGTTTTGCTTTTAATAATATCGCGAGCGCGGAGAGGGGGCGCCACTATCAAGTTTTGTCCCGGTTCTAGAAAGTCGCAGATCCCGGGCTGCCTCTGCCACCTCATAAGGGATAAGGGGCGATGTTGCTATGTACAATACCAATTTGCTTTACAGGCCTAGCTTCCAGGTAAGTATTGGTCATAATCTTCTATAACCGCTTGATTGTTCTGGCCACGGCAAGAAAACCCGTCGATTTGCCTTTGCGCGCCAACAAAATGGTACTTATTTTGCCACTATCGACGGACCGCCCGCATCGCATAGGGCCGCCTCACATAAACATTATTTCTGACTCCAGTTCTCGGGTTATTCCTTGAGAGTTATTTATTGTCAACAGCTGATAAAATAGGCATTTTACTGGAATAAGTGTTGATTGTATTAACGACTCTCGTACAGTCATACATAGCTGTCAACATATACTTCAGGCGTAAAATGTACCAGGGTCAATATAAAAATTCTTATCTGAAAAAGAAAATCGTGAACCTACTAATTATATGTATTTAACAGAATCCTGTATTAATATTACATATGAAAAAAAAAAACTCACTTATCTCAAACAAAAATATGTTTTAATTAATATTTAAACTTTCGCTCACATTTGCTAGCGCGCCGTAATTATTATGACAGATTTAAAAAAAAAAAACTTATTTTCTGTTCCTCATAAAATTTCTCTAAAGTTTTTACTGGAAACTCGTCTAAGATAATGGTTTTTCAAGATAATAACTTCATATTGACATAAAACACTTTATTTTACTCTAAAATAAAGCAAAACATTTCCAACTCAGCTGTTGGCAACATGGAACAAAAACAGCAAGAACAACAACAAGCAAACGAAATATGGCACAAAATCGGGTTTTTAGCTAAATCCTTTTGATCAAGCAGAAGCAGTAGTGGAAGGAACTAATCTCTATGAAAATGATTAGTCCAGAACAATTATCAGCTAAATAGTCACATTTTTTAATATTTATCCCAGCACAACAAACAAACACAAATCACTGACGCGGCTGTAGAGCGGCGGAATGAAATTGCATTCAAACTAGATCTATCGCTATGATTGGTTGGTGGTGTTGTATGTCTAAATGTTGGTAATCCCACTGGGAAACGGAGAAAAAAGTCGTGGATACAAAAGTATCCCGAGACAATCTACTGAAGAAAATCTTGGGATACTTTTGTATCCCAAGGCAATCAAGCGGTTAAAGGAATTTGCTTATACTTTTTCTTCCTATCATAACTGCACTATATCCAGCACAAAGCGGATGTATGGAAATCCTTTCTCCACTGTTTTTTTTTTAATCGCCAACCAAAGTGATAGATATTTAAATAAAGCGTTTATTCAGTCGCCGAAATACACAAAACAGAACACAGAAAATACAATTAGTAGGAATAGAATAGAACAACAAATAATAGAAATTGCAAATGAATGGAAAATAAAACTGGTCAAGTGCGAGTTGGACATCGGACCCGCACATGAAGGGTTCCATACCATTGTACACGGAAAAACGTAAAACGACAGTCTTTTGTACGAGTACATATTTTTAATAATAACATATTACATACTAGGTAGGCCTACATTCAAGGCCGTACATTGAAACATTGAAAAATAGTTTAGTGTAGTATGTAGTATTAAACTATGTACTCAGGTTAAGGAAACTCTTTGCTCATTTAAACCAGAAGTGCTCTTTGCTCATTGAAATAGTAATTGAGTACAGTAACTTATTTACAGGAATAAAATCAAATATGATGAAAAACTATTAACTAAATATTATTTATGATAATTCGAATGACCAATTATTAATTATATAATGACAACTAACTAAGCACAAAACTCAATACCTGCAATACCAATAACTCAACTCAATACCTGCAATTAAAAATCTTTTCCGATAAGGTCGGGAGAGTCCATTTTTCACCGATAAACAAATAAAACAAAATGGCCTTACCAATAATTTCATGGGTTTCATTTATTCTATGGGTTCATCTTTTAATGCTTGAAAATCGGATGTTTCATTATTTGTTTTGCTGTTGCGGCAACAGAAATGCACATTCTGTGAAAATTTCAGCTCTCTACCTATTTCGGTTGACCCGATAGAGCCCGGTGACGGACGGACGGACAGACAGACTGACGGACAGCGGAGGATTAGTAATAGGGTCCCGTTTAGCACCCTTCGGGCACGGAACCCTACAAACAGGCTGATCTGATCAGTCATAGGGTGGCACAAGTCAAGTCACTAAAAGTAAAACTCTAGGTTTACAATGCATTCGTTTAGCCAACCTGCCGGCCGAATAAAGAGATGTGTGTGCTAGGCTTGAAAAAATACTGGCCATAAAAAAAAAAAAAAGGCGGGAAAGTAAACAGAGCCAATTTTCACTGAGAAATTTGGAATATGAAGTATTAGTACTAATTTCTTTCACTACTTTTATAAGTACTATTCATACTTTCCTTACAGAAATTGAAAGCAAAGCAGATTATACACCTCGCATTAAGTAATTTATATTGTACACTTGCCTTTTAGAGCCCTCGCTGGCGATCGGGCTCCAAATAAGCACTTGATCCAATAATAAGTAAGCTGTTTGGTGCTACAATCTCCTATTGTTACACGCCACGTGGAATCAATAACATTGCAACACCCTTCTCATTTCACACCTCGTTTCTTCCACACCCCCCACCAAAGTACCAGGGCAACATAAAACTACAGGACGCTCCATTCGATTATACTCAGGCCATGACAGATATCTCCCCCTGTGATGCATCGCTCCTACAGAACAATTCACAAGGGAACCGCCTTAGGCTTTATTCTCGCTACGGGCTGACAGTAAACGTCGACTGTGAACCTTGATATCGATCTTGATGAATCAAGAAACTGCATCATTCGATTAAAAAATAACTAATATATCCTAGCCGGGAATCTAAGCCGCAGAATTTCAAATAAAAATACACCATTCAATAGTGTTGGCCATTAATTTAGGGCTAGTATTTAATCGCACATCACAAATACCGATTTGCACAGCAAAAAAGCATCAACAAAAACACTTTTTATGTTTTAAATATTTTATGTGCACTTAAGTTTATGTTTTACGTATTTTTTGTTGTTCTTACATGTTCAACCTAACACGAAGGATAAAGGGGGCTTCGCTTCGCTCACCACCTTTACCCTTCACCTAAGTTACCGCAGCATTTTGCCCTGATATTTGCTGTGCAAATCAGTATTTATAATGTGCAGTTTAATATTTCCCTTTATTTATAATATGTAGCGATAACGTTCTCCAAGGCGCAAGCTCCCTTTCAATACAGATACCAGGTGGAGGGCAGGGAAAAGAAAGAGTGACGGAGGTCATCTTGGGGTGCAAATTAAGTCTAACCTCAACTCCAGTGGTCACGTCAATAATGTCTGCAAAAAGGCTTTTAGAAATCTTGAATTTTTACCCCGTAGGACCCACGAATTCAGGAACGTTAGTAAAATCGTAGCATTATACATATCACGCGTTGGTTAAAAGTCAGTTAGAGTGAAATGCAGTCATCTGGGCTCCACATGAGTCTAAATATCGTCTCATGATGGAGCGAATCCAAAATGATGTTTTAAGATTTCTGTAGATGAGGCAGTATTAAGTATATCCCCTCTACCCCTTATATACATGTCATATCCATATCATAGAATTGATTTCATGAAATTTTCGTATTTTTTTTTAATAAAATGGTTCGTTGACCATAAGAGTACATTGCTCAATTAAAAAATTTCTTTGCATACACGTTACAGATTAGAACTAGTTTGGAATGACTTTTTTTTTTAAATATCACTTTCTACCATATGACTATACTTCCCTGAATTCGATCCTTATAAACAACATCATGGAATTGTGCAATAATAGCAAGACTAGTTTTCAAAAACTGCGGGTTCGATTCCCGGCAACGAAAATAGCTTTTTTTTAATATAATGATGCCGTTTTTCTCTTTATCAAAATCAATGTCATGTTTCCTAACAACAACAGTACAGTTCCCACGACTTCGCAATTGCTTATATTTACGACCCGAGAATTTTACGGCACGAGCCGAAGACGATGGTCGTAGCGAGGTTCGTAAAAAGCTTTTTCATACGAGTTAGGAATATAATTTTCCCGCCTGAGAACCCAAAATCAAGCGGCAAAGGTGCTTTTTTTAGCTCAGAAGTTGGAATAAACTTTTATCTCTTATACCTCTTGCCCTACTGGCCCTTCGAAATGGAAATTTGTCTGCTAACTATCATCCGGTAATGAGAACAAAGTAATCCCGGTGCGGAATAACCTGTTGGAGTTTCTTTGCCCTGATTCGTCCACCGTAGTTCAACTTATTGAAGAGTCTTTAATATTGATGTGTTTGTAAATCTACCTTACTAGAAACAAACTATGTTTTTGATTTTGACTAGAAATGCAACTACATATATAATTAAGGCAACAAATATAATGATCACCAAAATATATTTTTTTTACCCAAAGTGGAAATGTTCACCAAAAGTTGCAGAAAATATCAGGCCAAAAATCTGTGGTAGCTTAGATGAAGGGTAAAGGGGGTGAGCGAAGCGAAGCCCCCTTTATCCTTCGTGTTAGGTTGAACATGTAAGAACAACAAAAAATACTTAAAACATAAACTGTACACAAAACATAAAAATAAATTTGGTGATCATTTATCCAAACACAATTTGGTGATCATTGACTAATTTTGGCAGTCATTTCGAATGTATTGGTAGTAAATTTTCGATTTTTTGGTAATACATAGTTTAAACACAAGCCTTTAATTAATGCTCATCATCATCATCATCATCATCATCATGTCACCCCTCGCTGAGGGCTATAGGGCTCACAAAATAGATTTTCATTTTTTCCGATCTTAGGTCATCTGCTCTAGCTCCGCCCAATCGCATCGCATCTCACGGCTGCACAACACAATGACACTTTTAGGAAGGCAAAATATTGCATTCTTCAATGTCTTGTGCTCGGCATAAGAAGGCAGCTCCAGCCGTAATTGTTCTGGGTACGCCCCTGTAATTCACTGTCCCGCTGGTATAATGTGGAGGGGAAAGTTACTCCAAGACTTGAAGGGATAGTTCGCATTTTTATTGATAAAGTTTTCTTCGAGATTAGTTCCTTAGGGAACGAAAGTACAGACAGAATCGCAAATAGCTGTACCGGTCGATACAATAAACTAGTTGACTTGACGACTCGAATGGCCGAGTCGGCAATTACCCTGCCTACGAAGCCAAGGGTCCTCCCGGGTTCAGGTCCCGATGGGGGAAAATATTTTTTTGATGAGAACGCATGTTTGTACCCTAGTCATGGTTGTTTATCTATCTAAGTATAATAATTTTCTATATAAGTATGTGTATCTTTGTCTAGTACCCAAGATACAGGGAATCCTAGTTTGGGGCTAGATCAATGTGTGTAAACCATTCGGACCGCACCATCGGTGTCGATACAAACTACGTTTACTTGTGCTCAGGATATAAATAATTTTGGCCGTTTATCGTGAATATTAGTATACAAAAACTACATAGGATTATCAGTGAAACCACAATAGACCCTATCAGTGAAAATACTGCGTAAATAGTGTGTGTTTAGTGCTTTGTGATATCTATCAGCTGACGACCGAGTGACACAGCGCTTTTAAGTTGGCTCTAATCCACACTCACGGTTAATACGAGAGTGATAAGGGTCATTTTCAAGTGCGACGTCTTGCGGCGATCCTACGTAATTCGGTTCGGTTACAGTCTCAACGAACTTCAACACTATGGAATGCATTGGCTGCTGTAAAAAGATAGATAGAACAGAGTTTCTTGTGTGTCATGTCTGTAAAGGACCTTATCATCACTCATGTGTGAACATGACCACAGCACAATACTCGACGAACTATGCAGAACTAAAGGTTTCTTGGCGCTGTCCTAGGCCGTCTTGCTCAAATGTCACCCGGCGACAAAGAAATGATAACACCCCAGTAGCCAAACAGAGACACGGCCATCCAGCTCGGGACACTACGGATGAGGAATTCACAGGTGAGGCTGGAGAAATGAACACCGGCGTCGTGAATCCGGCAATCACTGCTTTCCCCACCCCTCTGTCTACATCATCTAACTTTATCTCGCTTGAAAATTTTGAGTCTTTAATTGACGTAAAATTAGACCTCATCAGATCTTCCCTAACTGCGGTGATTAAGACAGAGATTGCCCAGGCAACAAGTTCGCTGTCCGCAGATATAAACTTATTAAATAAAGAGGTGTCTACTCTCAACAACCGAGTCTCTAATATTGAGAGTGAAAATTCAGCACTCCGAACCGAGCTGAATGAAATAAAGGTACAGTTAGAGCTACAAGAGACTGTTTTGAAACTGAAGGCGCAAGTGAAACACCGAGACCAGTCCGCCCTACTAAACGATATTGAACTTACCTGTATCCCGGAATTCGAGGGAGAATCTGTGCTACATATCGTGACTGCAGTAGCAACGAAGCTTGGCGTGAAGCTGGACGAACGAGATGTAGTCAACGCGGCGCGCGTTGGGGCCCCCCGCACACCGGAAGCAAGGTCAGCAGCAGCGGTGGTGGCCAGTGACCAGCCTCAGAAGATCAGGCCACGGCCGATTGTAGTCCAGCTGACGCGGCGCGCCATCCGCGACGAGATGCTTAAGAGCGCAAAAGTCCGACGCGGCACGACTACTGACGGTCTGGGTCTCCCACCTCATACTCATCAGAAAATGCACGTAAATGAACGACTGTCGAGAGAAAACCGGGTTCTACTCGCTAAAGCTCGAGAACTTGGGAAGCGCTGGCAGTTCATATGGACCAAGGATGGCCTGGTGCAGGCTAGAGAATCCAAAACATCTAAAATCAATTATATACGATGTGATGATGACTTGCACCGTGTTTTTAGAAACCGCACTAGTCCTGTTAAAGTCTAATTATCAAACACTATTACTATCTTGAAGCGTGTATTATTTACTTATAATTTTACTCAATTTGTCAATCACCGCTGATTCCGTGTCTTACTTTTGTACTTTCGTCACTTACTATCTGTTCAGGCTTCTCGGCACCCAATGACCTCGTAGGGGCCCATCAGCTACGAGGTAGCGTAGCGATCAGATGCCAAGAAGTGTGAACGTCGGCGTTTCACCGAGCTAATACTTATGGAGTCGATCTAACCTGGTCTGTGCTTCGGTCCCGTCAACCTCCTGTCTCTCTGCAAGGCCCGGGTGCACCCTAGGCTCTTCTTGGTAGACAGGTTCTTCAGCCAACCATGTATGACTGGCAGGCCAGCTTCGACGAGCACAGTGTTCCAACACAGGTTATGTTACGTGGGAAAACCAATCGGCCACGTAAATGCGAACTTTATCTGGTTCGGGGAACCACAACACACTCAGCTATATAGACAATCCTGAGGGGAACCCGAATACATACCAGATGGCTTGCGATTTAATTTCAATACCCTATCAATACGCGTTACATTGCGAGGGCTTTTCGTCTGTCAGTTGTCAAAACTGCAAGGTTGGCAGCAACGTCAAATTCAAAATGGCCGTTCCGAAACCATCGATCGAATATCGATTTGGAATCGAACAATCACCCGCCCGGACAGGCACCCACCTGTCCCCTAATCTACGGGCAGCCGAGACAACGTTGCTACCGCTCGTTTTAGAACCGAGCCTCCTACTAGAACCTCCGCAGACCGGGGGGTCCCGTCCTTGCCAGGGAACAAGTTAACAATGCGCCCCCTGCGCCAACGTAGTGGCGGTAGGTTAGCATCCTTAACCAGAACGAGGTCACCAACACTAGGGGGGCTGGTTTTGTCAGTCCACTTAAGGCGCTGTTGTAAGATATGCAGATACTCGAGCGACCAACGCTTCCAGAAATTCTGAGTAAACTGCTGCAACATCTGATACCTTGACAACCGATACAATTTCACTCCCTCGAAGGGGTGCTCGGGCAACGCGTTAAGTGGCTGTCCTATCAAGAAATGGCCTGGGGTCAGAGCCTCCAGGTCATTTGGATCCGAGCTGAGCGGACACAACGGTCGCGAATTGAGAACGGCCTCGATCTTACAAAACAATGTCGCGAGCTCCTCAAAAGTCAGCGCGGTCTGACCTACTATACGCCCCAAGTGCGTCTTAGCTGACTTAACTACGGCCTCAAAAATCCCACCCCAGTGGGGGCAACTCGGTGGGCTGAAGGTCCACTGTATACCCCGACGGGAGAGGGCCGTTCCAATATCCACTTTATTTACATTCAAAAAGTTGACTATCTCTCGTAAGTATCGTTCCGCACCGACGTAGTTAGTGCCGTTATCAGAGCGGATCAAAGTTGGAAGTCCACTTCGAGAAACAAACCTATCCAAACAAGCAATGAACGCCTCTGTCGAGAGATCAGCAACGAGCTCGAGATGTACCGCCTTGGTGGATAAACAAACAAACACACATAGGTACGCCTTGTATTGCTTAGCGGTACGCAATCGTGAACTCTTCACCATAAACGGTCCGGCAAAATCCGTACCAACACCTGAAAACGGTCTGACCTCATTCACACGATCAGGGGGCAAGTCCCCCATGAGAGGTTGCATCGTGGCAGCCTTAAGTCGATAACAAGGCATGCACCGAAACACGATGTTCCGTATGACACGGCGGGCAGATAAGATCCAAAACTCCCGCTGGAGCGTGGCCAACAACGCGTTACAGCCGGCATGCGCGTTTTTAATATGACGATCAGTCACCAGCAATTCAACTAACTGTCCCCCCTTGGGGAGCAGAAGTGGGTGACGAGCCGAATACGACAGATTCGCATTGCGCAATCTTCCTCCTACCCGAAGTAACCCGGTCGAATCAACAAAGGGGTTGAGACGCGCGACGGCTCCCTTCAATTTCGAACGTCCACTTCGTATAATCTCCAGTTCTGCCCCAAACTTCGAGGACTGTACCAACCGGACCAAATTCAGTAGCGACTCGTTTCGCTCTGCCGGAGTCAGAATAGGGTTCAACGTTCGCTGATCGCGAGGAGTACGACAATTTCGAGCGAATCTCCTAATCCAAGTGGACACGTTTATCAACTTGTCAAGTGAGCTATACCGGTCCAGCAGAAACCCGGCGTCAGGGTCCTCAGTCTTCTGGGTAACATGCACGGCCGCTCTGGGGCCATGATCCGAAGATACTACTACATGGCTGTGGGGCCAGTCCGATTCTCTCCTGGCAAGCCAGGGTGGTCCCCACCACAAATGGTGTCTAACGAGTTCAGGAGCCCGACATCCCCTGGATGCACAATCAGACGGGTTCAATTCTCCTGGTACATGTCTCCAGGTCAGTGGGACCTCAGACGACACAATCTGGGAGACACGGTTCGCAACAAAAACCTCTAAGTTATGGACCGAAGCCTTCAGCCAGCACAAAACAATCTGGCTGTCCGTCCACGCGTACACCGTATCCTCCAAAACCACTGACCCACGCAACACTGTTAGAGTGTGATTCAAAAGTTTGGTCAAAAGAGCAGCCCCGGACAGTTCCAGTTTTGGAATCGTCATCCTTGTCCGAATAGGCGCTACCTTGCTTTTTGCCAAAACCAAATGCACGTCGACCTCCCCGGTGGAGGTGACGGTACGCAAATAAACCGCTGCCGCAAACCCTCGTTCAAAGGCATCACAAAACCCGTGAAGGGTTGCCCTGTAATCCCCAACAGGGACCAATTTCCTCGGCAGCGATACATTATTTATCTTGAGGCCCAACCATTTTGCTAAATCATTCGATACAATGCAGCCCTGAGCTCCAGAATCTAATAGGGCGCGAACGTATGTTGGGTTGCCCGCCAAATCCCAAACAAGCACAGAGGCGATCGGTAACACCACCGTCTCCGGTTGGGGGGCAACCAATGGTTGGGCCGCAAATTCCTAGCGAGGACCCCCGGGGCCCCACTGTGCCTGTAACCGATCAGGTATGCAGCTATACGCCAGAGGGTCCCATTGTACAAATGGCCCACGCGCCGGTTCCATTCCCAACCTACGATTCCCCTTAAAGGGGGGTGGGCGTGAATTCAATCGTGGCCGCTCCATGAGCGGGGGGGACATCACATGTGACCGACGAGGACGAGGCGACGAGCGGGGCGACAACTGAGGCGGCGTCCGAACCGCACCCGCATAGCTCGGAGGTGTCCCATGCCACCCGCCCGTTACGGCCTGCTCAACACACCCAATGTCCCGCTGAGTCGGATGCTGAGTCGCAACCGAAAACTCAGGGCCCCCCATGTGATGACCATGAGTGCGGCCCTGCACCCTAGTACTGCCCTGTGCACGTGGGGACGTTGGCCCCTGAGTTGCGCTCCGAGTCGCAAACGAATTCTCAGGGCCCCATGCCGTGTCACCCTGGGTACGGCCCTGTGCACGTGGGGACGTTGGCCCCTGAGTTGCGCTCCGAGTCGCAAACGAATTCTCAGGGCCCCATGCCGTGTCACCCTGGGTACGGCCCTGTGGAGGCTGTTGGCCGGACCGGTTCATGCACAACAGATTGTTGTGGGCCCCACCACAATATCCGCACATTTTTGTGCGCGTGCAGTCCCTAGCCATGTGTGGCCCGAGGCACAGGAAACACCAGCTCCGCTGCTTGGCCATCCGGCGCCGTCCCTGAACCCTAAGTTCCCCGAACTTATTGCAATTGGCCACAGCATGGCCAATCTGGCTACAACATGGGCAGGTCTCACTATGTGGGGTCAATGCACTCACAGTCCCATACGACTGCCGGTTGGTGCGGTCCTTCCTCGTCGGAGGGCCCCTACTCACAGCGCTCCCGGCAGCTCTCTGTGGCTCCGAAGGATGGGTGACCGTCAACCCCAAATTCTCTGCCCGTCGAGCCTCCTCTTCCAAGAATCCGACCAAGTCGGAGAAGGCGGGCAGGTCCTCGGCCGACCTCCCGTGAGACTGTTCGAAACGAGTCTGCACGTCAGCGGGTAGGCGGGAAAGTACAATGTACAGCAGTAGGTACGACCATTCACCAACCGGAAGTCCAAGATTCTCTAGAGCCTTGGTGACGGACATCAACGGGTTCAAAACCTCCGTCTGTATGGCCCCGACCTTGTTCACAACCGGGATACTAAACAAACGGTTCAGTTGGGCATCGGCCAACCTCCGTTTGTTATGGTAACGTCTGACCAACAATTGTCTGGCCGTTTCATAGTTACCCTCCGTAACTGTCAAATGAGCGACCAGCTCCCTAGGCTGACCCCTCAATGCTGCCACCAGCTGAGCCATCTTGACAGACTTGGTAATGTCCGATCGCATGTGCACCAAACTGTCGAACAGATTGATGAAGCTCATCCATTCACCGGACACTCCGTCAAAAGTAGGCATAGTTATGGCCGGTAACCTGGACCCTGAACCCTGAAGCGGCAGAGGTGCTTCAATGTCACCACCATGGCTGGACTCGCGCTGTCTACGTATGTCCGCAGCCTTCTGCGTGATAGCAGCTGCCATCTCCATACATTGGTCGACATCCCCTAGCAACCGTGACAGCCTGTCAGGTGCGCAACCATCAACTGATTCCGCCTGCGCGGACAATTCGAGCACCCTATTGTAACGTTCCTTAACGTCCATAGACCGCTCCAATACCACATCATGCCTATCTAAACGGTCTATCAGACCGTGTGCGGAGGAAAACCATCTGAGTTCCTTAGAAACACCCTTCTGGATTTCAGATAACGACATGATCGGAACGATACTTACTCACAATTTGCAGTAACTCAATTTTATTGGACCCTCCAGTCTATAACCCAAACGAGGGAACCCTAAACTATAACTTAAACAATGTTGATTTCCTTAAACAATAGGAACCGAGTTTTATATCTATATAAATTCTGTAAATAACAATTTAGTTTCCCTTTATCACTACAACACACACAGATAGTCAATATTAGTTCAAGTTATAAATTGCTATAACTGAAAACAATGTAATAGCCTGCTATCAATAGATGTAACTACCTATGTTAACCAAAACATTCATTAGCATTACTAGACCACTAATAGATTGACTAACTGGTACTTCAATGCAAATTTCAACTCAATATCTGTCTGTCTACTACCAGCAATAGACCTATAGCTTACAATACTACCAATCTATGTGGATATAGGAACACAACCAAGTTATCTAATAACCGCCTATACCTACAGATTGATAGTCCCAAATCGTGCCTTCCTGGAGCCCTTGACGGCTGCAAATCTCAGGAAACCACGCTCTGCTACCAAAATGTTCAGGCTTCTCGGCACCCAATGACCTCGTAGGGGCCCATCAGCTACGAGGTAGCGTAGCGATCAGATGCCAAGAAGTGTGAACGTCGGCGTTTCACCGAGCTAATACTTATGGAGTCGATCTAACCTGGTCTGTGCTTCGGTCCCGTCAACCTCCTGTCTCTCTGCAAGGCCCGGGTGCACCCTAGGCTCTTCTTGGTAGACAGGTTCTTCAGCCAACCATGTATGACTGGCAGGCCAGCTTCGACGAGCACAGTGTTCCAACACAGGTTATGTTACGTGGGAAAACCAATCGGCCACGTAAATGCGAACTTTATCTGGTTCGGGGAACCACAACACACTCAGCTATATAGACAATCCTGAGGGGAACCCGAATACATTCCAGATGGCTTGCGATTTAATTTCAATACCCTATCAATACGCGTTACATTGCGAGGGCTTTTCGTCTGTCAGTTGTCAAAACTGCAAGGTTGGCAGCAACGTCAAATTCAAAATGGCCGTTCCGAAACCATCGATCGAATATCGATTTGGAATCGAACACTATCTTTGTATTATTTGTGGGTCACTTTTAAACCGCGGCGTGGTTTGCTTATACAGCCAAAATAATCATTTTCAATTTTTTGATAACAATATGTCCAGCGTTTACTGTGTAATGGTACACGAGGTTCGGTACATTTGATACTTCATTCTGCGTGGTAGAGAGCTAGCCCAACGCCGCGCTGTTTTGAATACGAGAATCGGTTCAGATAACGTTTGGGGGTTTTGCGTAGCTTACTGGCAAAGTTTGCAAAAAAAAAGACGCGTGGGTTCATTCGTGGAATTTCAGTTCAGGTCAAGTTTTTTGTCGCATTCCTGCGAGATGTGTAGAGATCAGAGCCGATTTGGCTGCGCGTTGAATAAAATTATGAATAACTAAATAATGAAAGGTTATTATGGAACGATACGGAGAAAGCTATTATGTAGATTGCAAATATACAATTGCGATTGAGGTATGATATGGAGAGTCTGACACCGCTAGTTTGAATATCATTCTGGTGGTCTTTGCCACGCGCCCTAGCGGTCGGGTATGCTTAATTAATCGCAACAAGCTTTTATTGGTCAGCGATCAACAGATTCTGTGTATCGGCAGTACCAAATGATTTGAGTGATCACCTACGGTTGATCATAGTGAGTATGCGTACACACAATTTGTAGAACGGCGGATCTGCATGGCATGGTAGAAAATAGACCCTGTGTAGTTGGTGATAAGAAGCTTCGCTTGGGCAGAGCGTGTTCGCAAGGGACGCATGTGGGGCGTATAAATACCAGAGCAAGAGAGGGGAGGGCATTCAGTCTCAGCGTCTAGCTACTGTGACAGTCGTCTTTCACGAGTTCTAAACAGTTTTGTCTGCCGTGTTACGCGTCAGAACTATACGAATTTGTGATTGCGGAGTTTCAGTGGGTTTTCGTGAGTGTCTGAAGCACCGAGATATACCTCGGTTCCTACCTTTATATCAACCTACCCCAAATTCCAAAACTATCCTTGGGTCGTTAGAAAAGAACTTTTAAGTCAATTTATCTGAGTCTGAGTCTGGGCTTGGAGCGACCCTAAATTCCTTTTTCCTTCACCATAGGGTTCCTGGATTGGCTCTTAGGATATTCGCGGGCTAATCCTCTCCTCATTCCTTCGAGTAGCGAGTTTTGTAATTCCCACACACACAGTCGTTAAACATTCAAGCACATTCAAATCAAACTCAACCATTTTCGAGTGGTGTCGATAATGGACGTGGTATAACACTAGGGTTTTAGACTAGGCTAGACAGGAGTTTAGTTGCGGCTAAACCTAGGTTGTCAGGGCATAGGGAGACTGTTTGATCGATGAGGTTCCGCGGATGGAAATAACAAATTCAGAACAAAGTTAAACCGGTGTCAACACAGATAACATATCCTGTTGATATTTTGACATTTGAGTGTTGTCGGGGACGCGCGAAGAGATCAATTTACAGTCTAAAATTCATTGTTTAGGTCCGGGTAGGTGTTTTGCATTGCCTTGGGTCAGATTGGATTCAAGTTGCATTTTTTAAATTAAATGTAAATTCGCAGGAGATCTAATGTGTAAGCTGAGTCGGTATATATGATTAGGCTCAGCCCAGGACGTGCTGCGGCTAGTGGAATTCATAGTTCGGTATTTTTCGAACTATGCACTTCGCTATGGTGTGGGTTAGATCTCCTAAAACAAAAATGCTTGCGTTTCGATAACATCCAGCTCAAATTGCGCAGAGTTGAAGGTTTCAAAACGTTACGGACCTTTTGAGGTAACCGCTAGTTCAGAACCCATTTCGGAACTCAAATCGCAATTGTCTAAACCGGTCTTTTCGGATCGTTATTGCCGTGAACCAAATATATAATTGGAACCACCACAAGCCGCTACTAGCGAGCACATGAAATATCATTGAGTACTCACGTCGTAAAACTACGACGGATATCTATACGATATCACAAACGAATATTATAAATTGTGGTCGACCACTAAAACTAAAACTAAAACTAAAACAAAAGATGTTCCAATGCGCTCAGATATACAAAAATCAGATGGTGCCATCACATAAAATATAACAACGATCGTTCTGGCGCAATACACCGCTGACTGATGCGAATTACCGGCTCGCGGACATATATGCTTTCTCTGTCTAACTTGAAACTGTAACTTCCTGAACCAAACTTCGTTCGACTATTGTACGCCTAACGAATTTCTCAACGAACGAGAAATTCAGACTTATCATTCTTACTTACAAATCTTACAGCTGAATCGGGTCCTCTCATTTTGGGATAGATAGAATAGACGATCATAGCTACTGATAGCGGCGGCTCCGACCTTGGCATGGTGCCGGTACAACTGGTCCAGCATTGTTTACGCGAGGGTGAATACGTTGCTACCGGCCGGCGGCAGCGACAAACTGGTTTCTATAAGGCCTAGCACCTCACAAGATACTCATCATTACACTAAAAATCTAACACAACCTGAATATACCCGCCTTACATTATTATCACAGAATCTTCGCATAAACATCCTATTCTTATCAAGCATTTCTGTCACAAAAATACATCTACATCTACCTAAAACCCGAGATATATTGTACACATACCAATATACCACACTTGAACACAAATACACACAGTTATATTATTATTATTTTTTTATAAAAAGAGCTAAGTAATAACCTACTTACAATTTCATTCTGGAATGCGGGGTCTTTAAACACTGGGCACAATGAACTTATTGTAGCTATATTACAAAGATCGCCAGATCTTGTCGCCATAAACGAGACATGGTTGCGTGAAGGTGAATTAGGCCGAGCCCCATCTATTCCTGGTTACCGTTTACGCCATGTAGCTCGCCCCACTCAATTTCGCCAAGCACGAAGCGGAGGTATAGCCTTCTACATTAGAGTTGGTCTTCGGGCTAGGATTTACCCTCACCCTGAATCAGATTCCCAAGTTGAACAGCTCTGGCTATCCCTTAGCGTCAAATCTTCAAAGATTATTGTTGGTACTGCCTATCGCCCGCAATGGATGGGCGTTTATACATTTCTTGATGCGCTGACTGACTCCATAGCAACGTTCTCCAAATTTGATCGTATCATTATTACTGGGGATTTCAATATAGACATGTTGAATAGAGAAAATATCATGACAAAAAAACTGCAAGAATTCCTAGAGTACGCTCGTCTTACAAACTGTATTACTGAACCCACACATTTTACAGATCACAGCGCCACTTTGATAGACCTTTTCTGTACAAATGCCACCGCTTCAAATGTTTCAATAAATCATATCCCAGACCTCGGCGCTCATGCATTATTGACAGTTAAATTAAAGGTGAAAAGGGATAAATATTCAACATTTAAAACCACTTATAGACCACTTAAGAGCATACCTATGAAATGCTTTGAGCATGATTTAAACGCTGTTGATTGGAATATAATTGCAAAAGATTCAATGGTCGCAACCTTAGAGGGATATATTCTCGACTTGTTCGATAAACATGCTCCAGAAAAAACTACGACCATCAAAGATCGACATATGCCCTGTTTAACCAATAATGTCAGACTGATGATGCAGCTAAGGGACAAAGTACATGCAACTTATAAGAAATACAAATCTCAAACTCATAAACAGGAATACAAATCTCTTAAAAACCTCGTAATAACCAGTCTTTTTGCAGAAAAGAGGGCATACTTTGAGCACCACATCAACAATAACACCAAAGACCCAAATCAGTTATGAAAAAAACTTCGTGAAACGTGTGTTCCTAACTTCAAAAAACCAAATGAACTTCCTGACAAGTTTGCTGATCCCAACGATATTATGTCTCATTTTATGAATATCCCCGGGGAAGATCGTGTAAGAATATCAGATCTCACCTTTTACGAATACCATAGGTTTGGTCCTGGTGTTTTCCGACTTAAACAAGTGAATGAGCATGATGTCAGTAAAATTATTCTTAAACAGAACTCACACGCCTGTGGTATGGACAAAATTACAATGGATATGTTAATTCTCACATTACCACAAACACTTAAAATAATTACTCATATTCTAAACCAATCCTTGATTACCTCTATATTCCCAGCATCTTGGAAGGCGTCTATTGTCCGTCCGACCCCAAAAATAAGTAACCCTAAAATAATATCTGATATACGACCTATATGTATACTACCGTACCTCTCTAAAATTCTCGAAAAACTTGTGTACTTTCAAGTAATTTCATTTGCGGAAACACACGGCCTTCTTCCAAAGTTTCAATCAGGTTTCAGAAAGAATCGTAGTACAACGACGGCACTTCTTGATGTTGTTGACAACGTATTAGCATCCCAAGACTCTGGGAATGCCACGTTTCTCGTCCTACTTGACTACTCTAGAGCATTTGACTCCATCAATGTGGATTTAATTCTTTCCAAGCTAAGCTACTATGGATTTGAAGTAAATACGATTAAGTGGTTTGAAACTTACCTCAAAGACCGCAACCAACAAGTAGTCTTAACAAATAGTGACGGAACCAAAAATCACTCTCAAAAAGTCACCACCTGTAGAGGTGTTCCTCAAGGGTCCATATTGGGTCCTCTGTTATTTATTCTATACTGCGCTGATATCACAAGCTGCATTCACCATTGCAAATATCATCTATATGCCGATGATTTACAGCTTTATATTGAAGTGAACAAAGAATCGCTTCCTGATGTTTTGCGGAGGATAAATGCGGATTTAGAACGTATAACAACTTGGTCCTCCAAAAATGCGTTGGTCCTAAACCCAAAAAAATCAAAGTTCATGATACTCGGCTCGAGACACCATGTGAATACTATTGGCGATATGAATCCACAAATTGCTATATCGGGGGTACCAGTGGAGCGAGTGCGTGAAGCGCGGAACCTGGGTCTAATCATGGATGAGGAGCTGCGCTTTGACAAACATGTTCTCGAGCTCGTCAAAAACTGTTTTTACAGGTTAAATATTCTTTACAGAATTCGGAAATTCCTAAAAGAAGAAATACGAGTGGAGCTCTGTGAGGCGTTAGTCTTGTCAAAGCTTAACTACTGCATCACAGTATACAGGCCGCGTTTGTATAAGCGCACTGAGCGATTGGTACAGCGAGTGAAGAACGCCTGCGCTCGCTATTGTTACATCGTCCCACCACGTACTCATATCACGCCCCATCTGAATCGAGCAAATGTTTTAAAAATGAAAGGCAGACAACAATTTCAATTTGCAGCGCTCTTGTTCGGTGTTATAAAGAGAGGGATACCTGAATACCTTCACGAAAAGCTCTCCTGGAAAGTTTCCAATCACCACATGAACCGCAGCTCAACAAATATACTCTCCATTCCCCGGCATCGGACTGCTGCTTTCAGGGGTAGCTTCAGATATCTGGCTACAAAATGCTGGAATAATATCCCTCCGCCAATTCGTGAAAAAATTACTTTAACCAGCTATAAAACAGCATACAAAGCCTATTTACTAGCCCTTCAAAAAGCGGATAACTGAAGCTATCTCTGCAGTCTGCATCGGCAGCCTTCGTTTCTGACCCCCAAAACCTCTTGCATTTTTCAAACATGTTTGTACATTATTCATATTTATTATAATTACTGTGCCTATTTATTTATTTATTTATTTATTTATCGTACTTCATACCATTATTTACATGCCACACACAAACTCTATACTCATATACCCTACATTTATATTATTCTATTTATTGTTTATATCTCTTATCTATGCATATTACGTAGTCTAATCAACACCGTACAAAACAACACACTCAGTCACACCGGTTCCGACAGAATACCAGCGCTTCAGGTCCTCCTGTAGGCCCTGTAGCATAATGCTGAGCCGGAGCCGTTTCACCGTCGCCGTATACAACCAGCACACTACGCTGTTTTCTTAAGAAGCCATTTACATCACATAATATACCCACTTTTGTTGTTGTCCATGTGTATTCCTATTTTTGTATATTCCTATTTTGTGCTATGTGTTGTGTATTGTGACGCTTGAATAAACGCATATTCTATTCTATTCTATTCTATTCTAAATAGTGTACAAGGGATTATTACTCTATAGATGATTATTTCTATAGATATTCTATTGACGCTATGGCGACAATATCCACCCTAAGTCATTTTCATTCAACAGTTTTTACCCGACTACTGCGTATCGAAAAGGAGGGCTATGTGTTTGACCGGTATTTAATTATGTATGTACTTATGTTGATTTGTTCCACCAGAACATAGAAACTACTTATTAATACTTGACAAATGAGGTATGGTTAGAAGAGTATTGATAGTTCGCAGGATAAAGGCTTTGTGACGTCGCGTTAAGTTCAATATGGCGCCCTCTAGCGGGTATGAAGTACTGGATTTTAAAAATGTTTTTGAACAGGGTCGTTTTGGGTATCGCATTAAAGGGCATAATTAGCATATTCCAATAGTCATTTTATATTAGTGTCACAAGGGAGCAAAATGATGTATTTACGGCGAGGGCGGTACATTGAATCCAGAGTGAAGGGAAGGATTCTACGATAGAATCCTGAGCGTAACAAAGGATTCAAGCGTTAACGCCCATGAAGAAAATAATTTTGCTCCTGATTGACACATACAACTTTTCACACCGACTATGAGGGAAATTCAAATTAAATGCTCTAAAAAAAACTATACTTTGAATTATACTTTAACCACTTTTACAGTAATCGAACAACGTAAACAAAACTTTTTTTTTATAATGGCGGATCGTGAAGGATTAGGGAAAGATAAAATATTCCTGTGCTACTTTTACCAATGTGTAAAAATAATCGAATCGAATATTACAAAACGAAACAAAACAACAAACGATATCGATATTCATTATATCACAATAACATTCATCGATAGTTTTAATATCAGTAAAACTTATAATTTATTGTGACATTTTTTTAAATATTACGAAAAATTCAAAAATTTTCAAATAAACATTCTTGAAACATGTTCGCTTTAATCGACTATGATGAAATTAAAATCGATTATTTTATTAAGATCTGTGTTCAATCGGCACATAGCGTAAATGCTATGCCCATGGATAAATACAAAAAGTAGCTTGAATAGAAAAGTAGCATTTTGCTCCCTCTCGTCGTGGAGCAAAACTTGCTTTTCCGAATGAAAGGTGTGAAATAGTTATTTGTGTCTCTAGGGAGTAAAATGATGTATTTTAGGCGAGGGCGGTACATTGAATCCTGAGCGTAACGACGAAATGACGAAAATAATTTTGCTCATGAGAGACACATACAACTTTTCACACCGGCTTTGAGGAAAATTGAAATGAAATGCTCTTAAAATAATGAAACAATACTATACTTTGAATTATACTTTCACTACTTTTACAGTAATCCAACAACAAAAACAAAACTTTTTTTATAATTGCGGATTGTGAAGGATTATGGAAAGGTCACCACAGATTAGTTATTTGTGTCACAAGGGAGCAAAATGATGTATTTACGGCGAGGGCGGTACATTGAATCCAGAGTGAAGGGAAGGATTCTACGATAGAATCCAGAGCGTAGCGAGGGATTCCAAGTTAGAATCCTGAGCGTAACGAAGGATTCAAGCGTTAACGCCCATGACGAAAATAATTTTGCTCCTGAGTGACACATACAACTTTTCACACCGACTATGAGGAAAATTTAAATTAAATGCTCTAAAAATAATGAACTAACTATACTTTGAATTATACTTTCACCACTTTTACAGTAATCGAACAACGAAACCAAACCTTTTTTTTTATAATGGCGGATTGTGAAGGATTATGGAAAGGTCACCACAGATAAAATATTCCTGTATACTTTTAGTAATGTGTAAAAATAATCGAATCAAATATTACAATGGTTTTGGTTATCAATATTCATTATGTCACAATAACAGTCATCGAGTGTTTTGATTTCAATAAAACATATAATTTATTGTGACATTTTTTTTTAAATATTACGAAAAATTCATAAATTTTCAAGTTATAGTTAAAACTTGAAATATGTTCGTTTTTAATCGACTACGTCATCGTAGTCCATTGTAATGTAATTTCATAATTACATTCGATTATTTTGATCTGTGTTCAATTGGCACATTGCGGAAATGCTAAATGCCAATAAATAAATTAAAAAAGTAGCTTGAACAGAAAAGTAGCATTTTGCTCCCTCTCGTCGTGGAGCAAAACTTACTTTTCCGAATGAAAGGTGTGAAAAAAATATTCCTGTGCTACTTTTACCAATATGTAAAATAATCGAATCGACTGTTACAATGGTTTCGGATATCGATATTCATTATAACACAATAGCAGTCATCGATAGTTTTTTTTTAAATATCACGAAAAATAAAAAATAAATCATAAAACATTGATAAAGTCAAAACTTGAAACATGTTCGTTTTTATTGATTACAATGACATTACAATCGATTATTTTATTAAGATCTGTGTTCAATTGGCACATTGCGTTAATGCCACATACTTGAAAACAATCACCCTCTTAAGTACACTACCACTTAAAACGATTGGTGGAACATGAACACAGGCATCTTATTTCCATATTTAGAAACTAGTAAGTCACTTTTCTTAGCATTATATTGCAACCCATGTATTTTGGCATACTTCTCACACCTGCGAGACTTGTGTCTCCATAGACACAAGTTTCCTGAACCTACTGATCGAGGGACTGAGCAGCACCATGTCATCAGTATAGCTGATATTATTTATGAATTGTCCATCAATAGAAGAGCCGATCCCGTAACCGCTCAGTTCCCCGATCAGATCATTCACGTTCAGGTTGAATAGTGAGTGCAACGTTAATCTCCCCTGCCGGACCCCACACTCCAACCTGTACGTGTGTGAATGGGTGCTGGCCCATTTTACACAGTTTTCTTGCTTGTCTTACCAATATTTAAAAATGTTAGTTAGTTCGTTAGACAACCTTTCGTCATTTACTTTCTTCCACAGGACCCCATAATCAACTGTGTCAAATGCTTTTGCCAAGTCCAATAAACAAGCATACACTGGCGTTCTTCTGTCAGTATAAAATATGACAGTGTGCTTTAGACTCCAGATTGTACTAAGCACACTATCAAATACATTTCCAGAAACTACTGAAGTTATGCTTGGTATATCCATTTTGAGTTGTTCCTGATGATTTTGACACCATTTTCGGTATTTAATTAACGGTCTAGAGAATCAGTTAGGTGTCTGATTTAACCAACCAACTGCGACATGTACATTATATCCACATTTTATACCCCATATAGTTAAGGCCGGCTTCACAAGTGACGGGGCGACAATGCCAGCGTCAATGGCACGCGATGACATTTCATGCTGGTAACCTTATTTCTCGTTATGGTCATCGTGTAAAGTATGTGTCTCTGTATTATATTCCTTCAGAATATGGAAATATTTGCACCCCATGCATGGTACATGTTTTTTCATTTGACCTCACCCCAGCACTAATATGATGCTTTGTACCTTCAAATTCAATTCTTCGAAGCGCTATTCCTTTAATAGGACACTTCCCAAATCCCGGAAAAATATATGTTATGAACACTTCCTTTTTGTTCAATCTTTGTATATGAAACCAATCATTTATCATTTGGGAATAACATGATAAAAAAAATGTGTTTTACCTAAAACTTGCTATTTTTTCGGATCCAAAAGGAATATTGAGACAGTTGTTCTTGCGTCAAAATAAAAGTATTCAAAAACATCTTAAAACTATGTGTTTGGAATTCGGAAATAATCGGTGGTTTTGAAGAAATAACTAAAAAACGGGAAATATTAAACTGCATATCAATAATACTGATTTGCGCAGCAAATATACTGATTTTTACAGCAAATATCAGGGCAAAATACTGTGGTAGCTTAGGTGAAGGGTAAAGGGAGTGAGCGAAGTGAAGCCCCCTTTATCCTTCGTATTAGGTTGAACATGTAAGAACAACAAACATACTTAAAACATAAAGTGTTTTTGCTGACCCTTTTTTGCTGTAAAAATCAGTATTTTTGATGTGCGTTTAAATACTAGCATTAAAAAACTAATAATTTTTGACAATGTGTGAGCTCTTATGAACTTTCTTTTAAATAGTAGTGTCCAAATATTCAACCACCACGAATCGAGTGGCTAATTTGACCGACAAACGAGCCTTATGCTCCTGCCGCTGCTGCAGTCTTTGCTCTAAAAGCTAGTTCAGTGAATCGAATAATTTGATACGGAGTCAGTGAGACATCCCTTTGACAAGCAGGGCACTGTGTGCATTCCATCCAGATATTTATTATACTTCTAACCTGGATAATCTAGGGCACACTGTGTAACAGATAAGTGGAGTTATAGTTTAAGGGGTTTGTAGGGACAACATCCCTTATTAGTTAAATGAAATCGCCCGTCTGTGGAAATGTGACAGTTTTTTTAATGCATTTATTAGCTGACCAAAAAAATTTTGACAACTTGAAATCAGCTGATCGGGTCAATGTAAGAACCTACTGAGGGACTATCATGCCCCGAAATATGGCCAGCTAATTAAATGTCAACCTGAATTATATAAAGACAAATTATTGCTTCAGAGCCCGTAGACAAGATCCTGTAATCAGATGATTACAGAATGATCTCAATAAATGCTAATTGTTAATAATAAATTAAACGTAACTGTAAGAAATGTCCTTTATAGCTATAAACAAAAGACTATGTTCCGTTAGGCTTCTAGCTCCTGACAAACAGGTCACCCTAGTTTGGGAGTTAGGGCCATCTCAATAATTAGGATGTAAGATTAAAAACAAAATTGTTTGTCTGTAATGTCGGTTTACGGACGATAATTTTACGTGATAACGTCATAAGAAACGTTTAGGCCGATCGTGCCTCTCTATCGCTTGTTCCGCGCTCTTGCTCGCACGCTCGGCTCAGGCGGAATGTGACATTGGATCGTGACACTTTTTCGTGCGTGCAGCCGGCGTTCATCGATTTATAAGACGTTATCACGACAATAAACGTTTTTCATTTCATTTTCATTTCAATTTGACATTTCCTTAGTATTCCATGCGATTGTTATTTGCGTTTTGCATCTTGTCTAGGGGAGTTGGCCCCACACTAGGATAGTCTGCGTCGTGGGTCCCAGAAACAGCGAACTGGGGCTTAGAAAACAATCAGTCAATTTGACTTATGTGTGTTTGACTTAGCTTCGATGTGGTTGTAGTTTGGAGTTACTGAATGAATCGGGAGTATAAATATTATATCAAGCCTTTCTATAATCGATTTCAAAAGGCTTCTCTGTCATTATTAGTTCGTTACGGCCAATCCGTCTAGCCAGTTCGTGGTCTCATTCATTTACTAATATACCTAATATATTGATGTATTGCCAATGGACTTAAATGTTGGATTCGGCTGCCTATAGTTTTGTGTAGGTAGGTATTTAGGTGTAGATGAGTGATTCATTTTGTTTTATTTTAACTGTAAAAGTTTATTATAAGAGATAATATACTGCAAAACTAAGGAGTATTGTAATGTCATATTCCTGGGGGTATATATTTGGTCTGTGGTCATATAATTTATTGAGCATTACTTTTTAACTTGACCGTACCTTGGCTACCGTGGCAAAAGGAAACCATTTTAATTAAAAATATTAATTTAAAACGACCGTGGCAATATCATTAATTTAATGAGCGATTAGCTATTATAAGATATGATACTGTACATAAAATAGACCCTTGTGTCAATATATTATAATGCACCGTATTGGAGCAATGGCACGTAATCTCAAAACATAATTGTAGATGGCGCTGGTGTTTTTGTTTTTAGTTTTTTTATCCCTTCAGAGAAAGGCTACGGTGCTAGGCCATACCGCCTTGTGGCACTGGTGTAGTTGTAGTCTTTCTGACAAAGTTGTCAAATTATATTTAAGTACTTCTTATACCTATATTACGTGCCAACCTCATTTGAGGTTAATTTGCCAGTGTCAAGTGTATTTTTAAAGATCACGTGACGTTTTTTTTTAACCTAACCACGCCAGCGCCACCATGCGGGAGCAAAGGCGGACATAACTGCTATTCTCGTGCTCCCTATTGTCTTCGGTCGGCGGCCATCAATGAGTCAGTGTCTACGAATCGAATGCTTGTCAAATTACACCCTTATCCTGGACTTATCGTTCTTTTTTCTTACGGCATAGAAACTACAGTCGCGCTGCTGTTAGTTCTTAAGTTGAGCCAGGCTTCCAACGTGCTACGATTGTGTAAGTAGAGATCAATATTGTTGGCTTTACAAAGACGTTGGGGCGCGGGGCCGAATTGCTAGCACATGACAATGACGTGATGACGTCCGTCAACTTTAGGTACCTACCTATATACATAGTCAGGTCATAAGTTCTATCTCTATCTATTCCCATGGACATCTGTCCTCTAAGTAATCAGATATCCTATAGTAACCTTTTTTGTACAATTTCTGTTTTATTATTATTTTAAACTTGTCTAAAGGTAAGTTTTTAATATCAGTAGGGACCTTATTGTAATAGCGTATACAATTGCCTTTAAAAGAATTACTAATTTTATGTAGTCGGCTTACATAAGCAACCAACTTGTCTTTATTTCTAGTATTAAAATTGTGTATATCACTGTACTTCTGAAAATTAGTTATATTTCTTTTTACATACACAAGATTGTCATAGATATATTGAGACACAAATGTCAGAATATTGATTTCTTTAAACTTTTCCCTCAGTGACACTCTAGGCCCTAATCTATAAATTGCACGAACAGCCCGTTTCTGCAGAATAAATATACTATTAGCATTCGCAGCGTGACCCCACAATAAAATACCATAGGTCATTAGACTATGAAAGTAACTAAAGTAGACTAGTCTAGCGGTGTCTACGTCGGTAAGAGCTCGAATTTTTTTAACTGCGAACGCTGCCGAACTCAGTCTGTTCGACAATTTATTTATATGAGGATCCCATTGTAGTTTGGCGTCTAAAGTAATGCCCAAAAAGACAGTCGACTGCACAAGGTCCAATCTCTGTCCTTTTATAAATATGTCTGTAGTTACCGGGTTCACATTGGGTAACACGAATTTAATACATTTGTAACGTACTACCTCTTTGACCATATTGGCTACTGGCGGATTAGCCAGATTAAAAGTACAACTATATAAATTCGGAAATTCGGCTCTGGAATCTCGTCTGGCAGCTGATTGTTTTTTTGAGGCAGACATTGTTTGAGCTCTGAAATGTGAGGTTGTATCTTCTGCATCAATAATTTTTAAGTCACGCCTTTAGTTGCGGCGATGGGCTAGTCCCTTTAGTACTGTAATGGAGCTGAATGTTTAGTTGCTGTAAAGTGCAGTAGTTGATTTGAAACTTCCCTACTATCCCCAATCCATGGGTAAGCATTGGTTCGTAGTTAGTCTTTCTTATTTTCGTGTATTTTATACTCTCTATGTATTTCCCTTTTCTATACAGTGTCTATTGGACTGCGGCACTCTTAGATCCTAATTACCCTAGGGCCCTCGTCGGAAGTCTCCGTGTGGGGAGCCGTCGCCTGATAGCTGGGCGCTGTAGCGCTTTTGTATTCCTATCATTCACACTGGTCTCTTTACAGGGTTCCACGCTGAGGAGTAATATCCTCCTGGCGCTAACGGAGCTCTGAATCGGTTCCACGCTGAGGAGTAATATCCTCCTGGCGCTAACGGAGCTCTGAATCGGTTCCACGCTGAGGAGTAATATCCTCCTGGCGCTAACGGAGCTCTGAATCGGTTCCACGCCGAGGAGTAATATCCTTCTGGCGCTAACCGCATAATCACTTGTTGACATCTGGAGAAGTGGACCAGTTGGATTGAGTCTACCAAGGAGCTGAAGTCTACAAATTCCCGGCGAGTCCCTATCCAGCGTTTCAACTATATCACCAATATTCAACTCACGACCCTGTGATTAATAAATGTATCTTGAGCCTGCCAACAATCTCTTTTGGTCAGGTTAGAGTCACACTGTTTCACATTTAGTTTTCTTTTCATTAAGTGATAAATTGTTAACAGTAAACCAGTTCACTATACTAGAGATAGCATTGTTTATCTCGTCATAATTTGATTATGACGAGTGTACCTCACAAAAATGTACCTCAGTTAAGCCCCAATAAGAGACTCCCAACCAAACCATGAGCGAGGATGGAAAATGACCTCGTTGGACACGCGGAATACGGTTGCTTGCTTCTTCACTGCTGTGTGCGTACACCTTATCATTTTGTTTGTTGTAGCTCTCTTCCACGGTGAAATTTTTTTCATCCGAAAAAAGAATTTCCCGATGCTTTTTTCCCGCGTACCGCTTCAACAAAGCGCGGCATTTCTTCAGTCTCAGGTCCATTAAACGAGCGTCCAAACGATGTCCTGTTTATTTTCGATATGCCCTAAGCCCTAAGTCTTCATTTAACACCCTTTTCACCGTGGTCCTGCTTAACCCCATCTGAAGGGCCAACAGTTTCTGCTTACGTATGGGATTTCTTTGAATTCGCGCCTTCACAGCTTTTATCACTGCTGGAGTCCTAACAGAGCGAGGGCGACCACTTCTTGACCTGTCATCTACACTAGAGTCTTCATTGTATCGTTTTATGGTACGATAAACGAATCTTTTGGTTATATTCAAATTTTTCAGTAAGTCGAAAATCTGAATTGGCGCGTAACCGCAACGATGCAACGCAATAACTGCGACACGGTCTTCTTTAAGTGTCCACTCCATATTTAAAAATGAGGTTATGCTTGTTCTGTGTTCTAACATAACCTATAGCCCCTGCTCCGCCCTCTTCCCCCCCCCCCCCTCTCTGTTCCTCTTCCCCCCATCACCAGAAATAATGACCATCAGAATGATCACTATTTCTTAAACTATGCTCTTTTTATGGGCATAAAAACGAACCGTGAATTCACCGTGTACGCTACCAAAACGGATACAATCATGGGCGTACTTTTAAGATGCCATGTTGTATAATTTTTGTTTTAAGAAGTTATTTATTTTGACGAAGCCTTTGTGGATACTATTAATCTTTGTAATATTTTTTTTAATGAGTAAATAAAATTATACAGACAAATTATTAAATTAGAAACTACCGTCAAATTTCTAACTAAAGGTGAATTAAGCCGGCTGGCACATTTTAATATTCGACGTTTGTGCATCTCTATGATAAAGTTTTACTTTGAGAATTTCTCTTTTCATGTATGTGGTTCAATTTCATAATATTATCTACTTTTCTTTTTCCTTTTGCCATTTGAGCAATTTAAAAAATATGTTAAAGCGACTTTGTCGAAAAAGGGATAATACAACGTTCAAGATTACATAAAGTCTTAAATGACGGGACTATATGGGGTTAATCTAGGTCAACACAGACCTTGCTTTTAATACATTTTTAATTATTTATTCCTGCTTATTAATCATAATACCTAATTCATATTGTAATATTTGTATTAGTCAAGCCCAAGCAATTTTTAAAAGAGATCTTAAATCAATCTGAGGGAGTTTCTATGCCGTTCTTCTCCCACAGTGGTCCAATGTAGAGAAGCGGCAAAAAAATACGTTTGCTATAAGTATATGTAAATATCTACAGTAATGAAAGAACTTTGACAGTGACTTTTTCCCAGGCCTCAAAATTGTATGTGGTTGATTTATGAAAAGGGCCAGACTTGTAAAATAAGGCAACTCATTGACCTGAACAATTGTTTAGGAATGATACACTGATCGGTCCAATATCGACATCGATACTTTCACAAAGTATCGATGGAAGCGGACGAGTGCCGACAAAGCCAAGTCAATCGAATATAACCAGCCAGAAATCGTTGAGGCGACCGCCAGAAGTAGAAGGCTGTTATCAATCGTATCTATGTCGCAGTGAGTTGGTTAAATCAGACACTTAGCTAACTCTCTAGACCGTTAATTAAATAGCGTCGATTAACCAACTCACTAAAATTCCGTCAGACAAGTGAGTGAACGAAACGTTTAACGAGTTGTTTAAACGTTCCTAGGCAACAAGACATATACAATATAAATATTTTTTATGTGTATACTTAAGTTTAAGTTTTAAGTATTTTTTGTTGTTCTTACATGTTCAACATGTTCATGTCATGGATAAAGGGGGCTTCGCTTCGCTCACCCCCTTCACCTAAGCTACTGCAATGTTTTTCCCTGATAAAAGCTGTGCAAATCAGCTGCTGTCGCTACGCCATCTTGTTTTCCAACACGCCGGCTTTCGGTAAGACAGATTGTTAAACGTTCTCGACGATGCTTCAATTAAATCAAAATGCTAGTGACTTGGTTAAACGTCGGTATTTAATTAACGGTCTAGAGAGTCAGTGAAGTGTCTGATTTAACCAACCAACTGCGACATCTATACCGAATCCCATTATTGGCTTCTTTAGGGTCCCTTTAGGGAACCCGGATAATCGAGGCATCGCGAGTTTGAACCTCATGCCATGGTAATCAAATTCAAAATATATAACGGGAAAATGTCCGCTCTAGCTGATCGTGGCACGCAAGCGGTTGAGGCCCTGTGCTCCTCTAGCTGATCGTGGCACGCAAGCGGTTGAGGCCCTGTGCTCCTCCAGGAGTTTGAGGACTCAATATAAAGAAGCAGAAGATACTTTTACTACGACAGTGATGCCGAAGTCTAGTAAATAAAATAAGCCCTCGGAATAAGGTGCAAAAGAAAATGGATTCCCAAGAATGCGTGGCGCGCCGTCACTTGGCGTTGCCACTTCGGAATGTCAACATTACTTCCCGATCTAAGAGTAATGGTACTGGAAGAGCGCTCGCAATGAAAACACCTACATGCAAAATCTATTTAAATTTGGGAAATATTAAACTGCACTTCAATAATACTCATTTGCACGGTAAATACACTGATTTTTACAGTAAATCTAAGGGCAAAATACTGCGGTAGCTTAGGTGAAGGGTAAAGGGGGTGAGCGAAGCGATCCTTCGTATTAGGTTGAACGTGTAAGAACAACAAAAATACTTTAAAACATAAAAAGTGTTCGCATAACTCGTCGTTCGTGGCTATATGGACCCAGCTATCGTCGGCATGCTTCGGAAACACGTTACAGTACACCAAGACATTACTCAGACACAACACATTAACAAGACAAATGGTAACAGATTTAAACTATGGTTTATGACATGATATTTGTCGGGTTTTGACACAAAGTAACAGTTTCATCCATCCATGAGTTTTGGTTTTGAATCATTGACAATTATGGCACTAATCATAATAAAATGGTGCTCCTAAAAATATAGATATAACTAATACTGTTAAGAAGCTAATAGTTACAAAATCGAGATGCTGGGACCTGAAGAATCAAGCAACGAAATGTGAGGAAGACTTTTTAACTGAAGAAGAACAACTGGATGTATTTAGTGACAGCTTTATAATCGATGTGTCTGACTCAGACAGTGCATGTGATTGTGCGAGTGACATATCTATTTAATTTATAGGTCTACTCTACAAAATGTGACTTCGAATTAGTAATGTGATGAATATGCAGCAATGTATTTTTTCTTTCGTTGTGTGACGATAAAAGCCGAAAAGTTCCGAGCGGTAAAGAAATAATAATGGTATACGATACATACCATTATTATTTATTACTTTTCTTTAAATTCCGCTCTTTCTCGACCACTTTGAGATTTCCAAATCGCCGGCTGAAAAGTTTTTACTTTAAAAGACTGGCAGTTACAGAAACCACTACCGATGAAAACGAATACAAACGCACACATTAAGTATAAGGCTGACACGATACTTTTACGCAGGCACGCATAATAATGGCGGCATAAAACGTGTATTTCATCAGAGCAAGATGCCATCTCCATTATAAAACCTCCTTGTCTGAATGCTAAGACGGAACAGTCGGTAAATAACAAATATTTTTGTTTTATTTCTGCTCTTTGTTAGCTGAAGAATACTCCCTTTCTTTACTTAACTCTCACTCAAATATACTGTTACTTGAGAATTTTTTAAAAGGGAAATATTAAACTGCACATCAAAAATACTGATTTGTGCAGCAAATATCCCTTATATTTGCTGCGGTAGCTTAGGTGAAGGTTAAAGGGGGAGAGCGAAGCAAAACCCCCTTTATCCTTCGTGTTAGATTCAACATGTAAGAACAACAACAAATACTTAAAACATAAACTTATGTAGGTACTCATAAATATTTAAAACATAAAAAAATGTTTTCGCTGATCCTTTTTTGCTGCGCAAATCAATATTTTATTTTTGATGTGCGATTAATTACCAGCATTTTTAAAATACCGTGTCCAGAGGGCGAGGTGGGAGTTTTTGTAACGAACCAAAACGAATCGAACGCCGTGTGGTCTGCGGAGTGTGTTCTCGCGCAGAGCGCGAGGACCACTACGGTTGCGGGGTCGAGGACTTATGGTTGCCTCATGCCCGCGGCGTCAACTCGGGGGGTAACGTCCCCCCCGGTCTTGGGTGGCCCCTACTTGTCAGGGGCCTCGCGTGGTCTTCGTTGTGCTGTGCTTTCGCCGTCTATTGGCATACACTGGCGACAACGGTGCGGGAGCTTCTTCTTCTTCACTGCGCCGTGCTTTCGCCCTCTTCTGCGGGCTTACACTGGCGACAGTGGGATGAGCAGCAACTCTCTTGGGAGTGGTCTGCCTTCAGGCGGACGTGCGTGATGCGGAGCAATGTCGTGGAGATGTGCGTGGCGGCTGTTGTCGGCGCAATCGTACATGCGCCGTGCCAGCCGTGCGACGAATTTCTCCACGGTGGGCATCCGGGTATCCCTCATGATGGTGGTGTTGCGCACGTACCGCCCGGCTCCTGTGATCACCCGCAGGGAGATGTTCTGGAACCGCTGCAGCCGTGCCTTCTGGGTCTTCGACAGCAGGGCGTACCATGCTGGAGCCGCGTAGGTGAGCCGCGAGCGCACATAGGCCTTGTACACCCGCAGCTTGGCTCTCAGAGGCAGGCTGGACGACAGGACAGGCCGGAGCATTGCCCGCGCGGCTTTGGCCCGGTTGATGCAGTGTTGCACCATCGGGACCATGCGCAGCGAGCAGTCGATGTTGCAACCGAGGTATTTCACCGTCGATTGCCACTCGATGTCCCGGCCCCTCAGCTGTAGCGGGGTCGGACGGCGGGAGCGGGTGGTCAACAGGGCTGTTGTCTTCCCGACGTTCACCGCGGTCCGCCACTTGTCCAGCCAGGGCGGCAGCAGGTCCAGGAGTCGCTGCATCTTCCTGCAGGCGAGCTCAATTTTGCGCGACGACGCGAAGTAGGCGCTGTCGTCGGCGTAGAGGGCGAGCACAACGTCTTCCACCCCCTCCTCGAGATGGCCCTCGAGTGTGGGGATGTCGTTGGTGTAGAGCGCGTAGAGCACCGGCGAAAGGCAGCTGCCTTGCGGGACTCCTGCGCTGATGGCCTTCGTCTGGGAGTGTGCATTCTCGACCGAGACGAAGAACCGCCGGTCTTCCAGGAAGGAGGCCACGATCTGCCCGATCATTGGGGGCACACCTGCGTCCAGGAGCTTGAAGAGGAGCCCCTCGTGCCACACTCGGTCAAAGGCCTTCTCGATGTCAAGAAAGACCCCGACGGTGTATCGGCCCCTGTTCAGCTCCGACGCCAGGTAGTGTAGGACTCTCGCCAACTGGAGCGTCGTGCTGTGGCTGTCACGGAAGCCATGTTGCTCTGCCCTCAGCTGGATGTGGGGCAGGATTCTCCGTAACAGCAGGCGCTCAAACAGCTTGGCGATATGAGGCAGCAGGGTGATCGGGCGGTAGCCTCCCGGGTGTCTTCTGTCCTTCCCCGGCTTGGGGATGACGATCACCTTGCCCTCCTTCCAGAGGGCGGGGAAGTGTCCGGTGCGCAGGATGCCGTTGAACAGCCGCGTCAGCGAGACGACGGCTCTCCTTGGCAGCTGTACTAGGGCCCCCGCGACGACTCCGTCCGGGCCCGGGGCCTTCCGCTGGTTCAGCTTCAGGGCCACCTTCCGGACTTCGCGGGGCGACATGAAGTAGTCGCCGGCGAGGGGAGGCGCGGGGGCCGCCAGGAAGCGCTCTACGCGCTCCACAACAGCGGCGTTGTGCTCGTAGTCGGCGATGGGGTTGGGCTGGAACTGCCCAGCGAAGTGGTCTGCCAGGATGGCGGCTCGATCTCGTGCGGCGTAGCGGCGCCTGCCCGTGTGATCAAACATGGGGCAGACCGGCTCGGGAGTTGACGTCAGGCTGCGGTTCAGGCGGTGAAGGGCGGTGTCATCTTGGGAGGCCTGGTCAATGGTGCGTTCCCAGGACTGTCCCCTCAGCTCGATGATGCCCGCGCGCAGTTCTTCTCCGAGCCGGTTGATCTCCGCCTTGATCACAGGGCAGCGCGTGTGGTGCCAGGTTCGACGAAGACGGCGCTTGAGGTCCAACTTCTTGCGGAGGTGTGGAGGGAGCCTCTCCTTCCGCAAGACCGGCGGTGGTTTGGTGGTGGTGGCTGCGGCTTGAGCGGTGGTGATGGCTGTGGTGATGGCCACTGCCGCGGCTTCTACCTCTTCCTTGGTAGAAACACCGCCGGGGAGCTGCGTTGTGTTCAACTCCAGCTGGTATTTGTGCCAGTCCGTCTTCGTTCTTGGACGCGGTGCCGACGTGAGATCGGCCTCCACCCCGAGGACCAGCAAGATAGGCAGGTGGGGGGTGTCGATGTCGTACAGCTCCCCGATGGCGATGGGGAACTGTACGTTCTTGACCAGGGCGACGTCTAGTACATCCGGGCGATGCATGGGGTTCGTTGGGTAGTGTGTCGGGGCCCCCGGGCTGAGTACTTCGTAGTTGGAGTTCTCAGCATCTTCCTGTAGGGCCCTTCCGGCGGAGTTGATGCTGTGGGACCCCCACTGGTGGTGCTTGGCGTTGAGATCGCCTGCGACCAGTGTGGGGGTCGCTCCTTCCATCATCGCTCGGATGTCTTCCGGGTAGAAATGGTGGACGTCGCCGGGAGGCTTGTAGGCTGCGAAGACTTTGAGCTCCGTGTCGGCCGTCTTCAGACGGACGCCTATGGACCGCGTCGTCTTGAAGGCGGGCAGCTCCAACTCTTCGTGGACGAGGTCCCGTCTCACGAGAACCGCCGTGCCTCTGTACGGCACGTCTCTCGGAGATAACTCGTCGCGGCGGTACACGAAGAAGTTGGGCAGTCGGAGCTCTCGGCTGGGGTGCAGCTTCGTCTCGCACAGAAGCACGACATGCACATCATGCTCCTGCACGAGTAGCCTCAGGTCTTGCATCTTGTTGGTGATCCCGTCCGGGTTCCAGTACACAAGCCTTAGGTCTTTAGGCATTGTGTCCGGACGAGATTGTGGCCTTCAGTGTCGATAACCCCCGCAGCAGGGGCAGCAACGGATCGCGTCTATCCACGATCGCCTGTATGGCCGCGCTGATAAGGTCGATGGCGTCGAGCAGCGCGGCCATGAGTGGAGCCTCCTGGCGCTCCGTGGATAGGGCTGCGGGTGCTGCCGGCTCCCGTGGGCGGGGGCGGGCTGGCAGTGGGGGGCGGCTCGCAGGTTGGGCGGGCTCAAGTGGCGGCTCGGCGGCGGGCTCTTCAGACGCCTTCTTCTTGTTCCGGCGCTTCTTGCCCCGCTTCCTACGGGGTTTCGCCTCTTCGCCTCGGGTGGTGGGCGGGTTGGCCGGCGTTCTGATGGTGGCGCCCTTGGTCTCGCCCGGCTGGGCAAGGCGGGGGCGCTTTATCGGCGGCGATGTTGACCCCAGCGGCTCCACATCTGGGTGTGTGGAGGGGCCGGGGCGGGCCTCGGGTTTAGTGGCGGCATGGGTCGCATGTTGAGGGGCCGTGCGGGCCGCGGGTTGGGCAGCCGTGCGGGCCGTGGGTTGGGCAGCCGGGCGGGCCGCGGGTTGGGCAGCCGGGCGGGCCGTTGGGCGCGCGGTCTTCTTGGGGCGCTGTTGTTGGGGCGGCAGTGGCGGCGCGATAGTGATGCCGCGCTTGCGTGCCTCCTCCTTCAGCGCCTTGCATCGGCGGCTGTTGGCCGGGTGGCCTTGGCCGCAGTTTGCGCAGGTGGCGGCCTCTGACTTTAGCCGCTGACAGTCGGTAGCTGCGTGCCCTTCTCCACATCGCACGCAGCGTACAGGGCGGCGACAGTTGGTCGAGGAGTGGCCGAACGACTGGCATCGATGGCACTGCGAGGGCCCCTTTGGGCCGCGCCATCCCTCAATGGTGATGCCCGGCATGCAGAGCAGCTCCTTCACCCTGTAGAGCCTCTCGATGCTGCCGGGAGTCTGCTTCTCCGCCAGTAGGGCGAAGAAAAGGCAGCCGGCGCGGCCCATCCGGCCGGGGATTTGGCGGACGTGCTGCGTCGGGAAGCCTACGCTAGCCAGCGCTGCGGCGACCTCTTCGGGCAGGGTGGTTGCCGGGAGCCCTCGGATAGCAATCTTGAAGGGGCGGTCCGCGTCCAGAGAGTAACAAAACCATGAGATGGTCTTGTCGGCGCGGGCCGCCTCGTCCAGATACCGGACGATTTGCCGGTATTCTTCCGGGCTCTGCGGCGTAAAGCGGACCCCCTTTCCAAAGGGTCGCGCGTTGGGGGCATGGCCTAGGGCTTCCTTCAGCCGGGCAAAGTGGGTAGCCCAGGCCGGCAGGTTCTCCACCACGATGGGCGGGTGGTTTTTCTTCGGCTTAGGCTCTGTGGTGGCGGTCGCTGGCGGTGTGGTGGGTCGCGGCGATTTGGGCTTCGGCGGCTGTAGTAATGCCGCGGCGTAAGAAACCCCACTTGGGGGCGTGGACTGCGGCACTTCCATTTCGGCTTCTGTTACAGCCGCCGTTTCCATCGCGAATCGAACGCGTAGGTACGCGAAATCAGTATGGCCATTGAGAAAGCTCCCCCTAGCGGCGATGATGTGGAAAAAGAACTGAGTGTGAATTTTCAAAATATTATGGTCACAAGCAAGTGTGAACGATTATCGGCGGCAATCGAAAAGAGAACGCGTTTACGCTCATTTTGCGAGTGTTAGTTACTTTTAATAGTTAGGTGAACATTTTGACAGCTCGAATAGTGTAATTGCTCACGCTCGCAAAGTAAAGTTCTCACTTTGGATTTGAAGGTGAGAGCGACTTTGTAAAAAAATGGATATTACAATGATCAAGATTATTTAAATTACGGGACTGTATGGGATTAATCTAACACAGAACTTTTTGTTAAAATGTTGTAATTATTTATTCCTTGTTATTCTGTACTTATAAAAATGAATCGCTGTACGTTATACTTACTGAATCTCTTAAATGGCCCGACCAGTTGGAATAATTCCTACTTACATTTATGTAAAAAGAAAATAAAGAAAAACGGAGAGAAATAGCCAAAAATTTTTTTTAAACATTTATCTACTTTAGAAGGATCTTCCTCTTTAACGATTAACTTTGAGGAAAAATGGTTTCAGGAACCTCAACGTCACGTTTAAAGACCTATCTAGAGATACCTCACACATAAAGAAATTATGAATTATGAAAAGTGTCTGTAAATTCTTTCACTTTTTCAAGTTCTTTCACCATGAGCTTTTGCCCCTAATGCTCATAACTTTTCGCCGTTCTGGAGTTCTTTCACAATTTTACACAAAAATAAAATATAGAAAAAGTAATATAAAAATTTAATGAAAAAATTAATTTTTATTTCAGTTCCATGTGTGAGAGTTCCCCTTCATTATTTTAATATTTAATTTAATGTATAAAAATTGTAAAGCGGTTCACAGAATACATCTACGTAAGTACCAAGTTTCAACGGTTTAGTCCTTATAGTTTCTGCATAAAGTTGCTGTGACATACGGAGGGACGGACGGACGGACAGACAGACTTCACGAAACTATAAGGGTTCCTTGTTTCTCTACGGTACCCTAAAAATAACCACCATGCTTAGTTGTATCTAGAGTAGCTTACACAGAAGATAACTAGTGGCTAAGTTAGTATCAATCAGAAGCTCGTTAATTGTGGCTGACTTATTAATTTAGAAGGCAATGTAGATTTTTAGACGCGAATAATGCTATTAAAAAGAAGTCTGTTTAACTAGCACCCTTTATTATCTTTTTCACTAATGTTAACTCGGTTTTGAGTCGAGTTAAAACTCAAATCATTTGTTGCATATACAGCAGAACCTCTTTAATCGGAACGCAAACAAAAAACGTTCAAATGAGTTCGAATCCAAAAACAGCATCCTTGCTTGAACAATCAAGTACCACCTCAGATAAACGAACCTCTTGGCTTAAATAGATGTATCGTCAATTTTGGATTGAGTACACTTTCTTTGGTGGTTTGGTTTCTTTTGGTTTATAGTTGCTCTACAGAATTAGGTAATAATTACTCGCCATGTGTATAGTTTGTCACTATTTGTCAGACAACAACGAACTCTTCAATTGAATCGAACAGCAGATGTGTCAGTCATAACATAACAATAACTTTTAAATCGTAACGGGAATGGTTATTTTAATTACAAAAGTGATCTATCAGTAAGAAAAAATACAGGGTGTCCGGTGGATCGATGCAAAGACTTAAACCGAAGTTAGTACAGACCATTTAGAACCATTTGAGCCAAACATACATATGGCGAAGTCTTACCGTTGAATTTTTATTAATGATTTAGTTTTTTTGAAGAAAATTTCCAGATTTTCTCAGTTAAGTGATTATCATAGCAAAACTAAACAATAATTGGATTATTTTACAATTGATTCTAATAAATCACTTAATAAGCATACTAATAAATCTTGATTTGTGCATCTGCTACGTCAGACTTGGTTTTTACAGACGATTGAAGAGCACGGCAAATTTCAATCATCAATTAAATACGTTATTCGGACCTAATTTAACAAAAACATGTGAAAGCTTTTTATGTGCAAATCTTTATAAACATTCTTAGTTAATGATCTTTCATTTAATTTATTATTGACGTAGATTCCTCACACATTCTTGAGGTTATGACCATATAACCAGACCAGTTTGAGGGTGAAAAATAGACTTTTTAATTAATTAAATTTATGCTATTCATGTTCGAAATGAGATCCTTGGTTCCACACACAGACACGAGCCCGTCTTCGGACTTCTGAGGTCGTGATTTTGAGTATCATTTCATCTTTCATGGTATCGAAAGACATTCTTATTTTTGAAATCAACTCTTCTTTTGCGTTGATGGCTACGTTGGAACAGACACTACACAAGCGCAACGTGTAAATGTGTTAAACGTGCCAGTTTTAGGTCGTCAGATAGATACCTCGTCCGTAGAAAGGTCCCCGTTACTCCAGGCGGAAAGACCAGCAGTGTGAGAGGGACGGAATCGGGAAAAAATGTCATAACGTAGCGCTAAACCACAGAAAAATTGTTTAAAAATAAACTACGCTATTTTGTTAAAAAGATTTTTAAGGAGATTTTGCGAATACATAATATCTACATTTTGAACGCAGTTCCACAATGAATTTAGTGAGGATTTCAGAATTACAGGAAAAAATAAAACAATTTAGAGGTGTTTTCGTAATTAAATTCTATCGAGAAAATTTCATCCAATCGCGTTTTCCTTTACTGAGAATCTTTATAAAATACTCAATAAACGTTAACTCGATTATTGGAGATTGGTTCAAAATAAAATAAAGCTTAGGTATCTTTCATTGCAATAAAATAATATTCTAATATCACTTGAACATATCACATAATTTTGTACCTGATAATAATATTTTGAGTACATAACATACACACTAAAAACACAAAATACTGATTTGCACAGCAAAAAATCAGGACAAAATGCTGCGGTAGCTTAGGTGAAGGGTGAATGGGGTGAGCGAAACGAAGCCCCCTTTATCCTTCGTGTTAGGTTGAACATGTAATAACAACAAAAATACTTTAAACATAAACTTAAGTAAACATAAAATATTTAAACCATAAAAAAAAATTTTGTTGATCCTTTTTTGCTGTGGAAATCAGTATTTTCGATGTGCGATTAAATACTACCCGATAATAAATAAACTTGAGTCAAATAGGAACAAATTAAATGCAGACTGAATCTCAGGAACCTTTTAAAATTAGCAAAATTCTTCTTTTTTTTTCTAATACTACTTCAATGAACGAAAATCTTCTTCAAAGTGGGAATAATGAATACAAAATAACATCTGAAAAGAAACAAAATATTGAAATTAGTACTTTTCTATGTCATGTTTCCAGAGCTGTGACGTTGGGCTAGGGCCTCTGTAGTGAAAAACGGAGTATTTAATTAAAAGCGGACCGGAGTGAAAGCAGCCTAAGTTAACCCGATCAGTCTCTAAGAGACTGTATAGTCAAATGTCAAAAAAGGGAGATAATAAAACGAACGTATAATAAAACTAACTGAAACGGCGGAATTTCCCGAAATGAGCATGAGAAATGAACAAAGTAGTGAATTGCGAGACAAAATTGCTGATTTGCGGGACTAAATTTGCTCTCCCCTTTGTACTTCGTGTTAGGTTGAACATGTAAGAACAACAAAATCAACCCTTCTATTATATTTTACTCTAGTTAAGGTTTTGTTTTTAGATTGTAGTCGCGAAATTCAGTAATTTTGTCAGACGAAGCCATGCAGTATTTCTAGTCTTGCTCATTTATTGTCGCTGTTCGGTAATTCAGTGTATAGTCAGTCATACATGTAAATAATTATGTTTTATATCTTATTTTAAAATAAGCAGTTTGATTGGTAAGAATATTACAACATTCAATGTTATAAATTTAAATATAGACATTTTGAAATTGCCATTTGAGCAATTTCAAAACCATGTTAAAGCGACTTTGTCGAAAAAGGGATATTACAATGTTCAAGACTACTTAATGACGGGACTGTATGGGGTTAATCTCGCCCAACACAGACCTTGCTGTTAATAATTTTGTAATTATTTATTCCTGCTTATTAATCATAATAATTAATATTGTAATATTTGTATTCGTTTTAAGCACAACCAATTTTTAAAAGAGATCTAAAAATCTGTGGGAGTTTCTACGCCCTTCTTCTCCCACAGTGGTCCAATGTAGAGAAGTGGCAAAAAATTACGTTTGCAAAGTATATGCAAAACTACAGTAATAAAGAACTTTGACTTTATGCAGGAATTAAAAATAATTGACAGCGAGTTCTTCTGCGTTGAGTTACATTAACCCCATACAGTCTTGTCATTTATCTAATCTTGAATGTTGTTATGTTCCTATATTTATGAAACAGTCAAGTGCGAGCCGAACTAGCTTCATGTTGTTCTTTTAGTATCTACCATAGTAACTAAGTAGCTGCTGATCATACATGAGTCACAGATTTAAAATGCCCTATGCATTCTATGCATAGGTAATGTAATAATCAGGCCGATTCCGGAGGCGTCACAACTTAACTAATAAGAGTTTGTAAATTCATAGAAGATAACGGATAAGAAGTTCAAGTTGTTAGTTTAGTTCTTTAGTTATGTAGTTCCGACACCTTCAGAATTCGTCTCACAATCTGGCAAACCTATAAACATACCTTGCGCTGGTATATTGAGATCCACGATATCAGATAAGGACATATTTTTAAGATACTTTTGCGATAACACATCCTGAAATAGAAAAATATACATATTAACATTTTTTATGACATTGTAATGTCTGCTGCTTTGCTCCTAAACAAGATACCTTAGGGCATGACATTCTGAACGTAAATAAAATATACTGCCCTAGCAGTGGCCATAACCGTGTGTTGTCTGCTGTTTACCTGCTAATTTCTCTGTGGGTTCCCCACTGTAATTTACCGTTTAATGTTATGCCTAGAAGCGTCGTGGCGTTCTCATTAAGTCTGACAGTGTGAGCCGACTACTTCCACTATATTGCACGACGAATTAGCCTTACCGATATGATGACTGTGTGGTTGTCAACGAAAAGCGGTGACATATATTTATTACAGGTTGGTTTTTTTGTCTAAATGGAAGTTGAATGCGAGTTAAATTAAACCAAATCATCTATCTCATCCGTGTTAAGGAAGCGAGAGATGTGCCAGGATTTTTGCTGCTGTAGGTCTTTGCCTCTCTCTCTCTCTCTCTTTCTCTCTCTCTCTCTCTCTCTACCTACCCCTCTTCCTGGAAAAAGGCGTGAGCATGTTTATAAATCATTTTACTTACCAGCACCGAATACCCATCGGTATTGTTAAGGCCATGGTCCTGAGGACAGAACGAGACGGCGGCGTGTTCCGTCGATCCCTTGTTTACAAACGCGAAAGAGTAGGACGGATAGAAGTCTCCCTTGAAAGGCTCTTGTATCTTCCTCCAGATTGTTACGTCTGTGGCTATCTGAGAATAGAAATGGGGGAATGGGTAACATGAAGACGCGATACGTATCACTTAATATAGCGTCACCCCCGTTACCATACGGGGTGACAGTGGCACAGTTGTGCCATGTTTAGCCAGTTATTCAATACAGCAATTTGCGTTACAGGGGCTAGCCCATCGCCGCAGCTATTGAGTGATATCAAAGTTGCCCCACGGTGTTTTACATCAACGTTAGAACACCAGTAAAATGATAAATTTATCACACTTATCAATATTACGAGACTGAAAACACAAAAAGAAGGACATTGAAACGATTTTATTTTATTTTTTTAACAAAACATATGAACTTTAGGTAACGTGAAACAGAACGTATTTTACATTATAGCTTGTCAAATTCGTACGTAGCGCTCCCATGGTCTGCGGGCGACGGGGATGCGGGGGCGGGAAAGAAGTGCGTGGGCGGTTCCTACTACGCGCCCAACCGTGCTACGTACGAATTTCACAAGCTATACCCAGCAGTGACGTCACATCAGTTTGTTATCAAAACAAAACACAACACAGCATGACACTTCTATGTAAGGGACAGAGCTATGTGTGAATCTATCCATCCTTATCTAAGCGAAAGAAGGAGATTGACGAATAGCTCTGTTCCTTACATAGAAGTGTCATGCCGTGTTGTGTTTTCTTTTTAGAAGACAGAAGACTCGCGCTGAGTTAAAAACGGCCAACACAAGGTACGTCATCGGAACTGTAGGTCTGTTTTCGCGCCAACCTTTCACCTGTCAGTTTGAACCCGCGATTTTTGGGATTAAATTTGTATCATGCTCGTGGTCTATTCGACGTGAAATTTGGGAAAATTAAAGCAAAAATAAAATATAGCACCTTTCTGTCACTCCATTATAAATTATTTTGTAAACTGTCTTACCAAAATCGGTTCAGCCATCCTCCCCCGCGGATCCTGCGCTATCGCCAGCAGGTACATATTCAGCATCAGCTCCTTGTCTCTTTGAGGTATCTTCTTCATGTCACAGCTGATCATCAGAGGGGCTGACAGCATCGCCCATACCACCATGTGGAGACGACTCTCTGATGGTGTGAGGGCTCCGGCTCCCAGCATTAACTACATTTAGATAAAGAGAGAGAGAACGATATATAACAATTTATAAGTTTTAACGTAGAATACAAGTCTGTTACCAAGAAACCAGAGTTTATGGTAATGCTCACTAAAATTTCTTTTCTTGCGGCAGCTCTGTGTAGCGGGTTGCTTCCTTCCCTCAAATATGGCGAGGGGGGTGATGGCTGGTGCACAAGTCGTACTCGTGAACGGGTGCTGCTTGGGGGAACTGCTCCAGTCTGGTTTATCATAAGTTATGCTCATTACGGCTCGTCTTTGTTCTTATTTATTTATTTTGTTAGATTGTTATTTTGAGACATCTTATTGGCACTTGATACGATTTTATAATATTGTGATTATCATTAGATAATTTTTATATCGTACATTGTGTAAAAAAAAAATAAAAAATATATGAGGAAAATTTAAAAAATGACATCTCCGTAGAATTTCTTGGTGATATCTTCTCTGACGGGCATATTTCCGAAGCAGTAGAGTTAATGGAGTCTATTTTTCCTGTGCGAGATTTAGCCATGAATCACCACTTGAAGGTTGAAGGAGAAATTTCCTTTTTCAAACTCAAACTCAAATCAGTTATGTACTCATTAGTTTAGTTGATCATATTTGATTTATTTTTCCATGTAAATATATGAGACTTATGTAAGTGGTTGTCTTGTATCTTACCATTACCATACCACTTTTCAAATCCGGTAGTAAACAAGACCGTGCCAACTTCAGACCTGTATCTGTATTGCCAGTGTTGAGCAAGGTGTTTGAAAAGGTCATATTGAGTCAACTACTCTCTCACTTCAATGCATCTGGGCTACTCCACAAAAAACAGTTCGGATTCACTAAAGGCAGATCAACAACAGACGCCGGAGTAGCGCTAGTAGAACACATTTATAGTGCGTGGGAAGGATCACAGGATGCGGTTGGTATTTTCTGTGATCTTTCCAAGGCCTTTGACTGTGTGGACCATCAAACTCTTTTGCTCAAACTTCAACACTATGGTATCAAAGATAATGCGTTAAAATTAATGGAATCTTATTTAATGGAAAGATTACTAAAAGTAGATATAAACAGATGCAAGTCCACTGGAACCCATATGAATATTGGTGTACCCCAGGGTTCTATCTTAGGTCCGTTCCTTTTCTTAGTGTACATGAATGACCTGCCTTATATGGTGGAAAAAATGACTCAGATTGTTCTATTTGCTGATGACACATCTATTATTTTCAAGGTGAAAAGACAAGAAGAAATTCTAGACGACGCAAATAGTACACTCTCTCATGTTTTAAGTTGGTTCAATGTAAACAACCTGTTATTAAACTCAAAGAAGACTAAATGTATCAAATTTTGTTTGCCTAATGTACGACAGGTTGAAAGCAGTATTAGAATAGGATCTGAAAGATTGGACCTCGTTGAAGACACAATCTTTCTCGGAAACACTATAGATTCGAAACTTCAATGGGGTCCTCACATAACTAATCTCGCACGAAGACTTAGCTCAGCCGCTTTTGCGGACAGACAGATATCTTACAGATGTTGAAACTGCCAGATTGGTTTACTTTAGTTATTTTCACAGTATTATGTCTTATGGAATATTGCTCTGGGGGAGAGCAGCAGATATAAATACGATATTTTTCTTACAAAAAAGGGCGATCAGGGCGATATATCAATTAGATGCTAGAGAATCATTAAGAGAAAAATTCAAAGAAATTAATATACTTACGGTTACCTGTCAATATATATACGAGAATATCATGCATGTAAGAAAAAACACAGCTTTATTTAAAATTGTAGGTGATAGCCATACAATTAACACTAGAAATAAAAATAGGTTAGCACTACCATTATTTAGACTAAGTAAAGTAGGCACATCATTCATGGGGCACTGTATTCGCTTCTACAATAAAATACCACAGGAATCATTGATCCTTCCTGAAAAGAGGTTCAAAAACTATGTTAAAAATGAGCTGATAAGAAAGTCCTATTATAGTATTAAGGAATACTTAGATGACAAAACTGCATGGTCCATACCATCTCAGCGCACAGAAATTCGACGAGGGGCGATGGATCAAGTCTATCACTCGCCGGCGAATTTCCTTAGACCGAAACCAGTACCTGTTGTAAAGTCACTTTTTAAAAAAAAAGGTATTGGGGAGTTTCTTGCCGTTTCTTCTTAACCCCGAGGCCCACCTTCCGAAACGGTGTAGTCTTTTTTTTAAATAAAAAAAAAATTGACTTGTAGTTATAAGTAAGTATAATTTTGACTTTGAATAAGATAATTTATTTATTTATATTCAATAAAAAAAATGACTCTGACTCTTGACTCTGTAATAGTGCATTATTTCGCCTACTTGCAATAAATGATTTGAGTTTTGAGGGTGGGAGAGAGAGCTCTATGGCCTCACTCTCGCTTCTCACGCAGGAGATGCGGTTCGAATCTGGTGCTGAGTTACATACCCAATACGACAAGTCATATATCTAACCTAGGTGCATTATATGGACGTTCTAACGGTGATGGCGAACATGATCATCATCATCATCATCATCAGCCCGCCAGGGATCCCACTGCTGAGTATAGGCCTCCTCATATACACGCCACTCGACCCGGTCCCGTGCAACCCGGGTCCACTGCTTTCCTGCTATCCTCACTGTTATCGCACCATCTGGCAGGTGGTCTCCCGACTGATCTTTGGCCTCCTCTTGGCCACCACTCGGTTACCGATCTGGTCCATCTGCCGTCTTCTCGCCTTGCCAAGCGACCTGCCGAGTTCCACCTGGGCCATGTTATCCGTTTACCGACGTCAGCCACCTTGGTTCGGCGTTCGACAGCCTAATGTCTAACCTGGCACGCTCCATGGCTCTCTGTGCTGATGAAACTTTTGCATAGTCTCCTTTGTGAGCGTGCATGCTTCAGAACCATAAACATCGTCAGGTAACCACCTTCAATCTCCATAGATGCGGCCGATATTCCAATCTTAAATAACTAAACTCTATACAGAAACAAAATTATTAAATATATCACAAACTAACAAATATAACACATGCATACTTATACGAAAAATCCTTACTAAAGACATTCATACCCAAATTACTTTCAAAAAAATATAGATCTACGAAGTCGCTTGACTAGACGAGCAAATAACATTGTTATTCTACACCACATGATAAACTACGGTAAAAACAGCAAAGTAGCAGAGGGGGCGCGACTGTACAACAAACTCCCGATAGGTATAAAAGAGGCGAGATCACTACCAATTTAAAAAAAACTTAAAAACTTGCATCTCAAAGTCACCATTCATAATATAAATATTTACATTTTTCAAGGACTACCCCACTTTAATGTCTCGCTCGATGTATGAAATCTATGTAATTATTTATTTGTGATGTTTCTCAATTAAGTGAATATTGTATTCTTTTTGGGAAATAAATATCTTAAATCTTATCTTCAGATATCCTCGTTTATCTGAGGAATGTACCTGTGAAGTATCAAATAAAGCTAACTGTATGTTTGTTTTGAAGAAATCTCCTCACCATATCCGGATCGAACCAGTGCCCCGGGCCGTGGTACGGCGCCATCTTGCTATAGTTCTCCTCATAGTACTTGACGGTGTGGTATATGTTGCCCCAGACAGGAAATATGTCGTGGTAGTTCCTGTATAAGTTGCAATGCCGGGACACCATGCTATAGTCTGGCTGGAAGAGGTAAAATACTGTTATTTATATTTATCCAAAATTCATATCCCTAGATTAATTGTCGATTTAAATCTGCGTTTAGACGTATCGATTTCATCGATCGAACGCGAAAATAAGCGCGGAAAAAATATTAAAAGAAAAATAATTAAACTATAGCTGGCCAGTATATTGTAGAAAACTTTGATGCGAGTATGCCATCCGCCAAAAAGGCCAAATTACCAGGTGCGACCTTGAAGATGCCTAAGAATAAATTGTATTGAAGTGTTTTTTTTTTGCAACAAAAATCAAGTTGTTTTTGATAAATAAGTCTTGCTCTTTTACCGTGTTACTACAGAAATCATAAATCAATTGTCATCATTATGACGACGGTGACAAAAATATTAATCATAGTTTAACCTCAAAACAAAGGTCAAGTCACATACATTTTTACATAAGTGTTGAACACGAGTTTTTTTTGTTGTGGTAGAACTCTTAATATTAAAATTATTTTGCAAGCTTATTACACAATGCTGAATCAGGGCCCTAAATGAAGGTTGACCTTGGCGCCCAATATGGGATCTAACTATGTCTCTTATTATATACATTGCCTTATTTAGGGTCTCTTATGCCCTTACTAAGAGACGTGTAATGAGAGAAATGCAGTAAGGATTCCTAATTAGGGCGAAAAAGGGGACCCGGTCCGCCTACTATCTCCCGTAGTGCGCGTACCACCGAGCAATGTTATAATACTTATACAGGAACTATATAAGTATTATAACAGCGCTTGTCGCGCACTCACCATGGCTCACAGTTAACCATGGCTCACAGTTAACCATGGCTCACAGTTAACCATGGCTCACAGTGCCCCATGGCTCACAGTTAATTCTTAATAAGACAACTGTAAACACAAAGGGGTTGTTTTTAGTCCGTATACCACACGAGCTGATGCCCGCTCAATATGTGGGGACCCGGACATGGCAGGGAGGTCTGACTCCTGGGCATGGGTAATTCCATTTTTTTCCCCTCCAACAAAAAAAAAAAAAAAAAATGTCGCGCACTCATACGGTGCGCAACAAGCGCGGAGAGCGGTCATGTTTCGTGTTTGTTTAATGATTTTTCCTAAGTTTAAAATGTTCTTTCATCCCTATTTTTCCACTTCTCCTCTTTTCTTTTACATTAAATGTTGTCGCAAGGAGAGCCATGGCAATAGTGATCTTTTTATTTCTTTGAAGTAGCGTGGTGGAGTATGGTATAAGCTTGTGCCGCTCGGTGAAGAAATGGGCTATATTCATTATGTTCATTGGGTGGCATGACGTCCATCCGCTTCAAGGTTTGCTCTATGACTTAATAAGGACGCCTAGACCAGTGTAAAGTGCGTTTCAGCTTTAAGTTCCCTTCGCCATTTAGTAGGTAGTAATGAAACCAATGTTGCTAGCTTTTAAAAAATGTGTTACCCTAAACTTAGGGAGGATATATCATAATAACTAACCGATACGCGTAGGTATCATTGGTATCAATTTACGTATTTCGTGGTGTAACGAGATTGCAGGTAACATACATATGTACCTGCTACCCTTTTTATGAAAGTGGGAAAATGTACTGTGAATCTGGCAACCGGATATTGCATAAGCCATTTTTTCATGACAGTTGACAGTGCACTACAGCCAACTTAACGGAGGGCCTGGGGCATCCCTCCAATGAGGGCCCTGATTCAGGGCCCTATAAATACCTGTTTTAAAGGTTTTACGGACAGTCTGGTGTAGTAAGCCCTTAAGGTCAAATGAAAGAAGTCACTTACGATATCCTTCACAATGAACTCTATATAATACGGCCAGCTGCAAGAGTACACTATTGGCCTCCCAGTCCGGTTCAATTGTGTGCCGAGCTGCACGTACGCTGAAGCAAACCAATCAAAGTCAAAGTTCTTTATTACTGTAGATATTTACAAGTATTCTTAGCAGACGTCATTTTAGGGTTCCATACCCGGAGGGTGCCAAACGTGACCCTATTACTAAGCCTATTACTAACCAATTTTTAAAAGAGATCTAAAAATCAATCTGTGGGAGTTTCTACGCCTTTCTACTCCCACAGTGGTACAATGTAGAGAAGTGGCGAAAAATGACGTTTGCTAAGTATATGTAAACATCTACAGTTATAAAGAACTTTGACTGACTGACTGAAAAGAACTTCACGAAATATTATAAATTACCCAAAAAAGACTAGTTTGCCAATTATCAAGTCATCGTCATTCAAATAGATATAGTATATAAAAGGTGACATTTAATCAGCTAACCATATTTTAGGGAATGATAGACCTTCATTACGAACAACTTTCCCCGAGAATCAGGTAGCAAACCGAATATTTTTTTGGTCCCCCTTATGAACTGATGACGACCCGAATGGCCGAGTCGGCGTGACCCTGCCTACGAAGCCAAGCCAAGGGTCCCGGGTTCGAGTCCCGGTGGGTGCAAATATTTGTTTGATGAGAACGGATGTTTGTACCCTAGATATGGTTGTTTATCTATCTAAGTATAATATTTATCTATATAAGTATGTGTATCGTTGTCTAGTACCCAAGATACAGGGAATCCTAGTTTGGGGCTAGTTCAATGTGTTTAAATAGTGTCCAAGGTATTATTATTATTATTATATTTATTAACTTGTAATCAGGGCAATGTACTGAGGAACCATTTTTTTCCCATTTACGACCTTGTCTTTCTCGGGTAAAGTTGTTCATAATGAAGGGACTAATTACATGTAATCTTGTATAATCGATAATTTCGCGCCATCTATTAATCGTTTCGGTGGCGCAATGGGTTTGAAGTCGGATCCGCCGTCTGTAGAGAAGGGTAGGGTAGCTGCAACTCGGTGCTAGGTTCGAAACCTAGCTCGGACGCAACTTGTTTTGTTTTTGTTTTATTTAGTTTTTGTCATTAAGTTTTCTTGTACGATGGTACGTAACCCTTCGTGTGCGATTCCAACCCGCACGGTCATGTGTTTTTATCTCTTCTCTACGTTTGACTGTGGGAGAAGGAGGGCTAAACAACTCCCGCAGAAAGATTTTCTAAATTTAGGGTAATGCTTTTATCCCTACCCTATCCTATCCCTTTCCGGATGGCAGAGGAACAGTTGAGCCCATAAATTCAATAGGTACTCCACTTTGCGTGACAGGGGGCTAACCCATCTCCGAAACTAGTTATCTCCTCTTATCACCTAGGGGATAAGAAGATTTCCTAACGATGTTTTGAAGGTTTCCTTTTACGATGTTTCCCGTCATGTACGCTGAAATGGTAACACTATTTACAAAAGCCTAACTTTTTAAATCTAAGCCCACACAATATCAGGGTACGTCGAAAGTATGACTGAGAAAAAGGGACCGATTTATAGGCGTGTATGACTCTGTCTCTTTTTCGCAACCCGCAACTTTGACAAAGCAGGACATATTATTATGGCACAGCGAGTGGGATCTTCCTTTATAGGCCCCTCCAGGTTCCATGGCATTTGAGCTAGCTGCCACCCCTCTCTCACCCATGTATGTATGTACCCTCTCCAGGCGGCATTCAGGGGCCAAGTAACCTTGCGCGGGCTTTACCAGTGTTCAGCACATCCTCGCCAACAAAGCAGCCGTCCACCTTCAAATAGTCTATCTTCCATTTAGCGAAGGTCTGAGCATCAAGATCCAGGTGGAATAGTGAACCAGGGTAGCCTTTGCAGGTGATCTTCGCTACGTTGGTGTACATGCCGAATTTGAGCCCCCTCTGGTGGATCTGGGAAATGTATTACTGGTTGATACATATAGAGAAACAAAAATTAACTATAAATAAATAAAATATTGCAGTGGTAGGGCAGCTGCGTTAGTCACCCCCTTAGGGTGGTCAGATAACTTCTTAGAGTCGAGTTGGCCACTAGCCTAACACCCCTGCGTCATCTCGCACTTAGCCAGCGTGGGAGTATGGCTTAATCTTACTCATATGCAATGGGGACATTAATAGGCTACATTTATTTATTATTTATTAAATAAAAAAAAAAAACGTCCTCCCACCCACACAATAAATGAAATCTTAAGTCTAAAAGTTGGCTGCCATATTTACTTGTTAAGCTGATAACTTTCGATCCATTAAACCGATTTGAATAAAACATAGATAAAAACCATCACAAGGAGGTCTACTACCAATCACAGATAACCATACCAAAATCCGTTAAACCGCTGGCACAGCGACAGACAGACACCCCAAACTTTTAACAACCCTCTTTTTTTGGGGGTTAAAATATAGCATCAAATCTTTCCTGTATGCGGTGGCAGAGTAGACAGAGGCACAGATGCACCATGTTTAGTCAGAGATACGATCACAGATAATGTTATTATTTCCTAGGCAATGTTTATCATAACACCCACCCTTAAGAATATCCATACAATGTCTTTAAGATTATATTACAATTGAAATTAAACTAATCCATACATTGTTAGTAAAAGATACTGCAGTAATGCCAGTCAGAAACAAACTAAAGACTTTATTAATCAAACCTACCCACATATTCATTAGTATTTGATACAACCAAAACTACACTGGTCGTTTTTAGAATGTGATTATGACATTTCCTTAATGCGTACATAATTAGCAATATTTTTCATTGCAATTGTCAAAAAATTATGGGTTTTGAGCTGTCAGAATCACATTCTTTCAGCGGCCAGACTTTAGTTGTTATTTCAGTACATAATATACCTTTCGCTCATTTTACACAGGTAACAAATAAGAGTCCTTATTTCTGTACAAATTAGTAAGCACTGAAATTCAAACCATATTTCGTGTACTCACGAGACTACAAATGTTAGGGCATCTTTAGAAAAACTCACATAGTCAGCCAGGAACCTCATGCCCCGAGGAAACCGTTTCTTATCCGGCACCAGTAACCCTTCCTTGCTCCGACGCATCTCAGACCAGCAGTCATCGATGACTATGTATTCGTAGCCAGCCTCCAAGAAACCATCTTCAAACATGTGGTCTGCCACTGACATTATTAACGTTTCGCTGGAACAGGAACATTTTTGAATAAACATTAGACTCAGACAGCAGCTGCCTTGCCAAATAAATCTAAATGCATAAAAAAGTGCTGTTGAAATATCATTCCCAATCAATTCCCAAAGGACAGATTGATAAACATGACTTTGAGTTTAACATTCGTCAATCTTTAAATTGGGTTGTAAAGCAGCCGACAGGTTTGGGAAGAGAACAGCAAATGTATGTAAAGAGAACATGCCACGCAAAGTTTCGATCAGTGTCCGGCCTTATTATTTATTCATTTATTTAAAGCAAAATAAATAAATAAATAAAAATATCCAAGTCTTTTTTCCCTTAGCGCCCCCTTATCTACACTCCAACTCAATGTGGTTTGAGCGAGGTGTGACCTCTCTTTCTCACATCATAGAGTAAGGTGGGATGAGAGAGAGAGCTACAGATTGCTGAGAGCCAAATAAACTTCGCGCGAACTGTAAGTGAGATATTCAACTTACTTCAGGCATTTATCTGGGTCTTGTACGCAGTTTACGCCGCACTGGTAATAGCCCCAAGACATCCATCCCATAGGCGGTTTCCGAGCCAATCCATTATCCAAAAGATCTACTTCTGAGATAAGAAAAGTTATGAAAAATGCGTGTTTCAACCCCAATTTCATTATTTAAGTACCTATTTTAGCAAATGTCGTTGCTGCTGTGATAGTTTTGCACACGGTTGGATAGTAAAAACGTTGTCTACACAGCGCACTGCAAGGAAAACGAATAAATTTATGCGTAAACAAACGAATTTAGCCAAAGCTGTATTTTGTTTGTAAACAAATACCAAGAATAGCAAAATGAAGTGTACGAAACGAATGATTTGATCACCGCCGTCACAGACATATAATAAGATATACGCTACGCTAATAATGTACTCTGTGATACTACGTATACCGCAGCGCTGTGGTGTGGGTGGTTGGTGGTTGGCTGGTTGGTTTGGTTTCAGTGTTGCCAGATGAATGACTCACGTTTCCCCCATATCACATAGGTGGAATGTAATAAATTAATAATCCCGCAAAATTCAGGGTTACAAGAAAATAACACCATAAAAGCAAAATATTTATTTATTACAAATTCTGAAAAGCTTCCATTATTGAATCAGCATTTCCACACGCTTCGCCTGCAGTTCCATATATTTTTCGCAGCTAAATCTATTAAAGATCTTTAGACTTTCTTGGTTTAAAAAGGGTTCTAACTTTTTTGTATGGTGACTGGCAAACCTTTTTTTTATCTTGATATCTGCGGCTGGAGATGAAACCGATGTCCATCGATAGAGTAATATTTTGAATCACTTAGGTGTAATAATGAAATTATAAAACGATATCCTTTGCGACAAATTTGAGTCAAAATGCAAAAGAAAAAAATGTTTTTGTTGGTTGTATGTGCGGTTTAAATAGCCAATCTATTTTTACCTACGAAGGAACGGAGATGGTATATACGGTGACAGACAACTCACCAGGGGGCGCTGCAGTAGACATTTATTTGTGCAAAATAACAACTACGAGTCCGATTTTGATGCCGTTTTTCAGTGATGAGTACGGGTTTGATTGGTGCATGTTCTTAGATAGGTGTAACGATGACAACTCACCAGGGTGTGTATAGTTTTATGATGTTTTTCTCTGACTAATAGTTAACGTTCTTTATATCGTCTTTATTATTACGGATTTGTTAAAAAGCGTATTGGAAATCAAAGCGATTTTAAAAAGCGTTTAACTGTTCATCCCTATGATTGCCCCTCGTCTGTAGGAACGGCGGAATCGGCCAATAACAACTGAAAAACAAACACCCACTGATGAGACGTTAAATATATTTTAGCCTTCATCACAAATTCACAATGTTCCAAGAAGTACAATACAATAATACACTAACAATGAATGCGTCGATACCCCAGGGAAGTGTGTTGGGTTGTTTACTCTTCTTAATTTATATCAATGACTTGTCAAAAACTATGGATAAGCCATGTGTACTATTTGCAGATGACGTTTCCCTGCTCGATGTGAGCAGGGATATAAGCAGGGTGCTATAAAAATGAAAATATCTATAAATCCGTAGCATGGTTAAAAGAACATAAGAACTCATCAAAAGACCTCATTAGAAATAAACTATACATTCAATGATACAAAAATACAAACGACCAACACATTTACACTCCTGGGTATTGACATAGATAATCAGTTAAAATGGAAGGACCATGTTAACAAAATTAGATTAAAACTTTCCAAATTTATATACGCACTCCGTAAAAGACCAAACATTCATTAATAAGCTAAAACAACTACTACAAGAAAAATGCTATCACGCAATAAATTAATACATAAACTTTGAGTAATAATGTATTTATACATTATTACTCAAAGTACATAAACGATAAATTTACATAAGATTTATAAATAGGCATAGGTGACTAATGTTACATTTTAAATTATTATTATAGATACTACCAAAACTGTTACATAATATAGAAAATGACATTAATATAAATAGATAATAAGAAAATATGTTAATGAACACTCATATTGTAGTGCCCCCACGGGGTATCATTGGTAATGATATGCAAGTGACTACTGCGCACTCAAGGCCACCGCTCATAACGTGTGGCGCGACTTATACAGAGCTTTTGCCGTCTATTGAATGATGACTATGACAGTAATACAATGACGCGACGGTTGGTGACGGTCAACTTTATCCATTATTTGGCGTTTCTAGATATTTTTTTTGGTTAATTAAGTGAAGTGTAGAAATTGAGGTTATTGCTAATCATATAAATGAAGATCTTGATAGAATTTCTCAGTGGTCAACTCGTAATGCGCTACTACTCAATCCAAGCAAATCGCATTTCATGATTCTAGGTTCAAAAAAACAGATACTTCAGACTGCTTTGCAAAATCCTAAAGTTGAAATTCTTGGCGGGAATGTGGAGTATGTCACTAAGGCGAGAAATTTGGGCTTACTCATGGATAATAAGCTTAGGTTCGAAGACCATGTTCTGAGCATTGTGAAAAGTTGCATGTTCCGGTTGAAATTACTTTATAAAATTCGTTCTTTCCTAAGCGAAGAACTACGCTTGACACTATGTGAATCGCTTATTTTATCTAAATTAAACTACTGTGATGTTGTTATAGGTCCACGTTTATTATTCACGTCAAAACGTGCCTTACAACGAGTGCAGAACGCTTGTATCAGGTTTTGCTATAAAGTTCCACCACGTAGTCATGTAACGCCTATGCTAAAAAATAAAGGTCTACTTAATATGGAATCCCGTAGAAACCTTCATCTTGCCACCTTAATTTTATCACTACTTAAAAATAAAAAAACCCTCATACCTCCATGAAAAACTATCATGGAAAACGTATGGTTTTAATTCAAGGAATATTAATGGTTTTATACTCTTAACAACTTATCACAAAACTAGAGCATTTGAGGGAAGTTTTCGTTATCAGGCTACTAAATGCTGGAACAATCGCCCTCCACCACTATGTATTCCTACTATTGACTCTGTACATTTTAAGAAAAAGTACAAAATCATTCTACTAGATAAGCAAATGTTGATCTGATGGTGAAGGCTTCCAGCGGTAGTACTTAGGTATATATTATATTATATTATTTATCATTTTATTATTGTACCTACATCATTTATAATTATGTAGAAATTATATATAGCATTTTTATTTACATACTAATATACATATCTACTTTATTGTAACGCAATCCATTATGTATATGTATTGTTATTATTCTAAATATTTATTAAAATCGTTATAATTATATTTAATGTGTGTGGTCAAGTGTTGAATGAAGTATTTTGAAATGCGATCGATATGTATGATTTATGCTGTCCATTTTTGAGCTGTTTGTGTTTTATGTAAATTTTAAATTTAGTTTAATTTTAAATGGCAAAAGACATGATGTTTTTGGTGCTTTTGCATTCCAGGGATCTGTCGAGCAATAGGGTGCGACTGAAAATCAGCTTTTCCTTCCTTTGGAGTAAACTAATTGCTGAGTTCGTACCTTTTTCAAAGGGTTGTACACAATACACAATAACTTAGTCCTATTTTTTATTGCTAGCTTAGACGTATACTAGTTATAAGTGTAGTTTTATAAGCAATTGTTAAAATATTAAGGTATATTTTTCTAACTTTTATTTGCAGTACAGTTTTTTTGTTGTAATGTCATGTTCCATGTACTGTGTACAAAATTATGAAATTAATGTTTTTCTCTCTCTCTCTCTCTCTCTCATATAAATTAGTTGAAAAAACTAAAGAACAAAATCGTCAGATAAAAGATAACTAAAGATGACTGTCGTCATCGTGTCATTATCACTGAGAGGTCATTGACTACAGGAATTGGACCCTTGAACCCTATAACAAAATGGACGTTTCACACATTCGGGACAAAATGCGCTATCAAACACAAACAGTCACGTAGGGGCAAGCAGGTAATAAAAAAAATCCAGACGGTTAAGCGAAGGACCGAGAGGTCTTTGTCTGCATTTTATAGCCTCCAATGTCATTGTAACATCGCAGAAAGTAAAAAGGTTATATCTGGACGACAGAATTTTCTAGGAAGTTATTTATTTACTTCGATTGAGTTGGGTACCTACTCGTATGTACTATCGAACCATCTGAATCATGACCCACCATAAGCTTATTTTGCTAAACCCCTTTAATGCAAGTAGGTCGAAATTCGCTTGAAGGTTTATTTCCTTGGTAACGAACTTGTTATCATTTGATTAGACACTGACATTTTGATAGATCTTACAAGTTTGAAAGTTTCAAATGATTCAGTTGGTTCGATTGTACATACTGAGAGACCGATAATTGAAATGAAGAGACTTCGTCGAAATAAAGTACTTTAAGAATAATAAGAAACTTTTGAACGATAACAGCTGAAATCACCAATGTTAAGCCTTAGACCACAAAATAATCGCTTGGAATCGAGTTTTTATCAAAATTATATTCAGTCGACTGAGGATGCAATAATAAAAAATCCTAAGCATTTCTGGTGTTTCGTAAAAAATAGATCTCAATCTCTATCTATCCCAAGCTCGATGACATATATATATAATAATAATACTTCATCTACTTTTTCTAGTGGGGAGACAATTTGTAATACATTCTCCACATTTTTTCAGTCTACTTTCCTTAACCTTACGAAAGGTTTTAATTCATCTCCCTCACTTAATACTACTGCCATTGGTCATTCAACTCCTAATAATATAACCACTGATTTAAGCAATATTGAGGTTAACCCTATAGAAGTTAAGATTTTGCTGAATAAACTAGATACATCAAAAGCACCCGGTCCTGATAATATCTCGTCGAAATTCCTTCTAAAGAGTACTTCAACTATCGCCTATCCAATAGCTGCCTTATTTATAGTAAATCACTTTCATGTAATATTGTTCCTAGTCTATGGAAATCTGCTTTTATAACCCCAATCCATAAGGATTCTAAAACGGAAATAAGCAATATATATATAATAAATAGACCTATATCCAAACTATGCATTGTTGCCAAACTTATCGAAAGAATAGTTTATAACCAAGTGTAAGGTGTCTTAAAAAATACATTTAGCCCATTTCAACATGGATTCTTGAGAGGAAAATCCACATTGTCAAACCTCATACTCCTGAATGATTACATCACTGAAGCAATGGATAATGGTCAGCAAGTCGATGTTATATACAGATTATACTAAGGCGTTTGATAGAATAGATCATAATACATTAATAAACAAGCTTATTAGAACGGGAATACATGGTAATCTTCTGAGGTGGTTTTCATCTTATATCGATAATAGATCCCAGGCTGTCGTCCTCAACAATTACGTTTCTAGATGGGTCCCTGTTCCAAGCGGAGTCCCTCAGGGATCCCTGCTTGGTCCTTTATTGTATCATTTATGTGGGAGATATCGAATCGTGTTTTAATTCATCAAATCTATTGAGTTTCGCAGATGATATGAAAATTTATTCTATAATATCATCTCATGTTGATGTGATTGCCCTTCAGGCAGATCTCACTCGCTTAAAAGATTATTGCCTGTACGGACGAGACTGTTGTTCTCTGCCCGTACATGTCTTGTTGTTACTGTTGATGTTGTTGGTTGAGTAGCCAGAAGATAAACCGGTGGATAATATTTAACAGCAAATAAACAATTTGATTGATTTTTTGATTGATTGATTGAATAGAACATATTTAGTGTCCTACTTCTCAAATTACATTTCACTTATTGTTAGCATTTATTTTATTACATTAACTTAGAGCTAAATATCAAACTTAGTATTACGTTTGAACGATATCTTCCTGGGTAGAGCATATAGGGGTTGCTGTTGACTGTTAACGGTTCTGGTTCTGGATGTTGATGCCATCTCGATTGCTGGTTCAGGTTTCTGAACCGTCAAATCTTGTTGTTGCTTGCTACGGAGGGTATTGCTTCTTTGTACGACCAGGATGTTGTGTCGGCGGCGCCAGTGCAAGTACTTGCACCCTGCCACGAACAGTATAACCACCACTATCGCCAATGTTGTATATGATATTGCATACTGGTGTACGTCGTGTGTTGAGACAGTATCTGGTAGAATGCTTTGTTTTTGTAGCGTCTCAATTTTGTTCTGGAGTTCGTCTAGGTTTCCAGTGATAAAGTCTGTGGTTATTTGTTTTTTGGGTGGTGATATGGCCCGACTGATAGCGATGCTGTTCAAATCTCCCAAATCTTTGTATGAAACTGGAATTTGCTGATTTATGTTTATGTTATTCTGAAAATATCGCTGTGTGTAAATTGTCGCTTCTCCATGCTTGATAATACATCCTTGTTTTATGTCTATTATTCCCGCCATGCGTAACGATCTTGTAGTCATGTGTTCATCACATATGATGCGAGTTAGACATTCGTTGCAACAAAAATACATCCATGCGTTAGGTTTCTGTAATGGGACCCATTTGTCGGCGCACGGTTCCTCCTCATAGATACAGTTCTGCGTACTCGTGTTTGTTATAATAATGCTGACTTCGCAAGGTGACCCGCTGTTCCTCATATTGTAAGTAGGTTTATTTATAGTGCATATCAAGTTGTTGTAGGTATCAATTTTATTGCAGGCAGAGATATCGTTGTTATTTAGTGGCATGTAAATATCTTTTCTGAGATTTACAGCTATGTATTCGGACTGCATTTTCAGCTTGAATGTGCTGTCCTTGTCTTTCATTGGTACCGGTATAGTTCTGTATAAATTAAACTTGATGTCACTTGTTAAGGGCAAGCTCATTTCTATTATAAAATATTTTTCTGTTACTCGCGCCTTAGCTGTCAGCAGTTTATATATGTTGTTCAATTGATCGTGCGTGTTATCGAGTGGCAGGTACAGGTGGGCAGGTAATTGTCCGGAGATTAGATTGAGCTCTTCTCTGAGTTGTTCTTGACTGAAAAGTCGGGTATCCACCTGTCCGTGATGTATGTTTGTTATTGTTCCAAGGAGTATATGCTGTATGTTCTGCAGTTTATTTATTATCATATTTGCGGCCAAGGTCATCAAATTAAAGTAGATTTGATTATCTTCCTCCGATATTCTGTTGTTTGTGTCTTGTAAGAACTGTTCAGTTTTGTTTAAATGATCCTGCATCAGTTGAAACTGTGCCTTCATGGCCCTTTCGTTTCTCTTCAAAATGTTGTTGTGGGCCTCTACTATCTTTGAAGTTTGATTTTTTATGAGACTCAAAAGATGTTTTTCGTTGTTATTCACTGCCTCTATGTCGGAGCTGTACTTCTGTGCGAAGCTGTCATCGAGTATCCCGAATAAACTGTTTGCTAAATATCCGACTCCGTTGATTAGTCCTCTTGTAACACGTCGCGGTTTCATACCGTGTCCGGTTTTCAATAATCCGTTGTTATGTTCCAGATTTTCAATTTCTTGTTTCAGGTGTGACGTAATACTATCACACATAATTCTGTAGACAAAATGTTTACATCTGTTATCGACGTGAGTCGTTAAGCCTTGGGCACTCTCGTATCCATCCCAATAGGTCGTCATGTTATAGTATGTCACTATTTTCCAAGTGTCGTAAATAGTTTGCATTTTTCCCATGTTGTCAAAATAGACGAGTTTATTTTCCTGGAATGCAGTAATGTTGATGAGGTCCTCAGTTTGTGTGGTTGGATGGAAGATGGTCAGCAGCACTCCAAGTATGGCCAATAAGGTCGATCGCCCTGTTCTCCCGCTGCGCTTTTTTGTAGGTATATTAATTGTTTGACTCGTGTTACTAGAATTGGGTGCAGTCGGTCCGGTGTACTCGTCGATGTTTGTTACTGGGAGTAATACGAGCTTTGTTATCGGTCTTTTGTATACGCTGTTTTGCGTTTTTACGGTAACCGCTCGAACAAAATGGTCCTTGCCAGGATGTATATCGAGTACCCTTCCAAGGGCCCATTTCATCGGCGGCAGGTTATCCTCCTTGACTAATACGATATCCCCCTGCTTGATGTCCCGTGTTTTGGTGTTCCATTTTCCTCGTTGTTGCAATAAGTGTAGGTATTCTAGAGACCACTGTTTCCAGAAACCTTGAAACAATTTTTCTGTAAGTTGCCATCTTTGGCGTGTGTTTATGTTGTTGTCATGTTTTTCTTGCGGGACTGATATTATTGGGCGCCCGATTAGGAAATGCCCGGGTGTTAGACAGCTTCCTGCGTCGTCAGCGTCCTCTGTTAAGGGGCAGAGAGGCCTCGAATTCATGCAGGCTTCTATTTGTGTTAATAATGTTTGAAACTCTTCATAAGTTAGTTTCTGTACGCCCAAAACTCGCTTGAGATGATATTTCATAGATTTTACCGCAGCCTCCCAAATACCTCCTGCCGACGGCCAGCTCGGGGCGTTGAAATGCCATTGGATGTGTTGCTCTGCGAGTGTTTGTGAGATCAATTCGTTGTTGAATGTTGTTGTTTGTAATTGTCTCTGCAGTTCTCGATCGGCCCCCAAAAAGTTGGTGGCGTTATCACTGACAGATGCGCTGGGCAGCCTCTTCTTGCTGCCATCCGCTTCAGAGCTAGTATAAAAGTTTGAGTTGTTAGGTCTGTTACTAGCTCTAAGTGGACGGCCTTTGTTGCCATGCAGATAAACACGGCGACGTAACCCTTAGATGTTCGTAGTGATCCGTGAAATCCACTCCTGTGTGATAAAACGGTGGTGATGGCGCGACTCTCGGCTGCGGTAGTTCTCCCATAAGTTGTTGTTGTTTGGTGGTAGTATAGCGAGTGCAGGTTACGCATTTTCTAAGCGACTTTTTCACAGTCGTTGTTCCACCAATGACCCAGTATTGCTGACGCAGCGTTGCTAGAGTCAGTCTCGCTCCGCCGTGCAAGGTTGTTTTATGTGCTTCATCTATGACCAGTTCCGATAACCTCGAGTGTTGTGGTATGACGAACGGATGTTTGGCATTTTCTGCTAAGTTCGAGTGCTGTAATCTGCCGCCTATGCGTAGAAGGCCGGCTTCATCTAAAAACGGATTTAATTTCCAAATTTTGCTGTTTTTGTTCACCTCCTGGTTTGTCTTTAAAGCTCGTAACTCCTCATAAAAGTGATCACGCTTTACTTGTTGTATTATCTTGTTTCTCGCCGCTTTCATTTCATGCAATGTGATATGCTTAGAGCATGCGGCGCTTTGGGCACGCGCCTTAGCTATGAAACGCGATACCCAGCTGATAACGCGGACGGCCTTTGCAATAGAGTTGCAATTGTTTAATGTTTTTGTTATAACGTTAGGCTCTTTACGTTGTACCGCTGCGGTGAATACTTTCGTTTCTTCCTTTAATGTTTCCCTTGTTTGTCACTATTTTTTGGCACGTTGTTAGTTTTGAGCCATTCCGGCCCTTGCCACCACAGCGAGTGCGTACTTAGCTGAGTCGGCAGTAAACCTCGGGATGCACAGTCCGCTGGATTGTTTTTTGTGTTTATATAGTTCCAATTTTCAGCTGGAATTATTCGTTTTGTTGATTGCACTCTGTTCGCAACGTAGCTCTTCCAGCGTGTTTCTTCGCCCTTAAGCCATCCCAAGACCACCATGGAGTCTGTCCATGCTGTGACTTTTATCTCGGGATTGTTTATGCACTGTTTTATTTTATGCACGAGTTTTGCTAATAGCTGGGCGCCGCATAGCTCGAGCCGCGGTAGGGATTGTTTTTTGCGTATCGGAGCTAGCTTGGTTTTGGCTGCGACCATGTTAACCATGTATGTTCCATCAGGGTTTGGCACTGTACTGTACACGACGCAAGCTATTGCTTTTTCAGAAGCGTCACAGAACCCGAATAGTTGTGTTTTATGTGTTGTTTCTGGCGTAAATCCCAGCCAGCGTTTTATTTTAAACTGTTCCATTGTTATTAGCTCCGAACTTAGCGTTCTCCATTATTTTTGTATGTTTTCAGGCACAGCTTCGTCCCACCCTAGGCTAGTCTTCCACACCTGTTGAAACATGATTTTTGATTGTTATCGGTGCGAGCCAGCCAAGGGGATCGAATAACGATGACACATCGCTCAGTATTTGTCGTTTGGTGATTGTTCTTGTTTCTTTATGTTTTAGTACCGGTGAAAAAACGAAGTGGTCGTTTTTCGGATTCCACCCCAGTCCTAATGTTTTTGACGAATCTGTTTCAGTGAAGTTGAAATTGAGCGGGTTTCTCATCTACTTGGGTAGGTCTTCTACAAGTTGGGGTGCGTTACTCGCCCATTTCCGCAGATTAAATCCGCCATTACTTAATAGATGCATCAGTTGGTCTCGTATTTCCTTTGCCTCATCGATAGTGTTACTCCCAAACATGGCGTCGTCCATGAAAAAGTTGGTTTGTAGAATTGGCTTGGCTTTTGGGAAGTTTTCGCCTTCGTCCTCCGCCAGCTGTTTCAGTGTTCGGAGGGCCAAAAAAGGAGCGGCATTTGTGCCATAAGTTACCGTGCCCAACTGGTACTCTTCTAGGGGTTGTTGAGCATTCTCCCTCCATATGATTTTTTGGAGCGTTTGGTCATCTGGATGCACTGCTATGTATCGATACATCTTTTCGATGTCGGCTGTTAGCACGTATTGATGTTGCCGCCATTGTAATAGGATGCCTTGTAGATCTGCTTGCAGGTTTGGCCCACTCTCCATCAGGCTATTGAGACTGTACTTACTTATATACTGCAAAAGCGCCTTGTTCTTGGCTTCGGCCTTGATCATGTGGCCTAAATGTTTGTATTCGGACATGAACTCCTTGTATCTCTCAGAGTACATTTTATTGGTTTTCATCTTCCGTTCTAACTGTTTGAATTGAGCGACGGCCTGTGGCTTTGACGTGCCTAATTTTTCTTTGATATAGGGTGTCAACGGCAGACGGACTTGGTACCTTCCGTCAGCCAATCGCTCAGTAGTTTCTTTGTATAATGTTTCGCAATATACCTCCTCTTCGTTTTGTTCTAAATTTTTGCTCTTGTTCTCCTTTATCTCCTCTTGTTCCCAGAATTTTTCGATTTCTTCCAGGTTGTTTATTGTTACGTGACATTGCAATGTTTTATGTTTGCCACAAATGATCCACCCTAGATGTGTCTGTTGGGCTGTCATTGTTGAGTCGTTAATTTTGATGAGGCCTTCAAGCAATACCTCTGCGAAGATATCGGCTCCCAACAAAATATCGATGTTGCGTGAGATGTTGAATTGTGGATCAGCAAGTGGTATATGATCCAATGATGTTTTTATTGTTGTTATGTCAATGTCTTTGTTCGGTAGTTTGCTTGTTATCGCGTCCATTACCAACGCCCCGGTCGTAAATTCACCATTGGAGTTAGTTGCCTTGAGCGTCAGTTGGATAATTCCTTTACATCTGTTAGTGGGGATACGAACAGCCCCCAATCCGGTTACGACTGCATTTATTTTTCTGCGTTTCTGCTGTAGTCGTTGAGCAGCAGCTTCCGTAATCAAGGATACTTGGGAACCCTGATCTAGTAGTGCTCGCAATGTTATAAATTTTCCCGATGATGTTTCTACGTCAATCATCGCTGTTGCCAACAGTACTTCGGTGTCATTTTCATTCCATAAATGGTTGCTCACGCGGTTATTTTTGATCCGTGGTTCATTTGACACCGCCTCGTGCAGCAATGTACTATGACTCTGGTTGCATTCTTTGCACTTTTGTGTGGAAGTGCACTGGTTGCCATGATGACTGAAAAGGCAGTTTTTGCACACACCAAGTTTGTTCGCAGTTGAAAGTCGATCGCATGACGTCATATCGAGGAATTCTTTACACTTGTAAAGTCCGTGTTGTTGATTACATTTGGGACACTTAATTTCTACCTTGTTGTAGAACGATTTCGGTAGAAATGGCTTGTTGATTCGTTCTTCCTGTTTGATCGAAATAGGTTGGAATCGTTTTTGGGGCATGTTTTTGTTGTTGTTGTTGTTGTTTTGGTGTTTATCATGTATGTTGCGCCCCGCCGATGCTGGTTTGGTATTTGTTGATTCCAAAGCCATAAACTTATTCTCCAAGAATGTTAAAAAATCTGCCAATTTGGGTATTTCTCGGGGACTTTCGAGAGATTCTATGTTTGCTTGTTTTGTATCCGAGTCGAGCTTTTGTATGAGTATATGCACGAGTAATGGATCCCAGTTTTTTGTTTCAATTTGCAGGTTTGTTATAGCGTTCAGATTTTCTAATATTGCGTCGTGCATTCGTTTTATCTGAAAGGCTGTGGCTTGTTGGATTATCGGCTGGTTTAATAGCTCATTTGCGTGGTAAGTAAAGAGCAGCCGAATGTTGTCATATCGCTGCTGCAGGATACTCCAACAGGTGTCATAATTGTCGGCGCTTATTGTGAGATGTTGCACTAAGCGCTCCGCCTCTCCTTTCAACTTTGCCTTTAAATGCTGCATTTTTTGCGCCTTTGAGATGAATGAATTGTTGTGCACTGTTTCTTTAAATAAGTCTTTGAATGTTGTCCTATGGGAGTAATTGCCATGAAATGTAGGTATTTCGATCTTGGGTGATTTTTCTTGGTGATTTCGGTCCCAAATTTTTTCGTTGATCAAAGTTTTCGCCGTCTCGTACATGTGTTCCAGCTTATCGTATTGTTCTTCACTTGACCTGTTATCCTTGATCATGTTATCTAATTTCCAATAAAGCTTATCATAGCTTTCCCAGCGCAAAGATATTGTTTTAAGTTTATCTTCGAATTGCCACTTTTCTTTTATGTTGTCGATGTTTAAGTTGCAAATCGCTCTTTCGAATGCTTTGACATGGGACTTCTGTTCGTTAAGTAGCTCTATGGTTTTTCCATCCAGTGAAGTTTCATGGAATTCGTCACCTGAGTCAGCGCCCGATGCCGTGGTAGATTGTTGATAGGATGTTGATGCTCCCGTCTCGAAAGTGACTCCCCTCGTGACTCCCTTCTTCTCCAACTCTGCTCTAAGCTTTGCTTCTTCCTTCTGTATGTTTTCTTCCAGCTGCATTTTCGACCGTTCGATCATATCTCGTATTTCTTTGTATGTAATTTCAAGTTTTTCTTTAACTCTTTTCTGATAGTATTCACCTGTACGTTCTACTGTTAATAGAGAAAGACGTTGGTTGTTCCAGTCAAACTTATTCCAGAAGTTGTCCAGTCGCTGTAGTCGCTCGTCGTGATAGCCCACATCCATTTTCCTGGAGGCTCCATCTTTTTTAAAGTTGGATCCGATGGATTTAATTGCCTCCAGCAGCTCCGATTGCTGTTGTAGCAAGTCTTCTGAAGATGTCATGTTGTTATTGTTTCACTGTTTTTAAAACTGTTTAGTCTGTAGCACAGATAGTTAAATGTTTGTTCACTTGTTACTTCGATGTTAGTGCCGTATTACCAATCACTGTTCTTGTTTCGAAGGACCAAAATGTACGGACGAGACTGTTGTTCTCTGCCCGTACATTGTTATTGTTGATGTTGTTGGTTGAGTAGCCAGAAGATAAACCGCAAATTTCACTTTAAACGATTTATTAATTCTCAATTTTATGTAAATGTATGACACAGCCCGTGGCTAATGGCTAACTGGCGACTGAAGCGCCGATATGCTTAAAATGCATTTTACTTGCGACTAGGTACTAATGTACGTAACCGTACATTGCCGTATTAATAAGTTAGGGCTGAATCCTTCTAAATGTTTCGTCTGTACTTTTACCCGTAAATTCAATGTTCTTCACACAAACTATACTTTACAAGGCCAGGATCTTTCTAGATGTAATAAAATGCGTGATCTCGGTGTACACCATGACTCAAGGTTGCTCTTTGATCGTCATGTTGATAAAATTGTCAATAAAGCTTCGAAATCTCTGGGTATTGTTATGCGAATATCTAAGAGTTTTACTAATATCAAAACTATAAAACTATTATATTGTACATTTGTAAGAACCTTAAGTATGCGTCCCAGATATGGAACCCGAACTATGCCACTTATATAGATCGTATTGAAAATATCTAAAAGCGGTTCCTGAGGTACCTATGTTTTAGAGTTAAAATTCCCTATAAATCCAACAACTATCTAAATCTCTGTAAACAATTTCACTTTTTACCTCTTCAAAATAGGCGCAATATTGCCGATTACCTATATATATTAAAAATAATTAATAATGACATCGATTGTCCGGTCCTCCTAAGCAAACTTAAATTTGATGTTCCACAGAGGACACTCAGATTCAACCCTCCATTAAATGTGCCTAGAGCCTCAACTAACTATAGACAAAATTCATTTATGATACAATTCAATTCAATTTCTTTATTTCAGACTTCAAGGTCCATAATAACAGCAGGTAAGTACATTAATATATCAAATCACAGCTAAAATTATATCAAAAAATTACATTATTACAATGTCAAGAAAATTAATAAAACTAAAATAAAATAAAATGTCAAATTATGAAATGTCAAAATAAATTCCAATTAGGTATCAATTAAAAATCAAATTAAAATTTTCATCCAGTGGAGGGTGAATGGGCTATCCCACTTCTCCGAGAGAGCATTTAGGATTTTGTTATTGCTGCCACGCATTCTACCTAGTAATGAAGCAGCCCTTTTCCGCATTATAGCGTGAAAACCGTCGGTGCGCGCTTCGACAAACATTGCCGATGCACTGCAGAAGCGCGGCAACCCCACCAACCTCCTAAAGCCGTTATTGTATTGGAAGCGCAGGGCGCTAAGAGCTTTCAGCGTATATCTGACCCACAGACCGCTGGTATAAAAAGATTGTCAGTAAGCTTTAAAAAGAGTTATCTTTACTTTTACTGAACACCGAGCAAATCTGCGAGCCAGCATATTACTTCTAACTGTCAACGCCCTACGCTCCCTTTCAGTATCACACTCATTTCTCAAACGTTCGTCCACTATGTGTCCCAGATATTTAAGTTCGGTTACTCGATTCAGACAGCAACCATTTAGACTCATCGACGGTACATTTTCAAGCGGCCTTGAGTCTGCCCTAAATATGAGATATTCGCTCTTTTTTACATTATAAATCAGACCATGACTGTGTGCGTATTTCTCACACACAGCCAACAGCTTTCTAAGTGCAACCACCGTGGGGCTCAGCAGCACCATATCGTCTGCGTAGCTGAGATTATTTAAACAAATGCCGTCAATATGGCAGCCGATATGTAAACGGCTGAGCTCCTCGATGAGGCAATTAATGTACAGGTTGAACAATATTGGGGAAGACAGTCCCCCTTGCCTCACCCCACATTCCAACCTATAGCAGTCCGAAACGTGGTCGGACCACTTCACATAATTTGTTTGATTGTTGTACCAATAGCGAAAAACAGAGATCAGCTCAGGTGGTAGTCCCGACTATTTGAGCTTGTTCCATAAGATATTGTATGAGACCATATCAAATGCCTTAGAAAGGTCGAGAAAGCACGCATATATAGGAGTACCTCTGTCCGTATAATACCTAACAGTACTCTTTAGGGCTAAAATGGCACTTTCGGTTGATAGTCCCTGACGAAAACCGAATTGTGCATCATGTATCTGAATTGTTTGGTTCAGACGCCTTTCCATTAAACAATCGAATACTTTCGCTATAACAGTGGCCAAGGATATGGGCCTATAATTTGCTTTAACCGATATATCGCCTGTTCGGTTTTTCACTATAGGTACAACAACCGTTTTCATCATGTCATCAGGCAGGTATGAATGAACAACACACATTGAGAAGAACAACGCTAACTCTTTTTTCTGGTAAAAAGAGTCCAGTTATCTTGCTGTTGATCATTCTTCGTTCCAGTCCTTACAATCTCAGCAAGGCTAGGGCGGCTTGTGTCCACCTCGAAGTCAGCTGACCGGCCGCTTGGCCGAGGCAGCGGCGGCGAAATAGTTTGCGCCTCTGTCTCGATTCGCTCATGGATATTACCGCTTGCTATCTCTTTCTCCGCGTGCAATAGAGTATTCGCCACCGACGCGCTGCCACTGTGTGCTTGCACCGCTCCCAGCGTCACGAGACAGCTCCCAGCTGTCTCGTGACGCGGTGGCGATGGCGATGATGACAATATCAGCGGCTCGTTGTTTATCGAGCAAGATGACGGTAGGAAGAATTCGGAATCTTTGTTGGCTGCCTTTGTTCTATCCAAGTTCTGCAAATATGACGAGGCAACGGTGTGCGAGATAGACCGCCAACCTGGCTGGGCAGCTCCACCTCCCTCCTCCGACAGAATTCACTGATGCGATAACAAACCCATTGGGCTGCTATCCATATACGCACCACCACGGCTGCGACAGTTCACAAAATCAGTATTGACTAATGAGTCTGTATTAGGATTTTGCCGTTCTTCTCGCAATTTGTCAACCTGTGCCTTCGTGGCGTAGTTCTCCTTAACAAACTGCATTTGCTCCTTCAGTTTAAGCAAGTCCTTCAATAGATGAGTCACGTCCACATGATCAAAGGTCACGGGCGGTAGTTTTTGTAGGTCGTGGGCTACAAACAGTGGCATGGCATCTGGCTGCATGCCTTTAAATAGTGAGATCATGTCCTGAAGGTCACGGTATTGTTTATTACCTCCCTTACGATAAATCCTCTTTTTGCCAGTTGGTAAGGATTCAAACATCAACGACATCGACGACACAATCTCCTCCGCCGAGAACGATGTAGTGCAGATTTGGATGAGGCTGGCCTCATCCATGACGTCCAGCTTGTTCTGCATGAACGCTAGCAGCTCGTCGGTCACGAATTCACGATATTACAAATCGCGCATTTCACTTTATTTGACGGCGACATGATGCGCGATCGATCACACAACGCGAAGACGCCCGCACACCGTGAAGCGCGCGCGCAGTCTGATACGAGCAAGCAGGACTGTTAACTGTTTTAGCAAGTTGTTGGACATAGACATATTTCATACCAATATTGTCAAGGCAAGGCGGTGCCTAACCCTTAACTTTTTTAGTGCATAGTTTTTCTCTTTTTTAATATCGTTTTTGTGTCAATTGTGACAAATATGATGAGTGTTCCCATGTTTAATTTTTGCTCTATTTCTATATGTGAATACTTGTAATTGGCTTTCTATTATTATTATTTTTTTTTTTTATTCAGGTAACAAACAGTCACTTACTAAACATGGATTGATTGACTATTTACATAAAGACCTGGAGTACCATTAATTGGTTACAATTTATAGCGTGTTGTGAAAATATTCGAGAATATATAGTTAAGTTACCTACATAGAATTTCTTTTATTTGTCTTTTATAGCTAGGAAGTGAGTTTGCGAAGATATCTATATCTATCAGTCTTTTGTTATAAGTTTCGAAAGATCGTCGAAAGAATGTGTTTTTTGCATAGTTTGTGCTACATAGGGTAGAATAAAATGTTTTTTTTGAACGTGAGGAGATGCGGTTAACAAACAAGTTTACCTTCTCAAGTAAACATGCCGAATCTATATGGTCATTTAACAATTTATATAGGAATGAGGCATCCAAAAAAGTGCGTCTGCTTTCTAGGGAAGCAATATTGAACTTATCACACAGCCTCTTATTATCATTATAGTTAGTACCGGTCCTATAGTCTAATGATTTTAAAAATTTCTTCTCAAGACGAGCAACGTGTACCGCATAGTGGGGATTACACACTACACAACCAAATTCTAAAATACCACGTTTATATGCGTAGTATAGCGTTATGATGGTTTTTGGTCGCTTAAAGGGTTTTGATAGACGCAGAATCAAACCAAGCTTTTGGTAGGCTCGAGCGATGATATGGTCGATATGTATATTGAAATGAAGTTTAGAATCAAGCAGCACCCCCAGGTCCCTAATCTGCGTTACCCTTTTCACTTGAATACCATTTAGGTTGTAATCAGCTAATACTGGATTGAATTTCCGGGTAAATGTTATCGTATAACATTTATCTACATTAAGCAATAACTGATTACGGGCACAATAAGTTGTGAAAATGTTTAGATCAGATTGAAGTAAAGTGCAGTCTTCTGGGGTTGAGACTACTTTAAAAATCTTAGTATCGTCCGCGTATACCAAATGACATGAGTCTGAGAAAATATTCATGATATCATTAATGTATAGAGTAAACAAAAATGGGCCCAAATGTGAACCCTGGGGTACGCCAGAGCCAATGGAGAGAAAGTCAGATGTGTATCCTTTTAGTGAGACAGCTTGACTTCTGTTGCTAATGTAGGACTTCAACCATCTAAACAGATCGGCATGTATACCGATCTTCAGAAGTTTGGAAAGGAGTGTGTTATGATTAATTTTATCAAATGGTTTTGAAAAATCGGTATACACGGTATCAACCTGACATCCATCGTCCATAGCATTAATTGCGAAATCTGTAAAAGTGACTAAGTTTGTGTCGACACTACGACCCTTAAAAAAAACATGTTGGAATTGAGAGATGTGACGTGATAGTGTTTGAGACAGTTCTTGTGTTACAAGTTTTTCGAATATTTTACCAAATATACATAATTTTGATATAGGCCTGTACGGTTTTACGTCACACCTCTCACCTCCTTTATGTATTGGCGTTACTATTGCGGTTTTCCAAATATTTGGAAAACATCCCCCATTTAGTGACTTTTTAAAGATGATAGTAAGCGGTATGGAAAGTGAGGACGATCATTTCGAGATAAAAATGGGATGAATCCCATCGTGACCTGCTCCCTTATTAACATCTACTTTATCTAAATGTCTCAAGATTAGTTTACGGGTAATTCTTACTGAAGAAATATCTATCGGAGCATCGGATGAATTATAATCCAAACCAAAAATGGGATCCATTAAACTGCCATTAGTATCCTTTACAAAGACAGAATTAAAATATTCATTAAATAAATTACTGATTGAATGACAATCTGAAGAGGATTTACCATTATAAACCATACGCTCGGGTAAAGCATTTGAAGAAAATTTAGTTTTTATATAACTCCAAAAATATTTAGGGCAATGTTCAATTCGTTCTTCGGCTCTCTTCACAAACGATTCAAAACAAAGAGGTTCCAACTTCTTCTCCCTATGCCTGAGTAATCTAAAAGCATCATAATCTAGTGGATTACCATAGATTTTCCATTTCTTGTGATATTTGAGTTTTTCGCGAATTAATTAAATGAGGGAACTAGAGTACCATTGTGGGTATCCACTATTTGGGGTAGATGATACTGTTTGGGAACATGTTCATCAATAACACAATTTAGCTGACTATAAAAAAGATTGGTAACATCATCCGTATTCATATTATGTAGACAGTTCCAGTCATAGTCGGATAACCGCCTATTGATCGCCACGTAGTCAGCATTATGATACATGAGTTTCAAACGAGGCTTTTGCTTATGTAAGAACAGACCAGGAACACTAATATTGATCTCTAAAGATCTATGATGTGGGTCCTCAGGAACAAGGGGATGGGCGCACGGTACCACGGAACAAGCAGTGTTACTCAAAACCAAATCAAGGATATGTTGGTTAACGTTCGTACACCAGTTGTACTGTTTCAAATTAGTCAACATCATAAATTCCGAAAGTGAGGTTGCCACACTATTATTATTTGTATTAATATCAAGAAAGTTTGAATTATTAGTGTTGGCAATTTCCCACGATGCATAAGATACATTAAAGTCCCCAAGAAATAAGAACAAATCGTTTGTACTGTTTACAACACGGTCAGAAGAGAAATCGAAGAAATTTTGAAGTGATTCGTGGTGTTTGTTATTGTGAGGGTAGTAAGAAGCCACTAAGTGCAGTTTAGAAAAGGAATGATCACAGCTGACTCGAGAGTGCTTAGTGCCACCGCCGTCAAGGTCGATGGTAACCCATAGTTCCTCGGCAGTCGGTGTACTCCGTAGCTCGTCACGTCGCCGCGCCAAGATTCCTCGGCGCACGGCAATCAGCACCCCACCACCCACGGGGTCCTTCACCGGTCGGCGGCGGCGGTGACGGACGGACGGTCTATAGGTATTTGACTTAGGCGTCTCTAGATCAAGCCGAAACACTACGTAGTTGCTATAGAAATATTCCGCATCATTAAAGTTCAAAGATAACCATGTTTCGGTCAAACATATGATATCATAGCCACATTGAAGAGCATTGGGAAAGAAAGTATGTGATTTTGTGCGCAATCCCCTCACATTCTGATAATATATGCTAAGTTCATTTAAGGCTGGCATTTATTAAACATAAAGTATAAGTAAAAAGCGGTAAGCAGAGTAGTTCTGAATTTACTGCTCGCTTCACTAACGATGCGCATTGATAATGAAAGATAAGCGTGTATAGATTTATAAGCATTGTTAGATACTGGTAGCGGCAGATATGTTGCACAATTATAGCAGAAACACATTAATATTATATTAATTATTGCGGATTGATGATAGATATCTTCACATGGAAAATAGTAACTTGAATACAGCAAATGAAGCAATTTTTGTAGCAAACATGAGAACAGCAATGTGATGATAAATTTGACGTTGTTTAGTAACAGATGACTCACACAAAGTAAATTTTGAATGATGCAAAATTCAGTTGATTTAAGGTAAACACACAAGAAACACCAATACTTATCGCAAAAAAACAAGCACCGTCACTTAAATTTCTTGTGATCAGTGTCATTGCAGATTCGTACGGCTTTACTTGTGTCAGTTTTTCTCATAAAGATTTTGCAATCTCTGACCCAAAGATGTTTGATGTCACAAGCTTTCTTTATTTCGCGGGCACGTTTCAGCAGCAACTTGTTCGCCGGGGTTAGATGGTCATTGATGTAAACATCTGCCGATGGCCCGGGAAGTCCAAAGTCCGAGGTCTGGATGCCTCGGCGCACTCGAATCGCCGATAGTATTCCGTCTTTGCGTCGACGCTGAGTCATTTTGACGACTATAGCATGGGGCCTGGGTTTGCCCGTGTCATCATTTGGTTGATCAAATCGCCGAACCCGGTGAATGGTGTCAACATCCGAATCACGAAGCGTCACACCTAGCTTGGTACAAATATCGCCGAAGATGGAGTAAAGGTTTTCTCCCTTTCCTGGCTGAATACCTGATATTTCAATATTGTTCATTCTCTGATACTGGTCATTCTCTTCTATTGTTGCCTCAAGGGATGCGACTTTTAACTCCAGATGTTTGGTGCGGTCGTCAATTGATGGAATCAGTAAGCAGCTGGCTTTAATTTGACGTACTTCTTTAGTTAATCCTGCGACAGAATCGTCAATATGTTGCTTCAAGAGAAAAAGAAGCTCCGACAGATTGTTTACTTCGACCAGCGACTTTAGCGACTCCATCGCCGAGGTGGTTCCTAAGTTATCAGCATTCTCAGAGATATCTTCGTTAGGCTCCTGAGTAATCTCCGAGTCCTCAGTGGTTGTCCCATTAGTGACACATTGCCTACATTTCCACTTGCGTTTGGCGTCAGCTCGCATATTTCGAAACAAACCTTCGACCATCTTCTCACAGTAGAAATGGGTTGAAGATTTGCATTGGGAGCATAGAATACCATCTCCAGTATGAATAGTTTCACAACACACATGGCAATTAGCCGCTATAGCGAATTTAGGAGGCATTTTCGTAACCGACGTACACACGAATCAGTAATTGCGCAGTTATGTAACTACGTGTACCGAGCGCTCGCGTAGGAAGGAACGGATCCAATGACTACTCGCCGCGGCAGCTCGCTGCTGACTGAGTTTTTAAGGAAATTAGTTTTAAAGCTGTTGGTTTAACAAATTTTAAATAAATAGGTACAGAAGTCTACCACATGTATGTACTTCACTTTTCATAGCTATGCTCGGCGATAGCTCTAGGTTTGTCAACTACGGCTTATGCACGAAAAACTATCGTGGTACTGGCGCTCCTATCTAGTTGTATGATTTATTAGGAAGAATGAAATGACAAGAATGAAAACATTACACTACTATTACAATACAAAAGGTTTACAGATCAGAAAAATACCTACACAATTTTACGTTTGTCAATTTTCACTATAGAAAATCCCTGATAACTTCTAAACGGACTACCCGAGTTACAAAATTTCTGTTGCTCTGTCCGTTTTAGACCTACACCTGTCAAATAACATGAAAAACAACACAATATCTACACAAACAAAAAAACATGTATTCAACTTACATAAGTAAGGTGGCGTGAATTTACCCAAAAAAAAATTTGTTAATACTTATTTTATTATACTGATTGAAAAATAGGCAACTGTTATTTATTTCTTCTATAAATCTTAGATAAAACATTCGGAGACCTTTACTACCTACCTAACTGTTCTATACATATAACGTTAAAACGAACCAACGAAATACAGGCAGATAGCTACTTTCCGAAACCACTGGTAGCTTAAAAAACGCCAATTCATAGTTTAATGTTGAATTTAAACAACCGTCCACTGAACAGTTACAATTTTTTTTCCGTTGCTCCATTGTTGCATTATTTTCGATTAACAGACGCGCGTGTCAAGCGGATGGCACTCACGCTCGCACTGGTTTGAACTGCTCTGAGATATCGTGTCCGTGAGCAGTATCTATGTGTGCGTGCTCGAGCGCGCTTGTATGTACATTGATTTCTGTACCTATTTATTTTGTGCTAAGACTGGCTGATTATCATCACCAGAGGGAGACAGATAGCTAGTATAGTATACCTATTAAGTATCACATAAGTAGACAACTTGCCGGCTTTGTAAGGCAGAATGAGAAAAAAATGGTTGGATCATCATAATCCAACCATCATTCAGACAGACCCGATGAGTTATCAATCATTCATCTGGTTTAATTGATCATCATCAATCAGCTCAAATTCACCAGCTGATGAATAGCCAGTGATGAAACCATCTGTCCATCTCTTGGATGCTTACATGTTTGCGACATCGCTGTTTCTGGTTCGCACGACACAGGGTATCCTAGTGTGGGGCCAGAAGCAATGTATGAAATATGCTATGATATGTATGATATCTAGCCGGTGGCATGCTGACTAAAGGTCCTTACAATTACCTACCCTACAATTATTACTAATTTTATACATCAACAACAAGATCGTACAATTTCCCAGGCGGAGTTAGCCAGTTATTGAAATCCATTCAAAAAAGCATCGCGATTTGGATATGTCAGCGTAAGATAGTCAAAACTGTTAGTTGATAAACTATCGTTTTTTTTGTCGTTAGTTGATCAACTTTCGACAGATAGTAAACTTTAGCGTACCGCTTACTATATGATGCGTTAGTTGATAAACTAATGGTTAAAACCGTTCAATAGTAAACAGGTTTAAACTTGAATTTCAAACGAAATACCAGGGCAATCACTGCGGTAGCTTAGGTAGTCTTCGTGTTAGGTTGACATGAAAGAACAAAAGAATCGTAAATTCTAAACCACTGGTTTACAACCTGTCGATAGTTGATCATCTAACGCATTAGTTTATCAACTAACGTTTTTGACTATCTTAAGGTGACAGATATGTTTAGTTCATCCCTCTTCCAATAGATGGCGTTGGTACGGACTGCCCAGCGGCGGTCCAATCTTTTGACAGAACGACGTCTGTCGGGTTCGCAAGTTGTAATACCTATAGCCTGGCCTTCTTTCTTCCAGATTATGGTTCCCCGGTGGCCCCCGGCTCGCTAGCATGAGGCGCGTGGTGATGGCGCGCGCGGCGCTCACAGTGCTTGCACTGCTGGCGGCGGGGCAGGCTGCGCCTCCCACGTCGGAGCCGCAGGTCGAGGCCGCCTTCCAGGGTGAGTGATCGTTGGCTGCTGGCTGGCCGCTGGCACTAGGATTGTACTCATTGTCTTGAACATATTTTTTTTTGCTTCCGGAGAGGTTGGGAATAAAAATCGGGATCTCTCGTTTGTGAGGTAGAAGTAGAACCTGAATCACACGGAACGCTACAGAGGTCATCACAGAGTTTGGGCGTCACCAGGGTTTAAGGGGCTGAGCACCCCCACAGCAGATGTTAGAATTTTGATCTCCAACTTACTTTTAGGGGAACAGGTTTGGAATGTAAAAAAAAACACACGCCCGACTAGGGTTGCCATATTGTATGCCTATACAATTCTGACAAAAAGACTAGTTTTTAATAAAAAGTACTGACATTCTGCTAAAGCGCCCGGTCACCACGGTGCTGGTGTGACAAAAATAAGTAGGTGTACTTATTTTTAGTTCGTGTGTCTCGCCATGCTGCCGGCCGGTCCGTGAAATGAGCGAAGAAGTGAAGGGGAGGGGGAGGGGACACCCCGCGCACCGCTCGCGGCTCGTCTCTCAACGAACGAGTTAGTTAGCTTATTATTTACTGCCAATGTACCTAGTTGTTTGTTTTCAAAAAAAAAAAAACTAAATTTCTATGATTTGTCTTTTTACTCTAAAATCCAAAAATCCTGACATTTTCCAACTCCTGCCGGAATCCTGACAGGGACCAAAAAATCCTGACATGTCAGTATAAATCCTGACGTATGGCAACCCTACGCCCGAATCCAATAATGAAACCTTAGATCAAAAATTTGGCTGGCTTGTTCCTAGTTTAGCGATAACTTTTGACATTGGTAATAAATAACCATCGCAGGGAAGTCTGCTACTATTTACAAAAACTGCGTTAAAATCTGTTCACTCGTTTGGGCGCTAGTGCCATAGACAGACAGTCTGTCAGACGCTTTAAATTTATAACAGCCCTCCTTTTTCGTCGGGGGTTAAAAAAACTGTTCATCGGTCGATAGAGGACTAACTTAACTTAATATTTTAATGGTGTGATGTCGTTTAACAGAAGAAAATGCAATTTTAGTGCAGACGAAATGGCCCGTGCTATGGCGGAACCCTCTCTGTGTTCCACAGCATACGCATTTCCGCGATGTACTATCAGTAGCAGAAGTGGAAGCCCACTAATAATGTTTATGTTGTTTCCCCACAATAAAATCTTCGGTACTCTAGGTCATAAAAGTCCCGTTTTAGGGTTTACCCAAGTTTACAGATTAAATATATTTTTTCGTATCACCTTAAAAGTCAAAGGAGGTTCATTGACCTTGTCGGTGAGTAGCTTATTTGTTTTGGTGAATATTCTCTTACAATGTTTGCCGTAAAGTTCACCTTTAACTCAAAATTTCATCAGTGGGGTCACGACGTCACAATAATAATCCCTTGTACGCTATTTACACACATTGATCTAGCCCAAACTAGGATTCCGTGTATCTTGAGTACTAAACAACGAAACACGTACTTATATAGATAAATATTATGCTTAAGATAGATAAACAACCATGACTAGGGTACAAACATGCGTTCTCATCAGACAAATATTTGCCCCCACCGGGACTCGAACCCGGGACCCTTGGCTTCGTAGGCAGGGTCACTGCCGACTCGGCCATTCGGGTCGTCTCTTAATAATCAATTTTTGATTACTGAGGCCCTCACTATGCCTGTGCTAGTGCTTGGTGATGCAAGAGCCTCCGGTGGCTCTATAGAGTTCATCATCGACGTCACCACATCACTAACACTATATCCCGAATCGGGATCGGGACGCTCAATCGTAATGAGCAAGTTAATAGTATACAAGATATAAGACACAGAATACTTAATAGTACACAAGACTAAGTATCGATGAACCAGTTTGCATAAATCGCGACATTTAACAAAAACTTGTTACAACTTGATGGCCTTTGGGCTATCCTACAAAAGCTTAGTTATTTTTAGTTTTTACACAATCATATCAGCAAGAAATATAAACTAAATAATCAACATTGTGTAGTTAGTAGTACGTAGGTTTTTATGTTAATGATTTTTAAAATATAAAGTATTTAAATGAAATTATTTTTATGTTTATTTTTATTTTTATGTATTTTTGTTAGATCTTGTTTATAACAATAACAAATAGAAGGTTATTACTTGTTATTGTAATAAACATAACTAAAAAATACTATATTTTATTGAAAATTCTAAAACTCCTGAAATTTCCTAAATTAGGCCGGAATCGTGAGATTAACCTCATAAGCCTGAGATCTCAGTCCAAAGCCTGAGGGCCTGAGATGAGCCTGAAAAGCCTGAGATCTCGATCCAAAGCCTGAGAGACTGAGATGAGCCTGAAAAGCCTGAGATATGGTAACCCTAGTCCCTAGTCCTAGAAGGACCGGCCATTTCGAAGAGTCCAACACCGGCATCACTTTATCGTACACAACACTATATAACGAAGGAACCGACCGCTCCAAAGAGTACAGGACCGGCATCTCTTCGTCGGACGAATTCCTATTGTTGTTGTTATCGAACATCATAATAACGTAAACGGGATGAAAAGTTTAACTACAAAACTGGCCTGCAAAACAAAGTACTACACTTTTTTTTTCTTAACTATGGAGTTAGAGATTTAAAATAAAAATCGTAAAATAGAAAATTTTGACAACATTCCTTGCAACGATAGTACAAAATTAAACTTTGTCGAGTCCTTTTCAATTTGAAATTATATCTCGTGTACTTAAAAAAGTTATTGCAATTTTAAAAGTGTGATACTTAATTTTGCAGGCTAGTGTAGTTAGAGCAGATAGATACCTCTAACTTTCAAACTTTTTGAGAAAAAAAATTGTTTTGGCAGATGATTTTCAAAAATTTTACAAAAAAACAGTAATCCAAACATTAAAACACACTTCTAGCATAGCAGGAACTAAACGCAACATCAATAAATCAGGTGCGTTCACAAACTTACCGCCGAAAACAAAACAAAATATATCGTCAGGCCGGTTCGTAAATTTAGACTTCGCTCCACTACTCATGTGCTGCAACGGCAACTAAACCCGCTAATCTCTCAGAGTGCACTTACCACCGAAATGCAAGTATTTGCGTTTCATTACTACAAATAAACGAACCATTTCAGATTTAATAAAAAAACGGAAAGTTATTGGTAGTCCTACACATGAACCTTTAGGATCGTGTTGAGAATGACCCTGGGCTTTAAAAAATAAACTACTTACTGTACCCACCAAACAGCGCTGTTCAGCAAAAACGTTTTCGGTATGACATCTAAAATATTCATATAATAGGATACCGGTACCTATTTTGAATATAGATAATACGAACTTATTTAAATGAAAACTGAAGGAATATCTAGCTGCTGAGGCATATTACTCCATAAATGAATATTTGTTATGATAATGCGCAATGTATGCTAATGTGTTGACATCTTAATTTATTTTATTTTTTTTCTGACATTTTAATTCGTGACAATAATCTAATCTAATTCAATTCTCATTTAATTTCATTTTATCTTTTTGTATACCTGAATGTTGTATTGTATTGACAAGCTATCAATTTCTTGTTTTGACATGTTTAATTATTCTAGCTACTTGCGTTACTTTAATTGATGTATCACCTGTTGATTTATTTATTTGTATGCCTAATGGCAGGACGTTGGAACATTGTGAAATGTAACATCTTATTTATAACTACGATCCACAATAAAAAATTCTGATTCTGATTCTGTTCAATACTTATATAAAAACAAAAACGTATGGGATTTGACGTTTGTTTTGTCGTTAAACGGTGTACTTAATATTTTTTGTGGTAACACGATAACTATCCAACAAAAATCGCGAAAGCCCTAGTCAACGTCCAAAGTCTAGCCGATTTTAAACACAGATGGAAAGAAAAGGGATGTCTTCATAACTTTTTTTTTGGAATTTGGGAAGTGTCTCCTTCAGGCGGAATAGCGCTTCGAAGATGGATATTTCACCGAATTAGGCTTTACCCAGCATCATAATGCTCCTATTTTGCGTAACTTGAGATTAACAAAAGGCAAACGATACCAAAAATAGTGAAACCGGTCAAAAATGGCAGTTCGAGGCCGCCTTTCAGGGTGAGCTCAAGAAGTCAGAGCAAAAACGAAGTCTCATCCACAACAACCACAGAATGTGCCTTTCCCAAAACGCTTGCGAAGAGGCGTGACTTTATGGTGTTGCTATTGTTGCGTTTTTATTCGAATGCTCTCTCCAAATGGCATTTACTTGAACACTGTAAGTTACGGCACCTTCACCAATGAGTCCGTATATTATTTTCACGCGCTATTACTCATTTCGAATTATGAATGTACTCTTTTGTTTTTTCACGACGCGCACCTTTTTTCGAGGCATTCTGGAATATTCCGGATACTGAGGACATGCTGAAACTTGCTTTGCTTATTTTATTTCTTTGATAATTGAGTACTACTTAAATATGATACTTAAATCGCAAGGTTAAATGGATATCGTAACACTGTTGGACATACACATAGTGCCAACTTATCCTATGCCAATTTAATCCAGGTTTTTCCTCGATATTAGTAATACAGTCATCTGGCCGCTGGTCGATCGTATACTTTTACGAACAAACAATGAATTTGTTTATGTCATAGGTCCTGCTTATCTCAAGTTGCCTTCAGATTATGATATATAGATACATATGTATATGCCAATATACATTGTATCTATATATCATCTCAAGATGTAATTTTTTATCGCGTTCGTTCGCCATACTTTGCCTTTGCATAGGTATATTGGGATTCGGGATGTAATATATGTATAAGTGATTATATCCTATAGATTGAAGACGGCTCCAAAATGTAGTGGGTTACCTAGAACTACAATACCTTTTATCTTTTTAAAACTCCATTCCTTACTCCTATAGCATTGCCGCAAACACATACATGCATCTTATAGTAGTTTATGTGGTACTGACTTTCAAATTTCGAACGCCGACGCCCGTCTGCGTGAAGTTGGTACTAAAGAACAAGCTAAACAATTGCAGAACCACAATGCCGGTCAAACATGCGGTTCCTGAACACATCAAAGAGAGCTTATGATATGTGTGTAGATAAACTAGTGTATGTAACTGTACATAATTAGGCATTAAAACTCGAGTGATATTATTATGAATCGAGTATTTATGCCCTCCATTATGTAGCAGTCACATAAACTACTATTGTTACTTAGTCATCCCATCTTTTGACCTTTTAAACCATCTTTGAACTACATTACTCTATCTATCATTGACCTGGCCTATCTATAGTCTATAAAACACGTAATGAGAGGCCATGCTACGCTTCCACCCTCCCGCCGCCGTCATCGTAAATCTTACGAGCAATGTGGAAAACTACTCTCGCCTCACGTGCCCATACATTCGGCTTAAGACGGCCTTAATCAGGGTTGCGCAATTTTCGAGAAAACCTTGTTAATTACATTTGATGACCTGTGAAGCGTAGTCGAGGTTCTGACGAGCGAGAGGGTTCGCCGCCCCCGGATGACGAGGAAGAAAAACGGTTATCCTTTTGAGGCTGAAAGCGCTTTCCAGCATTTTAGATATTCTTCTATCACAATTTACACCCTAAATAAAACCATTTTATTTCGCATAACCCTATACCCCCCTTTTTTATACACTTTTGTCTGACGCTTCAACTCAGCAATCCTAGGGTTATTGTTAAAATTCATTTGAATTACACCACTTTCAGAGGACAACATGTTTTGAACAAACCGCAGATTAACGAAACTCGTTGCTTTATAACTCCGTGGAGCAAACACTGAACATTTTTAATTAGCCTCGATGGTGGGGTCCGAAAGCTACGTTATACGACCACGATAACGACTGACGATTTCGGGACATAAAGGTCAGCAATTAGGGCTCAATACGGTATTTGACTGCTAGTCAAAATAAATACTTTTTAGGATCTGTTAAAACGGTATTTTTTTCACGAGTTTTATCTTGTGACGTCATAGTCAAATAATGTCTTTTTAATAAAACATTTTGAATTTATAAAATACAACTGCTGCAAATATACAATGCTGATATTGTAAAACGTTTATGTTGAAATAGGTTCAGCTTGAGACAAGTTTCTAGAATTATTGGACTATCTTGTCAAGGTGAGTGCAGCGTGTTTTGGTCTAGGACCGCTAACGATGCGAATAAAATATTTACACACATATCGAATATTTTGCAGTTCCGATAATATTAAGTACGCATAGAACAAAGTTTATTTTATTTGGTTAAAAAGTAATCACAACACCTAGAAATAACTCAACTGACGACCGAATGGCCGAGTTGGCAGTGATCCTGCCTACGAAGCCAAGGGTCCCGGGTTCGAGTCCCGGTGGGGGCAAATATTTGTTTGATGAGAACGGATGTTTGTACCCTAGTCTTGGTTGTTTATCTATTTAAGTATTATATTTATCTATATAAGTATGTGTATCGTTGTCTAGTACCCAAGATACAGGGAATCCTAGTTTGGGGCTAGATCAATGTGTGTAAATAGTGTCCAAGGTATTATAAAAAAAAAAAAAAACTGTAGATACAAACAATTCTCATCCGCAAATCTCAAAATTGCAAGACCGGGTAGCCTATTGTGAAAAGCACGCTGAGCCGCGTTCTGCCCCACGGGCTTTTCAGAATTTCGACCCGCTCGAGAATCCAGAGCGCTAAAGAGCGCGACGCTGCGTTGTACCAACCGGGGTTTTACAGCGCTCACATCGACAATGCACCGTCTGTATAGCTCGTGGGGTACAACGCCTACGGCGTTGTGTCCCTCTGGCTCTTTGTGAATTAGCTTCTAGTTGAAAAACTCGAGCGCTACAACGCTACAAAGAGGCCTATGTATTTCTTAATTTTAATTATCCAAAATTTATAGTTCTTATAGGAGATCAAGTTTGTTCAAATTACGGCTAAAAATACATGTCAGTTCTTGTTTTCGTGCCCCCTTCTTCACTGCGCCTAGTTTATACTAGAATTTATAGCCAAATTGGTTGCTATAGGTCACTTTCTGTCCAAATACGGTTAGGTTATGTTAGGTCATTACTTTATCTACTACCTGGAGCCGAGCGAAGTGGAGTGAGGCGACCCCATGTAGTTTCACAGAACCGCATTGCTTATTTGGCATTTATTTTCGACCAGCAGTTACACACAAACTTGGATTTTGTAATTTCACTAAACCAGTTTCTCACCAGCATCGCACTCAATCGCTGGTTGTACCATACTCCGTGCGGTACAACCAGCGTTGCGCTGTAGTGTTGTGGCTTTTCGAATATGAAATACCGTGGGGCACAACGCGGCCCAGCACTGTACCCCACGGGCTTTTCAAAAGATGCAACCATGTAGAAACAAGTTTACGCAAAAATATTTACATACATAAACATAAACATTTATATACAGCACATTCATTGCTTCCGACCCCACACTAGGATACCCTGTGTTGTGGTAACCAGAAACAGCGACATCACACACATATAAACTTACAAGAACTGTTTTCTTTTATCCGAAATCTAATACATTAACCGTGTTACCACCAAAAACATTAACACGTTGAACGCCGAGTCAAATTTGGTGGTTCTGCCGTTTGGGCCATGGGGCTCACCGGTGAGCGACAGCAACACTACCCATTCAGGCCATGGGGGTCACCGGTGACCGCGCGATAGGCTCGTGTTTGAACTCATTTTTTCCATGGGGGATACAGTTTCGGTACAAAACTATATTGAGCGTGCCCGGCGTGGCCCTGGAGAACAGTTTACACATACTAGCTCGTTTCGACACTAAATATAAAAAATACTTAGACGATTTTATGGCTAAGACTACAAGATGTGGTCATAAAATAAAAGAGTGTTTACAAAATATGTGTTTTATTGCAAAACGTTTTATTATACGTTAGGCAATCACACTAGGGTATCTCGAAATGGTGCGGAGGTGTTGCCGGCGCAGTGACCCGCGTGGCCTCACGGGGAGGAAATGCAAGTTTTCCATTGGCGTGCGCCATGGTGGCCACCAGTGAGCGACGGTAATTATATTGTTGATTCTCTTGATAGAGATAAATAATAATGATTGAGATAGGGGTTTTTGATTATTTTGAATTATATGAGCCAATAAAATTCAATGTGTAAAATTTGTCGAATATGCGATTCGGCGTCGGCCCACAGGGAAAATAAGGTGGAGGTCACCGGTGACCACCATGGCGTACAACGTGTTAAACATCGTTTAACCTCAAAACAAACATCAACTCCACATTTTAATTTTTAAACAAGTGTTGAATACTGCCTTATTTTTTGTGGTAAAGCCCACCATGTCCTCATATACACTTGCTTTGGCCTCTGCCAAATGGCGGATAGTTGGCGGCCCACCGGCCACTACGAAAATTGTTCTGAGGTCTCAGTCCATTTCACGTATATGGTCTCAATACAGACAGGGGAGTTTATCCCAAGGATTTGGTGTCATACAAACTTGTCGCAGCCGGCTCACGCAGATTTACTTCGTTTAGTATTCCAGAAGGTTCTGTTTTTCGGATGTTTTCTTTTGGTTTTGTCGTAGTTCAGAAGTGGATAAGAAACTGCGCTGTCTGTATTGAGCTAACAAAAACAAAGTTGTCTATTAGGCGAGAGAGTGAGAGAAACACTTGTGTTGCTATTGGTCAAAGCGATTTTGGCGCCATAATAGCTGCACCTATTCTAATTCAAAGGAGAGCTTACCTTCAGGAAGATATTTTTTTCAACAAACCTAGGCAGAACAATCGAGGCCTCCCAAGCAAGAGGTCCCGGAATCGAATACCGGCTGGGGGAAAGAAAAACATCCCAAGGTCTTAGATGTGTGTGACGTCGCTGTTTCTGGTTTGCACGTCCCAGGGTAACCTAGTGTGAGGCCAGCAGCAACTTATGTGCTTATATATAAATGTTTCTTTTCATTAATCCTTGCATTGCTTATATTATCCGTAAATGTGGACACATGTGCCTCTTCCACCCCGTATGGGAAGAGGCGTGGCGTTATTATGTTGTAATATCAACCACTAACCAAGCTTCTATCTAGGTCACACATTGCACCGCCGAAATTGAGATTAATTCAATTACGGGCGCGTCGTGGAAATTCGCAGTAAACTCTGCATTCTGTATTCCGGGCACTATCAGCTGTTCGCTGCAATTCCGGTGACTTAATTGAAAAAATTACATATTTTCTGGTTAGTTTTGTTACGGGTGTTACTCAGCCAAAAACACCATGAACGACAATATCTATAAAATTTACTCTTAATAGTACATTACTGCAGAGATAAGTAAAGTAAGCCTCCTGGACTGCACGAGTATGATTTAGCCGGCCGAGCTTTTCTCAAAAATAAAACCATTTATGTTTATTGTGAATATTTTATTTTCTTCTTCTTTTTCTTCTGATAGTATCGAATTCCTAATTTCTTATCAAAATACTAAAAAATACGTATTTGAACTGAGTTTTCCACCATTTTACATCGTGCAATATAAGTGCGATTCGGAAAGGCTTATGTTTAAACGATTACCAAAAACGCACCTATTTTACTACCAATAAATTCGAAATGACTGCCAGAATGGATAAATGTCCACCAAATTGTGTTTGGATAAATGATCACCAAACTAATTTTTATGTTTTGTGTACTTAAGTTTATGTTTTAAGTATTTTTTGTTGTTCTTACATGTTCAACCTAACACGAAGGATAAAGGGGGCTTCGCTTAGCTCACTCCCTTTACCCTTCACCTAAGCTACCGCAGTATTTTGCCCTGATATTTTTTGCAACTTTTGGTGTTCATTTTGCCATTCGAAAACGTCATCCTCTACGGTACCTCCTTTTTATTAAAGGCCCTTAACTGCCAATAACCTCCTTAGCTTATCTTTGGAAAAAAAATAGTTCTATATTTAAATATTATGATATGTAATGGGATTTCATACTTACTTACTGGACATTTTGCGTTTTCCTGGACACTTATAAAAATTGTCCAGGATGAGTCACTTTCGGATACTATCTTCACAGATGTTATGGGAACATTTCATACTATTTTTAAGAAAAGGTACATTGTCTTTGGAATGTAAAAGCTAACTAGAGATGAGTGCTAACTCTCTTCTCTAAATATACTCGTAGATATAGGGTACATTGTCTATGGAATGTTAAAGCTAACTACTACTAGTTTAATGCTCCATTCTATTACATATTTCCTTCAGCCCTTAAGGTGACATATCGGAAAAATCGATACTTTATGAAGTTATTTGTCCGCTGTTCAAAAGAAATCCCAAGTTAAACAAATTAGTTTAACAATTTTGGGACATTTTTCTACATTTTGTGTTAACAGAAACGCGATTGGAGGAATTTCGCTCGATAATTATTTAAATGAGTTCTAAATTTACACTTTATTTGATATCCTGACAAATTGGAATAGCACTTCAAAAATATTTATGTACATGAGTTTTGACAATACCTAAATTACCTGTTACGGAAATTTTCATAGCTTTAGTTAATTTGTATTAGTTTAAAACCGAATTTTTGACATTTTCCCCCGATCCCGTCCCTCTCACACTGCGGGTCATTCCGCCTGGAGTAACGGGGACCTTTGCACGGACGAGGTATTCCCGTAATAGTAGATAACGGTTACGGTACATACGTTATGTAATTAAGCCACTTCGACGACTCTCATATCCACTCAATATAAAAGCCATAATAACCGTTCCCCGCAAATTAAACCTCACATTTTCGAAATCGAGTGGAAGAGTTCTCAAGCTTGATTGCCAATAAAAGGGACATAGATGTGGCCGCTAAGGGCCCTTTCCATTTATGAGCAGAGAACGAAACGTTATCTTCTCGGCGATAAATTTTACACCTGCGAATAAGGTCCCGTGAAGATAAAGCCTTGGAAGGTTATATTTCTTTGTGAATTACTCGGATCCTATCACGCTGTAGTTACTTCAGATGAATGAAACGTTAACTGCTTGTGGCACGAAAGAGGTGCTGCATTGAAGTGCAGTACCAAAAAGTTTTTCGACAAAGGAGTTTAAATTTTTCTAAAGTTTATCAGTCTTACCTATAAAAAATTACTAATTTATCCTCTTCAAACCTTATTGAGCGTTTTATGTTTTTGTGATTTATGAAAGTACAGCGAGTCAGTTTTACACTGTTGTAAGTTCGTTCATTCTTTTAGGGTCTGTGGATGTCGGCTGAAGCACAGAATAATAACTGAAGGAAGAGAATCCAAAGCCGTTAACTTAATAATAAAAAAGGTCTGTGTATGTGTCAAAATTTACTATGCGTTCCAACAAACAAAAAAAAACAACTAACATAAATTCTCAGGTAAACGAAACTCTTTGCCTAAATTGTCTAAATTCATATATTGACAACTGACTGACATATGCTTTTGGCATTTGGTGTACACCAAATAGAATATAATGTGTGATAGATAATGCCTAAAATAGGCTTATCGGAGAGTTATAGAAGGATCTGAGCTACTTTAAGTTGTAGAAGGTAATAACGAAACTAAAACTAAAACTACAATGTTGTGAGAACGGGTTTTAGGCTGTTTTAAATCCATATTATGAGTGTTTTGAGTGATTAAATCTATATAAAATAACACGGTTTGTTTTTCACGTCTTTAATCGTGACTTTATAAAACTGTTATTTAATTGTAAACAATTTAACAAAAACAGACTTCAAAAAACAAAATTGACGTAGGTACATTAAAAATATCAAGCGTACATAAAATTAAGTTTGCTTTCTGTGTAATATTTATTAGTTAGCTGGCATTTCGACATTTGCAAACGGCCTACGGCTTATTACCTGTACAAATATAATCACTGTTGCTCGTATCCTGTTCGGCTAAGCATTACATTCGTGCATTACTTATTCATTTTAGGACTTTAGGGATGTAAATGAAAGTCGAAAATTTGAGACATGAATATTAAAAAAAAAAAACAGCCGTTCACGTAATGTAAGTTCATACAGGACCACACACATAAAAACCAAAGAAATAAATAAGAATGGGTCTTATGATCTGAAGAATTAGCCTGTTCAGAAAGCCCAAATAACATCATTTGCGAGTAGGACCGGAACATTAAGGGTTCCGTACCATGCAAGAAAACTAAAGGATATAAAATAATAAACCAAAAACTTCAACCCCAGTACCACCCCTACTCTATAGCGGATATGACGTCAAACCAATTGCGCTACTACCGCAACGATAATAGATGTCACTACAGTTTTCACAAAATAAAAGGCCCGGTGGCCCTAACTAACTAAATTCAACCTTATTACGTCAGTGACACGGACGCTGTCACCGGGCCTTTAATTTTGTGAAGTCTAAAGCGATGATATTTGAATGATGAATTAGTCTTTCGGTAATTCGGAGGGGCAGGTATTTTCAAATACGTCTCTTATTAATTAATTAAAGGGGGTCCTTTAATTAATAAATTATGTTAGGGCGGGAATCTCACGGGATTGATCTCAGAGTAAGTAAACAGAGGGAGGGCTATTTTCCATCAACAAAAGTTAATATACCGACAATCTTTTCTCATACGACCGTTTCACTTTGTATGACTGAAACCAATATAGTTTTAACAGGACATGTAGGATTCTTTACCCGTACAATTTTAGTGACAACCAGCGATGGGGTAAGTGTCGATATAAGTACGGCTATCGACAAAGATGATAGATAGTTCACCTACTTTGTTTATCGATATTTTAGAAGACTGTTATTTAACTATGAGCTAATGTTCAATGTTTAAATACTATCGATAATAAAGTCGAGGTGATAATTTACATACTAAGAAAGAAATAAACACAGTCTTTAAATGAAATTATATGGTAATACAATGAACAATTTCAAATACCTTGGTGATATAGTGACTGAGGACACGGGCAGCCTGTGGATCAACTATACCCAAAATACTCTTAACGCCCTGCTCGTACAGTATAAGAATGCTTTTAGAATGTTGCTGGGGCTGTCACGCTACTGTAGTGCATTGGGCATATTTGTTGAGGCACGTACTGATGAAATCCAAGCCATCATACGTAAGAGAACGGCCTTACTGAAGAGAACACGTGGCAGCACCAACAGCATCCTAGCGGTCATTGCAGGTCGGCTCGACGGCCAAAAATTCAAACACTTGGTGAAAGTTGGAACTGTTTGTGACAGGGCGTGGAAAACTGAGCCGTGGCACACAGGCAGGCCTATGTATATCAAATATATTGAATTAAGTGTGATATGAAGAAACAAACAAAGAATAAGTAGTTGGTCTATTACAGTTCAAATAATTGCAATTAAGCTATTATTTATTTCTTACTATACAATTTATCGATAATATTTTTTTCTTATCACTATCGATATTTCTGGGACAAATTAGTAAAAAGATAAAGGGACACTCACACACACACACACACACACACATTTTTCCACTTTGGAAGGATCTGCTCTTTAACGATTTACTTTGAGGAAAAATGGTTTCAGGAAACTCACGTCATTTTTAAAAACCTATCTAAATACACCCCACACATATAGGTTTGATGAAAAAAAGATTTTTTGGTTTCAGTTCCATGTATCGTAAAGCGGTCCACAGAATACATCTACATACTAAGTTTCAACTGTGTGGTCTTAATAGTTTCTGCAAAAAGTTGCTGCGACATACGGACGGAAAGACAGACTTGACTAAACTATAAGGGTTCCTTGTTTCTCTACGGGACCCTAAAAATTAAATGCATAGCCTAAATTATATGTACTTAGTATCTGTAACGGTGCAAGACTATAACGTAGTATTTGCGGTTAGTCATTTGTATCACTCAACAGCGCTTTAGCGTAAACCGCGCGGGCCCAGCGCTTTGGCACGTACGCCTCGGGTATCCATTGGCAGGTCCCTTACATAATTCATAATTTTTATTGCAAAGTCACCACATTTCACAAGGTGGTACAACAAAGGTAAGTTAGGTGCACTGTGACGCCCTGCTAGAGCACAGCATGAAGGATGCCAAACGGGACAGTAATACTAAGCCTCCGCTGTCAGTCCGTCCGACCGTCCGTCTGTCTCTCCGCCCGTCAGCAGGCTCTTCCTGAAGAATAGTAATAGGTAGAGAACTGAAATTTTCACAGAATGTGTACTTCCGTTGCCGCAGCAGCAACAAGTAATGGACTACACAAGATTTAATTAATTAAAGGGGGCCCCCTAAGAAGAGATTTGTTTCAATATTCCTGAACCTGAGAATTACCAAATCACCATGATTCAAATATTTCGCGGCACCCGTGATCCCCGTCGGCGCGGCGCAATTGCTTTGACGTCAGATACGTAATCTGTAGGGACTCTAGGGACGGTATCGAAACCAGTTTTATTATTATTTAGTACTTACTTTTTTTTGTACGGTGGTACGGAAACCCTCGTGAGCGAGTCCGAGCCTCACTTGACCGGTTTTTTACCCGACTACGTCAGAAGGTAATTTTTTTCGAGTGTATGTATGTATGTATGTAGATTTCTTTGGCACGCTCTGTAGCCTAAACGGTTTGATGGACTTTATAGCTTGAGAGGAGTATTTAGATCGTTCTCCACTGTGAGAGTGACACTGAGCTTATCAAAATAATAAAAAAATGGTATTTGCGATACATTGTATGTCATATTTTTTTAAACCCATCGGGTGAGGTATCAAAATTGTATATTTTAATACCCCACTCGAAAGGTTTAAAAAAAATACAACTTATAATGTGTCACAAAAAATCGGCCATATTTTTTTTTCAAAAATATGTAAATTTAAAAAGAAACGAAACATTAAAAATGCCGTCGGCTTATAAGTTTTATAATAATTTAATCATCTTTCATGAAACATTTACTTTTACCTAGAACCACAGGCGTGTCAACAACTTGAATTAGATGGCTTTGAAAGATAATAGATGCTCTAACGACTAAGCTACCCGCACGCGATATATGTACTAGGTATATAAATATAAAGGTGGGTATAGTCACCAATGTGACGGGGTAATTTTATACAGGCGAAGGTCAGACTTTGGGCTCGATTAGCATGATCTAACTAAAGCGTATACACTTTAAGACATACAAATAAGTGAAAAGATCTTCTCCTTCTAATACACTTTCCTGCTTGTAATACATTATTCCATAGTCGAATCTAAACCATGCATGTCTAGATCCAAGGTCTGACCCTTGCTTCTCGCCAGACTCAGGTAACCTCATCATGAGAGAAATAAATTAAGTCGTTGTTATAATATAGCCCACTAGGTTCTTTAAGGTGATACGAAAAAAATGTTTTTTTTTTCGAATCCATTTACTCCCCTGTAAAGTCACCTAAAGATCTGATTTTTTGGTTAACGTTTATTGAGTATTTGATTAAGATTGTCACTGAACTAAAACACGATTCGTAATTATATTCTTAATAGAATATAATTAAGAAAATACCTCTAAATTGTTTTATTTTTTCCTGTAATTCTGAAATCTTAACTAATTTCATTGCGGAGTTTCATTCAAAATATGGATATTACGCATTCGTAAACTCTCCTTGAAATTCTTTCTAACATAAAAACGTAGTTTATTTTTAAACAATTTTTATGTGTGCGCTACGTTGTTTTAGCGCATTGTATCCGCTCATATGTGGAAGTAATTAACGCTGACACTTTCGTTTACGTAAGTATTTCTTTTAAAGATATGTTTACGTATCACCTTAAGGCTAGTAAAAAAAACTCTCTGAATAACTAAGTCATGTGATTTCCTGCCACGCCATTTTCAATTTTGGTATTTTCATGATCAAATTGTACAAAATGGGTACTTTCTTAAGATAATGCACTTCATAAAATAACGAGTACTTCAAGATTGAATTTGGGGTTGCTTGAAAACATCTTCCCAGCAAGCCCCTGGTCCACTTTAGTACTTTTTATGGGTGAAATAGTCACAACAGAGGACCTCTGACCCGCCTGTTCTTCAGCATGAGTCCCACCTCAAAATCGATAAAATTGTCTACTTTGGTACTTTTAGCGCCGGTTTCTGAATTGAGAAATATACTAAGTTAATACTTAAGTATCGTTCTCTCCCGTTCTATTTTGTGACATTAGCAGAGACAGAAGGATACTTAAGTATTTGATTAGTGGAATTTTCAGTTCAGAAATCGGAGGTTAATGGCATATATGAATTGTATGGGCTTTGCACTTAATTAGTAAAGAGCAAAAACACCTACTTGAAAAACTAGGTCGCTCAATGAAGGGCGGGCGTCGCCCCCATTATGGGATAAGGGTCCCTTTCTCTTATTACACGTCTCTTCGTAGTCTTCTAGTTAAGGAGTACAATAAAAAAATATATGGAATTGCTGATAAGCATCTTCCCAGCAACACCATTTTCAATTTCGGTATTTTGAATACATGATTTAATTGTGCATAATGGGTACTTATATGCTATTGAATCGTGTATAAAAAAATACTGAAAATGAAAATGAGGTTGCTGGGAAGATGCTTTCCAGCAAAAAAAGAAACATTTAATTGTACTTCTTAGGTTTACAAAATATTTTTTTTCGTCAGTACTAATTAAATACTATGTACAATTCATACAGTATGCTTTTCAAAGTATCAAAGTAGACAATGGAGCTGCTGGAAAGATGCCAAACCCAAATTTTTATTTAACACGTTGAGCGCCAGTGTATCTTCAATGATACACCATAGGGTGCTTTCTCACAGGCCAGTGTATACCTATAATTTTGTAGTATTTTTTTTAAGAAAAACCCCATATTTTCTTTTTTTTTTTAAGATATTTACACCACAAAAACACAGGCACATTCTCCAGGGCCAACGATTTTGAATGCGCTACTAAAATGTATGAAACGGTGTATATTGTGGGATACACCGGCCTCCGAAGTCGGGCAGTGTGGTGTATCATTAAGGATACACTGGCTTATGACAAAGCACCCTATGGTGTATCATTAAAGATACACTGGCGCTCAACGTGTTAATTGTACTCTTTGGTTTTTGAAGTACGAGGCAATGGGGTTGCTGTGAAGATGCTATCCAACCTTAAATTCATTCTTAAAGCACTCGATATTTATTGAATTACATTATTTTTGTGGTAAGTACTATGTTATTAAGAACCCATTATGTACATTTTAATCACATAGTAAATATACAATAATTGTAAATGGGTATGCTAGGAAGCATGACGTGAACAACTTTAACAATATGGAGATGACAATGTAATTCAGAGAAGGCATGTCAAATCAAATCAAAATGTCATAGTACAGTTGGTAACCTGAAATACGGTCTCATCTTTTTTTTTATTCTTTTTTTTATTTATATCTGGTAGAGAGCATGAAACTTAGGTTGCAATATTGAAATCGTAACACTTTTAAGATCTTTTTTGGGGTTCCGTACCCGAAGGGTGCCAAACGGGACCTACTATACTATACTATTATTAAGCCTCCGCTGACCGTCCGTCCGTCTGTCTGACACCGGGCTCTACCGGATCAACCGAAATAGGTAGTGAGCTGAAATGTTCACATAGGGTGCATTTCTGTTGCCGCTATAACAACAAATAATAAAACATACCGGTTTTTAAGAATTAAAAGAAGTACCCATACAAGAAATTATTGGTATGGCCATTTTCTTAGTCATTTCGATGTACGCGAAACACGAAAAAAAATTGTTTTATGGATTGAACTATACCTATATATTCAGGTTAACAAAACTCTTTGCAATAACCGGAAGTGGATAAAAAATTGAGTAACTTATTTACAGAAATCAAATATGATAAAAAACTAATATTATTTATTATAATTCTAATGAGCAATTTTTTTTATATAGCCTGTTCTGTGTCCCACTGGTGGGCAAAGGCCTCCCTTGTTCGTACCCACAAATCCATATCGGCCGTCATGCCGACCCAATCTGACTGGAACCTATCCAGGTCGTTCTGCCATCTCCTTCTGGGCCTTCAATGAGCAATTCTTAACCGTATAATGACAAATAACTAAGCACAAAATTCAATACCGGCAACTTAAGATCTTTTCCGATAATATCGAGAGAGTCCAGTTTTCACCGATAAACACATAAAACAAAATGACTAAGAAAATGGCCATACCAATAATTTCTTGTATGGGTACTTCTTTTAATTCTTAAAAACCGGTATGTTTTATTATTTGTTATTATAGCGGCAACAGAAATGCACCCTCTGTGAAAATTTCAGCTCTCTGCCTATGTCGGTTGATCCTGCAGAGCCCGGTGACAGACGGACAGACGGACGGGCAGCGAAGGCTTAGTGATAGGGTCCCGTTTGGCACCCTTCGGGTACTGAACCCTAAAAAAGATCTTCAAGGTGTTCCTCTTTCAATATTGCAGCCTATGCTTCATGCTTTCTACCAGATGAGACCGAATTTCAGGTTACCAAACTGTACTATGACATTTTGATTTGTTTTGACATGCCTTCTCTGAATTACTTTGGCAACTCCATATTTTTAAAGTTATTCACGTCATGCTTCCTAGCATCCCCATTTTCAATTATTGTATATTTACTACACGATTAAAATAAAATGAAATGAATGAAATTGAATTCGCGAGTCTAAGCCGGGGCAACTAGTTTGTGATTATTTCTTAGGATAACATTACAGCTATCGCCAAATTTGGGAATTGTTGTAAGGTTCTAATACATTATATTTTCGAAAACAAATTGACTAGCTATAGTTAGTATGTCAATTTCTTTTCCCCCACAACTAGATACCATAGGACATGACACTATGAAAGTAACTAAAATATACTAGCCTAGCTGTAGCCAAAGCTGTGTTTTGTCTGCATAACGTTATAACCAAAAACGTCCTAATATCACGGAAGTAGGTCAGTAGAGGGTTATTGATAAATTATCACGTTTCCGGCGCAGACCGGAAGTACGTGCCATAAATCTCTGCCGTGGTGGAAGTAACCTGTTTATTTTTGTTTGCCATTTTGTTGCCACTGTTTCGGATAAAGAATTTATTTTATTCTGCTTTATTTTTATGTGTAAAATGGCATTATTTATTTGTTTTTCTTAGTTGAGTATTAAGCCCTGGGAGGATTGGTGTGCAAACATGACCTTTGGACAAAAGTATTTATTAACTTTGTATCTTCAAGGTCCAAGTTCTTCGGCAACTGCAGCTGCAGAAGAAGTGTTTGTGTTTGTTTGTGTATTATGTATCTGTCGCAGTTAGTTGGTTAATCAGACACTTAACTAACACCCTAGACCGTTAATGAAAGACCGATGTTTAACCAAGTCACTAAAATTCCGTCAGACAAGTGAGTGAACGAAACGTTTAACGAGTTGTCTAAACGTTCCTAGGGAACAAGACATATACCGTATTACTACAAAGAAAATAAACAGCGTTTGACCTCAAAACAAACGTCATATCCACTTTTGTTTTCAAACAAGTGTTGAACGGTAGTTTATTTTTCTGTGGTAAGGCCCATACAATATATATTTTATGTGTAGTTAAGTTTATGTTTTAAGTATTTTTTATTCTTACATCTTCAACCTAACACGAAGGATAAAGGGGGCTTCGCTTCGCTCACCCCCTTTACCCTTCACCTAAACAACCGCAATGTTTTGCCCTGATATAAGCTGTGCAAATCAGTACTGAAAAGATAGACTCTGAAAGTAATCAGCTGTTGTCGTCACGCCATCTTGTTTTACATTATTTAACCAACACGCCGACTTTCGGTAAGACAGATTGTTAAATGTTTTCGACGATGCTTTATTTGAATCAAAATTATAGTGACTTGGTTAAACGTCGGTCTTTAATTAACGGTCTAGGGTGTTAGTTAAGTGTCTGGTTTAATTAACCAACTGCGACTTATCTACCGCTATCTCGCTCACCGGCGTCGTAACTGCGCTCTTCTGCAGTTACGTAACTGCGCTCTTCTGCAGTTACGTAACTGCGCTCTTCTGCAGTTACGGTATGAAAAAGATAACATGGCGCTTGACGGGTGTCAGTCCGCCCGGTTTCTGAAAGGAAAATTAGGTGTGACAACTTGTTAAACGCATTTCAGCCAATCACATGCCGCCATTTTGAATTAAAGATCGATTAATCGCTTGTTACATTAGACAACTCTTTCGGAAACTGGGGGGCCTGTTAGTGAGGGGATATTGCTTAAAACATCGATTACTCAAATTAATTAATATGTCGCAACCATATCGTAGTATTGACCAACCATGAAATGGCCAACCATGGTTGAATTAGAACTTTCATTGAACTAATAAATCTTAGGGTAAAACTCTGCGGCAGCTCAGGTTAGTTCGACGTGTATATCGCAAAAACATTAGGTAGTACTGAATTAAAAGTTTTGCGTTACTGGTCACACAAAAGTATCGTAAAAGTGAAATTTAATTTAAGTTAAAATAGTTTCTGATGTAAAAAAATAAGCAGATTAACCTGGATAAATTTTCTTTTTCGGTTAAAATATACTTATGCGCACAAATTGGTAATAATTTAAACATAACAAATGTCTACTTACCTTGGAAAATCACTTAAAACCACTAAAAACACTTTTTTTTTTCATCTTGACTCTCTTCGAGTACGCAAGCCTAAAAACGATATACCTACTTACAAAGATGTTTATGTTACCGTAAGATTGTCAAAACCGTTAATTTATAATCTTACAAATTGTAAACCAGACCGACAGGGTTTAAAATTTACGTTTCTTTTGTTCTTACATGTCAACCTAACATGAAGACTAGAAGGGAGCTGGAGCTTCGCAGCTCTCGCCCCCTCTAGTCTTCACCTAAGCTACCGCAGAGTTTGCCCTGGTATTTCCTTTGCAATTCAAGTTTAAACCAGTTCACATTTCAACGGTTTTATTATAAACTATCGCGTCATATCGTAAGCAGTACGGTACAGCTAAAAATTTATTGATAGTTTGTAAACTAACGGTTTTGAAAATCTTACGGTGTCATTTACACTGTATAATCTATATACTGTATGCATATATATTATATTGTAATTTTAACCTAAAGTGACCTGCCAGCAAGTCCCTTTTGAAAGTCAAATAAAAGATGCCTTTAAAATATAGGTGCCTAAATAAAAAAGTAAATTATTAACTCCAACAAGTCAACACTGAAAAGGTTTCTCGCATTAAATCGTAATTGCAAAACTCGAATTACGCTCCTTCGTGTTATTTATAAGAAAAAAAAAAACAAGTTTTCAACTCAAGCCTCTCTGACTTGTGTTAGTGAAGGCAATTTCTTTTTATTAGACCAAGTTACCAATTAGCCCTGAAAAACGGGCTAAAGTTTGGGTGCTCAGCCTCCCATGACGCCCGGCGGCAGAGTCATTTTGAAAAGAGTTTAAGCCATTTCTGTTATATAATAGTAGTGTATGTGACTGCTACATAATGGAGGGCATTAATACTCGAGAGAGCCGATGGTGAGTTTCATAATAATAGCACTAAAGAGTTTTAATGCCTAATTATGTACAGTTACATACACTAGTTTATCTACATACATATCATAAGCTCTCTTTGATGTGTTCAGGAATCGCATGTACGACCGGCATTGTGGCATTGATCATTGCTCTGCAGTTGTAGCTTGTTCAGACTTAACTTCACAGACAAACTAGGGGCGGCATGCAGGCGGGCGTCGGCGTTCGAAATTTGAATGTCATAATTTGACAAATTTTCGTACATTATGGTCATAATGATCAATATTCAGATACGAAATGAGTTTTTACCAAGAAGTTTATCATTAAGCTGGTCGTAACGTGTGGTTTTTGGACGCAGTAAAGAGGGTTTATGATACGTGTCTAGGATAAAGTTACATATTTTGAACCCCTGATGCACAAGAGGGGTGTTATGGGTTTGAAGCGTCTGTCTGTCGGTTTGAGTGTCTGTCTGTCCGTAGCACTCTAACGCTTTTAAACGGGTGGGCGGATCTTAATGGGGTAGTAAACTTTACTGCGATGGTTCTCAGATGTACTTTTTTAAAATCGGTTCAGCGGTTTTGAAGTTATCGGCCTAAATAGGAAACAAGTGAACCAAATTTAAGTCGTTAGGTTCCTTTAATGCGTGGGGGTGCATTTGAGCGTTCCGTAGAGAAACAAGGAACCTTTATAGTTTCGTCAAGTCTGTCTGTCCGTCCGTCCGTCCGTATGTCACAGCAACTTTATGCAGAAACTATTATGACTACACAGTTTAAACTTGGATTATATGTATTTCTATGAACCGCTTTACGATTTTATACAAAAATTTAAAAATTTAAACTAAAGGGGGCACTGAACACACATGGAACTACATGAAACTGTTTTTTTTTTATCAAACCTATATGTGTGGGGTGTCTATAGAGAGGTCTTTAAAAATGACTTACAGATTCCTGAAACCATTTTCCCTCAAAGTGAATCGTTAAAGAGACAAACCCTTCCAAAGTGGAAAAATGTGTGACCCACCGTACTCTAACTTTTAAAGTAAGAGAGTGAAAAATCTACAAAAATATATGCTGTGTATCTCAATACACACTTTCAACGAAAATTAGTTTGAACAAAATAAAATGAGCTGTTTTTAAGATAAAAAACATTTATTAAAAACCAGAAAGATAACTTTGTCATTCATTCAAACACTATGCAAAACTAAGTTACAACACTAACATCTAGTCATATAATTACTTGCTGCAACGGAACTCTTCATGGGCGAGTCCGACTCGCACTTGGCCACTCTTTTATTAAGAGTATTTTTCAACTTACTTTTGCGCGAAGCCTAATAAAAATTTGAGAGATCTCATAAATAGATCTTATTCACAAGAAAGATAATAATTCAGAGTATTTGTGAAAACACACGTTTGCGTATTTATGACAACCTAAATAAATATTTACCTTGGCCTGATCGAGGGTGTACAGTCAGAAACGGTATTATAATAATAATAATAATAATAATACCTTGGACACCATTTACACACATTGATCTAGCCCCAAACTAGGATTCCCTGTATCTTGGGTACTAGACAACGATACACATACTTATATAGATAAATATTAATACTTAGATAGATAAACAACCATGACTAGGGTACAAACATCCGTTATCATCAAACAAATATTTGCCCCCACCGGGAGTCGAACCCGGGACCCTTGGTTTTGTAGGCAGCGTCACTGCCGACTCAGCCATTCGGGTCGTCGTATCAGCGGGAGCTCCATCCCTTCACGGGCTTCTGGCGCAGGGCACGGGAGCGGTTCCTGCTCGCCTGCATGCTGTCTCCCAGCTGGAGTCTGGCGCCTGGCTGCATGCGTTGCCAGCTCCGTAGTTAGGCACATTTTTGGACGACAACTCCTTACGTATGGCTGTCTCGATTGGGTTAGGTTGCGACATCTGCGAACCACACTGCTGTGATTGCAATGCGGCGGTTGACTCGCTGGGGCGCCATTTGCTGCACTGTGTTCGGAGTGGGCGGAGACTCTCACCATCACTCAATTAACGACATCGTCTGGAGGGCGCTGGTCTCTGCTAAAATTCCGACGGTTTTAGAACTCCTGGTTTGAGCTGCAGCGATGGGAGATGTCCGGACGCTCTTGCGTTAATGCCGTGGCAGAGAGATGCGAAGCTTTTTGTGAGACGCGAGTTGTGTATGCACGTCCGCAACACACCAGCTCAACTTTGGTAACCCCTGGTGATGCCTCTGAGTTAGCAGCGCGGCAGAAGTGCATTAAATACGCACAGCTAATGGAAATTTACCTGTTTGTTCCTTTGGCCGTCGAGACCACAGGGCTCGTAAGGTAGGGCCTTCATCAAGGTTACTGGGCGTTGTTTGAGGGACTGATGATTTGACCACCGCTCCGCGTCGTTCCTGTCACAGAGGATCTCGCTGGCTGTGCAGCGCGGTAATGCTGCCAGTGTAATGGGCACGTTTGGTGCGGGCGTTTCTTGGCGCGGTTTTTTTGACGTGATAACGTCTTTAAAATCGTTTTAGTCGGGTGACATGTTCAGAAACTTGTGTCACACCAAAACCTCACGAGCGCGATCGCAGGTATAACGAGAGAGAGACGGACCGATCTCCCGTCTCATCTCGAGCGCTGCCAGTCATTCCGTGAAACTTGTCACGCGGAATCCTCACGAGCGGAGGCTTATCACGTAAACATCTCGATCGTAAACCTACTTTACAAACAACCAATTTTTTTAATTGATGTTTGTTTTGTTTCTTTAGTTTCATTACGTATGACGAAGCGTTTGGCGAATTTGTATCATTGTATTTAATTTTATTGTATAATGTGTTATTTTAATTAAATTTTATATACTTTGTTGAAAAGTGTGTACAATTCTGAGTTTTATAATTTCAATCTCGCCAAAGTGACACTTCAGGTTAGCATATTACCAAACATTATTGATTGTTGTAATTTTAAATGTCTACTATACTAAGATTAGCCCAATGGTCTTTACCCTTTTTTACCATGCCCCCCCCCCCCCCCCCCGCGCTGCCCACCCCCTTGTAAGTAAAGTTAGAAACATGTTATTTGCTTGAAAAGAGTGTTTTACTTGCATCCAAATCAGAATCAGAACGTTTATTGCGGATCGTAGTTTAAAATTAGTTGTTACATTTACATAATGTCCTTACGTCCCGCCATTGGGCATACAAAATAAAAATAACAAACTAACAAACATACATTACCTAATTCAATTTAATTTATAAATCAAAGTAGAATTCAAACATGTCAAAGTCAAAGTATTATAATTATTATTAGGTAGCATGTCACCACAACATCATCCATCCTCAAGGCATTAAAAAAATAAACGAAACTCTGATATTACAAATGAAATTATTTAATAAAATATGAATAAAATGGGTTTAATGTTGGCAAACTATTAGATTATTATCATGTCAACACAGCATAATGTCAAATATTCCTTTAAACATAAACATAAACATTTACATACAGGCACACATATTGCTTCTGGCCCCACACTAGGATACCCTGTGTCGTGGGTACCAGAAACAGCGACGTCACACACATATAAACATCAAAGACCTGGGGTATTTTTTTTCCCCCAGCCGGGGTTCGAACCCGGGACCTCCCGCATGGTAGGCAGAGCCACTGCCGCTGCGCCACAGAGGTCGTATTTATTTAGCTGCTGAGGATTAATACGCCTCCGAAACTAGATTGTTGTTCAATTTATGTTTGAAAAGATTCAGGTTATCTATATTCATAAGGCAACAAATATAATGATCACCAAAATAATGTTTTCTTACCCAAAATGGGTAAATGATCACCAAAAGTTGCAGAAAATATCAGGGCAAAATACTGCGGTAGCTTAGGTGAAGGGTAAAGGGGGTGAGCGAAGCGAAGCCACTTTATCCTTCGTGTTAGGTTGAGCATGTAAAAACAATAAAAAGTACTTAAAACATAAAAAGAAGTTTGGTGATCATTTATCCAAACACAATTTGGTGATCATATACTAATTCTGGCAGTAATACAAGCCTATTCATAATACGAATCGGAAACTTATTAAATATTTTATCTATACACGTATCATACCTATTTACTGCGTCTAAAAACTGCAGGTTAACACCAGCATAATGTAAAACTTTTTGGTAAAAACTCATTTCTTATCTAAAAATTTGTACATTATGACCATAATGTACATAAAATTGACAAATTATGACATTCAAATTTCGAACGCCGACGCCCGCCTGCGTGCCGCCCCTAGTTTGTCTGTGAAGTTGCTACAGAACAAGATAAACAACTGCAGAGATATTATCAATGCCACAATGCCGGTCGAACATGCGGTTCCTGAAAACATCAAAGAGAGCTTATGATATGTGATAGTGAACATACACTGTACATAATTAGGAATTAAAACTCTCGAGTGTAGACACACTCTCGAGTATTAATGCCCTCCATTGTGTAGCAGTCACATACACTACTACACTGGACAGCAAATAAACCGAGCCACCCGCTACCTAGGCACTCTAATTCGATTTTCTCAAAAACTAAAAAACCTACAATTATCAAAGTTGTACCTACAGAAAGTGCGTTTCATGGTGATTAAAATGAAAGGAAACTCATTGGGTTTAATCAATATTTCAGTGTTTATTAAGGATTTTACAAAGAAGAGTCGTTTTCCAGTCGTGACAATCGTTAGTAATGATAAAGTGAAAAAAAAATTAAAGCCAAAAACTTATTGAAGTTTTTGATCAATATTCCGTATTCCCTCCCCTTGCTCGGATAACTGCCAGCATCCTTGTATTCATCGACCTTACGAGCCTGACGATAAAATCTTGAGGAATTGTATTCCACTCCTCTTCAATTGCGATTCGCAGCTCTGGAAGCCTTGTTGGAGCAGGTACCCGGGCTCGAACCCGACGTTTCAGCTCATCCCATAAGTGTTCTATCGGATTCAAGTCCGGGCTTCGAGCTGGCCAGTCCATCGTACGAATGCTGACGTCGCGTAGATACTGGGTCACCACATGAGCAACATGAGGCCGTGCATTATCATGCATCAATTGCATATCCTGTCCGATATATCCTGCGTAAGGTACCACATGGTCTGCGAGGATTTCAGTAATGTAGCGATGAGAAGTCAGTCCACGTGTACGGCCCGTCGGTTCGATGAAAACTAACGCCGTATGTGCTGTTAACGAGATGCCGCCCCAGACCATTACAGATCCTCCTCCATAAGCAACAGTTTCCTCGATGCAACACTGAGAATAACGTTCTCCAGGGCGACGATATACTCTCTGACGTCGACCACTTCCATGTAGACTCACCCTGGTCTCATCAGTGAAGAGTACATTACTCCACTGCTCTAATGTCCAATCCCTATGCTCTCGAGCAAATTCAAGTCGTGCTCGACGGTGTGCTACCGTTAATGCTGGGCCTGTTGCAGCTCTTTTTGGGGTCAGGTTCCGTTCAGCAAGTCTCCTTCTGACGGTATCTGAACTTATGACCACTTGGCGTTCGTCACGCAGACTTTGTTGGACTTGAATTGCGTTGAGGTGGCGATTTCGCAGAACAGTAAGGTGGATATAACGATCATCTGCTGCTGATGTAGCCCTAGGTCTGCCCGTACCTGGACGGCGATCGAATGCTCCAGTCTCTAGGTATCGTCTGTAAACTCGTTGCACCGAAGATCTGCTGATTCGAAGCCTTCGAGCGACTTCACGTTGCGCAATGCCTGCTTGAAGTAATGCTGCAGCTTGAGCTGCTTCCTGAGGTGTTGTATCCATTATTAATCGAAAAAAGTAGCAAAAACACACGCGTCTGAGCAAACGATGGGCAAAAACTAAAGAAATGATAAGAAATATCCGACTACCCTCATTGTAGAGAAAAAGAACGCTAATTTCAAACTCTGGTGAAAACAGAGCAAATCGTTAGCATTGTGTTTGTTGCTTGATTACAATGTGAGTTGACGGTACTTTCGAATTAATTTGTAGTCATTTTAATCACCATGAAACGCACTTTTTGTAGGTATAACTTTGATAGTTGTAAGTTTTATACTTTTTGAGAAAATCGAATCAGAGTTCCTAGGTAGCGGGTGGCTCGGTTTATTTGCTGACCAGTGTATTTGACGCCATACCGAAATTTGAATTTGAAACCATAATGTGATTGTTGAACGTTGCTGTTTGGTGGGTAGGAGCTCAAATTTTTTATTGTTGCGGTGGCTGTTTACCTGTGAAACAGTCGAGGATTCGTTTTGATAAACATTATTATTCTTAAATATATAATGATGGCAAAGTTAGGAGTTTATGGTGCTTGAAGAATGGTTTGCAGCTGTCTGTTCTTTTTAGTGAGAAAATAGCTATGATTTTTTTCTTGTGGGCTCTAAAAGTGCTGTCCTTGTTCACTCCGTTACACCAGAATATTATGCCATATCGGAGTCTAGATACTACAAATCCATGATACGCAGTCAATACTGAGGCAACATCCACAACTTTGCGCAGCATAAATAGTGCGTAAGATTATTATTTTTTTGCTGACTATTTGTTCTTTCCAATTAAATTTTTGTCTATTTGCAGTCCCAAGAAATTTGTGACCCGCATTTCGTCAATGAGGCCGTCGTCATGTTTGATATTCAATGGTGTCCATTTTTTTTCATTCATGAAATTCATTATGTATGTTTTTTTCTTTCTTTTTCTTTTTTCTTTAAATTATTATATTGCAGCCATTTTATTATGTTATTTAAATAATTATTTATTTCATTTTCAAATGTCAGATTGTCTCATTTAACATTTTGTTTATAAATTACGGTATCGGTATCATCAGCAAATAAGATCAGCGGATGTGATGTTATTTTAACAATGTCATTAACATTTGGCCTAGAACCCCAACTAGAATTATAGATTGAGAGACAGATGAGGAACTAGTCCACTTCCATGCCAGTTCCAGCCAGTTCGGAAAGTGCCAGTTTTTCGCACTAGGACTTTACTCGTCGGTTTTATTTAAATGTTTTACTCCGTCGTCAGCCCAACGCAAAGAGTATTTATTATTTTAGTAAAGTTTTACAAGTTAGTCAAGCAGATAATCTGTCACTCATATAAAAGGTACAATAAAACGTATACTTCATTAAACGCGTAATTAATTACTTTAGATTTAGATATTGGTCAATAGATAAATTTTTGATATTAATTAAACATGTTTGCGACACGACGTGGCAGGTACTTGCGCATGCGTAGTAGTTGAGTCCCCGCCACCACTCAAGTCCGATAGCCGCGGCGCCACCGTGTCGTCTTGTCAGTTTTTGCTTATTTAGTTCCACTTTCCGTTACAGGACATAAGTGGTGGCACAAGGCTAAGTTATTTTGAGCGCGCATATATTTAAATAACTCCACCATTTTACTAATTTCTTCTGTAGTTAATATATTTTCTAAGTTCCTCGGGCAATGCATACTAAAATATCGTATGATACACGTGCGAAAAATTATTAACGACTTGTTGACGGCTTCACTCCTCGGAAATAACCTACTTTCCGACGAGTGAGACTAATTCGAGAATGCCAATATGCCCAACATTAGTTAAGAGGCCTTGAAATTTCACATGGCTTTTAAGTCGAATAACTAACTTCTAACAAGACCTGTAGCGAGGGCGGAGCTATAAAGAACTATTAAAAAATGCGGCGCATGACGCCACTAAAATTTCTCATGGATAGCATTCCAACAAAGATCAACCAAAAGGTTCTGCTATGAGGGGCGCCGCAAGCCGCTCTGGAATTTTCCGCTGTATGAAATTATTCATTTTAATAAATTCAGTTCTGGAGCCCCTCTTGCGCCCCCCTTTGGATCACTAGAAGCCGGGCCCCCCGGTTGGGAACCCGCGGGTTAGACCATCAGTCTATGTCTGTCTGAGTAATGCTGGCTTTCAACTTGAAACAATGTTGTGTGTTACATTATAACGCCTTCTCTATTATTTAACTAAGTGTGGTGTATCCTCCTTCGCTTGTTGGGGTGTGGGTGCCTCCCAAGTAACACATCAAAGCAGTATAACGACCGACTAACAGCATTTCTGTATCGTTTTCGCATTTTGAGTAAGCTCTATAGTAGCATTACAAACGTTTATACGGCTATTGTAATGTTTATTTGGGCAGAAATTATACGGCTTTAGATCTTAAATAAGTTCACGATAGTTGATTATTTGCATTACATAGCATTATTGTAGTCCAAGAAGTTGTTGATCGCATGAAAGAAGCATTATTATGGTCAGTGAAAATTTCCAATCGCATTACAAAGGGAAAAAAATGGCAAAATTATTGATAATGAAGACGCTAATGCATTACGCATTACAAAAGCATTAGAATGTAGCAAAATCATTATTGGAGCTATTTAAGTGTTCACAGTTAGAACTTAAATACACCCTACATAATTGCAAAAACATCTCTACTACCATACGCTATAAAATGTTTTACATTAATGTTGAAATGTATAAACTGCTTGTCTCGCAATATAAATGGACAATAGATGGTCCTAACTGGGTGAATGACATTACCATATTTGTTTTCATCAAAACAAAATTTTATAATACTGGTTAGCTTTTGACTTATTTGTTATTTCATACCATCAAATCCAAAGCAATTGTCTATTTCTGGTATAGAACTAATTTTGTAGAATTAACATAAAAATATTGGTTGGGCAGTATTCAACTAAACTTTTATAAGTAGGTCCGAATGATAATATTTTTGGTTATAAAATATTTTCAAAAAAATGTCGGTCCACATAAGCCTACTTAAAAAATGCTACTTAATGCTGCGAGCAGTATAAATACTCACACGTGAACTTTGCACGTGAACAATAATTTTTCCAGAGGCCAGAGAGAAGATTTTTGATGAACCACTGTAGTGCCATTGTCTTTAAAGTAGTTCCATATGGGTTCACCGGTACACCAGTAGACTTGATACAGACTGAAATAATGCCATTATTTGAGCGAATTTTGGGTATCCTTGAGCAAAACAATAAAACCCATTTCAAATTTTTTCTAAATCTTAAATCCGTTTGCCAAGAATTGATGAAAAGGCTTTCGTACCTACGCATTATCTACATAATTATTAACATTACTTTTTTTTTGTTGACGGCACCATAATGCTGTCAACAAAAAAAAATTTAGTAAAACGGACCATTATTTAATACATTTTATTTTTTCATGTTTTTTATGGTACGTTAAAGAAAAATTTATAAAAATAATGAATATTATTTGTTTTGAGAATGTTTTTTAGAATTACAATACATAAATTTCGACACAAACTTTTTTCGCCTTTTCGGTGTTGGTCCCATAGTTAAAGATGTAGTATGACCCCTGCAAGCACCCCTCACAGTATGGTCAGACAGACAGAACACAAGATGTAGTATGACCCCTGCAAGCACCCCTCACAGTATGGTCAGACAGACAGAACACAAGATGTAGTATGACCCCTGCAAGCACCCCTCACAGTATGGTCAGACAGACAGAACACAAGATGTAGTATGACCCCTGCAAGCACCCCTCACAGTATGGTCAGACAGACAGAACACAAGATGTAGTATGACCCCTGCAAGCACCCCTCACAGTATGGTCAGACAGACAGAACACAAGATGTAGTTTGACCCCTGCAAGCACCCCTCACAGTATGGTCAGACAGACAGAACACAAGATGTAGTATGACCCCTGCAAGCACCCCTCACAGTATGGTCAGACAGACAGAACACAAGATGTAGTATGACCCCTGCAAGCACCCCTCACAGTATGGTCAGACAGACAGAACACAAGATGTAGTATGACCCCTGCAAGCACCCCTCACAGTATGGTCAGACAGACAGAACACAAGATGTAGTATGACCCCTGCAAGCACCCCTCACAGTATGGTCAGACAGACAGAACACAAGATGTAGTATGACCCCTGCAAGCACCCCTCACAGTATGGTCAGACAGACAGAACACAAGATGTAGTATGACCCCTGCAAGCACCCCTCACAGTATGGTCAGACAGACAGAACACAAGATGTAGTATGACCCCTGCAAGCACCCCTCACAGTATGGTCAGACAGACAGAACACAAGATGTAGTATGACCCCTGCAAGCACCCCTCACAGTATGGTCAGACAGACAGAACACAAGATGTAGTATGACCCCTGCAAGCACCCCTCACAGTATGGTCAGACAGACAGAACACAAGGATCCTGTGCTCTTCTTAATAAGTCTGATTTGAAATTGTATAGTTAATCTATTTTTTTAATAAGGCAATGATAAGAAAAGAAGTATATTTTGTAACTCAAATCTGTAGTCTCTTGAAGTTGTGAAAAAGTCTAACTTATAGGTTGTTAGGATTGCGTTAGCAGTCAAGAGATACCGCCATTTACGTCACGATTTTGCTGAAATGACTTGATATTTGCAAGGGAATTAAAACTTATAGGGTTCTTCCCGTTGGCCTAAAATCATAAAATTTGGCGCAAATCAATAGGTGTTATAACAATAGGGGAAAGTTCCAAAACCGTAAATTTTAGGTCAGTCTGTCTGTTTTGTCTGTTTGTCTATATGTTTCTCAGGATTGTGTGAAGGTATAAAGTTGAAATGAATATCGATTACTCAGGTCTTGAAGTTATTAAAAAATCAAACTTTAGATTTTAGCTAATTAGGTCAATGCAGTCACAAGATACTGTCGGGTCTGTCACAATTTTGTAGAATTCTCTTGATATTCGAGGGAATCAAAACTTATAGGGTATTTCCACTAGAATTATGAAATTTGGCAAGAAGCAAGGTCTTACCAGTTGTTTGCCAGTTCTTTCAACCGACAGTCCGCTATTCGCGAAAGTTCTCTAATAATTATAAAAAATAATACTAAATTCAAATAACGATAAAACGTTGGACTTTCGATTGAAAGATGTATTAAATAACCTTGTGTTGAGCTGGACAGACATGTTATAGTATGTGTTGAGCTGGACAGACATGTTATAGTATGTGTTGAGCTGGACAGACATGTTATAGTATGTGTTGAGCTGGACAGACATGTTATAGTATGTGTAATAGGCCACCCAATTCTCAAAAATATTCTACTTTTGAATTAGTGATTTTCTAATTTTTTTTACTAAAACAAAGAAAAAGATAATAGTTGGTGGAGACTTTAATGTAGACATTCTAGAAGATTATTCCTTAAGCAATAAGATATTAGGGCTATTTAAATCGTTCATTCTAAATAATGTATTTTTCAAACCAACACGAGTTACGTCAACTTCTCCTATCTGTCTTGATAATGTGTTCTGTGATTGTGACCCTATAGAAAAAAGTATTATTAACTCATATAGAGGTCAAAGTGTTAAAGTTTCTTTAATTTTTCATATTCAGAAAATAAAAATGGAAACCAGACCCATCACTACTAGTTGGTTGGAAAAGAACCTAAATGTTCTACTTAATAAATTGTCTGTTCACGATTATAATTTTAATGACCTGAATAATTTATATCTAGAATATTTCTTTGTTAAGCGAAGAATTTGAGTTTATATTCAAAATTGATACGAAAGAAATTAATACTAGATTTAAGTTCACTGATTGGTCCACCACAGATTTGCGGATTAGCAGAGATAGACTTTTTGAACTTTATGAACAAAGAAATATGACAAATAGTGACAGGTTTAAAGAATATCTCAAGGATTACTCCAAAACTTTCAAGATAGTGTGTCTTAAAGAAAATGCAAATTTCATAAGTAGTCAAATTAAAGCTGAGAGCTCCGTGGTCCAATAGGTTTCACGCTTGCTTCTCATACAGGAGATGCATGTTCGATTCCTGACCGTACCAGTGAGATAATTAATTTCTCTTAAGTACATTGTACGGACGTTCTAACGGTGATGGGAAACATCGTGAGGAACCCTTCAGGCTGCGGCTATGGGCTAGCCCCCTGTCACGCAAAATGGAGTATTGAATTGGCTCAGAGTGGGCACAATTGTGCCTCTGTCATCCCGCATGGGAAAAGGTGTAACGCTATGTTATGTTATGTAAAATTAAATCTGCCGACATTAAAATTAAAACTGTATGGAAAGTTATAAATAGCGAAACAGGTAGTACAATGCCACACGAGCATAACTTTTCACTTGAGAAAGATCGCGGTATTATTAGTGCAAATTCAGAAGGAGCTCAGGAATTCAAGACCATTTTTACTAATATAACGTTAAAAACAACTGAACCACAAAATTTTTCACCATCCCTTCCAGCTACATTGCTTAAGGAAAACGTGGACGCTGCGGAACTGAATTAAATTTTAATCATGTCAGTCCCCAGTATATTAATAAGCCTTTTAAAGACATTAAAGTTAAGATCACTGCAGACTTATGTGGGATATCAGTCAAAGTGTGCAGCTCAATTGTAGATATATTAGCACCATATTTAGCTTACATATTTAATGAATGCTACCTTTCCCAATTTAATGAAAACTAGCAGAGTAATTCCTCTATATAAAGCTGGTGACAAAAAAGATCCCAGTAATTATAGGCCTGTATCAGTTTTACCGGTATTTAGTAAAGTGTTTGAAGAGATCATGCCCAATCAAATGCTTTCCCATTTTAATCTCAATAATATTATATATATATATATAACCAGCAATTCGGCTTTACAAATGGACGTTGTACCACAGATACTGTGATGTTGAACTATTAATTATTAAAAATAAAGCTCTAGAACTTTTGAGTTATTATTTGGATAAAAGAATTCAGAAGGTTCAGATTAACAGAACCAATTCTCGCGTAAAAATTGGCGTGCCTCGAGGTTCTATGTTAGGTCCTTTCTTATTTTTGGCCTATATTAATGACTTGCCCTGCATGTTTCAGAATTTGTCAAAGTTAATTGCTGATGATACATCTCTTATATTCAATGTAGATCGACATCTAAAGAACTATGACGAAGTAAATAACGCTCTTGGACAACTTCATAATTGGTTAACTGTTTACAATCTAGTGCTTAATGCGAAAAAAACTAAATATATAAATTTCACTTTACGTAATGTCAATTCCTTAAAAAATATGTTATATTAAATAATGATAAGTTATAGTTTACAGATAGTACAGTTTTTCTGAGAATAACACGTAACTCGAAACTACAATGGAGCCCTCACATTACATCTTTATCGGGAAGACTAAGTGCAGCTGCATAAGCTGTGAGATACATCAGACAGCTGAAGACTAAGTGCAGCTGCATAAGCTGTGAGACACATCAGACAGCTGAAGACTAAGTGCAGCTGCATAAGCTGTGAGACACATCAGACAGCTGAAGACTAAGTGCAGCTGCATAAGCTGTGAGACACATCAGACAGCTGAAGACTAAGTGCAGCTGCATAAGCTGTGAGACACATCAGACAGCTGAAGACTAAGTGCAGCTGCATAAGCTGTGAGACACATCAGACAGCTGAAGACTAAGTGCAGCTGCATAAGCTGTGAGACACATCAGACAGCTGAAGACTAAGTGCAGCTGCATAAGCTGTGAGACACATCAGACAGCTGAAGACTAAGTGCAACTGCATAAGCTGTGAGACACATCAGACAGCTGAAGAATGTTACTACGGCGAGACTTGTTTATTTTAGTTATTTCCACAGCATTATGTCCTATGGAATTGAATTGTTGGGCTGAGCTGCTGATATTGACTTAATTTTTGTTCTACAAAAAGGGCTATTCGAGCGATTTATAACCGCAGTCGTGACTCCCTGAGGGAACTGTTCAAAGAAATTAGCAATATGACTACCGTGTCAACATATTTATTAAAATATCATGTAAGTGAGGAAGAACATAAATAGCTTCACTAAAAATGTTGACAGGAACAGGCGAAATAACATAAGAAGTGGAAACTAAATTGACCAACCTTACTCTACACTAGCTAAAGTAAGAACTTCATTTGTGGGTAAGTATACAATATTATACAGGACAGGGTAACACTGGCTGTCAAACGGCAAACAGCTGATTTCACTACGTCCCTAGAAAAATTTATATTTTAATATGATTTAGTGTAATTCTGAGCCCAATTTAGTGTTATTTTAGGATTATAGTGTAATGTTAAGTATTTCTATTGTTTGCAGTGTGTTTTAGTGACGTTTACTAGTGTCTCGAAACATGTTAAATTTGTGACCGTTGCAGGTTATAAATTTAAAAGTATTTGTTATTTCCGTACACTTTCGGCGCTTTTTGTTACCTTATTGTTAAATTATTATATTTAACAACGTTTAAAATATATTTCATAACAATTAGTGATGTGCAAACGCTGAAAAACGTTACTATTCCACGTAAGTAATTTCGCATTGTTTTGGTGTGCAATTCCTTGATTCTTATCTCAACTGTAACCATGATGACCCGCAGAGCTGCTGCTGTCGCCTCCCGACAGCAGGAAAATGACAAGCTCAAAGTTACCTTACTAGAATTAAAAAAATCAAAGGAAATGGTCACCGAATTACTCTGTGAAAGGGAGGAAAATGAGAAAGAGCTATTATCAGTACTTGAAAGTAGAGATAAGCTAAAGAAACAATTATGTGTATTAGAACAAGAATGTAGTGATGTAATTGTTGAGCGGGACAAGCTGCAGGTCACCGTAGATAGCTTCACTGTATGTAGTGCAGAGTACGAGCAAGCCCTGAAATCGATTGATTCCCTGGAGAAAGCATTGTTCGATGCCCATGAACAAATACATGCACTCCAGGAGGAGAAGGAAAACACCGCAGCGTTGCAGACCCAGAGCCTCTACAGTGAAGTCGTAGGGATCAGCCCGCAGCTGGTTACTGTTGCAACTGGAAGCCTTGATGATGTCATTGATTTAACTAATGACACATTGCCCACATCAAGGTTATTAAGTTGCAGCAATAACAAACTAGGTAAAATAAATAGGTATATACGGAAAACTCAGAAATTAATAAAACATAATAAATTGTGTACTAAAAACTTAAAAGTAAGCAAGAAAAATGTAAACTTATTACATGATTTGAATATGTGTGTATTAGAATTAGAAAGTACTAAGTTGATGTATGAAACTGACACACAAAACTTACATTTGAAAATCCAAAGCTTGGAGGATTCATTGAGATCACTAAACAGTGCATATTTGAACTCTGAGAAAGTTATAAATGAATACTCATTGGCTATGGATGATTTAATTCAAGAAATGAACCATAATTGTGAGCAGTTTGAGTCGCTGACCAACAACCATACTTGTCGCTGTGAGCAGAAAGGTGGTTGTTTGACAGCGGGCAACTCTCCGGGCTTGTGTGACAGTTTACCAACACAAGGTGTTACTGATAATAGTTCTGCCAAGTCTGATATGACCACAACACCTGATATTATAATGTACTGTGATGAGATTGGAAGTGGCATGGGCTCAGCACTCCACTCATACTCTAAGGGACATAAGTGTTATTAGTAATTGCTCACCTTTTAGCACTGTAGATAATATTATAAATCAAATTTTGAATGACAGCACTATCACAGCCAGTGCCACACTGATAATTTTCATGGGCAATAGGGGAGATGTGAACAAAAATAATTTAATAAAATTTTATGAAACATTGAATGGTCTTAGTGTGAAAAAAATTATATTGTTCACATTTCCCTGCTGCAACCAATTGACACAAAATGAAAATGTATATAGACATAATATGAATATAACTATGTACAATTTATGTACATATAATAATAAGTTTGATATTATTGACACTAACAATTATGTTAGTAATTATTTTACTATGACTAAAGGTAGATTTTACCTTTCAAATTATTGTAAACGACAAATAGCTATGTCACTATTATATTTATATGACATTACAGCCAAAAATTTGGCTTCTAACTCTGCTTTTACTGAGCAGCCTAATATGAATCTGGTATCAGACCAGAATAACAGGATGCATTTAAATTAGTTCATAGGACAACAGAGGACCCAGGCTCTGGCAACATATGTTCTAGTATATTAGAAAACCCTAAAAATAAGGGAAGCTCACATGCTAAGTATATAAGCCTGGTTCATCAGAATATTCAATGTATTAGAGGCAAAGATCTACAAATAGAGTTATTTTTAAATTGTAATAAAATTGACATTTTGTGCATAACAGAGCACTGGTTAACTATTAATGAAATTATGTTTAGCTTTAAAGATCACCAGGTTGGTAGTTCGTTCACCAGACTTAATTCAATACATGGTGGGGCATTAATCATACTAAACAATCAAATGAAATTCAAGGAACGTAAGGACATTGTTTCCTTATCTGTTGAACGAACTATAGAACTTGCAGCTGTGGAATTAGAACAGTTCATCGTTATATGTGTCTATAGGCCACCCTTGAGCGACTTTGAAATGTTCGAGAAAATAATGGAATCCGTCCTAACTATTTCATCACACAGTACGAAACGATTAATTATATGTGGTGACTTTAATGTTAATCTGTTAGAAAGAACTACTTTCAGCGTTAGATTAATAAATCTTTTCTCATCATTTAGGCTTAGCCATTTATTTATGGAGCCAACAAGAGTGACTGCTACTAGTGCTACATGCATTGACAACATTTTTACTGATGTTATTCCAATCAGTAAAAGTGTTATCAGTGAATTGGATTCAGATCATTTAGGTCAATTATTTCAATTTGATTCTATTAGAGAACCTGTCATTAAAAAGAAAATTTCGTTTGTGCCAATAACTGCTGACCGGTTAGAAAGAATGAGATACTCTTTAGCCCAGGAACTACCGTTTTTGGCTGCTGAACAGTCTCCTAATATAATGTATAACTTATTCTTTGAAACCTTTATGAAACAGTACAGCGCGATATTCACTTCAAAATCGGTTGTGGTTGGTGGTTCAAACGACTTTAGTACGTGGGCTACTGCAGAGTTGCATAAACGCAGGCAAGCATTGTATGCATTGTATGAGGAACGACGGTTCAACATGAGTGACGAATTTAAAGAACAAGTCAAACAGTTCTCCAAACAATTTAAATTAGACTGTCATACAGCTAAACGTAATTTTCTGAGTAGTAAAATTAAGAATAGTACTTTTTTTTTTTTTTCTGATAATATGATAATAATACCAAATGTTCTGTAAAAAATGAAATGAAATGACATGTGAAAGTGCCCTTGTGGCCTATTTACAGAATAAACGTTTTGAGTTTGAGTTTTTGAGTTTGAGTATAACCAAATAACGGAAGAGATATTAAATTTGACCGGAAGAAATTTAAAGGCATTATTAATGAAGCATTCTGTTATAAAGCATATAAAGCACATAAAAGCATATTTTAGGTTAGATGATTACATTAATGACAAAGTGGTATGGAGCTCTGATTTTCTAGCGCACACTCAATTATCGGAACAGCCGCCAAAGGTAACTTGACATAAGCGAGGAATGCGACTTCTCCTCCCTCCCTCGCTCGCTCTCGTCCTCGTCGCGTCAGTAGGACAGTGACGGACGCTATGACGTCACCAGAGCGAATTGCCAGGCTATGTACCGATACCGGGGAACCTGATTCCCTAATTCACAAAACCGTCGTTTAATCGCTGGTATTCACAAACTTCCACCAATAAAACCACAACAGAAAGGCAAACAGCAAATAAAGCCCACACCCGCCAACCAAGTAACACCCCTCCCATCAACGGAGTGAAAACAATTCATTTAACTGCAACCTTTTTTTAACACCTCCAAGGTACGATGATTGCTGTGTGGCCTGTAGAGCAAGCCATATACGAGGGGGCACCCAGGCTCGCAATCCCGACGAAAAAAAAGGACAATAATTCACCAAGTTAAAAAAATACAAAAAACCGGTCAAGTTCGAGTCTAAATCGCGCACGAAGGGTTCCGTACCACCGTTCAAAGGAAGCGATGGTGTGGAGTGAATAGTTTGGATTTTACACAGCAAAATATTGTTTATTAAGTTATTGGTGCGGTTACTTTCACACTCCATGTACGTAACCAGGTGCATCCATAAGTTTGTATGTGGTATTGAAAGAATTGTTGTATGGGAGCCCCCTTAAATATTTCTTTTATCCTGTTTTTTAGTATTTGTTGTTATAGCGGCAACAGAAATACATAATCTGTGAAAATTTCAACTCTCTAGCTAGCTAGGTTCTTGAGATACAGCCTGGTGACAGACGGACGGACAGCGAAGTCTTAGTAATAGGGTTCCGTTCTTACCCGTTGGGTACGGAACCCTAAAAACCGACTTCAAGTTCAAGCCCTGTTTCTTCCTCCCGATCGGGTTGCGAATGTCGTCTATATACACGAAAAGTCCTCCTACAAACTTTTGCTGAACGGCACCACAAACCAAAACGTTGTGTATAATTTTTTTTGTTGATTTTTTCAAAAAGCGTTGAATCTATTGTGATTAAATTTATATACCATGTTAACTTTGTCGCGACTTTGTCGAAAAAGGGATATTACAATGTTCAATATTACTTAAATGATGGGACTGTATGGGGTTAATCTAGCTCAACACAGATCTTGCTGTTAATAATTTTGTAATTATTTTTTCCTGCTTATTAATCATAATAATTAAATTTTTCATATTTGTATTAGTTAAGCACAACCTATTTTAAAAGAGATCTAAAAATCAATCTCTGGGAGTTTCTACGCCTTTCTTCTCCCACAGTGGTCCAATGTAGAGAGGGGGCAAAAATGACGTTTGCTAAGTATATGTAAATATCTAAAGTAATGAAGTACTTTGACTTTGTCTTTATAGGACCACCTCTGAAGTATGACCTACCAATCCCAACAAGAATCATCTAAATAGATTTATAATTGACGAAATAATCGCGCAACAAACATACAAAAAAATAGTCGAATTGAGAATATCCTCCTTTTTGGAGACGGTTAAAAACAAACATAAACAATATCATTATTTTAATGATAGGTAGGGCAGTGTGAGGGCTGAAGATAATTTAAATTAGGATAACGAAACAGTTAAGGCAAACTTGTAGAAGCTTCCGATGTTGATAACGGTATCTACTCTTTGAGGCTCGTTGATGTTTTATGTGCCATAGACAATCAGAATAATAATAATAAGGACACTATTTACACACATTGATCTAGCCCCAAAATATTACTAGACAACTATACACATACTTATATAGATAAACATTATACTAAGATAAATAAACAACCATGACTAGGGTGCAAACATCCGCTCTCATCAAACAAATATTTGCCCCCACCGGGACTCGAACCCGGGACCTTTGGCTTCGTAGGCAGCGTCACTGCCGACTCGGCGATTCGGTCAGAAGCTGACAAGGTGCCTGAAATTCGAATAGTGATGGCCCTTTTAGTGTCGTGCGGATTTCATCAACCACGTAAGATTGACCCGGGTTGTCCCCGCGCGGGACCGCTTGCGTATGCCATGCAATACGATTAATAAATTTAATAGTATCAAAACATTAAAAATAGTAGTTTATGTGACTGCTACATAATGGAGGGCATTAATACTCGAGAATGGGTTTCATAATAATATCTTAATCGAGAGTTTTAATGCCTAATTGTGTACAGTTACGTACACTAGTTTATCTACACACATATCATAAGCTCGCTTTGATGTGTTCAGGAACCGCATGTTTGACCGGCATTGTGGCATAGATCTTATCTCTGCAGTGGTTTAGCTTGTTCTGTAGTACCAACTTCACAGATAAACTATTGGCGGCACGCAGGCGGGCGTCGGCGTTTGAAGTTTGAATGTCATAATTTGACAAAATTTGATACATTATGGTCATAATGATCAATATTCGGATAAGAAATGAGTTTTTACCAAGAAGTTTATAATTATGCTGGTCGTAACGTGTGGTTTTTGGACGGAGTAAAGAGGGTTTATGATACGTGTGTAGATAAAATATATTAAAAATATATATCTAAACTTTTAATTGAATCAAACCCATGTTTTAGTCTCAGTCGGCTGTGGTAGTGTCTTCTAGTTCGATATTGGCATATAATAGTATAAAACAATATGCTTTAAGATCTACCTAATATAACCAGACACTGCTTTTTTACAAGCTAAACCTCCTTTGTGGTCAACATTACAAACAGAGGTTTCAAAGTGGAGAAAAAATATTCAATTTAAACCCCATGATAGCACACACTCAACCACTGCCTCAAGGGTCCGGTGCCTCCAGCGGCGATGCAGGCAATGACGTTTGCTGGACTAGCCGCGGAGGCAGGGGAGATAAGATTCTCCGGGCGAGATCGATACCCCGTCAACGAACCATAGCAAGCAAATTTGACTCCAAACATTTTGATGTTCTGACCTATAATGAAAGATGGGCTTTTTGAAGAAGTTGACAATGCCCTAAAAGGAATATCAAATTCACAAATTCTTTATTCACAAAAAGGTTATATGACATATGTGTATATGACATTTTGAAGTTATCTCCTAATTCAGACTGATTATTATGACCTATAACTTATTATTAAATGCAATTAACTGTAGCACTAGGGAAACTTTTGGTGATCATGTGTGTCCTCATAGCCTTAGTGAACTTTATAATTTTGACATGGAATCCTGTGTGTGTATGTACATTTTGAAATTATCTCCTAATTATTATGGCTGACATTATTATGACCTTTAAATTAATATCAAATGACCACAGTTTTCTATTTTACTATTTATTAATTATAGGCGTGTTATTTTACTTTAAATGAGGATGAATGTTGTTGTGTACATATTTTTTCATGTAAATACTTATTTTATACTAATTGCTACACCTTAAGGGTAAAATTACATTGTACCTAAGTGATGCGAACTGTAACACCTCCATCTAACGTGTAATTTATTGCAATAAACAAATTGATGGATTAATTGGTTAGTACGCAATACAAATTGGTTCCCTATCTCCCTAACTAGTAAAATACTCTATCTAGGGAGACAGATCAATTAGGATATTGTAGGTCTTGCAAAGGTTAGACGGCAGGGAGAGGCTACGTTAGAAAGGGAAGATGGGATATTCTATCACATTGGCTCACCAGCGGTATGCACGTAGTGGGATTCCTGGTGGCCAAGAAGTGGAAGAAAAATGTAATCCCATTTGTCGGCCTCTACAGAATCGCCATCCTTAAATTCTGTATAACACAGAACTTGATGCTCACTTTGATACAGGCCCACGTACCGACATCATCGCATAGACACGATGAGGTCGAAGGCTTCTACGATCTTTAGAATATGGAATGCGACAAACACCGAGGCATTTGTAATTTAGTCCTCGGTGATTTCAATGCTAAAATCGGCATAAGGAATGAGCAATCAAACGATACTGAGACTGCGCGGGTTTGGATGCTGAAATGAGTGTGGTTTTTGTAACTCCAATTTGTCGGACCAAACCCTCAAAGTAAGCTACAGTTTCTTCTCAAACCACACTTCTTCACCACTTTTTCAAATCACAACTTCGTGGACTTGGATTTCACCTGGCAACAAGACAAAGAATTAAATAGATTTTATGGTATCAGACCAAAATATAATTGAAGATGTTAAAGTTATCGATAGATTGAAATTTAGCTTTGACCATAAACCAGTACGCGCTATAGTTTCTTCCTACACAAAAAGTCTGAGAAAAAGAAGAAAATAAAAATAATAATAAATATACTTTGCTAAATCAGCTTTGCTAATTGGAACTCAGTAATTCTTTTAAAGGTTCAGTTATTGGTATAGACGACGTGCAGTCACATTGCGATAATATTAAAAGGGAAATAGAAATAGCCAGTAGAGAAAATAAAGAAGATAGACAAAATAACAAAAAAATAACTACATAAACGAAATAATTGATTGAAGAACGGGAACAATATGAGAAGTGTTCACCAAAATATTATCAAGTAGACAGAAATGTAACACGCAGTATACGGAGAGATATTAGAACATTTCACAAATTTATTCAAAACGGCGATAGAGAAAAACAAATCGGTTAGAGCCGCAAAGGCAATGTATTGATAGAAAAACTACTTGGATAATAATACTAACTGGCGAAAATGGTTGAAAGCAAGGAAGCAGAAAAAAGGTGATGGAAATATGTACAAAATCGTACACAAAGTTGTACGCAGACCCAAACTAAAATGGACCAAATTTAAGAGTATCCATGTCCAACACCTGACACCATCCCTCCGATTCCAGGGTACGAAATTAATTGTGCTCTGAGATACATGAAATACAATGAGAGCCCCGGCAAGGAGGCGTCACGATAGAGGCTTGAAAATTTGGGAAAGCCGTTCTGCTTCCCCACTTAACGCATCTTTTGCAATAGTATCCTCTTCAAAGGCAGTTTTCCGAGAAAAGTATGCCATTCCAAATGTGTTGCACAAAAATATGATAAAAGCGATATCGGCAACTATCGACCTGTTAGCTTAATTTCCCATATTTACAAAATAATGATTAAAGTTATAGAATTCCGGATAGCTGGGCAAGGCGAAGGCTCACAAACCTTCGCTTCTCCGACTACATTGTCCTTTTCGCACCGTCAGTCCTTGGAGAGCAGTGTGGTGTTTCTGACAAAGTTTTCTTGTCAGAAACACCACACGCTCTCCGTAACTCGTATCGTAGACGTGGGTCTGAGAGCCAAACCCAGGTGTTGCTGGGCCGGACATGTCTGTCGTATGGACTCCAATAGGCGGGCAAAGATTTTTCCTCAAAGATTGAGTACCTCAAGACGGACGCCGTCGAAGAGGTAGCCCCAGGTGGAGATGACGCGAGGATCTGGAGAAGTATCCTTCTCTTTCCAATCAGGGGATTGGAAAGAGAAGGCAAAAGACTTAAAGTGGGGTCTTTGCCCAGCAGTGGAAAATACTACAGGCTACATAAAAAAGGAGATTGCTGGTGTCGCGGGCCAATCCGCCAATGGAGTGCCATCGGAAGGTTGAGTGGTTAAAAGAGCCCTAAACTAAATTACATGAAGGAAATATTTTTATGTTTTTGTCATTGCGTTTTCTGGTTAATAACTTAGCAAACGCTTGCGTCACCATATTTTAAAACACCATTTGCGATCCCATCCCTCAAATCTAGGGGCACAGCAGTTAACCAGCGAATAATAGTCGTACGAGTGGGGCACTACCGTATCCCGAACCGTTTCGTCGAATGTGTTAGACAATGAATGGATCAAAGTTATCCAACCCCCCCGACATTGTTCCAATCCTCTCCTTAATTAAGATAAATTGTTTAATAATGTAACACCCCTGTTCGTGGTCGGTCGGTGTTTGTTTTCGGAATATCGCGGTGTTTGAAGGCTATTTGGAGCAAATATTTATTTGTTTAAAAAATATTTTCCTTCATTTATGTATCGGGTAGAAAAGAACCGCTACCATTTCGATTTTGTAGTAATGTGGTTCAAAATTATGTATCTAAACATAGCGTCACGCCATTTCCCGTACGGGGTGGCCGAGGTACACTTGTGCCCAAGCTACCACTGCTTTATGAAATTACTTAAATCTTGACTAAGCTTCTCTGTAAAATGCCAAGTTACTTTAGTGTCCCGTCAAACCCAATGACCCAATGAGTCACTTCAATATGAATCAATTAATTAGCCCACATATACCCACCGCTGGGTGTAGGCCTCCTGTTTACCACGCCATCTACACCCGTCAATACTATATATAAGTAGGTACTTAAAAATATGTAGACAATGCCGAAACCGCAGGCAAGAAACAATACTAAAATACTCCATGAAAATATATATGGTTGGTTAGCTTTGACGCTAGAAAACTGTCATTTCGTATTTTTTTGTGTTTCCATGATAACAACTGTAAAGTCGGCTAAATTTGTCCCTTAAGCTATCGTATAATATAATAATAATAAGCTATAATACGGGATCCGTGGTCTGGTAGGTTTCACGCTTGCTTCTCACACAGGAGATGCAGGTTCGAATTCAGACTACGTACCAACGAGATAATTAATTTATCGTATGTACATAAATGGACGTTCACCGTGTTACCACAAAAAATATTAAACAGCGTTCAACCTCAAAACAAACGTCAAATCCGATCCATTTTTGTTTTTAAACAAATGTTGAACAGTAGTTTATTTTTTTGAGGTAAGCTATAGGTCCCAGCTACTATCGATAGTGGTCGTAAAACCCCTCAACCAACCCGCACTGAGCCGGGGCGTGGTGGAGTATACCGACACACACACACACCCATCCTCGCACACAACACAAGTACTTACCACATCCACACACAATCACTGATTTTTGATACATTGTTCTAGTTATTGTTGCTCTTTTAGCTCAACTACATAACCGTCACATAATTATTGTAAACTGTGTACATAGTGAAATCCGTAATTGGCCTTATTTTAAGTTTATGTTTCCGACTAGCTGTAAGAGTGGCTGTGTGATTTTTGTTCATAAATAAAATAAAATAAAGTATGTCTTAATCTTACTCGTATCCGGGTAAAGGCCTGTGTCCCTCGGTGGGGACTTTAATGAGCTAAGTTAAATATCACATTGGTACATGGTCAGGTTTCGAACCTGCGTGTCCTGTGTGAGAAGCAAGCGTGAAACCCTAATGAGCGCGTGATCTAATGACCACGAAGCTCATTTCTATTACTCAATACAAATGACACAAAAACACAAACTTACACATCTACAGGCTCATCTAATAAATATCCTGACGCACCCCGTGTCTGACACAATTACGGACGATTGTGACGTATGGCGGGGCTTATACAGAATGTTCTATCGACTAAATTATGCTATATACAGGGGAAGTAAATAAGTGGAGGTTGAATAGTGTAGACGGAAAGTGACTCTTATTATCCCCCGTTTTTTTAGGGGACGCGTTTTTGAACCTTATGCCATGGTAATAAAATTTTAAACCTATAACGGGTTTTTGGGTACTACAGTAGCTAAATGTACTCGAGGGGTTTAATGTTAGGTCTATTGTTTGTTAGAGATAAGTTCGCCTTTGTCATTGTTTTCTTCTGCACGCATATTGGTAGTCATTCTTTATGGCTAATTCTTTTGTAGAGTCTCAGAACTAATGTAATTAATTATTCTCCTTAAAAAAGTAAACCAATGTGTCTATTAAACAACGCTGGCTGAGGTTCCACTTCCTTATTTGTATTGTTCAGCAAAGCTTTTAAAGTTCTACAGTTCTCACTTTGATAGCCACAAATACATCTTAATTTTCCAGTGCAGCTTTACAGTAGATTAAGTTTAAGTTCTCTTAAGGACACTTTAAAATACTTGCAGTTTTCCTTATTGTTTGCAGAGCTTTTAGGAGCTTTTAAAAGTAATCTCTTGCAGCGAAAGTGGGGAGATACAAATACAATCCTATTTCGTGTTGCTGCATTTAAGTGCAGCTTTTGTATTAAGCGTCAAATGCAGAATAGTTTTGTTCGAAAAAGCTCTGCTTTTAACGAGCTCATGAAATGAAGTTCAATAACCTGAAACATATGTGAGTGTAGTATGGTCTGGTGACTAAATGGTCAGATAAATACAAACCTGAAACATATGTGAGTGTAGTATGGTCTGGTGACTAAATGGTCAGATAAATACAAACCTGAAACATATGTGAGTGTAGTATGGTCTGGTGACTAAATGGTCAGATAAATACAAACCTGAAACATATGTGAGTGTAGTATGGTCTGGTGACTAAATGGTCAGATAAATACAAACCTGAAACATATGTGAGTGTAGTATGGTCTGGTGACTAAATGGTCAGATAAATACAAACCTGAAACATATGTGAGTGTAGTATGGTCTGGTGACTAAATGGTCAGATAAATACAAACCTGAAACATATGTGAGTGTAGTATGGTCTGGTGACTAAATGGTCAGATAAATACAAACCTGAAACATATGTGAGTGTAGTATGGTCTGGTGACTAAATGGTCAGATAAATACAAACCTGAAACATATGTGAGTGTAGTATGGTCTGGTGACTAAATGGTCAGATAAATACAAACCTGAAACATATGTGAGTGTAGTATGGTCTGGTGACTAAATGGTCAGATAAATACAAACCTGAAACATATGTGAGTGTAGTATGGTCTGGTGACTAAATGGTCAGATAAATACAAACCTGAAACATATGTGAGTGTAGTATGGTCTGGTGACTAAATGGTCAGATAAATACAAACCTGAAACATATGTGAGTGTAGTATGGTCTGGTGACTAAATGGTCAGATAAATACAAACCTGAAACATATGTGAGTGTAGTATGGTCTGGTGACTAAATGGTCAGATAAATACAAACGTACAAGATACAACAAATAAATAGCGTTATGTCTAATACAGGGCGTTTTAGGCCAATCAGCAGAGGTTAAGTTTTACTACAATGTTTGTCATAGAACGAGCAATTTTTAACTTTGAAAATACTGACTTTTCGTTATCAAAAAACGCAAAAAAAACGACTTTTAGAGCAAAAAGTGAAAAAGTTGTAAAATTTCTAGGTTTTCTAGCTGCCAAGAGTTGCCCCGAGATAGCCCGAGTTACCGTTTTTGATATATGCTTTCATATCCATTTATCAACAGAGATTGCTACTCGAACAGCATATTTTTTTACAATTTCACTAACATTATTCCGCTTTGACTTTGAAGTGTGCGGACATAGCGACATAGAGATGTATCACTGTGTGTGTGACTCCTTATTTGTAAGACTATTAGACTGCGGATAATTAGAGGCTCTGATATCCAAACTTCAGTACAATAAACATCTATTTACTCCTACAAACCTCTTTTAATTCAACTTATTGGCATAAGTACCTACTAGCATTAGGTATAGATTATCAGGTACCTAATTTATCGTGAAGCAACAAAGCCGCCCCGCAATGGACGAGGCACGTCCTGGGGCCCGGCGCAAAGCGACAACCCTGCTTTGTCCACTCTAATAATGGTTTTTTGATAGCTCAATCCTATACATTTTTGACATTTGCAATGAAAACTATTGTTTATTATGTACGCAGCAAGGAAATGTTAGAAGACCATTAATAGAGTGGACAAAGTAAAGCCGCTAGAGAAAGAGTAGGGAGTAGGTAGTTATTATTCGAATTTAAGTACTTACTTATTTATTTATACTATGCACGTCCGCTCTTGTGGTAATATAGTTTGTCTGGTGGTAATATCAGCGACCGTGGATTAAAATAAACATGATCAACTTATCGACTCTTATCAGTTACGATGCATAGCCGAAATAGTACAATGATTTCCAATGCTTGCAGCTAAAAGTGGAGCCTCTCGAAATGGAACTGAAATAATAAATCCAACTCTTGCTCGAAACAGCTAACCCAATTCACGCTTGACGCGATTTTTAGGGTTCGGTAGCTAATACAATAAAAGTGATATTATTTTATATTTCATACCACGTTTTAAAGGGCTTATTAAAGAATGTTTTAAGTGCCTATCAAGTCTCTAGCTCGTCAGGAAGATAGTATGAAATCGATCTCATAAGGACAGGAAAGATAAGAAGCCACAACCACCATTTACAATGGTTACAATGTTTTTTACTATGGCAAGAATATACTATACTTATATATAATATACTTTTCATATTTTCTTTCTTTCACACAAAACTTATAAAAAGAAAATGAAAATAGTGTGCAAAGGCGAGCTTATCTCTAATAAGAAATCTCTTCTAGCGAACCAGGATAAGATGGTAAAGATTGTTTGCTGATCAGGGGCAGAACAAAGTGTACAACAATATAAGGAAATAAACAAGTACTTACAATAAATAAAATAAATTATATAATTAGTATGTTAATATTCTAAATACTTATGTAAAAACTACTACTGTTATATATGGCCGAGTCGGCAGTGACGCTGCCTACGAAACCAAGGGTCCCGGGTTCGAGTCCCGGTGGGGGCAAATATTTGTTTGATGAGAACGGATGTTTGTACCCTAGTCATGGTTGTTTATCTATCTCATTATAATATTTATCTATATAAGTATGTGTATCGTTGTCTAATACCCAAGATACAGGGAATCCTAGTTTGGGGCTAGATCAATGTGTGTAAATGGTGTCCAAGGTATTATTATTATTATTATTATTATTATTATATATTTGTATGTATATATATATATATATATGAACTAATAAATACTTACACACATAATACATATAACTCTAAAGGCAGAGGTAATGCTTCTTCACGCGACTTAAATATATTCAGAGTTGGACTGCCCCTGATTCATGGTGCATGCAGAGGAGTGCATTCCACAACCGAATGGCCCGGAGTCTAAACCCGTGCTCATAGGCCGCGGTGATATGCTGTGGAGTAGTGAGCAAGGAAATAGCACGACTTCTCCGAGGCCTGCTGGAAGGAAGAAATTGAAAACCGTCTCGTAGGGAAGGTTGGATAGCGTGGCTTCCGTAAAATGTTGTAGAGAAAATAGAGGATGTGGGAATCCCAGCGAAGGCTGATCGGCAGCCACTTCAACTCCTTGCGATCTTGCGATGCCGGTTGTGATGGATATGATGATGGCACTTACATGAGCTTCGCATGCTCATGAGATGACCAAGATGCTAGCGATCAAACCCTAATCAATAAATGAGCAATGCCATTTTTCAGGTTTCGAATCGCAGCAAATCAAACATTTGTCTTCCTAAACCGCAAATGCAGACACGTCTTCAAGTCGTAAGCAGTTGCGGACGGCCCCTAATTCATCACGGAACCTTTATCCGCGGATAGGACTCACACTTAGCCGGATTTTTTGCTCTCCGTAAGTCATTTATCACGCCACTTCAGGCACAACAGGTCAGCTTTCTGTATCAGCTGCGATTTTTATACAAATCCTCGTCACTATATATTCTGGGCGATTTTCTGCGGAAAAGCGGAATTGTGTACAAAAGTTGGAGGGTAACTGGAAAAATTGTGTAGTTTTGCAGGTGTATTTTAGGGGTCGTTCAGATAGTGATGCGACCAAAGAGCATTGAATATTAGAGAGAGGGCAAGCCGCCGCGTAGCGGCTGACCGTTGTATGCCCAGTGTGCATACAGTGCATTCATTTGCTCTCAGCGAGAATTCCCGAGTGCACGCGCCGATCGCCTTAGAAAACTGTCAACACTTAGCTTTATTTTCTACAATGCCGGCCTGTGCAGTTGTCCTATGTGAAAATCGCAGTGATTCGACAAATTTCCATAACAAGGGTATAACATTTCACAGGTAAATACTGAAAATACAATATTTCTTCAATAAAACAACACGATTAACGAAATATTCCGAGGAAGTAATGCTATTGAGTCGCATCCAGATTCGAGAGAGACAGGGAATAAATTTAATGTCTATGACGCTGTGTGTGCTGTGTGCGTGCTTTATGAAACAATGTGCGCCTCATGCGCACGTATACAGCCATGTAACTGCTTTGCCTGTATTTACCAATACGAGAGTAGGGATAAATGTGTAAGTGGTTATTAAGTGTGCGTGTTCGTTGTGTTTATTTAATGATACGTTGTGTGCGTGAATTCAGCTTGCGACAATCGGTTTGCATACAAAAAGGCTGAACGCCCTATCTCCTATGTTGAGATATCTGTGGATGCGACGCTGTTTCCCATATGGGAAAGCAGAGATAGTTATTCAATACTACATTTTGCGTGATAAGGGATTGGCCTGTCGCCGCCGCTGCTGATGATGTGAGACTCACAGAAAATTACGTATTGTGGTAAAATGTTTGTGACTTCGGTCGCTTTTTTCATCTCCAACGACAACCGTGGGGTATTATAAGTTTCGGAGGCGTCGGAAATGATCGTGCGGATAGCAACATGGCCGTGACGGGCACCGGATGGGTGTCCGCTCTATGTGGCATTTGATTCGTACACTTCCGTATTTCGGATAACACATTAAGGGCTGAACAAAGGCCAATGGCATTGAGAATTAGACAAAGAAAACAAATACCCGTCGCATCGCGTCGAAGCAGACTGTCGCATGCTCCCGCGCAGAGCCCCGCGGGGCAGCCCGAGCTCCGAGACCAAGAAAATTATAGAAAATATTACTAAACTTCTGTAATAATAACATTAAAAATATAATAAAACAACCAAAAATTTTCCATTTTTTTACCTATTTTTGCGTGTAAGTTTCATATAGAAAACTGATTTCTTCTCTGAGCGCTTATTCATTTAGTTGAATAATAATGCATTGCGAAAAATATTTTTAAGTATTAAATATAACAGATATCCGGTAATTTTAAAAGTCCATTCTTATCTCTAATAGACCTTTTATAACATATATTTATCCTAAATTTTTATGTTGTCTAGTTTAGCCTAGAATTGAAGCTAAATATGCATTTCTGGCCATATTTAATCCCTTAAGCTGTAGGTCCCGGCTACTCGGTGGTAGATAGTAGTCGTAAAGCTAAGCCAGAGGCCTATGGGGCAGCTTGTTAACTTCTGTCAGTCGGGTTTGCCACAAGCTCGACACTCCTCCATCAACCCGCACTGAGCCAGCGTGGTGGAGTCCGGCTCAATTTCAATCGTATCCGAGTAAAGGCCCACACCCCTCGGTGGGGACATTCATGAGCTACATTTATTATTATTATATTATAAGTTGGAAGCATGTGGCACCCTAGCGCTCAAAGCGATGGAGGGATATTGGCTGTAGACTTTACTGCGATGGTTGCTAGACATGTTTTTATTTGTGTTATTGTTTTATGAAAATATCGGGCTAAGGCAAGAAATGAACCAAACAAGTGAAACAAGTCAACAAGGAAACCTTCCAAACTTAACTTACGCAAAAAAAAACTTTTTGGGGTTCCGTACCCGAAGGCTGTTATTTCCATCCCTAAAATCAATGAATTGAATAAGTAATGCATGAATGGAATGCTTAGCCCAACAGGGTACGAGCGGAAGTGATTAAATTTGTACAGTTAAGGAGTTTTGCCAATGTCGGAGACATGCCAGTAAGTAAATGCCAGTAATGTAATATTACTACAAATAATGCAAACTTAATTCTATGTACGCTTGATATTTTAATGTGTTTCAATTTCGATTTCAATTAGGGCTCCGTGCCCGAAGGGTGCCAAACAGAAACTGGAAATTTCAGGAGTATCTCATGAACCGTAATAGGTATTGTGCCGGTCGACTATGTTAGTCATATTTCCACGTAATGTTATGATAAGTTGACGACCGTCACAGATAAGGTATATTTATATTCATCACGTAGTTTTGTAGTAAGTTGTATATAAGCGTTTAGTATTCCCTATAATAAATTAGTCTAGTATTTGCGCGCATCTCAAGCCTTTTACTTTACTCCCGAAGATGTCGCTCTCCTTATAATTGCCCCTGGCAAAGTGGTGACCCGACGTGATGAACATCAGCAACCTTCGGTAATAGCAGCATGGACCCAACCGCGAAGAAAACTCCGTGTGCTGCCACCTTAGAAGTGCAGCAAGAAGCACTTCGTCCTATGCATATGCATACCTATTTGAAACCACGCTGCAGAACTCCATAATCAAGACCCCACCCAAACCAAGACGACATCAAGCAAGCCATGACCGGACCAGATTTGAAAACGGACCAGAAGCCAAAAGATAAATAATTTCAACTGAAGATTTCCCGCATCGAACTCAAGATACCGCAAGAACAATCAGCCGACTGCTGATTTATCAAAATGGAGCTCGCACTAGCAGAAACGAACGCGTCGGCAAATTCATTCACAGCAAGCAGCTTTTTCAAGTTCAAGACATAGGAAGCCGTTCCAGCCCCCAGAAGAGTATTGAAACATCACCGATATACCTAATTCAACAAATATTGAAATCATCCAGGAACAACATCGCACGAAGAATAATCAAATCACTGAAGAGAGAGAGATAAATATATATATATATATAAATAAACGATTGGTGTACAAGATGTGCCCTATGTTGCCAAATCCCAAGGTTTTTAGGCACACAAATTTCATCAATCGACAACTTAATATTCACTCAAGAGTGAAGAGCACGCACGTACATATGACGTACGAGATCATTGACTGCCTACAGCCAAGGTTACAGATTTAATGCTGACGCTGATTCAGTACAATCATCCTTGTGTAGGTACGGTCGCAATTATAAACAAACAGTGATTACAACTTCAACGACGTGCGATGTAAATTGACTCATCGATTCCTGAAAAACATGGGCGGCTGCAGCACCAGACGACTCTCCTGCGGATCTTTTCCAAGTTATTTGCCGACAGAGTGGCAACCTACGGGAGACGGAATAAAAGTTATATGCACAATTACTATCTAATTTATGTTTATTAAAAATCCTACTAGTTATTATTGCAGTTCATATAAGTTTGTTATGGTATACACATTTTTAAAGTTATTTCGATTCATTTAAGGTTATTGTTTGATTCTAACTTAGATTTTTGTTCATTGTTATCGGTACATTCATTTATTTTTTTCCCTAAAGGGGGGAGTATCTGTGCCGGTCGATTGTGTTAGTCATATTTCCACGTAATGTTAAGATAAGTTGACGACCGTCACAGATAAGGTATATTTATATTCATCACGTAGTTTTGTAGTAAGTTGTATATAAGCGTATAGTATTCCCTATAATAAATTAGTCTAGTATTTGCGCGCATCTCAAGCCTTTTACTTTACTCCCGAAGATGTCGGTCTCCTTATAATTGCCTCTGGCAAAGGTAGAGATTTGAAATTTTTATAGAATGTGTATTTCTTTCGCCGCTACTGTAATAAATAGGAAGAAAACTGAAGGAGGTCCCTCTACAAGAGAGGTTTATTTTCAACTTATTTCTCGACCGATGTTGTAACCCTTCGTGTGGGGGACCAAATTGCACTTGACAGATTTTATTAAGGTTTTAGTAATGTGTCGGCTTGTTTTCAATTTGTTCATTTGCCTTTGTCCCCAGGCCGCTGCGGCACCGGCAGCCCCTGTGACCAGCTCTGCCTCGAGCTGCACGACGGCACCTTCGAGTGTGGCTGTGGTCAGGGCTTCGTGCTGCACGTCGATGGCTACGGCTGCCTAGGTGGGTACCCGGCGACAAAAGTTCCCAGCCGTACCACACACGGGCGGGCCAGGGCTCTATTCTTGGTCCGTTGTTATTTATCATCATGATAAATTACCTTGAATGTACTCTTAAACATGATCAATGCCTCCTGTACGCGGACGATCTGAAATTGGTACTTCCCGTGAAGTCAGAGGATGATTGTAGGCCACTAGAGGAAGATCTAGATGCGGTTCATAGATGGAGTGTGAACAAGAAACTCCTATTCAATTGTGATAAGTGTTGCTGTCCTTCACTCGCCCTCCTTGGTCATTTAGTGCCACGCACAGAGGTTCAATGTAGAGAAGAGGCAAAACATTACGTTTGCTAAGTATATGTTAATATCTACATTAATAAAGAACTTTGACTTTGACGTATACACTCAGCTCGGAGTCTTTGACTCGAGTGTAATCGATGAAGGACCTCGGTGTTACGTTCGACCCCAAACTTACATTCCATGAGCATATGAACACTTTGGCCAAGGAATGCTTCAAAAGATTAGGGTTTGTAATTCGTAATAGTAAGGGATACCATAATCTGGGTGTGGACAAGCTTTTCTACACGGCCCTAGTGAGAACCAAACTTGAATCCATGCTCAGATGTTTGGAATCCACACGAAAGCTCATATGTCCTTATGCTCGAGAAGGTACATAAAGCTTTCCTACGATGCCTATACTAGAAGAAATTTGGATACTATCCTTACCTTTATCCATCCGCTTTTATATTATTGGGTATGCTTGGATTTAACTCAATAGAGGTGAGTAACACCGAACAGCTTCTGAGTGTGTGTCGATTGTTGCGAGGCGACAGTAACTGCGCAGCACTTAACAGTGCGGTATGCGCGTTATTAGTACCAGACAACTACCTATGCGCGCGCAGGCACCAGCTGCTAGCGGGCGGCACGCACCGCACAGTGGTGCGCCGACCATCTCCGCTTGTGCGGGCGCGGTACAGCCTCAACGCCCGGTTGGCTGCTGCACTGCTGAGTGATGTGTTTGGTGAAGCTTGGAGGGATATCGTGCGAGAATGTGGCAGGGTCTGTGAGATGAATGGGTGATTGTTTTGTCTCTGTATTCTGGAATCGAATTGAATTTACATTCATATTATTGAAACTGAATTGGATTGAATCTGTATTTATATTAATGTAATCTATTTGAATTTAATCTGTATTTATATGACTATAATTGAATTTTATCAATCTTATCTTGTAAATATTTCTTGTATATTTGTGTCGATTTGCCATCTGCTGTAATGGCCCAAATATTTAATAAATAAATAATAATAATAAATAAATATCATAAAGTCCCTGCAAGCAGGTTTTCCTCAGCTCACTCAACTCAGCGTGGGATTTTATTTACTTTGGGTTCCCCACTCTTTGTTGTGGAATTCCCTCGCGGATAAAACACATAATTGATGATTCCTAAGTGTTGTCCAGAGAATTTGCTTCGTCAGCTGTCTACGGCTGCTTAGTTGGGGGACCCGGTGACCAAATGGGTCCACATATCTGTAATAGTCCCTGGAAGTAGGTGGGATCTGCCGTCAGGCATTTGTGCTGCATATGGATGGGTGTATTTATATGTAGTGGTCAGGACCTGGCTGTCAGAAGTTTAAAGCTTCAGCTGTCATCGATCTTCTCAGCTGGCCGGAAGAGAAAAAAAATACATAAAAATTAAGGCAAATTGTATGTTTTTACAAATTTGGTACTATATGTGGCGTCTGTCAATTTCAGGAATAGAGTCCTTACGCGAGCCTCCAAGTTTAAACTCCGAAATAAATGCAATCGCTAAGAGTCTACAAACAATCCTAGACGTAATGAAACGCAGTCAATTCTCAGATATCTGAAGTTTTTTCATCGAACGCCTTTCAAAAGCTCCCAAGTCGTTCCACAATAGTTCTGTCGATTCGAGAGCTTTTACCCAATGAAAGCTCACTCGCTTCAGCAATTTCACTTCAAACGAACGCGGTTAAAAGAATCCGCTCTTGGCACAATCGATATGAATGAGAAAGATTTTTCGATAAAACTTTTTACTCATTATTGTGCTAATTGAAAGGCGTTTGGCTTGCCCCCTGTTAAGGGTAAACTAGAGTTTAGATTCTGGCGCGGTGAGTTATGTCTGTTGGATGATGCATGTGTCTTTATACAAATGTTTGTAACAGGAATGTAATAAATCTATTATGACCGTAATCCTACCTTATAAGACCGACAGCACTGAACACAATGTTTGTATTATCTTTTAATCCTACCTGACAGGACCGACAGGTGTGCGTGACTCCAGAAAGCCCAAAGAACGGAGGAGCATGGCATATACACCAGGTTTTAGAGCACAAATGGAGCACTCTGGTAGCCAAGTGCCTGAAATAGAGCCTGAATAGAAACTGCGCTACAAGTTAAAACCGTGGGCTTGCTGGGGAAAATCCCGCCAGCAATCCTAAGATGGATCTCGAATAACTCTTGCGTTTCCTTAGAAAGGTGCTACTCAAGTTTTAAAGCATAATTGAAGCACTCCGCTGTCAAATTTACAACTTCGAAGACTGAAGATTAAACGAAATAAAAGCCAATATCCGTGGGGTTGCTGGCGTCCACCGGCCTACAGCAATCCCAGACAGATTTCGAGAACTACTGAATCCAGACTTTTCGTTAATATCTCAAATTCACGGTAACAATTATATCATCAGGCTCCAAATCGTTCATTACCGTCTGCTCAGTACTTTTTGAATAATAAGCCTTAAAGGCCTGGACTTGCTGGAGTCCACGCCTACAACAAGCCCTGGCCGATATCAAAACGCAGACTCTTCGGTAATAAATCAAACTGGCGGTCATATAAGGCTCCAAATAATTTGAAAATCTAGGCCCTGCGGTTACAACGCAACCAGTAAAAGCAGTTTTTCCAGTGGTTCCAACGTTTTTGTTCTGGAAATTTCGACCTGCAGAACAAGCCCCGTGGACGGCCGGAGACCAAAGTTGATAATGAAGAATTGAAGGTTATTGTGGAAGCGGATCCATCGCAAACCACGTCCGAGTCAGCTGCAGGCTGCGGTGTTAGTGATAAAACTGTTTTAATCCACTTGAAGCAAATTGGGAAGATGAAAAAGCTTAAAAGGTGGGTACCTCACGAACTGAGTGAAGCAAATCAATAAACGTGCGTTGACTGCTGCGTTGCATTACTCACCCGGCACAATAATGAAAGGATTTTAAATCGAATCATTACCTGTGATGAAAAGTGGATCCTGTACGATAATCGGAAGCGCTCATCGCAATGGCTGAACCCTGCCGAACCAGCCAAACCATGCCCCAAGCTAAAATTGACTCCAAAAAAGTTACTTGTGAGCGTTTGGTGGACTAGTGCTGATGTCGTTCACTACAGCTTTCTTAAATCTGGCCAGACGATTATGGCAGATGTCTTTTATCAGCAACTGCAAAACATGATGGAAAAGCTAGCTGCTAAATAACCGAGGCTGGTAAATCGCTCTAGGCCACTGCTGCTTCATGATAACGCTAGACCACACACTGCACAACAGACAGCTACCATATTAGAGGAGCTTCAATTGGAATGTCTAAGACATCCACCGTACTCTCCGGACCTTACTCCAACAGATTATCATTTTATTCGAAATTTGGATAACTTCTTGAAAGGGAAAAAATTCAACTCCGATGGGGCAGTCCAAACAGCCTTCAAAGATTTTATTGATTCCCGTCCGAATGTTTTATTTTAGTAAAGGGATCGAAAAACTACCTATGAGATGGCAAAAGTGTATAGATAGCAATGGTACATACTTTGATTAAATAAATATATTATATTAAAAAAAAAACGACTTTATGTTCCTCCCATGCTAAACGCCAATTTCATATGTAAGGACCTAAGATTTATTAAAATAATTAATAAAATTAATTTTAAAATTTAAATAATTATGCTTTAAAACTTGAGTAGCATCTTTCTAACGAATCGCAAGTGTTCTTGAAGATCCAACTTGGGGTTGCTGGCGGGATTTTCCCCAGCAAGCTCACGGTTTTTAGCTTATAGCGCAGCTTCTATTGTGGCTCTAATTCAGGCATCTGGCAATCAAGAGAGCTCCATTTGTGCTCCTCTAAAACCTGGTCTATGTGCCATGCTCCTCCGTTCTTTGGGCTTTCTGGAGGCACGCACACGACCGACAGTACTAAACAAAATGTTTGTTTAATCTTTTAATCAATCACTGTCATAAAATCGATGCTGAAATAGGTTTTGTTTACAAACCTTTCTTGCTATCCGACACTAAATCAACATTTTATTCAGATCACTTATAATCGGTTAAAATAAATGAGTAAACAAAATGTTAATCGAAGCGTTAAGCTTGCTTTTCACTATGGATTATAATGTAATATACCTTAATATTACATCGGGTTTTAAATTCTTTCGAAAGAATCAATCAAGCAATCGCATGTCTTTACTACTGTAGATATTTACATATACTTAGCAATCGTCATTTTTTGCCTCTTCTCTACATTGGACCACTGTTGAAGAAGGAGGGCGTAGAAACTCTCCTAGATACATTTTTAGATCTCTTTTAAATTGGTTGTGCTTAACTAATATAAATATTATATTATAACTGATTATAATTAATAAGCAGGAATAAATAATTACAAAATTATTAACAGCAAGGTCTGTGTTGAGCCAGATTAAACCCACACAATCCCATCATTTAAGTATTCTTGAACCTTATAATATCCATTTTTCGACAAAGTCGCTCTACATGGTTTTTAAATTGCTCAAAAGGCAATTTCAAGGTCTCCAGAAGTATAGTTGTAGTAGAGAATGCACTGACCCTTGAAAGAATTGCTAACCTTCGCGGGTCTAAACCGGGCCGCAACTAGTCTGTGATTATTTCTTAGGTTAAAATTACAACTATCGCTAAGTTTGGAAAATGTTGTAAGGTTCTTGCGAACATACATTATATTTTCGGAAATAAATTGTCTAGCTACAGTTGGTATGCCAAATTTCATTAAAAAGCTCTCTTAAGGAGTCTGTGCGTTTTAAATTATAATTCGCTCGAATAGCTCTTTTGTGTAAAATAAAAATAGTTTGAATATCCGCTGCTTTCCAACAACAAGAGACCATAGGACATAACACTATGAAAGTAACTAAAATATACTAGCCTAGATGTAGCACATCTGTGTTTTGTCTGATGTTCTAACAGCGTAAGCCGCAGAACTTAATTGAACAAAAGACGTTGGACGAGCAAGTGGTTAAGATGTACATATAAATATCGCTTGCCATACTTTGTGAATAGCCCGTTAACACTGCGTGATATATATTTTAGAACAGCGTCAACGGGTTCATAGACCTAGTATAGCGAGCAATATTTATCTTACAAATTTAAATTTAAATATCCCGTTGTGAAAAGTGAGCTCAATTAATATGAAATTAGACAACGTTAGGTCGTTGACGATAGTACTTGATGCTCCTAATAGGGCCCTTAGGCAATGCAGTGGTTCCACAGGGAATAACCAGAGTGATTTACGTAGCAGAAGCACAATTAATGACTTTACTAGGGTACGCTACGAAACTGCTACGCCGTAGAAAGCTCGTAGCACCGACATACTCAACTCAATAGAAAGCTCACTGGATAATTCTGTCTGGTTTTACAAATTAGTTAGCATGCCACAAATGTAACTGACATATTGTCAATGGCACTCGAATGTAATTTCTCGTTTTGTTACAGGATATGTTTAGGCTCTCCACACACGGATAACTAAATGTGTCGCCACAAAACGCCGCCACTTACTTTTTACCCCGTTTCTTGCAGTGGCAGAAGCGAAGGGAAAGAGGGGTGGGTTTATCACACGGGAAGTGTGTGTAAGCGTTTTGTGGCGCCACAAAAAAGTGGCAATCTGTAGCTTGCGGCAGTCACCAGCGTTTACCGTGAGCGCCACATAAATATATAAAATGTATGAAGAGTACAGGAAATAAGGAGGAGGTGGCGTTTTGTGGCGACGTTTTGTGGTCCCTTGGCGCCGAGGCTAACTGTGTTTGCTTCTGTGACGTTGTTTCCCTATATCGGTGACTTTGATACGTTGGCGAATGAGTTCGTTCCGTATCATGTGACGACGGGATACTCCAGGCATCGATCTTTCCATTACTATTTGTGTGACTTTCAGTTTGTGCATCATCCCGACAGTGAGAGTCCATGTTTCGCAAGCGTAAGTCATCACCGGAAGAACACACTGATTGTAGACTCTAGTCTTGAGTGTTTGAGGGATCTTAGAGTGAAAGACATCCTTGAGCTTTCCGAAGGCTGCCCACGCAAGTTGTATTCTTCGGTTGATCTCTCGGGCCAGTGGGTCTCGTCCAAGTCTGATGATCTGCCATAGGTAAGTATGCCACAGCCGAGCGATAGAGTAAGTAGAGGAGTAAGTACGGCTCTATCGCTCGGCTGTCAACTGTGATCGGAGATTGAGACAAATCGGCCGTGCCCATAACCTTGGTCTTATCCAAATTCATTTTAAGGCCTACCCGGATTGATGCGTGGCACAGATAATTAAGCATCTTTTCCAGTTCTCTTGGTGTTTCGGCGAGTATGACGATGTCATCTGCAAAACGGAGTTGGTTGAGGTCTTCTCCATCCACATTTATGCCTAAACCATCCCAGTCAAGGGGTTTGAAGATATCTTCCAGTGCGTTGGTAAAGGGCTTTGGAGATATGACATCTCCTTGGCGTACGCCTCTTTTGACTGGAACAGTCGGCGTGGAGCCTTGGACTTGCACAGTTATTTTGGCAGACTAGAGACTTATTAGTGTCTGTAGGTGGTCGATCTGACATCGCTGTAGAAACTTCAAAACAGCCCAGTGTTCCACGGTGTCAAACGGTTCTTTATAGTCGATGATAGCAAGGTAAAGTGGTTTGTTGTATTCCTGGTTCTTCTGTATCACTTGCCTTATCGTAAATATATGGTCGCTGGTGCCAAATCCTCCCCTGACCCTCGCTTGTTCCCTTAATAGGTACTCATCAAGTCGTAGGGTGATTCTTGTCATCAAGATTCGAGAGAATACTTTGTATACTTGACTGAGCAGTGAAATAGGACGATAGTTGTTCAGGTTGGTTTTGGCGCACTTTTGTGGAAGAGGATGACAATACTATTGCGCCACTTGGTTGGTGTTACCCCAATGAAGAGAGCTTCGTTAAAAAGCCATCGTAGTTCTTCTAGCACCGAGCGACCTCCCGTCTTGAGTAGCTCGATTGTGATCCCGTCATCTTCTGGGGCTTTGTACTTTTTCAGTTGATTTAGTGCCATTTTGATCCCATATGAGCTGATTTCGGGCATATCTTCCGAGTAATGCCTTCTAAATGGCGCGCGTTTGTCACTCGTATACTCTGTTGTTGGTTTTGGCATGTATGTGTAGAGCTTTTCATAGTTTGGAGATGATAGTGAGTACTTCGGATATATCTCTAGCTGTCTCTCCCTTCTCGTTTTCCAGTTTGGTTATTTCGCTGCTGCCATTAGTCTTCACCCTACTGAAAATCTTAGGATCCCTGTGTTTTTCTATGAGACGCTAAACTTTTTCTGGGTTCCTCTTTCGAATATCGCGGCTTATCGCTTTGGATATCTTTTTATATAGCTCGCGATGTCTTTGTGAGTTGGGCAGGTTGGCTGGCGTTGCTCTAGCAGTAGTTCCGTCTCAGGGGACAATATATCCTTCGATTGGGCTTTCCTTCGAAGCTTTACCTTTGCAGCTTTGGTGATTTTTTCGATGAATTGGTTGTATTCATCATCCATGTCTTGTTCGAAATATTGAGCATCAGATCGCTTAAGCACTGTCAAAAGCAATTTTTCGAATTCTTCATGGACGTGGCCGGAGATATTTAGTAGTGCCAAAGGTTTCCTCGTAAGTTTAGTCTTTCGAATCTAGTATTAATCCTGGAGTTTGCGCGTACCATTCTGTGATCACTACCTCTTAAGTTGTTGAGGACTGTGACATCTATGATAATTGGGTTTTATCAGCACAGATAAAGTCAATTTCGTTCTTCATTTTACCGTCTGGACTAATCCATTTCCACTTCCGTTGCAGTTTTTTTTTTGGAAGAAAGTGTTCATGGCGAAGAATTTATTTTACATTAGCCTCTAAGTAGTTAACCAGAGTCTGGCCTCGGTTATTTCTTGCCCGGTATCCGTGTGTTCCAACGCATGCTTCTTCACTCGTTTTCGTGCCAATCTTGGCATCGAAGTCGCCCATAATGATGTTGAATTGAGCTTTCTTTCCAGTTTTAAGAGACTTTGTGATATCATCATAGAAGGTTTAGATCTCTTTTAAATTGGTTGTGCTTAACTAATATAAATATTATATTATAACTGATTATAATTAATAAGCAGGAATAAATAATTACAAAATTATTAACAGCAAGGTCTGTGTTGAGCCAGATTAAACCCACACAATCCCATCATTTAAGTATTCTTGAACCTTATAATATCCATTTTTCGACAAAGTCGCTCTACATGGTTTTTAAATTGCTCAAAAGGCAATTTCAAGGTCTCCAGAAGTATAGTTGTAGTAGAGAATGCACTGACCCTTGAAAGAATTGCTAACCTTCGCGGGTCTAAACCGGGCCGCAACTAGTCTGTGATTATTTCTTAGGTTAACATTACAACTATCGCTAAGTTTGGAAAATGTTGTAAGGTTCTTGCGAACATACATTATATTTTCGGAAATAAATTGTCTAGCTACAGTTGGTATGCCAAATTTCATTAAAAAGCTCTCTTAAGGAGTCTGTGCGTTTTAAATTATAATTCGCTCGAATAGCTCTTTTGTGTAAAATAAAAATAGTTTGAATATCCGCTGCTTTCCAACAACAAGAGACCATAGGACATAACACTATGAAAGTAACTAAAATATACTAGCCTAGATGTAGCACATCTGTGTTTTGTCTGATGTTCTAACAGCGTAAGCCGCAGAACTTAATTGAACAAAAGACGTTGGACGAGCAAGTGGTTAAGATGTACATATAAATATCGCTTGCCATACTTTGTGAATAGCCCGTTAACACTGCGTGATATATATTTTAGAACAGCGTCAACGTATGGTCTGTTGTAGGTGCATACGATTCTTTATACGTTATTCCCTTGGATGATTCTTTATACGTTAATTATTTCCCTCTCTAGTTGTTCCAAGTGCGCTTGCAATCTTGTTGTCTGTTTATTATACGCAGCTAATAATAACTTGGTGTGACAGCCGCATCTTTTCCAGTGATTCTTAGCACGCCTTGCTCCACCGTTACTGTGACCGCTGTCGGAGCTTCTGGGGACTAGGGGCCTGGGCTTATTTAGACTTTCCATGGGGTAACTTATGTTTTAATCAAGACGGCTTGGTGAGTCAGTTCTTTTTTGAGGGTATGTAGTGCTCACGGCCACTGTAGTCGCTTCCTCTCGTAGGGTCAGGTGAGTTACCACCGCCTGAGGCTCGGCGTTGCTGCTCATTTTGAACCAACCGGGGGACACGTGTAGGGTATCTGTCAGTATGGTTTACGGACGCGAGCAACGACTATCCCCTATGTACCATATTTCAGATTACTAATTTTAATCTGTCATTTCTCCCCAGAATTAAACGCAACTAAACTAGAAGCCACACCGGACACAGCGGAAGATGTCATCTACCAGAAAGACGTCTCTTTCTCAGCTGAGTTAGAAGTGGCACCGTCCAGTAAAATAAGTAGACCTAGTCAAACACAGACACAAAAACCTGAAGTCAAGACTCCGCCACCTCACATATCAAACTTTATTGATGAAGGAGAAAGATCGAAGGCAAGGGATGGTCTAAACAGTCTATTGGCAGATGGGCTGAGTCAGACTGACCTGAATATAATAGCAGATGATAGAGATGAAGATTTTTCGGAGAAGAAAGAGTTTTTGAAGGTTACTACGCAGGGGCCTAGTTTGGAACAGAAGGTAAGTGTAATGAATAGTTAAGAATTACTTTATGTCAAAGACAAACTCATTTGTTTATTGAAGCCATATAAATAAATTAAACCAATGAAATGATAAAGACGTGAGATGAGAGTGTTGAATGCGATTCCCGTCCCGTAGTATGACAAAGGAGGTTCAATTGATTATTTTTTTTGTAACGAGGCCTTTTTTATTTCGCACCCTAGACTGGCCAGCAAAAGGTTTTTTTTTAAAGCTACAAGCAAGCAAGGCAGTTTTTTTTCATAGTGGCATCACAGAGGAATAAATATTCCTCTGTGGTGGTACCATGGACAATGCATGTGCCCTGTTGGCCTATGTTTTTTTCATTAATTATTTCCGAGGTACGCTCTTGTCGGTGGATTTCCTTCCATGCACTTCTACATACCACCCTCTACTTATGTTTTTCTTACTTAACAAAAATGGAATAGAGAACGAGACCACCATGATGATAATGCTGATGGTGACGATTCTCATCAACCGGGTTCAGCCACGGCAAGGCATATATAAAATAGACGTACCACGTGTTACTACAAGCAATATTACACGTAGTTTAACCTCAAAATAAACATAAAATATGCATTTTTGTCTTTAAACAAGTGCACAACAGGAGTCGTAAGACCCACAAAGCCTAGTTTATAATATTTGTTGCAGCAAACTTTATTGAATAAAGCCTTACTATTCCCGCAAGGTGCCCGAAGCCACGGTGGCGCCGCCATGGACGGCCGCGGTTGAGAGCTGCAACTGCGCTGCGTGCGACGGAGCGAGGTGCTCGTGCCCTCTTACTCCCGCCAAGTGTAATGCTGGTAAGTTTAGAAGTACTCTTCTTAGAGGTAGCGGCTTTGAGTCGGGGTGTAACAGAAAGATGTACAGTAAATTAGTATGTAGGTAATAACGTTTCTTACTGCCCCTAGTCATATTCTAAGTAAAGTTTAGGAACACGAAGGGATATAATACGGTATTTGACTGGTAGTCAAAATATATACTTTTTAGGATCTGTCAAAATGGTAATTTTATTCACGAGTTCTGTGAAACTCTAGCATGTGACGACATAGTCAAATACTGTCTTTTCAACACGAAATTGAGGTTATAAAATACAACTGCTGGAAATATACATTTCTGATAATGTCAAACGTTTTTGTTGAAATAGGTTCAGCTTGAGACACGGTTCTAGATTTATTGGACTACCTTGTAAAATACCGTATTCTAGAAAGCGATTATTTTGCCCCAAAACGTATGACCCGACTGCACCAGAAGGAGGGTAATGTGTTTCAATCGTTTATTAAAGTTTATAAAGTCATTATTATTGGCCGCCTTGAGAATAATGATTATGCTAGCTCTTCGAGAAAGAATGTCCCGGCCCAATCATTGTACGTGGTATGCCAATGAATGTAGCAGAATGAGCAATAGTGACGTGAACTGACAGCGCGTAGGTTTGAATATAAAAAAAAGATTGGCCTTCATAAAGGACAATGATTAGCACTGCCAATACCAACTAAAACTCAGTGATTGGCCCTGCCAGCCTTTGTCTAAATAATGAAATAGCTTCGATAACCTTACGCAAATAAAGTTAAAAGCCTGTTGGCTTACTGTGAAACCGTACTCAATGATTGGCCCCCCATGCCAATCAAGTCGACTTCCATACAAAGCCTTGGTTTAGTGATTGGCCCCCAATATTTCTTCTAGGTTAGAATAGTACGTAACCAACCTAATTAACGTAAACAATATCACCTTTACCATAACTAACCACCATACAATTATATGTAAAGCCACAAACTTACCCAGTCTTAGCCAACTTTGCTACGACGTTGTTGTGAGAAGCACGTGACACTCGGACGAAAACGTTTTTCTTTCACCGTGTTGCTGTATGAAAATAAACTTATTTGTTATAGTGTAAAGTGATAGATGGTAGTTAATTTAACGATGTAGTTTTGTAATTTTTCTACAGGGAATCCTTGATATTAGCTCTAAAGTTCAAAAGGCCATTCATCGTGGGGGACCCAAGATACTATGGTTTCCCCTACTCAAGACGCATTACGCATCTCATTGGTAGACATTCTTCACCGGCATAGCATACGATAGTTCAGCTACAAGAAAAACATAATAGATGGCGCTCATTCAATAAACTTCGGTTTTCTTTGATCCTTTATGAACTGAAGGGCGATTGTGTCTCGAATGGAAAGTTTGAACAAGTTCCCTTTGAGTCTGACGGATGACGTCACTCGAATACGCGATCTCGTAAAGTTTCGCTTTGAACCCCTAGCACAATAATGGAAGTCCACACAGGCCCCTTTACGGGTTGCAGGGGTTGCAGGCCGAAACTATGCTATATTAGCTTAAGCTTCGCTCGTATAGCCACAGATTAATAAGATGGGACAATCCGCATAAAAAATTCAACTAAACAATGCCTCTAGCTATACGCAATAAAGTGAAATTCTTCCTGCACAGCGCTGCTCGCGAATATTGAAAATTTTCCTACAAGTCGGTAGAGATAGAGAGGCCTCTATCTCTACCGACGCGGCATACGTAACGCTAGGGTTGTCCTCTTGTGACGAATAATTAACAATCTTCCCCAATAATGTCCATAGAGCTTCTTGTGGGACGATGTCGAATGCCTTCGCCAGGTCCACGAAACAGAGAAACAGTTCATGACCTTGTTCTCTGTCTCTGATTTTCTCCTGTATTTGGTGGACAGCGAAAATGGCCTCGCAAGTTATATTTACTTACCAGCAACGAACCAACACTTATATTCTACACAACAAAATTTTAATATAGTTAGTAGATAGGACTATGTAACTTATTTATCTAGTGTATATCATTGTATGTATGAAACGAAATAGAAACGTTCTAGCTGCTTATTAGGTGCTTTCCTACATGTGGATTAAATAAGGAATGACGAAGTACAAGAAACCGCCACAACAACTGTCATGTGGATCGAATAAGCTATAAATAAACACTAGCTGCTGTGCTGTGCGCACACCGCCCGTCCTGCCTGCCTGTTGCCTGCGACTACAGCCGAATGCAATGCAGTATCTCTTTGCCTTCATTTTAAAGTAATAAATAACGGCTAGTATTTAATCGCACATCAAAAATACTGATTTTCACAACAAAAAAGGATCAGCAAAACACTTTTTGTTAAAGTATTTTTTTTTGTTCTTACTTGTATAACCTAACACGATGGATAAAGGGGGTTTCGCTTCGCTCACCCCCTTTACTCTTCATCTAAGCTACCGCAGTGTTTTGCCCTGATATTTGCTGTAAAAATCAGTATATTTGCTGTGCTAATCAGTATTACTGATGTGTAGTTTAATTTTTCCCATAAATAACTAGGAGACACGCTGAGGCGCGTACGTGCAATCTGGGTGGTGCTCGGTAGCCCTCTGACCAAAGAGTAAAGTAACACTGCCTCTGACTCTGAAATCATAAACATAAATACTTACATACAGGCACTCACATTGCTTCTGGCCGCACACTAGGATAACCTGTGTCGTGGGAACCAGAAACAGCGCCGTCACACACATATAAACATCCAAGACCTATTTGTTTTTCTGTATCCCTAGCCGGGGATCGAACCCCGGACCACTCGCATGGTAGGCAGAGCCACAACCCTAGCGCCACAGAGGTCGTCAATCTCTGAATCGGACCGCGCGACGCTGCCGCTGAGTTTCTTGTAGCGTAGGAGTCCAAGCCCTTGCTACTGCGGGGGGGGCCACCACGCCCCGCGTCTCGAGACCGGTTGTCGGGTTAGCGCAGAGCGCCGATCACAGAGAGCGATTCTTACCACCAACGTGTTAGATACACCTGCGAACTGATTGTTCTTAATAAAATATAACTTCTTCATCTATAAAACAGTCCATTCTCATTTATAACATGCGGAGTGTAACTGTCCTGGCATTCTGATGTAGTTTTTCATACGAAGTGCAGCATGGACCAACTGAAGGATTGATTTCCGTTTCGGTTTCGTCCAAGTTGCGAGGGGCTGGAGATTCTTAGGTTCTTATTTCGAGCATCAATAGGAAAGGAACTAATTTTAACCCCGGCCGCCAAAAGAGAGGTGTTATAAGTTTGAGGCGTCTGCAGGTAGGTGTGTTTGTATGCCTCTCCATGGCACCCTATCGGTCGTACGGGAGGACGGATTTTTGCGGTACTAGACCTCTCTGCGATGGCTCTTAAAATTTAAATCTGTTTGGTAGTTCAAAAGTTATCAGCTTAACAAAGAATAGCGGTCAACCTGGTGGACGGATAATATTTTTCAGTAGTTGTTAGTAGACTTCACTGCAAAGGTTCTTAGATATGAGTTATCAGCTAACAAAGACTAGCGATCAAACGGATAGACGAATTTTAATGCGGTTTTCTGTTAATGGTGGTAGACGTATTTAAATCGGTTCAGTAGTTCGAAAGCTATCAGCTTAACAAAGAATAGCGGATAAACGGGTGGGCGGATAATAATGCGATTTTTTGTAGTTCGTAGTAAACGACACTGTAGTGGTTCTTAGAGATGTTTTGTCAAACTCGGTTTTGTAGTTCTAAAGATATTAGCTTGACAATGAATAGCGGTCAAACTGGTGGACGGAATTTAATGCGGCTTTATATGAAAACAAGTCAGCCAAATTTTAGACTTAAGTTTTCATTGTTTGTGGCGGGTTTATTTTAATTATTTTATTTACACACGTTTCTAATACCCTCATTACTGCGTCCAAAAACTGCAAGTTACGACCAGCAAAATGATAACTACTTGGTAATAACTCATTTCTTATCTCAATATTTATACAATATGACCATAATGTATCAACATTTAGACATATTATGACATTCAAATTTCGAACGCCGACGCCCGCCTGCGTGCCGCCCCTAGTTTGTCTGTGAAGTTGGTACTACTGAAAAGGCTAAACAAGTGCAGAACAATATTAAATGCCACAATGTCGGTCGAGCGTGTGGTTCCTGAACACATCAAAGAGAACTTATGATATGTGTGTAGATAAACTACTATTAGTTATAGTTGTTAAATTGTTTTTATCTACACACGTATCATAAACCCTCTTTACTGCGTTCAAAAACCGCACGTTAGGATCAGCATTATGTTAAAATACTTGGTAAAAACTCGTTTCGTATCTGGAAAACTACACATTATGGTCATTATGTGTAGTTTTTCTACATATAATGACATTCAAATTTCGAACGCCGACGCCCACCTGTGTGCCGTCCCTAGTTTGTTTGTGAAGTTGGTACTGACATTCAAATTTCGAACGCCGACGCCCGCCTGCGAGAAGTTGGTACTACAGAACAACTTAAACAATTGCAGAGCCACAATGCCGGTCAAACATGCGGTTCCTGAACACATCAAAGAGAGCTTATGATATGTGTGTAGATAAACTAGTGTATGTAACTGTACATAATTAGGCATTAAAACTCTCGAGTGACACTATTATGAAACTCGCCTTCGGCTCGTTTCATGAACCCACTCTCGAGTTTTAATGCCCTCCATTATGTAGCAGTCACATAAACTACTATTATATTCAAGTACTTACTTCAAGTTTCGGCTATGTCATTGCAGTCATGAAAAAGGTACCTACCTACTAATTTTCTCTACACCTACATGTTAATAATATTCGAAATGTTATTTCCAGCCTAAGGTCTGACGCCCCTAGTGGGACATTGGAATAAAACACAGGTCCCCCAACTTACTAACTCGCACAACACCCAGGAAATTCCTCCGATTTGAATTTCTCGAGAATTTTCCATTACCTCTCGACCCTCGGAGGGTTTTTGCCGTCGGCCTGCGGGACCCTAATCGATGGAGGGCCTGTAGGTATTTGCCTGATGCCCGGGTATCGATCGGCTGAGTGTGGTTCCCAACCTGTACACGTAAATGAACTTCCAATATTATTGGTATATTTTAGTGATAGAGATATCAACAGTTTAGAAAAAGCTTTAAAAATAATAATAAATAAGTTGTAGTATGTATGTATATCATTATAATATATAAACTATATTTGCAGGTATATATATGCATTGTATTTAGTAGTCTGGTAATACACTAGTTTATCTACACACATATCATAAGCTCTTTTTGATGTGTTCTGGAACCGCATGTTCGACCGGCATTGTAGCATTGATCATTGCTCTGCAGCTGTTTAGCTTGTTCTGTAGTTCCAACTTTACAGACAAACTAGGGGCGGCACGCAGGTGGGCGGCGGCGTTCGAAATTTGAATAATGTAATGTAATGAAATTTAAATAATAATGTAATGTACCAAAATTTTGGCCATACATTATGGTCATATTGTATCAATATTCAGAGAAGAAATGAGTTTTTACCAAGAAGTTTATCATTATGCTGGTCGTAACGTGTGGTTTTTGGACGCAGGAAAGAGGGTTTACGATACGTGTGTAGATACATTTTTATTATGATTATTTATTTCAACAGGCATTTATAACTCCAATTCTCCATATCGTAGTTATGGATTGAAGCTCATTCCATTATAAAATGAGGTTGAGGTAAGCACAGGAACATACGCCTTGACAATCCAGGACCACTCCACATGCACTCAGCACGATTTGGACTGGAGCTTGTTTCAAAGCTATACAGGATGTGATTACTGAGTACGTGACTTTTGAAATGTCATTTTTGTACGCAGTGGACGTACTAAAGTGCGATATCTATTCGCAATATCGTATATAGGAAAATTAACTCACAGAGAATCTGCAATATTTAGACGAAAAAATATCACATGAAACAATGCTTTCTTTTAATCCTACTAATATTATAAACGCGAAAGTTTGTGAGTATAGATGTATGCCATTTTCTTAGCCATTTTTTTTGTTTGTTTATCGATGAAAACTGGACTGCCCGACCTTATCGGAAAAGATCTTTAATTGCAGGTATTGAGTTTTTTGCTTTGTTATTTTTCATAAGACGATTGCTCACTCGAATTGTAATAAATAATATTAAGTTTTTTATCATATTTTATTTTATTTCTGTAAATAAGTTAGGTACTAAATTTCTATCTACTTCCGGTTTCAATGTGCAAAGAGTTTCGTTAAACTGAGTACATAATTAAATACTTACAAACTACATACACAAACCTCACTCTTAGCCACTCCAAGGCATACCACTTCCGCATATGAGCACTTCTTCAGGTTGCAGGCGGTCCGACTGTGGAACGCACTTCCTTGTGCGATAAGAGACAGTCCCACTCTTTTCGCTTTCAAAAACCGGGTAAAAGAGCACTTCCTCTCTCTTTTGTGATAGTTGTAGTAAGTATATTATTATTATATATAAACTATATGTACAGCTTTATGTATTTATTGATACTTATTTAGTAGTTTGGTATATACGAGTAGGTATGTATTTTATTTACCGTATTTTATAGATATTGAATTTACTTATATGTATTTTATTATTGTATAGATATTGTGCACTGCCTACCCTTTATTGATAAAATTTCCTGTCATGCCTTGGTTTGCTGGAAGAAATCTCTTTTTAGAGATAAGCTCGCGTTTTTACATATGTTTTCTCTTATTGTATCTTTTTAGGGTTCCGTACCCGAAGGGTTCCAAACGGGACCCTATTACTAAGACTCCGCTGTCCGTCCGTCCGTCTGTCACCAGGCTGTATCTCACGAACCGTGATAGTTAGACAGTTGAAATTTTCACAGACGATGTATTTATGTTGCCGCTATAACAACAAATACTAAAAAACAGGATAAAAGAAATATTTAAGAGGGCTCCCATACAACAATTCTTTCAATACCACATACAAACTTATGGATGCACCTGGTTACGTACATGGAGTGTGAAAGTAACCGCACCAATAACTTTGTAAACAATATTTTGCTGTGTAAAATCCAAACTATTCACTCCACACCATCGCTTCCATTGAACGGTGGTACGGAACCCTTCGTGCGCGATTTAGACTCGCACTTGACCGGTTTTTTTTAAATAACTGTGTTCAATAAAGAATTATGAATGAATGAATGAATGAAATCTTTTTTCAAAGTTTCGATTGAATGTATTCAATATTTTATTATCAAAAATTGTAAAGGTATTCTCGTAAAAAAAAAGACTGTCGTTTTACGTTTTCCCGTAAACAATGGTGTGGAACTACTACTACTCGCACCTGACCGGTTTTATTAAGAATAGATAAAGAAGGATGGTCACAGTCCATTAAATAGCTACACCCTGTTTCAGTATTCACAAATAAAATACCCAAACTAAAATCAACCTTATTACGTCAGTGACGCGGACGCAGTTACCCCGGGCGTTTTATTTTGTGAAGACTGTAGTAGCTTGTTCAGGTGAATCGACCCGAAGGCACGTTCCGTTCTTTGTACTCTGCTCAGTTGAACTGACTAAATGCGATTCTTGACTTACGTCCAGACAGAGTTCAACGTTTTCATTGATACTGGAATACCTACTATGATTGCATTATAGGAGTTGGATAAATCGCAAAAAGATGAAATAAGTACCTTTAACAACTAGTGCTGTCAGATACTGTGATAATACACATGATCACCAATGTTTGATTTACATTACGTTAATTTGTTTCGCAACTGTGTTTTATTTCTCCCATAGTAAAAATAAACATAAACTTTTACATTAACTGAGTCGTGGAAAAGAGAAACAGTGTAGTCACACACATATTAACATCCAAAACCTGGGGATTCTTTTTTCATTTACCCCAGCCGGGGATCGAACCCGGGCCCTCTCGTATGGTAGGCAGAGCCACAACCGGTGCGCCACAGAGGTCGTCGAGAAAGTGGAACAACAAGACGATACTTTGAAGTGATTAAGTCAATGAAAAAGAGCTCCCACAGGAGATGCAGGTTCGATTCCTGACCATGTACCAATGAGATAATTAATTCATCTACATTACATTATACGGACGTTCTAACGGTGATAAAAAACATCGTGAGGAAACCTTCATTACTCCATAGCTGCGGCGATGGGCTAGCCTAGCCCTCCGTCACGCAAAATCGAGTATTGAATAACTGACTCAAAGTGGGCACCGTTGTGCCTCTGCCACCCCTTAAGGGAAAAGGCGTGATGCTATATGTGTGTGACAATCAGCGGCTGCGACGGCAGATTCAAAAGCCTGTCAAAACTGATTAATCGCACGACCTTTGGACAAGATGGCCTAAAAATTCGGTTACGTCATGCAGAAACAGTTCAAAGGGAAATTTGCCACCTGCCATTTAATTCCCTGCATAATGAAGATGTCGCTATTACACAGCACTTAGGAGGGCCATTAAGGTGCAGACTGAGGGGGGTTATTATACTCTTTAATGTTTCATAAGACAGTGTATTACATCCCTTACCTGCGGGAACTATACAGTGTGAAACAGAATGGTGTAGTCTTATTTTAAGGGATTGCATTAAACTTTTCATAATTCGTTATTGCACACAAATATTTCAAAAGTTAAAGGTAAAATAAAATGCATGTACAAAGGCGAGCTTATCTCTAAAAAAAGATTGCTTCCAGCAAACCAAGACATTACTGGAATGGTTATCATAAAAGGGTAGGCAGTGCACAATAAATACTAAACCTAAAATGCCTGGGAATAAATTAAATACCTTAAAATACATATAGGAAATACAAAATAATTACCGATTGTATACTACACTACATAAACAATTTAATAATATAAATACAATAACTTTTACGAAAGAGAGAGGTAGTGTTCTTTAATAAGTTTCTTAAAAGAGAAAAGAGTGGGACTGTTTCTTATAGTGCAAGGAAGTGCGTTCCAGAGTCGGACCGCCCGCAACCTGAAAGAGTGTTTGTGCGCAGAGTTGTTATGCCGCGGAGTGGCTAAAAGTGAGATCTCCGGTGCCGATCTCCCGAAAAGAGATTGGTACTCAAAATACTTTTATTATTACACCAATTTGATCAGAGCCACTCTATCAACCGACTTCAAAAAGGAGGAGGTTCTCAATTCGTCTGTTTTTATTGTTTGTTACGTGATTACTCCTTCAATTATGAACCGATTTTGATTATTCTTGTTTTAATTGGTTAGTCATACGTCAGAGGTGGTCCCATATAAATTAAGTCAAAATTTATTCAGCACTTTTTGGAAAAATTAACAAATACAAAAAATATATACACAGATTACGTTTTGGTTTGTGCTTCCGTGCAGCAAAAGTTTTGATGAGGACTATTCACACAGACTTCATTCGCATGCCGACCGGGTAGGAAGATATATATATATATATATATATTATGAACATGAATATTCGTTTCTTAGTCTTGGATTTTTTCTACATTTTTTATGCATAACATTAGCTCTCTTAATCAGATCGTCGTCTAGTACCCATGACGCAATCCTTATTGAGCTAACTATGGGGCTACTTCGATTTGTGTAAGATTGTTCTCTAATATTAATTTATTAGGGTTCCGTACCCAAAGGCTAAAACGGGACCCTATTGCTAAGACACCGCTGTCCGTCCGTCCGTCTGTCACCAGGCTGTATCTCATGAACCGTGATAGTTAGACAGTTTAAATTTTCACAGATGATATATTCCTACTGTCGCTATAACAACAACCACGAAAAAACAGAAAAACATATTTTATTTATCTGTAAACTATATACAAACTTATGAATGCACCTGTTTACGTACATGGAGTGTGAAAGTAGCCGCACCAATAACTTTGTAAACAACATTTTGCTATGTTAAATCCGAACTGTTCACTACACACCCTACCATTGTACGGTGGTATGAAACGAACGAGTTCAAATCGCACTTTACCGGTTTTCATTATATAGTTGTGTAATGAAAGTTAAAGGCTAGTTATATAGTTGGTGGAACCAGCCGGCGAGACTGACACGGAAGGGTGCCGTCGTTATTTTATTAATTTACGTCACCCTGACACTGAGTTGGGGTGCCAACAACTGTCAACTCAAACTAGGGTCCTAATCTCCAGTTTTAGTCGCTGACAGGTGACGGAATCCTAAACGGGAGACTTTGTGAAAGGGCGGTTACTGTAACTTTAGGATCCTAAACTGATCCTAAAATCACCATGACCGTCTTAAAACAAGTCTTGGTATCAGGTAATTACAAGTCTTGGTATCAAAATTACCTTTCTCTATCTCGATATCTGGTCTGTGACCATGATAGTTAAACAGTTTAAATTTTCACAAATGATATATTTCTACTGTCGCTATAACAACAACCACTAAAAAACAGAAAAGTATATTTTATTTATCTGTAAACCACATACAAACTTATGAATGCACCTGTAAACAACATTTTGCTATGTTAAATCCGAACTGTTCACTACACACCATCCCTACCATTGTACGGTGGTAGGGATGGTGTGTAGTGAACAGTTTATAGAATTATAGTTACTATGCATGTAATTATTTATTAGGACTAAAAATTGTTTTGTACGGTCGAAGTGTGAGTGCATTTGATTGAGATTTACAAGTGCTGGAAGAACAGATAATGGTCTGAAATTTGAAGGATCACCCTTGTCTCCCGATTTGAACAGAGGTATCAGTTTACTGTGTTTCACGAGTTCTGGGAAAACTCCATCGTCAACACATTTATTGAATATATAAGCTAAGTGTTAAGCTATAACTAGAATTACCAAACTAATAACTTTGACTGATATACCCCACAGGTCTTCAGTATTTTTTTAATATATTTTTTAAGTTAAGTAATCTAAACGTTTTGGCAATGTTCTGGTGATATAAATGATGAAATTTTAAATATACATTACTGACGCTAGAGTGTTGTTTTTAATAAAGTCTCTGCTTCATATAGAGATTAATTCCGACGCTCTGTTTTGAGTACCAATATACCCTATATTGGTGAAGAATGTTTAGAAAGCTCGAGCAACCTCAGCGTTGGATTTAACATCACCATCTTTAGGCAGAAATCATTGTCCCTTGGTATAACGACGACCTCTGTGGCGCAGCGGTTGTGGCTCTGCCTACCATGCGAGAGGCCCCGGGTTCGATCGCCGGCTCGGGGAAAAAAAACCCTAGGTCTTGGATGTTTATATGTGTGCGACGTCGCTGTTTCTGGTTCCCACGACACAGGGTATCCTAGTGTGGTGCCAGAAGCAATGTATGTGCATGTATGTTAAAATGTTTATGTTCATGTTTATATGAGATCCGGGCCCCTGGGCAAAACCTAGTTAGCTGACAAACTGCGCTAAGTGAGCCAAATCAGCACCTTGGTGTAGCGAGCTGATGAGCCTAAAGGATGCGACCAAACTGCTTTAAACTAGTAAGCTGAAGAACTGCCCTTATTGAGCCAAATAAACGCCCATTTGCCAGTGAACGAATCAAGTCACCTTATAATGTAGCCCATTAATTGCCCCACCAAGGGGCACAGGCTTTTTCCCGGATATGAGTAAGGTTGAGCCGTACTCCACCACGCTGGCTCAGTGCGGGTTGATGGAGGGGTGCCTGTACGAAGTACTATTAAGGGCTGAACAAGGGACAATGGACTGAGAATTAGACAAAGAAAACAAATACCCGTCGCATTGCGTCGAAGCAGACTGACGCATGCTCCCGCGCAGAGCCCCGCGGGGCAGCCCGAGCTCCGAGACCAAGAAAATTATAGAAAATATTACTAAACTCCTGTAATAATAACATTAAAAATAAAATAAAACAACCAAAATTTTTCCCTTTTTTTTACCTATTTTTGCGTGTAAGTTTCATATAGGAAACTGATTCGTCTCCGAGCGCTTGTTCATTTAGTTGAATAATAATGCATTGCGAAAAATATTTTAAAGTATTAAATATAACATATATCCGCTAATTTTAAAATTCATTCTTATCTCTAATAGACCTTTTATAACATATATTTATTCTACATTTTATGTTGTCTAGTTTAGCCTAGAATTGAGGCTAAAGATGCATTTCTTTGTTCGCTTCCCCTGGCGCTGGCCATATTTAATCCCTTAAGTATTCTGTGGTGTCGGCCTAGTGGCCAACCCGACTGTCAGAAGTTATCAAGCTGCCCTATTAGGGTTTTGACCCAGCTATACGACTACTACCACCGAGTAGCGATAGTAGCCGTGACCTATAGCTTAACGTGTCATCCGAAACACGGACGCGCCCGAAACAAATGCCACATAGAAACGGACACCCATCCAGTACCCGTCTCAGCCAGATGTTGCTTCCCGCACGATCGTTTCCGTTGTGCGAGATACCGTTAAGCCACAAACGCAAATCGCCTTATCTAACGTTATTATACCAGGAATTCTCACCACAACTTGCTCAATAATTCAAGCATCCTCCAATATCTCGTGAATCTCATATTTACAAGCCGAATAGTTTGAAACAGGTTAATGATCCCGACTTCACTGCCGCAGAATAGTATCCGTATTCTCTGGGTACTCGTGAGGTATTTGGTTTAGTAAGGGTTGCCATTAGGGTTTCTTGATTTACTAGCATATCGTATATTCGTATTTATTACTGCACTGAACAGAACAAATCAGAAACTATACAGAGAAGGTAATGTACAAAGGTATGCTTATCTCTAAAAAGAGATATGTTCCAGCAACCCCAGGATTGAAAGGATCGATTGTGTAGCGGGTTGCTCCCCTCCCTCAAACATGGCGAGGATCCCGTTTTACCTTTTGGGTGCTGAACCCTAAAAAAAGAATAAAATAAATATTTAAGGGGGCTCCCATAAAACAAACGTGATTTTTCTGCCCGTTTTTGCTCGATATTGATAACCGCAACAAGTAGATGCTTGAAATATCCACAGAATATTGAGTTATATTATTCACTTTAAAAATAAATAATTATCTTTAAAGGGAGGCAGGCTCCCATACAACAAGCGCGATTGTTTTGCCGTTTTTATAGATAATGGTACGGAACCCTTCGTGCGCGAGTCCGACTCGCATTCGACTGTTTTTTTTATCATGGTAACTCTATTACATAGTTCGCGTATCTGTCCTCTCTCCATACCTCACGCTGATACGTGGATTTGAAAGGATGTTCCAGGTTTTAGTCGAAGTGACTTCAGGAATCCGAGTCTTGAAATCTCTAGTTAAATAAATTGAGACGAAATTTTATTCTGCACGGATCCAGTTTTAGATCTCTGCTGAGGAAAGACGGTATGTTTGTTTGAACGGGGAAGCTTTTATGCATAACTTTTTGTTAGAGTGTTGTTTGTGACACGAATATTTTCATTCATCTGAGGTTTTATATCTTGATAAACATTGTCAACAGCAACATAGACTTTCATTTGGGAACGGGCTGCTGACATTGAGACCATCTTCATTTTGCAGAAGAGAGCGATCCAATTTATTTATAAGCTAGGTAATAGAGAGTCTTTGCGAGAATTCTTCAAAGAAACCAACATCCTAACAGTTGCAAGTCAATATATCGATGAAAACATAATGTATGCGAGGAAAAATATCAGTAGTTTTAAAACCATTGATAGCCGCCACAATGTGCAAACTAGAAATAAACATAAACTTTCTTTTCCAATCTTCAGACTCACAAATGTTAGTAGTTCTTATATGGGTCACTGTATACGCTTCTACAATAAAATTTCACAAGAAACACAAAACTTAACTGAAGCTCGATTATAAAAATGTATAAAGCACACTTTGTGCACAAAGGCCTACAAAATCAATGACTTTTTACAAGACACCGACATCTGGCATTAAACCAGTTCATTGCACCCTATGTATTATATTATGTACTAATAATTAGGCACCTACTTTACATATATATTTTATTATGCTTGCTTGATTATGTTTTGACGTTTATTAAGTCACAATTTTGTGCTATTATGAATAAAAATCTTTGAACTGAACTAAACTGAACTGATTCAACTGAGGTTATGTAATAAAACTCAAACTAAGAAAACCATTCGAGTTAATTGTGTTCCCTACTAAATTCCGTTATACCCATCAAAAAATATAACAGGTGACTGAAATATCCACTAGTGGTTCTGTGAGAACAGTATAGACCTCGCGAGCCCTTCGACATACATACATATTTAACCAAATTGTCACGACTGACGGACAAAAGGCTGCGATACAAGTTGATTTTGCGCAACAATTTAACGAAGAAAGTCCATATTTAAATTTAATTTCAGGTGTTTGAATTTTCCAATTACTATGCAGAATTTTGAGAAAAATAGGGGTATGAGTTTTGGCGATGACTCGCGTTTCCTTGGTCCTAGGAGGTCAAATCTGGTGTCTACGGGTTCGTCTCGTAAAGCCGGAGAGAACTGCGTAGTCTGAGTAACCTCTGACACAGCTTAACGACTACTACCTACCAAGTAGCTATACTAGTATTAGCCGGTACAGCTTAACGTGTCATCCGAAACACGGAACGCCCGATGAAGTTTACCATAAATTACCTATATCATTTGTACAGCTCTGGATTCTAAACTGCATCTCATACGTGAGATGCAACCGTGAAACTTACTATACCGCGATATTTAATTTAAGGCCAGACATGTAAACAAACAACTGTCATTTTTTAGAACAAAACCGTTGACTTTCACATTAATTTTATACGTTTTGTACTGGAAAATGACAGTTGTTTGTTTACATTTCTGGCCTCAAATTAAAACCCCTAGTATAGTTCCTGGTTCGAATCGAAGAAAAAAACCCTTGTCTTGTATGCTAGTGTGGGACTAGAAGTAATATTTATGGCTGTAAATAAATATTGACGTTTATTAACCTCCTCAGGCCACATCGCGACGCCCCGCTTCTCCGGCGCGTCCTGGCTCGCGCTGCCCGCTCTACACGGCGCGTACAAGCGCGTGCGCGCGCGCATCCGCGTTCGACCCGAGCGCGCACGCGGCGTGCTGCTACTTACGGGGGAGCATGACGACTTGAGCGGGGATTATTTAGCGGTTGTGCTGAAACAAGGACGGGTTGAGCTCAGGTAAAATCTCTACCAATACCTTCATTAGGGTTTATTGAATGACTAGTTGTTCGTGGCGCGGCTTCGCAACGCTTTTTAGGTGTTCTCATAGTTACCGGTCATAAACTGTTCGTTTATCATTACTCATCTGTACATCATCATCAACTCGGCCTCACGTCTCAGATTAACAAAACTCTTTGCTTAGTAACTCTATGCGTCGCACAGAGCTGAGAGCGGTTTATTAGCACACGCTTTAAACTTAGGCAACAGTACTCTGTATGCATGATGCTAAATATTACTTTGTTACTCCCAGATTCGACTGCGGCAGTGGCGCCGGCGTCCTCCGTTCCCCCGAACCAGTGAAGCTTGGTCGCTGGAACACCATCACGGTGTACCGGCACCGGTGGGATGCGTGGCTGCGGCTGAACAACGGCAGGCGGGTCAGGGGACGCTCTAAGGTGGGTCAGGGGACGCTCTAATGTGGGTCAGGGGACGCTCTAAGGTGGACCAGGGGACCCTCTTATGTGGGTCAGGTGGCGCTCTAAAGTGAGTCTGGTGGGGGACGCTCTAAAGCTTAGACACTTTAAATGGTGATTCATTCAACAAAAAAAAAAATGGTGATTCATTCAGAGCACGCTCTAATGTGGATCATGAGACTCTATGGTGAGTCTTCACCGAAACCAGACTACTAATAATAGCAGTCATACACCATAGGATAGCATCATTTTTATGCGCGGTGCACTTTTCTCTACCGGATAGACGTTTTGTCTCAAAATGAGCAATATGCATAATGACCACACTCAAATAGGTTAGGTAGTATAGGCACAGAATACTTAACAGTACTACGTGGCATAGATACGCAAAATGTCCACTTCCCCACACATTATATCCAGATGGGACATTATTGTTGAGCCTCGCTGGCTTTTGGGCCTCTTTACTCATATTAAAATTCTTTATATGGTGAGGTTAAAATAGCTTCTTATGCTACAAGTAAGGAAAGTAGGTGATTTCCGACGAGTGGCATTTTTATTCACGAGCGAACGAAGCGTGCGAGTGTAAAAGTAGACACGAGTCGGAAATCATCTGGTGTACGTGTATCATGCAAAGTTTTACTGCATTGTGCGAGGATATAATATATATATATATATATGTAAATCTGATCTAAACAAGAAAACTAAGCAAATTTCTGCCACCTCTTATCACAAAACTAAGCAAATGGCTGCCACCTCTTATCACAAAACTAAGCAAATGACTGCCACCTCTTATCACAAAACTAAGCAAATGGCTTCCACCTCTTATCACAAAACTAAGCAAATGGCTGCCACCTCTTATTACAAAACTAAGAAAATGGCTGCCACCTCTTATCACAAAACTAAGCAAATGACTGCCACCTCTTATCACAAAACTAAGCAAATGGTTGCCACCTCTTATTACAAAACTAAGCAAATGGCTGCCACCTCTTATCACAAAACTAAGCAAATGGCTGCCACCTCTTATTACAAAACTAAGCAAATGGATGCCACCTCTTTTTACAAAACTAAGCAAATGGCTGCCACCTCTTATTACAAAACTAAGCAAATGGTTGCCACCTCTTATTACAAAACTAAGCAAATGGCTGCCACCTCTTATTACAAAACTAAGCAAATGGTTGCCACCTCTTATTACAAAACTAAGCAAATGGCTGCCACCTCTTATTACAAAACTAAGCAAATGGCTGCCACCTCTTATTACAAAACTAAGCAAATGGCTGCCACCTCTTATTACAAAATTAAGCAAATGGTTGCCACCTCTTATTACAAAACTAAGCAAATAGCAGCCATCTCTTATTACAAAACTAAGCAAATGGTTGCCACCTCTTATTACAAAACTAAGCAAATGGCTGCCACCTCTTATTACAAAACTAAGCAAATGGCTGCCACCTCTTATTACAAAACTAAGCAAATGGCTGCCACCTCTTATTACAAAATTAAGCAAATGGCTGCCACCTCTTATTACAAAACTAAGCAAATGGTTGCTACCTCTTATTACAAAACTAAGCAAATGGCTGCCACCTCTTATTACAAAACTAAGCAAATGGCTGCCACCTCTTATTACAAAACTAAGCAAATAGCTGCCACCTCTTATTACAAAACTAAGCAAATGGCTGCCACCTCTCATTACAAAACTAAGCAAATGGTTGCCACCTCTTATTACAAAACTAAGCAAATGGCTGCCACCTCTTATCACAAAACTAAGCAAATGACTGCCACCTCTTATTACAAAACTAAGCAATGGTTGCCACCTCTTATCACAACAATAAGTAAATGGCTGCCACCTCTTATTACAAAACTAAGCAAAGGTTGCTACCTCTTATTACAAAACTAAGCAAATGGCTGCCACCTCTTATTACAAAACTAAGCAAATGGCTGCCACCTCTTATTACAAAACTAAGCAAATGGCTGCCACCTCTTATTACAAAACTAAGCAAATGACTGCCACCTCTTATTACAAAACTAAGCAATGGTTGCCACCTCTTATCACAAAACTAAGCAAATGGCTGCCACCTCTTATTACAAAACTAAGCAAATGGCTGCCACCTCTTATTACAAAACTAAGCAAATGGTTGCCACCTCTTATTACAAAACTAAGCAAATAGCTGCCATCTCTTATTACAAAACTAAGCAAATGGTTGCCACCTCTTATTACAAAACTAAGCAAATGGCTGCCACCTCTTATTACAAAACTCAGCAAATGGCTGCCACCTCTTATTACAAAACTAAGCAAATGGCTGCCACCTCTTATTACAAAATTAATCAAATGGCTGCCACCTCTTATTACAAAACTAAGGAAATGGCTGCCACCTCTTATTACAAAACTAAGCAATGGTTGCCACCTCTTATCACAACAATAAGTAAATGGCTGCCACCTCTTATCACAAAACTAAGCAAATGGCTGCCACCTCTTATTACAAAACTAAGGAAATGGCTGCCACCTCTTATCACAAAACTAAGCAAATGGCTGCCACCTCTTATTACAAAACTAAGCAAATGGTTGCCACCTCTTATTACAAAACTAAGCAAATGACTGCCACCTCTTATTACAAAACTAAGCAAATGACTGCCACCTCTTATTACAAAACTAAGGAAATGGCTGCCACCTCTTATCACAAAACTAAGCAAATGGCTGCCACCTCTTATTACAAAACTAAGCAAATGGCTGCCACCTCTTATTACAAAACTAAGCAAAGGACTGCCACCTCTTATTAAAAAACTAAGCAAATGACTGCCACCTCTTATTACAAAACTAAGGAAATGGCTGCCACCTCTTATTACAAAACTAAGGAAATGGCTGCCACCTCTTATCACAAAAAGGCACGAGCAAAATATATGTTCAGTCTAATATATTATTAATTATTATTTAAAATTAATTTATTGATCTAATCTAAATCTGAAGTAATTAATAACACGCTTAATGAAATATTCGCTTTATTGTACCTTTCATATCAATGACAGTCGGTAGTTGACTAATTTATTTTTATTTTATATAATTTTATGTTAATTTGTTAAACATTACTCAAATAATAAAAACTTTTTGCGTCGAGCTGACGAAGGAGTGAAAAATAAACATAATCGGTCAAGTGCGGGTCGTACTCGCACAAGAAGGGTTCTATCGCACAAGAAACCTCAGCCAGTAAAATAATAATACAAGAACAAAAAGAGAACAATAATATGTCCGCACGTGGATTCGAATCCAGAACGCTAAGATAGCGAAACCGAAAAGTAAAAGCCACTAGTGCGAAAAAGTGGCACTTTCCGCACGATTTGGCTGCTTGCAAAACGCCCTTTTCGAGCAGATGCGTTGTAAAACAATTTATGAGCAGAGGCAAGCTTAAATCTAAAGAGAGATTTCTTTCAGAAAACCTAGGCAGGACAGAAGAATTTGAGCATAACAATAGTCCTAGTGCACAATAAAAACTATATCTAGTTTTTATTGTGCATAGGTCTCTCTAATTATGTACGAATTTAAAATATAAATTATATCTAATATAATTTTAAAATACGTTCACAAATATAAGCTATACTAAGGGCGACATTTAATACCTATATCCCTATAACTTATAAATGTGTTAGTTTAAGATTTGACATTCTCCAAATGTAACCTATGTGTTTCTTATGGAAATAAACTCTTTTTGAATTTTGAATTTGAATTAGCTGACCATATTTTGGGGCATGATACTACCCATCAATATGAACAACTTTCTTCAAGAAAAATATGGTCGCAAATGAAAAAAAAATTCGTCCCTCGGTACATTGACCCGGTCAGCTGATTACAAGTTACTATGGGAGACCCAAGAAAAAATAATCGTTTGCGACCATATGTTTCTGGGGGAAAGTTATTCATAATTATGGGTACTATCATTCCCCAAAAGTCAGTCAGCTAATTACATTTCACCTGTATATCACACATATACAATATGTAGGGTAGTTATCACGGAAGAGAAAGGCAATGCTCTTTCAATCTTTTCTTAGTTGTGGGTTTACAGGGACTATCCCTAATAGCGCAGGGAAGTGCGTTCCCCAGTTATAATTTATTTCACAATACAATGGTCAAACAACTACGAATATACTCCTACAAGGTCAATATATAATAAAAATAATAATAATAATAATACCTTGGACACTATTAACACACATTGATCTAGCCCCAAACTAGGATTCCCTGTATCTTGGGTACTAGACAACAATACACATACTTATATAGATAAATATTATACTTAGATAGATAAACAACCATGACTAGGGTACAAACATCCGTTCTTATCAAACAAATATTTGCCCCCACCGGGACTCGAACCCGGGACCCTTGGCTTCGTAGGCAGGGTTCACTGCCGACTCGGCCATTCGGGTCGTCTGTATATAATTAGAGAAGTGACCCAAAACTTGAATTAACCTCATTCCAGCAGACCGCCACCTCAGTTATCTACTGATCTTTACAATCGACCGCAGTTTCCCCCACATTACCCAACCGAGTCACCTACCATCTGGAAAAATGGAAATTCCGGAGATTTAGTCACTCTACAACCTATATTTACAATAAAAAGTCACAATTAAAAAAATATAATGTAAAAAAATAATAACGTAATTTGTGGTTTTAGTTAGGCTGTTTGAACTCTTAGTTACTGGAGAGTTTACACGAACGATATTGACGATTTGCTCGGTTTTATTGAAAATTCCTGAATTCCGGAGATCTTACGACAATTCCGGAGTTCCGGAGATTGGTCTATAAGTCCGGAGATCTCAGGACAATTCCGGAGATATGGTAACCCTACCCGCGGGAGCGTGTTTAAACTTTTTGACAAGCAATCCCCTTTCAGATACACGCTCTAAACCAGTAAGCTTAGTAGTCCGTATGACGCACGGAATAAGAGCGGTACTACGTTCAAAAGTGATCGTGACGGCAAAAGTTTGGCGAAATTCGTACCTACGGCAATACGCGAAGTTTTTGAGACGGGGAAAACCGATTGAGAAAATTACCAATTTCAAATTGTGCGATTTGGAAAGTTTTCCGACGACTTCCTTGAGAAATAAGCGTTTAGATTAGAATTGTAATAGTACTATGTAGAAGAATCATCATCATCATCATCATCAGCATCAGCCCTTGTCCTCCCACTGCGGGGCACAGGCCTCTCCCAAAGCACGCCATGCGCTGCGGTCACCCGCCAGTCTCGTCCACTGCTTTCCAGCCACCTTAGCAATGTCATCTGACCATCGGGCCGGTGGTCTGCCCGCTGTTCTCTGCCCTGTTCGCGGCCGCCACGCTGTGGCTGCCTTGGTCTACCTTCCGTCCTCCCTTCTAACCAAGTTTCCCGTCCATTTCCATGTAAAAGAATATGTATATTATGAAAATGAATGAACATTAGTAAGTACAACTGTATGAACAGAATTACTGTCTTTCATAATCTTTTGCCACCAGTTTGTTTGATTCATAGAAACAATAAAAATATATATTTATATGTAGAGGCATTTACATTACCTTTGGCCACACACTGGGTTTGCCTGTGTCGTGGGAACCAGAAACAGCGACGTCACACACACATAAACATCCAAGACCTGTTTTTTTTTTCTTTTTCCCAGCTGGGATTTCGTGCCCGGGACCTCTCGGAACCGCAACGCCCACAGAGATCGCCATAGCATAGCAACGGCGATGGGCTAGACCCCTTTTGCAGGATTGTTTTCATTGAATGACTGGAGACTTATAGTAAAAGCGTCTTAGGAATGGCTCCAAAAATATTTAATAGTTTGCCCACTTATATAAGAGATATAGACAACGTCGTGCATTTTAGATCGAAATTGAAAAAGATACTAGTCGCAAAGGCATATTATGCTGTGAAAAAGTACTTAACAGACCAAAACTAGACATATTAAGGGCATATCCGAACGAATAACAAATTATGTTTTAATCATGAGTCATGACATAATTGTATTCACTGTAAGATCTAGTAGTTGGTTATTTATTATATATTTTTTTTATTTTTGTTTACTACATATCTACTTATTCATAGTTTGACATTCACTTATCCTTCGACAATTATATCTTTATTTTAATTTGTACACATAATAATTGTTTTTGACTCATATTTTTTTTTTTGCATGTATGTAAACTTGATACTATGATTTGAAATACTGAAACCATTATGATTGAATTGATTGTATTAATAATTTTCCTATTTAATTGATTTGTTCACCTTTAAGGTAGACTATAGCAGATCATAATTATGTGATCTTGTAAACGCCTGTCTCAAACCTATATGTCATAAATAAACGATTTTGATTTGATATGATTTGATTTGAAGACGTGAGCTCGTAAGCTAACAGAAGCACCGAAGCAAACGTCTGGTATGTCTGACTACAATCACATTTCAAGTATTTTTTTTAATAGTCAACCATATTGTAGCCGTGTTCCCCGTGGCTCTTGAAATAAGAGCTTGACAGGGTCCAATAGATGTAATTCGAGGAGACTAGACGATTTTAAAACTTCAAAGATTTGAAGACGTACGACGTCAAAGGAAGGATCTTACATAGTTATCTACTTCATCCCATCAACTCGAAACCCTAGGGGACGCTGGTTAGACAGTTAAGGGCACGTTTACACTATGCCAATAGTGCCGCTACGTTAAGCTGTAGGTCCCGGCTACTATAGATACTTGATGATAGTAGTTTAAAGCTGTGTCAGAGGCCCTAATAGGGCAGCTTGGTACCTTCTGAAGGTCGGGGTGGCCACAAGCCCGACACCCCTTCATCAACCCGCACTGAGCCAGCGTGGTGGAGTATGGCTCAATAGTACTCGTATCCGGGTAAAGGCCCGTGCCACTCGGTGGGGACATCTTTCATGCATCATAACTCATAACTAGTCATACATAACATAAAGGTGGAAGAGAAAAAGCATTGATTGTATTCAAGATAAATGATCATTTATATGGCAATGTAGTAGGCCTCAAACCAGGCGCTGCTGTTTCCCAAAACGACAATGGGCAAAAGAAATAAAGATGGTATACGTCGCACCACACCTTGTGAGCGGCGGCCTTGAATACTCACTTTTCAATACCTGTACATATGCGCAGTAACTTCCGCCAACGACGCCCAGCGCTCTTAATTCGTGGCGCGAGGTATACCAACCTTTTACTACTGTGTTAAATAATTACATATTTTTATTTACATATGGGCGTATATATTGCTTCTAGCCCCACACTAGGATACCCTGAGGCGTGGGAACTAGAGATGATAATAATAATACCTTGGACACTATTCACACATATTGATCTAGCTCCAAACTAGGATTCCCTGTTTCTTGGGTACTAGACAACGATACACATACTTGTATAGATAAATATAATACTTAGATAGATAAACAACCATGACTAGGGTACAAACATCCGTTCTCATCAAACAAATATTTGCCCCCACCGGGACTCGAACCCGGGGACCCTTGGCTTCGTAGGCAGGGTCACTACCGACTTGGCCATTCGGGTCGTCAACGCCAACTAGAAACATTGAAATTAACATGCACAATAAAATACAAAATGCCAAAAATTCACACAAATCTTCGTACCAAAACAATAAATAATACAAATTATACAAAATAAATTACACGAAACAAAGCCCCAAGAATCACCCGGCCCAAATTCACCCATTCCCAATACACTAGCAGCATTACCGCGCTGCACAGCGAGTGGGATTATCTGGGCTACGAAAGCCCGAGAGCGATTGTCACATCCAATCCTTTTACTTCTGATATTTGAAGGAAAATTATTTTAGAATAGAAGAATGATTTATTCGCGAAGCAGGCACTTACACTAATATATAATACTAAGTTTCTAAATCGAGCTTGTGTGTCGCAAAACGGACCCTGACCTAGCATAATGCTGGCTGGTTAACAACCAACGCTGGTCTTGCGTCAGATCCGGTCGGTGATGCCACGGACAATCTACCCACTTAAACAGGATTGTAGTAAGTAAGGTACATATAGAAGAGAAAGAGAAAAAAAGAAAACGGCTTAAAGATTATAAATAAACTAGGTACTTAATACTAGCAAGGAAATAATTAACTAAATTGAATACAAATGTTTTGTGCGCTCAATTACAGTACAATAAAAAAATCCATGAGTGAAATAAATGATACCTACCAAATAATACTCGTATCGTGTTAATGACCCTCCTGCTTTTTTTGGCTTTTAAATAGAAAGTTTGTTTTATACTAAAACTATGTAAAATATCATAATTTATAAGTCAACAAAACGACACTTTTCCATATTTATATCTGCTGTTCAAAAGAAGTCCCAAAATAAAATAAATTAAAATAACAATTTTGGAACCTTTTTCTAGATTTTCTAAAAACAGAAACGCGATTGGTGGAATTTCGCTCGATAGAAATAATTATTGAACTGAGGTCTAAATTTACACTTTTTTTGATGTTCTGAAAAATTGCAATAGCTCACAGAATTTAAAATATATTTATTAAGATGGGTTTTGACAATACCTAACTTACCCATTAAAGAAATATTCATAGCCTTTTTGTCTTTTGACTTTTTGTCATATGTCCCCGATTCCGTCCCTCTCTCACTGCAAGTCACCGGCTGGAGTGGTCCAATGTAGAGAACAGTGGTCCAATGTAGAGAAGTGGCAAAAAATGACGATTGCTAAGTATATGTAAATATCTACAGTAATAAAGACATTTGGTATTTGGTATATTTGGAGTAACGGAGACCTTTGCACGGACGAGGTATACCCTTATAAATTAAGCATTTTTTTACTTAGCTGATACTTTTCTTTGTGACAGCATAATTTTGAGTGCTCGTTAAACATTGAGTGGTCGGTCATGCATCTCGGCCAAAGCGTTTTTGACTGGCGCTCCATAGTCTGACGGGCATTTGATTGGCGCTCCATAGTCTTACGGACGTCGTTTTGACTGGCGGTCCATAGTCTTACGGGCGTTTTGACTGGCGCACCATAGTCTCACGCGCGTTTTGACTGGCGCTCCATAATCTTACGAGCGTTTTGACTGGCTCTCCATAGTCTTACGTGCGTTTTGACTGGCGCTCCATAGTCTTACGTGCGTTTTGACTGGCGCTACATAGTCTTACGGGCGTTTTGACTGGCGCTCCGTAGTCTTACATCCGTTTTGACTGGCGTTCCATAGTCTGACGGGTGTTTTGACTGGCGCTCCATAGTCTTACATGCGTTTTGAATAACGCTCCATAGTCTTACGGGCGTTTTGAATGGCATTTTGACTGGCGCTCCATAGTCTAACGTGCGTTTTGACTGGCGCTCCATAGTCTTACGTGCGTTTTGACTGGCGCTACATAGTCTTACGGGCGTTTTTACTAGCGCTCCGTAGTCTTACATGCGTTTTGACTGGCGTTCCATAGTCTGACGGGTGTTTTGACTGGCGCTCCATAGTCTCACATGCGTTTTGACTGGCGCTCCATAGTCTTACGGGCGTTTTGAATGGCGCCCCATAGTCTTACGGGCTTTTTAACTGGCGCTCCATAGTCTTACAGGCGTTTTGAGTGGCGCTCCATAGTCTCACGGTCGTTTTGACTGGCGCTTGATATTCTCACGGCTAGGCGGCGCCGGTGCCCTCTCTCGTTAGGAAAATGACAGCGCGGCGGTATGACTTTTGAGTTGCATTTTACTTGAGCAGCATTGCCATCCGTTCGCATTTGGGGCTAGGCGACGACGAAGCGACTGCGACTTTAGTTTGAATTTGTATGGCGACGACCTAAGGCTGGTGTATCGGTTGAATTAGCAATTCGATTAGTACTGGTTGAAAATCTGGACACAACCATATAGACATTAATTTCGTAACAGTTTACACTGCAATGTTACATCAGTCGCTGGCTGCTGAACATTGCGAAGATTGTGTGTTTATTAGTATTTTTCAAAACCACTGATGATTACCAAATTTCAACACAAAGCTTTAAGCTATTTTGATTCTGTGACGTAAGAACCTTATCAATATTTTTTTTATCTACACACGTATCATAAACCCTCTTTACTGCGTCCAAAATCCACACGTTACGACCAGCATAATGATAAACTTCTTGGTAAAAACTCATTTCTTATCTGAATATTGATACATTACGACCATATTGTACCAAAATTTGTCAAATTTATGACATACAAATTTCGAACGCCGACGCCCGCCTGCGTGCCGCCCCTAGTTTGTCTGTGAAGTTGGTACTACAAAACAAGCTAAACAACTGCAGAGTAATGATCAATGCCACAATGCCGGTCGAACATGCGGTTCCTGAACACATCAAAGAGAGCTTATGATATGTGTGTAGATAAACTAGTGTATGTAACTGTATATAATTATGCATTAAAACTCTCGAGTGATATTATTATGAAACTCCTACTTAATACCCTCCATTATGTAGCAGACACAGAAACTACTATTAAATCTAAAGAAATAGCATGTTTAAGGTAAAACATTTTTTTTTCATTATTATTTTTAGGTAGTTCCCATTGACATAATGATGTTTTCAAACACTCAGATTGAAGAAAAGGGTTGTCTACATAACATTTATTTTTTTGGGATTTAGGAAGTGTCTTCTTTAGGAGGAATAGCTCTTTAAAGATTGGCATTTGACCGAGCGACGCTAGCTTAGGGCTTGATTTTGATAACAAGGACTAGAGGGGTACCGTCCGAATTAAATCCGTTACAAAAAATACATTAATCAAGCTAATGTAAAATTGACTTTAAATCCCGTCCGCATGCATCGCAGTTAATTAAAAGTTTGTAAACTTAATTATTTCCATTCAGGTTGAAATGTGTTCACCTATTTTCTCAGTTTTTCATAAAATGTTCAAGGGAATATTTTAATTACCAGTATTTTATGTTTCGGAAATATAATTTCTTCCCTTTGGGTCCCGCAACGCTTTTACAGAGGACTTTTGAATTCAATCTGGTTACTCGTCTCGTAATTAATTAGAGTAGTTTACAACTCTACCCCTCTAGTGTCCCAATTCATGAAGCAACCAGTTAAAACTTGTCTAAACTTAACTCCCCTAGTCTCAGTAGTTCGATGATTTAGTTCGGGTACCGGTGAGACTTTTTCGTCGCAGTAGTTCGGGGATGTCATAGTCAAAGTCGGAATGTGTATATCTCCCTCTTCTCTACATTGGACCTCTGTGATGCAATACCACCGGATGGACTCTGAAACGAAAAAATCTGTTTTCGTAACTCAGTTACGAATATGGGAAAAGGTACATGTTCGTAACTGATAACAAAAGTTTGGTTACGAAAATGGACGAAGACGTTACATCGATTCATGGTGGTAAATATTATTTTTACAAACAGATACAGTCACAAATTCAAGGCAGGCATTGGATGCGGGGGGCTCAGGAACGGAGTCAATGGCGTGGTGAAGAAGATTCTTATCTGTATCATCCTTTTGCGCAATTATTTCAACTGGGGATTCAAGGTGACCTCCACCGTTGGATTACTGCTTATGTTTCTAACAGAAGTCAGGCTGTGATTGTTGGTAGATATAACTCGAACTTTATTCATATCCCGTGGGTGTGCCTTAAGGTTCTTGCTTAGGTCCTTTAATTGTGACAACTTCCCGGCGGCAAGACTTCTTGCACCCGTTGGAATATGTTTAAAGCCTTACATTCTCCCTCAACAATGGTATCTGACCAAAAACGGGAGACAGCACTTCGCCATCACCAAGAACAGCCTGAGACTGTCCTCAATTCAGACCCCTGTATACCTTACTTATGACGACAAGCCTCGAAGAACTCATGAATGTTTTCGTACAATTGCGCTAGAGCACCGTGATGACGCACTCCCGTAGTAGACTAGTGCCGTCTCATCATTGATGAGAGGTATCTCACTGACAATCGGAATCTGCAGTCCTCAGCAATTAGCTAAACAGCTAACAATGCACACGCTAATCCAATATCGTAGTATTGACCACCGATTGATCCTATTATTCAGATGACACAGGTCATTCAACAGGAACAGACACACAAAAATGAGGTACCACCAAACACACTTGATTGCTCTGTTGTCTGTAAAATTGGAATACAGGTGGATCTGCTCTTAACCAACTTTTTATTCTATAGTATAGTCTAAGTCACAAACTAGCGGTTTACTACGTGATTTATCTAAATTTGTAGAAAAATCCTGAAAAGATGGTTTGTTATGACATATATCTTTTTATCTTGACGTCACGTTCATATAATACTACATGTATTATATGAACGTGACGTCAAGATTATATCTTCGAAAATAAATTGACTTGCTACAATTAGTATGTAAACATTAAAAAGTTCTCTTAGGAAGTCTGTGCGTTTACAATTATAAATTGCACGAATTAATCTTTTCTGTAATATAAAAATAATTTGAACATCCGCCGCTCTCCCCCACAACAAGATACCATAGGACATGACGCTATGAAAGTAACTAAAATATACTAGCCTAGATGTAGTCACATCCGCGTTTTGTCTGATGTTCGTAAAAGCGGAAGCTGCAGAATTTAATCTTCCAAATAATTTATTTATGTGGGGGGATATATAGATAAATTATTTAGACTGCAAATAGTTATCAATGGTTATTCCAAAAAACTTTATGTAATCTACTAATTCTAACGTATTATCTAACACTAAACCGGTCTCAACTTGCATGACATTTGGAAGAGAGAATCTTGGAAGAGAGAACTTGGTTTTACCAGAGTTGAACCATAATTAACTGTGAACCAATTTAAGGTCACACATTAACATCTTATTTTAGTCCTTCAATCTTGAAAACCAGTGAAATATCATTAGCAAACAACGTTAAGTCAGTCAATTTCTCCACCATAAAGGGCGGATCGTTAACATCTACCCCAATAAGGAACCTTGTGGAACGCCGATTAAAGCCATTTCTGAGTAACCTCGGATAAACAAACCTCTTTGCTTTTCTTACTCTGTGTTAATAACCTACAAACTTTTAGCGCCTTTTAAGTGAAAACAATTTGAAAGATTGCTTCCCCGTTTTAGAATTCCGGAGCATGTCAGCAAGAATATTTCCAATTAGAATTCCGGAGCATGTCAGCAAGAATATTTCCAATTGGAATTCCGGAGCATGTCAGCAAGAATATTTCCAATTGGAATTCCGGAGCATGTCAGCAAGAATATTTCCAATTATAATTCCGGGGCATGTCAGCAAGAATATTTCCAATTAGAATTCCGGAGCATGTCAGCAAGAATATTTCCAATTAGAATTCCGGAGGATGTCAGCAAGAATATTTCCAATTAGAATTCCGGAGCATGTCAGCAAGAATATTTCCAATTAGAATTCCAGAGCATGTCGGAAGAATATTTCCAATTAGAATTCCGGAGCATGTCAGCGAGAATATTTCCAATTAGAATTCCGGAGCATGTCAGCAAGAATATTTCCAATTAGAATTCCAGAGCACGTCAGCAAGAATATTTTCAATTAGAATTCCGGAGCATGTCAGCAAGAATATTTCCAATTAGAATTCCGGAGCATGTGAGCAAGAATATTTCCAATTAGAATTCCGGAGCATGTCAGCGAGAATATTTCCAATTAGAATTCCGGAGCATGACAGCAAGAATATTTCCAATTAGAATTCCAGAGCATGTCAGCAAGAATATTTTCAATTAGAATTCCGGAGCATGTCAGCAAGAATATTTCCAATTAGAATTCCGGAGCATGTCAGCAAGAATATTTCCAATTGGAATTCCAGAGCATGTCAGCAAGAATATTTCCGATTGGAAAGTCGAATAAACAAGCATAGTCGCAATAACATTCAGCTCGTGTCAAATAATAGTGTAGTTATTGGTACAATTTACAAAAGCTATCGACATTCCTAATGTCGGAACTACATGATATTGGTTACTGATATTTCTGTTCTGATCACTGAGCTGCCATCAGTATATTAGTGGAATAACACCACTAGTTTCGTGGCCACCCGCCTCGCCATAATGGAGGATAGTTTCGATTCAATTATTTCGATTGAGCCCGTCATTTTCTCGAATTGGCAGCTAACGATATTATTTATTCTTTCCTACGTGGCTTATTTTTATGTGCATTTTATTTTTTCTTGCTATGCGGGATGGGGCAGCTTGAAAACTTCTGACAGTAAAAACTTTAAAACTTAAGCCTAGCTAGCCTATGCTCTCCCTTAACCCTCTCAATAGCCATAAAAAGGCAATAAAAAGCCAAATTGTCATGGCGGCCAGCCACATTTTATTTTTTTCATTTACTCAGTCAGTCGACCAATCAAGTGTGAGATACCAGAGAGAAGGTACGTTTATCCTCTATTTCCGGTCAGTATGGCCAGTAATAAAAAAGGATAGTGGGTAGTAGTAATTATTTTATGAAAATAAATATAAATATTATTCCAAGTCCACACTAGGTGTTTATGCGTGAGTGGACGGTAGGTAAATTATAATTTAATGCAAGTCCATACTAGGTGTTCATACGCGAGTGGACAGGCTAACTCAAGACACCCGTATTTCAATTCACACGGTGTCTTCATTTTAGGTTACATGTAATGGACATTAATATTATTTGCCCTTCGTAACAATTTTGTGCAGTAACAAGTAGTGTAAGTTGGTCATACAACAACTATGTTCGAGACCTTTTTATACCCTCCAAGAAGGTTCGCAGACTCTTTCGCTCAAGCTACTGGCCACTATGACTCTTCTATTGTTTTTGCTATAATCAAAACAATAAACGAATTTAATTGGATATACAGGGTGATCAATCCAAATGGGTCACTAGGCTGAAGTCAGAAAGTATGAAAGATAGCGACATCTGTTCTTAGAAACCATGGCTTCGATTTTAGATTTAATAATAATGGCATTCATTTTTTTTAATCTCTCATACCGAATCGAACCTGGTCGAAGTCACTGTAAACAATGTTAGGTATAATTCTTGTTTATCATAAGTTTTTTCGTTGTTATTGTCGATGGTGCGAATCATAAGTCACAAGGAAGACATTTTTAACATTGTTCAAGTAATTGAAAGAAAAGCCCAACAATAAGATAATTATTTTATTTCAGTAAATGTGATTGATTGATGTGATTTATAATGATGATCGGTTCATATTAATGACGACATTTTGCAAATTATTTAAATTGTTGGCATTTCAGTCTAATGTTTAGATTTCATAGCAAAATTTGGTCCTTATCCTTTCAATATCAATATACAAACAATTCCATATGCGATTACATAAAGATTATGGACCAGGTTCGATTCCCGGTTATTTATGAGAGTTTAAAAAAAGTTTAAATGTCATTATTATTAAATCTACAACCGACGCCATGGTTCCTAAGAACAAATTTCGCTATCTCTAATAGTTTATAACTTCTACACACTGACCCATTTGGGTTGATAACCCTGTATAGTGGCCAGACAGCATTACCAGCAGTTTTACATCTAATGTTAGAAATGCGCACAATATCCCAAGCTTAATGACGTCTACACATAATGGATGGAATGGAAAAAACCTCTAATAACGTTTTACTTTTGTAAGCGAGATCTCGGTTTGTTCTGTGTAGACGATAAATCGAATGAATCCAACGTACCCAAAGCACCCAAAACGTCACGAGCAATTACCCCGGCCTTCAGGTAAGTTCTTAATTGACTCGCTTACTTCGGATTAAGCCGTCTGGAAGGTGCTTAATTTGTGGCAGTGAAGTATCGTTACTGAGGTGTGCTGAAAAATGGTATTCCTAAGTGCCTCCGAATCTCATTTTAGGTTTTAAAAGTAATTCAATGCCAATTTCACAAAAACGATATACAGGGTGTACCGTGAATAATGATCCAACGTGAAAGGGAAGACAGATCACCTAATTTAATAGAACTAATTAAATTTTTTAAGAAAACATACGTTTACCAAGATTTGTTTTTTCCCGGAATTTTATATTCCGTCTACCGTACGTACATAATGTTTCAATGCTGTCACTGGAACTGATAACATGTCCAAGATCTCATTTTTGTAAAATGAAGCGCAATTGTTTTTAAATGTATCTAGACAACAGTTTTGTTACTAACGTATATGAAATGGCTTGGGGAAAAAATCGCGAGTAGAAATATATTTTTTTCCGGCAATATGACAAAAATGACAAAAATCTCCTGCAAAAAATATATGACTTTGAACTGGACCATTATTTTATAACACAACTTTGTAAATTGGTATAAAACTTTAGACTAGACTTTTTTTTACAAAGTATCTGAAAATGCATTTTTTGTGTCTAAAATGTCAGCCAAGAGCCTGAATCACTAATAAAGACACCAATTATAGTGCTCCGTACCCGAAGGGTGCTAAAAGGGACCCTATTACGAAGACTCTGTCTGTCTGTCCGTCGGTCTGCGTCACCGGGCTTTATCTCATGAACATTCAAACATTGTTTGCTGCTTCTAAACAGGGTACACCAGAGAAGTATAGCCTTATTTTAGGGGTTTGTTACGGACAGATTTGAACAGACCAACTTTATATTCACTTCTTGAACGCTGATCGTACGTCCGCTCGCCCCAAGGAAAATGTTGTCTACAATTTTTCGGCCCCTTTAGGAACCTTTCCTTTGATCTCGAACGGCACTTTACATGAAATTGCTCAAGTAATGTTACAAAGTGTAAATTTCCAAATTGCCCAAAATTAGCCGCCGACCATATTTCGGAAACTGCTATTCCAAGTGCTATTCGTCAGAAATACCTCATTCTGAGTAAACCTACCAAACAGTAAATGCACTTAGGTTTCGTCATTTCATGACGTCACTAATGTGTAAAGGTGGGTCCAGACATGTTCTTTTATTCGGAACGTACCCCCGTATCGTATCAGCGTCGCGATCCAAGAACTTTAGTTTGGACGCCCGGATCGGCTCTTACTTTATGGCTAGTATTTAATCACACATCAAAAATACTGATTTGCACAGCAAAAAAGGATCAACAAAAACACTTTTTATGTTTTAAATATTTTATCTACATTTTATCTATCTTTTTACTTGGTAAAAACTCATTTCTTATCTGAAAAATTACACATCATGACCATAATGTGTAATTTTTCTACATATTATGACATTCAAATTTCGAACACCGACGCCCGCCTGCGTGCCGTCCCTAGTTTGTCTGTGAAGTTGGTACTGACATTCAAATTTCGAACGCCGACGCCCGCCTGCGTGAAGTTGGTACTACAGAACAAGCTATACAACTGCAGAACCACAATGCCGGTCAAACATGCGGTTTCTGAACACATCAAAGAGAGCTTATGATATGTGTGTAGATAAACTAGTGTATGTAACTATACATAATTAGGCATTATGTAGCAGTCACATAAACTACTATAATGAGTACTTAAGTTTATGTTTTAAGTATTTTTGTTGTTCTTACATGTTGAACCTAACACGAAAGATAAAGGGGGCTTCGCTTTGCCCACCCCTTTACCCTTCACCTAAGATACCGCAGTATTTTGCCCTTATATTTGCTGCGCAAATCAGTATTTTTGATGAGCAGTTTAATATTTCCCTTACTTTATTACCCTTTTCGTTCATAGTCATTAACACGTATACATTACCCAATTTTAGACTACCTAACTGCCTTTTAGCTTTCTATCTACCAAATTTCATTTTCATATGTCAAGATTATTTTTATTTTCATACAAAGTTTGCCCCGTCATTCCCCTCCTCAATAAGTTCAAATTTCAAACATTTTTTTTAACTGTTGTCTCGCATCTATATAAACTGTTTACCTGTTCAGCTTTATATGTCAAGTACTTTTTGAATTTCATAAGAATGGTAACCCTCATTTACCCTCGTGCAAACTTGTGTAAAAATGGCCAGTCCATTCAATCATTAACTCCCCTCCTCTTCTCTATCCCTCCCCTTCCCCTTACCTTCCCCTCTCCTCCCGTAGTGTATGAATTTCGCGTCATACGGAACCTCTGCACAAAGTTTCATGTCTCTAGGAGCAGCAGTTTAGGCTGTTGATATACCAGCAATAGTCTATAATTCAGGACTTTGAATTATATGGCTCTTACCACAAAAAATAAACTCCTGTTCAACACTTCTTTAAAGACAAAAATGTATAGGATTTGACGTTTGTTTTGAGGTTAAACTATCTGTAACTTTTTTTGTAGTAACAAGGATGTTTATAGATTACATCAAGCGATCTCAACCCTTGTTATTGATACAGAGACTTATTTAATGTTCATTTGAGATGAATGTAGTCTCTGCCTGTCTATTAATGTTATGACAAAGATGATACGCCAATTTCGCAAAGAAAATAAACGTAACATTACACATTTGTCTGCCGTCGGCGTTTTAGGACACTGTCCCAAGAGAAAACATCTTTGATATAGCATCAAAGATGTTTTCTCTTGGTGCTATACAAAACATCTTTGATGCTATATCAAAGATGTTTTCTCACGGTACAGCCCTCTAAAACCATCAGTTAGCAGACAAATGTTTAATATTTCCGAAGAAATCTAATCTATTAGATTAGATTTCCGAAGCACTGGTAGAGTTCATGGAGTTTCTTTTCCCTGTGCGAGATTCAGCCATGAATCACCACTTGAAGGAGAAATTTCCTTTTCCAAACTCAAATCAGTTATGTGCTCATTAGTTTTGATCATATTAATAAAAAAAAAAAAAAAAAACATGTTTATGAGACTTAATTAAGTGTTTGACTTGTAAAAGTGTATTATTATGCCTACTTGCAATAAATGATTTGATTTGATTTGATCTTGCCTCAGTGAGGGTACTGCTTGTTACTTCCACCGCGCATTCCACGAACATTCAGCGGTTTTTCTCGCCATTTTTCGTCGGAGCGTTACACAAAGGGTTCCCAGGGCTGGCAAATGGGGCACAATTTGCGCTTCGCCCACCCCTGCTTTGGCATAATTGCCAAAACCGTCGGACTGTAAAGGCTCATTCAGACGAAGAGAGTTTAGGATTAATGATCGTGAGGCGACAATTGTAGGCAACACTCGCATGGCGAAGATCACCATCACTTTAAAAAAAAGGTTATAAATAGTACGCGCACATGATTCAAGCTTCAAAAGTGTATTAGTGCAGATGTAGATATTTACAAATATGCTTAGTAAACGTGAAATTTTACTAGCTGTGGGATATATCTCCAATCAAAAACTCGCATACGATTTTAGTTCCTACGAGAAGTTGACGACAAATTGAGACAAATTCATTCTCAAACATACTGTTGGCAAAGTCAATGTCAAAAGTTCTTTATTACTGAAAATATACTTAGGACATGTATTTTTTTGCCTCTTTTGTACGTTGGACCACTGTGGGAGAAGGAGCGCATAGAAAATTCCACAGATTGAAATGATCTGTGATCATTGACGGTCTCTTTGGCGCTGTGGTAGTGGCTCTGCTTACCATGCGAGAGGTCCCGGGTTCGATCCCCGGCAGGGGCTAAAGAAAAAGAAAAATAACACAGTTCTTGTGTGTTTATGTGTGTGATGTCGCTGTTTCTGGTTCCTACGACACAGGGCATCCTAGTGTGGGGCAGAAGATACATTGCTTCTGGCCCCTCACTAATGCCGGTATATATAAAAAAAGCAAAAGCGCCTCCTATTTGTAGCGAATAAGTTCCTCCGTGTAAATGAGCCTGAACGCGAAGAAGGATTGTTCTGATAGACCGTTCGCTTTGAGCCCGATTCTGATATAATGATACCGCTCTATCTTTACCCTTGGAATAAACTGAAGGGTCTGAAAAACATTTTCGATACTAAGATGACACAAACAATACATATGAATTTTAGTTTTGGGTACAGATTCTGTTTTGACGCACAATGAACATAATAAATAAATAAATATTAGAGGACAGTCTTACACAAATCGAAGTAGGCCCGTAGTGTAAGCTCAATAAGGCTTGTGTTGTGTGTGTGTGTGTGTGTGTGTGTGTGTGTGTGTGTGTGATATGTATGTGACGATATATTTAATAAGGATAAATATTTATGTAAATACATAAAAAAACATTCAAGACTACGAAACAAATATTCATGCTCGTCACACAAATATTTGCTCTTACCGTGATTCGAACCCAGGACCGTCAGTTTGTAGGCAGGATCACTACCCGCTAGGCTAAACAGGTCGTCAATACACAGAAAAGTGAATAAGCAAATGCATTATTTATTTATTTTGTTGGAGGGGAAAAAAATGGAATTACCCATGCCCTAGTCAGACCTCCCTGCTATGTCCGGGTCCCTACACAATGAGCTTGCATGAGCTCGTGTAGTATACGGACTAAAAACAGCATGTGTTGTGTGAAGCAGTTATCATCAGATGTCACTGCTAGCCATGTTCTCAGTATATGCTGAAGGCTTTCTACCTGCAAGTTGCCCAGTTGGACGATACATGTGTGTATGATATATTTGTCTCCGGAAGATAGTCAAAACCGTAAGTTGATAAACTAATGCGGTAGTTGATAAACTATCGACAGATAGTAAACCAGACCGACATGGTTTAGAATTTACGTTTCTGTTGTTCTTACATGTCAACCTAACACGAATATTCGAGGGCTTCGCTGTGCTCGCCCCCTCTAGTCTTCACCTACGCTACCGCAGTGTTTGCCCTGGTATTTCGGTTGCAATTCAAGTTTAAATCAGTTTACTATTTGATGGTTTTAACCGTTAGTTTATCAACTAACGCCATATAGTAAGCAGTACGCTGCAGTTTACTTTCTGTTGATAGTTTGGTCAACTATTGACAACTAACGTTTTTTTTCTCGTTAGTTGGTCACTAACGAGAAAAAAAACGTTAGTTTATCAACTAAAGTTTTGACAATCTTACGGTAACATATATATTGGGTGCTTACCTATGAAATTGGCGAATTTTTCTTATTCAGGAGTTCATAATTCGAGTAATTCAATAGCTATTTCCAGCTTTTTTATTGTTTTAAAATTAATTTCAATATTTTACATCTACTTATTAAATTTTCTTTTAATTTTCAGTTTGATAACTAAAATTTTATCTTCAAAATCAGTGCCTCCTAAATGTCATCCATTTTCATGATAATATTCGTAATATTTTTTTACAGCTGACACTTTTCAAAAATTATATAAAATAAAATAAAATTATATAACATTTCTGTTAGCTAAATGTTGTCTCATTCATACACACAAAGTTTATAAAATTAGGATATGTCATTCCTAAGAAAAATACAAACATGTTTGTACTGAAAATTGAGTAAACTTCAATTTCTCCATACAAAACGCCAATTTCATATGTAAGGACCTAATATAAGGGAGGAGTTTGCCTGCTTACCCGATTTTACGAGCGGATATCAGTTCATTGTCAAAGGGCATGATAGCGGCATATCAGGGGGGCAGATAACCCCCGCTACTATGAGAAAGTTATATACGTTTAAGCCTATCCTAATCCTAAACTAGTCTATACTTGGGTCATTTAGGGGGCGCAAAAAGGGTTTGGATGCCTACCGAGGGTTCCTTACAAATCACTTTTTTGTGATACTAAAATGGCTTTCGGATTTTTGCCTTTACTGGTGTTAAAAGGCCTTTCTTCGTGCTCAATTTCATGATTCTAGATCCACGGGAAGTACCCTATAGGTTTGGATTTCCTTGAGAGTATCGAGTAAACTCAGCTATTTTTTTTCGCAATTTCGAGGGACCACAGACCTGTGTAATAGATATCAATTTCAACTTGACACCTCCACGGGTTCCCGAGAAATAGGGTCTTGACAGGTGGACAGACGGACCTACGGACAACAAAGTGATTCTATAAGGGCGCCTTTTTCCTTTGAGATACGGACGTAACCCTAAAAATACGCGCCGTGCGAGAAATCTAATTTGTCTCAACACCAACCACAGAACTAACTAACCACTCCGTTTCCCAAAGCAACAAATATATGATGACCTCTGTGGCGCAGCGGTTGTGGCTCTGCCTACCATGCGAGAGGTCCCGGGTTCGATCCCCGGCTGGGGGTAAGGAAAAAGAAAGCCCAGGGCTTGGATGTTTATGTGTGTGTGACGTCGCTGTTTCTGGTTCCCACGACACAGGGTATCCTAGTGTGGGGCCAGTAGCAATGTATGTGCCTATATTATGATATTGATTAGCAATATAAGCTAAATGTTCACCAAATTTAGTAGTTTCACATAACCGTACTGGTTTCTATAGGTCTCTTCCTGTCCGAATACTAAAGTTAGGTTTGAGAGATCACAATATAATACGACCTGGAACCGCAACGAGTCAACCCTTGTAGTTTAGTATAAAATCGGGTGCATTCCAATTTTAGTGAACATTAAGTTGACTTGGGATGATAATATATTTTCACACCTTTCATTCGGAAAAGTAAGTTTTGCTCCACGACGAGAGGGAGCAAAATGCTACTTTTCTGTTCAAGCTACTTTTTTAATTTATTCATTGGCATATAGCATTTACGCATTGTGCAGATCTTGATAAAATTATCGATTGTAATTTTATCGTAGTCGACTAAAAACGTACATGTTTCAAGTTTCAACTTTACCAAAGTTATATGAAAATTTATAAATTTTTCCTAATATTAAAAAAAAATCACAATAAATTATATGTTTTACTGAAATCAGAACTATCGATGACTGTTATTGTGATATAATGAATATTGATATCCGAAACCATTGTAATATTTGATTCGATTATTTTTACACATTGGTAAAAGTACACAGGAATATTATATCTGTGGTGACCTTTCCCTAATCCTTCACAATCCGCCATCATAAAAAATAAGTTTTGTTTACGTTGTTCGATTACTGTAAAAGCGGTGAAAGTATATTTCAAAGTATAGTTATAGTAAGTATAGTATGTATAGTATATATAGTAAGTATACGCATACTCAGGAGCAACATTATTTTCGTCATGGGCGTTAACGCTTGAATCCTTCGTTACGCTCAGGATTCTAACTTATCGTAGAGTCCTTCACTTCACTCTGGATTCAATATACCGCCCTCGCCATAAATACATCATTTTGCTCCCTTGTGACCCAAATAACTATTTATTGAATGTCACTTTTTACTCGATTTAGTGAAAATTTAAACACAAGCCGTTCCCCAACAGGGCCTCTTCTCCCGAATGACGTTCCGTGAACCCGTCTGGCTCGGCGGCGGCGGCAACACCACGGGGCTGCAGTCCAAGCTGGGACTCTCTGAAGGTCTCCTGGGCTGTGTCGACTTCCTGCGGATCAACGGAGACACATATCGGCTGGTGCACGATGCTATCGCCACTTCCGATATTGGTGAGTGCTTTAATCCGACGCAGGCGACCACGACCCCTGTGGTACAGCGGCCGAGGTTATGCTACGCAATCGACAGTACCCGGGCTTGTATCCCGCAGCTTGGGAGGAAACATATCTGTTTGTGGTTCCCACGACACAGGGTATCCTAGTGTGGGGCCAGAAGCAATGTATGTGCCTGTATGTAAATGTTGCGTTATGTTTTCGCAAATGGTCAAGAGTTAAATGGTTGAAAATTTTCTAGTACGTTTTAAAGCAACAATATAATATAACCATTGTTCTGCAAGTTTAGAACGTGGTCTTCTACGCCTAATAGGTAAGTTAAACAGAACAGCACATATTTTGAGAATACGCTCTGAAATAGACTTCTTTTCTATAAACTAAAAACATGTTGAAAAATCGTCTTTATCCAAAGATTACATTTCAAATGAAGTTCCTTTGGCAAAAAGCTGACGAAAATCCCTAAAAACTTGTACAATTTGAAAGACAGCCTGCTTAACAAGGTATCAGACGCTCGTCTTATCAAGATAAATCTGACACTCTGCCATCTTGAATTAATTAAAGGATTAAATAGACTACTCACGATTCTACCACGGTTCAATGCTTACACTACATTTACATACGTATGAGACGAAAGTCAATAAACATACAAAACATAGAAAATAATATTTTTATAATGTAGATGAGTACCTTAATCTTAAAATAATTAATTTGTAAGAAATGACACAATAACAAGACGGAAACAATAATGTAAAATTACTTAAATAATCTTGATAAACGACATATTTAAAATTTATAGATTTAAGTACAAATTTTGTATACAGGTGAAATGTGTAGAGCACTTTATTACCACCACTTATTGTACCACATATCAAGCAAATAAACATTTTATTTCATTTCATATTCAGACCGATTCCCGCAACGTCACAATCAAACGATATTTTTTCTAAACTATTTTGAAAATAGGCATGTAACTGTTAGTCCAGTTCTAGAATACTTTATAGCGTTTTATAAATTGTCAACAGCAAAACGACATCAGCACGCTGTTTGAGACGAAAATCTGTAGAAATGGGAATCTATCTATATTGGAATCAGTAAACATGGGATTCTGTCGAAATGAACTGTCTGAGCAAACTATATAAGACTGTGTCCCAGTCTCATACCTTCAGAAATAATTCTAAAGTTGCTCCCGAAAATGAAATATCTTTTTGAAGACAGAATTCTCAGCACGTTTCGCCTTGGATAGTAAATCTTCTGCTAGCTTTCAAAATTTATCCCGATTCTTGTAAGCGTAGCAAGGTTTCTCTTCTATAAGGCGCTGTGCCCACCTGTATGACGTGACATGTGATATGAAAATTAATATATGGGAGTTGAATAACATGCCACTGAAATGCCACAGGATCTGTGGGAGACTTCTTGTCAGTTCACGTGTCACGGTTGTGCAAACGTCACACCGTTTCCCATACGGGGCGGCAGAGGCAGGTACTTCATTTCACAGATATACGAGTAAGTATTGAATACTCCGATTAGGGCTAGACCATTGCCGCTGCTAAAACTTGATGAACTGTCATTAATTTAATGGCATTTCGGTCGAACGACTTCGAACTATCTAACCGCAAATCGGTCATTTCAAAGAGATTGCATTCAGATTGCGTATTTCCGAACTATCACTAACGTCTCGTATACAGATGATACCAAACCGCTTATTGTATGAAATGGAGCGAAGTGAATCCGATCAAGCTAGCGTAAACTTGGGGATTGACTTCTAAACCCGCTGTGAATGGGAATTGAGCTTTGAGGATCTCTCTAAATGCTAACACTAGCTTTTGTAGCTTTTGCTATGTTTAACACCACAAAATAAATGAGAGGAACACCTCCCATTTATAATTAATAACAATTACTTTGAAGCGTCTGTCTGTATGTTTTCAAAATTCATAATTTCATAATTTCTTTATTGCACACAAATTATACAAAAAACAAGAGTAAAAAAGTGTACAAAGGCGAGCTTATCTCTAATAAGAGAGTTTTCGTATCTGTCTGTACTTTGGTACGCTAGCGATCAATCGGGAGAACAGATTTTGATGCAGTTTTTGAAGTAAATAATGATGGGGGGGGGGTCAACTTTAAGAAAGCAGTTAAATTGATAATAAATTTATAATAAAGAACTTTATATATGTAGCCCATTAATGCCCCCATCGAGGGGCACGGGAATCTACCCGGATACGAGTAAGATTGAGCCATACTCCATCACGCTGGCTCAGTGCGGGTTGGTGGAGCGGTGTCGGGCTTGTCAACCCAACTGTCAGAAGTTATCAAGCTGCCCTATTAGGGCCTCTGACACAGCTTAACGATTACTACCACCGAGTAGCGATAGTAGCCAAGACCTACAGCCTAACGTGTTATCCGAAACACGGAAGCTTCCGAAACAAATGCCATATAGAACGGACACCCATCTAGTGCCCGTCTCGGCCAGATGTTGCTACCCGTACGATCGTTTCCACGTTTCAAGAACGTTAAACATGTAAATTAATTATATTTTTACAAGCATTTTCTGTAGTGAGTTCCCAAACGCCAAGATGGCGGACGCAGTAATCAAAACGCCTTGCTAGACATATGTGTTTTAGCAAATGTTTTCCGAACAGACAGCCAATTATTTATTTATTCGGTTTTTATTTACGTATGTGGTTCCTGTACTTATTTTTAACAGGTCTAAGTATTATTTTTTAATTGGTACTGACTTCACTGCGATGGTCGATAGCCGATAGACGCGATGTTATAATATTATGATTAGATTAGATTGTTTGTATTTTGTACATTGTGAAATAACAAAAAAAAATATGAAGACAATTTTAAAAATGACATCCCCGTAGAGTTTCTTGGTGCTAGCTTCTGACGGGCGTTAGCGAAGCACTGGTAGAGTTAATGGAGTTTCCTTTTCCTGTGTGAGATTCAGCCATGGAACTCCACTTGAAAGGGAGATTTTCTTTTTCAAACTCAACCCATAATCAGTCATATACTCATAAGTTTAGTTGATAATATTTAATTTATTTTTTATTTTTATCTATGTACAAATAAGTGTTTGAAGCTAGTATTTAATCGCACGTCACAAATACTAATTTGCATAGCAAAAAAGGATCAACAAAAACACTTTTAATGTTTTAAATATTTCATATGTACTTAAGTTAAATTTTTAAGTATTTTTTGTTGTTCGCTCACCCCCTTTACCTTTCACCTAAGCTACCGCAGCACTTTGCCCTGATATTTGCTGTGCAAATCAGTATTTTTGATGTTCAGTTTAATATTTCCCTTTCTTAAAGTTATTAAGCATTATTTTTGCCTATTTGCAATTCAAAAATTAATTTAGTTTTGGTCTTAAGCTATGTTTGACGGTGCAGGGGTTCGAATGTTATAGTTCAACAAGGAAATAAGTGATTCAAATTGGAATTAATCGGAATTTGTGTGTCGGGTACCCGAAATGACATGCCGTACAAACGTAGCCTTTATCAGATACATGTCACGCCACGTCACGAAGGTGGACACGATGCCTTAGCCTTAGAACAATCGTAAAGTAAAGACACTTCATTATATATGTCTGAGAGTTGTTAATTGACGTATTCATACTAAACAGAAGATTTCTTTAGGTGTATTATTATTATTTATTTTTAATATGGTCAGCTATTTAAATAATATAATACCTTACCTTGGACACTATGAACACAAATTGATCTGTATCTCGGGTACTAGACAACGATACACATACTTATATAGATAAATATTATACTTAGATAGATAAACAACCATGACTAGGGTACAAACATGCGTTCTCATCAAACAAATATTTGCCCCCACCGGGACTCGAACCCGGGACCCTTGGCTTTGTAGGCAGGGTCACTGCCGACTCGGCCATTCGGGTCGTCAATATTATATCCCGTCGTGAGTAGCCAGCTTTAATTCGAGGCTGCATTTCCAGTCCATGTTTATAGCCGGCTACAGAACTCACTGGGGATATCTTTTACATATATATGTCGGCGGCCGATTGTAGAATTGGGAACAGAAGACGCCGTATTAAGATAATATGACGGCGTTTCTTGAAATAAGCCGTTGTCTATGTGCCCAAACCAAAATCGGGCAGATCGGTGAGAACCAAACGTTTGTCGATATTCCCAGTAAACGTTTCGCCACCCCACATCATGATATGGCCAAAGGATAAAACACACATCGTAAAATTTGTTGTTACACGTATGCTAGATGACTATTTCCGTATACTTTTAATAATAATCCTTAAAAAAAATTTTAGGTTATAACATAAACCAAATCACGAAAAGTAGGATAGGAGGACCATCACGCGGGAGTCGGTAGACTACTATGGGCTATCCGAGTATGATATTTTAAAGAATTGTAATCCTCATTATTAAATGTTGTTATTATTTGCATACGCTTCGCTCCTCCCCGCTTCGCTACGCTCCGGTTTTGCTTCTTCTAAGTTCCAACCTAACCTATAACACAACTGAAATTAAGCCACAATAACCTACTCTGCCCATGGACGAGTAAGACTAGAGGACTAACCACCGCATACAAAAAAAACGTACCTTGCTAGAAAGCCAATATCTTGTATTATTTCTAGATGTCGCTGTACCATGCAATCATGCAATAGATGTTGGGTGCTTAGGCTGACGGCGTAGTATAATCCATCGTAATATCGAGGAAAAATCAGAGATGGCGTAAGCGTAAGCGTAAGCCTTGTTTGTTCTCAGGAAATGAAGGCTTATACCGCCCCATCTTTCCTAAATTAAACACGACACCACGATACTTCCCTTACTAGAAAGAACTTTTGAACTAGTAGCTCTATCTAGCAATATAGATTTAAACTACAATTGGATTACGCTACAAAGAACTACGGCTGTTTGTCCACTAGTTTTATTCGTCCATGCTCTATCCAAGTTTGGCTTTTTATTACTTTCAGTCGCAAGCTCGCTCCGCTGGTTGCACGTAAACGTTCTAACCTAATCCAACTTACTGAGCCACATCTATTGTCACCCTACTTTTGGATATGCCGAGTTATAGGCTGGCAGATCGTCGAACGTTGGTCTTGAAACGATATGGCGGGTTTAACATGGCAGATCAAGAAATGCCGCTATATCATGATATGCCGAGTATTGCCAAGGCACATCATGATGTGCCGAATTTGACGATTGACCGCCGACATATACACGGTGATTTTCTATTCGTTTTGTTAACTTCGGGGAACGATAGTACCCATCAAGATGTACAACTTTCCCCAAGAAACCTAAGGTCGCTATTTTCGTTCCTCAGTACATTGACCCCATCAGCTGATTATAAGTTACTATGGAAGACCCAAAATGTTGGGGGATGGGAGGGGAAGGGGAGTTTAGCGTTTGTATGGACTGACCATTATTAAGGGATTAAATATGGCCAGAAAAGCATCTTTAGCATCAATTCTAGGCTAAACTAGACAACATAGAAATGTGGGATAAATATATGTTATAAAAGGTCTATTAGAGATAAGAATGGACTTTTAAAATTACCGGATATCTGTTATATTTAATACTTAAAAATATTTTCGCAATGCATTATTGTTCAACTAAATGAACAAGCGCTCGGAGACGAAATCAGTTTCCTATATGAAACTTACAAGCAAAAATAGGTAAAAAAAGGGAAATTTTTTGGTTGTTTTATTATATTTTTAATGTTATTATTACAAGAGTTTAGTAATATTTTCTATAATTTTCTTGGTCTCGGAGCTCGGGCTGCCCCGCGGGGCTCTGCGCTGGAGCATGCGTCAGTCTGCTTCGACGCGATGCGACGGGTATTTGTTTTCTTTGTCTAATTCTCAATGCCATTGGCCCTTGTTCAGCCCTTAAATGAGTTTGCGCGAATGAAAGCGCGGGCACCTACCAACTTGTAAGTCAACTTACATACGTTGGGAGATGCTAGAATGGGTCAAAACTAACCATTGTTATTAAGAAACACCCTACCCAAAATTTACCGTTTTCGAGCTATGGCGTCATAAAGATTTTTTCAGATGTTTACTTAATGTTTTGACTTTACCTGTTTGTGCAAACAATACTAAAAATAAATAAATAAACATGTTTTTATTTTATTTTTATTTAAATGCTCCAAAAAATAAAAACTTTAAATGGCGTTAAACTCACCAATTAATTAAATCACAAAATTTATTATGATATTGAAGCTAGCTGCCAGATATACATCTTCTGTCAATTCAAAGCACATTCTGTAAAATAGGTAGGTAACTACATCAAGACAAGTAAATCGCGTAGTAAGCTTTTATATCATAATAAATTGTGTGCTGTAATTGATGTAAGTTTATTTTCTTCTTACAAGAGCATTTAAATAAATAAATAAAAATATGTATTATTTTTTTTACTTTTTTTAAGTTATCGCTGTGTTATTGTCTATATCTGAATGTTTCTGAGCCTGCTTATTTCATTTAAAGCGTCATTATTGACTGGTCGTATTCTCGTTAATGTATTAATTAATCTTCATATTCATATAATTCATCTTCTAATTCTTCAATAAGGAAGCCTACTAGAGATTTTGACGACCCGAATGTCGAGTCGGCAGTGACCCTGCCTACGAAACCAAGGGTCCCGGGTTCGAGTCCCGGTGGGGGCAAATATTTGTTTGATGATAACGGATGTTTGTACCCTAGTCATGGTTGTTTATCTATCTAAGTATAATATTTATCTATATAAGTATGTGTATCGTTGTCTAGCACCCAAGATACAGGGGATCCTAGTTTGGGGCTAGATCAATGTGTGTAAATAGTGTCCAAGGTATTATTATTATTATTATTATTATTATTTGACTCTAAAACTTTAGAATGGGGCAATGAAGAGCATCCCCATGTTTGTGAGGTCAGCAGACGAGTCCTTGCGTCATTTCACTCCCTACGGAGATTGCAGCACTTCCTGCCACAGCAGACTAAAATCACCCTTGCCCAGTCCCTCCTACTACCTTTAATCGACTATGCAGATGTTTGCTGGATCGGTGCGAACGAAGAACAACTGGACAAACTCGAACGACTTCTAAACCTCGGGATTCGGTTTGTCTTCGGGCTGCGCAAGTATGACCATGTCTCACAGTAGGTATCGCAAGGAGTTGGGGTGGCTTCCGATCCGCCTTCGTCGTGATATGCACGTTCTCTCCTATCTGTTCAACATTTTGCGAAATCCCCGCTACCCCTCATATCTTCGAGAACGTTTCGAGTTTATTTCCTCCAGGCATAGCAACCGGAGATCCCACACGATGTCTCTTCTCTCTACTCCTCGGCATAACACTGCCGCTTACAAACACTCGTTTAGGTCAACGGCGATCCGACTGTGGAACGCACTTCCCTGCGCTATTAGAGATAGTCCCTCAATTTCCACTTTTAAGACAAGATTGAAAGAGCATTTCCTTTCTCTTTCGTGATAGGTACTTTTATATATATATATATATATATATATATATACAAGTAGTATATGTTTGATATATATTTAATTTTTTGCTTTTGTATTTTATTTAGTATATATCATTTATTACTTTATTATGTTTTAGTTGTAAACAATTAGATGTGTACAGTTTTATTGCGCTCTAGGACTCTCCTGTTGCACAATTTTTCCTGTCCTGCCTAGGTTTGCTGGTAGAAATTTCTCTTTAAAGATAAGCTCGCCTTTGCTCATAAAATGTTTTGTTACCTTACTATTAAGATTTCTGTGCAATAAAAAATAAAGAAGAGCAATTTTTAAAAATATCACTATTGACATCGCGTGATATTTAAGAAAATTGGTATTCCGTGCCATAACATCGCTATGAGGGATAATGGAAACTCTGAATAAGCCACTTTAAAAAAAATCTAAGACACCTACTTGTAAAGACGAATCAAATGAGCTCAAACTCTGTTGCTAGGAGTAAAAAGCTTACAACATTAAAAGTAAATAAAACCGGTCAAGTGCGAGTCGAACTCGCGCACGAAGGGTTCCGTACCACCGTACAATGAGTGGAGTAATAGTTTGGATTTCACATAGAAAAATGTTATTTACAAAGTTATTGCTGCGGCTACTTTCACACTCCATGTACGTAACCAGGTGCATTCATAAGTTTGTATGTGGTATTGAAAGAATAGTTCTATGGGAGCCCCCTTAAATATTGATTTTATTTAGTTTTTTAGTTTTTGTTGTTATAGCGGCAACAGAAATTCATAATCTGTGAAAATTTCATCTGCCTAACTATCACGGTTCATGAGATACCGCCTGGTGACAGACGGGCGGACGGACGGACGGACGGACGAACGGAAAGCGGAGGCTTAGTAATGAGGTCCCGTTTGGCACCCTTCGACCCTAAAAACTGCGAATGCAACTAACATGTTGGTCTAGTTGTATCAAAATCAGAGTTTAGGTACAGATTTTATTTTATTCCTATACATTTTGACGTGTCCGTAGCAGGACTAGTAATTTAATATTTTGGGGTCGTTAGAAATTAAGGTATGAAAAAATATTTTGGGGATATTAGAAGTTGGGGACACCGGGCATTACCCGTCTGCCGGGTCAGCTATCTGACCATTAAATAGGGTTAGTCAACTCAACTGGTAAGAAGTAAAGATGCATTTATAATTCACTAGCTGATGCCCGCAACTTCATCTGCGGGTTCATAGGAATTATCATCAACCGAGATAACGTTACCCTTCTTCTAGTGCAGTCGGATAAAAAGTATCCTATATGTTAATCTAGCTCATAAGCTACCTCTGTGCTAAATTTCATTCAAATCCGTTCAGCCGTTTTAGCGTGATTGAGGCACAAACACACAAACATCCTAACATCGCTACTTTCACATTTATAATATTAGTTAGATAACAAACACGTCAGTTCATTAATTTCCTGCACACACACACACACACACCACACAGGAACACACCTGCACAAAACTAAGTAAATATTCTAATATTCGTACCCGCGGGAGGGCGAACATAATTTACCGGGTTACCCGGGTAGTTTTGTGTCGGCCGCTGATTTACGAGCTATCTGCTACGCGTTACCCGTCAGACACAATGCGGCTACGGCTGGATTGCAGATGCAGGACAATAATTCTTTGTTTCTTAAACTGTCAATATTGGTAAAATTATCTTACAAATTTTACCAGTTTGGACTTGAAAATTGAATCTTGTTGTTTTGTGAATTAGGCCATGGGTGAGAATTTTAATCGGTCAAGTGCGACTCGGGCTCACACACGAAGGGTTCCGTATCATCGTATATAACCACTACACCGCTAAAAATAATAAAAATGAAGCACAAGAAATAATAAAACAAAAAGAGAATAATATGATGTCCAAACGTGGATTCGAACCCAGAACCCTAAGATTGCGAAACCGATATCAATCCAATTCATTGCGATAAGCCACGCGATCCACCACTATTGAAACATCATGAATGTGTTAAGTTGGTATATATTCGGTAAGAGAACCGAGTATGTATGATCAATGCAAACAAGTTTCATAAGACGTTTTTCAACACACTTGCAAGGAAAAACAGACTTGTATTGATAACAACCAAAATCAAATCAAATCAAATCAAATCAAAAATCATTTATTTCCATAGGATGTTGTTACATCACTTAGATCCGTCATTACATTTTTTTGGGTGAGTTCACTAACACAATGGCGGAATCTGTGGAGAAGAGCTCACCGAAGAAACTCCACAGTCGTCGCATCTTTTGCGTTTCATACAACGAAAACGTACACAAACTTGTATGGAGAATGGCGGGCTGGTTTTGTTTTTCCGAGCGACGCCGCATTAATAACCTGGCAAAACCGCTTATCAGCCTATAAAAATAATGTTTTGCATACGGAAATTACGGTTAAATCTATTGAAAAAAATATAATTTGATGCAATAATGATGAAAAATTTATGATTGATATTCATAATATTTACTAAACCTAAAATAGTTTATGTGTTCACAAACAAACTCATTGTTAATTGGGATAAAAACTCACAGCGGAGATTGAAAAGATAAGTAAAGTATATAACCTTAAAGTAAAAAGCCCTAGTGCGCAATACGCTCCATTATGGTTTTTATTAAAGTTTTCATTATGTTTCAGTTTTTCATCCCGCCGCAAAATAATCAATAGTTAACCATAACCAGAACAAAACATTTCTGGCCTGTACAAACATTTTTGGCTTGTTTTGTTATGGTTCTGTCAGATATCAACAGATGGCGCTTCATGCCGCACATGTCATTCCACTTCATGTCGGTAAAAGCGGGCATCATGCCAACGCGTCGTTAAAATCGTGCTTGACGTGTGGTGTCAATTGCGCCAGGGGGAGTTCCGAATCGAATTAATTTCAAAATAATTTTTCTTTATAATACATTTTTCGTCTACATGTAATTACATGTAATGTCTAGGCCAAAAGTGCAATAGATGTACCCATCTCTCAAACTCACTCGTTCATCTATTGCGCACTTTCCACCCTCTACAACAACGTACTAATTATTATTTGAGTAAAGTTTTCAAATTAGTCAAGTACAGATTATCATTTATATAAAAGGTATTATAAAACAAATAATTGTATTTAAAATAACCCTGCCGTTTTACAAATTTCTTGTTTAGTTTATATATTTTTTATTTCCTTGCAAGGGCGTACTCAGGATTTGAGCTAGGGGGGGGGCAGCTCATACCAGTTTCACAATGTGTACAGTGTAATGAGTTTGCACAATGCGTAGTAAAACATTGTACTTATGATACAGGAGCGTAAGATGATTTCCGACTTGTGTCGATTTTTTATGATTCCGCCACCCCATATGGACATAAATTTTTAGTAATTTTTTTCTATTTTAATATATGTCTGAGTCAAATTGAATTATCCGTCGGAATTGCAATCATTTCTGTAGAAAACCTAATTTCAAGTGAAGAAAGTTTACCAAACAAAAACCCAATCAATTGGCCTCTGACGTTCGATAGTCTCGTTCTAGTAAGTAGGTAAATTGTAAATTTACATGTCATTTTATCAATGAATCTCATTACTTAATATAATTAGTTACATTTTTATTATACTTTACATATGGACGTTTTATTTTTACAAAGTCAATAACAATAAAATTATTTATTATTATTATACAGGTGTGTTTGGATTCTTTTGGTCATTTGTTTGCAATAATTTTAAATGCGACCCTTAGACATAGTAGCATTTCGTCTCTCTCTCGGTGCTTTTAGGTACGCCATCCTATGCAGTCGTGCAAACGTGGCCTGCCGTGCCGTAAAATATAAACATAAACACTTACATATAGGCACATACATTGCTTCTGGCCCCACACTAGGAACCAGAAACAGCGACGTCACACACATATAAACTGGACGTTTATATGTGTGTGACGTCGCTGTTTCTGGTTCCTGGGGGTTATTTTTGTCTGTATCCTCAGCCGGGGACCTCTTGCTTCGAAGGCAGCGCCACAGAGGTCCTCAGTGTAATTTCAGTTTCACATTATTAAAAATAATTTAAAGTCTACCGTCACCTACTACACCATTATTTTTCTTGTTTTCACTGCATAACAAGTCTATCAGCAGAAATCAGCACGCAAGTCGTAGCAGTCCTTTAATCCCATACGTCAGCGGTGTTGGCTAGAGCGGGTTTCTGAACAAACTCCCATTTGGACGTGATGAGAGCAATTCTCAGATAATTACTCTTTCGGATCCAAGCTGCTAACGTATGTTGCGCTCATTTGAAACTAAGTGCCTCTTGACTAGTCTGGACGGCAAATGCTTCGAAGCCTATTCAGATATTGCGGATTCTTGCACTTTAATACCAGCGATGTCAATCTTCTCACATAGGGGGGTCGAAAATACCCCTAAGTGCTTCATGTAAAGGATGGTACGGCTGTGCTTCTTTGCTCGTCTTGGCGGAGGCACTGCCGTGCCAAGTATTCAATATACAATTTTGCGTGCCAGGGGGCTAGCCCATTGCCGTACCTAAGGAGATATGAAAGTTCCTCACGATGTCCTCCATCACCGTAACAACGTGTTTGTTTGTTGACAAACACGTTCCGTACTTTTGTCTGACGTGTTGTCACCTCATCTTACTTTACTTGATATTCTCACCTGTGACCATTTCACAAAACAACTAGTTACAATTTATATGGTGGTTTGGTATTGGTTATAGTAAAATTGATTAAGATTAGGGAATTCATCCAATATTTACTGTTAAACAATTTATGTTTAGGTTACGTAATTATTATTTTTATTGGTGAAACAATTCAACTATTATTGAACAACTATTATTCAATTATTATTAGTTAAAGAATTCAAGTCCCCATGAAGAGACACATGTGCTTACACAAAATCGAGGAAACAGGCCATAATCCATCAGTAGGCTTAATGCTATTCTAACATCTGGGAAAAAACACCTCAATTAAAATTATCGTGTCCTGATTGTCCGTTGTTACCGTTGTCGACGGCATTTGATTGTGTTGATCATGATACGCGTCTAATAAAATTAAATCATTACGGAGTTAGAAATATAGCGTTAGATCTAGTAAGATCATACTTAGGCAAAAAAAAAATTGGCGTTGCACAAGGTTCCATTTTAGGCCCTTTCTTAATCCTGGTATATATTAACGATCTGCCTTTCATGGTGGAGAAATTGACTGACATTGTGTTGTTTGCTGAGGATACTTCCCTAGTCTTCAAAATTAAAAGTGAAAAAGAGGGTTTTGATGATGTTAATGGTCTTTAATCTTGAGAGGTCCCGTGTTCGATCCCCGGTTAGGGGTAAAAAAAAACCACAGGTCTTGGATGTTTTCATCATTCATCATCATCATCATCAGCCTCTCAGGGGACTCACTGTTGGGTATAGGCCTCCTCATAAACACGCCATTCAGAACGGTCCTGCGCTACCCGCGTCTATTGCTCTCCTGCCACCCTTGCCACATCTTCGGACCATCTGGCGGATGGTCTACCGACCGATCTTTGGCCTCCTCTTGGCCACCACTCTGTCACCGATCTGGTCCATCTTCCGTCTTCTCGCCTTGCCAAGTGTCCTGCCCACTTCCACTTAAGCCGTGCTATCCGCTTATCCACATCAGCCACGTTGGTTCGGCGTCTGATTTCGGTATTACGGATACGGCCTGACAAACTGATGCCTAGTAAGGCACGCTCCATGGCTCTTTGTGCTACCGTGACTTTGTGCACAATCTCCTATGTTTGTGACGTCGCTGTTTCTGGTTCCCACAACACAGGGTATCCTAGTGTGGGGCCAAAAGTAATGTATGTGCCTGTATGTAAATGTTTATGTTACGTAAATGTGTATGTTTACGTTTTAGCCATCGGTTTATTAAGTATGTGTTTCTCTGTACAGGCTGTAACAGATAGGTGTGGTCATATTTCAGGAGGTTGTTAGAGACATTATTCTGTACAACTTTCACTATGAAACTGACTTTTCGGAGCTGTAGATATCGAAAATAAAGTTTATTTTCGATATCTCCATATATACGAGCCGGTCGATGTAAAATTAATTTGCTCCGATCAAATCGGTGTCGTAGTGAAAATTGCTCAGAATAATATAATAATGACGCTGTCATTTCCGAGCGAGAGACAGGGACAGCATAGCCTTGAGTCAGACTAGTAAAATTGTAAGTAGTAGCTTTAAGAAACGAAGCTGATCTAACTCGAACTATATTCCCCTCACGAAGCATATTTCCTTGCATTTCCTCCGGTGGCTCAGTCTCAGAACTCCGCAAGATAACCGTAAGTTAAAGTTCTGAGGATTAATTGAGATTAGCATCGCAACTTGACTTTAGAGATGCCAGATAGAGGGGAAAATAGGGGATTTATTCGAAGCTGGGGGGATTCCGCAAACGTTCGGTTTTTTTTGGTCGTCCTCTGCGGCGCAGCGGTTGTGGCTTTGCCTACCATGCGAGAGGTCCCGGGTTCGATCCCCGATCCCCGGCTGGGGGTAAAGAAAAAAAAACAATCCCCAGGTCTTGGATGTGTATATGTCTGTGACGTCGCTGTTTCTGGTTACCACGACACAGGGTATCCTGGTGTGGGGCCAGAAGCAATGTATGTGCCTGTATGTAAATGTTTATGTTATGTTATGTTTTGGTGGGGGGGGGGGGGGGGGGGGGAGATTTCCGGGGCGCGGGGAGAAATAAACTTATTCTTATATCTGAAATGATATAAAAGTTTGACTGTATAAACATGGTTAACAAGGAAATTAATTGTGAAAATTACACCTGGCAACATTACCTTAGCTTCACGTTTCAAACACTGTCGGGATTGCTAGAGTTTGATGCTTAAGAGATATTCAGATTGTAACAGAAAGGTGTACTCATATTTGAGGAAGATGTTATGGGCATCACTCTGAAAAACTTTCACTATGAAACCGATTTGATCAGAGCAACTTTATTTTTAATTTCTCTATACAAAATAGCTAATCGCGCGGCCCTAACTGTGTGGAGAAGTGAAAATTAAAGTTGCTCAGATCAAATCAGTTCCATAGTGAAAGTTGCTCAAAATGGTGTCCCTAACAAACAACCCCATTAAATATGACTACACCTTCCTCTTACTTAGTTTGGACTTCAGCAAGGCTGTTTGCTCTAATCATTTTTCTATAGAATTAGTTATTTTCGCTCAGAAGAAGACGCCGGCGTCGAAAACTAGACGAATAATATAAAAAGATGCCTTGAAAATCATCTTTAAAGGAATTTCTATCTTTTAGTAATATTCTGCGTGCACTAATGAAATTATTATTTATTGAATGGAAAGATAAGCAAGTTATTTGAAAGTTACCTTGTATAAAGTAGACTTGTATAAAGGAACTCTTTTACAGATAATTCAATAAAGTTACTTACTACTGGGACGCATGTTAGGAATGGCAGAATCTTTTATTTTATTTACATGGACTTGCGATGGATCTCGTACTCAACTTCGAAGGACGATAGCTCGATGCTTGATACCTCGATGTCCCTACCTCGATGGTACGTTTTGTCGGTGGGTCATTACCTCGAAAGATCAACACCTCGAAGGGTTTCTACCTCGAAGGGTCTTTGCCTCGACAGTACACTTCATCGATGGCTTATTGCCTCGAAAGATCATCAAAACCAAACTTTTGCGGGTGATGATAGGCTAGTATTTAATCGCACATCAAAAATACTGATTTCCTCAGCAAAAAAGGATCAACAAAAACTTTTTATGTTTTATAGTAGTTTATGTGACTGCTACATAATGGAGGGCATTAATACTCGAGCACTCGAGAGTTTTAATGCCTAATTATGTACAGTTACATACACTAGTTTATCTACACACATATCATAAGCTCTCTTTGATGTGTTCAGGAACCGCATGTTTGACAGGCATTTAGGCTCTGCAGTTGTTTAGCTTGTTCTGTAGTAGCTACTTCACGCAGGCGGGCGTCGGCGTTCGAAATTTGAATGTCAGTACCAACTTCACACACAAACTAGCAGCGGCACGCAGGCAGGCGTCGACGTTCGAAATTTGAATGTCATAATATGTAGAAAAACTACACATTATGGTCATAATGTGTAATTTTTCAGATAAGAAATGAGTTTTTACCAAGTACGTGCGGTTTTTGTACGCAGTAAAGAGGGTTTATGTATGATACGTGTGTAGATAATAGTAGTTTATGTGACTGCTGCATAATGGAGGGCATTAAAACTCGAGAGTGGGTGTATGAAACGAGCCGAAGGCGAGTTTCATAATAATATCACTCGAGAGTTTTAATGCTTAATTATATACAGTTACATACACTAGTTTATCTACACACATATCATAAGCTCTCTTTGATGTGTTCAGGAACCGCATGTTTGACTGGCATTGTGGTTCTGCAATTGTTTAGCTTGTTCTTTAGTACCAACTTCACGCAGGCGGGCGTCGGCGTTCGAAATTTGAATGTCAGTACCAACTTCACAGACAAACTAGGGACTGCACGCGGGTGGGCGTCGGCGTTCGAAATTTGAATGTCATTTTATGTAGAAAAACTACACATAATGACCATTATGTGTAGTTTTCCAGATACGAAACGAGTTTTTACCAAGTAGTTTTACATAATGCTGATCGTAACGTGCGGTTTTTGAACGCAGTAAAGAGTGTTTATGATACGTGTGTGGATAAAATATTTTATGTGTACTTAAGTTTGTTTTCAGTATTTTTTGTTGTTATTACATGTTCAACCTAACACGAAGGATAAAGAGGGCTTCGCTTCGTTCACCCCATTTACCCTTCACCTAAAGCTACCGCAGCATTTTATCCTGATATTTGCTGTGCAAATCAGTATTTGTGATGTGCAGTTTAATATTTCCAGTGATGATATGCAATTCAATTTCATAATGGCGGCCAATACAACTTTAAAGTTAGGTTAAATTCCTTTGAGAAAAGCAATAGCTTTACAGGGGAAACTTGCAGAACCGTGGAATCCAGCTATTTCCTGCGGTCGTGAGCGACTAATCCCCCCGAAACTAAATACTTGATACCTTGTCCACAGCTGTAACACAAGAACATAACTTAACTTACCTTGTCCACAGCGGAATGTGCGCCTACACTCGCCCCATGGAGACCAGACGAAGCCACAACAGTCGAAAACATACCCCACGAAGAAGAAAACCACGCCATTTACGACATCAATGATATTGTACACTTCGAAGACAATGACTTAGTCATGAGAGATGCCAAATCACACAAAAATGACGAACGAAACGAACTAGAGAACTCTCTAGAACATTACAAGAACGATCTCAAGCTTCGAGTGCTAAAATTGAATAGCAAAAATGCGCAAATCGAAAAAATACACCTTGTTAAAAATATCGTGGAGCCTTTAGTGATAAATGATGACGAGAGTGATGAGAAAGGTGTTGAAGGGAAGATGATGAAAACTGATTTAAAAGGTGATGGTGATTGCCTTTGTCAGCATGGCGGGGGGTGTGTCAATGGCGTCTGCTTGTGCCCGCTCGGATATGCCGGGACAAGGTGTGAGATTACCCTGGATTTGAAGGTAATTTAGTGGCATATACCATTTTATAATAAGACACTACCACTAATCTATATAGGTAACCTCATGTTACCTTCATTCATTCATTCATTGTACCCATTGCTGAGTACTACGCCTTTTGTTCAGTACGCTAATTTCTAGGAAAGGTCCTAGAAAATAGCGTACCGAAACAGTGCAAAACCAAAGTAAGGTTGGGACCTTACCATGGTTTTGCACTATGCATTGCGATAATCCCAAAATCTAGAAGACTTGAATGGTCTTGATTAGCAAAAAATTGCATGGGACTTATAAATAATGAGGAGTTGATCATTAGAGAAAAGTCACGCCATCACAAAACTGGTATACGCATTAGAATGTAATTTATCAATAATAGAAATAATAACGAGTCCCAAATCATATCCAGAATTACCCTTGATCGATATCATTTTAAATAGAAATCATTGTTCATCGGCTAACGGTAGAACTAAAAATTGTTTAGCCGATACATTTTTATACCGACACATCACGGTTCGCCGAACAAAGCATCCCTTTGGCGTGACGCTATGTTAAGTATTTATTATGTAGTGTCGATTTCCACATGCGAGCTACTGCCAGATAACCGATTGACCCGCTAAATGTATGCGATTTGACGTCGGCCGCGTAACTCACGACGGCAAACGTCAAATCGAGTTTCTTAGCGGGTTAATGAACTTTATTGCACGTTTATTTTTTCAGTAGCTACGAGTATAGTGTGAAAATATACAAATCTGGATCATACATAATTGTTTGATGTCAAATGTCGATCTTATTAACACAAAATGGTTTTATTTACCCAACTGCTATTTTTTTAAATGATTGTGACGTTGCATTGCATTGTTTTGATATACTTAGTTTACAAAAAGAGCTCCGTGGTCTTCACATGGTTGCACGCTTGCTTCTCACGCAGGCGGTATCGGTTCGAATCCCGGTGCTGGCTACGTAGGTACAGAACTATTATTTTAACCTTACCGCTCAACATTTCTCGGCATTTTGATATTATTAGCGACTAAAAGTCGAGCGGTTAAGTTAAAGTAATCGTACTGTACCAATGAGATAAGTAATTTATCTTGTACATCATAGGGACATTCTAACGGTGATGCGAAACATCGTGAGGAAACCTTCATTACTCCACAGATGCGGCGATGGGCTAGCCCCCTGTCACGCCAAAATGGATCATTGAATAACTGGCTAAAAATGGGCACAATTGTGCCTTTACCAACCCGTTTAGGAAAAGGCGTGATGCTATGATATATTTCTTGATATGATTCGTTTGCAATACAGGTGCCGAGGTTCAACGGATCGTCATACCTGCGATTGCCGGGACTGGGCAACTCAGCACAGTCATGGCTTGACATTCAGGTACCTACTGGCTATTATTCGGCACATCAATCTGAACAACTTTCACATAACAGCATGTGCCGGCCCTCTCGTGTTGCAGCAATAACAGCTCGGCCATCATAGGTGTCCGGAAATATCTCATCACGTACGATCTCTACGTACGTCTTTAACTTGTACCAACTTAGTATATAAGCTAGGATTGCATTCCAATCAAATAGACGATAACTGAGCATGCAGTGAAGGCCCCTTGTCGGCAAACATGAAACATAAAAAATATACAGGCACACACATTGCTCCTGGCCCCACACTAGGGTGCCGTGTCGTGGGAACCGGAAACAGCGACGTCACACACATAGACCTGGGGTTTTTCATTTCCTCATCCCTCGGGTCCTCTCGCATGGTAGGCAGAGCCATAATAAGCTGCGCCACAAATGTAACCTATTTTATCAGAGCAACAGACTCTAGTATGGAGGTTGGCCGCTCGGCTTAAAGGTTTCAGAAATAAATAATTTCGCGAGTTTTTTAGAAAGATGTCTACTGCCCTGCCACTCCCTAAAGGCAGCCTTGAAAATAACCCTAAAAGTCTACAAAGTTACCAAAGTACAATCTCAATACAACAGAACAACAACTCTCAATATCTCAACATAGGAATATATATACATATATATATATATATATATATATATATATATATATATATATATATATATATATATATATAATCTCAGCACACAAAATGTAAAGTTACGATTCAAAGACGGCGAGAAAACATTCTAACTTCATATTAAAAACAGAAGACACTTTGCAGAGAACTCCCAAACTAACTTGTTTGAAACAACTAGCAAATAAAAAACCTTTTCTCTTTTTACTCCGGAACTGGAGACCAAAAAAACAAAGTTGTTTGTTGTTAATGAGATGAGCAAACACCTTTTGCGAGAACAGTAAGTAAATTAAATGTTCTTTCCAGTCAGCAGTTTATGAAAAGTTTTTTTGCTTGTCCCACAGTTCTCTCGTGCAATTACCGGTAAAGTGTTACCTTTACTATTACAGGTAAAGTGTTACCTTTACCTGTAATACTACAGGTAACTTACCGTTTCCCCTGTCTAAATTCTGCAACTAACTATGATTCACATTTTCATGCATTGTAGAGCATAGAAAGAAAGAAAGAAAGGAACAGAGAAAGAAAGAAAGGAAGAAAGAAAGAAATAAAAATAATCATTTGTTGCCAAACATTGAAATAAATAATAAACAAAATAATAATAATAATATTTGGTAACAGGGCCAAGCTCAGCAATGCTGTGAGCATGGGCTGCACAGTGCTGGTCTTGAGCAAGGCCCCGTTCTCAAAACATTTAGCATTAAGAAAAGGCGGTCGCATTTACTTTAACATGGAAAAAAGGCTTTTTATAAAAAGCTTATTTCGTTTCGGTGTTAATATTCCGAATAATTAGAAAATAAATAACAGTTTCAATTGTTAATAAAAAAGACATAATTTAATAATTCTATACATCAATTCATCAACAATATTTTAAAATGTCTAGGGTAGTTTAGATAATTTATAAATCAATCAAATAGCAAAACAATAGCAGAATTCAAAGCGGAACACAATAAACGGGCACGACATTATAAAATCAGACATAAATACACAAGTACAGGCTACTGAACTAGTTGTTAGGGGAATTGAGTTATACATTTCAATCAAATAATATTCATAAGATAATAATATATTCTTAAAAAGAAGAATCTATAAAGCACCAGTTAAGCATGTAAACACAAAATTCGCTACCAAATTCAAAGAATTTTTGCATCCATTCATTTATAAGAAGCTTTACTATGTCTGCAACTTCCGTGACTGCACCGCCCCTGAAGTTAAGTGAAAGCTTAATTAAACTCTTCTTAAAATGGCATACGAGGAGATAGAGGAGATTCTTAATACACCCTCCTAAAAGAATGTCACTATTTATAGAAGAACTATCTTTTGCCCGCGGCTTCGCTCGCGTTAAGAAGTATAGATTTTGCTGCTTTACTTTTGTTTAGCGTGTGTAAAAAATTAGGGCCTACAAAACTTCTTTGTACAAAATATTCTTAACTAATCTGTTATTAGGCGCTAAAACTATCAAACTATTGGGTGAACTTACGCGTGAGCAAGCAACATAAAACTGTCCATGAGAAAAGCAATGTTCTCTCAAGTCAAAACCCGCAAATTTGAGAGTTTGACCCTGAGACTTGTTTATTGTCATGGCAAAGCAGACTTTCAGGGGAAACTGTAATCGTTTAAATTAGAACGGGATATCATTAGGTATTAATGGGATTCGTGGTATAAATACAGTTTCCCCTTTCGCACACCCAGTTAATATAGTGGCTTCCACTATATTGCGATGTAACGCTTTGACTTGCAGTCTCGTACCGTTACAAAGTTTTGGTGGTTTTAAATTTCGCAACAACATAATTGGAGTGCCCACACGCAGAATAAGCTTATGATAAGGCAAACCTGGCGGTTTCAATGAATTTAAAAATTCTACAGGGTAATTAGTAGCATCATCTGTATTAACCACACTATCAATCGAAGTATAGACCTTTTCTTCGCCCTCAAACGACATGAGCAGGATATCGTTGATAGTTGCTGCTTGATCATTCTTTGGAGTCAAAATGGCACTCTCACATAACCATTCAATTGGCTTGATTCAATGAACAATGTCTGGATAAACTTTAGACAGCAATTCTTGAACCGTAGTAACAACTGTGCACAATTCTTCCGGGATGGTTATCATTCCATCAAACGATGGAAAATCACCATTACCGATTTACGGAAGGAAGGTTTTACCAGTTCCACCTGGGGCGTCTAAGAAGAATATTCGACCGTCATTTGCATCTACACTTGTGATAATTTTATTGTAAACTTCCTGTTGCTCATCATTCAAGGATCCTTAATTTTTTCTTATTGCGTCTTCTAAGGCCACTGTATCGTAACTGGTCTCCTTCACGTACTCTCTATTTTCAAAATGTATTGATGTTATTGGCTGAGGTAATCCATACTCTTTAAGAGGACGGCCGCCTAATGATAATACGGCATCCTCTAATACCGACAGGCATTTGTTAAATATCAGGTTCGATGAGTGCTCTACATCCACGTAACCTTGCCTTTCCAGTTATTTTTTAAAGTCTTCAGAAAGGTATTCATTGTATTTTTCCGAAAGACATAAGGGGTCGGAAACCTGGCAGAACAATAAAATGATAGCAAAAAGCTCTCGAATCATATGCGGTGTTTGACAAAGTGCTGCCTCTTCAAGAGCTGAATCCAAATGCCGATCATCTTCGAGTAGACCTAGAGCCTTGCACGCGGATTGGAAAGTGGGATGTAAGTGACCATCTACAGTTTTCAACGCTTCAAATGAAATTGGGTCTCTAATCTCATGTAGAAGCATTCGAAGGTGGTAGCATTCTGTATTGTTTGGATGAACAGTATAAACCCTACCTAGAACGTGTTCTTTTTTGACCCCTGACCATCCTTCAACATTCACTCCTCTCTTCCTTCTCTGAAACGATCGCTTGTTCCAAACGTAATACGCAGGGACTTCCGAGTATAGCAATGTGTTTGCAAAGTCATCCACGTTACACAGATCGAAAAAGGAGAGGAGTGTAGTTATAGGAGGACGACTCAATTGGTCGCACAAGATCTGTTCATTAAAATAAATTCTCTGTCCATTTTCTAAATGGACAGTAAGGTGCACTACAGGGGGAAAACGCTCATGTATTGGGATTTCAAGGATTCGCCAAACTGCTTCAGCTGAACTTATATATCGACCACTTGCGTAGGTTGTAACTTCATCCTTCCCATCCTTCCCGTTCTCTAAAGTAAACGTAGCCTGATCTGACCCTTTATTAACATATTTGCAGACGTATTTGATTGACTTCACTGAATGGCAATACTCTACGTTCACGTGAGCGTTACATGTTATTAATAGCACTGGATTATAAGGAACCACCCAACGATTATATATTGTAACACCCTTGATATTGACAGAGAATCCACCGTCATCCAGAGAACGTCTCCTGTACTGCGGATAACCATCATCACCAGTTTGAGTTTCCTTAATAAGAGACTTCCGATAACGTTTGCTGCACGAGTTATCTTTCATGCATGGAGAATTTTGGTTTAAACTTCCACAGGGGCCATGTATCATATTACTTTTAACAATTTCGTAAAGCTCAGGATCACGATCGGGGTTAGGTATTTCAGCACAAATAATATTGTCAATGTGATCCGGAGTAATGCGAAGTTGAAGCCATAAAAGTATATGAATATGCGGAAGACCTCGCTTTTGCCATTCCGTCGAATACATATAGCATCTCACTTCACCGAATATTTTCCCTTTTATCAACAAATCCATGACCTTTTTTAACTTTAATCGAAAGACACGCGAAATAATATCGTATCGATCACGAGATTTTTGTCCTGGAAGTAAGTGCTCATTTATGTCACTCCAGCGTGGATTACATGTAAAAGTAATAAAAAGGTCGGGACGACCGTAATTTCTAACATAGGTCATGGCGTCTTGCGTTTTTTCGTGCTTGCATCTTGGTCCACCAGTAAAATATGATGGAAGTACCACCATTTGTCCCAGCTGATTTGCTTCAGTATCTTGCCGTCCAATTGCATCTTTTAAATGAATATAATTATCTGCGCGCAATTTGGCTTGATTGTTTTTTATACAGTTTAGTCTTTCAGTTTAAATTTTTGCGTATTCATCTACCAAATATTGACTAAAAAGAGCGCGATATTTAACCAAAAAGTTATCTTCTCTTTCTCTTACCATTATTCTGTATGAATAAAAACTTACAGCAGATACTGTTTTTTTCAAGGGCAACTTAGTTGTGGGATCGTATTGTGGTATGTTGATTGAATAGCCATCATCCCCCCAGCAAAACATCAAAGGGTACTGCAGCGCGTCATAAGCTCGATGTATCTCACTGATACGCTGAAGTGAGTTACTTCGGCTTTCGAGGATGATGTCTCTTCGGTCAAAATGCTGATCTACCAATACAACAGCCACTTCATTTGCCGTTGGTGCATTAAATCTGCCTCTGTGTTCTCTTTGTGATTTTTTATCTGCATGTATTACGACCTTGAATGACTCTGAAGGCGATATTTTATCAATGGCTGTTTTTAGATCTTTTATGTATGGGTTCACCTCATGTAACATAAGCTGCAATTGTTTGATTAAATTTGGTCTCAAATCAGGAAATTTAGAACATCGGCTATTAGCTTCTCTATCATCTTCACCGACGAAATAAATTTGCAGAAACTGTGCATCCTGCCCAGGTTCCGGTAATATACTTCCAATTAAATGATAGACTTGTCCTTGAACTTTAAAAGTTGGTGAAAAACCGCCTTCTTTTATTTGTTTTCCACCAAAAGAAGTCATTTGAAAACAGGCATTATATTTTCGGATATTATCCATGAAGTGAACATGATTTGGGTGTAAATCATTAACCAGACTGTAAAGTGGTTCAGGCAGTTGTTTAAACGGCTCAAGTTGTACTTTACCGGCGCTACAACACATGCCAGGTGTCTCATCTTTCCACTTCAAGGCGTTACACCACTGACACTTGTACGTCATAGAACCTAAGACTACACTGCTGTCAGTTCCATAAGCAATATCTGGGTCATACGCCAAACCCGAAAGCAACTTGCTTCTCCATACACGCTGAATTGTATTTTTTCTATACCTTGACTGAATCACTCTATGCACATCGGTATTCCTGCCCTGATATAGTGCAGCAGATTGCCTGTGTTTTTCAGGGTGTGCAGCCTGGTAGGTGGCGACAGCTTGCCTTTGTACATCAGGATTTTTTTTCTTATATTCAGACACAGCTTTACGGTGGGATTCAGGTAGAGTCTGTCCATATTTTTTTGTGCCTCTTTTATTTGATTTTTTCGTGTGTAATTAGTAAACCTTGCCCTACGTTTGTTTTTCTTTTTTTCTATTAATGTCACAGACTCAGTTTGTTGGGACAATAAACTTCTTATCAAATTTTCATCATAATTTATTGAAGATACAATACGTGAATGTTCATGCTCTAAAACAGGTACCTCCTGACAACCCTTATCAACTTTAAGTTGCGAAGGTGTATCAATTCCAAAATCATGTTCTTCTACAGCTACCTCCATACGACGCCGAGTAATTTTCTGTGCTGCTATCAATCTTGCGACAAATGCGACAAATCTTGGCTGAATCGTAATCGCCTTACCGGATAGTCGTTAATTCCAGATTCCGTATATATGAGACCGTTTCTATAAACTTAAAACTTAAATGGGAATATTAATCCTGCTGCTAATAACTCACAAAATCCGCCATAAGTAGCATTTTTCATCATATCAGCAATATATTCGTCAGGTGTTACGTAGTTATCACCATTCCTTTCGTGGGTCATAATTGAAAACTTGCTCCAGTCATTAACCACATATCTGACAATTTCTGAACGCACCTCCATCGCTCTATCTTGTGTTCCGTACATTAAATAAGAGAGAGCACGAAACAAACATGCACCGTCACCAACAATAGGGACGACAGTACATTCTTCAACTTCTCCATTAACGTTCAGATGTTCTTTAGCCATTTTAAAGAAGTCTAACCGACAAAACCTATACTCAAAACCAAACGAAAACAAAACAAATGCCAAATACAAAGCAGAGTCTATAACCAAAACTACTAAACCAAAACAAAGCAAATGCAATCCAAAATATGCCAAGAAAAGAACAGCCAAAATCGTCGTCAAATCCGCTCGAAATATTTAGATATATAGTATGTTAGATACGGCGGCCACTCATCATCGGGTATATGTAACTCAGTGAAAACAATATGATAGCGCGATTTAAAATACTAATAACGCCATCTATTGTCAACATTTAGAACTAAAAATTATTTTGTTCGTCTTAATTTATTCGTTCCATTAGGTACTGATAGGTTCAAACTAATACATTTACATCCTACATCATCACCTATTTTATCCCCTTAGGGGTGGAATTTATCAAAATTCTTTCTTAGGGGATGCCTACGTCATAGTAGCTTTATGCATGCAAAGTCTCAGCCCGATCGGTTTAAAATTGACAAAGTTTCATACAAACTTCCGTCCAGTAGTTCGGGCTGTGCGTTGAAGTTTCATACAAACTTTCATCCCCTATTTTATCCGCTTGGGGGTAGATTTGATCAAAATCCTTTCTTGGCGGATGCCTACGTCATAACATCTACCTGCATGCCAAATTTCAGCATGCCAAATCCGTCCAGTAGTTCGGGCTGTGCGTTGAAGTTTCATACAAACTTTCATCCCCTATTTTATCCCCTTGGGGGTAGAATTGATCAAAATCCTTTCTTAGCGGATGCCTACGTCATAACATCTACCTGCATGCCTTTCAGCCCGATCCGTCCAGTAGTTTGGGCTGTGCGTTGATAGATCACTATGTCAGTCACCTTTGAGTTATATATATTTAGAAGATTAAATAATTTTCATAACAAAGTGTAATACTTAACTATATTGTTTAATACTATACCTATGTTATTGATGATATATTTATAATGTTTATATATTTATAATAATTTTGTCGCTTGGCGAGCGCACGCTTGCGTGGCGAGTGATTCAAAAATAGAGCTCCAGGAGATCCGTGTGTCAGTGACGATTTGCTACAGCAGTTCAAAAATGCAAAATTCACTGAGCAAGTCTTCGACCGCTCGCGACGACGCGAGTGATTCAAAAATAAAGCTGCTCGAGTGTTGATAAAGAATTTGTCGATTTCTTCGGGATTTCCGAGATTTTCTGGAATATCCAGAGTATCTTTTCCACCAAACATTGTTGTATGTTTTAGATGTTTCCATAGCTTTTTGGGGTTGTTTATATTTTTGTTTACATATTGTGAGAAAAACGCAGTCTCCTCTCTTCTTATAGAGTCGTTGACAATTTTGCGTAATTGTTTATCGTAGTCCTTATGAGACTCCGACTCTGTTAAGAGCTCTCGCCAAGGCTTTGTCCCTGGATGATATCATAAGTTTTAGTTGGCTTGATTTGAATGCGTTTCATTGGTGCATGTGTATCTAAAAGCTCGAGAATAACACTATTAAACTGATGCACCATATCATTTACTTTTAGTGTAGGCTACACTCTATTATTTCAGTCAAGTACAAACAAGTCAAACCAAATGTCGCTACGTCATAAATAAAACGAGATTTTTTTAGTGAATGGAAAGTACTGAGAACCCTCAGCGGCGGCCACCCTTCCTTTTTGACCCAGCGAGCGAAGCGTCCCGCTTCGAGATTTGCCTTTGTCCGTCCGCGTCTGTTCCCGCATGCAGGTCGCAATTTTCAACCGATTTTGACCAAAAAATAGCAAACAAGTTAATTTATTTATTTATTTTTTTAGTCGATGCTGATTTTTGATTGGGTGGGAAGTAGGGAGGGAAAGGCAGGAAGTTTGCTGTAGCGTTATTTATCGACGGATTTCAATCAAATTCGAGAGGCACACTATGGACCTAACTCTACACAAGGTGTTGTAAATAAAAGAAAAAAGTGGGAGTGGAAAGGTACTTAGGGGTATTTTCGTGGTGGGTGAATGGGTTTTGGTTAAGAAGGGGGAATAGGATAATCTACGGTGGGGGTTGTGGTTCGGGGGTGGGTGTTAGGTGAGGATGGGTGGGGATGGGTCTTTTCTACTTCCTCTCCAACATAGGTAGGTTGATTTCAAAAATCAGAAATGCCTTTGCTCAGCCAGGAGAAAAGGAAATGTGTCGGTTATAGAATGGTTGTGAGGGCTCTCGGGGTCTACTGTTCTCACAGAACCACTAGAAATTATTATGTGTGTTTTTTTTTTTTTATAAATCCATGAAAATTATGTTATTTTAAGTTGTTGAGTTATAGAGGGTTAGCTAACACCTACCCACCCATTGGTCAAATATTTAGTAGAATTGATTATCTGGCTAAATGAGAACACTATTGTTTCTGACTCTCCGTATAACGTATAAGAACAATTCCGGCGAACTCATCAGCAACTGAAACACACCAAAGTTGGGGAGCATATAAATTAATGTTCATTAGTTGCTAGACGCTTTTGAAGCGCAACTTGGAATACAAGTTTATTTTCGCATTGATCATACTTAACTGGACTGAACTGGGTCAGACTTCCATGAAGTTTAAAAGATACACCGCACTAGTAGCAAATGAGGAGGTTCACTGTGCTTTCAAAATAGTACACTACAGTTTCCATGCTCACAACTCCACAGCGTAACACCGCGTCCTATGAGCACGGGTTTAGACTCCGGGCCATTCGGTTGTGGAATGCACTCCCTGGCACCATCAGGGACAGCCCTTCTCTCAATATATTTAAAAGTCGCGTGAAGAAGCGTTATCTCTCTCTTTAGAATTACAGTTAGTAAGCATGTAAGTAATTATTAGCACATTTATATATAATAGTAGTAGTTAGTATTATATTATATATATTTAGTATATGTTAAATGTTACGAATAAAAGAACCAGGCACACTCCTCTCTTCCATGTCCCCCTATCTCGGTCTAACTATGCACAAAACTCAGCCATGAATTGGTGTCATTTAAATTACAACAAGCTTTCCAAAGATAAGGACCTAGACATTTTTAACACCTCTAAACAGGTTTTTAAGAAAAATATTATTTTAATTATTAAAACAAACAGATACATTGATGGTGTATCTGCCGTGTCATACGAAAGCCTACTCACCTATACTCACCCTGCTTAGTGGAAATTCAATAGACACAGTCCCGATCCCAAGACCATCGTCGTCGTAGGGCTAAGCAGACACAGGTACAACTACACTCACACCACTACACAACACATGCAACCTACACTTACACAACCGGCACACCACATCTCAACTTGTAATAATATAAATTTAATTTTTAAAACTAAATCAACACTATTTACATATATGTATAATCGCCAAGTACGTTTGTCTTATAATATTTAAACAAAAAAATGTAAATCCGTTATTGGCTAATGTTAAGATTATTTTTCTTGCCTTACATAATTGTATTAGCTGTGGATTTTTTAAGATCAATAATAAAATTAAAAAAAAAAACGCCTTAGGTTTCAGTGAGATTTTATCATAAGTTTGCTACGTAACACACAGACTGCATGAACAAATACTTAAAACAAACAAAATAAAAAATCTTACAATATTCATGTCCCATCGTTGGCAAAACCCAGAAGGGTTTCTGTGCCGAGGGGAGTTCTAACACTAATGCGCGTACTCAGGGTCATTCAGTGGTAAATTAGTGCAGGTAACCGGACTATATAATGCCTTTTCATCTTATTATAAGGTTTATTATGTGAGTGACCCTGGATTCGGGAGTCTAACTTAAAAAGCTTAAGAAATAAACATTTAAGACAAAAAAAATACATTATTAAAATACATTATACATAATAGTATTCTTATAAGAAACTAGAATCCAAGGTTGTAAGTAAATATATTTTCAATATTTTTGCTTAACTTTATCTCCTTGTTGCGAACTTTCTTGATAATCTTCTCACGCACCCTTTCTGGGGCGTGGGGAGTCGGGGTCAGGTCGACGGACCTCTTCCCGAAGAATCGCCTCTGTCCACTCCTGTGGACAGGTCATCGGATGGCCCCTGCGGGCGGTGGTCTTGATGTGGCGCTGGTGTGCAGTGGGTGATCGCCGGCTAGGCAACCAGGTCGCGTGGCAGGCGGCGGCGGTCGGGCGGGCGCGCGTGGTGCGGCGCCAGTTCGGCGATGTGCGGAAGATGTGAAGCATCCGCACGCGCGAACATGCCCTTCGCCAGCCTCTGGACAAACTGGTCCACGGTTTCCCATCTTAGGTCCCTCTGGATTGTCGCGTTCCTCACGTAGCGGGGGGCGCCGACGATGGTACGCAGAGAGAGGTTCTCTTGGGCTCGGAGTCTCCGTTTGTTCGTCTCCGAGCACAGGGCGTACCAAGCCGGAGCCGCGTAGGTGAGGCGGGATCTCACGTAGGTCTTGTAGATCCCGAGCTTCGCCCTCAGAGGGAGGCTGGAGTCGAAAAGTGGACGCAGCTTGGCGCGTGCCACCTTGACCTGGCTGACGACGTTGTCAACGTGTTGCTTCATGGTGAGCCGGCGATCAATGGTCACTCCCAGGTACTTCACCTGCGAAGACCACTCGATTTGCTGTCCTTGGAGCTGGAGCGATGGTGGAAGGAGACTCTGGCCTGTGATGAGCGCCTGCGTTTTCCCAACATTGACGGACAGTCGCCACTTGGCGAGCCAGTCGGGCAAGATGTCCAGGGTGCGCTGCAGTTTGATGGCAGCGTGCGGAGCCTGGAACGACGACGCGTAGTAGGCTGCGTCGTCTGCGAAGAGTGCCAGCTGGGCACCCGGCCCGACGGGGATGTCGTCCGTGTATCGGGCGTAGCAGGCGGGAGACAGGCAGGAGCCCTGGGGGACGCCGGCTGCGACGGGATGTTCCTCGGAGACGGCGTCTTCCACCATCACTCGGAAGCGGCGATTCTTCAGGAAAGAGGCGATTGTCTTGACCGTTCTTCTTGGGGCAGGGGACGTCGACAGCTTGTACAGCAACCCCTCGTGCCATACTCTGTCGAACGCCTTCTCCATATCCAGAAGTACTGCGACAGTGTATTCTTTTTTGTTCAAACAAACCGTCATGTCATTCAGTACTCTGGTGAGCTGAAGCGTCGTAGAATGCTCGGGCCTGAAGCCGAACTGTTCCGGGCGCGGCTGGATGTGGGGCAGTAACTTCGCTAACAGGAGCTTCTCAAACACCTTTGAGATGGTGCTCAGTAGGGTGATCGGCCGATAGCTCTCAGGCAGCTTGGTGTCCTTGCCCGGCTTGGGCAACATGATAACCAAGCCCTCCTTCCATTGGGTTGGAAAGTGACCCGTGCGCAAGATACCGTTAAACAGGCGCGCAACGGCCGCCACAGTGCGTGGCGGCAAATGTAACAGCGCCGTGTTGGGTATTCGGTCTGCGCCCGGGGCTTTCCTGGGCTTGGTACGTCGGAATGCACGCACATCATCGGGCAAACTATTTATAATTTTAGGTAATAAGTATGTATGTGTATATATTTTCGTACAATATAAGTTCTTATATCTAGGTAAACTAAAATTATCTCTATTATTTATAGTCTCTTACATCGCTCGTTACATTTTAAGTGAATAAAGTTATGTTTTTCTTTCTGTAATATAGCTAATTTGGTCTTATTTTGCACTGGTAGTATTTTACAATATTTTAAATGTTCAGAGTAGTCCTGTCCGTATTATTTTTAATGTTTCGGTACAATTGTTTTAAGTAGTCTTCGTTGTAGGTTGTATATGTTCACGATATACGTTTGATATATTCTACCATATGTACTTAATGCATAACTTTTTTTTTTTTTTTTTTTCATCTTAGGTAGAAAAACGATAAGAAATTTATTAAGCAAAAGATTAATGCATAACCAATCACATAGTCAGCTAGGGCCATGAATAGTAGTCTCAGCGTATTTTAAAAATTGCGGCATGCTGAAATCTTCGTGGTAGTTAAGAGAACATAATAATAATAGTACCTAGCAGAGTTAAAGGAGTGTCCGTTGTCTAGTCGGTGACATGCACGCTTGTCAAGATGTCGATCCCCAGCGGTGACCGTGTGCCAATGATATTTATCTTCAGTGCACTGTACGCACGTTCTGTGATGGAAATCATCACGAGGAAACCTTCATAATCTCCATAGCTGCGGCAATGGGCTAGCCCCCTGTCACGAACAATTCAGTATTGAATTACTAACACAAAGTGGTACAACTGTTCCTCTGGTATCCCATATGTAAGCTACCGTAAGCGTTCTTCTTCGTCTGAAAGATCTCATCCAGCCAACACCTAGATTTATCAGATCTTCAATCCATTAGGCACTTCTTTTGCCGTTTTGATGAATTGAATACTATCTATATAATATATATATGTTACCGGCCAAACCCGATTTCAGGACAAACTAGTTTTGCCTAGGATTAACTAGTTTACACAGCTTAATCAGGGCAAAACATTGGGGTAGCTTAGGTGAAGGGTAAAGGGGTGAGCGAAGCGAAGCCCCCTTAATCCATTGTGTTAGGTTGAACATGTAAGAACAACAAAAATTCTTAAAACATAAACGTAAGTACACATAAACGAGTTTATCCTAGGCAAAACTAGTTTGTCCTGAAATCGAGTTTGGACGGTAACATATATTTCGTAACAATATCGTAGAATTGACTATATCATGATATAGCTAACCATGTTTGAATTAGAGTGGTACAACTTTCATTGAACGAAGAAATATTTTAGGGCAAAACACTGCGGTAACTAAGGTGAAGACTAAAAGGGGCGAGCGCAGCGAAGCGAACCCGAATAGTCTTCGTGTAAGGTCGACACGTATAACACAAAAATACCACGTAGTACCGAATAATACATAGTGCTTTTAAAACTACATTTTTTCGTGAAATTAAATGCTTTCTGATCATTTCATGATATAGTCATTATGTGGTTGGATATTTCATGAAATGAACAAATTCTACGATATAGCTACGACATATATAACGATTCGAAATGACGGGTAAAATTTAGAGAATTTGTATTTAATCACTTTTATCTACACACGTATCATAAACCCTCTTTACTGCGTTCAAAAATCGCACGTTAGGATCAGCATTATGTTAAACTACTTGGTAAAAACTCGTTTCGTATCTGGAAAACTACACATTATGGTCATTATGTGTAGTTTTTCTACATATAATGGCATTCAAATTTCGAACGCCGACGCCCACCCGCGTTTCAGCTACAGTCTGAAAATTTTCACCCGATAAACTTCTTCTAAAAGCAATCAAAATTGTCAAAAAAAAACAGTTTTTAAGAGTGTTCCGATACAGCATACAGGGAAGTGAAAAAAAAATACTTACCCCCTCGAGTGGGGTATTGGTATTAAGAGCTTGTTGGCTGAGCTGTTTTAAATATTGTTAAACAAAGGAATGAGAAGCCACCAAAGTCAGTTATTTTACAAAAAATCTACCGAATTAATTTTCGGTTTATGGCCGTAAAATTGTGAAATAACGTGTTCTTGACACACAAATATCAATATATGGGTATTTGTTTGTTTGTTATCAATAACCTGATTTTTTCTTAAAATTCCCACATTTTTAGGCTTATATTCTACATTTGTTACAGAACCCTAAATGTGCGTAGTCCGACACGCACTTGGCCGGTTTTATTTTATTCTTTATTTCTTCAGGAGAGGCCGAGGAATTCCGACCATAACCCAAATCCTTTTCTTTCTTCGTTTCTTGTATTTGTGGATCCTCTATTTACTTCGATGACGTGTACAATCACAATCCGGCAGATCGTTTCGTACACTCTATGAAGTAACTAATAACACCTATTTGAACTTTGTCATAGAGATTTAAGTTCAACTCCCTCCGAAACTTAATTCATAAGGCAAAAAACAGATTTGAGACATTTTCTTTCATGCGCGCTTACGCTGCGCTTTCTGCTAGTGTAATGTCATGTTTCACTTATCTTGCAGATAACATTCAAGCCGACGAGCGGCACCGGCCTGCTGCTGTACAACGCGGAGCACGCGAGCGGAGACGGAGACTTCTTCTCCCTCCACCTGAGCGACTACTATGTCGAGTTCGCGTACGACCTGGGCTCCGGCATCGCTGTTGCTAGGTGAGCTTACACGCGAGCGGAGACGGAGACTTCTTCTCCCTCCACCTGAGCGACTACTATGTCGAGTTCGCGTACGACCTGGGCTCCGGCATCGCTGTTGCTAGATGAGCTTACACGCGAGCGGAGACGGAGACTTCTTCTCCCTCCACCTGAGCGACTACTATGTCGAGTTCGCGTACGACCTGGGCTCCGGCATCGCTGTTGCTAGGTGAGCTTACACGCGAGCGGAGACGGAGACTTCTTCTCCCTCCACCTGAGCGACTACTATGTCGAGTTCGCGTACGACCTGGGCTCCGGCATCGCTGTTGCTAGGTGAGCTTACACGCGAGCGGAGACGGAGACTTCTTCTCCATCCACCTGAGCGACTACTATGTCGAGTTCGCGTACGACCTGGGATCTGGCATCGCTGTTGCTAGGTGAGCTTACACGCGAGCGGAGACGGAGACTTCTTCTCCCTCCACCTGAGCGACTACTATGTCGAGTTCGCATACGGCCTCAGAATCCGGCATCGCTGTTGCTAGGTGAGCTTACACGCGAGCGGAGACGGAGACTTCTTCTCCCTCCACCTGAGCGACTACTATGTCGAGTTCGCGTACGACCTGGGATCTGGCATCGCTGTTGCTAGGTGAGCTTACACGCGAGCGGAGACGGAGACTTCTTCTCCCTCCACCTGAGCGACTACTATGTCGAGTTCGCATACGGCCTCAGAATCCGGCATCGCTGTTGCTAGGTGAGCTTACACGCGAGCGGAGACGGAGACTTCTTCTCCCTCCACCTGAGCGACTACTATGTCGAGTTCGCGTACGACCTGGGCTCCGGCATCGCTGTTGCTAGGTGAGCTTACACGCGAGCGGAGACGGAGACTTCTTCTCCCTCCACCTGAGCGACTACTATGTCGAGTTCGCGTACGGCCTGGGATCCGGCCTCGCTGTTGCTAGGTGAGCTTATGCAAATACGTTGGACAAAGAGCGAAACAATACTACAAACAAACAACAAACAACAGTAACTGAAAGGGGTTGGCTACTGGAAACGAGTCTCAAAAATTGTCAACCAGTCAAAGTCAAAGGCAAAATATAGGTGTTTTAATGTAAAATTTGAAACAACAAAAGAACAAGAACTAGCGTCAGCGACCAAACAACAATACTACCCTACATTTATTTAATTCATTTAAATAGTTTTTAACTTTAGTTTAAATAAAATGTACAGGTAACTTTATAGTTTACTTTCTTTATACCCAGTTAAAGGAAAAAAATAAAGTATTTCAGTTTGTGAGATGTTAGGTACAATTGTTGAACTTAACTAAATTTTATCCTATGAGGATGTGCAAATGTTTTTTTATTTTGCCATTAAGACGAGCGAATGGCGACAGAACTCGGCGCGAGTAGGTATTTACCAAAATACAAGCTATCTCAGAGCTATAAGAGCGCAATTGCCTAAATTTTCGGCCGAATTATGCTTTTGAGCGGTAACGTTTTTCTACCCCTAAACCTTTATAGAATAAGACAAATTTGGTCTCATTCGTTTCCACACATCATAAACGATGCTTGTAGTTTTTCCTTTTTTTGAAAATCTGGCTTGATTGGTTAAAAATAAATAAAATGCTCGAGGGTTTTTTTTGGTCAAAAAAGTGAATGTTTAGGTCCTTATATTTACTAAAATACAAAATATTTCAAAAGAAACAAAACGTACGAGCATAGTTTTTCATAGTATCTCAAACATGTGAAAAAAGTGTGAAAATCGGACAAGGTTTAAGGAGTGAAAAAGGTTACCGTTTATTGTATGGAGGCTCGCGCCCACACGATCCTCTTAAGGTGTCCCACTGCTGGGCAAAGGCCTCCCCCTCTTTCGTCCACACTTCCCTGGTCTGCGCCACCTCCGGCCACCCCGGCAAAAACCTATCGAGGTCGTCCGGCCATCTCCGGCAAATGCAAATGTTATTGAATATTTATAATAATTTAGTAAAATTACAATTAAGAAGAGCCATACCAAGAGACCAGTTAACACGTATTTAAGTTTATTGTTATTGTTTATTAGAATGGATGTCGTGGGAACAGGAAACATCGACGTCACATACACGTAAACATCCAAGAACTGTTTTTTTTTGTCTCCCCAGCTGGGATTTGAACCCGGGACCCGCGGTTAGGAAGCATAGCACGACCGCGCCACCACAGTGCTTCGTTTGAAAATGTGGACTTATTGGTTTAGTGAGGTTAGGTTAGGACTTATATTAGAGCCAGGCAGGTTATGATATGACTGGCTTAGGTTGGGTAAGGATGTATACAGGTTAGGCTAGAACGTATACATATAGGCTAGGTTATGACAGGTCACTTCAGGTCATTTCAGCACTAGACTCTCGAGTGATATTATTATGAAACTCGCCTTCGGCTCGTTTCATAAACCCACTCTCGAGTATTAATGCCCTCCATTATGTAGCAGTCACATAAACTACTATTATGCTTGCTCTTTCTCTCTTGGGTCTTTGATGATCACACAATTCACAGATTAGATACAAAATGTTATCATTGGTATTCTACTAGTACAAACAACACATAACGCTGCTATTACTGATACCTACGTCATTGTAACGCATTGGCATTATATTCCAGATCCCCCGCCCCCCTGACCCCGCACAGCTGGCAGCACGTGACCGTGTCGCGCTCAGGGCGCCGCGCGACTCTCACGCTGCACGGCGCCGGGGCGAGCACGACGCACGCGCGCGGCGCCGCTCGGCGGTTGACTCTACGTCGCGCGCTGTGGCTGGGCGGCGCGCCGGAGCTGCCGGCGCGGCTGCGGCTAACGAGAGCGTTCAGTGGATGCGTGCGACAGGTAACAGATAGATAGACATAGATAGATGCCTTGCATTAAAATGCTACTGACGATCGTAGAAGAACTATTTCCTGCTATTAAAAACGTCATAAACATTTCCATATCGAACAGATACTTCCCCATAGTGTGGAAAAATACCTAATCATCCCATTACCCAAAACTTCTAGTCCCCCCGCCTCTTTCAAAGAGTATCGCCACATTTCAATCCTTGTCCAGTCCTTGAGAACATTGTCCATACAAACAATCTTCGAAATACGTTCCAGTCAGAATTCAGACCGGGCCATAGCACCCTCACGGCTTCTCTAAAAGTCACAGATGTCATCCAGCTAACAAAGGACCGCAAAAAGCTTTAACTCTTGGCTTTACATGACTTCAGTAGATCCTTCAACTGCGGAGATTTCGACATTCTAAATGAGGGCCTTCTCTGCTAGCTGGTTCGACTCTTATTTTATAAAAATACAAATCTTTACAGGGGTCCCTCAAGGTGGTACTCTTTTTCCTCTTCTATTCTCGGTTTTCATTAACTCCATCTCGGACGTCCTGTCTTCCTCATATCATCTTTATGCTGATGATCTCCAGATGTATCGCCACTTATCTCATAACGATGCAAACTCTACTGTGGAGGCACTGAACGCTGATCTCGAGGGTGTAAGAAGCTGGGCTTCATCCTTCGGACTCCTGGTTAATCCGAGGCTATGATTATAGGTACCAGACATTATCTTAACCTGTTGCAGCAATAGCCCATTCCACCTGACACTTTCAATAGTTGGTACCATTGAAAGAGGTGGTATGGGCTATTGCTGCAACAGGTTAAGATAATGTCTAAAACCTGGGTCTTACCTTGGACAACCTTCTCTCCTTCTGTCCCTCATCGATTATGCTGGCTCTGCTGGGTCAATGCTAACTAAAAATTACTAAAAAAACGACTTCAATATCACGGGACTCGGTTTATCTTCGGCCTGCACAAATACGACTATGTATTACAGAATCGCAAAGAGTTGAAGTGGCTGCCGATCCGTCTTCGTCGGAATTCCCTAATCCTCTATTTCCTTTACAATCCACGCCACCCCTACGAGACCGATTTAAATGTTTTTCTTCCAGAAGGCCTTAGAGCACTCGCGAAGTTTCTATGCTCACGACCCCACAACATAACACCGCGTCCTATGAGCACGGGTTCAGTTTCCGGGCCACTCAGTTGTGGACTACACAAATGCACCATGAGGGACAGTCCTGCTCTCAATATATTTAAAAGTCGCTTGAAGGAACATTTCTCTTTAGAAATAATAATAATAATACCTTGGACTCTATTTACACACATTGATCTAGCCCCAAACTAGGATTCCCTGTATCTTGGGTACTAGACAACGATACACATACTTATATACAGGTAGATAAATATTATACTTAGATAGATAAACAACCATGACTAGGGTACAAACATCAGTTTTCATTGAACATATATTTGCCCCCACCGGGACTCGAACCCGGGACCCGTGGCTTCGTAGGCCAGGGTCACTGCCGACTCGGCCATTCGGGTTGTCAATTATAGGTAGAATGTAGGATTGGTATATTTATTTAATGTTTATTTGTGTTTAGGATGTAGATATACAGGCTGTGGTTTTAAAAAGTCACCATATTTTGGGGAGTACCCATAAATATGAACAACTTTGCCCTAGAAACATTGGTCGCTAACGAAAAAAATATTTGGTTCTCCCATAGTAACTTACTGCGACATATGTTTCTTAGGGCAAGTTGTTCATATTGACATATTATCATTCCCCTTAAATATGGAGACTTTTTAAAACCACAGCCTGTATATTACATGTATGTATGTACGTAGGCACTTGTGTATTTAGTATATTGATTGTAATATTTATATGTAAATTTTAATTATTGTTGTACACTTAGGTACCCCTTCAATCAAACAACCTTCAAGCAATCAAGCTTTCTCATCCTAACTTGGTTTGCTAGAAGAGATCTCTTACTAGAGATAAGCTCGCCTTTGTACACCATATTTATGTATATTTTGTTTTTTTTTTTATAATTTGTAATGATAAAGAAATTTTGAGAATGTGAAAGAGAATGGAAGGGAGACCATCGCAAATACCTGCCTTTGCCACCTCATGTAGAAGAAGTTATAACACATTGGCTCTTATGTTACAGCTGGTGATCAACGACGAGGAACTGTCGGTGGTGTCGGCGGCTCTCGGCGGAGTCAACGTTGACAACTGCGATCACGATTTACATGATACTTGCACGTAAGTTTTAAAGTTCCCACGATAAAGCGTATTAAAGTGTGGTAGTATCGTATCCTTTATATACAGCAATGTATTTAGCTGTATATAAACAATAATAAAAAAACGACCGTTCTGCACGACATGATAGGTAACTTACGATATCGCGAAAGGTAAGTTACGCCATATTTCTGGTACATGTTGCTTCCTGTTTACCGTTTCCCTGCAGTTGCTGTCGAAAATATAAAAAGGCCAAAAAAGGACAAAGAAAAATTGTGTGGGGTGGATTAATCAATTCAGACCACCACAACAGCGTCATGTTAGACTAATTATTGCTTAGACGGGCTACGTTTTAAACTAGATGATACTAACCCTGCTTCACTATGGAATTTCTTAGCCAGCAGCTTGGACTATATCAGGTTTCCGACGTTATCAGGCCCTATAATTCTATACTTAGGAATGGCTAGGGCCACTGCACCGAACTATTGCAAAGTTGGAGGTACTGAGATAAACCTTTCTGCTCCTTCAGAACCATTCAGGGCATGGCCCACCCCACGGACGACTGTCCTCTGTCGATCGAGGGCAGACAGCACAAAGTACACTCCGCTGACAAAACATCTGTCCAATGGCTGCTCAGGTTGCTGCCTTTGTGACGCAGACTTTAGCGACTAAGCGCTAAATAAGTAGGGTGACTTGATTTCACTTAAATTTTATAAAACGGAATACAATAAAATTGAAAAATATATTTTCTTTTTTCTAGAAACAAGAGCGGCTGCACCAAAGAAACTGTAGAACCGATACCAAAATACCTCCAAAACACGTCAGAAACCGACCCGCACCACAACGTAGTCGCGAAGAAGGGATTCAAGCTGAAATACCGCAAGAGTAAGGCGAAGAAACACATCACTAGACCACATATAGAGCTAAGCAAGAGAAGGAATATCAGTAAAAAGTATGACCAGAGTCAAGACAGAAACAATGATGTGCTGACTGAAGGTAAATTGTTTTGTGTTTTTACTAGGACAGCGTCCGTGGGCCAGTGATAACACGCTTGCCTGTCACGCAAGAGAATAAGGTTCAAGTCTCGTTGCTAGCCGTGTAGCAATGCGGCGGTTCCAATGGTGATGGATTACATCGTTCAGAAACAAATCTGATCAAGTCAGATTCCATGCGAACGTTGGTTAAAATTATATTGTACTCCCTTCGTCACTAACAAGCCCTTCAAATATAACCAGGTGTACCACCTTCCATGATAGCGACAGAATGCTGACCAAGGGAGTCGCCTACATAGAGATAGACAGGGAGGCGGACCAGACATCCAGTGCTTGCATGACATCTCCTAGCCAAAAATGGAAAATAGCACTAAAAACAAAAACAAGCTCGCACCATAATCCTTTCGGCACCACTCGATAATGGGTGTAGGAAGATGGATAAATTGAATAGTTAAAGCACCTTTTTATTAAACCTTATACGATGCTGAAAGTACTGAAGTCTCCTGAGAGAATAAAAAGTAGCAAATACTCGTCGACTGACCTCATTGACATGCGATCACCAGGACAGCTGGTTGTCGAAGATAATATATTGTCGAAGTTTTTAGTTTTATTGCTATTTATTTTTTGTTCCAGGGCCAGCATACGACGGACAGACGTACATGCAAGTGAAGTATCTCGACTCAAACGAGATCAACTGGGGTGACACGAACTCCTACCCGAGTTTCATGGGGAAAGACAGCTTTATACATATCGATGATGAGGAGACCATGAAAAGGTAAATTACAGAACTAAAACAGACTATGGTAGTAGCATATTACTGGGCTCGTTAGCCATCTGAAATGTCCGGGGGGGGGGTAACATAACGGTTCTCACTACTCGTACTCCTCCCCGGTCGAGAAGCGAATGAAGTATATCTACATGAAAAGCCCTCATCAAAACTTTTTCTGCTCGGAACCACAAACCAAAACGTCATCTGTATATATATTTATATATTGCTTTTGTTGATATTTTGGAAAAGCGCTAAATCAATCAAAACAAGAATCATCAAAATCGATTCATAATTGACGGAATAATCTCGTAACAAAACATACAAAAAAAAAATTCAGGTGCGAGTCGGCCTCGCGCACCAAGGGTTCCTTATACACTTGTAGAGAGCTATTATGTAAGTATGTCATGTATATGGAAAAAAGTTCGTCCATCCCGGGAATCTAGTCTTGGAAATGATTTCTGCTTTTCTACCGACTTCAAAACTGGGGGTTCTCAATTCGGTTGTATTGCGTAACACCAGAGAAACAAACACCCAAATTATGAAAAAAAGCAACTAAACCAGAAAAGTTTTGCCTGAATCGATAACTGGCCAGTTACACTGACTTTTGTCAGTGTTCGCAACACGCAACTCGCATCCCGACCTCTTTGGGCTGGGCCTTAAACATAAAGGAGCTTTCATATTATATTTAAACAATAATTTCTACGGTGTGGTCGGTGTATAAAAGAAATGCGCACATAGTGATATTTTGAAAATGATTTTAATATTTTGTATAGGTATACCTACGCTACGCCAAAACAACAAACAAACATTGTGGCATGGAGTCCCACACCTGGTGGCTGGCAGAGACCCATACTCCCCACGTTTAGCCAGTTCTTCAATAGGAACTCCATTTTGCGCAGGCCGGTGACACTCCGTACTTTACCTACAAAGACAAACGGCGAGCTATGTCTGGGGATTAAACGCTGCAAGAAAGAAAGAGGATATGAAGTTAGACGGATTGCGGAGAAGGCATAACAACCTCCGTAGAGCTTGGAGAGGTGTGCGAGGTTGGAAGAGACGAGGCGAAAGAACTTTCATGATGCAGTATGTACGGACGTGCTACCTACAGGAGATGGCGGCGGCGGAAACCAGATTCTTTGTAGAGATGGCTGAAACTGGCAACGAAGACCTATGGGGGAAAGCGTAACGACTTGCCAGCGGGCACCAGCGAGACGTGCGGTCGTCATTGCAACAAATGCTACAGGCTCTGTGCCCTGACGATGACGAGCGTAACGACTCTCTGCATCACAAACAGATCATCCTGTAAAGCCCGGTGACAGACGGGCGGATACACGGACAGCGGAGCGGCTTAGTAATAGGGTCCCTTTTGGCACCCTTCTGGTACGGAATCCTGAGGACAGTCGGATTGAGAACCTCCTCCTTTTTTAAGTCGGTTGAAAACAAAGTATGTGCGCTTGCGGCTCGGGATGAATTAGAGCCAGTCAACAAGTGACTGCACCTTGATTGTCTGACCCCCCTCCCCTTCAAACTGGATCCGCCCCTAAACAAACGGAAACTTTCCCGGAAGTTATCACATCTAACTAGGAGATTTTCTGTCACGTCCCCAGGTTGCTCAGCGACACGCTTGATATCAACATCCGGTTCCGCTGCTCGGGCCGAAACGCGCTGCTCGCGTGGTCGGGTGGAGGACTCGAGTTCCTCGCCATCGCCGTGGAGGATGGCGCGCTCGCGCTGAGGTGAGCATTAATAGAAAGAGTTGAGGAACCCACAAAGATATTTGAGTAATATTCGACGCAGGCCGCCACTATCTTCCTTGCGCTACCCTTTATATCTGGACTATACTTTGTCCACTCTATTAATTTTTGTTTGAAAATCCCTACACTTTTGACATCTGCAACGAAAAATATGTCTTATACTGTACGCAATAAGGAAATATCGTGCACCACAACAACATTCTTCTGGGTGTATATTACAGCCCCTCACTTCGTGTCGATTACTTTGTTTCTTTTGAACCTCTACTCAGTGACTTGACTCCTCTCTATAGTGACACTCTCATCCTCGGTAATTTTAACACCTGTTTTCTGAAAAATAACGCCCGCTCTGCCAAACTTGAATTTATTGTAAATTCCTTTACTAACGTATTCTTCCCCTTGACGCTGCTCACTTTCAGCCGCACTGTATTTCCACTTTTCTCGATCTCATGATAATCACCAACATAGCTAAATTGGCTGCTCATGGCCAGCTTAATGCATCCTTCCCCTATCATGAGCTAGTGTATCTTTAATACAAAATTAGGCTCCTTAAGCGCAATATCAAATTCCTTGATATTCGAAACTTCAAAGGTGTGAACCTCGATTCCCAGGAAGCTAGAAAGGCAGTGCTAGCTATCACAACCAAAGCTGCTGGTGGCGACAACGTCAGCCATCAGATGATTCACAGCGTCCTTAAAGAGTTGGTCCCTCCAATTACCCACACTGTCAACTTCTCTCTATCGGTTAGATCTTTTCCTAGTCTGTGGGAAAAAGCACTTGTCATCCCACTGCGCAAAAATCCCAAACCCTCCTCCTTTAATGATTACTGGCCTATTTCTAACTTACCTATTCTCTCCAAAGTCCTTGAATCCATTGTCCACTCCCAACTCACCTCCTATTTTCACCAAACAAACTTCTCAATCCTTTCCAATCTGGGTTTAGACCAGGGCATAGTGCTACCAAAACACTCCTTAAAGTTGGCGATGATATACAGCTAGCTATGGATCAGAGGTTGGTTACGGTGCTGGCCCAGCTTGACTTCAGCAATGCCTTTAACTGCGTCGATTTTAACATTCTTTCATTTTAACATTCTATATTGACCTTGCTGAGAGGTCGTCAGCAACGTATTAAGTCTAAAGAGACTGAAACTCAATGGTGTGATCTTTCCTCAGGAGTGCCTCAAGGTGGTATTCTCTCTCCTCTTCTTTTTTCAGTCTTTATCAAATCCATCTCCGACGTCCTCTCTCATTCGTATCATCTGTACGCAGATTATCTACAAATTTATCGCCACTTTTCCCCCTGCGATTTAGTTTCATCCATGGAGGCACTGAATGCTGACCTCGAGAATGTGAAAGACTGGGTCTCATCATGCGGGCTGTTAATAAACCCGACTGAATCACAAGCCATGATATTAGGAACCAGGCACAGGCTTTCCTTGTTACAAAAACCCATTGTTCCCGTATCATATAATGGCATCACAATAGAGTACACAGATATGGCGAAAAACCTTGGGGTTATTTTTGACAACCAGCTGTCTTTGTCTCCACATTTCAGGGAGGTCAGCAAACGAGTCTTTGCGTCTTTTCACTCCCTCAGACGTCTGCAGTACTTCTTGCTGCGACATACCAAAATCACCCTTGCTCAGTCCCTTCTCCTGCGCTAATCGACTACGCCGATGTCTATTCGACGAGTGCGAATGAAGATCTACTGAATAAACTCGAATGATTTCAGAATCTCGGGATTCGAATTATCTTCAGGCTACGCAAATTCGACCATGTTTCTCAATATCGCAGCAGTTTCTCAATATAGCTTGACCTTTCTTTCCTCCACAATATATTGAATGGCCAGGTCCAATGTCAAAACATGCTGGAAAAAATTTAATTATCGGTTCCACGCATTAACGCTCGACGAGTATGTCTTAACACTTTCAAGACTCCCAATTGCAGAACCAATCTTCTGAGCCATGCACCACTAACGAGGATGCTCTCTACGTATAATGACACGTGGGCAACGTACGAACTTGATATCTTTCGTGATAGTGCTAGACATTTCAAGCGCAAGCTTGTTGCCCGCCATGCTAAGTTTCATTGAGTCGAGTCTGTGTATTCAAAATAACTGTTTTAAATCTGTTTTATGTGTTTTAGGTATTTTTATAAGTATAGGTTTTGTTTTTCTATAAATTCACATTGTATATATACATAGTCAGGTCATAAGTTCTGTCACATGTGCAATATGAAATAATATAGACATGTTTATTATTTATGTAAACATTTATATAGCAAAATGATCTTAATAAGACATAGATTCTTATAGTAATAAAGTTTATTCAAAATGACCCCCGCGATTTTGAATACAGGCCTTTATTCTGCGCGGCCAGTCGTCTATCGCAGCACGAACGAGGTCCATGTCAATATCGGCGGCTGCCTTAATCAAGGATGCCTTGAGTGACTCTAAATCAGGATGAGGCTTTGAGCAGGCCTTTTCCTCCAAGTGTTGCCATATCTTGTAATCTAACGGACTCAAATCTGGACTGGAGAAGGGCCAGTCTTCGTGCCGGATGAAGTCGATTTCACGCGCCGCCAGCCAGTCTTGTGTGCTTTTCGCTCTAAGAGCTGGCGCAGAATCTTGTAGGAATACCCAGTGCCTGTTATTAAACATGGTATGAGAAATAGGTTCCACAAGGTTCTTGAGGACTGTATTTTGATATACAACTGCATTCGTTTTTACGCCTTTCTCATAAAAATGTACCTCAGTTAAGTCCCAATAAGAGACTCCCAACCAAACCATGAGCGAGGATGGAAAATGACCTCGTTGGACATGCGGAATACGGTTGCTCGCTTCTTCACTGCTGTGTACGTACACCTTATCATTTTGTTTGTTATAGCTCTCTTCCACGGTGAAAATTTTTTCACCCGAAAAAAAAAATTCCCGATGTTTTTTTACCGCGTACCGCTTCAACAAAGCGCGGCATCTCTTCAGTCTCAGGTCCATTAAACGAGCGTCCAAACGATGTCCTGTTTTTCTTCGATATGCCCTAAACCCTAAGTCTTCATTTAACACCCTTTTCACCGTGGTCCTGCTTAACCCCATCTGAAGGGCCAACAGTTTCTGCTTACGTATGGGATTTCTTTGAATTCGCGCCTTCACAGCTTTTATCACTGTTGGAGTCCTAACAGAGCGAGGGCGACCACTTCTTGACCTGTCATCTACACTAGAGTCTTCATTGTATCGTTTTATGGTACGATAAACGAATCTTTTGGTTATATTCAAATTTTTCAGTAAGTCGAAAATCTGAATTAGCGCGTAACCGCAACGACGCAACGCAATAACTGCGACACGGTCTTCTTTAAGTGTCCACTCCATATTAAAAAATGAGGAAAATTCTAAAAAGTACACATTTTTATTTTCATGAAAAATTCGAAATTCGAATTCAATATACTTTTTTGTGGCCAGCGTTCTAAATTCAAAAGTTTTTATTGTGTGACAGAACTTATGACCTGACTGTGTATATGTATGTGTAAATTCATATTAGTAACTACCTTATTTTTTATTTTATTTTTATATTCCCTTAACTATACATACATAAACAGAAGATAGATTTAAGTATTTGTATTTTCTTTTCTTTTGTCATCGTCAATAATGTCATTGATTGATCGATTTGATATATTGTGAATGTTGTGCGCATCTGTTATTGATGCAAACACATGAACTCTGTTAGCATTGTTTATTTTAATGTAAGTGTTTGCATTGTTGATGTGCCTGTCGTAAAAAAAAATATATATCGCAAAGATTCGTCACCGCCGAGACTCTCATATTCTTTCTTATCTTTTCAATAAATTTCAAAATTCACGCTACCCCAGCTACCTTCGAGACCGCTTCGAGTATATCGCGTATAAAACTCAAAACTCAAATAATTTATCGCAAATAGACAAAATAATGCACTTTGCAAGTCAAACACTTACTTAAGTCTAATATTCATGGAAAAAAAACAAATATGATCAAACAAACTAATGAGTACATAACTGAATATGGTTTGAGTTTGAAAAATTAAATTTCTCCTTCAAGTGGTGATTCGTGGCTGAATCTCGCACTGGAATAAGAAACTCTATGAAATCCACCAGTGCTTCGGAAATACGACCGTCAGAGAAGATAGCACCAAAAAACTCTACGGGGATGTATATTTTTCCATTTTCGTCATATTTTTCATTTTATTACACAATGTACGATATAAAAATTATCTAATTTAATGACAATATTATAACATCGTATCGTATATTATCATTATATGTAAACTATATGTACAGGTTTATGTATGTATTGGTATTTATTTAGTAGTTTGGTATATACGAGTCTGTATTTTATTTACCGTATTTTATAGATTTTAATCTAAACAATAATAAAATACATATACCTATAAGTACATGTATTTTATTATTGTTTAGATATTGTGCACTGCCTACCCTTTCTTGATATTTTTTCCTGTCATGCCTTGGTTTGCTGGAAGAAATCTCTTTTATTGACAAGCTCGCCTTTGTACATATGTTTTCTCTTAATGTATCTTTTTAAATAACTGAATAATAACTCAATAAAGAATTATGAAATCATGAAATGTCAAAATTTCAATAAAGGATTGGACAAAGTATAAAACTGGTTTTTTGATATTTTAATAAATAGATTGTGAAATTTCGGGGTTTAAATGTGTACAACGTCAATGTTTCTACGACGAATTACGACATAGGATATCCTAGTGTGGGGTCAGAAGAAATGTAGCCTATATATTAATGTTTGTTTATAAAACACGGCTTCTCAATGTCTCTCACTCTCTCTCACTATTTGATTTGCTAGACTTATGAGGGGCGGTAAAAGACCCTTTGAGAAAAAGATACTTTGTGAAAGTGATATTTGGGAATGCAACACTTTAGGATCCTTTGGGAGAGGACACTATATTAACTTGAATCTTGTCCATAGATACAACCTCGGCAGCGGCGAGGTGGTGATCGTGGCGAACCACACGCGCGTCAGCGACGGTCTGTGGCATCGGGCGCGGGCGACGAGGTAATGCTCGATTGGCATGCTTGCCAAAGTTTGCCAAACTCCTCCAGAAGGCCTTGGCGAGAGTCCTACCAAAGTCATGCAAACCTTTTAGAAGTTTGCGATACTTTTTAAGTAGACTTCAATGCACAGAGTTAATTGACTGGCAAGTGATCTAAGCAAAGAGTTTAGTTAATTCTTCTCCCGCAGTTTCGGGTTCCCTCTACACAGGGTATCCTTGTGTGGGGCCATAACCAATGTATGTGTCTGTATATAAATGTTTTTAATCTGAGCTTTACTCCATGAAAGTTTCAAGACATTGTTTACTAAATGCATCTGTATTCGGCAGGAATCGTCAAGCCGGTGTGTTGGAGGTAGACGGTCTGGGATCCGTTGGGAAGATCTCTCCCGGCAGACTGAAGCAGCTCAACACTCACAACGGGCTTTATATCGGTAACTAATACTTAAATCCTTAAATCATCGTTTAATAAGCTCAGCCCACTTAGATCCACCCACCCTATATCCACCCACCCTATTAGTCGAAAGCGCATGAAGATTATTCATGGTCCTGTGACCACCGCATGCAGTGAGATCCCGTCGACTTGATGATATGGCCGGACCCACCGGGCAGGTGGTCTGCCCACTGGCCTTGTCGCTCCCCTTGGTCAAAGAATGATGCCTCTAACGAAAACAACCTCTTAAAAGAGGGCGGGTGATTTATACCCGCCGACCAATAACGACGTATGTCATTGGAATGGGCTTTTCGTGACGTTCATTTGTTAGTATGGGGACAAGTCTCAATTCCCTGAGGGAAAAAAGTTAACGCTTAACCAAAACTTTAACTACTGCGGCGTATTCTTGTGCGAACCCCGAAATTGCGATCGTACGGCCGCGCTCATCCGCGACCTATAAAACAAAAACGTTCATTGTTTGTGTTGGTGAAGGATGCCCGAGGAAAGTCAGAAACAACTAATTTAATGTAATTAGAAGTGAAAAAGGTGATGTTGAGGAAGAAAGGTTCTGGATCGATGGAAGGAATATTTTGAAAGTCTTTTCGAACGTGCGGGGACTGGACATGTATCTAGGACAGCCTCCTTACCCCTAGTAGATGCCGTACCCGCAGCTGTCACTGAGGATACGATGTTGACTGAAGTTGAGTATGAAAGTGATAATATAAGCATGAAAGAAATAGTGTGTGCGATGAAAAAAATGATAACAGGTGAAGCGGTAGGGTATGATAGAGTATCATTAGAGATGCTTAGGGGAGGAGATGGTGTTGTGGCTAGTCATCTGTACCGACTTTTTAATATATGCTGGGCGATCGGTCGGGTGCCAGGAAACTGGTGCAAGTCTGTAATCGTCCCGCTATTTAAGAGAAAGGGTTCACTGCAGGACTGTTAAAGTTACCGTGGCAATAGTCTTCTCAGCATCGTCGGTAAATTGTATGCAAAAATATTGTTTGAACGAGTGATGATTGATGGCTGTTCAACTGTTCATGGATAGTTGTTTGAATGATTTGAAAGAGCCTGATTGTGGGATGCCAATGGGAGAAATACTTATCAAGTGTCTCTTATACGCCGATGATCAAGTTAATCTTACTACTTACTTACGTAACGAATAATTTAAGAAGTAGGGAATGAAAGTAAAAGGATGAAGAACTGTAAGAATAAGGTAACTGAATGCGTGATTATGATCGATGATGAACAAGTGGAACAAGTGAATGATTTTATATACTTGGGTAGTATGTTTACAAGAGATGGGAAATGGGAGGGTGATATTGAAAGGATACTTAGTGCGGGCAGTAAAATCAATGGGGCAGTGATTTCCTTGATTAGTAGCCAAACGGTGTCCCAAAAAGCATGTTTGGCGATTCCTAATGGAGTGTTGAATCCGACATTGATGTACGGCAGCGAATGTTGGGTATGGCAGAAGAAGCATGATATTGATAGCAGAATAAACGCTGTAGAAATGAGGTCTTTGAAGAGTATGTGTCGGGTAACATTTAAAGATATATTGAAGAAATAAGTTATAAGGGAGCGCTGTGGATTGAAAGAAGATTTAGTGACAAGGATAGAGAAAGGCCAGCTTAGATAGTTTGGTCACGTTGACAGGATGAATGAAATGAGATTGACGAAACATATTAATACAGCGGGTGTGAAAGGAGCCGTTGGACGGTGACGCCGAAGAAGGTCGTATAAAGACCAAATCGGCGATTTGTTAGTGAAGGGGCAAAGACGAAGTACCCGTAACAGGCGAGTTTGCGAGATTCAAGCAGGTAGAGTTCTTTAGTCTCTGTCTACCCCCATCCGGGAAATATGCGTGAGCATATGTATGTTCATTGTTGCTACACCTAGATGAAAATTGAATTACTTCCAGAAAGCTCAAGAAATGAAGAATACTCTTATAATCTTATACTCTTTTAACAACAAAAAACAAGCGGTTTTTACTGTTTATAATTTTTCTTTTAGCTATAACTTTTAGCATAAAACTACCTTTCCAATGACAAACGTCATATCGCTATTGGTCTTGTGTAGTTGTATCGTACAAATATGCCTTTATTTCCTTTTGACTTGACATCCTGTAAAATACTTATATTTATGATCCCAGGTGGAATGCCCAACATCGAAATCAACACGATGGGAAAATACAAGACTGGGCTCGTCGGATGCGTCTCACAAATATCCCTAAGCGGAGACTACGACATACCACTCTCCCTGTCTAAATTGCCTCATACAATTACTAACAACGTTGGAAGATGCTCGCCGTAATGCAATAAATCGATGAGTTTTAATAACTCGATGATTCCGTCTGGATGGATCGTTGAGTTTGAATAAGTCGATGAGTTCGTGTCAATGGATCATTTGATTTTGAATAAGCCGATGACTCCAATGAAATGGATCGTTTAGTTTGAATAAATCGATGAGTCCGTTTGAATGGCTCGTTGAGTTTTAATAAGCCGATGAGTCAATTTGAATGGATCGTTGAATTCATATGAATGAACAGATCCGTTTATTTGAATAAACCGATGAGTTTATTTCAAAAAACCGATGAGTTTATTTGAATAAACGAAGTTCATTTAAATGAGCCGATGAGTTTATTTGAATAAATGAATAAACCGATGATTTTATTTCAATAAACCGATGAGTTTAATTGAATAAACCGAGAAGTTAATTTCAATACACCGATGAGTTTATTTGAATAAACCGATAAGTCTATTTCAATAAACCGATGAGTTTATTTGAATAAACGGAGAAGTTCATTTAAATAAGCCGATGAGTTTATTAAATGAATAAACATGTAAGTTTTACTGCGTCTGCTGAGCATTTTATTTTGTGTAATAATGTGTTGGTTCTCGACAACTCCTTTGGTCGTTGTGTTGAATTCTGTTTGGGATTAAGTGCAATGAATGACCAAATAATTTATGTAACTCCGTACATATCATATTATAAATAGAAAAAATGAAAACTAATATCGGAGGCAATAATTGTAATGCGGTTAATTTACATAAAAATGTTTTTTAGAAATTGCGAATGAATACATGTAATAGTCATAAGCATAAAAACACAAACTTCTTTTCTGTAAGGTACCACACCTACTACACACAACCTACTTAGTATCTGCTTAATTAAAATACTTTCTTATTATTTTTACTTTTTTCGATGATCTTGTATTAATTTTTCCACGTAAATGGAATATTTCAAAGTGCTTTACTATCTCGTAGTTATAAAAAGATCTATCTGTAATGTTAAATAAATGAGAATATAGTAGTACGGGTGATTTGCACGCATTAATCAATGAATTTATTTTCCTAAAATATAATTTAATTATACGTATAATAATAGCTAGTCACAAAGTTTGTTACAACCGTGAGTGAACTTATATATGAAATAGATCAATATATATACATAAAACGCTAGGGTTTGTATATCTAGATTTTCATATGGACGTGAACTTAGAAGAATTGTAAGTAGTTATAAAATGACATAGCAACATATAAATTAATTAAGCTTGTTCACCCTTTACATTTTAATTGCAATAATCTTTGCTGAATTTTTATACACTTTTATTTAAGAATTTCTTGTTTTTTAAAACAAATGGATGATATTTTAGCACCGCTCTAGTCATAGTTATAGATATATTTATCAAGTAGTGTAATGTTAAATGCGCTTTAAAGGAAAGTGGATAAAATGTGTAAAGTATTTTCTACCCTATGAATGGACCCTTTCCGAGGGTTTTAATTTTCACCAATAATTTCCGTCAATTATCTCTGTAACTTTAGCAACTATCGAACAATTCACAGGGTGTGAAGATATCATATGTTTACAATAATGTCTAACATATCTCGACAAGTGCACATACTTTCATTGAGTGATTCAAGAAAGTTTATTTTAAAGAATCCAGTTTTGAACTCAATCTTTCTACGTGGTGTCCAAATTCCTACTTTACCATTCGTCAATACAAGGATAAATAGGTACCTTCGCAGTCGACCAAGGTATGCGTGTTGCCAATTTGCGTAACATGTCAGATAGGTTCGCAAAATGTCAACCCTGAACGTAATGCGTCGAATTTATGTGACCTAACTTGTCAACCAACACTCTGCACAGCAAATAGTAAACTAAACATCTGAAATAAAAAAAACAACACTTTTTATTTATTACCTGGCCAATTGGCCATTGCAAAACTGTTAATTGTATTACATTAAAATATCATAAACGAACTACGTCAGAGAAATAAATGACTATTTGATAGATTTTTTAAAGGCAAATTGAACCGAAAATGGTTAGATAAATCTTAATTATGTAGAAACTACTTGTGTCATACGATTAGCTTCACCTAGCATTAGTTTTGTATGTGGAACCTGTCCGTTGTATTATACGCCGTTATTTGTACAAAATTATATCAATAAACAAACTGGAAAATGTGAAGTCTGACTTTGTTTTTCAATAAATTCCTAACAAAATGTGCAAATCACACGTTACAAATGTACACCTTTCGATATTTGGTCTTAACAATATCGCGTTACTCTGAAATGCCTAATTTAGGAACAAGAACCTATATGTAAGTGTTACTTACTTGATATTAATCTGAGACTGATTGATCACTAACAAAATGTTCAAATCTAAATAAAATGTGAAAACAACATTATTTCGCGGAGCACTTGGAACTGTTTTGATATCGAGTGTACGTTTTAAAATAATGTCAATTTCCAAACTCAATGACGTATCAAGTAGGGATGTCGCTTATTCAACAAAAGTCCAGTGACCTGACCTGAGTAATTTTAACGTTTTCAACTCACTTTAGTCACTCCAAACAGGTTGTTTACACATACCATTGTGAGACTGCTTGGTGTGGTGGCTTGTTTCTTACCAGCCAGTTGTTATGTGTTAGTCGCGGGAAAACCGTCTACCGTGGAGGTTGTCTACCTCTTCGCATTACTAGGCATTCTAACCGTTAATCCAAGTTTAAAATAACTTACAAACGTTTCCGAGATCTGACTTAGTCAAAAAGCGTAAAGTTTGGGAAGTGAATAGTGTTTAGTTTTGTGTTTTGTTGATTTTTGTGATCAATCCATTGGAATTCGGATTACTAAACCAACACAGTCCACATAACCAGGTGTGTAAAAAATAAAGGTGCAAACTTGGTGTGACATAAAGCAACATCATAATTAACTGATTATTGTCTATAAAAAAGGTTTAACTACCTTCAAGATTAGGTACTGAACCAATTTGAAGTATTTTTTACTGTTTTTTATGCGGTGTTTTAACCTTGTCTAAACCGGTTTTTTCGTAAGTTTGTACCTAGATAGGTATCGAATGAAAGTAAAAGTTGAATGTGACTATCAGAGGCTTGTTTTGACGGTTTCTATTAATGTTAATTTATTACCATAATTATGTTTTCAATGATAGGATAATAAACTCGCTCACTCTCGTTACTCGTTACACTCACAACTCTGGCATAAGCCAAGATTACTGTTTTATTGACCGTATTACACTCAATAGTGTTATTCGAGAATACGCGGTGACTTGTCTTTGTTTACTAATATTATAAATAACATTTTGCAAACAATACAAGTACATCAGTACCTATTTAATATTATTATAATAGTAAGACTAGACTTGATAGGCAAAGCTTAGGGTATTTTTCTTACTACTATTATACAAAATTATAAAAAATTGGGTTCAGCTAGAGATGTTATTAATTATATTTTTATCAAAACTTCTTTATCGATACAATACACACTTCTATTTTTTTATATAAATAATTAAGTCATCTGAGGCCAACAACCCTACGCGCATTAAAACGGAAGTATATAAGTAGTGCCATATCACACTTTCTTGGAACGCCCGTGACAATGACATCCGCTTCCGGGTCCTTGTCACGTTCACTTTTGTCCCTGACTGTACCTTTACTCACATCAATCACGCACAACGCACAACACAAGTCACACAACGGATTATTTTTCATTTATAGTTATAGAGTTGGTTGATTTATTGCTGGTCGAATGATTGATGAATTATGTTAGTGTATTTAATTATCCTGTCATGCCTTGGTTGCTGGAAGAAATCTCTTTAGAGATAAGCTCGCCTTTGTACGTGTTTTCATTAATGTAACTTTTTAAATATCTGTGTGCAATAAATAATTATGAATTATGATGAAGTTGATTACATGAATGCTAAATGCGAAGCTAAATAAATCAAAGGGGGATAGACTCTTAAATATTATAAGACATGACGATATTGTGTTGCCGTGGGAGCTGTGCCGCTGCGGTGCCACTCCGTCACCGCTGCGGTGCACGCACACTCCCCTCCCGCCTCGTCCCTCTTGTCCCGCAGCGAACGTGCGGTGCGTACCGCAACGCCGCCCATGGATATTCGTTTGGAATTTGTATGAAGTGCAGCACCGCACCGCATCGTGTAGCCCGGCCCTTCAGAATGACGCGATTCGGTATCCTACGCATTGCTGCCATAGTACCCTACGCATCGCTGCCATACAAAATCAAACTCGAGTCGCTTTCGCGTCGTCTCCTCAGCAGGGGAGTGGAGCACATCTCTTTCTAATACACTGCCGAAGACAGAGACAACACCAATGTGACATTTTCCGGCAGCCGTGTATTTCGAAGGAAGAGAACTTTCCTGTGCATTTCGTCCAAAAATTCGCATAACGTCGTATTTTAAAAACAGCATAACGTCGGGTCACACCTTCTCCCATACGGGGTGGCAGAGGCAGAAAGGTGCCCATGTCTAACCAGTTATTAAATACTCTATTTTCCGTGACATGGGCTTATGCGCATCGCCGCTGACATGTTTTTCGCAAAATGTCTATTTTTAAAATACCATGCACTTCTAAAAGGCGAAAAACGTCTAAGAAATAGAGAAGTATTTCCACATCATTTGCCAAAATCCATTAAAAAAAAAGCCTATGCTGACACACCTAATTTACGTATATAAGACTGATTGCTATTATTATTTTTGACAGCGTTTTAATATTTCCTCAAAGTAAATGAAACACTAACTTCAAGTTACTTTTTTCGAGTGTTTAGTAGACGCTAACAAAAACCGCATAAGCACCTTGCCAAGTGACCAATTGATGTGAAGGCCGCACTTTGTCACGGTTCTGCACGCTGCATGTGTCAATGACACAGATTTGAATGTTTTTTGACAATTTTAAATGGCAACAAATATATTTACTTATAGTTTACCAATATAAGTTTTAACTCCCAAATATGTTTAATGATCACCAATCTAGTGCCCCCATGTAGTTTTACAGAACCTTATTGGTTCCTATAGTTCACTTTCTGTCCAAATACTAAAGCTAGGTTTGTTAGGTCATAACTTTATGATAGAACCTGGAGCTGAAGCGCAGCGGAGCGGAACGAGGTGATCCCATGTAGTTTAGCATAAAATTAGTGTATGGTGAACATTTAGTAAATCTGGGATAGAAATGTATTTTTTGGATGAAACTTTTATTCAATTTGGTAAACAGACCAAATCTATTTTAAATGTGTAATAAACTTTACTGTAAACAACACTGTCACAATATATATGCGCCTGGATTCGTGACGTCATTAAGGTGCTCAGCGCGTTCTTGCGAGGTGCACGGAATAATTTGACCTCTCGCTTTTGTGAGATTTTAACGTGAGATATCTAATCTAATCTAGCAACCTAGGTAGGTACCTATGTGAGTTTAGTTTTCAAACGACTGTTAATGTGTAAAAAGTGGCGTATTAGTATTTACAAAAAATTATATTTTTTTCGCTAAGGTGTTTGTGCTTGTGTCTTGTGACGTATGAGCTAGCTCCCTATTAGATAATAATATCAAAAAGTAGCGTGGCAAAACTAGGCCACATAATAATCTGCGCCATTACATTAGTAAAATGGTTGTATTTCTAAGTTTACACACGATATGATTTGGAATGATTTTACGAAAATAATGAGGGGGAAAATTAATAATTTTATGAATTCTTTATACATAATCGTGTAAAGAAATAGCTCACAGGCACGATACGATAATTTGGTTGACGATTTGTGGATTTATATTGGAATATAATTAGAGCTTCACGCAAACTTTGTTACATAGGTATTTCTTCTTGTTTAGCTTGGAAAATGAAAGGGAGATTGACTCGCATCGCTATGGTCTCACTCCCTTATGGTGGTCTTGCAGTAATCGTTAACCCCTTGCTGACAGTGGCCATACACATGCCACCATATTTTCAACCCTATGGCTTGGTATTAAAGTCCAAAAACAATTAAAGTTCTGCAATCCTATGTAAGCCAAGGAGTTAAAAGTTTGAACTGCAGTAAATAAATAATGAGCAATGACTTTAACTAGGATAGCGGAAATAAATAAATTGGAGTTTAACGTAATAAAAATTCACGTAAAAGTTCAATTCTCTAGTTAGCAGTTTGACGGCTTATTAAAGATGGCATTATCTGGTCTTGCCATAAAAGATAATTGAAACAAATACCTAAGTTGCAGTTTGAACTGACTAGATTAAAAACCAAATATAAGATAACTTATTTATATGCAATGAAGGCAAATTACAAATAAACCTGACTAGTTCGATGCAGACTCACACACGAAGGGCTTCCGTACCACCTTACGAAAAAAAACTCTTTTATTTATTATTATTTTTGCTGTTGCTAAAAATTGTGGTTTAGCACAGTCAAATTTCTTTATTACTGTAGATTTACAACTATTCTCAAGATAACTTGTCTCTTCGCAGTTAAGTGCCCAACTGTCTAAAATAAAAATCGGTCAAGTGGGAGCAGGACTCACACAAGGGTTATGTACCATCGTTCAAAAAAAATCGCGTAAAAGGCTTTTTTTAAATTGCTTTTACTTCATTATTTGTTCCTATAGCAGCAACAGGTCAACTCTCAACATCGGACAAATAGACGGACTGCGCGGAGGCTTAGTAATAAGTTCCCGAATAGCACCCTTCAAGTCGGACGGAACCCTAAAAAAACGTTTTAACTTTTTTCGTTCCAATTTCCCAAATGTTATTATCAAACATGCACAATCATTCCTTCTAATAAGCTTTCCAGGCAAAAGCCAGCCACCCCATTATTCTGAACAAGAGGTTCCCACATACCCTCAGCGCCCTTTGTGTTTTCTTATTATGCCACAAGAATGAAGCATATAATTAAAGAATATCTGGCAAATTGCTACCGCATTAAGATATATGTAATAATAGGCCGACCAATCCGGAAATTAGTATGACGTACCTAACGACATAATATTACTTTTTTTTTCTAATCTGTTTTTCCTGCTGCTGGTCCAATACCTACTTAACTATAAACCCACAGGAAATTAAAGAAAATTTTGTAACATTACCAGTCATCATCAATTAGATACATTATTTTTACTTTGCACTTTTGTGCATATTCACTTTACGTGTTTTAATACAACACACAAACCAAGTATTTTTCACATTGTTTATTTATTTATTGTCTAATTTGTTATATTTAGTAACAAGTAATAAAATAATAAACAATGCCGTTTTAGCCATACGTTCTAAACATTAATAAATAATTATACAGGCACTTCAATTTCTTCTGGCCCCACTTTAGGACACCCAGTGTCGCGGGAACCAGAAACAGCGACGTCACACACTTCACTCACAAACACCCGAGACCTATGGATCCGTTTTTTATGTATACATTTATATCTTACAATAGTTATTTGTGCAACAAGAGGGTAAAGTTGATTTTTGCTGCGAGTGCTTATTTATCTTACTCGCTACGCTCGTGATTCAAATTTAGAATCCTTCGTTCACTCGGGACTCAAAGGCACGAGATGCCAAGAACTTTGGTCTCGTGTTGCAGATACAACTTTTCATCTCAGCAATGAGAACATACCAAATAAGAGAATTAAATAATTCAACATTGACAAGTGGATTATTATAAAAACTATGTTTAGTTTTAGGGTTCCGCACCGAAAGGGTAAAAACGGGACCCTATTACTAAGACTCCGATCGATCCGATCTATGGAATGTTACAGATGATAATGGTACCTCGCTTTATTTCTCCCAGACATAAGAAATGCTTTAGAAGACATTGTATCATGGTAGCTAACAGGTAAAGTAGGTATCATCCGCTATGGCGTCATCACCAGGAGTCGATGACTGCCTACTAGGTAGGACATCCCATTGTTATTCCATCGGCGCCGTACAGAGCAACTCGATTGCGAGTTGCATGCTGCTTTGTACGCAACAACCATATAGACCTTGGTAGAAAACGCTCAAAACTAAAGGTAAATATTAGACTGCACATCAAAAATACTTATTTGCCCAGAAAATATCCCTTATTTTGCTGCAGTAGCTTAGGTAAAGGGGTTAGCGAAGCGAAGCCCCCTTTATCCTTCGTATTAGGTTCAACATGTAAGAAAAACAAAAACTACTTAAAACATAAACTTAAGTTCTCATTAAATATTTAAAACATAAAAAGTGTTTTTGCTGATCCTTTTTTGCTGCGCAAATCAGTATTTTTGATGTGCGATTAAATACCAGCCGAAACTAAATAATGGCAAAACTTGCGGACTACTGTTTTTTATTAAATATTTGGGCTGTCCGCAGTCCGTGTCTGTTGCTATCACTTATTTTTTTGAATTTCCTGCCGGGGTGTAACTATTTAACGTTTCATCATTCTCATTTAGACCGATTCGCATTTGGTCAACCAATTTGGTTTTCTGATGCCTATATGACAAGATATTAGTAACTTAGTTTAGGTGTCAGGAAACAAAAAAATTGCATCTTGTTAAAATCTACATACTGCAATGTAATATTTGTTCAAACAATTATCATTATTATTATTATTATAACTTCGTCCATATCGTTAGAGCTATTCGCATTTGGTCAACTTCGTCCAATGCACTAGCTAGCATGGATGGCACAGTAAGTATACTGACAAATTCGTCAACCGCTTCTGTAATGTTCAAAGGATATAACAAAGACATAGTCAAGGTAGTCAGTCACTCCAGAACAGTGAAGTCCTTGTCTCAGCACAGAGTAGAGCTGATGCAATATTCTGATTTCCTAGTATTCCGGTCCTCCGGAAGCTCTCCATCATCAAAGAGTCGATTGACATGGCTTGTCCACTTATTAGTAATCACCATTTTATTTGTCAGTTCTAGACGAAGCCTCTTTGAGAGAAGTACACTTTCTTTCCAAAATCTTGTGTAGCTTTTTTAAGCGCCCGCCGCCCGCCGCGAGATCTATCTAGGTTTACGGCATTAACAAAACAGCGTCACGCTGTTTCGCATACGGGGTGGTAGAGGCACAGTTGTGCCCACTTTTAGTCAGTTATTATATTCTCTACTTGGCTCGACGGGGGCTAGCCCATTATGTCAACGACTGCAGTATAAAGGTATACATTCCACACCAATCCATAGTTTACTAATACTGTATATTGTATAAGCCTCCATTATTTAGGACGGCTTGCACCAGACTTTTGAGAGGAGCTAAATATAATTTAAATACAAGACGGCTACGTAAAGGTGATATATTGACACTTTTTTAAGTTATTTTCTGAGGTTCTAAAGAAGCCCCAAGTTAAATAAATTAGTATAACAATTTTGGAACCTTTTTCTAGATGTTGTGTTATCAACTTAGAAACGCGATCGTAGGGTATTACGCGATCGTAGGGTATTACGCGATCGTAGGGTATTACGCGATCGTAGGGTATTACGCGATCGTAGGGTATTACGCTCGATAGAAATAATTATTGAAATGGGGTCTAAATATACACTTTTTTATTTTCTTACTAATTGGAATAGCAAACAGACTTCAATTTTTTTTATTTCGATGGGTTTTATTAATCCCTAAATTACTATTACCCTAAATAAATTACGGCTATTATGGAAATTTTCATAGCTATTTTAATTAATTTTGTATTAATTTAAAACCGACTTTTTCTCATTTTTCCCTGATTCCGTCCCTCTCACACTGCGGGTCTTTCCGCCTGGGATAACGAGGACCTCTGCCTTAAGAGGGAACCTGGCTGGCTGGCTATTGCCTGTTGCTTGCCGTGTATGACCGTGTTGTACTTAAGTTGAGTTTCAACAGTATTTAGCGGTGTATGTATGTCAAAAGTCTGGTGCAAGTTGGCCTTAGTATATTACGACGCTAAACAGACTCACGGCTGCGGCGTGAGAGACTTGGAAGTTGGAACAATGATGCCTTGGAACGCACGGAGGAGTTATTCTGGGCAATGATCGAAGATCTTTCGGGCTCAGCATTAATATTGCTGTGTGTGTGATGATAACAATCATCATAATCATGATGTTTGTGGTGTACTCCCGAAGCGCAACTGAATTACTGGCTGGACTAATTGGGTGAAACTGTGCTTCTGCCACTAGTAATATATTGCCTCTGGCCCCACACTAGGACACCCTGTGTCGTGGGAGCCAGACACACCGACGTCTCTCGTTTTTCTTTCTCCCCGATCCGGTTTCGAGCCCGGGAGGTTTTTTTTTTTTATTTACTTATTTATCCACAATTACATACATTATCTTTACAGGCCTAATGTGAAAGTGTAGTATTTCTATAATATTCGGTTACATTTGATATTTCATATTTTATAGCTTATTATAGCAAGTGCTACCCTTGTGAATTCATTCAGAGCGCAGGAGAACAAATCTAGGTATATCGTCCGCTACCAGGTTTAGAGTAGAGAGTGCGCGTGTGAGCGGCGCGGGCGCCTTGCTCAGCAAGTTAGTGCGCGCGTGTGAGCGGCGCGGGCGCCTTGCTCAGCAAGTTAGTGCGCGCGTGTGAGCGGCGCGGGCGCCTTGCTCAGCAAGTTAGTGCGCGCGTGGCACCGCCAGTAAGCGCGGGCGCCGCCGCCGCTGCACGTACCCGTTTGGTACGCACAGACCCATTATCTGCAGAATGTCCGCATTGTACACCTTTCCTCGTAATATTTTAAAAAGATACGTTGCTAAAGCCAGGTCTCTAACTCTGAGTTCATTATACCCAACCATGCCTAGAGTAAACAAGGTTGTGGACAGAACCTGGTACTCTCTACACTACTACTTACTCCATGCTTCATGGGGGCTGCAATCCTACAGCAAGCCAAGGAATTAGCTAAAACCCGACCTATGCCTACACCGGTGGGTAAGTTGTCGCGTGCCCATGGAACGACTGGTAGGCACCGAATGCGTGACAGATCCCAATGAGATAGAAGAACCGGAATAAACCAGTTTAGGACGATCCCGTTTAGAAATGCACCAGAAGAGCAGCCCTCAGATGACGACTAACGTCCGTTCCTAGGCAACAAGACAATATAAATATTTTATGTTTTAAGTATTTTTTGTTGTTCTTACGTGTTCAACCTAACACGAATGATCAAGGGGGCTTCGCTTCGCTCACCCCTTTTACGCTTCACCTAAGCTACCGCAATGTTTTAAGCTATGCAAATCAGCTGTTGTCGGGACGCCATCTTGTTTTCCAACACGCTGGCTTTCGGTAAGACAGATTGTTAAACGTTTTCGACGATGCTTTATTTAAATCAAAATGCTAGTGACTTAGTTAAACGTCGGCATTTAAGTAACGGTCCAGAGAGTTAGTTAAGTGTCTGATTTAACCAACCAACTGCGACATATAACTCGGTCATAAACCCCATTTTACCCTCGACTTACCTATGCACCCTTGCCTGCGGCTCGGGTGGTATTGCGCCCTCTTATGCCCTTGTTGTACAATCTACTATTTTTATAGGGTGGAAACTATTACATATGTTTATGTTGTATTTAATACATTATGAGGCGGTTCACTGCGGCCTCTCTGTCAAGAGTAATGCGACCAAAAAGAAGCGCCTTCACCAGCCCACATAGCCATTCCCCACGATGGCTATGGACTTGTGACGTAATACCCCAGCGGCTCGGTTCAAGGTCTACCGGTTTCGATGTGGCGTGCCGGCTGAATGCCGTGATCCGAATCTACGGAGGCTGGGCCGAGAGCACAGAATGAATGCTATAAGTATTAAAATATGAGTTGAGTATAGTCTCCATCACTTAAGACTGCTACCCCTTATTCGGTAACTAATCTGTTCATTGAAAAGTGACAGTTTTCCTATTGACAAGAAACATATATCAACATTTTCAATTTGTCGCAGACTGCAGCAGTTGCTCGTCCTGTACAAATCGCAATATGATAACAATTTTACCCGTTCGTGCATTTTGCGTGTTGCTATCAAATTAAGTTAAAGGTACATATAGTACATTATAGTAGATTACTAATAGTACAAATCTCTAATCCACAGCAAATTTGACGCAATTTATGGCAATTTGATGTTTGGCGGTTTTAACCGTCAATTGACGACAATTTCATATCTCAATTGTTAGATTAGCGAGGTAATTGGCAGTAAAGATAAAATTTGAGAACATTGATTCTTTATTTCCTAGCTTGTTTAGGTTTAGGTATCCTCTAAGTGCATTTCATCCATTTAACTTTTCCCTTCGCCGTCAAGTTGTCTATAGTGCATAACAGTAAAAAAATGGGGAAAAGCAATATCCGGTTGCCAGACGCAGATCACGATTCCCCAATTTCGAAAATAAGATAGCGGCAATGTACTTGCCAGATCCACGAGTTTCTGAATGAACAACTAAAACCGTACACCTGGAAACTGACCAACGATTTCATTCCTTACAGAACAACTATGCAGTTAGTCCAACGAATTGTATTCAAAAACTCTTAGAAGCTATGTGCTCCTAGCAGTTTTGACAGCTGTAACTATTTTGACAAGTGTTACTATTTTTGACAGGTATCTCTATGTTTGACAACTGTCGCTGTTTTTGACAGGCCGATATTTCTAGTTATTGTGACCACAAATTTAACAATACCTTAACCTTTTGTTCACTAATGTGATGATATGTTCAAAATTACTAACAGATGTCAAAAATAGTGACACCTATCTAAAATGACACCTGCCAAAAATATTGACAGATGCCGAAAACAATGTCATATGTCAAAAATAGTGACCCCTGTCAGAAATAGTGACAGTAGTCGAAATTGTGACAGCTGTCAAAAGTTCCATGAAGGTAGGATATATTATGTGACGTCATGCCGCTGCCACCGCATATGGGAAAATATATGTTACTTTATTTCTTATAAATAACTTTGTATTAAGCTTAGAATCATGGATAAATAATACTTTGAGTGGACTAGTAAAATGGCTACTAAAACTAAAATTATTCAATTTCACCAGAACACCAGCTGGTCATTCAGGAACCCCATGTCAAAAATTCAAAAAATTCAAAATTCAAAAAGAGTTTATCTCCATAAGAAACACATAGGTTACATACAGAGAATGTCAAATCTTAAACTAACACATATATAATATATAGGGAAATATAGAACTCAATTTGAATTCCGTCACCTCAATGTTTTAGATGCTGGAGGCAAAGAGGCGACTAGAAACCTCCAGCTTTATACGTTATTTTTTACAGAATTGGAGCAAACATCTTCCCAAGCGTTCTTGTCTTCTACATAATCTGATATTTTGTAGTAAGCCATGGAAAAAGTATGTAAAATCGACATTTTACATCGTTTTTGACTTGGGGTCGTTCCTACTTCATCCCATAAACGTCTCTTTTTTGATGCCATTTAGTTTAATTTGAAGATACCTGCTGAGAAAGCTGGCTATCAATATTGCTTTCATTCTTTTAAAAACCTAATGGTTTTATTATAGATATAGTTTTAATGTCTTGATAATTTAGGTAGGTATTCTATTTTAGTCACTGATAAGATATTTTTACCCTAACTTTTGGGTAACACATTTTATTTAAAGCAAGCAACACTGGTTTCATTGCTTCCAGCTTAACGGTGAGGGGAGAAGTTATCGGGAATGCACTCCACCCATATTTACCACAGTCAACATGCGTCAATGGAAAATAATGGTAAGCCTGGCAACAACGCCATCTGGTATTAAAAAATTCTACTCTGAAAGTATCCCTTTAACTGTGAAAACTTTCACTTTTCTACAATTATCCGTCGATTATTACCTATCAGTGTACGGTGAGCTATGTGGGCCATGAATATGTTCCTACCCACTTTGGCAAGCAAGCCACAGTGTTATGTTAACAGCAGTCTAAGTAGAAGTTCGATGCTGGTAAAGTTACCAGCATCGAACGTGTTAACTAGCTATAGTAAAAAGGCGTGGCATCTCGTGTGGTCACAATACTTTCCTTAGAAATTGATCAATTACGTATCTCGAAGATTAACATGCGATTGGGAAAGTAGGATGTGATTTGTGATGCAGGGAAAGTTGCGAGAATTGGGCGCATTTACATTTATATAAATAATGTAATAATAGTTGGGAAAAATACTAGTTTGGTTGCCATTTCAAAGAGATCATGAAACATACTTTGATGCTATGTTTGTTTATCGCACATTCTGAGTGAGAGCTTGTAAGATTTCGTTCTGCATCTAGGTTGTTCGTGCAATTTATAGATTAGGGCCTAGAGTGTCACTGAGGGAAAAGTTTAAATAAATCAATATTCTGACATTTGTGTCTCAATATATCTATGACAATCTTGTGTATGTAAAAAGAAATATAACTAATTTTCAGAAGTACAGTGATATACACAATTTTAATACTAGAAATAAAGATAAGTTGGTTGCTTATGTAAGCCGACTACATAAAATTAGTAATTATTTTAAAGGCAATTGTATACGCTATTACAATAAGGTCCCTACTGATATTAAAAACTTACCTTTAGACAAGTTTAAAATAATAATAAAACAGAAATTGTATAAAAAAGGTTACTATAGGATATCTGGTTACTTAGAGGACAGATGTCCATGGGAATAGATTGTTTGAGTAACAGGCTGTTTCGATATACAGGCTGTTTCGATATATAATTAGCATTCATTTTGTAATTTGACAATATTTTATTTAAAAAAGGAAACGCAAAAGATGCGACGACTGTGGAGTTTCTTCGGTGAGCTCTTCTCCACAGATTCCGCCATTGTGTTAGTGAACTCACCCAAAAAAATGTAATGACGGATCTAAGTGATGTAACTACATCCTATGGAAATAAATGATTTTTGATTTTGATTTTGATTTGTATATGGAGGGTCTTGGAGAGGGGTTTGCGCGGATAGTTGTAAGAGCGACTGTCAGTCCCATGTCGTTCAGAATGTTACGGACACCCAGTGATTATAACAGGCCGTATGCAGGAAGGTCCTGTAGGTTCCATCGGAAGTTCAGTATGTCCATGCCGAAGTGGTCTAATTGTCGCTCTTAAGTTACCCTGTAGAAATTTCCTCGTTGGCTGTACGCTAGACGTTTGGTTAATGCGTGCTGGATGCGTTAAACAATTATATAAATAAATATAGACCATTAATGTCCCCACCGAGGGGCACAGGCATTTACCCGGATACGAGTAAGATCAAGCCATACTCCACCACGCTATCTCTAGGTTTTACAACCACTACCACGTAGAGATAGTAGCCGGGACCTACAGCTTAACGTGTCATCCGAAACACTGAAAGTCCGATACTGCACGTAAGATAAATCGATTATCTCATTAGTACATGGTCAGGGTTCGAACCTGCATCTGCTGTGTGAGAAGCAAGCGTGAAAACCATTAGACCATAGAGCTCATATATTTTCATATATGCGTGCTCAGTGAATTGGCAAGTCAAGTGACAAATGTCGAAATACACTTTCTCGATGCAAACCTAACCAAATAGGTTATTACGAATTCCATCCGTGGTCTAAGTACTTACTAATGCAGTTGTGGAACTAGTATTTCTCTTATTACCTACGTGGGTCATTTGTACCAAAATCATCGGGCTTCAAGACCTGTGTTTATTTATTTTACTTAGGCCCGATAGATGGAAAGCACTGTTCTCGGGTCAATGTTGACAACTCCATATTATAAAGTATGGAGTATAGCGCTAACAAGCGAACTATCTGAAGGGGCCTTAGGTTTACTTTGCTCATTGGCACGTCATTTAAAAACTTAATTTGATAATTGGCCGAATAAATGCAACTATTGATAATCAAATAAAGTGGCGCTTTAAGGTGAAGGTGGTAATTACTTCCACATAAGAAAGAAAACGACTCTTAACTAAAATAACGACGCACCAAAACACATAAAAATGTTTAAAAATAAACACCCTATTCTGTCAAAAAGATTTTCAATGAGAGTTTACGAATACATAATATCCGCATTTTGAATGCAATTCCACAATGAAATTAGTTACAGGAAAAAATAAAACAATTTGGAGGTCATTTCGTAATTAAATTCTATCAAGAAAATGTCATCACCACTATTTTAGAGTCTGGCCACATTACGTGGGGCCTGGTAAGAAAATGTCATCACCACTATTTTAGAGTCTGGCCACATTACGTGGGGCCTGGAAAAAAATGTCATCACCACTATTTTAGAGTCTGGCCACATTACGTGGGGCCTGGTAAGGGAGCCCCATTTCCTAAAATTGGTATTTTCTATTAAATTTGAGCTAAAATAAAAATAAAAACAAAAAAAATGTAATTGATAAATTTAGTTGTTGAGTAAATAATTTCAATGACTAATTCTGAGGCTAGAATTTGATTTTATTACCGGGAAGATGTTGATTCGTAAAATATACAGATATAAGAGGCCCGCTTAGAAACTTTATCAATTTTGCTGCTAAATTATTTATCGGTAGCGCTGAGTTATATCTATTGTTGTTTGTGGATTGGTGCTGGATGTGTAGTATTCGGTTGAGGTAGTAAAGATGATGAATTATGGCAACAAATATAATGATCACCAAAATATTTTTTTCCTACCCAAAATGGATAAATGAACAACAAAAGTTGCAAAAAAGATCAGGGCAAAATACTGCGGTAGCTTAAGTGAAGGTTAAAGGGGGTGAGCGAAGCGAAGCCCACTTTATCCTTCGTGTTAGGTTGAACATATAAGAACAACAAAAAATTCTTAAAACATAAACTTAAGTACACAAAACCTAACAAGAAGTTTGGTGAACATTTATCCAAACACAATTTGGTGGACATTTATCCATTCTGGCAGTCATTTCGAATTTATTGGTAGTAAAATAGGTGCGTTTTTGGTAGTCGTTTAAACATAAGGCATTAATTATTTTAATTGAAGCTTGCTTAACACATTGCTTATCTAGAAAATAAACGGTCAAGTGCGAGTCAGACTCGCGCACTCCGTACCACCGCTCTTTTAGGATATGGGATTAGGTATCTATAAGTCTGTGTTTTTAGTTTAGATAGCAAAATAGTTTACTAAGTTATTGGTGCATACTCCATTAATAACTTTGTATGTAGAATTGAAAGAAAATGTGTCCCCTCCTATTTAAACCATTCATCTCTGTATATTTTTTCTGTAATATTTAAGTAGAGATATTAATCGTTTTTATTTTTGAAGTTACGTATAACAGGGTAGGAATGGAAAAAGTATTTCAGAAGTATGAACACAAAATATTTGGAGTCCTCGCAACAAGCAACAAGCCCTTTGCAGTTTGAAAAACTATGCTTTTTAATTTCTGATTAGCCCCCCAAATGCCCTCTTTTTTCTTTCCCCTTATCTTCAGAAGTTCTGAAGATAAGGGGGGGAGGAATGGTCTTTTTTGCCTATTTTCTTAAATACTTTGATAAACTAAGCATTTCAGGTATATGAAAAAAAAAACCTCTCAACACGCCCTTCCATTTGACACAACTTCATCTCGCACCATATTTTTTTAAATTTCCCCTCCAAAATTGGCCCCAAATTCAAATTATATTAGATTGCGTAACACGTGTTTGAGTCACCTAAGTACACATAAGTGTACCAAATTTCAACTAAACCGGTTCATAATTCGGTCGACGAGTGATCCTAAAATGGTTCCGCTTTCCTAGAGGAACCCTAAAAGAACGCTAGGTTACAGGTGCTAAAAAAATCTTTTGATACCGCAGTTATAATATCCCATAGACATCTACTGATACCGACACTGCATGCCGGAAACAGATATAAGCTGTAGTCAAACAAATCAGGCTTCGTTTCAAGTACTTAAAAATTACGTAGTATGATTACTTTGATTACCTAATACCACTAGTGGCCCTGTGAGCTGTAAATCTCGCGAGAGACACTTTCTTTTATTGACACATACAAACTTGTGAATGCATTTGGTTATATACATGGAGTATCGCCGATAAGGTTGTAGACTACATTTTTCGGTCTTAAACCCAACCTATCGACTATATCATTAAAATTATATAGCCTGTTACTCTCACGGTCCCTAAAAATCCAAAGACACCTCATTTGTTAAAATCCGTCAAGCAGTTTGGGCTGTAGCGGTTTCTTTGGAAAATTATAACCCCCACATCTCCGCCATTTTGAAAACTTGATTGACAAACCAAAAACTAAATTGACAAAAAAGCTATTTAATTCACGAGAATCAGTTGTTCATACGGCCTGTAGTGCCAGTCAATTGTTCATACGGCCTGTAGTGCCAGTCAATTGCCTAGATAACTTATGTTATGTTATCATATCATAGAGTCACGCCTTTTCTCACACGGGGGTGGCAGAAGGACAGTTGTCCCATTTTTAACCCGCAGCTGTGGAGTAACGAAGGTTGTCACACGATTTATTCCATCACCGATAGAATGATATAACAGGTTTCTAATTATAATCTGGGTGTGCTATAATCCGAAGTTATTTGACAGGAATATTTAACAAAGCGCAGTGACACCTAAGCTTAAAAGCTAGTGTAGTTGGAGGCTGACTATCTGTCAAAGTTATCAAATTATATTTTCCGACTTCTGAGCTATAAAATAGCACTTGCGCCGTTTGATTTGGCTTATGTTTAAACGATTACCTATTTTACTACCAATAAATTCGAAATGACTGCCAGAATGGATAAATGTCCACCAAATTGTGTTTGGATAAATGAACACCAAACTTCTTTTTATGTTTTGTGTACTTAAGTTTATGTATTAAGTATTTTTTGTGGTTCTTACATGTTCAACCTAACACGAAGGATAAAGTGGGCTTCGCTTCGCTCACCCCCTTTACCCTTCACCTTAGCAACCGCAGTATTTTGCCCTGATATTTTTTGCAACTTTTGGTGTTCATTTATCCATTTTGGGTAGGAAAAAAATATTTTGGTGATCATTATATTTGTTGTCGTTTGATTTTATGTTCAGGCGGAAAAGTTTATATTCCTAACTCATTCGAAAACGTATTTTTCGAACCTCGCCACGACCCACGCCTTCGGCTCGTGCCGTTAACTTCTCGGTTCTTAAATATAAGCCTTTGCGAACTCCTGGGAAATGCACTATTAATTCTTCATGAAATATCTGACGTGCTAACATCATTTGAGGTTAATTTTGCCAGTGTCAAGTGTATTTGAAAGATCACGTGGCTTGTTTTTGAACCTAGCATCAGATGAGTGAAACCCTTTGCCTCCAACGAAGCCAGCGCCACCAAGCGGCAGCATCAGCATCAGCGGGCGTAGCTGCGACTGCTCAAAACTACTTCGTCTACACAAAAATAGTACAAGCACATAGATAGGTACAATACATAATGAGAAATATTAAACTGCACATCAAAAATACTGATTTGCACAGCAAATATCAGGGCAAAATGCTGCGGTAGCTTAGGTGAAGGGTAAATTATCCTTCGTGTTAGGTTGAACATGCAAGAACAACAAAAAATAATTAAAACATAAACTTGAGTACACATAAAATATTTAAAACATAAAAAGTGTTTTTGTTGATCCTTTTTTGCTGTGCAAATCAGTATTTTTGATGTGCGATACATAATAATTACATCGGATACAGGAAGTAGTTGTTCAAAGGCTATAGTATATGTATGTGTGTGTCTGTACATTTCATCGCAGCTCTTAGACAGGTAAACTGATAAGAATGCAGTTTTTCAATTGAAATATTTGAAAGCAGCTACTTCCCCAGATTATTAGATCGTAAAAATCAGTCCGGCCGTCCAAATACTATAAAAAAAAAATCACAGCTGTGGTTAGGGTTTCATAGAGTCGTGTCATGCTCACATAAGTACTTAAAAACTCATTATTTCATTGTCTGCATCTATCAAAAAATGACTCACTCATTTACAGCCTGCTTCAATAAGTCATGATAGCTATGACAGATAAATCGTGATTTAATTTACAAATTTATCTATAAAATAAGGTTTATTCGGATATGTTGAACATAACACATAACATAGCGTCACGCCTTTTCCCATACGGTGTGGCAGAGGCACAATTGTGCCCACTTTGAGCTGGGGCCGAGAGGATATATTGAAACAGGCACCTAATGTAATTTGTAATTATAGATAATACCACCTATCATTAAAGTTGTTCTTATTGTGTAGAGGCGTGGGATTTTCTTAAATGTCGTCCTACACCAAAAATACTATGTAGGCACTTTGTATAATATCACGGTCATTTTTGTAATAGTCATCCTATTGGCTAAGGTCATGTTTTCAAAACACTACTTACTCCTAAAGTACAATTTTTAATTTGAGGCCAGAAATGTAAACAAACAACTGTCACTTTCTAGAACAAAACCTTTGACTTTGACATTCATATCATATTTTTATACTGGAAAATGTTAGTTCATTGTTTACATTTCTGGCCTAGAAATTTAAAATCCTTGAGGCCAGAAATGTAAACAAATAACTTTCAATTTCTAGAACAAAATCGTTGACTTTGACATTCATATTATATTTTTGTACTGGAAAATGACAGTTCATTGTTTATATTTCTGGCCTCAAATTTAAAAATCCACTTTAGGTATCACGACGCGAATTTTGTTTAGGTTATGGTTTGACGTAAAAAAGGAAGTTCAGATTTTGCAACATACGAATTCATTTATTTATTTCCGTGTCAAAGGCAATTATGTAGTAAGACTTTTTCATATTATCTCTCTATTATAATATAAGTGTAGCGTTAGTTATCTATCACTCTGATTAACTCAGTCTCAGACTGATTGACGCCTTTACGACCTACTTAGATAAACTCGCCGGAGAGCATCGTTTACAGTCGGTGTTATAGGGAACTGAGACCAAGGAAGAAAATCCCTGGCTAATACCAAACTTTGTGCTTTTGTTTTGTATATAATGTGACAGTTTATATAGTATCAATCAAGCTGTGTCGGTGTACTTTGAACGGTTCGTGGTACGAGTGTCTCAGCGTCTGCTACGGTATTTTCACACCTACATTTGGAGTGCATTCAACTCGCGAGCGAATGGTAGGTACAAGAAAGTACAACGCATTGGAAATTATCTAGCCGTTTCATACAAGCCGAGCCAAGTTTCTGTGGCTCTGAGCCAGCGCGAACTCTCTTTCACTCATAGGGTAAGGGCGGGGTGAGTAAGAGAGAATTACCGCTCGCTCAGAGCCAAAGAAACTTGGCGCGAAATTGCGCGGTTAGTAAGGGCGGGGGCGGGGAATTCGAAGTGCCAAGATTTTTGCGATGTTTTGTAGTTAGTACGAACCTAACCTAAATTTAGATTTTCTTCATCTTTCCATTGATTTATTTATAAAAAGGTACCTAACTAACTTAAAAAACTAACCTACCTTAAAAAGTGTGACGGATAATTTGATTGAACTCGCGGGCCGCGGCACGCACGCACCACAGAGTTGTGAATTTGTCGGAAATGACACAATAACTTAAGTCTCAAATATTTTCTACAGTATTAGGCAAATATTTGTTTTTTTCTTTCTCAATATTTTGTATTATTAAAAAATAAGTTGGGGTATAAAAGATGACATTAGCTGACCATATTTTGGGGAATGATAGTACTCATTATTATGCACAACTTTCCCCAAGAAACATATGGTCGTAAACGAAATATTTTTTTGGGTCCCCCACATGGTAACTTGTAATCCGCTGATCGGGTCAATGTACTGAGGGACGAAAAATATTTTTCATTTGCGACCATATGTTTCTTTGGGAAAATTGTTCATAATGATCGGTGCTATCAATCCCCAAAATATGGTCAGCTCATCAAATGTCACCTTGTATAAGGTTATGCGTTTATTCAATGACACGTTGTCTAAATCTAGTTTAAGGTATCTTGTCTATGGGTCTTGTTACCTGAAATTGATAGAATCGAATCATTTATTGAATATCTACACCCGCCGCCACAAGCTATAGGTACCACTGTTATTTAGATTTAAATTATGTGAGTGTACCTATTTTCCTTGATCATTAATCAACTGTCATTCTTAACACTATGGCGCAATTTATGAATCCAATCATGCGCTGACGGAAAAACCCAAATGATACCAAAAACTACTCAATTATTTCAGCAAAATATATTGAATCAGGAAATCTGTTGTTGTGGCAAAATTCTATTGTAAACGGGATCAAACATACTAAATAGGTTCCTATACTATAACTCTTATTATTACAAAAAACATTCCCCTATATTTTCACGAGCCGAATGGCCTAGTCAGCAGTGACCCTGCCTACGAAACCAAGGGTCCCCGGTTCGAGTCCCGGTGGGTGGGTGGGTGGTGGGTGGGTATCTAAGTATAATATTTATCTATATAAACAAGTATGTGTATCGTTGTCTAGTACCCAAGATACAGGCAATCCTAGTTTGGGGTTAGATCAATGTGTGTAAATAGTGTCCAAGGTATTATTATTTATTTATTATTATTATTATATCGCAAAGAAAGAAAAAAAGGTCTCCCATAGTAACTTGAAATCAGGTGATCGGGCCAAAGTACAGATGATCAGATCAATGAGAAAATCTACATTTGTTCCTTTCGGAAAGTTGTTCATAACATAAGGTACTATATCCAACCCTAAAGGTCAGCTAATGAAAAGTCACCTGTATTATAGCTAGGTTCTTCACCTTGAACTTTGTCGAAATTCGTTGGAAAGTAAACTTTTTAAGGCCCAGTTCTGGCTGTTGAGGTGCGGGGCGCCGCATTCGCCCGTCGTCTTCTGGCGGGGTAGCGGAACTGGCGGGGTAGCGGGCGGCGCGGAATAGCATCGGGCCGCCCGGATACTTTAATTAGGTGTTTTTTTCGAATTTACTGAAAAACTGAATAAGCTTATGGATAAAATTTAAGGATTAATACGGAGCTATAAAGAGGAAAATTTAGGTATACAAATTATGAGAAAAATCGGTAATTTTATATTAAAATTATAGAATCTCCTTTTAAATATAGACTATGTTCAGGATTTTTTACGATCGAGCCAAATTAATCCAATCGCGTAACGACATAGTATTTAAACTAGATTATCTCTTTGAGAATAACATAATAATTTTTTGAGACCTATGAATTTATTGGAAATAATTTTATATTTTTGTGTTTTTTCCAAAGCTCTCTTCAGTGGTTTTGTGTGATCTTGGGCCTTAAGGGCTGAACAAGGGCCAATGGCATTGAGAATTAGACAAAGAAAACAAATACCCGTCGCATCGCGTCGAAGCAGACTGACGCATGCTCCCGCGCAAAGCCCCGCGGGGCAGCCCGAGCTCCGAGACCGAGAAAATCCCTAAATACATTTTGTTTACCTATTTTTGCGTGTAAGTTTCATATAGGAAACTGATTTCATCTCCGAGCGCTTGTTCATTTAGTTGAATAATAATGCATTGCGAAAAATATTGGTTTAGCCTAGAATTGAAGCTAAAGATGCATTTCTTTGTTCGCGTCCCCTGGCGCTGACCATATTTAACCCCTTAAGCGAGCTGAGAGTTGTGATACCTACGATTGGCGAGAGACCGACTTGACGCTTTGGGGGAACCCGAGAATTAGATAAAAAGTCGACAATTGGGAAACCCGACCACGTTAATTCGGGCACGCATTTCGCCCACTTGCTATGCTACTGTGGCGGATTCAGGATTCTCGTTTGGGGGGGGGGGGGGGTATAATCTGTATGTTTGGTAAAAAGTTTTGTTTACCTACTAGCAGAGGGGGGGGAGGTAAAAATTAATTCATGTCAATCGAATATTAAATTCCAAATTCCAAATTCCAAATGTCTTTATTACTGTAGATATTTACTTAGCCTCTCGTCAGTGGAGCTGGCCTCTATGGGAAATGACAGTTCTTTCGCATCTGAGAGCCTGGTCGTTTTGGGTTTTTTTTTGTAGGTTCGTATTTAGCGAAACTGTAACAGTCTTCGTTAACAGATCTCTATGTTTCTTGAAACAAACCAATCAGGATAGAGCAAGCTAGCTAATGAATGAAATGAAATTTGAACTAGTTGATAATTAAATTCATACATTTTGATGGTTTACAGGAGGGGCTATATTTGCACCATTCTAAAAACAGGTGGTGTATAAAACAAATGTATGAATCCAAATAATGTTTGAATCAGAAATAATACATATAAATATACTAAACTTTAGGGTACTATATATTGAACATCACCATTTTGGTGCAATTCAATTGGAATAAAAGCGCAATTTGCAGAGAAATGCAAAGGACTTAGTTAAGATCAAGTAAGAATCAAGTTATTTCCATAATTCTTATTAGATCTAGAGAAATTCCAATTAAAATTATAAAAGGGGGCCCAAGGTCTCCGCCTGTGAGCCTGGTCATTTTGGGTTTCACAGACGCCATCTTCCTTTCAAAATTCCCCCCACTGACGAAAGGATATACTTAGCAATCGTCATTTTTTGCCACTTCTCTACATTGAACCACTGTGGGAGAAGAAGGGCGTAGAAACTCCCACAGATTGATTTTTAGATCTCTTTTTAAAAATTGCTTATGCTTAACTAATACAAAGTATAATAATTAGTCATTATCATAATTAATAAGAAGGAATAAATAATTACAAAATTATTAACAGCAAGGTCTGTGTTGAGCCAGATTAACCCCATACAGTCCCATCATTTAAGTAATCTTGAACATTGTAATATCCCTTTTTCGACAAAGTCGCTTTAACATGGTTTTTAAATTGCTCAAATGGCAATTTCAAGATCTCCAAAGGCATCTTGTTGTAGTAGAGAATGCACTGACCCTTGAAAGAATTGCTAACCTTCGCGAGTCTAAACCGGGGCGCAAGTAGTCTGTGATTATTTCTTAGGTTAACATTACAGCTATCCCCAAATTTGGGAAATTATGTAAGGTTCTTGCGTACATAAATAGCAGAACGCGCAGCTTTGTAAGGGTGAGTGAAAGGAGATGTCTCTTTAAAACTTGTCTATGAACTGCAATGGGATGAAAAAAAAAACTACGGTACCAAACTGAGAAAACCATTTCGAGATAATTGTGATTCTCACTAAATTCCATAATTCCGTTATACCCATCAATAAATATTGAAGGTTCACTGAAATATCCGTAAAAACATATTAAGTACATTATGTTTATATTTAACTCCTACGGCGTAGTTTGTTAAAATTCCCTTCGCCGTTAAATTGGCTGCTCTGTAAAACTGTCAAGTATCAAGTCAAGTGTCAGTCAATAACGCAGATGTCAGTCAGAAAGTAAATAAATATTAATATTATAGTTTTTATTTTATTTTATATTTTGCAAAAACTAGCCTCAAGTACAACCGTTCCAAAACTGAGCAAGTGACGTCACGAGGGGTATTGTTTTTAAAAATATTAAAAAAATAATAAGACATCCGTTACCCGAAATATTCAAATCAGTTTCTTAAAATAGCCTAAAATTTCACAAAATAAAAAAGCACTTCGTATTTTTTTATCAAGGCCCATTATTATACCTACTGTATGTAGGTAGGCCCCTGCGAGCTTCCATACAATCATTTTATTTTTGAGTTTAGATTTCAATGATATTTGGGGATTCTAAACATGAATGAAGCTCAAACCTTCTACAACCTTCAAACCAAGATTGTGGCCTAGTGATGGGCTTGCTTACCCGAGGTTCCGCCACTGCTTTATCCTGTAAAACCGTTGTCCCCCTTGCATCGGTCCCCGTTATGGGGAAAACAGAATGTCATATTTTTGCCGCACCGTTGTCCCCATCGTAGTGATACAGCCAATGGGGACAACGGGATATTAAGATTTGACGTGCCGTTGTCCCCTTCGTAGTTTTATAACCAATGGGGATAGCGGGATATTTAAGATTTGACGTGCCGTTGACCCTCTTAATCATATTTATTTTAAAGCTTATTTATTACCGAGTGCAAGAAGAGCTAAAATAAAACAATTCATAGTTCAATTATAAAACTTACAATGTACATCAAGGGCGTACCCAGTATTGCAGCTAGGGGGGGCAGCTCATACCTGTTTCGAGAAGATGGTCGGTCAGGTATATTGAAACAAAAAACGTTGACGTTTATTTTATATTCTTTTATATTCATGTAGATCATGTAGGGCTGCTGCCCCCCCTGCCCCTACCTGGGTACGCCCATGATCTACATGCTACAATCATAGTATAATCAACCACTTTTCTGACCAATTGACCATCAGCACCACAGGGTACATTATTATCAGTCAGTACTTTTGCACATCCTCGCGCGTACAGTCGCGTACAGTCGCGTACAGTCGCGTAACCAGACAAAAAATACTTACGATAATACCTACTAAAAGTCGTTGTATTTGGTGTCGGGATAGAAAAAGTGCATTGTGAGCTATTTTAAAAAAGTTTTCTGCGGTGCTTGGGGTATGGTTTATGTATTTCGTAATAAGGTAATATATATAATTTAAGTTTATTGTTATAGTTGTATATATTTTCCAATAAAAATTTTCCAATGAAAATTTTCCAATAAAAATTTTCCAATAAAAATTTTCCAATGAAAATTTTCCAATGAAAATTTTCCAATGAAAATTTTCCAATAAAAATTTTCTAATAAAAATTTTTTAATGAAAATTTTCCAATAAAAATTTTCCAATGAAAATTTTCCAATTGAACAGTTTCATACTAAGAACTCTGTTATCCTCATGTTGTAAACTTTTTAGAAAGATAGCGTATGTGGGACTTCCAAAATCACAAAATTACTCTTCTGTTTTTCAATAAAAAAATAAAATTTCCGTAATAATATGTGAGATTTATGTGGTAAGTTTAAACCTTTTGGGTAAAGTTTAGAAAGTTAAGTGGTGTTCTTCTATTATTATATAATTTTTCTTTCGTGACATACGCAATAAAGAATTGTATCTACATACACGCGTATCATAAACCCTCTTTACTGCGTCCAAAAATCGTACGTTACGACCAGCATAATGATAAACTTCTTGGTAAAAACTCATTTCTTATCCGAATATTGATCATTATGACCATAAAGTAGCAAAATTTGTCAAATTATGACATTCAACTCCCGCCTGCATGCCGCCCCTAGTTTGTCTGTGAAGTTGGTGCTACAGAACAAGCTAAACAACTGCAGAGCAATGATCAATGCCACAATGCCGGTCAAACATATGGTTACTGAACACATCAAAAGAGATAAACTCTCTTGATAAGTGTGTAGATAAAGTAGTGTATGTAAATGTACATAATTAGGCATTAAAACTCTCGAGTGATATTATTATGAAACCCACCTTCGGCTCGTTTCATAAACCCACTCGCGTTTATTAGCGCCCTCCAGTTGTAGTCACATAAACTACAAAAAATTGATAAGATCGCTCTTACATGGCCTTATGTTGATAAGGCACTTGTTTAGTACCACACCAAAGTTTAGAAATTTGATACCACTGTTGATTTTATTTGAATCACTTCGCTAACAAACGAATGATGCGGTCGGCACGCGACCTGTCCAACCGTTGAGTCACTAATAATCTGGCTGGCATATTAAAATACTCACTAAATCCTGGAGTAGCAACCTGCTCCCTACAGCAATTGGCCAAACGTTCTGATGTAGGATGTATGTAGTACATGCCAGCCGGGCCGCTCCGCGCTACTACTACTAAGTACTAGTTGGAAATGGCACGGACCGGCCGGCATGGTGCTTTCTTGGTGTCCTCATTTGTGTTCTATATACTCGTAGGTATCAATCCAAGTCTGCTTTACCTGAATTCTGACGTAGTGACTGTAAAAAAAGGACTTCAAACTCTATTAACAGCAAGTGAAGCGAGAGAAGATAAAAATAATTATTTGCTGATAAACTAGAGGTACGAAGTACTATTAAGTATTATGTGCTAGAGGTACGACTGCATCGCAAGTGTCGATGGATGTACATAGGAGAAAAATCTATTGCAGCATACAAAAAACGTATCCAATCAAATAATGAGTCAAATGTGAGTGTTACATTTGATTCCGGAAAGTGTATCTTTTGCAACGAAATCGCAAACCAAGAGTTTGTTAAATCGCAAAAAAATACCATCTCCAAAAACCACCAAAAAAAATCAACTCTGTTTGCTGTCCCGACGAAAAGTAAGTACTTTTCGTCGGGACATCAAACAGTTGATAGTTGATACAACCGCCTTAAGCTGTGGGTCCCGGCTACTATCGCTACCTGGTAGTGGTCGTGAAGCCCCTCCACCAACCCGCACTGAGCCAGCGTGCTGGAGTATGGCTTAATTTTACTCGTATCCGGGTAAAGGCCTGTGCCCCTCGGCCGGCACATTAATAAGCTACATTTATTATTATTATATATTATCAATCATTAAACTAGAATAAGTTTAATCATCAATCAAATTAATAAATTGTGAGCAGAACTTAGAGAAAAAAGATTCAGATTTAGATTATTATTTATATTGAATATAAATAAATAAATAATCTTATTCCACGTCAAAAGTATACCTACTTATAACTACAAGTCATTTTTTATTTATATAAAAAGAGTACAGCGTTTCGGAAGGTGGGTGGGTGGTGGATAAATCTCATTGCGTGACGATAAACTTCCAAATTCTGAAACGTTAAGAGCCTATTAACCTGGTTACATGCTTGGGCATAAAATATGTAGTTACATACTCACTTGAAGTAATTTGAGTTAAGGTTAATCAAAGTGATATTCTGACCTTAGCTACACCTTGGCAGGAAACGCTAGAAAGCAATCATGGCAACATAAGTAAGTGACGTGTTAGCGGACTACTGCGTGCTGTAATTGTAATGGACAAAACAAATATTTCACTTGAAAAACACGCAGTCTACAAATGTTGCCATCATTAATTTTCAATCATTTCATATAATTCCTACATTAGACACCCTACAAGTTTACGATCCTGAGGAAACCCCCATAGCCGTGGCGACGGGATGGCCTCATGTCATGCCAAATGGATGTTTTTTAGTCACTGGCCACCCCAAATGGGAAATGTTGTTACACAACGTTTGTTTATTTTGTAAGTTTACGTTTTCTTTTAATTTTATTAAGTATTTTTTATAAATATTACAATTTAGCCCCATTACAGGTCTAAAGTTAACCAGATATCTTCTTCTTCTTTTAATTTGGCGTGCTTACCTCTTTTGAGGTTAATATTGCCATCGAGTTTATTTGAAAGATCACAATTTCTCGTTTGAGAACCTGGAAATTAATGTCGTGAGAATAATTTGTTGCTCTATAGCACTACCCGGGAGGACGTGTAGGGCTGTAGTAGGAACCAAGTATTTCTTTCGGACGCGACCAACTGCCTCCCTATCCCTAACGAGATGTCAGTTCTATAGGTACTTCTAAATGTTAAACTTAGTAGGTTTAGGATAAGATTTCGACAAGATAGGAGGCCGATTTGCTTTCGTCTGTCTCTGAGTCTGTGTGTCTGTCAGTTCCGGTCTAGGGGCCACAGTTTTCAAGCGATCCTCACAAAACTTGGCACACGTGTTCCTTGAATTAAAAGTTTTTGTTGTCGAGAGCTTTTTTCGATTTCCCCTTGGGGGGGGAGTTATGACGTCATCATTTTTTGATTGAATCTAATATTAAGAACTTATCAATAAATTGGTTCACAGTCCCCCCTGTTAGCGAGGTCTACTGCCCACAGGGCCACTAGTATATTGTATAGGTATTTATTGATATATATATAGTATTTATAGGTATTACATTGTTATGTTGGTTCCCATTTATTTATATGTGTAAATATCTAAGTCATTTATTATAATATAGTTAATCTGTAGTTTAGTTTTAGGTTATGATGTAAAGAAAGAAAGAAGAAAGAATATCAATTTATTCGGACTACGCCATAACACACACAACATAAAATACACGATAATTATGAGAGGACAAGAAAAAAGTGAAACATACAATTGAAGGAGAAAGTAATAACAACCAATATCGCAGACAATAATATACACACGCGTCACAAAAGTAAAAGTACATACCACACAGTAACTTATATGTATAGTACATACACAAAACAACAAGAAATAAATAAAAGTAAAATACAATTTTGTAGCGACGAGTAGACAGTAACGTCGTGAAGTGTGTGCCTAGGCGGCGAATAGGTTCCGACTCAGCATGTGCCACAGAACCTGCAAGAGGTCCTGCAACGCTGGTATTCTGTCGGCACCTTATCAAGGAGGAGAAGATAAAGGGTGGGTGTTAATAAACTACTTTTTATTAAAACTGCATATATAATTGATATGAAAATAAATGAACTATAGGAAAAAATTAGTAAAATTTAGTGGATGGATAAGTACTTAAAATTTTTTTAATGAAAAATTTTTAAATAAAAATTTTAAGTAGGAGACGAATTGACATCAGAAATATAATTATAATTAATAAATAATACATTAAAAAACACTAATTGCATAAATAGTTGAGAGTACATATAAGGGATATTAAATATTGTATACTATAGATTGTTCAGTGACTTAACCGATTCACATACGTACATTAAAAAGACTATCTAAAGATATGTAATAGGTCTATCCCTTCTAATGAAACTCTATTTTCCCGTCAGCCCTGGGTTTGCTGAAAGAAATCTCTATATAGAGATAAGCACGCCTTTGTATATCAACTGTGTTTGTAATTGTCCAATAAAGTTTATGAGCAATAAAGTATAAACTTTCCCTTTTGGTTATTTTATTTAATGTGTCAGACCTACGTACAGGCCCCGCCATGTTTCTCGTCTCTCACCTGCCAGCATCAGACATTGGCTTGCCAGCTGGTATTTTTAAATATTAAAATTTCATCGCCGAAGTGCCGTCACTGTAAGAAAAGGGCCGCTGACCCAAAATCCAAGTAGGTTGCTTAGAATAATTTAACAAGACGTTATACTTGACCGGATTCTTAAACTGACCCTTTTGTTTAATCTGGGTTAAATCGATATAGTCGTATAAAGGTAAGAAAGTAGCCCTTACGTTCACCATGCGTTTTATTGTCTCAGAATTTTTAATTAACGACAAGAAAGTGGTAATTAAGCTCGCTTTATTATATGTGCAATGAAGACATTACGAAATTACGAGAAGATAACGAGAAGTGATCGTTTTGCGAGATATCCCTTTTGTGAATGTCCATTTTGAGAAGTGCACCTTTTTGGGAAATGCACGTAGGAAGAGCTCCGGGAGGGTTTCACGAAAAGCCCCATGGTCAAACGGGTTTCAGGCTTGCTTCTCACATAGGCGATGCAGGTTGGAATCCTCGCCATGTACCAATGAATTTGAATGATCTTATATACTTAATCGGACGTTCAGTGTATCGAATGACACGTTAAGCTGTAGGTCCCGGCCATCACTATGTTGTTAGTGGTCGTAAAACCCCTCCATCGACCCGCACAAAGCCAGCGCGGTGGAGTATTTCGTCTTACTCGTATCCGGGTAAAGGCTTACCATCTCGATCGATTTAAAAATGTATAAAGCACACTTTGTGCACAAAGGCCTAGAACAAAATTAATGACTTTTTACAAGACACCGACATCTGGCATTAAACCAGTTCATTGCACCCTATATATTATGTACTATGTAATAATTAGGCACCTACTTAATGTTCTATACTACTCAAAAAAAAATAGGGGCACTGAATAGGGGCTTTTGTTTTAACTTATGCTAATAACCATTTAATTGTGTAGTCAATTGTTTCACTTATTTCAATTAACATGAAATTAGTCCATTGTCAACAGCAAAAACTAAACAGAAACTCTTTGCAAAACAAAACAAAAACTGACACAAGCTGGTTTTTTTAATGGTTTAGTAACGGGTGTGTCCTCCTCTCCTGTTTTCACTCTCCTGGAGCCTTGAATGCATACTCTCGATTAAGTTTCTGATGTTTTCATCAGGTATCTCTTCCCACGCACGTTTCAGAGCATCCATAAGCTGTTGCTGGTTGTGAACCTCTTGCTCATGCTCCCTAACCCTTCGTTTTAATTGGTCCCACATATGCTCTATTGGATTTAAATCCGGACTATACGCTGGCCATGGTAGGACACGAATATGGGAGTCATCCAGTACAGTCTAAGTGGCCCGAGCTGTGTGTGGGCGGGCATTGTCATGCATTAACCAGAACCCTGGCCCCACTCTCTGTGAGAATGGAATCACATGAGGCCTGATGATTTCATCGATGTACCGTTGTGCAGTTACTGTGCCTTGATTTAAGAAAACCAGCTCAGTTTGCCTAGTAAGCTAATCCCAGCCCAAACCATCACACTAGGACCTCCAAAGCGGTCAATTTCCTTGATGCAGACATCGGAAAATCTCTCACCCTGTCGTCTCCATACTCTAATCCGCCGATCATCACTACAAAGCTTCACTTTACACTCATCTGTGAAGAGCACCATACCCCATTGATTCATGCTCCAATCTGAATGTTCGCGGCAAAAACTTAAACGATTTCCACGTTGAACCCTAGATAAAGGAATTCGTACTACTCGGCGTCTGGACCCTTGCTGGTCTTCATGCAGTCGATTACGTATCGTTTGGTCACTAACACGAGTCCCCGTTGTCAACCGTAGGCGATTTTGTAACTTACGTGCCGTCACAGAGCGCTCTCGACGGGCACTCAATCGGATGTACCGATCCTCCTGTGCCGTAGTCGCTCGCACCCTGCCCGATCCAGGCCTTCTTGCAACACTGCCAGTCTCTTGGAGCTGATCCCACACATTGTGGATGGCTCGGCGAGAGAAACCCAACGACAAAGCTACAGACCGCTGTGAATGACCTTCAGCAATCAATGTAACGGCTCTGGTGGCAGTAATGGTATCCATATGCCTTCGTTGACGTGGCATTATTAACAAAAGATGTTAAAAGAAGCAAAAGATGGACAGAAATAATTTTTTAACAGAATAAAATTGTGATTCCATCTGAAAGGAATATGACCTGAAACTCGTTTTTTTTATTTGCTTCAATTTCTGGCCAGCTGTAAGACTTAAACACCAGCATTAAAGAGGTTGGATACTGAAGGAGGCCGGAAATCATTAATTAGTCACTTATTAATCATATCTACAGCTACAGCGTCACCCCTTTTCCCATACGAAGTGGCAAAGGCACAGCACCTCAACCGCTTGCTACCAGTTTGACCAAATCTCCGTTTTAAGATCCCATGTCGATCAGTCAGCGACCTTAATCAAATGTCACTTCTAGGTCGCATGCGCAGGTCGAATAATCAACTCCGCAAGGTGAACTGGCTCCATACTTCAATGTCATCTTGATTATTGTACGACCTAAAGCAGAGCAGTATATTATTTAGCACATAAACCTGTTTGTGAATTTGTAAAATAACTAATGATTAAATAATGAATGGACGAAGGAATCCGGAAGCATTCAAGGCATTTCCTAATTATCGATTGTTTGAATATTGACACAATCGCAAATTCCGCAATTATGGATTGTTGTAGGATCACTTAAATACAGGTATCAACCACGTCGTTGTTCAGAGCGTAAAATGAAAACCAAGGTACATTTAGAGAAGGTATCACTTAGCTAGAGCTTTGGCGGCAAATCCATGGTGGTAGGTAGGTATTATATTTTCATTCATCTTTTCTTCTAAACAAATGAAAATGACGTAGTGCCGATTTCCCGCCACAGCTCTTAGCTAGAATAGAATAGCATTTATTTACTGTTTCAGCACAGACACTCATTAATATAAAAGTACAATTAACAACAAAGGTTTGTGACGTTGATTTTCAGTCCAGACCCAAAAAAAAGTTAAGTTTAAAAAGTTGATTGATATCACCCACCAGGTGGTCAGCGGGGGAAAAAAAGTAAACAAAATCAAACGCTTATAATAACGTCGCGAAATTAATTGAAGGAGTTGTAAGAATTAATAATATATTTTTTGCGTTAAATCATAATGGCGAGTCATATAGAGAAAAAAATTATAAAAAAATATATTGTTACACATGTCGAAAGCTTATAAAAAGTAATAAAATAATGTCAAAGTAATGAAATCATGTCAAAAATAAACGCGGAAGGCAGTCGTTTGCTCTATTTCGCATCTTCAAGCTTTTTGCTTTTGTTGTTTTAATAAGAGTGCTCGAATTTGAAGGCCCAAGATCACACAAAACTTTTTTTAAAATATATATGGTATTGATTGACATTGATTGATCTAGTTTAAATACTGTGTACACGACTGGATTAATTTGTCTTGATTTTTTTTTCCTTCATTAATGGCGGTCTAACATCTAGGTTAATTTCGCCAATGTCAATGTTTAGATTTCATTGTATTTGGACAGGCTCTCTTTCGAGAACCTGGAAGTTTTAGTGTTCACTTGTTGCTCCTTAGCACTACCCGGGAGGAAGTGAAGGGCTGTAGGTACCAAGTATCGCTTTCGGACGTGAGCAACTGCCTCCCTTATCGCTACTTGGTAGCAGTAGCAGTAGTCGTAAAAAAAACACCATCAACCCGCACTGAGACGTGATGGAGTATGGCTCAATTTTTCTCGTATCTGGGTAAAGGGCGCCTCGTTATGAACATTTAATAATATTATTATGATTTACGCGACACTATCAACCTCCTTTGTCATTTAAAAAAAAACATAGATTCTATATTTGGAACCATAGACTTTTTTTTTGTTTTATTTATCCCTTCAGGGAAAGGCTACGGTGCTAGGCCATAACGCCTTTATAAACCATAGACTACTTAAACATAACTAACATATATATATAACTGACTCTATATAAGTATGTAGTCGTCAAAGTTAATCTAATAAAATTGCTATCTCGCGTTGTATCTGGCGAGCCTAAGAAGTTAATGCAGTAAGAAGTTCTTGGCCCTTCTGTCTTTAATATGACAGACAGAGCTGGTTGTATAAAATGCTAATATATAAAGCCATAAGGAAACCTGCTGGTTAGTAACGAGTGATAGGTACTGTAGTTTAAAGAAATAAATTAATAAACAGATAGCAAGGTCTAATGGTTCATAAAACACACACTTCCCACGTGTTTTGCATATCTCAAGGGCACTGTTTTACTGCCAAACCATGTGTGAAACTTACAAGTGCCTGCTACATAGTTAGGTAGTTTACTTACAGAGACACTTAACGACTTCCTATCCCAGCTAGGGTTACCAGATACAACATTTAAAAAGCTTGACAAAAATCCCAATTAAAAAAGCCTGAGATTTTCTCGAATTTGGAGCTTTGTACGTAAAAATCATAGATTTTTTTGATTTTGTTTCTTACATTAACAAATAATATGAAGTTTGTTATGTGTTATTGTAATAAACAAGACCTAAAAATACAATATTTTATTGAAAATTGAAAAAAATCAGATTTTTCATAAATCTGGCCGGAATCCTGAGATCTCAGTCCAAGGCCTGCCTGAGTGCCTGGCATGAGCCTGAAAAGCCTGAGATATGGTAACCCTAATACCACCTCAGCTTAATTACGTAATTGTTTTCAAACTTTTAATTTCTCGTTACCTACCTAAGCCCTTATTTAGATACAACTAGATAGAACAACATGACAATTGCTGGGTTGCCGGTGTTTGTCAGAAACAAAATAGTGTTGTAGTCACAGTTGGCCAATTCATTCGTTACGTAATTCGAATGATACCTATTCATACAAGGTACATTACATTAAATTAGCTGACCATATTTTGGGGAATGATAGCACCGATCATTATGAACAAATTTCCCAAAGAAATATGTGGTTGCAAATGAAAAATATTTTTCGCCCCTCGATCAGCTGATTACAAGTTACGATGGGAAACCCAATTTTTTTTTTCGTTTACGACCGTATATATGTTTCTTGGGGAAAGTTTTTCATAATAATGAGTACTATAATTCCCCAAACTATGGCCAGCTATTTAAATGTGACCTTGTATATTAATTATTGATCGATCGATCGATTAATCGACGACTACTTTTTCTAATTGAATCGAAATGTTTTCGATTTTACTAAATCGATTTTTAGAACACTAGGAGTAGCTATAAAGCTTGCAACTTAAAAGTAAAAAAGGGCGAATAAAACTGTCATGTGGGTCTATAGTTGTATAAAAACCGGTCAAGTGCGAGTCTAACTCGCGCACGAAGGGTTCCGTAACACCCTAAAATGGTAGGGAGGGATGGTGTGGAGTGAATAGCTTGGATATCAATATGTTGTTTACAAAGTTATTGATGCGGCTACTTTCACACTCCATGTACGTAACCAGGTGCATTCATAAGTTTTATGTACTTAGTATTAAAAGAATGGTTGTATGGGAGCTCCCTTAATTATTTATTTTATTCTGTTTTTTAGTATTTGTTGTTATAGCGGCAACAGAAATACATCATCAGTGAAAATTTCATCTGTCCAACTAAAACGGTTCATGATATACAGCCTGGTGACAGACGGACGGACGGACATCGGAGGCTTAGTAATAGGGTCCCGTTTTGCGCCCTTCGGGTACGGAACCCTAGTAATCTGAGTTTATTCATGTACCCATAAAAGCCTACCTACGTGTAAATGTTAATGATGCTCCAATTCGAGGAAAGGCCTGAGCTCCTCGGTAGGGACATTAGAAGTAGGTACAGCGAAAGGCTCGAGCAAAGAGGACAAAAGCACTGGCACGAGATAGGGGAGCATGTCGAGCAAGTCACAATCATAAAGTTTTATAATAAAGTGCCTAATGAATTAAAACATCTCCCACTAAATGTTTTCAAAAACAAGGTGATCTCATGGCTTCTACAGCATAAATTGAAGGAGACAGTCTAAGGTACACTGTAACTACAATAAAATACAATACACCTACCTATAACTACAATAAAATACAATGATATAAATCCGCCAAACGCTTCATCATTAGAAACAAAATACATTATAAAAATAAACCGCCCCAAGAAACGCCCGCAACGTTGGATCATACGAAGAGAGATCAAGGAAGAATTCTCATACGTCATCAATGATGGATGACTCATCACGCCTGTGTAGAATGAGAAGATGTGATTCACAGGGCCTTAAGGTGATACGAAAAAAAAATGGGGTTTTTTCGAGTCCATTTACTCCACCATGAAGTCATCAACAGATTTGATTTTTGGGTTAACGTTTATTGAGTATTTGATTAAGATTCTCACTTAAGGAAAACGCGGTTGGATGAAATTTTCTCGATAGAATTGAATTACGAAAATATCTCTTCTTTTTTTTTCCCTCTAATTCTGAATTCTAAACTAAACTAAACTAATTTCACTGTGGAACTGCGTTCAAAATGTAGATATTATGTATTCGTAAACTCTCCTTAAAAACTTTTTAACAAAATAGCGTAGTTTATTTTTAAACAATTTTTCTGTGGCTTAGCGCTATGAGTTGACATTTTTTCCCGATTCCGTCCCTCTCACACTGCGGCTCTTTTCGCCTGGAGTAACGGGGACCTTTGCACGGACGACGAGGTATCGCCTTAATGACGTGTCATGAATTCCTCCTGAAGTTTCTCGACTATTACCCGTATTGTTCTACTGTGAGTCGGATGACATCTCCTACATTGGGATACTTACAGAGCAGGTTTTTTTTTAATTCCAACAGATGGCGTTGTAGACAGCCTTACCAAGTAAAAAATGGTGGGGCCTTCTAAAACGCAAGATCTGTTGGATTTATAAGAAAGCCTGCCTAACACAATCGCTGCCATTTTTTAACGAATCGCGATTTTTAACTTAATGCCATGGTGTAAGAGTTCACATCCTATGAAAAGCAAAAGTTATTTTTAGGTTCCCAGCCAGCCAAAAGGATCATTTGGATTGGAAGGCCCAAAAAATGGCGGAAAAAAGAGGAAGCACTAAAACTAGTGCTTCCTCTTTTTAACTAACTAAACAGTTATACTTCCGGCAGGGTACCAGATTATTTTACTTAGGGCTAATGTTTAATTGTCCAAAAAGTTGCATAGAAAAATACATTTTCATACACAAATTGTACACATTATTTTATACTATACAACATGGGTTTGCCTGGTTGTAAGATATATAAAGTTGCGACCTAACAAACCTCGATCGGACAGAAAGTGACATAAAGCAACCTATACCTACTATTCTATAGGTATACACGGGAGCATTAAATTTTAGTGAATTAGTTAGTCCAAACTGTATTTTGGTAAATAAATATATTTGTTGCTATTAATAAGTTATCATACCTACACCAATATCGTAAAACTGTATTTTCTCAAACCGTATTTTTCATGCACGTATGTTTTACCGATATGATATTTTTCAAGGTGCTTTTTTCGCCTCCCTCTCCCGCCCTCGACGCGTACTACCGACGCGTGTGACGGACGCTATGACGTCATCAGAGCGTGGTTAACTTTGGGAGTAATTTCTGCAAATAGCGACAGGTTAATGTTACCGTGACGTTTCCGTGATGCTCACGCCTGCGTGACGTACATTCCTCGGTGACTCAACTCAACTCATACTTATGTCCAAGCAATGACCAATAATAAAGGAAAGGTGGTGACTAAATTCATGGGGTTTTGTTACATTTCTCTGAAGATCTTCCACTGTGAAACCGATTTCGCAGCATCTTAAGCAAATATACAATCGATAAGATCCCTGCCCATCATGCCTACAGCATAATTATGGTCTATCATCATTTTAATCGACTTTAATCGGAGGGGGCTTACAATTCCTCGGGATCTATGTTTTTTACGACCCGAGAGACCCGGTGGGGGCAAATATTTGTTTGATGAGAACGGATGTTTGTACCCTAGTCATGGTAGTTTATCTATCTAAGTATAATATTTATCTATATAAGTATGTGTATCTTTGTCTAGTAGCCAAGATACAGGGAATCCTATTTTGGGGCTAGATCAATGTCAATAGTGTCCAAGGTATTATTTATTTATTTATATTTATGTATGTTCATCGAATTCTCAAAGAAGGAAGGACCGATTTGGAATTATTATTTTTCCTTTTTAAAGAAAGTGTTTACCACAGGCATACCTATAATGGTGTTTATACCTTCAAATTGAGCCCAGTTTCATCAGGTCAGGATTTGATGATGAGATCCTGGAGAAATCAATGCAATTCTTCAAATATTATAGGCAGACCCACAGCGATTTATATAATGTTCATACCAACTCCTGTGTTTACTATCGGGAAGCATCATTTTGTGAAGTGGAACTGATGATGAAGACTTTCAGCCAACAGAACTGCTCAATACGAGGTTGCGCTATGATAACTTTATTAAGGTTGGTCAGTAATGACATATGCTCGTCATAATACATGATAGTGAAATGGAAGTGATGGTGAAGAAGGTACCAGGAGAGCTTCTCAACAATATATCAACGTCTGACAGGATATGTCGCTGTTAGTTGGTTAAATCAGACACTTAACTTACTCTCTAGACCGTTAATTAAATACCGACGTTTAACTAACTCACTGAAATTCCGTCAGACAAGTGATTGAACGAAACGTTTGACGAGTTGTCTAAACGTTCCTATAGGGAACAAGACATATACAATATAAATACACTTAAGTACACATAAAAAATATTTTTTGTGTACTTAAGCTTATGTTTTAAGTTGATACGAAAAAAATGGGGTGTTTTTCGAATCCATTTACTCCACCATGAAGTCATCTACGGGTTATCGTTTATTGAGTATTTGATTAAGATTTTCACTAAAGGGAAGCGCGATTGGATGAAATTTTCTCGATAGAATTTAATTACGAAAACACCTCTAAATTGTTTTATTTTTTCCTGTAATTCTGAAATCCTAACTAATTTCATTGTGGAACTGCGTTCAAGATGTAGATATTATGTTTTCGCAAAATCTCTTTAAAAAACTTTTTAACCAAATTAGCGTAGTTTATTTTTAAACAATTTTTCTGTGGTTTAGCGCTACGTTTTTTCTTTTTTTCCCGATTCCATCACTCTCACACTGCGCGTCTTTCCGCCTTTGCACGGACGAGGCAGCGCCTACTTGTTCAACCTAACAGCGCGAAGGATAAAGGGGGCTTCGCTTCGCTCACCCCCTTTACCCTTCACCTAAGCTACCGCAATGTTTTGCCCTGATATAAGCTGTGCAAATCAGTAGTGAAAAGATAGACTCTGAAAGTAATCAGCTGTTGTCGTGACGCCATTTTGTTTTACATTATTTAACCAACACGCCGGCTTTCGGTAAGAAAGATTGTTAAACGTTTTCGACGATGCTTTATTTAAATCAAAATGCTAGTGACTTGGTTAAATGTCGGTCTTTAATTAACGTTCTAGGGTGTTAGTTAAGTGTCTGATTTGACCAACCAACTGCGACAGATATATAAGGGAACTCTTTAAATAGATAATGAAGACACGTATGGGTATGTTTTGTTTCAAAAAGGCTTTACTTGAAGTAGGTATTTTTCTAAAGTTGTACTTTTTGTTTAAAATATTAACTAATACAATCTTGTGTCTTGTGGGCACAATTGTTCCTTTGCCACCATGGGAATTGATTTATTTCGTGATCCTCAATTGGAGTGTCAGTTCCTATGTGGCGTCTCCTATCAGGCCACAGGTACTACATACTACTTGCTATACTAGATGGATATCAAGCAAAAAAACGCAGCAGTCGACAGAAGTTGTAAATTCATGTCATCACGGATCGCAGAAACAATTGACAATCGTTCGTGCATCGCGCAAGAGAAGTTTCTTTGGTTAATAAACAGGGACCACTCCCTATGTGAGTGCGGGCTTGCAGAGGGAACCCCGGATCACAAATTTTTTGAATGCCCTAAATTATAACCCTTTCTGATTAAATCCCTTCTTAAATTAAAACCTTTCTGTATAATCTCCTTCCTCCCAACATTCCTAGACCCATCAATTTTAAATCCTTGCTGCAGTTTGTCACTTCCCCATTTATTAAAATCTTGTGTAAATTTATTAAAACTAACAAAATCAAACTGTAACGTTCATAATTAGTATATATACCATACCATAGGTTGTTATATTTAAGTATTGTATTATCTTGTTCTAAGTCAATCTCTCCCTAACCGATCAACTGCATTAAAATGCGTGCCATTTCTGAAACTTGGATGGAAGATGGAAGCTTTTAAAAAAATGGAAAAAAAGAGAGATGACACTTGACATTGGCGATATTTACTAGTTGTTAGACCACCATCGAAAATAAAGAAGACGAAAAAGAACTACCTATATACCTATAGAACGTCAGAGCACAAGTCGTGGGTCCGTGGTCCCCGGGCGTAGCAATCAGGGGAGATCTCTCCTGCCAAAGCCGACGATCCGAATGGCCGAGTCGGCAGTGACCCTGCCTGCGAAGCCAAGGGTCCCGGGTTCGAGTCCCGGTGGGGGCCAATATTTGTTTGACGAGAACGGATGTTTGTACCCTAGTCGTGGTTGTTTATCTATCTAAGTATAATATTTATCTATATAAGTCTGTGTATCGTTGTCTAGTACCCAAGATACAGGGAATCCGGTTTGGGGCTAGATCAATATGTGTAAATAGTGTCCAAGGTATTATTATATTAACGCAGCCACCCGACCTCTTCAAATATATTGCCGTAGTCGTCGCTTCCCCATACAGAATCTTAGCTGGAATGACTTGGACAAATTTTTGTCACCCATCACAAAACTAACATACACTTTTTTATTGATTTCAGAACAAAGCACAGCAAGATGTTGCCAAGGAAAAGAATCTTCGACGGTGCCATAGCGACGGCCATACTCCTGGTTTTAGTCAGAACCACACACCAACATGGATCTGGTGCGCCACCTGGGGTAAGACAAAAACATACCTTTACTTCGTTTCTTATACCGGGTGGCAAAGAAATGCTCTCCTTCAAACTAGGGATGCAACGATGGGCGTTTTTACCGATACGATACCGATACGCTTATAAAAATATCGGCGATACCGATATCGATACGCTTATTGAATTAAAAATGAAGGATAAATAGATAAAATACAAGTCAGGTATTTTTTTTTATTAGGTAATATAAAAAATATAGACACGTTAGTACAGTTTTAGTAGGTAATTAAAATTAACATTAATCAGACTTTTGTTTAAAAATAGAGCGCGGGGTTTCCCCGAGCGTATTTCGTGTCTCGTTTGCAACGGAATGGACGAAAAAACCCAAGCGTTTACCTTGCATTTTAACGTGCCTCGTTTGCAACTAAATAGACAAGACAACACGCGCTTTTACATTACATTTTTAAAGTGAGAAATTTGAAAAGTATTGTTGTATCGGCCATAAACATATCGTCCACACCGATATATCGGCATACCTGAAATATCGCCGATATATCGGTATCGGTATCGTATCGGTTGCATCCCTACTTTAAACCCATGTATGACTAAGTTAACATAGGTATAAGTATGGTAAGCTTAAGTGGCAAGTTAGCGAGATATTTGGAAGGAAAGAGAACATTGCATTTGAGAACATTGATTCTTAAATTGAAATTATCTCGCAAACGTGACAGTTTACGTTACCATAAAACGTAGCCTTTAACGTGCCCACCGAGGGGCACAGGTCTTTAACCGGATACGATTAAGATTAAGCCATTCTCCACCACGTTGCCTCATTGCGGGTTGTTGGCGGTGTTTAATGACTACATACTAAAGAAGTTATGTATACATACTTATGTCTACATAAAAGAGAAAGCAATGAGTAACCGTGTATATTAATTTTGCGAAAAATACGAGATTTTCGATAAATCACAAAATGGTTTTAGAAAAAGAAAGATCAACAACATTAGCAGTTTATAAATATGTAAGTAAAAAGTATGCTGTCGGGATCCTGTTGGACATGACAAAAGCATACGACAAAGTACAATTTAGCATTCTCTTGAATAAACTACACAAAATAGGGATTCGTGGTATAGCTTACAACTGGTTCAAATCATATTTAACAAATAGGCAACAAATCGTAGAAATAGAACACTTAAACCCCCTGACTAAAGAAATAAAAATTTAAAGATCTGATACACTAACAATGAATGCGTCGATACCCCAGGGAAGTGTGTTGGGTTGTTTACTCTTCTTAATTTATATCAATGACTTGCCAAAAATAATGTCATTTTTCCCACATCAAAAGACCTCATTATAAATAAACTTTACATTCAATTATACAAAAATACAAACGACCAACACATTCATACTCCTGGCCATTGACATAGATAATCACTTAAAATGGAAGGACCATTAACAAAATTAGATTAAAACTTTCCAAATTTACATACGCACTCCGTGAAATTCAAAAACAACTGATTTAAAAAGACTGCACTAACAACATACTATGCATATTCATATGCGTGGCTGACCTATGGCGTCATCTTGTGGGGTAATGGTACAGACGCCACTACTATTTTTACAGCCCAAAAAAAACTATTAAGAATCCTAGTAATTATTGGGCAAATGGACACATGTAAACCACACTTTATAGACCATAGGGTCCTGAGCTTTCCATGTATACTCGTATACATCCTAGAAACCTGCAAATTTGTTAGGAAATATCCAGAGTTTTACAAAAAACGTGAAGAGATTCCTATGAACTATTCACTAAGACTAACCCGACTGAAACGATTAGTTGAAACAATTTCCCGGCTTAAAATGTCCTCCACGGGTCCACAAGCTATATCAATTACAATATTTAACCACCTTAACACAAGAAGTTAAAGACCAAACATTCATTAATAAGCTAAAACAACTACTACAAGAAAAATGCTATTACTCAATAAATGAATATATAAATGAATATATAAACGATAAATTAACATAAGATTTATAAATAGGCATAAGTGACTATTGTTACATTTTAAATGATTATGATAGATACTTACCAAAACTGTTACATAATATAGAACATGACATTAATATAAATAGATAATAAGAAAATATGTTAATGAACACTCATATTGTAGTGCCCCCACGGGGTATCACTGCTAATGATATGCAATAAATAAATAAATAAAATACTAGCAACAAGTAGCGATAGTAGCCGGGACCTACAGCTTAACGTGTCATCCGAAACACTGAACGTCCGGTAATGTGCTTAAGATACATTAATTACCTATCTCCTTAATACATGGTGAGGATTCGAACCTGCATCTCCTACTTGAGAAGCAAGCATGAAACCTACTAGACCACCAGGGGATCAGCAGCCTTATGGCGTAAGTCGTCTGAGCTATGAACTTCATATAGACTACATTTTATGTTTGACACCTTGCACCAGCTTCATCTGTCAAATTGGTATCACGCAAGTAGCATCATAATGGAGGCCAAACCCAAGCTCATTGTATGAAGCCTAGAAGCAAACTCAAACTCAAAACTCAAAACATTTATTCTGTAAATAGGCCACAAGGGCACTTTCACATGTCATTTCATTTCATTTTTTACAGAACATTTGGTATTATTATCATATTATCAGAAAAAAAAAAGTACTTAATTATTGTTTCTGAGAGATGTAAAGAGTCTCAAATGTCATAATAAAATAATTAAAATATAAATAACAGAGATGTATAGTCTCTTTAGTCAATAATACAATGATAATAGGAGATGTAAATGGTCCCCACAGTCAAGAGTTGTATAATTAAATTAATCTTTGGAGGTGTAAAAGGCCTCCAAGTGTCCAGTAAAAGAAACTCTGGCAGTGAGGATGCTCACAATTAATTAGAACAATTCAGTCCCAAGCATTTTTATCGTCTATGTACTCTTTAATACTGTAGTAAGCTTTAGAAATAAGCCTTTGCTTGATGTATTTCTTGAACTTATTAATTGATAGATCTGTCAAAGTGCTTGGGAGTTTATTGTAAAATCTTACACAATTACCCTTGAACGAGTTTTTTATTTTATGGAGCCGAGTAGTGGGCACTGCAAGTTTGTCCTTGTTTCTAGTATTAAAGTTATGTATATCACAGTTTCTTCGAAAGTTAACAATGTTCTTATGGACATACATAATATTCTCGTAAATATATTGACTATGGACTGTCAATATATTTACTTCTTTAAACTTATTTCTAAGAGAATCTCTATTATTCATTTTATAAATCGCACGAACAGCCCGCTTCTGCAGCACAAAAATAGTATTTATGTCAGCAGCACTGCCCCAGAGCAGAATACCGTAGGACATAATACTATGAAAATAACTAAAATAAACTAATCTGGCTGTTTTTAAATCTGTCAAGTGACGGATTTTCCTGCATGCAAAAGCTGCAGAGCTCAGTCTGTTCGATAGCTTATCAATATGCCTTCAAGCCTTCGGTGATACCCCGCAATCGATGAAATTGTATGAGCATTAGATGAACCATAGACACACGCTATGAACCATAAGGCTGCTGGGGTCGTTTCGTGCGTCGTAATTTTTCGGAAACAAGCTAGTTGGGTGCGTTTAGTGTGTTTTCAATAATGTAGAAAAAAACGCCACCAACGTTGAGTGCGGTTCGGGCGTCCGTTTATTTAACTGATTTCAATGAGCCCATTTCGTGCGTCATAGGTATTTATGTAGACTTATGAAACGATTAGACAGGACACTAAACTAAATTATCAAATACAACTTTCGGACTCCGTAAATCAATAGTTTTATACGTATTTAAAACTTAGCGTTATTATCACAAGAAATAAAGTTTTATAAATATTAACTCTCGCTTTTTATCAAATTATTTATCGTTATCAGTAAATCGAGACAATTAGGGACAGTGATGATATTGTCAGTAAATAAATACCATTGCAATTTGATCATCCCTTTGAATAGCAGACTGCGTCCGATTTCTCCGTGTATCTCTTTGTACAATGTTTAAGTGTGTCTTTTAATTCGTTCTCAATTTTCTGAATACATTCAAACAATAATCGTGGTTTCCTTGTCTCAATCACTAAACTGTCTATAATTCAAGCAGCACCAAATTCTATCTAGATTGACATTTGTGTCTCAAAATATCGAAAAAAATCACTAGGCACACATTTTTTTTTTATCGATTATATATGGCTGAGACACTGAGTCGCCCAGTTTCTGGAGAAACGCCCATCTAATTATATAGTTCCTATGCCATTGTTTGTACAAGAACGCACGAAAAGGCCTCATTGAAAATCAATAAAATAACTGGACGCCCGAACCGCATTCAACAGTTGGTTTTGTTTTCTACATTATTGAAAACGCACGAAACGCACCCAACTTGCTTGTATACAAAAAATATATGACGCACGAACCGATCCCAGACCCACCAGAGTACCATATTACCTCATATTTTTACTTACGAGTTGAACTAAGTAAAAAAATTGAGATTTTGATGGGAATAGGTTTTCTATCGTTAACTTAGTCCAAAAAGTGAAAAAAATCAAATGCGTGTGTGTGTGTGTGCGTGTGTATGTATGTATGGATGGCTGTTGCCAGCTCTAGAGCCTAAACCACTGAACCGAATTGGATGAAATTTCGTATTGGGGGTTATTTTGTAAAAATCTAGGACATTTTTTTTTGTTTTTGGATAACTTGATTATTTAAGGTACCTGTCATACAAATCAAACACATTTATTGAGTTTATTCAAAGACGAGACTAACGTTTTTTTTCAACCTTCTCGTCTGTCTATGACATGGCATAAACGGTTATTACCGCTAAAACACTAAAAATGGTAGCTCCCATACAATATGCACACAGTGCCATATATCCCGTCATTATGCGGCGGGCGGAATAAGCTCATAGTGTGGGGCATGGTTAAAGTAGAAAGGAGTTGTTTTGTATGGTGGAGTGGTTGTTAGGGATATCATTCTGAACAACTTTTAGTATGGCGCCGACTTGATGAGAGCAACTTTATTTTCAACTCCACCTATATATGTATAACTCACTCAGGTGAACGCTATAGGCCCGAAATGTACTGAGATAAGAAAAATAAAGTTGCTCTGATCACGTCGGTTCCATTTTAAAAGTTGTTCAGAATGATGTCCCTAAGAACCACCTTTCGGCTTATAACTCCCTTTCTGTTAGACCCTATATACTTTATCTTAGAACTTCATAAAACGTCTCCTAAACGCCTGCACACGAATATCCACAAACTATTTATTAAATAACCACACAGAAAGCATCATGCGAGAAAGTTAGCATAGGGTGGCCTGCACAATTTATTTTTCACACCTTTCATTCGGAAAAGTAAGTTTTGCTCCACGACGAGAGGGAGCAAAATGCTACTTTTCTGTTCAAGCTACTTTTTTAATTTATTCATTGGCAAGTAGCGTTTACGCAATGTACCTATTGAACACAGATTAAACTAATCGAATATAATTATGAAATTACATTACAATCGACTACGATGACGTAGTCGATTAAAACGATCATGTTTAAAGTTTTAACTTTAACAACGTTATATGAAAATTTATGAATTTTTCGTGATATTAAAAAAAAGTCACAATAAATTATTTGTTGTACTGAAATCAAAACTATCGATGACTGTTATTATGATATAATGAATATGGATATCCGAAACCATTGTAATATTCGATTCGATTATTTTTACACAGGAATATTTTATCTGTGGTGACCTTTCCCTAATCCTTCACAATCCACCATTATAAAAAAAAGTTTACGTTGTTCGATTACTGTAAAAGTGGTGAAAGTATAATTTAAAGTATATTTTTTTTAGAGCATTTAATTTAAATTTTCCTCATAGTAGGTGTGAAAAGTTGTATGTGTCACTCAGGGGCAAGGTTCGTTACGCTCAGGATTCTAACTTAGAATCCCTCGCTACGCTCAGGATTCTATCGTAGAATCCTTCTCTTCACTCTGGTTTTAATGTACCGCCCTCGCCGCAAATATATCATTTTGCTCCCTTGTGACACAAATAACTATTGTTTGTTTAGGTGTCCCCTACATACTTACCATACTCTGGAAGAGTGTCTGTAGGATTTTGAAAAAACCTCAGAAATCTCATTAGTTGACAATTTCTCTTAACAATTTCCGACTCATAATTAAAACGTCCTTAACTTATTCCAGGCGTGCGTCGACCAGCTACCCCGCCACTCCACCATCCTGCCCCAAAGCTCGGTGCCCCCATACCTCATCACCACCTCATCATCTCAAGTGCGGCAGGGCGACATAGTCACCGTGACCATCACCAGCCCTGGTGGTGTGGCCACTCCCATCGGCGGGTTCCTGCTTCAGGGGAGGAGCGTTCAGGTAACTATATCTAAGTACTACTTCTTTTTATTAATAGCGTGCTAACCTAAAACTTCGAAAACTTGTAAATTGAAGTCTTCTTCCTTAGTTTTTTCAAATAATACTTACGTAGATCACATGGCTCGGTCTTCAGCCTTGCGCATGGTACCCACTGACGAGAGATTAATGTCGTATTAGTAAAGTCGAACTAAAAAAACCATCTAGTAAAATTAGTAGCTCACTAAACCCCAAAACAAAAATCCTGGATACGCCTTACTGAGTTTCAATCAATCAATCAACCAGCCCACATTCACCTACTGCTGGGTATGGGCCTCTACTTTACCACGCCATCTATTCCGGTTCGCATCCACTACCTACCAGCTACGGCGATGGTATTATCCGCCCATCTGGCCGGCGGTGTGCCCACTGGTCTCTTAGGGTTCTGGGTAGCCACTCTGTTATCGCCTTGGATTTCAATGTTAATTATTATTGCAGAAACCAGACACAATAGTGGGCCAGTTCACGTCAGTCCCTGACCCAGTGATGGAGCAGATTATCAGCTGTCGTGGCGACAACGACTCTGTGACTCACACCTCTCCCGAGGAGAAGCCAGCGCTGGCCTTCCAGTGGAAAGCGCCCTCCGACTTCCTTGGAGGCGTCGGCTTCAGGTAAATCATCATTATCATTTACTCCAATCTGACCCGGATTTTCTGTCCCTGTCCCCCGCATCCGCACCGCACCTAGATAGGCTTATAGGTTCCACCAAGCTTCAATGTGTGTCTGTGGTTATGGGTGTGCGTGTGTGTGACAGAGTTTCCATCTGGACCCATACTAGTATCCATGTGGCGGGAAAACCAGTGGCAGGGATTGAAACCCGGAACCTCTCGCCTGTCAGGTGGAATCTCGGCCTCAAAGCCTCAGAAAAAGAGGCCGTTGTATGCTACGGACTTGAGCCCCTATTGATTAGTTTGCCAAATAGAAAATATGGAAAGTTGATCATAATAATGGACCCTATCTTTCGCCGAAGTTAAATGTCACTGTATTCACATGCCTGATCACATAGCATCACCTTCAGCTAAACACCCGGAACCCAAAAGGGGGAACAATCAGGAACAAGTCGCCAGCCTATCGCCTGACAAGCACGGATGACGGCATTCAATTAATCGCATCAGTTGACTCCGCGGAGCGTGACTTCGATCGTATCTCGGCCGGACAATTACTGAGATATTTCTCGCAGTAAAAACTAAGAGACGATGCAAAAAGTGTTACCTACTGGTCTTTGGTTTTGTTTCTCTCCTTGGATTCTGTGCCTTTGTTCACTTAATCAGGTTTTTATCACTGTTTGAGAATGTTTGGTGTTATCCTCGCGGTCAATGTCGGTCGCCCGAAACAAATTCAATAGTTTACATGATATCTAGATGGTAATATGGTCCAATTTGCGTGACCAAATTAAATAGTACCTATTCAATTCCGAATGATATCAACATTAGATGCTACCAGTCTTGTTAAACTCTCCTAATTAATTTGGGAGATAGTTAATATTTGTGATCGTCGCGTGTTTCTGCAACCCTCGTTTCAAAGTTTCTATAAGGGCTGGGCTGTAAAACTTTGTAAAATTAATGATCTCTTTTTCGGATTCTAGTTTAAAGTTCTCCATAGCTTCGGCGATGGGCTAGCCCCCTGTCACGGATAATGGAGTATTGAATAACTAGCTAAACATGGGCACAATTGTGCCTCTGCCACATCGTAAGAAAAAAGGCGTGATGCTATGTTATGGTGTAAAGTTTATAGGATACTTATACCCCAGGTTATCACCAAATATATCTTTTACTTCCAGAGCCACGGTCGCCCAAAGCTATTCCACCTACTGGCGTAATGTCGAGTCACCCATCGTCGAGGTCGTGACCCCGGACACCACAATCACGACCACTGCTCCTATGCCCATTACTGAGAGGACTACCCAGGCCCCGCCTGTCATTATGGAGTCTAAGGTACAAAGATCATCTTCATAATAATCAGCCCACTGCTTACTATTTGGACTCCCAAAGCATGCCATTTATTCCGGTCCTCTGCTATTCTATTCATAATTGCTTCAAATATTACTCTTACGACGCTTACCTAGGTTGTTGCCGTTGTGGCAGAGGTGACGTCACATGCTATGCCGACCCTCTATTGAAGTCTCGTGCCGTACAGATGATATGAAAACACATCCATTCTGCACCACTCCGCTAGCGCAGCCACACAGTAATGCCAATCCCCCGAAGCAGGGAATCTAATATCATGTATATGTTTGTCTATTTCCAGCCCAAACCAGAAGCCAATAAATTCGACCCAATCTACGCAGGCTGTGCAGACAACAAACTCTGTTTCGGCTCCCCTCAAAACTGCCTCCAAACTGGCGACTGCAAAGCCCTGGTCGCAGTATTCGTGGCTGGAGACACCTACACCTTCGAACTTCAGGGTACTGGCAACCCAAAATACGTAGCAGCTGGACTGAGTATGGACAACAAAATGGGAGACGACAGCGCAATGGAATGCGTGAGGAACGATAACGGAAGAGTCAGTCTTTTCACTTCTTGGACTTACCCTAAAGCAGAACCTTATGTTAGAAGAAGCGATTCTCCGCAAGATATTGTGCAGTTGCGAGGGTCTTCGGTGATTGATGGGAAGTTGTACTGCAAGTTTACGAGGAATGTGGTGTCAACGGTGCAGGGGAGAACGTTTGATCTGGCGAACAATAAGTACAATCTGATGATCGTCTCTGGAGAAGATATGAAAGGTATCGGTAATGATAGCTTACTTAGTTGATACGTTCAAGATGACTTATTTAGGCCCGGTTGCTCCACCAACAATTTAAAATTAGGTAGACACTCAAAGCTATTCTGTCACCAACTCTCGCTCGGGAAAATGACCTTTATTTGACCAGCAGCCTGCGAATACGGCGATAAGTCTACCCCTCCTCTCTCACAAGCAGACTCTCGATGCGGTGAATTGTTCATAGATTTTGATCTCTATTACCAAACCAGATTTAATATTGCTGGCCAATATTCGAGGTCAATGAGCGGGTCGGGATATTGATTTTATCGGGGTCTTAGCAGCAGCTTACTATTTGAGGAGCTTAGAGTTACGAGGCTACTAACTACCTTCTACCTACGGACTCTAACCGAAGTAGGCCTATGCTATATATATCGGCAACAGCCCACAGTCTATCTATCTAGATAGACTGTGGGCTGTTGGTAGTCTATCTATCTAGATAGACTGTGGGCTGTTGGTAGTCTATCTATCTAGATAGACTGTGGGCTGTTGGTAGTCTATCTATCTAGATAGACTGTGGGCTGTTGGTAGTCTATCTATCTAGATAGACTGTGGGCTGTTGGTAGTCTATCTATCTAGATAGACTGTGGGCTGTTGGTAGTCTATCTATCTAGATAGACTGTGGGCTGTTGGTGATGATGTTGGGTACTAAGGCCTCATGTTTTCTGAACGTTACTGAGACTCTCAAGCGCGTTCCGGGTTGGAACCAGGAAGGGAAAAAAACTCCAGGTCTTGGGTGTTTATATGTGTGTGACGTCGCTGTTTCAGGTTCCCACGACACAGGGTATCCTAGTGTGGGGCCAGAAGATGTGTATATAGTTTTTTTTTCTAAATGTTTCCCCCCTTATCGCAGACGCGAACCGAGTCGGCTTCCACACGCTAGTCTACGAGTCAACCGGCACGCCGCTGGCGCTGTCCTCGGTGGGCGCGGCGGCGGGCGCGAGCAAGCTGCTGGTGAAGCTACACGGCAGCTTCATGTTAGCTGCCTGGCTCGGTACTTCGGCACTGGGCATCGTTCTGGCCAGGTAACTACATATTTTGAGATACCTACCAACCATATACCAGAAGAGGCTAAAGGCCGATCTATGTATCCTATCAGTAGTAGAAGCCGAACCCAGCATCAAAATAGTTATTGGCCACATCAAAGATGTTTTCTTCAACATGGCCAATGGACAAGCCAAACGTCTCGAACACCTCTCTGACTTGGGACTGACAAGGCTAAGACCGAGCCGATAAAACTAAAAAAAATAGCATCTAAGAAAAATACGAGGCCGCGAGCCAAGTCCAGCGTCATCAATATTTACTTACTCATCATTTACAGATATGTTGGAAACTATTTGTTTCTCGAACACCTCACCGCCTAAGAGACTTGCAAGGCCGATGGCCGAGCCAACAAACTAAAAAACTTAGCATCTAAGAAATGACGAGGCCGTGACCCGAATCAAGTGTCCTCTTCTCATCCTACTTCTACTTAGAGATATGTATTTGTTTCAGATACTTCCGACAAACGTGGGTTGGCAAGCAGCTGGGAGGCAAGGACATTTGGTTTGCAGTAAGTTTGCTTCACAATAAGTACCACAACTGACTTACTCCATCACAACTTCTCCCATACGGGTAGACAGAGGCACAAATGTGACCATAAGTAATTAAATTCCACTGCTAAATACAAAAAACCGCCTTATTCGTTATATATATATATAATTCGTTTCTCTTTGTCTGTCACTTTAAAATTTGTGTTTGTGAGAAAGGGACAAAGCACATTTTAGATATCATAGGTTTGATAAGTTTTATGAATAAGGAGGAAAGTTTCTGGGTCCACTGGTTTAGGCTTAGCGCCCAATTGGTACCGACCAATGGACGCATATAAATTTAGCCTATTAATGTCCCCACCGCGGGGCACAGGCTTTTACCCGGATACGAGTAAGATTAAGCCATACTCCACCACACTGGCTCAGTGCGGGATTATCAAGGATTTTTACGACCACTACCACCTAGCATGGTAGCCGGGACCTACAGCTTAATGTATCATCCGAAACACCCCGAGAACGTCCGAAACTTTACTTAAGATAAATTTATTATCTGATTGGTACATGGTCAGGATTAAAACCTACATCTCCTGTGTGAGAAGCCAGCGTGAAACCCATTAGATCACGGACGCATGCTATCCGTAAATCCGTTGAATCCTTTCCATGCCGTCTGTGCGATGCGGCTGGTAGCTTCAAGTCGACGCTCATGTAATTGACAGTTGTCAGTCAGTCTGCGTATGTGGATCTATCTTCTAACAAGTAATTGCTTTCACAGTGGCACAGGATACTCATGGTGTCGACCTGGCTGCTCACCGTCTGCGGGTTCATCCTCATGGTGGTCGAGGTTGGAGGCTGGTCGACGACGGGAGACAACCCACACGCCATTACTGGGATTATCACTGTTGTGTTGTGCTTCTTGCAGCCCATTGGTAAGATTTGTTTTAATTTCAGTGTTAAAATTAACTTACCAATTATTAATTATTAACCTCTCTCGTATACATTTTACAATTTGTTCCAATATCGCTAGGAAATCATATAAGTATTTAACCTCTCAAAACCCGAGGGCAGTTGGGACGGGTCGCGATTTTGAACCTTATGCCATGGTTAGAAAATTTAAAACCTGTAACGGAAAAGTGGCGTTATCTAACGCCAGTGGTATTCAAGAGGTTAAACAACGAATGTTGATTTTACTGTAATTAATCCTTACAATTATAAACCTAAAATAGGCAGTTAGGGAATTTACTTAGTTTATTGTCATTGTCAGGTATTACAGGAAATATTTATTATATGGGAGTGGAGGGATGAAGAGGGACGGGCGATTGGGTTTGTTTCAAACTCAGATAAACAAAACTTTGTGGTTTCAATATTCCATAATTTTTCCAAAATGGCCGCCACAGATGAATCTCTCTGCCTGATCCTTAGTTCTAAACAGGTGCAACCGACAGTTGTAGGTAGATAGGAATGTAATTATATAGGTAACACGTAACACAGCGTCACGGCTTTTCCCATACGGGGTGGCAGAGGCACAATTATGCCCACGTTTAGCCAGTTAATCAATACTCCATGTTGCCTGACAGGGGACTAGCCCATCGCCGCAGCTATGAAGGTTTCCTCATGATGTTTTTCATCAAAATGTTCATCACACTTAGAACGTCAGTAAAATGTACGTGGTAAATTACTTGCAACGAGCAGCGAGCGTGAAACACAAAATATACATTTATATACAGGCACATACATTGCTTCTGAGCCCACATTAGGATACCGTGTCGTGGAAATAAGAAACAGCCAGATCACACGGGTCTTGGGTTTTTTTTCTTTCTCTCCAGTCGGGAATCGAACCACTAGCTCTAGGGTAATTTTGGGTATTAGATGGTAGGTAGGTAGTTCACCTATGTATCTCATTTGAGAATAATGGTTGTTTCCAGGAGCCTACTTCCGCCCCCACCCCGGCACCAAGCAACGACCACTCTTCAATTGGGCTCACTGGCTTGGGGGCAACGCGGCACACATTCTCGGAAGTGAGTACTGAAGACTATTTCTGTATCTGTGGCACTGTAGCCTCCATGTACCTAAATTAATTGGCTAGTATTTAATCGCACATCAAAAATACTGATTTGCACAGCAAAAATACTTTTTATGTTTTAAATATTTTATATGTAAGTACTCAAGTTTATGTTTTAAGTATTTTTTGTAGTTCATGCGTGTTTAACCTAACACGAAGGAAAAAGGGGGCTTCGCTTCGCTCACCCTCTTTGCCATTCATCTAAGCTACCGCAGCATTATGCCCTGATATTTGCTGCGCAAATCAGTATTTTTGATGTGCAGTTTAATATTTCCCAATTTAATCCAACATAACATACATTGTAAACGTCTATTTTTTTTAGTATACTTAGTAAACGTCTATTTTTTTCCTCTCCTATACATTGGACTTCCGTGGTGGGAGAAGAAAGAGTGTATAGATGAATTTTCTGAAATAATATTTTCCTTGTACGCGAATGGAAAAAAAAAACAAGAAAATATTAATTCAGCAAATTCATCTATACACTCTTATAAAGATAACAGGACGGAAAGGGTTACTTTATCTATTGGATATATGATGGATATATATATATATATATATATATATATATATATATATATATATACGTTATCTATTGGAATGTACATGGAATGAACCTAGTATAAAAGTGACATGTGAATGTCTGTCTGTGGCACTATCTTCACTAACGTCAAAGTTACTGTCGCTAAACCTGAGCGATTTCTCACACCAAAGCTACAAGGGCACAAGCAAGGCTATGGGCTTGTCTCTACGACCTACATAAGTGTTTAATATAGATACCAAATTGTGCCACTGCCAACCTAATGGAAATAAATTAATGTTGTTATTGTTGTTTCCAGTTGCGACAATCTTCCTAGCCGTGTATTTGCAGAAGGCTGAGTTGCCTGGATGGAGCGTGTACATACTAGCGGCATATGTCGCCTTTCATGTCATCATGCATCTAGTCTTATCTGTAAGTAATACTACTATCTTATGTGCATACGTCATAAGGTCACGATAATTCCCCTTGCAGTAAATATCTATGAAAGAAGAGCCTCTCTGGCAAATGCCTAATAAAATAAGCAGACAGCCCATTAAAATAAGCTAGGAAAACAGACTGAAAATGTGCCAGAAGCTTGATTTTCATATTTCCATTTGCAAAACTCATCGTATGCTTTGATGTAAACCAGCCGTGATTTGTTGGGTAGCAAGTTTTCTATTATATCGGCCGCCCTCTCTTTCATAAACTCAGGTTTTAACCCAACTTCTTTATCACTTGAATGCATTTTTAATCGATTTAATAAGTAACAGTAAACTTTGTTTTCGTACAACTTACAGTATTCAAGATAGCGCCAATTTATTAATGTCAGCAAAGATGGCAAAGAACACAAAACAGTTTTTATTCTAATGCTAAACTCCTTGTCCAAAATGTCGACCAATCCAATCTCGAGCAGTTATGTGCACAAGGAGTTTGTATATGTCTAGCATTCTTTGCACTAAGATTATTTGTATCCTTTGAGTATTTCAAAGTTTGTATCGATATTTTTTGCGCAAGGAGGTTGTAAAGCATTGAGGTGTACTTTTTTACCTGATTGTACAAATCACCATCAATGAGAAGTGAAATATCTCTAGTATTATTCGGGGGGAGTTGACTCGGGTAGAGCTGTGCCAGACCCTATTTCTCCTTTATGTATCTCAGATATTATATTATTTGTGCAGCTATATCCAATCAAGAATTTCGCTGGTCCTCGACCTAATGCTGCAAAGCGCCGAAATTCCAGTTATTTTTGATCAAGAACAATTTACAAAATGAGGCGATAGATTATCAAATAACGGTTATCACACTCTTACGGTGACAGATATAATTAATTATGGCTTGTGTTAAAAAGATCACCAAAAACGCACCTATTTTACTACCAATAAATTTGAAACGACAGCCAGAATTAGTAACAGATCACCAAATTGTGTTTGGATAAATGATCACCAAACTTCTTTTTAAGTTATGGGATTTAAGTTTAGGTTTTAAGTATTTTTGGTGTTCTTACATGTTCAACTTAACACGAAGGATAAAGGGGGGTGAGCGAAACCCTTCCCCTCAGCTACCGCAGTATTTTGCCCTGATATTTTCTGCAACTTTTGGTGGTGGTGGTGATTTACCCATTCTGGGTAGGAAATAATTATTTTGGGTCATTTAAATTTTTCTCATTAACTATTGTTTTCTCGCAGCTCACCGTGTGCATATCAGACGGGCGCATCAGCAACGGCCGCGTGAACACGTTCCCGATGAAGGACATGATGGGGCAGACGAGGCAGGTCACGCAGGTGGACAGGAGCACTGACGCCCCGGTTGGTACACCCCCACCCGCCAGCCCCCAACATTGAAACCACAGTTAAAACCAAAGTGGAACCACTCAAACATTTACATACAGGGACATACATTGCTTCTGGCCCCACACTAGGATACCCTTTGTCGTGGGAACCAGAAACAGCGATGTCACATCCAAGACCGGGGATGGAACCCGGGACCTATCGCATGGTAGTCAGAGCCACAGAGGTCGTGTAGCTACTCGCTACGACGACGACGCTAAGAAAATGGACCTATGCGACCTGACGGTTGCCGAGCAAAGAACGTGACATTGCGTGGCAAACAACAACACTTACATATAGGCACATGCATTGCTTCTGGCCCCACACTAGGGTAGCCTGTGTCGCGGGAACCAGAAACAGCGACCTCACGCACATATAAACATCCAAGAGCTGTTTTCTTTTCTGTATCCCCAGCCGGGGTTCGAAACCGGGAACTCTCGCATGGTAGGCAGAGCCACAGAGGTCGTCACGCGCTACTCGCTAAGACGCTAAGAAAATGAAGGCGACTTGACGTTTGGCGCACAAAGTATCACGTGACATTTCGCGGCAAACGTCAAATCGCATACACCTTATTAGTGTCGTAGCGAGTGATAAGTTAGGGGATACAACTTGGCTACGAAGGCAGTGGCTTGATTCAGTAACTCTTGAGATAACCAAAATACTTTTAAATTTATACGTACTCAATATCCATATGATAGCATTATCATAGAATTGAACATTTCATGAAAGGGTTAGTAAGGTTGAATTTGATGAGACATGTCTTTTTTAATCATTTTTATTCAGTAATACCTAATGTTTTTTGTGATATACATGTCGAACTAAAACTATTCGGGGGCGAGCGCAGCGAAGCTGATGATGCGAATTTGATGAAACGTGTCTTTTTTAAATCATTTTTATTTATTACTACCAAATGTTTTTTGTGATATACATGTCGGAACTAAAACTATTCGGGGGCGAGCGCAGCGAAGCTTATGATGCGAATTTGATGAAACGTGTCTTTTTTAAATAATTTTTATTTAGTACTACCAAATGTTTTTTGTGATATACATGTCGACCTAAAACAATTCGGGTTCGCTTCGCTGCGCTCGCCCCCTTTAGTCTTCGCCTCTACCGCAGCGTTTTCCCTAAAGATGTATTAGTTCAATGAAAGTTCTAATTCAACCATGGTTGTCCATTTCACGATATGGTCAATTCTACAATATGGTTACGACATATACAAGGTGTTAACATGTTTGTAGGAACTTAAGACACCCTTACACCATCCTTTTCGAGTATTGTACCTACTATAGACAAAATTTGTCTATGATTGTACATTAAATAATCTCATAAATGATATGTATATTATCTCTTCAATATAACCTATTAACAAGTCGTTTACATTAGTAAGCATATATAATATAGATATAAATGCAATATTAGGCAGGTTATCAAAAAAAACTGAATTTGTTGTATGTACTGGAATATCTGTAAGAATTCACGTACTGGAATAAACCTTTATTTCCAGTTAATATGATTTCGGACGTCTATAGAACAAACTAATCACAATTGCAATCAATTTTGATTTGTGTTTTGAAGGTCTCATAAATTATATGTATATAATCTCTTCATTAATATTAACAAGTATTATATTAGTAACTGGTATAGTAGCTTATATTATAAATATGCAATATTAGGCAGGCTATCAAAAAAAAAACTATTAAACTGAATTTGTTGGTTGACATGGAATATCTGAGAAGAATTAATCAATTAGATATAAACGTATTTATCAAATAAATATTATTTTAGACGTCTAGAGAACAAACGAATCACAATCGCAATCAATACCTATTGATTTGTGCTTTGAAGCTCCGTGGTCTAAAGGGGTTACACGCTTGCTTCTCACACAGGAGATGCAGGTTCGATGCCTGACCATTTACCAATGAGATATGGACGTTCTAACGGTGATGGAAAACATCGTGAGGAAACCTTCATTACTCCATAGCTGCGGCGATGGGCTAGCCCCCTGTCAAGCAAAAGGAGTGACAGACCGATTATGTAGTCTTCACTTTAAGCTCTAGGCAAACATCAAATATAGTCAAATTGTGTTCTAGACAGCCCAAGACCAACTCGCTTAAACTAGACCTATTTGTTATTTTTGACTAGGGTCTTGATTTTTGGCAGTTGATAGTTTTTGACCGAGGAGGTAAAGAAATTCCATCGTTTGGCCTGTAACGCAAGAGCTGCGGGTTCGGAGCCCGGTGATGACCATATACCAACGAGAGAAGTAGTAAACTACAATGCTACCACTTTATAAGGTAAACTGTTGCGATATGCTAGCCCCCTTTCACGCGAAATAGGGTATAAAATGACTGCTAATGGTTGGCACAACTGTGTACATCTGCCGTCCCACATGGGAACCACACTTGGCAGCCGCTAAATACACCATAAGTAGGCATCTATATACAACAAGGCCAAGTTACGTTGTCAAACACAGCAAGGCCTGTGAGTCAGGTTTTCACTTAACATAGGCGTGTTGTATATAACTTGTGTTTAAACTATATTTTGCTGCTGTCAAATGATAATCTCTAAAATATATATTTTTTTCTCTTTTCCACAGTACTCCAGCTTCCGCCGTCTGATGCTGAGCATTTACGCGCCGATCATACTTCTCTTCACGGTGGCCATGATCTGCCTGGTTGCGCTTGCGCCGATTGTCACCACTTACAGTAACATTATGGGCGCTTAGAGAGCGCACATTGATCGATTCTGGCCCAGAAATTAGGAATTATGAATGACCGGTGCAATGGAGCGTAATGATCATGCAATAGTCCAACTATCCATACTTTCTCTTTACCTAACTATCGGTAAGGTGCAAGTTCCAAGCGGACCGCTACTGCAGACAAAGTGTCGCCAACGTTAGTGCGCGATCGAGCGAGCGTAGTTAGCTGGAGAGTTTGCACGAGACAGTGCCGAGCTCTATTTTTGAAACTCTCTCCACGAAAGCGTGCGCTCGCCAAGCGACACGATTGGTAGATAAGTCGACTAGTTAAGTCGAGTGATATGAACCAATCGTTGCGCTTGGCGAGCGATCGCCAGGACGCCAGTGATTCAAAAATAGGGCTCCAGGTATAGGTAGTTCATTTCAAATAGCATGGCGGGAAATATATTGTTGTGATTATTTTATTACTTCCAACACCTGAAGTCAAGCATATATTGGAAATGCCACTGCTCAACTATAGCAAGAATGATTTTGGTATGTACTTTAACATTAAAACTAATTAATATAAAAAACAATCTTTATTACGTTTAAATTAACTTAATTTACTTATAATTGAACTAAGTATTTACAATTGGGAAATATTAAACTGCACATCAAAAATACCTACTGATTTGCCCAGCAAATATCAGGGCAAAATGCTGCGGTAGCTTTGGTGAATGGTAAAGGAGGTGAGCGGAGCGAAGCCCCCTTTATCCTTCGTGTTAGGTTGAACATGCAAGACCAAAAAATACTTAAAAAATAAACTTAAGTACACATAAAATATTTAAAACATAAAAGTGTTTTTGCTGATCCTTTTTTGCTGTGCATATCAGTATTTTTGATGCGATTAAATACTAACCTTTACATTTTCTCGTTGTATCAATCACTTTCAGTATCTGTGTCTTCACACGGATTTATAATTAATGGTTGGACCCGATCCTACTGAAACTATTCTACAAACAGTTCTTTCAGACACATTTGTTTATTCCGGTGTCTTATAATTACCCCCTTATTCCCCGTTTCAAGAGTATACTATAAACACTTAAATATATCTTGAGCGTCCGCACTTCTATGTCTTTTTCTATGCTGACGACTGTTTTCAGATGTGCGTGTGGATCAGTGAGCACCCTTCTAAAAAAAATAAAAAAATGCTGTCATCACTTGTATTGGATACTTCACAAGGTTGAAACATGTTTACAAGACCTTTAGACAAAAATATCATCGTGTAGGCAACAAAAGTATCAAAACTTGTTTGCCGCAACAAAGACACCACGCCAGAAAAAGTGTTGACGCGTGAAAGTGAGGGACAGAGCTATACGCTTTAGTCTCTTACCTTTCACGAAAAAAAAACCCCGAGCTCGGCAGCATGCTACGGGTGTATCGGTTGTAAATACCACCCCTTTTTGTTATCAGCCTCAAGTGGAATCCCGCCATGCAAATTGAAATGAACTATAGCTTGGTACTACGCTCGCTGTCTCGCTCACTCGTTATGTAACTAGGCTCGCTCTCTCTCACTCGCGTTGGCGGCACGTCGTCTGCAGTCGCGGTCGGCTACGAATTTGCTCCTTCATTGATACCATTCTATTGGACGTAATCTGAGCAACTTTTCCAATAATCTATTATGGATATTGATGACACCTCCCGTGGCCAAGTTGCATTCGCTGACTTATCACTCTTTAACGCTACGACGCAGAAAATGTATGAGATTAGACGTTTCACGTGATACTTTGCTCGGCAAACGTCAAATCTCATACGAGACGCTAAGAAGTGAGATAATCTATTTTTGGCATAGCGTTTTCTCTTGTACTACTTATCATATCTATTTTTAAACAGAATTTTACAGTAGGTACCCGGCGTATAAGTTGGACCAAAATGGCGGCGTCTGCGCAGGGTAAATTGTATCTAAAACAGTCATTTTTACCTGCGCAGACGCCGCCATTTTTATACAGCTTATACGGCGCGCATTATATGTACTTACATGTGATTCGTAAGAGTTAAATAATTTATCAGTATTTTTAAGAGATTTTTCTTTTTTCAAAAACTTTTTCAAGTATCTATTCAAATCTTCATCAGAATAATAGGCAGAATGGAATTGTAAATACTTTCATGATAGAATCACACATAATTTAAGTCTTAAATTAAGCGTTAAGTACTAAGTATTCATTTAAATTTGACCTACATGTATTATCTAGGTGCTACGGAATACGGAACCCACAAGGAAGTAAAATAAGTATAGCTGAAAATTATCGGCGCGTGGCAATGGTCGCGTGGCATGGCAATATTGAGGGCGACTAGAATCCTGTATAATGAGAGGGATTCAAGCAGCGTGGCTCTAGATGGTAATAGTTATACTACCTTGTGTTACAGACAACTTTCCCCCTAAAAATGTAAAAGCCATAGCTTAGGTAAAATGAAGACATTCTTAGAAATAGCATGTGGCATCTGACCACAGCAGGTAGTAGTAATACGTCCATGGGAAAGAGTAGTGTTTTACTTTCGAGAAGAAGACTGACTTCTGTTGACAGATGTCAACTGCGACTTCTAAGTGGTCTAGGTGGTACTTCAATATTGGTCTACTGTGCGGTGTCTAACTGTGTGCTGCGGCGGTAACCGGCACTAATTGATCAGAAAATAGTGATGAATGAAAATGACGTGTGGATTTACCGCCAACGCCTTGAGGGATACCTTCTTAAATGTTCTTTGGTAAAAGCAAATAGCGGAGTTCAGTATAATAAAAAATTATAATTAAATATGTCATTAATATGCAGTAAGAATGTCTATTAGATTTAATTGTAAATAAATAAATTTTAAAATAAATTAAAACTAATTTTAGATCATATTTCTCGTTTCATTGTTCCATAGGTAACGGGATCCAACATACATTAATGTTACATTGGTACTTTAAATACTACTACAGTACCTACTTTAAATATGTTATTATGTGATGGGTTATATAATAAACTGCCGTTTTTATTTCGACTCAAATACCCAACAACCTTTAATTCTTAATAATTTATTCTGCTAAACTTACGCCCGGATTCGTGGGCGCTGGTTAAGTTAACAAATTGGTTAAACTGATTTCAGCCAATCACGTGCCGCTATTTGGAATATTAGCGGCACGTGATTGGCTCAAATCAGTTTAACCAATTTGTTAACTTAATCAGCGCCCAGGAAACTGGCAGTTAATTACTTAAATCATAAAATCAGAATCAAGTATCATCTTTAGGTATTTGGGAGTCTTCGACTGTTCTCGAAGCGGGGATGTAGACTTTGAAAGAAAACTCTGTCCTTGGAAACGATCCAGGATTTAGGACCTGACAGTTCTGATAAGACCGCGTATAAGGTTGAAAATTGTCTGCAACAACTATCAAGTCCGGCACAGGGTACAAGCTCAACGCATGAGCATGCTTCCAAAGCACCGGTTGTACTCCTAAAGATACTGGTGATAGCGTGCATTGACTTAGCAACGTCTTTGTCAAATGATCAGGGATATCCCCACTTTCGGGGAAATGTATGGAGTTTCTGCACATTTTCGTTACCAAATCCTGTCTTGTAACAACAATTTCTTGAGTACAGTACTGTATGCGACAAGGATTTGTTGTGAAGATGACCGAATCACCCAATTTGTCCCTTATTTCAGTAGTTATACAGTCTGGGATAGCCATTCTTGGTAGGACATTAGCGAAGGCTGGATCCCCTCGGCCCGGGACGAAAATGAACTTACAGGATTCTTTCAATTTCGGAAAATGGTCGATCATGGTTCCCAAATTCATCAATGCAGTTTTTAGTTGAGTGCTGTGTTCGTAGCCGTAAGGGCATGATAGAAACTCACCTAGAAACACCATAGCGATTGGAGGGAATTCATTGTAACCCAAAAATAGTGATTTTAACTTTGACATTACTTTCAAATTATCAAACCAGACATCGGAGATAAATATTATCATACCATCTTCGTTTTCTTGCTCAATCTTCAAAAGGTTTTGGGAGTTTTTGAGCGACGTCTTGGAGTTGCCACCAAATGTGTTGAGGTTTCCGAAGTATGGCGCGGATATTGCTCTGTTTTCTGATGGTGGTAAAACAAGCCCCATAACATGCAGTTCTTTATCGTCGAAGTAGCCTTCAGCTAATACGAAACTGCTCTCTGTAAACAATCCAGAATGGTATCTTGTATCTGCCATGTCCAAAGCAACACTTCCCGTCGGATCTTCTAAGTAAAATTTTCCTTCAGTCAATTGCGTTAAAAGCCCTAATACTATCACTTCATCGACTCGGCTAGAAGAGCTGAGTAGCACCTCAATTTTACATAACTGGAAATTCTTCTCGGCTTCCGAACCTGGCATGGACTCTTGCATGAACAGTTTATTTCTCACAGTTCTTTGCCAAATAGTTATGTATCTATCAATCAAATACTGAGATTTCCATTTGGGGTCTGGGAAAAGATTCTTTGTAGCAATCAGTTCTTTTACGAACTTCTTTCTGTCCTTGTTGTAGTTCAGCTTTGGTATAGCGAAGGCATCAATAACATTGAGCACAGTTTCGGATTCCTCCAGTCCTTCACTGCAACACTCTCGAAGTGCCACCTCCACCTGTGTAGGTAAAAGTTAATGGCTCAATACCTTATTTACAAAATTATTAATTTATTTATATTAATTATTCAACGGCATTGTCTCAAGTATCAATGTCTATTAGTTTAATTATTTATTAGTATCTGCAACAGATAATACATTTTTCTTAATAATACACCTTGCATTACACTTTCTAAATGTTTACAGAAAGTTAAGTTTAGCTTCTTCTAAGATAAGAAATTTTTCCACCTTAGACCTAAAAGAAGCAGGCAGCTTGTCATGGAAAACATCGACGTCAATTTTGGTACTTAAATGCAGTGCATTATATGAGCGAATCATTCTAGTGAGAGGTGTGTTTATACCTAACTTGGTTTTCCAAGGTCGGGTTCTGAAGATTTTGTACGTGCCGGGTCGCGGAATTCTGACTGGAACCACTACGCTAAAACTGTCCAACATTTGAGGACAATCTATATCCCCATTGAGGACCTTGTGCATTAATTTAGACAAGTTTAAAATAATAATAAAACAGAAATTGTATAAAAAAGGTTACTACAGGATATCTGATTACTTAGAGGACAGATGTCCATGGGAATAGATTGTTTGAGTAACAGGCTGTTTCGTTATATAATTAGCATTCATTTTGTAATTTGACAATATTTTATTTAAAAAAGGAAACGCAAAAGATGCGACGACTGTGGAGTAACTTCGGTGAGCTCTTCTCCACAGATTCCGCCATTGGGTTAGTGAACTCACCCAAAAAAATGTAATGACGGATCTAAGTGATGTAACAACATCCTATGGAAATAAATGATTTTTGATTTTTGATTTTGATTTTAATGTGAGATCTAGAATCTTTCTCCGGACAGACAGAGAAGTCATATTGAAAAACGACATTCTGTCTGTGTAGGATTGCAGATGAACATTTTTGAATCCCACATTCGCGAGGTACCTAACTAACGAATCGTTTTTTAACTCTTTCGATTCTGTCTTTAAACACCTGGTAAAATGGGCTCCAGACCTGAGAACAATATTCTAGTATAGATCTAACCAAGGTATTGTACAACAGTAATTTAGTTCTAGAATTTCTAAAGGGTTTTGAAGTTTAGTTGCTGCTTATTACATTATTATTTTTTCTGTATTTATTAAAATACGTTTAGAAACGTCATTTTTTGCCGGTTCTCTACATTGGACCACTGTGGGAAAAGTAGGACGAATAATATCCCATAGATTAACCTTTAGATCTCTTTTAAATATAGGTTTTGTTACTTCGTTATAGGTCGCCTCACAAATTAAGAGCGCTGGGCTGGGCAGTGGCCCATTACTGCGCATACGTACACGTATTAAAAAATTACTACTGCGCATTCAAGGCCACCGCTCATAATTCGTGAAGCGACGAGGTTTCCTTTGTTACTAAGTAGTACAAATATTATAAATAATATCCGAGAATAAATAATAACAAAATATTGAGCAAGTTCTGTATTGAGTTAGATTAACACTATGCACTCTTTTCAATTATGTTATCCATTTTAGATAAAATGGTTTGGCAGTTTCATATTTCCCTTGAAATAATTGCTAATTATCGTGAGTCTAAACCGGGGTGCAACTCTTCTGTGATTATTCGTAGGTAAACATTACAGCTATCGCAAACTTCGGAAAAGGTGGTAAGGTCCTTACGTATATACTTACCTACATTATATTTTAGAAAATAAGTTGGATTTAAAGTTCTCTTAGGAGTCAGCCTGTGCGTTTTAAATTATAAATTGCTTAAATAACCGCCGCTTTACCCCGCAACAAGACACCCATAGGACATGACACTATGAAATCAACTAAAATAGACTAGTCTTGCTGTAGCCAGCCACATCCTAGTTTTGTCTTATGTTCCTAACATTTTAAGTTAACTTAATGTAAGTTCTATCTAATTTATTTACTGCAGTTCGGTATCAATGGTTATTCGAAGAAATATTCTAACGTGTTGCTATCTAACACTAAACTGGTGTCAACTTGCCTTACATTTGGAAGTGAAAATTGAATACACATGGTTTTACCAGCGTTTAACAATAAATTATTAACTGTGAACCAATGCAAGGTTAAAGACAATACATTATTAAGATCATCAAAATTAGTAGGGGGCGAATGAATTGGAAAACTCTAATATATGCATACCACCTTAGAAGAATTCCGGAAGAAAAAGGTCAACTATGGTGGAACAAAGACTGAAAAATTTGAATATAACCAAAAGATTCGTTTATCGTACCATAAAACGATACAATGAAGACTCTAGTATAGATGACAGGTCAAGAAGTGGTCGCCCTCGCTCTGTTAGGACTCCAGCAGTGATAAAAGCTGTGAAGGCGCGAATTCAAAGAAATCCCATACGTAATTAGAAACTATTGGCCCTTCAGATGGGGTTAAGCAGGACCACGGTGAAAAGGGTGTTAAATGAAGACTTAGGGCTTAGGGCATATCGAAGAAAAACAGGACATCGTTTGGACGCTCGTTTAATGGACCTGAGACTGAAGAGATGCCGCGCTTTGTTGAAGCGGTACGCGGGAAAAAAGCATCGGGAAATTCTTTTTTCGGATGAAAAAAATTTCACCGTGGAAGAGAGCTACAACAAACAAAATGATAAGGTGTACGCACAGCACAGCAGTGAAGAAGCGAGCAACCGTATTCCGCGTGTCCAACGAGGTCATTTTCCATCCTCGCTCATGGTTTGGTTGGGAGTCTCTTATTGGGGCTTAACTGAGGTACATTTTTGTGAGAAAGGCGTAAAAACTAATGCAGTTGTGTATCAAAATACAGTCCTCAAGAACCTTGTGGAACCTGTTTCTCATACCATGTTTAGTAACAGGCACTGGGTATTCCAACAAGATTCTGCGCCAGCTCATAGAGCGAAAAGCACACAAGACTGGCTGGCGGCGCGTGAAATCGACTTCATCCGGCACGAAGACTGGCCCTCCTCCAGTCCAGATTTAAGTCCGTTAGATTACAAGATATGGCAACACTTGGAGGAAAAGGCCTGCTCAAAGCCTCATCCTGATTTGGAGTCACTCAAGGCATCCTTGATTAAGGCAGCCGCCGATATTGACATGGACCTCGTTCGTGCTGCGATAGACGACTGGCCGCGCAGAATAAAGGCCTGTATTAAAAATCGCGGGGGTCATTTTGAATAAACTTTAATACCATAAGAATCTATGTTTTATTGAGTTCATTTTGCTATATAAATGTTTACATAAATAATAAATATGTCTAAATAATTTCATATTGGACAGAACTTATGACCTGACTATGTAGAAAGTAGGAGGAGTTGGTGCCTGTAACACGGCAAAGAGATGAGTACGTACTCAGATGCGGCTCGGCTGGTGAATCTACTAGAAAGCGTTAGGTCACCGTGCCAACTAGGAAATTGCCAATTTGGAAACAGATGGAAAACGTTTATCTGAACCACAAACAGTGTTGAAAATCATGTTGTATACACACTTCACACACGGGCAGCGAAGATTGTAAAGAGTGCAACAAATCGGATCACCAGAAAACATGTGAGATCGGATCACCAGAAAACATGTGAGGATCCACCAGATATAATAAAAGAAGAAAAACTTAGAATGAGCCATAAATTCATTTGCACCATTCAAATCTGCGGGGCCTGATGGCATTTTTCCTGTGATTCTACAGAAGGCCTACAGATTTATTAGAAACCATCTTGCAGAACTATTTAGGAGCAGCATCAGCAAACAACTTTTTTGCACTTTGAACTCAGATTTCTCGTAAAGGATATCGTTTTAGAACTTCATAATTACACACATGTTTTTATATAATTTACTCTATCGATGGACACTAGTTTCATCTCTAGCGGCATATATATATAGATTTCTTTAAAAACGGTATGCTAATCTCCATACAAAAATGTTGAATATATTTCCTAAAATTGGTCTGATAACTTTAAAATATTTTCAGGAGATCAGGCACAGTCAGTTCCATCTTCCTCACAATATGAAACTGGTTTTGAAATAGTGACACCTCAGCAAGGAAAGCCTATTAGATATTTCTTTGCGCTGGCCATAAAAACAACGCACAAACAAAAGAAAAGATGGTTCCTATGTTTGTGTTGTAAGGAGAGCACAATGTGCAAAGCGGCACTAGTTACTGCAGCAATAACTGTATCATGCCAGAGGATATGCACAAATGAAAGCCTAATTTTGCTTCAATGAATTGTATGTAGAATTCAAAAAGTGCGAGGCAGAAGTGATATCTGATTATACTATCCCTGAAACAACAGTGTTCCCAAAGACTGAATCAAGACTCAACGATAAAGGAATCTCCCTCATTAAAAACTTACCCAGATACGGAAATATTGAGAATAAAGGAATCTCCCTCATTAAAAACTTACCCAAATACGGAAATATTGAGAACAAGTAGTTTCGAAAGAAGTTGGTTTTTTAGGGTCAAAAAATTAACTACATATTAATAAATATATGAAAAAAAAATTAAGAGTTTTTGTATTCACTGTTACCTCAAATTTTCACTTTGGCGCAAGTTGACAACAAATAAAATAGGTTTTAACAAACAGGGTCAACTTCAGAGTTTCTTTGGTGCGAGATGACGACTAACTCCCTCATCATCATCATCATCAAATAATCAAAATCTTTTTGATTTAGTGCTGGAAGTACAGATATTGGTCTAAACCTTGAAGAATCACCCTTGTCCGGACTTAAACAGAAGTATCAGTTTACTATTTTTCATGAGGTCTGGTAAAGGTCCATTGTAAACACATTGAATATACATATAAGGTTAGGGTGGAGCTATTAACAGAATGACTGAACCAATTTGACTGATCTTCAGTAGGTCTACAGTATTTTTTAAGTTAAGTAATCTAAATGTTTTGACAATGTTACACATGTTGAACAAATTTGAAATCTACATCACTGACGCTAGTGCTGTTTTTTTAACACCCTTTTAGACACCCTGTTGTGAGTAGTACATTGGAGAAGAATGTTTCAATGAAAGCTCAAGCTAGCCGACATTAAATTTTGATTTACCATTGCGGTCACTGAGTTTCTTTAATTTAAAAACATTATTGAGTTCTATTTGAATAATGTTGAAGTCTGAATAAATTTTGTTTGGGTTCTATTCACAAAAGTCCAGGACTGGCAAATTCATATCTAGGTTTCACACACATTTCTAGTCTATGGGATGTAATTAGCCTATGCAATGATGAATCAGGATTAGCTTTACTAGCAACTGAGTATACAACTGTTGTGATCACATTGTAAGTTAATCACATTTTTACTTGTGGATGCATAATCACAAAACTTTATCTAAGCAGGTGTAGATGGTTGATTGTATTCTAGTCGGCTTTAAAAATAGGTACATTATGTAAATTAAACAATTTAAATAAAGTTATTAATCATTGTTTCATTGTTGTTTATATCATCTCTCTCTCAGACAACCTCTCTGGTGTTGCGGTCGAGGCTGTGCTTCCTAAGCAAGAGGTTCAAGGTACGAATCCCAGCTGGGAAGGAATAAGAAAAAATCCCCCGGTCTTGGCCGTAAGATTATGACGAATGTTGCAAATACTTGCTGGTTATTATAGTATGAAGTGTTAGATATTTTCAGAGAAAAGACACACATTTTATGTACCTATGTAATGTTTTTTGCATACTACCTATTAAAATATTTGTTTGGTACCTGTTCTTTCTCTAGCACAGGCCTCGAGAGGCACTGATGAAGGAGGTGGCTCGTTAGCTTATCAATCCTCTTCATCCTCTCGCGAGGAGTAAGTCCAGATAATTGCTCAGCTACATAACTGCTGGCCTCCCGCCGTATCGTGAAACCGCTGAGTTTGAACGCGTTATTGATCTCCAGACGTAGCTTTTGCACCTCTCCCATGTCTGGCAGCGATGTTTCTTGAGACCAGAGGAAAAATAATCGTAATAAGATGAAATCTACACTCGAGGATCCCCGTTTCAGTTTCCCGCCATCTAATATAAACACAGAAAAATTCCAAAATTTCTAATCAATCAAATCAACTGTCAAACTGACATTTGACGTAAAGCCTTGCGGTCCGAGATTCACTTTTGGCGCCCACACTCGCAACTTGAATCAGACAAAGGCTATTGTGCGTTTTAGATAACTTGTCCCTTCGCCTTTAACCGCCTACACAACCTTAAAAAAATGGGGAAAAGCAAATATACGATTGCCAGACTCAGATCACAATTCCCCGCTATAAAAAATCATTATTTTTATAGCAAGTATATAATTCTTAGTAGTTACAACCCCGTCAAATACGTAAATAAATAAAAGTGACACCCATGAAAATCGGCAACGTAGATGAATATTCAAAGTTAAGATATTTTCACTCCACTGCTCAAAAATATGCGAAACATGGTCTGTAATGGGGCCGCAAAACAACGAATAGTTAACCAGTACAACAAAAACATTTCTGGCCTGTTTGTAGAGCCAAAAAAAACATTATTAGCTTGTTCAGAAAGTAAATCGATCAATCACATTGGCCAGCTGTTCACTGTTTCGACCAATCATTACACGACTTGTGCCGCAAATGACATTAAATCGGCCGATAAGAATGACTGGCTACTAAGAACGGTCACGTAGCCTTTTTACGTAGCCTATACGGTGTCCCACTGCTAGGCAAAGGCCTCCCCGTTCCGAGCCCCAAAAATAGTTTTAAAAAGTAAAAACAGGTGGGGTTTTTTTTTTTTCAAGTAGGATTTTTGATGCGCTTATTTTTGGTGATAAGTTAATTACAAAAGTTAGCCAAAATTTGATCATGGATCCATCTGGTAACAGTGATTGTATAGACGCGTTGTAGTCTTGTGTCGGTCATGTACGAAGAACGAATAGGAAACGTTACTGTGCAATGAACGAAAAGAAACGTTTCCTTACGCTAATCCGACATTCGGTCTATTAGGACTATTAGGACATCGCTCCGAGAGAGCGGCGGTGGCGGGCGGGAGGCATTGAGCCATGCCGACTCGCTTTCGCACACACAGACACGGCATTGACATCTTGACTAGAATGACAGTCCTAAGCCTGTTTAAGTATGAAGGGAAATCAAATATTATTTAACTTTTTATTTCTGCTATGCAAACAGACACATAGAATTGTATAAATATGTTAATATTATCAGAGTATAATATTCCTCAAGTTTCTGCTCTGCACGAAAAGAAAGGTTAACCTAATAGCTCCATTTTTTATTCGATCCTACGTCATACATAATAGTACTAATAAAGCTGTGATTTTACTAGTACACTGACTGAAATGTCCTAGTACGGAGCGCTCTCTGATGACCGAGCAGGCATAAGACTAACGCGTTGACGCCTGCTGAATTACGAGAGGCTGCAAAGTCGGTCATAAGGAAAAATATTATGAGTTCATTAGGCGTGTCTCCACAGAATTTGCCGCGCCCGTCATCTGTTCCCGAACGAGCGAGACAGCCTCAGCATCATCGCGAGGATTTCGCTCAAATCTTTGACGCTCGGTCAAATTACTAGTGAATAACAGTAAATATCTTTATCACGAAGGAGGAGTCATTTTGAATGCAATGCTATTATTTGGGCTCCACATGAACATAAATATATTGAAATGTTAGAGAAAGTGCAGAATAAATTTATAAGATATTTATATATGAGGCAGTATGGGGTCTACCCTGGCTATCCACTGTTATACCCAACTTTGTTTACTCTAGGCATGGTTGGGTATAACGAACTCAGAGTTAGGAGGGACCTGGCTTTAGCAACGTATATTTTTAAAATATTACGAGGAAAGGTGTACAATGTGGACATGCTGCAGATAATGGGTCTGTGCGTACCAAACGGGTACGTGCAGCGGCGGCGGCGCCCGCGCTTACTGGCGGTGCCACACGCGCGCACTAACTTGCTGGGCAAGGTGCCGCTCACACGCGCACTCTCTACTCTAAACCTGATAGCGGACGAGATAGATCTGTTCTCCTGCGCTCTGAATGAATTCACAAGGGTAGCACTGGCTATAATAAGCTATAAAATATGAAATATTAAAGGTAACCGAATTATAATAGATATACTACACTATCACGTTAGGTTAAGCCTGTAAAGATAATGTAATTGTGGATAAATAAATAAATAAATAAAAAAAATATTCATAGAAACATTACCACGACACAATCTACATAACAAGAGAATGTAACCATAGCAACCAGTCAACATTACTAGTGTGGAGACACGCAGCTAGTGCTGTACATCTCAACACTCCTCCTAAATGATAACATGGTTTACAGTTATTATTTAATACACAACTATATCTAACTTAACTAAACAAACAGTAAACTAACCAACTAAGAATTAGCACAAGAACTTATCAATGCATTTATAAAACTTCTCTGTGCTCAAACTTTTAGTCATAACATCCGCTAAATTTTCATTGGTACAAATATGTTCTATACTGATCACCTTATTGACAACCAAGTCTTTTAAATAGTGAACCCGTATATCAATGTGTTTTGTATGCTTTGAATTCTCGTAATTCTTGGCCATTGATATCGCACTTTTGTTGTCAACAAGTAACACGGCATTTACATCACAATTTAAGTGTTTACATATGCCTTTTAATTAACGATTTCCTGTGCTAATGATGCGGCAGCTATGTACTCGCTTTCGGCAGACGATAAAGCTACACATTGTTGCTTCTTTGAAAACCAAGCAATGGGGTTTTGCCCTTGTAGGATAATACCACCGCTAACACTTGTTCTGTCGCTTCTATCTCCAGCCCAATCGGCATCAGAAAATCCGTATAAATTATTGTCATTTGTCTTTTTAAATAACAATCCTTTTTCCTTCGTTTCTTTCAAATAACGTACTACTCTTTTTCCAGCTTTCCATAATTCTTCGTTCGGTTTATCTAAAAAACTGCTCAGATATGATACTGCAAATGTTAAATCCGGTCTTGTTGTAACAGTAAGATAAATTAGACTTCCTATTAGTTCTCGATATGGTACATCTAAAACTTTTGTATCGTCCTTTATTTCTATATTGTAATTTCTTTCCATGGGAGTTTTAATTCCGTTACATTCATCCATTTTGAATTTAGTCAATATCTTTTCAATCATTTTAGTTTGTTTAAGTTCTAAGGTATCTTTATTTCTTTTAACGTCCATTCCAAGAAAGTACTTAATTTCGCCCATACATTTTGCGTTAAACTCCTCCTTAAGTGCTTTAATAGTATCTTCCCCGTTTCCAGTGATCAGGATATCGTCTACATAAATCAACATCCAGCAATCTTCTTTGTAATACAAACAGTAATCATATTCTGATCTTTGGAATCCATTAGCTTTCGCAAATTCGTCAAGTGTTTCATTCCAATACTTTGGTGATTCAACCAATCCATACAATGCTCTCTTTAGTTTTAATGCTGTATTATTATTTTTTATTTCTAGTCCTTGAGGTATTTTGATAAATACATCAGACTACAATTTTCCATTTAGGAATGCAGTAGGAATGTCCAGTTGAATAATCTTTAAATCATCTTGTACAGCTTTTGATAAGATAATTCTTATTGTAGATTGTCTAGCAACGGGTGCATAAATGCTGTCGAAAATATCTTCTTTCTTTTGTTGGAAGCCTCTGGCTACCAGTCTTGCCTTTTTTATTCCATCTTCTTAATGCTTAAATATCCATTTTGTATCTATGAGCTTTCTTCCATCGGGTATTTCTTGTTCTTCCCAAGTTTGTAATCTTTGGAGTGCATCTAATTCTTTATTAATTGCGTTTTTCCATTCTGGTTCTTTAACAGCTTCTTCGAAAGTTTCTGGTGCATTTGCACTAAGGCATATAACAATGTTAGTTTCATTTATGTTTTCTACATTTGTCGCGTAATCTTTAAGATAAGCAGGAGGTTTTATTGTTCTTTTGGGTCTGGTTGGTTCTTCTTCAGTTTGGTCATTGTTCATTTCTGCATCTTTAAATTCATCTTCATCTTGTACTATATCTTTCTTTTCTGTATTGATTTCTTCTTCTTTGTCTTGAATATACCTTACTTGTTTCATTTCTTCGTTATTTTTGAACTTAATGTCGCTTTCATCAAATCTTACATCTCTGGAAATAATTATCTTATCTTCTTCTGAATCCCATAATCTGTAACCAACAGTTCCACAACCTACCATTCTTGTTTGTTTTGCTCTCTTGGCTAACTTGTCCGGTTTGGGTACTATAGTAGCCCAAGCTTTGGAACCAAATACTCTCAATCTCGATAGGTCGTTTTTACCAAAAAATATTTCGCTGGGTGTCTTGAAGCATATGGCCCATGATGGCGATCTGTTCAATTGGTAAACTGCACATTGTATCGCTTCGCACCATAGATGTTTTGGCAAATCGGTTTCCGCTAATAGAGTCCTCGTTTTGTCGCATAATGTGCGGTTCATCCGTTCTGATATGCCATTAAGTTGTGGCGTGTACGGTAATGTATATTCTAAAGTAATCCCTCTATTTCTGCATAGAAGTTTCAAACTATTGGCAGTGTACTCTCCACCATTATCGCATCTATTTTTTTTTAACTTTATTCCCCGTTTCGTTTTCAATTCTTAATACATAGTTCATCAGTCGTTCTGTTGCTTCAGATTTGTTCTTCAGGGGATATACTACGCAAAAATGAGAGAAATCGTCAATAATTGTCATAAAATATTTCTCACCATTAGGTCCTGGTTGTCTGATAGGTCCAGCTATGTCTGTGTGAAGCATCTCGGCTATCATACTCGTTCTAGGCTTTGGGACAGGCGTGAATTGGCTTCTGGTGGCTTTACCCTCCATACAAGGACTGCAAATTCTATCAGATACAGGTAAGTTTAATATATGTAGGCTTTTCCTATTCAAATGACCTAAACGTTTATGCCATAGATCTGCTGCATCAGTAACATTACAGACTTCGTACTTACATAATTCGGCTTGCAACTTATACAACTTTCCAGCACGTTGCCGCATAAATATGTCTTTCTATTAAATATTTTAACATTGTTTTTATTAAAGTTTACGTTAAAACCTGCCTCGACAATCTTTTTCACTGATAACAAATTGTATGAAACATCTTTTACAATTAGAGCATCAATATTGATCTTAGTATTTTGGTATTTTATTTTAAGTTTACCTCTTTTATTGGTTGTAATACATTGGCCGTTAGCTACGAATATTTTTACATTTTTATCTAAGTACGTAATATCCGTCATATAATTTTCATATTTTTCATTTATTAAATGCTCCGTACATCCCGAGTCTACAATTAGTTCTATGCTACCACACTCACCCACATTAGCAATAATATCACTAGCAATGAAACCTATTTCTTCGTCTTCAGTGCCTGCTGCTGAAGCATGTTGATACGTTGTATGTCGTGCACCTGAATTTCCTCTAAATGAGCGTCCACGCGCCCTTTGGTAGCTCCGTCCTCGTGTCAATGACCGTCCTCTGCATTCAAACGACTTGTGTCCACGTTTCCCGCAGGAGTGGCACGTGAGGAAGGCGTTATTCTCATAACTTTTACTATTTCCGTCCATTTTTAACTTTGTCTCCATATCCAGTAGTCTTGCTTTAACAAATTCTATGTTTAGCTGTTTCTCGGAAGCCATAGTCTCTATTGATGTAATTACTTGATCGTATATCTTTGGAACAGAAGACAGCAGATAGCAAATTTGGTCTTCTACATCGACGTTTACGTTGATTGCCGCTAATTCACTAAGAATTCCTTCAAATCTTAGGAAATATTGTTGTAAATTGCTTTCATTGTCATACCGCATTGTTATGAGCTTCCGTTTTAAATAAAATTTGTTACAGACTGTTTTCCGTTCAAATATTGCCTCTAATGACGTTAACATTCCTTTGGTCGTATTCGCATTTTTTACAATGTCAATATATTTGTCGCTCAGACATTGTACCAAAATTGATTTAGCTCGTGAGTCATCTTTCAAAAATAATACTAGAGCATCTTTATCTGTCGGTATCTCTTTTAACAATACATTGCTTAATTGCTTTTCTTCCAGCAGTAATTTCAGTCTAAATTTCCAATGACTGAAATTTGAATTTTCAGTCAAAATCGGCAAGAGAGACCCCGCAGCTGTCTTTCTTATAAATTTCGCCGATATTATTTTTCGTGGATCGCAACCCAATATATTTTTATTTACTTACTGCACGCGATCTGCTACCATGTTGAGGTTTTGTGTAGAAGAATAAGCAAACTGTTATTTATCACAAGCCATATTATATTCATAGAAACATTACCACGACACAATCTACATAACAAGAGATTTTTACCATAGCAACCAGTCAACATTACTAGTGCGGAGACACGCAGCTAGTGCTGTACATCTCAACACTCACTTCTGTCACTCGCTTCTGTATTGCTCAATGACCGCAGTGAGTCACCACTAAATGGCCGCTTAGCAGTTTCTATGCACACGCGTCGGATGCACAATACTGACCTGAATGCGCAACACTTAACTGCGGTAATCGCGTGCACGGTGTCCTCTTCGATCGCGGCAGCACTTCGTGATAAAGATATTTACTGTTATTCACTAGTAAGGAGCAAGTAACACAAGATGTTTACGATTTGACCGAGCGTCAAAGATTTGAGCGAAATCCTCGCGATGATGCTGAGGCTGTCTCGCTCGTTCGGGAACAGATGACGGGCGCGGCAAATTCTGTGGAGACACGCCTAATGAACTCATAATATTTTTCCTTATGACCGACTTTGCAGCCTCTCGTAATTCAGCAGGCGTCAACGCGTTAGTCTTATGCCTGCTCGGTCATCAGAGAGAGCGCTCCGTACTAGTACATTTCAGCACAGAATAATAACTAGTACTAATTTCAGTCAGTGTACTAGTACACTCTAACAGCTCTATTAGTACTATTAGGACGATGGATCTTAAGAATAAAAAATATGCCTGCTCGGTCATCAGAGAGCGCTCCGTACTAGGACATTTCAGTCAGTGTACTAGTAAAATCACAGCTTTATTAGTACTATTATGTATGACGTAGGATCGAATAAAAAATGGAGCTATTAGGTTAACGTTTCTTTTCGTGCAGAGCAGAAACTTGAGGAATATTATACTCTGATAATATTAACATATTTATACAATTCTATGTGTCTGTTTGCATAGCAGAAATAAAAAGTTAAATCATATTTGATTTTCCTTCATACTTAAACAGGCTTAGGACTGTCATTCTAGTCAAGATGTCAATGCCGTGTCTGTGCGTGCGAAAGCGAGTCGGCATGGCTCAATGCCTCCCGCCCGCCACCGCCGCTCTCTCGGAGTGATGTCCTAATAGTCCTAATAGACCGAATGTCGGATTAGCGTAAGGAAACGTTTCTTTTCGTTCATTGCACAGTAACGTTTCCTATTCGTTCTTCGTACATGACCGACACAAGACTACAACGCGTCTATACAATCACTGTCACCAGATGGATCCATGATCAAATTTTGGCTAACTTTTGTAATTAACTTATCACCAAAAATAAGCGCATCAAAAATCCTACTTGAAAAAAAAAAACCCCGCCTGTTTTTACTTTTTAAAACTATTTTTGGGGCTCGGAACGGGAAGCCTTTGCCTAGCAGTGGGACACCGTATAGGCTACGTAAAAAGGCTACGTGACCGTTCTTAGTAGCCAGTCATTCTTATCGGCCGATTTAATGTCATTTGCGGCACAAGTCGTGTAATGATTGGTCGAAACAGTGAACAGCTGGCCAATGTGATTGGTCGATTTACTTTGGCTGGCTGGCGATTCGATTTCGCGACGCTTAACTTGTTGTATTTTCTGTGTTCTTTTTTGTGTCATACATATCTCCTTAGCTGTGGCTATGGGCTAGCCCCCTGTCATGCAAAAAAGCAGTGAAAACTGACTAAACGGGGGCGCATATGTGCCTCTTCCACCAGGCATGGGAAAAGGCGTGACGTGTATGGAAGTTAAATCAAGCATAAAGTGTTTATGGAAATAAATACCTGGAAAATCATTATATCGGTAAAAAAATGTATATGAAAAATACGAATTGAGAAAATAAATGCATAGAAAAATTGTATAACTGGAAAAAAAAACGTATGGAAAAAATAAATCGTGGGAAAAAACGCGAATGGAAAAAAAATACAAGGAAAATATTATTTCTGAAAATTTATCTATAACTCGTCCCATATCCCACTTATCCGGGGTCGGACATTCCGGGGCTGGACAGTACTGTTACTGGGCCGTGCATTCCTTTTCCCGTAAATATCGGACCCTACCGGGGTGCGGCGGCGGCGGCGGCGGCGGGGCGGGGCATTGTGTTGGCCACGTTACATTTTAGGACTAATTATTATAAGAAATGTTGTGCTTTAATTTACGCTATTTTAATCCGGTAATATTATAACTGCAAATAATAATGAAATACAAACGTCCAAATACATAATATGTAAAGCGGTGAGTTTACCACCAATAAAATATTTCTTGCAGCAAACCTAATTAATTGATGAAAACATAGATCAGTGTTTCGTATCGGAGTAACGGAGCGTGAGATCTAACTGTCAAATCAGCTGTTGCAGGGGTTTGTCGACGTCCGATTTTGGATTTATTTACCGTAGTTTTTGGCCTATTCAAGCAATATTTGATAATTTTTCACTGCATTATTGTATGTTCTTGCACAAGAAAGTTTTGTCTCTCCTCTATACCTGTATTCCAAAAGCGGTGAGATTTTCTGAAATTTTACGTATTCCGTGGTGAGTCAGTTCTACAGAAAGTAGTAAAGTGGTATTTCCCAAAGATAACTTATGGGCATAAGAAGAAACAGTATTTAAAACCGGTCCTGCTATTACTTAAAGCTACACTCTATGAGCCCACCTATTTACTGGGTTATCCCGCCGGCATTTACACACTTCGCTTTTGTATTTTTTTCAAATACAATTTACAGTAATCTGCAGGATAAATATACGTACAACTATTGTAGGTACATAGTTATAGAAACAGCTCTTGTGTGCAATGTCGGCTTTACAACAAATGTAGATAAGTTTCAGTTCGTCAATTTACAAAGATATATTAAACTGACGTAACTTCTAATTTTCCTAAATAAACGTGTATATTTTATTATTATTTTCAATCTAAGTTTCTTCTATTTTTCGTGATCTATTTCCAGAGGAAACACCAAACTATGGAGATACTTCGTCAGTTCCAAAATCTTGCTTGGTAAGTTCCTTGGGTTGGAGTGTAGATAAGGGGGCGCCAAGGAAAAAAAACTTAGAATTTTCCACCCCCTTATCAACACTCTTACCGTTCCTTGTACTATTCTAGACTGAGCTAGCAAAAAAATAATTTCATTTATATTAAGTTTTAATTTCTTTGAGGCAACTTTTAGTGAATATAGTAAGTATAACAAAACTTTGTGTTGTAACATCAAAATGTTACAATTATTTAAAAAAATGCACAACAGCACGGCTCAAATGAGCCAGATGCACAGTTTCTTTAAACCCCTTGGACCTATCATTTGATGAAACAATATTTTTTTATAGGATTTGAACCTAATCCTTGCCTTCCACTGCAAGCGGAACGGGCTCTGCACAGAGTCTATTTAACTTGCAATGGCGAACTGCATATATGTGCTAACACTGAAAAAGAGTGAGTGGAGCGGACTAAATGAGTCCAAAGTCTCACGAAAGAGTTTGAAGAGTTGAAAGGAGTCTGCACACAGTCCGCTCGACTAGCAACACTGATTTCTTTCCCTACCACTTTCGCCTCATGCATTAGTCAGTTTTGCAGATTACTCCGCAAGGTCAGCTTTCAAAGGAAGTTCACAAAGTCGCTCATACGACCCATGACATTTCCAGCTTCGCTCACTCCATAAATTCCGCTGGCAGTCGAAGGAAAATACTGAAACTCTTATTTAGTGGAAGTTCACAACTGTTTTACTCCGCTCTGGAAGGCAGGCATTAAGTTAGTGTTAAAATTCAAAATCACAATCCAATTTTCAAGTTCCAATTCATACGGGTTAAACTTTAACAAATTAATTCACAATTTGTTGTTGCTCCTAGTTAAATAAAAAAAGTCATGTTTTTTTTTAAATATATCTACTTCAAAAAGCGCAGCTTTGTAAAGGCGCATAAAACATGATGTCTCTTGAGAACAAGTCTATGAACTGTAATTATTGTACTTGATCAATTGAAATTGGTGTTCTTGCCTTAACTTAACGGTCAACTTGATTACGGGGCACAGCGATTTTGAACCTTATGCCATGACATAAAATTCAAAACCTTGAGAGTATAAAGTAGTTTCCAGGTAGCCATAGGTTAAGGTTTTTTGCAGGACCCTCATCAGCATCTTACTTTCTGAGTTCATTCAGAAGATCATAAGATTTCCATTGAAATCTTATGATCTTCTGAACTAAACATAAGCCATTAACAAACGAAAGGCAGTGTTCATTGAAAAGTGGCAGCTTAAGCGCATTTCTGACGTAGATGCCAGCATCCAAATGATAAAGGTCTCTACAGGACACTGGCCAGACGCCTTGATGTGCCTTAAATGAATTATCTCTAATTGGGAAAGTGAATTGACTTAGAGGTTTTCAAACAACATTTCATTGGTTTTGAATCACCCTAATATGCCTATATGCCTAATATGTATGTTATAGTAAAACCAACAACAACATAATGAAATATCATGATATTCAGCAAAACTAAACATGAACTTATCACTATGTCAAAGCTCAAACCCAGATAACCCATAGGTGTAATAGTTTCTTCATAAAGTGTACCACAAGGAGTGCTGAAGTGTCACTTAGTGATAACCCTGTGTAATCGGTCACCCATCAGGTGCAAGCCGGATTGGTGCTTTCCCAGCATGAGCAAAGAGACCAACGAGCTGCTCCGACAGTGCCTGGACCTGTCGGGACCAGAGCTGTCTGATGATATAGAGGAGATTGTATGGAGGAGCAAGGAGTTCCCTGTGCCGTTTCCAATTGAGAGTGTCAGGTATTCCAATAGCCAACAATGTTGTATCATAGTTTTGAGGGTGTTCATTCCAACTCAACACAGAGTCACACATTTTCCCATACATAGGGTGGCATGGGCACAACTGTTCCCGCTTTTAGCCAGTTGTTTAATACTCTATTTATATTTATAGACTCCCAAATATGTTAAATTTAACCAAATTTAGTCACCCCATGTAGTTTCAGAGAACCATATTGGTTGCTTCTGGTAGGTATGTTTAGGTCACTTTCTGTCCAAATACAAGCCGAGCCGATGCGAAACGGAGCGGAGCGAGGGAACCCGTGTAGTTTATTATAAAATCGGGTGTCAAATTTTGGTGAACATTTAGTTAATTTGGGAAGATAATGTATTTTTTTGATGCAACTTATTATTCAATTTGGTAAAGAACTAAACATAAGTCATTAACAAACGAAAGGCAATGTTCATTGAAAAGTGGCAGCTTAAGCGCATTTCTGACGTAGATGCCAGCATCCAAATGATAAAGGTCTCTACAGGACACTGGCCAGACGCCTTGATGTGCCTTAAATGAATTATCTCTAATTGGGAAAGTGAATTGACTTAGAGGTTTTCAAACAACATTTCATTGGTTTTGAATCACCCTAATATGCCTATATGCCTAATATGTATGTTATAGTAAAACCAACAACAACATAATGAAATAATGAAATGTTTATTCGTCAACTTACATCAATAAAAAACATTTAAATGGTGTATGCGCAAGAGGGTAGCTAGTAAACATCGTTGGAAACCACGAAAGGCGAAAACCTGTGTTGTGATTTCCAAAACATAGGGTCACGCTTTTTGCCGTACGGGATGGCACGGGCACAATTGTGTCCAGTAATTCAATACCTATTCCATTTTGCGTGAGAGGAGGCAAGCCCATTGCCGCACTGTGTAGCGGGTTGCTCCTCTCCCTCAAATATGGCGACGGGGCTGATGGCTGGTGCACAGGTCATACTCGTAAACGAGTGCTGCTTGAGGGACTGGTCCAGTCTGGTTTCTTATAGGTTATGTTCATTACAGCTTAGGTTTGTTCTTATAATATTGTCATTGGATTAGATGATGTTTATATTGTACAATGTGGCTTAAAAAAATTACATCCCCGTAGAGTTTCTTGGGGCTATCTCCTCTGACGGGCGTATTTCCGAAGCACTGGAGTTTCCTTTTCCTGTGCGGATTTTTTCCATTTTCAAACTCAAACCATAACCCGTTCCTCTTTAATTAAGTTGATCATATTTTATTTATTTTTAATTGTTCTCCATGTATCTGTAAAAATGCATTATTTTTGCTTACATACAATAACAAAATGTGTTTCAGTTTGAGTTTGACCTATAGTGTCATCTGAGTTAAATCCTAGACATTAATAAAATGTTTTCCTAACAGGATGCACAAACTCAAGGAGTTGGTACCGGAAGAAGATCTGAAGAGGAACATCGCGTCCACCTACCCCATCATACACGAGAGAGTGTTGCTGCTCATGACTCACTTTCTTATTTACAAGAGGTACCTAACTTAATGTATTGGAATCATGAAGTAAGTTTGGCCCCACAGATATATTATACCGGGCGCCACGACTAAAGAGCTTTGTCCTTGAATGCGCAGTAGTCACTTTTCACAAGTGTTTGGCGCGGGGAAGTGAGGAGCGACGGGGGCGATAGTCAGCGCCGGCACCTGATTCGTTGATCAGTCGCTTCCCGATGCCCGCACCGAAAGCACGTCTCGAAGCTTCTTGAGTACAGTCGCATACAATATTACCCAACGTTATCTTTCGCCCCGGTCGAATTACAAATTATTAGTCAGCGGGAAGAAAAGAGTGTGCAGGACTATTACTACAAGTATCTATATTCACTAGGCCCTAGTGACTAGGGGCATTCTATGCTAGGGGGTTATTTATATATAGGTTTCAACCTTGACGTTAACAAATGTTGTCAATAGAGAGTACCTATAGTTTATTTGACACAAAGTCCATTATTTACATCGGCTAATATCCCAATCAACAAAATATCAAACAGAGAAAAAATAGAAGTGAAGAAAGTCCTGAACACTCATTCCTTCACACTAACCCTAAAAACGCACTTCGGAATTATGCCGCGACTGTACACATGCGCAGTAATCCCCGCCAGTTTCTCCGAGAGCTCTTTATTCGTGGCGCCGAGTATACTATACGTAGACGCCGTACATTCACCTATTCCGTACCGCTTCACGAATTATGAGCGGTGGCCTTAAATATGCAGTAGTAATGTTTAATACCTGTACTACGTATTTACATATACCTGAGTTATATGAAAATACGTAGTTATAAAGAATCACGCACCATAGATTACCGCAATAAGTTATACACACTAGTTGGAACACTCACGCACTGATTGCCACTTACTAGTAGTTTATGTGACTGATACATAATGGAGGGCATTAAAACTCGAGAGTGGGTTTATTAGGAAACGAGCCGAAGGCGAGTTTCATAATAATATCAGTCGAGAGTTTTAATGCCTAATTATGTACAGTTACATACTAGTAGTTTATGTGACTGATACATAATGCCTAATTATGTACAGTTAGTTACATACACTAGTTTATCTACACACATATCATAAGCTCTCTTTGATGTGTTCAGGAACCGCATGTTTGACCGGCATTGTGGCATTGAGTTGTTTAGCTTGTTCTGTAGTACCAACTTCAGAGACAAAGTAGGGGCGGCACGCAGGTGGGCGTCGGTGTTCGAAATTTGAATGTCATAATATGTAGAAAATTTGCACATTATGGTCATAATGTTCAATATTCAGAAATTAGTTTTTACAAAGTATGCTAATCGTAACGTGCGGTTTTTGGACGCAGTAAAGAGGGTTTATGATATGTGTGTAGATAAAATTCTTAATAGCCCTTAGTTTTAATTTAGAAATATTTTTCTTACCTTGTGTTTCGAAGTCCATAACTTTCTTTTTTGTCTACTCGTTGTTGGAACTTAAGATTTATTTAGAAAATCCGATTATCTTAAAAGACACAGAATAAAAATATTTTGGATAGAATGAAAGATTTTGGGTATTTTTCTTCGGAATATTTAAAAAATCATAACAATATCACTCTGCAACTGAAGACGGAATTTCAAGCAGAAATGTGTGGCTACAAACTCGTTTACTCTCTAATATATTTTAACATACCATACTCCGGACATACTGTCTATTACGTTTGAATACTAAGTGTCATTTTTTCAAAATTTTCAATATTTCACTTGTATTGCGATTCGTTTGGTCAATTTTGAACTTGAATGGCGCTGCGACTCAAATAAGGCTATGGATTGCTCCATTTTTCTATTTGACAAGTTTGCGATTGATGACCAGAATAATGTGACGTCGCTGTCCCTGGGTCCTTTGACACGGGAGGATAAAATGTGGGGTCGTGTCATCTTCAATACGTGATATTGGCGGAATTACTGAAGGGATCCACAGTAGAAGCCATCAAACCTAAAAAATTGATTGATTAAAATGTGGGGCCAGAATCAATGAAAGCCTGTATACCACACATATAGATGTTTATTGTAGTGATTTATTAGTGAAGGGGCAAATAAGAATGACCCATAACCGGCGGGATGGTATGAAGATACCTAAGAATATTGAGGAAGCGAGAGATGTATGCCAGCATCGCAGCAAGTATTTGGTCTCTCCCCCTTTTCCGGGATAAAGGCGTGAGCATCAGTACTACACGGCACAGTTCCTCGCTTTGATGTCTTGTCATGTCCCACTGACGTGTCGATGGCGAAAGCGAGAGAGCGAGGGCAAACGCATTCCTCGCGGTTGCCTATAGCTTGCAAATTCGTACGTAGCACTCCCATGGTCTGCGGGCGACGGGGACGAAAGATGCGGGGAGTGCTACGGACGAATTTTACAAGCTATAGTTAACTTTGTGGCGTAGTATGTTTGTTTATATCTCTGTCGACGACGCTCTATGGCGCTGTAGTTATGGCTCTGTCTACCATGCGGTCCCGGGTTCGATCCCCGGCTGAGGTAAAGAGAACAAAAACCAAGACAAGACAAGATCTTGTATGTTCGTATGTGTGTGATGTCGCCGTTTCTGGTTTCTTCTCCACACGGTGTCCTAGTGTGGGATCAGAAGCGATGTTTGTGCCTGTATATAAATGTTATGTTTATGTCCAGAGAGTTCGGCAGCAGTATAGAGAAGGCACTCTATCGCGACATGTCGCTGCCGCAGTTCATCGACCGGATACTGCGACGACGTGCCGTCACCTTCATGGGGCATGCCGACACGTACAAGTTGCTGAGTGGCGAGCAGGGGTGAGTCGTCAGCCATGGCTCACAGTTAAAGCCATGGCTCACAGTTAAAGCCATGGCTCACAGTTAAAGCCATGGCTCACAGTTAAAGCTATGGCTCACAGTTAAAGCTATGGCTCACAGTTAAATCGATTATGGATAACTGTACACAAACACTGGGGTTATTTTTTAATCCGTATACCACACGAGCTGACCCGGACATAGCAGGGAGGTCTGACTCCCGTGCAGATAACTTGATATCGCTGTAGGTATTCAAATTCGACTCCGAGCGATGCTTTGAAAATTTCGCGAAAGTCAAAGTACTTTTTACTGTAGATATTTACAACATGCTTAGCAATCGTCATTTTTTGCCTCTTCTCCATATTGGACTACTGTGGGGCAGGAGGGTGTAGAAACTTTTAGATCTCTTTTAAAAATTTGGTTGTGCGAATACAAATATTACAATATTAAAGCAGGAATAAATAATTACAAAATTATTAACAGCGAGCTCTGTATTGAGCTAGATTAACCCCATACAGTCTCGTCATTTAAGTAATCTTGAACATTGTAATATCCCTTTTTCGACAAAGTCGCTTTAACTTGCTTTTTACATTGCTCAAATGGCAATTTCAAAATCTCCAGAGGCATCTTATTGACCCTTGAAAGAATTGCTAACCTTCGCGAGTCTAAACCGGGGCGCACATAGTCTGTGATTGTAAACATTACAGCTATCGCTAAGTTTGGAAAATGTTGTAAGGTTCTTGCGTACATATATTTTCGAAAATAAATTGACAAAAGACAAAATTTATTTATTTCTCATAGCACAATTTATCACATACAATGTGGGTAAACTAACAAACATACTAGCTACAGTTAGTATTTCAATTTCTTTAAAAAGCTCTCTTAAGGAGTCTGTTCGTTTTAATTTATTCACATTCACATTCACAATTCTTTATTGCACAGAACATTAAAACAAAACATTTTACAAGAAATTAAAAGGCAAAGGCGAGCTTATCTCTCAACCATAGTATCCTGTAATCAGCTGTTCGCGTTAATGTACTGAGGATCAGTAATTATTTTTGGCTGTGTTTGACATGTAGTTTTTCCAGAACCTGGAATTTTTTATGTTGATATGTTGATCGTTAGCACTACCCAGAGGGACTGTGCAGGGCTGAGGGGTCCAAGAATTTCCTACGGACGTATGCAGCTGGCTCCCCTATACCCATGTTAAGATAAGGCGGCAAAGCGGTTCTGTACCCCAACCAACCTAATCATTCGGTTGTATCGTCTGTAATTAACATACAAAGCCGAGTTCACCTCGACATTTGTATGAATTCCATTATAAACCTTTTTATTTTATTTATTATTTATTTATCTGTCACAATACACAATACACAGCAAAAACATATTATGTAATAAGAAACAAGCAGGACATTAAATATACACATGAAGACAAAAACAGCAGTAACTAAATAGGAATGGACACAACGAACGAATCCCATGTAGTGTGCATGGCAACAGCGAAACGACTCCGACTCCTACAGGATCTACAAGAGATCCTGCAACGCTGATATTCTAACGGTACCTTATGATTGAGTGGGTAAATAAGTAAGGGTGGGTGTTAATAAAACTACTTATATAATGTAAATAAAAAATAAAGAATGTAAACAATGACTACCTAACTCAAAGTGAGGTGAACTAATGAGGTTAAGCTACTCAATATAAAATAATAACATGAATATAGTACATACCAAGAAAAAAATATATAACATTAAAATATACATTACGATAGATAAACTACAAATAATAATGGCTTATGTTTAAACGATTAAAAAAACGCACCTATTTTACTACAAATAAATTCGAAATGACTGCCAGAATGGATAAATGTCCACCAAATTGTGTTTGGATAAATGATCACCAAACTTCTTTTTGTGTTTTGTGTACGTAAGTTTATGTTTTAGGTATTTTTTGTTGCTCTTACATGTTCAACCTAACACGAAGGATAAAGGGGGCTTCGCTTCGCTCACCCCCTTTACCCTTCACCTAAGCTACCGCAGTATTTTGCCCTGATATTTTTTGCAACATTGGTGTTCATTTATCCATTTTGGTTAGGAAAAAAATATTTTGGTGATCATTATATTTGTATCCAAAAATAATTAAGATTATCCTATCTTTATATTCCAGCCACGAAGGCTGGGAATCCGTCGGCACACTGCAACAGAAGCCTCCATTGACGCTAGACCGAGTGCTCAGCTACGACGAGATGAAGATAGCCAGCATGGTCTACGTGAGCGGCTTCACGCGGTTCATAAACGACGGTGCCAGGCGCAACGAGGGGGTTGTTGATATGGCGCGCGCGCAGCCCGATGGAGTTATTATAGGTAATTAATTAAAAAACTGAGAAAAATAAAAATTGCATAGGTATCTTAAGTTGATGTCTTTTCAGGGAGAGTTGTTTTTTTTTTTGTCCGAGTGATAAAAATGGAATTACCTATGCCCAGGAGTCGGACCTCCCTGCTATGTCCGGGTCCCCACATATTGAGCGGGCATCGGCTCGTGTGGTAAGCCGACTAAATTTTACAGTTATCTATATTTTATTTCACTGTGAGCCATGGAGCGGGCATCAGCTCGTGTGGTATACGGGGGAGAGTTGGTAGATCTTGCTGACACAACTGTCGCTTAAGTACCATGGCCATAGCTCCTGACAGCAATAATCGCGCTCTGATTGGTCACACGACAATTTTAAGTTAAGCTCTGGTTTCCTCCGAAAGCGGTGGCGGCATCTAGCGGATGTAATATGGTGACCGTAAACAGACGGTAAACACGTGGAATGTTCGCTTTTTTTTTGCGGAGAAAAACAGACTGCAGGGCAGGTACGTATCAGTGGTGTAAAATGGACGTTGACATTCATTTTACAATAAATGTGACACCGCTATTGAAAAAAATAAAAACCGGTCAAGTGCGAGTCGGACTTGCGCACCAAGGGTTCCGTACACTGACAGTACCCTATCATATTAATTTCAAATTTATACCTCCATGCGTTTCTGAGAAAAAGTCTTAACAGACGGTGAGACAGACAGACAGACAGAAATTTACAGTTTTCGGATTTTTCCCTTTACTTGTGCTATAAGACCTTCCTTCATTCCAAATTTCATGACCCTCGGCCAACAGGAAGTACCCTATAGGTTTTGATTCCCTCGTTTTGGTTCCTTCTTCTTCTTAGTAAAAACTCATTTATTATCTGAATATTCATACATTATGACCACCATGTACCAAAAAAATTGACAAATTATGACATTCGAATTTCGAACGCCGACGCCCGCCTGCGTGCCGCCCCTAGTTTGTCTGTGAAGTTGGTACTACAGAACAAGCTAAACAACTGCAAAGCAATGCCACAATGCCGGTCGAACATGCGGTTCCTGAACACATCAAAGAGAGCTTATGATATGTGTGTAGACAAACTAGTGTATGTAACTGTACATAATTAGGCATTATGTAGCAGTCACATAAACTACTATGATGAGTAGTTTATGTTTTAAGTATTTGTTGTTGTTCTCACATGTTCAACCTAACATGAAGGATAAAGGGGGCTTCGCTTCGCTCACCCCCTTTACCTTTCACCTAAGCAACTGCAGTATTTTGCCCTGATATTGTCTGCAACTTTTGGGTAGGAAAAAAATATTTTGGTGGTCATTTAAATTGTTCTCTTTAATTAATCATCACTTAAATTTGAAAGCTGCTGAAATGCATGCAACATTCCAACATGGTCATCAATCAGTATTTTTGATGTGCAGTTTAATATATCCCTTATTTTTTACGAATTCTCCTCGAACAGTAGAGATCTGAAATATGTACCCAGTGACATTGTTCATGTATTCTGTACTGAAATTGTATAATTGTATACAATTGTATTTGCAGGTCTGATAGGGCTTCGATTCGAAAGGAAATCTCGTATGGAGTATGAAGATGTGCTATTAACAGAATCACAGAATATCTTTGAGAATGGTTATGGAGAAGAGGTAAGACCACAACACCATGAGGCTGCAAGTTTCTACTCGGTACAGTCCAAGTCAGGGTTACTGGCCAGGGGGGAAGGAGGAAGTCGCGGAGGGGGGGCTCATGCATATAAAATGGAATACCCAGTAGATTTTCGAATTAATTGTTTTTAACCAGTACAAATATTACAATATTATTTGTTATAAATAATTACAAAATTACTAACAGAGAGTTCTGTGTTGGGTTAGATTAATCCCATACAGTCCCTTCATTTAAGTAATCTTGAGCATTGTAATATCCCTTTTTAGACAAATCACTTTTACATGGTTTTTCAATTGCTCAAATGGCAATTTCAAAATCTCCAGAGGCGTCCTGTTGTAGCAGAGAATGCACTGACCCTAGTAAGTAATCTCCAGAGGCGTCCTGTTGTAGCAGAGAATGCACTGACCCTAGTAAGTAATCTCCAGAGGCGTCCTGTTGTAGCAGAGAATGCACTGACCCTAGTAAGTAATCTCCAGAGGCGTCCTGCTGTAGCAGAGAATGCACTGACCCTAGTAAGTAATCTCCAGAGGCGTCCTGTTGTAGCAGAGAATGCACTGACCCTAGTAAGTAATCTCCAGAGGCGTCCTGTTGTAGCAGAGAATGCACTGACCCTAGTAAGTAATCTCCAGAGGCGTCCTGTTGTAGCAGAGAATGCACTGACCCTAGTAAGTAATCTCCAGAGGCGTCCTGTTGTAGCAGAGAATGCACTGACCCTAGTAAGAATTACTAACCTTTGCGATTCTAAACCGGGCGCAAATACAGTCCATAAAATCTTAGAAGTGATATGATAAATAAAACATTATAAAATCCACTTTTTAAACACTAGGGATGTTACCAAACCAATTGGAAAGAATCGAAATTGTTCATTCAGTTGAACTAATCGAAGAGTTGTAATCGCTCTTGATTAACAGAGATATAACTCCACCGCGTAAGAGAAAGGTGACTTTATTTTTTATGCATTCAATTTACAAATGTTTAAACGGTGTATCGATTAATTTGATTACTCGATGTTTTAATCAATATCCCCTCACTAACTGTGTAAGACTGACACCCCTCAATCAACACGTTATCTTTTTCATACTGTAGTATGTAATTAACATCAACATTACCATCGCCTACATCACTAGAAAATGGCCATTAAACTTGCTTTGGACGTGACGCGACACTTGCACCTTTATGATGTTATATATTAACTATTGTAGATGGCGCCACTGTGACTTATGGTAACTTCACTTTATACTCGCAATTATTGACACAAACATTTTATAAAGTACCTACTGTCTTGCACCTCACCTTTCGCCAACCAACTAACTCGAAGCTAAGTGGATAACTCGTTAATTCTGACACATCTGTCATAATTTTTTAACTAGTCAATACATATCTTGTACACTCGTGGTTAGCTGGACTGGCTCAAGCGGCGTAGTACAGTGCCCGTCAGTTAATAGTTGCTTCATCTCTGTCGCACGGAGCACTAACTAACGTGTGCGACAGAGATGACGCTACTATACTATGTGCATTATTAACTGCCGGGCACTGTATCTTAGTACCTTCATTAAATTAAATTAATATTTTCACGTATATTCTGTTGTTATTGTTTGTTATATAGTAATAATAGTATGTCTTCATATTCCTGATAGTCATTGGTGTTTTATTTCGAAGCCCTTTTAGGACTGGTTGTGATGCCATGTCGGTAAAGCGCAGCAATGTGCTGCCATCTCTTATCATTCGATAAGTGTTAGGTGTTTGTATTTTTTATCACATATATTTTTTAATTTGTGCCCCTGCCTGCTCGAATTTTAAAAAGCATGCACGACACTTTATGTTCTTTTTTTGTTTGTTAATTTAGGTCTAATAGGGCTTCGATTTGCGAGGAAATTCCGCATGGAATATGAAGACTTACTGATTACACAACACCAGAATACCCCTGAGAACGGTTATGGCGAAGAGGTGAGAATAACTACTAAAGAAAATACCTACTCGCTTAACAGTCTCTGCCACCGCTTATGGGAAAAGGAGGGAATCTGTTAGTCCTTGATCATCTTTGACTACACTCGCGAGCGATAAACTGGAATTACTTTATCGTGCGTTGCTCGGAGCAAGTTTTTGCAGTTTCTATGCAATGAACTATGGATTATGGTACAGCATTTCTTTCAATACAATACAATACAAACATAAACATTTACATAAAGGCACATGCAATGCTTCTGGCCCCACACTAGGATATCATGTGTCGTTGGAACGTTACACACATATGAACATCCAAGACCTGTTTTTTTTTTCTTTTCTTTACCCCAGCCGGGGACGGACCCGGGACCTCTCGCATGGTAGGCAAAGCCACAACCGCTGCGCCACAGAGGTCGTCCATTATCATAACCAAAGATTATTCACCTTATGTCAAGGATCGTAAAAACAAAAGACATAAATTTTTAAAACAAAACATAATGTTTAGGAGTTCTGAAACCCTATAAAAAGTGGGCGTTCTTGAAAATTGGTCATCAGTCTAATATTTTACGTCATTGGCAACACTGCAACTAAAATAAAATTTAAACCACTTCTATATAATCCGATCAAGTCGTCATCCTAATCCAGTTAGGGTTGTCTCAGCGTACCTTCGCTCGACAGCTTCATCTGAGCCAAACTTGTGCCTCGAAGGTAGACAAGAGGTTCAGGGAGACTGCAAACTAGTTCTGGTTCTGGACGACAGCGTTGCACTTCGGTGAGAGATCACCGATTTATTATAGACACGTGACCGGCGTGGACCTCCAGCGAGAAGTTCGAGGGAAGGCTGTCAGCGAGTGAACAGTGAGGCGAAGACTTAAAGAAGCGAACTTGACCCCAGAAGGGCCAGCCACAAGACCCAAATTGTCTCCAGCCCGACGACAAGTCCGGCTTCAGTATGCTGGCGATCATTTTGATTGGGATTTGGAGCAATAGCGCCGAGTCCTGCTCTCGGACGAAACCAGGATGTGCCTGCATGGTAGCGAGTCTATAGAAGACCGGAGGACCGATTCGCACAATGCCGTTTTGCGGAAACAGTGGCATGCGGGGGTGGGTCCCGTACGATGTGGGCGGGGATTTCTATTTAAGCAAAAATGGAGCTGGTGGAGGTCGGGGAGGGGGGGTTAACCGCAGAAAGATACATCAACGACAGGTAGCTGTGTCGCTATCTTATTTTTTTAGTATTACAGCCGAGAATTTGGCTAACCTGACTGCATCTATTGAGCACAGACTATTACAGCCAAGAATTTGGCTAACCTGACTGCATCTATTGAGCACAGACAAGGGATGTTGGAAGATATTCCAAGTAAAAAAATACTGAAGACCTGTGGGGTATATCATTCAAAGTCATTGGTTCAGTAATGCTAGTTATAACCCCACACCTAGCTTATATATTTAATCAATGTGTTGACGATGGAGCTTTCCCAGACCTCATGTAAACACAGTAAAATGCTTCCTCTGTTCAAGTCGGGAGACATGGGTGATCCTTCAAATTTCAGACCAATATATGTTCTTCCAGCACTAAGTAAAATATTTGAAAAGATTATACTCAATCAAATACTCTCACACTTCAACCGTACAAAACAACTCCACGCCAAACAATACTGTTTTAACTAGGGGTAAATCAACTACGTATGCAGGTATTACCCTTATATCTCATAATTATTCTGCATGGGAGGCCGCACAGGATGCTATCGGTGTTTTTTGCGATTTGTCAAAGGCATTTGCTTGTGTTGACCATGATACGCTAACAATGAAATTAAATCATTACGGAGTTAGAAATAAAGCGTTGTATCTACTAAGTTGATACCTAAGCAATATAATTCAAAAGACAGAAGTCAACGGCTTTCAATCTGATGGATCGGGAGTAAAAATAAAAAATTGGCGTTCCACAAGGTTCCATATTAGGCCCTTTCTTATTTCTGGTATACATTAACCATCTGCCTTTCATGTTGGAGAAATTGACTGACATAGTGTTGTTTGCTGAAGATACTTCACTGGTCTTCAAAATGGAAAGACAAAAAAAAGATTTTGATGATGTTAATGGAGGTCTTTAACCTTCAATTGGTTCACAGTTAATAATTTATTGTAAAACGCTGGTAAAACCAAGTGTATCAAATTCTCACTTCCAAATGTCAGGCAAGTTGAGACCAGTTTAGTGTTAGACAGCAACACGTTAGAATTTGTAAATGATACGATTTTCTTGGAATAACCATTGATAGCAAATTGCAGTGGGGACCACACATAGATAAATTAGCTAGTAAATTAAGTTCTGCGGCTTACGCTGTTAAGAACGTCAGACAAAACACGGATGTGGCTACATCTAGGCTAGTATATTTTAGTTACTTTCATAGTGTCATGTCCTATGGTATCTTGTTGTGGGGCAAAGCAGCGGATATTCAAACTATTTTATTTTACAGAAAAGAGCTATTCGAGCAATTTATAATATAAAACGCACAGAATCCTTAAGAGATATTCTTTTAAAAGAAATTGACATACTTACTGTAGCTAGTCAATTTATTTTCGAAAGTATATTGTATGTACGCAAGAACCTTACAACAATTTTCAAACTTAGCGATAGCTGTAATGTTAACCTAAGAAATAATCACAGACTATGTGCGCCCCGATTTAGTCTCGCGAAGGTTAGCAATTCTTTCAAGGGTCAGTGCATTCTCTACTACAACAAGATACCTCTGGAGATCTTGAAATTGCCTTTTGAGCAATTTAAAAACCATGTTAAAGCGACTTTGTCTAAAAAGGGATATTACAATGATCAAGATTACTGTAATGACGGGACTGTATGGGGTTAATTTGGGTCAACGCAGACCTAGTTGTTAATAATGTTGTAATTATTTATTCCTGCTTTTCCATTATAATTATTGATATTGTGATATTTTTATTAGTTAAGCACAACCAATTTTTAAGAGAGATCTAAAAATCAATCTGTGGGAGTTTCTACGCGCTGCTTCACCCACAGTGGTCCAATGTAGAGAAGAGGCAAAAAATGACGATTGATAAGTATATGTAAATATCTGCAGTAATAAAGACATTTCATTCATTATTTGATTGAACGACATTCTGCTAGGCCATGTGCTCCTCTACGCCGGATTTATTAACGAAGATTTCCTGCTAATGCGCGATAACGCCCGCTGCCGAACCGCTGCAGTGAGTAAACACAGTACTGTTTACTTCCAGTAGGAAGAAGTCTAGATTTCTATAGAAGTCTGGCCAGCCATCAGTCCTGATTTGAATCCGGTTGAACATATGTGGAACGAGCCGGCGTCGATAGAAGACCTGAAAACGGCTTTATTCGGAGTGTGGGAGGAAATTCCACCAGGAATTCAATCAGAAAACTCTTTCGGTCAATAAAAACTGCTTACAGGCAGTCATTAGGGCCAGGTGGGAAATATACTATGGGGGAAATAACATGAATTGTAGATATATTTTTTATCTTTTCATATTATTTCCTATTAATTTAGACGTCCACAACTTCGTTCCCTTTTAGGTAGTAAATTAAATGAATATTAAATCTTTTCGATATCATTTCAAATGATATACCACAATCCATGGTTTGTTGAATGGAAGTTTTGGGGATGTGTAATGAGCAGCGCGCGATCAAGTGATTCCAGTTTATTTCTTGCGAGTATAGGTTGACCATTTTCATTTATTTTCCTTTTGGTTTTTGGTTTTAGCAGTTTCGTCAAGATGTTTTGGCAGGCTATATTGACATTCATTTTGACAAAGCAACTAGTATTTGACAGGTCTCATTGCTGTAACATTTGTCAAATTAAGAATTCTGCCATTGCATAGAATCACATAGAATCTGTAGCTCTATTCTCTATCTGTAAACTGTCTATCGCAATCCCTGTCCAATTTTAAAGGATATATGGCCAATGGTCAATTTGAAGTATAATAAATGTAGCCCATTATTTTACCCACCGAGGGGCACGGACTGTTACTTACTAGCGATACGAAATACGGTAGCGTCCGAAACAAAAGCCACATAGAACGGACACCCATCCAGTGCCCGTCTCGGCCAGATGTTACTACCCGCACGATCGTTTCAGATGTGCGAAAACCGCCTACCACGGACACTTCCAATTCGAAGTAGTCAAATATCCTTTTGACAGGGATTGCAATAGAAAGTTCTAGATGTGAGCTACAGATTCTATGTGATTTAGTGCAATGGCAGAATTCTTAATTTGACAAATGTTACAGCGATGAAACTTGTCAAATACTAGTCGCTTTGTCAATTGTTGTTTACCTCACACATTATAGTTTAAAAAGGGTTTCTTGTAGGTAACGCCCACCACCTGTCTCAACGTACTGAAGACAACTTACGTCGGCAATAACCAGTCGACGAAACATCTATGGAGGCAAATGTGGTCAGAGTTCTATCAGGTAAACCTATAATCCCTCAAAAGCTCATTGCAGATGGAGCTGTTGTGGTTGGAAGATGTCTATCTGTCAATGTTGTCAACTTCCAATGGCATGCTAACCTCATTTGAGGTTAATTTTGCGAGTCCCTGTAATGTCCGGCCCAGTATTGTCCGGCCTAGGAATGTCCGACCCCGGAATTGGCATCCCGTTAGCCCACGATTCTGTGGTCGGGCATTCCTGGGCCAGGCATTCCGTGGTCGTACAAAACAGTGCTTGACTGGCCCTGGAATTGGCATCCCGAGTCAACTCTATCTCAAAAAATCTATTTATATATATATTTTTTAATTGCATACGCTTCGGTTTTGCTTCTTCTAAGTTCCACCCTAACCTATAACACAATTGAAATTTAGCCACAATAACCTACTCTAGTCAAATTTGACTCAATAAATATAATGATACTTGCTTACAAAAATAACACTACTATGATCATGGCCTTAGATTCGCCTAAGGTAAATCGAAATTGTTCGACCAATCAGAAGCCAGTATATCCAGCCAATGAGAGACGTCCCACAATCCCGGGGCCGGGCATTCCGGGGTCGAACAGGCAGTGCACGGCCCCGGAATGCCCGGCCCAGTAATGCGCGGCCTGGTATGTCCGGCCCCAGAATTGGCGTCCCAAATTCCACGATTCCGGGGTCGGGCATTCCCGGGCCGGGCATTACTGGGCCGTGCATTCCTGTCCCCCTTATTTTGCTAGTGTCAAGTGTGTTCAACGACCACGTGACGTGTTTTTGAACCTAACCTCAGATGAATGAAACCCTTGCCTCTACTGCCAGCGCCACCTAGCGGGAGCAAAGGCGGGCACAGCAGCCATTCACGAGAAAAAGCGTGATATATTTTTTAAATGCACATAATTACCACAGAAGACGCAGTCTTTGACTTTGGCTGTGTACCGCAAGCGATTTTGCGCGGGGCTATTTTGGCGCCATTTTAGCTGTCACCTGAGTGCCCGAACGGTATACCTATGCTAGCGATGCGCGATAGTGAATGATTTTGTGACTAATGATCCAACGACTACTAATATTATTATTCTACTACAAAATTAGCGATCGCTAATCCTAATAATCGAATGATGACCACTTATTTCAATTCGAATAATGAAACCATAAAGAACCATTGTAGTTTGTATTGTATTGAAAAATATCGAACATATGACTGAATCTTGCTTGCAGCCGAATAACCGAAAGAAAAGCAAGCGAACATATTGAATAATCGAGTTGGACCTGGTTTGATGAATGATTTCCGAATCGCTAATATGTAATGGTTGAAACTTAACGTTAGTCATATGGTTGAATATTGCTTGCAAGTCGGACAGTCGGCCTCTTGTTTGAATGATTTTATCGACTGGGGTACAAATCATTGGGGGCGCGTCGATTAGTATTCGTCGATCGCTGTCCGTCGCACTTTTTGTGAGTTGTTCTATGTCCATTCTAATGATTTAGGTGTTCCATTCGAATACGTCGAATGATTGCCATAATCGAGTGATTTCATTAGTGTCATTTATAATCGCGCATCGCTATGCTAACGGCTAATGCTGTTGTTTAATATTTATGCTTCAGAACGCACCGGTTTTCGTTGCGCGGATCGATCGCGAGTAATCGGGACATCACTAGCGGAAACGGAACCGCAGCTGTCACTCGTATCGAAGCGAGATGACGAATTAGGTTAACTTTCTTGTTTGAGAAAAAACATGTCTGCTCATGGCGTCGGGCCATTGACTGTATTTCGGTGTAACAATTGTCTAACACAGGTGTCGGGCCTGGTCGGAGTGTTGATCATAATAATCGTCGGGAAATAAGTAGATTCGCGTCAGTCACATCGTGTTGTGCGGTCCCGGACTCGTCGTATCGGACGGCGACTCCTCGTGTCGGCAAGCAGCACGCCGGCGACAGCTTCGGCGGCAAATAGTGAGATTCGGTTCCTCTCCTATCCCAATTGTGCTCCTATCCGGTATTCCCGCTTCGAATCGAGCCTTCGAATTCCTGTCTACGGCGACAAAGGTAAGGTATCAATCACGATTTTCTCCCGTGCTGGCAAAAACCCAGCCCCTCATGATTCCACGCCGTTCGGTTGAGGCGTGGAAGGTAAATTCACTCAATTCACTGTAATGTTCAGTACACTGTACACTGGTGGATGCTGCCGCTGCGGGCGAAGCCGCCGGTGGCTCCGCTGCGGCCGCGGCGCAAGCAAGCGTGAGTCGACAACTGAAGCGCCGCCACGCCCACACCACGACGATGACTGCTACCAGAGCGAACAATTTGTATATCGCTGCATAATGATGTATATCATTGTATGATACTCCGACTGCTAGAGGCTCGTTGTTTTTCATTATCTCAATATTCTTTTCGATTTTTTGAAGCTTTATCTTATTAAATTTTGAATCGACTCTGTCCATTTTGGATGTCGATACATTTGGTAATGATATATTGATAATATGATTTATTTGGGAAATTTCTGGTGCCTCTATTTTGACGCTCACATTAATCTGTGTAAATTCATGTCTGTGTGAGTATATGAAGAAGTCAGCTGTTTTGATAACGCATCCTTGATCTATCTTGAAGAATCCAACGTGAGTCATTGTTAGTGGGGTAATCTGATCGCCACATACAAGTTTCAATTGACACGGCTCGCAACAAAAATAGATATAAGAATTTATTTTGTTTAGCTCAATCCATTTATTGCTACATGGTCTTGTTATCGTATTACATCTTCTTGTGTTTGGTAATACTTCGCATAAACTTTTATCGTCCTTGATCATACGAATCGGCCTCTTGATATGGCATAGAATATGTTCCGGATCTTTATGTAAACAAAACCGTATTTCCTGAATATATATCTCAATGAACGCATCTCGCCGCAGATCGACTGTGATGTAATTTGACACTGGGACTACTGTTATCTCTTTATTTTCAATCTGTCGGGGAATCGGGATCACCTTTAAAACTTCGTACGTGTCTTCTCCAATGAGGGGTATCTTGATTTCAAATATTATAAAGTTGGCTGTAACTCTTGCACGCACTTGTAGCAAGTTATATATCTGTGATAAACTGTCTGTTTTCTTGATTGGTAGCGACAAGTCCTTTGGGAGCTGCTCAGAAATCACACCAAGTTCATGTCGTAACTGATCCGGGGTAAGTAAATGGAAATTGAATTTGCCGTTATAAATATTGGTCACTGATTCCAGCAGCAACTGATGAATATTTTTTAGATTGAATAAAATATTGTTTGCAATCATTGCGGTTGATAAAAATCCGCTGATAAGCGATTCATTCTGAACGGCTAAATTTACTTGATAAACTGCATTTTCGATGTCGTTAAGTTTCTTGTTTATTATCTTATGATGCTTGTCCATCATAACTTCTGTTGGTTTTAGCATATTAAACTCCGCTTCTACTACGGACGTTTGATTTTTCCACAGTGAAGCCAGGTGGTTCTGATTCGTCTTGATAAGGTTTATATCACGCTCATATTTTTCCGCAAAATACTCATCCAAAACGCCGAATAGGCTGTTAGCAATGTATCCTATTCCATTGATAAGGCCGCGGCGCCGACGACGAAGCGATGTTTTGGTGTTATGATTCATAATAATATCATGATAATATTGAAGTTCAGTGGCCTCATGACGCAGCTGCAACATGATGCCTTCGCAATGGGACTGCAACTGTATTTTTGTACATATGTTACTCAGGTATGTTATGTACTTTGCCAGTGCCATATTACCTTCTTGATAAGGTTGAGTATCATAATAGACAACAAGGCGCCAGTCGTCCCGAATTAAATTCATGTTATTAATCCGATCAAAATACAGGCTGTTGTTGTTCTGTAGCGGAGATATATTGTAGGCGCAGTTTATAGATGGTACTGCTAAAAACATGAAAAATAGAGTCATGAGTACTGATGATATAACTGAGGATGTCTTTCTGATTCTTGATTTAGGTTTTGTCTCTTTTGTTTCTTCTGATTTATTTCCTTGTTCTTACTCTGCATTCTGGCTGACTGGCAGAATAGCAAGTTTTATGACTGGCCTTTTCATGAGGCCACCCTTTGTTTTTAAAGTCACAACTCTCACTAAACCATCTCCGCCGGGATGCAGTTGTACTACACGGCCCAAAGCCCATTTTCCGGGGGGAAGGTTTTCGTCCTTGATTATCACTACGTCATTTAATTTGATATTGGGGTGAGAATGACGCCACTTGCTACGTGATGAGAGTTGTGATAAATATTCGTCACGCCAACGAATCCAGATATCACTGAATATTTTCTGAGTCAGATGCCATCTTGTTCTTAGATCTTTCTCGGTATCATAGAGGGTCAAAATGGTACCGCTCGCCAAAAAGTGTGACGGTGTCAAAAAATCTAGGACGTCGGGGTCTTCTGTTATTGTGCAGAGTGGGCGTGAATTCAGGCATCCTTCTAGTTGACTTAGAAGTGTGGAAAACTCTTCGAAAGTTAGGTTCTGATCGCCTAATACTCTTTTCAGGTGGTGTTTTAGGCTTTTGACTGCAGCCTCCCAGAGCCCCCCTGCTGAGGGCCAAGAGGGTGCGTTGAAGTGCCATTCGATGCCCATGCTTGCTATCTCTGCTCGAAATTCTTGATCAAATGTTTCTTGCAATGCTGCTAATTCTTGTTTTAGTACTTTATTGGCCCCTATAAAGTTAGTACCTTGGTCACTGTATAGATGTCCGGGCTGGCCCCTCCGGGCAGATAGTCTTTTTAATGCAGCCAGAAAGGCCGACGTTGTTAAATCGGAGACCAGCTCTAGATGTACAGCTTTCGTAGCCATACATACAAACACTGCCACGTACCCCTTCGTGGTCTTGATACCACGGCCCTTGTTAGCTTTGACGTTGACGTGGCCAGTGTAATCTACGCCGCAGTGATAGAATGGGCGCGATGGGCTGATACGTGCTGATGGTAAGTCTCCCATTAACTGAGGGTGAAGAATGGGGCTGTGCTTTCTGCATTTCACGCATAAGCGTAGTCGTTTTTTAGTGGCATTGTTGCCACCCAAAAGCCAATATTTCTGTCTGATGAAAGCTGTTGTAATACGTGCCCCACCATGATATGTGATTTTGTGGGCCTGGTCGATGATCAGATCTGCTAGTCTTGTGTTGCTTGGGATGATGGCTGGATGTTTCATATCAGGGTTAAGGTTCGCGTGTCTCAACCTACCCCCGACTCGCAGAATGCCCTTTTCATCTAATATAGGACTTAAACTGACTATTTTGCTTTTACTGCTGACTGCTTTGTTTTCTGATAAGTTGCTTATTTCATCAAGAAATATTTCCCGTTGGATGCCTTGAATTATTAACAAGTTTGCTCTTCTCAACTCTTGTACTGTCAAATAATCTTGTTCTTCTTTCTTGCTTGTAAATCTTAGGGCCCATGCTAATATCCTTACTGCTTTATTTAATGAAGACTGCTTTTCCAATAACTGCTTTATCGTATCGCAATCACTTGATATTTGCGTTACAGTTGCTTGCTTAATTTGCTTGGACTCTTCATTGGTTGTGTATTTCTGTTTGATATCGTTTTCTGGACTGAAAGTAGGTAGCCAATCCGGACCTTGCCACCACAACGAGTGTTTCTTTAGCTGTGAAGCAGTGAGGCCTCGGCTGGCGCAATCTGCTGGATTTTCCTTTGACTTGACGTATCTCCAACAGCTTGCTGGCATGGCATTCGTAACTTCTTTGACGCGATTGGCAACAAACGGCTTCCATTTATCTGCTTCACCATTCAGCCAACCAAGTACCGCCATCGAATCGGTCCAACCATAGACTGTTATGACATGGTTGCTTAAGCATGCCTTGATTTTTATCATTAATTTTGACAATAAAACTGTTCCACAAAGTTCTAGTCGCGGTAATGAGGTGTTCTTGTTGAGTGGAACGACCTTTGTCTTGGCTGCTACTAAACTGACTTTCGTCCAATTTTTCTTGTATAATTTGGCGGCGCGTACGCCTTAGTACTAGCGTCACAGTACCCATGGAGTTCAACTTGATCTTTCTCATGTGTCTGCAGCCACCTTGGGACTTCACATTGCTGAATTAACTGTATTTCATTTCTAATTTTGATCCATTCGTCGCAGATATTTTGCGGTACGGACTCGTCCCATTGTACGTTTGCTTTCCATACATCTTGAAACAGTATTTTCAGCTTGGTAGTGACTGGGGCGATCCACCCTAGGGGATCAAAAAGCTTCGAAATGTCTGATAAAAGAGACCGCTTGGTTGGTCTTGACGATGATGATAGTATTCCTGATTGAAACGTAAATACATCATTTTGTGGATTCCACCCGAGGCCTAAGGCTTTGGTTGACTCCGCTTGCTTGAAGTCAAAACTTTCTGGCTGCTTCTGATCTGTTTCTACACTTTCTAGCAACTCCGGTGCATTTGATTTCCACTTCCTTAGATTAAAACCTCCTGATTTTAATAGGTTAATCATATCTGCTTGTAACTGCTTAGCTGTTTCTATAGAGTGTGTACCATGGATCAAGTCATCCATGTAGAATGATTGTTCTAAGACACTCGGTGCTGGACTGCTTTGATAATTCCTTCGTTCATCCTGAGCTAACTGTTTTAGCGTCATCATGGCGAGGAATGGGGCGGCTTTTGTGCCGTAGGTCACCGTGGCTAACTGATACTCTCGCAGATTCTCGTACTGATTGTCTCTCCATATGATCATCTGCAACCTTTGATCTTCAGGATGAACCCATATCTGCCTAAACATTTTCTCTATGTCGGCCGTAAATACGTACTTATGTTGCCTCCACTTGATGATGAGGCTCTGTAAATCCTGTTGCAAATTAGGGCCCCTATACATTACGTCATTCAAACTCTCCCCTGATGAAGTTTTGTCTGATGCGTTGAAAACCACGCGCAACTTGGTAGTCGTGGAGTCTTCGCGTGTGACGCAATGGTGAGGTAAATAACATTTTAGTAAGCCACCGTTTTTGCTGGTAGGTACTGTGTCAGCGGGTTTCATATGACTAAGCGATGCATACTCGTCAATGAATAATTTATAATTTTGCGCAATACTCTGCTGTCTTGAAAGTTTCTGCTCTAACTTGTAATATTGTGCGATCGCTTTTGATTTTGACTGGCCCAATTTTTCTTGATAGTCTGATTTTAACGGCAACCTCACTTCGCAGTGACCGTCATCCCGTCTTGATGTTGATTGCTGATAATACTCAATGCACTGCTGATCTTCAGAAGATAAATTTGACTCCTCGTATATTTCTTCTATCTCCCAAAATTTCCGAATACTGTCGATATCATTGAGTACTACATTGCACTGATATGTTTTTGCATTGCCACTCAAAATCCACCCGAGCCGAGTTTGTTGAGCAATCGGTAAAGATGGGTTAACATGGCATATCCCACTCATTAATATATTTGAATAAACGTCGGCACCTAGCAAAATGTCCACAGGGCGACTTTTATTAAATTCTGGATCGGCCAATTGGATGTGCTCCAGGTATGACCAGTCTGGTTTGGAAATAGTCTGACTTGGTAAATCTTTTATTAGCTGCTTCATAATCAACACATCTGTTTCGAAAGAGAAGTCGCTAGCAGTTGAAGAGCAGATGATGGTAATCATGCCTTTACAGTTGCTTTCCCGTGCTCCGATTCCCGAAACCCCACCATTGCATCTCTTCCTAGGTATCTTCAGGAGCTGAGCAGCATTTTCTGTGATTAGTGAGACCTGGGAACCCTGATCTAAAAGGGCGCGCATCTTGATATACGATCCATTTACTGCTTGAACATTGATGAGAGCGGTAGGCAAAAGTACTTCGTAAAGGTCATTCTGCAACGACACGTGTGAACTGCTTCTGTTATTTTTTCCTGCGCTTGCATTTCCGTTGGAGGCGCTCTTCGCCGCCCCCGCCCAGCGCGACCCGCTTGTACCCGAGCCGTCCGTCGGCGGGTGGGGGGAATGCGCAAACGCCTCGTGTAACAAACTATTATGGGTTTGATTACATTCTCGACAAAGTTTTTCTGAAAGGCATTGATTGTCATGCTTAAAAAGACAATTGGGGCAGAGGTTCAATCTCTTCACTGTCTTTAGTCTGTTGAAAGGCGGCAAATCTAGAAACCGTTTACAAAAATAGATTCCATGCTCGTCGCTATTGCACAATGCGCAATGATATTTTGCTGACATGTTTTTTGCGCCGTTGACGTTTGATTGCGAAATTGCATTGCTGTTTGTAGTAAATGAATTTTTGTAGTTATTATTATAATTTGATGACTGATATTTTGCTGTGACTTGATTCTTTTGCGTAGAATTATCTTGCTTTCTGCGCGATGTTTCTAGAGTCGTAAATTTTAACTCTAAAAATTCCAGGAACTCTTTCAAAACTGGCAGCTCCCTCGGGTTGTTAACGGACTCTACGTAGTCAGTATACGTCTCTGTATCCAATTTCTGTGACAGGAGATAGACTATAATAGGATCCCATGAACTGATATCGATTCCCATATTTTTCATTGCGTTGAGACATTCGAGAGCTGTGTCATGTAGGCGTTTTATTTGAGCGACTGATTTCTGTTGCATAGCCGGGAGATTCATGATAGTATGCATAAGCGAATTAAAAATTAATTTTTCATTGTTGTAGCGTTGATTTAGTATATCCCAACAAGTGTCATAATTCTCAGAACTGATGTGCAAGTGCTGTATTAATTTTTCTGCTTCACCCTTCACCTTTGATTTTAGATATTGCATTTTCTGAGCATTTGACATAGAAGGGTTTTTATGGATGGTTTCACTGAACAGGTCCTTAAATGAAATCCAACTGTTATAATTCCCGGAGAAAATAGGTAAATCGATTTTAGGGGTAGTTTTCCCGATGTGCGAAACCGACCACATTTTCTTGTTTATGGCTTTCTTGATAGCCTCGTATTTTCTTTCATAGGTAGTGTAGGCATCTTCATAATATTTGTTAGAGCCGTTCAACTCGCTGTCTAACTCCCAGTGAAACTTGTCGATGGTAGTCCAGCGGGACTGTACGGTGTTAAGAAGATCCTCTAACTCCCACTTTTCTGATACTGCATCAATATTAATAGTTGATAGGGTGCGATGAAAGGCCCTGAAGTTGCTCTGTTGTCTCCTCAGCATCTCCTCGGTCTTGCTTGTCGTTGCGCTGGATGCCTGCGGGCTGGCAGACCCACTCGACGCTGCCGCCGAGACTCCAAACGCCGGAGGCTGGACTACAAAAGTAGCTGGCTTGATAACGGGCGATTCCGATCTTTTTTCTGAAGCTTGAGACTGAATGTACTCCCTGATGCTCGTATATCTTTCACGCACTGTCTCCCTATCATTAATGATATACTGCTTTACACCTGGTTCCGTGTCCATGGCAGACATTTTATTAAAATTGCGTTCATATTCATACCAATGGCTATCCAACACATTTATTTTTTTCTCAAAATAACTCGAAGTTTTTCTCTCCGCGCCATCCTTTTTGAAATTGGTAAGAACGGACTCGATTGCTTGAGCCAGTTGCTGCTGACCAGCGCTGATTTCGTTGAAAGAAGCCATAATGTAGATATGTAAAAAGGCAAGATCTTACTTGATCTACTCGTACTACTTGATAACTGCTGAACTGCTAGTTAGGGGCTGGCTGGCACGTCGCCTAGGCCAACGCTGATGATACTGCTGCTGGGTAGAGAATGAACCGATGATGTTCAATCTCACTCTAATCCTTGATAGTTCTGATAGTTCTGATGATAACTGCTAGTCCTGATTGTAACTGATAATCACTGCAACACTTGACAGCACAGTTCCTCTTTGACAGTCACTGCAACACTTGATAGCACAGTTTCTCCTTGATAGTCACTGCAACACTTGATAGCACAGCTCCTCCTTGATAGTCACTGCAATACTTGATAGCACAGTTTCTCCTTGATAGTCACTGCAACACTTGATAGCACAGCTCCTCCTTGATAGTCACTGCAACACTTGATAGCACAGCTGAAGTTCTTTGGTAGACCGTAGAGGCACTGAGTCTTTTTCACGGTAAGCGGAAATGGTGACACGAGTCACGTCTACGCGACACGGACACGTGTTCAAATCCAATCTTTCCGTAGGTTCGAAGGACCAATGTTCCGGGGTGTCCGGAGCTATGAGACTGATTTGACTGAAAGACTGATTAAACTGATAATAAAACTGTATTGAAATACTGGTAAAACTCTATGGATGAAGTACTGAGCAAATTATAATGAGAACGCGACGCTCGCTTGATGGCTGTACACGAACTGACCCAAAAAGTAGGTAATTGCCAAAGGTGCAATATTGAACGATAATACAATGCTGATTTTACTATTGTACGTGTTAGCTCGTACAGTATCAATCACGATTTTCTCCCGTGCTGGCAAAAACCCAGCCCCTCATGATTCCACGCCGTTCGGTTGAGGCGTGGAATTAAACATTTTGGTAGCAGGCGCGGTTTCCTAGTGGGAAATCACCGATTCACGGATGGTTGTAGGGTTGTTTTTTTGCCACATTGTAGTTGGGAGAAAATAATATCTCAGATTGGCCGGCAAGTCGGCAATGAGTCTGTGGTCGGTATACCACAATTAAAGTTCATTTTCGGTTAGTGAAAGTATAATTGTCAATTTAGTTAACAATTATTATAAATTTGTAGTCGGAAACTACTGTTTGTGCGCATAAAGGATTAAACAGTCATTCTGCGAAGTAACTAGATTGTATTACTTGCGGTAGAACGTCGGGTTCTACCGCAATTTAAGGCTATTTAAGGGGTATTAAGCCGATTTTGCTGACCTCAGTAGAAGTGTGGGTCATATCGGAGGGGCCACTTCTAGAAGGTCACAGCTACCTTCATTATATTAAAAATAGCTTGGATTTCGGAATCCAGTGTGGTTTAGGGTGCTATATTGTTTAGGTTTATAGTCTCGGAGCCCACCACTTATTATTTTTTAATAAATTTTATTTTGTATTGTTTTTACAATCAAGTTTTGTGGGTTATTTTTGTATTGTGTTTTATGGTGGCATTCTCAAATTGATTTAGAGTGTATATTTATAAGGTGTATGTCCACAGGGCGACCATATTAAATATTGTTTAGGATTTAATTGTTTTAGTGGTTGCCTTGGTTTTTACAACTTAGTTTTAATTTCTGTGCCCAGCGCTGACGGGCAAGTGCTGGTCTCTGGCTGTGCTTAGTTCGGTAGTGAAGCATAGGACCAGAAACAATTGAATCGGTAACCATGGCACCTTCGCCCTTGACGGTACTGCGGTATGGTGTCCGTGAGGAGATGAGATGGCTCGCCCATACTCACAAGTATGTGGAGCGACCTGACATGGACGATGTCCTGCTCAAGCGTGTGGAGGACGCAATGACACGCGTCGGGAAGGTGTGTCGGCTGGCTGCGGAGGCTGAAGCCCCCGGGCTTACGGATGAGGCCTCGGTGGCTGCAGTGAAGCAGCTCTGCGCGGATGCTGACCAAGCGATGGAGTGCTTGGGCGACATCGAGCGTCGCGTGGAAAAAATTAAGCGGTCGCGTCGGAATGACCGCGGGGAGGGTAGCGGAGACCCCCCCCCCCCTAAGGGTGTTGTTGGACGGCTGCCACACCTGGAGATTCCGGCCTTCGGTGGGGCAATTGATGAGTGGCCGGCATTCATCAACTTATTCGATAGTTTGGTCCACGGTCGGGACGACCTGGACAACGCCTACAAGTTGGCCCAACTATTGATGGCACTGCGGGGTGAACCGAAGGAGTTGGTCGGTCACCTAACGGTCACGGCGGGCAATTATGATATAGCCCGGTCCATATTGTTTGACCGCTACCAACACAAACGGCGGTTGGTTGATGCGCAGCTGGGGAAGCTGTTTAGCATCCCAAGAGTAACCCGGGATGTTGACATCCGGGTACAGGTGCTCAACCCTGTGCTGGTGGCCACTAAGGCCCTTCAGAACCTTAGTCTGCCGGTAGACCAATGGTCATATATCGTATTGTATATGGTTTTGTCACGGTTGTCTGCAGCTGTTCAAAGTCGGTTTGAACAGCTGCATGGGGGCAGTAGTTCGGAACTGCCCACGCTCGTCCAATTAACGGATTTTTTGGAGGGTGAATGCAGGCGATGCGACACATTGGATACGGAGGCCAGTGTGCAGCGCCAACCCGCGCGGATGCGGGAGGGGCCGCGCCCCCCGCCCCCACGAGGGGGTGGGCGGTCAAAACAATTTGGCGTTTTGAATGCCGCGCCGTCGGGTGACGGCTGTGTGCACTGCGACAGTGCCGGTCATGAAGTGACCAGTTGCGCCAACTTTAAGGCGCTCGGGGTAGCTGCCCGCAGGAAGGTAGTCTTCCTCACGCGCGTTCCCCTGTGAGTGCTGCGGTGGCAAGCACCACATCGTGTTGTGCCTGAACCGGTCAGGCCCTTCGGACGGTCACCAGGGCCGGTCAGGTTGTTCGGTCACAGGGCCCAACCAGGGCCGGACCCAGTCCCCCTCCGGGCAACGGGAGTCACCAACGGGGTGACTGGGGTACCCGCGGACGGGACCCCCCCCCCCCCGAGGGGAAGGGGGCAGCGCGGGGGGTAACAGGCGGGATAGCCGGGGTTCGGTCGCCGCTGTCCAGGGTCAGCGAGGACTTCGGGCCGCTGGCTCACCGCGTGTTACGGGCGGGTGTCAGATGGCACCTATGAGTGGCGCGACGGCTGGGAGCCCACCACCTTCTGCGCCACCCTTGCCCGTCGCTCTGGGAGGCGAACAGTCGGATGTCGCCCCCATTCCTAGAGCGCCCCAGGTTGGATCCGCTCTCCCCCCTCCATCCACGGTGGCCACCGGGCACACCGTACACAGTCCGGTATGGTCGGATACCGGGACAGCGAGGGGCCTATTATGCGGGTTGGGACCCCCTGATGTACATACGGTCTGATATGCCACCGGCATATCAGCAGCCGAGTTACCAGGCCGACGGGGGTCCCAGCGGGTTCGGATCCCGCGGAGGTTCCCGCTAGGGACACGCCGCCCACTTACAGGGTGTCGCCACTCCACAGACGTTCATGCTCCCCACCGCCTCGGTGATAGCGTGGAGTTCGGACGGCAAATCATGTGTGGCACGAGCACTATTGGACTCGGGGGCCCAGGGGTGCTTAGTCTCGTGCAACCTTGTAAGACGGTTGGGCATTTCGGTAAGGGAGTATCCACATTCCATTCGGGGAATTGGGAACACGGAAGTCGGTTCCGTTAAGGGAGTATGTCGGATTACTCTCTCGTCACGGGTGGATTCATCGGTGAATCTGACGGTCACGGCATTAGTCATGCCTAATGTGATGGGCTCACACCCTCACGTACGGTTGTCGCTCTCGGTGCGACAGTTGGTCGCTGGGTTGTCACTGGCTGACCCGGAGTTCGATATTCCGGGCCCAGTAGACATTTTATTGGGTGTCGATGCCTTGGGATACCTGTTAGTGCCAGGTGTCCACGTGTTGCAGGCGACTGGTCTGGTTTCGGTCAACACCAGACTGGACCATGCGGTAATGGGTCCGGTCATGCCGGCTGCCCCACGCCTAGCGACTCGTATTCCCTTATTCGGTTCGGTACTCTCGAAGGTGATACAGAAGTTTTGGGAGGTGGAGGAACCACCTACGGTCCGCCGGTTGGACCCGGTTGAAGAAGAGTGTGAACAGTTTTATCGGAACAATACTGGTCGCCTTCGGTCAGGTCGATTTCTCACACGTCTTCCATTTCGGAGTGATCGCCCGCCGCTGGGCAGTTCACACCATGCAGCCGAGACGCGGCTTCTGTCGATGGAACGACGCATGAAGCGTGACGGGATTTTCCGGCAGAAGTACGTCGATTTCATGCGGGAATACGAGTCGCTCGGCCACATGTCGGTTTCGGGTATCGACTGGAAGCGTGAAGACCACTGCTTCCTGCCCCATCACGCGGTCTTGAGGACCTCGGAGGGCAAAATACGGGTAGTGTTCGATGGATCGGCATCAACATCTAACGGCATGAACCTGAACCAGTGTTTGCATTCAGGGCCGAAGTTGAACCATGACATCGCGGATGTTAATCCTCAATAGTTTCTTTGCAACTCCCCCTGTCGCGATGGACCCCCTCGTCAAGGATGCAACCCTTCGTAACTTACGGTCCAAGGCAATAGCCCTCAACTCAGCATTTAATTTTATCCCTGCCGGAATCGGCGCAGTAAGGAGGGCAATACTAGCAATCTCGTCGAAGGCCATAGGTGAGGACAAGATCTGTTCTCAGATGATAACAACTATCATTGATGTTCTGTTACCTCTCATCACCCACATAATTAATGTGTCGCTTGACCAATGTTGCTACCCCAGCCAGTGGAAATTGGCACTTGTGATTCCCCTCCCCAAAACGTCCAATCCCGCCTCCTTTAAAGATTTCCGTCCCATTTCTATTCTGCCTATCCTCTCCAAAGTCCTGGAATCAATTGTTCACTCCCAACTCTCCTCCTACCTTTCCTCAAAAATGTTACTGAATCCCCACCAATCAGGTTTCAGGCCGGGTCACAGCACTACCACAGCACTGCTCAAAGTCACTGACGACATTCAATTAGCTATGGATCAAAAGCAGCTTACGGTCCTTACACTGCTTGATTTCAGTAGCGCCTTCAACTGCGTCGATTTCGATATACTAGTTGAAATTTTAAAGTCACTTTATGTCTCCTCGCACTCTGCTCGCTGGTTTGACTCCTACCTGAGAGATCGCCAGCAACGCATTAAGTCTGAGGAGATCTCAACGGACTGGTGTGATCTCTCCGCAGGTGTTCCGCAGGGAGGAATCCTTTCTCCTCTCCTCTTCTCGGTATTCATTAACTCCATCTCTGACGTTCTTACCTCTTCTTATCATCTGTACGCAGATGACCTTCAAATATATCGGCACTTCTCTCCGTGTGATGTGAATCTGACAGTAGAGGCGTTGAACGCTGATCTCGATAACATCAGGAAATGGGCTACCTCATATGGTCTGCTTGTCAACCCGGGCAAATCGCAGGCCATGATTTTGGGTACTCGTCACTCTCATAACCTAGTTCAGAAAATGCCCGTCGACCCTATAGTGTATGATGGTAACATAATTTCATACAGCGAGAAGGCCAAGAATCTTGGGGTTGTATTTGATAAATTGTTGTCCTGGTCGCCCCATGTTTGTGAGGTCAGCAGACGAGTCTTTGCGTCATTTCACTCCCTACGGAGATTGCAGCACTTCCTGCCGCAGCAGACTAAAATTACCCTTGCCCAGTCCCTACTACTACCTTTAATCGACTATGCGGATGTTTGCTGGATCGGTGCGAACGAAGAACAACTGAACAAACTCGAACGACTTCAAATCCTCGGGATTCGGTTTGTCTTCGGGCTGCGCAAGTATGACCATGTCTCACATTACCGCAAGGAGTTGGGGTGGCTTCCGATCCGATTTCGTCGTGATATGCACGTTCTCTCCTATCTGTTCAACATTTTGCGAAATCCCCGCTACCCCTCATATCTTCGAGAACGTTTCGAGTTTATTTCCTCCAGGCATAGCAACCGGAGATCCCACACGATGTCTCTTCTTTCTACTCCTCGGCATAACAATGCCGCTTACAAACACTCGTTTAGGTTAACGGCGATCCGACTGTGGAACGCACTTCCCTGCGCTATTAGAGATAGTCCCTCAATTTTCACTTTTAAGACAAGATTGAAAGAGCATTTCCTTTCTCTTTCGTGATAGGTACTTTTATATATGTATATATAAGTAGTATATGTTTGATATATATTTTATTTTTTGCTTTTGTATTTTATTTAGTGTAAATCATTTACTATTCATCATCATCATTTATTTTATTTTCATTCATTCATTTTTTTATTATATCATTTATTATGTTTTAGTTGTAAACAATTAGATGTGTACAGTTTTATTGCGCACTAGGACTCTCCTGTTGCACAATTTTTCCTGTCCTGCCTAGGTTTGCTGGTAGAAATCTCTCTTTAGAGATAAGCTCGCCTTTGCTCATAAAATGTTTTGTTACCTTACTATTAAGATTTCTGTGCAATAAAGAATAATAATAATGTTATCACACGGTTCCGTCGACACAATATTGTGTTTGTAGCTGACATCCGGATGATGTTTAGACAGACGGTCATTCACGCTGACGATAGACGGTATCTGCTGATACTGTGGCGAGAGAGCCCAGATCAGCCCATCAGGGTGTACGAGCTGAACACCAACACGTACGGGCTACGGTCTAGTCCTTATTTGGCGATTCGCACTCTGCGGGAGTTAGCGGATCGAGAACGGTTAAATTTCCCTAGAGGAGCAGCGATCCTGGAGCAGGACCTCTACGTGGACGATATCTGTACCGGTGCAGATTCCGTAGAGGAGGCGCTCGCTCGACGGGACGAGCTAGTTGAGCTCTTACGGGGTGGAGGTTACGAGCTCCGGAAATGGATGTCGAACTCTCCAGAGTTACTGACTGGTCTTCCGGATGACTACCAGCAGGATCCCCACATTTTTGAAAATTTGGAAAATCCAAATATGTTGTCGGTATTAGGCGTCCAGTACCAGCCGGTGTCAGACATGTTTTCGTATCGGGTCGAGTTGGACTCCCCGAAGGTCTGGGCGAAACGGAATCTCCTTTCAACGGTGGCTAGGACATTTGATCCAAACGGGTGGATCACCCCGGTAACATTTCAGCTCAAGTGTTTTATGCAGCAATTGTGGTCTGCTGAGCTGAAATGGGACGACCCGATCGGCGGGTCATTGAGCTCAGAGTGGGACTCGTTCTTTTCGACCCTCCCTGGCATCAATCGGATTTCACTGCCACGGAGGTTGGTCCCCACCAAACGATACACCGCCACCCTGCATGGGTTTTGCGATGCCTCGGAGAAGGGCTACGGAGCTGCGGTATATCTGCGTACGGTCGACTCCTCGTGGGAGGTTGATGTGCGGTTGGTCATGGCCAAGAGCAAGGTTGCGCCGTTGCGCACTCGCCTGACCATTCCCAAGTTAGAGCTTTCGGGAGCGGCTCTCCTGACTCGTCTGCTCAACCACACGATGACGGTTCTTCGTGGGTCAATAGCGTTAGAAGATACGGTCTACGCTTGGACGGACAGCCAGATCGTGTTATGCTGGCTGAAGGCTTCAGTTCACAAGCTGGAGATTTTGTGGCGAATCGGGTTTCGCAGATTTTGAATTCGGAGGTTCCCTTAATCTGGAGACATGTTCCAGGGGAAATGAACCCAGCAGACTGTGCGTCTCGTGGGTGTCACGCTCCGGAGTTGGATGGACATCCCTTGTGGTGGGGTCCAAAATGGTTGACTCAAGCCGAATCGGATTGGCCAATGAGTCCACGCGTTACCTCGGCGAACGGCGCCTAGACAGTCGGTGTCTGTACGACGCAACCAGAGCCGGAAGAGGAGTTCAGCCTGCTGGAACGGTACAGCTCGCTCGACAAGCTGGTCAATGTGACCGCCTGGATCTGCCGATTTGCGCGGAATTGTCGGAATTCTGAGGCGCAACGAGTGCGGACACAGGTCCTGACACCATGGGAACGGAACCATGCGTTGTTCGCATTGGTACGGAACGTGCAGACGGTGCACTTTAAGTCCGAACTGGACATTCTGAGACGCGGACGCGTCCAACTGAAGGGAGCTGTGGCTCGGCTCAACCCGTTTATTGACCCTCACGGATTGCTGAGGGTAGGAGGTCGGCTGCGGAATGCCAACCTGCCTTATGCGGCTCGCCACCCGTTGTTACTCCCTAGGAAAGGGAAGTTGGTCGAACTGTTGATACAGGATCGACACATTCGGAATGGGCATGTCGGATGCCACGCCTTGATGGCGTTTCTCCAGCGCGAGTTCTGGATACTATCGGGAAGACGCTTAGTGCGTAGCGTCATATTTCGGTGCCTGCCTTGTTATCGGGCCAGGGCGGCTACGATGCAGCCCCAGATGGGCGATTTGCCCTCGGATAGGGTTAACGGAATCCGGCCCTTTGCGGGTGTCGGAACGGATTTCGCGGGACCACATGGTCAAGTCTTCACAGCTACGGAACGCCAGATTAGTGAAGGCATACCTGTGCGTCTTCGTGTGCTTGGCCACGAAGGCAGTCCACTTGGAGGTGGTCAGTGACCTCACTACAGAGGCATTTATCGCATGTCTAGATCGGTTCGTCTCACGAAGGGGCCTCCCGACATTAATCCGTTCGGATAACGGCACAAATTTTGTCGGAGCCAGGCGATATCTGCAGGAGGTCACTCAATTCCTGAACGGTAACCAGGACGCCATCGGTACGGCTTGCTCCCGACGAGGGATTGAATGTGTTTTCAGTCCGCCGGGATGTCCTCATTGGGGAGGAATTTTTGAGGCTGCGGTTAAATCGGCTAAGTCGCACCTGACGAGGATCATCGGTGAGACCTCTCTACGCTTTGAAGAGCTTGCGACGCTGTTCTGTAAAATTGAAATGACACTGAACTCGCGTCCGTTGTGCCCGCTCAGTTCGGATCCAAATGATTTGGAAGCGTTGACGCCGGGTCACTTCCTGATAGGTCAGCCCCTTAACGCCCTGCCAGAATACCCATTCGGTGATGTTAAGTTAAGTCGGTTAACTAGGTGGCAGATGTTGCAGCAGATGGCTCAAGATTTTTGGAAACGGTGGTCCCTTGAGTACTTGCACATCTTGCAGCAGCGCCTTAAGTGGACTGACCGGACGAGCCCCCCTCAAGTCGGTGATTTGGTGCTGATTAAGGATGCGAACCTGCCATCATTGAGATGGAGACGAGGACGGATCGTCAATTTGTACACGGGTCCGGATGGCACGCCTCGATCAGCAGAAGTCAAGGTGGGGGACTCGGTCCTCAAGAGAGCGGTCGCAACACTTTCTCGCCTTCCTATTGATTAGGGACAGGTTCGGGCCTGTCCGGGCGGGTGACTGTTTAATATTTATGCTTCGGAACGCACCGGTTTTCGTTGCGCGGATCGATCGCGAGTAATCGGGACATCACTAGCGGAAACGGAACCGCAGCTGTCACTCGTATCGAAGCGAGATGACGAATTAGGTTAACTTTCTTGTCGTGAGAAAAAACATGTCTGCTCATGGCGTCGGGCCATTGACTGTATTTCGGTGTAACAATTGTCTAACACAGGTGTCGGGCCTGGTCGGAGTGTTGATCATAATAATCGTCGGGAAATAAGTAGATTCGCGTCAGTCACATCGTGTTGTGCGGTCCCGGACTCGTCGTATCGGACGGCGACTCCTCGTGTCGGCAAGCAGCACGCCGGCGACAGCGTCGGCGGCAAATAGTGAGTTGCGGTTCCTCTCCTATCCCAATTGTGCTCCTATCCCGTATTCCTGCCTCGAATCGAGCCTTCGAATTCCTGTCTACGGCGACAAAGGTAAGGTATCAATCACGATTTTCTCTCGTGCTGGCAAAAACCCAGCCCCTCATGATTCCACGCCTTTCGGTTGAGGCGTGGAATTAAACAGCTGTGTTGCTGCAAATTTTTAATAATTTCGTATTCGTCTTTTGTGGACTGTCACGGCAGATCCTGTTAAAGCATACATATCATTTGCCATGTCTCAGTACCTGATACCATTAATGTAGTAGTTTAATATATAAGTTAACATTTGACCACAATAAAACCAGATTATATCTGTGCATATTCCGGGCCTCCTTTTCATCTCCCGAAGGTAGCCGTCAAGATATTGCCGTACTGGCAAATGGAAGATCATCGCATTGGGGCAAACAATTGGACATATAAAGGGTCTCTTTCTTGGGCTATTATATGAATCCGATCTTTGAATGGTGCTCGTGTACTTTTTCACAAGCTCATAACGCCTTCTATGCCGGAACTAATTTGACAGTGTGCCTCCTTGGTAAATTACTATTTGCTTTCTACCTCATTTCTGGTCCTAAAGTATGTTGCTATTTTTCATCACTATTGCTTTGAAATCAAGTTGTATTAAAACTCAAAGGGTAAGTAAATTTGAAAATCCAACGATGTTTGGTTTTAAACAAATAATGGCGCAACGCAAATCTAGTTGAAGAATTTTATGAAAATATTTTTTTTCTGAAAAAATATTTTCTTGCATTAGTGATCAGTGACACCATCGAACCACCAACTTGCCTCGCTCGCTGATGAAAAGTAGAGTAAATTAAATTAAATATCGGGTATAATTGATGACTTATCTCCCATGTATACTATTTCATTTCAGGTACACAGCTACACATTCGAAGAACTCACCTCCTATGTCAACATCGCAGAGAAACCCGACGAAAAGCAGAAGTACACCGACAGATATGTGAGAGTGCCGAATAACGAGGACACTGTATTTGACAACGAAGTCTACTATAAGAGATTGAGCGTGCCTTTTGATACAGCACTGTTGGAGGCCAATGACCGCGGTAGAGTTGGCGGGAAAATGGTGTTTCTCAATATAATTGGAATTGGTAAGATACATAATTATTATTAGGCATAAAATATAATGATCACCAATAGTTATTTGTGTCACAAGGGAGCAAAATGATGTATTTACGGCGAGGGCGGTACATTGAATCCAGAGTGAGGGGAAGGATTCTACGATTAGAATCCTGAGCGTAACGAAGGATTCAAGCGTTAACGCCCATGACGAAAATAATTTTGCTCCTGAGTGACACATACAACTTTTCACACCGACTATGAGGAAAATTTAAATTAAAAGCTCTAAAAAAAACTATACTTTGAATTATACTTTCACCACTTTTACAGTAATCGAACAACGTAAACAAAACTTTTTTTTTATAATGGTGGATTGTGAAGGATTAGGGAAAGGTCACAGATAAAATATTCTTGTGTACTTTTACCAATGTGTAAAAATAATCGAATCGAATATTACAATGGTTTCGGATATCAATATTCATTATATCACAATAACATTCATCGATAGTTTTCATTTCAGTAAAACATATAATTTATTGTGACATTTTTTTTAAATATTACTAAAAATTCATAAATTTTCATATAACGTTGTTAAAGTAAAACTTGAAACATGTTGATTTTTAATTGACTACGATGAAATTACAATCAATTATTTTATTAAGATCTGTGTTAAATTGGCACATTGCGTAAATGCTACATGCCAATGAATAAATTAAAAAAGTAGCTTGAACAGAAAAGTAGCATTTTGCTCCCTGTCGTCGTGGAGCAAAACTTACTTTTCCGAATGATAGGTGTGAAAAATATTTTTTTCCTAACCAAAATGGATAAATGAACACCAATGTTGCAAAAAATATCAGGGCAAAATACTGCGGCAGCTTAGGTGAAGGGTAAAGGGGGTGAGCGAAGCGAAGCCCCCTTTATCCTTCGTGTTAGGTTGAACATGTAAGAACAACAAAAAATACTTAAAACATAAACTTAAGTACACAAAACATAAAAAGAAGTTTGGTGATTGATCATTTATCCAAACACAATTTGGTGGACATTTATCCATTCTGGCAGTAATTTCGAATTTATTGGTAGTAAAATAGGTGCGTTTTTGGTAATCGTTTAAACACGAGCCTTATTATTATTAATGTTTACTCAGAAAAGTACGAAGGTACCTTAAATAATAAACAGGGTATAACAGAAAGGTGTGGTCATACTTTATGGAGTTGTCAGGGACATCGTTATGAGCAATTTTCACTGTGAAATCCAATCGATCAGAACAACTTTAATTTTTGGGCGGGCAGTCAGCTGATTTAACGTCAACATTAAAATATGGCATTGATGACACCTTCGACTACGTCAGAGCTTTTGCACGAAAAAGATCCAAGATTGTATTTAGCAAAACACAGGAAGAACTACTGATCACACTTTATTACCCCCAATAAGCATTACTACAACTGCATTAAAACCGGTAGCGGGCATCGTATGATGAAGTTTGGAGTTGACACAGTGAGAAATGTCGCACCTCAAAATCAACCCTTGCCTCGAAGGTTGGTACAGAAAGATCAACTCAATTTTTCTTAAAAAAACCTCAACTTTTCGCTTAAAGCCTTTGGAAAAAGAAACTTTTTAGCAAGATAAAATTATTAAAATGTCTTGTTTTACTAGTAGAAAGACGCTACAAACAGGAAAAGATGGCGCCATACTATCGAGATTACTCAACGACGATGATGGAATGTTGAATGTGATACAGCAGCTTTCAAATTTAAGTGATGATTAAAAAAAAACTACCCAAAATGGGTAAATGATCACCAAAAGTGGCAGAAAATATCAGGGGAAAATGATGCGGTAGCTGAGGGGAAGGGTAAAGGGGGTGGGCTAAGCGAAGCCCCCTTTATCCTTCGTGTTAAGTTGAATATGAAAGAACAACAAAAAATACTTAAAACATAAATTTAAGTACACAAAACATAAAAAGAAGTTTGGTCATCATTTATTAATGAATCTTTTGCTTAATAAATTTCTTATAACATTGATTTATTAATTCTGGCGGTCGTTTCGAATTTATTGGAAGTAAAATAGGTGCGTTTTTGGTGATCGCTGAAACACAAGCCTTTATTAAATATCACACTTTTTTCAAAGTTTAAAATATATGTATATATTAAGTTTATTTTAATTTAAGATGCCGTTAGTGTGTTTTGTTTCAGCTATACAGCGTGTGTTATTAAATTATGTATGTATGTGTAGGTATGTTATGTAATTTAATATTAAAAAATACTTCCTGAATTTACTTTACTTCTGTCCTTATATGAATCCGTCCTTTTAGGATCCTGGCCTTTAAGGAATCTGGCCTTATAGGTACAAACGGCTTAGTCGACTTTTACAACATGCATAGTTTTTTCTCCTATCTATGTACTGTACGAAACTCACGAAATGACGTATCGTAGTGTGGGGCCACAACCTTATAGTTAGTAAGTATCTTTCGTCGTTCCAGGTCTCGGCGTATGGAAGATATCGCCGCATCAAGTAGACGTGTTCATTCTAACATTTCTGGAGAGACTTCGATCATTCCTGAAGAAAGATCTGCTGAACAATCTTTCGGACGTCAATTTTGCTTACATTAAACCCAGTGAGAGTATTCTAGGTATGTAAATATGTTTACTCAAAAATGCTTATAATTTCTATGTATATTTTTTGTGTTCATAATTTTGGCAACCTTCTTTGAATAAAGTCGACCGCGCCGCGGTACTTGAATAGGCGCCAGCAAAGTTTAATGGAAATTAATTTCTGGTGAGTTAAGCCACCAGCCATTTCCTGTGAAAATCCATTTTTAGGGTTCCGTACCCGAAGGGTTCCAAACGGGACCCTATTACTAAGACTTCGCTGTCCGTCTGTCCGTCCGTCTGTCACCAGGCTGTATCTCAAGAATCTAGCTAGCTAGAGAGTTGAAATTTTCACAGATTATGTATTTCTGTTGCCGCTATAACAACAAATACTAAAAAACAGGATAAAATAAATATTTAAGGGGGCTCCCATACAACAATTCTTTCAATACCACATACAAACTTATGGATGCACCTGGTTACGTACATGGAGTGTGAAAGTAACCGCACCAATAACTTTGTAAACAATATTTTGCTGTGTAAAATCCAAACTATTCACTCCACACCATCGCTTCCATTGAACGGTGGTACGGACCGGTTTTTTTTGTTAATGGCTTTTATCGTGTGTCGCCACAATAATTTCGCCTATGTCACGTGATAAGACCTGCACAATAGGAAATCACGTGGAACAGTTAATAAAAAGAGAACGTTAAGCTGAGACTTTCATTTAATATTGTTGGTAGATATAAATTTGTTAAGTAAATTGACAGAGGATGGGTGAGATAAGGTGAGGGAATTTCGGAGAGAGGAGATCGTAAAGGGAAGTATGATTGATAGGGCATTCAAAGAACAAATGATCAGGAGTACCGTCAGCCAGGCCACATTCACGCAATGATGAATCCGTAATTTTCTTTATTGTACACAAAACAGTGATACAGATAATTTATATATCGTTTCGTTTCAAAAATGGTCAAGTGAAAAAATATTGTATTCAGAATTTGGCTGTGTAAGTACGGGCAGCCTAGAAAGAAACAAAGGCGCAGCGCTGTTTTTTTTTTTTAAATGTTCCATATTGTGTTTAATTAGTCTCATTGTTTGAGTTAAGCACTACACAAGGCTTGGTCCCTAATGGCAGCACTGCTGGCCACGCTATGAAACCGGTCAAGTGCGAGTCAAACTCGCGCACGACGGGTTCCGTACCATCGAACAATGAGGGATGGTGTGGAGTGATAGTTTTCATTTTACATAGCAAAACGTTGTTCACAAAGTTATTGGTGTGGCTACTTTCACACACCATGTACGTAACCAGGTGCATTCATAAGTTTGTATGTGGTATTGAAAGAATTGTTGTATGAGAGCCCCCTTAAATATTTATTTTATTCTGTTTTTTAGTATTTGATGTTATAGCGGCAACAGAAAATTTCATCTGTCTAACTATCACGGTTCATGAGATACATCCTGGTGACAGACGGACGGACGGACAGCGGAGTCTTAGTAATAGGGTCCCGTTTGGCACCCTTCGGGTACGGAACCCTAAGAATTAAACCTAACAGGAGAAGAAATGTCAGATTTCCAGTTCCTTACCTGCTTACTTTTGAAGCCTTAATAACTCCACGCATTATTAACAAGAGGTACATCGATTTCGGTTTTCACACCATTCTATGTCTATTGCAGCACTATTCACAAAGTCGGAGTCGGGTGCTGAAACACCGACCGACAAGCGGATCTTCTTCGAGAGCACAAGACATCCAAATGGTAAATACATTTTTCTTTTTTATTTCTTCCAGCAGGCCTCGGAGAACTCACGCGCTTTCGATGCTCACAACCCCACAGCATAACACCGCGTCCTATGAGCATGGGTTTAGACTCCGGGCCATTCAATTGTGGAATGCACTCCCCTGCACTATCAGGGACAGTCCTTCTCTTAATATATTTAAAAGTCGCGTGATGAAGCATTACCTTTCTATTTAGAAATATAGGTAGTAGGTTTGTATTTATTAGAATATATATATAAAAAATATATATATTTATATATTATTTATGTACAAATATATTATATAATATTTATGTAAGCCCTCGTATATTTAGTTAAATATTGTTTTATATTAGTTATTTAGATATAACATATATCTAACCATATGTTAGTTATTTAGATATGTACTAAATTTATTGTTGTACACATTGTCACCCCTGCTCAGCAATCGACCATTCCCATCCTAATTTGGTTTGCTGGAAGAGATCTCTTATTAGAGATAAGCTCGCCTATTTTTATGTAAGTCTTGTTGTCCATATATTAGTTGTAATGATGATGAATGATGATAAATAGCTGACATTGGGCGCCTTGAATAGTACGTTAGACACCAAGGGGATAGAGCACTGTGACGTACACACGGACTAGATGTTCAATCCAGTGTAATACGCGTCGAAAACGAAAAACTATACGAATCGAACTGTCACTGACTCTTAAGTACATACATAAGGTTAATTTTATCTGAACTCGTACACTTTTTCAATCTGGTATTTATTCCGCCTTGAGCCTCTGAACAGTTCAATTCAGTTCAAAGATTTGTAGGGTTCCGTACCCGAAGGGTTCCAAACGGGACCCTATTACTAAGACTTCGCTGTCCGTCCGTCCGTCCGTCCGTCCGTCTGTCACCAGGCTGTATCTCAAGAACCTAGCTAGCTAGAGAGTTGAAATTTTCACAGATTATGTATTTCTGTTGCCGCTATAACAACAAATACTAAAAAACAGGATAAAAGAAATATTTAAGGGGGACAATTCTTTCAATACCACATACAAACTTATGGATGCACCTGGTTACGTACATGGAGTGTGAAAGTAATCGCACCAATAACTTTGTAAACAATATTTTGCTGTGTAAAATCCAAACTATTCACTCCACACCATCGCTTCCATTGAACGGTGGTACGGAACCCTTCGTGCGCGATTTAGACTCGCACTTGACCGATTTTATTCATAATAGCACAAAAATTGAGGCTTAATGAACGTCATAACATAATCAGGCAAGCACAACATAACATTAAGTAGGTGCCTAATTATTACATATAACATAATATATAGGGTGCAATGAACTGGTTTAATGCCAGATGTCGGTGTCTTGTAAAAACTCATTAATTTTGTAGTAGGCCTTTGTGCACAAAGTGTGCTTAATACATACGAACGTAACGAAGGACTCTATACTCTATTTGCCGAAACAAGTTAATGGGAAAGAAATGCATTGGCATCTGATTGGTAGAGCCACAACGCCAAGGCCGTGTTCACAGTGCGAGCATTTTTTAGTTTGTTCGTGCGACTGGTGCCGTTCAGACGTGCTTTACTATCTTGTGTTAGTATAATTGACAACATTTCCCTATTACCCGGCTTGTTGATTGGACACTGTGATTGATTATTTTTTCTTAGGGCTTGTTTATTTTCGAGTGTTAGCTACAGAACAACAAAAACTATACATCGCAACTTTTTAACAAAAACTTTTAGGACCAATGAAGTTAGGTCACCTGTAGTAAGTGTAATTATAAGTAGAATTAAGATTAGCTATATATACTTATTGTGTGTATTTAATTCTAATTATTGTGTGTATTTCATTCTAATTATTGTGTGTATTTAATTATAATGATTGTGTGTATTTAATTATAATTATTGTGTGTATTTAATTATAATTATTGTGTGTATTTGATTATTATTATTAGGTGTATTTAATTAAACTCAAACTCAAAAGTACTTTATTACTGTAGATATTTACATATACTTAGCAAACGTCATTTTTTGTCTCTTCTCTACATTGGACCACTGTGGGAGAAGGAGGGCGTAGAAACTCCCACAGATTGATTTTTAGATCTCTTTTAAAAATAGGTTGTGCTTAACTAATACAATTATGATTTATTTTTATTTAATAAGCTGGAATAAATAATTACAAAATTATTAACAGCAAGGTCTGTGTTGAGCCGGATTAACCCCATACAGTCATGTCATTTAAGTAATCTTGAACATTGTAATATCCCTTTTTCGACAAAGTCGCTTTAACCTGCTTTTTAAATTGCTCAAATGGCAATTTCAAAATCTCCAGAGGTATCTTATTGTAAGAGAATGCACTGACCCTTGAAAGAATTGCTAACCTTCGCGAGTCTAAAACGGGGCGCACATAGTCTGTGATTATTTCTTAGGTAAACATTACAGCTATCGCTAAGTTTGGAAAATGTTGTAAGGTTCTTGCGTACATACATTATATTTTCGAAAATAAATTGACTATACTCTATCCACCGAAACGAGTTAATAGAGCATTGTCTCTGTCGCACAATCCCTTACAAAAGATAAGGACACAAAAAGGTGAGTGGGCGTCAACTATACTGATAAAAAGTTAAGGTGTGTTCATATGCGATGATTTTGTGCGCTCAATAGTAAGCACTAAAACCACTTAAGTATTTTGTATTGAACTTAGAGAAAGAAAGAAAAATATTAAGACAATGTTTTAAAATAAAATTATGTATATTTAAATAGTTTAACATATACAATTAATTAAATTATTCCGACGTATCACTACTGTCGCTGTCACTTCCCACGTTTATTATGAATGTTTCGGTCATTGTTTCCACATTTCTGTCCATGGCATTCATTTTCGGTTCTACTATCTCTTCGACATGTTTTATGCATTTTTTCCATTTTGCAGCGTCAATATTTTGAATTGAGTTGTTTAATAAAATTTTTAATTCTGCCATCTTGTATGTTTTGTTGCGGGATGCGACATGTCCTTTAACTTGAGCCCAGATCAACTCTATCGGATTTAATTCGCAGTGATACGGCGGAAGTCGTACCACAGTTTTATTTTTAGCTTTCGCCATTTCGTCTACGACACGCGCCTCGTACTGCTCCTTATGATTTTTTACGATATTCAGTAGCTCTCGTTTTAATAAATCATCCTGAAAGGGGATTTGTTTTTCTTTCAACCAATTAATTATCTCTTGTTTTTTATTTTTTTCAGTCGGAATTTGCTCTACTTTTCTTGAGTGGTACGAAGCGTTGTCCATTACAATAATACAATTATCATGTAACTTTTCAAGAATATTTTTGAACCAATTCTCAAACACTTCGGCATTCATATCTTGATGGTAATCTCCTTGCTTTTTTGACTCGAACACGTGTAAGCCCCCTTCTACAAATCCATCATCACTTCCAATATGAGTAATTATTAACCTTTTTCCTTTTCCTGGAACAATAAAAAATTGTATTGAATGATCTGATACAAAGTTAACGCTCACACAGTTTAAGATAACATAACAAACAATAAGTGCCGCCAATTAAGGATCGCTCAGGTACATTCAAACCTTTTCAAAGAATTGCATTAATGACAAAGACAGTTTTAACAATGGAATTATGTTAAAGAACTTACCGGAAGGATTTTTTAATCCAGTTGTCAGGCCATCAAGGAATGCGTCGCGTTTATTTTTCACATTTGTATCAGTCCATACGTTTGTAGTAGTATGGCCTTCATTGAGCCAAGTCTCATCCAAGTAATATATTTTTTTCTTTTCTTCTCTTGCCATTTTCATTGTCCGCAAATAATTCCTCCGCCAAAAAAATATGTCGTCACGATCAATCAATAAGCTGTTCCTGCATCTTTTAATGTACCTAAATCCAATCATTTTAAGGATTTTATGAAGTGTTGATCTTTTGAATGTCCCCAAAGTACCATCTTCATTTATTGAATTCATTATTTTGTCCAATGTCGGTATCTCATTTCGGGAAAATAAATCGTGAACTTTTCTTCTTATAGCACATTTAGTTAAGTCGTCGATTGTGTCTACAATGAAAGTACGTTTTCTTGTTTTTTTGGGTGAATTTAAAACATTTTTAGTTTCTTTCTCTTTCAGAATTCTATAGATGGACATCCAATGAACACCCATAGATGATGCAACAGCTTTCATGACGTCATTGTTTGAAGGGGATTCCATGGAACTCCTCATAGATTGATACATGTTCCATATCATTGTTTTTTCAGTCGAGGAAAAGGCTCGTCGTCGCCTTTTTTCCACAGAGTTACCTCCATGTAAACTGTCGGCCATCTCACTTAGGCAAATCGACAGTAAACTCAAAAAGTCCGTTATACAAGCGCCAAGTCTTTAGGAATGCAATCAATCACAAAGCCGGGTCACACGTAACAAAATTATCCAGAGTCCAAATAACAAGCCGAGTCAAAAAATAAAATAATAGATTGCACTAGCACAGTGAGCACGTCTGAACAGTACGAGTCGCACGAACAAACTAAAAAAACTCGCGCTGTGAACACAGCCTTAACGTCATTGTTCGACCAATCACATGCCAGTTCATTTTTCCCCTATTAACTCGTTTGGGTGGATAGAGTATAGCTACTGTTAGTATGTCAATTTCTTTAAAAAGCTCTCTTAAGGAGTCTGTTCGTTTTAAATTATAAATTGCTCGAATAGCTCTTTTCTGTAAAATAAAAATAGTTTGAATATCCGCTGCTTTCCCCCACAACAAGATACCATAGGACATCACACTATGAAAGTAACTAAAATATACTAGCCTAGATGAAGCCACATCCTTGCTTTGTCTGATGTTCCTAACAGCGTAAGCCGCAGAACTTAATTTACCAGCCAATTTATCTATGTGGGGTCCCCACTGCAATTTGCTATCAATGGTTATTCCAAGAAACTTCGTATCATTTACTAATTCTAACGTGCTGTTGTCTAACACTAAACTGGTCTCAACTTGCCTGACATTTGGAAGTGAGAATTTGATACACTTGGTTTTACCAGCGTTTAACAACAAATTATTAACTGTGAACCAATTCAAGGTTTAAGACAATACACCATTAACATCATCAAATTCTCCTTTTTGTCTTTCAATTTTGAAGACCAGTGAAGTATCATCAGCAAACAACACTATGTCAGTTAATTTCTCCACCATGAAAGGCAGATCATTAATATATACCAGGAATAAGAAAGGGCCTAATATGGAACCTTGTGGAACGCCCATTTTAACACCCGATCCATCAGGTTTTACGCCGTTAACTTCTGCCTTTTGAATTCTATTGCTTAGGTATGATCTTAGTAGATCCAACGCTTTATTTCTAACTCCGTAATGATTTAATTTAATTAATAGCGTATTATGATCAACACAATCAAACGCCTTCGACAGGTCGCAAAAAACTCCGATAGCATCCTGTACGGCCTCCCATGCAGAATAAATATGAGATATAAGGGTAATACCTGCATCCGTAGTCGATTTACCCCTAGTGAAACCGTATTGTTTGGCGTGGAGTTGTTTTGTATGGTTGAAGTGTGAGAGCATTTGATTGAGTATAATCTTATCAAATATTTTACTTAGTGCTGGAAGAACAGATATTGGTCTGAAATTTGAAGGATCACCCTTATCTCCCGACTTGAACAGAGGTATCAGTTTACTGTGTTTCATGAGGTCTGGGAAAGCCCCATCGTCAACACATTTACATCAAATATATAAGCTAAGTGTGGGGCTATAACTAGAATTACTGAACCAATGACTTTGACTGATATGCCCCACAGGTCTTCCGTATTTTTTAAGTTAAGTAATTTAAACGTTTTGACATTGTCCTGGGGATATACATGATGAAATTTTAAATATACATTACTGGCGCTAGTGTTATTTTTTAATAAAGTCTCTGCTTCATATGGAGATGAATTTAGACGGTCTGTTGTGAGTAAGGGTACATTGGTGAAGAATGTTTCAAAAGCTCGAGCAACATCAGCGCTGGATTTAACAACATCATCACCTATCTTTAGGCAGAAATCATTGTCCCTTGGTATAACTTTGCCAGTTTCGCGGTTTATTATTTGCCAAACTGTTTTCATTCTATTATATGAATTTTGAATTTTTCTATTAATGTGTAAAGTTTTTGCAGTTCTACAAACCAACTTGAAAGTTTTGGAATATTTTTTAACGTAGTCATGAAATTTTCGATCAAAGTTGTAGGTTTTTTGTTCATAAAGGTCATATAAGATGACTCTACTTTTACGAATTCCAAACGTTGCCCAGTCATTAAATTTAGATTTACCGTTGTAGTCACTGACTTTCTTTAATTTAAAAGCTTTATTGAATTCTGTCTGAATAATGCTGAAGAAGTCTGAGTAGATTTTGTTTGGGTTCTGTTCATCAAAATCCGGTACTGGCAAATTTATATCTAACTTTTTCATATACGTCTCTAGTCTATGGGATGTAATAGGCCTATAAAATGATGGATCAGTCCTATTTTTACTGGCAATTGGGAATTAAACTGTTTGACCACTGTGATCGGAGGGTAAGCAGTTAATTACATTTTTACTTGTGAATGCACAGTCACAAAATACGTTATCTAAGCAAGTTTGGCTGGTAAGTGTAATTCTAGTCGGCTCTAGAAATATATGACATAAATTAAATGATTTGAACAGAGTTATTAATCGTTGTTTCAATGTTGTACCTACAAGCAAATCTACATTAAAATCGCCACAAATAATTAACTTTTTTCTACTATTACAAAGTATAATGAGGGCATCCTCCATAATTTTCTCGAACATTTCAAAATTGCCATGGCCGTTTTCATCTCTCGGAGGTCTATAGACACAAACAATAATATGGCTATCCAACTCAACACAGGATACCTCTATTTGTCTTTCTACAGTAAGTGCAAGAATATCTTTCCGTTGTTTCACCTTAATATTATTTTTTACTAAGATTAAAGAACCACCTCTATCGGCAGTCTTTCTATTGTAACAACTGACAATTTTGTAATTATTTATGTTAAAAGACATCATATTTTCCTTTAATCAGTGTTCTGTAATACAAATAACATCGGTGTCTGAATGATTAATAAATAATTCTAATACAAGTTCTTTGCCAGGTAGCCCCTGCATGTTTTGATGGGAAATATTTAAGTGGGGCTTACCCTTTGTCCTAGTATTTTTCATTTGATTGCCAGAAAACCCCTGCTTATTTTGTAAAATTTTCTTATGTTTTGAGGAGCCTCTTTTGTCGAAGTATCTAGTTTAAAACACTACTATTAGTACTAATACTAACTAAAGCTGAAGGCGACTGCGTTATAGTATTTACAACTGTGTCGCATATATTATACGCTAACAATGTAGCTACTCGTTTTTTTTGTTTTATGAGACAGGTACATAGTATCCTGAGTCAAAGTAAAGTTATGAATAAAATTATTCATGTCGAAATATAAAATAGCATCACTATGATGACACGTTATATTGTATAGATGCATGTTCATTCTATGTACACTTTTATTTTGTTTCCCCGATAAATTAGAACAATAAGGAAAGTTACATAGAATAAACTTGCACTTCGTCTTATTATATAAATTGAGCAGTACCTCTTTACCGGTATCTAATGCACTCCGACTAATGTTTGAGTGGTTTCCTACCATAATAACAATGGTAGTATTTTCATCAAAATTCCCTACAGCTATCTTTTTTATAATATCCTCAAAGGAACTATTAGGACAACAATTATTTGTCACTTGTTGCTTAAGGCCATAATGCAAAAACATACTAAAATCTACACCTATCTTATCTGAATAAACTACAGTTCTTTTGTTTGCTATTGTTCTTCTCGGAGCACGATTTGAGGTGAGTGGCGGGACACTCGTGTTGGAGTGCGGTGCGATGCACGTGCCAGCGGGCGGCGCGGCAGTCGCGGTAGCGAGCGGTGCAACGCGTGTAACGGCGAGCGGCGCGGCCCTCGCGGCAGCGTGCAGCATGACACACGACTCAGCAGGCAGCGCGACACGCGCGTCACTTAGCGGCGCGGCGCTCGCGCTGATGAGCTGTGAGGTGCCTCCTCGACGACGACGGCGACGCTGTTTCTTGGTCGGGACAGCAGTGGGCGTTGCAACACTCACGTTGAGGGGGGTCAAGACCAGAGTTTGTGATGTGGGCTCATCCTTCTTGCTGGTGTCATCCTCCTTGCTGGTCTCATCCTCCTCATCCTCAATTAGCCTCAATATGCCTATCAATTCCGCGTTCTGGCGTTGTAGTTGTATCAGCTCAGATGTTGCAGCTCTGAGTTCGACTAACTCACTCTGTTCTTTGGCATAACATTGGAGTGCGTTTGACAGGAGGTCACGTAGATGCTGGATTTCTATTCGGGCATCTTGGAGGTCTGACTGTAAACCTACATTTTCAGCTTCCAACTCCACCGGTGGTGTGTTACCTGTGTCAGATGTGATGATGGTGACCTCTCTGGCGGTAATCTCGAAGGGAGCGGTGTTAGGCTCGACCTCAGATACCGGGCAGTTCTTGTGAAGGCATTGTTGTGATTGTTGCGAAAGCTCGTGTACTCTCTGTAAATTTGTGTTGCTGTCTGCTATTATTTTATCTAGTTCTATTATTTGTTCTGCTTCTGATTGTGAGTAAGCAGTAGCCATATTTTGCAGTTCAATCTCGAGTTGCGATATTTTCAGCTCTAAATCAGTGACTATTTTCTGATACTCTTCAGTTCTTTCCTGTAGCAATCTTGAAAATTCTGTTTTTTTATTATTTTCCGGTGTCTGGCAACTGTTAAGCTTCTGTAGCCGGTTCCGGGTCTGGACAATATTTATTTTTCTGGATTTTTTAAAGTATTTTCTTGTTTTTAACAGCGGTGTAGTTTTCTTATTAGTACTTGTTAAGTCATTTATTGTTGGTTTTGGCTGCTGTGTTAGAGTCAAATGAATTTGCCCGACCAACTCATGGTACAGAGAGATATTTTTTTCTGTGTCTTCCTCAGCCTTTTGGTCTATCAGCTGTTGTATACTTATATAATTATAATTATTGTGTGTATGGAATGGGATATATTAAACTGCACATCAAAAATACTGATTTGCTCAGCAAATATCAGGGAAAAATGCTGCGGTAGCTTAGGTTAAGGGTAAAGCGGGTGAGCGAAGCGAAGCCCCCTTTTTTCTTCGTGTTAGGTTGAACATGCAAGAACAACAAAAAATACTCAAAAAACTTTAGTACACTTAAAATATTTAAAACATAGAAAGTGTTTTTCCTGATCCTTTTTTGCTGTGCAAATCAGTGTTTTTGATGTGCGATTAAATACTAGCCGCATGTCATTATAATTATTGTGTGTATTTAATTATCTGCCTAAATGAAACATGAGCGCGCGCTATGAATGCGCCAGTTCTAACCAGTTTGGTTGACGCCCTCTAGCGATTTTTGATCTTGTCTTTGTATGAAATTGTATAACAAAGAAGGCAAATAGTGTATAGACAAGTCCTGACTGCAGTGAGGGGAACAAGCACGCCGCCCGAGGAGTATATTCTACTTTTCTCACCATCTGCGAGACATTAAAAAACGGTCAAGTGCGAGTCTAACTCGCGCACGAAGGGTTCCGTACCACCGTACAATGGTAGGGATGCTGTGGAGTGCAAAGTTTGGATTTAACATAGCAAAATGTTGTTTACAATGTAATTGGTGCGGCTACTTTCACACTCCATCTACGTAACCAGGTCCATCCATAAGTTTGTATGTGGTATTGAAAGAATTGTTGTATGGGAGCCCCCTTAAATATTTATTTTATTCTGTTTTTTAGTATTTGTTGTTATAGCGGCAACATAAATACATCAACTGTGAAGTTCATGAGATACAGCCTGGTGACAGCAGAGTCTTAGTAACAGGGTCCCGTTTTTACCCTTTGGTTTCGGAACACTAAAAATCAAGCCTGCTAAAAACAGCATTTTACTAAATTAAAAGTGAAAATTTATGATACATTAGTCCTTTTACATTTTCATAGACTCTGCATTGCATTCCATTCAGCTTGCCGGCCAGCTAGAATAAGTTCCGTGCGGAGTCGGCGCGGGCTGACCCCGCCCCCGCCCCCGGGGCTGGGCTGTGAGTGCCGGACGTATTTCACGAAATTAGACTTAAATGACATAATGACAAGAACTATGAGAAGTGAAAATCACATTATAAACGCGTTATAATGAAATTCAGTACAACATTATGACCCGGCGAAAGCCAAGGGATAATGGCTTGCCTTACTGAGGTTCGCATGAAATATAATGTAGTATTGTCGAGCAGATAGTGTGAAGTTTTTCTTTCAACTGTCACGATCGTGTCTTGCAATGCGGTATTGGACGAGGAAGTTCAGTACAATTAGCAACGTGCCTGAAGTTGAAACTATTTTAACAAAAAGGTATGACATTATCAGAATTGTACATTTCCAACATTTGTATTTCGTTTATTTCGTATATTTTATTGCACATGAAAATTCAAATTACAAACTTATAGAACTAACAAGAGATATCTTCCAGCAAACCCAAGATGATAAGGACAGGTAGACCCTTGCGCAGAAATACAAGTAAATAATATAAATAAGTGTTTTTACTAAACTACTAAATATACTACATAAAGAAGAACATACCTTATATAAAACTACATATTATAAATAAACAATAGTTACATATTAAATCCCTAAGTTTACAAAAGAGAAGAGATTTTTGAAGATAAATACAGTTGGACTGTCCCTGATGGTGGATGGATATATTGCCCTCATTCGGAACCCGGAACCCATGTTCGTAAGCGACGGTATTGCGAGGCGGAGTATAGAGCATGGAGGTCTCGTCGTGTTTATAACTCAATGGCACGCTATGTCCAACTTTGCTCCCGCCTGCAACTTGGTGGCGCTGGCGTAGTTGGAGACAAAGAGTTTCATTCATCTGAGGTTAGGTTCAAACCACGACACGTGATCTTTCAAACACACTCGACACTGGCACAATGAACCTCAAATGAGGTGGCGTGCCTCCTCCGATTTTCATAGAACTTACGATAATTGACAGTTTTTAATGGTGGCTGCTTAAAATATATGTCGTAGCTATATCGTAGAATTTGATTATTTCATGATATAGCCAACCATGGATTGATCATTTCATGAAATGGTGAACCATTTCATGATATAGTCAGTTGTTTCATGAAATGATCAGAAAGGGTTGAATTTCGTCGAACTAACACGAAGACTATTCGGTGGCTTCGCTGCGCTCGCCCCCTTTAGTCTTCACCTAGGCTGCCGCAGTGTTTGCCCTGGTATTTCGCAGCAACGAAGCCCCCGAATAGTATTCGTGTTGGGTTGCCATGTAAGAACAAAAGAAACGTAAATTCTAAACCCTGTCGGTCTGGTTTACTATCTGTCGATAGTTGATCAACTAACGCATTAGTTTATCAACTAACGGTTTTGACTATCTTACGGTGACATATACTCATACAGTTCAGACATACAAACATACAGTTGTATACAATATATATACAGAATTTAATTAGTTATCTTATGAATATTATAGCTTTTATCTACACACGTATCATAAACTCTCTTTACTGCGTACAAAAACCGCACGTTACGATCAGCATTATGTTAAACTACAGTCACATAAACTACTATTAAAGTGACAATTAATTTCCAGGCGGTATAAGTGTCCAGCTGGAGAACCGTGAGCCGTCATCTCTGCTCGCTGGCGAGGACCGCGACAAGCTGCTGGTGACGACGTATCCTTGGGACGGGAACGCACATCCGGGCAACGAGTTCTGGTGAGATCACACTGGTCTTACTAGTTTGATATTCAGTATATAGAACAGACAAACAATTCTTAAAATAGAAACACTCGGATAAATAAGCTCGGGGCTCTGTGGGCTGTATGTAGCCCTCATTAACGATACAGGAAATTTGCGTTGTTTTTCCATGTCCATGGTGTTCTACCGCCTCACTCCCCCGACCCCTTGAAGTTTATCCGATGAACAAGAAACACGAATCAACAGTTAAAAAAGCAGGTTACTTACATTGAGTATGAAGACTGACAAAAAATCCCAAAATTGAATCGACAAAAAAAAACACGAGAATCCGTTGAGAAATTCGACCTGTAGAGGAGAAGAACATCCGGAAATCCGGACATTCGTTTTGCCTTAGCTGAAACGGAGACGCTTCGCACGCTCGGTCAGTTTTTCGACATGCTAGCCAAGTGAGATTTAAGGGACTGCCCTCATACCACAAGGGGCTCTGTGAGCAGCAGACTTCGCGAGTTTGTTTGTGGAAAGCTGAACTTATGAACGCACCTGGTTACGTACATGGAGTATGAAAGTAGAAAGTAGACCAATAACTTTGTAAACTACATTTCGCTATCTAAAAATCGAAACTATTGACTATTCACTAAAATTATATGGCCTATGTCGATGTCATGGTGTCCACAAAATCAACGACACCTAATTTGTTAAAATCTGTGCAGCCATTTGGGTTGTAGAGGTTTTTTTACATTTCCAAGCCCATATTTAAAAATTTCCAAAAGCTGAATCGACAAAAAATACATATTTATCGAACCTGCTCACAAAATTCCACGATAATCGGCTGAGAACTTCGACCTGTAGAGAACATCCGGAAATCTGATCTAAGCTAAACGGATACGCTTCTATCGATTTTTTGTTGTACCTATAATCAAATAGCAGTCAGCATTAGAACATCCCTGTATGTACAGCGTTAGAACATCCCTGTATGTACAGCGTTATAACATCCCTGTATGTACAGCGTTATAACATCCCTGTATGTACAGCGTTAGAACATCCCTGTATGTAGACAGTATTTAAAGTTCCGTGCCCAAAATACAAGTCTGTTACCAAGAAACTAGAGTTTATGTCATGCTCACTAAAATGTCTGCTTGCGGCGGCTCTGTGTAGTGGGTTGCTCCCCTCCCTCAAATATGGCGAGGGGGGTGATGGCTGGTGCTCAAGTCATACTCGGGAGCGGGTGCTGCTTGGGGGAGTGCTCCAGTCTGGTTTCTCCTAAGTTATGTTCATTACAGCTTTTGTTTGTTCTTATTTATTTCTTTGTAAAGTTGTTATTTTGAGACACCTTATTGGCACTTATACAAAGGATGTTATAATATTTTCATTAGATTAGATTATGCTGTACATAAAAAACACGAAAATTAAAAAAAAATGCTATCTTCTCTGACAGACGTTTTCCCGAAGCACTGGTAGACTGGTAGAGTCAATAGAGTTTCCTTTTCCAATGCAAGATGCAGCAATATTTCCCATTTGAAACTCAAACTATAATATAAATATAATGAGTACCTGCTCATTAGTTTAGTTGATCATATTTGATTTATTTTTTTATTTTCCTCCATGAATGAGTGTCTGACTTATTAAAGAGCATTATTTTTGCCTACTTACAATAGAACATTTGAGCTTTGAGTTTGGAAGGGCGCCAAGAGGGCGCGGGACCTTATTACTAATCTTCCGCTGTCCGTCTGTCCATCTGACCGTCATCGGGCTTTGTCTTTCCCAACAGGAAGAGTTGGAATTTTCTTAGAATGTGTATTTATTTTTCACACCTTTCATTCGGAAAAGTAAGTTTTGCTCCACGACGAGAGGGAGCAAAATGCTACTTTTCTGTTCAAGCTACTTTTTTAATTTATTGATTGGCTTGTAGCATTTACGCAATGTACCTATTGAACACAGATTAAAATAATCGAATATAATTATTAAATTACATTACCATCGACTACGATAACGTAGTCGATTAAAAACGAACATGTTTCAAGTTTAAACTTTATAGTAGTTTATGTGACTGCTACATAATGGAGGGCATTAAAACTCGAGTTCATAATAATATCACTCGAGAGTTATAATGCCTAATTATGTACAGTTACATACACTAGTTTATCTACACCCATATCATAAGCTCTCTTTGATGTGTTCAGGCACAGATACTATAATACTATGTTCAGGAACCGCATGTTTGACCGGCATTGTGGCTCTGCAGTTGTTTAGCTTGTTCTTTAGTACCAACTTCACGCAGGCGGGCGTCGGCGTTCGACATTTGAATGTCAGTACCAACTTCACAGACAAACTAGGGACGGCACGCGGGTGGGCGTCGGCGTTCGAAATTTGAATGTCATAATATGTAGAAAAACTACACATTATGGTCAGATAAGAAATGAGTTTTTACCAAGTAGTTTAACATTATGCTGATCGTAACGTGCGGTTTTTGTACGCAGTAAAGAGGGTTTATGATACGTGTGTAGATAAACAATGTTATATGAAAATTTATGAATTTTTCGTGATATTAAAAAAAATTCATAATAAATTATTTGTTTTACTGAAATCAAAACTATCGGTGACTGTTATTGCGATATAGTGAATATTGATATCCGAAACCATTGTAATATTCGATTCGATTATTTTTACACATTAGTAAAATATACACAATACACCATTATAAAGAAAGGTTTTGTTTATGTTGTTCGATATACTGTAAAAGTGGTGAAAGTATAATTCAAAGTATAGTTATAAATTTTTTTTTAAAGCATTTCATTTAAATTTTCCTCATAGTCGGTGTGAAAAGTTGTATGTGTCACTCAGGAGCAAAATTATTTTCGTCATGGGCGTTAACGCTTGAATCCTTCGTTACGCTCAGGATTTTAACTTGGAATCCCTCGCTACGCTCTGGATTCTATCGTAGAATCCTTCCCTTCACTCTGGATTCAATGTACCGCCCTCGCCGTAAATACATCATTTTGCTCCCTTGTGACACAAATAACTATTGCCGCCACAGCAACACCTAATGAAACCTATAGCAGCATCCCACTGCTGGGCAAAGGCCTTCCCTGTTCGAGCCCACACATCTCTGGTAGCCGCAACATCGGCCCACTCTGGTTGGAACATGTCCAGAGCGTCCCGCCATCTTCTTCTGGGCCTTCCTATACGCCGCTGTCCATCTGTGTAGGCACCCATTCAGTGGCTATCTTTGCCCATCTGTCTGGGTGCATTCGACACACATAGCTGGCCCAATTCCAAAGTTGTTCAAAATTATGTCCCTAATAACCCGTATAATATGACTACAGCTTTCTGTTACATTCTGTATAAATGCTCATGTTTACGTTTATAAGTATTAAAAGAGATCTAAAAATATTTTTTGGGAGTTTCTACGCCCTTCCTCTCCCACAGTGGTGAAATGTAGAGAAGAGGCAAAAAATGACATTTGCTAAGTATAGTTTCTAATTGTCTCACCTGTCCCAGGCTCGGCAGTCTAACAGCTTCGGGCGACCCCGCCGCCGCGTGCTCGAGCCAGGTCGCGGAGCTGCACAACGCGCACATCAACGCGCGCGTCAGTGCTGCCAACCTGCGGGTGGTGGGGGCGAAGGGCGTGCACACGTTACGCGGGTACTGCGAGCTGCTGGCCGGGTAAGAGTGTCGGGTGTGCTGATATGGATTTGCCGAAAAGTGTTAAAGTAGATATTTTTAATCAGAATCTTATTAAAAATACCTTTATCTCGGGGAGGTTGTTACCTGAAATACAATATTGTTTATTTAACCATATTCTATTCATTTTTAGGGTTCCGTACCTTAAAATGAAAAAATATAACTCTTTTAGGATCACTTCGCAGGAACGCGCGGCGGTATTGAAATTAATATCAATTAATCAGTTCTGTAGCCTCTTGAAGTTCTAAAAAAACGAAGTTATAGGTCGACGCAATCAAAATGCCGCCATAAATGTCACAATTTTGCTGAAATTTGTTGATATTCGAAAGGGAATAAAATCCTATGGGGTACTTCCCGTTGACCTAGAATCATGAAAGGCACAAAGCAAGGTCTAATAGCACAAGTAAAGGAAAAATTCTGCCAACCATTAATGTGTAGTTTCTTTAAAAAAAAATACTTACGACTTGTGCGGAACCCTCGGTGCGCGAGTCCAACTTGTTTTTATAAAATTAATATATTATTTGTTATTTAATTAATATTGTTATATCTATTTCAACATTTTTCGACGAATAAATACAAGCGCAAATTAGATATAATTGGCAGGTATCAATATAGCAATTATAATAATAAACGATTCAAATTATATAAACGGGCAGGAAAGGCAGGTAGGTAATTATTTTGTAATAATTTAAAATGTATTATTTATAATTTAGTTTTTTTTTTGTTTTAAGATATGAGGTTCTATTCTATTTCGTATTTAAAAAAAAATTATAATTAGAGATGCAATTTAAAGATGATTTGGCCGAATACCGAATAATTCGGCGCGAATATGCCATTAGGTAAGTTTAATATGTGGTATGTAGGAGGGTAGTGAGTTTGTAGGTAGTTTTATATGTCAGTGACAGATTTGCTGCAAACCCGTTTATATTTGATTCGTGAGCTAATCTTGTCACGACACGTATTCTTTAATTATTTTATTGCCAGATTATGGTACTAATTGTCTGATACTAGATGAGTCTGTATTACCGATAATGTCGTTTAAATAGCTTGTAATTAGTTATTAATTCACACTTGAGTTACCTTCGCGGTGATTTATTTAAGATTTTTTTCGTTGATACATGTCCGATGTTTTTTATCACGTTTTTTTTTTTCATAAATCACAATTCGGTATTTAGCCAAATTTTCTGCAACATTTGGCCGAATGCCCGATAATAGAAAAAATGGCCGAATAGGCGGAATACCAAATAGTTGCCGAATATTCGTTGCACCTCTAATAATAATCTAGCTTCCTAGGCAAAGTAGTTCAGTAACTGTGTTACTATAGCCACTCGTCTGTGGGTGGATCAACAAATGGCCCGCGATTTTGAACCTTACTGCTTGGTAATAAAGTTCAAACCTATGAAAAATAATCAATCTTCTGTTGGGTCCACAGCTGAGTGGATAAGCACTGATTCAAATAATAACAATACTCGATTTGAGGGTAACACACTTTTTGCTTCGGGGGTTATGTAGGTTAGTATAACCGTAACCGTAACTCAATGTCAAGCGAGTACCAGGAGACAGGCCTACTTACGCCCGGTTTCTGAAAGGAAAATTAGCTGTGAAAACTTGTTAAACCCTTGTTAAACGCATTTCAGCCAATCACATGCCACTATTTTGAATAAATGATCGATTAACCGCTTGTTACATTTGACCACTCTTTCTGAAACTGGGGGTTAGCCAGTTCGCTTAGCATGCACGTTTTGTCTCTCTGTCGACACCGAGTGAGAGACTTGGGAGTTGTTGCCATGTCTTATGTGCGAGCGTGGCAGGCGGGACTCGAGATAGCCAGTAGAATGCGGCTTGTATACCAAAAAGTAGTTATTGCCATTTTAAATAAAGGTCTTGTATTTTCAACCGACTTCAAAAAGGTTCAAGGACGTTCTCAATACGTCTGTTTATTTTTTATTTTTTTTGGTGTTTGTTAGGCGATTATTCCGTCAGTTATGAACCGATTTTGATTATTCTTGTTTTGATAGGTTGGTTGGAGCGCTATTTGAAAAAAATAACGAATATAAAAATATATACACAGATGACGTTTTGGTTTGTGGTTCTTTTGTTTTGAGGACTTTTCATGTACACAGACTTCATTCGCATCCCGACCGGGGAGGAAGAAATAGGGCTTGAACTTGAAATCGGTTTTTAAGTCTTTAACTTGGTGAAGTCTGTTAACACTGAAAATTTAGTTCCGGTTTATTGGAAAAATTGTAAACTAGATACTGGCAACATTTGAACAACTGTCTAAGTTTGTCGAAATAAAATCTCGGAGTAGACCTACCCTTCTTGTCAATCCGGAGTCATCAAAGGCACGTTTTAAGTTAGACCATACCTCCTTGGCACTTGTAGCCTCTTGAATGTGGACGTTATTCATCGGGTCCACCAGTAATATGATTTTGGCCTTGGCACGCACATCCTTTTTTGGGTCCACGGTCGCACCATCTTGAGGCTCAACACATTCCCATAAATCCTCATGTTCTAAATAAGTCTTGACAGCAAATTTCCACGTGTTGTAATTGTCGCGGCCCGTCAATTTGGCAATGCTTGCCGTGATTGAATTGCTTGACGACATTGCTGAAAAGATTGGCTGAAAGGAAACACGCTGCGGAAACACGGAAACACGATGCGTGAGACAATGGCGGATGACGTGACTATACGGTTGCCGCCGGTCTAACTTTAATCCGACTGAATCTGCGAGTTTACTGTTTACTTTAATAAAATTTATATATCTTCGCTATCCAGGCGTCTTGGCCCATAACCTAATGAACTTATTTATGTGGATTTGGATAGTTAGCTAATTAAAAACATTATTTAGTCGCAGACACGATATATTCAGTGGTTCCACAAAAGCAAGAGAGAAATGTCAAACATAGTGTTGCCAGTATCTAGTTTACAATTTTTCCAATATCCTCTCCAAAATGTAAACCCATTTTTCTTGACAGGTAATCTTGCTTCGATTTGGGCAGTGGCTTGGTTAGAATGTCAGCGGTCATCTCATCAGTTTGAATGTAGTTAATGCAGACGTCACGGCTGCTCACACGGTCTCGGATGAAGTGATGACGCACATCAATATGTTAGCTGCGAGCCTGAAAACTTTGAGTACACGTTAGCTTTATTGCACTCTGGTTATCACAATACAGTGTGATAGGTGTGGCCGACTCATTTGGCCACAACTCGATGTGAAGTTGCCTTAACCATAAGGCTTCTTGTGTTGCTGAAGACAGTGCCATGTATTCTGCCTCAGTAGTAGACAGAGCAACGGTTGGCTGTCTCTTTGAGCTCCATGATATGACAGATCCCTGAAATAGAAATACATATCCGGTACAGGAGCGGCGATCTACAGAATTTGAGGCCCAATCAGCATCACTGTAACCTGTTATTGACTGTCCATCAGGTTTATAGACCAATTTCGCATCTTTGGTACCTTTAAGGTATCTCAGTAACCTCTTCACGGCTTGCCAGTGTTGCATTTCAGGTTTGTTGTTGAATCTACTCAATACATTTACTGCATAAGTTATGTCGGGGCGAGTTCCTTGTGCTAAATATAGCAAACAGCCTATGGCCTCACGATATGGAACTTCTTGTGAGATGTCCTCTCCTGAAACTGAAAAAACCATCCCAGGTTCCATCGGTGTGCTTGCCGGCTTACATTCATTCATACTGAATCGCTGCAGAATGTTCTGTATGTATCTTGTTTGGTCTATGCATATTTCATCTTTCTCCCGAGTGATTCTCAAACCAAGGCAGTATTTGGCTGGTCCTAATTCAAGCATTTTAAGTTTTCCTTTTAATTTAGTTTTTATCAAGTGTGCTTGATCAACATCTGTATAAAACAACAGCAAATCATCGACATATACAGTGAGTATAAATTTTCTTTCATGTTCAATTCTGTAATAAACACATGGATCTGTTGCGCATCTTATCAGACCAATATCAAGCAATACTTTATCCAGTTTTGTATTCCATGTTCGGCTGGCCTGTTTTAATCCATATATTGATTTGTTTAACTTACAGACTTGTTCGCCGTTTTCGTACAGTGGTGGTTGTGACATATACAGCTCCACATCAATATCTCCTTGGAGAAATGCTGTCAGGGCATCCATTTGTTCAATTTTCATAGCATATTTGGCGGCTAATCCTAGTATATATCTCAATGAAGTAGAACGTACAACTGGTGCAAAAACTTCTTCATAATCTATTCCATGTTGTTGCGCATATCCTTTAATTACAAGTCTTGCCTTGTATTTACTTATGTTTCCATCCACATCATACTTTGTTCTGTATACCCATTTGCAAGGGATAGCTATCTTGCCAGATGGTAAACTAGTCATTGTCCAAGTATTATTTTCCAGTAATGAATTGTATTCGGAATCCATTGCCTCTTTCCACTTTATTGCATTTTCATTGGACAGTGCCATTTTATGATCGACTGGATTGTCTTCATGTGAAGTGATTTCATCGGCTGCCAAGCATAGGTAGTTCGGTTTGTCTCCGTCTTTATTTCTAGGTCTTTATGACATAGTATGCGGCTTAACATCGACCGGCTGCTGGCTAGGTGTGAAGTCTGAATCGCTTGAGCAATCATCATTATCGGTGGCTGTCTTCATGGTGGTTTCTGCTGTGGAAGTGTCACTTAAAGGGCTCTGTGGTTCTATACCTGATTCATTGTGAAAATCTGTATCATTTGAACGGTCATCTTCTTCAGACAATGATACAGAAATAAAATCCTTTTTAATTTCTTTTTCCAAAAATACTACATTTCTGCTCTTTGTTATAACTTTCTTAGTATCATCATTCGCGATTGCCAGTCATATGCATGCTGGCACCGGAATCAATGAACCAGCAACCATCAATTGATCCCGACGATGCGGAGAAAGCTGCTAGAAAACCAGAATTAGCATTAGATTGTTTCTTCGTTTTACAATTAGTACTTATGTGTCCATATTTGTTACAGGAATAACATCGTGGTCCTTTGCTCTGCTGCTGCTTTTTGTGTTTGTGATAGTTCGTATAAAACGCTGACATCACCTTTGACATCTTGAAGTATTTTGGTTTTAACAGAATCTGCACAGATCTTCACACCTGAACTCTCCATGGCCATGATAATAGGTTTGTATGATTCAGGCAAACCTGCCAGAAGCAGTGTCCCGAGCCATTCATCATCAACGGCAAAACCTATGTTTCTGAGTTTGTGTGCGGTCGACATAACCTTGTTAACGTAATCGTTCATTACGGTTTACCGAAGAGTAGATGATTGCGCCACCCTCTTGGCATGATGACGCACAAAAGTTCTATTTACAAAGGAACTTGTTTACAATTAACTACTAACATAACACAAGAGTCCGAATATTATCAACTACCTCTAAGTGATAAATAGTTCTACGGACTAGTATAGTATACTTATATCAACAAATTAAAGTCAAAACTGGACACCGAGGACAGTAAGAACTCAAGGAATAGTGGCCTTGTGTGCACCTCCTGGGATACCAGACTTGTCTAGGTCGTATATGTCAAAATTAGTGTCGAATTCGGTCGAAATAATCTCGGCAGCGCCGCCATGCTACCGGATGTAGACAAGGCTCGCCCGTCTTCATCTCGATCACGCCACGGCATCATCGAGTCATCTCGGGGTCGACAGAGAAATTGTCATTTTTGCATAGACAAGGCCCTTTCTCGAGCGAGGCATGCTAAGCATATAGCTGGCAAATTATTTAAAAAATGTTCGCTACTTGGCCTATCGATAATTTGTGGTCAGTTACTAGAAATGTTTGGCAGGATGCCAAAATTGCAAAAAATCCTATCATCATTTTTTTATATATTTTTGCCAGACCTCACGTAAGCAGGCCTAGCCTAACTCTTGCCTGGTGCACGCTTGACATTTAATTAAATGACACCTGGCATTTATTCAGTAAGTTTACTATAGTTATTTGTGTAAAAAGAGAGCAAAGTTGATTTTCGCTGCGAGTGCTTGTTTGAGTCCCGAGTGAGCGAAGGATTCTATATTTGAATCACGAGTATAGCGAGTGATTCTTCGCTAGAATCCTGAGTAAGCGAGCGAACTGTCAATGCTGAGATGAGTTGTTTGTGCAACACGAGACAAAAATCATTTGCAAAGTCAACTTTGCTCGTAAAAAAAAGGTTCATAAAAAGCCTTTTCGAACGATTTAGAAATAGAATTTTTCCGCCTGAGAACCCAAAATCAAGCGGCGAAGGTGCTACTTTTAGCTCAGAAGTCGGAAAAATATATTTCATCTCAATAATTAAACGGCAGACAATATTAACATTATTACATACATTAATGAATTCATCATTTGTAATTTTGTAATTTTACATACTATATTGTGCCTATCTTTATTCTGGCTAAGATATTTATGAAGATGAACGAATGTATACTTATATTAGACTGTTAATAAATATAGAACTTCTGTGTAAACTTGTAGGAAATACTCTTTATAGTTGTAATATAAAATGTACGTGTAATATAACATTACTAGTTATCTACCAAAAAATAAGTTATCTATAGTCCCCCCGAAGACAATTTTTTATTCTGTCTTGATTATGTTTTTAATAAAAGTTGTTAAGATTTTTATTTAGATAGTAGTGATATTTGATTTTTCACGCCCACCGCTCAGTAATGTGGCGAAAGATGTTCAGTAATCAGTAAGACAATGAATATTTAACTAAGACAACAAAAACAAAAAATTGACGTTTGTTATGGTTCTGCCACATGTCAACAGATGGCACTTCATGCCGTGTCGATAAAAGCGTGCGTCATGCCGCCGCATCGCATTCGTCCATCGATTGTCCGCTCTCCAGCCTCTATCACAATGTAACTATTCTTACCCGTTATACCTTCATAATCTTCCCACCTGTATTCCTTGCCTTCGTAATGCAATAATAATCAAATGTGGTCTGCTTTTTAAATTGTAAATATTAAAATTGATGTTGAAATAACTACTTTGACTATTTCTACTATGAATGTCATAGCCCTGTTAAATTAGAGTTGCACCTCGGAATGAGAGATAATAAACTGTAAACTTGCACCTTTATTTTGGAATTCTTAATGTTGTCGCAATAGTCACGTGTCCGTGTCTAATTGTAATTCAATGTCAAGTATCAAAAGTCAAAGTAGATTATAAGGGAGCAATAATATTTTACGGCGAGGGCGCTATTTTGAATAAAGAGCGAAACGAGCGATTCTATAGTAGAACCCCGAGCGATCAACGAGGGATTCCTTAATAGAATCCCTCGTTGATCGCTCGTTGAAGCAAAAAAATTGTTTCCTCCCGAGTGATACACTCAACTTTTCCTCTCTTTTTATGAGAATTTAAGTAAGAGACGCTTTAAAGTAATAAAGGAACAAGTTTAATTCATAAAAAGAGTTTTGTGAGTAAACAGGTATGACAATATTTACTTCTATTTTAATAGTTTCTGGACTAAATAATACAATATAATTATTTTTTTCTGGAATTAAGACATTATTATTATTATTATTAATACCTACTATCACTAATTTTCGTTCACCAACACATTTTTTATAAACATTTATAAATGTAAACAATAATGTTTTCAGATGAACTGAACGTCATTCGCGACCTTTTTTATTATTATTATGTTGGCGCGCCGTGCCATACTGCCAACGGCAACGTAAATCCAAGAAATCATACAACTTGCGTTCGATTTCTATGAACGATTCATATTCCAAATTCAAATCTCATCCCGCCCGCTGAAAAGTCTAGTGGAGAAAAAAGCTACTTTTCGAATAAAGTGGATGAAAAACTTTTTTTTTATCACACCTGCTCTGAAAATACATACTAATTATACCAATTAGAGGGAAGAAACGCCTTTATCCCGCCCTTCAAATCCTTTCATCCCAAGGTATGGAAGTTTGTATGAAAATCCTTCCGACCCAAGGGTGGGAAGTATGTATGAAATTCCATTACATACCCGGTTTTTTTTTTTTATTTGTCAGCAGTCATACTGCAAAGAGACTTTAACTGTCTACTAATTAAATTTCAAGTAAATTGTTACTGGCCACATACAGTTTTTTTTTACCAGTTACCAACCTCCTTGGTGCATACAGAAAATTAAAAACGAAATTATTTTTGTATATAAAACGCGCGGAATCACGGAAGAAGTGGCTGCATGACCTTATGATCTTAGCCTACTCCAGAAACGGGCGAATAAAAAAAGGAAAAGCCCGCGCATTTTCGCAAAAACTTCGATTGATTTAGCATTTATCTTTGTGTTTTTTGTAAAATATGGATGCATTTATGTCTATAATTTTCCTCGTAGGTGTAATAAAAAGCACTATACATACCTCAGGATAAAGTACAGTTCCATACCTCAAATGGTTTGCGCCCCTCGCAAGCTCGTGGCGCAAATGCCATAATCTCGGTATGGAACTGTCACTTTCTTCCCTCTGAAGTAATGTACTATTTCACACCTTTCATTCGGAAAAGTAAGTTTTGCTCCACGACGAGAGGGAGCAAAATTCTACTTTTCTGTTCAAGCTACTTTTTTAAATTATTCATTGGCATGTAGCATTTACGCAATGTGCCAATTGAACACAGATCTTAATAAAATAATGGATTGTAATTTCATCGTTGTCGATTAAAAACGAACATGTTTCAAGTTTTAACTTTAACAACGTTGTATGAAAATTTATAAATGTTTCGTAATATTTTAAAAAAATGTCACAATAAATTATATGTTTTACTGAAATCAAATCTATCGATAATTGTTATTGTGATATAATGAATATTGATATCCGAAACCATTGTAATATTCGATTCCATTTACATATTGGTAAAAGTACACAGGAATATTTTATCTGTGGTGACCTTTCCCTAATCCTTCACAATCCGCCATTATAAAAAAAAAGTTTTGTTTACGTTGTTTGATTACTGTAAAAGTGGTGAAAGTGTAATTCAAATTATATTTTTTTTTTGGAGCATTTAATTTAAATTTTCCTCATAGTCGGTGTGAAAAGTTGTATGTGTCACACAGGAGCAAAATTATTTTCGTCATGGGCGTTAACGCTTGAATGCTTCGTTACGCTCAGGATTCTAACTTAGAATCCTGAGCGTAATCCTTCCCTTCACTCTGGATTCAATGTACCGCCCTCGCTGTAAATACATCATTTTGCTCCCTTGTGACACAAATAACTATTGTATCGCAACTTATGGTTCAAATGATGACATCTCAATAAAAATGGCTAAGCATAAAATTCTCAAAAAAATTTGGTTACCTTGAATAACATACATATTGTTATAATAACAGTTTCTTATCTCTCATTCCGACCATTTTATGACTCGAATGGCCGAGTCGGCAGTGCCTTGCCTACGAAGCCAAGGGCCCCGGGTTCGAGTCCCGGTGGGGGCAAATATTTGTTTGACGAGAACGGATGTTTGTACCCTAGTCAGTCATGGTTGTTTATCTATGTATAATATTTATCTATATAAGTATGTGTATCGTTGTCTATTACCCAAGATACAGGGAATCCTAGTTTGGGGCTAGATCAATGTGTGTCTATAGTGTCCAAGTTATTATTATTATTATTCCGAGATTGACTTTCTTTGTTGGCTTATGTATTCGGCTATTAGGCCTGAAAGATAGAATCTCGTGTCAAGTCAACTTTACCATAGATAATACTTTATATAGAATAACAAAGTTCCTTCGACCTTCATTAGTGCCATCTCGCGTTGTATATTTCGGGCCTTAAAGAGAGCAATTCAAAAAATATGTTTAGGAGTGTATATTTAATTAGATAACAAAATATATTCACATTCAACATTTTATACAAATATTTAGTTTCATTTCGTGTTATATAGCAACCATTAATGTTATCGATTATGTGGCCTAATTTAAAGGTTACCTGCAAGGAGCTTGTAAATAAATGGAATCTATATTTTTATCATATTTATATTTTTCTTTCAGTCATTATCACAAAATGTTCATCATAAACTTAACTATAGAAATCTAAGTTGTTATATACAAAACACAACCGTATATTTACAACTATTCAGTCACCACAATTCGACTTAGTTTTAAAGTAGTAAAATTATAGCGACTATTTGGATAAATCTATTGAAACATTAACACATTTAAAAAACACTGAATGGCCAACGAAACTATCGACAGTTTAAAAACTTTACAATCTGCAGTATAACTTTGTTTATGTAGGTTCATTGTAATATAGGATATAAAGATGCGCCATTCTGTAAAGTATATTTTATGGGAAATTGACTAGAAAAGGAGCAACACATTTATTCTCCAACTACACTAAAATCTCGAAAGACAATCATAACATAATGTAACATTTACTTGTAATTTACAAGTTTTTAGGTACTAAATTCTAGAGTTCTAGACTATCAATGGATATCTTTGAAAATGCATTTTATTCGTAAATGCAGAGCTCTGGTCATTGTCGATAAATATAGTCAAACAAAATAGTAGTTTATGTGACTGATACATAATGGAGGGCATTAAAACTGTTTCATAATAATATCACTCGAGAGTTTTAATGCCTAATTATGTATAGTTACATACACTAGTTTATCAACACACATATCATAAGCTCTCTTTGATGTGTTCAGGAACCGCATGTTTGACCGGCATTGTGGCATTGAGTTGTTTATCTTGTTCTGTAGTACCAACTTCACAGACAAAGTAGGGGCGGCACGCTGGCGGGCGTCCGTCGGCGTTCGAAATTTGAATGTCATAATATGTAGAAATTTTACACATTATGGTCATAATGTTCTATATTCACATAAGAAATGAGTTTTTACAAAGTAGTTTAACATTATATATGTAGAAAATTTACACATTATGGTCATAATGTTCAATATTCACATAAGAAATGAGTTTTTACAAAGTAGTTTAACATTATGCTGATCGTAACGTGCGGTTTTTGGACGCAGTAAAGAGGGTTTATGATACGTGTGTAGATAAACATATTTATTTACAATGGCCACAATTATGTGCTGCATTTAAAGGACGTTGTACAAAACATACAAAACCCGAGCTTCCACTGTATCACCTGGATATAAGGTTAAATATCACAATCTTAGTTTCCCTATTATTTGACAAGATTCATTCTAGCTACAAACGAAACTAGACTCACACTCTCAACACACAGTCTACAAGGGTACACTTTCAAATGTATAAAATCAAAATATTTAAGTCCATAATATATGTATTATGTATCAAAATATGTGAAGTCATTTGGTATAACTTTTGAATCCATAAACTTGGAATACATAATGTTGAAAATGAGTAATTGTCAAAACGTTTGAAATTATAATACACTGAATTTGGAAAGCATCATTTCAACAGAAATATCAGGGCAGTGTCTGTATATCAACAATAAACTTGAAGTTACTGACCATTATTTAAAAAAAACAGTATTTTCCTTATGCATTTCAATAAATAGGATAAACTCGCTGGATATTGATTGTCATGCCTTTTAAGTATTATGTTTTTTGAGTCAATATATTGCAAACTTATGCATTTCGACAGCACTATCCACCAAAGTTAACTTGGCACGTCGCTCCGAGCACGTCATAGCTTCCGTCACTGTCCTTCTTACGCGTGAATGGCGAGAGCGCGAGAGGGAGGGGAAATCGCATTTCTCGCGGGTGCCGAGGCACTTTGGCAGACAGTATGTATATTAAACACTTTACATAACCCACTTTATGCGTTTTGATAGTTAAACCTTTCATAAAATATTCATTCTGATTTTATATATTTTGAACTTATCCTAAATTTATAATATTTCGACTTTATACATTGCAATATGTACCCGCCTACAGACGTTCAGCAAGTGTTCTTTTGCTGAGTAGATGTTTGTCACTTGGTCTGAACTACCCCCATCACTTGGCTCTTATATTCAACATAGTCCAACAGCTTTTGCGCCATGGATCTCTTTCTTATCAGCATAGAAGCGGCTTTTTCGAATTTGTGCTGATTCCGACGAATGTAGGCGCGCGTGTCGGTAACTAGGCCCTGCGGATAGCGGAAGAAAAATATATACATGCACGCACATTGCCTTGGCCCCAAACAAACCCCACACTGTGGGAATAGTAATACTTTGAATCAGTGTTTCAAATCTCGGCACAATCAATGAAAAGGCTATTAATTTTCCTGAACAAAGGGTTTCATGAATATTATTGAAGATATGGCACAAAACAATGACAGAGACAAAAAATAAATGCAAAACTCATGTACAAAGGCGAGCTTATCTACCTGCAGCTTCTCCGTGCTAATCTCGTCCATAGCGCACTCTTCCATTAACGGCGGGTTGAATCTGTAGTAGTTTCCGGGCGGGAGTAAATCGTTCAACACTAGGTGGGTACCTACAGGACAAACAATACAATATTTATGCACACACTCATTGCTTCTGGCCCCACACTAGGATACGCTGTATCTTAGGACCCAGTAACAGCGACGATTAATATGGTTAGGTTTTATAGGACTTGACTCGGCCGTCGGCCTCCCACCTCGATGTGGCTTATTTTTATGTTCGTGAGAAGTTATTGTGAATTTTATATCGTCTAGCAAGGCTCGGCTTTCGGCCACGGACGTCACCAAGGCGATAGTGTATTAAATACTCTTAATTCGGCTTTGCACTTACTCATTCATGTAGTATGTGAAAACATAGCGCAAGTCTCGGCCTTCGGCCTCCAACCCACCTTCAGTGTCGGTCGCCGAATCTAGTATCTTGTTGAACTTGTCTTTCCAGCTAGTAGCCGTGGCCTCCTTGCTAGCCATCGAGCGAGACATTAGCTGGTAGTCCAGATGTTTGTTTAACGCCTGACCCGTGCCTGCCGGAGAGACAGAATGCTATTATTTTCTTGCCAGAAAGACAACATTAATCATATATTCCAGTTTCCAACAAATGAATCAACAAGCTTCTACATAACCACAATGCCAGTATGCAGCTAGTTTCAATTTGTATTGTATTTTTCTTAAGACCTCGGGGGCTGAGAGCGTTAGCCGCACACTATTGGGAAAATGGCGCCTAAAACAGTTTTTTGGCAATATTATCTTCTTTTCGGCCTTTTTTACCGTAAAACTGTATCTGTTACCCTTAATGTGCATAAATTACTTAAGAGTGCCTAGTTAATGTGCAGATTACCTAGCTCTGGTCCGTTTAAGTGGATAAAAATGTTTCATTTCTTACATTAACTAGGTAATGTGCAGAATTACTAGGTAATGTGCAGAATAACTAGGCAATGTGCAGAATAACCAGGTAATGTGCAGAATGTCGCCCAAGCCTACGGTAAAGTGCAGAAAATAGGTTATTGCTTGAATAAAACGTCCGAATGAATTGTTGGTGTTTATTAAATATAATTCGTGGGACTATAATCAAAGAATTAAATATAATTAACCAAAATTAAACTCTTGAGTCACGAAATTCAACAAACTAAAAATAAAATCAGTCTGACGGTAACAGACCCCACAGACAAGTTGCATTCGCTAACTTGTTTATCACTCTCTACGACGACGCTAATAAAATGTATGCGATTCGACGTTTGCCACGCAAAGTAACGTGAGACTTTGTACTGCAAACTTCAAATCGCTTAGATTTTATTAGCATCGTCATAGCCAGTGATAATTCGATAAAATAAAGAAAAGTCTCAAGCTCTTTTTGTTAAATCAATAGTTTTGCGCAGGAGCCACTTCAACATGGGCTGTGTGTGGTAAGTGACGGATTTTTACAATCTGCTATAGGCAAAAGGTGCCCAATGGGCCCCTAATTCTAAGCATCAGCTGTCCGTCCGTCCATCCATGCTTCCGCTTGTCTATCATCTTTTAATAGCGCTGACTGAGAAGTTTTATTTTTTCACAGTTCTATGGCACAGCATACAAGAGCAATTGATATCAATTTCGAGTTGATACCTTCACTTGTTCCTGAGAAAAAGGTGTTAAGGAGAGAAAAAGGAAAAAGGGATGCAAGGACGGGCAGACAAAAAGAGGGACAACGAAGTGATCCGTTATTCATTTTTTAGCTTTGGCAGCTTGGCTTCCTGCATGCCCACGCCGTTCGGGCAGTTTGCCCGGTCCTAGTGTGGGGCCGAGTCAACTCACCGACAGATACGACGCAGCCGTTACGCAGCGCGTTGGCTCCGAACAGCAGCTTGGCTTCGTGCATGCCCACGCCGGCCGGGTTGTTCACCATAATACCGCCGTCCTGGTGAAATTCACCGTTATTTACTAGTGGTTTCTGTGGATTTCGTGAGCGACACAGGAAATTTGTGTTTTTTTTTCATTATTTTTCTCTTTACACCCCCGACCCCTTGAGGTTTATCGGATGAACAATTGGAATTAATTATTATAAAAACAAATAACCCGACTGTATTTTATTTCAATACTACATAACAAACATATGAATGCAGCTGGTTACGTATATAGATTATGAAAGTACCCGCACCGATAACTTTGCTTCAACATTTTGCTATCTAAAACCCAACCAATTTTTAATAAAAATTGGCAACAAATATAATGACCACCAAAATATTTTTTTCCTACCCAAAATGGCTAAATGACCACCAAAAGGTGCAGAAAATATTAGGGCAAAATACTGCGGTAGCTTAGGTGAAGGGTAAAGGGGGTGAGCGAAGCGAAACCCCCTTTATCCTTCGTGTTATGTTGAACATGTAAGAACAACAAAAAATACTTAAAACATAAACTTAAGTACAAAAAACATAAAAAGAAGTTTGGCGATCATTTATCCAAACACAATTTGGTGGACATCCATCCATATTGGCAGTCATTTCGAATTTATTGGTAGTAAATTTTGGAATTTTTTGGTAATCCTTTTAAACACAAGCCATAAAATTTTATATCCTATGTCACTCCCAAGGTTTTCACAAATCAGACGACACCTCATATGTGAAGCCGTTTTGCCTGTAGCGGTTTGTTTACATGTTGAAGCCATATAATTGTCGAACCTGATCACAAATCTTCACGAGAATAGGTTGAGAAATGCAAGCTATTTATACAGGGGTTGACCAGATATACGGATTAACATAACCGTTAAACGTTCTCGAACCGATAATTCCATTCATCCCCATAGCCAGGATTGGCGCGTTACGTCCGCGCGCCAACCTTCATTCTTCTTGGAGGTCAATTGTGAAGGTATATGTCATTGTGGACCGTAAAGAATGTAGTAGAGTGTTCGTGGCCCTTGATTCGGCCGTCGGCCTCGCTCTTTTTTTTTGTAAAAGGTTCGGCCTTTGGCTTTCCAAACTTCTCCAAAATGATAGATTTCAGAGTGATTGGCGCGCAACTATGCCTCTGCCACCCATATGAAATAACCGGTTAAAAGTAGGCACGATTTTGACCTGCCACCCCGTATGGATAAAGCGTGACGCCATGTTTGTTTTTAATGTAGCAGGTGGGGATTGAATCGGACTTTTCTTAGCACAAGGCCCGGCCTTCAGCTTTCCATACTTTTTTTCCAAAATGGTGGATTTCAGAGTGAAGAGAAAAGATCATGGGGAAAGACATTTGATTGAGGCGAACCAAAGATCATGCTTGTACGCGTTATTACCTGGTGCAATAGCCCTTCCAGTCTGAACTCGTTGAAGTATGTCGGCGCGGCGGCCGAAGCCCGCACCGCTTGCCACACCTGGGGGAGGCAACAACATCATATATCTATATTTAATTTAAATACTAGCTGCCCGTGGCGCGGATTGCAACGCGTTTTTTGTAATCTCATAGTTTTCCGCCATAAAACTATTAGTTTATTATTTTATCTACACACGTATCATAAACCCTCTTTACTGCGTTCAAAAACCGCACGTTACGATCAGCATTATGTTAAACTACTTGGTAAAAACTCGTTTCGTATCTGGAAAACTACACATATGTCATTATGTGTAGTTTTCCTACATATAATGACATTCAAATTTCGAACGCCGACGCCCACCCGCGTGCCGTCCCTAGTTTGTCTGTGAAGTTGGTACTGACATTCAAATTTCGAACGCCGACGCCCGTCTGCGTGAAGTTGGTACTAAAGAACAACTTAAACAATTGCAGAACCACAATGCCGGTCAAACATGCGGTTCCTGAACACATTAAAGAGAGCTTATGATATGTGTGTAGATAAACTAGTGTATGTAACTGTACATAATTAGGCATTAAAACTCTCGAGTGATATTATTATGAAACTCGCCCTCTCGAGTTTTAATGCCCTCCATTATGCAGCAGTCACATAAACTACTATTAGAGGCACCTTTATAGGTTTCTGAAATCCATATCGACATTATCGGCAAGTTGTTAAGTTAATACGCATCAGGCCTCAGATTATAGAAACTCTTTGCTTACAAACTTTATGCATCGCACTGTCACACATAAGTTCCGCTATCAACAAAGAGTTTGAATGTAGTAAAGTAATTAATCAACGACGAAGGAGTTTGAGTGATGCGAGATGGCTACCAACGCCATCTAGCTTAAGAGGCTGAACTTCCCATATAAAATATTTTTCGATTTGTTTGCTGTTTCTTTGCGTTTTTCGTAATTTTATGTTTATCTAAACTTCCTCCCAAAAGGGCAAATTGCAGGAAAGCCTTCAGCATATACCGAGGCCATGGCTAACAGCAAAATCAAATAAAGATACCTGTAATATAAAAGGGTTTTTGCTATTCTTGGGCACTTCAGTGTTTCAGATGACACCTTAAACTGTAGGTCCCGGCTACTATCGCTACTCGGTGGAATTAGTCGTAAAGCTGTGTCAGAGGCCCTAATAGGGCAGCTTGCTTGTGACAGTCTGGTTGGCTACTGGCCGGACACCCCTCCATCAACCCGCACTGCGCCAGCCTGGTGGGGCATGGCTCAATCTTACTCGTATTCGGGTAACGGCCCTTGCTCCTCGGTGGGAACATTAATGGGCTATGATTATTTTTATCGAGTAATGTTTTTAAGGTCGCTGTGTCCGGCTTCCACTGGGTATCCTAGTGTGGGGCCAGAATTGTGTGCCTGTATGTTTACCTCAGCGCGTATAGTCCCCGGGAACACGGAGCGCACCCGGAAGGGCGGCTCGTAGGACCGGAACAGGAAGGGCGACAGGCGCGACCCGGAGTTGACGACGCACGATACTAGCGCCATCTGGGGAGACAAAATTCACCAAATTAAAAACTTGAAAAAATAACCCGACTTCAAGGATTTCTTCATCTCCGATGGGGATAAGAATGTCGTGACAGTCAAGTCCACACATACAACACGACATAAGCGAATATACGGTACTTATAGCCAGATTCATCTCATTGCAATGACTGTAACACCACAGAAATGTCACAGGAATGCAATAAATAATACGTAATTTACGCAACGAAACCAAACTACTAGATCTATTTCTGATATTCAAAAAATGAGACCAATCTCTTTGCATGCCAATTTGGAGGTAACCAAAAAATTATAAGAAAACAAAAACAAAAAAAACATCCGAATTGGGAACCCCTCATTTCTTGAAGTCGGTTGAAAAGAACATTTTTTTCTAATTTTCGCAATCTTATTTTCATCCAAAATTGGTTTGCTGGATGTAAGCCCGACATTTTACACTGAAGGCAACAAAAGAAAACAAAAAAGGCTAAGGCAATAAAGGCACGACGTTAGTCTTACTCCATTTCGCGTGTCAGGGGGCTAGCCCTTCCCGATCCTTTCCATCACCGCTTATTTTTTATGCGAATGACAATGCTTTATTACACCAATTTACACAACATACATGGATGACATCATTATTCCAGGTTTTTTGATCCACAAAAAAGCTAGGTTCTTGACCGATTTCTAATTTCTAAAAAAATGGGACCAAACTGGAAGGTTACTCTTTTTTCTTTTTTTTTAATTGAAATCGGTTCATAAATACTACCACCTTCGAGGTAAAGAACATTAGGAAAGCAGTTATTGAAACCAAGCTGTTCTAAATAGGTTTCACCTTTCAGATGAGCCCGTCTTGGGGTCTATTGTAAACGATGAATATAACATTAAAAATAAAAATAAACATACTATCAAATGGGGAAGCAAACTGCCAAATTAGTTCCACGTAGAGCGCGCTGAAAGTTTGTAGACCATAAACACAGAGTAAGTAAGCAAAGAGTTTCGATCATCTGAGGTAACTTACAAATGAATCACAGAGTGAAAGTAAGGAAAGTAATTCTATACAAACAGTTTCGTTATTCGGAGAAATTAATAGAACCTCTGATGAATGAAACTGTTTCTTGCTGTTGACAATGTTTATCATGTTACAAACATACAGTGCGCATACTCTACCAAAAGAGTTTTGCTCAATCTTCGCGATTCAGAAGCACCATTTCTTTTTAACCTTCCTGCTCGCGTAAGCACTGCTTCCATACGAACGATGACAGAATATAAATAACTCCGCTGACACACACAAGCACACCTCCCATACGACCAGTCTCCCGGACGCAGCAGTCTGGAAATATTGATCCTGTGCGAACCCCATACTATTTTTGTTGCTGGTAATACTGGCCGGTGATAGGCGAATAATCTACCTTCTCTGTGGCGCACCACACCTGATTGGTCGAGAGACAAATTTCAAAGAAAAATACACCCTCAGCACAACGGATTTTACGGCATAGCAATTGGGCTCTGTATTGCAACGGAGTGAGTTTAAAGTCGGCTAAAAAATCTTCTATAGCCTTTTCGGGTTAGCACTGGTTAGCGCCGATCGTTACCATGGTTACCGAACGTTACCTTGGCTCGCAGTGGCTGTCGGGTCAATGACCGCTATTGCAGAGCTAACTTGTACACACTACTCACTTTCGGCGTATTCTTCCTATTGCACTCAGTCAGTGTCATGTGTCCGAGATACTCCTTCAGCAGCTCCTCCCACGCTTCCGTATCGTAGTAGGACTGCGACCATACCAGGCGCGACGCACCTGCACAATTATATGCATAATAGTATATAATAAATGTAGCCCGTTCATGTCCCCGCCGAGGGGAACAGGCCTTTACCCGGCTGCGAGTAAGATTGAGCCATACTCCAGTACGGGTTGGTGTAAAAAATCATTCTGTGGGAGTTTCTACGCCCTTCTTCTACCAAAGTGGTCCAATGTAGGGAAGAGGCAAAAATGACGTTTGCTAATTATATGTAAATATCTACAGTAATAAAGAACTTTGACTTTGTAGGGTTATTGGACTAGTGGTCAACCCGTCTGTCAGATGTTATCAAGCTGCCCTATTAGGGCCTCTGACCAGCTTTACTAAGTGTTTTAAGTGTTTCCTGATTTATTATTGTAAACAACAACTTACCTCCGATAAGAGAGGTGTTGCCAAACATCCTGCTTGAGAGTGTGTGGTACATTTCACTTGCCGTCTCCAAGTTACCGATGCCACTGCCTGGAAGAAATAAAATAGTAAAAATAGTCTGGATTCAAGGCTAAATAATCTAAGTTAGGTTACGTTAGACTAATTTAGGTTAAGTTAGTTCAAATTAAGTATCTCGTAGGTCAAGTCAAGAGCTGATGCTGAAGTTCGGTCAAATTATATTAAGTTAGGGTAAGGTAGGTAAATAAAACTTAGGTCAAGTTACCTAAATATCAAATAAGGTCAAACAAATCAGATTAAGACTTAAGTCAAATTATATTTAGTAAGGGTAAGTTGGGTCAAATGCATATCACATCTCGCTTACGCGGTATCGTGACATTTAGGGTACCTACCACAACATATTACCACAGATTCTATAATATTCTAATACAGATAGACCACATAGAACAAAATATGTCACCGGGGTAATAAGAGATGCTACGAAATCATCTTTAGTTCTAAGTTCAGCTCCATTGAAAATTCCACGAGATGGCGCTAGGAGATTAAATTTCAAGAGAACAATAACCGGTTTTTCTTTGACCCTTTTATTTATATTTAACAGATCATAAATATTAAAAAAAGTTTACTAAAAATAACCGATTTGCGATTTTATATCATTTTTATTTTTAATTTTTAAGATTAGAGGCTAGCGCCATCTAGAAGCATGTTGACTGAAACCATGGAGCTTTAATTACAATCTGTACTCTCAGCGTCGTCTCTCATTAATAATTTTAATCTACATGGGATCAGCATCCTGTGATATTACTAAACATTTTCTTTGTATAAGTGGCCTCAACCCATTTATACCACATTCGTCATTTTAAAAACTTTATTTATACACGTATCATAAACCCTCTTAACTGCGTCCAAAAACAGCACGATACGACCAGCATAATGTTATATTACTTGGTAAAAACTCATTTCTTATCTGAATATTGATACGTTATGACCATAATGTGTCTATTTTCGACATATTATGACGTTCAAATTTCGAATACCGACGCCCGCCCGCGTGCCGCCCCTAGTTGGTCTGTGAAGTTGGTACTACTGAACAAGCTAAACAAGTCCAGAGCAATTATCAATGCCACCATGCCGGTCGAACATGCGGTTCCTGAACACATCAAATAGAGCTTATGACATGTGTGTAGTTGAACTAGTGTATGTATCTGTACATAATTAGGCATTAAAACTCTCGAGTGTTATTATTATGACTCGCCACCCACTCCCGAGTTTTAATGCCCTCCATTATAAGTCACATAAACTACTATTAATCTACATGAGATCCTGTGATATTACTAAATATTATCTTTTTATAAGTGGCTTCAACCCATTTATACCACAATCTTCATTTTAAAAACTTCCTATTCCATTCAAAAGTCCTGCTCTGAAAGTATCTAATGAGATCAAACCAAGGTAATCAAACTCACCGAGCACAGCAGCAATGATCGCGCCGGTGCTGACCCCGATAATGTAGTCGAACATGTCCTCCACTCTCCTTCCGGTTAGCTTCTCAAGGTGCCTCAACACCTCGATAGCGATGATGCCGCGGATACCGCCGCCGTCGATGGACAGAATGTTGGGGCCAGGCCCGCGGGTGGGGCCAGAATAGCCAAGTAGGGCCAGGGCCTGGGGACAGGGGATTATTTTGTTAGTTACACACATAAACGGGTCTAACGATTTTGTTAAAACTTCCTAAATAGAAAAGAAAAGTCCGAGTCTAGCCGAGATTGGGCCGAGAATTTCGCAATCAGATTGAATTAGAATGTGTGATCTTACGACAAAGCACTTTTTGGCCGATTTCAAAAAGGATGAGGGATCCTGGAGAAATCCTTAAATATTATAGGCATAGCGATATTTGTATTTTTCATAGTAACCCATAATTTTGTGAAGTGGAACTGATAATGGAGGCTACAGATAGCCACCAGAACTATACCCTTATTCACATAAAAACGAAGTAAACTGACAACATCAGATGTCAATTCTTGAAATAATGTTGCCATGTACAACTGTACATGGTAAATGTACTAAACTTGGTAGTGATGTGAGAACATGAATGAGAATTCATTCTAGAAAGAATGAAAAGCCGTATATTTTGAATAGAATGATACTTTACAATCAGAATTTGTAATGAATGTTTGTCACAATTTACAGGCCCTCGCTATTGTTATTGCTATTGGCATGCGATTCGGTACGCGACTTGCAACCCAGGCATATTTGTGCTTGTTCCAAATTCAAAATACTTTTATTCACTAGAGAATAAAAGAGCGTTATCGATGAATAAAATGCCCATTTTCGAGTGGCAATGGTATAAAAACATTTTTCTTTTTATTTTATTCATAGTATAGCTTGTTCAAACTAAATGCAGTCAATAAGATATAATTAAGACAATAGAATGAACTAAATCATTCTTAACCCCATCACTATTTTTTTTTCTACCAAAAAGCGGTAACACTGGAACTGTCATTTTACTTCGGTGTTATGTGAATAATAATAATAATAATACCTTGGACACTATTTACACACATTGATCTAGCCCGAAACAAGGATTCACTGTATCTTGGGTACTAAACTTGGGTAGACAACGATACACATACTTATATAGATAAATATTATACTTAGATAGATAAACAACCATGACTAGGGTACAAACAAGGGTATATTATACTGAATAAGGGTACACTCCATACTATGTATCCCTCCGGTCGCGGAATGGTTAGTTTCGCTAGTAGTGGTCGCTCGTTAATGTATGCTGGACATGATGCATATGATGAGATGGAGGCGATGGTGGCGTACCAGGAGAACTCCCCAACAAGTTATCAACGTCAGTCAGGACCTGATGATGGGATCATGGAGAAGTCGAGGGAACCCTTAACTCTTCAAATCATATAAGCACGCCTATAGCGATCTGGGTATTTTGTATAGTATCTCACGCATTTGGAGGCTGCAGCTCTCGGGAAGCATGACTTGGTGAAGAGGAACTGATGATTTTCTAGGTTTTAATGGGTTGTGATACGATTGCGTAAATGGTTGCTAATCTAATAGGGTTTAATTGAAGTCGGTTTTTATACTGATTTACTTTTTTTATTATTTTATCTACACACGTATCATAAACCCTCTTTACTGTGTCTAAAAACCGCACGTTACGACCAGCATAATGTTATTCTACTTGGTAAAAACTCATTTCTTATCTGAATATTGATACATTATGACCATAATGTATTAATTTTCGACAAATCATGACATTCGAATTTCGAACGCCGACGCCCGCCTGCGTGCCGCCCCTAGTTTGTCTGTAAATTTGGTACTACCGAACAAGCTAACAAGTGCAGAGCAATGCCACAATGCCGGTCGAACGTGCGGTTCCTGAACACATCAAAGAGAGCTTATGATACGTGTGTAGATAAACTAGTGTATGTAACTGTATATAATTGTATTGTGCTGTATCAGTCACATAAACTACTAATAAATATCCACAGTTCGTTACATAAAGCATAGCTGTCACCTACGTAAGTTTGTGACATTCATGTAGACTTTTAAAATGTAACCGATAACCAACATAAACTTCTAATTCGGTGAAATTACGAAGTTCTCGGTCAGTCCCGGCCGGACCTCACCAAAGAGATAAAATCAAGTATCATGAATTATATAAAAAAATATGATGTAGGACATTTTTTCTGCTAGTATTTGATCGCACATCAAAATAATGATTTGCACAGCGAAAAATGATCAGCAAAAATACTTTTTATATTTTAAGTAGTTTTGTTGTTCTTACATGTTCAACCTAATAAGAAGGATAAAGGGGGCTTCGCTTCGCTCACCCCCTTTACCCTTCACCTAAGCTACCGCAGTATTTTACCCTGATATTTGCTGTGCAAACCAGTATTTATGATGTGCAGTTTAATATTTCCTTATTTTTTCTAGCGACTAACCTCGTTTACAACCCCGGTAACAGTCCTCGACTCCTCGCCTTTACCGAGTTTACTCTGCACTCGTAGAAGCGCCCTCACGCCGCCTTCTTTGATGGCGTAATCCCTGAAACGTTCCCGTTCATAAGGTGAATTAATTGAATACAGCGCGTAACAGAAGGTTGTGTTGTCAGGGACATCATTTTGAACAACTTTCACTATGAATACGATTAGATTGGAGGGCTTAATTTTCACTTGATTTGTATGCAAAAGTGAAAAACAAGGTTGATTTACCATGCGAGAGGTCCATGGTTCGACCCCGGCTAGGGAAAAAAACAGGTCTTAGATGTTAATATATGTGTGACGTCGCTGTTTCTGGTTCCCACGACACAGGGTATCCTAGTGTGGGGCCGGAAGCAATGTATGTGCCTGTATGTAAATGTTGTGTCATCGCAAGAAATACTTAAGGAATTTTCGATTGCAACTAGTTACTCAGACTTCTATGATAAAATCTCCTTTCATCTCTTTTTCATATGTTACGGTATTTTCTAGGTTCTGAACATGTTTTTCGAAAAAAAAAATCCGTTCAATCACAATTTTTCAGTACTATTCTAGAGCTAGTTCCCGTGTTTGAGAACAGACTGTTGGAGATTACCTTCTCATACAGAAATACGAAGAGGCAGCCGATGCCACTTTTAACACGACGAAAAAGAGGGTTGATTTAAGTTTGAAGCGTCTGTCTCTGTGTCTGGGTAGATCTGTCTGTGGCGCTCAAACGGGTAGACGGATTTTAATGCGGTTTTCTGTAAATGCTAGTTTACTTCCCTGCAATGACTCTTAGCCTGTATCATTAAAATCGGTTCAGTGATTGGAAAGTTATCAGCTTAACAAGGAAATAAGTCAGCCAAATTTTAGACGTAAGGTTTCATTTTATGTGTCAAAGGTGTTTTAAAATTTAATTAATAGTATAAATACACAATAAAAGCACAAGCTTCAACGTTCGCATTTCGATTCGATTCGATTCGATCGCGTTCGATTTTCTCTTTCCCCTCTAGCCATCAATCCTGAACTGGACTATACCGTGTACAAAAAGCAAAACCCCAGGAATTTTAAAATTTATTTTAGAAAAAATATATTAACAAAATTAGTTGTGGGTAAAAACAACTAAACTGTTTTAGTTCCTAAAGGGAACATTGGGTATTGACAATATATCCCAAAAAAAGGTCACTGGGCGGCAGGAGCACAGTGCATTCGGGGGTCAGTACATTTGAATTACCTGGCCTCCGGATACTGCTTCAGGTGATCGATGAAGTGCTCCGTCCTCCTCAGCAGAGACTCCTCAGTTTCTGCGGTGACGATCGCTGAGATCACGTAGGCGGTACGAGAGTGGATTGAGGACTGCGCCGAGAAACAAAACGAATAATTCATAAAACAAACATTTATCTACATTGCTTCCGGCCTTACACTAGGATAGGACACCCTGTGTGGACCAGTAACATGTTTTTTCATCCTTCCCAGCCAGGATTAGAACCGCAGCGCCACAAACAGAGGTCGCCAAATACAACGTGACTTTCGATTAGCTAAAAAAATATTTTGGTAATACCATTTTTATGAAAAACTTTCATAGTGGCCGTCGCAAATGAAAATACTTTTGTGTCATCCTTAGTAACTTGAAATATTCAGAATCGAGTTAATGTACGAGATTTTTTTTTACCCAATAAGGAAGAAAACAGTCAAGTTAGTTCCACGTAGAGGGCGCTAAGTGTATACCAACTCAGAGTGAGTAAGCCTATATTATTGCATCACCCGATAGTGTTGTTTATAAGGTTAAGGATCGTTTTATGGGAAGAAATGTCGAAGGCAAAAGAGTGTAAAGTGATAATTTTATTTAAAAAAGGCTACTATTTAATAGCATATCTTAAATACTGATTTTCACAGCAAAAAAGGATCAGCAAAAACACTTTTTATGTTTTAAGTATTTTTTGTTGTTCTTACATGTTCAACCTAACACGAAGGATAAAGGGGGCTTCGCTTCGCTTACCCCCTTTACCCTTCACCTAAGCTACCGCAGAATTTTGCCCTGATTTTTGCTGTAAAACTCAGTATATTTGCTGTGCAAATCAGTATTATTGATGTGCAGTTTAATATTTCCCTTTAAAAAAACCTCATTCGAAACTGGTTGGGCGTAATTGGAGGCAGAGTTTCATTGGTCTGAGGTAAGGTCCAATACACGTCACACATCATGTGATGTTTTAAATACACCAGACACTGGCAACATTAAGCTCAAATGAGGTTAGCTCGCCTTACAGTATAAGAAGAAGTAAATGGATTTGAAAACTTTGACAGATAGACATCCTCCAACTACACCAGCGCCATCTGCAATGAGTTTTAGATTAGGTGCCAAAAATACAGACTGTGTTTTATTTTATTTAAAAAACTGCGGGTTCGATTCCCGGCTAGGAAAATAGTTTTGTTAAAAATTGAATGATGCAGTTTTATGTTTAATCAAAATCGATGTCATGGTTCCTTACAACAAAAAGTTCTATCTTTTATAGTTTGCCATTTCGCCTTACTGACCCTTGGAAATTGGCCATCCTGTATATTATATCCCATAGTTTGAAGGTGACTTAAAATGCGAACTATTTGCTACACCACAAAGTTAACTTGGCTTAGCACATTCCTCGCACACCCGCGAGGAATGTGCTTCCTCTCGAATTGGACGTAAACCAGATTTCAACAAATTGTCCATCTTTTATCAATCAATCTGTTTTTGGGGCGACCTACAAAAAAAAACCTAAATTATAAATTATAAGAATCTGTCTTTCTCTAAATTTCTTGGTTATCAACTGATACTAAATCAAGATCGGATTGTTCTCATTGTATGTCAAATTGTTTTTTGTTATTGACACTATCACTACATAATCTTATCACTTATTTGGGATATAAACCTTTGAAATAAACTTTTTATTAAAGTAGGTCATTAGTGATTAAATAATACTTATTTAATTACTGCATATATATATACAGGCACATACATTGCACATACACACCAGGATACTGTGCCAGGAGCTGTGTCATGGGAAACAGAAACAGGGACGTCACACACATATTAACATCCAAGACCTGTGGATTTTTTTTCATTGTCATAGTCGGTATCTCTCGATTGGGAGGAGCCACGAACCACAACGCCAGATCGTCAATTACTGGCTAAATATTGTCGATAGTCCTGTGCTTTTGCCACCCCATGTGGGAAAGGAATAATGATGTGTTGTTTGTTTTTTTCAATGGGCAAGCAAACTGCCAAATTAGTTGAAGTCAAAGTCAAAGTACTTTATTACTGTAGATATTTACATATACTTGGTAAACGTCATTTTTTGCCTCTTCTCTACATTATACCACTGTGGGAGAGAAGGGCGTAGAAACTACCACAGATTGATTTTTAGATCTCTTTTAAAAATTGGTTGTGCTTAACTATTACAAATATGAAAAATTTGATTATTATGATTAATAAGCAGGAATAAATAATTAAAAAATTATTAACAGTAAGGTCTGTGTTGAGCTAGATTGAACCCATACAGTCCTGTCATTTAAGTAATCTTGAACATTGTAATATCCCTTTTTCGACAAAGTCGCGTTAACATGCTTTTTAAATTGCTCAAATGGCTAGATGGTAGAGGATGCTAAAAGTTTGTATATGATAAAGCAAAAGAGCAGCGAACTAAATTGGCCTTTCTAAAAAAATATATGTACTACTTTTTGTTTTAGTTTATGAAGTTTTAGTCTATTTTAAGAGACTAATTTAAATATAGTAATGAATTTCTTATTATTTTTTGAATATTTTTCTAAATACCACCTCGTGACGTTACTTGTTCGCAGTTTTTGAACAGTTGTACTTGAGGCTGGTTGCTTCCGAATATAAAAATATCAATAATTGTTTAAGTTCTGACTGACATCTGCATTATTGACTGACAGGAAATCTGTTGATATTTGACATTTTTACAGGAAAGCCAACTAACAGCGAAGGGAATTTGAACAAACTACGCCGTAGAACATTATGTAACATTATTTAAGAACATTATGTTTTTTTACAAATATGTTTGATGGGTGTAACGGAATTTATTATGAACACAATTATCTCTCAAAATGGTTTTCTTAGTTAAAGTACCCTGAGATTATTACATGGGCAATTGTAAATATCCAGATATCCATGGCACCTCAGACGAATTAAACTCTTTGTTGCTGTTGACAATGTTTATCAATTTACAAATCTCACATGAATGAACTCTTTGTGATACAAAATTACAAACATAGTGACCTCTGCCAAAAAGTTTTGTGTAATTTTCCTCATTTACGCTAGCTACAAACCAACCATTTATTATGATCAATTTGTAATGTGCACAAATCATACCATCTATACTTGGTTTATTGCCAGAGTAATTGCTTATGAAAGACTAATTTATTTTTGTTTGTGATGTTGATTAAAATGAACCCATTCTTAGAAGTAGCATTTGGCAGCTATGGGACTGTCTCCCTCCATTTTCTAAGTGAAACAAGGAGAAGTAGACTGACACACAGCTCTGTCTCTACTGTTGACAGATGTCTCATGCAAACTATAAGAATTTCTCCACTTTAGGTAAGTTTTATCTGAGTATGAATTTTCGGACTTGACTCTTTATTTTGTCTTTTCTGTGAGTGTGTGAGCGAGACAACAAGCGTAGTTACCTAGCGAGTGAAAGAGACAGCTAGCTTTGTAGGTACCTACCGCTGTTTCACTCACTCGCTAGTTATGGAGAATGGTGGGCTATGGAATTACTCTTAATGATTTAACGTTAAAGGTAAAATATACCTATAACGTTGAATCATTAAAGCATATAATACATTTGCTTACAGTATGGCATTTTCTTTAGGAACACTTACCTTAGTGACAATAGGTTTGTTCGACTTCCAACTAGAATCAGAGATATTGCCAAAATGCAAATCCTTCTTCAGTTTCAATCCTTGCATGAAGCCTTCGATTGTGATTTCCTTCGCTTCCGAACCGATATTTAAACTCCCTAGGCTCGTTTTTTCATCACCTTTTTCTTTCTCTTGTTCTCTGGTTGGAGTATTTTGTTCAGCGGTGGAAGATTTATCAGTCTGCTCTTCCACTGTTTTTGTCTGGGTCTTGGGGACTTCCGATTCTTTAACTCCTTGAGAGATACGAGTTGCAACCACCTTCTCGAATTTGGTTATCAAATCTGTGGATTTTTTTATTTGTTTAGACATGTCCAAGATAGGAGAAAAAATTGTGGTAGTTTTTGTGTAATAGTGATAAGTCTGACATTTAACTAATGACAACCATAGCATCATAGTTTTTGAGTTGGCTTGATTACTTTGGCAGTTAATTCTATCCTTTTCTACCACAAGGGAAGGAAAGAGAAAACATATAGCTTATTATTGCTTATAAATAAAGCTATTTCAAGACTTTATTGGGACTTAAATGACACTTAAATGAGATCCCTAAGTAAAGTACTTAATTAATGGTAATAACATGGTATCATACAAATAAATTCACAAAGAAATTCACTAACTTTGCGAAAACATGATTAACCTATCATGTTTTCGCAAAGTTAGTGAATTTTTTGTGTAGAACTTTTCACAATGACCCTTTCTGACTTAAATACTATCTTATAAACATGTGTAGCTATATTTAGTATCTTTATCAATCTGTTTAAACATTGTGTGTAAATGTTGCAGAGCAATGAACTAATAAAAAGATGTTTTATTTTTTACTGTATCCAATTGGTCAATAAAGCTATCAAGATGTGCTAGTACTACATATCAGGGATATGTAATTGTGTAGTATAATACAAGGTACATATAAATAAATAAGGCATAGAGATTTGGCGGCAAATCCTTGCAATATCATTTGAAAATAGCTAAAAGCTTTTGATGAAGTTAGTACACATATTGTGGTTATTCTAAGGGCGCATCTTTCGTCATCGCAGTGCACTTGGGAATTAAAAAATCATCTCACAGAATAGTTTATTCAAAGAGAATTCCGCCCCCTTATCGACACTCTGACCGAACTGAGGATAAAAACTAGATGTAAATAATCAAGAAAATGGGAAGACCTGAATGGTGCTCAAGATTGTACCAAAGGGAAAAATCTTCCTGAGGCTATAAGATCCCTAGGGAACATATGTCATACCTATCCAAGGTAATTTTGATAGTCAAAATGTCCAATGTGTTTGTGTGAAAAAGCTTTTTTCTCAGCACTTAATAAATAGACTATAGTGTTAGTTAGTTAGGTAGCTACTTACTGTCCCATTGTTCAGGAGTGGCCGGTTTCAACTTCTGTACAAGTTTCTCAACTTCTGCGTTCAGGTTTATCATTGAAAGGTATTGTCTGATCACCCGCCATTGACTACCAAGCGAAGACATTTTAGAAAACTTCTCACTGTGCAATTATGGAGTTATTCTTGTAGATCAACAATTGAAGCACTTCAAGTTACTTTAATCACTCCGCCCGCAGTGTAAGAAATTCTTCATAAACACAGGTTATGATATTACGCACTTGTCTTTTAAGAATTATAGGTTATTATCCGGTAGCAAGTTCGTCTAGATTGATTTCTAGAATAGTTCTATTTCCTCACATCACATGTGTTTCGGGGTTTCGTACGTTTTTTGCGCGAAAACCTTGACAAATTATTAACTGATGTTCAAGTCGAAAATATAAATAAATCGATGTGACAGTAGTGACGTCAAAACTACGTCAAATCATGCGATCACGCTGGCCAACCGCAGCTACAAAAACTTTTTAAATAGGTCACCAGTCACCACTTACATACTTTGAATAGTTTCAAAAACTACAAATAATTATAATAATCTGACACTGTATTTTTAATCATACTTGTGCAAGTTGACTTCACAATATTTCGGGTGTAACTGGTTAGCGTGTTGCAAGGGTGTCAAGTTATATACCTACGGCGATCAAAACATGTTATTTTGTTTACTATCAAACCAACTACTAGGTGAGCTGCGTGCGACGAGACGACGAATGCGAAGAATACTATTCGCGTAGTTGGAGTTTGACACACCTCCAGCGAGTCACGTTTTGCAAATAGACATCGTATGATCGTGTTTTTGAATAAGGGCCAATGCATCATTCGTCTTTCCTCTATCTACTTAGAAATATGTCTAGTCATGTCATACAATACCGTATTTGACAAGGTAGTGCAATAAATCTAAAAATGTTTCTCAACCTATTTTAACAAAAATGTTTGACATCAGAATATTATATTTCCAGCGGTTGTATTTTATAAACTCAATTTTATGTTAAAAAGACAGCATTTGTCTATGACGTCACCTTGTCAACGTCAACCTTGGTAGCCCATTTCATGCTATGGTCAAATTTTCTTCGATATGGTTACGACAGATACATCTACCAGAGAATATTATGATGAACGGTACGTAGAACCCCTAGAAAAGTAGAAACCATCAATCGGCAAGTGAGTAAAAGTTAAGATCCTGAATCTCTCTGACTGACCGTCTTCAATAGATCTAACTTCAGTACTTACAAATTCAAGTTAGATTACTTATGTACAACTTTGTATCGAAGTCCATAAAAAACCGGCCAAGTGGACAAACTCGCTCATGAGGCGTAAAAAAACTATATCGCTCAAATCTGAAACAGGGATTAATTAGGTTGTTATGTTAGTGTAGGCCCTAGACTAGACTAGCATAATAACTCAATGAATCCCTGTGTGATTCTAGGGAAATTAATACTGTGTTTAATTTATTCATATCCCTATACTTTGTCCACTTGGTCTTTTGACATTTCGTCATTGCTTACATAATAAGCAATTTTTTTCATTGCAAACGTCAAAAATGTATAGATTTTGATCTGACAAAAAACCATTAATTTATAGAGATTTGAATTAATAAATGACGTAAACCTAATTTCAAAAACTAAGATCTCGATACATTTTAAAGCACAAAACAACTAGAAAAGTCGGGTTTTTTTAGTTTTTTTAATTACGTCATTTATTTCCTTCTTTTTAGTACAAAACTACGAAAAATCTGCGAATGCTTACTTTGTAACTAAGGAGCAAAATCGTTTGAGCAATTGAGTAGTTACGATACAGAAACATACATTATATGTAGGTACTTGCAGTTCAAAGACATAACTCTCCTTTTTTCCGCTTCGCTGCAGTGGGGTAAAAACAGAGTCATACTACCTAGTTCGCCGCATGTTGACATCAACGCGACATCCTTGAGAATGATGTGATAATGTTATATGAGAGAGAATGTCGTAACTTCGGCGGGTGTTTAGTATTCAAATATTAATTGATTTTGTAAAAGGGCTTGCCCCCTGTCATGCAAAATGGACTATTGAAAAACTGGCTAAACGGTGGGAGAACTGTACCTCTGCCCTCATATGCAAAATTGCGTGACACTTATGACTGTTTCGGGTTATGTTGTGTGATGGATGTGTGCGCGCGCGCCGTAGCGTCTGTCACTGTCCTTCTGACGACGCGTCGATAACAAGAGCCCTAGCCGGCGCGAGAGGCAGGAAAACGAATTGGCCATTAAAAAAAAAACAAAGGTATCAAACTGAAAAAAACATTCCGAGATAATTGTGTTCCTAACAAAATTCCGTTATTCCCATGAAAAAATATTACAGGGTTACTGAAATACCGTAAAAAAAAACATTTATCCTCACGGTGTAGTTCCTTTCGCCGTAAATTGACTGTTCTGTAAAACTGTCAAATATCAAGAGTTTTTCTGTCAGTCGATAAAGCAGATGTCAGTCGCAACGTAACTAAGTATTGATATCAAAGTTTTTTTAGTTTTATAATCGGAAACAACCAGCCTCAAGTAGGTACAACCGTTCCAAAACTGTGAGCAAGTGACGTCACGAGGAGTGCTATTTTAATAATAATTGTTAAACCATTAATTAGTCATCTATTCAAATTAGTTTCTTAAAATATGCAAAAATTTCATAATATAAAATAAAATGTAGCACAATACGTATTTTTTTAGCATGGCCCATTCTTCGCTGATGCCAAGTAGGCATTGTGGCGTAATAGGTGGGAATGTTGTTAAATAACAACGTCGCTGTACATAACCGAAACTGAAACGCATATTCAGCAGTTGCAAAACAACAACACTGAAAACGCAGGGCTTGTAAACGTAAACAAACAAACAAGGTGTTTTTTAGGGTTCTGTATCGAAGGGTGCCAAACGGACACTATTCGCTGCCCACTGACCATCTGCCTGTCCGTCCGACGGCGGCGGCGGCGGCGGGCTGTAGGTATCGGTAACGCCAGGCAGGAGTATTGAGCGGTGTCCTTGAATGCGCAGTAGTCACTTTTCGTAGGTGATTGGCGCGGGGAAGTGAGGTGCGACGGGGGCGGTAGACAGCGCCCGCCGGCGCCTGCTTCGCTGATCAGTCGCTTCCCGTTCCCGCGCACCCAAAGCACGTCTCAAACCTTCTTGAGTACATTTGCATATACAAGATGACATTTAATTAGCTGACCATATTTTGGGGAATATGTACCCATCATTATGAACAACTTTCCCTAAGAAACATATTGTCGCACATGGAGAAAAAAAATGTCCCTCAGAACATTGACCCGATCAGCTGATTACAAGTTACTATACTTACCCAATTTTTTTTTTCGTTTGCGACCATATGTTTCTTGGAGAAAGTTGTTCATAGTGACGGGTACTATCATTTCCTACAATATGGTCAGCTGATTAAATGTCACCTTGTATTATTATTACCCAACGTTATCTTTTAACGCTCGAAGATTCCGAACAGAAAAGTGCTAACAATGCAAGCCAGGAAAATTGTGTACAATGTAAACTGTTACATCGTACACCATTAAAAATAGAAGTGAAGCAAGTCCTGAACACCCATTCCTTCACACTAGCCCTAATATTGCACTTCGGAATTATGCCGCGACTGTACACATGCGCAGTAATCCCCGCCACTTTTGCCGAGCGCTCTTAATTCGTGGCGCGATGTATAACTCATGAACCGTAATAGATAGAGTTGATTTTTTCACACTCTGTGTATTTCTTTTTGTCGCTACAGCAAAAACTAATGCACTGCGCGATGTTTATTAAAATATAGGGGTCCCCATACAAGAGACGAGTTTTAACACCCCCAGCGATATAACAAACAATATCATGATGTAGATTTCGCGACTCATCACATTCTGGGTTCGAATCCACGTTAGGACATAATATCACGTTTTGTTTTATTGTTCTTTTTGCTTAAGTTTTCTTGTACGGAACCCAACGTGAGCGGGTCCGACCCGCACTTGAGCGATTCTATTCAGTTTAATGATTAGATAGATGAGGCAACCAAGGCCGCGTCGTATACCTACTTTTATTCACAGATGCGCAAAAATTACTTCGTCCATTGCGTCTTTGGGAATGTTTAAATAGGTTATTAATATAACATCATCATATGTTAATATGAATAGCGGATGATTATTTCCATACGGGGTGGCAGGGCTCAGTTGCGTCTAAGTGTAACCAGTTAACGTGACTAGGGATGACTAGGGGCTAGCCCATTTTCGCAACTAAATAATACTAAATAGTGGCCCTGTGGGCAGTTGACCTCACTAACAGGGGGGACTGTGAACCAATTTATAGGTAAATATTTTAGATTCAATCAAAATCAAGTAGTAAAGTAGCCGCACCAATAACTTTGTAAACTACATTTTGCGATTTAAAATACTATTGACTTTTCACGAATATAGTTACAGTCTATTTAACTCACTCTCATGGTCTGTTAGATCCTCTTTACTAATTCGTCATCAAATCTTTTCCCATACTAGGTGCCAAAGGCCCGAGTTTAGCCAGTTATTCAATACTCCATTCTGCGTGACAGGGGGTTAGCCTATCACCGCGGCTATGGAGATTGAAGGTTACCTCACGATGTTTTCCATCACTGTTAGAACGACCGTATAGTGAACTCAGGATAAATCAGGTCATAATGAGGTCAGCACCGTATTCAAACCAGCATCACCTGCGTGAGAAGCGAGCGTGAAAGTAGACCACGGAGCGTTCGGCGAAAAATAGAGTGTCTGTCAATACATATATTGTTCTCACAAAGTCTCAATGGTTGCTATTGTATTGTGTCGTGTTGTGTCGTGTGTGTCGTGCGTGGGGAAGTGATTGACAGAGCTATGTAATGCGCATAGCTCTGTCCATTATTGTATTGTGTCGTGTTGTGTCGTGCGTGGGGAAGTGATTGACAGAGCTATGTAATGCGCATAGCTCTGTCCATTATTGTATTGTGTCGTGTTGTGTCGTGCGTGGGGAAGTGATTGACAGAGCTATGTAATGCGCATAGCTCTGTCCATTATTGTATTGTGTCGTGTTGTGTCGTGCGTGGGGAAGTGATTGACAGAGCTATGTAATGCGCATAGCTCTGTCCATTATTTCCTACGTTACAATTACAACACAACATCGAAAATAAAAAGTAGGGCCAGCCGGCCTTAAGGGGATACCTCGTCCGTACAGAGGTCCCCGCTACTCCAGGCGGAAAGACCCGCAGTGTGAGAGGGACGGAATCGGGGAAACATGACATAACGTAGCGCCAAACCACATAAAAATTGTTTAAAAATAAACTACGGTATTTGGTCAAAACATTTTTAAGGAGAGTTTACTAATAATGAAATAAGTTAGGATTTCAGAATTACAGGAAAAAATAAAACAATTTAAAGGTCTTTTCGCAATTAAATTCTATCGAGAAAATTTCACCCAATCGCGTTTTCCTTCAGTGAGAATCTTAATAAAATACTCAATAAACGTTAACTTAAAATCAAATCTGTAGATGACTTTATAGTGGAGTAAATGGATTCGAAAAAAAAAAACATATTTTTTTCGTATCACCTTAACGAGCAAGCAGGTAAAGTTATTCAATCCAATACCGTTCTTCATACTTTCACTTCTTGCTGGTAGGTTGATGACGTCAGTATACCAGAACGATGACATTTTTTAGTCTAGGTAGAACCATTCTTGTGATTAGACATCTACGAATTAATTAATATAATTTTGCGAATGACAGGAGTTTACAAGACTCTATTTTGATCAATCAATCAATTAAATGTCTTTTTATTATCTTTGTCCACTCTATTATTGGTTTTTTGACACATAAAATCCCTACTACACTTTTGACATCTGTAACGAAAAATATGTACGCCATAAGGAAATGTCAAAAGTTCAATAAAGGATTGGACAGAGTATATTTACATATGAAGATATTTACATATATTTAGCAATCGTCATTTTTTAGAGGTCATTTTGAAGTAGGGCGTACAGATTGATTTGTATTGTATTGATTGATATTGTAATACAATTCTTACAATATTACATAATTCTAATGTTAATTAAGCAGGAATAAATAATTACAAAATTAATAACAGCAAGTTCTGTGTTGAGTAGGTTAACCCCATACAGTCCCGTCGTTTAAGTAATCTTGAACATTGTAATATCCCTTTTTTGACAAAGTTGCTTTTACATGGTTTTTAAATTCCTCAAATGGCAATTTCAAAATATCCAGAGGTATCTTGTTGCAAGTAGTAGAGAATGCCCAGTGCATTCTCTACTTGAAAGAATTGCTAACTTTCGCGAGTCTAAACCGGGGCGCAACTAGTCTGTGATTATTTCTTATGTTAACATTACAGCTATCGCTAAATTTGGAAAATGTAAGGTTGTTAGGTTCTAGATGGGAGGTGTGTTCAAATAGAAAATAACTTTCATTACTTCCTAAGTTTGTCTTTGTAAAGATTGTAATGCCTGGTCATCGCATGTCAATGAGGTCAGTCGACGAATATTTGCTACTTTTCACTCACTTCTTCGACTTCAGTACTTTTTGCCTCATCAGATCAAAATCATTCCCGCTCAGCTCCTTTCACCCACCACGTTTCACCCCTTATCTATTGTCTACTGGGTCAGTGCTAACTGAACAAATTCGAACGACTTCAAAATCTCACGATTTAGTTTATCTTTGGACTGCGCAAATACGACCATGTATCACAGCATCGCAAAGAGTTGAAATAACTGCCGATCCGTCTTCGTGGAGATTCTCACATCTACTTCCTAAGTTTGTCTTTTCAAAGATTGAAAAGCCTACACATTATGTCTATCTCAGGTCTAGTTGTTATATCATTAGTTGCAGTAATGTAATGACCGGTTTCCTGAGTAGGTAACGGGGGTTCATTAACATTCGAGTCTTGTGCTTGCCTTGCCACCTCCCTCCACTCACGTTAAACTCAGTATTGTGATTGCCAGTCTTGTCAACGCACGCGTATAGAAAGTTAGAGTGGCACACTTTAACTACAAAACATAGATTCGGAACGCCCGCCATCTTGAAATTCGCTTTAAATATACCCGCGGGAAGGGTTTTAACTAAATGTGTAAAATGGATAGGTTCGTCAGTTACATCTTTTTAACGGTTTGTGGTTATTTATATGAGTGTTAATGCAGACTTTGTTATATAATTTTTCGTTGTTTGCTGTGAAAGTTCTTGCAAGGACGTTTTGATGTTACGTGCGTTGTGTAATTGAAATTAAGTAATAACAATGCAGGAGATACGAAATAATGACAAATTTGTTAGGTTTTTCACCAATCCCCTTGGTTCCAACAACACCACCATTTTTGAACTATTGGGGCCTTACCACAAAAAAGAAACTCCTGTTCAACATTTGTTTAAAAACAAAAACGTATGGGATTTGACGTTTGTTTTGAGGTTAACCGCTGTTTAATATTTTTTGTGGTAACACGGTGTTGATTATTTAGGGTTCCGTACCCAAAGGGTAAAAACGGGACCCTCTTACTAAGACTCCGCCGTCCGTCTGTCTGTCTGTCTGTCTGTCTGTCCGCCTGTCACCAGGCTGTATCTCATGAACCGTGATAGTTAGACAGTTGAAATTTTCACAAATAATGTATTTATGTTGCCGCTATTACATAAATACTAAAAAACCGAATAAAATAAATAGGTATTTAACACATTAAATGCCAACTACGTATATATACGTAGTAGACCGCTTATAGGTTTTGAATTTTATTACCATGGCATGAGTTTCAAAATCGCGATGCGTCAAAGGTATGGGTGGCACTCAATGTGTTAAGGGGGCTCTCATACAACAATTCTTTCAATACCACATACAAACTTATGAATGCACCTGGTTACGTAAATGGAGTGTGAAAGTAGCCGCACCAATAACTTTGTAAACAACATTTTGCTATGTAAAATCCAAACTATTCGCTCCACACCATCGCTATTCGCTACCATTGTACGGTAGTACGAATCGGAGTTAGACTCGCACTTGTTTTAGGGTTGATGTGTCTGTGGAAAACGGTTTTTGTCTATAGTTGTTTAATAACAGAAATCCCCACTAGATGGCTGTAGTTATTTAATGTAAACTTCAGGAATTTCTCTAATGCTTCATCAGAGGCTTCTGTTGTTTCAAATGGTCTTGGGGGAACGGATCAAGATTCAAGATTTAAAGTTCTATATTACTGTATAGGTTGACAAATATGCTTAAATAGTAGTTCAATGACTCTAGGTACATATTTTATTTACGGTCTTAATAATCTGATAAGATAATTTTATCTCATTTTCAGATCGCCGTAATCTTGTGCGTGGTGGTCACAGCTGAATCCACAGTCCAACCACGAGCGCCGAACTTCCAATACTTTGAAAGGTATCTCGTCAATCATAATTACCAATCTTCTAGTAGCTCACTTCAGCGACTTAACCACAGACCAGATTGTGGACTTAACTTAAGATACTGTCCACGGCAAGTTTTTTTTAGCTCTGAGCTAGTGTAAGGTGGGGTGAGAGAGAAGGTGACAGCTTGCTCAGATCCAATGAAACGTGGCCGGCACTGTAATATAATAGCTCTCCTATTTGTCCCCCAATGTCAAGTGTTTCACATTCATACCACATATTGCGTTTGTTCCAGACCAAAATACCGGTATCCCTACTATGATGAGAATGGGAAGGGAAAACTTCTGTACGGCTACGGAGGACCAGAACTTTACCAATACAAATCTTACTCGCCGTTGGAGGGTATTCACTAGATGGCGCTAGTGGTGACATAAAATATGTCTAGCGGTCCGAATGCTTCTGTCAAAACTTATCGGCACTAGAATAATCTGCGCAAAGTTCTGTTAGGGTCATCGTCGTCGATAAAAATCGCAAGAACGAAGATTCAAATTCGGATAAAAAATAATTGGGATTAATGATATATTAGCTGATATTGTTTTGTGTGGTCTAGATAATGTAAAGTTGATAAATTTCAAGTATGTTAGTAAATGTTTTCTTGTTTGTACCAACTTACAATAAACGTTTTTTTATTTTACTTTTATATCATGAAGGTAAGTTGTAACCATAACCTAAAATCGAAGACACGGGACAAAAACAAACGGCGTCGTGCGTGGCCGCGGTGCCGGCGGTGTGGCAAACCCCCACCGCACCCCACCCGCGCCTCGCCACTTGTATATTATGTCCCGCGCCCTGCCGCTTCTACACACGCTACGTGAGGAACGCGACAATCCAGAGGGACCTAAGATGGGAAACCGTGGACCAGTTTGTCCAGAGGCTGGCGAAGGGCATGTTCGCGCGTTCGGAAGCGTCACAACACCCGCACATCGCCGAACTGGCACCGCACCACGCGCGCTCGCCCGACCGCCGCCGCCTGCCACGCGACCTGGTTGCCAAGCCGGCGATTACCCACTGCATAACAGCGCCACTTGAAGACCTGCGCCCGCAAGGGCCACCGGATGACCTGAAATACACACATATATATATATATATATATGTGTGTATTTAATTTTATTTTCAAAATATAGACCATTTTAAGAAACGAATTTAAATATTTTTGGGTTTTATTCATTGCGTCTATTTAAAAAACTAAGCTAAAATTTTACCCGCCAAAAGTAAACCTGACGTCACCAAGAGACGTAAAGGGATAAATTTCTTTGCCTACCGCAAAAAAAGTGGCAGTCGAGTCAACCAAAGAGTGCCAGCCAAGTATATGAGTGAAGTCAACAGTCCCAACCTGACTAAAATAAAATGATTGATTAATATTGAGATATAATTTTTAAAAATCTTATTGTTTTTCACAATTCGAAGCAAATAGTGTTTCGTCCCATCGTGTTCAATCAGCAGTGATAACCCGGATTTTATTCTTACCAATTCTAGAACGTCTGCGAGAAGAATGGGTCGTCAAGTGCACGCAGAATATTTCTAGAATTATTCCCAGTTTTGTTTGGGCTACTTGGATCAAATTGTAATGATTGTTTTTGAGCTGATAAATTTGCAGGATGATAAATAAAAATACACTAAAATTCTAAGAATTACATATTCTTAGAATTTTAGTGCATTTTTAGTAGTAGGTTTTACAAGTAGGTTTTATTTATACACAACTTACTAGAAATATTATACACAAACTTGAATTTGTTCAGCTGACTATAGCTGACTCAGCTTTGATGCTACCCGTGGTATAGATAGATGACGAGGTGGGACGCCTGCTGAACACGGCTGTATAATCGGTCCTCTTTGAGACTATTTTACCCATTTCCCAGTGTTTGAGCACCGCACCGGATCGATTACCGCGGGTATATCGTAATAACTGTGTTTCTCAAGTCAATAGGAACTCGTATAGGTCTATTTCTCAAGTCAAAATAAAAGCAGTAGAGAATGGATAAAATGAAAATTATAGGTAAGTATTATTAATGTTATAAGAAAATATTTGTATAATAATATACAAAATTGCATTCCTATTTCCACAAAAAACAAGTTATGTTCTAAAGTTATGTTATGTTAAGTTATGTTCTAAATATACTTAATTCTTAAACCCCCAGGTTGTTTTGAGGCATCGCGATTTTGAACCTTATGCAATGTATTAAAATTCAAATCCTGTAACGGAAAAATGGCATCATATGATGCCTTGGGTAGTTGAGAGGAAGAGTATATTGTAGTTTAAATATCAAACTTGAGGTAAATTTGACGAGTCTGCTTTTTCAAAATTTGCCGTTCTTGTCGTAATGAGTAAAATTGAAACGATAAAATATCAAAACAAAACGGTGAATATAACAACCTACAATCACGAGAGGTCACTCATTTGTCACAGACTTTACAGGGAATAGATTGACGTTTCACATTGTTTTTTTGTAGGTGAGACGGGCAGGTAAAGGCATTATTTCATACATCTTTGAAGATATCTTTGAAGGTCAAATGAATGTCATTGTATTTTATTAAAATATATACCTGTTTATTAATCTGATAAAATAAATTGTGCAGAAGACATATTTCTCGAAATGGTTTTGAGATTTCCGTTCCAGTGCAGAAAGTTAGCAACCCCAATTCGGACCGCAGCAAAATGACACAACACTGGCTGGCTGTGGTACGTTCAAAAACCATACTTTGTCCAACTTAACGGTCTAACTAAATAATTAAGTTTAATTGAACCGCCCGCGCTTGTATATTTTTGTAAGGGGGTTTTAAATGTATTTTTCTGTAGTTTGAATAAAAATCAGCCTAAATTTTATCAAAATTTGTAATTTTAAATGCAATATTTTAACACGAGTATAAATTTGCAAAAAAGAAAAACAACTTTTGAAATGGTCCAAGGGTGACGCATAAAAGACCAATTTTATTTTCCGTACGCGAAAAATCAAGGCAAATTGCAAATATTAGGCGCAATAGTGTGTAATTGTCTCGGTGCCCGTGATCTTCTCCATCTATCTCTTCATTTAGTTTAGTTCTTAACACCAGAAACCGTCCAAGATGAGTTTCCTGGGTAAAATGTTTGGTGGTAAGAAGGAGGAAAAGGGACCTTCAACACACGAAGCAATTCAGAAACTACGAGAAACTGAAGAGCTCCTGATCAAGAAGCAGGACTTTTTAGAGAAGAAGATCGATCTTGAAATACAGTCCGCCAGGAAACATGGCACCAAGAACAAGCGAGGTAATATAATCCAACACATAAATCATGATCACTGTAGGTGTGCTTTCCTACATATGCTCTACATTGCCTTGTACATTGTACAGTATAGGAATAGATGAAAAGCTGCATAGAAACTTGTCACACTTCTGTGCTGCTACACCACAGTTAATCCTTTATCAAACAAGTTGAGAACTTGTGCCAAAACAGAAATGATGCAAGATCTTTGTTTCTGGACAGCTTTAGTAGTACTTTTGGTTGGTGAGACTATTTATCTCGGTGGTCGGTTTACAAGTGGGGGCTTCCGCCCCCTTATCGACACTCTGACCTTTATCTCTTTTAAAATTTGGTACATAACTTAGTTTTGTCCCCGTTGTACTCATTTACAAAATACAATCATAAAGTTGGCAGAACATCCCCAAAAAAGACCCACTGACTGACAAATGCATTTGCATTTAATTTATTGAAACTTAGTTAAATTGATAGCTATTTTATTCAGTCAGGGATAAAGAAGATAAGTTGTTGTATGTTTCTATTCATCTATCATGTATACATATGTCGCAGGCAATTTGTATGATTCAGCATTTTACAAACAGCATCATCCATTTACAAAATATGCGAATTTTAAATCACAAATGTTTACAACATAGGTGCTACTTTCATAGTCCATAACCAGTTGCATTAATATGTTTCTATGTGGTATAAAAGAAAATGCAGTCAGGTTTGTTTTTATTAGTTTGTAAAATGATTCCACTTGTTCATCCAAAAAAATTCATGAGGTCTGAGCTAAAGGGTTGAAAATAATGAAAAATAATGCAAATCCTGTGTTGCTTGTGAGGTCTGCAGCTTACAGAACCTCTAGTAGTTAAGTTTGTTTATCTGTATAGCAGGGTTCGAAAGGATAATTATCCGTGATAATAATGTTGATAAAAATAGCTTGATAATTATCAATTGATAATAACAAAAATTGGGTTCATGAAAGTGAACTGTATTTGAACATGTATTTCTGCTCTTGTGTATAACCGAACGCACACATTGTCAAACTGCCGCGCCCGCACCCTGTACCATAAAATTTCAGTTCGGATTTAGAGTGCTTTCACTTGTAACAAAGGCGTTTCTGTCGCGCGTTTCCGCAGTGCTATAAAGCGCGACTTTAAATATGTAAGAATAGACGACGCGCGCGCGACAGAAGTACTGCAGAAACGCACAGAAGGGCTCTTATGCAAAGTTGAGTCAACACAAGTGTCATCATTGGTTTGTTAAGTTAGATATTGTTTTTAGAGTTGAATTTGAAAAATGGCTCGTTTGAAAGATCCAATATGGTCATACTTTATTTGCATGAAGACAAAAAATACTGGGATATCATAAAATTTATTTGTTTTTGTTAGTATTGCCCAAATTATAATTATAGTTATGAAATCATAAAATAAAAAAAACTTACACTTAATCTTATCAGATAATTATCAAACAATGTCAAACAACGTGTCGTTGCTTGATAATTATCTGATACACAGCAGGGTTCAAAATCTTGATAATTTCGAACCCTGCTGTGTAGTAACCATCAACATTAGTTTTTTTTTCTAAATACATGTTTTATAAAATATTCTGTCTTCATGGCTAAAGAGGTCTGCAATGTAGTTTAATTGACCAATTCAAATCTGATAAGATAAAAACAACAATGACACTTCCAAAATATGAAGCGACTACACCACCTAATGAACACTGGAATTATTTCATAAATTCAGCTTTGTTCATGTGTGATTTGGTTTTTTTACTGTACAAAATTCTCACGTTCAAAATAGAACAAAAAAAAAATGTCAAGTGCGAGTAGGACTTACACACAAAGGGTTCCGTACACAGACCAGATTCTGGGGTACTGTTTGGAACATTTCGTGTATGGAACCCTAAAAACATAGCAAGTTTACACCTTGTCCCATGTATGGTAACAGAGGCATAGAGGCAGATATTAAGCCGGTTATTCAATGCTCATTTTTGCATGACGGTGTTAGCTCAACGCTGAAACGATGGTGATGTGACGGATACTTCACAGTATTTTCCATCAGCATTAGAATTTCCCACAGTTAGATTTGAGTTCAGTATTTACAGTTTTTAGCTTTACCTCGGCATATAATAATTTTCGATTGTTGACCTGCTTTTCTTAGGCTTTTATGCTTGGACATAATAATTCGTATGCTTTTTAAGCAGTAAAAATAAAAAGATTGAGGTTGATGATAATGATGAGGTGGGACGCCCGCTGAGCCACAGGCGGGTGATCGGTCCTCTATTGCGACTATTTCACCCAATTCACAGTGTTTGGGCACTGGTTACTGTTGGTTCAACAGTTAATAAATTCTAGGATGTCTCTAAACTTTAAGTTTGATAAGCCACCTACTTTAATGCTATCCATCCCTAGTGTTCGCTATCTTATGTTTGAATACATTACGCATTCTCCCAAAAAGCAAGCCACAGTGACGGCGTGATGGGTCTTGCACGGGCTTCAATAATGATAGGTGTCTATTTAGTTAGCTGTCACCACACCTACCAGTATTGCTAAGTTTTCCCAACTAAGATTAAGTAAATACCTAGCCCTTTTAGGGCCATTTCTTAAGATAAACATCTTAGACTACCTACAGTCTTTGGTGTTCTTCCACTCTAGGTTTGCATCTCGTATAGATATCATATTGAAGACTTTCTTTGTGACCGTCGCTGATATAGGTAATGTTGGTTATGGTCTAATAAAACGCTCATCTATTTTCCACCTGACGTTTCTACAATAGAGGCATGACCTGTGTCTATAGAGTTACCTTTCCATTCTTTATTTATTTTTATTCTATACCTTTGTTCAGTTGCTGTCCTTTGAGGGTTTCGTACCCGAGGGGTGCCTAATGGGACCCTATTACTAAGCCTCCGCTGTCCGTCCGTCCGTCCTTCCGTCCGTCTGTCACCGGGCTGTATCTCATGAACCGTGACAATTAGACAGATGAAATTTTCACAGATGATGTATTTCTGTTGCCGCTATAACGACAAATGCTAAAAAAGAGAATAAAATAAATATTTAAGGGGGCTCCCATACAACAATTCTTTCAATACCACAAACAAACTTATGAATGCACCTTGTTGCGTGCATTGAATGTGAAAGTAGCCGCACCAATAACTTTGTAAACAACATTTTGCTATCCAAAATCCAAACTATTCACTCCACACCATCCCTACCATTGTACGGTGGTACGGAACCCTTCGTGCCCGAGTTAGACTCGCACTTGAGCGGTTTTATTACTTCTACAATAATGGGTTTAGATTGAGCATTGCAAGGATGTCGTTGGTGTTGACCTTGAGGCTCCTGTGATCATCAGACATGCCAATCTTTGTACATTGCCAAGCTGCTACACTTAACACATGCTGAGCTTAAGCCATTTTGTCATAAACTACCTACATTCTATCATTATAATTATTTTTTTACTTTTTATTGTATATTTATGTTTATGACAAATACATTTATTTTCTTTCTTTCTTCTTTCTTCTCTTTTCTCGTCGTTGCTAGATCTGTTCTTTTCCACCATTCAATTGATCAGTACAGAATCCTTGGCATAATGATTGCCATGTAATCTAGCCAGAGATCGGCCATGTATCTACAATGGTTGATCTCTGGCTTTATTCCCCATCTTTTCCCTACAGCTCTCATGCATTGGAATAAGACTAGTGACTTTAGCGCACTGTTACTTCACAAGAGTGTCAAACTTCATTCTCAAGTACTACCTTCTAGTCTTGAGCCCTTCAACGTAATGGGAAGCAGTTCAATGTTTTCCCGTTTATTCGTGCAGAGCTTTGTTTTCTCCGGGTTTTAGGTTAAAGCCTTTTTCTTGACATCACCGTAAAAACTTTCCAATTGCGTTCTTCCTAATATGCCTTATCGTATTTAGCAATTTTCCTATTAAAACAATAACCACATCATCGGAATATACCTATTCAAGTCTGTGCCTATATATATATATGAAAAACATGAATATATATATATATATATATATTCATGTTGGCAACGCGAGTTGTAAGGAAGTCTATGAGTAGACACCACATTTGTGGTGATAAGCATCGACTTGTTCGAATTTGTCGGTAAATCGATGCCGGATAGTCAGCTCGTAGTTTATGCGGACAAACACAAATGCTGTTGTTTCGGACAATGATCTATAAACACTCGAATTTAAAGTAAACTCTATTCTGTCAAAGTTTCATAACTGGTTCACTAATAATAACTTAAAAATAAATACAAGTAAAACCAACCTACTTTTATTTAAAACAACGGCACGAAACAGTGACGTTATAAATGCAACATTAAACGGCGATACGGTGACTATGGTGAATAACTTCAAGTTTCTGGGGGTACACATAGATTCCACACTAAGCTGGAAGCCCGAACATACTGCCCTAGAAGGAAGTATCAGCTCAGCGATCTACGCTCTGAGGAGTTTGAGAGACGTTGTGGATCAGGAACATCTTAAAATGGTGTACAATGCTCTGGTCGAGTCCAAACTACGCTATAGTATAAAACTGTGGGGTAATAGCTATGCTTACAATATCACAAAGGACTTCTTAATGCAGAAGAGAGCAACCCCTACGATAGTTCGCATTTCACAGATGGGATCGTGAAGGCCGCATTTCAGTAGTTAGGAAGTTAGGAATACTAACAGTTCCTGCGCTTTACATACTTGTTTTAATGGTTAGCTTATCTATAAACATTTACAAAATAGAAAACCAGGAACAGAGGCATAAAAGAGAAACTTCGCGTCGGAAGGACTTCCCAATTGAATCCGCACCGAAGTTGGAGATAGCACGATATGCCGCTGGATATCAGTCGCTATTGTTGTTTAAACACCTACCAGTTGAGCTTAAAACTATAGTTACACACATCAGCTTTAAACATAAATTTAAATTATACCTCTTACAAAAGAGTCCCTACAGCATTGAAGAATTTATTAATTTGAATTGAATTGAATAGTTTGACCTGATATTATTAATTATTATTGTTGTGATTGTAATTTATAAATTAATTTTGAATAATTGAACTGATTTAGTGTATTTATGTTGTATGTTATTGGACATTTTATTTGTGACGGCTGACGGCTTTATTAGATTTAGGGAATGTACACTATTTTTTATTATTTTTTGTGACATTTTATTGTTTTTTTAATTGTGCTATATTTCATTTGATATTGAGAATTTATTAATTTTATTTTGTAATTTCACACACAATCTATGAATTGTTCTTGAATAAATACTTCTGACTTATTATGACTTATGACCTTGTGGGAATCCTCTATTTGCTCAGATTGAGAAGCTAGTCCTAGCAAGATATGCAGGTTATCACACATTTTGCTAACTGTTAATTTATTCCGTCCCGCTTCAGGGATTCCTCTAATGCTTGGAAGTTTGCCCTGTCGAAAGCACCCTCTTCATCAAAGAAACATCACAGGACAAATTCTTTGTTTTCTGGTGCTCGCGTTTTCTGTTGATTTCCCTTCCCTAATGCATGGGATCTTTCATTTAGTTCTGTTCTTAAATGTCTGTCCAATATTTTCTCTAGTGATTTCAATACTTCAATAAAAAGGGGGAAAGACTTATCCACCGGAACGACTTTGCTTCCTGGTAAGTCTTCTTTCCAGGTTTTTGTCTGAAGTCTGCTTTTACTCTCCTCCAATTCGGAGGGATATATTAAGTGCTGTGCTGCTCCTTAATAGTTCTGCAAGATGGTTGCCAATTGCAGGTCTTTTGTATATATACCGCAGATTTGAATGGACCAAATGAATTTATGACACATTCTAAGTTTTCTTCTTTTATTATATTTGGTGGATCCTCCCATGTTTTCTGGTGATCCGATATGTTGCTCTCCTTATATTCTTCGCAGCCTGGGCAGTGTGTCTCCAACATGATTTTCAACACTGTTTGGGGTTCAGATACATGTTTTCCATCTGTTTTCAAAGTTCCTAGTTGGAATGTTCTTTCGCTTACTAGTAGTTTCACCAGCCGAGCCGCATCTGAGTATGTGCTAAAGAAAGAAACACCGAGCATAGTTTTACCTGTAATAATGTACATAAGATAAATTACTTATTTCATTGCATTGGTACCTGGTCCGCTCCAGGATTCAAACTGCAAGTAAGTTGCATAATAAACTAACAAACAAACTTACTCCACAGCGGCGATCGCAGCGCTCAAACGTAAGAAGCGTTACGAGAAGCAGCTCACTCAAATTGACGGCACGCTCAGTCAAATTGAGATGCAGAGAGAAGCGTTGGAGGGGGCGAACACAAACACTCAAGTGCTCAACACAATGAGGGACGCAGCAGCTGCGATGAAGCTGGCGCATAAAGACATGTTTGTATCTTCAATAAATGTAGCCCATTAATGTCCCCACCTAGGGGCGCAGGCCTTTACCCGGGTGCGAGTAAGATTGAGCCAAATTCAATAACGCTGGCTCAGTGCGGGTGTCGATATTGAACTTCATCGATTGAACCTTGACAATCTCTGTAGTGAGTTTGACGCACGAAAGGTCTGGGGTCGAATCCTGGAAAGGGAAAAAAAATACCCAGGTCTTGGATGTTTATGTGTGTTACGTTTCTGTTTCTGGATCCCACGACTCGGGGCATCCTAGTGTGGGGCCGGAAGCAATGCATGTGACTGTCTTTATATAAATGTTCAGTTTTATCTTTGTTTTAATATCCTCAGTTCGGAGGAGGTTTAGGTGAAAAGAAAAAGATAAAAACACAAACAGCATATAAATAAAAAATATATTTTGCAAACACATAGTAAGCTCAGCCTCTTCTTATAGACGGCGTTGGTAACGAAATTTTGCTTACTTACTGAAGTAATAATATGGACATACACGGAATCTATTTAGCTGTTTAAACAGGGTATAACAGAAAATTGTGGTCATATTTAAAGGGGTTGTTATGGACATCTTTCTGACCAACTTTCACTAAGAAACCAATTTGATCAGATTTGATCAGAACCAATTGATTGATTTTTAGTAGTGACCCAACTTAGTCCGGAGTTGCTTAACCCTTTCACTTCTCTGCTGGCCAGAAAAGAAAAACTTATAATATATCAAGAACTCTAGATGAAGTCTGTCAAAAAAGTTCCTTTTCAGGTTCTCTGCGTCTCAGCAGGTTAACCCGCATGATCGTTTCCGATGTGCGAGTACTGCTTGACTATAAGCGCTTCATGTGTTGATTTATTACTCCATTAACATTCGTTTTTATTGTCCTTATATCCCGAGATTGCGCCAGAATTCCGGGGCATGTCCATATTAATATTTATATTTGAGGTCAATAATCCAAAACAGCTTTATCACTGCTCGATCACTGGCAATTAACCTCAAATTTAATCCTTACAGCGATGTGGACAAAGTGCACGACATAATGGACGACATAGCAGAGCAGCACGACGTGGCGCGAGAGATCACCGACGCCATCAGCAGCAACGTCGCCTTCCCCAGCGATATGGACGAGGACGAACTCGAACGGGAGTTGGAACAGCTGGAACAGGTGAGTCAGACTGACGCGGCTGTCGGACACCGGCGTGAGTCAACACAGTGCACAACATAATGGATGACGTAGCGGTGCAGCACGACGTGGCGCGAGAGATCACCGACGCCATCAGCAGCAACGTCGCCTTCCCCAGCGATATGGACGAGGACGAACTCGAACGGGAGTTGGAACAGCTGGAACAGGTGAGTCAGACTGACGCGGCTGTCGGACACCGGCGTGAGTCAACACAATGCACAACATAATGGATGACGTAGCGGTGCAGCACGACGTGGCGCGAGAGATCACCGACGCCATCAGCAGCAACGTCGCCTTCCCCAGCGATATGGACGAGGACGAACTCGAACGGGAGTTGGAACAGCTGGAACAGGTGAGTCAGACTGACGCGGTTGTCGGACACCGGCGTGAGTCAACACAGTGCACAACATAATGGATGACGTAGCGGTGCAGCACGACGTGGCGCGAGAGATCACCGACGCCATCAGCAGCATCGTAGCCTTCCCCAGCGACGTGGACGAGGACGAAATCGATCGAGAGTTGGAACAGCTGAAACAGGTGAGTCAGGCTGACGCGACTGTCAGACGAGTGACGCCTGAAACCGGCCTGAGTCAACAAAGAGCACGGCATAATGGACGACATAGCGGAGCAGCACGACGACGTGGCGCGAGAGATAACCGATGCCATCAGCAGCAACGTCGCCTTCCCCTGCGATATGGATGAGGAGCGTTGAGCGGGAGTCGGAACAGCTGGAACAGGTGGGTCAGACTGACGCGGCTGACACAGAACGGCGAACCGTTTTGCGACATTGCAATGCGGGATTTTTTAAATTGAAAGTTGATTTCTTTGCGGTGGTTCTTAGATATGTCTCGTCAACGAGGGTGTTTCCCAGAAGAATGTTTTAGGCACAACTCGTCCTCCGCCACGCCGTATGGGAAAAGGCGTGACGCTATATCTGGGTGTATCTACAGTAAGGCCGCATACAAGAATGGTCGATGCTTATATAAATAAACTTTGTACTTTTTATTTTATTTTATGAAATTATAGCCTATTTTAAGCAACTCATTTGATTATTTTGAGCAATAGGTGTCTTAATACTTTTTTAATAATGTTTTAAATAACACCCCTCGTGACATCACGAGGTTTGATCAATTTTTTTTTACGGTTTCTCGCGGCGGGTTATTTCCGAACGAAAAAACTCACTTACAATCAACTCTCATACCAATATTTTTCATTCATAACGCAAAAAAAAAAAATTGGGAAAATTGAGCTAAAGACGGTCAAAAATAACTCTTCACTATAAAAGGATGAACTAGTTACATTGTTTTACAGTTTTTACCTATCTATAGCACAGGTCACAAATAATATGAATTGTAGAACTATATAGAAAACTATATATTAAAGGTTTTAGGTGGCTTATTTATCTCGCTGCGTGGATCTTGAATACATTAATTACACGTACAAGTACTAGGCATAACTGCCTCATTCTGATCTTATGATTTCACTAATACGTCATTTTAATCTGAAATCTCACCACTTTATAAAACTAAACAACTGTATTAATAAAATTTGTTTAGGTTCTGTCCGACCACTGAGTTATTGACACATTTGGCAGTTTTTAGCGGCGAAGGAAATTTTAGCCAAAGAGTTTCATTCATCGGAGATTTGAGCAAACTTGTAGTAAATAAATTAAGGACATTCTGTTTTTTAAGGATTTTTTTAATGGGAAAAACGCCACTTATTTAAGAATACAATTATTTCGAAATGGTTTTCTCACTTTGATGCCCTTGATGCATTGAAACCACGCCAACCCCGCACCCACACCGCCTCCGCCCCGCAGCCCTCAGAATTAGTGTATGCGGCCTTACTTACCTTATAAAAGCCTCATAAAGAACATCTGCATCTTGCATCTAACCACATCTCCAATTCGCAGGAGGACCTCGACAAGGAGATGCTGGGCATCAACGTGCCCGCGGACACGCTGCCCGACGTGCCCGCCGCGGAGCCCGTGCCCGCCGCCAAGTCCAGGCCGGGCAAGTCGCGGCCGACCACCGGTGAGACCCTGCTGCCACTTCACCTTCTTGAATCTTACTCTTGAACTCCTCAGTCACCACCAGCGCCACTTTTCCGTGGTTTAAAATTTTATTACCATGGCATAGGTTCCGCGATCCATTCCAACTACCCTCGGTTTTTGAGTACCTAGTGTACAAGTTAACGGAGTGCGTAATGAAAATTACGCACTCCGTGTCGACAATTGGTATTACAGCAATCGATACGAGCTCATGAGCCAGAGAAAGAACAAAATGAAAGACTTAGTGATGTGACAATATGGGCATAACGGATGGTGAAGTGATGACAGTCGATCGGTCCTTATTGGTAACGATCCTTTACAAATAAAATACCATGTTAATTTGGATTGACATTTCATGATCATAAATAACTGATAGACGGTAAATCATTGAACAACTGATAGATGCTAAAGAATAAAGGGTTTGAATGAAATAAACCGGCGGCGATAGAAAGCTTAATAATGTAATAAACTTAAACAAAATATTAAATTTTTACCCTAATATTAATTTAAAACTTGACTAAGTTAATTATACATCGCGTTCGTTACATTCTATGAAAACATCATAGTTAAAATATGAATTTGCCATTTATTTTGCCGAAGCGCGGGACGTTAAATAATTACATTTTGTAATTATGACATGGGGAGGCAGTTGCTCACGTCCGACGGAGATACTTGGTACCTACCTACAGCCCTTCACGTCCTCCCGGGTAGTGCTAAGGAGCAACAAGTGAACACTAAAACTTCCAGGTTCTCGAAAGAGAGCCTGTCCAAATACAGTGAAATCTAAAAAAAAAACACGTGACATTGGCGAAATTAACCTAGAGGTTAGACCGCCATTAATTAAGAAAAAAAAATATGACATGACAGGCACTTGATTGAATATCACTTCCGTTAACTCGTTTTAATTTTTCTTCATACAGGTTGTAACAGCAAGGTGCAGTCATAATTTACTTATAAATGGTTATGTATATTAGAAAAAAATAGTAACATCTGTAGCAAATATTGACATAAGTCAAAATACTTACACCTGTTTTTGTCAAAAGTATGGTGATCGGACAAAATATGGTTAGTCGTTACTTAAACCTCTCACTTCTGTGCTGGCCGGAAAAGAAAAAAATATAGCAAAACAATGCAACACATATAATGGCCACTAAAATAAATTTTTCTACCCAAAATTGGTAAATGATCACCAAAAGTTGCAGAAAATATCAGGGAAACATACTGCGGTAGCTTAGGTGAAGGGTAAAGGGGGTGAGCGAAGCGAAGCCCACTTTATCCTTCGTGTTAGGTTGAACATGTAAGAACTACAAAAAATACTTAAAACATAAACTTAAGTACACAAACATAAAAAGAAGTTTGGTGATCATCATCATGGTGCCTATCATTTATCCAAACACGTGGTGGTCGTTTACTAATTCTGGCGGTCGTTTCGAATTTATCGGTAATAAAATAGGTGCGTTTTTGGTGGTCGTTTAAACAGAAGCCCAAAACAATTAAGGGAAATTTTATATTGTTGCCCCACAGGGCAATAGAATCTTCAGAACTCTAGGTGAGGTCTGTCAGAAAAGTTCGTTAATGGGTGCTTTGCGTCTCTGCAGTTAAATCCGTGTAAGTCCGTGTCTAAATGTAATGTTCTCCCTATTTCAGAGGAGGACGATGAATTGGCACAGCTTCAATCCTGGGCCACATAGAACCTCTGGTCTAACAGGAAGAGGCCGCTGTACCAAACAACCATCTGAATGTGAAAGGTGACTGTCATGATTGCTAACAGCCTCAGCAACACTGCCACAAGATGTCCCGCAACGCTCAATCTACGCGACGCTGCAACGTTGCGCAGCGCAACACGGAAATGTCGCGTGGCGTGTTGCTTGCTCCCTCTCCGAGAGCGGACGCACGTCTCGCTTACACTCGTGTCCCGCCTTGTGTCCCGGGACTCCATTTGTCTCCAGTGTAACTGAGGTACAGTACTCCAAAACTGATAATGCTGTCGTTTTCCCGAAAACACCTGACATTGACTCCCATTTCTTTCGAACAAGGTACAAATTGCAAGTGCAATGTTTAGTTCTCATACGATTGCATGATTCGTGTGTTTTTGGGCACGCGACAACTGGCGAAGATTTCTATGCGCATTGTCAGTTTTGGAGTAATGTATGCTCCTCGCGAAATAGTAATGCGCTTGACAGTTTTCGTCGGTTCTGACATCTGACGTCAGCGCCCCGCCGGCGGTGTGACGAACCATCAGTATAACCCGGCCGCGCTAAGAAGGCACCTGACTCGGATGACGTTTGGGTAAAGTACAGTGTGTACAGTACAGTATTACATACTACTAAATCGAAATTCGACGTACATAATCGATATAAGGTTTTGGTTGTGCGTTGTCCGTCACTTACTGTCAGTCAGTTTAGCGTGTTACACCAATGGCTGCATTCAGCAGAACGTATCGGTGATAGAACTATGATGGGCTAGCCCCCTGGCTCGCAAAAAAAATATAGTTTCCATTTATAGATTTAAAATCGTGACATCACAGTGGGTAGTAAAAAATTTACACGCTTGGTTCTCATACATTTATCCGTGCTGGTCTACTCTATATAAGTCTGTGTGTAAACCTTATATCGATTACCCAATTTCGATTTAGCAATATTTTAAACCCTACTGTAAACTCTGTCCTTTGCACAAACGTCACTCGAGACAGGTGTCTACTTAGCTCGGCCGAGTAGTACGGTTATAAACGCTGCTGGTCCGAAATACTGCTTTTACCTACCTTTCAAAATTAAGCCTTTCTATGGTCAGACCAATTTCACCTTATTAACAATATTTTGTATTTTTATGCTAAATTATTTTCAAAATTAATTTTACTGGTACAATGCAAGAACAATACCGCCAATTTTTACCATGTGTATGCTGTTGATGTGCCTAATTAAATAAATAAAAAATATGCGAGCTATTCAGCATACAGGAACTGACGTCACACGGCGCGTTACTATTTTAAGGGGCTAATAATAAATACTATCCGCTAAACTAAGCACCCGCAGAGATGCAATGTCCAATCCCTCTCGCTCGCTCTCGCCCTCGACGCGGCAGTAGGACAGTGACCGGACGCTATGACGTCATCAGAGCACGGTGCCTTAACTTTTGCGTATAGTACATTCAGTTTTCTGAGACAGTCCAGTCTGTAAACTTTTTCTTATTTTTTCATACTTTTTTTTGGTAAATAAATGCACGTCCTAGGTTTGCTGGAAGATATCTATTATTAGAGATAAGCTCGCCGTTGTACATAATGCTGTGCAAATCTCTGTCGTCTCTCACCCGAGGCAAAAAGGGCAGCGTTTGAAAGAAGCAAAGCAATATTTATTTTACACTGTGAAAGATTTAAGATCATATTAGTATTGTGACAGGTCTTTCGTAATGGAAAAATACGCACACCCTCTAAATGATATGGCATGACGTGCTTCAATACGCACACCCTCTAAATGATATGGCATGACGTGCTTCAATCAACCGTAAGTTGTGTTATCTTGACAGAGTGTCTCATCGCAAGTTTCGCTTCTCATTTTACGTTCCGACCAAACGCGCGGAAATAACGCGTCCGAATTGTTTAAACAGGTCCCGTAACTCGACGTTAGGCGATTACCAGGAGATAGACCTGCTCATGCTCATGCAGGGTCTGGCAAAAATATTTAAAAATGTATGTTATTGGTCCATCGATAATTTGTTGATAAATAAATGTATGAAAGGGTGCCGTGTTTTTCGATTCTCCATCTCTGATAGATATTGCGAATTGGAATTTTATTGCAATTTTGAAATTTCAAAACTGCCAAAGTTGCGATTAAATTAATTAAAAATCCGTCAGAAAGCTGTCGCAATCGCAATCAAAATGTGCTCTGAAGGCGGTAGCCGCCTTCAGAGCACATTTTGATTGCATCCTTCAAAAAACCTTCAATATTGATGGATGATAGACGCCTTCAGAGGTAGAGAATCGAGCTACTAAAGCTTTATCACGTATTTCTGATATCAATACGCAATACATGAAAGATCGGCCAATCAGTGTAGGAAACAGAAATAATTACGCGTGGAAAAAGTATGCGAATCGAACTGTCAGCACAGAATACTTAATAGTACTACGTACAGAAAGATCACTCCGCAAATACACTGAAATAAATAGCTACTCTAGCTGCGCGACAATAAAGCGCAATCTAGCTCGCACCTGCGCTACGTACAACAATCGCTAAGCACCTACAGAATCGGTTGCCCCGCCCGTGCAGGCTAGATTGCGCCGCATCACTACGCCTGAGAGCTTCTTTTACTCTGACATCACAAGGTCGTCCTGTAAACTCCTGTCTCGCTTGATCACGGTAGGGTTAGCTACGTGCGATTTATGTTTGTGAATTTAAGTCCACTCAGTATAAAAGAGGTGTTATTAGTACTTACTCAGGCTATTGGCAAGTTCTAATGCTAGATAGGTATCTACCTCCTTACTTATGTAATTGACATTTGTTTTATACTGGCTTTAAAGTGTTTATTTTTAGGTAAACAAAAAGATATTCAATTAAAAAGGAATCGAATTTTATTTGGGAACAATTCCTTTAGATACCGTAACATGTTAGCTACTTAAGTCATTGTTGTTGCATTTATCACAGAAAAGTTGCGTATGAGGAACGGCTAGCGCGCGACGCGACTGCGAGCCAAGCGAGCGGCAACCTTAATGAAATCCTGAACGTCGGGTTGGCCGGTCGAACGTATCTAAACTGTTGAGTGAGACCCTCCTGTATCAGTGACTCTTATGTTCAATGACTTAAGGTTAATTTTATCTGATCTCGAACACTTTTTCACTCTGGTATTTATTCCTGCTTGAGGCACAGAACACTAGCATAAACAATCAGTCGCAATAAAAGACAGCTCGTGACGTATATAATCGCGATTCGATTGTCCAATTTTTCAATGCGATGGATGTCAGAGTTACTTGATGAGACAATATTTTGCTCTATTTGTATAAGCGATTTGAGTTGACGAATGAGTGGCCTCTTCATTGTTCGAGTAAGGTTCAGGTGCGATGTTTTACACTAATATTACAATTAACTCCTTGGCTCGATATTTACCAAACCAATTTACAATACACCGTTATAATTCGCAACTTATGAGAGCCAGGGGGTTGGTGCAGTTCCGTAGACGACCGCAAATGCAGCCGACGTGTCGACGGCGAGACAGTGAGCGTTGTTACGACGCGAGTGAGCGAGTTAGCGAGCGTTGTTACGACGCGAGTGAGTGAGATAGCGAGCGTTGCTACGACACGAGTGAGCGAGATACCGAGCGTTGTTACGAGGCGAGTGAGCGAGATGGCGAGAGTTGTTACGACGGGAATGAGCGAGATAGGCAGCGTTGTTACGAGGGAGTGAGCGAGATAGCGAGCTTTGTTACGACGCGAGTGAGCGGGATAGCGAGCGTTGTTACTACGCGATCGAGCGAGATAGCGAGCGTTGTTACGAAGCGAGTGAGCGAGATAGCGAGCGTTGTTACGTTGGTACGCTGTCTCACTCACTCGCGTCGTTTCTGCGCTCGCTTGACACGTCGCCTGCAGTTGCGGTCGTCTACGTAATGGCACATTTAGAAGTATAAAGATTATTGTATGAAACTTTTCAATTGTGTACGAAGTTATCATGTAGTCAATTTTTATATGGTGTTTGGTAATTTGGTACGCGGGTCATTTATGACTATTGAGGACTGAAATTACATGAGATGGCGATAAAAAAATTACACTGCTTAAATTGACCGAATGCCCAAACTCCTGCTCAACTAAAGTGTAACTTAAATAGCATGATTGGCTTTGGTATTTTCATAAAGAAGGAAGGACAGCGACAATATGACAATTCAAATCAAATGTTCAGTTAGCAGTTGTGGATCGGTTTTATTGATATACTGTAGTCGGTCTCGGGATCTCGGCAATTCTGTGACAAGATTCGTTGGCCAGACTGTTGTATCAACTTTGTATATATCTGATTAATTTATATATATTTATACAACTTACGAGAGGACTATCTCGATCTGTCTATCAAGTTGGTAGGTGTCTGTCAAATTATAGTCTGTTGAAGTAAAGAATGACAACAGATTTTGTCCTTCTCTACAATATGTACATGTTTTCTTTTCTTCATCGTTGGTAGTTGGTAGTAGTTGTCATTCTTTTAATAGACTATAATCATAAGGAAAAATGAAACTGTTTTATGTTATTTTTTAGGTTATTGGAAATTTTATTTTTGCATATCGATTAATGATAGAAAGTACCTATAAGTATGCGAGCAATTTTTAGAAAAACGCCTGTTTTTTCTAAGTTAACTCTAACTCAAGTCTGCTAAAAAGCCACACAAACATTATATAACTTAAATACAATACGGTCAAATTACATAGTCAAGCACTCCGTTATTGCCTGTCAGCCAGGTACCCACTTTACATGGCCGTGTTGCATTTAAACAACATTTAAACTGTATTTAGCGCTGTCAACAAGTGTGATACAAGCACAGTCGGCATCAGGCATACATGGTGTAACAGAAAGGTGTAGTCATATGTTATGGGGTTGCTAGGGGCATCATTCTGTACAACTTTCACTATGAAATCGGTTTCATAGTGAAAGTTGATCAGAGGAACTTTATTTTTTACTCCGCTATAGATTCGCATATATCTTACATATCAATGAAACCATGGGTTTTGATGTGGATTTTGAGGTACCTAGCGAGTAAGGCAACGTCTTTATTCATTCTGGTGTATTTATTAAACGTATCAGGGCACAAAAAATAAGTTGTAAACATGTGCAAGGATCTATCTGATAAAGGAAACCCTGCATGGTATAAACGGAAGCTGTGGTCAAATTTCAGGGGTTGTTAGATATAGTGTGAGTGAAAATGAAAGTTCAACCGTGTAAACGTGTACCACCGCTCAGTCACTAACCGCCATACCCAGAGTCGTTTAATAATTCATGAAGGATTACTTCTATCTATTCAGCCTCCCGCACCCACTGTGGAGTATCGGTCTCCACTTCAGCACGCCACTTGGCGCGGTCCTGCGTCAGCCTCATCCATTGGCGCCCAGCAAAGTAGGTTATATCGTCCGACCACCGGGCGGGTGGTCTGCCTCTTGGTCGAGTTGCGTCCGTTGGCCACCTTTCGTCTTCCCTTCTGGCCAAGTGTCAAGAATTACGTGAACGATTATACATGTAAATTCAAACTTAGAATCGGATTAATGGTTCATTAAATGACTCTGAGTACGGCGGTAACAGTATGTATGCTATGACTTTTCTAAATGTAAAACAGATATTTTTGATATGAAAGATTGACCTGGTTGGCTTACATACATATTGGGGTGCTTAGGGCGCCTGCTTCTGGTCTGCGACTCTGAAATACTTTCTATATGAAACCGATTTGATCAGAGTAACTTTATTTTCACTTCCCCAAACATTTTGGGCCGGGCGGTTAGCTGATTTGAATTTGGAATTAACTGTTTCTAAGCTGAAAATAAAGTTGCTCTGATCAAATTGATGTCACAGTGAACGGTGTCCAGAATAACTTCCCTAACAACGCCTTTATGTTACACCCTGTATATGTCGGGACGTAGGAACAGCGCAAAAACATCATAGAAAATAATAATAATATAATCTTGAATCTGCGCAATAAATAGATCGTTGTAGGTTTCTAGCCAGGACCGCGATCTATTGAGATGTCTAATTAGGTCTTGGTTAACGAAATGACGCAAGTACGCCTGGCTGTCCTCGTGAAAAGCGAGCTTTAGCTCAACATTTATTTTTTTATAATTTGTGCAAACGTTCATTATGCTAACGCTTTAGTGCCTACGATACTAAACTGTAATATTGATAAGTACCTATAATAATTGTGCATATTATTTCAATAAATTTTATTTTTAAGAATATTCTGCTTCATTGTTTCGTAGAACTATTCTCTTCACAGAAATCCTATCTCACTGCGAGTGTTCTTTATGGGAAATATTAAATTGCACATCAAAAATACTGATTTGTCCAGCAAATATCGGGGCAAAATGCTGCGGTAGCTTAGGTGAAGGGTAAAGGGGGTGAGCGAAGCTTTGACCTTTTGAATTATATTGCTTAAATATGATCTTAGTAGATCCAACGCTTTATTTCTTACTCCGTAATGATTCAATTTCATTAATAGCGTATTATGATCAACACAATCAAATGCCTTCGATAGATCGCAAAAAACTCCGATAGCAACCTGCATCCGTAGTCAATTTACCCCTAGTGAAACCGTATTGTTTGGCGTGGAGTTGTTTTGTACGGTTGAAGTGTGAGTGCATTTGATTGAGATTTACAAGTGCTGGAAGAACAGATAATGGTCTGAAATTTGAAGGATCACCCATGTCTCCCGACTTGAACAGAGGTATCAGTTTACAGTGTTTCACGAGGTCTGGGAAAACTCCATCGTCAACACATTTATTGAATATATAAGCTAAGTGTTAAGCTATAACTAGAATTACCAAACTAATAACTTTGACTGATATACCCCACAGGTCTTCAGTATTTTTTAAGTTAAGTAATCTAAACGTTTTGACAATGTCCTGGGGATATACATGAGGTAACTTTAAATATACATTATTACTGACGCTAGTATTGGTTTTTAATAAAGTCTGCTTCATATGGAGATGAATTTAGACGCTCTGTTGTGAGTTGTGAGCACATTGGTGAATGTTTCGAAAGCTCGAGCAACCTCAGCGTTGGATTTAACAACATCATCATCTATCTTTAGGCAGAAATCATTGTCCCTTGGTATAACTTTGCCAGTTTCACGGCTTATTATTTGCCTAACTGTTTTCATTCTATTATTTGAATTTAGGATTTTTCTATTAATGTGTAAAGTTTTTGCAGTTCTACAAACCAACTTGAAAGCTTTAGAGTATTTTTTAACATAGTCATGAAATTTTCTATCAAAGTTATAGGTTTTTTGTTCATAAAGGTCATACAAGATAACTCTACTTTTACGAATTCCAAACTTTGCCCAGTCATTAAATTTAGATTTAACGTTGTAGTCACTGTTTGAATAATGTTGAAGAATTAATGAATGAAACTGTTTGACCGCTGTGATCGGAGGGTAAGCAGTTAATTACATTTTTACTTGTGACTGCAGAGTCACAAAATACGTTATCTAAGCAAGTTTGGCTGTTACCAGTAATTCTAGTCGGCTCTAGAAATACATGGCATAAATTAAATGATTTGAATAAAGTTATTAATCGTTGTTTCATTATTGTTCCTACAAGCAAATCTACATTAAGATCGCCACAAATAATCGTATCGTTATAAATCCTAGTTTGGGGCTTGATCAATGTGTGTAAATAGTGCCTAAGGTATTAAAGGCAGTCAAATACTCCTGTGATGTTCTGTTCTTATCACAACGTTTGGAAGTTTTTGGGTAATCTTTAAAATACCTAAATAGCTTAATATCTCCCTAACAAAGCAACGCAAAGTCAATCGAGATATACCTAACGATACATCTTACTCAAGACTATCGCTACACCGAATTTCAAAAGCCTAGGTTAAGCCGTTACACCAAAACAACAACTTTTGTGAAGAATTTTGACGCAAATATTTAGACCCCAAAATAAGCAGGATGTACTTTGTTTACAGCAAAATTTTTAGCACTAGCATTTAGTGTGATAATTGAAATTTCAACAATAATACGACCAAATTAAAGTCATGATCCAAAAGCGTACGTGCAGTACTTGAGACATACCATCCTCATTGTGTAGCGTTATATGCAGTACTATAATGTGGAAAACTTGTTAGTGGGTAAATGATGAGAAGATCCGCAAATAACTTCCCAAGATGAAACTCACCTAAGTAGCTTAGTACATGCCTACCTAACCATAATGTTATTAATAATAACAGTGTATTGTTTAATTTAACCGCTTGTTGGAATGAAAACTGAAAAAGTATTCTGCCCGCAGCCCAAATTGTTTGTTTGTCTTGCAACTTGCAAAGTTCCAGCGTGCATGGATTAGCACTTATACTCGTACATAGCGTCACGCCTTTCCCATACGGGATGGCAGCGGCACAAATTTGCCCACGTTCAGCCAGTTATTCAAAATAAAATCTAGATTATTTCGGAAATACCTGAATATAAACATTTTATGATAAGTTATTAATTTTGAAGTGTTTAGTTTTAATGTTTCTTTAACTATGGTATTTACTTGCATAACTTTTCACAAATACTTAGTGGACGTTGAACTATAAATATAGTGCATGTTATTTTTCGAAACTATTCAATGTCGCTGAGCCAAAACACTTCAACATGAAGAAAGCATTATTTGTTATCTGTTGCGTCTTTAACATTGCAGGTATGACATAAATCATACAGTATTACTATTTTCCATACTAGCTATCCATCGATCGTCATCATCATCATGCATCTATCGATACATTCACCAAACGACTACGAGTATTATGTTTATAATTTCAAGGGTTCCGTACCTGTTCCGGTGGGAAAAATGGAACGCTTATTGGATCACTACGTTGACCATCTGTCCGTGACCTTTTTCTCTGGTAACGCGTGGAGGTATCAAATTTAAATTCGTATCCATTATTCAGGTCGGCAGTCCCTTGGAGCTGAATTCATATCAATTATTCAGGTCGGTGGTCCCTTGGAGCTGAATTCATATCAATTATTCAGGTCGGCGGTATCTTGGAGCTGAATTCATATCAATTATTCAGGTCGGCGGTATCTTGGAGCTGAATTCATATCAATTATTCAGGTCGGCGGTATCTTGGAGCTGAATTCATATCAATTATTCAGGTCGGCGGTCCCTTGGAGCTGAATTCATATCAATTATTCAGGTCGGGGGTCTCTTGGAGCTGAATTCATATCAATTATTCAGGTGCGCGGTCCCTTGTAGCTGAATTCATAGCAATTATTCAGGTTGGCGGTCCCTTGGAGCTGAATTCGTATCAATTATTCAGGTTGGCGGTCCCTTGGAGCTGAATTCGTATCAATTATTCAGGTCGGCGATCCCTTGGAGCTGTGAAAAAATCATACTACTGGATCAATCAAAAGATACGGTCGTTTATGTCACAATTTTGCTGAATTTGCTTTATACCCGCAAGGGAATCGAAGCCTACGGTACTTCCCGTTTATCAAGAATAATGACATTTGGCTCGAAGTAAGGTCTAAAATAAAGGCAAAAATCCGAAAACCGTAACTTCTTCTTCCACACGGTCACAACGGTCTTCCACAAAAAATACGATTTCTACGGAACGGTCTTATAGGGTTCCGTGCCCGAAGGGTGCCAAACGGGACCCTATTATTATATTACTATATATATATTACTAAGCCTCCGCAGTCCGTGTGTCCGTCAGTCCGTCCGTGTGTCACCGGTACATCTCATGGTTGTGGTGGCGCAATTCGTTTGATATCGGATGCGCAATCTTAAGTTCTGGGTTCGAGTCTACGTTCGGACATCCAACTAATATTATAAATGTGAAAGTTGTGATATTTAGACGTTTGTATGTTTGTGTGTTTGTGCCTCAATCACGCTTAAACGGCTGAACGGATTTGGATGAAATTTTGAACAGAGATAATTTTTGAGATAGATTAACGTATAGGATACTTTTTATCCGACTGCAAAAGAAAAAGGGGGAAACGTTATCCTGATAAATGATAATTCCTAGGAACACTCAGATGAAGTTGCGGGCATCAGCTAGTAACATATAAACTTATTTTTTGTTTTATTATTTCATAAGTTTTCTTGTACGAAATTCCTCGTACGCAAGTACTGCCCTTACTGCACTTGGCTGATTTAAATTCCTACCGAGCGTTTCAGCTTGGGCAGAAATGCTTTCGTATGCCCGGATTCCCGGATGTTCTCCGCTACAGCCTGCAATTTTGTTAGCAGGGTCGATAATTATGTGGATGTTTTTATCGATGCGTTTACTTTTTTGAAAATTTTCAAAAGAAAAAAAAAAAAAAGTGCGAGTGCAATGGTATGGTGTGGTGTGAATAGTTTGGATTAAACATAACAAAATGTTGTTTACAAAGTTATTGGTGCTACTTTCACACTTTATGTACGTAACGAGGTGCATTCATAAGTTTGTATGTGGTATTGAAATAATTGTTGTATGGGAGCCCCTTAAATATTTATTTTATTCTGTATTTTAGTATTTGTTGTTATAGCGGCAATAGAAATTTATACATTATCTAATAAAATTTCATCTGTCTAACTATCACGGTTCGTGAGATACAGCCTGGTGACAGACGGACGGACGGACAGCGGGGGCTTAGTAATAGGGTCTCGTTTGGTACCCTTCGGGTAAGTACAGGCCGAACGGCTCGACCTATTTTAAAAAGAAAATGCATAATAGTAGTTTATGTGACTGCTACATAATGGACGGCATTAATAATCGAGAGTGGGATTATGCAACGAGCCGAAGGCGAGTTTCATAATAATATCACTCTAGAGTTTTAATGCCTAATTATGTACAGTTACATACACTAGTTTATCTAAACACATATCATAAGTTCTCTTTGATGTGTTCAGGAACCGCATGTTTGACCGGCATTGTGGCAATGATCATTGCTCTGCAGTTGTTTAGCTTGTTCTGTAGTACCAACTTCACAGACAAATTAGGGGTTTGAAATTTCAATGTCATAATTTAACAAATTTTGGTACATTATGGTCATAATGTACAAATTTTCAGATAAGAAATGAGTTTTACATTATGCTGGTCTTAACTTTTAGACGCAGTAAAGAGGGTTTATGATACGTGTTATATATGTTGTATGATATGGTACAAAGAGAGTTATTTGTTTTTTTTTAAACATAATAATACACCTTGTTCATCCTTTAAGTGAGGGGGTTGATTTTGTTTGAACAAAAAGGCAAACTTCCTGTGTCGCTAGCGAGGCCTACAGCTCACAGAGCCACTAGCTTAGTTTTGTTTTATGTCACCAGCTCTATAACCGTTGTGTCATAAAATTTTCTTAAATATTATTATAAAGTACGACAATAAAGAGTATTGAATTACCGGCCAAACAAACTGCCTCTATCACAACGTATGGAAATCGGTATAAATGAAAATGCTGTGTTTTGATTCTTTGAAACATTTTATGTTATAGCATCATTGCCATGGGCGGCGGACTCGGTTGACATTAGAATTGTCAATGGACACTTGATTGACATCAGTGAAGTTCCATACCAAGTCGCCATAATGTACAACGGCAAACCTTATTGTGGTGGATCGATAATTTCGGAACAACTTATTTTGACAGCGGCACAGTGTATATATACTCCAGAAGAAGAAGTATCAAGGTAAAATAATGTATGATTCGTTTTGACGCCTAGGTGATTTTGCCGGGTGTTAATATTCTACACTTACATTTCTTAGTTGACATTCTTTTTTTTTTTGCAGAGCAAATGGTTAACAGAAGTTTATTTTTAAATCATTGATAATTTTTGTAATGTCAACATATTTCTTTTAGGAATCTACCTTTTTATTTTTAGGCATAAAAACAATAATCTCCATATTCCTTTTAGATCCCAAAGAAGGAATTTTAGGTGAAAAACATATTCTTTTCATTATTCTTTCGTTTATTTAACATTATTATCTTACTAAAAAGGAATAAAATGTCTTCATTTATAACTTTATATCCTTTAAGAGGGCGAATTATTATCTTACTAAAAAGGAATAAAATGTCTTCATTTATAACTTTATATCCTTTATGAGGGCGAATTAACTTTGATTTGAAACAAAACATGGTTCAAAGCATGGGTGACCTGAGATGGAAGATAGACTGTTTCGCGGAATGAATAGTATCTACATTTTAACATTTTATCTACATACGTATCATAAATCATCTTTACTGCGTCCAAAAACCAGCATAATGATATAAGTGCTACTTGTTAAAAACTCATTTCTTATCTGAGTATTGATACATTATGACCATAATGTATCAATATTTCAACATATTATGACAATCAAATTTCGAACCTAGACGTCACTAGTTTGTCTGTGAAGTTACTGAACAAGCTAAACAAGTGCAGAACAATGATGAATGCCACAATGCCAGTCGAATATGCGGTTCCTGAACACATCAAAGAGAGCTTATGATATGTGTGTAGATAAACTAGTGTATGTATTAGGCATTAAAACTCTCGAGACCACAGATCACCCCCAATAGATACCGTATACAAGGCAAGCGACGCGCACCACGCATTAGCTCAATAGGTATTATACGAAACAAAGCTTGAATGCGCTTCTTCAGTCGCGACCAAGTGTCAGACCTGTGCGTATTGTCAAAAATTAAACCTTAAAAAAATATTTTCCGAAAAAAACAAACCATTTTAATGCCGTTTTGTAGTGTAAAGTGGTGTAGGAAGTCTACCAAGACTTCAAACTTCCAAAGAGATGGTATAACATTCCACTGGTAAGTAAAATCCTCAAAAAATCATTTTATTTTGCCAGTGAAGCAAAGTTCAAGATACAACGGTTCATGATATTCAATAATTAATAGAACTTGCACTACCCGTTGATGTCTTTTGAAAATGTCTCTTTCTCACCTGCGGTGATGAGAATTACTTGTCTTTTTTTAGCAAAATCATGCGATATCACTAGTGTTGTGTAGTGTTTCGCGCTCAAGTTTTTATCGATCTTTTTATATAAATGATGTTGGGATTTCGCCAAGTAAATTATCTTAGTTTGAAAGTGCTAGATTAATGCGAAATAATTGTATACGTTTGTTGTATTAATACCTTTATGGCGCAGCGGTTGTGGCTCTGCCTACCATGCGGTACTCAGAACTCATATTAGGTAAGTTGAGAATAGCTACTAATATGTATCTTTGTACCCTCAAAATATTATCTACACAGTTATTTTAAGTGTGTTCTGATATAATTATGTAAATAAATTGCTGAATAAAAACTTTTTTTTTACTTTCTAGCATATAATTTATTTGATTTTTTTAACATAACTTATACTATTATATATAAATATAATGTTAAATCTGTGACTTTAATTGTGGTTCAGAAAATTGTAGGTCTTATGTCGGAATTGATTCAATGTCACTGACTGACACCGTATGTATCGATAAGTGGCTATTTCAGTAATTTCGATGTCGCATCACTAGATCTTCGGTGCTTTCTAGCGCGACCTTGAATTAGCCAATCAAACGCCCGCTTGTTTGTTCCCCGCACACCCTTCCTTCCTCCGAATTCGGTGAGTTCGGTCCAGTGCAAATGTCTCATCATGCGGTATACTCCATTTCATGTACCATGGCCCGATGCACTTGAGACGGTCATTAGGCGTTAACAATAGTATTAGTGATAACAAAAGATACCTGGCCAGACCCTTTTGCGGCGTGGTATTTTACATGCAACCTAATGATCTTGATCGTTTAACCTAGTAATCAACATAAACAATATTTCATGTTAGTTGTCATCTGACCATATTTGTGATTACACGTATACCTGCAGCAAATAATTATGTTTCGACCTTGGGAAACACCCACAAGTAACCCGTCCAGTGGTGACGTTAGTTTGCAGCAACGTAAGAGAAGATTTTTAAGCAAGGACGCCCAAGATGTGGTGATAAGTGTTTATAAAACTTTGTTAAATCGAATGGGTAAAAAAAAATTAATTAAAGAAACGTCTATATTCACCAGTGTTCCGGAAAGGACAGTTAAAAGGATTGTCTCTTCACTCTCATCAGGACCAAGATACCTACCGCGAAAACGAGTAAAAGCTTCTTTTAAAAAAATTGACAATTTTACAGAAGAGGTTGTGAAAAGAACTGTGTACGACTTTTATAGAAAAAATTAAGTTCCAACGCTCACCGAGATTCATCGATCATTACTAGCAAGCGAAGTGGGATTTCCTTATTCAGAAACTACACTATGGAGACTTTTACGAAAACTTGGTTTTAAATATGGAAAGTTAAACGAAAGGAGAATCATTATGGAAACATCACGGCTTAAAAAATTAAGAGAAGAATTTATTACCGAAATACGATTGAAGAGGTCTACTGGAAAAAGTATTGTATATTTGGATGAAACTTGGTTTGATACCCACGACACACTGAAAAAAGGATACAGGGACGACTCTCAAAATTGTGCGACAAATACTCCATGTTCAAGAGGCAAACGTTTAATTATACTGCACGCAGGCACTGAAAATGGTTGGATTCAACGGGCTCTTCTTGTTTCGAGCAAACATCTGAAAAATTCAAGTGCAGACTATCACGAAGATATGTGTTCGGAGTTGTTCGAAAAATGTTATTTTTTTTTTATATATCTATTGGGGGTGATCTGTGCTCGAGACTTTCATAAACCTACTCTCGAGTTTTAATGCCCTCCATTATGTATCAGTCACATAAACTACTATTATGGACATAACATTTCTAATTTAAATTCATTTTAGAAAATCGCTATGCCAGGCCCTTGGAACATATTTGACGACCGATTTAGCCTAGCCGGTAGGGAACCTGCCTAAGCGTAGCTGACGGTCCTGGGTTCGAATCCTGGTAAGGGGTAATATTTGTGTGATGAGCATGAATATTTTTTTGTTAGTCTTGGATGTTTTCTATGTGTCTACATTTAAATATTTATCTCTATCAAATATATCGTCGTCTAGTTCCCATAACACAAGCCTGTTCGATTTGTGTAAGATTGTCCTCTAATATTTATTTATTTATTCTAATATTTATTAATTTTATATGCGATTGTCATGCATGACTTTATAACAATTCGATGATCAGAAAAATGGAAAATCTATTTAAAGCAAGAAAGAGGTAACTTTTATCTTTTTTCTATCGAGGGAAGATTCCAGCACGTTAATCGTGTTTTGATTTGAAATGAACTGCCTAATTGTGAAACTAAGAACAATCCAAGAGCTTTCATATGACATGAGTTTAATTCCTGTTGGACAATGCTGGAAGTGAATAAATATCTGTTTTTTTAAACATACCAAAACTCCATTTTGGCGCTGCACTTGAACTAAGCTGCCGAAATTCAGAACGAAGGGCTTACCCCAAGAGTTTTAATATGACCTCAGTTTGATTACTGGTGGACAATGTGGGAAAAGTAATAAAAATGAATTTAGAAAAAAAGCTTAAGAAGACACTATTTTTGCACTGGATTTGAACTCAGCTGCTTCATATGAAATGAAGTAGAAACCAAGAGTTTTCATATGACATGATCTTCATTTCTATTGGACAAGGTTGGTAAAAGTGGGTCCAGAGTTCATATTCCTTTGCAGTTGTAACATACCAAAACCATCCCAAAGATAGAACCAGCTGGTCCCTATAGGCCTACAAAAAGTAATGAGGGACTTTGTCCGGTCCAATTTCGCTCCTTGGCCTTAGCTGTCTCAGGCCCCGTTCTACATCACTACGAGAAACATGTGAAAGGACGTAGTTAGCCGTGCACGAGTCATCGGAACTGTTTATCAGATCCGGATCTGATAAACAGTTCCGATGCAAGCAATTATATATAAAAAAATGACTTAGTTATAAGTATGTATAATTTTGACGTTGAATAAGATAATTTATTTATTTATATTCAATAAAAAATGAATCTGAATCTGAATCTGCAACCTTTTCTCTTGATGGGGCCCAATTCACAGCCTGAGTCGTCTATGTGACCAAGAATAAGAGAATAACTCAAGCCGAAATAGAAGCCCAAACCTCAGTTGGTTTACTAAAACAGATGATAATATTTCAGGACTATAAGGAACCCTAATAATTCTGGGAGACCTAAATCTGAATAGCGCCTTAATGTCTGTTACTATTTATTATTGTTATTTTCTCAGTGTTCGTAGTCTGTATGATAGGAACGAGGTGATGAATGCTAATGCTTTTAATGTGGTGTTGCTGCCGGAGAGCGTCGGTGGCGTAACCGTGCGCACCTCCGTGTCGGGCAGTCTGGTGCCACGCACTGACGCCTACCACCCGCCTCTCGATGTTATTGTGCCGCTGTTGACAGTGCAGGGCGCTGACCAGTGATCCGGCCGCTTGGATCAACTTGGAGCAACATAAGCTGTCACAATGACTGTAATTTTGCAAAGGGCAACCACACAGTTCTGTATGAACTCATGAGTAGAGTATCGTAGGATAATGTTGTCGACGCTCCGGGTGTAGAGTCGGGGGTTGGTCGCTTTTACGATGTAATTTACAAGATCTTCAATAACTCGATCCCGAAGAACACGAGGCCAAGTCAACATACCAGACGTTATCCAGTGTGGTTCACTGGTGACATCATCAGGGACATTGCCATGAAGACCAAGGTACCGAGGCCGGCCGACTACGCCGCATTCAGTAAGCTTAGAGCTAGCATGAAGCTCCGCGCGGCGGCAGCTTACGAGAACCATATCAAGAGTACAGAAGGTAATATTAGATGTAATCCACGCGCTTTTCGGAAACATGTGAGTGGCCTCAGATCGAAGGGTGATTTCGAACCTCGTGTTATGCATCAGGGGCAAGAGTGTGTTAGAGAGGAAGCAGTATCTGCATTTGCAAATTACTTCTCCAACGTTTTCCTCAGTGACGTACCGGCGCTTGCTCCGGATCTGATAAACAGTTCCGATTACTCGTGCACGGCTAACTACGACCAAATTTCACATGTTTCTCGTAGTGATGTAGAACGGGGGCTTATATCCTTTATGAGGGCGAATTAACTTTGATTTGAAACAAAACATGGTTCAAAGCATGGGTGACCTGAGATGGAAGATAGACTGTTTCGCGGAATGAATAGTATCTACATTTTAACATTTTATCTACATACGTATCATAAATCATCTTTACTGCGTCCAAAAACCAGCATAATGATATAAGTGCTACTTGTTAAAAACTCATTTCTTATCTGAGTATTGATACATTATGACCATAATGTATCAATATTTCAACATATTATGACAATCAAATTTCGAACCTAGACGTCACTAGTTTGTCTGTGAAGCTACTGAACAAGCTAAACAAGTGCAGAACAATGATGAATGCCACAATGCCAGTCGAATATGCGGTTCCTGAACACATCAAAGAGAGCTTATGATATGTGTGTAGATAAACTAGTGTATGTATTAGGCATTAAAACTCTCGAGACCACAGATCACCCCCAATAGATACCGTATACAAGGCAAGCGACGCGCACCACGCATTAGCTCAATAGGTATTATACGAAACAAAGCTTGAATGCGCTTCTTCAGTCGCGACCAAGTGTCAGACCTGTGCGTATTGTCAAAAATTAAACCTTAAAAAAATATTTTCCGAAAAAAACAAACCATTTTAATGCCGTTTTGTAGTGTAAAGTGGTGTAGGAAGTCTACCAAGACTTCAAACTTCCAAAGAGATGGTATAACATTCCACTGGTAAGTAAAATCCTCAAAAAATCATTTTATTTTGCCAGTGAAGCAAAGTTCAAGATACAACGGTTCATGATATTCAATAATTAATAGAACTTGCACTACCCGTTGATGTCTTTTGAAAATGTCTCTTTCTCACCTGCGGTGATGAGAATTACTTGTCTTTTTTTAGCAAAATCATGCGATATCACTAGTGTTGTGTAGTGTTTCGCGCTCAAGTTTTTATCGATCTTTTTATATAAATGATGTTGGGATTTCGCCAAGTAAATTATCTTAGTTTGAAAGTGCTAGATTAATGCGAAATAATTGTATACGTTTGTTGTATTAATACCTTTATGGCGCAGCGGTTGTGGCTCTGCCTACCATGCGGTACTCAGAACTCATATTAGGTAAGTTGAGAATAGCTACTAATATGTATCTTTGTACCCTCAAAATATTATCTACACAGTTATTTTAAGTGTGTTCTGATATAATTATGTAAATAAATTGCTGAATAAAAACTTTTTTTTTACTTTCTAGCATATAATTTATTTGATTTTTTTAACATAACTTATACTATTATATATAAATATAATGTTAAATCTGTGACTTTAATTGTGGTTCAGAAAATTGTAGGTCTTATGTCGGAATTGATTCAATGTCACTGACTGACACCGTATGTATCGATAAGTGGCTATTTCAGTAATTTCGATGTCGCATCACTAGATCTTCGGTGCTTTCTAGCGCGACCTTGAATTAGCCAATCAAACGCCCGCTTGTTTGTTCCCCGCACACCCTTCCTTCCTCCGAATTCGGTGAGTTCGGTCCAGTGCAAATGTCTCATCATGCGGTATACTCCATTTCATGTACCATGGCCCGATGCACTTGAGACGGTCATTAGGCGTTAACAATAGTATTAGTGATAACAAAAGATACCTGGCCAGACCCTTTTGCGGCGTGGTATTTTACATGCAACCTAATGATCTTGATCGTTTAACCTAGTAATCAACATAAACAATATTTCATGTTAGTTGTCATCTGACCACATTTGTGATTACACGTATACCTGCAGCAAATAATTATGTTTCGACCTTGGGAAACACCCACAAGTAACCCGTCCAGTGGTGACGTTAGTTTGCAGCAACGTAAGAGAAGATTTATAAGCAAGGACGCCCAAGATGTGGTGATAAGTGTTTATAAAACTTTGTTAAATCGAATGGGTAAAAAAAAATTAATTAAAGAAACGTCTATATTCACCAGTGTTCCGGAAAGGACAGTTAAAAGGATTGTCTCTTCACTCTCATCAGGACCAAGATACCTACCGCGAAAACGAGTAAAAGCTTCTTTTAAAAAAATTGACAATTTTACAGAAGAGGTTGTGAAAAGAACTGTGTACGACTTTTATAGAAAAAATTAAGTTCCAACGCTCACCGAGATTCATCGATCATTACTAGCAAGCGAAGTGGGATTTCCTTATTCAGAAACTACACTATGGAGACTTTTACGAAAACTTGGTTTTAAATATGGAAAGTTAAACGAAAGGAGAATCATTATGGAAACATCACGGCTTAAAAAATTAAGAGAAGAATTTATTACCGAAATACGATTGAAGAGGTCTACTGGAAAAAGTATTGTATATTTGGATGAAACTTGGTTTGATACCCACGACACACTGAAAAAAGGATACAGGGACGACTCTCAAAATTGTGCGACAAATACTCCATGTTCAAGAGGCAAACGTTTAATTATACTGCACGCAGGCACTGAAAATGGTTGGATTCAACGGGCCCTTCTTGTTTCGAGCAAACATCTGAAAAATTCAAGTGCAGACTATCACGAAGATATGTGTTCGGAGTTGTTCGAAAAATGTTATTTTTTTTTTATATCTATTGGGGGTGATCTGTGCTCGAGACTTTCATAAACCTACTCTCGAGTTTTAATGCCCTCCATTATGTATCAGTCACATAAACTACTATTATGGACATAACATTTCTAATTTAAATTCATTTTAGAAAATCGCTATGCCAGGCCCTTGGAACATATTTGACGACCGATTTAGCCTAGCCGGTAGTGAACCTGCCTAAGCGTAGCTGACGGTCCTGGGTTCGAATCCTGGTAAGGGGTAATATTTGTGTGATGAGCATGAATATTTTTTTGTTAGTCTTGGATGTTTTCTATGTGTCTACATTTAAATATTTATCTCTATCAAATATATCGTCGTCTAGTTCCCATAACACAAGCCTGTTCGATTTGTGTAAGATTGTCCTCTAATATTTATTTATTTATTCTAATATTTATTAATTTTATATGCGATTGTCATGCATGACTTTATAACAATTCGATGATCAGAAAAATGGAAAATCTATTTAAAGCAAGAAAGAGGTAACTTTTATCTTTTTTCTATCGAGGGAAGATTCCAGCACGTTAATCGTGTTTTGATTTGAAATGAACTGCCTAATTGTGAAACTAAGAACAATCCAAGAGCTTTCATATGACATGAGTTTAATTCCTGTTGGACAATGCTGGAAGTGAATAAATATCTTTTTTTTTTAAACATTCCAAAACTCCATTTTGGCGCTGCACTTGAACTAAGCTGCCGAAATTCAGAACGAAGGGCTTACCCCAAGAGTTTTAATATGACCTCAGTTTGATTACTGGTGGACAATGTGGGAAAAGTAATAAAAATGAATTTAGAAAAAAAGCTTAAGAAGACACTATTTTTGCACTGGATTTGAACTCAGCTGCTTTATATGAAATGAAGTAGAAACCAAGAGTTTTCATATGACATGATCTTCATTTCTATTGGACAAGGTTGGTAAAAGTGGGTCCAGAGTTCATATTCCTTTGCAGTTGTAACATACCAAAACCATCCCAAAGATAGAACCAGCTGGTCCCTATAGGCCTACAAAAAGTAATGAGGGACTTTGTCCGGTCCAATTTCGCTCCTTGGCCTTAGCTGTCTCAGGCCCCGTTCTACATCACTACGAGAAACATGTGAAAGGACGTAGTTAGCCCTGCACGAGTCATCGGAACTGTTTATCAGATCCGGATCTGATAAACAGTTCCGATGCAAGCAATTATATATAAAAAAATGACTTAGTTATAAGTATGTATAATTTTGACGTTGAATAAGATAATTTATTTATTTATATTCAATAAAAAATGAATCTGAATCTGAATCTGCAACCTTTTCTCTTGATGGGGCCCAATTCACAGCCTGAGTCGTCTATGTGACCAAGAATAAGAGAATAACTCAAGCCGAAATAGAAGCCCAAACCTCAGTTGGTTTACTAAAACAGAAGATAATATTTCAGGACTATAAGGAACCCTAATAATTCTGGGAGACCTAAATCTGAATAGCGCCTTAATGTCTGTTACTATTTATTATTGTTATTTTCTCAGTGTTCGTAGTCTGTATGATAGGAACGAGGTGATGAATGCTAATGCTTTTAATGTGGTGTTGCTGCCGGAGAGCGTCGGTGGCGTAACCGTGCGCACCTCCGTGTCGGGCAGTCTGGTGCCACGCACTGACGCCTACCACCCGCCTCTCGATGTTATTGTGCCGCTGTTGACAGTGCAGGGCGCTGACCAGTGATCCGGCCGCTTGGATCAACTTGGAGCAACATAAGCTGTCACAATGACTGTAATTTTGCAAAGGGCAACCACACAGTTCTGTATGAACTCATGAGTAGAGTATCGTAGGATAATGTTGTCGACGCTCCGGGTGTAGAGTCGGGTGTTGGTCGCTTTTACGATGTAATTTACAAGATCTTCAATAACTCGATCCCGAAGAACACGAGGCCAAGTCAACATACCAGACGTTATCCAGTGTGGTTCACTGGTGACATCATCAGGGACATTGCCATGAAGACCAAGGTACCGAGGCCGGCCGACTACGCCGCATTCAGTAAGCTTAGAGCTAGCATGAAGCTCCGCGCGGCGGCAGCTTACGAGAACCATATCAAGAGTACAGAAGGTAATATTAGATGTAATCCACGCGCGTTTCGTAAACATGTGAGTGGCCTCAGATCGAAGGGTGATTTCGAACCTCGTGTTATGCATCAGGGGCAAGAGTGTGTTAGAGAGGAAGCAGTATCTGCATTTGCAAATTACTTCTCCAACGTTTTCCTCAGTGACGTACCGGCGCTTGCTCCGGATCTGATAAACAGTTCCGATTACTCGTGCACGGCTAACTACGACCAAATTTCACATGTTTCTCGTAGTGATGTAGAACGGGGGCTGAGACAGCTAAGGCCAAGGAGCGCATTTGGACCGGACAAAGTCCCTCATTACTTTTTGAAGGCCTTTAGCGATCAGCTAGTTCTATCTTTGGGACGTAAGTTCAACCTAGCTCTAGAGCTAGGGAAGTATCCTAGCAGCTGGAAGCTCTCTCGAATCAGTCCCATCCTCAAGACAAGTGACACTGCCTCTGTAAACCAATATCGACCTATTGCGAGTAGCTCAGATGCATTGAAGTGAGAGAGTAGTTGACTCAATATGACTTTTTCAAACACCTTGCTCATCATAGGACCTGTTCTTGATTTCATCATCCTTATCCATAGTTGGTTGCGCATACGCTTATCACATTCAGGTAGTTGGTATCCTCCACCGGGATTCGAGGGAGGGAGATTCTGTGCTGGTCTTGATCGCAAATCCCACTCCAGAGCTTCTGGGTTCCGATGCAACCATCCCTTTCCAGAAAAAAGTGTATCCGCCGCCTTCTTCAACCAATTCGCCCTCGTCTGAGAGGTGTGTCTTACTTAAGGCAGTGATATACACGTCGGGCGAGGGTTACCAGTGCGGTCTTCTTCATAGAATCCTCTTAGAACACAGGTTACCATCATGATCAAGGAGAGTGCGTACATGCCACGCGCCAAATGTGAACATAGCAGTTTATTTTTTATTTTATCGTTGTGTCGACCATATTGAAATAATGCGGAGGTAGACGTGTTTACTATCATCCTGGTGGGTCGGGGTAAACAATTTTCGGGGCACCTTTTCTAGCCCCCTCTCAGGTTGAGCGAGGGAAGCAGTGCCTCCCTAAGTAGGGCTGCTCCCTCGCTAAAGGTGCTGCCAAATCCACACTCTTACCCCGTTGCAGTGAAGAAGCGACCACTCTCCTTAAGCCGCCCATGCGCAAACACCAGCCAAAGTCCCTCTAGCATCACCACGAGACCTCTACCTCTGTTCATCGCCACAGGACTTATACTCTAATCGGGTCCTTTTATCGAAAGCAGTCATATACGCAGGACATATTATAGTGCATAGGTGGTTGCGCTTGCACAGCTGCACTTTCTCGTCCATACTCCTGTTGGTCTAATGGGACGGGGACCACCACGGTTAGAGAAAAGTTCGGATGCAGTGTCTGACCTATGGTTGCTTATGTCCTCTACCATCGCCCTAAGCCTTGCACGTTGCCTTGCTGTCTCGCCTTGTCTGCCATACCACTGTTGCTTATCAGCAGTCAGGAAGACTTTCTCGCCGGGTCAGTCTTCTTGCAATACGCGGGAGGAATCCGCCCCGTTCTTATTAATCTTGCGCTTGATCCTCCGTACCGATGGCTTCCACCTCCGCCTTCACAGCCGTTGACGTCTTAAACTCCCTGTATAGTAATGCGATCTTGTTCAAAGAAGCCCTGGTGTGACCACGAGTCCGAAGCGGGGATTTACTTGGGATTGAACCCCCAACACGGGAGCTGTCAGTATCACCGCTCAGTATGAGATTGCTTCGCATGCAAGTGCCGTTTTTATGCCCCCCTGCATCTGCATGACGCGGAAAAGCGCCTAATACCAATATCTACCGTTTAACCGTTGGCCATTTGGCCCTAGCTAACATAAGTTTCAGTAAGAAAAAATACTTGAACTTTAATTTGTTTTGCAGACACATAGAAATTCGTGCTGGTTCCAGCAGCTGGTCAACAGGAGGAGTCAAAGTGAAAGTGGCGAATGGAACCCGGCACCCGAATTATATACCCTCATATGTTCCGAATAACTTTAACATCGGAATACTTCATCTTTCGGAACCGTTGAACTTTACAAAAAATATTGCGCCTGCTAAATTGGCTGATAAGTCTTATCAAGTTACAGAAGGAGATATTTGCGCAATCACTGGATGGGGATTTGACGGGGTAAGAACGTCGTCTAAAGTGAAAACATACTTTTTCACTTCTCATGCTCGAAAAAGTACTACTTTATGCAGGATCTAGGCGACATAAAGTTGAATTTTATGCTCTTGTGCATAAAACTAGCTTTTTAAATGTGTCTACACTAAGGCAGTGACCATTTAGCCCATACAGCCAAAAACAATTAATTGTACATGGATAAAACTTGCTAATTTATAATATTTCCATCCCTATTTGCATTTTTGATTTATAATAAGATAATACGAAAAAGAAACTAAATATCAAAACGTGTTTACCACAAAAAAAAAACATTATTCCAAAATAATTTAAGAATAGGCTGTATATTTTTTTTCTTTGCCCGAAAATTATGCAGGAAAATTAAAAAAAGTAAAGTAGCGGGAAAGAAGCCGTGAACTTTTCGTATTGAATTTTCTCAAATGGATTTTATTTTCTCGCAATCGAAGTGAAAAGCAGAGTTTATAACTCGTCCACAAAACCATTTTTATCCTCGACATTACTATCAGCCCTCGCCTTCGGCTCGGGCTGCTAAAAGTCTCGGATAGAAATGGTTCGTTTTGTGCACTTGTTGTAAAATCTACTATTTTGTACTAGCTGGTGGACTAAGGATTATCATTTACCGGAAAAACAGATGCAGCCGGGTGCTGAATGTAACAGAAAGGTGTACTCATATTTAAGAGGGTTGTTAGGGAATCATCCTGAACAAATTTCACTATGAAACTGATTTAAAATCAGCAACTAAAATTTTCACTTTTGCATACAGTTTGGGCCGGACTATCAGCTGTGGAGAATATGGAGAAGTAAAAATTGAAGTTGTTCTGATCAAATTGGTTTCATATTGAAAATTGTTCAGAATGATGACCTTAAAATCCCCTAATATTTGATTGCACCTTTCTGTTAAAACCTGTATATAATGTTAATCTAGCTCATAAAATAACTATCATTCAAAACTGATATTACGTGATTGAGTAACAAACTTCCAAACCCATATGGGATAATGGTAGGGATAGAACAGAAACCTCTTTGAAGTTTTATTATTACTTTATTTGTATTATTATATGTAAAGATATTGTATTAATTAAATTAAACAATGACATTAGAAGTCACTGCATTTATTTATTTCTTGAAAATATATCCCAACATTTAAAGGGGTTGCAAAATAATATTACAAAATATATACATACCTACCGTAACTATGTGTATATACATATTATAATATATAAACATAGTTAAATGTAACGATCGCAATTGCTGTCCTTTTAAATGTTGAAGTGTCTTTGTGTTACTATAACATTGTGCGTCTTTGTGTTACTGTCGCAGTTAGTTGGTTAAACCAGACACTTAACTAACTCTCTAGATCGTTAATTAAATTCCGACGTTTAACCAAGTCACTAAAATTCCGTCAGACAAGTGAGTGAACGCAACGTTTAACGAGTTGTCTAAACGTTCCCAGGCAACAAGAAATATACAATATAAATATTTTTTATGTGTACTTAAGTTTATGTTTTAAGTATTTTTGTTGTTCTTACATATTCAACCTAACTCGCCTAATTCACCTAAGCTAACGCAATGTTTTGCCCTGATATAAACTGTGCAAATCAGCCGTCAGTGACGCCATCTTGTTTTCCGACACGCTGGCTTTCGATAAGCCAGATTGTTAAACATTTTCGATGATGCTTTATTTGAATTGAAATTCTAGTGACTTGGTTAAACGTCGGCATTTTATTAACGGTCTAGAGAGTTAGTTAAGTGTCTGATTTAACCAAGCAACTGCGACATTACAATAATATTGTGCGTCTTTACAGGTCTCAAACTCGAAGAATTTGCGAGTCGTCGAAACACCAACTATAGACATCTATCAGTGTATAAAAAGAATGAAGCTGTCTCTAAAGCACATCTGTACTTTACATCCGGAAGGCGGTCACAATGCTTGCCAGGTCATTGTTGCACATAAAAATCTGTCAAGTGCTATTAGGTCATCCACAAAGTTTTCCGTACCGTCATCGAAGAAATAATATAAAAAACAACACAGAAATACCAATTCTGTGAAAATGGCAACTCCCATCAGATTAATTTATAGAACAGACCTCTGGAGGCCAGACGGGCAGCGGAGGCTTAGTAATAGGGTCCCGTTTGGCACCCTTGGAGTACAGAACCCTCAAAAACTCACAGCGTCATGACTTTTCACATACGTCGTAGTATATGCACAGTTGCTAATATTCTCCATATTGTGACATCGGCAACCCCATAGTCGCAGCTACGGAGATATGAAAGTTTCCTCACGATATTTAGAATCACCTTTAAAACCTCCGCATAATGCACTTATTTCATCACATTCAGCCTATATCGACCTATTGAATAGCATAGTCCTCTACAACCTATAAAAAGTGAGAGTGAAACACCTACCCGCCAAGCCAAGGGGCTCACAGATACTATTAACCCTCTTAATAGCCATTAAAAAAAGGCTATAAAAAAACCAAATTGTCATGGCGGCCAGCCACATTGCCGATTATTTTATTTTTTTCATTTACTCATTCAGTCGACCAATGAAGTGTGATATACCAGGCACAAGGCTCTGCAGAGACAATCCTCAAGGTCCTATGAATAAAAAAGGCCTCTCTTAACTCTGTAGATGTAAATCTACAGAGTTAAGAGACAGGTGTAGTCATATTTAAGGAGGTTAGGGACATTAACATTAAAACTTTATAACGAATATTAAATACACTAGGATACGCTTCATGGGAACCAGAAAGAGCGAAGTGACACAGATATAAATATCCAAGCCTGGGGATTTTTTTTCTTGCACTGAACTTCACTAAGGATTATATTTTTATCACTAATATTTTTCACTTCTTCGTACATTTTCGGCCGTGCGGTCAGCTGATTTGTAAGGAGAACTGAAAAGTAAAATTGCTCTGAAATATCGGTTTCATAGTTAAAGTTGTTCAGAATCACGTCATTAACCACACCTCAAAATGTGACTAGGTATACCTTTCTGTTACACTCTGAATATAATTTACCAATAAATCGAATTATTCGACAAAACTCTAAGTAAAAGTCTAAAGTCGAGTGTAGTTTGGCTCTTTAGAGGAGGTTTCGATTATTGCCGGAAATAAGCTTTACAAAATTGCATTATATTTCTTTTATAATTGATGGCGTGGTTTTCTCTTTATTTTATTGTTTACTAGCTACCCGTGCCGCGGCTTTTTTTGTATTAAAGTACAATCTTACACAAATCGAACTAGGCCCATACTAAGCTCAACAAGGCTTGTGTCATTGGTACTAGGCGACGATATATTTAAAAGATATAAATACGTATGTAAATATATAGAAAACATACAAGCCTACGCAGCAAATATTTATGCTCGTCACACAAATATTTTCTCCTACCGGGCTTGGAAACCAGGACCATCAGCTCGTAGGCAGGGTCACTACCCGCTAGGCTAAATCGGTCGAAAAACTTCGCTTCGCAACGCGTTTTTCGTGTTCTCATAGTCCCCTTCATAAAAATCGAAAAACGACCACGTGTCCCAATATCGCAGGGAATTAGGCTGGCTCCCGATCCGACTTCGTCGTGATATGCACATTCTCTCCTTCCTCTTCAATATTAAATCCGCGCTATCACGCATATCTTCGTGAACATTTTCACTATCTTTTCTCTGGAGATAGACTTCGGAGATCTCACACGGTGTCACTTTTGTCAATTCCTCAGCACAACACTCAGCACAGCATCTCCTCTCTTCCGCATAGTGGGTATCTTATAGTATGTATGTGTATCTATGTACCTATTTATTGTATTATATTTATTTATTTTATAGTAAGTGTGTAGGATGTATTGTGATTTATCTGATAATACTTATATTGACTTTATTTCTTTCTTTCAACTCTTAATTGTACACTAGGACTACCTCTCTATAAATATTTTTTCCTTTCCTCACAGGTAGCTGTAAGATTTTTTTTTGTAGAAATAAGCTCACCTTTGCATATTATTCATTATATTTTTTTTCCATTGTGTTTTCTGTGCAATAAAGAATTATTATTATTTATTTATAAAAATATTTTTTTATAATTTTAGAGGCACCTTCACAGGTTTCTGGAATCTATATCGACATAAGCGGCCCGTTGTTGAACTTAACACGCATCAGACCTCAGATTAACTAAACTCTTTACTTACAAACTTTATGCATCGCACTGTCAAACATAAGTTCCTCTACCAACAAAGAGGTTGAATGTAGTTAATAATTAAATCAACGATGAAGGAGTTAGAGTGATGCCAGATGTATGGCCACCAACACCATCTAGCGAAAGAGGCTGAAGTTTCCATACGAAACATTTATTTAATTTTTTGGCTGCTTGTTTTAAACTTCCTTTGGAGAGAGGAGAATAAAACCATGGGAATTATACAAACCGATCGGGCCATTTCAGAGATCTAGTAAGACTCACGTACAGCGATTCATTTTTATAAGTATATATGTATATAAAATATATATGCCGTAACCATATCGTAGAATTGGCTATCTTATGATATTGTCAACCATGGTTGAATTAGATCTTTCGTTGAACGAAGAAATATACTAGCGCACAACACTGCGGTAGCTAGGTGAAGACTAAAGGGGGCCAGCTTACGTAGACAAATGCTTAAAAAAAGGCTAGTATGTAATCGCACATAAAAAATACTGATTTTCACAGCAAAAAAGGATCAGCAAAAACACTTTTTATGTTTTAAGTATTTTTGTTGTCCTTACTTGTTCAACCTAATACGAAGGATAAAGGAGCCTTCGCTTCGCTCACCCCCTTTATCCTTCACCTAAGCTACCGCAGTATTTTGCCGTGATATCTGCTGTGTAAATCAGTATATTTGCTGTGCAAATCAGTATTATTGATGTGCAGTTTAATATTTCCCTTAAAAATACATGTTTTCGCGAAAGTAAAGCCTTTCTGATCATTTCATGATTGATTAAATCATGATATCGTTAACCATTTCATGAAATGATAAATCCATAGTTGACGATATCGTAATATAGCCAATTTTAAGATATGTGGCTACGACATATACAGGCTGTCTCATTTAAATCGGTCAGTATGGGAAAGTCTGAAACTATAAGACATACGAATATCTGTTCTTAGGAACCATGTCATCGATTTTAATAAGAAGAAAAACTGCATTCATACATTTGAAAAAAACCTGTACTAGGCTCGGGAATCGAACCCGGTGGTTTTATAACACGTAATAATTTGTATGTTTCCAGCAATAAACGAGACTAGGGAGGCTTAATAGCGATCCAGTTTGGGATCCCAAAACAACCATTGGAACCATTTCCAGTTCATTGCTCCATAATAGGATTTATTTTACCTAATACCACAGAATACTTAATAGTACTACGTAGAGAAAGATTACTCCTCAAATACACTTAAATTAATAGCTACTCTCGCTGCGCGACAATAAAGCAAAATGTAGCTCGCACCTGCGCTACCCATAAGCCATAACAATCGCTAAGCACCTACAGAATCGGTTGACCCGCCCGTGCAGGCTAGATTGCGCCGCATTACTACGCCTGAGAGCTTCTTTTACTCTGACATCACAAGGTCGTCCTGTTAACTCCTGTCTCGCTTGATCACGGTAGGGTTACCTACGTGCGATTATTTGTGTTTGTGAATTTTAGTCCACTCTATCTAAGAGAGGTGTAATTAGTACTTATTCAGGCTGTTGGTAAATTCTAAGGTTAGATAGGTACCTACCTCCTTACTTATGTAATTGTCATTTGTTTTATACTGGGTCTAAAGTGTTTACTTTTAGTTAAACAAAAAGGTATTCAATTAAAAAGGAATCGAATTTTATTTGTGAACAATTCCTTTAGACACCCTAAAATGTTAGGTACTTAAGTCATTGTTGTTGCAAAAATCACAGAAAAGTTGCTTATGAGGAGCGGCTAGCGCGTGACGCGACTGCCAGCCAAGCAAGCGGCAACATAACTGAAATTAACTGACTGGCCGTCGGGTTGGCCCGTCGAACGTACCTAAACTGTATAGTGAGACCCCCCTGCTAATACCAAGACTTGTTTTAAGACATAAGTATAGAGTTTAGAGGTTGTGGTAACCCCCTATTCTAAACTCCACATTAAATGCACTGTAATTAATTTGTTCCAGGGTGACCAGGGTAGTCCACTGACACATAAAGGAATACAAGTTGGTATACTATCAACAGGTGGACCTTGCATGAATCCTCCAAGTCCAGGACCATATATGCCCGCTGCCAGCACGCAGGTAGCTGCTTACATTGACTGGATCGACTCATTCCTGGGTTAACCAACTTAACTTATCTCAAGTTAAGTCACTTAGCCAACTACTTAAGTCAAATAAAGTGCTGCTTAAATTAAGTTCTCGGGTTGACATTCTCCCAAGCGGGAGACAGTGACTAGATTTATTTGGGTTTTATGAACTTTCTCTAACTATAATATATTTTTTAAATACTTGATACATCCTATATCATATTATTAACCTATATATACTTATAGACTCCATCATATTAATACGCAGATGGTATATTTTTTGTAAAGTATAGGTATAGGTATAATGCTCATAAATTCATTGTCCGTAACATTTTGGGTTGACGTCTTTGTTTTTTCAATAAATGTTTGATTTTGAATACAATTTTCTTTGATGAGTTTCCGTTTAAAAATGAGAATCCGTCTTAATATAACTTCGATAGAGATATCATAACAAAAACAACCGGCCATGTAGGAGTCGGACTGGTGCACCGAGGGTTCCGGTTAAACCTCATTTTTTATGATGGAAGTACAAATTTACAATTTTTGGATGATTTCATTTAAGATAAATATATAAATAGCTATAAAACCATACTTTTTTCCTTTCATGATTCTAGGTCAACGGGAAGTACCCTATAGGTGTTGATAACCTTGCGAGTATCAAGCAAGTTCATCAAAATTGTCACATTAACGGCAGTATCTTTTGATTGTGTTGACATAAAAGTTCGATTTTCACAACTACAAGCCTGAGTTATTGATATCAACTTGACACCTACACCGCATACAGATAGACAGACGATGAACGAAGTGAGCCATAAGGTTTCCTTTTTGCCTTTAAATCTACGGAACCCTAAAAAAAATGAGTCATGCTTTTCAGCCATACAAGGTAGCTGAGGAAGAGACCAAGGCTCAAGTCAGAGCACTGGGAGTTGCTGCAATGACAGGGGACTATAAGACCCTGCATACAATGATGATGACCCTGCTAAAGATAAATATAACATATAAAATATATAATACCTTGCACGCTATTTACACACATTGATCTAGCCCCAAACTAGAATTCCCTGTATCTTGGGTACTAGACTACGATACACATACTTATATAGATAAATATTATACTTAGATAGATAAACAACCATCACTAGGGTACAAACATCCTTTCTCATCAAACAAATATTTGCCCCCACCGGGACTCGAACCCGGGAACCTTGGCTTCGTAGACAGGGTCACTGCCGACTCGGCCATTCGGGTCGTCATACAATCGATATGGTTCGGGAAATATATTTACATAACAAAATGTTCATTGGCGAGTCTATTTTATCTAACTGTAACATCTCGCGGTGTAGTCTCCATTTGTTCGGTGCCTGACTTTAGTTGATTTCCCGACGCAATTAGTTGAAATATCAGAGATTAAACAACAAAAAAAAACTTCAGTAAAACTAACACTAAAAAATTCTATCAGCCAGGTTGCCCTGAGCAGCGTACTTGAATATGGCTCCATCTTACTTGATTTCGCTTAAAGACCTGCAGCCTTATGGCGTAAGTCGTCTGAGCTATGAACTTCATATAGACTTTTACGTTTGACACCTTGCACCAGCTTCATCTGTCAAATTGGTATCACGCAAGTAGCATCATAATGGAGGCCAAACCCAAGCTCATTGTATGAAGCCTAGAAGCCTTCGGTGATACCCCGCAATCGGTGAAATTGTATGAGCATGAGATGAACCATGATGAGTTACGTCATAAGGCTGCAGTTCCCTTCAATGGAACATTAAATGGGGATAACATATTTAGGGAAACTTAGGGGCATCCTTTCGAACTAGTTTCACTGTGAAACAGATGTAATTTGAGCAACTTTGTTTTTCACTTCTCCAAACAAATCAGCTGATCGCCCAGGCCAACATGTTTGGACGAGTCTAAAATAAAGTTGGTCTGATCAAATCGTTTCAAAGTGCAAGTTGTTCTGAATGATCCCTAACAACCTCCTCAAATATGACTACAACTTTCTGTTACACCCTGTATACTTATGGTCTTTTACAGTAAGAACCCTTTTGTATTAACATATAAGTTCATAACGGGAATTAAGTATTCAAGAAATGCTTACAGGCGACACGTGTCTGTAAACATTTCTTGATGATAAATAGTAGTTTATGTGACTGCTACATAATGGAGGGCATTAATACTTTTCATAATAATATTACTCGAGAGTTTTAATGCCTAATTATGTACAGTTACATACACTAGTTTATCTACACACATATCATAAGCTCTCTTTGATGTGTTCAGGAACCGCATGTTTGACCGGCATTGTGGCAATGATCATTGCTCTGCAGTTGTTTAGCTTGTTCTGTAGTACCAACTTCACAGACAATCTAGGGGCGGCACGCAGGCGGGCGTTGGCGTTCGAAATTTGAATGTCATAATTTGACAAATTTTTGTTCATTATTTTCATAATGTACAAATTTTCAGATAAGAAATAAGTTTTTACCAAATAGTTTCACATTATGCTGGTCTAAAGAGGAAACCATGCCTCCCAACATGGGTTCAAAAAAGCAGTGATGGTCGAGTGACAGGAAAATAACATATTTTTTCCAGAAAATGTATGCAACCGGTATTTTACATGATCATCAAATCCCATATAAACCAAAACAAATAATCATTGATAAGATTTAAGTAATGAAATGTTTATTCGTCAACTTACATCAATAAAAAAACATTTAAGTGGTGAATGCGCAAGAGGGTAGCTGTAAAATTGCTGGGTACATCGTTGGAAAGAGATGTAGAGAAGAGGCAAAAAATGACGTTTGCTAAGTATATAATAATAATAAAAAATAATACCTTGGATACTATTTACACACATTGATCTAGCCCCAAGTAAATATCTACAATAATAAAGTACTTCGACTTGACTTGACTTGACTTGAAACCACGATAGGCGAAAACCTGTGTTGTGATTTCCAGAATTTTGGTTGATCATGGGCATGAAACAATACGATAACTACCTTATAACTCTGATTTAAACCCTATGGAATGTATTTGGAACCTTATAAAGAGCTGAGTCGCCGATTAGAATAATGAACAGCCGCAATCTAAAATAGACTGTTTAACACTATACGCTGTTTCTAGGGCAGGCGAAAAAACGGACAATGACAAAGTATCATGTTAGCGTCGAAAGAAAACGATACGTATCGCCCTCCATGCACTTCTGTATCGTTTACGCGTAGTACTGCGTTTCGTGGTACGGGGTGGGGTGAGCGACGCTACCAGTCAGAGATAACAAACCTGATTCGACGTGTTTAGAATAACACAAGTTTACATATTTGGATCAACTTTTGGACCTGAGCAGATGAGAACGATTTCTTATGTTATTTGATGGCCTGAACTCAAATCTTCAATCCGTGTGTCAAAATTGGTTCTAGTTTTCGAGAGCGCGCTTTTAGTTGCTCAGGTCCAAAACCGTGTATACTTGTGTAATTAAACATCTTTTAGATATCAGCAAACAATTTTATTATAAATTGTCTCTTCTTACATACTATGAATTTCACTCACACAAGGCTGGTATTTCATTCAAACTTGAGCCTGTCACTGAAAATGTGGTAGCTAAAATAATATTATCAATGGGCTCAAATGCTAGAGGTCTGGATGAACTCTCCAGAGATATGATTCTACTGACCCTCCCGCATACGCTTGGCGTTATCACAACAATGGTAAACAAGTCAATAACCACCTTCACATTTCCTAATCTTTGGAAAACAGCTATTATTAAACCTATACCTAAGAATAATGACCCGGCACGTATAAGTGAGCTAAGGCCAATTAGCATACTGCCATACCTATCGAAAATTCTGGAGAAAGTTGTTTATGATCAGGTCGCAAAATATGTCGAGGAGCAAAAGATTCTTCCTCGCTACCAATCTGGTTTTAGAAAAGAACGCAGCACAAACACCGCATTGCTCGACGTAGTCGATAACATTCTTCATTCTCAGGATGCAGGAGAAGGCACTATCCTTACCCTTTTGGATTTTTCCCGTGCATTTGACTCTATCAATACCTCTCTTATGTTGTCCAAACTCTCTTACTATGGCTTCGACATTGGCACACTTAGATGGTTTGACAGCTACCTCATGTTGCGTCATCAGAGAGTCGAATTACGCAAACTGGATGGATCTCGCCTGTCGTCCAGATTAAGCCCAGTAGACAGAGGTGTACCACAAGGACCTATTTTAGGCCCTCTTCTTTTCATTATATACAGCGCCGACATTGTCCATGGGCTGACTCACTGCAAATATCATTTATATGCTGACGACCTACAACTCTATATATCAGCAAAAAATTACAGCGTAGAGGTAGCTGTCAACAAAATGAATGAGGATTTAGATGCAGTATCGTCATGGGCTACCAAAAACTCACTTGTTCTAAATCCCTCCAAGTCTAAATTCATGGTCCTCGGATCTAAAAATCAGGTACATCATATATCGAATGCTAATCCCCAAATTGCCATTATGGGAGTCCCTATTGAAAGGGTTGAACAAGCTCGAAATTTGGGTGTACTAATGGATAGTGGGCTCACTTTTGAGGGTCATGTGCTCGAGTTAGCACGGAATTGCTCTTATAGGTTAAAAGTCTTATATAGTATCAGAGACTTTCTAAGCACTGACATGCGGATAAAACTATGTGAAGCTCTGGTGCTGTCTAAACTCAATTACTGCATCTCAGTTTACGGACCGTGTCTACTCCAACGATCACAACGTCTGATCCAACGTGTACAGAATGCTTGTGCTCGCTACTGCTTTCGTATACCCCCCCGTTCTCACATCACACCGTATTTAAATGAGGCCAATATGCTTAAAATGGAGCAACGGCAAAGCCTTTATCTTGCTAACCTTTTATTTGGCATCATTTAATTTAAGACCCCTGACTACCTGTACGAAAAGCTAACGTGGTGCGGGACACGTCACCAGCACTTCACTCGAGCCGCACTATATCGTCTCTCTGTCCCGCGTCATAAAACTGCTGCCTTCCGGGGAAGTTTTCGATACCTGTCTTCAAAATGTTGGAATAACTTGCCGCCACCTCTTCGACAAATAGGTTCCAAACAAGTTTTCAAGAACCAATATTATCAATACCTATTAAATTTGCAGAAGACAGGTGTATGTTCCAAATAATCATTATGACAGCATTTTTCTTCAACATTTTTCTTTAACATTAATAAGTTTCTTATTTCATCCTAATACCATCCAAAATAATAATTATATGAATACCTACATATATATATATACTTTATCAATTTATTTACCTATTTAATTCCCGAATGAACAATTATGGCACCTACCCTAATTTAACTCGACCTTTCGGCGACCTAACTTCTCACATACTTGGTTTATTTTATTTTATTTTATTTTATTTTATCCTAATTAACCCACTTAGCAAGTGCTATCAATGTGATGGCAAAGATGCTCTCTTCTTCTTTCTTTGTAGCAAATTTATTTTATGCATCACAAGTTCTTCTCCTTCTTGTAAAATTAATTAATTAAGATAATTTTAATCATTTACTTATTTTAAGTTTGTATTGTAAGTAAATTGTATCAAGGTTCTGGCAGAATATCAGCGTTGCAGATCTTCTGCAACACTTTGCTGAGTCAGAGCCTTTTCTCTATTTGCAATGCATGTTTGAGTTTTTGTCTACCTATGTACTACTGCTTATTTTAATTATTTTTCTGTCAAATGTGTATTGTAGAAAGTGAATAAAGATTTTATCTATCTATCTATCTATCTATCTATAAATAACATACATAAATATAGTAAATAAATAAATAAATTAGAATTGTATTTATTCCCTACATTCATACGACTGATAATTTTTGAACCTCACCAAAAAAATCTTGGTTATCACTGTGGCAGGCACAAAGGTCAATGTCCGTGTTTTCGTCTGCCCGAGAAACAGACTGAAGACGCTTTTAAGTCGATAACACCTGACGACTGGAAGATAGAGGTCAACCATGTCAAGCGCCTAGAAGAAAACTACTGGTAAAGAGATATAATGAAAAGTTTATTATCAATTCCAGGTCTGACTTCTGTCAGCTTTCTGCAGTCTCTGATTCACTAATCAGAGACTGCAGAAAGCAGCAATAACTCCGAATCCCAACAGGAGAACATGAGTGGAGTTGATATTTGAATTTAAATAATAAAATTAAACATGTATTGTGACTGCGTGAATGGATCCACAAACAAAGCCGTATAAATTCAGTGGACCTATCTAGGAGGACCTTGATAAGTTATTCCATTTATAATAAATAAATAAAAAAACGGTCAAGTGCGAGTCGAACTCGCGCATGAAGGGTTCCGTACCACCATACAATGGTAGGGATGGTGTGGAGTGAATAGTTTGGATTTTACATAGCAAAATGTTGTTTACAAAGTTATTGGTGCGGCTCCTTTCACACTCCGTGAACTTAACCAATTGCATTCATAAGTTTGTATGTGGTATTTAAAGAATGTTTGCATGGGAGCCCCCTTAAATATTTATTTTATTGTTTTTTAGTATTTGTTGTTATAGCGGCAACAGAAATAAATCCTCTGTGAATTTTTCAACTGTCTTACTATCACGGTTCATGAGATACAGCCTGGTGACAGACAGACAGACGGACGGACAACGGAGGCTTAGTAATAGGGTCCCGACTTACACCCTTCTGGTACGGAACCCTAAAAAGATATATCCTGATTGATGCATAGTAAGCAGAACTCAATATGCAGATTTTCCGTGGTTGCTCCTACCACAAGCAGAAATACTGCTTACAAAGATATTATCGTGGAGGTACTTGGTATTTATCTGCTAACTAGACTCACAGCAACTGACGTCAGTATGACGACACACACCTTGACTTGAAATTACACGCATTACAGTTCCGCGAAGCTTATAGAATGGCAACGTTGATCCGACTTTTATATATCCTTTTATTATATTTAGAGCCTTATTCACCAATATTCAGCTCACTCAACAACTTATCAAACACATCATCAGTTTCAGCCGTGTTTTTCGACAAAAACTCATCCATAATGCCATTTTGGAAGTCGCCAAACTCTGCCATGTTCGTATCTGCCAGCCCCAACTCTGTCAGCAATGTCAGGTTGTCGGATTGTCTGTCAGAGCTATCAAAGTTTGACAGGTCCGGCAGTAGCTGCTCGGAAGAGTCGTCTTGGCTCTTGTCCTTGTTCTGCAGTCTGTTCAGTTTTGTGTGTTTCTCGTCAGTTTCGTCAATGCCGTAACTTTCTTGTATTTCTCTGCAATATTCGATATCGTCCTCCTCGTCCTGTGAACAAATACGTAATAATAAATAATAATAATACCTTGGACACTGTTCGCGACATAATTTAGTTTACTTATATACACCCGAGGCCAAACAGATCAGGCCCGCTGCCATGTCTCTGTCTCCACTAACCCCAAAACCCACACCAGTAATAGTCCGAGACGAAACCGCCTGGACTCGGGTATCGATCCATTTGCAAAGAAATGGAATAAAATATACATCCGCCATTACATCAGCCGGAACCCGCGTCCAGGTGGCAGAGTCCAAAAGCCACCGCGCAATCACCAAATTCCCACCGTGCAAAAACCGCGTACCGGCCTGCAAAGGCATTTAACATGATCCTAGTAGTTGCCGAACCCACCGCCGCAGGTAGGCAGATTAGCCCCCTTAAATCCCTCTCAGCGTCGAAAGCCCCAAATCCGCCAATATCATTTCACAGTGTTATAACTGTCAAATGTATGGACATGGCCAAAGCAGATGCTTTGCCCCCCCCCCCCCCCCCCCCCCCGTTGCGTGAAATGCGCAGGCAATCATGCCCCATCCGTTTGTGGGAAGGACGCGGCAACCCCTCCCACCGGAACAGAGCCAGAGTTCTTCCCAACAAGCACCCTCTCAACGCCCTCTCAATTTTTCTAAGCCCCTATTTCCACCCAACACCACCTACCCCCTTGGACAAGGCTTCGGTCCACGGCCCCATTTCCTCCAACGGCACCTTAAGCGCCGCCAACTTCATAAACTACCCCACCACCTAGGGCATTCATCCCAAGTCTTCTCGACCTCCCCACACATAGGCGCTTCAATATAGCCAAATATAGTCTCCTCCGTACTGACCGCTTACCGACTCAGGACCGACCAAATAACCCCAAAGGCGGTACCGCCATCTATTATAAAAAATCTTTGCACGTTTGTTCTATAGTCACCCCCCAACTAGATAATTGCGAAGCAACTGCCATCCGCATTGCAATGTCAGGTCACGATCCCATAGTCATAGCATCAGTCTATCTGCCGGCCGGACAGAAGATGATAGCTAATGAATAAGTAAGTGTGACAAAGACAGTTCATGCGTGAGCGTGCGCGCGGCCGACACGGCCTTATTACCAGTGGATAAGTACCACCCCCCGTTGGATGTGGTAGTGGAGACAAGCAGTCGTACTTGCGCGCATCTCGGATATTCCACTGATAACGCTAGGGGTGACTCATCGCGTAATACACAGACCGGTTGGAATTTTAACAAAGCAGATTTTTTATCTCTATACTCGGCAATAGCGAACATAGACTGGGCGCCGTTGTACAGCTGTGACGACTTAGAAGGCGGGTTAGATTATTTTTATACTTCATTGAATATAATTTTTGATATGTTTGTCCCAAAGAAAAGGCAAAGAAAGGTGAAGGAAGAGTATGTCTATCCAAAGTGGTATACTAGGGAAGTAATCAGAGAAATTAAACTAAAATGGTATTTGCATAAGAAGTATAAAGCTAGTAAATTAAATTTGGATTATGTAGAATTTTCACTGTGTAGGGCTAGGGTAAAAACTTTGATGAAAGTAGCGAGAGAACAGTATAGTCGTCTAGTGGAGAACCACATGTGTGAAGACCCCAAGGCGTTCTGGGGATATATTAAGTCCATGAGAGGCAGCAGGTGCCCCCAAAACATAATGAAGGATGGGGAGGTGCTCTCGTCGGAAGAGATCGCTCAGGAGTTTGCGCATTACTTCCATTCGGTGTACAGTGTGAACCGAGTCAAATTAGACGTCGACGATGCCATGGCTGAGTCTGATGCGAATGCGGCGCGCGTGCACGTAGACCGGCTACTCCTGGGGCAGGTGCGGGACGCTCTCAGGCGACTCAAGCCGAAACGATCGGCGGGGCCGGATGACATTCCGCCATATCTTGTGAGGGATTGTCGGGAAGTGTTAGCTGAACCGTTGACATGCATTTATAATACTGACTCTCCTAGACTTTAGCAGCGCCTTCAACTGCGTCGATTTCGATATACTTGTTGAAATCTTAAAATCGCTTAACGTCTCTTCACACTCGGCTCGCTGGTTTGACTCTTACTTGAGAGACCGCCAGCAGCGCATCAAGTCTGAAGAGGTCACTACAGAATGGTGCAAGCTCTCTACAGGTGTTCCGCAGGGTGGCATCCTTTCCCCTCTTCTCTTCTCAGTTTTCATCCATTCCATCTCGGATGTATTGTCTTCCTCGTATCATCTTTATGCAGATGACCTTCAAATTTATCGGCATTTTCCCCTGTGTGATCTGACTTCGACTGTTGAGGCTTTGAATGCTGACCTCGACAACATCAGGAAATGGTCTCTTTCGTATGGGCTATTAGTCAACCCGGACAAGTCTCAGGTGATGATACTAGGTACACGGCACTTACTTGATTTGTTGCAGAATAAGTCCGTTGATCCCGTTCTATTTGACGGTACCATTGTCAAGTATAGCGAGAAAGCCAAAAATCTTGGCGTTGTTTTTGACAATCTATTATCCTGGTCGCCCCATGTTTGTGAGGTCAGCAGACGAGTCTTTGCATCCTTTCATTCTCTTCGGCGTTTGCAGTTCTTCCTGCCTAGGCAGACTAAAATCATGCTAGCTCAGACCCTTCTTCTGCCTTTAATAGACTACGCCGATGTTTGCTGGGCCAGTGCGAACGAAGATCTAATGAACAAACTCGAGCGACTCCAAAATCTCGGGATTCGGTTTATTTTCGGACTTCGTAAGTACGACCACGTGTCCCAAAATCGTAGGGAATTAGGCTGGCTCCCGATCCGACTTCGTCGTGATATGCACATTCTCTCCTTCCTCTTCAATATTTTGAGAAATCCGTGCTACCCTGCATATCTTCGTGAACGTTTTGAGTATCTTTTCTCAGGGGATAGACTTCGGAGATCTCACACGGTGTCACTTTTGTCAATTCCTCAGCACAACACTGTTGTTTACGAGCACTCGTTTAGGTTAAGGGCAATACGTTTGTGGAATGCACTTCCTTGCGTTATAAGGGATTGCAAATCCTTGGTCACTTTCAAGAAAAAATTGAAACAGCATCTCCTCTCTTCCGAATAGTGGGTATCTCATAGTATTTATGTATATCTATTTATTTATTGTATTCTATTTATTTATTTTATAGTAATTACGTAGGGTGTATTGTGATTTATTTGATAGTATATTTATTTCTTTTAACTCTTAATTGTACACTAGGACTACCTCTCTATATTTTATTTTTCTCTTTTCTTCACAGGTTAGCTGTAAGAAATTTCTTTTTAGAAATAAGCTCACCTTTGCATACTGTTTCTGTTATAATTTCCACTGTGTTTTCTGTGCAATAAAGGATTATTATTTATTATTTATTTATTATTATAATAAGTGTCTGGAGCTAGCGACTTTTCCGGAGCGCTGGAAAGTTACCAGGGTGATACCTGTTCCAAAGGGCATGGCTGGCTCTAGGGTTGACGGTTACAGACCGGTAGCAGTACTTTGTACGCCTGCGAAAGTATTTGAATCGGCGATCCAAAAGGAGTTACTAGCGCAAGTAGAACCTCAACTGTCAGATGCTCAGCATGGTTTCAGGAAGGCTCGAAGTACATCTAGCAATTTGTTGGATCATATGGCTCAAATTATCCCAGTAGTTGACGGCGGAGGACAGGTAGATACAGCATATTTTGATTACAAAAAAGCATTTGATTTGGTGGATAATGATGTACTATTGAAAAAGCTTGCAAACATTGGTTGTACGCCTAAGCTTCTGAAGTTCTTCGTGAGCTACATGGGTGACAGAACTCAATATGTAGAATATGGTGGACACCGGTCGCAACGATACTTCACTAGATCGGGGGTAAGCCAAGGAAGTACTTTGGGGCCTCTTAAGTTTACAATAATGATAAACGACTTACCAAGTTATGTAGAAAATTCTGGTTGTTTATTGTTTGCGGATGACCTCAAACTATCCTTGGCGATATCTAGTAGTAGTGACAGTGTAAAATTACAAGAAGATATTGACCGGGTTGTTGAGTGGAGCAATACAAATAAGTTAGAATTCAATGTCTCCAAATGCGCTGTAATTTCTTTTACGCGAAAAAGTAACCCTATATTGAGTGACTACAAAGTTGGCGACGCACAAATGCAGCGTGTAAGAAATGTTAAGGATCTGGGGGTCAGGTTGACATCAGACCTGAATTATAGAGAGCATATAGAAGGAATTTGCAACAAAGCGTATCGCAATCTGGGGTTCATCTTGCGTACCGGGCGCACCTTCATGGGGACTTCCGCGTTGATTACGCTATATAATTCACTCGTTAGGTCACAACTCGAATCGAATGCAGTTATATGGGCACCGCACGAAGCTAAATATAGTCTTATGTTGGAACGGATACAAAATAAGTTCGATACTTGTATTTGCGGAGGTACGGAGTCTATCCCTTCTACCCTCTGAAATATCCTACTCTTTTTATATTGGGTATGGTAGGGTATAACGAACTTCGGGTTAGAAGGGAAGTAGCTCTGGTATCGTATGTGTACAAGGTGCTGATGGGTAGAATATCCAATCCCGTGTTGCTGGGCGAGGTGAACCTTTGCGTGCCGGACGGGTACGCGGGCCGCCGCCGTCGGCCGCCGCTGCTGCTGGTGCCGCGCGCGCGCACTAACTTGCTGACGCACGCGCCGCTCATGCGAGCTATCAAAGCGCTCAATCTTATGTCGGAGCGAATAGATATTTTCGGTGTTACAATGTCTAAATTCGCAAGAACAGCAATATTTGTGTTTAGCTACATGGAGGATAAGTTAAAATAAAAAAAAAGGTACTTTAAGGATAAAATATTTAGTGATATTTCGATATATTTTTAAATTTTTAGTGTGTTATTCTGTTTCTGATTACTTATCTGCCGTATTAGGTTCTTGCCTGTAATGGTAGGTATTTGTGGAAAATAAATAAATAAATAAATAAACATCAAAGCCCTCTTAGAACTAGGTAGTACAGTTATCCTAGCTGGTGACTTCAACAGCAAGCACCAGCAATGGAACTGTAATGAGACAAATACCAACGGACGGACCGTACACAGACTTCTCGAATCCCTCGATGACTGCGAAGTCATAGCTCCCTATGCCCCGACCCATTATCCCTACACTACTGACCACAGACCAGACATTCTCTCCTACTGTATCTTCAAAAACATTAGCCTCCCAGTCAGGGACATAAGTGTATTTAGCGAGCTTCACTCGGATCATAGACCGGTCTTATACTATCTCGGCAGGCCATTCGACCAACCGACTGAAACCAGGACCGTTATTAACAACCGTAAATTCAAGCAAGCTCTCAGTAAGCGGGACCCAAGATTAGATATCACATCAGAAATTGACAATAGAGCCCAACTAGAAGCCAAAATCTCTGACATAGGCAGCAGTCTCAACGAAGCCCTGACCGGCGCCTCTAGCGAGGTCCCGGTACAGGCCAACCATCGCTTCGAACTCCCAGAGGACTTGAGACTGCTGCTTAGTGCAAAGAATGCGGCACAAAGAGATTATGATAACTGTCCCTCAGACAATCACAGAATTCAAATGCGTCGCCTCCAACGAGAGGTTACCAGATGCATGCGAGAGCTCAGAGGCAGTCGCATGAACGACTTTGTCCCCAGCATAGCCCCAAGTCACACTGCCATATTTAAATTCAGTAAATACCTCAAATCCGATGAGATTGTTCCCATGCCCCCCCTAAAACGGGATAACCAACCCGCAGCCTTTGATGACGACGAAAAGGCCGAATGTCTTGCCGATAGTCTAGAAACCCAGTGCACTCCCTCCTCTCAACCAATAGACCCCGATCATCTTAACATGGTCAACTCTGAAGTTGAGCATAAAAGCTCTCTCCCCCCCATTGACTCCCTTCCCGAGATCACCCTTGAGGAAGTGCAAAAAGTAATAAAGGAACTCAAACCTAAGAAAGCCCCAGGGCTTGATAGAATCACTAATATGGCAATTAAATCTTTCCCTCTCAGACTCCTAACAACCCTTACGGCAATTTTCAATACCTCCCTCCGTCTCTGTGCCTTTCCAACCGCATGGAAAGAAGCTGACGTTATTGGCTTTCACAAACCCCGGAAAGATCGGACCGACCCCACTTGCTATCGCCCCATTAGCTTACTCTCTTCAATAGGCAAAGTCTATGAACGGCTTATTCTCAACCGACTCAAAGACATTTGCATAGACAAAAATCTCATACCCAAAGAGCAGTTTGGCTTTAGACCCAAACACTCGTGCGTCCAACAGGTGCACCGCATAACGGAGCACATTTACAAAGGGTTCCACACAACGGCAAAGTCCAAAGATACCGGTGCCATATTCTTTGACGTAGCGAAAGCTTTTGACAAAGTTTGGCACAATGGACTTATTTATAAACTTTACCAACTCAACCTCCCCGATAGGCTTGTACTCATTATCAAAGACTACCTCACTGAGCGCAGTTTTTGCTATCGAGTAGAAAAATCGCGTTCTAGGCCCCACCCCATAGCCGCCGGAGTCCCGCAAGGCTCAGTTCTCTCCCCTACCCTCTTTTCACTTTACGTCCAAGACGTCCCCCGCACGCCATACGTCGAGCTAGCCCTTTACGCTGACGATACGGCTCTCTATTACACCAGTAGGAAGAGGGCGCGCGTTTGTCAAGTACTCCAGAAAGCAGTAACCGACCTCGGTGAATGGGCTCTCAAATGGAGAATAGAGATGAACCCCGAGAAAAGCGCAGCCGTGCTTTTCTCAAGAGGTAAGACTCGAGCTGACCGCGCGTCCTCTTCACTACCCGAAATCACCCTCTTTGACCGCCCTATCCCCTGGGAAAATAAAGTGAAGTATTTAGGCGTGACATTAGACTCCCGACTAAACTTCAAATCCCACATTAAAATGGTCCGCGACAAAGCAGCCTTCTACATGAGTAGGCTTCACCCGCTCATGAGAAGTAAAAGCAATCTTCCATTGCGCTGCAAAATAACTCTATTTAAAACTTGCATCCGTCCGGTCTTCACGTATGCAAGTCCAGTCTTTGCACACTGCTCCCACTCCCTTAAGCCCCTTCAGGTTTTACAAAATCGCTTCATACGAAAAGCCGTAGGTGCCCCGTGGTACATGCGAAACGTAGACCTCCATAGTGACTTTAGACTCCCCACAGTAAAGCAATATATGAAAGAAGCGTCCGAACGCTTCTTCATTAATGCATCTAGCCACCCAAACCCGCTTATAGTACAAGCATCCCTTTATGATCCGACCCCAGATATAAATAAGAAACACCTTTTCAAAAGGCGCCCCAAAGACGTCCTCCTAGAACCGGAGGACGATATCACGAAAGCTCTTAAAGCCCAACCACCCCCCGCCCCTCAGGCACGTCAACTTGACGAAGGCTCTGTTCCCGAAGCACTACAGCGTCTCAGATACCAAATTTGGATCGAAAGAGATCGCCGTCTTGATTCGACGAACACACAATCTCCCCCTGCCCCTTTAAACCTCCCGGACTGAGGTCAGAGCCCCCCTAATTGACCCAAATATAAAGTAGTTTAGGATTAGGATAGATCTCAAAAATTATATATAACCACTTCTTAGTAGCGGGGGCTATCTGCCCCCCTAACAAGCCTCTATCATGCCCGTTGACTATGAGCTGATGCCCGCTCATAAAATCGGGTAAGCAGGCAAACTCCTCCCATATATATCATATACACATATATATCGCCCAAAAGGGCAAATTGCAGGTAGAAAGCCTTCAGCATATACCGAGGCCATGGCTCACAGTTAATTCTTACTAAGACAACTGTAAACACAAAGGGGTTGTTTGTAGTCCGTATACCACACGAGCTGATGCCCGCTCAATATGTGGGGACCCGGACATAGCAGGGAGGTCTGACTCCTGGGCATGGGTAATTCCATTTTTTTCCCCTCCAACAAAAAAAAAAAAAGAGCAGACACAGTTCTCAGTTCGGAGCAGTACAATACAGTCCACTACAAGCGAAACCAAGCGAGAAGCTCTCTACTACCCTGCCAAGGAAGCTGCGACCCTGTTCGACCAAAAACTGCGCTCTTTCTTCTTCTTTCTACGAGCCAGCCAGCCGCCCCAGTAATAAGTGTGGGTTGTCGAAGGGGCCCACAGACACTATTTACACACATTGATCTAGCCCCATACTAGGATTCCCTGTATCTTGGGTACTAGACAACGATACACATACTTATATAGATAAATATTACACTTAGATAGATAAACAACCATGACTAGAGAACAAACATCCGTTCTCATCAAACAAATATTGTAACTTGGTCATAATATACTAGCAGAAAGTGAAGAAAGGTGATCTCTTGAGAACTTGACTATGAACGATAATAGGAAACAAAATAGTAGTTTATGTGACTGCTACATAATGGAGGGCATTAAAACTCGAGAGTGGGTTTATGAAACGAGCCGAAGGCGAGTTTCATAATAATATTACTCGAGAGTTTTAATGCCTAATTATGTACAGTTACATACACAAGATTATCTACACACATATCATAAGCTCTCTTTGATGTGTTCAGGAATCGCATGTTTGACTGGCATTGTGGCAGTGATCATTGCTCTGCAGTTGTTAAGCTTGTTATATAGTACCAACTTCACAAACAAACTAGGGACGGCAGGCAGGCGAGCGTCGGCGTTTGAAATTTGAATGTCATAATTTGACAAATTTTTGTACATTATGGTCATAATGTACAAATTTTTAGATAAGAAATGAGTTTTTACCAAATAGTTCTACATTATGCTGGTCTTAACGTGCGATTTTCAGACGCAGTAAAGTTTTATGATAAGTGTGTAGATAAACTGAATTAAATTTTGCTTTCATCATGTCGAATACACCACAAGCATAATAAAACGCAAAAATGCTATAATTTAATGCCAAAATTCGGATAACGACCTACAGCGGAGGTGATGTTATTTGATTTGTAAGTAAGGGACGGAGCTATCTCCCACACATTTTTTTGCACACAAAAAGTAATGAGAGACTGTTGCATAGCTCTAACCATGGCTCACAGTTAAATGTACTATCGATAACTTTAAACTCAAAGGACTGTTTTTAGTCCGTATAGCACACGAGCTGATGCCCGCTCAATATGTGGGAGTGTGGACATAGCAGGGAGGTCTGACTCCTGCGCATGGGCAATTACATTATTTCCCCTCTAACAAAAAAAAATGCATAGCTCTGAGTCTTACTGACAACGTACGTCACTTCATCTGATGAGTGTTTTGAAAACATTTACCATTTGACGTTACTTTAAATTTGTTATTTTTGTTGAAAATCAATACAAAATAATATAAAATGTGCAAAAGAGAGGTAGGCCACCATGAGGACATTTCATGTTTTAGGTCTCAAAATATTATTTTTAAATGTGGTAAATGTCTTTATATAGAAAATAAGTTTCAATGATATTTGCTATAGGTGTGATAGTTTCTTCATAAAGTGTGCCACAAGGTTTGCTGGATTGTGGCACAGTGATAGGTTCGCTTCGCTCGCCCAATAATATAGGACATTAAGGCAGTAAGAAATTCAAGGGTCAGTGCATTCTCTACTACAACAAGATATTATTATTTATTCTGGTTATTTTGAAATTTCCATTTGAGAAATTTAAAAACTACTTTGTCTACAAAGGGATATTACAATGTTCAAGGTTACTTAAATGACGGGACTCTATGGGGTTAATCTGGCTCAACACAGACCTTGCTGTTAATAGTTTTGTAATAATTTATTCCTGCTTATTAATTATAACAATTAATATTGTAATATTTGTATTAGGTAAGCACAACCAATTTTTTAAAAAGATCTTAAAGTCAATGTTTTGGAGTTTCTACGCCCGACTTCTCCCACAGTAGTCCAATGTGATATCCAATGTAGACGACCCGAATGGCCGAGTCGGCAGTGACACTGCCTACGAAGCCAAGGGTCCCGGGTTTGAGTCGCGGTGGGGGCAAATATTTGTTTATCTATCTAAGTATAATATTTGTCTATATAAGTATGTGTATCGCTGTCTAGTACCCAAGATACAGGAAATCCTAGTTTGGGGCTAGATCAATGTGTGTAAATAGTGTCCAAGGTATTATTATTATTATTATTATATTTTTATGAATTTTTCATTTCACTCTTGTAATAAAGACGTTTTGATACACGGGCTTACGCCAAGTACTTATCTACTAAAGATCACGGTCCTTGCCCATAAATTTTCGTACAATTCTACATGTATTTAGTATTGTTGCTTTTTGAAGAAGTATGTGTGTGGATCTGGGTATATTTAGTGTTTTGAGACTAGTGTGTGATGTGTATGGGATGACTCCTGAGGATGAGATGACTATTGGGATGGTTTTGACAGATTGTACATGCCATTCTGTTTTAATTTCAATGTCAAGGTCTGTGTATTTTGTGTTCTTTTCTGTAAAAGTTGTGGTAAGGTTGTGTGTATTTGGTATGGCTATATCTATGAGAAATACTGTTTTGTTTTGTTTATCGTGGAGAGTTATGTCAGGCCTGTTGAAATGAATAGTTTTGTCTGTAATTATAGTTCTGTCCCAGTAGAGTTTAAAGTCTGTTGATTCTAAAACTGTTTGAGGTGTGTATTTATAGTAGGCTGTTTTTTGTGCAATCAATTTGTATCTGAATGCGAGGTGTTGGTGTATGATGGCTGCAACTTGGTCGTGGCAGTGTTTATAATCTGATTGTGCGAGTGATCTGCAGGCTCCTGTGATATGCTGTATTGTTTCTGAACTATTTTGGCACTGTCTGCACATGTCGCTTGCCTTTGTGCGGTCGTGTATGATGTCGATTTTCTGTTGCGGTTTGATGATAGTTTCATTTATCTGAGCTTGATGGTCTTGTAGGTTAAGTGGAGTATGTTTAAAGTCGGACTGAGCGACGGCATTGTGCAGGGTTGAGTGCGATGATTTAGCGTGAAAGAACCTTCTTAGTGTGGTGATTTGTTTGTTGTGTAAATTTTTTAAGTCTATTATTCCCCTTCCCCCTTCAATTTTAGGTAGTGTGAGTCTTTGTACGCAAGAGCGTGGGTGGTGATTTCTGTATTTAGTCATAAGTGTGTTGATGGTGGGTTGGTGTTTTATTAAGTCTGATTGGGACCAGTTGATTATACCGAATGAATATGTGAGGATTGGGATGGCATATGTGTTTAATGCTTTGACGGTATTTCGAGCTTTCAACTGTGTATGCTATGTATCCGTTTCCTAAACTTCTGTGTGATTGTTTTTTTGTCTCCCTTTGATGTATCTGTTGCGTTTGATAGTAACCTAAGTATTTATATCCTATCTCGTTATCCACTGGATCTATTTGATCTCCGTTCTCTAATATGTATGTATTGATCTCAACTTTTCCTCTATGAACTGATTGTATTTTGCACTTATCTATTCAGAACTCCATCTGTATGTCATTAGAAAACTATTGTGTTAGATCTGCAAGTTTATGTATTTCTGTTAAGTTAATTCAATAAAGTTTTATATCGTCCATATATAGTAAATGTGATAATGTGTGGTGTGTGTTATCAAACTTTATTTGGAATCCTTCATCACAATCACCTCGGGTTGGGAACCGTTAGTTTGGGGAGGGTGATAACCCAGTTGGTGTAGGTTTTTGAAAACAGTGCCTCTTGTAAAGGGTATCGAGTCAAGATGGACAGACTAAAAATAAGTTTCTCCTCCCTGTAAGCCCCCCCACCACGTCAAGGTGGTCCCCTTGGGGGCGTATTATTATTATTATTATTATAATGTACAGAAGAGGCAAAAAATGGCATTTGCTAAGTGTTTGTAAATATCTACAGCAATAAAGAAATTTTGATTTGATTCGATTTAATTTGTTTAATTTTATAACATACGTAGAGAGCGTCACGTCTTTTCCCATACAGGGTGGTAGAGGCACAATTGTGCCCACTTTGAGCTAGTTTGAATAACTTGCCATTTTGCTGACAGGGGGCTAGCCCATCGCCGCAGCTATGGAATAATGAAGGTTCCCTCTCGATGTTTTCCATCACCATTAGAACGTCCGCATAATGAACTTAAGATAAATTAATTATTTCATTGGTACATGGTTAGGAATCGAACCTGCGTCTCCTGTGTGAAGAGCAAGCGTAAAACCCATTAGACCACGGTTAATTTTAAAAAATCTACACGAAAGTCGTACAGACCTGTATAATCTGCGCAGTAGATTTGTACTGGAAGGCGTTTTGCGACAGATCGACTTCCACAGGAAACAGGGTCATGTTCTCTTTGAAGTGCTCGACGGCTTCGCTGGAAACGAAAGTAAGGTTTAAATTAAGGCGCTACCTCGTCCATGCAAAGGTCCCCGTTACTCCAGGCGGAAAGACCCGCAGTGTGAGAGGGATGGAATCGGGAAAAAATGAAAAAAACGTAGCGCTAAACCACAGAAAAATTGTTTATAAATAAACTACGCTATTTTGTTAAAAAGTCTTTTAGGGAGATTTTGCGAATACATAATATCTACATTTTGAACGCAGTTCCACACTGAAATAAGTTAAGATTTCAGAATTACAGGAAAACATAAAACTATTTAGAGGTGTTTTCGTAATTAAATTCTATCGAGAAATTTTCATCCAATCGCGTTTCCCTTCAGTGAAAATCTTAATCAAATACTCAATAAACATTAACCCAAAAATCAAATCTGCAGATGACTTCATGGTGGAGGAAATGGATTCGAAATAAACTCCATTTTTTTCGTATCACCTTAATATTAGTACTTCACTGAATACTAACCCATATATGGTCTCATAGGTTTTGAACTTTATTAACAAGCAATAAGGTTGAAAATCGCGATCCATTACGGGTCAGGCCATGCATTAAGGGGTTAACATAAATACATTGACGGGTTGAATAGAATAATAGAATAACGCTGTATAAATAAACGGGTAGGTTGAATCGGAATTTTCCAACAATAGCTGGGTCGAATTGTGTTTTGAAACTATGTCCCGGCTGAATCGGGAATATTTTCGTGTGGAACGGGGTCAACTGGGAATCACCTGTTTTTTATAGATGAATGAAATTAGTATTACGTATTGGCTACATAAATATGATAGAGCGCCAGTCCCTTTATTAGTCTCTTCAGCTGATGATCACATCCTGCGTACTTTTGTTGTCAAACAGTTCCAACTCCATCAGAATATTCGCTCTGAGTCTTATACCCGTCATGGGATTTTATAGTGACTTTGATGAGGTTACATTTGGACAGCAGAGTGGGCACAATTGTGGCTCTGCCATCCCATATTCAAAAAGAAGAGACGCTGTATTTTGTTTGATAATTGAATATTGAATGAGTTGATCTGGGACTGACCTAAAATATTTAATGGAGAATATTTTTTTAATAATTGAGGTTTGGGCAAATACTCAAACATTATATGGGTCGAAATGGGAAATAATCAGAAGACGGAAGAGACAGAGCAAATTGGAAGATGATCGTTGCGGAAGTTAATGGCTGATGGAACCGCCGCCGCAAGTAATTAGGTAACCAGAACTGGAGATCTTGAAATTGCCATTTGAGCAATTTAAAAACCATGTTAAAGCGACTTTGTCGAAAAAGGGATATTACAATGTTCAAGATTACTTAAATGACGGGACTGTATGGGGTAAATCTGGCTCAACACAGACCTTGCTGTTAATAATTTTGTAATTATTTATTCCTGCTTATTAATTATGATAATACTATATATATCAAAATCAAAATCAAAAATGTTTATTGTTTAACCATGAGTATTATTTAACATAGTTTAAGCCGACTTCGCTCTCTGACCCAAGTCTTATTATATCATAAGTTAAACAATTAGAAATAGATTAAATAATAACAAAGTTAAATTTTACTTTAAGGTTACTTAAGATTTTAACAACAATTCAAATTAGTTAAATGAAGTATTAAAATAATAAATATACATTAAACATTCAGTTTACAGGTTATTTGTGTGTGTGTGTGTGTGTGTGTGTGTGTGTGTGTGTGTGTGTGTGTGTGTGTGTGTGTGTGTGTGTGTGTGTGTGTGAGTGAGTGTGTGTGTGTGTGTGTGTGTGTGTGTGTGTGTGTGTGTGTGTGTGTGTGTGAGTGTGTGTGTGTGTGTATGCGTGTGTATCATGGTGCCTGTGTGTGAGTAATTTGAAAGGTGTCTACCAGTTTGGAATTATTTATGTTATCAGTAACTACTTATTTATCAATATTGGGTGTGAAATTATCTACATATTTTAATTATTAATTTCTCTGTTTCTTCGTATGTTTTAGAATATATAGTTTCAGTCAAGGCTTTTTTACATTATTTTTTGTTTTTCGAGTATAAGTCAAGGCTTTTATTTAAATGGTTGTATAGGTGTGCTGACTGATATTTAAACTGCCTGCGAGCGAACATAGATTTGTAATTAGGCAAATTGATTATTACATGTTTCCTTCTTTTATTTGCAAAGTTTGGGTCAAAGGTTGTTGTATTGTGAGTTTTTAGTACTGAGTTAATAATATATAACTTTGTTACGGTTAGAAGTTTACTCAGGGAGTAAAGTTCCTCTGTCGGTAATTTAAACGGCTTCAAATACATCACCTTTATTAAAGCTCTCTGATTTCTTTCTATTTCTATAAATTTACTTTTTGTAGCTCCCCCCATATTGGAATACAGTAGCTTATTACTGATTGCGCCAGTGCCACCTATATTTTGTTGCGTAGTAACGGTGTAGTGATATGTCTTAATGATTTAAAGATCCAAATTAAACGTCTCACTCTAGAGCTAACCATATCTATGTGTGGGAACCAAGATAGCCGCTGATCAATAATTACGCCGAGATATTTAGTTTTTGATATTTTAGAGATAGAGGGGCAGTTACAGTTTTGTTGGTCAGTACAGTCAGTAAGGATTTTAATATCAAAGTGGTCAGGTGGTTGAGTTCGATCATACTTTGCAAAACAAATATAATTCGTTTTAGCCGTATTGAGGGTTAGAAGATTAGAGTTTAGCCAGCGCGCAACTGTGGACAGACCTGCTTCTGCATTTATACGAGTTAAATCCCAATTCGTATTTGAGAAAACAAGAGCGGTATCGTCCGCGTATGAGACAATTTTTGTGTTTTCTATATTAAGGTTGCATAAATTCTTTATGTACACAAGGAACAATGTAGGTCCTAAAACACTGCCCTGTGGGACTCCATAGGATATTTCAACTTCGTCGCTAATATATTAACCCACTTTAACCTTCTGTTTCCTGTCTGATAGGTAGTATTTAAGGAGCCTAAGCGAGATGTCCCTTATGCCTATTCTCTCTAGTTTTTGTACTAGGATGGGGATACAAACTGTATCAAAAGCTTTTTTAAGTCCAAGAACACAGCCAAACACTTCTTACCAGAGTCAACTTGTTCAATAATATGTGTTGTTAGGGCTGTTACGGCATCGTCAGTTGATGATGATGGACGGCAGACCCGAGATTGGTCTGTAATTATTAACGTCAATCTTCTCTCCACTTTTGTGTTCAGGAGTTATAACCGATTTTTTTAAGATTTGTGGGAAAATACCTTGTGAAAAGCAAAGATTTGTAAGATGGCAGATAATAAGTATTCGTTCACACTTAGCCATTTTTAGAAAGCGAGAAGGTATACAGTCATGTCCTGTCGACCTGTTGTCATCCATGGTTTCAATGTTCTTTTGTTCTTGGGTATATTTACAGTTTTTGTATTATCTCTTAAAGTTTCAGATATTTTATCAACAAGCATCTCCACAATATAATTTGGATTATCACTTAGTAAAAGCCGCGTTAAATTCTTTTCTGCCAGATCTAGCAAGGCATTATTAAAATCTGTGACGGTTTTAACCTTTGTGGAACTTTTAATATAATTTTGATCAGATACATTTAGAAATATCATAGAATGATCTGTGATCATTGTGTTAATGACTGCAATTTGCGCTGCCATTTTAGGTTTGTCAAGCTTCAGCATGAAGTGGTCGAGGCAGCTTTCCATCCTAGTGGGTATGGTGTGACCTGTCACAATGCCATGTATACACAACATATTTAGATAGTTTTGTCTATTACTAATTTCATAATTTTGTTCCTTATCATTCGGGATTAGATCTATGTTAATGTCTCCTGTTATATAATTATATTTTTGCATGTTTTTATGGATTCTAAGTGTGTATTTAGTGAGTTAATAAACTGATCAGCATTCGTAATAGATGGGGAACGGTATATGACCAGGATGGCGGTGTTGTATGTATCTATCTGTAGGCATGATGCATGATCTAGTCTAATCTCCCGAATATTAGTTACAACTATGTCTTTTTTAACATCTCCAGTCTCCGTTCCAACGCCGACAAATACAGAAGTGTCGTTAAATAAATACCAGTTTCGTTTATCTACCCTCTAATTCGCTATGGTGTTACAGAAATGCAATACGTGCAAGAAAAATATAACAAAAAAGTCCCCTGGACTTGAGTGTAGTCGATGTTCGGTTGTGGTTCATGCTTCCCCAGATTGTGCCAAAATATCTAACAAGCAAATCTCATCGTTACGCGCCGCGCCAAACCTAGAGTGGTGCTGTGAGGTGTGCTTGAGCTCCTCGCGACGCTCCTCCTTCTTTGTCCCGGGCGATGACTCCGACAACGAGGATGAGCCTACTCGTGATGCCGACCCGAAAGCAGTGACTATCGATGTCAAGAAACTCCTACAGGACATTAGCATTGAAATGAAGAAGACTATAAAGGAACAACTTGATGCCTTCCAGCACTCGCTGACCTACAACGGCGATCTCATTGTAGAAATTGAAGGGAAGGTCGACCAGCAGGAAGCTAAGTTTAAGATCATGGAAAATAAAAACCAAGCACTGATCAACCAGAACAAGAGTCTTGAACTCAGAATTGCAGTTCTGGAACAGCGACTTCAAGAATCTGATCAAAGACTGCTGGCTAATGACCTTGAAATCTGGGGTATACCAAAGGAACCTGAGGAAGATGTAGCAGATGTAGTCAAGACAGTGGCCACCAAGCTGAATGTCAACGCAACGGATGCGAAGACCATAAAACGCCTACCAGGGCGTAAGGAAAAACCAGGTCAGATCTATATAGAGATGAAGTCACCGGAAGCTCGAGAACAGTGGATATCAGCTGCAAAAAGAGACAAATTGACCGTGAGAGACCTGAAAGACATCCAGAGCTCATCGGCGTCGCCGCGTGATAACCCTGCTTCTGCGAATCCAGTGTACATTCGAGAAGCTCTCACCATACACACGAAGACACTGCTGTATAATACAAGGCAACAGCTCGGAGGTACCTTTCGGTTCATTTGGTGCAAAGACGGCAAAATACTCTGCCGGAAGACCGACAAAAGTAAAATCTACGCAATTCGATCGCCAACCGACATTGAAAAGCTAGTTGTGTAATTCTATTGACATCTATAACTAAGTATACTTACTCACATAAACATAAAACCTATCATTCCATACTTATGGCTTCTAATTCTAATATCAACGAAATCTTTGATTGTATAAATATAAAGTCGTACCTGGAAAAAATACCAACCACTTCATTATCAAACATTCATTTATTTTGTCTGCATGTTAACATTCGCTCAATGATATTAAATTTTCCTAAATTAATACAAATCATCGACTCGTGTAAGCCTCCACTCGATGTTGTTGTGGTCACAGAAGTTAATATTTCAGAAGGCATATCTAATCTGTTCAACATCCCTGGATTTAACATATACACACAACTACGTAATCATTGTAAGGGTGGCGGTATTATTATTTATGTTAAAAACTGTCTCAAATTCACCCGTAAACAAACTAAGACACATCACTTCGAAAATATAACAGGTACTCTAAAAACCCCGTACTGTGCTATCTCTGTATGTGCGATATACAGACCACCATCACTCAGTAAACAATTATTTATCACGGAACTTGAACACTTGATTATGAGCGATTGTAAAGATGATTGTATTCTGATCATAGGCGATACAAATATAGATCTAAAGACCATATCAAAGCATAGGGATTATTATCTAGACATGTTGTCCGGGTTCGGTTTGATGTGTGGAGTCTCTGACTATACACGCATAGAAATGAGAAAAAACAAAGTATCCAAGTCGTGCATTGATCATATTTTTGCCCGCCTCCCCACATTAGACCAATACTCGGCCGCTATTGATACAGTACTGGCGGACCATCGCGTAGTGACCATCGCCGCGTGCGCAAGACCGGTTGCTGGCTCATCGAGTCACATACAGGCTGCTCGTAGAAACAAACAAAAATCGACTATGCACCGAGGTGATATTATGTTGAACGAGTTACACAAAATAAACTGGGATTCCACTGATGATATGAAAGATCCGGACGATATTTACAAATTTCTAATAACAAACTTCACCAGAGCGTTAAACGTGGCTAAAACAATAACACATAATTTACCAAAAAAACGGTTTTGTGAACCTTGGATCACTAGTAACATTATAACATTGTGTGAAAAACGAGATTTAGCATTTAATATATGGAAAAAAGATACTAGTAATGTAGAAAAAAGATTAGCTTACAACACAATACGAAATAAAACACATAAAGTTATAGAACACAGTAGAAATACATACTATAAAAAACAAATAGAAAATAATTTCTCAAATTCTAGGAAAATGTGGCAAATTCTTAATAGTATGTGTGGTAGAACTTCAAACCCCATTGACCAAGCCATTCTTAACGCATTTAGCTCGCAAAATATTACTTCTAAAGAGATAGCCAACATTTTTGCTGATACCTTTGATGAATCTGTGCAGAACATACTACCCAACTGCAATATAAATCTAAGCGATGCACAGCGCAATAGGACGTCTAGTGTAAGTATATATTACCAAAAAGCTACACCAGACAAAATATCGAAGGTTATCAAACAATTGAATGATCACAAAGCCCCGGGGCTTGACGGAGTCAGGGTTATTGACATAAAAAAAGTTACTAATAATATTGCCTCAGCTATATGTAATCTTATTAACACCGCTATTAAAACAGGGCAATATCCTGATGGGCTCAAGATAGGATGCATACGACCAGTTTTTCAAAAGGGAAAGCGCGAAAATGCTTCAGACTATCGGCCTATCACATTGCTGTCATCAATAGACAAAATAATAGAAAAATTTGTTTGTGATCAAATCCACTCGTTCTACCAAAAAAATAATATTATATCTAAAAGCCAATTTGGCTTTCAGCCCAAAAAAAATACAACTATGTTACTTTCCAAATTCACGGATGATATTAATACATACCTAAATAACAAAAAACAAGTCCTGGCCCTGTTTATAGACTTTTCCAGAGCATTTGATACTCTTGATCACAAAAAGCTAATTGGTAAGTTGGACGCAAATGGCATCAGGGGACCCTTACTACGCTGGTGTGAAAGCTATCTCCGTAACAGATCCTCTTGTGTCAAGATAGATGATAGCCTCAGTGACCAAAGGCCAGCCGCAGTAGGAACCGCCCAGGGCTCGGTGCTCGGGCCCTTGCATTTTCTCACCTATGTGAATGATATGTGCACATGCCTTGACTCCTGCTGCTGTTTAGCTTATCAGTTTGCTGATGACACATGCTTTATTATTGCCAGTGACGATGTTAACTCCGCGATGTGTATGCTTCAAGCTGACTTCGACAAGCTCAAGCAATGGTGTCATGACTCGGGCTTAGTTTTAAACAGCAATAAAACAAAACTCATACTCATTAAATCACCATACATGAAAAGCAATCTCGAAACACCTCTCATATCACACAGTCATACTTGTATGCATGACCAAAATATTACAAAATCTTGCCACTGCCCCAATATAGAACTCGTCAACTCGCACGTCTACCTGGGTCTGGTAATAGATCACAAGTTTAACTGGAATAGTCATATAGAACGGGTGTGTACAAAGCTTCGAGCTTTTCTGGCTAACATGCACATAATAAAAAATCGCCTGCCCTTTAACATCAGGTTAATGCTGTACAATGCTTTGGCAGACTCCGTAATCTCCTATGGGCTCAGTAGCTACGGACTCACGCATAAAACTTCCCTAGACTGCATACTACGTCTACAAATTAAAATTCTAAAAAATATAGTACCTCCAAAAATCAGACTCCAGTACTCCAATGATAAGCTCAAACTGTTCAAATACTGTAAAACACTACCAGTACACACCAAAGTAGAATACACACTACTAAAAGAACAATTCTTCAATTTATCCGTCCAAAAACCGTTATCACATAAAATCGGCACCAGAAGCTGCACGAAAAAAAAGCTGATGACTTTAGGAGCAAATAACTTTTACGGGAAACGTCGAATTAGCTATCTAATTCCTCGTCTTCTTAACGGTCTCTGTCCGGAACTCAAATCATCAATCCATCCCAAAAATATCAATCACAAATTAAAATCACACTTTATATCATTACTTCCATAGTCGTACACAAACTGTATTTTGCCTTTTAGCCAGCAACTGACTTCATGCTTATACATATTGTTTTTATCGACCCACCTACATAATACACTAGACTAATTTTGTGCTACATACAAACCTTAGTGGTTTAAGTAGTGCATTAAGTTAGATAAGTATTTAAAACTCTGTAATTTGATAAATAAATTAAAAAAAAAAAAAAAAAAACATAGATCACAACACCATCACTTTGATTCAGGTGTAGGGTTGAGTTAAAAGAGACATAATTGTCTAGGACTGGAATTGGCTTAGCTGAATTAAGGCGGCATTCAGATAAAATGATTATGTCCGGTATGAATTTCAAGATATTTAAGTTTAGGTGTAGGTCATCAATATTTCTATACACACTTCTCATGTTTTGGCAAATAATTTTCAAGTCTTTTTCTTTATATATATATGTATAATAGATCGGGTAAAAAGTCTTTTCGTATTTCGTGTGGGTATATTTGGAATGAAATATCTTTGGCTGTATTATTTGTACCTGGCTGGTTTTGATGTCATTAAAAAGTTAAATTTCTAAAAAAGAACGAACTTGTTTTTCTTTCTGACAAAATGAGTGAATCAAATCAAGAAATTCGATACATTTTAAAGTTTTATTACAAAAAAGGGAAAAATGCCCGAAAAAAAAATTGTGACGTTTATGGACCAAATGCAGTGTCGGTGAGAGTAGCACAAAATTGGTATCAGCGTTTTGCATGCGGGAATTTTGTAGTCAAAGATGCACCTCGCTCTGGTCGCCCAGTGACGGAAAAAATGGACGCCATTTTCGAAAAAGTGGAGCTGTTTTGAACCATTTAAACAAAGATGGGTACACAAAAAAGCTCGATATATGGGTGCCACACGAGCTCACTGAAAGAAATTTAATGAACCGTATACAAATTTGCGATTCTTTGTTGAGACGTAACGAAACTGAACCGTTTTTGAGGAGATTGATAACCGGTGATGAAAAGTGGATCACGTACGACAATAACGTGCAAAAAAGATCGAGGTCAAAGGTCGGTCAGGCTTCACAGACTGTGGCAAAACCCGGGTGAACTCGCAATAAGGTGATGCTGTGTGTATGGTGGGATTGGAAGTGCATTGTTCATTATGAGCTTTTACCGCCGGGCAGAACCATCGATTCGGATCTCTACTGCCAACAACTGATGAGATTAAAGCAAGAAGTTGAGAAAAAGCGACCGGAATTGATCAATAGGAAGGGGGTCGTCTTACATCACGATAACGCTAGGCCACACACAGCTTTAACCACTCAGAAAAAATTAACCGAGCTTGGCTGGGAGGTGTTAATGCATCCGCCTTATAGCCCTAACCTTGCACCTTCAGATTTCTACCTGTTTCGCTCTCTTCAGAATTCTTTAGGCAAAGTCAGGTTAACATAAAGAGAAGACTGCCAAAACTACTTGTCGCAGTTTTTTGATGAGAAGTGCCAAAATTTCTACAGCAATGGGATCATGTCACTACCTACAAGATGGCAGAAAGTCATTGAACAAAATGGTACATACATACTGTAATTAAATGTAAATAAACTTGGAAAAAACATGTCCTGAGTTTTCATATAAAATACGAAGAAACTTTATATATTGCATTAGTTAAAAGAGATCTAAAAACCGGTCAAGTGCGAGTCTAAATCGCGCACGAAGGGTTCCGTACCACCGTTCAATGGAAGCGATGGTGTGGAGTGAATAGTTTGGATTTTACACAGCAAAATATTGTTTACAAAGTTATTGGTGCGGTTACTTTCACACTCCATGTACGTAACCAGATGCATCCATAAGTTTGTATGTGGTATTGAAAGAATTGTTGTATGGGAGCCCCCTTAAATATTTCTTTTATCCTGTTTTTTTAGTATTTGTTGTTATAGCGGCAACAGAAATACATAATCTGTGAAAATTTCAACTCTCTAGCTAGCTAGGTTCTTGAGATACAGCCTGGTGACAGACGGACGGACGGACAGCGGAGTCTTAGTAATCGGGTCCCGTTTGAAACCCTTCGAGTACGGAACCCTAAAAATCAATCTGTGGGAGTTTCTACGCCCTTCTTCTCAGTGGTCCAATGTAGAGAAGTGGCAAAAAATGACGATTGCTAAGTATATGTAAATATATACAGTAATAAAGACAGGGAATTTGGAATTTGGAACTAATAGCTATTAAATTATAGAGAATAAATACATACGTATGGTAGACCGCCAGTCCCTGTATCAGTCTCTTGAGCTGGTGAGCCACATCCTGCGTTCTCTTGTTGTCCAGCAGTTCCAACTTCACCAGCACGTCGGCTCTGAGGCGCGCGAAGCGAGTGCGCGCATCTTGTCGGCAGCGGAGGATTAGTCTGCAATAGAACACAACGTCGTGATGTGTTTCTACTCGAGTATTTACCCTTAAGGATAAATACGCATAAACAATCCTTTCTACTTGATAAATATCCAAAAGTGAGAGTATTTATTTCTATTTATTTTTAAATAAATAACGATAAATACTCATAAACACTCTTTCTACTCGATAAATATCTGAAAGGGAGAGGGTTTTTTTTTAGGGTTCCGTATCTCAAAAGGAGAGACTCTTATTGGATCACTAGTGCGTCTGTCCGTTCGTCTGTCACAGGCAATTTACTCAGAACTTAATGGATCGATTTAGTTGAAACTTGATTCACATATCAATATCTATATTCCAAAGACAGAGGTGGAATGTAAATAAATAAATATGGAATATGGGGGCCACTTTTGAAGGGCCAAATGAGAAATATATATATATTAAATGAAAGGATTCCAAATGCATTTTTTAAATATTTTAAAACTAATTTTGTAAAAGTTGTGCTTAATAATATGAACGATTTGCATGTCATCAAAACTTCTAGGGTACCCTAAGTCCTGAAATTCAGAAATTTTGTATACAAGCACATGTTTGCTCCTATATTGCAAAAAAACTTCGAAATCTACAACTTTAAACCTCTAGCCCCCCAAATCTGGGGTGCAAAGTTTGTATGAATTGTAGGATACTTCCTGAACTCTTAGAAAGCTGAAAATAGCAATGTAGGCCCTACCCTAAACCCTAGTTTGGGAGATTTTTCTCTTATAGGAAACCCTCTCAACGTGAGTCCAACTCACACTTGGCAACTTTTTTGCAAAACTTTCTATTCCGCATTATTTTGCATCATCGTTACATGTCCTTACTACATGTTCACTCACTATCACTGATTGCCTCGATTTATTACCTCGTGCCACGAATTAAGAGCACTGGGCGATGTTGGCGACAATTAATAATAATAATAATAATAATAATAATGTAGAAAATGGCGACATGACTTGGTATTTTATTTATTTTGATCTGATTGGCTGTCTCAAAGTCAGTTCCATTCATTTCACACTGTTGCCATCTAAACTACTCATAATCTATGATTATACTTCCGGGAACGTTCTGAAACTTGGTGAATATTCATAAAACGTCGAAGTTTGCAATACTTTCTATGCGCTTATGCAGAGCACAGGACGCTAGCCGCCCAAAAAAGTTGGACGTCTGACGGGTTAATGCGCATATGTACAGGTATTGAAAAGTGACCTTCAAGGCCACCGCTCATAATGTGTGGCACAGCGTATACCATGAGGATTTCTAAATCGAACGAACGAACGAACGAATTGTACCACTCCAGCCAGGATTATACCTAATCCGGTCAAATGGCCGGCATACCAGAGGGCACGTTTTTTGAGGGGGGAGAGTGACCTGCTCAATGTGATTGGAGAGGATTGTGAATAGAATCGACCGATTAATGCAACCTTTAGCCAATATAGGAAGTTTGGACAGGGGAGGATATGTGATGGGAGAGCAGAAAAAAATCTTCATGTTTCCTCATCTTCTGTATCATATGGTGTTGGTTGATTTTCTGGGTTCTGTTGTGCTGGGTTGTCCGAAGTGCTTTCAGTTTCGATGTCTATTTCCGGAACCTGGTATATTTGGTTTGAGGCGACCCTAGCTTCATTCATATTGTGTGCTATTGCTACAGGCACTTGGCAGAGGCACAGTCGTGCCCACGTTTACCAAGCTCAATAGGTACTCAAAGAAGCATGATTTGAATTTGATGCCCGGAAGCAGCTCTGTACATTTGGAGGTTTCCTCACGAAGTATTCTACAACACAATATTCTGTCAAACCTACCCGTCTCCTGAGAAAAAAGGTTGAAAATTAGACCTTCACATACATAGTTGCTCTGGCTAACCTGTATTCATAATTCCCAGTTTCAACTCTATACAGCGGCTCTTGCAATGAGTTATAACCGTACTCTTCATCATCCATCTCCTTAACTTTGAGGCAGTAGGAGAGGTATTCAAACTTCGTGTCCGCATATTTACGTATTGTGAGCTTGGTGTCGGGTATGGCTTTCTTGAGGTAAGTGCCCATGTCTGCCAGGATCTGTAAATGAGCATAACGATATTATCAAAATGGCCAACAGACACAAATAGTTTAAGGTGCGGTTTTGAGTTTAGGAGTAGTTTTGTTTCCAAATAGACCCAAAGGGACATTATTACTACGTTTCAGTTTACGTCCGTTCGTCTGTCACAATCATTTGAACAGTAGTTCTTATAGAGCTGCGACAAGTGTTTTACGTACCAAGTGGGAAATATCAAACTGCACATCAAAAATACTGATTTGCACAGCAAATATCAGAGCAAAATGCTGCGGTAGCTTAGGTGAAGGGTAAAGGGGGTGAGCGAAACAAAGCCCCCTTTATCCTTCGTGTCAGGTTGAACATGTAAGAATAAAAAAAAATACTTAAAACATACATAAAACATTTTGGGTAGCATTTACCCATTTTAGGTAGGAAAAAATATTTTGGTGGTCATTTAAATTGTTCTCATATTACTATTTGTTTATCTACAACACAGTCATTGGGGATACACATTAGATTTGTAGATAAGTTTGATATATATAATTCGTGTCAAATAAAGAACTTTGAAAACAAAATACAGTATTATACTTAGATTACATTTTATTAGGTGCTGTAAGGTTTATAGTTAGGTTCAATATTTGTATATGCGATAATATTGTATACGGGCCTCTTTAGAGTGAGTGTTCGCTTTGACACTGTTACGTAATTTGTAATTTTAAAAAAGAAAGAGGCTTTGATGTGAAAAGTCAATGTGACACATTTCATCTTAGGCTTCGGTCAGCGACCGATCTAAATTATATAGTTAGGATTAGCTTAATGGCTATCGGGCCAGTTTGATCCCTTTTATATAAATTGTAACCATATTCGATCAATAAACACAAGTTTGGTGTTATTAACGTCTTTATAATTGTCTACCTAATCTGTAGGGCTAGGGAGTTCAAGTAAAGGCCGTGATCGTCTAGTGGTTAGGACCCTACAGTACTATGGCCGTTAAAGAAACAAAATTGTGGCGCTGCGGTGCGGTTTTGCCTATCACGCGAGAGGTCCCGGATTCGATCCCCGGCTGGGGATAGAGAAAAAAAACCCAAGGTCTTGAATGTTCATATGAGTGTGACGTCGCTGTTTCTGGTTCCCACGGCACAGGGTATCCTAGGGTGGGGCCAGACGCAATGTATGTGCCTGTATGTAAAAAAAACTTAGTCATAACGTCAATTAAAGTCATGACGACCCGAATGACCGAGTCGGCAGTAACCCTGCCTTCGAAGCCAAGGGTCCCGGTTTCGAGTCCCGGTGGGGGCAAATATTTGTTTGATGAGAACGGATGTTTGTACCCTAGTCATGGTTGTTTATCTATCTAAGTATAATATGTATCTATATAAGTATGTGTATCGTTGTCTAGTACCCAAGATACAGGGAATCCTATTTTGTAAATAGTGTCCAAGGTATTATTAATATTATTATTTAAACTCTTTTTTTTTTGTGATTTTATCTCGATTTTTGTATGACACCCTTCGAGGCCGGCCAAGCAGCCGAGCAACCAAAACTATAGTTTCCACTCACAGGTTTCAACGCCTTCAGCATCTTGATGCCGTCTCGTTCTAACAGCCGATGGTACTGCCCGAACCTGGTGAACGCCTCCGAGGCGCGGGCCTGCGGCTCCCTCACCCCGATGCTGGCGAATATGTCGCCGAGCTGCCGGCTCGACTGCAGCAGGTCGAAGTAGGCTTTTAGCATCCTGTGAATGTGAATTTCAAACTTATGCCACGGCAATAGAAAAGCACCCTATGAATAATCCATTGTACTGAAGCTGTCCCCATGCGAGCAAGAAATCTTTGTTGTCTCTCGACCATACCTTACTTTAGACGCCAAACTACAATGGGATCCTCATATAAATAAATTGTCGAACAGACTGAGTTCAGCAGCGTTTGCAGTTAAAAAAATTAGAGCTCTTACCGACGTAGACACCGCTAGACTAGTCTACTTTAGTTACTTTCATAGTCTAATGACCTATGGTATTTTATTGTGGGGTCACGCTGCGAATGCTAATAGTATATTTATTCTGCAGAAACGGGCTGTTCGTGCAATTTATAGATTAGGGCCTAGAGTGTCACTGAGGGAAAAGTTTAAAGAAATCAATATTCTGACATTTGTGTCTCAATATATATCTATGACAATCTTGTGTATGTAAAAAGAAATATAACAAATTTTCAGAAGTGTACTTCATTGTGTCACTGTAGTGATATACACAATTTTAATACTAGAAATAAAGACAAGTTGGTTGCTTATGTAAGCCGACTACATAAAATTAGTAATTCTTTTAAAGGCAATTGTATACGCTATTACAATAAGGTCCCTACTGATATTAAAAACTTACCTTTAGACAAGTTTAAAATAATAATAAAACAGAAATTGTATAAAAAAGGTTACTATAGGATATCTGATTACTTAGAGGACAGATGTCCATGGGAATAAATTGTTTGAGTAACAGGCTGTTTCGATATATAATTAGCATTAATTTTGTAATTTGACAATATTTTATTTAAAAAAGGAAACGCAAAAGATGCGACGACTGTGGAGTTTCTTCGGTGAGCTCTTCTCCACAGATTCCGCCATTGTGTTAGTGAACTCACCCAAAAAAATGTAATGACGGATCTAAGTGATGTAACAACATCCTATGGAAATAAATGATTTTTGATTTGATTTTGATTTGATTTGAATCAAGTGTGATTCACCACGGATATGGTAGACTAGTCCTCTATTTCCGATCAGTGTTACCATCAACAAAAATAGTATGGGGATCGAATTGGATCAATATTTCTAGACGGCGGCTTCCGGCAAGAGTGGTCGTATTTTTTTACATACGACACATACATTGCTTCCGGCCCCACACTAGGATACCCTGTGTCGTGGGAACCAGAAACAGCGACATCACTCAGATATAAACATCCAAGATTCAAGAAAAACAATTCTTTACCCCCAGCCGGGGATCGAACCCGGGACCTTTCGCATGGTAGGCAGAGCCACAACCACAGCGCCAGAGGTCGTATGGGAGGTGTGCTTGTGCGAGTCAGCGGTGTATTTTTTTATGTATTTTTTATTTCACTTTCAGCTGTAGGTCTCGGATACTATCGCTACGTGGTAGTGTCGTGGTAGTCGTGAAACCCCTCCATCAACCCGCACTGAGCCAGCGTGGTGAAGTATGGCTTAATCTTACTCGTATCCGGGTAACGGCCTGTGCCTCTCGGTGGGGAAATTAATGGACTACATTTTTTATATGCAGCTGTGTTTTGTACAATCTGTCATTGTTCTTATGGAGGGAGTGCTTACGCGAGCGGGAAGGTGCCCGAACGGACGCAAAACACATAACCTGACACCGTAACGTCATTAACCGACCAGATAAGTCGATAGTTATGTAATGTAATTGACCATTAATAATTCCCCACGGTGGGGCGGAATTCGAGTAAGATGAAGACCTCCACCAAGCTGGCTCATATAGGTCGAGCGGCCAACCCAAGCCCAAATAAATAAAAAAACAAAACCCAAATAACAAAAAAAAAAACCTGATTGAAGTGTACGTCTACCACCCTTAATATGAAAAGGCGTGGAACTATGTAAATAGTTTTATAGACAAATCATAGTATCTAACCTACATTTAACTCTAGTCTCACACTAGGATACGCAGTGTTATGGAATCCAAAAACAGTTACGTCACAAACATCGAAGATGAGCATTTTTCAAACCCGGGACCAGCAGATTGTGATGCAATGCAACCTTTACTTTTTGACCGCCATACATCAGATACAAAATGTGTCAACCACACGCCACACATATTTGCTATGCTATGCAAAATACGACTTAATTCATACGATATAAAGTACTATTGGAGTATTCAATAGTATTTTATCTTGTTATAGCACAAAAACAGTAAATATAAAGGAAAAAACACGTACAAAGGCGAAATTATCTCTAACTAGAGATTTCTTTCAGCACATTTAGAATGGAGAGGAAAAAAGAAACCACTGGTAGACTATGTGCACAACATTAAATATGTTAATAAAAAAATATGCTATATGATATATGCTACAAATACATACATACATACATATGCTAACGCCTATTTCCCGGAAGAGGGGTAGGCAGAGACCAAAGACCTATGCTACAAATACATAAATAAATTCAAATACATACTAATACTTAGCGAGGAAGAGAAAGTGTTCTTTAAGTGAGTTAAGGTCTCTTTTAGATTGTGTCGGCTAAAGCCGACGTGTCGCCAGTGGCGCGACGTTCATGTGTCGGCCAGTGCTGACTCGGGCGGTCAAAAGGTTAACTATCGCGCCACAAAGGGCGTTGTTCTCATGTTCTCATTCGTCTCGTCAAAAAGCTCTAAAACTACCTCAGAGCATTACATTTAATTCATCACGGTATTCCAGAATCTACCCATCTTTTGTTGCTAATTCGCGATTGAACCTCCCCATTGTAAATTCTCGTTTGATTCGGGAATAACAATATACTTTTTCAATTATTAACATAAAACATAAACATTTATACACAGGCACATACATTGCGTCAGACCCCACATTAGGATACCCTGCATCATGGAAACTATAAACTGCTACATCACATAAATATAAACATCCAGGACCTGGGGATTTTTTTTCCTCCCCAGGAAATCCATGTCATCAAATATGGGAACAAAACAAGTGTGGGAATACTTAACTGTAGGCACATAATATTAGATGCGAATTAATTATGTAAGCTGTAAGCCACAGAATGGCATCACGCAACCATATACTACACGCCTTCTATTGTATTTTTGTTACATGATGACATCTTCATTAGACGTAACCTCAATGTCTTTTTTCGGGTCATTTTATGCTAACCCTTAACCCCTCACTTACCTCCGGCGTTAGCTAACGCCACTTTTCGGTAATAGGTTTTAAATTTGATTACCATGGCATAGGGTCCACAATCGCGCCCCGTCCCAACTGCCCTCGGCTTTTGAGCAGTCAAAAAGGCAAAAGCATGCACATTTTTTTAATTATCTTAAAAACTTCCTGGTTTGGAAGTTTAATTTTATTATTATTTTATTATCGTTTATTCGTAAACAAAATACATTGTGTTCGAAATAAGTTTAAATCACTGTCACATTATTGCATGCAAACAAATCCAAATTATACAAAAATTAAATAGTCATATAACAAGAAATAAAATAAAATCCAACAATCATTTCAAATAATAATCCTTACAAGTCAATTCATAAATTCAAATGTCAATAACAATACAACAAAATCAAACTAGTTATGTCACCTTCAAAATTCATCTAGAGAGTAGCAGCACTTTTCTAACAAAATCTGTTTTAATCTTACTTTAAATACGTCAATAGATTGAATTGTTTTTAACTCAGTAGGCAACTTGTTAAAAAAATTAATTGCTTGATAATAAGCACAATGTGAAACTATATCTAACTTAGGAACTATATCAAAAGTAAGGTCTTTCCTTCTAGTTCCTACTCTTATAATCCTCTGTTTATCTGTTTCACCATTTTGGTTTTTTACAAGTCTGGTAAGCACTACCAAAATATATAGGCTCGGTACCGTCAAAATGTTGAGTTTCTTAAAACTTGGCATACATGATTCCCAAGGCGGAATACGCTCGATAATACGTATAGCTCTCTTCTGCGCAACGAAGGCCTTCTTGAGATTTTGCTGATAACTGCCCCCCCACAGCGCTATACTGTATCTTAGTTTGGACTCTACCAAAGCATAATAGACCATTTTCAGTTGATCGGTAGTAAGTTCATCTCTTAAACTTGATAAGGCGTAACATGCAGAACCGATGGAATCCGTAACTGACTCTAGCTCTGCCTTCCAATTTAAGTCGGCATCTATGGTGACACCTAAAAATTTGGTGGTCATGACCGACGAAATTTGCTGGCCCCCTATTGACACATTTATACTATCATTTACTCTAGTAGTGGTTCTAAATAGGATAAGGCTTGTTTTGTGTACATTCAGAGTCAAGTTATTAGCATTAAACCAATTCTTAAATTTAAATGTAGCACAATCAACTCTATAACTAAGCTCAGACAAATTCGATCCAGAAATAATGGCATTAGTGTCATCCGCAAAGAACACGAGCCGGAGACCATGTTCAACGTTCGACATATAAGAAATAAGATCATTTATGAAGATAATAAATAGAATAGGCCCTAATATAGATCCCTGCGGCACTCCCTGCAAAATCTTGACAAACTTAGATCTAATGCTCTTCTCAGTTGTGTCATCAACTACGCTTTTGATCTCCACAAACTGCCTCCTGTTTGACAAGTAAGATCTGAAAAAATTGTGGGCCTGGTTCCTAATGCCATAATGCTCAAGTTTTGCTAACAATATGTCATGATCAACCGTGTCAAATGCCGAACTTAAGTCAAAGAAGAGACCCGCTACCCTTTTTTTAAAGTTTAACTCCCGCAGTAGATCCTCCACCAATGTGTTCATAGCCTCACTAGTACCGATTCCCTGCCGATATCCAAATTGACGACTGTTAATTATGTCTCTACAACTGAGGTGATCTACCAGCCTTGATTTCATAATTTTTTCGAATATGTTCGAAAGAACCGAGAGTAGGAAAATCGGTCTGTAGTTTTTTGAATCAGCTTTCTTTCCTTTTTTATGCACAGGTACTACTTTAGCAATCTTAAGCTGATCTGGAAAAATAGCACTATCCATACATAAATTGTAGAAATAAGCTAAAGGTGCTGCTAGAATTAAAATGTACTCTTTAATTAGACTTATGGGTATCTCGTCAACACCACACCAATATACCAAGTAGGTTGGAAATTTGGTAGGTTATTATATTCCCCTGGCGTATTGGGGGATAATTTTGTTGTAGATACTGCGTGCTGCGTAATCTCTGTTGTATAGACTCCTTTTATTTGTTTTTTTTAGGTAGCCTCACTTAAAAATAAACACTCTTAATAACATCATCTATTTCCACTATTTTTACAATTCTCCCTAATATAGTCTTCTACACCAAAATTCTAACAAATTTGATCATTCGACCTGATTTTTTAAAGTAAAATGGCTTGTCTTTTCAAGTAGGTCTTCACGGCCAAATAAGAAGCTATAGGAAGTATCGAAAAATGATCAAAAGATAACCAATTTTGACAAAATGCATATTAGATTTTTAGCAAAACTTATTTCCTAGCCGGAAGTTTGATTTTAATGTCACCCTGGAAAGTCAATGTCATATTGCAAAATAGTGTAATGTGTTCATTACAAAACTAAAACGATAAAATTAACAATTAATCAATAAAAAAACAAACAAATACCCTGGCTCATTGCCGGGGCAAAGGTTCCCATGACGCTGGCAGCATTTACCCGCTGCACAGCCAGGGAGATCATTTGCAGCAGAAATACCCCAGAGGGGTAGTCAAAACCTAAAACGGAACTACATTAACCAACACAACTAGGCGCATGACAGCTAAGCGTTCATTGGAATAACGGAGGGTACACCGGAACGGTGATTCATGCCATATAGTACATACTTAGTATATGCTAGTGATTTGTAATTAGTGGCAGCTGTGGAGACCCCTTAAAAAATCCCTTGCATCTAGTATGTGGCGGTAAACCCTTGCTTTTGTTAAACTTTTTGTCTAATTTCAAAAACCATTTGTTTTTTGACTTTTAAGTGTTGGGCTGCATGGGAAAAGAGCCCTTACAGTGGGTCTCCACATTTGGTGTTAATGGTAGCAGGTACCATCATCAGCAGTTGTGGAAGACCCACATGGGTTTTGAATAGTTTTTGAAATTCGGCAAAAAGTTTAACAAAAGCAAGGGTTTACTTCCACCTGCTAGCTGCAAGGGAAATACGTTTTAAAGTGGGCCTCCACTTCTGCTAGTGATAGTACGTATACTTTTGTAAGCTTTTTGATCAATTTTTGTCTGAAATCGGTTGAGATTTCATATGGTAGTTAATCCATAAATTAAAATACTATATTTTTAATATTACTGGATTATTTCCATTCTCAAATAATTATGTTTGTAGTTATTTGTTAATCTTGTTAAGAATTTATGAATTATGTGTTCACTTCCTGTTGCCAAAATGATTATTTGTCAAAGAATGTCATATCCGTTTCTGTAATCCATTTAATTTAAAAAAAAGAGAAGACGTGACGATTTCCGGTTCGAGCTGTCAGAATAAAATAAATTAATGTTGGTGGAAACGGAAATCGTCAGACGTAAAGTAAATATTAAATGGGCGGCGGAAGTTGCTTCAGCGAGGGAAAATAATTATTGCCGAAGCAACGGAAGCGATTTTTAGTGGGAAATGAAGGCTCGAGAGGTCGTGGTTGGATGAGCTCTCGGGCATTCGTTGTCGAAAAATTGAAGTAGAATCATCTAAGTTGTTATTGTGTTGTGAATCTTCTAAATAATATATCTACTTGTCAGGACAGTGCTTAGTTTAATTTCCTGGGATTTCTAGAGGCTTAGGCTTTTAGTTCAGAAGTGGGATAAGAAACCAGGAATATTCAAAATATTCACACGTTCACTAGTAAGGTAAAAGGATAAACGTATCAATCAATACACGGAATTAAAGGTATGTTGACTTTTCTTTTCTTTTTGATTCGTTTAATGTTTGAAGTATAGTGATTCCAATTGAAATTGACGTAAGTAATGAAACATTTATTTTATTGTGAAAGTGTCAGATAAAGACCATAATATCTTTTGACGAGTAAATAATCAATTAAAGCCTCGATCACGAAGGTTTTCGATATCGACAAACGTTTTTGAGAACGCAGGAAGTTATACGCTATGTCATATAGAATAAGAATCACTGAAAATTGACTTTTCGGTAGTTTCCTATCGAAATTTGTTTCGTGATCGGGCTAGATCATAATTATCATCATCGGCAGCTTGTTTCCACCCACCGCTGGGTATAAGCCTCCTCCCTTTTGTGTTGATCAAGATATTGGTAATGATTTTTCTAACCTCAGTAATGGACTGTGTATATGGCTATCTGCACAAAAATCTGGTTTATAGATGAAAACCGCTTTTACTAATTGAAGTGGCAATACTGTTAGTGTAAAAGGATCTAAATTTATTTAGTGTTTTAAACAGTCTTGCTAATCGACCAGCAAACGAGTAAATAAAGAGAACACAAAATAACTCATGTTTTAATTACAGAATGATATACGATGTCGAAAGATCGAACTCGTAGTCGTTCGCCCGCAACGCCGGAACGGAGTACGCGCGGTCGTAGCAGGGATCGGCGACAAGAGGGCCGGCGTAAGCGGCGTCACAGCGGATGTTCGAGACCACGACGCTCGAGACCACGACACTTGCGGCCACAGCGAACGCGATCACGCTCAACTGGTTCCAGTTCCAATGGTAAGCAATCACTGCGCGGTCGTAGTATGGAGAGGCGGCAAGCAGGTCGGAAACGGCGACGCAGCGGGCGCTCGCGAACGCGGTGCTCGCGGCCTTCGCGTGCGCGCTCACGTTCAGGTGATCGGTCGAAAGAGAGACGGCATCGGAAGCGGTCAAGCTCACCAGAACGATCCCGACTATTCCCGACGCAGAGCGTCGAATCATCAGTGGCAACAACGAGATGACAGATCTCCAACAATCAAGCGGAGACGACGCCGCACTGTCAGTTCGTCCAATAATTCAGAAGACTCTCAAGCTAGTTACAGTAGGAAAGAACAAACAGTATTTTCGATTAAAGACGTTATGGCACTGTTAAAAACATTGCCCAATTCAACGTTACAGACTCAAAATCATTTTTCGATGAATACCAACACGGTCCCCGAATTCGACCCAGCAAACAAAGAACAAAACATCGACGCTTGGTTGTTAAAAGTAGAGGAATGTTCTGCGTTGTATAAATGGTCGGAGACCCAAGTTATTCATTATGCTTTACCGAAGTTAGTGGGGGTAGCGAAAGTTTGGTACCAAGGTTTACCCTCATTGAATTTTAATTGGCCGGAGTGGAAAGAAAAACTCAAAAAGACGTTTCCTACCGTGCAAAACTATGCTCGATTATCGCACGAAATGTTAGATCGAAAGGTTCGATATAATGAAACTTTGGAAGAGTATTATTACCATAAAATAAATTTATTAAATCGCTGTGAGATAACGGAAAAAAAAGCTATCGACTGTATCATATATGGGTTAGATGACAAAGGGATGCGTTTGGGTGCACAGGCAGCGAATTATTCGCAGCCTGAGGATCTTCTTAGCTATTTTAAATCTGTCAAAGTTGAGGACACAAAAGATCGGCACATACCCTTCTTTAAAAAAAGAAGTGTCGCAACGAATGAAAATAATACGGTCAAAACGAGCTTAACAATGAGGTGCTTTAACTGCGATGGGGTAGGGCATCCAAGTTTTAAGTGCACCAAACCACTATTGACTTGCTCCATATGTAAGCGACTTGGACATCAAAGTAACAACTGTAAGAGATTAAATAGAAATAACATAAGCGATAACAATAAAAAAGAGTCAGGAAATCAAGTGTCTGAAGTGAAGTTAGCTGGCCAGTTAGACGAGAAGTACGTGTTACCTATTACAGTCAATGGTAAAGTTAAGACCTGTTATGTAGATCTCGGGAGTCAGTGTACACTTATGAGAGTGAGTGATTTTAATGATCTTGGGGTAAAGTATAGTTCTACTTGCGAGGTTCCCACCTTGAAAGGGTTCGGTGATGCTTCTATTGAACCAATAGGAAAAGCGATAGTGGATTTGCAGGTGCAAGGAGTGATAGCTTCGATAGAAGTTCTTATTGTACCTGATAGTTTACTCAAACATCCTATATTATTAGGTCACACTTTTACCGAACAAGCTGGCATTGTTATCATTAAAACTGATGAGCAACTGATCTTACATAGACAGCCGCAGACTTTAAACTCTGGAAAACTTAAATTGTTCATAAACTCTGGCTCTGAAATAAAACATATGGAGGCGTTAACAGTAAGAGCGGACAACGATGCCACTTGCAGGGTTTATGTGCGAGAATCGGTTAGAGCAATGGGTCCTAATAAGAGGTATTACATTCTTCCGGGTGTTTATGAAATAAATAATAGAATAGGATGCGTGATGGCTATAAGTTTGGGTTCAGAACCTGTTATAGTAAAGAAAGGACAATTATTAACAAGAGCTCATATCTATCATGAAAAGGAAACTTTTGAGGTTAATATTGTGGAACGAATAGAACGCATGGATTCTGGGACATTTGCTGATAATATTAAAACAGACCAAGACTTTAGTTTGGAGGACAGGAGGGAACTAGAAGTTTTACTACATAAATACAAGTGTTGCTTTTCTTTTAGCTTATCGGATTTAGGGCTTACTAACTTATGTGAAATGACAATTACATTAAATGACGTTACGCCTGTTGTCTACAGGCCATACAGATTAGCTTACTCTGAACGGAATAAAGTTAAGGAGATGATTCAGGAGATGTTAGATTGCGGTATCATTACTGAATCATCATCATCTTACGCAAGTCCTGTTCTGTTGGTTCAAAAGAAAACGGGTGACCAAAGATTATGCATTGATTATAGGGCTTTGAATGCTAAGACTGTGAGAGAACATTATCCTATGCCTCGGATAGAGGATCAAATAGACCAACTGGGGGGAAATAAGTACTTTATCACACTTGACTTAGCTTCTGGTTATTATCAGATAGCAATTGCTCCTTCGTCTCAGGATAAAACGGCATTTGTCACTTTAGATGGCCAGTATCAATTCACGCGTATGCCCTTTGGTTTGGCTAATGCGCCATCCGTATTTCAAAAAACGATAAATAAAATGCTTAAAGACGTTAAAAATAATGAAGCTTTTGCGTTCATGGACGATATAATAATACCGGCAAATACTATCAAAGAGGGCATGGAGCGATTGGAAACTGTTTTAAAACTCATTAAAGAAGCAGGCCTAACCCTAAAGTTGACTAAGTGCCACTTTTTCTGTACTAAGATAGATTATCTAGGCTTTGAATTATCCATCGAAGGTGTGAGGCCAGGTCAGCGAAAGACAGATGCTGTAGAAAACTTTAGACGTCCTGGTAATCAACACGAGGTCCGCCAATTTATAGGACTGGCTAGCTTTTTCCGCAGATTTGTCAAGGATTTTGCTATAATGGCGAGCCCTCTGACAGCTGCTGAAGAAGAACGCTAAATGGGAGTGGAATCAGGATCAAGAGAAAGCTTTTACGACTTTAAAATCAGAGTTAATTAAACGACCAATACTGGCGTTATATGATCCAAACGCCAAAACTCAAGTCCACACAGACGCATGTAAAACAGGCATAGCGGGGATTTTATTGCAAGAGGAAGATCAGGGTCGACAACGAGCTGTAGCCTACTATAGTAGACAAACAAGTCCTGAGGAACAGAAATATCATTCCTTCGAATTGGAAACACTGGCGGTTGTTGCCTCGTTGAATCGTTTCCGGGTATACGTTCTTGGAATCAAATTTATCATAGTCACGGATTGCAACGCTATTAGGACAACCCTCTCAAAGCGAGATGTCATACCACGAATTGGGAGATGGTGGCTACAGTTGCAAGAATATGACTGTACCATCGAATACAGGCCTGGTACTCGGATGAGCCACGTAGACGCTCTAAGCAGGAATGCTGTTCCAATGATTGTCGAGCCAGAGCCTGTCTTCGATGTTTTAGCCATAGAAACCGAGGATTAGTTATCTACTATGCAAAACGAAGATGATGATATTTCATATATTAAACGAACACTAGACGATTCGGACACACCTAAAGTAGCAGAGATACATCAGAACTATAAGTTGAAAAATGGCAAAGTGTATAGCGTAGTCGATGGCCAACTAAAATGTGTGGTTCCAAGGGGAGTTAGATGGCAATTGCTAAAGAAAAACCATGATGAGCTTGGACATTTTGGAGTCGAGAAGACGTTAGATAAAGTTAAGTCTCTTTATTGATTTTCCGGAATGAACAAGTTCATCAAGAGGTATGTGCAGTCGTGTCTCGAATGCTCTTACTACAAGACGCCTAGTGGAAAAAGACAAGGGTTTTTACATCCAATCCCCAAGATAGAAGAGCCATTTCACACTATACACATGGATCACTTAGGACCATTTATAAAAAGTAAAGCCAAAAATACATATCTTTTGGTCATTATTGATGCTTACACGAAATACATCAACCTTTACGGAGTTAAAAATACAAAAACGAAATCAACGATAAAAATACTAAATCAATACTTTAGTCTATTTGGAGTTCCTACTCGACTGATAAGTGATCGTGGTACATCATTTACCAGTAAAGGATTCAAGGATTTCGTCCAAAAATTAGGAATTAGGCACGTTCTGAATTCCGTAGCCACACCTAGAGCGAACGGCCAGGTAGAGCGATACAACCACACTATTCTGGCCTCTTTAGCAGTAAAGAATCACAATTGTAAAGAAAATGAATGGGACAAACATTTAGAGGAAATACAACTGGGACTGAATACAATTCTAAACAAAGCCTTGGGTAAAAGCCCTGCAGAAGTTTTGTTTGGATTAAGACTAAGAACAAAAAGTGACGGTTTAGTCGCTTCGCTATTGGAAGTAGGAAGTGGTGGTCATGGTGGATCTTTAGAAGCCATTAGAAGTGAAGTAAATGTTAAAATAAGTAACGAACAGGAGAAACAAAAATCTCGATTTGACAAAAGTAGGAAAATGGCTGCAAAATATAATGTAGGTGATTTAGTTCGAATTGAGCGAGACATTTGCAGCAATAATGGAAAATCCAAAAAACTTCTACCAAAACTGCAAGGACCGTATAGGGTGGTAAAAGTATTGACTAATGATCGGTATGTAGTTGAAGACACGCCTCTTACGCGTAAAAATAATAAAAGATATGAGGGTGTTATCTCGGTGGATAAAATACATCCTTGGATGGCTTTTAATCAGGAATATCTGGCCGATTCTAACGAAGAAATTTCTGATGAAAATGGGGAGGTTAGTGATGAACATAACGGTGCATAGATCTTGAGTCTAGGATGATTGAATTGAGTAATGAATAACTGAATATACTAAGGAGAAATATTTAAGTTATGAAATTGATTATTATTATTTTTGATTTAGTTGATATGATGTTGAGTTGATCTACACACAATGGAGTCTTACGACAAATGGGAGTGTGTTAGATTTAATGGAATTTATTTTGTTGATTGGATCTACACACAATGGAGTCTTACGACAAATGGGAGTGTGTTAGATTTAATGGAATTTATTTTGTTGATTGGATCTACACACAATGGAGTCTTACGATAAATGGGAGTGTGTTAGATTTAATGGAGTTAATTTTGTTGATATTATGTTGATTTGATCTACACACAATGGAGTCTTACGACAAATGGGAGTGTGTTAGATTTAATGGAATTTATTTTGTTGATTGGATCTACACTCAATGGAGTCTTACGACAAATGGGAGTGTGTTAGATTTAATGGAATTTATTTTGTTGATATGATGTTGAATCTACACACAATGGAGTCTAACGACAAATGGGAGTGTGTTAGATTTAATGGAATTGTATCGGATTATGTCTGATCATTAAAATGGCTGTATCGTGTGTGCTTTTAAAAAAGTGTATCGTTGTTAATTAGAAATTGATCTATTGTATTGTTTAGAAAAGTATTAAAGTATTGTATTGTGTAAAAAGTTTAGATCATGAACTTTGTTCAAGATTTGTATATATGTATATTAATGTCTGGTTAAATTGATGGAACAATTTAAAATATGGAAGATGGCCGAACGAATTCGGTACTTATTTACCTAATTATTAAGACCATTGAAATGAAAAATGTATCAAGTGAAACGTAAAATACATATTATGTTTGTTTTATGTAATTCTAGAAGTATTGTTATGAATTTACTTTATAATAGGTGCAAGTAAGTAAAGTAGGTAATGTGAAGACGCATGCCAACTTATAAGCAATATTTTTTTATGTTATTTATTATTGAATAACGAGAGGACTCATATTTGCAGAATGGCCGACTGTAAGCTTTTTGATCAATTTTTGTCTGAATTCGGTTGAGATTTCATATGGTAGTTAATCCATAAATGAAAATACTATATTTTTAATATTACTGGATTATTTCCATTCTCAAATAATTATGTTTGTAGTTATTTGTTAATCTTGTTAAGAATTTATGAATTATGTGTTCACTTCCTGTTGCCAAAATGATTATTTGTCAAAGAATGTCATATCCGTTTCTGTAATCCATTTAATTTAAAAAAAAGAGAAGACATGACGATTTCCGGTTCGAGCTGTCAGAATAAAATAAATTAATGTTGGTGGAAACGGAAATCGTCAGGCGTAAAGTAAATATTAAATGGGCGGCGGAAGTTGCTTCAGCAAGGGAAAATAATTATTGCCGAAGCAACGGAAGCGATTTTTAGTGGGAAATGAAGGCTCGAGAGGTCGTGGTTGGATGAGCTCTCGGGCATTCGTTGTCGAAAAATTGAAGTAGAATCATCTAAGTTGTTATTGTGTTGTGAATCTTCTAAATAATATATCTACTTGTCAGGACAGTGCTTAGTTTAATTTCCTGGGATTTCTAGAGGCTTAGGCTTTTACTTTCAATAGTAGGAGGGGTATAGGCGCCAAAAGCCGCAGTCCTGTCATGCGCCTATAGTTGATGTTGGTCGCATAGTAACTTCTTAAATCAACTCACCTCTTTGCATGCTCAACGAGGCGCTTATAAATAGTTTCAGTATCCCTCAACTCATTCAGTTTAGCCACTAGTGTGTCGTTGCACAATATTGCGCGGGAAAGGCCGAGCGCGTCCGCCGCTCCGCTCGACATATTCTCGACGAAGCGGTGTTTCATCTTCTTCATGATTATGTCGAGGGTCTTTCCCTGTTTCGGGTCTGCGTGAAGTTTGTTGTAGTTTATGGTTACTTCATCCTGAAATTGTAGTTTTTAGTCTGTTAGATACACGATGAACAATAATACATTACATACATTCATACGTAGAGAGTTGAGAACTCAATTTTTGAAGTTGTTCAGTGGTCCATTTTGCGTTATTTAACCCCTCGATCCGTCCCAACTACCCTCGGTTTTTGAGTAGTTAAATCGACGGACTTGTTTGAAAGATAGAGTGATAACTTATTCAACAAAATGTTGAAAGTCATGGGGTGAATATAGATATGTATGTGCCGGCATATACGCCCGCCACAGATATGCGGAAATATCTATTTCCACGTAATGTTAAGATAAGTTGACGACCGTCACAGATAAGGTATATTTATATTCATCACGTAGTTTTGTAGTAAGTTGAATATAAGCTTAGTATATCCTATAATGAAATAGTCTCGTATTTGCGCGCATCTCAAGCCTTTTACTTTACTCCCGAAGATGTCGCTCTCCTTATAATTGCCTCTGGCAAAGTGGTGACGCGACTTCTGAACATCAGCAACCTTCGGTAATAGCAGCATGGACCCAGCCGCGAAGAAAACTCCGTGTGCTGCCACCTTAGAAGTGCTGCAAGAAGCACTTTGTCCAAGATCGCCGAGCCCCGACTTCGGTTTGCATACCTATTTCAAACCACGCTGCAGAAATCCATAATCAAGACCCCACCCAAACCAAGACGACATCAAGCAAGCCATGACCGGACCAGATTTGAAAACGGACCAGAAGCCAAAAGATTTCAACTGAAGATTTCCCGCATCGAACTCAAGATACCGCAATAAAAACGAACCGATAGTCAGCTGACTGATGATTTATCAAAATGGAGCTCGCACCAGCAGAAACGAACGTGTCGGCAAATTCATTCACAGCAAGCAGCTTTTCAAGTTCAAGACATAGGAAGCCGTTCCAGCCCCCAGAAGAGTATTGAAACATCATCGATATACCTAATTCAACGAATATTGAAATCATCCAGGAAGAACATCGCACGAAGAATAAGCAAATCACTGAAGAGAGAGAGAGAGAGAGATATATATAAACGATTGGTGTACAATATGTGCCCTATGTTGCCAAATCCCAAGGTTTTTAGGCACACAAATTTCATCAATCGACAACTTAATATTCACTCAACACGCACGTACACATGACGTACGAGATCATTGACTGCCTACAACCAAGGTTACAGATTTAATGCTGACGATGATTCAGCACAATCATCCTTGTGTAGGTACGGTCGCAATTATAAACAAACAGTGATTACAACTTCAACGACGTGCGATGTAAATTGACTCATCGATTCCTGAAAAACATGGGCGGCTGCAGCATCAGACGACTCTCCTGCGGATCTTTTCCAGTTATAGGTTAGGTTAGTTTAATAACCGCGAAGCCCCATTTTCCTAGTGTTTTTCTGTTTTCCAGTTTTTAGTTTATTTTATGTAGTGTGCGGCCAGACACAAGACTTGCCTGTAGGTAAATATTAAGTAATTCTTTAAACTTATGTAGAATTCACATAGTTCCTTTATTTTTATAATTCGTGTTAGATTTACCTTAAGATTAAATTGAAGTATGCGCTATTACTATCTGATTTATGTTTATTAAAATACTACTAGTTATTATTGCAGTTGATATAAGTTTGTTATGTTATCTAACTTAGATTTTTTCCATTGTTATAAGTACATTCATTTATTTTTTTCCCTAAAGGGGGGAGTATCTGTGCCGGCACATACGCCCGCCACAGATATGCGGAAATATCTATTTCCACGTTATGTTAAGATAAGTTGACGACCGTCACAGATAAGGTATATTTATATTCATCACGTAGTTTTGTAGTAAGTTGTATATAAACTTAGTATATCCTATAATAAAATAGTCTCGTATTTGCGCGCATCTCAAGCCTTTTACTTTACTCCCGAAGATGTCGCTCTCCTTATAATTGCCATCTGGCAAAGTATTTGTATCTATAGTACTGCAATTTATCACTGGCTGCCCCTCTGCCACGCGGCGCCCGCCCACCACCACACTGAGCATCCGCCCATCCTAGATAATACTGAGCAGGTTAGTGTTACGTCGAACAGACAGACAGCCAACCTTGAACTGCACTACAACCTCGCTGCTGCCCCGCCACGTGTCGCCCGCCCACCATCACACTAAGCATCCGCCCGCACTAGATAATGCTGAGCAGTTTAATGGTACAGCACACAGACAGACAGGCAAGCTCGAGCCGCACTACAACTGGATGCCGCCCTGCCACGTGCCATCCACACCACAAATCCTCACATAAATATATGTATTAAGTAAATACCGTACCTATGAGAAACCCTATTCTGCCCCATTCTCCGAATAGAATCATTCTAAAAGTCGGAATGGAACGAAAATGTATGTGGTCAACAGCTGTCTGGTGGGCAATCACTATCTGGTTTACACCTATAGTTTCACCACTAACCTTGGCAGCTTGGATCATCTTGGCCACCTCGACTTTGGTCTTCCCCTTGACGGTCTGTCCGTTGACGCCAACCAGCTCGTCTCCGCTTTGCAAAGTGCCCTCCCGAGAGGACGGCGTGTTGTCAAATATCTGGATAAAATGAACAAATGTAGCGATTGACTTACCCCCTGTCAAGTAAACTGGATTATGAATGATTGGCTAAATGTGGGCTGTGACTTTGTCATTCGGCTTCTTTCGACATTATGTCTAAAACAAATGTAGCCCCGGTTAACGTCCACAGGCATCTAAAGATGCCATTTTCCCGTTTATAATTTTATTAACATGGCATGAGGTTCAAAATCACGATACCTCAAAAATTCTGTGGGTTTTAAAAGGATAAGGACGTTCACAAAATATTTTTTTGTCCGCGATTTTGGGTAGTCCATTATGGTGTCCAAAATATGGACAGAGCCCTATCTATAAAGGGTTAATGTCTCCACCGATAGGCAAATGCCTTTACTGGAATTTGAGTAAGATTGAGCATTAAAGTCGTGTTCACTTAGATACCGCCGCCTTGGCATGTGCCGGCTCTCACTTGAAAGGAAGCCACGTGCGGCGTACACCCGCAAGGTAATTTGCTAGTTTGTGTCAAAGCGCCCCGGCGTCGTGAAGAGTTGTCTTTTTGTTGACTCTGCTACTTATACCGATTTTTTTCGTGAACCTAACTCATATATTTTATTTCAATTATCATTGCTACAATGGCGTGCGGGTGCGACACTATCCAAGCGAAGGCACTGTACACGCTACACGCTGGCTCAGTATCGGGCAAGGGTTCAACTCGACAGTCAGCTTTGAAGCGATAGAGAGAGCCTCGATCGCTCGGCAACAGAGCTTGTCTAGTCGTAAGTAAGTATATATTTACTATTACCTGAACAATGTATAAGCAGGGGCATAAAGGTGCTCCCCCACCGATACTGATTCCGATCAAATTCTTGTCATCCTTACTGAGCACCACGCTGCCCGATGTCACTGTCATTCCCCTGAAATTATAAAAAATAGTAAGCAAATTCATGAACTTGTGGAGTCAAGAGGCCAAGCAGTGGGACCCTGTTACGGCTACATAAAAAAAGTTAGCATATACTGTGGGATAACAAAGGCGACAAAACGAATTAAGAACTATTTCCATTACGGTGGCAGTCACGCAGCAGCAGCACGTGCCCTTCACATTTCCCCTCAGCCACCCGGGGGGCGTTTCCTTGTCGTACTGAATTCGTCGTGGCCAAATCAATACAGTTATGGAAATTCATTAATGCCCCGTGAGCGTATCGATTTCGTCTCCTTGTGTTGACGAAATCAACACGGTTGTCGTGTAAATATTGTCATACATAATAATCGCCGTAACCATATTGGTCTCGTCAACAGGTGGGGAAGAATTCAAGACGCTTACGGAACAAGTTCCTTAAGCAGTTTTGCTCGTCCTTGAACATCGATCTTGTTTCCTCCTAACTTATTTAGGAGTTATGAAGCAGTGACTATTTTTGGTATTTTTGTTTTTGGGATTATGTACATACTAATAAATATAGGCGTTTATGTTTAAACGATTATCAAAAACGCACCTATTTTAATACCAATAAATTCGAAATGACTGCCAGAATGGATAAATGTCCACCAAATTGCGTTTGGATAAATGATCACCAATCTTCTTTTATGTTTTGTGTACTTAAGTTTATGTTTTAAATATTTTTTGTTATTCTTACATGTTCAACCTAACACGAAGGATAAAGGGGGCTTCGCTTTACCCTTCACCTAAGCTACCGCAGTATTTTGCCCTGATATTTTTTGCAACTCTTGGTGTTAATTTATCCATTTTGGGTAGGAAAAAAATATTTTGGTGATCATTATATTTGTTGCCAAAAATAAATACTTATTGGTTTAATTTCTCTCATTTTAAACAGCTAAAATTACAGGATGAATCAAATATGATTTTTGTCAACAGTTTTGAAACTGATATTTTTTTCTAAAACCCATTCTATGTTATGACCCTATACTGGCCTAACTACCACCAATGATAAAAATACCCCATCTTCTTTTATGATTTGTTTTTGAAAAGTGCTCCTGACATTTTCTCTATCCTGTTAATAGCTATTTTTGGGACCTAGGAACAAGAACCTTTTGCTAAAAACCTAAAACTAGAAATTGATCATAGATGCTAGTTAGCTGAACACAGAGTCACGTTAACAGTCCAGTGACTCCGTTAAGAGTCACAAATGGTCTTGACTGAGACGTCTGTGACTCCATACGGAGTCACATACTTCAGGTAGAATCTATGTAGGTTATTTTACTGGACGTGTGAGTTACTTTAATTTTTTTTACACGGACGTGTGAAGTAGGAATTGAAGCACACATTGGGTAAAAAATCCGTCGTATTTTATTTTCCAATTTTTTTGTATGAAGTAAAAATTAAAACAGTTTTATCTAGACAGTTTTTATTAAATATGAAATAAATCAATGAAGAGCATTGTAACATGGGCGACAAAAAGCTTTTTTACATTTTGGGCACCAAGTTGTCACTTTTGAAGCCTTTGCTCCCGCAGTTTTTGATGTTTTTCCTTCTGAAATCAGCTTACTGTAGCAACCGGAACAGCGTTTCTTGTAAGACGATCGTCCTTCTGGTTTTTCAAGTTTTTCGAAACTGTGTTTACTTCCTGATGCTTCTGCAGAAGTCGAGGGTCTGCTTTCGTTTGTAATAGTAAGAAGATGTTTTATTATTTGTTCATGTGCAGACAATACTGTCAGCTTTTTTTGACCAGTGTTTTTTCTAACTTCGTTGTATATAATGTAAGAATTTATAACGGCAATCGATATCATGTCTAGAGCAATTTTTTTGTACCATACCAAGGTCTTTCTAGAAGGGTTATTGTAGCTGCTCAACTGGTCTGAAACGTCAATTCCTTTTTTACCTTTGTTGTACTCTAATACAATTTCAGGTTTGAGTTGTGGTCTACGCCCTCCACTCATTTTCATTTATTTTCCTTTCAAGGTAGAAAGAAGTAACACATCACGTTTATCATGCCACTTTAGAACGGTGATATCAGTCTTTTGCATGGCTGCAATCTCTCCTTTATTCAATTTAGCGGTCACAACTGTTTTCGGCAAGCCCTTCCTTTTTTTGTTTACTGTACCAAGAAGATCAGTGCAGCGACTTTTCAAGAATTCAGCTAGTGGAATGCTGGTATAAAAATTATCAGTTATTATCAGTCTACCTTCGTCTAGCAGACTTTCAGCAAGACGTGCAACTATACTTCCTGTTATGTCCAAATCGAAAACTTTTTGACTTTGACCACAGTATATTTCATACCCCCACACGAAACCATCTATGGTGCACAATTTATATATTTTTATTCCATATTTGTGGGCTTTTGACGGTATATACTGTCGGAAAAGAAGCAGTCCACGAAAGTGCACCATTGATTCATCAACGACAATAATTCGTTCTGGCGTATAAATTCCTCGACTGTTACCCAAAATCAGGTCAACAAGTGGCTTTATTTTGTAAAGCCTGTCATTTGCGCTTCTTTGAGCCTCGTTATCAGCAAAATGCCAACACTTTAGTAAAATGGCGAAGCGATTATAAGATAATTTCACGTTATTTAGGAGTGGGTGAAAATACAGCTGATCTTTTTTCCAATAGCATTCCAGTGTTGGGAATTTGACAAGCCCGGTAAATAATAGCATGCCTATAAATTTAAGCATTTCATCTTCTGTGACGTCTGACCACCTCTTTATGCGACTAAACTCTAGTGGAGCTGTCTCTTTTAGACGTCTTCCATAAATATTTGTCTGTTCCACCATCAGTTTCATCGATTTATCATCGACAATTTGGCGGAAAATCGAAAATATGCTCGTGCTGTCATCAAAGTGAATCAGTTGACGAGGGAGAATATTCCAACCAGTAAATTGTTCTCCGGGCAGGTCGTTCACCTGCATGGACCATCCTGCTTCCGCTCGAGAATCACTTGGAGCTGATATATTATCCTGACTAAATAAAATAGCCTGGTTTCCTGTACCTTGATCATCTTCTTCTTGCATGAAGTCTGTGATGTCATCGACTGATTCATTAAAAATTTGTGCAGGAGATTCTCGATCAAACACTATGTCTTCTTCATCCTCGGAATTAATTATCTCATTGTCGCTGTTCTCCAACACTTGCAGAATATCTACGTCACGGAGACTTCTTTCCATGATTACACAAATAGCGAGATTTTCTTGGACAAACACTTTAGAACACACTCAACTTAGAAAGATCAACAAACAAGTGATAAAAAACGTGAGGGTATATGAAATAAACTTTGCAAGCAAAGAATTTTAGATCCATACGTCCATGACTCCGCATGGATACACACATTATTATATTGATAAGTCCATGACTCCAAACGGAGTCACACGCGATTTTCCGGGAAAACCTATGACTTTTCCATTTGTAACAACATATTCGGAAACGTATATAACCTGTGTCTAGATGTATAGCAAGAAATAATTTGGACTTACGGGTATGTTCTTACATTTTATATGGGGACAGGGAACATGTTAGTCGTCTCGGAGACATACAGCCTTACTAATAAAAAAGTTATTCACGGTTTAAGTTATACAGTTTGTCCTTTTCATACGTCGAGTAAATGTCAAATGTCAAAGCAAGACAAAACACTGTATACGTTAAACAGTGAAGAACTTCTTTTATTAGTAAGGCCGATAGAGTATAATCTCAGGAGAGTTTCTTTTAAATACAATGAAATTCCCATAACCATATTGATTTCGTCAACACGAGTAGACGAAGTCGATACGCTCACGGGGCATTAATGAATTTTTATAACCTCATTGATTTGGTGACGACGAGGCGACGAATTCAATACCGTTAAGGAAATACGCGCCGGGGGGTGGCACGCGCATTTTGAAGATGGATTACAACGAGGCAACATCGTTATTGCTACTGCTTATGATGGTATTCTGTCACTTGTTAAATAAGGAATAGGTGTATAAGTGCGTTTGAAACACTGTTAGCCAGCGTCGCGCGATTTTTGAAGTCTGGCCGCTGAGAGAATGGGATCCTGACAGCTCAAAACCCATACATTTTTGACATCTGCTTTGAAAATATTGCTTATTTAAGTACGCATAAAGGAAATGTCATAATCACATCCTAAAAACGGCCGAAGTGCAATACGGAAATCAGCTGCTTCTGAGTAGCGCGATAGCCGCAAGTGAGTACTGCGATTAGTGTGAATTGACAGCGCTGTGAATTGACAGGAACTAAACTGACATCTTGAAATGCGAAAGTTTTTAACTCAATTAGTTCAGTTTTGACGCCTCTGGTACTGGTTAGATTAAGAAACTTTGGTTTGATCAGGGGTAATTCTACTAATTCGAGCACAAGCTTAATTCTTGAAGCTACAACAACCAATCTCACTACTGACTAATCAACACTATAAACAACAGCCTATCTATTATCTAATTGACTGGAATGAAACAGGCGACTTATTGAAAATATTTTATTGTTTTTCCTAATACCTTAATTGCCTTAAAAAACTTAATTCACTATGGTAATTTCAGTCTTCGGATTTTTAACGCTTCTGGCTTCATATGTGATTTTTAGCAACACTATTTTAGTGATCTAGTTATACATTCGCACAAAAGGTATGTGAAAACTAGCGCCAACTACAAAGTGAAGATCTGAAAAAGAGCATACCTTAATCTTAATTTTATCCTTCTTTATTGAAAAACTATAATTTTAAAAATAAAGTTAAAAATGAACGGTTAAACTGAGAAGTTTGCTGCAGTAGAGTTCAGGTATGAAGTGAAGTCAGTATTGACTTCGGTGCGGGGTCGGCATATCACGTAATCTCTCCCCTACCGCACCGATCCACTACCACAGGAAACGATTCAGTTATGCGCTATGGAAGGTTTTTTTTTTTAAATTAATTGTATTAGTACAATCAGTGGTCAATATAAGAACAATACCGCCATTTTTTTAATTGTATTACAACGTAGGATGTGTGCTGTTGGTGTGCCTAATTAAATAAATAAATATTTTACACTTGTGCAGAGCATATCTTAGTTAAATTCTAGCTTTCTCTAAAGTGATTTTTTCTAGCATCACTATTTATAGCGTCACATTCCCAAAAAAATACCAAACCAGAACCATACTCAGAATCGTTTAATGATTCATTAAGGATTACTTAATGGACGATTTATGATGTAAATTTAAATTTGGAATCGGATTAATGGTTCATTAAGACTCGGAGTACGGCGGTAATTCCCGACACGAACGAACTAATAACTCACAATAAAATTTGATGCTGCACCATGTATCTTTCCTTTCTCAAGTCATTGTAAACACATTGAGCCTCGAAATCATCCACATTGGTTTTTTCTTTGTCCTGTCTGCGTAAATTGCTTATTACTAATAATAATGAATACATACATACACAGCGTCACGCCTTTTCCCATACGGGGTGGCACACGCACAATTTTGCCCACTTGTATCCAGTTATTCAATTCTCCATTTTGCGTAACAGGGGGCTAGCCCATCGCCGCAGCTACAGAGATTTCTTCACGATGTTTTTCATCACCGTTAGAACCTCCGAATAATGTACAAAAATTACTTATCTCATTGGTACATGGTCAGCACCAGGATTTGAACGTGCATCTCCTGCAGGAGAAGCTTGTGTGAAACCTACTAGACCACGGAGCTCTTTATACATTGTCGTGTAAAGATATTAACCTAACCAGAACCTAACAGAAAACAACCAGGATAAAATTTAGAAATGACAGTTTATTAGGGCTATATACAATGACTTTAGAAAAATGATAGGAAGATGAGGGTGGATGAAATGAGACAGGTTTTATAAAAAATACAGGTATCAGATTAAAAAAAAAAAGAAACGGAGGACACGGAGAGTAGGAGCAGAAGGAGCAGTCGAAACGGTCTGCCGAACCGGTCGGTGGAAGCACTGGTGGGCGACGTAGCACTTGCAGATGGAGAGCGTGGCCGGCGGCCAATCAGTCATCAGACCCCGACGGGCAGCAGGAGTAGGGGCCCTGGTAGCGAAACGCCGGCCAGGGTAGAGGCCCGCAGCGTGTCGGCCTGAAGTCACTGATGAGCAGGTGTAGCAGAGAACGGGCAGGTGAAGTGGAGACCAAACGAAGCGCTGGCCAGGGTAGAGGCTCGCCAAGTCAGGAGGCGTAGCAGTAGCGGCTCGCAGGATCCCGGGGCAGTGCGACCCCGGGATAAGGCCTTTAGGTGATGCTTCTTGCTTGAGAGCTGAAGTGAGACTCAGAATTTCAGAAATGTTCCGCTCTTATACCCTTTTTGGAGAGTTCTAAAAATTATTTAAATTAAAAGCAATTTTTGTGAGTGGCCAAGAGAGAAAAAGTATTTTTGTAAAAGTATTGAAGCAAACATATCAGACCGCTAACGAGTTTGAATGGACATTGCCATGACAACCAGATAAACAACAACATAATAAATGTCAGATTTTGGTTTCAGGCTCGTAATAGAAAAATCATCAAGTTCACATAGCCAAAATTACATAACAGCGAAAGATAAAAGGGTAGCGCACCAGCGCGCCCGAAGCCCGAGATTGCAGAGTTTCGGAGAAAGCCAAATACAAGGTCACCAAAGGTAAACCCCTTCGCTATCGATTTAGAAGTGCTGATAGTGTGAAAATACGAAGCGAAAATGATTTGTTAATGTGTTCTTATGGTTTAAAACGTTACAGGGTCCTATGAAAATAAAGGTGATACCAAATATCAGACTGTACACTGTACAGCTCACCAAGTATCCAGCTGAACAGACCGGAAAATAGCACGTAAGTAGCATAACACTACAACATACATACACATACATATATTACATAAGGAGAGGCGAATGGCACAGTTTGGTTCCAAACATTTCCTATAACTATATTCAGGTCAAGTAGGTATTTATATAGCAAACAAGCCAATGTATGAGTGACAGTTGTCAATTCAAAACTAACCATAGATTCCTTTGCCAACATATATGTATATTATTTATAAGCTATGATCCCAATCTTATCTCCCAAATTAAGTGTGTAAGTTATTGGTTGTTATAGGTCACTTTTTGTCCGAATACTAAAGTTAAGTTTTGTTGGGAAACAACTTTATTATTTATAACCTGGAGCTGAAGCGAAGGCGAGCGGAGCGAAGCTAGACGACCCAATATAATTAAGTATGGAATAGGGTGTAAATTTTTGAACAAAATACGCCGTAGAGGTCAAATGATGTACATGAAATGTCGTCATTACGTGCGTTATAACAGGCTTGGAAGTGTCACGTGTCGCCGCACAACTCGAGATTTGATACAAAATTGCAGGCCTAGGCTGTGAAGTAGTTTTTTTGGCTTGTGTTTAAACGATTACCAAAAAATTCTAAAATTAACTATACCAATAAATTCGAAATGACTGCCAAAATGGATGGCTGTCCACCAAATTGTGTTTGGATAAATGATCACCAAACTTCTTTTTATGTTGTGTGTTTATGTTTTAAGTATTTTTGTTGTTCTTACATGTTCAACCTAACACGAAGGATAAAGGGGGCTTCGCTTTGCTCACCCCCTTTACACTTCACTTAAGCTACCGCAGTATTTTGCCCTGATATTTTCTGCAACTTTTGGTGGTCATTTAGCCATTTTGGGTAGGAAATGTCTTTTTTTAGGCTCAAAGCAAAAGACATCAACGCGCGCATGAAACTTATTTAAACTTGAATTTGTTTTTGAGTGGTGTATTTCTTTATTTCATTGCATATGTTTGGGAAAAGCACTATACATGCCTCTGTCCGTGAAAAGGGCTTGCCGGCTTGGTATAACTAGCCGGCAAGCCCTTCTTTCCCGGCGTCTGCAGCAATGTACAATTACGAATATTTACGCCATGGCTCGCAGTAACATAGAAAGATAACTGCTACACAAAACTCAGGTGGTTGTTTTTAGTCCGTATACTACACGAGCTGATGCTAGCTCAATGTGATGACTGATAATTCCATTTTTTCCCCTCCAACAAAGAAAAAAAAGGTATAAAATGTTGGTAAACATTTATTTAATTTGGGTTATATTTTTTGGATGTATTTTTTTTTAAAGGCGTTTTTTAGTTAATAAGTTTTATTTGTTGCCTGTGGAAATGTCAGCTTTGTTTACATTTTAAATACCTACTTGCCTATACTATAAATATGTATAGCACCGCTTGGAGATATTAATTAAGATCCCACCTGAGTCAGCATAGAGATTACTTAACAGTTTGTATATCTCGGATATATAGGATGCTTTGCGATGTTTTACTAATAAGAGATTAACAGAAAAAAGGTTTTATTTAAAAAAAATAAAAAATAAAAAATTCTTTAATTTTACCATTTTGGAAAAACTAACAGCACATGAGCAGGAAATCAAATTGGGTGAATAAAAGAAAATTAAAAGTTTCCACTGATAGTGTTGGGATACATAGATATTAAAAAAAAAAAATAGCTTTAAAATTAATAAGTAAGTATACTTACTGTTCTTCTAGTTCCGTAACATTTATGTTGTCAGTCGTATTTGGTACCAGAAGTGATGGTACATTTGGTATTGCTTCACTAAATATCACAAAAATAGTAAAAACATTACAATTATTATAGTAGTTTATGTGACTGATACATAACGCCTAATTATGTACAGTTACATACACTAGTTTATCTACACACATATCATAAGCTCTCTTTAATGTGTTCAGGAACCGCATGTTTGACCGGCATTGTGGCTGTGCAGTTGTTTAGATTGTTCTTTAGTACCAACTTCACAGACAAACTAGGGGCGGCACGCAGGCGGGCGTCGGCGTTCGAAATTTGAATGTCATAATTTGTCGAAAATTGATATAATGTATCAATATTCAGATAAGAATTGAGTTTTTACCAATTAGTATGTCATTATGCTGGTCGTAACGTGCGGTTTTTGGACGCAGTAAAGAGGGTTTATGATACGTGTGTAGATAAAAACATTTAAAAAAATTAACTAAAAACAAAAGAATCGTGGCATCACGCCTTTTCTCATACGGAGTGGCTTAGGCACAGTTGCACCTAAGTTAAGCCAGTATTTCAATATGTATCGGTACTCTAATTGGCGTGACAGGGGGCAAGCCCATCGCCGTAGCTATGGAGCTCACTGTTACAACATCCCTAAAATGTGTAATTAACCAAAAGCCGTATACAGGATGTTTCGTAACATAACGTCAAGCTAGTACCAGTCCTGGATATGTCAATAGGCCGTATAGGCCGCGGCCTAGGGGCGGCAGCGTCCTAGGGGCGGCAGCGTCCTAGGGGCGGCACATTTCAGAGGACGCTCACTCGATTTCAGAGGGTAAAAGTCATTCTTATCGAAAATTATCAATATTTGTATTTTAATTCTTGTTTCTTTTTTATGCTCTTTCTCAGTGACTAATTCATTCGTTTATTTAACTTTATTGCCTTCCTTAGAACAAATATTTTTTTTATTTTAGAAGGGTACGTGGGGCGGCGGAAATAAAGTGGCCTACACTCATAAAAAATATGAATCCGGCACTGGCTATTACACTATATACATATAGGGTCTGGCAAAAATATAAAAAAAATCTATGACACTTCGTTCATCGATAATTTGCTATATTACTACCAATAAATTCGAAACGATCGCCAGAATTAGTAAAAGATCACCAAATTGTGTTTGGATAAATGATCACCAAACTTCTTTTTATGTTTTGTGTACTTAAATTTATATTTTAAGTATTTTTTCTTGTTCTTACAAGTATTCGCTCACCCCCTTTACCCTTCACGCAGTATTTTACCCTGATATTTTCTGCAATTTTTGGTGATCATTTGGGTAGGAAAAAAATATTTTGGTGGTCATTTAAAATGTTCTCATTTAAAATTATCCTATATTCCCAAATTTATTTTAAAATTTTTGCCAGACGTAAGCAGAGTTCTGATTCACCTTAATTGTACACGTACAACCGATTTTGATACTTTCGATACGATAGTCCTTCGGTTTTGCTTAAACATATAAGTAAATAAGCAAAAGTTATAAAAAATTAAATTAAGGTCGAATGTCGAAAAAACCCGTGGGACATTATCGAATATTGCGAAAAGTCCGTGAGAAGTTTTTTTTTAAACAAAGTTTCCAAAAGGCACGCTGGAGGGCGTAGAGAATCCCAGCCCGAATCCTGTAAGCGGCTTACCGTGAGAACAGATTAACAAGGAGTAGGCGCGAACTTGGGACTTTACGCAATTCGGACCAGACCGGCGGAAATTCAACGGCGGTGCCATCTGGCGAGCTGCTTTGGTAACTGAGCTATCAGAAAACTCCTAACTCTTTATATGGTATTAGGTTGATGCCATTAGAAAATGTTTATTTTTTATTTTCAACACCCAAGACTTATCATCTCACAAGAAGATTTATGGCAACAACGCATATAGGTTCTCGGCTAAGAGTTTGCAGGCAAACAAATTTTTGTGAATACTACTACTATTTCAAATTTATATGATAAATCAATCATCAAATTTGTATCATTATTTCATCAGATTATATATTTTTCACTTAATATTAACCTTAATTTGCGATTTATTTTTATAGGCTGATTAACGGTTTTGCCAGTGCCTCTATTTACAACTGCGTGCGCATCGCTGCAAAAATCATAACCAACGCGCCATTTTCCATGAATGTTTGTTGAAGATTTCGTTGTCTGGTTAGTTGTTAACGAAAGTCTGATTTTTCCTCGCAAGTGTGTTGAAAAACGTATGAAACACGTGTGCATTGGTCATTCATTACTCGGCTTACTTTTCGCGCTCGCCTTTGGCTCGCGCAAATGACACCGTAACGTATGTAGTTACCAACTTTCCACACTTGTATCTTGACGATTACGTACTGATTTTACTTCTCAACTAACTAATTATACTAATTAAATATACCTACAGTAGGTATACCCACCAACTTGCTCTACAATTACCTATCTATGCTCTAAGAGTCTACAATAATAAATGCACAGTTACTTTTCTACAGTTAGTTCAGTACTTACACTCCTATCCAAATTTGAGTTCTATTTATGTCTATTAAAAATCGGTTCAGATTTTGCTAATAGTGTGCCTGTTTTTACAACGACCATTGCTAAATTATTACAGATCTAATAAGAGTAAAGCAGTTTTAAGGAATACGACGTAAGTGTAATTATTTTTGACGCACATTTTGTCTTCAAACAGCTGTTGGATGGGTCCGTAAAGCGGAGGGTACAGGGGAACCCCGAATGGGTCGAACTGGTTGTAATGAGGCCACATTTCCAATTAAATCGCACAAAAACACTTAAAACAACTTCCAAATGGTAAAACGTTCGTCTCTATTGAACTCAAACAACTGATATGATTCTGAAAGGAAGGATGTCGACGTCAACATTGATAACAATTTGCCGATAAAAACATGGGAAAAACGTCCTAAATAACATGCGAAAAGAGCGTTAATATTTCTGAGTTTTGATGCTTACATCTTGTCCTCTTCGAAGAAGAAATCGTCGTCATATTCTTGCATCATTTTGTGCACGAAAACTTATAAAATATCGCTTGGAAGTTGGAATTGAAAAACACAGTTGTCACAATTGTTTGAATTATCGATTTTCCATTTTCCGTGCGTCGGTAAAACAGTGCGGGAAAGCTGACAGTAGACGGACCAATGGGGTGCCTTGTCGGAGGGAAATTAAAACATGCCAAGGGCGAGTCGGACTCGCACATGAACGGTTGTTTAGAAGGACGGGAATAATTATGTCGTAATCTTGTGGTATGTCACATGTTTATATACTGCACCTTGTAGGGTAATAAGAATATAAAACATTACTCTGACAGGAACATTACCGAAAAGACACTACTCCGAAATCAAACATGATTTCTTTTGTTATTATTTGAAGGTTCTTCTTTGACTAATACGAGGATAAAGGGGGTTTCGCTTCGCTCAACCCCTTAAGCCTTCACCTACCACACCTCGTCATTTTCGTTTTTTTTTAATTAGAATAAAAAAAAATCTAAAATACTATACAGCAGCAGTTACAATATCATATTATCATAACTTGGTTCGTTTTCTAGACTAACAACGTCTTTTCAAAACATTTGAAGGAGACATTGAACAAAGTTTTTAGAACACACAATACGTTAACGTTTAGTCCCGATAGTATCGGAGTAGTGTTTTCAGCCCGGTAATTATTCAGTTACTAACACTTTCGTGCTGACTTTTGACCTCAACCTTAGTGCTATCTACAAACAGGTAAAACACAAGGTCAAAGCATTAAATAAATACTTACCTAAGACAGTCACAGATTAGAGAGCCGGAGTAGGTAACTATTGAAAGTTGCAAAATAAAAAAACCTGTGAATCGCAACTATTCACAACAAAGCATGTCGTTCTCGCCAGTTTGAAGCATCAAGCAATTTAAGTGTGTGTGAATGAATGGCGAAACGTGATATCAGGCATTAAGCCCCACATTATAGCCGCCGGGTTGCATAAAGAAAAACCTGAACCTGCTCTGTAATTTAATAGCAATAAACAAACCTGCATGTGATCAGTGCCTTTGCAACTGCGACCTGTAACAGTTGTGTTTTAATTTTTACAACAACAATGAAAATCCTTGTGAGTTACTAATGTGAAATTTCTAAACTGTGATCGCATCCGTAAATTTCCGCGGGATTATTCTGACAGTTTGTTTTTTAATTTTCAGCTGTCACTGTTTTTCGGCGCGCTGTTTTACCGACATATTTCAGCGGGAGACCCCATTGGACCTGTGAGAGCATTTATCCAGACGAACATCGTTGGCTTACCGGTTATTCACGATCAGCAGACGTGGGTCTTCGATCCTGAGGTTTCTTTGAGGCGACGAAGGCAATACATTGCGCTCCATGGCGATAAATCTGAGAAGCTGATAGAGAGACTTGGATTGGGCATAGATGGCTATGAAGAAGAAAGACTAGAAAAGCAAAGGAAAAGAGATAAGGGACATTTGGGCGGCTTAAATTATTTGAATCCATAAGTTGCACAACAAAGAAACAACCACAAATTAAATTTCTCAATAGATAAATGTTTTGTTATATGATACTATTAATGACAGATTCCCCAAAGTCGAGAAAAATTGGTAGAACATGTCAAAAGTGCAATAAAATATTTGTGGATGTGTTAACCAGTGCAGTAAATAAATAGTTTCGCAATATGTAGAAACATATAAAAACCGTTCGTTTTAGTGAGTTCAAGGTACTTTTACCGGCGGATCGCTTTATTATTTATTTACAAAAGTAGGTCAAATTATAAACGTGATATATAGCAATTTAATTATTAACTATGGTAACTCCTTGCTTTTTAGTGTTATCAACTGCACGGGAGGACAAAAGTGAGATCTAATGAATCGGTGTTTCGACAGTTGTGCTAATCATTTGAATTCTATTCATTCTAAATACCCAGGCGAATTAAATGAGGAACGATAAAAACTGCTAAAATGCGCGGAAGCAGGGCATGGGAATATAAGATTTTCTTTTTTCTATTAATAATGGTGTGAAAGAAATTATTAGTGTATCACATTTTAATGTTTTCGTTGCTTAATCAAAATAGATATTTTATTAGCTATCTTACTCAATCAGTTCTGATAAACCTCATTTTAATTGCATGTTTGTTAACAATAAGGTAATTAAAACTAGCAAAAAATACCGGTTAGAAGATACTTACGCCACGATGTTGTTACTAAACGCAGTGCTGGCTCCATCTAGATGTTATTGGTCGATTCATTCTTTGGCAAGCTCGTAACACCCCATTTAAATTCACAAATTGAACAACAGATGGCATTAATTTGAGTCGTACTATCAGATGTTGTCAGCAATGTTTTGTAGTCTTATTTTAAAGGCTCTTAGTGCTAGGATGCCTTGTTGGTAAAATATGTAATTATCATAGTGAATGGTAGTCAGTTAGTTCTACGTGTATGTGATAGATCGCGCTAATCGTGGACTTTTATGTATTGTTTGGTCGTTTCACATGTTCAGTGAGTCGTTTTACGGGAGAGATACTCAATGTAAGTAAAAAACAAATATTTTTAAGAATCATCGTTTATTTTGTAAGAATAACATAATTTTATTCACACTACGACATGACAAAAACATAATATAATTTACAGTCGAAAAGACCATTAATAAAACTAAATTACAAGATTATATTTGCTCCTGAATTTAGTCCAATAAAAAGTATTTAGCCACAAGTAAAAAACGTTTTATCTCAAGAAGGCTCGTCTGTGTGCACATGTACAGAGGCATTTTGTTTTCGTGTGTGTGATTGTGAAAACATAATATTTTTAATATATATTTATGTTGTTTGACTATAGACGGCATATGAAAGCTGACACTGATTTACAGGGTAGAATTTTTATATGGCAACAAAATTTTATGTGTCAAAATTGTCAATATACAATAAAGAATTTCACGAGGTTTTATAGCATTCCGAGTAAATAGTTCAAAACTTAGTTTGTTCAATATAGGGTTGCCAGGCCATTACGAGATTTTTGAATTTTCTCGCGCATTTCCACGTGCAGGGTATATGTGCATACATGCAGACAAACGCACACAGACAATCATGCCATCAACATATCTATTAGACAATCTTTTATAGTGAATATATTCTAGAATATGGAGGAAATACGATCTACTAGCTTATATTCTAAGACAGACATTATAATATTTGGAATATAAAAATAGGTGATATTGGATATTATTCTAGGACCCACATTTCTTTCACTTTATTCGTCATTTTTTATATAAAACAAGATTAAAAACGTAAATAATGTTACAACTGGTTTTTCAGTATTTTTCATGTAAGTCGAAATCGAACAAACTATAGCCAACTCTTCCGTATCTTTAGGTCTAAATGATCGCATTGTTAAAAACTTGAACTAAAAATTAATAATATTGTTACGCCGGTAGGTTAGTTCAAAAACTTTGAACGTCAATTTCAGTGCTTTAGAGGCGTTTTCAGCAGGCTGAAAAGTCATTTTAGGCCGTTTCACAAGTTGATCTATCACATATCTAAAGATCGAAATTTCACCCAAGTTGCCGTCGTTTTCAGGCGCCTGAAACATGTTTTCAGTCCGTTTCAGGGCACCCTCTATCAGATGACGCCATAACCTGAAAACCCGTTTTCAAGCGTTTTCAGAACCCCTTATGGGCCTCTGAAGCACAAATCGTTATATGGCGAAATATCCGGTAGGAGTGACAGAGATAGCACTACTAGAAAGAGATAACTATACTCGGAACATTCGAGAAGTGTGTGACAGAGATAGGACTACTAGAAAGAGATAGCTATACTCGGAACATTCGAGAAGGGAGTGACAGAGAGAGTGCACCGTTAGAGAGAGACATATATGGTCTCGAATGTTCTCGGCCCGCACGCTGGTCCTTACTAGAATATTCGCGATATGTGTGGACAATGTGTCCAGAGCGGCTCCGCGGGATATAAAAGGCGCCGACGGCCGGCGCGAGTTTAGTTACATTTTAACTGCGATCAAGTGCTAGTACAAGGATAATCGGAAAGAAAGACTCTTCGTGTGAATAGTGAGTGCATAATTAGTGAAATAGTGTGTGTGTGTGTTTTGGTGGATTTTATGTACAGTTCGTGTGAATTGTAAGTGCCTTATTTGGGTAATAAAGTGAGTGTTTTAATTAGTGGATTAATTCGTGTTTTTCTATCAAATACGAACCCCACGCTCGTAACAATATGTAGGTACATACTTAGAAAAGGTTAATTAAACTGATAAATGCATAAAAGTTTTTTTTTTGATTATACTCATACATCTTATACTTATTTGTGACTATTTAAAATAAGTGAGTTTTTCTTACATTTTGAGTAAACATTTAGGGATAAAGGATTTTTATTATTTCATAATAAGGCACCTCGTACATTTGGTTCGAAATATACCTACCGATTTATGTTATTCTTTTTAGATCACTACATAGTATCCTTACGACAAAACCTAAAGAAGTATTAACCGTAATATGGCATTAATTCATACACAACGCAAAATAATTATATTAATCGTTAAGAGATCAAAATAGTTATCAAAGAAACAAAAAGCTTGTCAGTGACGTGCTGATGACATTTTTGTATTTTGTGAAAAACAACATGAGGAGAAGTTCTATGACGATGTATGACAGAGATGCAACGAATAGTGACTTGGCCGAATACCGAATATTCAGCCACGTTCTTGGCCGAAGCGCTGAATATTCGGCGCAAATATGCACTTAAAAATGTAGTTAATTTTGGTAATTTTACGTGTCGCGGGTGACATATTCGATGCAAACCCATATTAATTTTATTCGCGAGCTAATCTTGTCAAGACAGGCATTCTTTCTTAATTTTTCTGTCAGATTGTGGAACCAATAGTCTGTATTACCTGTATAGTATTATAGTATCTGTGGTATTACTAAAGAATATCATCATTTTAATGGCTTGGAATTGGTTTTTCTTGTCACTTTAGTAACTTTCGCGGAACTTTATTTGATATTTTCACAATTTACTATTTGGTATTCGGCAGAATATTCTGCAAACATTCGGCCGAACACCGAATAATAGAAAAAGCCGAATACCGAATAGTTGCTGAATATTCGTAGCATCTCTGACTTATATGCTTGCCAAGATTTGCCAACCTATCGCTAGCACAAACTTGTAAACGGCGCACTGAGTGAGTTTATTGTCCTTTCGTCGTACAATTGATATTTGCCGGGCCTTGCGGCTTGCGGTAATTTGGCAAACCTTGGCACGCTGAAATCAAATATTTTGATTCATGATAAAATTATATTAAAACTGCTTGTGCTCATATTTTCAATGTCTCCTTCAAATCTCCTCTCGAAACCGTCGGCTTGACCTGAAATTAAGAAAAAAATAGATTAAAACAGGAATAAACTGCACAAAAAACACGATGACATGCCTTTTCCCATCCAAGGCAGAATTATAGAACTTGTTATCACTATTAAACTTAACAATCAAACCGAAACGACTGTGTGAGAAAAAACAAGACAGAATGACCTCCAAACTCTCCAAACAAGATACCAAATAAGTACAGTAAGTCTGTATCATCATCATTTATAAATTACATTCGATTCCTATCATTATTTATTATCAAATGCAGGCCAATAGTGACTTGTACCTTCTGCAGTAACAAGCCTCAGAATATAACCAGCTAAACAGTACATTTCAACGACCGAAATTGATGCTTAGCTGTTAGCATTTACGAGTGTAATTCGATGGCAAAGATATGTTTGGCCGAAGCAACATTGTTGTTATGATACAAGGAAATGTATGGAAGATGTATGGGAGAGAAAAAGTGCAGTGAATTAGTTGGGTAATTGTGTGGGTACGTGTTGGAGTAACTGTTGATTTGAGGAGTAACTGTTGGCCTGGTGAGTTTTGTTTCGAATTATTTGTGAATATGCGATATGTAAAAAAACGGCCAATTACGGGTCGGACTTAGGCATGAAGGGTTCCGTGACATCGTAAAAGACAATTGAAGGACAAAATAATAATAAATAAACCCGGTCGAGTGCGAGTCGGACCCACGCACTAAGGGTTTCGTACCATTATCTATAAAAAAGGCAAAAAAAAACACGTTTGTTATATGAGAGCCCCCTTAAATGTTAATTTTATTTTAATTTAATTATTTATTTTAAAGTTACCTATAACCTATAACTAAATATTCTGTGAATATTTCAAGCGTCTACGTGTCGCTGTTATCAATATCGCGCAAAAACGAGCAAAAAAAATAACGTTTGTTGTATGAGAGCCCCATATTTATTTTATTCTGTTTAAATATTTATTTTATTTGGCTGTAAAATAATCAACTGTCTAACTATCACGGTTCATAAGATACAGCCTGGTGACAGACGGACCGACAGACGGACGGACAGCGGAGTCTTTGTAATAGGGTCCCGTTTTACCTTTTGGGTACGGAACCCTAAACAAACAAATTATTTACCAAGTTAAAAACTAAAAAAACCGACTTCAAGTTTAAGCCCTGCTCTTTCGTTCGGGATACGAATGTCGTCAAAATACACGATGACAAGGTTACGACATCTGTCTGCCTGACAGTCAAGTCCACACATATACATTTAATTTAACCCCCTGATTGACGACCCGAATGGCCGAGTCGGCAGTGACCCTGCCTACGAAACCAAGGGTCCCGGGTTCGAGTCCCGGTGGGGGCAAATATTAGTTTGATGATAACGGATACTTGTACCCTAGTCATGGTTGTTTATCTATCTAATTATAATATTTATCTATATAAGTATGTGTATCGTTGTCTATTACCCAAGATACAGGGAATCCTAGTTTGGGGCTAGATCAATGTGTGTAAATAGTGTCCAAGTTATTATTATTATTATTATTGACTTTGGGTACCCTGGGTACCCAAAAAGCCGTTATAGGTTTTGAATTCTATTACCATGGCATAAAGTTTTCAAAATTTCGACCCGTTAAAATGTCAAAGTCAATCATGTTGATAAACAGAATTCATCTAATGACAATGAACTTAAACACCACTGATAAGCAGTGATAGGAGTAGGTAGGGCTTATTAACCTAAGCTTCGAGGAACAGAAGTGAAAAGTGGAGTCGTCGTTAGAGCTTTTATTTTTTGGACAATAATTTGTCCTAGTTTTGGGGCAAAGTTTGAATGTATTAAAATAAATCTCGTAGCGTGCTAAGGTATTATTTGAGAGAATATGTAATAAATTTACAGTAAAATAATAAAATCTTATTTCGGTTTCGGTTTAAAATAGCATATAATAAAAAAATAAGTTATAATAGTCGCCAATAAAGTTAGTGTCAGCTGCTCATGTCCGCAGGAAATACTCGGATGCCACCGCCCTGCACGGTCCCCTGGGAACTGGGCGGCGAGCAACAAATTTACACTAACATTTCCAGAATCTCGAAAAGGAATGTGTGATACAGTGAGATCTATTAAAAAAGGAATGTGTGATACAGTGAGATCTATTAAAAAAGGAATGTGTGATACAGTGAGATCTATTAAAAAAGGAATGTGTGATACAGTGAGATCTATTAAAAAAGGAATGTGTGATACAGTGAGATCTATTAAAAAAGGAATGTGTGATACAGTGAGATCTATTAAAAAAGGAATGTGTGATACAGTGAGATCTATTAAAAAAGGAATGTGTGATACAGTGAGATCTATTAAAAAAGGAATGTGTGATACAGTGAGATCTATTAAAAAAGGAATGTGTGATACAGTGAGATCTATTAAAAAAGGAATGTGTGATACAGTGAGATCTATTAAAAAAGGAATGTGTGATACAGTGAGATCTATTAAAAAAGGAATGTGTGATACAGTGAGATCTATTAAAAAAGGAATGTGTGATACAGTGAGATCTATTAAAAAAGGAATGTGTGATACAGTGAGATCTATTAAAAAAGGAATGTGTGATACAGTGAGATCTATTAAAAAAGGAATGTGTGATACAGTGAGATCTATTAAAAAAGGAATGTGTGATACAGTGAGATCTATTAAAAAAGGAATGTGTGATACAGTGAGATCTATTAAAAAAGGAATGTGTGATACAGTGAGATCTATTAAAAAAGGAATGTGTGATACAGTGAGATCTATTAAAAAAGGAATGTGTGATACAGTGAGATCTATTAAAAAAGGAATGTGTGATACAGTGAGATCTATTAAAAAAGGAATGTGTGATACAGTGAGATCTATTAAAAAAGGAATGTGTGATACAGTGAGATCTATTAAAAAAGGAATGTGTGATACAGTGAGATCTATTAAAAAAAGCCGTAACATTTGCAAAATGGGAAATATTAAACTGAACATAAACATACTGATTTGCACAGCAAATATCAGGGCAAAATACTGAGGTAGGGTGAAGGGTAAAGGGGGTGAGCGAAGGGAAGCCCCCTTTATCCTTCGTGTTAGGTTGAACATGCAAGAACAACAAAAATACTTAAAACATAAACTTGATTACATATAATAGTAGTTTATGTGACTGATACATAATGCCTAATTATGTACAGTTACATACACTAGTTTATCTACACACATATCATAAGCTCTCTTTGATGTGTTCAGGAACCGCATGTTTGACCGGCATTGTGGCATTGAGTTGTTTAGCTTGTTCTGTAGTACCAACTTCACAGACAAAGTAGGGGCGGCCCGCAGGCGTGCGTCGGAGTTCGAAATTTGAATGTCGTAATATGTAGAAAATTTACACATTATGGTCATAATGTTCAATATTCAGATAAGAAATGAGTTTTTACAAAGTAGTTTAACCTTATTCTGATCGTAACGTGCGGTTTTTGTACGCAGTAAAGAGGGTTTATGATACGTGTGTAGATAAAATATTTAAAACATAAAAAGTGTTTTTGTTGATCCTTTTTTGCTGTGCATTCAGTATTTTTGATGTGCGATTAAATACTAGCCTTGCAAAATTAACCTTAGTTTAAAATTAAACCGTCATTTAGCCCCTCAAGCAAAAAGTACCCAAAATCCCGTTATAGGTTTTGAATTTTATTACAATGGCATAAAAAGTTCACAATCGCGACCCCTCAAAAAAAATAAAATAGTTTGAGGGACTTATTAAGAAATTGAACGATTTAAAAATAAATAACCCGCAGTGAGCCAGCGTGGTGGAGCATGGCTGAATCTTAATCGAACTCGAGTTAGCCTATATAAGGCAATATTTCTATTTTATCTCAATTGTTTTTTCAAAAGTGAATACGTTTTTTTATACTTTGAGTCTGAATTTGCAGATAGCGTGGGGTCAGATGGTAATCCAACTAATATATTAAATGTGAAAGTAGCGATGTTTGGATGGCTGCACGGATTTGAATGAAATTTAGTACAGAGATAGTTTATATACTTTTTAAGCGACTGCACCATAAGAGGGTAACGTTATCTCGGTAAATGATACTTCCTAGGATCACACCGATGAAGTAGCGGGCATCAGCTAATATTACATAAAATTAAGATTAAATTTCCCATCCCTTATACTTTTCGTTCAAAGTCAAAGTCAAAGTACTTTATTACCGAAGATATTTACATATACTTAGCAAACGTCAATTTTGCCTCTTCTCTACATTGGACCACTGTGGGAGAAGAAGGGCGTAGAAACTCCCACAGATTGATTTTTAGATCTCTTTTAAAATAGGTTGTGCTTAACTATTACAAATATGAAAAATTTAATTATTATGATTAATAAGCAGGAATAAATAATTACAAAATTATTAACAGCAAGGCCTGTGTTGAGCTAGATTAACCCCATACAGTCCTATCATTTAAGTAATCTTGAACATTGTAATATCCCTTTTTTGACAAAGTCGCTTTAACATGCTTTATAAATTGCTCAAATGGCAATTTCAAAATCTCCAGAGGTATCTTATTATAGTAGAGAATACACTGACCCTTGAAAGAATTGCTAACCTTAAATCCTTGTTAAGAAATCCTTGACAAAAGAGTTCATTGATCTAGTGGGTTTCATGCAGGACTTGCAGGTTAGAATCCAGTTGCTGGCCATGAGGTAATTTATTTTAAGTACATTATACGGACCTTCTAACGGTGACGGGAAACATCGTGAAGAAACCGACATTACTCCAAAGCTGCGGCGATGGGGTAGTTCCCGGTCACTCAAATGGAGTATTGAATACCCGGCTAAAAGTTGGCACAATTGTGCCTGTGCCACCCCGTAAGAGGAAAAGGCGTGACGCTATAAATAAATATAAAATACCTTGGACACTATTTACACACATTCATCTAGCCCCAAACTAGGATTCCCCGTATCTTGGGTACTAGACAACGATACACATACTTATATAGATAAATATTATACTTAGATAGATAAACAACCATGACTAGGGTACAAACAACCGTTCTCATCAATCAAATATTTGCCCCACCGGGACTCGAACCCGGGACCCTTGGCTTCGTAGGCAGGGCACTGCCGACTCGGCCATTCGGGTCGTCATATTATGTTATGGAGATTCAAACTGCAGTACAAATAATGTATCTATTTCCCAAAAAGCTCCGTGGTCTAATGGGTTTCACGCTTGCTTCTCACACAGGAGATGCAGGTTCGAATCCTGACCAGCAGTACAAATAATGTATCTATTTCCCAAAAAGCTCCGTGGTCTAATAGGTTTCACGCTTGCTTCTCACACAGGAGATGCAGGTTCGAATCCTGACCAGCAGTACAAATAATGTATCTATTTCCCAAAAAGCTCCGTGGTCTAATGGGTTTCAAGCTTGCTTCTCACACAGGAGATGCAGGTTCGAATCCTGACCAGCAGTACAAATAATGTATCTATTTCCCAAAAAGCTCCGTGGTCTAATGGGTTTCACGCTTGCTTCTCACACAGGAGATGCAGGTTCGAATCCTGACCAGCAGTACAAATAATGTATCTATTTCCCAAAAAGTTCCGTGGTCTAATGGGTTTCACGCTTGCTTCTCACACAGGAGATGCAGGTTCGAATCCTGACCATGTACCAATGAGTTAATTAATTTATCTTAATTGGATTAATGGACGTGGTGTTATTCGGATGGTTCCGGAGACTATCGCTACTTGTTAGTGGTCGTAAAACCCCTCTATCAACCCGCACTGAGCCAGCGTGATGGAGTATGGCTTAATCTTACTCGTGTCCGGGTAAAGGCTCGTGCCCCTCGGTGGGGTCATTAATGGCCCGCCAATCTACTTAAATTAATTTGAGTTTGAGAGTCACTCATACTTATCCAGTTATGACGATAAATATAGTTAAAATTAGCGTAACTTAATAGGAAAATCCCACACACTCAGTAGACAATAAAGAAAGGTTATTTTTAGACTATTTGCAAATGATCTAGGTCGCCACGTCATAGGCATTATATCTGGTTTCCTGACTCTCTCGTTCTAACGGGGCTGTTCCTTTTTTGGATGAGACAGAGAGAGGATTCGTAACCAATTGGGAGTTAGAAAGAGACGGAAGGTTTGTAAGCCAGCATGGCGTAGATATTGCTTTCGAAAAAAGAAATTCCTTCGACTTTTAATGTTGAAATGGCTTTAACGACTTTATTTTTTTTATAACTTAGATTGGCCGTCGCCCGCTTCACCCGCTTGGAGTTGTGTTAAGGGGATATAAAATGGTCAAGTGCGAGTGGAACTCGCGCACGAAGGGTTCCGTACCACCGTACAATGGTAGGGATGGTGTGGAGTGAAAAATTTGGATTTTACATAGCAAAATGTTGTTTACAAAATTATTGGTGCGGCTACTTTCACACTCCATGTACGTAACCAGTTGCATTCATAAGTTTGTATGTGGCAATGAAATAATTGTTGTATGGGAGCCCCCTTAAATATTTATTTTAATCTGTTTTTTAGGGTTCCGTACCCGAAGGGTTCCAAACGGGACCCTATTACTAAGACTCCGCTGTCCGTCCGTCCGTCCGTCCGTCCGTCCGTCCGTCCGTCCGTCCGTCTGTCACCAGGCTGTATTTCAAGAACCTAGCCAGCTAGAGAGTTGAAATTTTCACAGATTATGTATTTATGTTGCCGCTATAACAACAAATACTAAAAAACAGGATAAAAGAAATATTTAATGGGGCTCCCATACAACGATTCTTTCAATACCACATACAAACTTATGGATGCACCTGGTTACGTACATGGAGTGTGAAAGTAACCGCACCAATAACTTTGTAAACAATATTTTGCTGTGTAAAATCCAAACTATTCACTCCACACCATCGCTTTCATTGAACAGTGGTACGGAACCCTTCGTGCGCGATTTAGACTCGCACTTGACCGGTTTTTTTAGTATTTGTTGTTATAGCGGCAACAGATATACATCATCTGTGAACATTTCATCTGTCCTACTATCACGGTTCACGAGATACAGCCTGTTGACAGACTGACGGACGGACGGACAGCGGAGGCTTAGTAATAGGGTCCCCTTTCGTTTATATTCGTATTCCTTTTATATATATATTTTGGTATCACCTTAAAAGGCCGATAGGTGAATGCAGACATTTCTTCTTTTATATTATAACTTTTGATACGGCCCTGTCGGAAATACTCGCCCTGCCCCATTTCTCTCCTCTGGGCAATATCGAAAATTACACTGTAGAAGCAACCTGCCTATGTGCCCCATCGTCACTGGTCAAGTCAAGTAGTTTTTGAGTCTCACACAAACTCTTAGCCTCTTGCCCCCATGTGGGGAACAAGTTGGATGAAACCTTGACTGAACTAAAGTCTCATATCTATAAACTACCTCTATATATCTACCAAATTTCAGATTAATAACTCAATTGACGACCCGAATGGCCGAGTCGGCAGTGACCCTGCCTACGAAGCCAAGGGTCCCGGGGTCGAGTCCCGGTGGGGGCAAATATTTGTTTGATAAGAACGGATGTTTGTACCCTAGTCATGATTGTTTATCTATCTAACTATAATATTTATCTATACAAGTATTTTTATCGTTGTCTAGTACCCAAGATACAGGGAATCCTAGTTTGAGGCTAGATCAATGTGTGTAAATAGTGTCTAAGGTATTATTTTTTATTTTTATTGTCACACAAATTTCACCACCGCAAGATCCGTTCAAGTGGGTAATATAACCATAATGGACAGATACATAGTGACACACACAGTTATATATTTTACAAAAAAGGAAATACGTAATATCGTTATATACATCGATTAACATTTAATGATTGATTATTATTTATGATTGAGAAATGCGTCTATAGAGTAAAAACATTTGAGTAATAACCATTTAAACAGTTCGGACTTAAACATATTTATGGGTAACTGTTTTATGTGTTCAGGTATCTTGTTAAATGATGAGGGATGAGGGATGAGGGATTCACGACAATTTCTGAGGTTGGCCGAACCGTTAACTGGTTTTAATCGTATTGTACCACCTCTTATCCACTCGTCTGTGGTTTGATCAAAAAATGCCCTGCGATTTTGAATCTTATTGCTTGTAATAAACTTCAAAAACTACGAAAAATAAACAATCATCTGATGGCCCCAAAGCTGAGTGGCTAAGCCGATTTAGTTTAGGAACCTTCAATGATCCACAAAATTACCGTCACCGTCTTAAAACAAGTCTTGTTTACGTAAATAAAGTCCTTCATGGCGAATTGGAATTTATATGGTTGCCATGGTGATGTTCTTGTTTTGAACCTAATTTGAATCGGGAAAAGATTGCGGGAACCCCCCAGGTCTCTGTATTCTTCGCTCTCTATCTTATTGCACATCGAAGTCAGGTGGTCTGCCCATCCTGTAGTATTACGTGACCGACATAGAAAAAAAAACTTCGCGTGATGGGTGGTAGAGTGCATTTCAGCTTTAATTTCCCTTGGCCGTTAAGTTGGTATCAACGTAACCAGTGTTGCTAGCTTTTAAAATATGTGTAACCCAAAAATTTGGGGAGAAAGAATCCTCACTAATGTTCATGTAGGTACGTAGACGATTCTTTCTACCATAGGTATCATTTATATATAACTAGCTGATATTCGCACCTTTATCTGCGTTCTTAGGAAGTATCGTTTACCGAGGTAACGTTACCCTCCTTCTAGTGCAGTCGGATGAAAAGTATCAAAGTCAAAGTACTTTATTACTGTGGATATTTAATTATTATGATTAATAAGCAGGAATAAATAATTACAAAATTATTTACAGCAAGTTCTGTGTTGAGTCAGATTAACCCCATACAGTCCTGTCATTTAAGTAATCTTGAACATTTTGTCGAAAAAGTCGATTTAACTTGTTTTTTAAATTGCTCAAATGGCAATTTCAAAATCTCCAGAGGTTTCTTATTGTAGTAGAGAATGCAATGACCCTTGAAGTAATATGAAATATCCTATATGTTAATCTAGTTCATAAACTATCACTGTGCTCATTCAAATCTTTAAAGCCGTTTTAGCGTGATTGAGGCACAAACACACATACACACAAACATTCAAACATCCTAACATCGCTACTTTCACATTTATAATATTAGTTGGATTAACGTCTTTCGGGTTGTGACGAAGTTGTAGGCAACCTACTTAACCTGCTACCTTCTTTATGAAAGCGGGAATTGTAACGTGAATCTGGCAACCGGATTGCATTTGCTCATATTAAAAAAAAAACAACACCATTTTATGTTAATGGAATTATGGTTTTCAAGTTGATTTATAGTCGCACAATGCAGTAATTTTGTCAGACAAAACCAGTATTTCTAGTCGCGCTCAGTTTGTCACGCAATTCAGTAACCTTGTCAGGCAAAATCAGTATTTTTAACCGTCTTCAAAAGTAGGAGGTCCTCATTTTGACCGTTTGTTTTGTATGTTGGTTACGCGATTATATCGTCAATTATGAATCGATATTGATAGTTCTTATTTTGATTGTTAGGTATACTTCATAGGTGGTCCCAAATAAATTATAAGAAGATTGACATAGCTCTTTTTGAAAAGATCAACAAAAACAAAAAATATACACAAAGATGGCGTTTTGGTTTGTGGTTCCTTCAGCAAACGTTTTGATGAGGACTTTTCTTGTATATAGATGACATTCGAATCCCGACCGGGTGGAAGAAGTAGGGCTAAAACTTAAAAATGTATTTTTTTAAGTTTTCATGTTGGTGAATTATTGACAATCAAAAACTGGACTTGCAGTCATACGTTTCATAAATACTCCCTTATAAACAGAACCAGACCCGGTTTCACCATATGTAAAGTCAAGTTAAATTGCCATTAGTTAATTAAAAGTAAATGCGAAATGCAGACATCGTCGCGTGACAACACGGCAAATAACCGCCGGTTATAATAAACCGAGGATTAGTCGATGTAATTTATAACCATGGATTAAACTGAAGTTATGTTTTAATGCAAAATGGTTTTGGATCTGTGTACGAAACGATGAAGAATCTTGCGAGTTGTCTGCGACGTAGAATAGTTCTTTTGCTTGTAATAATATCTCGTTCTTCTAGGAAACAAGATTAAGACTCTTACTGGCTGTTGAGGTAAGGGGGGCCGCATTGGCCCATCGTCCTCTGGCGGGGTAGCGGAACTGGCGGGGTAGCGGAACTGGCGGGGTAGCGGAACTGGCGGGGTAGCGGAACTGGCGGGGTAGCGGAACTGGCGGGGTAGCGGAACTGGCGGGGTAGCGGAACTGGCGGGGTAGCGGAACTGGCGGGGTAGCGGAACTGGCGGGGTAGCGGGCGGCGCGGAATAGCATCGGGCCGCCCGGCGACGTTGAAAATTAAGTGTTCTCGAATTTACTGAAAAACGGAAATAAGCTTATTGATGAAATTTATGGATTAATAAAAGGCTCTAATGGAGGAAAGTTTCGGTATAAAAATTATGGAGAAAATCTGTAATTTTCTATTCAAATTATTATTTTTCCTTTTTAATATAGATTATGTTCGGGATTTTTACGATCGAGGCAAATTCATCTAATCATGTAACGACATAGTATTTAAACTAGATTAAATCATTGTGAATTACTATATTTTTTTTTGAGAAAGATGAATTAAGTGCTTATTTTTGCTAAATCGCTTTCCAGTAGTTTTGTGTGATCTTGGGCCTTAATTTTATATCTTTGTATATATGTTTTCCATTAATGTGACTTTTAAAATATATCTTTGCAATAAATACTCCTTTCTTATTTCCAGGCGCCATTTTTAAACTTTTAATGTCTTTTGTCTCTCACACAATACGGCATTTAACAAGGTAGTGTAATAAATCTAGAAACGTGCCTCAAGCTGAACCAATTTCTACAAATACGTTCGAGAATATCAGAACTGTATATTTCCGGAAGTTGTATTTTATAAACTCAATTCAGTGTTAAAAAGACAGCATTTGACTATGATGTCACATGCTAGTATTTCATAGAACTCGTGAACAAACTTACCGTTTTGACAGTTCCTAAAAAATATCTAATTTGACTAGCAGTCAAATACCGTATTGTTATGAACTCTCCTCCGTCAAACTGTATTGGGTGTAAGTAGCGCGTATGTTCGATCGAATTTTATTTTATTTTATTTATTTTACACAAATCCACAGCCTGTCAACTATGGTAGATTTCACTACGGTTACATATTAATAAAAAGACAAACATACTTTTTACATAACACACACAATAACATAATTACTGAATTGTAACGAAAGAGCGAGACCTTCTAGCACCGGTATTTAAATACTTAAAAGGAGGTCTTATCATTGTTTGTTAAGTTGAGTTTAATTAAATAAACATTTTCATTTCATCAAATAACATTAACAGCTTTGACAGAAGCTATGTATGAGCCTGTGAGTAAATGGTGAAGGTGTGTTATGTTATGTACAGTGTTAAGTGTGTGTGCGTGTGTGTCTTAGCGATACCTCATTATATAAATTTCAGGACATCATTAAATGATAGGTTATAAGTAGTTTTAAGTAACGTTGGGAAAACATCACCCTGCTTCTGGGCAGTCGGGTAAGAACCAACACCCAACTAATCCCTAGGCTGCCCAGCCAAGTATCTTCACCCCTATACATAATTCAGAGACTATTTATTTATAGAGTAAGTAACAAGTCGCCGCCATCTTGAAATCTAGTTTTTGCTCGCGCCCGATTCCAGAGCCTTTTATAGGTTTATGAATTATTCTATGATAGGGTGGGTGGGAACAAGAAACAGAACCAGTATTTATAGATATTCATTATTGTCTATCTGGATGACCAAAGGTAGAAACCGAAAAAGCAGCATTTTGATCTCCTGCACTTTTTTAGGCATTTTTTTATGAAGGTTTCAAAACATCGAGAGTAAACCTTCATAACTCCATAGCTGCGGGCTAGCCCCCTATCACATAAAATGGAGTATTGAATAACTGGCTAAAAGTGGGCACAATTGTGCCTCTGCCACCCCATATGGGCAAAGGCGGGACGCTATGTTATGTTTGCAGAAACCTAATTATTTCGAATTTTGGGATACAAAGTAGTCATGTGTTTTTCCACTTGCCGAATTTTATCGAAATCGGTCGAGTAGTTACGGAGTCTAACAGCAACACACATTTGAGTTAGATTTATGGCTAAATAAAATGATACGCGGGTGTGTTAATATAATGTTTGCGTGCAAAAACTGGGTGTGTAAGGATCAGATAATACCCCACCTTGTATTATCTGATCAACTATTACTTTATCTAGGGAGTGGCGTTAATGTCGCGATTGTATGATATTTATGATATTTTTTACATTGATTGCGATCTTGTGCACTTTTATAATAGTTTATGTGACTGATACATAATGCCTAATTATGTACAACTGTACATATATTGTATTGTCCTTAGTATTGTCCTTAACGCCATCCCCAAAGGAGATTGTTAAGTATTTTATCTTCACACGTATCATAAACCGTCTTTACTGCGTCCAAAAACCGCACGTTACGGTCAGCATAATGTTAAACTTCTTTGTAACATAATGACCATATAACATAACATAGTGAACATAATGACCATAATGTGTAAATTTTCTACATATTATGACATTCAAATTTCGAACGCCGACGCCCGCCTGCCTGCCACTTTGCCTGTGAAGTTGGTACTACAGAACAAGCTAAACAACTCAATGCCACAATGCCGGTCAAACATGCGGTTCCTGAACACATCAAAGAGAGCTTATGATATGTGTGTAGATAAACTAGTGTATGTAACTGTACATAATTAGGCATTATGCAGCAGTCACATAAACTACTATTATGTGTACTCAAGTTTATGTTTTTTTTTGTTGTTCTTGCATGTTCAAGCTAACACGCTTCGCTCAACCCTTTTACCCTTCACCTAAGCAACCGCAGTATTTTGCCCTGATATTTGCTGTGCAAATAAGTATTTTTGATGTGCAGTTTAATATTTTCCTATTTTTTTTTGGGATTCAATCATGAAGCTGATCGTTGCAGGGTGATCCAGGACTTCAGTTACAGTATGACCTATTTAGTTAGTTTTGTTGGTCAAACTATAGTCTAAAGTGATCTGATTTAACAATTGTATGAGTTCATGGAAATAATATTAAAATCAAGGTACATAAAAAGAAGGTATCGCATTGAGTTTTGGCGGCAAATCCACGCTACGTCATTTTAATACAGTATTTGACTGCTACTTAAAATATACATATTGACATTTTATTAACTGACAATATTTTGGGGAATGGTAGTACCCATCAATATGAACAACTTTCCCCAAGGAACAAATGGTCGCAAATGAAAACTATATTTCGTCCTTCAGTACATTGACCCGATCAGCTGAATACAAGATACTACGGGAGAGCCAAATATTTTTTTCGTTTGCGGCCATTTTAAAATATAACTAATTATTCTGTGAATATTTCGAGCGTCTACCTGTTGCCGTTATCAATATCGAGCTAAAATTAGCAAAAAAATAACATTTGTTGTATGGGAGCCCCCTTAAATATTAATTTTATTCTATTTTTTTAGAATTTTTTGTTGTTTCAACTGTCTAAGGTTCATGAGATACAGCCTGGTGACAGACGGACAGACAGACAGACAGCGGAGTCTTAGTAATAAGGTCCCGTTTTAACCATTTGGGTACGGAACCCTAAAAACGAAACTGAATCTCCTTTGTCGCTAGAAGTGCGGGTCTGTGATTCCTTCCGCAAACAAAACTTGTCGGTAATTATTTGAAACTTTTTGGTCTTTTACGACCTCTTTGCGTAAAGTTAACGCATTCCTGAGAAGGTCAGCTGAATAAATGATGCAGGATGTTCACTACAATGGAAACATTAATAAGGATTGTCGGTTTGTACGTACAGTGCAGACGCGATTGTACTGTCAAACGAAATCTGCGCGTGCAAAAAAAAAAGTGTGGAATAAGATATAAAAGAAGAAATAGAAGAATATGATAATGGAGTGATCATTGAAGGTACAATTCCCTAGATGGAACGGAATGGCGCAAGTAGTTAAAAGTACGTTTCCGACAATATTGACTTCTTCAAGTTCTTTTTAGAGGTCCGGACCCAAAGGATAAAAACGTCTGTCTGTCCGTCTGTCAACAGGCTGTATCTCATGAAAGCCATGAACCGCGATAGTTTAGACAGTCGAAATTTTCACAGATGATGTATTTCTGTTGCCGCTTTAACAACAAATACTAAACACAGAATAAAATAAATATTTGAGGGGGCTTCCATACAACAAACGTGATTTTTTTGCTGATTTTTGTTCGATATTGATAACGGCAACAGGTAGACGCTTAAAATATTCACAGAATAATGAGTTATATTATTCACTTTAAACAATAAAATTAAAATAAAATATATATTTAAGGGGGATCCCATACAACAAACGTGATTTTTTGCCGTATTTATAGTCAATGGTACGGAACCCTTCGTGCGCGAGTCCTACCCGCACGTGACCGGTTTTATTTGAGTTTTAAGTCACCACTGTATATTAAACGTCATTTTTTTGTTGATAAAATGACACGTGAGCTTCTGGACTAGCTAGTGCATTCGTTTGTACTATAAGGAGATGTCGATGCAACTAGTTTCTAAGTACCTAGTTGATAATGTTAAGGACGTGCATTTACAGATCGATGATATTCTGTCCTGGGGATACTATAGCTGTCACCGGAATAAGTCAAAATCGTTAGTTGATAAATTAACGCGGTAGTTGATCAACTATCGACAGATGGTAAACCAGACCGACAGGGTTTAGAATTTAGGTGTCTTTTGTTCTTACATGTCAACCAAATACGAAGACTATTCGGGGGCTTCGCTGCGCTCGCCCCCTCTAGTCTTCACCTAAGCTACCGCAGTGTTTGCCCCGGTATTTAAGTTTAAACCAGTTTACTATTTAACGGTTTTACCCGTTCGTTGATCAACTAACGCGTCATATAGTAAGCAGTTCGCTACAGTTTACTATCTGTCGATAGTTGACTAACTAACGAGAAAAAAAACCCTAGTTTATCAACTAACGGTTTTGACAATCTTCCGGTGATGTCGCCATCAAAAAACTTCCATTTGCTATGTTAGATCAAAAATATGCTAGTCTAGTCGCCGAACGAATAAACAGACAGGTGCTCAGAAATAATCGAATAAAATAGGTTTTTTTTTTGCGGATCTGGGACAGCCCGACCCGAGTTAATTCGGCCCGAATAATAATACCAGATATTTCAGTTACCATCACGGTGATTTGTACATTCGTTAGGTAGAAAAGCGATTATTTGGAATAAATAAAAAACAAGAAAACATAATGATCTCCGATTCTTATTTGGATTATGATTCCTACATAAGTTGTATAATCTCATTATAAGCCTAATTTCATTGTATTTTTAAATTGTCTGGACCAAAAATATTAAAGTTAATTTTACAAGGGAAATATAAAACTGCACATCAATTATCTCTTATACATGTGCGGTAGCTTAGGTGAAGGGTAAAGGGGGTGAGTGAAGCAAATCCCCCTTTATCCTTCGTGTTAGATTCAACATGTAAGAACAACAAAAATACTTAAAACATAAAATTAAGTACTCATTAAATATTTAAAACATAAAAGAGTTTCTGCTGATCCTTTTTTGCTGCGCAAATCAGTATATTTGGTGTGCGATTAAATACCAGCCAATGTACAATAGTCTAAAATATAAAATACAAGGATGCTTTTTCTGCAAAAAAAAATACACTTGGCTCGCTTTTACTGTACTCTCTTACGCTACATATTTGCAATTTTTTGTGCATTCTACATTGAACTTTATTAACTTCTCTTGAGAAGTTATTATAATAGGTCTGAAAATTGAAATAGGTAATTTTGTGTTTTCTTTACGTTTTAAGACCTGGAGAATCATTTGCAATCATTTTTAGAGTGATGTCTGTGTGTGTGTGTGTGTGTGTGTGTGTGTGTACGTACGTATGTACGTGATCAAAATTATGGAATTCGTTTTCTCAATAACTACTGGACCGAATCGCTTTGATGACCATATCAATCGATACGCCACGTCATGACTTAGATCTGAAAGGAGTCTAGAAAAAATCGGTCCAGCGGTTCGTTTTTTATTTGTAAAAAACTGACTTTTTTGAACACGCAACGTTAATTTTGTATGTAATTCCAAGTATTGAGGGGTAGATGTGGGTTTTTGAGGGTGCTGGTTTCGAATCTTTCATCAGTTTTTTAAAATTCAAAATGGCGGACCCACTATGACGTCATCTTTTTCGTGAAAATTAAAAAAAAGAATTCTTCTCAAGAGAAGTTGCTTGTACGGTACTTGCTGCCGAACCGATTTTTTAAATAATATATTCGTTCGTAAAAATAAATATATGTATAATTGTAAGAGGACGATACTTTTCATGCCGTCGGTACAAACCACTTTTTAGCCATAGTTTCTGGTATGATTATTCGGGTCGAGTTGACTCTTGTCGAGCTGTCCCACAAACACACACAAATATAAAAGTAATACATAATACAAAACACATAACGAAAGTAAAAAATATCATTCCTAAGTGCCCACATAAGTTGTGAGTTGATTCGCTGCCATGTGCATGCACATGCAGCGATAGCAATAGCGCTCAGACAAAGCAGAAAGCCATAGGAATGCTTGTGCCGCTGTTTTTCAGTCCAGAACAAGAAAGTATATAATGTGAGTATATAAAATTTGATGTCACCAGATGGCCTGACTAAAGTCACCTGTGGCTCAAGCAGGAATAATTACCAGAATGAAAAAGTGTACGAGTTCGGATAAAATTAACCTTATGTCATTGTACATAAGAGTCACTGAAAGGTCGATTCGCATACTTTTTCGACGCGTAATTGTTTCTGCTTCCTACCCTGAAATAAAAATGAATACTACGAGACCAACACAACTTATGACAGCTAAGCGTTCATTGGAATAACGGAGGGAACACCGGAACGTACCATATAACACATATTTAGTACATGCTAGTGACTTGTAGGTACAGGAACGTACCATATAGTACATACTAAGTACATGCTAGTGAAATGAAGGTACATAAACGTACCATATTGTACATACTTAGTACTTGCTAGTGACTTGTAGGTACAGGTACGTACCATATTGTACATACTTAGTACATGCTAGTGACTTTTAGGTTCAGGTACGTACCATATCGTACATACTTGGTACATGCTAGAGACTTGTAGGTACAGGAACGTACCATATAGTACATACTTAGTACATGCTAGTGACTTGTAGGTACAGGTACGTACCATATTGTACATACTTAGTACATGCTAGTGACTTGAAGGTACAGAAACGTACCATATTGTACATACTTAGTACATGCTAGTGACTTGTAGGTACAGGTACGTACCATATAGTACATACTTAGTACATGCTAGTGACTTGTAGGTACAGGAACGTACCATACAGTACATACTAAGTACATGCTAGTGAAATGAAGGTACATAAACGTACCATACAGTACATACTAAGTACATGCTAGTGAAATGAAGGTACATAAACGTACCATATTGTACATACTTAGTACACGCTAGTGACTTGTAGGTACAGGAAGGTACCATATTGTACATACTTAGTATACGCTAGTGACTTGTAGGTACAGTACGTACGTATACTAACGTATTGTAGGACCGTCCTTCATACGCCTAGTTGTGTTGGTCGGGTAGTACAGGTGTCATTTCAATAGCTGTCAGATTTTGGGGAATGATAGTGCCCATTATTACGAACAACTTGGGTCTCCCATCCATAGTAACTTGTAATCAGCTGATCGGGTACACGTACTGAGGAACGAACATAACTTGTGATCAGCTGATCGGGTACACGTACTGAGGAACGAACATAACTTGTAATCAGCTGATCGGGTACACGTACTGAGGAACGAACATAACTTGTAATCAGATGATCGGGTACACGTACTGAGGAACGAACATAACTTGTAATCAGCTGATCGGGTACACGTACTGAGGAACGAACATAACTTGTAATCAGATGATCGGGTACACGTACTGAGGGACGAACATAACTTGTAATCAGCTGATCGGGTACACGTACTGAGGAACGAACATAACTTGTAATCAGCTGATCGGGTACACGTACTGAGGGACGAACATAACTTGTAATCAGCTGATCGGGTACACGTACTGAGGAACGAACATAACTTGTAATCAGATGATCGGGTACACGTACTGAGGAACGAACATAACTTGTAATCAGCTGATCGGGTACACGTACTGAGGAACGAACATAACTTGTAATCAGCTGATCGGGTACACGTACTGAGGAACGAACATAACTTGTAATCAGATGATCGGGTACACGTACTGAGGGACGAACATAACTTGTAATCAGCTGATCGGGTACACGTACTGAGGAACGAACATAACTTGTAATCAGCTGATCGGGTACACGTACTGAGGGACGAACATAACTTGTAATCAGCTGATCGGGTACACGTACTGAGGGACGAACATAACTTGTAATCAGCTGATCGGGTACACGTACTGAGGGACGAACATAACTTGTAATCAGCTGATCGGGTACACGTACTGAGGGACGAACATAACTTGTAATCAGCTGATCGGGTACACGTACTCAGGGACGAACATTTTTTCGTTGTGACCATACGTTTCTGAAGGAAAGTTGTTCATAATGATGGGTACTATCATTCCTCAAAATATGGTTGGTTAATTAAGTGTCACTCTGCATAAAAATAAATAAAACAAATAAAGTGTAACTGTCATTTTTTGAGCATAACATCACATCACGATTTTGAGTGTCAGTGAATCTTTAAGTTGTGGGCTGAACATCCTAAATGCGGAGAACCCTTACTTTTACCTATTACCCTTTTTAATGGGTACCTATGATGATAGTTACCCATAATTGGCAGGCCTCCTAACATGCAAAAAGTAATTGATTTTGGATTATATTATGGGCTAATCTGGATGCGAAAAGACTTGACGATATGCTGCCAACAAAGTATCCAGCAATCCAGACTCCGAGACGTTTTGCAAACTGCGACACCAGGGTTGCGTAACTCGAAAGTGTACGTTCAGTTCGTGATATGCCATCTAGATGTGAGTTAGACGAGAGTACAGTACTGTGTGGTTCAGTTTGCGTGTGGTCGAAGGCTCTAAGTTGTTTGTTAGCAGAAAGAATTAACTTTTGAATCGTGGAATTGATTTCTTCCGCATCCGAAAGTTCCAAACGGAGCCCTATTGCTATTTTTGTTGACACTAAGCCATAAAACATTATATTTTTTTAAATGTTTTTAAGGGGGGCTCTCATACAGCTAAGGGGGGGGGGGGCGAAAACAATATATTTTGTTTTCTAAAATACTGGAAAACAAAGGAACGAGAAGCCATCAAAATCAGCATTGTAAAAAATATTTTTTACAAAGTTTTGTGCCGAAGAAACTATATACTTCCCATTCCCATGACCTTTAAATTTGGTGATCATGTATTATTTACTAACGAATACGAATTCCCCTTATTTTCAGGCTACATCTGTTTCGGAATCCTAAATGTGAGAAGTCCGACGCGCATTTGGCCGGTTTTTGCATCATAATGAATTTGAAGCCATCATCTGGGATTTATTAAGATTCTCGCTATAAAAAGTTTTCACAGTAGATTTTCCATTTCCTTCCATAAATTCCTTACCAACCATTTTTAAATGGCCCGCAACTAAAACTTGTAACACTGTAATCACACCATGTATTGAGTCAGCTTAGCGCAAATTATGGTACTGTAATGGATGGTTACGGTAATGGCCATTTGGGCTTCGATAATGTCTTTGCTTAGGAGATTGAATGAAGAAGGTTCAGGTAATTTTGCCTCCTCCTAGATTTATGCAGGTTGATTTCAGAAATATAGATTTATCCGCGATGAAACGGACATTTCACGCAACTAACAGTGAATTTTTTGAGAATATTGAAGGCGATGTACGACTGTGTAGTACGATAAACAAGCCAGAGTGTTTAAAATGACATTTAGGTTAGAATGAACAATGTTGTCCTGTCCCTGTGTATTTATTTGGCAAATAAGACAAATAGAAGAAAACAATCCTTGTCTAAACAAACTTAAAAAAGAGATACTCACCAAATCCTAAAGATACATCGTAGGCACCCTCTTCTGGGCACCAAGCGACAGTTTGTTCCCGAGCTTCCTATATCCCTCATTTTTACTCCTAGATTTTGGTTTCTCATTCACTGTGTCCACCGGACATCCTTTCAACTCCCATACCAGGTTAGTCAGAGACTTTGGCCTGCTCAGTTTTCTGGAACGTTTTTCTGGAAGTTTCGGCCCGGCAGCGGAATCGCCAGAGGTTCTCCCACCGGAGTGACTCGAGTCCAAAGTCCCGTCAAGTTCCATCGCTTGTTGGATGTTGGAAAGACTCTTGTATCGGATGTTGAAGATTGGTGAGTCACCTTTGGTGATAGGTCTAAGCGGACTATCTATTGGACTAGGGATTTCTTTTTCACTGCTTTTCTGTCGGAAGATCATCCTGCTTTTTGGGTTACTGTTCTTCAGGAATAGTTTGGGAAGGTTCGGAGTTGGTGCGATTAAGCATTTCTCTTTGTACACCGTTACTGGTGTTAGTTCTTTAGTCACGACTGGAGTTTTTCTGGTTCGTTTTTCGGCTTTTTGAGCGAGAGGTTTTTTTGTTGGAATGGTTTCTATTGGAGGTGGTTCTGGTTTGATTTCAGTTATAAGGGGCATGTGTACTGGAGTGGCTGCCGGTGACGATGGAGCAGATTCATGTCTTGGTTCGTTGGAATATGAGGATTTTATGTTCTTAGGTAAGGGCGCGAATCCTCTGACATAGTCGTAGATCTGGTCAATCTCGTCGTATTCATCTGGGATGCTGCTCTCGTCTCTGTGACTGCTGTAGATATGACTATGTCTAGATATGTGGGTCTTATGATTTGCTGAGTCTGAGGAGACACTTCTTCTCAGGAAATAACCAGTTTTGACTATTGGTGGTGCGTTTAGAGGTGAGGTCAGAAGCCGTTTCGGATCACCTAGCTTGCCATCCAGGACATGTATTCTATCAACCACTTCGACTAATAAACGGTTGGATTTTTCCACCAGCCTTGAGAACTCCATGTAGTTTTTGATCTGCTCCTCGTTTTTGCATCTTTGCATCTTCAGAGGAGCTGCGAGTGGGAGAGCTATCAAAGCGTTACCCTCCTTCTGTAAAGGTAACGCAAATACATGCTCTTCTTCGAACATAGACAGCAACCTGATTTCTGGTACAAAATGGCTGGCGCTTTTAAGGCCTCTTGGGGAAGATCCATGTACCAGTCTCACAGTGATTGGTAGTCGTTTCGTCAGCAGAGTTTTAGCTGTATGCACCCCACTGATGTTATCTTCTTTCGCTATAGCAGAGAACTTACCCCTTTGATCCAAGCCCAACAAAATTACATCTCCTTTCGAGTCTGTACATCTCAAGTACTTACTCTTACCCAAAACTGCCTCTCCTTTCGGCATTATTACTTCTCCTGCTGGTAAATTCCTAGCTCCGTCTGCTGTTATATTCCCTTCCAAATCTGTCTTAGCACAGATAACCCTAATAGGTTCTCTAACCAAACACCCATCTTCCAGTCTCCTTCTCGCTAGTTCGCCTACGGACTCTATACATCTTACCGCTCTTCCTTCTTCACTTAGCAATTCAAAATACCCTTTATAACTCTCAGGGATAGCAATTCTCGGTCCGACGCTGACCATGCGTCTTCCTTCCTTCAATTTAATCGCTTGGGCAATAATTTTCTTCCTCTTTCCGGCTGATATGATCAGAGCGGTACTCTGTAGTCCAGGGCTGGGTAACGTCGGTACGCCCAAGCCGCCATACTGGCCTTTGATGATTTTCGCGACGTTTGGTAGACGGACTTTCGTGGCGTACTCCCGAAGGTAGCTTCCTTCATCAGACCAGCGTGATGCGGCGACTATGACCTGGCCGTCGGTGGCTGCCATCGTGGGGGGTAGTCACATCTGGAACCAAAAGAGAGGGTGTGGGTTAGACAACAAATTTAGAGTTAATCACTTTGAGCCACCATTGCAAAGGTGAGTCAACACTATTACCTGAATAACTTTCACAATTCCATACACATTTTTATGGAGTTGTCAAAGTCAAAATTAAGACTCGCTTTTGTACTGGTGGCACTTAAATACTAAGTTCAGTTAATGAATGTGGATATATCAAGGCGTCAAACCTAACTAAATAGCAGTAACGAACTGATAAATTGAAACCTGAAACCTGTTTTGAGGTAAATAGATTATATTTTCAAACTAGCAATTTTTGGTTGACTGAGTTTATCCGATTTTACCCAGTAGGTATTTACTCCTTTAGGGCAATACCTTTTCATCTATTTTATTCCTGGAAAGGCTGAAGAGAAATCCGCCGTGTTGTCTCAAGCAGTCCACATTACAGATAAGGAAAATCAGGAAAACCGAATGACTTCCTGTCTTTTTAATTTCGGGTGCCAGCGGACCTCAAGAAGATGTTCGTCGCCAAGATTACTGGCCGTCCACCGATGATGGGGAAGCGAGACCGAGGAAGGAAATCTCTAGCTAGGCTAGCAATTTCCTCTAGTTTTATGGTATTTATCAGTATCAAAAGTGTATTTTTATTATTATTTATCCGCAATCGCTGGTTGAATACATTAAACACTCCGCAATATTAACACACTCACATACAATACCGCTGGTTCTACACTAGGTACTGTCAAATTGGAACGAAAGCCGTTATGCAATAAACACTGCTGTGATGTGGTTGTGGTGCGGAGCTAAACAGTTGAACTTGGTGTAAGCTGCGTTAGTGTAAGGCTAAGGGCACATCGAGAGTGTAACAAGTAAATAAATTACAACAAAATTTTAAAAATCTCAAAACGAATACGTTAGCGTATTGAACTGTCAGTGACTCTTAGAAATAATAACTCAAGGTTTATTTCATCTGGATTCGCTTACGTTTACGTCAAATATTTATTATATACGGTATACATTATGTGCAAGCACATATATTATTTTTGTACATACCTTGTGTCGTGGGAATTAGAACAAGCGACTTCAATTAAATAATATGTGTAGGTAAATATACAAAGCCACGTGATTTATTTTCTTAGTCTCGAATTTGAAACCAGGTCATCTCGTTGTGAGGCAGAAGATCGACCACTACGCCACAAATGACGTCAATTAATCCCTATTGACTATATGCATGATGCTTGCCATTACAAAGTAATCAGGTAACTCGTATTCGTTTTCTGTCTGTTTTAAAATGCTTTTAAAGGTGCAGCTAAAAACCTACTAGTTATGTAACAACTTACTGTTTTTAGACATTTGTGCAACCGGATGCCTCATGTTTTGTCTGTGGATCGAATTAGATATTGTGTGCACATAGGAATTGCCGAGCTAATCCGAAATACGCCGATCAGTGGTGTCGTAACATTTTTTTTTTTTTTTTAATCTCAAGCATTTTTTTCTGTGTAGAGTATTGTATATGTATGATTCAGATGATAAGTCCCAAAGTCTATGTACAACTCAAGAAGTTCTGTCATCACGAGTTGGAGTATGAGTTTCACTTCCAAAAAATTTTGACCAGGAAGAAATATACACCATACCATAGGCTACTTTTATGAATGCAACCTATATCGATACACCGTGAGTCTATCTGAGAATAATGGTATGGATATTAGTGTTAACTAGCTAGACACCCAAAGTCGGGGATTTGCTTTCCGCGTGGCTGACGCATCCAGCCAACGCTACCAAGCTGGCAACGCATGCCTGCCTGCCAAGGGCGTTAAAAGGTCACAAGAAATTTGACTGGAAGCATCTCACTACACTGCTGTAATCCTTCGCTGCCGGCCGTTGCGGGCAGCCGTGTGTTTCGCGCTTTACGATCAGCCGCTCCCAGTGTGTCCCCAGCCCGCGTGCGCCGGCGCGTAACGTGGTGTTATTCGGTAACCGGCGGCCATTGTTCTCAAACAATGACCTTAACTTTGGACTTTATTCAATTTGATAATGTCGCCGTTACTGTTATCCGGCGTGTTACATACCGGTGGCAAGAGGTGCGTCTGCGCCCACGTTTGGCCTGCTATTCAGCTGATTGCGTGATAAGGGGCCCGCCCATCACCGCATTATGAAGACATGGAGGTTTATATGGCAACTTATAGTAGAAAAAAATATCGGCAAATCACAAATTAGGGGACTAAATATTGTATTAAACAACCAGATATAAATAAACAATATAAACCTGATTGTCAGAAGTTTTCAAGCTGTATAAGTATAGGGTTACCATATGGAAAAATGAAAATTCCGGAGATTAGGCCTGATTTATATTGGAAATTCCTGAGATTTTGTCGTAATTTCAATTAAAACCTAATGGAACTCTACCACTTATATTTACAATAAAAAGTCACAATCAAAAAAATTAAATGTAAAATAATAATAATGTTATTTGTGATTTTAGTTAGGCTGTTTGATCTCTTAGTTACTGGAGAGTTTACACGAACGATATTGACGATTTGCTCGGTTTTATTGAAAATTCCTGAATTCCGGAGACCTTACGACAATTCCGGAGTTCCGGAGATTGGTCTATAAGTCCGGAGATCTCAGGACAATTCCGGAGATATGGTAACCCTATATAAGTATGCTATGGGAATCATAAGGGAACTATAGCAAAACAGAACACTTTTTACACCATTGACAATTCTTCGCGGCATTCCCAAATTCAATCACACTTTTTTTAAAGTAATTCAAATTCCATTCTTCACTTACTTGTAACGTTTTCTTTTCGGTCTAATTAATGTGTTGTTTTTTTTTAAACTTCACGGTCAAGTGTGTAGAGTTCATTAAGGTTAAAGAAAGATGCAATGAATTGTTCATAATACATGTTTTTATAATGAATGTTTGTATCTGTTTCAGTTAGACTGTTGTTCTTAATGAGTTTTGTTTTGTTCGGCGATTGGCTAGCCCCATGTCACGCTGGAGTATTCAAACGAATGTCCATATGTGCGCTTATTAAGCCCATAAGGGCACAATCGTACGGGAAAAGGCGTGACGCTTTGACGATAGTGTATAATCATTATGTGACACTGCACTGGCTACCCCCTGTAGGGATTGCTGTCGTGAAGATATAAATGATTCTCACCACCCAACAAACTTGTTAAGTCCCATTTTTAATCGCAATCTTAAGTAACCGGTAATAACTGGTTACACCGTTAACTGAGTTTGATAAGCAATATAGTGTGTGCAGTGTACCCAGAATAATTAGGACTGGTAGTGTCTTGCGATAAGGATAAATGTGAAACTCTGTTGTTGCAGGTTAAACATAATGTAACTACAGATGTACATAAATTCTTGTGGCAGCAAACACAGATATTAACCGTGTTACTTCATAAAACTATAGTTTAACTTCAAAATCTTAATGTCGTAAACAGTTTTAATTCTTTCGTAGTAAGACCGTATATAGTCTGGGCACACAACCATATTTTTACCCACACACGTAAATTAATTGTATAAATATATTTTACTGCACAAAAAAAAAGTGAAATACAAATAAAAACGGAAAATTCATGTACAAAGGCGAGCTAATCTCTAAAAAGAGATTTCTACCAGTAAACCTAAGCAGGACAGGAGAGTATTGCTGTAAAAGGCGCTCTGGCGATATCTTGTGATTCTTATTTGTTTTACTAAAAGTGCATTTTCACGGAGGGTTTTGGGGAACAGCGTCTCCAATCTTAAACCACTTTGGTGCGCCCAGCGGTAAAAATACAGGCAGTTTCTTTCTATGGAGCTATCGGTAAAGACAGAAAACGGGGGACTATGGCCAAATGCATAGTTCGTTGCTTACATTAAGTGCCGCTTAAATGTAATACTGGCCAAGAAAGACAGGCGTCTTAATAATAATATTAAAAAACAGCAGCGTCACGCTTTTTCCCATACGGGGTGGCAGAGTCACCATTGTACCCACGTTAAGCCAGTTATTCGTAATTCCATTTTGCAAGACTTGGGGCTAGCCCATCGCCGCAACTATGGAGATTTACCTCACCAAGTAAAAAACTTAATAAACCGACTCCAAGCTCAAGCCCTATTTCCTCCTCCTCCTCCTCCTCCTATGAAAAGTCCTCATCAAAAAATGCTGCCCGGAACCACAAACCAAAACGTCATCTGTATACATATTTTTTGTATTCGTTGATTTTTTCAAAAAGTACTTAATCAATTTTGATAAAATTCATAGGGGACCACCTCTGAAGTATGACCTACCAATCAAAATAAGTATCATCAAAATCGATTCACAATTGACGAAATAATCGCGTAACAAACAAACAAACAAAAAAAACAGTCGAACTAAGAACTTCCTCCTGTTTGAAGTCGGTTGGAAAGTGTTTGTAACATGAACCTAAGGCAACTAGATAAGAACTATAGCATTCCGTGCAGTTAGTTTAGTTTGTTTGTTAGTGACTTTTGACGCCTCCAGAATTGCACTTCGTGAACATCATTACTTTGAGTGTCCGTTAAACTTTGTGTCATCGTTAAACTTTGTGTCATCTTCAGTTGCCTTTTGACGCATAAAACCAGAAGCGAAACACTTCCTCGAGGTTTTATGGTGTTTTGCGAATTACAGTGGACCCCCGGTAATCCGGCAAACATTATGCAGGGCAGTGTCGGACTATCGAATTTGTCGGATTATAGAGCACTGCCTAAGACCCCTATAGTCCGGATTTTTTTACGAAAGAGTACCTTGTAATCCGACAAATTACATATCTAATGACGAGAGTCAATATATTATACGTACATATGTATGTACATACTTTGAAGTACAAATCAGACTTAATTTATGTAAGTCGAATTTAGTAAATTAAATAACAATTGAAAGCTTACGTTTTATTATAAAAATAAGCATAAATGCACATACATACATATCTACCAAAATAATCAAGAATTATTAATCAAAATCATGTAGTGAATACTATATCACATTATGAAGCTTTGAAATATTCATCAATTTTTTTTTGTTTAAGGTTGTTATAACGCGAGATCAGAGCTTTGTCCCTCAGTCTGTGGCGCGTACGAGTTGTGACCTGTTCAAACTTGCGTGATCTATACATACATATTAGCAAAGATTGTCAAACATAATTCTGTCATGTCGGATTACAGGGGGCGCCGGATTAGACAGGGGCCGGATTATCGGGGGTCCACTGTAGTAATAACACTAGTGGTTCTGTGAGAACAGTTTTAAATTGAAGCGTGGTCTTCAATAAAAAAAAACCGTCCTTTTATAACGCTTCAGCAAACTTCCCCCCCCCCCCTTTACCCCCATCCACTCCCCCTTTTGGATTTTTAGCAACATCTTGTGTAGAATGAAGTCCTTGGTGTGCCTCTTAAATTTGATTGCAATCCGTCGATAAATAACGCTACAGCAAGCTCTTTTTCCCGTTTTCCCCCAAATAAAAATTGCGAGTGATCGTTTAATTAAAGCATGGAATTATTGTGCCAATTTTCGTCAAAATCGGTTGGAAAATGCGAGCTGCAGGCGAGAACAGACTGACAGAGGACAAAAGCATTTTTGGTCAATCTGAAAGCTTCGCTCGCTCGGTCAATAATAATAATAAAAATATTAATTCAACAGAAAAAAGGTCAGAAAAAAAACATAAACATAAACATTTATATAAATTACATTGCTTCTGGCCCCACACTAGGATACCCTGTGTCGTGGGGACCAGAAACAGCGACAACATACACATATAAACAGCCCGACACCCCTCCTTCAACACGCACTGAGCCAGCGTGGGGCAGTATGGCTCAATATAAATGGTAAAGGCCCGTGCCCCTCGGTGGGGACATTAAGGGGCTACATTTATTTATATATTACAAAATAAAAAACTAGCGAATTAAAGTAAAAGCAGTCAAAAATATGGTGTTATGCTTAGTTGGTGATTTGCGAAAGTGGTATTTTCCGAGTTAGACGTTTTACGTTAAGGTGTTTCGAGAATATGGTTGTAAGCTTCGATAGTAGACCCTTTGTCGTCATACCCAGCCGGGATTCGAACCCGGGCCCTCTCGCTCGGGCGGTAGAGTCTCGAACCGCAACCGTATAATGATAATGATAGCCGCCACAATGTGCAAACTAGAAATAAACATAAACTTTATTTTCCAATGTTCAGACACACAAAAGTTAGCAGTTCTTTTATAGGACACTGTATACGCTTCTACAATAAAATTCCGCAAGAAATACAAAACATAACTGAAGCTCGATTCAAAAAATGTATAAAGCACACTTTGTGCACAAAGGCCTACTACAAAATTAATGACTTTTTTCAAGACACCGACATCTGGCATTAAACCAGTTCATTGCACTCTATATATTATGAGCTATGTAATAATTAGGCACCTACTTAATGTTATATTATGCTTGCTTGATTATGTTATGACGTTCATTAAGTCTCAATTTTTGTGTTATTATGAACAAAATCTTTGAACTGAACTGAACTGAACTGCAACACCGCAGAGTCGTCAGCAAATAAACAAATAGTTAGAAAGCCGATAGATCAGAGGTTTTCATGGGAACAACGATGCTTTCCCGTCCCCGTCAGCCATTACTTATACTTTAGGCCACAGAAAGCGCGACAGCCAGGATATTTTAAGATAATTATGATTAATTGAAAATTAATAAAAATAATAATAACAATAATAACACCTTGGACATTATTTAAACACATTGATCTAGCCCCAAACTAGGATTCCCTGTATCTTGGGTACTAGACAACGATGCACATACTTATATAGATAAATACACACATTGATCTAGCCCCAAACTAGGATTCCCTGTATCTTGGGTACTAGACAACGATGCACATACTTATATAGATAAATATTATACAGAGATAGATAAACAACCATGACTAGGGTACAAACATCCGTTCTCATCAAACTAATATTTGGCCCCACCGGGACTCGAACCCGGGACCATTGGCTTCGTGGGCAGGGTCACTGCCGACTCGGCCATTCGGGTCGTCAATTCTTAATAATAATCGGCGATTATCAATAATTTTCAAGATTGATGAAAGTGACAAATTATTCAGTTTAACTGATTTACTTACTGATGATAAATGTAATTGATTTTCAAAAAATCGTTCGGTTTACGCATTTTTTGAGCAATAGAAGCGAGCTGGGTCGGCGGGAGGGTTCACTGTTGGATTGCATAATATGAAATGGAATAATATTTATTAAAATTTAACTACCTATTACCGAGCGAAAAATTTTATGTTTTTTTTATTTGCATACGCTCCGCTCCGGTTTTGCCACTTCTAAGTTCAAACCAAACCTATAACCCGATTGAAATTTTTTCACAATAACCTACTGTAGCCGAATTTCTTGTTGGATACATTACTTTGATCAAAGGTAGTAGAGAATTATTAAAAATAATCAGAAAAACTGATTAATTTCACGGTATTTATCACATTGATCAAATCGTGCAGTATTTATTAATAATAATCAAGAATTATTAATAATTTTCACATTAATCACTTTGTTCGTAACATCTATATTGTCGTATCAATTAGAGCTCCGTGGTCTAATGGGTTTCACGCTTGCTTCTCACACAGGAGATGCAGGTTCAAAACCTGATCATGTATAGTAATTATTTTATTATGTAACAAGTACATTATCGGACGTTCAGTATTTCGGATGACACATTAGCTGTAAGTCCCGGCTACTATCGTCGTAAAACCCCTCCATCAACCCGCACTGAGCCAGCGTGGTGGAGTATGGCTTGACCTTACTCGTATCCGGGTAAAGTCCTGTGCCCCTCGGTGCGGACATTAATGGGCTACATTTCAGTACCAAACCCTGAGGCCGCCTTAAGGCTGGTGAAGCCAGGGTAAGGAACTGATTCCAAATGCGAGGCAAGTCAGTGATGACCCGTGGCTGACCCGATACTGACCTTGTGTAAATAGATTTGGAGCTCTATTTTGGAATCACTCGCGTGAAATAATATATCGCATGAGACATATATCACGTTCGACTTACAAGTCGCATGACGTTGATTTACTGCATTTTGGAATAGTTCGTCATCAGTGTTGCCAATAAATTTGGAAATGTTGAATTTTATCCGTTGCACGCAGAAAAAGTAAAAACCGGTAAATATCGCATAGGAAACGGAACGTTAAATGCTCTCATAGTATAGGCTGTATGACAAGTGTCTGTTCAATTAAGCTACCTACTAAATCATAGCAATAATATGGAACAAATCGGCCTGTTCAATCTGTGGCGAATGTCACATATTTGACGTTTTGGATTCCAATTTGAAAAAAGCGCGAAAAAAGCAAATTCTGACACTTAAAATTGTGTTGACATTAGCTTTGACGTATTTGACGTTTATTCTACTATTCGACTTGCGCAACGAGTGGTGCTGACCACTCGTTGCAGGCGAATGACTGAAAAATACGAAATTTCGGATGTCGAAGGAAAATCAGTAGAAAAGAGCGCTCGCGTGACATAAAAGTCATGCGAACGATTCAAAAATAGAGCCCTTGGAGTCAGAACAGCACTGTCGCTACGACAAACACTGTCAGAATCAGAATTCGGAGTAAGTTACTACTCTGCTTAAACCAGCATTTATACAACAATTTTGACAAGTGCTAAATAGAATTAAAACACAAATTAAAAAAAACAACACGGCCATGATTCGCAGTCAAGCACTAGATAGACGTGTTTATTTAAGTTGTAGTTAAAATATATTTGGCGGCTGTCGAAAAGTTAGGTCCACGGTAGACTTCAATTATCTTCTTCTTCTTCTTCAGGGGGTTAAAGTGCAACTAATTCAACCATCCTTACTCCACCACCAGCTGGGTCAAGAGGCCTGGGGGATAATGCTACTATTTGACGAGCCTCGCACAAGCAATATCGCAGACTTCAGTTGTATACTATTGGGCAGTCTAGGACACTTTTCACAAGGGTATAAGAGAGTTTCTCTAAATCGTTTGGGCAAGATAGGACACTTTCCCGGTGTGAGAGGCTCGCTGGCATTTCCTTCAACCGTCTTGGACAAGCTAGGATACTTTGGAGGAAGGGGGCGAACGCAGTGAGTTTTAATAAGATTTAGGGAATTCTCTCACACCTAAAATGTGTCCTAGACTTCCTTTAGAGGCTTGTCAAATAGTAGCATATGGGCCCTGGATGTTAGAAGAGCTCTGAGATCGATATCTCATCTTATCTTAGTTGTTTTTGTTTCCCACCGCTCTTTCGCTGGCCCACCACCAAGCATCCCACTCCATATTTGTCTACAGCACTCAGTACAGTTATCCCCAATATTATCTATCAGACAATAGAGTTTATCGTGCGAATAAACGTCGTGACGTCACAGTTAAATACTAATAATAGCTTTGTGATGCCCGACAAGATTTATACAGGGTGTAAAATAAACGTGCTGTCATATTTTATAGGTTTTTAGGGATTACATTTTTAAGAACTCCTTCTCAGTGGGAAGTCCTATGTGGCGCAGCGGTTGTGGCTCTGCCTACCATACGAGAGGTACCGGGTTCGATCCCCGGCTGGGGGTAAGGAAAAGAACCCAGGTCTTGGATGTTTATATGTGTGTGACGTCGCTGTTTCTGGAACCCACGACACAGAGTGTCCTAGTGTGGGGCCAGAAGCAATATATGTGCCTATATGTAAATGTTTATGTTTACGATCAGATCAACTTTATTTTGGATATCTCTCTCTGTACGTTGTGAGCCTAATAACCGACAGATTAGCATGGCGGAGACAAAAATAACATGCTCCCATCAAATAGGATACATAGTAAAATTTGTTCAGAATGATGTCCCTAATAACCAATTAAAGTATGATTACACCAGTTCAGTTCAGTTATAACCGGAACAGACAAACTCAAGACACGTCAGTATCAGATATCGTGAGGATTCTTGCAGAACCGGATAAGCGTACAATATGTCTTGATTAGAAAAGAGCACTTTAAGGTTTGATTAATCATTGCGTATGGTTAAAGCATATGAATCATAACTTGTATTTCAATATTGTTCTATAGGTACATTGAATTATACAATAATTTGTCATTTAAAAGTTTACCAATGGAAAAGTTGGCTCCAAAGTGAAGTTATTTGGTTTTACCTGAAATTCGTAAAAATCTCTAAATCCCTATTAATACGCATATTTTTTTCGAGCACGCTAAAGATTTATCGCCTTATTCATAAACGTCTAATAAACCTATTTTAACTATAATGCCGTTATAATTCGTTTGTCTTTGTCTGTCACTTTGAAATTTGTGGCTGTAAGAAAAGGACAAAACACATTTTAGCTATCATAGGTTTGATAAGTTTTATGAATAAGGCGGATAGCCCATAAAGACTTACAACCAGAAATATCTACACAGCCAAAGTGCCACAATTATCCTCTGGGTCAACATAGATTTTTCAATAAATTTCATAATTCATATTGCATTGCTAATTTCTTTATTGTACGCAAATCATTAAAAAAACGAGAGTTACATGAAAATATTTTATAAAGGCGCGATTATCTCTGATCAGAGATCTCTTCCAGAAAACCGGTTACCAGCAGAACTCTGTTTTGTTTTATTTTTCAAAAGTCAATTTATTCATAAATTAATAAATGTAGCACAAACAATACGCGGTCATTGATTGATTGATTGATTGATTAAATAAACTAAAAAATATATCTTACAGGTCAGAACAACTTCTTAAAACTTATAAAAACGAACTTTAATAAGTAGTTTAAATCTATTCTAAGCGTATTTCCTATAACATACAACACTAAATTGTTTCCTATGCGATATTTGATAAGTCACATTTATTACAAATATATAATCAGCAATTACTATTTTCCAATGACGAAAATTATCAGTTACTTTAATCACACTTTAAGGTAAATGACTACTATGCTATAAATTATTTTATCTACCCACGTGTCATAAACCCTTTTTACTGCGTCCAAAAACCGCACGTTAAGACCAGCATAATGATAAACTTCTTGGTAAAAACTCATTTCTTATCTGAATATTGATAAATTATGACCATAAGGTACCGAAAAAAGTCATATTATGACATTCAAATCAATGTCACAATGCCGGTCGAACATGCGGTTCCTGAACACATCAAAGAGAGCTTATGATATGTGTGTAGATAAACAAGTGTATGTCACTGTACATAATTAGGCATTATGTATCAGTCACATAAACTACTTATATGTAATCAAGTTTATGTTTTAAGTATTTTTTGTTGTTCTTGCATGTTCAACCTAACACGAAGGATAAAGGGGGCTTCCCTTCGCTCACCCCCTTTACCCTTCACCCTACCTCAGCATTTTGCCCTGATATTTGCTGTGCAAATCAGTATTTTTTATGTTCAGTTTAATATTTCCCATTTTGCAAATGTTACGGGTTTTTTTAATAGATTTCACTGTATCACACATTCCTTTTCGAGATTCTGGAAATGTTAGTAACTGTAGTAAATGTAGTGTAAGTAACTGTACATAATAAGGCATTAAAACTCTCGAGTGATATTATTATGAAACTCGCCTTTGGCTGGTTTCATAAACCCACTCTCGAGTGTTAATGCCCTCCATTATGTAGCAGTCACATAAACTACTATATTACATTCCAAAATAATAATGTGGCCCATAAGTACCCAGTACGCTAAATTCGACATAATAGTAGGATAGTTTCGCAACAATAAGGACACGCTGAGATTTTATTCAGAATTATTTCTCCAGGCGTTTTAATTCGAAAGCCGCAGCTAGTCTCAGTGAGTCTGCGGCACTGCGGGATGTCAAGGCGGTCGTGAATCTGTGATCTATGACTTTTGTTTGCTTTTGATCTAGATAGTGATTTGTTTTCGGGACTTTAGGCTGTACCGTTAGTATCGTAGCAGCAGTGATCGTGACTAAGGCACACTACTCCAAACGCGAGCCAACGCCTTTCTCAGAATAACTTTGACAACTCCGAATTCCTTTAAATAGAGTTCTCAAAGCTATTCAGAGGATAAAATCAACTCGCGTTTTGAGTAGTGGGCCTTAGGGTACTATTCTATTTCAGACCTCTGCATGTTTTCTCTGTTATTGCAATACTAATAGATCAAGACAATCATTTAAACTCCTTGAGGGGTTTCGACTGAAATTAAATAAATTTTGTAATTAAGAAGAAGATAAATTATTCTCATTCTTAGGGTGATGGAAAACAACGTAAGGAGACCTTCATATAGTTTGGTTTATTACACTCAATTACATTTATGATGGAGGTGTTCCATTCCTTAATTACCTATGTAATTTTACTCATAGGGTGTAGCAATTTGAAGAGGATTTTAGATTTTATGATTTCACAAGTGCTATTATATAGTTAATATTACAACGTACATAACCACATCAAGTTTGCCCGAAAAGGATCCTATTGAATATATAAGAGATCATTTAAAGATAAAATATTCAATTAAATTATAGGATTGTCTCGGTCAATATAAATTTATTGCATTCATTTGATATATCAGTCAGAGTCAGGAGATCATTTCAAAATATCATTGGATTATCACATGATTTAATGTCAAAAATATGGAATTCACTTAGGCTATAGGGACAAACGTGCATCAGCAGTTTCTTTAATACTTCCAAATTCCAAATTCGAAATGTCTTTATTACTGTAGGTATTTATACATATACTTAGCAATCGTCATTTTTTGCCACTTCTCTACATTGGACCACTGTGGGAGAAGAAGGGCGTAGAAACTCCCACGGATTGATTTTTAGTTTTTACTATAAAAAGTATTCTAAAGCTATTATGACGTCATGTAACTTATTATATAGGAGTACTTGAAGGCTACCCATTATTGTTCCCCGAGAGTATGCAACTGTTCTTCATTGAGGAACTTCCAGTTTTAGTTTATTACTTTGTTCCCCCAGAGCAAGCAACTGTTCTTTATTGTTCCCCGAGAGTATGCAACTGTTCTTCATTGAGGAACTTCCAGTTTTAGTTTATTACTTTGTTCCCCCAGAGCAAGCAACTGTTCTTTATTGTTCCCCGAGAGTATGCAACTGTTCTTCATTGAGGAACTTCCAGTTTTAGTTTATTACTTTGTTCCCCCAAAGCAAGCAACTGTTCTTTATTGTTCCCCGAGAGTATGCAACTGTTCTTCATTGAGGAACTTCCAGTTTTAGTTTATTACTTTGTTCCCCGAGAGTATGCAACTTCATTGAGGAACTTCCAGTTTTAGTTTATTACTTTGTTCCCCCAGAGCAAGCAACTGTTCTTTATTGTTCCCCGAGAGTATGCAACTGTTCTTCATTGAGGAACTTCCAGTTTTAGTTTATTACTTTGTTCCCCGAGAGTATGCAACTTCATTGAGGAACTTCCAGTTTTATTTTATTACTTTGTTCCCCCAGAGCAAGCAAATGTTCTTTATTGTTCCCCGAGAGTATGCAACTGTTCTTCATTGAGGAACTTCCAGTTTTAGTTTATTACTTTGTTCCCCGAGAGTATGCAACTTCATTGAGGAACTTCCAGTTTTAGTTTATTACTTTGTTCCCCGAGAGTATGCAACTTCATTGAGGAACTTCCAGTTTTAGTTTATTACTTTGTTCCCGAGAGTATGCAACTTCATTGAGGAACTTCCAGTTTTAGTTTATTACTTCGTTCCCCGAGAGAATGCAACTTCATTGAGGAACTTCCAGTTTTAGTTTATTACTTTGTTCCCCCAGAGCAAGCAACTGTTTTTTATTGTTCCCCGAGAGTATGCAACTGTTCTTCATTGAGGAACTTCCAGTTTAAGTTTATTACTTTGTTCCCCGAGAGTATGCAACTTCATTGAGGAACTTCCAGTTTTAGTTTATTACTTTGTTCCCCGAGAGCATGCAACTGTTCTTTATTGTTCCCCGAGAGTATACAACTGTTCTTCATTGAGGAACTTCCAGTTTTAGTTTGTTACTTTGTTCCCGGAGAGTATGCAACTGTTTTTCACTGTTCCCCGAGTGTATGCAACTGTTCTCCATTGAGGAACTTCCAGTTTTTGTTTATTGCTTTCATTTAGACTATTACTTATACATTCATATATCCACAACGGTGGCGTTGGGATACCACCTGTCACGCAAATTGGACTATATAATAACTGGCCGGGTTCATTGGCATCTGCAGTACATCTGCCGCCCTTATGGGAAAATTTGGGAAAAAGCGACCCAATTTGGGATTAAAATTTTCAATCTTACGCTTTTTTGAAAAACCAATGAAAATGGTTTGTTTGTTGAAAGAAAACCAAAAACGAAACATCATTTGCGATATATGTAGCAGAGTTAACAAACACAACCTTTCACCGCGATGCTAAAATCCAAGAATCCTTTGACAAGAGGCTGTATGGCACGATTAAAGGTGCCATTAAAAATCGAAAAAACTTTTTGCCTAGTGTCCCATGAATAGTAGATTTTGGTTGCGGTGACGGTCTCGGTATTTACCAGCAGTACATACAGAGAGACTGTCTCGGTCTCTGCTTTCGGCTTCGAACCGGCTCTGCCTTAAAGGGGTGCGCCTTTAACTTCCTCCTCATATTATTTAGTACCGTATCTACGAACATGTTACAAGAAATATACCTCGCGCCACGAATTAAGAGCGCTGGGCGACTTTGGCGGGAATGACTTCGCATATGTACTTACAGTTATTGAAAAGTGACTACTGCGCATTCAAGTCCACCGCTCATAACGTGTGGCGTGACGTATACGCATTTATATATAGGTAAAGGCAGATACATTGCTTCTGGCCCCACACTAGGATACCATGCACGACACATCGTAGGAACCAGAAATAGCGAATCCACACACATTGAAACATCCACGACCTGGGGAGTATATTTTCTTTGCCCGACCGGGATTCGAAGGCTCAGCCTTGAACCGCAAAGCGGCAGAGGTCGCCTTACTATGGGATCAACTGGTTTATACCGTTACAGTCTTGACGGAAAACTCGAGGCGACCCAGGGTTTATAGACCACGGACTGCACTTCAGGACAAGGCAAGTGGGCATCACTTCGTCTTAAAATTTACGACTTCAAGTCCGGACACACAGCCCACAACTCGATGTTTAAGGCGATACCTCGACTGTGCAAAGGTCCTCGTTACTGCAGGCGGAAAGACCCGCAGTGTGAGAGGGACGGAATCGGGAAAAAATGAGAAAACGTAGCGCTAAACCACAGAATAATTGTTTTAAAATAAACTACGCTATTTTGTTTAAAAGTTTTTTAAGGAGATTTTGCGAATACATTATTTGTACATTTTAAACGCAGTTCCACAATGAAATTAGTTAGAATTTCAGAATTACAGGAAAAAATAATACAATTTAGAGGTGTTTTCGTAATTAAATTCTATCAAGAAAATTTCATCCAATCGCGTTTTTCTTTAGTGAGAATCTTAATCAAATACTCAATAAACACTAACCCAAAAATCAAATCTGTAAATGACTTCATGGTGGAGTAAATGGATTCGAAAAAACCCATTTTTTTTTCGTAGCACCTTAACGGGCATTGGGTCTTACTAGAAAAAAAAAGAAAACTCCTGTTCAACACTTTTTTAAAGACAAAAATGTGTGGGATTTGACGTTTGTTTTGACGTTAATCAATGTTTTTTTTGTAGCAACACCTTCACTGTCTCTCGCTCTTGGGAATTGATTACGTGCCGGCAAAGAGAATGTAATCACTAATACCTGTATGATATTTATAATTTAATTTTTAACTTTATTTGTGTATACACCGGTTATAAGATGGCCCAGTAAATGGCTGGTACAAGCTGGTTCGAGCCAAGTTTCTTTAATCGATCAACTCGAGCAAGCTGTCACTTCTCTCTCTCACCCCAACCTAAACGAGAAAGAGAGGTCACAGTTCGTTCAGTGAATTCAAATAGTATGAGTTTTTTTTTGTCATAGTCCAATATTCCTACTCAGTTTTGTCCCTTGTCTGATTATTTTCTTGCGTGAACATAATAATTGCTGATTGCGATGTTTTAGAGCCAATCTTTTATAGTAGCGGAAAAAACCTCCATAAAATCATCTAGAGCAATATCAGTATCCGGGGGCTATTTGATGATAATATATGGATGCAATGCCATTAAAAATAATTTGAAAAATAACGCGAGCCATATAATAACAATCAATGGAATTCTCGAGGCGTCAAAATAAACTTATTAATGTACCTAAGTATTTGTAGACGCCTCTCGAATTAACCAGATCGAAAGATCTAGATAATTTATATTTATGGCCTGTAAAATGTTATAAATATATGGTTACTAGCCATGGGAACTTAACAGTGCATATAATATGGTGCACATTATTATAAAAAGCATCCGTAACTATCTGCTTCATTAGACTATAAACATTTAATGACTGATCTATACCTTCATAAATGTCTGTAATAAAAGTGTCGTAAGCCAAAGTGCACATTGCCGTGGCACCAACTGTATTTGCTGATAAAGTTTCGAGAAAAATGATTATGAATTTACGTGATTACGTAAATATAAATGATTGAAACATCCTATGCAACATCAATTTTATGGAATACCATAAATATATTGAGTATTGAAATGGGTACAAATAATTGTGGCGGTAATGAGCTAATAGAATGGGTAATCTAACAAGTATACAAATCTTGCCAGAAGTTGGAACTTATGCCTGTTTCACACGAGGGCAGAACAGTGAGGCAGAACAGTGGGACGGGACAGTTTGAAAGGACAGTGGCACTCAAATATGGGACAGCCAGATAGGAAAGTTCACGAAAATGAGACCAAACTGGAAGGTCACCGTTACAAATAAAAAAATAAATTTTGTAATCGGTTTCTAAATAATACCAGTTTTGAGGTAACAAAAATTAAACAAAACGATTGGGAAACACCACAATTTTTTTAAATTGGGTGCAAAAGTCCACTCTAAGACCCCTGTGTTATGTTATGACGTCACATCGCAATGTTTACACGTACATGCCTCTACCACTCCATATAGAAAAAATCGTAAGGAGACCGTTTTATTGAAAAATAACTTAATTCATTTCAAAAATGTGTACCTAAAATGTAACTGAACGACTTTCACTACGAAATTTCATAAATGAAAAATCATAAAAAAATCTACCTACCCCTTTCTTACACTCTTTACACTGATCTGTTCAGTTCCCACGGCCCACAAACTATCTAATGGAGGTATAGACGCAATGTATGTGTCTCTATGCGACTGTTAACACTATATCATTTCGAATCGAAGCAGTTCTAAGTCACAGTTACGTATTGCCCTGAAGCAGCCTTTCGTAGGTCACCTTTCAATCCTATAGTTACAGCGTGACTACAAACGTTGTGCATTGTGCCAGTGTCCATATGGCCCATCTGTCCTTTTTCAAGAAATCGCAAAGATTGCTGGGTACCAATGGATGAGTTCAGACCGTAAAAAAAATAGAGTCCCGTGACGCAATATTGGGTTGCACGCACTGCTCTTGATATGATTGGAGGTGCCACCAAATAACACTATGTTAGTCAATTTCTCCACCATGCATGCACCATATCAATATATCTCAAGAAATCTTTTGTTTTGTATGACTATATATAACCGACTTAAGAGCCCGTGTTCAGTAACTGAAATCGACCGAAAATTGTGTAAATGTGATAGTTATCCCATATACTAAGCGTCAATTAGACACGACGGAATTGGATTCGACATGGATTTATGTTACTGAATAAGGGGACGCTTTGCTAAATAAACACTTACACACTCTAGCTATTACAGACAGACCCCTGTTCAGAGCCTGTTTGGAGGTCAGGGAGACAGCCACCCACGTCCTGCTGGGATGTCCCGGCGTGGCCATCTACCGGGAAACACATCCCGGCTCGCTGAGGTCACTCCAGAAAGTCTTTGGCAACGTCAAGGGTTTGCTAGGCTTCCTACAGGAGCTAGGTTGACAGGAGTAGTGCCCCCAACCCACGTCACGCAAAATAGGCGCAAAATTTAAAACGTCGAGTTGCGGAAAAGTGGCCCGCGTTAAACTATAACTATAAGGGGACAGGCTTTATTTTCTGTCACATACACACAAACACACACACACACACACACACGAACACACAAACCTATCAAGTGCGGAACGGGCGACCCGATCATATGTCCCGGGACAAAACATCCGGGTCAGATGCCTATCTCTTTATCATTCTGTGTCGGCTGGGAGTAAATCGAGAACAGGCCCTTTAGAGTCAGTAATGAATGACGGAGGCTAGAAAAATAGAAGCACGAAATGAACGCATACATACACAGTCTACGTTACCTAACTACGTAAACTACAATTTCGTTTTATTGTTATGATGTAATTAGTTGTTTTTTGTATTAATTAAGAGGAAAATTAATTAATAAAAAAGGCAACAAATATCATGATCAACAAAATATTTTTTTCTTACCCAAAATGGGTAAATGATCACCAAAAGTTGCAGATAATATCATGGCATAATTCTGCGGTAGCTTAGGTGAAGGGTAAAGGGGGTGAGTGAAGCGAAGCCCCCTTTATCCTTCGTGTTAGGTTGAACATGTAAGAACAACAAAAAATATTTAAAACATAAACTTAAGTACACAAAACGTAAAAAGAAGTTTGCTGATCATTTATCCAAATACAATTTGGTGATAATTTACTCATTCTGGCAGTCATTCCGAATTTATTGGTAGAAAATTTTCGAATTTTTTGGTTACCGTTTAAACACAAGCCAAAAAAAAAACAATGAATTAATTTAGTAGTATCGTCATCCAATACAAGTCAGCAGAGGACAGATTTGCAGCCACAACAACAGTTATTTCAGAACATGTATCCTTAAATTATTAAATGACCTTTGCAGAGTCGCGGTTCGAGACACTGCCTCCCAAGCGAGAAGTCTCGGGTTCGAAACCCAGCTGGGGTCTTGTGTGGGGCCAGAAGCAATATAGGCCGGTATGTAAATGTTCATTTTTAAGTATATCATAGTCGTGCAAGGCACAGCAAAACGGTCGTGGCAACACTGTATTTGTCCTGCAGCAATCCTTCTCAGGTCAACAGTCGGCCTTCCACTTAGTACCACCAATGGTTCTATGTGGTACTAAACTAGCCGAGGGCAATTGCGTCTGACCCACACTCTGTACCGGGTCACTAGTCCGTAGGTTATGGCAAACAGGATTTTCTTACAGAACATTCTTGTACCCAGAGATATAGACAGTCCGAATGAATAAAGAAAATTATCACCTGTCATTGGAAGGAAATGCTATATTTTTGACGTTCGCTCATATCATGATCGTTTACTCAAAAATGCTTATAATGTGTTCATTACTTTGACAACCATTTTTGAGTAGGCGCCAGCAAAGTTGTATTATATTGTTGTGAGTTTAGCCACCAGCAATTTCCTGTGAAAATCCATTATTGTCGAGTTTTGTTTCAAAGATGGTCAATTTGGCTGTGAAAATACAGGCAGCCTAGAAAAAAAAAACAAAGCGGTAGAAACAAAAGCGCTGCGCTTTGATATTGTTTGCAATTTTCCATATTGTGTCCTGATAGTTAGATTAAATAACTCGCATTGTTTGAGTTCAGCACTATACAAGCCTTGGTCCCTCATTACAGCACTACTGGCCAAGCTATGATTGCCTTGAGCTTAGTTTAGCTACGCTCTCGGACTTTAAGCTTGGTCATCATTGCAGCCTTTGGTGGCCGCGCTATAAAGGCTTTATTCCATCTTGTCCATCAAAGGCTGCTATGTTGACCGCTCTGTGTAGGCCTGGAGCTGCGCTTTCGGCCACCAACAGTGCAGCCAGAAACGTAGTCACGTGCCAAACGGGACTCTATTACTAAGCCTCCGCTGTCCGTCCGTCCGTACGTCTGTCCGTCTGTCACCGGGCTCTACTGGATCAACCGAAATAAGTAGAGAGCTGATATTTTCACAGGGTGTATTTCTATTGCCGCTATAACAACAATTAATGAATCATACCGGTTTTTAAGAATTAGAAGAAATACCCAAATATATTATTGGTATGGCCATTTTCTTGGCCATTTTGTTTTATTTGTTTATAGGTGAAAACTGGACTCTCCCGATCTTATCGGAAAAGATCTTTAATGACAGGTATTGAGTTTTGTGCTTAGTTATTTGTCATTATACGATTAATAATTGCTCATCCGAATTATAATAAATATAAGTTTTTATTATATTTTATTTTTGTAAATAAGTTACTCAATTTCTATCCACTTCCGGTTTCAATGAGCAAAGAGTTTCGTTAACCTGAGTACATAGTTCAATACTTACCTACTTATTTTACTACATATATATAACCCTTTTTTCCATGTTTCAAAATACGGCCTTAAATTAAGTCTTACCTAGTATTTAATATTTTATTATCAAAATATTAAGGTATACTCTGACAAAAGACTCCGTAAAGATTTAATTTCATAAGTAGCGTATCATGATCAACAATATCAAAAGCCTTCGACAGATCGCAGCATCCTGTGTGGCCTCCCATGCAGAATAATAATGAAACATAAGGGTAATACCTGCATCCGTAGTCGATTTACCCCTAGTGAAACCGTATTGCTTGGCGTGGAGTTGTTTTGTACGCTTAAAGTGTGAGAGCATTTGATTAAGTAACATATTTTAAAATATTTTATTTAGTACTGGAAGTGCAGATATTTATTTAATTCATTCGGCCCAATAATGTAACCAATAAAGGTTCCTTATCATTTTATTATGAATTTCTTAAACGTATTTGAACTGAGAACACATAGGCGATTTTGTTTAGAGGCTAATTAGAAGTAAGCTCTGCCATTAATTTCCCAACCAAACCTAATGTTAAAAACCCATGCTTTATCGAAAAAGTATGTCAAAAGCTTGTTAAATGCATCAATGGCATATATATATATGCCACTTTCAGTCGCACATAATTATACAATGGCAGTAACTACTGGCTCTGTGAGGAAATTGCGTTTTATTCACTATTTTCTACCCCTTAACACCCACGGACCCTTTGAAGTATCGTATGAGTAAGTGGAATTATTATAAAAACAAATATCCCGACTGCATTTTTTTCAAACTTATGAATCCACCAACAAAATAGCAGCACCAAGAAGTTTTGTAACACTAAATCAACGCTATTTAAAAAAAATGACAAAAAAGGTATATAATGATCGAACCTGCTCACAAAATTTCACGAGAAGAGGGTGAGAAATGAGATATGTAGAGGAGATCAACCGGAAATCCGGGCAAACGAAAGCATTTTTGCGCAAGCTGAACGGAGACGCACGGTCAATTATTTATCTCAATAAACAATCTACAATCAAGTGATAATCACACCATTTGACAATGTGTTTTGACGGGATTGCGTGCAGCCAGTACCCTGACTCCTCCCCACGGTTGCTAGGCGATGAGCGAGTTCTGCTGAACAACTCGCTGTGTTCACCGGTTCATTTCTGGTGGAAATATGGAGCGGCTCGCCTCCCAGCCGTTGAGAATTCAGGTTTTCTGGGAAATTTCGCCTCGGACAGGCTTGCGTCCGGGCATTCCTGACTTCGGCCAGACACTGTGACCGTCGCCGAGTGATGGGTCGATGATTTTACCAAGGATTAGTTGAATTTGTTGCTTTTTCTGAATGAAAGTCAAGATGAAAGCTCAGAACATCAATTTTAAACCTATCGGGATTACTTTCACAATAAAGCTACAGGAGTATTTTTGGGGTTAACAACGCAAAAAGTAGGTTGGATTTTTTACTGGCTGAACGGTGCCTCTGCAACCTCCTGTGAGAAAAGGCGTTAAGATAAGTCAACAGAAGTGAACCGGGAATAACTAGCAGAAACCGGTGTCGGTAGCAAAAACTTTGTAATTATACTTAAATTACTTGATCCCGGATATTGAACTGGTTCTCAAAGCCCGCTTGATTAAAACGTAAGTGAAATGGTAATTTCTGGGCAGTATTTCGATATTAAGTCTTTTGTCATATCTCGATTCCTTTGAAGCCGACTTCAAAAAGGAGGAGGTTCTCAATTATACTGTTTTACAGGGTTCCGTACCCGTAGGGTGCCAAACGGGACCCTATTACTAAGCCTCCGCTGTCCGTCCGTCCGTCCGTCTGTCACCAGGCTGTATCTCATGAACCGTGATAGAAAGACAGTTAAAATTTTCAAAGATGATCTATTTCAGTTACCGCTAAAACAACAAATACTAAAAAGCAGAATAAATTAAATATTTAAGACCATACAACAATTCTTTCAATACCACATACATAGTTATGAATGCACCTGGTTACGTACATGTAGTGTGAAAGTAGCCGCACCAATAACTTTGTAAACAACATTTTGCTATGTAAAATCCAACTATTCACGCCACACCATCCCTACCATTATATGGTGGTACGGAACCCTTCGTGCGCGAGTTCGACTCGCAATTGACCGGTTTTTTAATTTGTATATTTGTTACGCGATTATTTCGTCAATTATGAATCGATTTTGATGATTCTTGTTTTGATTGGTAGGTCAAACTTCAGAGGTGGTGGTCCCTTATAAATTTTATGAAGATTCAACAAAACAAAAAAAAAATACTCAGATTACGTTTTGGTTTGTGGTTCCCTTCAGCAAAAGTTTCGAAGAGGACTTTTCGTGTATATATAGACGTTCGCATACCGACCGGGAAAGAAGAAATATGGCACGAAGTCGGTGTTTTAGTATTTAACTTGATGAAATATAAAATTGAAGTATATAATTATTCGTTAAATAATAAACTGGTTTAAACTTGAATTATTTATTTGCCCCCGAATAATTTTCATGTTAGGTTTACACCCGTTGACATGAGTTTGAATTAACTTTTTCTATTTCTATTTCTACATGTATGAACAAAAGAAACGTAAATTCTAAACCCTGTCGGTCTAGTTTACTATCAGTCGATAGTTGATCAACTAACTCGTTAGTTTATGAACTAACGGTTTTGACTATCTTACGGTGAAATATATTATAATACAAATGTAGCCCATTATTGGCCTCACCGAGGGGCACAGGCCTTCACCCAGTGCGGGTTGATGGGGGGGGGGGGGGGTCGGTCTAGTGGTCAACCTGACAGTCAGAAGATATCAAGCTGCGCTATTAGGGCCTCTGACATAGATTTTCACACCACAGAGCAGCGATAGTAGCCGGGATCTACATCTTAGCGTGTCATCCGAAACACGGAATCTCCCGAGACAAATGGCACATATATAATAATAATAATAATAATACCTTGGACACTATTTACACACATTGATCTAGCCCCAAACTAGGATTCCCTGTATCTTGGGTACTAGACAGCGATACACATACTTATATTGATAAATATTGTACTTTAGATAGATAAACAACCATGACTAGGGTACAAACATCCCTTCTCATCAACAAATATTTGCCCCCACCGGGACTCGAACCCGGGACCCTTGGCTTCGTAGGCAGGGTCACTGCCGACTCGGCCATTCGGGTCGTCAAATAGAACGGACACCCATCCTGTGCCCGTCGTGGCCAGATCTTGCTACCCGAACGATCGTTTCCGATGGGCGAATACCGCCATAGCTTGTCAAATTGGTACGTAGGACGGTCGCATCTGTCGTCCCCCGTCGCCAGTAGACCATGGGCGTGCTACGTACGAATTTTACAAGCTATAGGCAACGGACGCTTTCAATCAAACATATTTGAAAATATCAATTGGAAGGGATTGTGATAGAATAATACCTCTTACTGGATAATAATAGCCTCTTACTTACATACTGGCGACAGTTCTCTAGCAGATGCATCTAGCGGGCTCTACCGGATCAACCGAAATAGGTAGAGAGCTGAAATTTTCACAGAGGGTGTATTTCTGTTACCGCTATAACAACAAATAATGAAACATTTTTTTTTGGATCAAAAGTGGCACTACTTGTATGGACAAGAGATTATTTGTATGGCCATTTTCTTAGCCATTTTGTTTTATTCGTTTATCTGGACTCTCGAAAAAGATCTTTAATTGTAGCTATCGAGTTCTGTGCTAAGTTATTTGTCATTATACCATTAATAATTGCTCATTGGAATTATAATACATTATTTTATCATATTTGGTTTTATTTCCGTAAATAAGTTTTTCCGTGTACAATGTCATGAAAACCTTTGTGTGCGGTTCCGACCGTCCTACTCGCATTTGAACGGTTTTATTTTAAACACGTTTGGTTCATTATTTTATTTGTTGTTATGGCGGCAATAGAAATAACTTTAATTTTGTAGTAATTAGACAGTAAACGTTTGAATTCACGTAAACTATAGTACAGCCAGGAATTGATTGAGACAAGGAAATTACAGTAAATTGACTTAACATCCACCCTAACTGTAAGTCTTAAACGTTTGTCGGCAGGTAATGATTTAATTGTTTCAAATTGCGCACAGCTTCCTAGTAGCTTGGGTGAGGTGAACTGGCTGTACACAGACGGACTTGTTCGTCGGATCAGTCTGCCAAACAGTCTATCTGTTCCATTTACACCTGTTCACTTGAAAAATCGATGTTTGTCCGTCAAACAATGCTACCCAATTCATGCTGTTGCTCCCGCTCTCGCTAGAGAACTGTCATCGCCAGTATGACTTACAAGAGGCAGTTTTTTTTGAGAATTCTTATTAATGCCTTGTTAAAATAATAATAAGGTTATAATTGTTATTAACACCTTAATTTTACTAATAATTTAATCAAAATCGAGTTGTTTGAGCGCCATAGACCCATAAGATGTACATGTATAGATAATATCTCGTTTCACTTATAAAATAAAACAAAATTCAATTGCATAGCAAAAATGTTCAACAAATACACTTATGTTTCTTACCTACATGTTTAAACATTCTACGTATTTTTCAACGTGTTCGTCTTGTTCCCAAGCATAGACCCGGAGGCTCATCTGAAAGGTGAAACCCATTCAGAACAGCTCGGTTTCAATAACTGCTTTCCATTGAGTCGACTGACCCCGCCATCTTTTTAGTATCTTCTTAGTATCTTTTGCTCTTAAATGTTCAATCTAACATCAAGGATAAAGGGGGCTTCGCTTCGCTCACCCCCTTTACCTAAGCTACCGTACCACTTCGCCCTGATATTTGCTGTGAAAATCAGTATTTATGATGTGCGGTTTAATATTTCCCAATAAAATCTAATGAACGCTTCAAACTTTTCAGTGTATGATTAAGGCAGGTCTTGCTTTAGCTGGGCGTCAGCGTTTTCGCTTTATGCAAATAGGTATTTATAATATAAAGTTTTCATTTAAACAGATAAAAAAGACAAATTTAGCTGTAGCATTAGGCTTTTTAGGAAAAACATTGATAAAATTGTTAAATATACATTGGTAAAGTAAACATTAATTAGCGTGGTGCAGCAAAAGATAGGAATTTTAGATGGATGGAGAATTTTGAGTGCAAGTCAGTATTTTAGTTTGACTAAGAATGTTTTTGTATTCCAAACGGAATTTGTATTCGAAAAGCCAGATATTTGTAGTGAGCTGTGTAAGAAAGATTAGCTTGTTTTGATAGGATTTATGATTTTGTTAGAGGTACTTATTTTCTTAATCAAATGGTTTATTTGTAGAGTAGTCAGTTTTTTGGTATACGGTAGGTTAATCAGATAAGATAATTCGTTTTCATTATTTTATTTGGAGCTACAGTTAAATATTTTGGTGGTGCTTATTTTGTTAATCAGATGGTTAATTTGTAGAGTAGTCAGTTTTTTGGTATACGGTAGGTTAATCAGAGAAGATAAATCGTTTTCATTATTTTATTTGGAGCTACAGCTAAATATTATTAAGCATTATTAAGGCCCTATGCTCCTAGGGGAGTTAAAGGAACCAAGAAGCGGCGTAAAATTATCGCCAGATCCCAAAAATGTATAGACCCCAACTCTAGGTATAAACTAAAGGTTTTCCAGAATATATTTTTTCAAATATTGTGCTTGCGAGCCTGTATCTTGATCAGCAGTGAATAGACCGTGTTATTACAAGTGCATTAAAGTTTAAATTTGTACGGAATTTGCGATGTTAATGTGTGGCACACTTTCAGAATGACTTATAAAGCTGCTAAGATAATTACAATTACTAACGGTGTTAACTTAATCGCTCACTGGACTGAGGAACCCTATTAATATGACGTCATGTTAACGTTTAAAGTAGTTCCGTATAGGAGTCATTGTAGGGCCATGATAAGAAGTCATATTTGAAATCATCTTCGTAGACCTTGCACTAGCTTCTATCTTCTATCTTCTACAAGGGGGTTGTAGTGCCTGCACCTGGCCCACTTGAGCGGGGCCTTTGTGCATGTCCCCTTCGCCTGCACATCTACTTCAGCCATCCCAACTCCTGCACCAGCTGGAGAAGGAGGCCTGGGTGTTCTATGAGCTCGTGGGTGTTTGTTGTGTCTCCTAGGATTGCCATCCTGGTTTCTGTTGTGGATGGACATGCCAGTAGCATATGCTCTACTGTTTCTTCCACTTCCATGCACCCCCTGCACAGGGGGCTCTTCGTTGCACCTGTAATTGTCAAGTGTTTGTTTAGTGTACAATGACCTGTAATAAGGCTTGTTAGTATTTTTATTTATTTTACTTGTTTATAAAAAGTTTTGTGTTTTTGCAGCCTTCTCTGCTAGACCATAATAGGTTTTGTTGCTGTACTGTGGCTTCTCTGAGCCTTTTTCGTAGAGCTTCCGCTGATAAGGGCGCGAATGGTTGAGGGCCGATTTCTGGCCTTTCTGCCCCTAATTTTGCTAGCTTGTCTGCCTCCCAGTTGCCTTGGTCACCCTGGTGACCTTTTACCCACTGGACTGTGACCTTGTTTTTCTCACGTAGCCTGTTGAGTGCCTTGTGGCATTCTAGTATGAGTTTTGATTTTGTCAACAGTATTTTTAGTGAGCTTAGTAGGGCTGCGCAGTCGGTTTTAAAGGTTATGTAATTCCCCTCTGCATCATTTATCAAGTGCACTGCCCCGTGTAGGAGACTCTTCCTTTCCGAAGCTTAGGGAAAGTTTAATGTCAAGTTCCGGCGAGAAAAGACCTCCGCCTGTGTTCTTGCTTTTCTTTGAGCCATCACTGTATATTGTTATGCTTTTGTGATTTGGTATTGTTGGTGTTTCCAAGCCCTTGGCTGTGATTTCATATTTCCTACCGAATAGGAACTCTGTTTTTCCAATTCCAATAATGGCTTTCGGTACTTCCCCGAATGCTTTTTCTAGAATTGTGCAGTGTCCTTTATCTGCTATTTGCCCTTTCCATTGTCCAGTACTGTATAGTCTTATGGCCGCCGATTTGGCCTGCTGCTGTAGGAATAGGTCCAATGGTGGTATGCCTAGCATGATTTCCAGTGCCGCTGATGGCGTTGACCTCATGCAGCCAAACCACCACCAGCTTAAAACAGATTAAATTTAATGAATCGATACCTACGGAATTCAAGAACCGGTTCAATTATTTTTGATCCGTTTATTTTTTTGGGTAACATCATTACTGTTTAAAAAGAAAAAGGATTTACCAGCGTACATTCTTGTAAAGATGTTCAGTTATATAAAACTAAAATGGTTTATTATGTTTAGAATGGCGTATTCGTCAAAGTTTACCGTAAAATTGCCTTCTATTATCATTATTACATGCATTAATATGCATTTTAACTGAAGAAAGTTACGCAATTATGCAGTTATAACTTAGAAAAAATATATAATTTTGAGTGCCCTCCGTTACAAGGTTACGTTGTTGAAATTTGATAATTGTCAAATGTTACTTGTTACAATGCCCCTAGATGTTACTTGTTACAATGCCCCTAGATGTTACTTGTTACAATGCCCCTAGATGAATATACATTTAACATACAACTTCAAGTGAGGCTATGGAAATTATGTCCTAAGTTTGTAGACTTTGTAATTGAGTTTATTTTATTTGGCAACAAATGTGCTGTTTACCAAATATGTTGAATTTTCACCAAATTATATATAACAACAATACCTTAGACACTATTTACACACATTGATCTAGCCCCAAACTAGGATTCCCTGTATCTTGGGTACTAGACAACGATACACATACTTATATAGATAAATATTATACACTTATCATAAACCCTCTTTACTGCGTTCAAAAACCGCACGTTACGATCAGCATTATGTTAAACTACTTGGTAAAAACTCGTTTCGTATCTGGAAAACTACACATTATGGTCATTATGTGTAGTTTTTCTACATATAATGACATTCAAATTTCGAACGCCGACGCCCACCCGCGTGCCGTCCCTAGTTTGTCTGTGAAGTTGGTACTGACATTCAAATTTCGAACGCCGACGCCCGCCTGCGTGAAGTTGGTACTAAAGAACAAGCTAAACAATTGCAGAGCCACAATGCCTGTCAAACATGCGGTTCCTGAACACATCAAAGAGAGCTTATGATATGTGTGTAGATAAACTAGTGTATGTAACTTTACATAATTAGGCATTAAAACTCTCGAGTGATATTATTATGAAACTCGCCCTCGGCTCGTTTCATAAACCCACTCTCGAGTTTTAATGCCCTCCATTATGCAGCAGTCACATAAACTACTATTATGTCAATATGGAGTACTTATATTTAGAGGAATATCATCTCATCGCCGAGGTTAAGTACACAATGCTGGTAATTTTGAGTGCGCAAAGAACAAGTAATTAAGTTTAGCAATCCATTCATACTTCAATCACTACATAACTTGGATCCTTGACATCAGGTGAGCGGGTCACACAATACGTACTTAAAAAGTAATTATCGAATACCTAAAGAATTACACAGATGCAGAAATTTATTCGGAGAATCTTGGCTTGTTAATTGAAGTAAATACGAAATTTAAACCCTACTTAGGCCCACTACTTCGAACGCGAGACAACAGTATTCTCTGAATAACATCATAGAGATGGGAGTGGTAGACCCTAAATGTTTGTAATATTAGATACATTTATGTTTTACACATACGTCGGGAGTATAGCCGTTACATGCAATATAATGATTTTTTATTATTCAATAAGTTATGATAAAAACATGTATTTTCTGCATGCTGTGCTCCCCCTAGTGATACGTCGTGAGATTAGTCTCGACCAACTCTTTTATTTAAGACTAGTTTTACTATATTTTAGTCTAAAAGTATGATTTGTTTAATCTAACCCAATTTTCTCAATTGCAAAATTTTAGTCAAAAAGTATGATTTGTTTAATCTAACCCAATTTTCTCACGATTTTACACTTTCCTTTTAGGGAAAAAATATGTAATATTTGCTGATAATCCCCCCCTTCGGCTTTCCCTCACGTGATATTTGGTGACATTTGGCTCCCCCTTCCCCCTAAACACGTACTTTATAGACTCCCCCTAAGGAACATTAGTTCCTTAGGGGGAGTCTATAAAGTATAAATATTAAATCTAAAAACACAATTAAATCATTAGATTTAATTGTGTTTTTAGATTTAATATTTATTATTAACTTATATAGAATACCAATTACTGACTTATTTCATGCGACAATAAATATTAAAAAAATAGAGGGCAATCTGACACAGATCGAAGAACAGTCAGCTCAATAAGGTTTGTGTTATGCGTACTAGACAACGGTATATTGTAATGGTACACGAGAGTCGGTACATTAGATACTTCATTCTGCGTGATAGACGGCTAGCCCCACGCCGCGCTGTTTTGAATACGAGAATCGGTTCAGATAACGTTTGGGGGTTTTGCGTTGCTTACTGGCAAAGTACGCGTGGGTTCATTCGTGGAATTTCAGTTCAGGTCAAGTTTTTTTTGTCGCATTCCTGCGAGATGTGTAGAGATCAGAGCCGATTTGGCTGCGCGTTGAATAAAATTATGAATAACTAAATAATGAAAGGTTATTATGGAACGATACGGAGAAAGCTATTATATAGATTGCAAATATACAATTGCGATTGAGGTATGAGATGGAGGGTCTGACACCGCTGGTTTGAATATCATTCTGGTAGGTCTTTGCTACGCGCAGCTAGCGGTCGGGTAATGCTTAATTAATCGCAACAAGCTTTTATTGGTCAGCGATCAACAGATTCTGTGTATCGGCAGTACCAAATGATTTGAGTGATAACCTACGGTTGATCATAGTGAATATGCGTACACACAATTTGTAGAACGGCGGATCTGCATGGCATGGTTGAAATTGGACCCTGTGTAGTTAGTGATAAGAAGCTTCGCTTGGGCAGAGCGTATTCGCAAAGGACGCCATTTTTTCAGACATGTGAGGCGTATAAATACCAGAGTTTGAGAGGGGAGTTCATTCAGTCTCAGCGTCTAGCTACTGTGACAGTCGTCTTCACGAGTTCTAAACAGTTTTGTCTGCCGTGTTACGCGTCAGAACTATACGAATTGGTAATTGCGAAGTTTCAGTGGGTTTTCGTGAGTGTCTGAAGCGCCGAGATATACCTCGGTTCCTACCTTTATATCAACCTACCCCTAATTCCAAAACTATCCTTGGGTCGTTAGGAAAGAACTTTTAAGTCAATTTATCTGAGTCTGAGTCTGGGCTTGGAGCGACCCTAAATTCCTTTTTTCCTTCACCATAGGGTTCCTGGATTGGCTCTTAGGATATTCGCGGGCTAATCCTCTCCTCATACCTTTCGAGTAGCGAGTTTTGTAATTCCCACACACACAGTCGTTAAACATTCAAGCACATTCAAATCAAACTCAACCATTTTCGAGTGGTGTCGATAATGGACGTGGTATAACACTAGGGTTTTAGACTAGGCTAGACAGGAGTTTAGTTGCGGCTAAACCTAGGTTGTCAGGGCATAGGGAGACTGTTTGATCGATGAGGTTCCGCGGATGGAAATAACAAATTCAGAACAAAGTTAAACCGGTGTCAACACAGATAACATATCCTGTTGATATTTTGACATTTGAGTGTTGTCGGGGACGCGCGAAGAGATCAATTTACAGTCTAAAGTTCATTGTTTAGGTCCGGGTAGGTGTTTTGCATTGCCTTGGGTCAGATTGGATTCAAGTTGCATTTTTAAATTAAATGTAAATTTCGCTGGATGTCTAATGTGTAAGTTGAGTCGGTATATATGATTTGGCTCAGCCCAGGACGTGCTGCGGCTAGTGGAATTCATAGTTCGGTATTTATCGAACTATGCACTTCGCTATGGTGTGGGTTAGATATCCTAAAACAATAATGCTTGCGTTTCGATAACATCCAGCTCAAATTGCGCAGAGTTGAAGGTTTCAAAACGTTACGGACCTTTTGAGGTAACCGCTAGTTCAGAACCCATTTCGGAACTCAAATCGCAATTGTGTAAACCGGTCTTTTCGGATCGTTATTGCCGTGAACCAAATATATAATTGGAACCACCACAAGCCGCTACTAGCGAGCACATGAAATATCATTGAGTACTCACGTCGTAAAACTACGACGGATATCTATACTATAACTGTGATCGATCACTAAAACTAAAACTAAAACAAAAGATGTTCCAATGCGCTCATATATACAAAAACCAGATGGTGCCATCACATAAAATATAACAACGATCGTTTTGGCGCAATACACCGCTGACTGATGCGAATTACCGGCTCGCGGACATATATGCTTTCTCTGTCTAACTAGAAACTGTAACTTCTGAACCAAACTTCGTTCGACTATTGTACGCCTAACGGATTTCTCGACGAACGAGAAATTCAGACTTATCATTCTTACTTACAAAACTTACAGCTGAATCGGGTCCTCTCATTTTGGGATAGATAGAATAGACGATCATAGCTACTGATAGCGGCGGCTACGACCTTAGCCTGGTGCCGGTACAATATTTGATAGAGATAAATACTTAAATAATTATATAGAAAACATCCAAGACTAAGAAAAAATTGTCATGCTCATCACACAAATATTTGCCCTTACCGGGATTCGAATCCAGGACCGTCAGCTTTGTAGGCAGGCTAACCGCTAGGCTAAACCGTTCAATATGTGTCAAGCGCACAAGTAATTAGTTTAATCATCAGTTACATAGTGTGGGCACGCAATACCTAGATCGTTATAGATCGATAGTTACTATCGATAGAATTGAAAACTATTAATACTTTAAATATTATTAGAAATTTGAATATAGAATCTAAAATCGCTGTCGGATTTTGAGTTAAGTTTAACTCGTTTAAAAGTAAGTGTTGACGCCTTGAGAATCTAACACAACTGCTAACAAACTAAATAACTAAATAAATAAAAAATTGTATTCCATTTACCTTATCAACACTTTCTAATAAGATGCCTTATCCAAATGCAATGGAGATCTGAAACAAGAAAATACATGTTTTAGAAAACTTAGTCACCAAGGTTAGTAACTAATGGATTATTTTTAAACGACTACCAAAAACGTACCTATTTTACTACCAATCAATTCTAAATGACTGCCAGAATGGATAAATATCCACCAAATTGTGTTTGGATAAATGATCACCAAACTTCTTTTTATGTTTTGTGTACTTAAGTTTATGTTTTAAGTATTTTCGTTGTTCTTACATGTTCAACCTAACACGAAGGATAAAGGGAGCTTCGCTTCGCTCACCCCCTTTACCCTTCACCTAAGCTACCGCAGTATTTTGCCCTGATATTTTTTGCAACTTTTGGTGTTCATTTATCCATTTCGGGTAGGAAAAAAATAATTTGGTGATCATTATACTGGTTGCCGTAACTAATGAGGTAATAAGTATCTGTTTAGTATAATCTGAAGTCTAACACTGTGTGGTGATTCTGTTCTAATTGACTCTTCGTCAGAGCACAATTATTCGACACAATTCCTACATGCAATTGTAGGCACAATCACAATCGCGATATCTTTCATAGGTATCGGGTTAGAAGTAAAGCGATACAGAATCTATAATCAGTTCTACCTTTAGTTTCCTTTTTTCCTGTCCACTCTAGGTTTGCTGGAAGAAATCTCTTGTTAGAGATAAGCTCGCCTTTGTCCCTGTTTTTTCCTTTAAAATTGCTTGTTATCACTGTTTTGTGCAATATAGTATTACAATTTAGCCAAACAAGCGCCGACAATTTGTTTGTCTCTTAGGCGCCGTCCGTGTTACCCCTCGAGCACACTTGGGTACTGTAGTCACCAAAAACCCGTTATAGGTTTTAAATTTTATCGCCAAGGCATAAAGTTCAAAATCGCGACCCCTCAAAAAAAATCGAGGGTTTAATAACCCGCACTCAGCACTTGAGAATTGTTTCAGCTTTGTCAGATGTCTGATGGACGGGTTAGTCCGTCCATCAGACATCTGACAAAGCCTTAGGGCTGTGTTACTAATAACAAAAAATAACTAATTTATGTTTGTAGACCTGTTTAAGCAAAATCCTCTTACCTTTTTTATTATTTATTTTATTTATTTATTTGTCAAATTTCGTTACAACATTACAGAAATACTTCTAATGCTTGTACACACACCGAACAAGATACCATTGATAACATGTATAATAAGAAATTAAATTACAAATTATTCATTTCACTACAATCAGTATGTCAACTTAATATTAAACTCAAATTACAAATAAGACAACCCAATTTAAACATAGTCAATTAATTCTAAATGTCAGCTATAAAATTAAACTTCACTTACCCATATCTTAATGAGCGTTTGATGTTTTTGTGCTAAAACTAAAACAGCTTTGTAAGTTCTTTTATTCTTTTAGGATCTGTGGATGTTGGCTGAAGGTAGAGGATCTGTGTTCCAACAAACAAAAAAAAACGACATCAATTCTTAGATAAATGAAACTCTGCTTAAATTCTTACATTGACACCTGACTGACGTTTGGCATTTGGTGAACACCAAAGAGAATAAATATCATGTGTGATATGATAATGCTTAAAATGGGCTTATCGTACAGTCATAGAAGGGCCTGAGCTACTTTAAGTTGTAGAAGGTTTATAACGAAACGGAAATACAGACTTTATTTTATAAATCACAATTTTTGTGAACGGGTTGCAAGACTGTTTAACTTCATATTATGAGTGTTTTAGAGAAATTGAATCTTTATAAATAACTATAAAACTTTATTGTGAGAGTGCTAATACAACTCTCAAGAGCTGGGTGCGGTTTAATAATTCGGGCCTAGGCCCAGATGGACTGATAATTTTTAGAATAATTTAAAAGTGAATGTCACATCGCAAATAATACAATAAAAAAAACACAGATCTACCGATTTCTCCATCGATTACTCATTATCAGGTCGGCGCATCGATTAACCACATCGATTTTCCTGCAGATTACCGACTGAATCAACACGTGCGCTTGGCCTGATTAGACGTCACGCGCGCGAGTAATGCGCGTGCGTCTAAACTGGCATGCAGGCAGCGGCAGCGGCAGCGGGTCAATGTCACTTGATATACTAAGTTTTACTTTTAGGGATAAATAGATTTTTGAAACGATTTTAGAGGCGTCATTCGACTAAACTTATTGTAAAAACTGGATTGAAAATAGAACCTATGGCAATCGGACAAGGGCGAAGTTATTTTTAGCTCGTGTGTATATTGATATAATAATAATAAGGTTATAAAATTGCTTTTAGTGCACAGGTGAGATGAGCAGATGTGGTGTGTAGGTTGTGTGTGTGTATGTGTGTGAGTGTGAGTGTGTGTATGCGTGTGTGTGAGTGTGTGTTTGTGTGTGTGTGTGTTGTGGGAGTGCTTGCTTAACCCTTCGACCGTGGTCTTGGGATCGGGACTCTGACGCTAAATTGTCACTAAGCAGTGCGTAAGCTTGGGTATGAGCAAATTCATAACGGGAAATATTAATTTAATTTAATTTAATTAATAATACTGATTTGCACAGTATATCAGGGAAAAATACTGCGGTAGCTTAGGTGAAGGGTAAAGGGGGTGAGCGAAGCGAAGCCCCCTTTATCCTTCGTATTAGGTTGAACATGTAAGAACAACAAAAATACTTAAAACATACAAAGTATTTTTGCTGTGAAAATCAGTATTTTTTCTGTGCGATTAAATATCAGCCATTCATAACTAGATAGAGGTAGATACCCAAATAATATTTGTTTGATATTTTTTTTCTTAAAAATTAATACATCAATCATGTGCAGTGCAGTAGTATTATCATCAAAAATCAGCCGGTTATTTTTTGTAAAAACAATTGTATTGATGTGATTCTATTCAACCTGAACTTAAAATATATTTGAATCGTCAAATGAAGTAAATTCATTCCAATCCATTTAAATATAATTCTCAATGCGCGATTTATATTTATATGTCCTCTGTGGCTCTGTCTAGGTCTACCAGGCAAGAGATCCCGGCTTCGATCTCCAGTTGATAAACTAACGTTTTTTTCACGTTAGTTGATTAACTATCGACATATAGTAAACTGTAGCTTACTGCTTACTATATGACGCTTTAGTTGACAAACTAACGGTGAAAACCGTTAAATAGTAAGTTGGTTTAAACTTCAATTGCCAACGCCATACCAGGGCAAACACTGTTTTAGCTCTTAGGTGAAGTCTAGAGGGGGCGAGCGCAGCGAAGCCCCCAAATAGTCTTCGTGTTAGGTTGACACGTAAGAACAAAATAAACGTAAATTCTAAACCCTGTCGGTTTGGTTTACTATCTGTCGATAGTTGATCAACTAACGTCTTACGGTGACATATATAAATGTTTATGTTATCCCGCGGTTTTACGTCCGACAAAAATCATATCTATTGTCTATGTATGTTTGTGCTACAGCCTGTGTTTTTGATATTCTGATATTCCAGGTAAAAATCTGCAAAAAAATGTGTCTCCACCAAAATTCATTAAAATCGGTTTAGCCATTTGTGGATAAAAACTTTGTTTCACAACAAAGATACTTTCAAAAGCAAATATAGACTGGCTTCACGCCGGAGTATCCACCATGTATCGTGGGAACCAGAAACAACACCGTCACAAATATATAAACATTCAAGGAATGTTTATGTGTGTTTGTATGGATATTAGTAATTGTAGAACAGAAGAAAATCACATTCCCTCTCTTGAGAAATCCTGCGCATATAAACTTGCGAGAATACGTTGTAAAATCAGCCATTTCATTTATAGAGTGAAATGTTTATTATCTCTGTCGAGCAATTTCTGAACTTTACAATAAGGACCTCCCAGGCAGCAAAAAGACAGTTCGGAAAATATAAATATATTCTAAGCCGGTCTCCGAGCCGACATTTTAATATTGTGCGTTAAAATAGAAATAAATAATAGTAAATGGGATTTATTCGCAGTTTACGAGCGTCCGCCATTTTGAAAAATGGCGGATCGGTATTAAATGCCGATTTATATCACCGTAAAAGTACAGAGGTAGTTGTCAGTGTTGTGGAACTATCGATTGTCTCGGTATCGATAGTTGACCTCGGAAATCAGTGACGATCATCGATAGTAATAGTATCGACAGTATCCCCTATACTCAATCAATTATGGCCTTTTAACATCTATAACAGATGATTTAAGCAGCTTCCAAGGTACATGCTCGCTCGTGACTATACAGTCCGATCCTGGAGCGGCAGACACGTCCACACGCACGGCAGACATGTTGTGACGCTGCTGATGTTGGTGGTGCGTGCGGACTGGGTGGTGGAGGATGTCGTTCCCCTTACACCCAGAGCATCGAACCAGGCCTTGTCCTGTGTCGCCTTCCGCGACTGCCCCGTAGTCCAACTTCCAACAACGTAGTTAAGACAAAAAATTGTCGTTTTCCTGTTCATATTTGTAAATGTAACCTTGAAGTTATGGCACTGCACTACGATAGTCTACTCTGAGCTATATTCTTCTCGGGTTATGCGGTGGAGGTCATTGACACCTGTCTATCGTGATTGGGTTAGCAATGCTTACTTATTACGTGTAATGTTCTTAATAAGTAAGTAATTTAGTAATTAGTTTATGATTTATTTTCTAAAATGTAATGTATGTACGCAAGAACCTTACAACATTTTTTTTAGCGATAATTGTAATGTTTACCTAAGAAATAATCACAGACTAGTTGCGCCCCGGTTTAGACTCGCGAAGGTTAGCAATTCTTTCAAGGGTCAGTGCATTCCCTACTACAATAAGATACCTCTCTGGAGATTTTGAAATTGCCATTTGAGCAATTTAAAAAGCATGTTAAAGCCACTTTGTCCAAAAAGGGATATTACAATGTTCAAGATTACTTAAATGACGGGACTGTATGGGGTTAATCTAGCTCAACACAGACCTTGCTGTTAATAATTTTGTAATTATTTATTCCTGCTTATTAATCATAATAATTAATATCATAATATTTGTATTAGTTAAGCACGACCAATTTTTAAAAGAGATCTACAAATCAATCTGTGGTAGTTTCTACGCCCTTCCTCTCCCACAGTGGTCCAATGTAGAGAAGAGGCAAAAAATTACGCTTGCTAAGTATATGTAAATATCTACAGTAATAAAGAACTTTGACTTTGTTCGAAATCACTGTCGTTTAGCTTATCTTATCATGGTAGAGGTTAGCGACCGTTGACGTGGTTACCACGTATTATTCTCTTCGCAGTGTCAAGGCAGTCGAGTCAATGACCGCTATTGCAGTGCTAACCCGTGTGCAACACACTAAAGTCACAATATTACCATTACTGTCCGGCCATCGATAAACTATATCAACAGTCGTAAACAGCAACACTAGAAGTGTTGGCGTAGGATAATATCCTAGTGTTCTTAAACACCTATGGGCTGGTTTACTTGAAGTACAGTGGCAAAGAAACTTTACTTCTAAATTTATCCTTATAACATAGCGTCACGCCTATCCCCCTTGCCGGGTGGCATAGGCACAATGGTGCCCAAGTTTAGCAAGTTATTAATTTTGCATCACAGGCAGCTCGCCCATCGCCACAGCTATTGAGATTTCCTAACGATGTTTTCCATCACCGGAACGTCCGTATAATGTATTTAAGATAAATTACTTATCTCATTGGTTCATGGTCATCACCGGATTCGTACACGCATTTCTAGCGTGAGAAGCGATCGTGAAACCACTAGACCACAGAGCGCTTTTGAGAATTAATCCTTTGTCATGTTAGTTATTAATTGCAGATTTACATTAATTGCAGATTTCTAGAAGAAACAGTATTTTAACAGTAACAAGTAAGCAAGATACTAGAAGTTAGTCTCCGATTTTTGAATTGATAATTTTACTAATCAAATACTTTTAACTCTTGTCCTGTCTTAGCAGATGTCGCAATGAAGAACGAGACACAACGATACGGTACTAGACAACGATACACATACTTACATAGATAAATATTATACTTAGACAGATAAACAACCATGACTAGGGTACAAACATCCGTTCTCATCAAACAACTATTTGCCCCCACCGGGATCGAACCCGGGATCCTTGGCTTCGTAGGCAGGATCACTGCCGACTCGACCATTCGGGTCGTCAATAAACATTTCATTTCATTTCATAGTCTATTACATACATACCTATAAAAATAATCGCAAAAATATTCTTTGAAGTATTGGGAAGGTTCTTGAGGAGCGAAAAAAAATTAAAACGCAAAGGGACCAGCGAGAAATCGAAAAAAAATTGGTGGCGATTACCTTTTGTCAGGAAGTCGTCTGTCGGGTCAGTAAGTATTCGATAAATACGTTATCTCACAGGTCACAGGCCAGCAACGGGATTCGAACCCGGATCTGCTGCGGTACTCCGATGCATAAATGTTTGAGCTTACCTCAGACGAACGAAACTCGGAGCTTGCACCAAAGGACGCAAAAACGTATAACCCGGCAACGTGTACACCGGGCACCCACTTAATGCCCGATCGTAACCCATAAACGGCTTCGCCGGGCGTCGAACCCGCGACCCCGGGTCAGGTCACCTGTCCGCCGCTTTCGTGAAACACATTAGCCCTTAGGCCCTAACGGGGACAGATAGACCGACGGTCTGTTGTGCATAGGACGATCTATGGTTTTTTGTTTGTAACATTTATAACTGGTTTGCTGTATATTTGCATGTACATATCGTTTATTTTGGCATGTGCCGAAACAAACATATTTTCTAATGCAAATATACCTTTTGCCTCTGCTAGGACAGAAATATTGAAATCGATCGAGCCCTTTTCGAGTTGCTTCGAGACCAAACACTTACACCTGCACAGTTGATTTTTCTACATGTATAGAAGAAGATATATGGATCCGGCCTTGTTCTTTTCTAGTTCTTTCTATGTATTTTCTTGCAAAATATTTAAATCTGTAATTAGTTCCGTCCGGATACCTAAGTTATATCGGATACCGGAAGTTTACGACGAATAATCCATCACAGAAAATTCAGGACTAATTTATTTATTTGGAACATCAAACAGTTTTACACTTAGTAGATAAGTGACAGAGCAAAAAACCAATGAACAACCTACTACGATATTGACAGCTTAGTTCAGAGAAATTTAGACAATACTTTTAATTTTTTTAATGCATAGCAGATAGTTAAATACCAAGTGGTTTTAATTTTAACTAATCTAGCATGGAATCCACCAAAGTCCCAAATCCGGAATAACTTTGAAGTGTCAAGATGCTATGGCGATTTCTCATTACAAGCGGAATTCAGGAATAAAACAGTTGGTAAAATCCATTCTTATCAAAAATGTCCCTCCCAACAAACCTATATTGAAGCGGCATTACTATCAGTTACTAGGTTTAAAAAGAATGACTCTAAGATTCTAGTTAATGCCTTCGAGAGGGCGTGGGCACTGTATCCTCAGATCCCGATTTTCAAACAATAATAATAATTTTTGATGGTAGTATATCACCCACTTTTATGTCATAATCAGAAAGATCTATTTCCTTAGATTATTATCTAGAACGTCCAAACTGCCATAACTGGAGCACCAGATAAATCATTTACCCCGTCCATTTAGGGTTGCCAGGTTGCAGATCAGAAATTTATTTTAGACATTTTATCCAAGAGAACTTGGGGTTATAGGACAAAAATATTTGACTGAAAAGTAAAGTATATTCATATTACTCATAGTATAGGCAGTTACAAGAAATATTATAAGCAAAGGCGAGCTTATCTCTAAAGAGAGATTTCTTCTAGCAAACCTACACAAGACAGCTATTCTACATTGTAATTAGAGTCTTCGTTAACTCAGTAGTTAAGTGAACGAAGGTAACTACTACATGGAAAGTAATATCTGTTAATTACACATTAATACATTAAAATTTACATACAGGTACATATATGGCTTCTAGCCCCACACTAGGGTACCCTGAGTCTTGGGAACCAGAAACAGTGACGTCACAAACATGTAAACATCCAAAAACTGGGTTTTCTTCTTCATCCCAGCCGGGTCCGCAACACCGCAGACGTCGTCTTCTTTTATATCCTCTTAACACCTCGTTACTCCAGGCGGAAATCGGAGAAAAATTCAAAAAGTTGTATTTAATAAATACAAAATTAACTTTGAAAATTTCCATAATAGGTATTTTAGATATTGACAACGCCCATCGACATACATATTTTTAAAGTCTGTATGGTTTGCCAATTTGTCAGAAAATCAAAAAGATAAATTTAGACCTCATTCCAATAATTATTTATATCAAGCGAAATTCCTCCAATCGCGTTTCTAATAACACAAAATCTAGAAAAAGGTCCCAAAATTGTTATACTCATTGGCACTTTTTTTGAACAGCAGAGAAATAACTTTAAAAAAGTTTAAATTTTGCCGATATATTAATTACACCTTAACATGATTTCCTTGCCAATTACCTCCGGAATATATTTCGGTCATAATCTCTTCATGATATGTTCGGGTTAGAATCCAGTTAACTAAGGGAACCATCGTATCCTGGCAACCCCGCCCATACCGCACACAATACACGTCGTGTGGGCGATTACCCCGCCCAGGCACCGAACCTGGCACCGTCCACAAATCAGCGAGATTTACCACCGCGGCCAGAGACGTCTATCATAAATATGCTGTCTGGGTTTATATGTGTCTATAAACATGTCGTTGCTAGTCTTCCGGTTTTATACAGGTTTGTTTTTAGGGTTCCTTACCAGAAGCGTGCGAAAGGAGACCCTGTATCAGCAATGGGCCCCGTAAAAAAAAAGGTACCAAACTGAGAAAAGCATTTCGAGATAATTGTGTTCCTAACTAAATTCACTTATCCCCATCAAAAAATATCACAGGATTACTGAGATATCCGTAAAAAACATAATGTACTTCATTTGTCCTCTACGGCGTATTTTGTTCAAATCCCCTTATAATAATAATAGTAATAATAATACCTTGGAAACTATTGACACACATTGATCTAGCCCCAAACTAGGATTCCCTGTATCTTGGGCACTAGACAACGATAACAAATACTTATATAGATAAATATTATACTTTGATAGATAAACAACCATGAGTAGTGTACAAACATCTGATCTCATCAAACAAAAATTTGCCCCCATCGGGACTCGAACCCGGGACCCTTGGCTTCGTAGGCAGGGTCACCGCCGACTCGGCCATTCGGGTCGTCAAGTTAGTCGGCCTTCGCCGTTAATTTGACTGTTCTGTAAAACTGTCAAGTATCAACAGTTTTCCTGTCAGTCGATAACGCAGGTGTCAGTCAGAAAGTAAATAAATATTGATATTATAGTTTATTAGTTTCATAATCAAGTACAACCGTTCCAAAACTGTGAGCAAATGACATCTCGAGGGGTGTTATTTAAAAAATAATAAGACGTCCATTACCCGAAAAATTCCAATTACTTTCTTAAAATAGGTAGCCTAAAATTCAACAGTGTAAAAAAAAGTAGTACGTATTTTTTTAGGATGGCCTATTGCCAATTTTGTTGGCATCTGAATGCTGAGGGGGTAATAAAGAGATGTGGGGGAGAGAGTCTCTAATAAACCGTAATAGAGTTGAAATTATCGCAGAATGTGTGTTTCTGTTCCCGCTAGAGCCACCAATTAGGTACTGACCTGTAAATGGCGAATTTTTTTACAGATTCAGGAGTTTATAATTCGTGTGATTCAATAGCTCCATTTCCATTTTCATGTTTTTTTTTTCAATTTGATAACTAAAATCCAAATCTTCCAAATCAGTTTGTCGCAAATGTCATCCATTTTCATGATAAGCTTATTAATATTTTGTATAGCTGACAGTAATGGAAAAAAATAATAAAATTTGCTGTTAGCTAAATTTTGTCTCATTTTTTCTCACACAGTTTTATAAAATTTTGCATTAAATGCAAAAATTTTTGCATTCAAATGCAAAAATTTTTGTACCGAAAATTTTGTTTTCTTAGATTTCTCCATACGAAACGCTGATTTCATAGATAGCACCCATATATAGCTAGTGGCTCTGTGAGCTGTGAACCTCGCGAGTGACAGTTTCTTGTAATAACACATACAAACTTATGAATGCACCTGGTTACGTACATGGAGTATGAAAGTAGCCGCACCAATAACTTTGTAAACATTTTGTGGTCTTAAACCCAACCTATTCACTTTTCACTAACATTATATATCCTGTTAGTCACACGGTCTCTACAAATCCAACGACACCACATTTATGAAATCCGTCCAACTGTTTGGACTGTATCGGTGTATCGTAGCGGTTTTTTGAAAGTTTAAAACCCCAAAAACATCTCAGCCATTTTGAAAAAATAAAATAAAAATTAAACGACAAAAAAATCTATTTAATTATCGAACCTCCTCACAAAAATTCACGAGAATCAAATGAGAAATGCGGCCTGTAGAGGATAACATCCGGAGACGCCTCCGGATGTTATCCTCATACGAAAGCATTTTTGCCCAATCCTGAAACGGAGACGCTTCGGTCGCTCGGTCAACTACACCCAATGTTAAAAATCATGGGGAGACGTGTTTCAGAAGTAACAAAATATGAAAGAAACACAGCGTCACGACTTTTTACATACGGTCTGGCAGAAGTGAAATTGTCTCAATACGACGACCTCTGTGTTATTCTGGTTGAGGCTGTGCTTCCCAAGCGAGATGTCCCGGGTTCGAATCCTAGCTGGGGAGGACGAAAAAATCCCAAACAAACAGGTACATACATTGCTTCTGGCCCCACACTAGGGTACCCTGTGTCGTGGGAACCAGAAACAATGACGTCACACACATATAAACATCCAAGACCTATGTTTTATTCCGTATCCCCAGCCGGGGATCGAACCCAGGACCTCTCGCAAGGTAGGCAGAGCCACAACCGAAGGGCTACAGAGGTGTCGAGGGATGTTTACATGTCTGTGACGACGCTATTTCTGGTTCCCACGACACAGAGTATCCCAGTATGGGGCCAGAGGCAGTGTATATGCCTTTAATTGTTATGTTTAGCGAGATAAGTCAAAGTCAAAGTACTTTATTACTGTAGATATTTACATAAACTTAGCAAACGTCATTTTTTGCCTCTTCTCCACATTGGACCACTGTGGGAGAAGAAGGGCGTAGAAACTCCCACAGATTGATTTTTAGATCTCTTTTAAACATGGGTTGTGCTTAACGAATAAAAATAAGAAAAATTTAATTATTATGATTAATAAGCAGAAATAAATAATTACAAAATTATTAACAGCAACGTCTGTGTTGAGCTAGATTAACCCCATACAGACCCGTCATTTAAGTAATCTTGAACATTGTAATATCCCTTTTAGACAAAGTCGCTATAACATGCTTTTTAAATTGCTCAAATGGCAATTTCAAAATCTCCAGAGGTATCTTATTGTAGTAGAGAATGCACTGACCCTTGAAAGAATTGCTAACCTTCGCGATATTCAACAGTCCATTTTAATAACAGTAAAAACAGTTGACCAGCCAGCGGCCAACTTTATTAGATTAGGAAAGTGACAACAGAAATTATTAGGCTTTCGTCAAACTGCTTCGAGTGTAGCAAATTGATTACGCTGCTCCATTTCGAGGCAACTATGATCGACATTTAAACAGAGTGTCACAAAAGACCTACGGCTTTAGATTACGCACGATTTCAATATCAAAAGGGCATCGGGGTCAAAAATGTACCACTGGATGCCGAGTGTAATGTCCTTGTCAAAAAGGCGAAGACTACAATTCTTCTTATTCTTCTTTTAATTCGGTGTTCTGACCTCTTTTGAGGTTAACTTTGCCAGTGTCAAATGCATTTGAAAGATTCGGTTCGAGAACCCGGAAATTAGCGGCTTGCAAATATTTTTTGACACCTTTCATTCGGAAAAGTAAGTTTTGCTCCACGACGCGACGTAGCAAAATGCTACTTTTCTGTTTAAGCTACTTTTAAAATTTATTCATTGAACACAGATCTTAATAAAATAATCGATTGTAATCTATCGTAATCGATTAAAAACGAACTTGTTTCAAGTTTTAACTTCAACAATGTTATATGAAAATTTATTAATTTTTCGTAATATTTAAAAAAATTGTCACAATAAATTACATGTTTTATTGAAATCAAAACTATCAATGACTGTTATTGTGATATAATGAATATTGATATCCGATGCCATTGTAATATTCGATTCGTTTATTTTTACACATTGGTTAAAGTAGCACAGGAATATTTTATCTGTGGTGACCTTTCCCTGATGCTTCATAATCCGCCTTTATAAAAAAAAGTTTTCCTTGTTCGATTACTATAAAAGTGGTGAAAGTATAATTCAAAGAATAGTTATTTCATTACTTTTAGAGCATTTATTTAAATTTTCCTCATAGTCGGTGTGAAAAGTTGTATGTGTCACTTTGGAGCAAAATTATTTTCGTCATGGGCGTTAACGCTTGAATCCTTCGTTACGCTCTGGATTCAAGGTACCGCCCTCTCGCCGTAAATACATCATTTTGCCCCCTTGAGACACAAACAACTATTCGCTCCTTAACCTGGGAGGAAGCGAAGGGCTCGAACCAAGTATTTCCTTCGGACTTGAGCAACTGCCTCCCAAAGACAGTTCATAAAATCTTAAAAGTGATATGTGACCAAAACCTTCATAAAATCCACTTTTTAAACACTAGGGATGTTACCAAAACAATCGGAAATAATTGAACAAACATAAACATAGCGTCACGCCTTTTCCCATACGGGTGGCAGAGGCACAGTAGTGCCTACGATTAGCCTGTTATTCAATACTCCATTTTGCGTGACAGGGGGCTAGCCCATCGTCGCAGCCATGGAGTAATGAAGGTTTCCTCAGGATGTTTTCCATCACCGTTAGAACATCCGTATAATGCTTAAGATAATTTAATTAAAGGTCAGGAATCGAACCTGCACCTCCTGTGTGAGAAGCAAGCGTGAAACCCGTTAGACCACGGAGCTCGGAGGAAAGAATTGAAATTGAAAAAATAATGTCAAAATCTAATCCAAATTTGGATCTGTCCTAGCCATATCATAGAATTGATCATTTCATGGAATAGGAAACCATTTCATGAAATTGTCAGAAAGGGTTGAATTTGATGAAACATGTATTTTTAAAAGCATTTCTATGCGTCGTGCCACACGTTATGAGCGGTGGCCTGGAATGCGCAGTAGTCACTTTTCAATACCTGTACTTATGCGCAGTAATTCCAGCCAACGTCGCCCAGCGCTCTTAATTCCTTGCGCGACTTATACGCAAGGAATTAAGAGCGCTTTTAAATTGCTTTCAAAATCTCGAGAGGTATCTTGTTGTAGTAGAGAATGCAATGACCGTTGAAAGAATTGTTAACTTCGCGAGTCTAAACCGGGCCGCAAGTAGTCTGATTATTTATTAGGTTAACATTACAGCCATCGCTAAATTTTGAAACTTTTGTAAGGTTCTTGAGTACATCTTACATTATATTTTCGAAAATCAATTGACTAGCCTAGTGTGGGGCTTGAAGCAATGTATGTGCCTATATATAATTGTTAATTAAAATGTTTAAAATAAGCCTCACTTGACGGATGCAGCTTCAGACAAAAATAACTCATATTACCTCTATTTTGCGTCACAGGGGGCCAGCCCATCGCCGCGGCTTTGGAGATATGAAGGCTTCCTCCATCACCGTTACGTAACAAACAAACAAACCCAGTGGGAATCATCTCAGTGTTGAAAGCCATTGTCAGAAGATTACAAAATACCGCAACGAGTTAAAAAATAGCATCCCAGAACAATAAATCCTCATATTTTCTGAATCTCATTGAATCGTTGACCTTAACCTATGAGCGTGAATTACGAATGTAAATATAGTTTGTGTAACCCAACTAGTTTGGAACGAGCACTGTCAATTCTGATAGCGTCAAGTCATCAAATTGGTGAGCACGCAATGCCAATCAGCCTGTCAACTTTGATGTTTTTATTTAGGTACTCTGTGATACCTATTAGTGTCTAGCACAGTGTTTTGAATAGTTTAGATTACGAAATATCACAAAGTAGCTAGTAGAAGAAGTGAGTATATGAAATGAATTTGTCACCGTAAACTTGTGAAAACCGTTAGTTCAAAATCGCGTGAGATTGTAAACTATCGTTGATGATTGAAAGACGTGGGGACTCGAACTGGGGAGGTCTTTGCACAGCAGTCGGACACCGCCGCCGAGTTGATTAGTTTTTTTTAAAACTTATGTAATAATAGTAATAATAATACCTTGGACACTATTTGCACACATTGATCTAGCCCCAAACTAGGATTCCTGTATCTTGGGTACTAGACAACGATACACGCAATTATATAGATAAATATTATACTTAGATAGATAAACAACCATGACTAGGGTACAAACATCCGTTCTCATCAAACAAATATTTGCCCCCACCGGGACTCGAACCCGGGACCCTTGGCTTCCTAGGCAGGGTCACTGCCGGCTCGGCCATTCGGGTCGTCGATCGATTATAATCGAAAGCTCCAACTGAAACGGTCTACTAATATGACAACGGCACAAATAAAATTGCAATAGACTTGTCACTTTCGACACAAGTTGACGTGCGATTGTTGTGGTCGTGCATGATGCAACGAAGCTTTGACAATGAAAACGTTTGTTGGCAGAAAAAATACGGGTCGGTCTCTAACGGTCTTGAACACAATATGACTACATGTGATGTTTGACTAGAACCTAAAGATACTATAACTTTTTGGGTCTAGAACTTAAATCTACCGAAAGACAAATTGACTAGTGTGTATTTTGTCCACATTGCATAGTGACATGAACACAAACTGCCTGGACAGTCAGGTATAGAAGATAATGTTTCTATTAAGTATAAGTTTTTGAACTAAATGACTGGAAAACCTTGGTCCCGAACTCATCCTGTATGTAATTTAAATAATTAATAATAAAATTGAGATTCAAACATTGCACAATATATAATGTTCAGGCTTCTCGGCACCTAATGACCTCGTAGGGGCCCATCAGCTACGAGGTAGCGTAACGATCAGTTGCCAAGAAGCGTGAACGTCGGCGATTCACCGAGCTGAAGTAATTGGGGTCGATCTAACCTGGTCTGTGCTTCGGTCCCGTCAACCTCCTGTCTCTCTGCAAGGCCCGGGTGCACCCTAGGCTCTTCTTGGTAGACAGGTTCTTCAGCCAACCTCCTATGACTGGCGGGCCAGCTTCAATGAGCACAGTGTTCCAACACAGGTTATATTACGTGGTAAAAACCAATCGGCCACGTAAATGCGAACTTTATCTGGTTCGGGGAACCACAACACACTCAGCTATATAGACAATCCTGAGGGAAACCCGAATACATTCCAGATGGCCTGCGATTTAATTTCAATACCCTAACCAAAACGCGTTTACTTTGCGAGGGCTTTCGTCTGTCAGTTGTCAAAAAACTGCTAGGTTGGCAGCAACGTCAAATTCAAAATGGCCGTTCAGAAACCATCGATCGAATATCGAATTGGAATCGATCATATAATAATAAAACCTCTTTTGATAGTAGGAACATACGGCCTTTATAGTATACAGTATATAGGCCACTTATACGCTGTATGTCAAACACAAAGAGTATATGATTTACGTCAAACAGTTTGTGTGGCCGTTTCACGACAATTTCAATTATTTGGAAAATGGATATAAATAAGATATTTCTAAGTAACAGAACAATTTTTTGGCACGATGGGTTCCGGTATAATTTTGTATCTACAAATAAAACCGGCAACACATTTTGGAGATGCTCGAAGCGAAATGAGTGCAGTGCATCTGTTACTATTAACGAAAATAATGAAGTAATATCCCGCAAGAGACCATCTCTACATGCGTGCGAGCAGAACATTGACGAAATGTATAGATAATATGTCCTCGAAAATGCTAAAACTCTGGTATGTCAAAACATGTCTTCCCTGAAAAAAAATTATGAAAAAGCCATGACGGAATTTATTGAAGGTAACCCTACTTGTCAAGTGCAATTTCAACAATTTGAAACAGTGCGAGAAAATCTACGTAGAACGCGATTGAAGTACTTGGATGTGGTGAAAACTGAATTTTCAAAATGCATTGATGTCATGTTACCGGAAATGATTGCTAAAAATTTTCTCGTAAGCGAGTATGAAATAGATTCCGACAACAAAATGTTGATATTTTGCCAAAGATCCTCACAAAAAGTAATGCAGCTAAACGCCAAAGAAAATAAAATGGTATTTGGGGACGGGACATTTAACTTAAGGTGGTGCCGCAGCCCTTTTATCAACTGTTTACTTTACATGTGGATCTTAACAGTTGTAATTATTCAAGCAATGTAAGACCAGCAATTTATGCGTTATTGCCAAATAAGAGCACAAGCACGTATACTGCTTTCTTTACAATCGTGAGAGATGTTCTGAAGGTAAATATCAAAACTTACAAGTGCGACTACGAATTGGCCCAGATAATTGATGAAAATAGCCTTTAAAACGGTTTACCCACATGGAAACGTTTCAGGATGCTATTTCCATTTCTGTAAGGCGGTGTGTGACAATGCAGAAAAAAAAAGGGTTGACTGCAACACAAGAGGGGAAGGGCATAATAGTACTAACCCTCAACTTGCCTTTCTTACCAGCTAACCTTATCCATCAAGGCTGGGAGAAAATAGTTGAGCACGGACCTAAAAGCGAAGAAATGAATGCCTTTGTTACTTATTTCCAAAAGCAATGGCTAAAGAATATATCATTGATATCCTGTTGCAAGGAAAGGCACAGGACTACGAATATGCTAGAAGCGTGGCATCGCCGTCTAGGAGTACGCTTAAACAGAAACCCCACCCTCATAAAATTTATTTTTAAGCTGAAGAAGGAAGCCCAATATCAAGGCATCGCTATGGCTGGTGCTTTTTTAAACACGAAAATAAAAAGAAGACAGATATTCTTTTCAACAAAAGATATGGCGCTGAGTTGAATAATTTAAATACTGAAAAAATCACTACATTGGATTTCTTGAAAGCTATTATGGACATTAAGCGAATGTTGAAGTAAAAAACGGCCAAGCGCCACATGTTATGTTACATTATTATTAGGTTAGGTATGTTGTATGTTCACCAGAAGTGTCTGTAAATTTTGATTTGCTCAAAAAATTAAATTTTGCTTATGTTACCTTGTATGATCATTTTGTACCGACTGTACATTCGAAAACAAAAGACAACTGTAGGCAAAATCTATTGTAGGTTGTTTCAGCTCTAGTCAATTTATGCTTTGGTAGATTTAAGTTCTAGACCCATAAAGTTATATTAACTTTAAGTTCTAGTCAAACATCACATGTAGTCATATTGTGTTCAAGACCGTTAGAGACCGACCCAAAAATACTAGTTTCATGGTCTCTGGTGACTAGAAATCAAGTACCGGTATGGTTGGGTAACAATGTCCTTTAAGGAATAACTAGATTCCAAGCCGAAACTATTTAAGCGCTCTTTGTGATATGCACGACTTTTGGCGTAGTTTTCAATTTAGATCAATCTTTACCACATAGCTGGCTAGTGAGTTTTACACTTATCCCGTCGCACTATCGATTTATCAGCTTCCAACTTTAAGTTTTGTTAATTTTTTTAAATGTAGTAACGGGCGTAATAGGCGGGAGACAGGCAGGACCCCTGGGGGACACTGGATGTTCCTCGGTGACGACGTCTTCCACCATCACTCGGAAGCGGCGATTCTTCAGGAAAGAGGCGATTATTTTGACTGTTCTTCTTGGGGCAGGGGACGTCGACAACTTGTACAGCAACCCCTCGAGCCATACACTGTCGAACGCCTTCTCCATATCCAGAAGCGCCGGGGGCACGGTCTGGGTTCTTCTTCAGGCTGGCGAAAAAGATACAGCCGGGTCGCCCCTTGCGCGCGTTACACGTTGCTAACATAATATCCTACTTATATTTGTCACCGTAAGATAGTCAAAACAGTCAGTTGATCAACTAACGGTTTTTTCTCGTTTGTTGGTCAACTATCGACAGATAGTAAACTGTAGCGTACTGCGTACTATATGACGCGTTAGTTGATAAACTAACGGTTAAAACCTTTAAATAGCAAACTGGTTTAAACTTGAATTGCAAACGAAATACCAGGGCAAACACTGCGGTAGCTTACGTGAAGACTAGAGGGGGCGAGCGCAGCGAAGCCCCCGAATAGTCTTCGTGTTAGGTTGACATCTGGTTTACTATCTGTCGATAGTTGATCAACTAACGCGTTAGTTTATCAACTTACGGTTTTGACTATCTTCCGGTGACATATACAAATCTTAACGCAATCTAACAGGTAGCGGCGGCGCGCGCGTAGCGCATAGTCCGAGCGGGACAGCGCTATGGGGGTAGAGCAGGACGGTGTCGCGGCGTTGTAGGTACGAATAAAGAAATAATAATAATAATAACTCAATCTTAACTGCCACTAGCTTAAAAAATAACAAGATTCAAACGTTATCATACCACAAACCTAAGTCATGAAATGATTTAATAAAATGGCATGTTCTCCTATCACATATGAACATCCAAACCCTTGGGCAGAACTCAAACACATAGTCAAGTCAAAGGGTAAGTAAGTATGTAAGAAAATCATACGGCATCATCTAGACAAATCGTCATATAACTCAGTGTTATGCGAACACCATGCCGCAGGCAACCCGTTAAATCAGCTATTAACAAAAACGACTACGTCGTTGTAAAAAGGGTCCCGATTCTGCTGTGTAGCTTTCACAGTGACTTTAAGCTTGAGTGTCGCTGTGCTCCTACTTCCTAACTTTAATTGTATCTTTCACAAGTCTGTCTGTCGTAAGCGTCCGTGGTGCAGCAGTTACACGCTCGTCTTTCAAACAGGAGATGCAGGTTTGATTCCCAGCCTTGTTTTTACAATGTTTATACCAATGTGCTGAGTAATTTCATCTTAGTTAGTCTAACCACACTATGCAAAAATTACGCGACGGAAGTTGAAAGTGAAGGAAATGAAAACCCAGAAAGAAATTCTTCTGGCCACTTTCAGAAAGCATTTTCAAAAGTTACTTTAGTTATAATTAGAATTACTGGTAATTCGTTTGTCCGTAGAACCTCTAAAGTTTATAATGAAAGCTTTTCTGATTTAGATCTTTTTAATATGTCTCTTAATGTGTTTAAGCAAAGTGCCACTAAAATTTTAAATAGTGATGGTGAAATTATGTAAGTAGGTTGATTAATTTTTTTTGTGCATTTTTTATGTAAAATTCAAACGCTGACGATCAGTAAAAATTCAAATTGAACTAGTAATTAATCGAAACTGTAGGTTTATTTTAACACCATAACTTTAACTTTTTCTTAAGTAATTTTGCTAACTGTTTGTTTCGTTAATATACAAATAAATAAATAAATAAATAAACTTAGACCAAATGTTATGACCGACGCAATAACATCTACGTCTGCCATGCTTGCTCGCTGACAACATACTGACGCACTCGCAAGCGTGTGAATGGCAATGTTGATTCCATCCACACGCTTGCTAGTTTGCAGCAGTGTTACCAGATGAAAACTATAAACTACCGTGTTTATCCGTTAAAATTACGGTGTTTAAGACTTAAATTACCGTAGAATCATTTGGCAAATACTGTGTAAATTACCGTATAAAATGCAACCGAAACAACCTTGAATTTAGATGTTTTTCATATATGGCTGCCGTCATTTTTGGTAACATGTTCTTAGTAGGTGTTTTTTGTGGTTTTCTGTATCAGCTTGTTCCTTTTCTTCGTTTTTATGTTCGTCGATTTGACTGAATATTATTTCACACAAAAGTTAAAAAATATCATCGGATCTCTGCGACCCGATGTCGGCCTATTGGCCTATCTTCGATTTCAAACTTTTATTGTGTGTGCTGCTTCCCTACACGGTAGTTAATATCTAAGAATACCGTAGAAAAAGACACGGTAGTGGATCGCTACCGTAGACCGTGTATTAGCCAAAAATACCGTGGTTCTACGGTAATTACCGTGTACCTGGTAACTCTGGTTTGCAGTGGCTCGGAGCTTGCGGCAAGTGGCAAGCCTCCGGACGAGGCACAAACGAGTGTTCGCAAGCGGCAGTGATATGCCGAGGAGTTGAAAGGAGAGGAACCGCGTGGGAGATCCGATTGCTATCGCTGGGGAAAACAAAGTTAAAATGTTGGCGTATACATATTAATATTTATTTTATTTGTAGATATGTACATGTGGGTTACTGATGGAGGTGTAAATAAAGGGAAATATTAAACTGCACATCAAAAATACTGATTTGTACAGCAATAGTAGGTGAAGGGTAAAGGGGGTGAGCGAAGCGGGCTTCGCCTTTATCCTTCGTGTTAAGTTCAACATGTAAGAACAACAAAAAATACTTAAAACATAAACTTAAGTACTCATTAAATATTTAAAACATAAAAAGTGTTTTTGCAAATCAGTATTTTTGTTGTGCGTTTAAATACCAGCCGTAAATAAAGTAAAATATAAAAACAAAAGTAAATAAAATTACATAAAAATCTCTTATTTTATAATCTATGGACTGGGTGAGGTGTGAGTTGAGGGCCCATCTATCCATATTGCTTGAAATCAGTCATTAATTCGCATATAGAATAGCTTTTGGTTCATAATTATCATTTTAGTCTTAGGCTGGACATACTAATGGTTTGTTCGTTTTTTATATTATTTGGTAGGTTATTGTAACATACAAAAGGTTCTTGTTTTGAAATGTTTAAATGATAGGCGAGCGATAGGGCAGTAAGTCAAGTCACAAATAGAATTGCGCCCCTGTACTGACGTATCTGGCTTTGCTTGTCATGACCCCTGTTATGTACAGAAAGACATTTAAACTTGACCCAAGTAAAGCTTGCAAGTTAATAGTGTATTGAAACTGCGAATGAAATCAGCATTCGTATGAATAAAGTGACAAAGTTCAAGAGTTGAAATTGATACGCTGTTAATAATTATCTTGGGATAATGTGTGGTGTGCTTTCTTCTTAGACCAGTGATATGAAGCAGGCAATTATTATAAATACGAAGGAATAAACGGGTTCAGCTTAAAAATCCACGAAATTCTATGACTAAAAAGCTAGTGTGTCTGATATGAAGCAGGCAATTATTATAAATACGAAGGAATAAACGGGTTCAGCTTAAAAATCCACGAAATTCTATGACTAAAAAGCTAGTGTGTGCTATCTCCTTCGCTTTCAATATTTTCGCATTTGTAATATAATAAAGTACATGATTGTTGCACCGAAGGGCCCAGGCCTTTACCGGTTTATATGTTGTTATTTTTTTTACAACGCATTCTAAGGAATGTATATGTCTGGATAATCTAAATAAAACATAAATAATAGTTTATGTGACTGATACATAATGGAGGGCCTTAAAACACGAGAGTTTGAATGCCTAATTATGTACAGTTACTTACACTAGTTTATATACACATATATCATAAGCTCTGTTTGATGTGTTCAGGAACCGCATGTTCGACCGGCATTGTGGCATTGATAATTGCTCTGCGTTGTTAAGCTTGTTTTGTAGTACCAACTTCACAGACAAACAAGGGCGGCACGCAGGCGGGGGTCGACGTTCGAAATTTGGATGTCATAATTTGTCGAAAATTATGGTCATAATGTATCAATATTCAGATAAGAAATTCGTTTTTACCAAGTAGTATATCATTATGCTGGTCGTAGCGAGCGATTTTTGGACCAAGTAAAGAGGGTTTATGATACGTGTGTAGATAAACATACTTCTGCGTTTTCGTTTACTTTATTTTGTTAATCACAGATATGGGTAATTATGTAGTACTGCAATTGGTGTATACTACAATTAATTTCATTTAATTTTATTTACTAATTTTATATTTCACCAAAACATAAATTCGGATTTAATGTTTTTAAGAATCCTTTATTTCCCAATATCATTCAAATAATTTGTGACCCTAGGCCTGTTATAAAATTACTAGTATTTTCTGCAATGACACCTAATCTGAAAACCTCATTGCAGATGGCTCTGGTGTAGTTGGTATATCGAAAAAAAAAACACGCCTTTTACCGTACGGGGTGGCAAAGGCATATATACCCCCACGTTAAGCAAGTTTTTCTCAAATTTGCGTGACAGGGGGCTATCCCATCGCCGCGGCTATGGAGACAGAAGGTTAAGTTTTGGGTGTCTCTGGTTGGGAAATGAGTCGAGAGTTGGGTGTGATGGAAGTTTTTACGATGCGTCGTAAACCATCCATTGTCTATAGACAAGGCAGTCCATGTAATATGGACGGACTGAATCACTGCTAAATCAAAGGTGATTTTGTGGGCAAGGGGTCGAAACCTGGGGCCTGAGTTCCTTATGAAACACCAATGGCGATAGTGTATCTGTCGCAGTTAGTTGGATAAATCAGACCTACTATCTAGACCGTTAATTAAATGCCAACGTTTAACCAAGTCAAAAAATCTGTCAGACAAGTGAGTGAAAGTTGTCTAAACTTTCCTAGGCAACAAGACATATACAATATAAATATTTTTTATGTGTACTTAAGTTTTATGTATTTTTTGTTGTTCTTACATGTTCAACCTAACACAAGGGATAAAGGGGGCTTCGCTTCGCTCACCCCCTTTACCCTTCACCTTAGCTACCGCAATGTTTTGTCCTGATATAAGCTGTGCAAATCAGCTGTTGTCGTGACGTCATCTTGTTTTCCAACACGCCGGCTTTCGGTAAGACAGATTGTTAAACGTTTTCGACGATGCTTTATTTAAATCAAGATGCTAGTGACTTGGTTAAACGTCGGCATTTAATTAACTGTCTAGAGAGTTAGTTAAGTGTCTGGTTTAACCAACCTATCGATTGCTCCCAAGGGCACAGAATGCCCTATCTGGCAGTCAAAAACTCAAAACTCAAATAATTTATTGTAAGTAGGCAAAAATAATGCACTTTTACAAGTCAAATACTTAATTCTCATGTACAAGAAGAAAAATAAATAATAAATCAAATATGGTCAAGTAAACTAATGATGAACTGATTATGGTTTGAGTTTAAAAAAGAAAATTTTCCTTTCAAGTGGTGATTCATGGCTGAATCTCGCACAAGAAAAGGAAACTCAATTAAGTCTACCAGTGCTTTGGAAATACGTCCGTCCGCGAAGATAGCACCAAGAAACTCCAGACTATAATAATAAAATCGATAGACTATAATAATAATAATAATACCTTGGACACTATTTACACACATTGATCTAGCCCCAAACTAGGGTTTCCTGTATCTTGGGGGGGGGGGGGGGGGGGGGGCTGGGCTGGCAATGTATGTGCTTGTACAAAAATGTTTATGAAGTCTCCATACAAAAACAGACCTTTGTTTTTCTCACACGAGGTGGAAGAAACATAGTGACCGTAATATAACTTGCTATCCTTCGTAACGGTAACCATCGTTACTGGGCTCCGATTCCTGGAACAACGGTCCGCTGAACTAAGCATCGATTTTCGATACCCAATATGGGTACGAATCGGTATTATCGACGTGATTAGACGTGCCTCGATGTAAAATCTATAGCGGTTTTTGAATATACAGGGTGTTATACAAATGTTTGCTAATGTTTTGATCGGTAAAATAACTATTGATTCTGTTTTACTTTCTTAAGCCTTTAATCTCCTTTCGCTCCTTTTTATCCTTTCGTGAAATCATGTGCATTTTCTACAATTCTGTTTTTTTTTTCTCTTTATTACTGTAGACATTTACATATGCTTAGCAATCGTAATTTTTTGCCACTTCTCTACATTGGACCACTGTGGGAGAAGAAGGGCGTAGAAACTCCAACAGATTGAATTTTAGATCTCTTTTAAAATTGCTTATGCTTAACTAATATAAAAAATATATATGTCATGATCATAATTAATAAGCAGGAATAAATAATTACAAAATTATTAACAGCAAGGTCTGTATTGAGCCAGATTAACCCCATACAGTCCCGTCATATAAGTAATCTTGAACATTGTAACGTCCCTTTTTCGACAAAGTCGTTTTAACATGGTTTTTAAATTGCCCAAATGACAATTTCAAGATCTCCAGAGGTATCTTGTGAACGCTCTCATATTTCTTCGCAATTCATATCCTTTCGTCAATTTTCAATCTTTTCTAGGTAGTCACAGAACACTTCTCAGAAATCTAACTGCAGTACAGTCGTCAACTACATAAATATAACAATATGTATTTAATTTTGCAATCTGGTGCTGATACACAGCTTGCAGCAAGCTTCCAGCGAATGGCTAAACTGCTTCCTGCAAGCTTCCATGGCGTTTAGAGGCTATATGAAAATTGGCTAAAAGCAAGCGGCTACACTGCTGTAAGCATCTTCTCACTTTGATGCAATATTATAATACATTTCAGTAATGACAGAAAAAGGGTAGATTTTGCGTAAGGACATTTTAGAAGGAATATGAGAGCGTTTAGAATTGTAGAAAATATGCTATGAAATACATGATTTCATGGAAGGATGAAAGAGCGAAAGGAGATGAAATGCTAACTAAGACGACCCAAATGGCCGAGTCGGCAGTGACTCTGCCTACGAAGCCAAGGGTCCCGGGTTCGAGTCCCGGTGGGGGCAAATATTTGTTTGACGAGAACGGATATTTGTACCCTAGTCATGGTTGTTTCTCTATCTAAGTATAATATTTATCTATATAAGTATGTGTATCGTTGTCTAGTACCCAAGATACAGGGAATCCTAGTTTGGGGCTAGATTAATGTCTGTAAATAGTGTCCAAGGTATTATTACTATTATTAGAACTAATTGTAGATCCTAATGACGCACAGCTTTGGCGATGTCGTCCAAATTCCAAGCACAATGAGGCCACACCTGCATGAGCTCCGTCGTCTAGTGGGTTTGACGCTCAGGAGGTGCTGGTTCGAATCCCGGTGCTGGCCATGTACCAGTGAGATAAGTAATTTATCTTAATAACACTATAAAGACATTCTAACGGTGATGGTAATCATCGTGACAACCATCATTACTCCATCGATGCGGCGATGGGCTAGCCCACTGTCACTCAAAACGGAGTATTGAATAACTGGCTAAAAGTGGGACTTATGTACTGTATCACCCCGTATGGGAAAAGGCGTGACGCTATGTTATGTCGAAACACAAATGTTTTATCGGTGCATTTGGAGGGGCATGCCGGTTCCGTACCTAAAGGGTAAAACGGGACCCTATTACTAAGCCTCCGCTGTCCGTCTGTCTGTCTGTCTGTCCGTCTGTCACCAGGCTGTATCTCGTGAACCGTGACAGGTAGACAGTTGAAAGTTTCACAGATGATGTATTTCTGTTGTATAACAACAAATACTAAAAAAACAGAATAAAATAAATATTTAAGGGGGCTCCCATGTCCCAACAGACATGTTTTTTTCTGTTTTCATAGATAATTGTATGGAACCCTTCGTGCGCGACTCGCACTTGGCCGTTTTTATAGTGTTTTGACGCTGTTAATATCGCTTTTAAGTATTTAAATATCCTTTGTTTAATTCAGTAAATTTTTGAAAGCCCATTCAACTAACCTTAATCGAATATACCTATAGATATTACTGTATAAACAGGGGTTTGGAGTATGGTGCAGCAATTTTTTTTGGGCGTAGCGGTTATTGCATTGAGCTCATTTCTGCTTGAATTTTGGTGCTCAGTTGCACAGTGGTTGAGATATTATTTTTAAAGATTCCGGAGAAAATAAGCAGTGCAATTGAGGACCGAATTTCCAGCACACATGTGTTTACTAATAATAATAATACCTTGGATTAATACTAGGATTCCCTGTGCCTTGGGTACTAGACCAACGATACACATACTTATATAGATAAATATTATACTTAGTTAGATAAACAACCATGACTAGGGTACAAACATCCATTCTTATCCAACAAATATTTGCCCCCACCGGGGCTCGAACCCGGGACCCTTGGCTTCGTAGGCAGGGTCACTGCCGACTCGGCCATTCGGGTCTGCAACCCCCTCTACTCTCCAAGTTTTTTCTTCGCACCATAATCCAAACATCCTGTATAATATAGATAATAGTGTTCAAGAACATATTTTTTTGGTATAATTTGTGTCGGCTTGCAAACTTATTTTGTAAATGGAATGGTTACATTTGTGCAGTGGTACCCCTGACTGGAACAAAGATTTTCCAACTTTTTTGTTGTTGTCCTGTCACGCCTTCAATCTGTCGTGGGAACACCAAGGAGGTTTCACACCGCAGGTAATGCGATCCGCCTTGGTCGGACTAGTATCTGGTTGAGAGGTTCACAGCTTTTTTGTGCAGACTCGGATTTCACGTCATGTTGCGTTTACAACATTCTAGTGCACTTAGCACCCCTGCAAGGTACAACTGAGGGATCTGAGTGGACATTGCCATTTTGAAATTGTCGTTTGTCTCTCTACTTTATTCGCATATCTGATAATGTTATGTAGGTATTTCTTGATACCTATCGAATAAAATATAATGTTAATGCGATATCACTTACCAAATAAACTATTTCGTTAAAATTTGTTATGATTTGGGGAGCGAAAAATTAATCTAGGTCTGAGCTCAGAAATTCACGTTTTCTCAAAGTTTTCACGCAGATGATATTAACGTTGTATTTATTAGTTTAGCGGCAATTAAAAAGGGCTTGTGTTTAAACGATCACCAAAGAAGCACTTATTTTACTATCAATAAATTCGACACGACCGCCAGAATTAGTAAATGATCACCAAATTGTATTTGGATAAATGATCACCAAACTTCTTTTTATGTTGTGTGTACTTAAGTTTATGTTTTAAGTATTTTTGTTGTTCTTACTTGTTCAACCTTTCGCTGCGCTCACCCCCTTTACCCTTCACCTAACCTACCGCAGTATTTTTTCCTGATATTTTCTGCAACTTTTGGTGATCATTTACCCATTTTGGGTAGGAAAAAAATATTTTGGTGGTCCTTTAAATTTTTCTCAATAAAAAGTGCCCGTAACCGAGCGAGCTTCTGTGAAGAAACTTATCGTAGCACGTGGATATCTTTAGTTTCTGCCTCATCCTTCTGGGATAAAGGCGTGAGCATATGCACGTATTTCGTAGTCCCAAATTCCACAAGCCACAGCCTGTCAAGTACAATCATCATCAGTGTCATTGTCATGTCAGTACAGTCATGATGTCAAGGTGTTTAGTGACAGGACGAGACAGTACATCGCGTGGGTGTGGACAATTCACTTTTAAGAGTAGGCGGTATTTAGTAGCTGTTAACTAGGCATGAGCTGTTCAAATTCTATTTCAAATTTCGAAGGAACCGACAATTTATACAAAATTTTACGTGTTCCTATCAACCCTATACAGACCTAACATTGATTTCGATCTGTCCGCTGCAGATCTTCAAAGCATCTGCCATGACTGCAGCGAAGTAGGGCATAGAGCGTCGAAGCCAGGACACAATCCTGCTTAACACCGCTGGTAACCGGGAACTGTTCCGTGACTTCCTTTTCATATTGAACCCGTGCCATCATCCCTTCATGGAACTGACGCACAAGGTTTGTGAACTTTTCGGGACATCCGGTCTTCTTCAGTATTGTCCACGGAACTCTATCGAACGCCTTCTCTAGATCTACAAAAAACATGTAGAGATCACGATGTTGCTCAAGGCTTTTTTCTTGGATCTGCTTGACAATAAACCGTGCCTCGATTGGGACGAAAACCACACGGACTCTCCGGAAGAGTGCGCTCAGCCAATACGCTGATACGCCTATTCATTACGCTGGGATAATATCTTGCCACCTACGGAGAGAAGTGATATGCCTCTATCGACTTTACTGTCCACAAGAAACATACAATTGAAATGAACGACTAAAAAGCACATTGAAACACAATTAGGCCGCATTCCACATTCACCTTAAATAGATAAACCGCTTAAAACTATAATTACACGAACTTATACTCCCTCTTAAGGACCTAAAAGGGACATAAAAATAATGACAGTTTCAAACTGCCGATAAGTGACCATTTCGCGATCGTATGAAAGAATGCTAAATTGAAAATATACAGTCATCAACAGATATTTTTTAGTGCAGTGCGAAGTCTTTCTGGACCGGATGGACAGTCAATTCAAAGGAGTTGGCTTAAAGAATGCCCCAGCATATTAAACACTTCTTCTTCTTCAAAAAGTGTACTGGATGATGGAATGGTGATATTGGTAGGCTCGCTTCGCTCGCCAAATTACATCTCAAGATGGCTATTGTATTATATGTCAATGTTTTTAGTTTATATTACAGCGCAGTGTAAACGATCTCATAGACAAAGTATGACAAGTGTTATTTATTTAGATATAGGTATATCCCTTAGTGAAAAGTGAGTTGGGGTATCTGGAGAAGATTGCGACTGTACTAAAAGCAGTTTCTTTAAACCTCTTTGGAAGATGCTGGGTCGTTAAATGAAGTAGGAGCGAAATAAAATGCTAGCTACTAAGTATGAGTTATTTTTATGTTCTTTATTTTTTTCTACTAAAATGTTTTGTTTTTCTTGTAAAATCCATCCATCCTATCCATATCCCATAAACGCTCAAAATTTCGCAATGACGTCGCCACAAGTCGCTCTCACCACAGCTCCTAGTTACGCTGCATCTTTTTGACGACCCGAATGGCCGAGTCGGCAGTGACCCTGCCTACGTAGCCAAGGGTCCCGGGTTCGAGTCCCGGTGGGGGCAAATATTTGTTTGATTTTTGTACCCTAGTCATGGTTGTTTATCTATCTAAGTATAATATTTATCTATATAAGTATGTGCATCGTTGTCTAGGACCCAAGATACAGGGAATCCAAGTTTGTGGCTAGATCAATGTGAGTACATTGTGTCCAAGAAGCAGTGATTCCCGCCAACATCGCCCACCGCTCTTAATTCGTGGCGCGAGGTATATACGTCGCGCCACGAGTTATGAGCGGTGGCCTTGAATACGCAGTAGTCGCTTTTCAATACCTGTACATATGCGCAGTAATTCCCGAAAATCTCGCCCAGCGCTCTTAATTCGTGGCGCGAGGTTATACAACACTGGTTAGATAAATCGCATGCAACTGTACGGTTTAGCGTGGACGCGGCATATGGCAAATACCAAAGTAGCAGTTGTTAAGGGTTCCGTGCCCGAAGGATGCCAAACGGGACCCTATTACTAAGCCTCCGCTGTCCGTCCGTCCGTCTGTCACCGGACTACACCGGATCTACCGAAATAGTTAGAGAGCTGAAAATTTCACAGAGGGTGTTTCTCCCTATTTCTATTGCCGCTACAACAACAGACTCTGCCGATCTTATCGGAAAAGATCTTTAATTTCGGGTATCGAGTTTTGTGTTTAGTTATTTGTCATTACATACGATTATTTATTGATCATTCGAATTATAATAAATTATATAACGTTTTTTACCATATTTCAATTTATTTCTATAAATAAGTTATTCAATTTCGATCCACTTCCGGTTTCAATGAGCAAAGAGTTATGTTAACCTGAGTACATAGTTCAATACTCACATACTACATACACAAAACTCTTTTTCAATGTTTCGATGTACGGTCTTGGATGTAGTCTAACCTTGTATTTAATTTAATATTTTAGTATTAAAAATTAAAATGGTATACTCGTTCAATAGTAAATTTTCCCACGAGTTCGCAAAGGCTCATATTTACTAACCGAGAAGTTTACGGCACGAGCCGAAGGCGTGGGCCGTAGCGAGGTTCGTAAAAAGCCTTTTCGAACGAGTTGGGAATAGAATTTTTCCGCCTGGGAACACAAAATCAAGCGGCGAAGGTGCTATTATGAAAAATACATTTTTACATTTTCCCGTGTAAAAGAGTTTCGTTTTCTGCGAGGTACGGAACCCTTCGTGTGCGAGTCCGATGTCCTTTACTTACTAATGACCGGTTTTATTTACAGCTGACTATGGGATACACCTTACTAAGTAATGAATCTAAGTCAAACAAATATGGTTCATTTCCCACGAGTTCGCAAGGGCTTATATATACGAACCGATAAATTTAAGGCACGAGCCGAAGGAGAGGGTCGTAACGAGTTTCGTAAAAGGCCTTTTCGAACAAGTTAGGAATGGAATTTTTCCGCCTGAGAACCCAAAATCAAGCGGCGAAGGGGCTTTTTTCAGCTCAGAAGTCGGTAAAGTATATTTCGTCTATTGCACGTATTGTAGGGATCTGTCTGCGATAATTATGAGTTGTTTTGTATTAATTTGCTTAACAAGACATTTCATGTGTCTCTTACCTTCAGTAAAGTTGCCTCTGCTTAAGAAGAATCTGAAACAATTTCAAAATAAGTTTAATCACTATTTCTATATTAACACACACACACACACACACACGTCACGACTTTTCCGATAAGGGGTAGCAGAACCACAGGGGCTCAATTCACTTATGGGAATATATCGATTGCTCCGAAGAGCGGAAAATGCCGTATTTGGTAGTCAGACAGTCTCCAAAAGAATAGGCGCCGTCAACATGCCAAATACGACATTTGGCGCCCTTCAGAGCAATCAATATGATATCTCTATAGGTTTTCCATAACAGCATAGGGCCCCTGATGTGTCCACTATTCTACTATTTAAGGAAATTAACATTATGACAGTGCCGTGTCAGTATATTTATGAAAACCTAACGTCCGTCCACAAAAATATTGATAAATTTCCTAAGAATAGCGACAGGCACAAAGTCAACACTAGAAATAGGAATAAACTAGCTATACCTACTACAAGGCCCCATAAGGTTAATGTATCTTTTAAAGGGCAATGTATTCGCTTTTACAACAAAATACCGACTGAGTTATAAGAATTGTCTGTAAATAAAATAAAAATGTTGTTAAAAATCACTTATGTAAAAAAGCTTACTACAAAATATCAGATTATGTAGAAGACAAGAAAGCTTGGGAAGGTGTTTGCTCCAATTCTGTAAAAAATAACGTATAAAGCTTGAGGTTTCTAGTCGCCTCTTTGCCTCCAGCATCTAAAACATTGAGGTGACGGAATTCAAATTGAGTTCTATATTTCCTTGTACCGTATACATGTGTTAGTTTAAGATTTGACATTCTCCGAATGTTACCTATGTGTTTCTTATGGAAATAAACTCTTTTTGAATTTTGAATTCCCCAGTTATGCACTACTCCATTTTGCGTGACAGGGGGTTATCCGGTCACCGCAGGTATGGAGATTGACAGTTTCCTCACGACGTTTTGCATCACCGTTAGAACGTCGAAAAATATTTTTGATGATGGCTCAGCCAGCGAAAAAATGACGAAACTTTGAACGACTGTTGTTACCAATCTAATGGTTCAAATTGGCAAAATTTTGGGAATTTGTCTATTTAAATTGTGGACTATTAGTTACAGAAAATTCAGTCTAACATAGTTACAGGGGCGTCGAAAATACCTCGAAGTGCTTCTCCCCTTTTGGATTTTTTTCGCAATATCTTGTGCAGAATGAAGTCCTCAGCGCGCCTCTCACATTTGATTGAAATCCGTCGATAAATAACGCTACAGCAAACTTCCCTCCTATTCCTCCTATTTCCCGAATCAAAACTACCGATCATCTAAAACAATACAATAATCAAGGAACTTGTGCCAATTTTCGTTAAAATCGGTTGAAAAATGTGACCTAACAGGTGGAGGCAGACTTTGGCAATTTTTGTCCAATATCGAAACTGGACGCTTCGCTCGCTCGGTCAATAAATCCCATTACGGCCATTATTGTAATGTCAATTGATGTCATGGTGATGTTCTTGTTTTGAACCTGATCTGAATCGATTTAAAGGTTGTGGTAACCCTCCAGAAATACAAACTAAACTGACCCTGTGACCAAAACGAGAACTAGAGTAAGTAAATAAAACCGGTTAAGTGCGACTATTCATAATTCATAATTATTTATTGGACACAGTTATTTAAAAAAGATACATTAAGAGAAAACATATGTACAAAGGCGAGCTTATCTCTAAAAAGAGATTTCTTCCAGCAAACCAAGGCATGACAGGAAATTTTATCAATAAAGGGTAGGCAGTGCACAATATCTAAACAATAATAAAATACATATAAGTAAATTACATATCTACAAAAATACGGTAAATAAAATACATACTCGTATATACTAAACTACTAAATACGTATCAATACATACATAAACCTGTACATAAAGTTTACATATAATAATAATATACATACTACAACTATCACAAAAGAGAGAGGAAGTGCTCTTTTACCCGGTTTTTGAAAGCGAAAAGAGTGGGGCTGTCTCTTATCGCACAAGGAAGTGCGTTCCACAGTCGGACCGCCTGCAACCTGAAGGAGTGCTCATATGCGGAAGTGGTATGCCTTGGAGTGGCTAAGAGTGAAACCGTGTGATTCTCCGTTGCCGATCTCCTGAAAAGAGATACTCAAAGCGGTCTCGAAGGTAGCTGGGGTAGCGCGGATTTTTCAATATATTGAAAAGATAAAAAAGAATATGGGAGTCTTGGCGACGACGAATCGGAAGTAGAATATAGAAATCGAGTAGGACATCGGACCCGTACATGAAGGGTTCCATACCATTGTACACGGAAAAACGCAAAACGACAGTCTTTTGTACGAGTACATATACATGTACATAAACCTATTTAATTTTAAACAATAAAATATTAAATTCTAGGTAGGACTACATTCAAGGCCGTACATCGAAAAATAAAATAAAATGTTTTGTGTATGTAGTATGTAACTATTAAACTATTTACTCAGGTTAACAAAACTCTTTGCTCATTGAAACCGGAAGTGGATAGAAATTGAGTAACTTAATTTACAGAAATAAAATCAAATATGGTCAAAAACTTAATATTCTCTTTGATAATTCGAATGAGCAACTATTAATCATATAATGACAAATAACTAAGCACAAAACTCAATACCTGCAATTAAAAATATTTTCCGATAAGATCGGGAGAGTCAATTTTTCACTTGTCTTTAATCTACTTGCAAAAACTGTGTTTATAGTGGGTGTGGGTATTCTGTAAACACGCCATCGCCATTATAATAATAATAATAACAATACCTTGGACACTATTTTCACACATTGATCTACCTTTAGTCCCAAACTAGGATTCCCTGTATCTTGGGTACTAGACAACGATACACATACTTATATATATATTATACTTAGATAGATAAATAACCATGACTACGGTAAAACATCCGTTCTGATCAAACAAATATTTGCCCCCACCGGGACTCGAACCCGGGACCCTTGGCTTCGTAGGCAGGGTCACTGCCACTCGGCCATTCAGGTCGTCAAATATAAAGTGTCATTTGTATGAAATTGACAGTTTGACCTCTTTCAGGGCCATGCGGGTTTCATTACGCGCGCGGGATTCACTATGGTATTGACTGCGCATGCGGGTGCGGTCAGTATGACGTATTCTTTTTCTTTTAGGGTTGCGTAAGAAAATCTGAATGTGAAGGGTGCCAAAAAGGACCCTATTACTAAGCCACCGCTGCCCGTCCGTCCGTCTGTCACCAGGCTATATCTCATAAACCGTGATAGTTCTTCTGTCTTACAGTTGAAATTTTCACAGATGATGTATTTCTGTTGCTGAAATAACATCAAATACTAATAAAATAAATATTTAAGGGGGCTCCCATACAACAATTCTTTCAATACCAATACAAACGTATGAATGCACCTGGTTACGTACACGGAGTGTGAAAGTAGCCGCACCAATAACTTTGTAAACAACATTTTGCTATGTAAAATCCAAACTATTCACTCCACACCATCCCTACCATTGTACGGTGATAGGGAACCCTTCGTGCGCGAGTTCGACTCGCACTTGTATTTTTTTATTTGTTTTATTTGGCGCGCTAACCTCTATTGTGGTTAATTTTGCCAGTGTCAAGTCTTCTCTACGGCGAACCTGGAAATTATAACGTCTCGAGGATAAATTATTGCCCCTTAGCAATACCCAGGAGGGCGTGAAGGGATTGACCAAGTATTTCCTTCGCAAGCGAGCAACTGCCTCCCTTCGCAGGACACTGAAAGCGCACTATACGCCAAATATCATGTTTCTATATAATTTGAGACGCGCGAACTATAAGTGTCAAATTTATGCGGAACCGAAATATTTCACGCGAAACAGCCAGCCGAATGAGATCAAAGACCTGTGTTTGTGGCATTGTATCTAATAATAATACCTTGGGCAGTATTTATATACACACATTGATCTAGCCCCAAACTAGGATTCCCTGTATCTTGGGTACTAGACAACGATGCACATACTTATATAGATAAATATGATAGATACTTAGATAGATAAAAAACCATGACTTATTGTACAAACATCAGTTCTCGTCAAACAAATATTTGCCCCCACTGGGACTCGAATCCGGGACCCTCGGCTTCGTAGGCAGGGTCACTGCCGACTCGGCCATTCGGGTCGCCTAATCTATGGAGACGTCGACCTGCACACTCTACACATAGACAGTCATAAGAATGACAAGTTACAGACGAAATGGGGTGGCCAGCAGAGCGTTACATAAGTGAAATACATCATTATAATCTGACGATACGACTTTGGTAGGCTGCCGGAACCTTGTCACACGTCGTTGTGACGAATAGGAGCTCCATGGTCTGGTGGACACACTCGCTTCTCAAGAGATGCGAATAATCCGGCGCTGACCATCTGCCTATGAGATTTCTTCTTTATTTATCTACGTACGTTCTCACGGCGATGGTAAACGTCGTGAGAAATCCTTCATATATCCAAAGCTGCGGTGTTGGGCTAGCCCCGTCACGTAAAATGTGTTATTGAATAACTGGCTAAACATAGGCATAACTGTACCTCAGCCACACCGTATGAGAAAGTCGTGACGCTGTTTATGTTATTCCCGATCGCTAATCGACAGAAAAACTTACTTTGGCTCTAGAAAGCAACTTTGGCTCTAGAAAGCAACTTTGGCTCTAGAAAGCAACTTTGGCTCTAGAAAGCAACTTTGGCTCAAAACGGAACGAAAATTACTATCCTTCTCCCAGACGTGGGGTACACGTCTACGCAAACTGGTTTTAACCCTTGGGCCTGTGTATGCAGAGTTTTTCATTGGCATTTATTAACAAGCAATAAGGTTGGAAATCAGGTGGGATGAATCCCAAAGTCCAATGGACGAGACGTGAACATCGGACGTGACCTTTTCAACACCCCAAAAATTCGGTCGATTTGTAACTAAATACCAGTTTGGAACAAATCTAGGAACAAAATAGTAAATTCTAGTACGTTTACAATTACGAAACTTTGTGTGTGTATATAGTTCAGATGACATTACAATAATATGGTACTGTCGAGCTGGTCTCGAGCTCGAAGGTGGTAGGGAACCCTGGGATGTTGGACTTGTGTACACATCGAGTTTGGGCACATTAGATTCACCGTGACAAGTCCTACTCAAATTTACTGGCAATTTCCTCATCATCATCACATGATGATGGAGTTGGTGACGGAGAGGTGGTTAACGGAAGACTGGTATTCTTACTCTTTACCCATTGAGTTTAGGCACAAACATTTAAAGGGGTATTTTGAGTTTTTAAACTATCCCCTTGGGTCGGCATGACGACCGATAGGGATTTGTGGGTACTATCAAGGGAGGACTTTGCCCAGCAGTGGGACACAGAATAGGCATTGAAAAAAACCCGTCAAGTGCGAGTCTAACTCGCGCACGAAGGGTTCCGTACCACCTACAATGGTAGGGATGGAGTGGAGTGAATAGTTTGGATTTTACATGGCGAAATGTTGTTTAGTTATTGGTGCGGCTACTTTCACACTCCATGCACTTAACCAGGTGCATTCATAAGTTTGTTTGTAGTATTGAAAGAATTGTTGTATGGGAGGCCCCTTAAATATTTATTTTATTCTGTTTTTTAGTTGATATAGCGGCAACAGAAATACAACATCTGTGAAAATTTCATCTGTCTAACTATCACGGTTCACTAGGTATAGCCTGGTGACAGACAGACGGACGGACGGATAGCGGAGGCTTAGTAATAGGGTCCCGATTGGCACCCTTCGGGTACGGAACCCTAAAAAAACTATCTACTATAATTATTATCCGAGAAATCGCTATTTCTCGCAAACTAATTTTAACTGGCCATCAGTTTTTTACACTCTCATATTTGTTATGACAATACATATTATTTTTTTGCAATTATTATTTATATTAAATTTTTAAACGTTTGCAACCTGCGGCATGATATTTTTTTTTCATCAGCTTCGACAAGGTTCTTCCCCGACCAGACGCCGAGCGCATTAACTCCATACTACGAACAAACGGACAGACACGGTAATATGCGGAACGGCAATGAACTTGTTAAGTACCCGTATTGAATGCGCGGAACGGTTTTCGCAATGTGACATTCATGTACATAGTTCAATATAACCTACACCACTACAGTGGGATGTTAGCCATTAAGGTGTATGGAATAAAAATAGTACAAAGTGTAGATTACCTCGTGTTTTTGAGGTGATACAAAAAAAAGTTTTATTTTCGAATCAACTATAAAGTCGTCTATATATTTGATTTTTGGGTTAACGTTTATTGACTATTTGATTAAGATAATCACTGAAGGAAAACGCGAGGGGATGAAATTTTCTCTATAGAATTTAATTGCGAAAATACCCCTAAATTGTTTACTAATTTCAACGCGGAATGGCATTCAAAATTTATTCTAGTTTGAGTTGAGCGCATTGTTTGCGCTCTCTTTTTTTTCTTATGTGGAAGTAATTAACGTTGTCACTTTGATTTATATTTATATTCCTTTTAAATATATTTTTACGTGTCGCCTTAGCCCTTAATAGAGCAAGGGGACATTTTCAACCATATGACTTGGTAATACATTCGAAAACCATTGAAACATTCTGCATGCTCAGGCCATATTAAAGGTTAAGGAAGTTCAAGGCTTTCGCATTTTGATGTTTCGGCGAAGGAGACCCTTGGGGGTAAACAAAAAACATAAACATTTAAATATATAAATATACAGGCACATACATTGCTTCAGGCCGCACACTAGAATATCTTGTGTCGTCGGAACCAGGAACAGCGCACAGCGTCACACATATAAACATCCAAAACCGGATTCGAACCCTAGACCTCTCACTGGGAAGCAGAAGAGGTCGTCATAGATATAGGTTCCTACAAACGTAAACGTTCATATAAAATATAATACCAATGTATCCTAGTATAATCCTAGATAATGTTAGTAATTAAACAATAATTACCTACGGAACCACTCAATAAGATACCGTTTCACACCTTACTCCTCGTAATCCGCACGCGATGTCTTTTTATAAAGTTTACGAAAAGTCATTTCAGTTTTAATGCAGTGTTTAATTACTTTTTCTGTATCAGGTTCCCTGTGTAACCTTTAAATACCGCGGGAAGGTAGAAAAACCATTTGACATTTTATAATCTTGGCATCAATAAAATAGGATCTGTGAACCCAAGAATGTACAATTGTACATACTCATGTGGGTACTAGAGTGTATTTCAGTTTTGAACTCCCTTCGTCGTTGAGTTGGTAGCAATTAAACCAGTGTTGCTAACTTTTGAAATATGTGTTAGCAAAAAGTTAGGGAGAAATATCATGATTAACTCATAATTTCATTTCATAACGAACGACGACCCGAATGGCCGAGTCGGCAGTGATCCTGCCTACGAAGCCAAGGGTCTCGGGTTCGAGTCCCGGTGGGGGCAAATATTTGTTTGCTGAGAACGGATGTTTGCACCCTAGTCATGGTTTTTTGTTAGTTTAAGATTTGACATTCTCCAAATGTAACCTATGTGTTTCTTATGGAAATAAACTCTTTGAATTTTGAATTTTGTTGTTTATCTATCTACGTATAATATTTATGTAAGTATATAAGTATGTGTATCGTTGTCTAGTACCCAAGATACAGGAAATCCTATTTGGGGCTAGATCCATGTGTGTAGATAGTGTCCAAGGTATTAAGCAGGAGGAGAAAGCTACTTCTCTTTCTCCTCCTGCTTAATACCTTGGACACTATCTACATCTAGGATCTTACCACAAAAAAATAGACTTCTGTTGAACAACATAAAATAACAAAGCGTCACGCCTTCTCCCATACGGGGTGGCAGAGGCACAATCGTGACCACTTTGAGCCAGTTATTCAATACTCCATTTTGCGTGACAGGGCGCTAGCCCATCGCCGCAGCCATGGAGTAATGAACAAACTAGGATTCCCTGTATCTTGGGTGCTAGACAACGATACACATACTTATGTAGATAAATATTATACTTAGATAGATAAACAACCATGACTAGGGCACAAACGTCCGTTCTCGTCAAACAAATATTTGCCCCCACCGGGACTCGAACCAGGGACCCTTGGCTTCGTAGGCAGGGTCACTGTCAACTCGGCTATTCGGCTCGTCACTTAAGGGTGTAACTTGATCGTGTTGTTATATGTATGTGTATTCATTTTGTCGTATACCTTTTTGGTAATAACGAGATCGACTACATAACTAAAATGGTGCCATGTGCGCCTGTATGTAAATGTTTAAGTTTATTTAACGTTTGTTTCTTAAACATTACTTTAATTACTTACTTGTCTCAGCTACATAAATATTCCACGACGTCGATGTGTGAGTAATGTTTGTTGATGTGTGTTCAGATAAACTTATTAGCGTAAAGTTGCCCCACGATAACTTCATATCACTTTAGATCTCTAGTACCTAAGTACCAGTTTGATTGACATTTCCCTAAGCCTACTAGCATTAGTAACCACATATAACGCCGTACAATTTTACTGCCATGAGAATACGAGCGAAAACAAACTGTTAAAGCAGTTAAGTCGTTGTTATCTTTCAGCTTGGGAAGAAGCTTTTTAATGGATGGACCAGATAAGAATCAGATTAAATAACTATAAATTATCATTTAATTAGAGTGGAATTAAAACATGGGGTTTAAGCCCGTGACGTCACTCAGATTTTGTAACTATTTTAGAGTAACTTTGAGATATTTATAAAATAATAAATAAATAAATATTAAAGGACAATCTTACACAAATCGAGGTAGGTTCATAATTAGCTCAACTATGTGTACTAGACGAAGATATATTTGATAGAGTTGAATACTGGAGATACATAGAAAACATTTAAGACTAAGAAATAAATATTCATGGTCATCACACAATTATTTGCCCTTACCGGGATTCGAAACCAGGACCGTCAGCTTCGTAGGCAGGGTCACTACCCGCTAGGCTAAACCGGTCGTCTGATAACGTCTCATATTATGAATCATGGATTGATTGGTTCTATTATAAACACCGGGACAAGTGAACTAAATCTAAGCTTATAAACGCGAGGGGTAGACCATCGCCGAATCTATGATTGAAGGTTTCCTCACGATGTTTTTCACTAGTGATCTCGGTGTTATCGTCATCTTTATCAGCCTGTTCTTCAGTTTAGCTATTAGTCAAAAGTTCATCTGATTTTGGGAAATACTTAATAGTATGTTATGACAAGAAATAATTGAGACATCCATTCATCAGACTTGTTTTTAGTTTAAAGCTGGTGTTGCCAGTAAAATACATTATATGCAATTTGTTTTTCCGCAACACGGCAAAGTTGCAAATTACGCGAATTTTTTTGTTATGTTTTTCTGTACAAGATTTACATCTAGAGTCAAGTAGGTAAAAATACCATATTAAGTGCACACCAAAAATAATGATTATGCTCTCGTTTGTAGACACGCCAGTTTTTAGGGTTTCTGAACCCGAAGGGTGCCGAATGGGACCCTATTAGTAAGCCTCCGTTGTCCGTCAGTCCGCCAGCGGGTTTTATCTGATGAACCGAAAAAAGGTAGAGTGAAATTTTCACAGAATGTGTATCCTGATGCCCCTACAGCAACAAATAATATTAATAATAATAATTCCTTGGACACTATTTACACACATTGATCTAGCCCCAAACTAGGATTCCCTGTTTCTTGGGTACTAGACAACGATGCACATACTTATATAGATAATTATTATAATTAGGTAGATAAACTACCATGACTAGGGTACAAACATCCATTCTCATCAAACAAATATTGGCCCCCGCCGGGACTCGAAACCGGGACCCTTGGCTTCACTGCCGACTCGGCCAAATAATGTGAACTACACGAGGTTTTATTGACGACCCGGATGGCCGAGTCCGCAGTGACCCTGCCTAAGAAGCCAAGGGTCCCGGGTTCGAGTACCGGTGGGGGGCAAATATTTGTTTGATGAGAACGGATGTTTGTTCCCTAGTCATGGTTGTTTATCTATCTAAGTATAATATTTATCTATATAAGTATGTGCATCGTTGTCTAGTACCCAAGATACAGGGAATCCTAGTTTGGGGCTAGATCAATGTGTGTATTTATCTATATAAGTATGTGCATCGTTGTCTAGTACCCAAGATACAGGGAATCTTAGTTTGGGGCTAGATCAATGTGTGTAAATAGTGTCCAAGGTATTACGATGAAGATTTTTGTTTATTTTATAAATTAAAGAAGGTTCCCATGTAAGAGACGTGTTCCAACACCAACAGCGATATAATAAGCCATAACATGATTCCAATATGATCGTAGATTACTCCCGTTTATTACATGGTTGTGGTGGCGAAATTGGTTTGATGTCGGTTTCGCAATCGCAGGGTAGGGTTCGAATCCGCGCTCGGACATAATATTCTCCTTCTGTTTTGGTTTTGTCGGTTCCGGTTAGTTTTTGCAGGGAAAAGTGAACTGTAGACATCATAATAACAATTGTTAATATACTAGAAAACACTTTCTAATGAATATTTCCGGCTGCCAAGTGAAGTGACAATTTAAACACATGGAAGGAAATAACTACCTTTAAGTGCAAAGACACTAACTAGGTACCTGAGAATAACTACCAGTTAGCAGTTACCCCTTCCGGACTTAGGACGTGCTTATTTCTAGTCTTATACTTAAGTTATTCACGACCTCTGCGGCGCTGTGGTAGAGTCTCTGCCATCCATGCGAGAGGTCCCGGGTCCGACCCCGGGTTAGGATGAAGATAAAAAAAAAAAAAAACCCCACGTCTTAGATGTTTACACGTGTGTGATGTCGCTGTTTTTGGTTTCCACGACACAGGGTATCCTAGTGTGGGTTCAGAAGCAATGTATGTGCCTGTATATAATTTTTTATGTCTACCTTTATTTTGCTTATGAATAGGACTAAATCGGCATTAGAGTATTATATGAAAAAGTCGCTCAAGTTCGAGTCGGACTCTCGCACGAAGGGTTCCGTACTATCGTGCAAGAAAAAAACGCAAATAAAAATCAACACGTCGCGTGCATGGGGACCTTCCTAGAGTTCGTTAGAAGAACAAGAATATTTGGGGGGACGTCTGTTGTACCAACAGAAACCGGATGGCCAACCACTAGGAATGGTTGAAATAGTCACAACAGAGGACAGATCACCCGCTCAGCGGGCGTCCCACTTCATCATCTATCTATCTATGGGAATCGCCTTTAATTAATAGAAAAAAAAGTGTTTTAGACACAGATGGCCAATTCATTTGTAACGATTATTCTAATAATACCCATTTTGATATTAATTATTGATCGATGGATCGATTAATCGACGTACGTACCTATTTTTTGATTGATTCGATGTGTTGATTTGACTGAATTGATTTTTACAACACTAGGAGTCTAGAGCTTGCTACATTAAAAGTAAAAAACCGGTCAAGTGCGAGTCGAACTCGCACACGAAGGGTTCCGTATCACCGTACAATGGTAAGGATGGTGTGGAGTGAATAGTTTGGATTTTACATAGCAAAATGTAGTTTACAAGTTATTGGTGCGGCTACTTTCACACTCCATGCACGTAACCAGATGAATTCATAAGTTTGTATGTGGTATTGAAAGAATTGTTGTATGGCAGCTCCCTTAAATATTTATTTCATTCTGTTTTTTAGTATTTGTAGTTATAGCGGCAACACAAATACGCCATCTGTGAAAATTTCAACTGTCTAACTATCACGGTTCATGAGATACAGCCTGGGGACAGATGGACGGACGGCCGGAGGCTTAGTAATAGGGTCCCGTTTGGCACCCTTCGGGTACGGAACCTAATCCAACTGTCATGTTGCTCTATTTGTATAAAAAACAGGGTTTAGTTCATTATTTGTTGCTGTAGAAGCAACAAAGACACACATTCTGTTTTTTTTTTAATCGCTACCTATTACGGGTCATGAGATACGGCAAACTGACAGACGGGCAGCGGACGCTTAGTAATAGGGTCCCATTTTGGTACGGAATCCTGAAAATAAACGTAAACATGAAATGCGGCGAACACAAACGCCGCGATGGGCGAAGCCACCATCAATCAAAATTAAATTACCCAAATACAGGCGCAACTGTACCACTGCCACCTGGTAGGGGAAAGGCGAGGCAATCTATATGAATTGTGGAGTAAATCCGCGGGGTAAAACAGTGTTTAGCTAGACAGTACCTGCATTCGCTTGCAAGTCATTTACATACGCGAGCTCCGTAGCGTGTTGCATGCATGATCACCACTTTCTACATCTCGTGTTAGATAAAATAACATAGCAGATATTTAAGTATCGCAATAAGATTTATTTACAGCCATGGAAACATAAGCATACATTAAGCACAATCATATATATACAGGCACATTATCATTTATTTATATGTTACTAGCCGATGCCCGCAACTTCAACTGGGTGTTCCCAGGAATTATCATTTGCCGAGATTAACGTTAAGCTAAGCCACAGAGGTCGTCGTGCATTGATACTGGCCCCACAGTAGGATAAACTATAGTAACAACTTTAAGCCTTTTTACACTTTGGGAAGCAGAAGTACAAGTGCGTCCCCATTTTTAACAGAAGTACAAGTGCGTCCCCATGTTTAGCAGAAGTACAAGTGCGTCCCCATGTTTAGCAGAAGAACAAGTGCGTCCCCATGTTTACATGTTTAGCAGAAGTACAAGTGCGTCCCCATGTTTAGCAGAAGAACAAGTGCGTCCCCATGTTTAGCAGAAGAACAAGTGCGTCCCCATGTTTACATGTTTGGCAGAAGTACAAGTGCGTCCCCATGTTTAGCAGAAGTACAAGTGCGTCCCCATTTTTAACAGAAGTACAAGTGCGTCCCCATGTTTAGCAGAAGTACAAGTGCGTCCCCATGTTTAGCAGAAGTACAAGTGCGTCCCCATGTTTAGCAGAAGAACAAGTGCGTCCCCATGTTTACATGTTTGGCAGAAGTACAAGTGCGTCCCCATGTTTAGCAGAAGAACAAGTGCGTCCCCATGTTTACATGTTTAGCAGAAGTACAAGTGCGTCCCCATGTTTAGCAGAAGAACAAGTGCGCCTCCATGTTTACATGTTTAGCAGAAGTACAAATGCGCCTCCATGTTTACATGTTTAGCAGAAGAACAAGTGCGTCCCCATGTTTACATGTTTAGCAGAAGTACAAGTGCGTCCCCATGTTTAGCAGAAGTACAAGTGCGCCTCCATGTTTGGCAGAAGTACAAGTGCGTCCCCATATTTAGCAGAAGAACAAGTGCGTCCCCATGTTTACCAGAAGAACAAGTACGCCCCCATGTTAAGCAAATACAGATTTCATTTTTGGGTTAACGTTTATTGAGTATTTGATAACGATTATCACTGAAGTAAAACGAGATTGGATGAAATTTTCTCGATACAATTTAATTGCGAAATACTTCTAAATTGTTATATTTTTTCCTGTAATTCTGAAATCCTAACTAACCATTGCGGAATTACATTCAAAATGTGGATATTATGTATTCGTAAAATCTCCCTGAAAATATTTCTAACAAAATAGCGTAGTTTATTTTTAAACAATTTTTATGTGGATTGCTGCTACTTTATTTTAGTTTGAGTCGAGCGCATTGTTTGCGCTCTCTTTTCTTTCTTATGTAAAAGTAATTAACGCAGTCACTTTCGTTGACATTCGTATTCCTTTTATACTATATATATTTTAACGTATCGCCTTAAGAGGATTGTCATGGACAACTTTCACTATGAAAACGAGTTGCTCAGAGCATATTTATTTTTGACTTCACGATACAATTTGAACCGGGTGATCAGCTGATTTGTAAAGAGAAGTGAAAAATAAAGTTGCTCTAATCAAAGCGGTTTCATAGTAAAAGTTGTTCAAAATTATTCCTAACTAACCCCTTAAAAATTAACCCATCTTGTAACATAATTACACGCCGTATATACATTGCTTCTGGCGCCACACCAGGACACCCTGTGTCGTGGGAACTAGAAACGGCGACGCCACACACATATAAACATCCAAGACCTGGGTTTTTTTTTCCTTACCCCCAGGATCGAATCCGGTATCTCTCGTATGGTAGGCAGATCAACAAAGGCAGTCGCCCCAAAGAGAATAGGTTGTGAAAAAATTTAATCCCTAAAAACCTACAAGATATGACTGCACATTTCTGTTACACCCTGTATAAATCTTTTTGGGGTTTTTTATCTTCCTCCCCAACCGGGATTCGAACCCGGGATCTCTCGCTTGGGAGGCATCCGCAAAGCCACAGAGGTCTGAGTACATTGTTACTGGCCCCACCATAGGGTAACTTCAGAACAAACATAGCGTCACGTCGTGAAAATTATTCATAATGAGGTCTATGGACCTAAAATATGATTACACCTTTCTGTTACACCCTATATACATGTTCATGTTTTGTTTAAGGTGATACGAAAAAAAATGGGGTATTTTTCGAATCCCTTTACTCCACCATGAAGTCATCTACAGATTTGATTTTTGGGTTAACGTTTATTGAGTATTCGATGAAGATTTTCACTAAAGGAAAATACGATTGGATGAAATTTTTTCGATAGAATTTAATTACGAAAACACCTCTAAATTGTTTTATTTTTTCCTGTAATTCTGAAATCCTAACTAATTTCAGTGTGTGCGCATAAAATGTAGATATTATGTATTCGCAAAATCTCCTTAAAAAACTTTTTAACAAAATAGCTCAAAACTCAAAACTCAAAAACTCAAAACTCAAAACGTTTATTCTGTAAATAGGCCACAAGGGCACTTTCACGTGTCATTTCATTTCATTTTTTACAGAACATTTGGTATTATTATTTGTATCATATTATCAGAAAAAAAAAAGTACTTAATTATTGTTTCAGAGAGATGTAAAGAGTCTCAAATGTCATAATAAAATAATTAAAATATAAATAACAGAGATGTATAGTCTCTTTAGTGAATAATACAATGATGATAGGAGATGTAGCGTAGTTTATTTAAAAAAAAACTGGTTTAGCGCTACGTTTTTTAATTTTTTCCCGATTCCGTCCCTCTCACACTGCGGGTCTTTCCGAATGGAGTAACGGGGACCTTTGCACGGACGATATATCCCCTTAAGTAGCTATACGTATAAAGTCGCCGAGCAGTGTCCGATGCGCGGATATCCTGCGCGCGCGCCTCCTGCATAGATACTAGGCGCACATATTAATCACTATACCGGCTCGGTCGGTTTCCTTTGTGATTCACCTGTGTGCACGACGGTTAGCAAGAAACCGAGCGCAGAGACACTTACAAGTAACAGATAATTTAATTAATAAGAAATGGTCAAGTGCGAGTCGGGCCCGTGCAAGAAGTGTTCCGTACTACCCTACAATGGTAGGGATGGTGTGGAGTGGATAGTTTGGATTTTACATAGCAAAATGTTGTTTACAAAGTTATTCGTGCGGCTACTTTCACACTCAATGTACGTTACCAGGTGCATTGATAAGGTTGTATATCGTTTACAGATAAATCATATATTTTTTTGTTTTTTAGTATTTGTTGTAGCGGCATCAGAAATACATCATCTGTGAAAATTTCAACTGTCTAACTATCACTGTTCTTGAGATACAGCCTGGTGACAGTCGGACAGACGGACGGACAGCGGCGTCTTAGAATAGGGTCCCGTTTTAACCTTTGGATATGGAACCCTAAAACACCAGGATTATGCGAGTAGGACGTCGGACCCGCATACGAAGGGTTCCATACCATTTTACACGGAAAAACGTACGACGACAGTATTTTGTACGAGTATACCTTTTTAATTTTAAAATATTAAATAATAGGTAGGACTACATTTCCTGCAACTTTTGGTGATATTTTACCATTTTGGGTAGCATTTATCCATTTAGGGTAGGAAAAAAATATTTTGGTGGTAATTTAAATTGTTCTCTACTAATACAAATAGTAAAATATTAATGCGGTTTGAAACTACCTACTGAATATACTCTTTGACTCAGACTTTTTGTTTTGAATGTGATTCACAATGAAACATTAAAATGGCAGTCAAGTCGCGAATTTCTTACAAAGCTATAAAAATACTGTGAATGTTGCTTAAATTGCATTCCAAAATGGAGTGATGGGTGTGACACACTGTACTGTACAAGGAATAACAGAAAGTATGACTTAACTTTAGTGGCAGTTTGTGTATTCGGCCGCAGGGGTCTACGAACTTGGAACGTTTTCCTCGTCACATTTGAACTTGTGTTGCGTTCCGTTCGATCATAAAATGGAGGTGTGAAGTTGCGTTTTGTTTACTCTTGTGCCCTTAAAATTGCTATTTAGTGTATTTAGTCGTTTAGTTCCATGTTGCGATTGCAACACCTTTTGTTAGGAAGGGATAATTTTGGACCGTTAATGTCTTACGATTCTTACAGTACATGTTTTGCTCAAAACTTTTGTTTGAGCCTTTTAGTTTTGTATGATTTCCCAACTACTAATCATAGTTGAAGTTTATTAGTGTGACCATATCAGTATCTACTGATAAAGTCGTTTTTTTTGTTGTACATACAGGCACATACATCGCTTCTGACCCCACACTAGGATACCCTGTGTCGTGGGAAGCAGAAACAGCGACGTCACAAACATATAAACTCCAAGACCTGAGGTTTTATTTTTTATTTCCCCAGGGATTGAACCCGGTACCTCCAACGTGGTAGGCAGAGCCACTACCGCAGCGCCGCAGAGGTCGACGCTTTGACGTGTTATTAAATCTCCAAACGAAACATAATTATCTTCTTTGGGAATAACACTGACCCTAAAAAAAATATTTTTATTGACGGTTTAACTTATGATTATAAGGTATACTCTGAATTATATTAATAGTTATTAATAATAACCTAAAATATAATTCGGACGACCGTTGAACATTCTTAAAATTAAACATTTTAATTCCAAGCATGTGCCACTAGATGGCGCTCGGCGTCAACTCCTGCGCAGCATACTAACTAACCCACCTATTGTTCGTAACTAAACGACGACGCACGCATTTCAATCGGGAGATAGGACATTTCTACTGAACTCCAACCGTTGGTTCCCATGCATGCAGGAAGTGGAATATGCATGCATGGACAGTTTGGTGTGCAATTATTATTTTCTTTGAAAAGAACGGTAGCTGGCTAGTTTTCTGGAAAACGGTATGTGTTGTCTTTAATGGTGGCCGCTCTGTTATGTGTCTATATATGTGTATGTCTGTATAGTAAGTTATTCAACACACATACAATTATGGCCTGTTTCGTAATGTCCGGATAAGCCATAGGTGACAGATAAATTGACGAGCCGAATGGCCGAGTCTGCAGTGACCCTGCCTACGAAGCCAAGGGTCCCGGGTTCGAGTCCCGGTGGAGGCAAATACTTGTTTGTAATGAACGGATGTTTGTATCCTTGTCATGGTTGTTTGTCTATCTAAGTATAATATTTATCTATATAAGTATGTGTATCGTTGCCTAGTGCCCAAGATACAGGGAATCCTAGTTTGGGGCTAGATCAATGTGCGTAAATACTGTCCAAGGTATTATTATTATTAACTCTGTGGCGCAGCGGTTGTGGCTCTGCCTACCAAGCGAGAGGTCCCGGGTTCGATCCCTGGCTGGGGGTTGAGAGAAAAAATATCCCAGGTCTTGGATGTTTATATATGTGTGACGTTGCTGTTTCTGGTTTCCACGACACAGGCTATTTTATTGTGGGGCCAGAAACAATATATGTGCCTGTATATAAATTTTTATGTTTATTATAAATCGTAATTTATTTACGAGTTATCTGAGACATAAGGGTTATCCGGATATAGTGAAACAGGACTTTGACCTTGTAGGCGAAAAACGCCGAATTGAATTGTTTGAAAATCAGTCATGTGCGGACTTAGGACTCGCAAACGAAGGGCTCCGTACCACCGTACAAGAAAAACGCGATAAAAGTCTCTTTAATTATTGAAATTACGTGTATCGTGTTCATTATTTATTGCCGTAGCGGCAAAGAAATACAAATTCTGTGAAAGTTTCAAGGCTCTCCCCATTACGGGACATGAGATACATACAGTCCACTGACGGACAGATGGACAGACACCGGAGGCTCAGGCATAGGGACCCATTTGGCACCTTTTGGGTAAGGAACCCTAAAAAATCAAGTCCAAAACGTGACGGTGAATGTGTTGCCTAGTATAGGTCTAGGTATTTTGTTTCTTCACGTTTGGGTATTTTATAGATTAACTTGCTGACCTCTATGGTATTGCGAACAAGGTTGTGCTTCCAAAGCTAGAGGTTCCGGGTTCGAATATCGGCTGGGGAGAAAGAAAAAAAACCAGGTCTTGGATGATAACATATTATTATGCGATAACATAGGTGTCTGTATTAAACTAGGGCCTATTCCTATGGGGAAATGCAAGAGAGATAAACAGGGGTTTCATTTTGCAAAAGAGATGCATTAGTTAGAGGAATCTGCCGTGAACATCCACTAGACAATTGTAAACCTGTATTTATAAAATTAAAAATCTTGTCGCTGCCAAGTCTATATCTATCAAATGGCGTGTTTTTCTCACAGTCAACCAAATATTTTTATAAAATACAGGGACAATTGTGAAACCATCATGCAGGACCGAATTCTGTAAGAGAAGTTGCTACAGAATGTTAATAAAAATATATAATAAGTTTCCGCAGTCAATTAAGCTTTTGCCACTGACACAATTTAAGACCAGACTACTAAAGTGGCTACTAAAAGTATGTTTTTAGGGTTCCGTATCCGAAGGGTTCCAAACGGGACCCTATTACTAAGACTTCGCTGTCTGTCCGTCCGTCCGTCTGTCCGTCCGTCTGTCACCAGGCTGTATCTCAAGAACCTAGCTAGCTAGAGAGTTGAAATTTTCACAGATTATGTATTTCTGTTGCCGCTATAACAACAAATACTAAAAAACAGGATAAAAGAAATATTTAAGGGGGCTCCCATACAACAATTCTTTCAATACCACATACAAACTTATGGATGCACCTGGTTACGTAAAAGTAACCGCACCAATAACTTTGTAAACAATATTTTGCTGTGTAAAATCCAAACTATTCACTCCACACCATCGCTTCCATTGAACGGTGGTACGGAACCCTTCGTGCGCGATTTAGACTCGCACTTGACCGGTTTTATAATGTAGATGAGTACCTTAATCTTAAAATAATTATTTTATAAGGAATAACACAATAATAAGGCGGCAACAATAATGTAAAATTACTTAAATAATCTTGATAAACGACATATGTAAAATAAATTGATTTAAGAACAAATTTTGCATAAGGTGAAATGTGAAGAGCACTTAATTACATTTACTACCGCTTATTGCACCACTTATCAAGCAAATAAACATTTCATTTAATTTCATATTTGTGACGTCGCTACTTCTGATTCCCACCACACCGGGTAACCTCTCTCTAAAATTATTTATATCATCATAGGTAGGACTTAAATAATTTTATCTACAACGGAAAATCGCCATAAAAACGTAACACACCTTAGGACAAAAACACAAGTAAAGCCCCAAGGGCGGTTACTAAGTACATTTATCAGGTTACACCCTTTTGCCATTAGCCGTCATTGCGTTTGCCAACAAAGAAAGTAAAAACACGCGAACGCCGAGCAAAATAGAGGCGTATTTTTATTTTAGGCCTCGTCATAATTTCACGGTCAAGTTTGACATATGACGCATATCACAGGACTCCGCCTACCTAGCTCGAGATAAACTGACGGACAGAAACCAAGACTTTGATGAATTGAAGCTAGGTCCAAAGAGTTACTGGGAGTAGTTCAGACTTTAGATATTTACCCTTTTTTATCTTCAAGGATGGGCTGCCCCCTGCCTCGCGGAATGGACTGCAATTTAATAACGGCAAAAAATGTATTGTATGCCAATCAATATAGGGTCCCGGGTTTGAGCCCCGGTGGGGGCAAATATTTGTTTGATGAGAACGGATGTTTGTACCCTAGTCATGGTTGTTTATCTAAGTATAATGTTTATCTATATAAGTATGTGTATCGTTGTCTAGTACCCAAGATACAGGGAATCCTAGTTTGAGGCAATGGCTTATTATTATATGTTTTGCACGACTTTTTCTGCCTATGTTTGCTGGTAGAAATCTCTCTTTAGCGATAAGCCCTTTTCTCATAAAATGTTTTGTTGCCTTACCATTACGATTTGTGTGCAATAAGGATTATGAATATGAATATGAATATGTTCTTGCTATCAAATATGTTAAATGTTCACCACTATTTCTCCCATTCCCATGTAGTCTCACAGAACATTTAGGATCAGAAGGTACTCGAAGCAAATCGTTGTTGGTGACATGGTAATTCTTAGTACATGACCTAAATGCCACAGAGCCGTGAACCGAGAAATAAAAAGGTCACCTTCTGTCCGAATACCAAAGTTAGATTTTGTGGGTCACAACTTCATAATTCAACCTGGAGCCGAGGCGAAGCGGAGCGGGGCGAAGCGACCCCAAATAGTTTCGTATAAAATAGGGTCACAATTTTTGGTGAACATTAAGTAAATTTGGGATGAAAATGTATGTTTTGGATGCAACTTGTTACCCAATTTTGAAATAGTACACATTGGCCATTAATAATTGGCTTATCATTGACATTTACATACAGACACATACATTGCTTCTGGCCCCATACCAGGATACCCTTTGTCGTGGAAACCAGAAATAGCGATGTCACAAACATGTAAACATCCAAGAACTATTTTTTTTTTCACCCCCAGCCTGGGATCGTGATGACATCGTCCGCCCATCTGGCTAGTGGTCTTCCCACTGGACGCCTATGCGGTTCTGGGTAGCCACTCTGTTACCGCCTTAAGTCATCTCTCCTTGCCAAGTGTCCTGCACAACCACACTTCAATCTCGTGATTCCTTGCATCGACCGATTAAGCAAATGAATACACTCTTAAAACTTTTGTGAATGGATGCAGCAAATTAGAGTAGATTTTGACATTATTTTTTCAGTTTCGATTCATTCAGATTGTTTTGGAAACAACTCTTGTTTCATGAGTGGATTTTATGAAGTTTTAGGTTTTTTTTTTTATAATAATACCTTGGACACCTTTTACACACATTGATCTAGCCCCAAACTAGGATTCCCTGTATCTTGGGTACTAGACAACGATACACATACTTATATAGATAAATATTATACTTAGATAGATAAACAACCATGACTAGGGTACAAACATCCGTTCTCATCAAACAAACATTTGCCCCCACCGGGACTCGAACCCGGGACCCTTGGTTTCCTAGGCAGTGTCACTGCCGACTCGGCCATTCGGGTCGTCATCTATCATATTACAGGTTATCTATCATATCACTTCCAAGATTTTATGAACTGTAGGTATTCTTAGTATTACGAAAACTTTATAGATACTTACATCTCAGGACATTGACTCATCTGTAATAGACTCATTGGCACAGCAGCTTTAAGCTCTTCCTAGACACGTATTCTTTGCATATATTACCCCATTCTAGTATTCTTCGTATAACCCGGTCGTTTTAAACTGACACCTCGCAGGAATGCCATAACCTCGGAGCGCGGTGATGACGTCGTCATTTGAGGTGTGTAGTTAAATCGTTTGGGCAGTACTCAGCTTAGTTTGGTATGCGCGGCTGTAACTCACTATAATGCGCACAATTTACTTGGGAAGACTTAGAGGAAGGGTTTGGGTACACTGCTCCTGTTTTTAGGGTTGTGTGTGCTAGGATTGTCTTTAAGATTGTTTTAAATATAATCTAAAACCTCCACTATTCCTTATGTTTATAGGTTAAGGCGCTATAGTATAAATTGTTTTTTTTTGTGCCAAAAATTACTTTTTTAAACTAAAATCCTCCTAACGCCATCTATAAAAGCCTGTGGCCTAATTCGTGCCTTCATCGAACGGAACCGTATAATTAAGGCACCGCTGACTATCCGTCTGTCCGTCCGTCCGTCACCGTACTGTGTTTTTAACATAACATAGCGTCACGCCTTTTCCTATACGGGGTGGTAGAGGCACAATTGTGACCACTTTGAGCCAATTAGTCAATACTCCATTTTGCGTGACAGGGGGCTAGCCCATCACCGCAGCTATGGAGTAATGAAGGTTCCCTCATGATGTCTCCCATCACCGTTGGAACGTCCGAAACCGTCCGTTGTAACGAAAGAACGTTAAATGGCGGGACTGTATGGGGTTAATCTGGCTCAACATAGACCTTGCTGTTAATAGTTTTGTAATTATTTATTCCTACTTGTTAATTATGATGTAATGATATTATAAAATTTGTATTAATTAAGCACAAGCAATTTTTTAAAAGAGATCTAAAAATCAATCTGTGCTAGTTTCTACGCCCTGCTTCTCCCACAGTGGTCCAATGTAGAGAAGTGGCAAAAATGACGATTGCTAAGTACATGTAAATAACTAAAGTAATAAAGACATTTGGAATTTCGAAATTTGGAATTTGGTCCATATAATGATAAATTAATTATCTCATTGGTACATGGTCAGGAATAGAACCTGCATCTCCTGTGTGAGAAGCAAGCGTGAAACCCGGAGCTCTTTTTTCTGAGTTTTTTATACCATAATATTTAAAATGGAGGTATCAGTGTACCACACCTTATGCTTCTTCCATACACGCCTCGTGTCCTAATGGCGTGCAATATAAGGCCATAACTTAGCCAGTGGTCACTGCAGCTTTACCATACAAATAGTTCTGGTGTAATGGCCAGGCCTTTATAATTGCTGGGAAGTTCCAACTTATGCAAATGGATGTAGAGGAAAAAGAAAGAAAGGAAGAAATTATCTTTCCGCTCTTAACTAGGTTTGCTGGAAGAAATATCTTGTTGGAGATAAGCTCGCTTTTGTACTTACATTTGTGTTTTATGAAATTGATTGATTTTCTGCAAGTCTTCTTTGGGTGCCGTCTTCAATCGGAGGATGAAAAAGCTAACTAAAACAAAAAAAAACAATTATATGCGTCACAACCTTTCCCATATGAAATAGTAGAGGCACAGTTTTTGCCACGTTTAGCCAGTTACAAAATACTCCATATTGCGTGTGTGTGATGGGGTAGCCCATCGGCGCAGCTATGCCGAAATGAAGGTGGTTTTCCCTATACAATACTTTTACGTATGTATATGTCACCGTAAGATTAGTTTAGTTTATAAACTATCGCGTGAGATTATAAAATATCGACAAATTGAAAACGAAAAACTTAAATTTCTTTTGTCATCTACGTGCTTATTTCTTTCTAAAAAGGTCTAAGTCACTGTGGAAGGCTGGAATCTCCTGGTACAGATAGTTTAAAGAACTTCCGATATAAGTGTAAACAATTTTCTTTGAAATAAAATAAACTCGTCGAGTCGAATGCACCCAGCCAGATGGGCGAAGATAGTCAATGACTGGGTGCCTACAGACGGACACCGGCATGGGGAAGGCCCAGAAGAGATGATAATAATAATAATAATACCTTGGACCCTATTTACACACATTGATCTAGCCCCAAACTAGGATTCCCTGTATCTTGGGTACTAGACAACGATACACATACTTATAGAGATAAATATTATGCTTAGATAGATAAAAAACCATGACTATGGTACAAACATCCGTTCTCATCAAACATATATTTGCCCCCACCGGGACTCGAACCCGGGCCCTTGGCTTCGTAGGCAGGGTCACTGCCGACTCGGCTATTCGGGTCGTCAAGATGGAGCGACGACCTGTTCCAGTCAGATTGGGTCGGCATGACGGCCGATATGGATTTGTGCGTACGATCAAGGGAGGCCTTTGCCCACCAGTGGGACACAGAATTGGCTAGGTAACAAAAAAATAACTATTTGTGTTTGTATCTAAGAAGGACAAAGGCGGATTCGCTTCGCTCACTCCCATTATCCTTAAGTTACCCTGACCTACCATTTCGCCCTGGAATTTCGGTAGTAATTCAAGTTTCACCCAGTTCACAATTGGACGGTTTGATTATAAACTAACGAAAATTTCATTGCATTGTGAGCAGCAAGGTTTAGTTTACAATCTCGAGAGATACATTTCATGAATTTACAAACTAACGGTGTTCACAAAACAAAAGAAACGTAAACTGGTTTACAATTTGTTGATAGTTTACAAACTAACGCGTTAGTTTTGACAATCTTACGGTGACAATTAGAGTTACAATTAGAGACGTGAAAAAACATAGACTATAAGCAAAACTTAAACTCCTTTGTCGACAAACTCTTTGGTATATATCACTTCAATGCAGGAACCTCTTTCGTGCCACATACAATTAACGTTTCGTTCATCTGAGGTTATTACAGCGTATAGTATCCGAGTATTTTGACAATCATACGGTGAGATATATGAATAAAATTGAGTCAATATCACGATTGAGATATTTTGCAGACAACAGATCCAAATAAATCTGCCAGCTTCATTGAATGCAGTAATAGGATTAATCGGAACGTAACGATTAAACTAACAATTAGTGTTTACTGAAACAGGGTTAATAAGCCTATAACATTATATTCCACCCACATACATAAATACCTCAATGCACGAGCGGTTAAAACTGCATCTTTGGAATTGAATTAAATTAATGACTACAGTATGAAAAATATAACATGGTGCTTGAAGTCTGATACTTGAGGGAATATTGCTTAAAAACATCGATTAATCAAATGAATCGAGACAGTCTTTAAGAAAGCAGCAAAGGATATAATTTGAAATTCCTTTTTTAATTTCGCTTCTTTCTGATTGTTTGGGTGACATCCCTAGTGATTAAAAAGTGGATTTTAGGAATTTTTAGGTTATCCGTCATATCACTTCTAAGACTTTGATGAACTTGTATTTGGGAGGCAGTTGCTCATGTCCCAAGGAAATTGCTAGATTCCAGCGAGCTGTACTCCACTTTAGCTGCCATCAGCAATTATGGTTGGCTTCTTTCAAATTTCATTTGTAATGTAGATATAGCAACATACGTTAACGTCATACTTACGCCTCTTCTCTAGATTGGACCACTGTGGGAGAATAATCTCCACTATAGCGCTAAACTTTACTATAGCGTGTCAATATTCAAAAACTTACATTAAGAGAAAACATGTAAAAAGGCGAGCCTATCTCTCATAAGAGTTTTCTTCCAGGAAACCAAGGTATGATTGGAAAATGTATCAAAGGCCAATTTTGAGGTAATTTTTTTTGAGCTTCGTGATCTGCCTCTGTTTTCCGCCAGCTAGTGCATCCTATACTATATATATTTTATTATTAATACAATTGTATTGTAACTGGTATTGACATGTAATGAATTTTATGAATAAACATCTTATATCTTATGGGAAATATGACGCCGACGATATTATATAAAAAACGTGGATAGCAATAGTCTCGATTGTTCCCTAGGGCGTAAAATACCATTTTGTTTCGAGACTCTGGCCCCCTGTTTGCTAGTCTTTGTTTTTAAGCACTACAGAGGTCCCGGGTTCGCATCCCGGCTGGGGGGGAAGAATAAAAACCCCTGTCTTGGATGTTTATATGTGTGCGACGTCGCTGTTTCTGGTTCACACGACAAAGGGTATCCTAGTGTGGGGCTAGAAGCCATCTCTATGCTTGTACATAAATGTTTATGTCAGTCAAGGTGAAAATTTCTTTATAACCGTAGATATTTACATATACTTAGCAAATGTAATTTTTCGCCTCTTCTCTTCAATGGACCACTGTGGGAGAGGAAGGGCGAAGAAACTCCCACAAATTGATTTTTAGTAAATGTTAGTTATCTTTGTGTTTACAGGCTGTCTGCAGCAAAGGGCTGTAGAGAAACGTCACCACTCAAATGGCTCTAGGGGCCCGCAGAAAGAATTATAATGAACTATGAATACGGAACCATTGAGATAAGGAGAACCGGTCAAGTGCGGGTCACTCGCACACGAAGGGTTTCGTACGATCGTATAAGAAAATTAAGGACAAAAAAAAACATTGTCCGAACTTAGTTTTGATACCAGTCGATTGCGGATCCAACGTCAGACCATGGGACATGCTAAAAAATTCTTAGGTACTACTTTTTATTTTATTTTGTGAAATTTTAGGCTATTTTAAGAAACTGATTTGAATATTTGGGGTAATGGATCTCTTATTATTTTTATTAATAATTTTTAAAATAATGCCTCTCGTGACGTCACTTGCTCTCAGTTTTGGAACGGTAGCACTTGAATAGGTATTACTTTTTATTTTATTTTGTAAAATTTCAAGCTATTTTAAGAAACTGATTTGAATATTTGGGGTAAGGGATGTCTTATTATTTGTATTAATATTTTTTTAAATGATACCCCTCGTGACGTCACTTGCTCACAGTTTTGGAACGGTTTTACTTGAGGCTGGTTGTTTCCGATTATGAAACTAAAAACTGAATATCAATATTTGTTTGCATTCCGACTGACATCTGCGTTATCGACTGTAAGGAAAACTGTTGATAATTGACTGTTTTACAGAACAGCCGACTTAACGACGAAGGACTTTTGACCAAACAAACAAACTTTTACATACCGGCACATACATTGCTTCTGGCTGGACTCATACAAGGATATCCTGTGTCATGTACGGTACCAGAAACAGTTACGTCACACACAAATAAACATCTAAGACATTTTTTTTCATCTACCCCAGCCGGGAATCGAACCCGGGACCTCTCGCATGGTAGACATAACCACAACCGCTGCGCCACAGAGGTCACAAACAAGCTACACCGTAGAGGACAAATGAAGTACAGTATGTTTTTAAGAATATTTCAGTAATCCTGTAATATTTTTAGATGGGAATAACGGTATTTAGTTAGGAACAATTATCTCGAAATAGTTTTCTCAATTTGGTACCTTGGTACCTTTGTTTTTTTTTACATAGCCCATTGCGCCACAGACGACGACGATGGGTACAGCGAAATTTGCGGTGATATTGAATCATGATAATAATAATTATAATAATAATACCTTGGACACTTTTTACACTAGGGATGCAAACGATACGATACCGATTCCGATCGGCGATATTTCAGGTTTGCCGATAAATCGGCACCGACGATATTTTTATGGCCTATACAACGATACTTTTTAAATTTCTCGCTTTAAAAATATAATGGAAACGCGCGTGTTGTCTTGTCTATTGCGTTGGAACAAGGCACGTTAAAATGAAATGTAAACGCGCGTGTTTTTTCGTCTATTTCGTTGCAAATGAGGCACGAACTACGCTCGGGGAAACCCCTCGCTCTATTTTTAAACAAAAATCTCATTAATGTTAATTTTAATTACCTACTAAAACTGTACCAACCTGACTTGTATTTTATCTATTTATCTATTTAATTCAATAAGCGTATCGGTATCGGTATCGTATCGGAAAAAAGGCGTATCGTTGCATCCCTAATTTACACACATTGATCTAGCTAGCCCAAAGCTAGAATTCCCTGTAACTTGGGTACTAGACAACGATACACATACTTATAAAGGTAAATAATATACTGAGATAGATAAACAACCATGACAAGGGTACAAACATCAGTTCTCATCAAACAAATATTTGCCCCCACCGGGATTCGAACCCGGGACCCTTGGCTTCGTAGGCAGGGTCACTGCCGACTCGGCCATTCGGGTTGTATGGGACCCCTTGAATTTACAAAATCTCGTGTAGTTATTATTTGTTGCTGTATCGCCAACAGAAACACACATTTTGTGAAAACTTCACCTGTCTACCCATGACAGTTCATGACATACAGCCCCGGTGATGGACAGTTCATGACATACAGCCCCGGTGATGGACAGTTCATGACATACAGCCCCGGTGATGGACAGTTCATGACATACAGCCCCGGTGATGGACAGTTCATGACATACAGCCCCGGTGATGGACAGTTCATGACATACAGCCCCGGTGATGGACAGTTCATGACATACAGCCCCGGTGATGGACAGTTCATGACATACAGCCCCGGTGATGGACAGTTCATGACATACAGCCCCGGTGATGGACAGTTCATGACATACAGCCCCGGTGATGGACAGTTCATGACATACAGCCCCGGTGATGGACAGTTCATGACATACAGCCCCGGTGATGGACAGTTCATGACATACAGCCCCGGTGATGGACAGTTCATGACATACAGCCCCGGTGATGGACAGTTCATGACATACAGCCCCGGTGATGGACAGTTCATGACATACAGCCCCGGTGATGGACAGTTCATGACATACAGCCCCGGTGATGGACAGTTCATGACATACAGCCCCGGTGATGGACAGTTCATGACATACAGCCCCGGTGATGGACAGTTCATGACATACAGCCCCGGTGATGGACAGTTCATGACATACAGCCCCGGTGATGGACAGTTCATGACATACAGCCCCGGTGATGGACAGGCGGACAGACAGCGGACGCTTGGTAAAAGGGTCCTATTTTTTATTGATGAAATATATATATTCGTAGGTTTCTAGTTATAAATCAATTTATCTGCCGTCAGGCGTTGGATTTCTATTCGAATGAATGAACCGTGAAATAATGATGAAAATAATGAACTGATCACTGCATTGACATTTTTATTATTGAATTATTATTATTATTAATGAATTTTATTGAACTGACATATATGATACTATAATTTGTTATGTTTCAATCTGATTTAAATGGAAGGGTATATATGTTATTTGTATATTTGTATGTTTACATCGAATTGGACAAAGTATGTAATGTTGTGCATTAACTGTATTATTAAATAAATAAAATATATAAATTCATACTATAAATAAAATTAGATAATACAGACTAGACATGCATGCACAGATAGAAGTAATGGATACACAATAATAATGCCATATCAAGTTATATCAAATGTCCAAAAGAAAATCATTGATCGAGTAGTATGCCTTTAGAGTTTGTATTTTTTAAGGGAAATATTAAACCGCACATCAAAAATACTGATTTGCACAAAAAATATCAGGGCAAAACACTGCGCTAGCCTTAGGTGAAGGGTAAAGTGGGTGAGCATTATGATGTATCTGTCCAAAGAACAACAAAATAGTAGTTTATGTGATTGCTACATAATGGAGGGCATTAATATTCGAGAATTGTAATGGCTAATTATGTGCAGTTACATACACTAGTTTATCTACACACATTTCATAAGCTCTCTTTGATGTGTTCAGGAACCGCATGTTCGACCGGCATTGTGGCACTCATCATTGCTCTGCAGTTGTTTAGCTTATTCAGTTGTACCAACTTCACAGACAAACTAGGGGCGGCAAGTTGGCGGGCGGCGGCGTTTTAAATTTGATTGTCATAATATGTCGAAATATTGCTACATTATATTCATAATGTATCAATATTCAGATGAGTTTTTACCAAGTAGTATATCATTTCACTGATCATAAAGTGCGGTTTTTGGACGCAGTAAAGAGGATGTATGATACATGTGTAAATAAAAAGATTTCTTTGCTCTTAATGTCTCGGGTAATTTGTTTTATATTGTGGTAGTCATGCCAAATATACTTTTATCGTAGTATGCCGTTTTTCGTGGGTCAGCGCTCAGCTTGCCCTGGCTGCTTTTGCTCTTCAGGTAATTAAAGAGATGGATATTGCACTCGGGCACCCTTCTGGTACGGAACCCTAAAAATGACGTTTCAAATGAGAAATAAATCATCATGAGGAATCATTTATCCCTCGTGTGGGCATTACTGTGCCTCTGCCAGCCCGTATGGGAAAATGTGTGACGCTATGTTTTTGACCAAGCGACGAAGCGTCTCCGTTTCAGGATTGGACAAAAATGCATTTGTATGTGCGGATGTTATCCTCTACAGGCCGCATTTCTCAACTGATTCTCGTGAATTTTTTTGTAGATTCAGTTAGATAAGATAGATACTTAGATACATTAATTTATTCATTGCAATATGGTACACACACATTTACATAATTATAACTCAAACTTTAAGAAGAAAAATCTACAAAAAGAAGTTAAAAAGCAGTTAAATGAAACGATCAATAAATAATAAAATTATACAAGCAAACATTGAGGTACGGTATGGATAATTATGTGGTATTGTGACTGTACCGCGACAATGAAATGGCCCTGACTCAGCAATGTCACAGACGAATCTTTGACGCTGGTATTCTGCCAGAGCCAAACAGTTTTTGGAAATGTGTCCAAAAACCGCTGTAGTCCTACCAAACAGCTAGGCGGATTTTAACAAATGAGGAGTCCAACCAAACAGCTAGGCGGATTTTAACAAATGAGGTGTCCTTGGATTTGTAGAGACCGTGAGAGTTCTAGGCTATATAATTTTAGTAAAAATGTCAATAGGCCGGGTGTAAAAGACCACAAAATGTAGTTTACAAAGTTATTGGTGCGGCTACTTCCATACTCCACGTGCATAACCAGGTGCATTCATAAGTTTGAAGTGTCACTCGAGGTCCACAGCTCACAGTTGGACTGTTTTTGAAAACGTAACTTGACGCTTCGCAGTGTTACTCGACCGTGCAGTCGATTTCAGTACCAGCCAGGCAATGATGCGACGCGTCTTACATTCTTGCAGTGTGACTCATTTACTTCATACTTTATTGCACAAAAACAACCATTTCTTACATACTTACGTCACGCCTTTTCCCATACGGGGTGGCAGAGGCACAATAATTGTGCCCACTTTGAACCGGAGGGCTAGCCCATCGCCGCAGCTATGGAGTAATCGGTTTCCTCACGATGTTTCCTATCACCGTTAGACCGTCGTATAATGTAAACATAAACATTTACATACGGCAACAAATATAATGGTCACCAAAATATTTTTTTCCTACCCAAAATGGATAAATGAACACCAAAAGTTGCAAACAATATCAGGGCAAAATACTGCGGTAGCTTAGGTGAAGGGTAAAGGGGGTGAGCGAAGAGAAGCCCCCTTTATCCTTCGTGTTAGGTTGAACATGTAAGAACAACAAAAAATACTTAAAACATAAACTTAAGTACACAAAACATAAAAAGAAGTTTGGTGATCATTTATCCATTCTGGCAGTCATTTCGAATTTATTGGTAGTAAAATAGGTGCGTTTTTGGTAATCGTTTAAACATAAGCCATTTCTTATTGCGATGGTATTTGATGCTTTGGGTGACACGCTTGCTTCTCACACAGGAGATGCAGGTTCGAACCGCTGCAGTTTTCCTGCGAAATCATCTTAGTTACATTATCGGGCATTATTAAGTAGATTATGAAGGCTGGGCCACAACCCAGCGGTTTCGCACGTCGGAATCAATTGTGCGGGTAGCGACATCTGGCCGAGACGGGCACTGGATGGGTGACCGTTTCTGTGTGGCATTTGTCTCGGGTGCTTCCGTGTAGGTCCCGGCTACTATCGCTACTCGGTGGTAGTAGTCGTATAGCTGGGTCAGAGGCCCTAATAGGACAGCTTGATAACTTCGGACAGTCGGGTTGGCCACTAGCCCGACACCCATGCATAAACTGCACTGAGCCAGCGTGGTGGAGTATGGCTCAATCTTACATGTATCCGGGTAAAGGCCCGAGCCCCACGGTGGGGACATTTAAGGGCTACATTTACATTATCGGACGTTAAGCTGTAGTCCCGGCTACTATCGCTACTCGGTGGTAGTGGTCGTAAAACTCCTCCACTAATCCGCACAGAGCCATCGTGGTGGTGAATGGCTCAATCTTAGTCGTATCCGGGTAAAAGCCTGTGCCGCTCGGTGGGGACACGAATGGACGACATTTTTTTTTGATGCTTTTCCTCAGGCTTTTTGTTACAGGTTCGTTTATGTAACATACATAGCAACTTTACACTTACACACTAGGCCACCCTGTGTCGCGGGAACTTGGAATAACAAGTACACATCCAATGGAATACAAACCGTGGGATAGATTTTTCGTTAGGGAACACACAGAGGTCCCTATGAGAGGGAATAAAGCTTCGTATACCTAAATCATTCATCAGGAATCAGAAATATTAAATAAAACCTATTCCAAATTGTATCGTGTAACAATTATAATAAAAGAGCTTACTGTGAATATGGCATTTTTTTTATAAACCTGAAATGCATACAAAAAAAATAAGAAAATAGGCTAAAAAGGACCATTCCCCCCATATCTTCCAAACTTCTGATTATAAATTTATGAAAAAAAATGCAAGATACTTGAATACCATACGCGGTGGTACGGAACGCATTTGCATTTTTTTTTACGAAATATGGTTTTCCATGGAAAAATGTTATAAATGCATTTTTGAACGAAGGATAGCTTGAAATCACTGTTAGAAATAGTAAGATTGTTGAACAATTAACGGCTGTAACTGGAAACTTAATGAAAGTATTTGTTATTTTTAACACTTTTTCAGTTGCTTCAATGAATTTTCGACAATCACTCCAAAAATATGCAGCGAGCTAAAAATTTACTGTTTCAACAAGTCCCGATGAGCGCTATTGACTAATACATAATGACAGATAAACAGTTTATAGAGCTTATCGGGACTTCGCGAAACAGGCGATTATTCTTGTAAGTATACCTCGCGCCACGAATTAAGAGCGCTGGGCGACGTTGGCTGGAATTACTGCGCATATGTACAGGTATTGAAAAGTGACTACTGCGATGCGATGCAATGTCAAAACTAGAAATAGGAATAAACTAGCTATACCTAATACTAGGCTCCATAAGGTTAATGTATCTTTTAAAGGGCAATTTCGTATTCGCTTTTATAACAAAATCCCAACCGAGTTACAAGAATTGTCTGTAAATAAATTTAAAAATGTTGTTAAAAATCACTTATGTAAAAAGGCTTACTACAAAATATCAGATTATGCAGAAGACAAGAAAGCTTGGGAAGGTGTTTGCTCCAATCCTGTAAAAAATAACGTATAAAGCTGGAGGTTTCTAGTCGCCTCTTTGCCTCCAGTATCTAAAACATTGAGGTGACGGAATTCAAATTGAGTTCTATATTTCCCTATACCTTATATATGTGTTAGTTTAATATTTGACATTCTCCAAATGTAACCTACATGGAAATAAACTCCTTTTGAATTTTGAATTTTGCGCATTCAAGTGCATCGCTCATAGCTCAATAGCGATATCAATAAATATAAGCATACGATAAAAGATTTCCTCATTAAAAACTCTGTTTCCAAATAATAATTAAAATATGTACCTAATTGCGTGATATATTTAAGACTCTGTTTTCGTAATTATGTATTTAAGACAACTTGTTTTTAAGTAAGTAGCACTCGCCACTACAGATAAACTACTGGTTTGCGTAGTGGCTGTATGGCATAAGTTATATATATTGTAATTGGGATTAATAAATGGTTTAAAAAAAATGGTATATGCGTAATGATGAGTATATGAGTACCTTCAGAACCCATCTATCTAACACCATTTCTAATCATTTTTAGCATGGTAACGCAGTAAATGATTTTATTAGCTCGAAATAACCACGCAGCACAACCTAGCACAACAAACACAGCGAACTGTCAACAAACACAGCGAACTGTCAACAAACACAGCGAACTGTCAACAAAGTGACCACAGAGTAGCTTTTGCGTTAGTTCTGATTTTCGCCACACGCCAAAACATCCATGTAGCACTGCACAACTTCAATCAAACCAGCTCATCCTACACACAAACCAACCAAACTAATCGGCACTCCATTCAGTAAATGACAGTCCACATTTTTCCATGCAACCCATTTCACAAATAGAGGTCAACATTTGTGGTCACTTTTTCCTTTACAAAATCACAGAAGCAATTTTCAGCTCCTTAATAGTATGACGCTAAGGTGTCTTTTCACAAGTTTTGTCGCTGACATGTAAATTGGTTGGTTGAATGCGTCAGCGCACGCAAAAAGGTCGCGAGATGCCGTTACCTTTTTGTTGATAAGTGGAACTCAGTCAATTGTGTTGTTGTTATCTTGGTTTTGGGAATTCAGTACTATAAGGGTCTGTTCCTGTGGGCCATCATCACTACTGAACTGATTTTGATAAAGGAGATGTCATTAGATTCGACATGATGGCGCGAGTCTCACTGGGTAAAATAACTAAAAAAAAAAAAACGTTGTGGAGTGAATAGTTTGGATTTTACATGGCAAAATGTTGTTTGCAAAGTTATTGGTGCGGCTACTTTCAGACTTCATGTACGTAAACAGGTTCATTCATAAGTTTGTATGTGGTTTACAGATAAATATATTATTTTGTAGTGTTTGTGGTTATAGCGGCAACAGAAATACATTATCTGTGAAATTTTCAACTGTCTAACTCTCACGGTTCATGAGATACAGCCTTGTGACAGACGGACGGATGGACAGCGGAGTCTTAGTAATAGGGTCCCGTTTTACCCTTAGGTTACGGAACCCTAAAAGTGACAAAATGGCGTATTTTATGCGCTTTAATCTGAGGCTTATACACTTTTTTCAAGACACTTGATTGGGTCATCAAAATAAATGGCTTTAAAATGCGAGTACGGAAGTGTTTACTATATCGTACAAATTATGAATTTTACTATATACACTTTAGTTTCAAACTAAGCATTAAAAGATTTTTCGTAATTTTGTACTAAAAAGCCCAAAACAAGATAAGACGCAGATAAAACTTTTTGAGATTAGATCAAATTACTTTAGTAGTGTTAAATTAATTAAAATTTAAATCCAGGCTGGGAAAATTCAATCTAATGCAGTGGGTTTCGCTTGAACTGAAATGTAATTTTATTTAACACTGTCCCATAATAATTTTATCGAATCTCAATTAGTTTTATCTGCTTGTTTTATGCTTTTTAGTGTACCGCAGTCGGATTTTTTTGTTGTTTCAATGTAATTTATTTTATCTACACACGTATCATAAACCCTCTTTACTGCGTTCAAAAACCGCACGTTACGATCAGCATTATGTTAAACTACTTGGTAAAAACTCGTTTCGTATCTGGAAAACTACACATAATGGTCATTATGTGTAGTTTTTCTATATATAATGACATTCAAATTTCGAACGCCGACGCCCACCCGCGTACCGTCCCTAGTTTGTCTGTGAAGTTGGTACTGACATTCAAATTTCGAACGCCGACGCCCGTCTGCGTGAAGTTGGTACTAAAGAACAAGCTAAACAATTGCAGAACCACAATGCCGTTCAAACATGCGGTTCCTGAACACATCAAAGAGAGCTTATGATATGTGTGTAGATAAACTAGTGTATGTAACTGTACATAATTAGGCATTAAAACTCTCGAGTGATATTATTATGAAACTCGCCTTCGGCTCGTTTCATAAACCCACTCTCGAGTTTTAATGCCCTCCATTATGCAGCAGTCACATAAACTACTATTAAAATATCATTATGAAAAAGGCTTTTAGCCATGCGTGGGCTCATCTGTGCCTCTGTAACCTTTTATAGGAAAAGTCGTGACGCCATTTTTTGCTTTTTAAATCCAATAAAAAAACGGAAGTACACTAATCTCTCATGATTATATCATCGTAGTTAGAACACGTGCTAAAGTAATTTATCACCAACAATTACACACATATCAACGAACTACTTTACATATTAACTCTCCGCAAAGAGGCTGACATATTTCATAACCTCTTTTAATAGCTGCTTTTATTATAATTTATAATTACTCGGAACATAATAGCAGCTGCCGTGCCGCTGAGTCGTTTAGGCATCTGAATTATTATACAGGATGTTAAATGTTAAGCTAGTTCGCTTTTAGTTATATATGTGACGATAATATCTTCGTATGTTGGTGATGGGTGTCATGTAATAATACCATGGACACTATTTACATACATTGATCTAGCCCCAAACTAGGATTCCCTGTATCTTGGGTACTAGAGAATGATACATGTACTTATATAGATAAATATCATACTTAGATATATAAACAAACATGACTGGGGTACAAACATCCGTTCTCACCAGACAAATATTTGCCCCCACCGGGACTCGAACCCGGGACCCTTGGCTTCGTAGGCAGGGTCACTGCCGACTCGGCCATTCGGGTCGTCAAGAATAAACGTATGAATATACACACACACACCCAAAAAAGATACACATAAACATAAAGCCCGAGCAATCTATGTGCCTGTAGTAAATGATATAGGCACATAGATTGCTTCGGACCCCACACTAGGATACACTGTGTCGTTGGAACCAGAAACTATATATATGTCACCGTAAGATTTTCAAAACCGTTAGTTGATAAACTAACGTTTTTTGTCTCGTTAATTGGTCAACAGACGATTATCGACATATAGGAAACTGTAGCGCACTCCTTATTATATGACGCGCTAGTTGATAAACTGATGGTTAAAACCGTTAAATAGTAAACTAGTTTAAACTTGAATTTCAAACGAAATAACAGGGCAAACGCTGCGGCAGCTTAGGTGAAGACTAGAGGGGGCGAGCGCAGCGAAGCCCCCGGACAGTCTTCGTGTTAGGTTGACATGTAAGAACAAAAGAAACATAAATTGTAAACCCTGTCGATCTGGTTTACAATTCGTCGATAGTTTACAAACTAACGGGTTAGTTTATAAACTAACGGTTTTGAGAATCTTACGGTGACATATATACTAATAAATACATACTACCTACAATTCTAAAGAGAAAAGTAATGCTTCATCAGACGACTTTGAAATATATTGAGAGTTGAACAGTCCCTGATGGTGCAGGGGAGACAGTCCCTGATGGTGCAGGAGAGACAGTCCCTGATGGTGCAGGAGAGACGGTCCCTGATGGTGCAAGGGAGACAGTCCCTGATGGTGCAGGAGAGACAGTCCCTGATGGTGCAGGAGAGACAGTCCCTGATGGTGCAGGAGAGACAGTCCCTGATGGTGCAGAGGAGCGCATTATTATTTAGTAATTCCATGACGACTGATGACTAACCTATCCTTTTGATGACATATCTGTCACTTGGATGAGGTCATCATCTGTCAGTAGATCAAAATAAAAGTAGATCAATCATCAAAATTATAGATGATTGATCTACTTTTTTGAGGGCGAACCTCATATTCAGCCTATATTAAAAGTGATGAAGTTGTTATTTAGGTAACATATTTACAATTCTACAATAATTTGGTGATTCATATTTAGTGACTGTTTTTATTAAACGATGAGAAATATGTTTCGTAGGTATACATTACAGACAGACGAGAGTGACAGAAACAATTAATTCCATTTAATACCTTCATTACTTGCACAAAAACACCTTCTGATAAATACCTGAAACAAAATAGAATATACTTAGTCGGTCCATAAGTTCTGTCACAAATATTTTGCCGCATAGTAAATAATACCAAGTTTTATTTTATTTAATACTATATATGGTTTGATAGCTCATTAAATACTGATAAATTAGAACCATTATTGGATTTAAATGCTTAAAGCCATATTAGACAAATGCTAGTTTCTTCAGAGATTTTGCACTTTTTTACCCAATCAAAAATACGGACGTGATTCACTTTATCTTTTTTCCATGACTCTTAAAACCTTTCAAACTTATGTGAGATTTTAGTCAGAACCCTCCCTGAACCCTTTACCTTCATTTTGAAGCATAAGATAACTAAGTCTGGGTAAAACTAATTTTCATATTCACATTTTACGTAGTGTACTTGTTGCCCACAAGATCATTTTTATACGTTTTTCTGAAAACGTAAAAAGTACGTAAAGTTCTCTTTGGGAGCAGTTGGAACTGAAAGCTAACAGAAAATCAAATGCTAGTTGTTAAGCATGGTCTAAAATCGAGGTTTCAGAATAAATAAAAAAAACCTTGTTGGTTATCTGGAACACTGTTTTTTTATTAAATTTGTGGTAAGTGGTATTTTTGTCAGCTGCGGCGTGTTTTGGGTTCGCGATTGTCTCAAGTTATAAGGTTTTTTTGTCATATTGCGATAATCGTACAAAATGTATTGTATTGCAATTTGATTCGTATAAAATAAGCTTTTTAATCATGTATAATACGAATAAGAAAAAGTTTATTGCTGAGTTTTATCTATCAAAAAACTTGTGACAGAACTTAAGGACCGACTAGTTACCTACATTAATTTTAAACAGTTTCGTAATCGGCCTTTACTTTAAAAAAAAGTTATTCACTGTTTAACTTATATACAGTTTTTTGTCAACAAAACAGAATAAAATTAATATTTAAGGTTTTGGAGGGTTTTCTGAAACAGTCTACGTGAGATGGCAGCACTGTAGCGTCATTCTTAAAATCATTACTTTTGGCATATTGTTTTCTAAAATGCCACAGTGTTGTGCAGTGCCTATGTGTGCAAATAAAATAGGAGGGCATAAGTTCCCTACGGGAGATAAAACCCGATAGAAACAGTGGCTTGTAGCCATTCGCAGAGATAAATTTACTTCAACGAAAAATAGCCTCGTTTGTAAAAGCCACTTCACGGCGGACGATTACGAGCTATACCAAAGGAATCAGTATTGGAAAAACGTAAGAATATTTTCAATATTAATGATAAACTTTAGTTAATTACTTAGTTTATCTCAGTGCTCGACCAACCTTCAATGATGTAGTGCAAAATTTTTAGTTCTTGCTTTATCAAAAAATACTTAACTATAACATTATATATTTATTTAATTATTATTTCAGCCAGACCTGTGTTGAAAAAAATTGCAGTGCCGAGTCATTCCCATGGAATGAACAAAGTTCTAGTTATCCAAAGAAAAAGGAGCGATATCAAAGACGTTTGGCGCGAAATGAAAAAAAAACAGTGTAAAAGTACACATTAGCAATGAAAAAGAGAAGGATGACACCTACCTCATGGAAACTACTAACTGTTGCGAAGTGGAAATTGAGTTTGAGGAGAAATAGAAAGATATTGGAATTCAATGTGATTTAGGCAAAGGTAATGATCTCAAAATGCTTAAAGAATGTCCTAAACACGAAACAAAAAGTAAAGAATCTTCAATTGAGAATATGCTGGATGTAACCAATGCGGCTGAAATACATTTTTATACTGGTTTCCAATATTATGAAAATATAAAATTCATATTTACTATTTTTGGTGATGAAAGTAAAATATTATCCTAACATGAAAACTTTAAAGGTGCCGTTTATAAGCCCATGTGATCAATTGCTTCTAATATAAATTAAATTACGACGGAACATGTTATTTACAAAATCGCCTTTCGATTAAAGATTAATAAAACAGTACTAACTAATACACAAGATTAATAAAATAGTACTAAGCAACATTTTGATAACATGTATCAATAACTTATATTGTGAATTGAAAGAATTGAACGTTTGGGTGCCAAAACAATGCATAGATAAAAATATGAAGTACTCCGGCAAGATCAATCCATGCACAGTTATAGTAGATTGCACGGATATAAAAATAGAGCAGCCCAAAAATCCACTTACAGCTTACATATTCCACTTACAAATCAGCAAATACTCTAAAAGTTTTAGTTGGAATTTCAGCATCAGGCTGCGTTACATTTGTATCAGATGCACATGGTGGGTCTACGAGTGATCGTGAACTTCAGCATCAGGCTGCGTTAGATTTGTATCAGATGCACATGGTGGGTCTACGAGTGATCGTGAACTTCAGCATCAGGCTGCGTTACATTTGTATCAGATGCACATGGTGGGTCTACGAGTGATCGTGAACTTCAGCATCAGGCTGCGTTACATTTGTATCAGATGCACATGGTGGGTCTACGAGTGATCGTGAACTTCAGCATCAGGCTGCGTCACATTTGTATCAGATGCACATGGTGGGTCTACGAGTGATCGTGAACTTCAGCATCAGGATGCGTTACATTTGTATCAGATGCACACGGTGGGTCTACGAGTGATCGTGAACTTCAGCATCAGGCTGCGTTACATTTGTATCAGATGCACATGGTGGGTCTACGAGTGATCGTGAACTTCAGCATCAGGCTGCGTTACATTTGTATCAGATGCACATGGTGGGTCTACGAGTGATCGTGAACTTCAGCATCAGGCTGCGTTACATTTGTATCAGATGCACATGGTGGGTCTACGAGTGATCGTGAACTTCAGCATCAGGCTGCGTTACATTTGTATCAGATGCACATGGTGGGTCTACGAGTGATCGTGAACTTCAGCATCAGGCTGCGTTACATTTGTATCAGATGCACATGGTGGGTTTACGAGTGATCGTGAACTTCAGCATCAGGCTGCGTTATATTTGTATCAGATGCACATGGTGGGTCTACGAGTGATCGTGAACTTCAGCATCAGGCTGCGTTACATTTGTATCAGATGCACATGGTGGGTCTACGAGTGATCGTGAACTTCAGCATCAGGCTGCGTTACATTTGTATCAGATGCACATGGTGGCTCTACGAGTGATCGTGAACTTCAGCATCAGGCTGCGTTACATTTGTATCAGATGCACATGGTGGGTCTACGAGTGATCGTGAAGTTCAGCATCAGGCTGCGTTACATTTGTATCAGATGCACATGGTGGGTCTACGAGTGATCGTGAACTGTTTGAAAAATATGGACTTATTGATAAACTTGAACCTAATGATATCATTCTTAGTGACCGCGCACTTCTTTTTGAGCTCAATCTTTAGATCGGCGATATTTTTCTGACCGTAATCCATAATAAAATCAATAACACTTCCAAATACAATAGAATTTCAATAATTTATGTTTACTACCTACGACTTTGTACTAACTGACAGCTGTTTAGACCTGACGCCTACGAAGCGCCGCCTGGTGGCAGAAAAAGTATCGAAAACCCTCATTCTTTCAATACCACATACAAACTTATTAATGCACCTGGTTACGTAATGGAGTGTGAAAGTAGCCGCACCATTTTGCTATGTAAAATCGAAACTGTTCACTCCACACTATCCCTACCGCATGGTAGTATGGAACCCTTCGTGCGCGAGTTAGACTCGCACTTGACCGGTTAAATTTTTTACACAAAATCCTATTCTAAAGTATTTGTTATTATTTTGTACAGACCATTTGTAGAGTATAACACGAGTTAGCATTGCAAAAGCGGTCATTGACCCGACTGCTACTGCGTGGTAACTATTGTAATGGTCGGTAACCATGGTAACTATCGGCGACCGCCAACGTGATAATCTGTAGATAACGCGATAGTAATTCGAACGTTGCGCTTAATGAGTAAGAGCTTATGTTTAAACGATTACCAAAAACGCACCTATTTTACTACCAATAAATTCGAAATGACTGCCAGAATGGATATAGGTATGTCCACCAAATTGTGTTTGGATAAATGATCACCAAACTTTTTTTATGTTTTGTGTACGTTTATGTTTTAAGTATTTTTTGTTGTTCTTACATGTTCAACCTAACACGAAGGATAAAGGGGGCTTCGCTTCGCTCACCCCCTTTATCCTTCACCAAAGCTACCGCAGTATCTTGCCCTGATATTTTTTGCAACTTTTGGTGTTCATTTATCCATTTTGGGTAGGAAAAAAATATTTTGGTGATCATTATATTTGTTGCCAACTAGAAATAAACATAAACTTTTCCAATGTTCAGACTCACAAAAGTTAGCAGTTCTTTTACTGTATACGCTTCTACAATAAAATTCCGCAAGAAATACAAAACTTAAGTGAAGCTCGATTAAAAAAATGTATAAAGCACACTTTGTGCACAAAGGCCTACTACAAAATTAATGACTTTTTACAAGACACCGACATCTGGCATTAAACCAGTTCATTGCACCCTATATATTATGTACTATGTAATAATTAGGCACTTACTTAATGTTATATTATGCTTGCTTGATTATGTTATGATGTTCATTAAGTCTCAATTTTTGTACTATTATGGATAAAATCTTTGAACTGAACTGAACTGAACTTGACGTTGAGTCAGGGGACATCCTGTATGTATGTAGAGTACTTCGCCTTAAGTCGAGCTTGTGAGACAATGAGCGCGTGCGCAGATGCCCTAGATTTTGATTGCGGAAGAAGTAATATTAAGTAACCTAACTCCTTTGTAGGTAGGTAACTAATTTAGGCCTCTCTCCGGGTGAATACCGAAAAAAATACATTTAATTTAATGGCTAGTATTTAATCGCACATCAAAAATACTGATTTGCACAGCGAAAAAGGATCAACAAACACACTTTTATTTTTTTTATATTTTATATGTATACTCAAGTTTATATTTTAAGTATTTTTTGTTCTTACATGTTCAACCTAACACGAAGGATAAAGGGGGCTTCGCTTCGCTCACCCCCTTTACCCTTCACCTAAGCTACCGCAGCATTTTGCCCTGATATTTGCTGTCCAAATGAGAATTTTTGTTGTGCAGTTTAATGGTTCCCTAATATACCACATTGGCAATGTTTGGCTGGATCGGGAATAAACATCCAACTAATATTATAAATGTGAAAGTAGCGATGTTTAGATGTTTGGATATTTGTGTGTATGTGTGTTTGTGCCTCAATCACGCTAAAAGGGCTTAACGGATTTGAATGTAATTTACCACAGAGATAGTTTATGAGCTAGATTAACAAATAGGATACTTTTTGTCCGACTGCAACAGAGGGAGGGTAACGTTATCTCGGTAAATGATAATTCCTAGGAACTCGGCCATCAGCTAGTATATCATACTTTTTGCTCAAATCGAGAAATAATTATCTTTGGAGTTTACAATTAGGCCGATACGGAAGAGAGGTCCCGGGTTCGATGCCCGGCTGGGGATAAATAATAAAAACCCAGGTCTTGGATGTTTATATGTGTGTGATGTTGCTGTTTCTGATTCCCAAGACACAGGGTATCGTAGTGTGGGGCCAGAAGCAATGTATGTGCCTGTATATATACCGTAAAAGGGGGCTGATTGAAACTAATAGAAAATGCAGCTCTGCATGTTGTATTAGTTCCAATTAGCCCCTCAATTCCAATTAGCCCCCTTTTAACGGTACGTTTATGATATGTTTTATTTTAACTACTCAAAAACCGAGGGTAGTTGGGTCCGATCGCGCTTCTGAACCATATGCCATGGTAATACAATTTGGGTTGAATTTTGGAAAATTGGGGAAAAGTATTAAAGATATTAAGTGTGATTACTTTAACTTTCTTAGCCAACACAGTACGCCCCAGGAGCGACTAGCTTAGCTACTGCCTTGTATTTAGTCTCAAATGAAGCATTCATTACTTTCAATTTCTGAGCAGGATTTTTTTAGAATCCATTAGATGGCATAGAAGACACCCCTACCTTTTTTCCTTTGGCGCATGCGTGATGAGATGAATAAGTAAATATAGGTAGAAGAGAATTATATAAATAAAATAACTGTAGCCCATTAATGTCCTCACCGAGGGGCATAAGACTTCACCCGGATATGAGTAAGATCAAGCCATATTCCACCACGCTGGCTCAGTGCGGGTTGATGGAGGGGTTTCACGACTACTGCTACCTAGTAGCGATGGTAGCCACTTCCTTCAACTCAACGTGTCATCCGAAATACTGATGGCCTTACCACAAAAAAATAAACCACTGTTCAACACTTGTTTAAAAACAAAAATGTATCGGATTTGATTATAATTGTATAAGATACACATTTAAGACGGAAACGCTGTTCCATACAATACAGGTCTCCTAGTGTATGGATCAACTAGACCACATAAAATGTTATAACTTAGAATACAACTTAAATAAGAAATAGAAATGTAATTCATTTATGGTAAATAAACATTCATTCATTCATTCATTCATTCATTCATTCATTCATTCATTCATTCATTCATTTATTTATTCATTCATTCATTAATTCATTCATTCATTCATTTGACGTTTGTTTTGAGGTTAAATGCTGTTTAATATTTTTTGTGGTAACACGGTGAACGTCCGAATCAATTATCTGACGACCTCTGTGGCGCCGTGGTTGTGGCTCTGCCCACTTTGTGAGAGGTCCTGTGTTCAATTCCCGGCTGGGGATACAGAAAAAGTACCCCAGGTCTTGGAGGTTCATACTTGTGTAATGTCGCTGTTTCTGGTACCCACGACACAGGGAATCCTAATGTGGGGCTAGAAGCAACGTATGTGCATGTGTTTATGTTTCATTTGTACATGGCCAGGATTCGAACCAGCATCGCCTACATAATAATAATAATAATACCTTGGACACTATTTACACACATTGATCTAGCCCCAAAGTAGGATTCCCTGTATCTTGGGTACTAGACTACGACACACATACTTATATAGATAAATATTATACTTAGATAGATACACAACCATGTCTAGGGTACAAACATCCGTTCTCATCAAAGAAATATTTGCCCCCACCGGGACTCGAACCCGGGACCCTTGGCTTCGTAGGCAGGGTCACTGCCGACTCGGCCATTCGGGTCGTATAAGAAACAAGCGTGAATCCCATTAGTAGACACAGCTCTTAGGAGGACCCAGTTAGTTATTTTCTTTCTAACCTACCCTAACCCATAACCGCTATTATCAAATCATAAAGCCTCATGGCACAATTTCCACAAAAGCAGGTATGTGCGAAAGATTCCATATCTCTACAAAGTTTTCTTTAAATCTCCATTACCCCGTAAGTTAATAATAAGCTCCGTTTCCATTTGCGGGGGTGTAGAGTTGAAGGAGAAAGTCCTAATCAGTTGTCTTGATTGTTGCGCAAATAAGTCTTCAATGAGTACGCGACTTTCTCTTGTTTATGAAGTTTTCCAGCTAAGCCCACTATTTTAGCTGTATCCGGCTCGAAGCGCCATGCTTACAAAATAAGGAACCAGATGGCGAAGTAACAGATTTTTTGATTTTCCTCAACGTGTTTCATGAAAAACATGTAGTCAGGTTTTCTCTGTCTTTATGACATGTCTAATTATTGTAATGGGTGTTTTTTTAAGGTCATAAAAGATATAAAGTAGTAATAAAAATATGACGTTATTTATTTTTAAGTTCTCCTCACCTTCAAACGATATAGAAAACCTGTTAAATTACTCTTAAAACAAATGCATGTTGGTGTTGCGTAAAACTACTGATAAAGGCCCAAGCCTCATGCTACTTTTGTAGAAATATTCGCCATAATGTTGTTCGGTATCTTATCTAGTCTTAATTGTACTAACAAGTATAGTAATCTGACCTGTAATGATTACAGTTATCTGCCGTATCCCCTAGTGCTTGTGTTCAAAGCACTAGGCAGTCGGGGTTAGTCACAGTCTAGTGTTGCGCAAGATTCGATCGTTCGGTTAGTTCCCAAGGAGATTTCTCGTTGGGTTTTGTATAAATAAAACAGGACAGTGATGGCAATCTAAGTCACATATTAGCGGGCTACTGCGTGTTCTTAGACAAACCAAATATTTCATTAAAATAAAACATGCATGTAGTCTCTAAGTGCCCCCATTTTTTTTCTAGCATAACCTGCCACAATAATAATTTTAGAAAGTATTGTAAAGAGACGTCGATATTATAAAACCTTACGATGGTAGGGATGGTGTTGAGTGAATAGTTTGGATTTTACATTGCAAAATGTTGTTTACAAAGTAATTGGGGCGGCTACTTTTACACTCCATGTACGTAACCAGGTGCATTCATAAGTTTGTATGTGGTTTACAGATAAATAAATTCTTTTATTCTGTTTTTTTGTATTTGCTATTATAGCGGCAACAGAAATACATCATCTGTGAAAATTTGGACTGTCTAACTATCACGTTTCATGAGATACAGCCTGGTGACAGACGGACGGACGGACGGACAGCGAAGGCTTAGTAACATGTTTAGGTTTAGGTTTAGGTTTAGGTCCCGTTTGGCACCCTTCGGTTACGGAACCCTAAAAACTATATTGACAGCTAGACCTTCGATAGCTCTTATTTGGTTGCCATATAATGATGACCGTCAACAGTCAGAGTATAAGTGTTCGAGTACCGATTAAACCAACTTTATGTCATTGACCATAAGAGTCACTGAGAGTTCAATTAGCATACTTTTTCGATGCGTAATTGTTCTGATCAGCTGTTTACAAGATAATAAGAACAAAGAAAATTGTTTTCGTTTATTGTAGGAAAGTGATTTCAACGATAAATATTATGAAAGTGCTTCGTGGTCTAGTGGTTTTGACGGACAATTCATGTCGCTATGTTATGTGTTATGTCTTATGTTATATTTGGTTAGTTTGCTAAGCTTTGACTTGCTAACGTAACTTGTTACGCGTAACTATGCCTCTACCACGTGTAATGTTTGTTTGTTCTTCTAATCAAAAGTCACTTGTCCCCATAGACAAGACAATTTCGACAATCGTTCCGGAGCGTTCCTGATTCAAAGGATCTCACTCGCCGTGCAGCGCGGTAATGCTGCCAGCGTGATGGGTACCTTCGGGCTTGTCCTGGGGCGGTTTATTTGTTTAGTTATGTTTTTTATTGTGTTCAGTTTTTGCGTGTGTGTAGCCTAGACAAGTGTTGCATTTAGTAACTCACCACTCGCTACGACGACAATAAGAAAATGTATCCGATTTGACACTTGCCGTGCAAAGTCACGTGATACTTCACACGTCATCATCATGAGCACTGGCTTTATCATCTTCTCAGAGGTTTGTTACAGCTGCTGTGCATTCTGGGAGCCACATTTTTTTTGTGACTGAACAGACCGATTCGGGCCCTGCATTTCTTGCCACAACAGTCGCCAGCAAATCCAACGTTAGGTGGTGGGGCCGGTTGCTTTCTCCTTAGGCGTTTTCTCCTTTTCTTTCCAACCACTGTTCGTCGTCTCTGGTTCTACCCCCCGTAGTAGATGTCTCCATCCCGGTCTGTCCAGTGCCACAAGTTCACAGTTTCTTGGTTTCACTTTAGTGTCCTCCATGCACGCCAAATCGCATACATTTTCGTAGCGTCGCGATAAGTTGGAGAAAGCAAATTGTCTAGGGGAGCTGTTCATCCTGAGATAAGGTGGGAGTGGTTTGACTTTGGCTACCCCTCTTCTGGGGAGACAGAGAAGAGTTTCTTAGGAGTAAACCATTGGGTCACTAGAGCTGTCCAATTTGTCTATTTCCACATAATAATGGGCGCCAGTGTCACGTCACGAGCCTTGACCTAATGTCTGACGTTTATTATTATATGTTGTGTACACACGCTTCCCAATTATGAGGTATTGCTATTATCGTTTGAGAATATTTTTAATTCTTCTCTTATTTGTTGTCCTTGTAGCGCGTGCTAACAAATAATACCTTGGACACTATTTGCACACATTGATCTAGCCCCGAACTAGGATTCCCTGTATCTTGGGTACATAACGATACACATACTTATATAGATAAATATTATACTTGGATAGATAAACAACCATGACTAGGATACAAACATCTGTTCTCATGAAACAAATATTTGCCCCCACCGGGACTCGAACCAGGGGCCCTTGGCTTCGTAGGCAGGGTCACTGCCGACTCGGCCATTCGGGTCGTCAAAAGTATCATACGTATGTATATACGAAAGACATTATACTCCTGTTGGCATAGTCGGTTAAAAAATAAGCTTTAGCACGGGTTTACTAGCCTGAGGACATTCGTTGAAATTTCTTAGAGCCGCTTTATTTTTTTAAGATCTAGTTTCGTACACACAGTTTTTTGACCCCAGAACCGGTTTAAATTAGCGAATGAAAAACAGATATCTAGTCAATATCTAGAAGAAGTACTATGGACGTAGTTTTAGAATTTATACCTGACTTATTTGTACGTATTTTGATAGTATTGTCGAATCCTGTCTCACATGCATGTCAACATTGAAATAACTTACTTATTTGTATGATGTGACTTCTGTTGAACGAAACTCTTTGCTTAAACAGATGTAGCGTCAATTTTGGATTTGCATACACTTTCTTCGTTGTTATCGTCTTTTTGATTACAGTGTTTGCTCTACAGGATGCGTATTTGTATTGAAATCGTCCCTGATTTAGGAAATTCAGTAATTACCCGTGACGGTATCGATGTCGTCTCCTCATGTTGACGAAATCAATACGTTTATCGTGTAATATCTAGAAGAAGTACTATGGACGTTGTTTTAGAATTTATGCCTGACTTATTTGTACGTATTTTGATAGTATTGACGAATCCTGTCTCACATGCATGTCACTATTGAAATAACTTACTTATTTGTATGATGTGACTTCTGTTGAACGAAACTCTTTGCTTAAACAGATGTAGCGTCAATTTTGGATTTGCATACACTTTCTTCGTTGTTATCGTCTTTTTGATTACAGTGTTTGCTCTACAGGATGCCTATTTGTATTGAAATCGTCCCTGATTTAGGAAATTCAGTAATTACCCGTGACGGTATCGATGTCGTCTCCTCATGTTGACGAAATCAATACGTTTATCGTGTAAATATGTTCATACATGATAATCGCCATAATCATAATGCACCACTAAACGTGCAGAGCGATATATTAGTTAATAGCCTAAGATTGTGAAATTTTAGGCTATTAACTAATGAATATTTCGGGTAAAGGATGTCTCATTTTTTTTATATATTTAAAAAAAACCTCTCCTGACGTCGCTTTCTCACAGTTTTGGAATGGTTTTACTTGAGGCTGGTTGTTCCAGATTATTAATATAACTATTTGTTTGCCGTCCGACTGACATCTATCTGCGTTATCGACTGGCAGGAAGATTGTTGATACTTGATAATTGTACAGCACAACAACTTGACGGCGAAGGGAATTTACGCCGTAGAGGACAAATGAAGTACTATAAGTTTTTCTAGATTTTTCAGTAATCCTATAATTTAATTAGGAACATAACGGTCTCGAAATACTTTTCTCATTTTGGTACCTTTGTTTTTGTTTTTACATGGCCCATCACGGCGCCGCTTCTGCAGTATCGTCTGCGATATCGTTAGTAAACCTAAAATTATCACCATAATTGTCATACATTTTGCTTCCGTGTTAAAACGTGAAACCGTTAAGCTGTCGTGTTTTGTCGCGCAGCTACAGTCGATACTTTAAAAGCGCCCATCCGATGAAATTACAATCGAAACAAGCGAATTATAACGTGTAATTACTATCGCCTACCCATATTATTAATCTCAATAAAAAGTAGCCCATAGCGTGTAAAACGCAAAAAATACGAATCATGAGATTTTGTATGATGTCATCGATGATATTGAACTTGCTCATACTAATCTGATGACTGGTTTAGCCTAGCGGGTAGTGGCCATACCTACGAAGGTGACGGTCCTGGGTTCGAATCCCGGTAAGGGCAAATATTTGTGTGATGATCATGAATATTTTTTTGTTGGTCTTGGATGTTGTCTATGTTTTTACTAAAGTATTTAGCTTTATTAAATATATTGATGTCTAGTACCCATAACGCAAGCATTGTTGAGCTTACTATGGCCACAGATGAATAAAGGGAAAAGTTAGATTTGTGTTAGATTGTCCTCTAATATTTATTTATTTAGTTATAACTGTAAAATATTTAAAAATAATAGTATTAAGATGTGGAACTATTCAGAAGGATTTAAAAATATTATTTTATGGTACCGTGAATGAAATGTGGGCAAATTTTTCACATTTTGTTTACAATACTAATTTATACCAGGCTCTAACAGTTATAATGTAAAATTGTAAATCAACAAAATATTTTGGCAAGACCAGAAGAGAAGCTGTTGCCTATTATACTGGTCCATAGCCTAGTTAGGTGACATAAACACAAATAAAATCAAAATCTTTGTTTTGATAATTAAAATTATTCTGTAATATATTAACGGCTATGCCGAGTAATACGGGAACAAGTGTGACGGTAACGTTATGTGTGTGCTTCTATGAACCGAGGTATATAAACATAAAAATAAACATTTACACACGGGCACATACCTTGCTTTTGGCCCCACACTGGGTTACCCTGTGTCGTGGGAACCAGAAACAGCGACGTCACACACATATGAACATCTAAGATCTGTTTTTTTTTCTGGTATCCCCGGCCGGGGATCGAGCCCAGGACCTCTCGCTTGGTAGGCAGAGCCATTACCCCATCGCCACAGAGGTCATCAAAATCGTATGAATAGGGAAGCGAACTGTCAAATTTGTTCTACGTAGAAGGCGCTAAAAGTTTGTAGATAATAAACTCAGGTTAAGTAAGCTCCGAGGTCTGATGGGTTTCACGTTTGCTTCTCACACAGGTGATGCAGGTTCGATTCCTGACCATGTACCAATGAGATAATTAATTTATCTTAAGTCCCGGCTACTATCGCTACCTGGTAGTGGTCGTAAAACCCTTCCACCAACCCGCACTGAGCCGGCGTGGTGGAGTATGGCTTTATCTTAGTCGTATCCGGGTAAAGGCCTATGCCCCCCGGCGGGGACGTTAATGGGCTACATTTATAAGTAAGCAAAGAGTTCCGTTCATTTGAGGTTACTTACAAATGAATTACAGAGTAAAAGTAAGTATAGCTTTTTATGCAAAGAGTTTCGTTATTCAGTAACTCTTTGTAGCTGTTGACAATGTTTATTAAGTTACATACCTTGCTTTTGGCCCCACACTGGGTTACCCTGTGTCGTGGGAACCAGAAACAGCGACGTCACACACATATGAACATCTAAGATCTGTTTTTTTTTCTGGTATCCCCGGCCGGGGATCGAGCCCAGGACCTCTCGCTTGGTAGGCAGAGCCATTACCCCATCGCCACAGAGGTCATCAAAATCGTATGAATAGGGAAGCGAACTGTCAAATTTGTTCTACGTAGAAGGCGCTAAAAGTTTGTAGATAATAAACTCAGGTTAAGTAAGCTCCGAGGTCTGATGGGTTTCACGTTTGCTTCTCACACAGGTGATGCAGGTTCGATTCCTGACCATGTACCAATGAGATAATTAATTTATCTTAAGTCCCGGCTACTATCGCTACCTGGTAGTGGTCGTAAAACCCTTCCACCAACCCGCACTGAGCCGGCGTGGTGGAGTATGGCTTTATCTTAGTCGTATCCGGGTAAAGGCCTATGCCCCCCGGCGGGGACGTTAATGGGCTACATTTATAAGTAAGCAAAGAGTTCCGTTCATTTGAGGTTACTTACAAATGAATTACAGAGTAAAAGTAAGTATAGCTTTTTATGCAAAGAGTTTCGTTATTCAGTAACTCTTTGTAGCTGTTGACAATGTTTATTAAGTTACAAACCTCAGATAAATGAAACTCTTTGTGTTACATGCATACAGGGCCCTCTTCCATTATTTTTTTGCGTAATCTTCCTCATGATTGGAAATCTGTGTGGTGACCCCTGCTGAGTGGTGACAGGATGAGATGATGATGGTGATTAATCTTCCTCACTGACAAGTGATCCAGAAACATAACCAGCGCTGTCACTAGAAGCATGGCTATCTGTGTCCGTCAAACATGCGTACTGGTGAAATTAGCATCTCCAGTGGTGGCAGGAATTTTGGACACAACTATATTAAAATAAAGTTCATAACATGGCTGTTACGTCAGGCGCTGAGGCAGAATAGTGCGAAACAACTGACTATTTCTATAATTACAAACATACCTATTTTTGACCTAAGAACCATATCAATATTCCTTTTAGATCCCATGAAAATTTTCAGTGAATGTTTTTCTATTAAGTTTTTTTCCATATTTCATTTCGTTTTTCCATTGATATTATTATGTTTTCGAACACAACGGTTGAAGCAAAATGATGTCTTCGGAACAAAGAGCCTCCTTACAGAGGTATTCCTCCTCTTTATAGATATGAATCCGCTTCTAAGATGGGTATTTGAAATTACCCATTGTCTTAAATTATCGGACCCGCTCTTGGCTAATTTTTAAATTAGTTTAGTCAGTTTTATTTTGACACCTGTAGAATCACTGCCAATAATGGTAAAATATTATAGACCCTGATTGGTGGTACAATTAATGGCATTTATAAGAAGATTGACCAATTATTCCTTTACGTGTTTATAAAACACTGGCGATCAATTAAAGTGCACCCTGTAGTAAACTCATTTAATTTATTAGCCATCTCATAACAGTGGCAGGCAAAATAACAGGTTCTATTTTCAGGACTACTCTCTGGTACTAAATTTTTTGATTGATCTCACTGTCATTCATCACTGTGTTGTGTAATATTACATATGTATTCTAACCGTTAAAAATAATTCAAACAATAAAGCTTAAAAAGGCAAACAAACCTAAAACCTATACTAAAATAAACAAATCCCCAAGAACGCTGCCGGGCGGCAGGGTGCCAAATATGCTGGCACCATTTCTTCGCTGTATTGCTGTACATACGTTAAGCGAGGTAGGTGCCAGGTTTTGACGAGTCGCTGCTGCTGAAGAGCTGTCATGGACGACCGGTTTAGTCTAGAGGGTAGTGACCCTGCCTACGAAGCTGACGGTCCTGGGTCGAATCCCGGTAAAGGCAAATATTTGTGTGATGAGCATGGATATTTGTTTCTTAGTCTTGGATGTTTTCTATGTATTTACATAAGTATTTATCTCTATTAAATATATCGTCGTCTAGTACCCATAACACAAGCCTTGTTGAGCTTACTATGGGCCTAGTTCGACTTGTGTAATAATGTCCTCTGATATTTATAATTATTATTAATTACTCGTCGAGCGTGTTATATTATTATTTGATAATTCTATTAAATTTAACATCAAAACAGTATAACCAAATGAAACACAGTTTTTGTATTTAAAAAATTTTAGCAATGATCTAATTATTTTGAAATCACCAATAAATAGTGTAACTGCGAAGATGGGAGCGTCGGCAAAACAATTATTACGAATTGTGGAATTCGGCCCTCATCAAGCTATCGTCGCTTCCTTTTTTTTCATATTTCTCAAAGACTTGACCGTTGAGCGTATATGCATCTTGCATATAAATCAACGGTCAAGTGCGATTCAGACTCGCGCACGAAGGGTTCCGTACAACGGCAACGGTACTCTAGTTTATTGTATGGGGATTTTGTTTACTTCCATAAACACTTTCAACTAAGTATTTAAAAATTGTGAAAATAATATATTTGAGATCCTCGCAACAAGCCCTCTTGTTTGAAATATCACACAAAACATTTCGAAAACTTTATTTTTTATTTTCTGATTTTCCCCACTACACTATTTTAACCATAAATTTTTCAATAATTTTCCTATAATATTTAGATTAAGATTTTTGGTCTTCTTTTATTCATATTTTTTATCGAAGTATTTCAAACCTATGACATATATACGTATTTCAAAAGTATGACATGTCAAATAAAAAAAAAATACTTTTCCAAAAATTACATCCCAAATTCAAAATTAATTTGTTTACGTAACACATTCGTGTTTGGGTCAAATAAATACATAAGTCCAACTTAATCGGACAAGAAATAGGTCGTGCAATATATCGTGTCCAGTTGGTGAAACTCAGAATTAGTTTCACTTATTATGTCGTTATCTGGACACGCCAAGATTTTTACGCATGTCCACATAGTGAAACTTAAAATAAATCACTTTTATGTTTTCGCCAACCGGACACATTCAGCTTTTTTGCAAAAAAAGGGTACAGTCAAGTTAATTATAATACAATAACATACAAAATTACCCGTTCCCAGCGGGACGTTGAGTGGCCGATGATGATTGTGACATAAAATATTAATCTGCGTGACTGTACTTTGTCATAAATTCAGTAAAAATGCGAACGTGTGTCTAGTTGGCGAAAACACTGTGATTTAATTTAAGTTTCACTATGTGGACACGCGTAAAAATCTTGACGTGTCAGATGACGACATAATAAGTGATACTAATTTTGAGTTTCACCAACTGGACACATGTGTGTCCAGTCTCTTGTGTCGAGTTGGTGAATAACCCAATCCTACGATGGTTCTGCTTTTTCTTTTAACGGAACCCTAAAAACTAAATAAAAGACAATACAAAAGAATAAAACTTTACGGCTACGCTTTAGGCCAAAACAGCCGTTTGTTTCTCAAATTATGCAAAATAATGAGTACTTAATGTAGTATATCGTAATATGATAAATTGATAATACGGTATTTGATAAGGTAGTCGAATAAATCTAGAAACGTGTCTCAAGCTGAAACTATTTCAACAAAAACTGAGGGACACTTGTCCGTGTCCGTCTCCTGTAGAACGTTTAGGTCGCAAACACCCATATTATAGCCACGATCCGTGACAATAAGAGACGTTAATTATTACTATTAAATGACTCTTATTATTACAGTATTTTTATGAACCCGTAACGTGTGGGAACGTTCTGGAGTAATTCCTTAATGATCTTAACTAGATATGCTATGGTTTAAGGGGCAGACCGACCCTATCGCGATTTTTGTATTCATTCCATTTGGCACATTGTATTGCGCCTCAGAACAACGAAACTCTTTTCAGAATAACTCTTGATTAAGTAAGCAAAAAGTTTCGTGAGTCCCCTACCAAAGCGCTGAACTTCCTATACAAAAGATTCTTCGATTTTTCGGCTTTTTTTGCGTTTTTCCTATATATTTTTTTACGAGAACCTGAGCATTATAAAACAAAACAGGAGTTATATAAACCGGTAAAACTCAAAAATGGCCCGCATTTTCGAGTTTTAGCGAGAGTTACGAACAGCATTTTTATTACAAAAAAAATATAAATGTAGAAATAAAAAGTTCAAGAAATTATAAATAAAAGTTTTTTCAGCAACCATTTTACATAAATCTTAAATAAATAATAATAATAACGTAATACATAGCGTCACGCCATTTCCCATGCGGGGTATATATGTGGGTAACGTCAAAGTTTCTGGTTATTACGACACAGTGTATCCTACAGTGGGGCCAGAAGAAATGTATGTGCCTTTGTATAAATGTTTACAGTTACGCCCACGTCCAGCCTGTTATTCAATACTCCAATATTCGTGAAAAAGGGCAAACCCATCGCCATGCTATGGATAATATAAAGATTTCCTGACGATGTTTTTAATACAAAAACACGACTCTTATTGTGACTCATTAAAAAATATCTAGGGCACGAAACCTGGTCTACCCCTTAACATAAATAATATGATACATCCGTTGGAGCTCCGTAAGAAGGATGTATTATGGAAACTTAATAGCCGGTCCATCTATTTGCATTTACAGTCCTCAATTATAAAGTAAGTTAACAAGGATTAAAACTTTTTACGCGCTGTTCATATTCTCTTTTCAAATTAAACATGACATAAATATTTTTATCTACATACGTATCATAAACCCTCTTTACTGCGTACAAAAACCGCACGTTACGATCAGCATAATGTTAACTACTTGGTAAAAACTTATTTCTTATCTGAAAAATTACACATTATGACCATAATGTGTAATTTTTCTACATATAATGACATTCAAATTGCGAACGCCGACGCCCGCCTGCGTGCCGCCCCTAGTTTGCCTGTGAAGTTGGTACTGACATTCAAATTTCGAACGCCGACGCCCGCCTGCGTGAAGTTGGTACTAAAGAACAAGCTAAACAATTGCAGGTTCTCCAATACAATGCCGGTCAAACGGTCAATGTGTGTAAATAGTGTCCAAGGTATTATTATTAAACATGTAGTCCCTGAACACATCAAAGAGAGTTTATAACATGTGTGTAGATAAACTAGTGTATATATAATTAGGCATTATGTAGCAGTCACATAACTACTATTAAACAGACACATTGCTTCTGGCCACAGTCAGCCGTTCATTTTTTTTGCGAATTTTGGCGGCGCCTTACTCGACATAAATTTTTATTGCTGGCTAAATACTCATGCCAGTATAAAATGAAATGCATTATTAGAAAGCTGAAGAAATACAGAAATAGTATTGTAAATAGTTAATTAACTTTTTGCTGAACAAAGCGCCGAGATGGATTAAAATTTTGCGATTCCTGAATTTTCCTCGATGTTTTTAGGGTTCCGTACCCGAAGGGTTCCAAACGGGACCCTATTACTAAGACTCCGCTGTCCGTCCGTCCGTCTGTCACCAGGCTGTATCTCACGAACCGTGACAGTTAGACAGTTGAAATTTTCACAGATGATGTATTTATGTTGCCGCTATAACAACAAATACTAAAAAAACAGGGTAAAAGAAATATTTAAGGGGGCTCCCATACAACAATTCTTTCAATACCATATACAAACTTATGGATGCACCTGGTTACGTACATGGAGTGTGAAAGTAACCGCACCATCCATCGCTTCCATTGAACGGTGGTACGGAACCCTTCATGCGCGATTTAGACTCGCACTTGACCGGTTTTTTACTGTCCGTTTCCGAGTTAAATGTTTGTTGAAAACTGAGAAAATATCATTACAATCAATTTGAAATGCAATTATCCTAGACTTAAGTGGTAAAACCGGTAATACTCACTTTAAACACAATTCCTTTCGCGAAAACTCGCTTAATCAATCAATCTCTTAATTAATGGCGGTCTTTTTTAGATTTCTCTGATTTTTCATTTTTTTAGTGTTGATTTGTTCCTTTTTATCACCACCCGGGAGGACGTGCAGGGCTGCAGGTTCTAAGTATCTCCTTCGGATAAGCAACAACTCGCTCAAAATTCTAACAATAACAATCAGTAACTTTGACAATCATATTTTTAAATAGTGCTGCCATGCATGAACACTTCGACTCGTTTCATGAACCCACTTTCGAGTATTAATGCCCTCCATTATGTAGCAGTCACATAAACCACTATTATCTACACACGTATCATAAACCCTCTTTACTGCGTCTTAAAATCGCACGTTAAGACCAGCACAATGTAAAATTATATGGTAAAAACTCATTTCTTATCTGAAAATTTGTACATTATGACCATAATATACAAAATATTGTCAAATTATGTCATTCAAATTTCGAACGCCGACGCCCACCTGATTGCCGCTCCTAATTTGTCTCTGAAGTTGGTACTACAGAACAAGCTAAACAACTGCAGAGCCATGATCAATGGCACAATGTCGGTCAAACATGCTGTTCCTGAACACATCAAAGAGAGCTTATGATATATGTGTAGATAAACTAGTGTAAGTAACTGTACATAATTAGGCATCAAAACTCTCGAGTGATATTATTATGAAACTCGCCTTCGACTCGCTTCATATACCTCTCGAGTATTAATGCCCTCCATTATGTAGCAGTCACATAAACTACTATTATAGTTTCATACATTTGTCGCGGTACTTAGAAAATATTTCCAAATAGGAGCAAAATAGGTTTCAGAACTCTTATGATCATTTATCCGACATTTTCTATAATCGGCATATCTGTTTATAGAGAAGTCTTTAAGCATCCACAAGGAACTAACAATGCAAATGTAAAGTTAAACTCAAGTAGTTACAATACTATTAAAGTCAGTTAACGTTTCGGCCAACCTCGGAAATTGTCGTGAATCCCTCGTCTCTCACATAGAGTTATCAATTAACAGACATGATCTTTAATTATATTACTCGTTGTCTTATTGAATACTATACAAGAACGATATGAGCAACAAAACCTCCTTTGTAGCTCAAAACTAATACAACCTATATATAATTGACTATTTTGTCAGTCTGCCTTCTTAGTGTCAATAAAAACAGTGTGACGTACCTATATGATGATGAGGCATATATGTTTGCGGATGACCTAAATTAATCCTTCCCATTTCTGAAGAGGGAGATGCACTTAATTTGCAACTAGACATCGACAGACTTTGTCAATAGTGTGAATACCACAAAATGGAGCTAAATTCAAATAAGTGCTACAGTATTTCTGTTTAATATTTATGCTTCGGAACGCACCGGTTTTTCGTTGCGCGGATCGACGCGAGTGATCGGGACATCACTAGCTAGCTGTCACTTGCATAGAAAAAAAATGACTAGCTAGCTGTCACACTTTTGCACATGGTAAAATGTCTACCACAGGTATCGGGGCCTGGTCGGAATTTTAATTGTAATAATCACGGAACAATCGTCGGAAAATAAGTAGATTTCACGTCATCGGAGTGAGTGCTTCGTGCTGTGAAAGGTTGAAGTGGTTCGGTCACCAATTCGTCGCGTTCGGATAGCGACCCATGTAGTCGGCAGCATCACGACAGCAGCGGGCTGCGACGAGAGTAAGATTCGACTCCCATCACCCCCAACTCTCGTGTTCCTCATCCCGTACTCCCGCCTCGAATTGAGCTTTCGAATGCCGGTCCACGGCGTCAAGGTCAGTACTGATTTGTGACATTCCAATGAAAAACAACCCTACCAAGATTCCACCCCATTCGGTTAAGGCGTGGATTTTATCAATTTCTTTTACATGTAATATCAAGCATTTTTCCACGAGTAATACTATCAATGGTGCGAACCTTCAACGAGTGAACATAATACGCGACCTTGGTGTTCTTATAGACAGCAAACTTAGCTTCATCCCTCACATTGAAAACATCAGTAAGAAAGCATCCAAAATGTTGGGGTTTCTGGGTGAGAGCCGCCAAGCCTTTTAGAAAGGCTAGTACTAAAATACTGCTCTTTAACACGTTAGTCAGAACAAACTTGGAGTATTGCTCACAGGTGTGGAACTCATTTTATCAGGTCCATAAAGACACATTGGAAAGAGTCCAAAAGAGATTTCTGTGCTACCTCGCTAACACCACTCTTGGCGACCTCCAATTTCGGTCATACGCCGAACGGCTCGGTAACTTCCACATGATGCCTTTTACAATTAGAAGAAAGGTTCACGACTTGAAATTTATGCATAAAGTGCTAAGCGGTCAGGTGGACTGTCCGCAGCTCTTGGATTCATTCACCATCTCGGTTCCAAGCAGACTCCCACGACCAGGCACTCATAAACTGTTCAGAGAGAAACTTTGGAAGACTTCGGCATTAACTCCCCCACTACGAGAATGATACGAATGTATAACACTCTGCACATATGTCAAACAACATCCATCGACGTGTTTCATGATAAACTTTCTTCATTCTGTCCAAAGCTCGAACTACACCTGACTAACTAACCAACTAATCAATTAATTTATCGAATCAAACCAATTCAAATAAATTCCTCAATTCCTAAAAAATAACCCTTTTTAAATTTAATTTTAATTATAATTATACTTTATCTAATACAAATAAATGTATTCCTACTTAATTTGCCATGCGGTAATTGTCTTGCAATTGTTTATTACTAATTATCTGTTATTATGTAATTGCTTAATGTTATATAAGTTTTTTTTCTATAAGCGGGCTGTGTTCGCCTTTAAGTAGACAAACATCTAAAATGTAAACTTTTAAGAATTATATTAAGAAAACATGTATTGTCTGTTGGCAAACCTGAAAGAAATAAAATAATAAAAAAAAATGATACATCTATGTTTATGAACGCTAACTTCATTCGTGAAAATATTCGATTCTATCAAATTTTATCAAAATTAACTTAATGTTAAATTCATGTCGCTTCTGCATAATAAATTTCTTAGGTCTACCTTTTAGTAATATCATTTTGGCAGGTGCTATACATTGCGTTTATGATACTTCAAATTGAATGCTACCTAACAGAAATCGCGGTAATGTATTTCGTGTCATTTCCGTCTCCGGATTTAGGCGATGATATCCGAGAAAAGCCGAATCGTTAACTGATTTTAATCGTATTGTACGATAAAATATGCATTTAACCCAAACCCCCGATCAAAACGTCTAGAAAAAATTGACAAAATCGCGCCGTCACATCCGTGCCCTTTCTTTTATTTTAGTTTCCGGGCGGCAAGCAGTAAAATTTTACTTTATGTTAATTTATAATTGATTCCTTTAATGTGACGTTAACTTTCTTATATCAAATACAATCTTACTGATTGACGCCCGGTTTCTGAATGGAAAATTAGCTGTGAAAACTTGTTAAACTCTTGTTAAACGCATTTCAGCCAATCACATGCCGCTATTTTGAATAAATGATCGATTAACCGCTTGTTACATTTGACCACTCTTTCGGAAACTGGGGGTGAAACTATTAATCAAGCAAGAACATAATAAATTTCCAACATTTCGTCTTATACTCAAGGCGTGTTGATCCTGCGAACAGTATCTTCCATACAAAAACCTCCACAGCACCGCTCGGAGCTAGTGGTTCCCCACTTCCCTTCCCCCCCCCCCCCGTAGGAGAATTACATAACAGGTCTAAAAACCTGATGGCTCGATCTATGTGATTACAGAAGGGATAGGTAGTGTTGTTGACTGTCGTCAGTACGCGGAACCAAAAGTATATATTAACAGTCTTATTCATAAAAATCCCTTATATTAGGTTTAAAACTGCCCACCCGAATGGTCGAGTCGGCAGTGACCCTGCCTACGAAGCCAAGGGTCCCAGGTTCGAGTCCCGGTGGGGGCAAATATTTATTTGATGAGAACGGATGTTTGTACCCTAGTCATGGTTGTTTATCTATCTAAGTATAATGTTTATCTATATAAGTTTGTGTATGGTTGTCTAGTACCCAAGATACAGGGAATCCTAGTTTGGGGCTAGATCAATGTGTGTAAATAGTGTCCAAGGTATTATTATTATTATTATTATTAAAACGTTCAATAGTTAAAATGCTCTTAAGCTCCAATAAACCTATTATAAAATTCATTATTCATAAACGCTCAATAAACCTATCATAGCCAACATGACTTTATAAGATACTTTAGCGTTATGATGTTGTCGTTCTGAAGAAACCATAGTCAAACACGATCTAAAAAGAAAAATAACACGATCGTTTATGAATAACGTATTTAAAGATCAACCTAATAACAAGCCAATAAACCTCTCATAAGTTTTTATGAATAAGAATGTAAGATTTTAAAACTCATATAGGTTTAATTTGGTTCAAACCTTTGCCATCTCGTTTGGTAAAATGCTTGGTGCTTATGTAATTTTTGTAGTTAAATATAAACATTTATGTACAGGCACACATTGTTGCTAATAAACATTCAAGAACCGTATTGCATTAGATACATATGCAGTACATATTAACTATGGTGTATACGGGATACAACCCACCCAACAGCTGCTGCGAACTGAATCATGCAAGGTCGGTAACCATGGTAACGATTGGCGACCTCTACCATGTTAAGCTAAACGACAGTAAATTCAAACGTTGCATGTAATAACTATCCCAATCACGAGCGTACAGTGGTAGAGAGGAGTCAAGGTCCGCAAAAAAAAAAATAAGGCTCAGTTCTGGCTGTTGAGGTGAGCGGCGGGGCGGGGTAGCGGAACTGGCGGGGTAGCGGGCGGCGCGGAATAGCATCGGGCCGCCCGGATACTTTTAAATTTTACTGAAAAACGGAAATAAGCTAATTGATAAAATTTAAGGATTAATACGGAGCTCTAAAAGAGGAAAATTTAGGTATGAAAATTATGAGAAAAATCAGTAATTTTATATTAAAATGATTGCATCACCTTTTAAATATAGACTATGTTCAGGAGTTTTTACGATCGAGCCAAATTAATCCAATCTCGTAACGAAATAGCATTTAAACTAAATTATCTTTTGTAAATAACATATAATTTTTTTGAGACTTATGAATCTATTGTAAATATGATATATTTTTTTGCCAAAGCTCTCTTCAGTGGTTTTGTGTAATCTTGGGCCTTAAATAAATACCAACAATCTACATCAAAAAGCTGAAACCATACCTCACGTCGTCCAATCCCTAGAAAATCACACAGCCTATCCTACCCACTGGTGATTACTATGCAAGCAGTGGCTTAAAGCACTTAGCCTTAGACGCTAATAGGGGATATCAAGCTAAGAATACCTTTACATCGGGCGAGCTCTGTACTATGATCAAACTCGATATTTACATAGTCAGACATCAGAAGTTTTGCTTTTTTCATAGCTGGAGGATAGGGTTTGAAAAATGAGATTTTAATGTGGATTAAGAAATTAAAAATATAAAATATGTAGTTCAGATTACCCAGCGCATGTGTTTGGCTAAAATGGCGCGATTTAAAGAGTTTTCCGTATTACATTAGCCAAATAATGATTAGGTAGAAGAAATTTTAGTTAGAACAAATTTAAAGCTGCCAGTATATCTGGAAGTGCGTTAGGTTTTTGATATTTAGCGACTCATAAAAATGGATGTCAAGCTCTGACACAAACTCCCAGCACCGTCAGGGACAGTCCATCTCTTAACATCTTCAAAAGTCGTTTGAAGAAACATTACCTTTCTCTTCTGTAGTATTTTATTTATATATTGTATATTGATATTTATATATAGTATTATCATATAGGTTCTCATTTATTTATGTGTGTAAATATCTAAGTAATTTATTATAAATATATAGGGCCTCACCACAAAAAAATAAACGAGTGTTCGATGCTTGTTTAAAAACGAAAACGTATGGGATTTGACGTTTGTTTTGAGGTTAAACGCTGTTTAACATTTTTTGTGGTAACACGTACAGTCACTCTGATGTTTAGTTTTAGGTTATGTTGTGCATAATAGGTCTATCCCTTCGAATGAAACTATGTTTTCCTATCAGCCCTGGGTTTACTGGAAGAAATCTCTATATAGAGATAAGCACGCCTTTGTATACCAACTGTGTTTGTAATTGTCCAATAATGTGTATGTGCAATAAATATTTATAAAGTTTTTAAACATTAATAAAACATAAGCCACTTTCGAAATGCGGTATCCTAAGTAATCTCAGAGGCTAACCTATAAGCAAAATTTCAAGTATGTCGGTTGAATAGATTTTCAGTTATTTAGGGGTCAAAAATAGCTCGAAATAGTTCATGTAATGTACACATTGGTACATCGCCTGTATTTTGACTCGAATTTGACTTCGTGTGTGTTGATTCGACTCAGATAACCATCATAGTACCGGCGAGCTCTACATGGCATTTGACATAGTATTTCCTGACTCAACTGGAAAACTAGACTACCTATACATCATATTCGCCGATCGCGGATTGGCCGGTTAGGGTCATTATCCCGTGCAATAATTATGAGCTACGTAGCTCAATCGTTGAATACGTCCGAATCGTGACTTGGTATCTTGGTTCCTGTGATCGTTTGTAATTATGTTTCAAACCGTTTAATATTACGACCTCCGTGGCGTAGCAGTCGCGATTCTGACTCATAGGCTACGAGTTTCGGGTACGAGTCCCGACCGGGGAGGAAGGAAATAATATCCAAGTTTTGGATGTAGATATATTTTTTTAAACATTTACATTCAGGCAACATTGCTTCTGGCCCCACGCTAGGATACCCTGTACAGCGACGTCACAAACTTTGTATTTTTCCTTACCAGCCAAAACTCAAATCATTTATTGAAAGTAGGCAAAATAATGCACAAAAGTGCATTTACTTGTAAAAAGTGTTTGACTTGTAAAAACAAGTCAAACACTTACGTAAGTGTCATATACATGAGAAAAAAATCAAATATGATCAACGAAACTAATGAGTACATAACTGATTATGGTTTGAGTTTGAAAAAGGAAATTTCCCCTTCAAGTGGTGATTCATGGCTGAATCTCGCACAGGAAAAGGAAACTCCATGAACTCTGCCAGTGCTTCGGAAATACGCTTGTCAGAGAAGATAGCACCAAGAAACTCTACGGGGATGTCATTTTTTCAATTTTCGTCATATATTTTTTATTACACAATATACGATATAAAAAATATCTAATCTAGTGACAATATTATAACATCGTATCCATAAGTGCCAATAAGATATCTCAAAATAACAATCTAACAAAATAACTAAATAAGAACAGAGACAAGCTGTAATGAGCATAACTTATGAGGAACCAGGCTGGACCAGTCCCCCCAAGCAGCACCCGCTCACGAGTATGACTTGTGCGCCAGCCGTCACCACCCTCGCCATATTTGAGGGAGGGGAGCAACCCGCTACACAGAGCCGGGATTCGAGACTGTGATCTCTAGCTTGGTCAGCACACCCTCGACCGCATGTTTGTGACGTCACTGTTTCTGATCTCCTCGACACAGGGTATCTTAGCGTGGGCCTGAAGCATTGTAAGTGCCTGATATGTTTAATCTTACTTGGTCAAAGTTCTAAGTGAAGGGTAAAGGGGGTGGGCGAAGCGAAGCCCCCTTTACCCTTCGTGTTAGGTTAGACATGTAAGAACAACAAAAAATACTTAAAACATATCCAAACACAATTTGGTGATCATTTACTAATTCTGGCAGTCATTTCGAATTTATTGGTAGTAAAATAGCTGCGTTTTTGGTAAGCCTTTAAACACAAGCCAAATAATAATAATAATAATATTTTTTTATTTCGAGGCACAATATGATTCCATATTTTGATTTGCAATAGATAAAATTACTTCGTCTTAGTTAGTTTCTTAATATAACATGCAATTAAAATCTAATGCTAAAGCTGAACTATAGTTTGTAGAAAAGTGACATACCCCATACTTATCCGAGTTGAGTAATCCTCGTTCTCACTTTCACGTTGTAATCTCACTTTTCACGCCTCAACCTTTCTCTCTTGAATAAAGACAATGAGACCACGGATATAATTACTATGCGGCGACGAAATGCTATGTTGCAGTGCAAGACATCAGTTTGACAGTTTCAATAGTTTCTGGGTCGGCCCTATTTAACTTTGGTCCTCCTGCCAAATTTTCGGCTGTTCTGCATTCAAAGTCGCTGATTTATCGATTTTTTGTCGTCTATCATGTTTGGCCCTGACGATATATTTAAGTGTTCTATTGTAAACTGGTCATTTTGAAAAAGCGTCAATTTTTTTTTTATATTTTATTTTACAGGAATCTTTCTTGGTAAATCATCATCTAATAATCCTCACCAAATACCACTGCAGGCCTTTACCCAGATACGGGTAAGATTGAGCCTCACTTCACCTCGCTGGATCAGTGCAGGCTGGTGGAGGGGTTATAAGATTACTACTTCCAAGTAGCGATAGTAGCCGGGACCTACAGCTTAACGTGTCATCCGAAACACTGAAAGAACTTATCAATACGACTAAGATAAATTACTTATCTCATTGGTCATTACCGGATTCGAAACTGCTGAGAAGGAATCATGAAACCCAAGACGACATATCTCTTTTAAAGACCTCGCTAATCTTCACTTGTTTATCATATATAATTTACTTCGATATCGATATCAAATAAATATTCATAAGATCTATCCGGACATTTCACGAAACGCCCCTCGTGCATACTTTCACCGCGACACGCAACTTGCAATGATTGTATGGCACGTCAATACAACGCCTATTAGGCGATCCCATTCACGCTTTTGCCGTCACGTCAAAGGGTTGCCAGATGGAAAAATAAAAAATACGTTTTTATAATTGTTTTATTAAATAATTTTAAATTCTTGAGTTTGATTAGTAAACTTTGTAACCTAACAAAAACATAGCATGATCCCTTTACCCGTCTAGAATGACAGCAAAACAGTTGTATGCACGAACCTCTGATATTGATACCTGCCTACGAAGCTACAGGTCCCGGGTTCGAGTCCCGGTGGGGGCAAATATTTTTTTGATGAGAACGGATGTTTGTACCCTAGTCATGGTTGTTTATCTATCTAAGTATAATATTTATCTATATAAGTATGGGTATCGTTGTCTAGTACCCAAGATACGGGGAATCCTAGTTTGGGGCTGGATCAATGTCTGTAAATAGTGTCCAAGGTATTATTATTATTATATTCCAACTAATATTATAACGGCCTTACTAATAAAAAAGGTTATTCACGGTTTAACTTATTCAGTGTTTTGTCCTTTTCATACGTCGAGGAAATGTCAAATGTCAAAGCAAGACAAAACACTGTATAAGTTAAACCGAGAATAACTTCTTTTATTAGTAAGGCCATAAATGTTCAAGTAGAGATGTTTGGATGTTTGTGTGTTTGTGCCTCAATCACACTACAACGACTGAACGGATTTTAATGAAATGTTACACATAGATAGTTTACGAGCTAGATTAACATATAGCATACTTTTTATTCAACTGCACCAGAAGGAGGGTAACGTTATCTCGGTAAATGATAAACGCAGCTGAAGTTGCGTGCATCAGCTAGTTTCCATACATATTTTGCTGCTTTCTCCATGTAATAATTTAAGCGTATTTGTCTAACCGATCTTGTAGACATGTCATGCTATGCTTGGCTCGTTGCACTATTATATATATCAGTTATATTTTGGCATTTAAAATATATGGTAACCCTGTCACTGTCTGTCAATCCCACCGACGTTTGCACTTCACACTTCGTCTATTGTAAGCAAATGTGGCACACTTAATTTTTTGCTGACGCTACATAAGATTTAGAGATGACTTAACAAACCGTATATTGGTAAGTGTGTGACACATATGTTTTCATTAAGGTCATTGTCATGTTTTCATATAAATGTGAGACGCAAACTAGCCATGAGTCAAATGCAGGAAGGAAAATATCCCGCAGTTTTCTAAGGGAAATATTAAACTGCTCATCAAAAATACTGATTTGCACAGCAAATATCACGGCAAAATGCTGCGGTAGCTTAGGTGAAGGGTAAAGGGGGTGAGGGGAAAAAAGAGCTACCTTTATCCTTCGTGTAAGGTTGAACATTTAAGAACAACAAAAAATACTTAAAACATAAACTTGAGTACACTTAAGATATTTAAAACATAAAAAGTGTTTGCTGATTATTTTTTGCTCTGCAAATCAGTATGTTTGATAAGCCATTAAATATTATCCTTTTTCTTTGAACAACATACCTTTAGTGGTGTGCTTTGAGACCAGAAGACACTAATCTGAAACAAAAAGTATGTTTATATCATCAAAGCCAGACGGACATACGAGCCTATCTGTAAAGTATAATAAGATAATAATTTATGGCGATTCGGGGAGAAACAACATCCACTTTAGAGCTCCTAGAAATTCCAGGCCTCCTACTCCAGCTGGTGCAGGAGTTGGGACTTCGGATGGCTGGCAGGATGGGGATGGCACCCCTGATTGAAAAACCGACAAAGTGCGTGTCGGATTCCGCACATTTGGGTTCCGTAACTAATGTGGAATATAAGCCAAAATCTGAGAGAATTTTCATGAAAAAAACGTCAATATGATCGTATTTGTTAGTAAAATATACGTAATAGTAAACATTATCACCAAATTTTAATATCATGATCTATGGAAAGATATAATTTCTATCGGTACAATATTTTGTAAAAAATGCTGACTTTGGTGGCTTCCCATTTCATTCCCATAGGTAAGCACCCAATATAACAACGAAATGGGAATATGTAGATATACACACTTGAAATTAACTTTAAAAAAAATAAAAAATAATGGAAATTGCTATTGAATTACACGAATTATGAACTCGAAATCTGTAAGTTTTTTTTTCATTTCTTACAGTTAATTTCAAGTGTTTACATCTACATATTAAATTTTCTTTTAATTTTCAGTTTGATAACTAAAATTGAATGGTCAAAATCAGTTCGTCCTAAATGTCATCAATTTTAATGATAAGATTCGTATTTTTTTTTTACAACTGACACTTTTTAAAATTTAAATCAAATTTGCTGTTAGCTAAATTTTGTCTAATTCATATAACCAAAATTTTATTACATTAGGATTTGTCATTCCTAAAAAAACAAAATGTTTTTACTGAAAATTGAATTTCCTTCGATTTCCCCATACAAAACGCTGATTTCATAGCTAAGCACCTAATATATTATTTTTTTAAAACAAAAACTGTAGTTATCTGCTCAACAAGCTCTAAACAACTATAACATAGTCAATGGGGTAAATCAAATATTTGTTTTCGCGGCTTCCTTTAGCTGTACGGGAGCCCCCCTCAAAAACATTTAAAAATGTTTTTTATTAATTTTTATAGCAGTGGGTTAACAAGACGTTTATACTGTAAATAAACAATTGAAGACTGTTAGAAGAGTCTGATTGAAAACTGTAGCTTTACCCTTTTGGCTGTAAAACCTGTGTGACATAAGACGAACGCACACACACATGAGTGACAGTAATGGGACTCCGCTTGGAACCTTCGGGTACGGAACCCTTACAATGATGAATGAAGGACCAACATCGATTGAGCTGTTGAAAGTTTCGACACTATGTGTCGTAATTCTGGTCCCAAAAAATAAATTGAACATAACACTTCTTATTATGCAATGTTGAGTAACATCATTATTATTGTAACAACTTTGTTAGGGTCATTCGGACATGCAGCAAATTAAAATAACTGCTTATTTTGCTGGATGCAATTAAAATATACATGGTGTTCAAAAAGTAGCGAACTAAAATAAAATAAATACGAAGAAAACGGCCTATAGATAAGATTCCATAAGGATTCTTTCAAGGGTCAGTGCATTCTGTACTATACTGGAGATTTTGAAATTGCCATTTGAGCAATTTAAAAACCATCTAAATTCGACTTTGTCAAAAAAGGGATATTATAATTTTAATTATAAAATTATTAAATGACGGGACTGCATGAGGTTAATCTAACTCAACACAGAACTTTCTTGACAATGTGTAGATAATATTATATTTGAATTAGTTAAGCACAACCAATTTTTAAAAGAGATCTAAAAATCAATCTGTGGGAGTTTATTCGCCCTTCTTCTCTCAAGATTACTTAAATGACGGAACTGTATGGGGTTAATCTGGCTCAACACAGACCTTGGCGTTAATAATTTTGTATTTATTTATTCCAGCTTATTAATTATCATAATGATATTGTAATATTTGTATTAGTTAAGCACAAGCAATTTTTAAAAGAGATCCTAAAATCAATCTGTGGTAGTTTCTACGCCCTCCTTCTCCCACAGTGGTCCAATGTAGAGAAGAGACAAAAAATGACGGTAGCTAAGTATATGTTGAATTCATTTGAATTTTGAACTTTGATAGTTTAAATAAGCTCTTCGAAGTAATCGACCATACCACTTTTTTAATACAATATCTCAGACAAATAAAAGAAAAAAACCAATTCAAATTACCTTTCTGTTTCAACCTGTACATAGCGAAATGGAACATAAACATAAACATTTTATTTGCAGGCACATACATTTCTTCTGGCCCTACACTAGCCTGTGTCGTGGGAACCACAAACAGCGACATCACACACATATAAACATCTAAGATCTGTTTTTTTTTTTGCCGGGGATCGAACCCGGGGAATGTGGACGTGCCGATGGACCATAATTTATGTAGAGATGTCAAAGTTATTCGGAGAATAGTGTTGACTCGACTTAATAGTAGTGGGCCTAATTATCAACAATCTAGAGGATTACATAAGGGCGCTATTACTTACGAAGGGCAACAAATATAATGACCTATTTCCTACCCAAAATGGGTAAAAAAAGCATCTGCATCTAAAGTTGCAGAAAATATCAGGGCAAAATACTTAGGTGAAGGGTAAAGTGGGTGAGCGAAGCGAAGCCCTATTTATCCTTCGTATTCGGTTGAACATGTAAGAACAACAAAAAATACTTAAAACATAAACTTAAGTACACAAAACATAAAAAGAAGTTTGGTGATCATTTATCCAAACACAATTTTGTGATCATTTACTAATTCTGGCGCTCGTTTCGAATTTATTGGTAGTAAATTGTCGATTTTTTGGTAATCGTAACCTTATTACTAAGTGATCCGAACACCTCAAGTTACTAATTTCGATGTATTAGATTTCCGGTAAGGGCAAATATTTGTGTGATGAGCATGAAGATTTGTTACTTAGTCTTGGATGTTTTCAATGTATTTACTTCAGTATTTATCTCTATTAAATATATCGTCGTCTAGTACCCATAACGCAAGCCTTGTTGAGTTTATTATGGGCCTAGTTTGGTTTATGTAAGATTGTCAAATAATTATTTATTTATTTAGTTTATTTTTTATATATATTTTTGAAGAACTCCTTAGGTGGCGTTTTGATTATGCATTAGTGATGGGGGATAAAATATATTTAACCTCTCATCAGTGGGTAACTTAAAATATTGCTTTTCAATTGTTATTGGCGGATTCCGCCATTTCCATAGACGAGGGGTTAAGAATATATGACGGACGAACAGTTGAAGGGTTTTTAGAAGCGCTTTGATTTTATAACGCTTTTCAACAGGGTAGATTATACTATATTTAAAGTCGTAGTTGATAGAACTCTTGAACAGAATTACGTTTTTGACTGTTCCTAAAAAGGATTTATTTTCCTATCTATATATCTATAGGTATATATCTAGACGACCCGAATGGCCGAGTCGGCAGTGACCCTGCCTACGAAGTCAAGGGTCCCGGGTTCGAGTCCCGGTGGGGGCAAATATTTGTTTAATGAGATCGGTTGTTTCTACACTAGTTGGTTGTTTATCTATCTAAGTATAATATTTATCTATATAAGTATGTGTATCGTTTTCTACTACCCAAGATACAGGGAATCCTAGTATGGGACTAGATCAATGTGTGTAAATATTGTTCAAGGTATTATTATTATTATTATGACTAGCAGTTAAATACCGTATTATCGATACATTCGTTTTATTTAACAGAATGACGCAAGCAGGCGTAAAGCTAGAATAACTCTACTTTGACTACGAAATTGAAAGTGAGCCAGACCTATTCTAACCCACGTGAGCCATTACATGGCTAAGCCAGTCTTCTGCGGGCAGTAAAAAAAACGCTCGCGATTTTGAACTTTATCGCTCGGTAATAAAGTCAAATAAAAACCGATGGCGGTAGCTCTCACAGAAGGGAGTTAGTTATTACATGAATTACAATATTGACGATAATGATAATAATTATTCTATGAGCATAGTCATTCGGTCGTATAAGTTCATTTTGTATTACATGTGAATGTTCTTGGGGGGTTATTTACAATCAAGCTCTCACCCTAAAACTGTGTTGAAATGATTTCGACTGTAGGGGCTTTACCATAAAAATAAAGCACTGTTCAACACTAGGTTAACAACAAATATGAATGTGATTTGACGTTGATTTTGAGATTAAACGCTGTTTAATATTTTTTGTGTCTTAAAGTCTTAAAAATCGTCACAAAGTAGGCTGCCGCCAAAATTCGCGTGCGAAATTCGCAAAATAATCTGGGACGTCTGACTGGTTGAACACGGAGTAATTGATATTTTTTTTATATTGGAAGTTAGTGAATTAGTGATAGAAATTCAATACGGTATTTGACTGCTAGTCTAAATAGTAAAAGTAATTTGTTCGCGAGTTCATTGAAATAGCATGTGACGTCATAGTCAAATGCGGTTTTTTTAAAACAAAATTGAGTTTATAAAGGCTATAATTAAAATTGCACGTCAAAAATACTGATTTTCACAGCAAAAAAGGATCAGCAAAAACACTTTTTATGTTTTAAGTATTTTTGTTGTTCTTACATGTTCAGCCTAATACGAAGGATAAAGGGGGCTTCGCTTCGCTCACCCCCTTTACCCTTCACCTAAGCCACCGCAGTATTATGCCCTGATATTTGCTGTGAAAATCAGTATTTTATCTGTGCAAATCATCATTTTTGATGTGCTGTTTAATATTTCCTGTTTACAAACACAGCTGCTGGAAAATACAATATATACCGAATCAGAATCCTTAGACGTAATTTTTCGATGTTCCAGAGAACTATGATATGACTTATCCAACGCTTGTCAGACGCATAGCAACGTCGAATTCGAATTGCTAAAGTGAGATTGTGAATAGCACCTGATCTAGTTAATGTGGCCAGATAATTGAGTATGAGCAATGCTATTGGCTGTGCCAATTTTCTATACCATTTTATTGCTGGTTATTTTATTATAAGTAATTCCGTTGCGGGTATCTATTGTCTTGTTTATTAAAACGGCATTAAGAAGATTGGTTGGCCATGTTACGCAAAGTATGTGTTTAATGACTGGCCAATCACTGCTTAGTATGGGGCTGAATTCTCAGGTTTTTTTAAATAACATTTAAATACATTGCGTCTGGCCCCACACTAGGGTAGCCTGTGTCGCGGGGACCAGAAACAGCGATGTTACAAACATGTTAATGACCTGGGGATTTTTTTTCTTCTCAGCCGGGATTCGAACCCAGAACTAGTATCCAAACAATCTCAACGAACTCTGTTGTGGCTCTGCCTACCATACAAGAGGTTCCGGGTTCGATCCCCCGCTATCCTCAGATCTTGGATGTGTGACGTCGCTGTTTCTGATTCATACGATACAGGGTATCCTAGTTTGGGGTCAGAAGCAATGTGATGCCTGAATGTAAAAATAATAATACCAAATACGAAGACCGGTCTAGCCTAGCGGGTAGTGGCCCTGCTTACGAAGCTGATGGTCCTGGGTTCGAATCCAGGTAAGGGAAAATATTTGTGTAATGAATATGAATATTTATTTGTTAGTCTCGGATATTTTATATGTATTGTCGTTCATGTATGATTATTTATCTCTATTACGTATATCGTCGTCTATAACCATAAAACAAGCCTTATTGAGCTTACTATGGGTCTAGTTTGATTTGTGTAAGATTCTCCTCTAACATTTATTAACATTTATATTTTTTATTAAATACGGCATTTTGCGCCCTCTGAAACAACGATGTGCCATCGCTACACGTTTTGCATAACAGGAAAGGGCCCCTGTGCTTCTTCCACACCGCGGGAGAATAGGTCATTATTCCAAAACCGACTTGCACCAGAATTTTCCAGAATTTTGCCGCCTAACCCCTGTATGCCCGGCGACATCATATGATGTCATTTTCTCGTTATAGGTTTTGAATTTTATTTCCATGGCATGGGGTTCACAGTCGCGACGCCTCATGAAGGGAGTCAGGTCTTGTTTAGTGGGAACCTGGCTGACCGATATGTACTTAAGTTGTGTTTAAACTGTGTTTAGCGGCTGATATAAGTCTCGTGCAAGTCAGCCTAAGTTCGTTTGTTGGGAAACTGAGTCCTAAGCCCGTAATAGCTTAAAATGATTATAAAACTGTTCGTGTTCTATCACATACCGAGATAACGTTACCCTTCTTCTGGTGCAGTCGGATAAATAGTATCCTATGTGTTAATCTAGCTTATAGACAATCTCTGTGCTAAATTTCATTCAAATCCGTTCAGCCGTTTTAGCGTGATTGAGGCACAAACACACACACTTACAAACATCTAAACATGGCTTCTTTCACATTTATAATATTAGTTGTATTACATATTTTCCTATAAGGTTTTGTACTTGCATTCAGCCTATTTTAATTTGAAACACCCTCATTGCAATCATTTGTGGTCTGTATTCTTAAGAACCGGTCAAGTGCGAGTCTAACTCGCGCACGAAGGGTTCCGTACCACCGTGCAATGGTAGGGATGGTGTGGAGTGAATAGTTTGGATTTTGCATAGCAAAATGTTGTTTACAAAGTTATTGGAGCGGCTACTTTTACACACCATGTACGTAACCAGGTGCATTCATAAGTTTGTATGTGGTATTGAAAGAATTGTTGTATGGGAGCCCCTTAAATATTGATTTTATTCTAGTTATAGCAGCAACAGGAATACATCTGTGAAAATTTCATCTGTCTAACAATCACGGTACATGAGATACAGCCTGGTGACAGACGGACGGACGGACGGACAGCAGAGGCTTAGCAATAGGGTCCCGTTTGGCACCCTTCGGGTACAGAACCTTAGAATCTGTAGCTTTTGCTAATTAAACCATGCAATTGATATTTCAACTGACTTCTATCGTGTTACCACATACAGTGCAGATTTAATTTGCTATCGATTCAATATCACCGTAACAAAGGAATTCGTGTTTTAGTGAGGAATGCTTTTGTCTTTGGATAAAGACGTGGTCTTAATTATAAGCACGCATTTCGATTGTAATTATCTCTTAAATTTAAGGTGCTACGAAAAAAATATGGGGTTTTTTCGAATCCATTTACTCCACTTAGAAGTCATCTACAATTTTGATTTTTGGGTTAACGTTTATTGATTATTTGATTAAGATTCTCATTAAAGGAAAACGCGATTGGATGAAATTTTCTCGATAGAATTTAATTACGAAAACACCTCTAAATTGTTTTATTTTTTCCTGTAATTCTGAAATCCTAACTAATTTCATTGTGGTACTGCGTTCATACTTATGTCTTTGCAAAATCTCCTTAAAAATCTTTTTAACAAAATAGCGTAGTTTATTTAAAACAATTACTCTGTGGTTCAGCGCTACGTTTTTAAATTTTTTCCCGATGCTGTCCCACTCACACTGCGGGTCTTTCCGCCTGGAGTAACGGGGACCCTTGCACGAACGAGGTATCGCCTTAGGGTACTATATGCGGGGTGTGTTATGCGCGGTGCAAGACGACCCGAGTGGCCGAGTCGGCAGTGACCCTGTCTATGAAGCCAAGGGTCCCGGGTTCGAGTCCCGGTGGGGGCAAATATATGTTTGATGAGAACGGATGTTTGTACCCTAGTCATGGTTGTTTGACTATCTAAGTATAATATTTATTTATATAAGTATGTTTATCGTTGTCTAGTACCCGAGCCTGTGAGTACAGTAAGTACAGCCTGGTGACAGACGGGTCCCGTTTGGCACCCTTCGGGTACGGAACCCTGAAAATCCAACTGTGGGAGTTTCTTAGCCCTTCGCCTACCACTGTGGCCTACCAATCTACAGAAGAGGCAAACATTATGTTTGCTAAGTATATGTAAATATCTACAGTAATAAAGAAATTTGAATTAAAATTTAGAATAACACTAATAGATCTAGCCCCAAACTAGGGTTCCCTGTATCTTGGGTACTAGACAACGATACACATACTTATATAGATAAATACTATTCTTAGATAGATGACTAGGGTACAAACATCCGTTCTAATCAAACAATATTTGCCCCCACCGGGACTCGAACCCGGGACCCTTGACTTCGTAGATAGCGTCACTGCCGACTCGGCCATTCGGGTCGTCAGTTTCATTTAATAGTAATATAATAAGTAGTTATGTTTTGCGGCAACGTAGCTGCCTTGCACAGTAGTAAAAACAATACAATTACAAGTTCTCCCACACACGCACCTTACATGGAAAGTAAAATACGCAATAAATACTAAGAGTAATTAATACCGCGTCAAGATATCTTCAAGTCGGTACCTGCATCCGTATTTTATATCCGTATTTACGAAACGAGAGGTCAAATCAATATTAAAAAAAACTGGCTACGAGCGAGTGGGATTTTCGCACCGCACGAACAAAAAAAATGGTTTAATCCATACATTTCTCAATAATTTTCCAGTAACATGTAAGTAAAGATTTATGTTGTAAGTAGTTTTGTCAAAAATTTTAGGATCAGTAGTTTCGGAGAACCGATGGATCGAAATCCGGACCGGACATGTCACACGATATAGTTTGAAGAACTTCTTATTTTTTTTTCGTAATTTCATAATGTGTTTATTGTACTACACAAAACAGACGTACTTATAATATAAAAAAGTTGCCAAGTGCGAGTCAGACTCGCCCATGTAGGGTTCCATTGTAGCAAGTAATTATGACTGGATGTTTGTGTTGTAAGTTTGTATTTCATAGTGTTTGTATGAATGACAAAGTTATCTTTGCTGTTTTTAATAAATGTTTTATATCTTAAAAACTGCTTATTTTATTTTGTTCAAACCAATTTTCGTTGAAAGTGTGTATTGAGATACACAGCACATATTTTTAAGAAGCCCCCTTTATCCTTCGTGTTAGGTTTTCTATATAAGAACAACAAAAATTATTTAAAACAAACTCAAGTACACATAAAATATTTTATCTACACACGTATCATAAACCCTCTTTACTGCGTCTAAAAACCGCACATTAAGACCAGCATAATGTAACTATTTGATAAAAACTAATTTCTTATCCGAAAATTTGTACATTATCACCATAATGTACAAAAATTTGTCTAATTATTACATTCAAATTTCAAACGATGACGCCCGCCTGCGTGCCGCCCGTAGTTTGTATGTGAAGTTGGTACCTACTACAGAACAAGCTAACCAACTGCAGAGCAATGCCGGTCAAACATGCGGTTCCTGAACACATCAAAGAGAGCTTATGATATGTGTGTAGATAAACTAGTGTATGTAACTGTACATAATTAGGCATTAACACTCTCGAGTGATATAATTAGGTATTAAAACTCGAGTGATATTATTATGAAACGAGCTCGAGTATTAATGCCCTCCATTATGTAGCAGTCACATAAACTACTATTACACCTATCTAATAAACACCCTCTACTGAGTATTATAGACAAACAATATTAGGAAGAACTATTTGTTTTATTTTATCTTTAATAAAACATATTTGCTTAAGAAAATAAATGTGTCTCATTACTTTCACAAAACTTTCTTGGTGAGTATTAATAATAACCGGTTAAAGTAGTTAATCTGACTGATTTCCGTGGTTAGAATGAATACTTACCTGTAAATATGCATACTAACCGGATTTGTTTGTTTATCTATCTAAGTATAATATTTATCTATATAAGTATGTGTATCGTTGTCTAGTACCCAATATACAGGGAATCCTAGTTTGGGACTAGATCAATGTGTGTCAATAGTGTCCAAGGTATATTATTATATTATTATTATTATTTATTGAGTTGACCGTAACATATACAATCCTAATAGGTAATTTTGTTTTAATTGCGCCCAAAAGAAACACTCGCAGATTGATTGCAAGTGTAGGTTTTGTTAAACTAGTACACATAATAATTAATATAAATAATATGCATTGAATAAATAATTACGAAATTATTGTGTTGAGTTTCATTAACACCATACATTCTCATTTATGTGATCTTGAATAATGTAATATCCCTTTTTAGATAAAGTGGTTTTTGCATGATTTCTCAATTATGATGCCATCCACCGTAGTTATGGTCAAGCAATAGTAGTTTATGTGACTGTTACATAATGGAGGGCATTAACACTCGAGAGTAGGCGAGTTTCATAATAATAACACTCGAGAGTTTTAATGCCTAATTATGTACAGTTACATACACTAGTTTATCTACACACAAATCATAAGCTCTCTTTGATGTGTTCAGGAACCGCATGTTTGACCGGGATTGTGGCTCTGCAGTTGTTTAGCTTGTTCTGTAGTACCAACTTCACAGACATACTAGGGGCGGCACGCAGGCGGGCGTCGGCGTTCGATATTTGAATGTCATAATATGTAGAAAAATTACACATTATGGTCATAATGTGTAATTTTTCAGAAAAGAAATGAGTTTTTCCAAGCTGTTTAACATTATGCTGATCGTAACGAGGGTTTATGATACGTGTAAAGAGGGTTTATGATACGTGTGTAGATAAAAGCGCTTTTCGTGCAGAAAATATGCACCTTTTAAATGTCAAATTGTTGTGGAGCATAGCGTGCGCGCGCTCGTTGATGTCTTTTGTTTTAGTCGTCCTTTCGAGTGCTTTTTACATACCATCGATTTTTGGATAACATATAAATATATATATGACTGATACATCATAGAGGTCATCAAAACTCAAGAGTGGGTTTATGAAACGAGCCGAAGGCGAGTTTCATAATAATATCACTCGAGAGTTTTAATGCCTAATTATGTACAGTTACATACACTTGTTTATAGCATGTAGGACCGGCATTGTGGCATTGATAAATTGCTCTGCACTTGTTTAGCTTGTTCAGTAGTACAACTTCACAGACAAACTAGGGGCGGCACGGCGGGCTTCGGAGTTCGAAATTTGAATGTCATAATTTGTCGAAAATTGATAAGAAATGAGATATTCAGATAAGAAATGAGTTTTTACCAAGTAATATAACATTATGCTGGTCGTAGCGTGCGGTTTTTGGACGCAGTAAAGAGGGTTTATGATACGTGTGTAGATAAAATGGTTATTAGTCTTTTTGGGACGTCGTAATAATATTGAAACCACTGCAACGTCTGTTGGCGGGGGGACAGTTCCATTACAATCATTTGCCTGGTCGTTTGCCCTCCGGAAGTTGGTTGTTTTATTCACTTTTTCACATGTAAGGACGGACGCGGGTGGTCCTATATTGGTTCAGTTTTTTCTTTTTCAATGTACCCTAAAAATAAACAAAACTAAAAATAACGTCATGCCTTTAGCCATACGGCATCTTCTGCTCTGGTGTGCCTCTCCAAACTTCATTTTGCGTGACCGGGGGGTTAGCCCACCGCCGCAGATATGGAGATTGAACAATCCTCATGAGAAATTAGAAAATTTCGAAATCAGAAACCATTTTTTTATAGCAGGAGATAAGTTTTCGTTTCTTCTTTTAATTTATTAAGGGGAATTCTAGTGTTAGGGCAGGATTAGAGGCGATATGTGTCCATATAAACTACCCTTATATCTAGCAATACTCGTTACCCCAGTTCTTCTTCTCCCACAGAGGTCCAATGTAGATAGGAGGCAAAAAATTACGTTTGGTAATTATATGTAAATATCTACAGTAATAAAGACATTTGAGTTGATTTTATTTGATTTGAGTAATACAATATACAAAACTAGTAATTTGAGCTCTAGTAGCTGAAAATGAGCCTGGGATGTAAACCGGATAAAAGTATTTTCATTAGCTTCGTGGAAAAGTTTGGCTTAAGGTCGAGGGACAAATTATAGGACAATGGAAGTCAAATAGTACATCTATCACGAGTTCGCAAAGGCTTTTATTTACGAACCGAGAAGTTTACGGCACGAGCCCAAGACGTGGGTCGTAGCGAGGTTCGTAAAAAGCCTTTTCGAACGAGTTGGGAATAGAATTATGCCGCCTGAGAATTAATTATTCTTTATTGCACAGAAAACACAATGGAAAATAATATAAATAACAATATGCAAAGGTGAGCTTATTTCTAAAAAGAAATTTCTTACAGCTAACCTGCGAAGAAAGGAAATATTTTTTATAGAAAGGTAGTCCTAGTGTACAATTAAAAGTTAAAAGAAAGAAAAAAAGTCAATATACTAACAGATAAATCACAATACATCCAGCCCAGCGGTATTCGCACTTCGGAAACGATCGTGCGGGTAGCAACATCTGGCCGAGACGGGTACTGGATGGGTGTCCGTTCTATATCTTTTGTTTCGGACGCTTCCGTGTTTCGGATGACACGTTAAACTGTAGGTCCCGGCTACTATCGCTATGCGGTGGTAGTAGTCGTAAAGCTGTGTCAGAGGCCCTAATAGGGCAGCTTGATGATATATCAACAATCACTGAGCCGGCGTGGTGGAGTATGGTTCAATCTTACTCGTATCCGGGTAAAGGCCAGTGCCCCTCGGTGGGGACATTAATGGGCTACATTTACTTACTTACTTAATCCATTCCCTTCCAAAAATAAAACAAACATAAACATTCAATAACAGAGTACATTACTACCAGCCCCAGATGACGCAAGCTTGAATCACGAAGCAGTATCTATGAAAATGAGTAACAATTACACTAGGCTCCCTATTCTGAGATATTGACAGCAATAATATGTCAGTTCTAAGCCTCACTGGTTGCTGTTTCTTTCACTATCGCATATATAAGGTGACATTAACTTAGTTATCTCATAATTATGAACAATTTTGCCCAAGAAACATGTAGTCGCAAACGAAAATAAAATTGGGTCTACCTTAGGAACTTGTAATCAGCTGGTCGGGTCAATGTACTGAGGGACGTTTTTTTTTTTCATTTGCGACCATATGTTTCTTAGGGAAAGTTGTTCATATTGATGGGCACTGTCATTCCCCAAACTATGGTCAGCTAATTAAATGTCACCTGTATAGTGAATCCACTCAATCAAAACCCCTGATGATATTCTATTAAAGTTTCAGGTTAACCCAGGCTAGCGAAATCACAAAAAAAAAGATTGAACTTCTGGATAAATGTGGGCACTACTATACCTCTGCCACCCCGAATGGGAAAGGCGTGGCGCTAGGATATTGTTGTTGTTTTTAGGACAGCCCAAAATATCATATCCGAACTATAGTGTATACTAGTTAGAATTACGATAGAGGTCATTGACCCGACTGCTACTGCGAATTAAGAGCGCTGGGCGACGTTGGCGGGAATTACTGCGCATATCTACAGGTATTTAAAAGTGACTACTGCGCATTCAAGGCCACCGCTCATAATGTGTGGCGCGACGTAGGTAACTAAACAATGTTAAGCTAAACGACAGTAATTTCGAACGTTGCACGTTATAATTAGTATCGCTGACCCAATCACGAGCATGTAGGGTAGATAGGAGTCAATGCCCGCTTTAGCAATGCTATCCCGAAAATACTTTATAAGCAAACAGACATAATGGTTGTTCCTATTTCAGCACAGAGACAGATTTGCAGTCACTTAGAATCCCTGCGGCTTTTTGATCTGCCGATGATTGGGTCTGGTTGGGTTGCCAGCGTCATTGTCAGCGACAGCCCCACGACGACCCGAATGGCCGAATCGGCAGTGACCTGCCTACGAAGCCAAGCTACGGGACTCGAACCCGGAACGTGTTCGAGTCCCGGTGGGGGCAAATATTTGTTTGATGAGAACGGATGTTTGTACCCTAGTCATAGTTGTTTATCTATCTAAGTATAATATTTATCTATATAAATATGTGTATCGTTGTCTAGTACCCAATATACAGGGAATCCTAGCTTGGGGATACAGGGAATCCTAATCCTAGATCAATGTGTGTAAATAGTGTCCAAGGTATTATTATTATATTATATATTATAATTATTTCGTGTTCCGACGACGCCGAATCGCTATAATGTGCGCACTTGCTTACATATTCATACTGATTGAGCCGGACTTAGCTATAGGCCGATAGAAAGACGGGGGTCTGCAGATTCATATTTCACATGCAATTATAACCTGATAACAATCTTATCTAAGTTAAATCATCATTATACTCACCCCATTGATGGGCATAGGACTCTTAAAAATAACGCCCACCGAGACAGTAAAATCCCAGTTGAAACTCCAACATAAAAACCAATATCTACTCGTACAGATAGTTCTTGTTATATTAGTTTATCAATTTAGCACATCATTATTAAGCACGTTAGAATGACTAAGTTCGAATTCAAGCATAGTAAATGTCACGGTGATAGTACAGCTGTTAAATTAAAAGGACAAAAATGATCTCACTATTCAGAATATCTCCCCTTCCAACTGTCACAACCAAGGTTCCTACCATCACGCCTCATCGATTGAGAGCTAGCCTAGTCTAGGTCTCTAGTCACCCTACTTTTATAACCTAGTACTTTCGTCTAACAGGTTTAGCTTGTATAATTTAGGCCAAATTCTCTGAATTTTGGCAACTACATCAGATAACAGTGTTGAATCGCCTTCCTAGCAGTGGACCTTAGTCTAAACTTATATGTAAAAAATGTTAAATTACGGCGATAAAGCCTATCGCCGTAATTACGGATAAGCCATCCCTTTTGAAATAGTTATTTTACGACAGAATCTGTGTTGGAGCTTGGGATTGCCTGGGATGAGTTTCTTGAGTGAAGCTCAATCTGTGATTGACTATGGGTGTATGTTTTGATTTTTCGTAGTTAAACACCAAATTTCGAGATTAACCGACCTACTGTGGAACGCACTTCCCTGCGCTATTATGGAAAGTCCCTCAATTTTCACTTTTAAGAAAAGATTGAAAGTGCATTTCCTTTCTCTTCCGTAAAATGTTCCATATCTAAGTAGGTATATCTATGATTTATTATAGTTCATGTATGTCCATGCTATATATTGCATTTTATGTAGTTGAAGTATATATTTTTATTTTATATTTGGTATAATTTATATATATTTTGAAAGTAATTTTCGTACGTATGTATAGAGTGTTATTGCAAACTAGGACTTTCCTGTATCATCAACTCTCCTGTCTTGCCTAGATTTGCTGGAAGATAGATAGAGATAAGCTCGCCTTTGATTATAACATTTCGTTTAACTGTCTGAAACTTTATATTATCTGTGCAATAAAGAATATGAATATGAATTAAAAATGTGTAAGTTTAAGCTTGTTGAATTGTTATTAAAAGTGGGCACAATGGTGCCTCTGCCACCCAGTATGGGAAAATGTGGGACGCTATGTTATCTGTGTGATAGTTTAAATAAAAAGGTGATAATATTCACACTTCCTTTTGTCGTTTATATTTTGGTAACTATCGACGTTAATTACCTTACTAAAAATGGCTATTAAATGGACATTACGTATATATTGCAGCGTCTTTATAGGTAAAGCAAAAATAGTGGGTTTTATTTTATTAAAAATTCATTCAGCTTACCGTGGTCAGCTCCATTTTCGAATAATTCGTTCGCTAAAAAAGTATACTTGTTCGATTTCACCAAATTAAACTTTAAAGACATAACAATAAGAACTACGAGAAGCGATAATCAAATTAAGTTCGTGTTAAAACTGTAGCAATTTTAAACGCAGTCATGAATTATATGGGGGCAGACCTATAGCGGAAATACAAAGTTAATAGTTGCAATTATACGTTTAAGTTAATAACTTCTCTTGTGATTATCATGATTCATGTATAGGCTGTTAGGCGGATAGCTAGTCAAATCAAGTCTATGTATGGGTTACCAAAATGGTGTATTGAATGTCTGACAAAAAGTGCGCACAACTAATAATAATAATAATAAAATCGTTTATTAAGTCTCTATCAAGTGAATAGATAGATGAAGAGTGCCTCTGCCGCCCAATAAGGAATAAGACGTGACCTTTTGTCGTGCCCACGTCTACACGTATTCGTTTTTCCCCGGCTTAGCGGGGAATAATGGTGAATTTTGAGGGAGTAACTGGGTTATAATCCACAGGGCATAACCTATCCTTCGATGTGCTAGTCCCGTTTGATGGACAACCAAATTCAACTGCAAAACCTTTGTGAAGTTTAGACAACGTATTCCGTCAGCACCGGATATCTTGGAGAACCGATGAGTTCATTATTTATTCAGAATGTCCTGCCTAATATCCATTTCACTTTTAATGTCACGTGACACCCCGTATACCAACAAGAAACTAAATGAGAAGAATCCACAAAAAAACAACTCGCAAAATATCGAAAATTATCAGATCATCACAATTATGACGTCATAGTGAACACCGCGCTTCCCAATAATCACTTCCTAATATTAACTTGTATTAGTCATGCCATCATCGTGGCTGACGTGAGTTAAGGTTAATCGTGTCACGATTATGAAGATGATCTGATGATTGTTGTGCTGTGAAATGTGGTATACTGTATTGTTTGTGTCTATAATGGTTCCGTACCCGAAGGGGACGCTATTAATACGCCTCCGCTGCCCGTCCGTGTGTCCCTCAGCGGGCTTTACATGAACAGTGATAAGTGGAGAGTTGTTTTTTATATAAAATGTACAGCATCAAATAACGAACTACTCGAATAAAAAAAAATACAGGCGTCCATGCAGGTGACGGATTTTTTAAGCGTATTTAATTCTACTCGAGTTAGACTGTCACTTGACCTATTTTTTACTTTCCCGCGATCTGATTAGTAAGAGGACAGATTTGTCACTATTAACGCGAATAGATTATAGTAGTGAAACTGGACTGAAGCTCAAATAAGTGTTAAGACCCTAACCAAACAGGGTCAAATCAACCTTTACGAGGCCGGTAACTAAACATGGATGTTTTAATAGTCATCACTCGGTAATTACTCACGATTTCCTGATTATTTGGTAGGAAATATATTAAAGGTTTTTTTGTTTCGACCTGTTTTGTTTTCAAGTGTGGATGTTTGCGGTAGTTCGGTATTTTTTGCGGTTCCAACACTTTGAAGATCAAATGATTCGTTTTAAGATGTTTAGAGATACGTTTTTTTTCACGCATAGCTTAAGACAAAGCATATAATATTAATCTTTCTGACTTGGTAATAAACTATAAAACTAATGAAAATTCACACAGGCTCGCGTCTTTTTAAGGGTTAAGAGGGGGAGAGTGAAATATAGATTTTTCATACACTTTAGGCTCCTATACATTGCTAGATAGCAACGCACAAAAATTTACTTCGTGGTATACCATAATATAAATCTGCATTATGGCAACTCTCCTTTCCACGTGGGGTGGCAGAGGCCCGGCAGCGCACACGTTTAGCCAGTACCCCATTTTGCGTGACAGGGGGATAGCCCATCGCATCGGTTACGCATATAATTATGAAGACATCCTCACGGATTATGACGTCCGTATACGATGAAATCAAAAGATTAAAATATTTCAGTTTCTGCAATCTGCATTTGATTAGATATGTTTAATTACATTACCTTACGAAATCACTATCTCATGGATAATCTCTAATTGATCAGTTCCCCATAATGGTCTTTATAGGGTTATTACCAGCTATACATATAAATAACATTAATAAATGCAATCGTACTTGCGTTAGACATAAATTAAGTAATTTACAGCGCAATTTAAACTTACGCCCAGCTAATGAGTTAGTTACGTAATATACATAGGATCCCATAATGTTTCCACTGATATACATAAGCACGTCACATACTATGTACTAAAATGAAATACTGTGAATATTAATAATAATAATACCTTTATATACATACATTGATCTAGCCCCAAACTAGGATTCCCTGTATCTTGGGTACTAGATAACGATACACATACTTATAGATATAAACAACCATGACTAGGGTACAAACATCCGTTCTCATCAAACAAATATTTGCCCCCACCGGGCCTTTAACCCGGGACCCTTGGCTTCGTAGGCAGGGACACTGCCGACTCGGCCATTCGGGTCGACTGGTCGATGACTTAAATCATACATCTTACAAACATGAAATATCAACAAAGATTGTTCGATACACAGTTCTATTTCTCCCTTTTTATTTTTAAAACAACATCCATTTTATCGTCATGCAAGATTTTTTATAAGCCAACGACCACAGAACAACATTATAGTATAAAAAAAAGAACTTTTTACAGCGAGGCCGATCAAACCATAGCTAATGGTAATAGTCATAATTTAGTATGCGGTAAATGTGATAAGTTGTAATGATTATCATGAGAAGGTTAAGTATGGAAGAAGCTTACAACAAGATGGAATATGATGCTAAAGGGTTGCCAATTTATTTAAATAGTGTAGGGTAGTGGGGCCAATTGTGTGGGTAAATTTCCAAAAATAATTCTCGGTAGTATTTATTGAAAATGCGGAGAACAAAAAGTTTGGGTCGCTTGGTTGTTAAATCATTAAGTTAACCTCTGGAACACAATTAAAATGACTAAAAAACATGTTTTTTTAAATAAACCTGTGGGCACCAGTGCTCGGCAGTCAATCCCCTAATCAATCGGCCAACTAGAGCCCAGTAGTCGGCCGTTACTAAATTGATTAAAAACATAGAAATGTTAAATAAACAAATCAAAACAAACTATCGAAAATTGATACATTGTATGCTGAGTTCACAATTATTCGATAGTTTACAAGCTCACGCGATAGATTATAACTTGGAGGTTTTCACAATCTCGTGATCTTCTCTTCGGATGGCTTCGTCATTTAGAGTGATTTGTCATCTTACTTAATATTTTTTTATCAGCTGATCAGGCAAAAGTTGAGGGCAAATAGTACATTTCCTACGAGTTCGCAAAGAATTTACGAACCGAGAAGTTTACGGCACGAGCCGAAGGCGGGGTCGTAGCGAGGTTTGAAAAAGTCTTTTCGAACGAGTTAGGAATTTTTCCGCCTGAGAACCCAAAATCTTTTAATTAGAGATTAGCTAGCCTTTGTAAACTTTTTTATTTCTTCTTGATTTTTTTCCATTATTTTTGTGAAATAATGAAATTATAAATTTCGAATTATTTGCCGAACAGTTGTTGAATAATTATGGTTTCTATCATATACCAGTCAGCTAATTACATGTCAGTCTGTATTGCTGCGCTGTATGTAACCGAAAATACTTGCGTTGGACGTTAACTAGAATAACTTAGGTTCACTACTTCGAACAAAATTAAATTCAAAATATTTATTTTCCAGAAGAAGTCAAATATCATTAGTACAATGAATGGAGTATGGAGTTTCGGCCCTATCTACTAGTTAAGACGGCACCAAAAAAATATATATGTCACCGTAATATAGTTAAAACCGATAAACTATCGCGTTAGTTGAACAACTATCGACAGATAGTAAACAAGACCGACAGGGTTAAAAATTTACGTTTCTTTTGCTGTTCTTCTTTGTCTTTCTTCTTACATGTCAAGCTAACACGAAGACTATTCGGGGGCTCCGCAGCGTTTACCCTGGTACTTCGTTTGCAATTCGAGTTCAAACCAGTTTACCATTTAAAGGTTTTAACCATTAGTTTATCAACTAACGCGTCATATAATAAGCAGTATGATATAGTTTACTATCTGCCGATAGTTGACCAACTAACCAGAAAAAAAACGTAAGTTTATCAACTAACGGTTTTGAAAATCTTACGGTGACATATACAAAAGGAATACGAATGTAAACGAAAGTGACAGCGTTAATTATTTCCAGATAAGAAAGAAAAGAGAGCGCAAACAATGCGCTCGACTCAAACTAAAATAACGTAGCGCCAAACCACATAAAAATTGTTTAAAAATAAACTACGCTATTTGTCAACAAGATTTTCAAGGCGAGCTTATTATATAAAAAGAGATTTCTTCCAGCAAACCTAGGCACGATAGAACAGTCTATTGCTGGTAAGGGCAGTCTGGTGCACAATAAATTAAGTAACCTACTAACATATACGATATAATAATATCCACATTTTGAATGCAATTCCGCAATGTTTTATGTTAGAATTTCAGAGTTACAGGAAAAAATAAAACAATTTAGTAATTGATGACGACCCAAATCGCCGAGTCGGCAGTGACCCTGCCTACGAAGCCAAGGGTCCCGGGTTCGAGTCCCGGTGGGGGCAAATATTTGTTTGATGATGATGTTTGTACCCTAGTCATGGTTGTTTATCTATCTATGTATAATATTTATCTATATAAGTAAGTGTATCGTTGTCTAGTACCCAAGATACAGGAAATCCTAGTTTGGGGCTAGATCAATGTGTGTAAATAGTGTCCAAGGTATTATTATTATTATTATTAAATTATATCGAGAAATTTTCATTCAATGGCGTTTTCCTTCAGTGAGAATCTTAATCTTTGTAGTGGAGTAAATGGATTCGGGAAAAAAAATCAATTTTTTGGTAACACCTTAACGTCCAGCGTTTTGTCCAAGTGTGGGGCCAGATAAAACGCACATGTCTGTTTAAACATGTTGGTGAGGCCAGAAAAGGAAACAGATAAACAAACGGTGCTTAAGCGAAGCATGACGCCCGGTGATTAAGAACTATTCCAGTACGTCCATTAGCTATTGTCAAGCGAGAGTGAAAGTGAGCTTTGACGCCATTTCCGGTAAAACTATTTGGAAAGTTACGCTAATGTTCGAATTTCAAATACGAATAAATATAGAAACTGAATGTAAACATGTTGATGTCGCAAATATAAATAAACTTGTCGACTTTGCCGTAGAGGTCGTGTAGATGATATTTTTTATGTTTTATCATAAACACATCTATATATAGAGCTACGTGGTCTAACGGGTTTCATGCTTGCTTCTCACATAAGAGATGCAGGTTCGATTCCTGACCATTTACCAATGAGATAATTAATTTATCTTAAGTTTATTTGTTTATTTGGGAACTGAGCCCACAGCACAATCTTAAAAATGTACAGCATAAGAAATAACTTAAACCTAGGCCAATTAGGGGCACTTATTATCTTACTTTTACATTTTAACATTTTGCAAATACAACAGCTACCTACAATTTTTAAGTTTTATTTTTAAAAAAGTTTTAAGATTTGATAATTGAACTAGGAGTTACAGAGGGAAGGGGAGGTGTGAAGTGTGCGTGTGTGTGTGTGAGGGTAGGTGTGTGTGTGGTAGTAATAGCAGTAATAGAGAGAAAGTTATTTATTTTTGACGAAAGTCATTGATTTAGTGGTGGTACAAAGATCAATTTCATATTCTTTTGAAAGAGGCCAGGAGAGTGATGGAAAATGTCTATAACGGAAATTTTTTCATTGTATTAGTACCTACATTATCGGACGTTCAGTGTTTCGGATGGGTTACTATCGCTACGTGGTAGTTAGTGGTCGTTAGACCCCTCCATCAACCCGCACTAAGCCAGCGTGGTGAAGTATGGCTTGATCTTACAGGCCTTTAGGCCTGTGCCTCTCGGTGGGGACATTAACGGGCTACATTATAACATAACATCTATATGAAAAATATCTATATAAAACCCTATACAGGCTGTGGTTTTAAACAGAAGAATATGAACAACTTTCCATAAGGAACATATGGTGTTCGGATTTCATTTCTGTCTTTGGATAGGCCTCGGAGATCTCAAGCTCAGTCACTGCTTATCCTCAACACAACACAGCCGCATATGAACATGGGTTCAGTTCATCAGACTACGAGCTATCAGGCTCTGGAACAAACTTCCTAGCGCCATCAGAGACAGCCCGTCACTTTATATTTTTAAACGTCGCTTAAAGAACACTATATTTCTCTTCCATAATAGATTTACGTAAGTAAATTGTTTTGATGTATATTTTGTAGCATAATTTTGTCTATTTGTATTGATATTATGTAGGTATTTATGGAAGTAGTTTATTATTTTGATATTTAAACGTTGTGCACATATAGGTCCACCTGTTCTTTCATGTATCCTCCCCATCCTAGGTTTGCTGGAAGAAATCTCTTTTTAGAGGCTCGCCTTTGTACACAGTTCCCATTTTGATGTTTCTGTATCTTCTGTGTATGTGTGATAAAAGTATTAAGTATGGTCGCATATAAAAAATCGTCCCTCAGGTCAATGTCCCGATCAGCTGATTATAAGTTACCATGGAGACCCATATTTTTTCATTTGCGACCATATGTTTCTCAGGGAAAATTGTTCATATCAAAATATGGACACTGTTTAAAACCACAGCCTGTATTAGTGTTGTATCTGTCACCGTAATATTGTGAAAAGCGTTACTTTATAATGGGAAATATTAAACTGCACATCAAAATACTGATTTTCACAGCAAATATCAGGGCTAAAACCTGCGGTAGTTTAGGTGAAGGGTAAAGGAGGTGAGCGAAGCTAAGCCCCCTTTATCCTTCGTGTTAGGTTGAACATGTAAGAACAACAAAAAATACATAAACTTAAGTACACATAAAATATTTAAAACATAACAATTTTTTGTTGATCCTTTTTTGCTGTGCAAATCAGTATTTTGATGTACGATTAAATATATAATTAATTATAATTTACCTTTATATTTAAACTAAAAAAATATATTTTAAATTGTACCGTACTACTTACAATATAACTCGTTAGTTTATAACCGAACCGTTAAATTGTGAACTGGTCATGATTTGTGTCTTGAGGGAGCATTTTCTTAGAAGGCTGGAATTCTCAGCTCCATACAAACAAAGACTTCTTTTACGCATAGAATAAGATAAAATTTCATCAGCCACTTAACCTCTTGAATACCACCGGCGTTAGATAACGCCACTTTTCCGTTATGGGTTTTAAATTTTATTACTATGGCATAAGGCACAAAATAGCGACTCTTCCCAACTACACTCGGTTTTTGAGAGGTTAAACAAAAACTTAAGGTTAGGGGGTGAGCGAAGCGAACATGTAAGAACCAATGAAACATACATTTTAAATCCTATAGGTCACGTTTAGTTTATAAACTCACGCGTTAGTTTATAATAATACTTATTTACACACATTGATCTAGCCCCAAACTAGGATTCCCTGAATCTTGGGTACTAGACAACAATACACATACTTATATAGATAAATATTATATAGATAGATAAACAACCATGACTAGGGTACAAACCGTTCTCATCAAACAAATATTTGCCCCCACCGGGACTCGAGCCCGGGACCCTTGGCTTCGTAGGCAGCGCCACTGCCGACTCGGCCATTCGGGTCGTCGTTATAAACTAACGATTTTCACAATATTACGGTGACCCTTCTAAGAGCTCTAAACAACATGACAATACGTATGCATGTGTGATTTAATAATAATACTAAGTCGTGACATTTAATTAAATTATTTTACATATTTTTCTGATTCAGTATTGGGAAAAAAAAAAATCGTACGTCCGAATGTATGTCCGAATGTATGTCCGAATGTATGTCCGAATGTATGACCGGATAACATCCGGACAGACGAATGTTATCCTCTGCAGGCCGCATTTCTCAAATGATTTACGTGATTTTTTGTGAGCAGGTTCAATGATTAATAGTAGTTTATGTGACTGCTACATAATGGAGGGCATTAAAACTCGAGAGTGTTCGGCGAGTTTCATAATAATATCACTCGAGAGTTTTAATGCCTAATTATGTACAGTTACATAGACTAGTTTATCTACACACATATCATAAGCTCTCTTTGATGTGTTCAGGAACCGCATGTGGCATTGATCATTGCTCTGCAGTTGTTTTTTGACAAATGAGTTTTTACCAAGAAGTTTATTATTATGCTGATCGTAACGTGCGGTTTTTGTACGCAGTAAAGAGATAAATATATTTATCTACACACGCATCATAAACCCTCTTTACTGCGTCCAAAAACCACACGTTACGATCAGCATAATAATAAACTTCTTGGTAAAAACTCATTTGTCAAAAAACAACTGCAGAGCAATGATCAATGCCACATGCGGTTCCTGAACACATCAAAGAGAGCTTATGATATGCGTGTAGATAAACTAGTGTATGTAACTGTACATAATTAGGCATTAAAACTCAGAAATGATAATATTATGAGTCTTGCCTTCGGCTCATTTCATAAACCCACTCTCGAGTATAACTGCCCTCCATTATGTAGCAGTCACATAAACTACTATTTTTATGTCGGTTCACTTTTTGGGAAATTTTCAAAATGGCGGAGATATGGGGTTGAAAAACCCGCTACAGCCCAAACGGCTCGACAGACTACAGCCCAAACGGCTCGACAGACTACAGCCCAAACGGCTCGACAGACTACAGCCCAAACGGCTCGACAGACTACAGCCCAAACGGCTCGACAGATTTTATCAAATCAGGTGTTGTTGGATTCGTGAATTTGACATTAAATTATATAATTTTAGTGAAAGGTCAAAATGTTGGTTTTTGGATCGCAAAGTGTAGTTCAGAAAGTTATCGGTGCGGCTACTTTCATACTCCATGTACGTAAGAAGTCGCATTCATAAGTTCGTATGTGGTATTGCCAGAAAATGCTGTCGGATTGTTAAAAACTTCAATAGGACGGGGTGTGATGCGAGGAGATGAAAAACTTTTTTTTCCTGTGATGCTCACGAGGTCTAGTACTAGTCTAATAAAGCGTCACATCTTTTCCCGTACGGGCTGGCAGAGGCACAATTGTGCCCACGTCTAACCAGTTATTCAATACTCCATTTTGCGTGTCAGGGTGCTAGCCCACCACCGCAGACATGGAGTAATACAGGTTATAACATTGAATAAATAATTTAAGAAGCAACTACAGGGCCAATTTTTTACCAGACTGGTGATCTAACACCGTCATTAGAAGTTTTTAAGTGGATCGTAAAGTGTTGCCATAAAATATGTTTTATTATAAAATACAGTTTTTAATAAAATCAACAGCTAAGCTGCTAAACCGTTAACGCTGAGTGAAATTATTACCCAACAAAGTAGACATTTATAAGTTTTAACACATAGTTACCACTCTATTAAATCCCTAACAGTGCAGTGATTGTATGATAGAGTGTAATTCAATAAATGTCTCACTGTAGATTAAAGACATAACAAACTAATAAATATCATACAGATACTAACTTTTATTTAACAACTACCTACAACAAATGAGTTATTAACACGTTATTAACGCACGTGGTACATTTGACATTTGGCATAGTATAATATTACCAAAGAGTGGTATACGACTAATTTTTCTTGGAGAAAGTTGTTTATTTATAAAAATAATGAAATGATCAGGTAATAAAAATTCATCTCTATATCTAATCTGAACTTATTCTCTAAATTAAGTTAAATATCTTATGTTTTCATGACGAAGTAGTTCCAATTGGTATTTTATTTCTAAATTGAATCCCTGTGATTTTAGACTGTGATCGCGTCAATCCTCAATCCTACATACCAGTCTTGAATGAAAATAATGAATCTAACCAATAAAAAAATATGAAAGATCTCACGTGCGAATAGGGGTGTGAGACAGGGGTCGAGCTACAATTCACGAAACCGGGGGGGTTCACGTACTTAATGGACACCACCTAATCTAACAATCTTAAATAACTGTCCAAACATAAGTGACAGGTCGCTAATTTTGACCTCAAACTGTCATCAGATTGAAAGCACGACATACATACATACATTGAGAAAGAGATAGTTGTTCAGGTATGAGCGCTTGTAGAGGCTAGTCGCTGTTTAAAAAATTGTAATTATTTATGGGAAATATTAAACTGCACATCTAAAATACTGATTTGCACAGCAAATATCAGGACAAACTGCTGCGGTAGATTGGGTGAAGGGTAAAGGGGTAAGCGAAGCGAAGCCCCCTTTATCCTTCGTGTAAGGTTGAACATGCAAGAACTACAAAAAATACTTAAAACATAACTTGAGTACACATAAAATATTTAAAACATAAAAAGTGTTTTTGGTGACCCTTTTTTGCGGTGCAAATCAGTATTTTTGATCCGCGATTAAATACTACCCATTATTTATTTCTGCATATTCTTTATTATAATTAATATCGTAATATTTGTATTAGTTCAACACAACCAATTTTTTAAGAGATCTAAAAATCTAGGTATCTGTGGGAGTTTCTCCGTTCTACTTCACCCACAATGGTCCAACAGAGATTAATAAAATATGCCGGTCCAATGTAGAGAAGAGGCAAAAATTACGTTTGCTAAGTATACTTAAATATCTACAGAAATAAAGAAAGGCTAGTATTTAATCGCACATAAAAAATATTGACTTGCACAGCAAAAAAGGATCAGCAAAAACACTTATTATGTTTTAAATATTTTATCTACACACGTATCATAAACCCTCTTAAATGCGTACAAAAACCGCACGTTACGATCAGCATAATGTTAAACTACTTGGTAAAAACTCATTTCTTATCTGAAAAATTACACATTATGACCATAATGTGTAATTTTTCTACATATTATGACATTCAAATTTCGAACGCCGACGCCCGCCTGCGTGCCGTCTCTAGTTTGTCTGTGAAGTTGGTACTGACATTCAAATTTCGAACGCCGACGCCCGCCTGCGTGCCGTCTCTAGTTTGTCTGTGAAGTTGGTACTGACATTCAAATTTCGAACGCCGACGCCCGTCTGCGTGAAGTTGGTAGGTACTACAGAACAAGCTAAACAACTGCAGAGAGATGTTTTGTTTTATTATATATTAGCATTGTTATCATATCACGTATTTTTGATCTGTTTTATATCATTAAATTAACTTTAGTTTCAGATGATTTAAGTATTCATCATGCATTTGCATGGAAGATATTACTGCTTGAGTGAGAGTAAATGTACTACTATTTGTTTTAATTTTTATACCTACCGTACTGACTAATTGTCCACCACACGTTAATTTAAGTTCTTTTTATTATTATTTGTTTTCATTTACTTTATTTACGCAAGTAATTTGTTAATATTATTATTTATGGTTGAGCCTAGTACCCACGACACAGGGAGACCTAGTGTGGGACTAGTACAACATATGTCTACCATAACCTTTGTGTAAATAAAGACACAATGCCGGTCAAACATGCGGTTCCTGAATACATCAAAGAGAGCTTATGATATGTGTGCAGATAAACTAGTGTATGTAACTGTACATAATTAGGCATTAAAACTCCCTAGTGATACTATTATGAAACTCGCCTTCGGCTCGTTTCATAAACCCGAACTCTCGAGTATTTATGCCCTCCATTATGTAGCAGTCACATAAACTACTATTACGTGTTTTCAAGTTTATGTTGTAGGTATTTTCTGTTGTTCTTGCATGTTCAACCTAACACGAAGGATAAAGGGGGCTTCATCTAAACTACCGCAGAATTTTGCCCTGAAATTTGCTGTGCAAATCAGTATTTTTGATGTGCAGTTTAATATTTCCCATAAAGAAATGTTAACTTTGACTTAAATATTAACTTTGACTTTTGTCTTGGCTGGCCAGTGGTAGTGGTAGTATCTGACATATTCAAAGATGATTATTTCTCAAGATTTCCTTAGTCATCCGTACTGAAATATCTGCACTCTCTAATAATAATGTATCACTGCGAACTATTTTGCTCGTAAGATACTTATTACAAGTTTCACAGTACTGTCGAGCTTTCGTTCCAGGTTCCGTACCTTAAGGTGATACGAAAAAAAAATGGGGTTTTTTTCGAATCCATTTATTCCACCATGAAGTCATCTACAGATTTTATTTTTGGGTTAACGTTTATTGAGTATTTGATTAAGATTTTCACTAAAGGGAAACACGCGATTGGATGAAATTTTCTCGATAAATTTTTATTATGAAAAAACCTAAATTGTTTTATTTTTTCCTGTAATTCTGAAATCCTGACTAATTTCATTGTGGAACTGCGTTCAAAATGTAGATTATTATGTCTTTGCAAAATCTCCTTTTTTTAACAAAATAGCGTAGTTTATTTTTAAACAATTTTTCTGTGGTTTAGCGCTACGTTTTTTGATTTTTCCCCGATTCCGTCCCTCTCTCACTGCGGGTCTTTCCGCCTGGAGTAAAGGGGACCTTTGCACGGACGAGGTAGCGCCTTAAGGGCTGAACATAGGCCAATGGCATTGAGAATTAGACAAAGAAAAAAAATACCAGTCGCATCGCGTCGAAGCAGACTGACGCATGCTCCCGCGCAGAGCCCCGCGGGGCAGCCCGAGCTCCGAGACCAAGAAAATTATAGAAAATATTACTAGACTCCTGTAATAATAACATTAAAAATAAAATAAAACAACCAAAAATTTTCCCTTTTTTTACCTATTTTTGCGTGTAAGTTTCATATAGGGAACTGATTTCGTCTCCGAGCGCTTGTTCATTTAGTTGAATAATAATGCTTTGCGAAAAATATTTTTAAGAATCAAATATAACAGATATCCGGTAATTTTAAAAGTCCATTCTTATTTCTAATAGACCTTTTATAACATATATTTATCCTACATTTTTATGTTGTCTAGTTTAGCCTAGAATTGAAGCTAAAGATGCATTTCTGGCCATATTTAATCCCTACAGGACAACTTTGTTGACGTCTGCCTGTCCGGGCAACTATCTGTGAAGAGCCTTTTCCTCACGAACGAGTAGAAGTATCAATTTGAAAATAATAACCTACTATTATACCTATCGGGTACTTTTCATTGATCTTAAAACATGAAATTAGGTACGAAGTAAGGCATTTTTAAGTAAAGGAAAAAATCCGAAAAGCAAAAATTTGTACTGCCATCATTAAAAAAACGATTTGTGAGGAATCCTCGCTTGGCGGGTTTTATTTTATTTTCCACTAGCTGATGCCCTTAACTTCATCTGCCTGTTCCTAAGAATTATCTAATATTCTAGTGCAGTCGGATAAAGAATTTCCTATATTTTAATCTGTGCTTAATTTCATTAAAATCCGTGCAGCCGTTTTAGCGTGATTGAGGCACAAACACACAAACACCCATCCATACTTTCACATTTATAGTATTAGTTAGAAATTATATTGGATATAGTTATTTTGATATTTCGTGCGTCATTATAAGGACTATAATATGAAGCACTGAATTGGGGTCATTGGATTCTGAGTATACTTATCGATCTAGTTTTAGAATGACAATAGTAGTTGACATTTCGTGGTGTGATTGGTTGGAGCGTCTGTGTATCAGTTGATGAAACAGCCAAAAACTTAAGACTCGGTGGCCAAAACTAGAACTAAAATTACCAGTATGATATTCCATTCATCCCATTGACGCCAGCGACGCCTGCGCAGGGCCAGTTACGTTTGTAGTGTTCGTGGATTGATTGTCACAGAGGATAATCTCCAAAACGAATCAGTAGAGATTTATGAAAGTAACTACCATTGTGAAAGAGGTATCGCATATGCTGACTGGTATGCCGTTACACTAAAATCGAAAGTGTAGTGACATTAGAATCGTAATAGGATCTTATAAAGGTGATTAGCTGACCATATTTGGGGAAATGATAGCACCCAATCGTCATGAACAACATTCCCAAAGAGTAAGGTCGCAAATGATAAATAGAAATTGATTCTCGGTACATTGACGCGTCCAGCTTCTTCTTCTTCGTGTGGAAACTTGTAGGGAGGATCAAAGTAGATCCTTCCAGTACTCAGCCACCGCGATGAGTTTGTCATTAGCCTGCATAAGCTCGGCGTGTGTGCAGGAAGTCGGACGCAGCGGGCACGATAGTAGGTGGCCGGAAGTATGAGGGGCACCGCAACGGCAGCTTGTGCTTGCGTCGTCAGGTAGGATGCCCCAGCGTCGCATGTTGTCTCTGGTGCGCCCCACGCGTGAACTCAGCCGGTTCAAGGTTTTCCACAGCTGCCAGCCCAGGTTTTGTGCCGGAGGGAGTTGTTCCTCAGGTTTTCCCCAATCAGGGCTTATGTGGCTTTGTGTGGATTTCTCCCAAAGCCTAAGCCTTGCGGAGGCAGGCGTCTCAGCGAGAGGGTCTGTTGTGGCCAGGAAGCTTCTTCTGGATTTAAGGCGAGGTTTTGCTGGCTCCTGACCAAACAAAGGGTGGCGAAAGTCATTGCATTGTTTCCCCCTCTCGAACATGGAGGCCACCCCACGGCGAACAGGAGGCGGGGCTATGCCAGCCAGGCACGCGTCCAACTGATTACGGCGACCATAGGTTTCTGGCAGAAAGTTGTTCATAATAATGTGCTATCATTGTCTGAAATTTGGTCAGCTAATGGTGGTGGTGGTGGTGGTATGTAAAGAGAACAATTTAAATGGCTACCAAAAATATTTTTTTCTTACGCAAATTGGGTAAATGATCAACAAAAGTTGCAGAAAATATCAGGGTAAAATACTGCGGTAGGTGAAGGATAAAGGGGGTGAGCGAAGCGAAGCACCCTTTATCCCTCGTGTTAGGCTGAACATGTAAGAACAACAAAAAATACTTAAAACATAAACATAAAAAAAAGTTTGGTGATCATTTACCCATTCTGGCAGTCATTTCGAATTTATTAGCAGTAAAATAGGTGCGTTTTTGGTAATCGTTTAAACTAAGCGGTATAAAGTGTAAATAGTGGTTGCAATAACATTAGGTTCAGGTATGTCGCTTTATTTTATTTCGTGAAATTGGCATCTGACCTTGCGAAATATGTGAAAAATACGGGACAGATAGTGATAATAATAATTACAATTTTTTCTCGTTAGAAAATCAAAACTGAAAACACTTTTTTATTTGATATCGAAAGTTATTTAAAGACACTTTTACGATTTAACTTGAACCAATAAAAATTATAATGTCAAGGACATTTTATTATTCTGAAAGAATTATTATTATAATTTAAATATTTCTTTCATAATCATATACAACAGTATATAAAATAAAGTAAAAATATTAAAATTATTTAATTATTTATATTTTAATATTTTTTAAACAGCAGCTAGCTATCAAAAATTATAAACTATGCACCTAAGGGCTAATTGTAATATTCATTGAAAACGTTTAGTGAAATAGGGTATAAGATCTATCTATGACATCTTAATTCCACACAAGTAGTCATTTGAAATGCAATAATTTATAATCAAAGTCACATTCACATTTAAATTAAAAACAAATAAGGCCTTGATGTTTGAATGATGATGTCGATTTTTCGTAAGAGGTTATTCATTCAAGATATATTACTCATGCGGTCAAAACATCAATAAAACACGACACGTCTTTCGTGATTGGGCATCACGGAAGCATTATCATAATCATCACCTCAAAACGGAATTTGCTAACCTGAACTCCATACCACTTTAGATTACAGTGTTGATTAAAAAATCAAATAAAAAATTGACATTTTCTTTTCTTTTTATTAAATTGAAATCCTGCATGTTTTTAATAAAAACAACTTCAAAGGCATTCAATAAAAACAAGACGATACAAAAATAAAATCCAGTTTTTTGGGCAACCTCTCATGTTGATAGCCGTTGCTATAATAAATAATACCTATTGTAGGCGGATCACCATACTAACCAATCAATAAAACAAAATTGATTGATGTATCAAAAACCGCCCGATGATAGATGATGCTTACAATGATCTCATTTAGCCTCCAGCATTGTTTTATTTTTAAATGATGTTTTTTCTTCATCGTCGATCCACGGTTTGATAAACCAAACGTGTTTAGAAAACGGCCAAGTCCGAGTTCGACTAACATTCGAAGAGTTAACGAAATTTATGGCAAAGAACGTCGAAGCCGTATTTTATTACTTTATTTATTGACCTACTGTACATATTATTATTCAGTGCCTAATTATTAATGGATATTAAGACGAAATAGATAAAATATATGTACCTTTAAATATAGAGTAAGTAAGTACCCTACATAACTCTTTATTAATCTGTGCAAGAGCATTACAGATTTAGGAATCGTATAAATAAACCTTACGGGTCTACATAAAAATAAAATACTCTCCAACACTTGTCTAAAGACAAACAGTCTAACTTATAAAAATAGGTAATTTATGTTTGTAATTCTGTAGCAAAATCTTCTTTAAAACTTAATGAGCGTTTTATGTTTTTGTGATTTATAAAAGTACAGCTAGTCAGTTTTAACTAAAATACTGTTGTGAGTTGTTTTATTCTTTTATGGTATGTGGATGTCAGCTGGAGGAAGATAATCCAAAGCAGTAAAACTTAATAAAAAATAAAAAGGTAAAATATGTGTCAAATTTACTATGTGTTCCAATCCAACTTTGGATAATCGAAACTCCTTACTCTGTGGTTCCAACAAAGAAAAATAAACAACCAACATAAATTTATACATTGACAACTGACTGACGTTTGCTTTTGGCATTTGGTGTACCCCAAAGAGAATATAATGTGTCTTAAAATGGGCTTATCGGACAGCTTTAAAAGGGTCTGAGCTACTATAAGTTGTAGAAGGTTTATAGTGAAACTAAAATACAGACTTTATAAATCACAATTTTGTGTGAACGGGTTGCAAGACTGTTTTAACTCCATGTTATGAGTGTTTTAGAGAAATTGAATCTTTATAATAAATATGTAAATGTAAGTGATTTGAAGTATATTTTAAGGTTAAACGAGGTTCAATATTTTTTCTGTGTGTTCTCTGGGAATCGAACCCGGAACTTCAAGATTACGAAACCGATACGAAACCGACTGAGCCATCTCAAAGTTATTAAGAGCAGCGACATTTATGGTAATATTGAATCATGATGTTTTTAGGTATTTCGCAGGGGCAGGGATTTAAAAAAAACAGTCGCTTGTATGGGGAGCCCCTTTAATTTTCAAAATTGCATGTAATTCTTTATTTATTTGCTGTTGCGGCAACAGAAATGCACATTCTGTGAAAATTTAACCTGCCGGTGACGGACGGACAGCTCGGTGACGGACGGACGGACGGACAGACAGACGGACAGCGGAGGCTTAGTAATAGGGTCCCGTTTGGCACCCTTCGGGTACGGAACCCTAGTAAAGTACCTATGTTTGTGGGTATGTGTAAATCTTGCTAAAAAGGCATATTTAGCTTAGCTATCGCTTGCTGGGATCATAAAAGTGTGAATGGCTCACATTGATTTATGGTCCTAATGATAGCCTCTCGAACTTTGCATCGAGTGTTGTATCTCGGGAGAATCATCATTGACTATAGGCTGACTGGCTGGCTGGCTATATGGTTTTATACAGGGGATAATCGAGAGGTGCAGACAAAGGAGGTGGCTCAAAAAAACACCAGGGCTGGCCGTAAATATTCCGTTTTCAGGGTCGGTACCCGAAGGGTGCCAAATGGGACCTTATTACTAAGCCTCCTCTGTCCATCCATCCGTCAGCGGGCTATATCTCATGATAGAGATAGAGATAGAGAGTTAAAATTTTCACATAATGTGTATTTCTGTTGCCGCTATAGCAACAAATAGACAATGAGCTACACGAGATTATATAAATGAAAGGGGGTCCCGATATAAGATATTTTTTTTAAAACAAGCCGCAATATACCAAACCATAACATGATTCAAATATGCTTGTAGATTTCGCGGCGTATCACATGGTTGTGGTGGCGTAATTGATTTGATGTCGGATTCGCAATCTTGAAGCTCTCGGTCCGAATCCACGTTCGGACCTAATAATATTCTCTTTTATTGTTATTTTTGGTGGTTACGTTTTCTTGTACGATGATACGATACTCTTAGTGTGTGGATCCGACACGCGCTTGACCGATTTTTATATTATGATAACTTCATATATCAAAATCATTACTTTAGCCATCGTATTTAGCTCTCTCACACTTGATATTAATATACAATTATGTCTGCTTCGGGCCTGGATATTTTTTTTTTATTTGAGTCATCTCCTTTTGCGGGGAATCAGGAATTCTGAATAATTTTCTCTCTTTCACCATGAAACTGATTTGACCAGAACAACCCTCGGCGACGAAGACTTCTATGGAGTTGCGAACGAGATTCTGCCTCACGACCGAGAGAACCCGGTTTCAAATCTCGGCTGGAAAAAAATCCAACCGTCTTGGAGGCGTGACGTCGCTGCGTCTGGTTTCCACGTAACAAGGAATCCTAGTGTATGGCCAAAAGCAATGTATGTGTCTGCATATAAATGCCCTAGCATTTTGTTACACCATGTACAGCGAAAGGAGTATAGTGATCTAAAGATGCAGCTTTACTGGTAGTACTTCACTTGTTTAGCTTGGGGCATGAAGTCTTATGAATTCAACTTTGCGCGGTCTGTTTCAGTAAACTATCTACCCCTAAATATCTACGGCTGCATCGCTGGGAATGGGCTAGTCCCCTGATAAATATCTACCCCTAAATATCTACGGCTGCATCGCTGGGGATGGGCTAGTCCCCTGATGCAAAACTTAGTATTGAATATTGGCTAAACATGGCTCAAATTTTGCCTCTGAATTTTGAAAATTATTCGGGGAATTTAAAAACTTCGCCCACTTTTAATTGTTTGAAACACCTGAAGAATCGATATATGTATACAGGTTGGACCTGTATTTGTGTTGTCTGTATACAGAGTGTTACGCCTCATTATTTTGAACAACATTCACTAAGAAACCAATTTGATCAGAGCCACTTTATTTTTCACTTTCTACGCAAATCAACTGCTAAATGCATGAAGGTGTCAAAAATTAAGTTCTGATCAAATCAGATTTATAGTAAAAGTTATTATAAGACCCCCAGGGTTGCCCATTGTTTAAGGAAAACCTGCATATTTACTATATTTGTTTCTAAACCTATGGGTATTGTCAATTAACACAAACAAAAGAGTTCACGTCACTGCCATTGATTTCCAAACAATCATAAGTTAACAAACATAACTTCCTATTCAAACATTCCAGCATCAATTGTCTAACAAAGGAAACCTTTGTCATAAGCGTAGATAAAAATAAAATATCTCCCAAAACGCACAATAGGAAAAATGTCCCGGGACCCGCCTACACAGATATAACACGGTGAGATTATCAGTGTACGCTCTAAGGGGTGTATAGATGTGATGAATATTGTACAGTCAGATCTGCTTCTTCTTCTTCCTAGTGTCCTCATGGCTGAGGGTCGTGACGTCACTTTCTTCACCAGAGCTCTCCAAGCCGCTCTGTTTCCCGCCATCCTGATAGACTTCTGCAGGTTGGTATACTTCGCGCCACGAAATAAGAGCGCTGGCGACGTTGGCGTGAATTACTGCGCATATGTACAGGTATTGAAAAGTGACATTCAAGGCCACCGCTCATAACTCGTGGCGCGAGGTGTACGGCAGACTTCTTGTACGGCGTCGGTTTATCGGGTCGGTGCCCGCCCACGAATTCTGTTCCCTTCCACCTGGCCTATGACGATCAGCTTTTCCAAATTATCAGGCCCAAATAGATCTACATAACCAGAAATTTCTTTGTCGTGGCCATATCGGTACCAAAGTCACATATACATCATTTTTTAGGGTTCCGTACCCAACGGGTAAGAACGGAACCCTATTACTAAGACTTCGCTGTCCGTCCGTCCGTCCGTCCGTCCGTCTGTCACCAAGGCTGTATCTCAAGAACCTAGCTAGCTAGAGAGTTGAAATTTTCACAGATTATGTATTTCTGTTGCCGCTATAACAACAAATACTAAAAAACAGGATAAAAGAAATATTTAAGGGGGCTCCCATACAAAAATTCTTTCAATACCACATACAAACTTATGGATGCACCTGGTTACGTACATGGAGTGTGAAAGTAACCGCACCAATAACTTTGTAAACAATATTTTGCTGTGTAAAATCCAAACTATTCACTCCACACCATCGCTTCCATTGAACGGTGGTACGGAACCCTTCGTGCGCGATTTAGACTCGCACTTGACCGGTTTTTTGCCTCTTCTCTACATTGGACCACTGTCGGAGGAAAGGCGAAGAAACTCCCACAGATTGATTTTTAGATCTCTCATTTGTTGTGTTTCACCAATACAAATATTACAATAATAATCTGCTGTGTTGTTTTCTTTTTGAAGCTTTTATTTTTATTTATTATTAAGTGTTTGTGTGATGTTACAATGAATAAATTAATTATCTATCTATACACAATTTATCATTTAGTGAAATGGCCAACGATGGTTGAATTAGAACTTTCATTGAATGAAGAAATGATTTTCTGAAAACACCCGGTGAAGACCAAAGGACGAATAGTCTTCGAGTTAGTTTGACTAATAATGCTTTTAAAAAGCTATTTTTTCATGAAATTCAACCCTTTCCGACCATGTCATGAAATGGTTGGCCATTTCCTGAAATGATTAAATTCCAAGATATGGTCAGAACACAAAGCTGTAGTGTCAAAATGTTTTAAATTTTGAAACTTTCGATGTTTAGATATTTGCTGCCTGTACCGATTCTACCAGTAGCATAATAGTTGTATGAGGCAGGACATGTACAGGGTGTAGGAGGTACGTACACTGACGGGAAGGTTAGTGTAGAGGGTTTACCACAACGTCTTATGCCGATTCAGATTAGGAACCTAATTTGATCCGCAAAATTACCATGACCGTCCCAAAACAAGTCTTGGTGTTAGGTAAATAAAGCCCATTTTGGCGAATTGGAATGGAAATGTTGCCATGGTGATGTTCTTGTTTTGAACCTAATTTGAATCGGAAAAATATTGTGGTAACTCCCCAGGTTGTGAGAAAAACCAGTTGCATTGTCTCGTTGCGTTATGGATAAAATGCATCTATTGCAACAGTGGCACAGTGTCAGAAACATACAGTATAGTTTGGAAGCGCTAAAGAGTTAAAAATATCAGTAAAGCTACAATACCCGATACTTATTTATTTATTTATATATTTGACTCACATAGCATCATCTAACATTAGTTATAACGTTAATAACGCGATTAATCAAGAAGACGATACAATATAAAGTTAACGAGATAATATTTGCAGGTTTACATTACATTATATTATAAGGGAAATATTAAACTGCACATTTCTACAGCAAAAATACTGATTTTCACAGCAAATATCAGAGCAAAATACTGCGGTAGCTTAGGTGAAGGATAAAGGGTGTAAGCGAAGCGAAGCCCACTTTATCCTTCGTATTAGGTTGAACATGTAAGAACAATAAATATACTTAAAATATAAAAAGTGTTTTTGCTGATCCTTTTCTGCTGGGAAAATTAGTATTTTTGATGTGCGATTAAATACTAGCCATATTATTATATAAATAAAATTATATAAGTACATTTTTTTTAATTATTGTTATTGATTGGTGGTTTGGATCACAGAATGATGCAGTATCGTTTTAATTTGGCAGGCGTATTATTAAAGATATCATTTTGAAGGGAACTCTCGCACGATTGTAGCTCTTCTGTAGTTGCTTGATACTAAAGGTAAAAGGGACAAATAGACCATTTAAATGAACAGAATGTTCAAATTATACAAACACAATATTTCCGGACGCGGATTTAGTGTTTTCCATCACTGTTAGGTATTCACTGTAAGCCGATAGCGTTTTAACGTAGTAACTTAGTATTTAGGATTAACCGCTCTTTTAGACTTAAAACGCGTAACGTTAATGAGTTTTATCCTTTTTTAATTTTCCTAAAAATGTTCGAAAATTACGGAAGTCTCATAAACTTGACGTGACTTGACTGAGCTCCGTGGTCTAATGGGTTTCACGCTTGCTTCTCACACAGGAGATGCAGGTTCGATTCCTGCCGATGTACCAATGAAATAATTCATTCATCTTAAGTACTTATACGGACGATCTAACGGTGATGGAAACATCGTGAGGAAACCTTTATTACTCTATAGTCGCGGAGATGGGCTAGCCCCCTGTCACGCAAAATGGAGTATTGAATAACTGGCTCAAAGTGGGCACAACTGTGCCTCTGCCAACCCTTATGGGAAAAGCCGTGACGCTATGTTATGCTTTAAGTGTGAGGTCAATTTACTGTAAGTTACATTTTTCACTTGCAGTGGAACCAAATATTTGTGTTAGATAACGATAGGAGAAACGTCGATTGAAGATAATAAATTAAATTGAGGAATGTGGCGCTTTATCTGCGGTTATCCAAAATGTCTCAATCCTTCGAATATAACTTACTGATTGGGGAGTATTAAGGCGATACCTCGTCCTTGTAAAGGTCCCCGTTACTCCAGGCGGAACGACCCGCAGCGTTAGAGGGACGGAATCGGAGAAAAATGTCAAAAATTTGTTTTTAAATTGATACAAAATCAACCCAAATAGCTATGGAAATTTCTATAATAGGTAATTTAGGTATTGTCAAACCCATCATAATAAATATTTTTAATTCTGGGTGCTATTCCAATTTGTCAGAAAATCAAAAATAACGTGTAAATTTAGACCTCATTTCAATAATTATTTCAATCGAGCGAAATTCCTCCAATCGCGTTTCTGCTATCAAAAAATCTAGAAAAATATACCAAATTTTAATATTAATTTATTAAACTCGGGACTTCTTTTGAACAGCAAAGAAATATCTTCAAAAAGTGTCGATTTTTTCGATATATCACAGAGTGACTGGGAGCGAAACGGTGAGTGAGCAGGCCAGCCGGAGGTAAGACGATACAGCACCAAGACGATTGGTGGTATAAAGCGTGATTCAATACGTCAATTTGCGTACCAGGAGGCTAGCCCATCGCCGCAGCTTTGAAGATAGATATTGAACTGACGCTGTGGCGTTGCGGTTTTCGCTCTGCCTATCATGCGAGATCCCGTGTTCGATCTCCGGCTGGGGCTAGTGAAAAGAAACCAATACCTGGGAATGGATGTTTAAGTCAAAGTCAAAGTTCTTTATTACTTTTACATTTACGTAGCAAACGTAATTTTTTGGCTCTTCTCTATATTGGTCCACTGCGGGAGGAGAAGGGCGTGGAAACTCCGACAGATTGATTTTTAGATCTCTTTAAAATGGTTGTGCTTAGCTAATACAAATATTACACTATTAATTGGTATGATTAATGAGCAGGAATAAATGATTACAAAATTATTAACAGCAAGGTCTGAGCTTGATTAACCCCCACACAGTCCTGTCATTTAAGGGAATAAATATGGCCAGAAATGCATCTTTAGCTTCAATTCTAGGCTAAACTAGACAACATAAAAATGTAGGATAAATATATGTTATAAAAGGTCTATTAGAGACAAGAATGGACTTTTAAAATTACCGGATATCTGTTATATTTAATACTTAAAAATATTTTTCGCAATGCATTATTATTCAACTAAATGAACAAGCGCTCGGAGACGAAATCAGTTTCCTATATGAAACTTACACACAAAAATACGTAAAAAAAAGGGAAAATTTTTGGTTGTTTTATTTTATTTTTATGTTATTATTACAGGAGTTTAGTAATATTTTCTATATTTTTCTTGGTCTCGGAGCTCGGGCTACCCCGCGGGGCTCTGCGCTGGAGCATGCGTCAGTCTGCTTCGACGCGATGCGACGGGTATTTGTTTTCTTTGTCTAATTCTCAATGCCATTGGCCTATGTTCAGCCCTTAAGGCGCTACCTCGTCCGTGCAAAGGTCCCCTTACTCCAGGCGGAAAGACCCGCAGTGTGAGAGGGACGGGATCGGGGAAAAATGAAAAACGTAGCGCTAAACCACAGAAAATTGTTTAAAAAAACTACGCTAAAAAAACCCCAGGTCTTGGATTGTTATATGTTTGTGACGTCGCTGTTTCTGGTTCCCCGACACAGGGTATCCTAGTGTGGGGTCAGAAGCAATGTGTGTGTTTGTATATAAATGTTTATGTTGGATTAGAAGTCTATCAGATTTTATAGATAAAATTGCTCTAGTTTTGCATAAAATTTTGTAGTGTAGGCACGTGTTTTATTGGGAACGTTATCGAATCAATACCAGAATTTAGATAACCGGTAATCAGATAAAGATAACCTGTTTTCGTTATCTGAGTTTTGGGTTATCGTCTGACACTATTCTCACTAAACGAACGTTATCTGCGATATTTTCTGATAGCAGTTCTTATTACGACTATTGCGAATTTACAAATCCTTGAATTGCGCAAAACATTGTACGGTCACCTTTTGACATACATAAATATTTATATACAGGCTCATACATTGCTTTTGGCCCCACACTAGGATCCCCTGCGATATGGAAACCAAAACCGCGACATCAGAACATACAAGACCGGGCATGTTTTTCCCTAGAAGGGAGTTTCCACTTTTTACTTGCCATACATGTTCTCCTTTTAAGGTCGTCGCTATGAAGTTGCTGGCTCATCGCCCTAGAAATAAGTTTCTGAGCTGAGTTCAAGGAAGAATTTTATTAAAAATCCTTTTCAGTTCGAAACTTACTCTTAATCCATAGAAGCATATGCAAATAAGATTTGATAAATCAATCTAAATACAGAAATTCCAATGAGTAATAATTTCATAATGCGTCATGATTACTTTGAACAAGAAATCCACGCAGAAGACGTCGTTTATTGAGAATGCGGTCAATAACTTATTTAGTATTCATAAACGTGTGAGTATATATTTCTTCTTCCTTCCTTGATAACTAGCATCTTGTAACATGTAGTTCTTATTAACTTAGTTTATCTCTATATAGTTTGTAAGTCATATGTAGCTGGCTGTGATCTATGTTATTCCTGTAAAACTAAATTCGGAATTGTAGTGTTGTTTGACGGTCGTCAAAGTTTGATGCTATTTTTAATTATCCCCTATTCGGGTGAGTATTTATGTGTTTGTGTGTCTCTTCTCTCCCTAATGCAATGTCCTGGATGGCCAAGTCCTTCATCACGGCCTCCCGCCTTCAATGGGGGCATTGTAGAAGATCTTCCGCACTTTCTGCAGCTGTCTTTGATCTTCCTACTGGCTCTACCACCCGAGATCTTCCTACCGGCTTTACCATCCGAAGTCCATCTTCCTACCCACCGGCTCTGCACTTCTCAGCTCCTAACACCGACAACATCTGACTTTCCTACATCCTTCCGGGTTCCTGCTGAACATCCGAAGACCAGGGGAGCCAATTAACACTAGAAATAGAAATAGGTTAGCACTACCATTATTTAGACTAAGTAAAAGCACATCATTCATGGGGCCCTGTATTCGCTTCTACAATAAAATACCACAGGAATCATTGATCCTTCCTGAAAAGAGGTTCAAAAACTATGTTAAAAATGAGCTGATAAGAAAGTCCTATTATTATAGTATTAAGGAATACTTGGATGACAAAACTGCATGGTCTATACCATCTCAGCGCATAGAAATTCGACGAGGGGCGATGGATCAAGTCTATCACTCGCCGGGGAATTTCCTTAGACCGAAACCATTGTGAAGTAATTTTTTTAAAAAGAAGGTATGGGGGAGTTTCTTGCCGTTTCTTCTTAACCCCGAGGCCCACCTTGCGACACTGTGAGTCTTTTTTTATATATAAAAAAATGACTTGTAAGAATTGAATCTGAATCTGAATCGTGTTTTAACAAACAAAAAAAAGAAGGATTTCCTCCATTCGTCAGAACCGGTGTTACCATGTTGCTCCCATATTTCCCTTACTTACTTAATGATCTCCATACTCTATTATTTAAAAAGCCAAATCTTCTCAACAGTTCTGCCTGTGCGATATTAGGTAGGTATATGAGGTGCTTTATTTACAAAACGTACACTTCCGTATGTAATTTTGTTTTAACTCATTTCTTTTTGTTGCGATATGCATGAAACCGTTTATATGCGTTTTCAATTTACGAGAATGTGCGAAGATTATTATGTTCCTGCACAAGATATAACGTTGCTGTATGCGTAGAAATTAACAGTTCAATAGTGAAGGATTCAAAAGGTAGGTAAACATCTATAGGTAGTATCAAGTCTCCTTAGATACAGTATTTTACTATTTAGGGAGACAGGGAACCAATTTGTATTACCAACGTTTCGTTACGTTGTTATAACCAATTAAACTTTTTGTTAATAAAGAATAATAATTATTATTATTATTATCATCCTTGAACCAAGATTCGCCTTTTTTAGGGAGTAATGTAAATCCCTTATTGTTTGTTATTGTAATTTTTTAAAATAAGTACATAATTTTATTGTATTTTTCACCGATTCAAGCGAAGCGGAAATGATTATGTGTTTGACCTGTATGTAAGTATGTCAGTTCCTGTGTCCCCTCGTAACTACTCAAAGGCTCGACCGATTTCGATAAATGATACGTCATTAGATTTGTCTAGATAGCGCGAGTGTCACTGGGTACGATCTAAAATAAAATAATAATGTTATGCGTTTTAATGTACGAGCTAAACAAATATTTTTCTGGGTTATCAATATGGCAAGTACGGAAATATTTACCAATCTTGAATAAGCAATGTTTTTTTTGGAGTTTTGACCAAGAAAGTAGGAAACAAATGACGTTATTAAAAAAAATAAAAAAATGTCCCCATTGCGGTGAACTAAAGAGCACAAAACAAGCAGATATAAGTTTAAACGTATTTATAGATAATATATATATATATATATATATATATATATATATATATATATATATATATATAGATTCGATAAAATTATTAGCACAGTGTTAAATAAATTAAAATTTGATATACAGGAAACGAAAATTGGTTTCAACAAAATAAAATAAGCGGTTTTTAAGATAAAAAACATTTTTTAAAAACCGCATACATAACTTTGTCATTCATACAAACACTATGAAAAACAAAGTAATTATTTGCTGGTGAAGAATGATAGTGATATTTTGGCCAGGTGTATCAGGTGTGTATGTGAAGAGAGCGCCTTCCTAATATGTGGAAAACCTTAAAAGTGCGAAGTCCCACGCGCACTTAGCCCGTTTTTTTTCATAAGTTTTACGCTTAAAGAACTGACTGTCTAATAAGTTTTATTTATTAAGCAGCCGTAGAATTGCTATACTTTTACTCACAAAGTTTCAAAAATAACTTGTTAGCCGAATTAACCGTTAACTTTGCATCCTTCTGTGGCGTAAAATGAGCATTTTAACGGTACTTATAATATCTAGTACCGAAGTCTTTATGCGAAAGCCGCCAAAAAGGTATTGAATAAGTTATTATATAGTTTGAGGAGTCAATATGTGAAATAGTAAAACGACCACCTGTGTGGCGCAGCGGTTGTGGCTCTGCCTAGCATGCGAGACGTCCCGGGTTCGATCCCCGGCTGGGGGTAAAGAAAAAAAAACTTGGATGTTTATGTGCTTGTGCCTATATGTACATGTTTATATTTATGTTAATATTTTAATAGTAGTTTATGTGACTGCTGCATAATGCCTATTTATGTACAGTTACATACACTAGTTTATCTACACACATACCATAAGCTCTCTTTGATGTGTTCAGGAACCGCATGTTTGACCGGCATTGTGGTTCTGCAATTGTTTAGCTTGTTCTTTAGTACCAACTTCACGCAGACGGGCGTCGGCGTTCGAAATTTGAATGTCAACTTCACAGACAAACTAGGGACGGCACGCGGGTGGGCGTCGGCGTTCGAAATTTGAATGTCATTATGTGTAGAAAAACTACACATAATGACCATTATGTAAGGAGGGTTTATGATACATGTGTAGATAAAATACTTAATAGCGTCACGACTTTCCTAATTAGAGTGGCCGATGCATGTTTATCCAATACGCCATCTTGCGTGCCAGGGGGCTAGCCCATCGCAGCTTGGATATTGTAGTCTATCTATACAGACTGATATTTAACTATCTGACTATATTTTGGGGATGATACTACCCATCATTCTGACCAACTTTCCTCAAGAAACGAAGGAACGAACATTTTTTTGAGTCATATAGTTGTAATCCGCTGATTGGGTCAATGTTCTGAAAGACATTTTTTTTTTCATTTGCGACGATGTTTCTTGGGGTAAGTTGTTCACAATGTACTATCATTCTACAAAATATATTTAGCTAATTAAATATCACCTTGAATACTTCATCAAGTTAAAAACATGAATTAAACCAACTTCTAGCGCTATTTCTGCCTTTCCGGACCGGATTCGAACGCTGTCCAACGAAAAAATCGTGCACATCACCCACAGATTATTAAACATCTTCTGACAGTCAAGTCTACACATATCACGTGACTCAACCGAATATTCGGTACTTTAAGCCAGAACTCACTGCTGAAAAGTGACTGGCAAGCAATAATAGACACGCAATTTCGTTTACATCGATGACATCACAATTCCATTTTTTTCATTTATAAACTGATCTACTGAACCGATTTAAAATTTTAGTAGTGTCTGACTGCCAGTAAAATATAAAATCCATTTATGTATCTTTATTTCTTTCTATCAATTATTTTTGGAGGCCAGTGGATCGTAAAGGACCCTTGGAACACCACAGTCGGATGGTCCAAGGAAATTGATTAATTATTTCTGCGTTATTTAGTAAGCCTTGCACCAATTCTTTTCAAGAAATTGATCGTGTAGGTCTTAAATTACCTTCACAATACAATATTTTCGGGCCAATGTCAAAAACACAATTAAAGGTTTCCCAAGGTTTACTTAGCAATGTTTGTAAAAGTTATTTTATTTAAGTTATGTTAGTATACTTCATAAAATCTTAGAAGAAATAATGACAGATAGCCTAAATATTCATAAAATCCACTTTTTAAACAATAGGAATGTTACCAAAACAATCGCAAAGAATCCAAATTGTTATTTCAATTGAAATGAACTGAAAATCGATATTTTTGAGGCGATATCCCCCCACCAACAGGCTAAGAGAAGCTCCATGATATTTTTTTCATACAGTAATAGATAAAACAGAAACATTTACATACACATTGCTTCTGGCCCCACACTAGGATACCCTGTGTCGTAGGAACCAGAAACAGCGATGTCACATACATGAAAGCATCCAAGACCTGTTTTTTTACCCCCAGCGATATTATTCCCTAATGCTATCGCATACATTTATTTGAACTTGACCCTTCGTGGTTAAGTTGGTAGCAATGAAATCAGCGTTGCTAGCTTTTGAAATACGTATCACCGAATAATTAGGGAGCCAATACCAAAATCAATCAATTAAAATTTCCTTATAACTATATAAATTTATATATACCTAGCGAATGTATTTTTTGCCACTTCCCTACATTGGACTACTGTGGGAGAAGGAGAGCGAAGTAACTCCCACAGATAGATTTTTAGATGTCTTTTAAAAATTGGTTGTGTTTAACAAGTACGAATATTACAACATTTATTGTTATAAATAATTACAAAATTATTAACACCAACTTCTGCGTTGAGTTCAATTAACCCCATACAGTTCCGTCATTTAAGTAATCTTGCAAATAGTTTTTTTTTCTGTAGATATTTACATATACTTAACATTCGTAATTTTTTGCCTCTTCTCTACATTGGACCACGGTGGGAGAAGAAGGGCGTAGAAACTTCCACAGATAGATTTTTAGATCTCTTTTAAAAAATGCTTGTGCTTAACTAATACAAATATTACAATATTAATTATTTTAATTAATAAGCAGGAATAAATAATTAGTAAATTATTAACAGCAAGGTTGGCTGTGTTAAGCTAGATTAACCCCATACAGTCCCGTACAGTTTTTAGACAAAGTCGCTTTTACATGGCTTTTGTCTAGTATCCAAGATACAGCGAATCCTAGTTTGGGGCTAGATCAATGTGTGTAAATAGTGTCCAAGGTATTATTATTATTATTATTATAATATGGCACTAACCACAATACCCAGAGTGGTTTAATGATATTTTAAGGATTACTTAATGAACTATTGTAAGTAAATTCAAATTTAGAATCATATTAATGGTTCATTAAATGACTCTGAGGACGGCGTTGAAGCGCGTATGTTGCTATGACAACATTGCATGTATTATTTACACGTAACCAGGTAACTGATTGAAGAAGCTCTTTCTTCAGGGTTCCGTACCCGAAGGGTGCCAAGCGGGACTCTATTACTAAGCCTCCGCTGTCCGTCCGTCCGTCCGTCTGTCACCGGGCTCTACCGGATCAGCCGAAATAGGTAGAGAGCTGATATTTTCACAGAGGGTGTATTTCTATTGCCGCTTTAATAACAAATAATTAAACATACCAGTTTTTAAGAATTAAAAGAAGTACCCATATAATAAATTATTGGTACGGCCATTTTCATAGCCATTTTTTTTTATTTGATCATCGGTGAAACCTGGACTCTCCCGATCTTATCGAAAAATATATTAAATTGCAGGTATTGAGTTTTGTGCTTAGTTATTTGTCTTTATACGATTAATAAATGCCCATTCGAATTATGATCTTTATAATTAAGTTTTTATCATATTTGATTTTATTTCAATAAATAATTTCTAGCCACTTCCGGTTTCACTGAGCAAAGGATTTCGTTAACCTGAGTACATATTTCAATACATACATAAACAAAACTCTTTTTCAATGTTTCGATGTACTTACGGCCTTGAATGTAGTCCTATCTAGTATTAAAATTTTTATATTAAAAATTTAAAGTATATATTCGTACAAAATACTGTCATCCTAGTTTGGGGCTAGATCAATGTGTGTAAAATAGTGTCCAAGGTATTATTATTATTATTATTATTATTATTTGACGTTTTTTCGTGTACAATGGGATGGAACCCTTCGTTTGTCTCAAGTCCTACTCGCACTTGGCAGGTTTTATTTCTGACATTTTTTCGCAAAAAGGTTTGTCAATAAGTAAGTAAAGAGTTTCGTTAATCTGACATTTCCATTATTGGAAATTTCAACCTAATTGCGCTTGGTTGGAGTGTCCAACGAAATTTCAACGAAGTGATTAAGGAATTAATCGCCAAGAATGTAGGGCACACAATTAATTCAACATTACTTAAGTTATTATCTTAATGAAAGTTGAAAGAAGGTGAAGGTTTACACCGCAATTACAGTCGCGACGTGTCGCCGACGTGAGTGAGCGAGACAGAAACCTACTACGCTCGCTGTCTCGCTCCCCTTCTAGGTAACTTGGAATGCAGCCCGGCTCAGCAATTTCTGTTTCTCACTGTACAATATTGTAGTCCTTAGGACTCATGACATAAGAGCGATATAATGTCCTGATGGTGAACTTTACAAAACACGACTGTATCAGGAATGGTCATTGAACTTTGTTTTTTTCCTACACTTGATATGTAATAATTGTGTGAATACTATTATACAATGGCATAAGTTAATTGATAGAAAAATATAAATTATCTCTTTGTAAATACATACATCAATGCTTATCTGAAAAGGTTTGCATAATGTTTGAATTAAAAAAATGCATGTCTTATTGCACATTAAACACAGATAACATCAAGAAATAAAACAAAGACGAGCTTATCTCTAAAAGAGATTTCTTCCAGCAAACCAGGCTAGAAGAACCAAAACAATTAATAAAGACGAAATACAGATAACAAGTTTAGCAAAGCGATGCTCCAAAAATAAAGTGGCGTAACTACATAATATAGTTTTACGTAGGTAACTATATTTTTATCATTATTATCAAGTTTTTACATTATGCTATGAATTTTAGAATTATGCCAATGTTTGTTGTCTGATACTCCGGGTTAAATTTTTGGCGTAGAATATATTTTTTTAGCTTGTACTTTAACAAAAACATACATTACACACAGGAAAATGTAAAATACATGCTAATAAAAGGCTTTTAATAAATTATTATTTATATATGTATATAAGTTTTATGTTTAAAATTTCTTGAAGAATATGTTAGCGCACCTAGCTAGTCTAATGCATTAAGTAATAAAAAGTGAAGGCACTATAGTGATCTTTTGTCTCAAACAAGGGAAAAAAGTATTCTTAAGACGGGTAATGTAAGGCCAGCTGGGGCAAGTCTGGTTTTCAGGGTTCCAATGAGGTTCTTGGAATTCTATAAGGTTTTTGATCTTACAAAAATTAGAGAACAGGTATTATTTAAACCAATACAAAATAAATTACTCGTATAATTTAAATCATTATATTTTTTTATATTTAGTTTTAAATTAAACGTATTATTTTTATATATTTTTTCCAGAAAAAGTTATAAAATATATTCCTAGATCAAAATAAGTATTTTTAAAGATATTTGAAGAAAAAATTACACTTGCAGCACCATACACTATGTTAAAAAATTGTAATATGAAACACTAATAAACTGAGGAAATAAATAAGAGTTGGCTGTATGGTTGGAAGACTTTGTCCTGTTCAAATGGACGAAGAATATGAAAAATATTATGCATTTGGAGTGTTTCGAACAAAAATAAAACTTCAAATAATTAATATAACGATTCATTTATTGTTTCATTAACTTTTTCTCTGTCTAATAGTTCGTTCTTTACGTTTATAAATAAAGTCATAATATAATATGTCCGGTTCAAAATAATTTTAATATCAAAATGCGCTCTTTGTTCATTACATCCAACTAATCTAACTAATACTATAAATGTGAAAGTAGCGATGTTATGATGTTAGGATGTTTGGATGTTTGTGTGTTTGTGCCTCAATCACGCTAAAACGGCTGAACGGATTTGAATGAAATTTAGCACAGAGGTAGTTTATGAGCTAGATTAACATATAGTATACTTTTTAATCGACTGCACCAGAAGGAGGGTAACGTTATCTCGGTTAATGATAATTCCTAGGAACACGCAGATGAAGTTGCGGGCATCAGCTAGTATTATAAATCTGAAAGTAGCGATGCTTAGATGTTTGTGTGTTTGTGTGTTTGTGTCTCAATCACGCTTAAACGGCTGAACGTATTTGAATGAAATTTTGCACAAAGATAGTTTACGAGCTAGATTAACATATATGATACTTTTTATCCGACTGCACCAGAAGGAGGGTGACGATATCTCGGCAAATGATACTTCCTAGGAGTTGCGGTCATCAGCTACTATTCTATAAATTTTACTCCCCATCACAAATTCACAACGCGCCAAAGAAGTAATAACCTCAAAAATACTTCTAATAAGTTTAACAGAACCCAAAACTTAAAAACTCGGCTTGAGACTTGACCAAATCATCCTAGCTTGTAAAAAAATGTACCTTGCCAATATCTTGTCCGCGTCAAATGAAAACTGCAGATCGCGTCATGATTATAATGGTCTGACGTCGTTAATAAAATCTAGCTCGCATGACTCCGAGCTGCGGGAAATTACGCCAGAGTTCGATATAGGTAAAGTCGAACTTTTTCCTAAGAGTTCGATACTACAAACCTGTTCTCAGAATATGGAAGGAAAGTACCGAAAGAAAAATAAATAAACATAGTTTATTTAGTTTTGGTTTACATTCAAAGGCTTCTTACCCCACACTAGGATATTATGTTGTAACATTTTGGCTAGGTATGTGTGGTACGTCGTCACGTAACACAATATAGGTAGGTACCTCATTCTGCTTTGTGTATAGACTTGTTGGTAAAATATGAGTGATCGGACTAGGTAGAGTGATTTGGGGTGAGTGACCTAAAACGTATATATTAACATGGATATGCCTCAGAGATTCCGGAAATTAATTTTATCATAGTAATTTTATTAATTTAATCATAGTAATAATGTCCAGAACCAGTGAAAATTTAGGGGATGTTTTAGCGGATTTAAAATCTAGACGACTCAATCTCTACCAGTAATCCAGGTCCACATATGATTTAGGTATCATGTACGCGGGTCTCCTACGTAGGTGCATTCGCGATTACGGGTACTCGAAAGTTTGAGGCAGCCAAATTAAATTTGACTTTTTCCACAAATCCTCTGCGACTATTCCCTGCGAAGGGGATTTGTGGACTTTTTGTAAATTTTTGGCCTTAAATCCCCTTCCGGCTTTATAAAGCCAAGCAAAGGGGATATCTGGATTAATCTTTGTATCTCGACAAAACTTTCAGAAGTTTCACCAAAGGTTTTTCATATTTTAAGTCGGATTTAAAGAACGAATTAGATCATCAGTCTTCATTTTGATACACAGGTAGGTACATCAGCAAATAAAGACTGAAATATTCTATTTAAAAAAGAAACCATACAAATAAATGGAAAAGGGCATATGTGGAACTTCTGAAACTTTTGTCAAGAAATCCCCTTTGCCAGAATTGACAAAAAGTCCACAAATCCCCTTCGCAGGAGTCGTAGGTAATTTGTGGAATAAGCCATTTATTTTCACACCAGGTCTGAGTGTCGATAAGGGTTATCTGCAGTATTAAACTGATTGTTGACATATTGTAGTCTAAATGGAATGACCACGTTTATCCAGTAATTGAAAATGTTTTTTTTATATTATACCATTTTCGGGGGGTATCGAGTCGCTAATAACTAGATACAACAGGAGAACAATTATTTAATAAGAAATACTAGAAGTCTGTCAGCGACAATGACCTCAATCGAAATTCGCGAGATTAACAACCCCCTCAACCTCAAATTAACTGTACCAAAGACATGTTCAAAACACTTACCAACAAAGAAGATCTTTAATGCAAGTTCAGAAACCTCACGAAAGACACAGAAACACAAAATAAAACTGTAATACACATACCACTACTGTTTGTATAGAAAGACTTGTCAATGTTAACTTTCTAGTCGTACCTTACTGATATTGTTTCGTTTCAACAAGTCTCCAAACGCAAACTACTTTGAAACACACAAAAAAGTCTATTCACGGGGAGTTTAAGAAAAAAACCACCTGTGTTCCGTAGTTTTTAAATATCGAACGTGGTATTTCGCACGGATGCGGCGCGGGCGTCCGCGGCGTGGACTGGCAACTATCTGACTACTAGTTTCGTTCGCAGTGTGACCAGATTAAATTTTACGAAAATACCGAGGCACCTCAAAAAAATACTGAAATATACCGATTTACATAGGACAGATATACCAATAAAAATACTGATTTTCTTAACAGGTTTTATTTATTCATTTTCACAATAAATGTTAGAGTTATATTTTAACATCTTTTTCGAAGGATTAAATTTTACACAACCTCCTTCATCCTTAACACCTTGCTTTGTTTTTAAAATTGCTGACACATTTTTGTTTACAAATCTATTTCTTTGGTCCGTTTTTATTAAATTTATCTGTGAAAATATGCGCTCGCATGCAGCATTCGATACCGGTATACATAGCAGAGATTTACTAAAACTAGTTATATTTTTGTATTTTAACATGCCATCACTGTTAGAAATTTTCCCAACTTCCACCCAAAATTGTTCACATGAGATGGGTGAGCCAGTGCTCGAAGATTGTAACAAATCACTTACTTCGCGATCAAACTTTAGGGTTCTATATTCTTCGTCGATTAACTGCATTTGTTCTGGCTGTACTTCGCATGGGAAAGTTTCTATTACATTTCGTAAACTGCGAAATTCTTTATGCACGGCAGTGTGTGGGTCAAGAAATTTTAGTTCTTTAAAAACTGGATTTTCAAAAGGCAAACGTGATTTCAATTGCGTGCTTAGCTCAATTAAAAATGATTGGCACCTTCTGAAAAACTCAGCAATCTGTTCTTTCATGTTTACATTTCCCCTGTGTTTGATTAATTCTTGGCCCACTTGAATACCTAAGTACATATCTTTCAATGGCAAATAATTTACATGTGACTTTGGGTCTAAGGTAAATACATTTTCTGTATGTTTGATGTAATTAGTTTTCATGAAGCAACCCAAAATCGACAAGTACATACTAGATGCATCATCATACAGTCTATCAATGCACGGATAGTCGCCTTGAAAAATTACGTTAAATTTGTTTACAATCGGCAAAATGTAGTCCAAAAAGTGAAAGTACAATTTGTTTATATCAGTGGTAAAAGAATTATATAAAAATTCTGATGACATATTGCGATCACTCAAGTATTGGTCTTGAAAGAACAATTGCAATGCCCTCCACTGCTCAATTATTCTACTAATACAGGCATGAAGTGAAAGCCACCTTATGTCGTAATGACGCAAGATTCTGTGATTTTCAGTGTCTGTGAAATTTTGGAACTCAGCAAATTCTCTTTGACGCTTGCTGCTTTGAGAAAAATATCCATATACTTCTTTTACTATTTGTTCTAAATTTCTAGGCAGTATTTTACAGGCGTGGCTAACACTTAATGCTGCAGAGTGACAAACACATTTTATGAAAAAGCACTTTGGGTTTACTTCTTTAATTTTTGCAACAATGCCAGAGTGTTGACCAAACATCACATTCGTAGTATCAGCAGCGAATCCTATTACGTCTTTTATTTCTAAACCTAATTCGGATAATTTTGATGACAACGAATTAAATAAATGACCTGCGGTCTCACCACTTAAATCAACTAAATCAAGGAATTTGGTTTGTACAGTACATTTAGTTTCAGAGAAGTATTTAATTACTATCGCCAATACTTTGACTGTCGCAACATCTGTACTCTCATCGATTATAATTGAATATACTGGTTTACCTGAAGGAGATGCAGTACGAAGTATGTCCTCAATCATATCTTTTTCGAATTCGGGTCCTAAAACATTATAAGTTATAGCAGCTGCTTTGGTTCTCTTGCAGGAAAATTCTTTCGCAATATCGGAATCGGTAAAACACTTCACTAGAACTTCACTAAGATGGTCCATAGCTCTAAATGGGATATTGTGTTCCGACAGAAAACTGCATAAACGCAGCTCAGCTTTCTTGACTTCGTCTTTCAGTGGGGCCTTTTTGAAAAATGTATCAACCTGAAAATTAAATGAAAAAATACTTGGTTATTTTGGAAACAAAACCAGGATGATTAACTTTGAATTAAAATATATCAAAACTCCTTGAACTAGGTAAGTAAAGCGAGTTATGCTTACCTTTGACTGTCCTTTATATTTTATCAAGTTCGATTTATGCTTTTCAGTATTTGCATGCTGTTTTATAGATGCTAATCTACTTTGCAGTTTCGCATTGCATGCTTTACAAAATGCGGTGAACTCATCATCTTTATAACGTGAAAGCCACGAAGAAAATTCCGGAATTTGTTCCCACTTAGCTAAATAACTTTGCTGAAAACTAGACATGCTGTCCGGATGGATGCAACTAAGTAAATAAAAATAACGAAAATCGCAATCTATTTATATGATGACAAAAACATCTCCTATTTTGGGGAAATTCCCGAATTATCGAAAGAAAGTCCTCAAAGATTAAGTCGAGTGCAGAAGAGACAATCATTTCACTTGAACCGTATTAGACGATTTAATACTAGTAATTAAGTATCTTTTATGTCTAACTACTACCTATTCATGCAACTGAAAACTTAAAAACTAGACGTTGTTTTGAAAATTATAGATAAACTAGCGGTCCGTCCCGAATTCGTCCGGGTAGACTGATATTCATGAAACAAACGGATTTGAATGTATGAAATCTGGAAATTACACTATATCTAATGTTGCAAACCGCATTAAAATCGGTCCAGCAGTTGTAAAGTTTTAGGCGAACATACATTGTGCAACTCTGATTTATACTACGTATTGATTGATAATTGTATAGGTAGTATTACAATACTACAACGCCGGCGACGGCCGTCTTTCTTGTCATATCTGTAACTTACTCATCTTTGCTCATAGATAACATGTATAAACTAAATCCGGGAAAGCCCCCAGCCAATGTTCGCGTTCCGGGGAATTCCGCAAACATTGTCCCAAGGACGATCACTCACTACGGTGTTGCCATAACGTCAACCATAATATACCCAAAAATACTGACTCCCAGCAATATACCTGAAAATATACTGATGTTCGGAAAAATCGATGAAATATACTGAAAAAGTATTAAAATACTGAATCTGGTCACACTGTTCGTTCGTGCGGCCATCACTGGTCTGACCTTCGTGATGAAATGCGAAGTTGGCTGCAGAGGAGGGTTGCCATGCTTGGAGTGGTCTGCCGGGATGTTTGGTGTCTTTTTGTCAGATAGTGTAGTGTGGTATCAAATGCTTAGAGAGCTCTATGGTGAATTGGATTTCATGCATTTATTTCGTCCATCGCCCAAAATTTCTTCTCTTTCCTTGGTCCTTTCTTATACAATAAAATAAATAAATCTGATGATATTTATTCCCTTAACACCCATAATATGAAAAATGCTCTTTTCAAGACTCTACATAAACTCAATTATATCATAAACTCAATTAAGACAAAACCGGGGAGCATAATTCCAAATTCTGTGTATGAGTCAACGCTGCAGGTGTTGAGTCCGCACAGTTCGTGTCATCCATTTTTTGATCTTTCGCTGTCCATGCCATTCCAAATTCTGTGTATGAGTCAACGCTGCAGATGTTGAGTTCGCACAGTTCATTCCGCTCCGCTTCGCTCGGCTCTGGGTCGTTCATAACGTTGTGACCTAACACAACCTATCTCTAGTATTTACACAGAAAGTGACCTAAAACAACAATTTCAGTTTCGTAAAACGAGATGGGGTCACCTCGCTCCGCTCCGCTTCGCTCGGCTCTGGGTCGTTCATAACGTTGTGACCTAACACAACCTATCTCTAGTATTTACACAGAAAGTGACCTAAAACAACAATTTCAGTTTTGTAAAACGAGATGGGGTCGCCTCGCTCCGCTCCGCTTCGCTCGGCTCTGGGTCGTTCATAACGTTGTGACCTAATACAACCTATCTCTAGTATTTACACAGAAAGTGACCTAAAACAACAATTTCAGTTTTGTAAAACGAGATGGGGTCGCCTCGCTCCGCTCCGCTTCGCTCGGCTCTGGGTCGTTCATAACGTTGTGACCTAACACAACCTATCTAGAATAGAATAGAATATAGAAAGTGACCTAAAACAACAATTTCAGTTTTGTGAAACTAGATGGGGTCGCCTCAAAACTGTACAACATTAAGGCGCTGATGCATAAATAGATTTTGTTCAAATGTTGCGCGCGAGGGTGTAGTCCAGAGTCTGTGTATGAGTCTGAGTCAACACTGCTAAGTGTTGACTCATACACAGAATTTGGAATCATGCAACCGGGGATCTACTAAAAATAAACCTCTGACTATTTTACACTCGCTATGCAAACCCCCTATTTTGCGTTTATTTATTTATTTATTTATTCTACGGCTTACATGATAAGACATAGCATTATATTATAGTAGCTAGCATATAGTAGTTAGCATTATATTTTAGTATTATTTCACACACAATCACTCGTACTCCTACTACACAAAGGGAGGCCACCTTCAAACCGTCACATTTCACAATTATTCTATCTAAATTTATGTTTTTTTTAGTCTTATTTTGCAGCATAATCTTAGCTTTATCTTTATTTTTAATTTTTTTGGTTCAGTTCCTACCAAAGATATGTGTAATTATTTATTAGCTAAAATTATTTATTTAAATACAGGTTCTTACCTAGCTCAGGCTCAGATGTTGCAATTATTCATGCGAATAAGGATATTCGCATGAATAATTGCTAGGATAATTAATATTAATATAATAATTGCATGAATAATAGCTAGGAAGCTAAGCACCTTAAATCTTGTAGCTCTTTCTGTTTTTATTGCCTGAATAAACTATTTTCATTATTATTATTATTATTTGCGTGCATTCCCTTGTTTGTATTGTTATTGGAGGGAGCGCCATATTGTATTGTCTGTGCCATTAGATAAACGAATCTAAAATGGCGTCTTGTACTTGCAATTATTACGCTTTCTCACTTGCACACTATTACTGTCTTTACTCACACACGGTTGTAATGCATGCAAAAAAACAGTCTGGTTTGGCTCTCACGCTGTTTCGGCGCGGTCGTTACTCTCGAACTCACGTTATAAATATTGTTAATTCGGTACTGTTGTTGTTGATGATGCCCATGTCCATGCCTCATGGCACTTTTTACCTAAACCAAAACTTCAGATTTTCAATCTCCCAGAGCGCATTGAACAGAATGTATAATAGTGAAATGATGGAAATAAACTACTGTTCAACACTTGTTTTAAAACAAAAAAAATCGGTTGTCTGTAAAGTCGGTTTACTGACGATAGTTGAACGTGACAACGTCTTAAGAAAATTCACTCACTTTCACTGCAATTGATACTCGACCAAAACATGTAAATGTACTATAGCATAGCAGCTGTCCACGCAGACGCATCGCTCACTCAAGTAGGAGAGAGACGGATGTCGAACGCTGCCGAACGCGAAGGTCGATTGTGCCTCTTTGTCGCTCGTTCCGCGCTCTCGCTTGCACTTCAAGCTTACATGGAACGCCTCAGAGCGAGGTAACGCTGCATGAGTCATGTTTTTTCGTGCGTGCAGCCGGCTCAATCGAATTATAAGACGTTGTCACGTCAAAACGTATGGGAATTGACGTTTTTTTTGTGGTTAAACGCAGTTGATTATATATTGTGGTAACGCGGCCTAAGTTTATTTTCATTGCTCAAGACACCATTTTGTGATAATTATATAAAAAAAACGATATCTTTTATTACTTATATTATACTTTTTCTTTTGTGACTTTATTGGTTACCGTATCAGCTGTTAGTGCCATTCGTTTCTCTAAAGGCACGGCTTATACGCAGATCATACATACATATATATATATATATATATACAAGGTAACAGGGCAGGTTTGAGGAGTTTTTCCAGGCGCTTTTTTGTTTTAAATGTGCTTGTTACGCTTGCTTACGATTGCCGAGCTTGGGGGCATTGCTCCCGAATGAATCTAGGGCTCAACCTTATTAGGTAGAAAATATTAGCAGTTTGGTTAACTAACTTAATTTTAATTTCAATGTTTGCCCATAAAAAGTTATTCTTTAGCTATTTGCATCTACGACATATCTCGGGAATTGCCGACAGTATTGGACAAAATCGTCGTATTCTACCTGGCAACCCCTTCTGCGCAGAGACCGGTTCGCTTTGGGCAAAAGCGGTATACCGACGTTTCTTTTTCGAATCCTTGATTCCACTGCGCTTTTGGGATGAGATCGAGTTTAAAGGCTGTGGGCGTTGGGCTTGGGACCTAAACGTTTTATGTTGTAAAATAAAAAAGAAATTGCCTATGGGTAGGTTGAGGCTTCATCGCCAAGCACCTTGCCAATCAAGTTTGAGACAAGATAGACTAGCTGCCGTGAGTCGTTAGAATTCAACGTGTTGCCTCCTACCCAGGCATTAGTCGTTGGTTCTAGCTATGGGCTAATATGTGTTTTTTAAATAGCATTTAAAGGTATCCTATTGTCGGGTAAGACTTCAGACGGATATCAGAGCGACCCTAAAGTTTTTATTTATTTTAAAAGTAACGATACCCTAGAAATAGAACCTTATGATTATAAATGACTGAGTTATGTTACATACTATTAAATAAAGGCAACAAATATAATGATCACCAAAATATTTTTTTCCTACCCAAAACGAATAAATGAACACCAAAAGTTGCAAAAAATATCAGGGCAAAATACTGCGGTAGCTTAGGTGAAGGGTAAAGGGGGTGAGCGAAGCGAAGCCCCCTTTATCCTTCGTGTTAGGTTGAACATGTAAGAACAACAAAAAATACTTAAAACATAAACTTAAGTACACAAAACATAAACAGAAGTTTGGTGATCATTTATCCAAACACAATTTGGTGGACATTTATCCATTCTGGCAGTCATTTCGAATTTATTGGTAGTAAAATAGGTGCGTTTTTGGTAATCGTTTAAACATAAGCCTTAATTGTGTTTAAATGATTACAAAAATGCACCTTTTCATTTTCATTAATCACCAAATTGTGTTTGGATAAATGATCACCAAACTTCTTTTTATATTTTGTATACTTGAGTTTATGTTTTAAGTATTTATTGTTGTTCTTATATGTTTATTTATATGAGGCACATCAACAATTCAAACACAAACACAGCGTATGCTAGTGTGGGGCCAGAACCATTGTACGTGCCTGTATGTAAAGGCTTATGTTTAAACGAATACCAAAAACGCACCTATTTTACTACCAATAAATTCGAAATGACTGCCAGAATGGATAAATGATCGCCAAACTTCTTTTTATGTTTTGTGTACTTAAGTTTATGTTTTAAGTATGTTTTGTTTTTCTTACATGTTCAACCTAACACGAAGGATAAAGGGGGCTTCGCTTCGCTCACCCCCTTTACCCTTCACCTAAGCTACCTCAGTATTTTGCCGTGATATTTTCTGCTTCTTTTGGTGATCATTTAAATATTTTTGTGGTCATTTCAATTGTTCTCTTAAATAAAATGCTGAAAAGATCTCAAAATATGTAGAATGAAGTAAACTGGCACATTCGAAAATTTGAGGACCGAAGTTACCAGGGGTTCTGGGTCTGCGGCTGTTGTGTTTTTGGGTTCTAGGGCCCTTGAGATTAATACATTTAAAAAATCTATTGTTTATGATACGATAATATGAAATGTGCCACAGACAAACATGTTTTAAAATAAAAAATAAAGAAAGAAATACGTTATAAAATCAAACATGGGTCTGACTTCATGCGAGCCAAAGACATCCTGGTCGCAGTCTGCAGGTCTTCTGGTAGTGGTTGAACATTTTCCAAGAGTCAAAGTCAAATCAAATCAGAATTTCTCTATTGCGCTGTAATTTTTTGCCTCTTTTTACATTGTACCACTGTGGGAGAAAAGGGCGAAGATACTAAAGACACGTTGATTTTTAGATCCATTTAAAAAAATGTCTGTGTTTAACTAATACAATAGTTATTTGTGTCACAAGGGAGCAAAATGATGTATTTACGGCGAGGGCGGTACATTGAATCCAGAGTGAAGGGAAGGATTCTACGATAGAATCCTGAGCGTAACGAAGGATTCAAGCGTTAACGCCCATGACGAAAATAATTTTGCGCCTTAGTGACACATACAACTTTTCACACCGACTATGAGGAAAATTTAAATTGCTCTAAAAAAAAATATATAACTATACTTTGAATTATACTTTTACCACTTTTACAGTAATGGAACAACGTAAACATTTTTTTTATATAATGACGGATTGTGAAGGATTAGGGAAACGTCACCACAGATAAAATATTCCTGTGTACTTTTACTGTTGTGTAAAAATAATCGAATCGAATATTACAATGGTTTCGGATATCAATATTCATTATATCACAATAACAGTCATCGATAGTTTTGATTTCAGTAAAACATATAATTTATTGTGATTTTTTTTAATATTACGAAAAATTCATAAATTTTGATATAACGTTGTTAAAGTTAAAACTGAACCATGTTAGTTTTTAATCGACTACGTCGTCGTTGTCGATTGTCATGTAATTTCATAATAACATTCTATTATTTTAATCTGTGTTCAATTGGCACATTGCGTAAATGCTACATGCCAATGAATAAATTAAAAAAGTAACTTGAACAGAAAAGTAGCATTTTGCTCCCTCTCGTCGCGGAGCAAAACTTACTTTTCCGAATGAAAGGCGTGAATGTTTTTAAATATAGCTTATTAATGTCCCCAATGAGTGGCACGGGCTTTTAACCGGATACGAGTAAGATCGAGCCATACTTATCTAACACAAATATTACAATATTAATTATTATAAATAATAATATATATATTTTTACAGCAAGCTCTGTGTTGAGTTAAATCACAGACGTTAGATTAACCCCATACAGTCCCGTCATTTAAGCAATCTTGAACATTGTATAATCCCTTTTTAGATAAAGACGCTTTTACATGGTTTTTAAATTGCATAAAAATATCTATAGCTATGTTTTCACAAGAAGAAGCAGTAAAAGGTTAGATATAAGACATCCAGCGGACAGAACACCAGCACTATGGCATCATCATCGCCGTAGCTGGTAGACAGTGGAAGAGGGAGGCTCAGCTCCGGAGCAGATGGCGTGGTGAAGAAGAGGCTTGTACCCCTGGCAGTTGGTGAACGTGGGCTGATTGATGATGTGTGAAAGACAACCGGTATAGCCTAGCTACGAAGCCGATGGTCCTGGATTCGAGTCCCGGTAAGGGCAAATATTTGTGTGATGAGCATGAATATTTGTTTCTTAGTCTTGGATGTTTTCTATGTATTTACATAAGTATTTAACTCTATTAAATATATCGTCGTCTAGTACCCATAATACAAGCCTTATTGAGCTTATTATGGGCATAGTTTGAATTATGTAAGATTGTCCAAAAAAAAAGATATAAGAAAAAAAAAATTTGAACATCGCAGGTACGGGCCCCAAAAACTGGAACACGCACCCAATTTCGAGCAAAACGTTTGCAATGTATTACAGAGTTGTTCGACCACAATGATTCGGACTTAATTGGGAAGTAAATCAACTTTGGCCTGTTCCTTGTTAAAATGTTCTTCGATATATATTACGTTTGTTAATTAAATTATGGGTCTTGGATATATCTCATTCTGGGAGATCATTACGGCTGTTTGGGTTTCTCAGTTGCGCTGCGTATGGTCCGGAGAAGGGGTCGCTTGGATTGGATAACATCGAAACAACATTTACATATAGACACATACATTGCTTCTGGCCCCACACTAGGATACCCTGTGTCGTGGGAACAAGAAACAGCGACGTCACACACATATATAAACATCCAAGACCTGGGGTTTTTTTTTAGCCCCAGCCGGGGATCGAACCCGGGACCTCTCGCATGGTAGGCAGAGCCACAACCGCTGCGTCACAGAGGTCGTCATAATACAAGGTGACTTGTAATAAGCGGAATAAATTTTTAGGGAATTATTCTGATATAATGGTAGTATTCATAATTATAAATCAAAACATAATTTACGATTCGATTAGTCTACATGAAGCTTCGTCAATAACTTAAAACTAAACTTAAACACTTGCTAACTTAAATAAGAGTAGTATACAATAATAACTATAAATTACTTTTCCGAAAAGTATTTGTAGCAAAAGAAAAATCAACGAAAACAATACAAACAGTTTGTGAGGTAGGTATGTATCCATATACAAACAGTTTGTGAGGTAGGTATGTATCCATATACAAACAGTTTGTGAGGTAGGTATGTATCCATATACAAACAGTTTGTGAGGTAGGTATGTATCCATATACAAACAGTTTGTGAGGTAGGTATGTATCCATATACAAACAGTTTGTGAGGTAGGTATGTATCCATATACAAACAGTTTGTGAGGTAGGTATGTATCCATATACAAACAGTTTGTGAGGTAGGTATGTATCCATATACAAACAGTTTGTGAGGTAGGTATGTATCCATATACAAACAGTTTGTGAGGTAGGTATGTATCCATATACAAACAGTTTGTGAGGTAGGTATGTATCCATATACAAACAGTTTGTGAGGTAGGTATGTATCCATATACAAACAGTTTGTGAGGTAGGTATGTATCCATATACAAACAGTTTGTGAGGTAGGTATGTATCCATATACAAACAGTTTGTGAGGTAGGTATGTATCCATATACAAACAGTTTGTGAGGTAGGTATGTATCCATATACAAACAGTTTGTGAGGTAGGTATGTATCCATATACAAACAGTTTGTGAGGTAGGTATGTATCCATATAGGGAATATTTTCTGAATTACTTGATAATGATGTTTTACTAGATTTAGGTACCTACCTACATGTTAAGTTTTCCTTATCCCCAAAGGATATTTTTTTGTGTAGAACAAAGCGTATGGTCAAACCATCCGTTTACGTATTACGTAGAGATGCAATCTCTTTAGTATTCTCTAGAAAAACGTTTTATTTATTTTTTCCTCTCCGTACCATGGTGTCTCGTCACATCAGACACTCAGCTATTGTTGAACGGGTTTTAGCGGAAACCGATCTTATACAACCTTCCCTGTCACTCAACTATCAAACAAAATATCTCCATCTCACTCAACTCATCTCTTTTTACCGCGCTGTCGTGAAAAAGGATGTATAGGTGTTTTTTTTTAATTTGAATAAATTTACACTCGGAATGGTGTGGGGTTTTTGACCTTATGCCACGTAATTGTAGTGCAATGTATTAATATTATACGTGGCATCCTGCCAAGGATCCATTAAATAACTTTCAGGGTCTCGCCATGAATTCGTAAAGGACAGGGCCCATACATAAGTATGGAATATAAAAGACCAATAAAATGGTTCCAATATTCAATTATTTTTTTTTTATATAATATTGAATTAGATATGCATCTTATCTTATGATACTGTAATATTCATTCCCAATTATTTATTTTATGTTAATGACTTGGAATTCTTTTTTACCAACAAATAATGTCTTATGTTTGCGAATTGCTTTTGTCAGAATTCAACTCCGCAGATAAAAATTCAATACTTATTTTATGACAATTCAACATCCATTCCAACATCTATTATTTTTTGACCGAGCAAGCGAAGCGTCTCTGTTCAGCTTGTTCGATAATTATGTCTTTTTTTGGCGATTCTAAAATGGCGGAGCTTACAAAGTTATTGGTATTTTCATATTCCATGTTCGTAACCAGGTGTATTCAAATTCAAAATAAAACTTTATTTAATTTTATTAACATATACTTGGTAAAAGTTTTTTTTGCCCCTTCTCTATATTGGACCACTATGGGAGAAGAAGGGCAAAGAATAACCTACAGAAAGATTTTTAGATCTCTTTTAAAATAGGTTGTGTTTAACTAATACAAATATTACAATGATAATAAGTATAAATAATATGCAGGAATAAATAGATACAAAAATATCATCGGAGAGTTCTGTGTTATGTTCGATTAACCCAATGTAGACTTGTCATTTATGTAATCTTGATCAAAGTAAAATACCGTTTTTAAATTGCTCAAATGGCAATTTCAAAATCTGCAGAGGATTGTGTTGTAGTGGAGAAATGCTCTGACTCTTGATTTAATTAATAACTTTCGCGAGTCTTAACCGGGGCGTAACTAGTCTGTGATTATATCTTGGATTAACATTAAAACTATCACAAATTTTGGAAAATGTTGTTAGGTTCTTGCATAAATGCATTATATTTTCAAAAATAAATTAGCATGCAATAAAATAAAATAACAGTTAGGTAGCATGTCAATTTCTTTGAAAAGTTTTCTCAGTCGTTCTTTGCGTTTATAGAATAGATTGCTCGCTCTTTTCTATAATATAAAGATAGTTTGAATATCCGCTGCTTTACCCCACAACAAGATACCATAGGACAGGACACTTTGAAAGTAACTACAATGTACTAGCCTCGCTGTAGCCACTGAGGCTTCCACTTAATCTACTAGCTAATTTATCTATCCCGAGACCCCACAGCAATTTGCTATCATTGGTTGTTCCAAGTTTGTTTTTATCATTACTAATTCTAACTAACGTGTTACTACTTTCATACTTCATTACGTGACCAGGTGCATTCATAAGTTTGTAAGTGGTATTGAATGAAAATGCAGTTGGGTTATTTATTTGTGCATCCGATAAACTTCAAGGGATGGGGGGAGACAGGGGGTGGAAAATATTGAAAAAAAAAACGCAAATTTCCTGTGTCGCAAATTTTCTGTTTCACTTGCTAGTTAAATTATCCTTACACAACTTCTAACATCAAAGAAGAATAAAAGATTTTATTATAGTAGTTTATGTGACTGCTACATAATGGAGGGCATTAATACTCGAGAGTGGGTTTATGAAACGAGCCGAAGGCGAGTTTCATAATAATATCACTCGAGTTTTAATGCCTAATTATGTGCAGTTACATACACTAGTTTATCTACACACATATCATAAGCTCTATTTGATGTGTACAGGAACCGCATGTTTGACCGGTATTGTGGCTCTGCAGTTGTTTAGCTTGTTCTGTAGCACCAACTTCGGGCGCCGGCGTTCGAAATTTGAATGTCAGTACCAACTTCACAGACAAACTAGGGGCGGCATGCAGGCGGGCGTCGGCGTTCGAAATTTGAATGCCATTATATGTAGAAAAACTACACATAATGACCATAATGTGTAGTTTTCCAGATACGAAACAAGTTTTTACCAAGTAGTTTAACATAATGCTGATCGTAACGTGCGGTTTTTGTACGCAGTAAAGAGGGTTTATGATACGTGTGTAGATAAAATTAGTTAATTGAATAAAATTAGAATTTTGAATAGACTTTATTTAGACTAAGTACCTATTATACGTTTAAAACACGTTTATTTAAAATAAAAACAAGTCCCTGTCTCCCAAATTAGGGTAACCTGTGTCTTTGGAGACAGTTTCTTCCTGTTGTACACAATTACGATTACATATTTATAAAAAGAAGTACATCGTATCGTACATTAATAATAATTATAAACGTTTTGTTTTACAAAACAAAATAAAAATAAACCAAATAAAAGATTTGGTAATGGTGTGTAGAGTGTAATTGTATGTGTACTGGGTGTAAGGGTGTTACTGTGTGTTTACGAGTTATGTGTATGTGCATGAAGTGTTATACCTGTTTATGTGTAAAGTAGGTATAGCTTACTTAATCAGTATTTAAACTTAGTAGAATAAAAATTAAATTTATTATCAGTAACAGCTTTTCTGTAGCGCCATTATGTATGTATCCTAAATCGTCGAATCCCTCATAATTGGAAAATGCAATGTACACTATCCGAGTATTTATATTTTTGTAATTACACCCTTTTGCATCGCAACATGATAAATTATTAATATTAGCTTATGAGTCACGTTGCATCATCAGTATTATGGTACACTTCGGATTTCGATCTCGAAAAGAACTTAATTTATACCGACATACCTTTATTTTTACTTTCAATCTCCATAGGCGATGGGCTAGCCCCCTGTCATGCAAAATAGTGTATTGGAAAACTGGCTAAAATTTGGCATAACTGTATCTCTGTTACCCCGTATGGGAAACGACGTGACGCTATGTTATGCTTACATATAAATATTGCTTCTTTTCTCAACGACTCTGCCTCCCAAACCAGAGGCTCCGGGTTCAAATCTCGCCCGTGGAGGAATAAAAAAAACCCAGGTCTTTGATGTTTGTGTGTGTGTGACGTCACTGTTTCTGATTTCCACGACACAGGGTATCCTAGTGTGGGGCCAGAAGTAATGTATGTGCATGAATATCATATTTCTAATCAAATATTTGTACTTAGTACCTACTAGCGCAGCCGCTGCTGTATGGAGGCGTCATCGTCACTTTGTACCTATTTATTTATGAAGAGGAAAGTAAAAATTAATATAATAATAATATAATAAATGTAGCTCACTAATTACCCCACCTAGGGCACAGGCCTTTACCCGGAGTAAGATTAAGCCAAACTCCACCACGCTGGCTCAGTACAGGTTGATGGAGAGGCTTTACGACCACTTTCACGTAGCGATAGTAGACGGGATTTACTGCTTAACGTGTCATCCGAAACACTGCACGTCCGATTATGTACTTAAGATAAATTAATTATCTCATCGGTACATAGTCGGGTTTCGAACCTGCATCTCCTGTGTGAGAAGCAAGCGTGAAACCCATTAGACCAAGGGGCTGTTAAAGTAACCTTTTGTAAAAATAAAAGCATTAACTATTTTTGATTATTAATTTTATAACATCATTTGGTTATTAAAGCGTTTACGTCAACAATATGTTAGTAGTTTATGTGACTGCTACATAATGGAGGGCTTATAGTTTATGATATCACTCGAGAGTTTTAATGCCTAATTATGTACAGTTACATACACTAGTTTATCTACACACATATCATAATCTCTCTTTGATGTGTTTAGGAACCGCATGTTTGACCGGCGGTCATTATGGTCATAATGTGTAATTTTTCAGATAAGAAATGAGTTTTTATCATGTAACATTATGCTGATCGTAACGTGCGATTTTTGTACGCAGTAAAGAGGGTTTATGATACGTGTGTAGATAAAATATTTTATGCAATCATGTCTTTTCCCAGGTCAAAAAACAACAAAAACTCAGTTGCGCCCCATCGCTTCTGCGTTTAAGTTCCAGTATCAGCACTTTAAGCTCATAAGACGCTTAAAAGCCCAGTTTAAGTAAATAGTTGTAGTGCGAGCTTTGCAAAGCTTTGTGTAGCTTCAAGCTCTGTTGGGTTAGCAAGAGTGCCAATCGGAGAAACTTTCAGGTGGCCAAAGAAATACAAAAATGTATTTGTAAAGGACGAACTGATCTTGAGAAAAGTTGCACGGTCATCACCTGACAGGCCTCAAAGACCTCGATTGCCTGACCTTTGTATTTAAGGGCGGCTAGATATTAGAACTCGTACGCGCGCCAAACGATCCCAAGAACTCACTTTGATCATTAAAAAGAAGAAAATAAGTTACTTGGGACATGTGCTTCGACACGAACGGTACCGACTTCTTCAAGTCGTCATGATGGGCAAGGTCGAGGAGAAAATCCCGAGAACTCTCTTTGATCATTAAAAAGAAGAAAATAAGTTACTTGGGACATGTGCTTCGACAGGAACGGTACCGACTTCTTCAAGTCATCATGATGGGCAAGGTCGAGGGGAAAAGACGCGCTGGCAGAAGGAGGAAATCGTGGCTCCGAAACATCAGAGAATGGACGGGAGTGGCCAGCGTAGAACAGCTGATGCTATGAACAAGAAGGAATATGAGGAGCTGACCGCCAACCTCCAGTAGTGGAGAGGCACAATAAGAAGAGATTTGAGAGTACTCATAAACATTTACATATGGGCAAACAGATTTCTTCTGGCCCCACATGATATCTTGTACCGTGGGATCCAGAAACTGTGACGTCAAAATGAACGCCCAAGACCGGGGCTATTTTTCGTCCTCCCCTGCCGGGAATCAAAACGGGACCTCTCACCGGTGAGACTCTCTATCTCCTGATCGTAAATTCTACTGATGTTTCCAAATTCCAAATGTCTTTATTACCATAGATACTTTCATATACTTAGCAGTCGTATTTTTTTTCACTTCTCTACATTGGACCATTACTGTGGGCGAAGAAGGGCGTTGAAACTCCCACAGATTGATTTTTAGATCTATTGTAAAAATTGCTTGTAAGAACAAGCAATTTTTACAATACAATACAACTAAAACTAATACAAATATTATAATATCATTATCATAATTGATAAGCAGGAATAAATAATTACAAAATTATTAACAGCAAGATGTTGAGCTAGATTAACCCCTTACAGTCCCATCATTTAAGTAATCTTGAACATTGTAATATCCCTTCCTCGACAAAGTCGCTTTAACATGGTTTTTAAATTGCTCAAATGCCACTCAAAGTCACCACTCTCACTTCGCAGGCCTACAAAGGTATTATGTAAATAAGTCCCTTTGTTTGTCTCAGAATCTTTACCTCTGCGCATTCACGATTCGGTAAGGTGATTGATAAAAAACTGTTTCAAATCCATGGTGCTGTAAACACGCTTTTAATCAAATCTCCAGTTTACGCACGAGCGAAGCGTCCTAAATTCAGGTAAACTAAAACGTAATACAAAAAGGCTTATGTTTAAACGATTACCAAAAACTCACCTATTTTACTACCAATAAATTCGAAATGACTGCCAGAATGGATAAATGTCCACCAAATTGTGTTTGGATAAATGATCACCAAACTTCTTTTTATATTTTGTATACTTAAGTTTATGTTTTAAGTATTTATTGTTGTTCTTACATGTTTATTTATATGAGGCACATCAACAATTCAAACACAAACACAGGGTATCCTAGTGTGGGGCCAGAACCATTGTACGTGCCTGTATGTAAAGGCTTATGTTTAAACGAATACCAAAAACGCACCTATTTTACTACCAATAAATTCGAAATGACTGCCAGAATGGATAAATGATCACCAAACTTCTTTTTATGTTTTGTGTACTTAAGTTTATGTTTAAGTATTTTTTGTTTTTCTTACATGTTCAACCTAACACGAAGGATAAAGGGGGCTTCGCTTCGCTCACCCCCTTTACCCTTCACCTAAGCTACCTCAGTATTTTGCCCCGATATTTTTTGAAACTTTTGGTGTTCATTTATCCATTTTGGGTAGGAAAAAATATTTTGGTGATCATTATATTTGTTGCCATACAAAAATATTGTTTCGCCATTGTTGGTATGCGTTGGTAATTGGTTTTATGCATATTTTCAACTTGCACGAAATAGTTATGCAGCCGCTGCCTAAAACGTCAGATAATTCGAATCAAAACTCATTTTAACGTGATTTTAAGAGTGACAGGAATAATAAAGACAATGAACAGAAACATCGAGGAAAAATACCATTGTTATTTAATTGGAGGCTTCTTTCGTAGAAAATTCGATGCTATTTAGGGAATTCACTAAGGTATATGGAGTAACCGAATATGTCGAAGAAAGACTCCAATTTCTTTAAAGGGATACCTCGTCCGTGCAAAGGTCCCCGTTACTCAAGGCGGAAAGATGAACCCTTCAGGCACTGGATCCAGATGCTTGGACTCCAGTGCCTGAAGGGTTTCGGGAGAGTCAGGGGCGACAGCATCGCTGGAAAACAAAAGTTGGGCGGCTCCCTTAATATCTCCATCACTCACTTTGGTCTCTATTGATTTGATGACGTTGTATTGACTGAATGGGCCTTAATAGTTGTTTTGAATAGATTGGACATTATTTTTGCAGTTATTCTTTATTTTTTGTGTAAGGGAGCCGCTTGCGTGTGTTCCTTTTTCCACATGCAGCACCCGGTACGAAAAAGTCAGTAGCTGCTCCCAGCTCTGATGATCATTTTGTGCTGTCACTTGTTTTATGGCTTTGGACAGAGAGGTGGCCACAGATGTCCTGGCGCCTCGAGGAATTCTTTTTACTATTGGGATGTTTTTTTTTTAATTTGGTTAAATCTTTCCAAAGGGAGGGGTTGATGGGTAGATTTGGGGATTGTGTAGGGCCGATGGTGTGGGTTTTCTGGGTGTTAATGTTTTTGTGAACTTTGCCAATATGAATTTTGAGCCCTCTCTGTCCTTTAAAGAAACGGGATTGCGTACACTCCGGGCACAGCACGGGACTCTCCAGCGACGGGGTGATGTGCTGGCTGCCGGCTGACTGTGACATAGGGGTATAAGTTATATGAATATGATATTAACAATGATATTATAGAAAAAAGGCATATCTAGAAAACGTATAAAAAAGATCTTAAGACAAACAAATACAATCAAAATTGTCTCAGCACTAAAGTAGGGTGTAGAATTTGTTATCACTATTTGGTTACGTCAGCAAAAGTTCACGCATATTTCTCCTCATCAATAAAGCACAGCAAAAGCGAGCGGGGCTGGCGAAACAACGGTGGAGGCTGACCCGCCACAGGGCGGAGTGGCGAATTGGATGGAAGAGGTTTTTAGCTCGGTTGAGTCGCGTAACACAGTTCCGAAGCACGGTCACGGCGGGCGTAGTCTGATGTCGTACCACATATGGCGTCAAAACTCTCAGAGTTCATTGGCTAATATATGCTCAACCTATTCCAATCACTGATGATAAGAGGCTAGCTCATGAAAGATTTTAAGTGCACGTGACCACATTATTGGGACACGAAACTACCTAGAAAAAGCATTTCACATACCAACCGAAATACTTGTCAGATAGCATTATTGTCATCAGATCAGTTTGACGACCAGTTGACCTTTTGAGTCATGATATGCCGAGATACCTCAACAAGTAAGCGGATTAATCCAGCTTAGTTACTAATAATGATGGATTATATTATTAGAAAGTTGACTATTTAGTTTGGTAACCATAATGTTGCTTGCTTGGGCTTGTAATATCGACGGTATGATGAACCCCAAGTAAGTTCAACTTTAGAAGACACTATGGTTAGGGCGCATGTATCGGTAAAATTAGCTGCTCAATTCGTGGTGGTGGAAATTTTGCACATAGCTATATATTTTAAAATAAGGTTATAACAGCTCCTACTGCAATATGGCTATTACGTCAGTCGCTGCCGCAAAACAGTGCGAAATTGGGGGCGACCCGAATGGCCGAGTCGGCAGTGACCCTGCCTACGAAGCCAAGGGTCCCGGGTTCGAGTCCTGGTGGGGGCAAATATTTGTTTGATGAGAACGGATGTTTGTACCCTAGTCATGGTTGTTTATCTATCTAAGTATAATATTTATCTATATAAGTATGTGTATCGTTGTCTAGTTCCCAAGATACAGGGAATCCTAGTTTTGGGCTAGCTAGATCAATGTGTTTATAGGTAAATAGTGTCCAAGGTATTACTAATAGTTATTATTATATGAATTTTTCAATAACTACTGGTTATTTCATAATGTCAAACATACAGTTTTAAGATATTTTGAATACTTACCTAATTTTTGACTTATGGACCATATCAATAATCTTTTAAGACCCAAGAAGTAGCAAGTTTTAGGAAAAAAACTTATCTTTTCCCTGTAGTTCCCATAGCCCCGGGGGTTTCCGTATGCTCCGTGGTCTAATGGGTTTCACGCTTGCTTCTCACACAGGAGATGCAAGTCCGGACCATGAACCAATGATATAATTAATTTATCTTAAGAACATTATCGGACGTTCATTGTTATGTCCCGGCTTCTATCGCTACGGTGTAGTGGTCAAAAAACCCCTCCACCAACCCGCACTGAGCCAGCGTGTTGGATTATGGCTTAATCTCACTCGTATCCGGGTAAAGGCCTGTGCCCCTTGGTGGGGACATAAATGGGGTACATTAATTTTATTTGTAGTTCCCATTGACATTTGTATAATGTTTTCAAACAAACAAATTGAAGGAAAAGGGTGTCTTCACAACATATATTTTTTGGGATGTGGTAAGTGTCTCTTTTAAGAGGAAGAGAGCTTTAAGCATGGGCTTTTGACAATACCCAGAGTCTTAAATGCATTTTTCTAATCCTAACTTTAATGTGCATATATGAAGTTCGCTGTTATAGTGACCGTGGTCTCACTTGCTTGCTTGTCACGCAGGTGGTGCGGGTTCGATCCCCGGTGCTTACCAAAGCTATACCAAAGTTATTTATCTTAACCCTTTACCACATGCTAACCCATATATGGTTTCATAGGTTTTGAACTTTATTAACAAGCAATAAGGTTGAAATTCGCGACCTGATCGATCCAGATGTTACGGTATACTTTTGAAAATCGAATCGCGTTTTGAACTCAAACGCTTTAAGCTCCAAGATTTCAAATCTTGTGAAAAAAAATAGAGCGCTCTTGAAAACGTTTTAACGATCGCTAGTGACATCATGGACGTCGGAAAGGTGATGGAAAACATCATGAGGAAATCATATCAAAATTTGTTCGTTATTTACATAGCAATCGTCATTTTGACCTCTTTGAGCGAGCGAGCGAAGAGAGCGAAGGGCTCCATTTCGACAAGATAGGAGGCTGATTTTGCTTTCGACTGTCTCTATGTGTGTCTGTCAGTTCCGGTCAAGAGGCCACAGTTTTCAAGCGATCCTCAGAAAACTTGGCACACGTATTCCTTGAACTATAAGTTTTTTTTTGTCGAGAGCTTTTCTATATATATTTTGTATAAGGTTTTTTTTTCTGAAGCATATCGTGTGGGGTATCTAATTAAGGGGCATCATGAGCCGGTTCTAAAAATATACTAAACCATTACCTTTCGTCCGCCTGTTTTCTAAAAATCCAAGAAATATTTTCAAAATTTATCAAGTTTGGACTCCTCGAAGTAGGAGACGGATTAGTAAAGAGGATCTATACAGATCATGAGAGTGAGTGAAGTAGACCATAACTATTTTCGTGAAAAGTCAATAGATTGTATTTTCAATCGCAAAATGTAGTTTACAATGTTATTGGTGCGGCTACTTTACTACTTGATTTTGATTGAATCTAAAATACTTACATAAAAATTAATTCACAGACCCCCCTGTTAGCGAGGTCTACTGCCCACAGGGCCACTAGTATTTTCATTGGACCATTGTGGGAGAAGAACCGGAAGGATAAGCAGTAATAAATATTTACAAAATTATTAACAGCGAGTTCTGTGGTGAGTTAGATTAACCCCATACAGTCCCGTCATTTAAGTAATCTTGGACATTATAATATCCTATTTTAGTCAAAGTCGATTTTACACGGTTTTTAAATTGCTAAAATGGCAATTTCAAATTCTCCAGAGGTATCTTGCTGTAGTAGAGAATGCACTCACCCTTGAATGAATTGCTATCTTTGAATTCTCTGTTTCTCCATACGATGGACTTATCCCATGTGTCCTAAATGGACTTATTGAATATATACCTAAACGTGGACAAAACTCTGCTTCTGCCCCGTACAAGAAAAAACGTGACGTAAGGTTTTTTTAAAAGTTAGTATTTATAAGTTACTTGCATGCATGCAAATTTACATTACCCTGAAACAAAACACTACTAGTTTCATAATATCCAAAAATAACTTGAATATTTTGTTGTCTTCATGCCAAACGCCAAAAGTTTTAAGTATATTTACGAACAGCCGCGTAACTCAAAGCAAAACGATTAAGTTACTAGCTTACCTAAAAAAAACTGCAAACTATTGCGTGTTTTATTAAGGCCGTATCAAGCCAAAGTTATTGTTTTCAAGTTAAACCTATTCAACCAGTCGTTTCTTTAAATTAGCTTGTATAGATCCTTATGATCTGTCACCTTGGTTTCGGTAATATACACATTTTGATTATTTTTGCCCGATATAACTGTCTCAATGTTACCACAAAAAGCTATATCACAAGAAAAAACAGACAATGCCAGCCTCCATACAAAAATGTTTGAATCCAACCGATACACGAGCCTCGACCTCTGTGGCCCTGCAATAGGGGCTCTGCCTACCATGCTAGAGGTCCCAGATTCGAATCCCGTCCGTCGGGTCCGTGGCTTATGGGATTAAATATGGCCAGAAATGCATCTTTAGCTTCAATTCTAGGCTAAACTAGACAACATAAAAATGTAGAATAAATATATGTTATAAAAGATCTTTTAGAGATAAGAATGGACTATTAAAATTACCGGATATCTGTTATATTTAATACTTAAAAATATTTTTCGCAATGCATTATTATTCAACTAAATGAACAAGCGCTCGGAGACGAAATCAGTTTCCTTTAAGAAACTTACACGCAAAAATAGGTAAAAAAAAGGAAATTTTTAGGTTGTTTTATTTTATTTTTAATGTTATTATTACAGGAGTTTAGTAATATTTTCTATAATTTTCTCGGTCTCGGAGCTCGGGCTGCCCCGCGGGGCTCTGCGCGGGAGCATGCGTCAGTCTGCTTCGACGCGATGCGACGGGTATTTGTTTTCTTTGTCTAATTCTCAATGCCATTGGCCTATATTCAGCCCTTAACGGTATTCGCACATCGGAAACGATCGTGCTGGTAGCAACATCTGGCCGAGACGGCCACTGGATGGTAGTCCGGTCTGTGGCATGTGTTTCGGACGCTTCCGTGTTGCGAATGACACGTAAAGCTGTAGGTCCCGGCTCCAATTGCTACTCGGTGGTTACATTCGGAAGGCTGTTTCAGAGGCCCTAATAGGGCAGCTTGATAACTTCTGACAGTCGTCGGGTTGGCCCCAAGATCGACACCCCTCTATCAACCCGCACTGAGCCAGCGTGGTGGAGTAAGGCTTAATCTTACTCGTGTCCGGGTAAATGCCCATGCCCCTGATGGACATTATTGGGCTACATTTCTTATATTTATCATAATCGCGTAACTCTCCATCCTTAGCCGTTCACATGTTGCCGCCTTGCCGCCGTGTTATGGCGTCGGCTGAATGGGGTGCCCAATTAGTGAACCGCGAGTCACCGCCTGCCTATTCTCGATCATAATTGAGACTTGATACAGGCAGGTGTCCGTAGTCTCAGATATAACCTGGACTTACTATTCCATTGAAAACGCATACCCGTCGCCCATACGACGACCCGAATGGCCGGGTCGGCAGTGACCCTGCCTACGAAGCCAAGGGTCCCGGCTTCGTAGGCAGGGTCACTGCCGACCCTGCCTACGTCGGTTCGAGTCCCGGTGGGGGCAAATATTTGTTTGATGACAACGGATACTTGTACCCTAGTCATGGTGGTTTATCTATCGAAGTATAAAATTATCTATATAAGTATGTGCATCATTGTCTAGTACCCAAGATACCTGTATATATTTGTATGAATCCTAGTTTGGGGCTAGATCAATTTGTGTAAATAGTGTCCAAGGTATTATTATATTATTATTGAAGTAAAACTTCTATACGCACGCTTGAATTGGGGAGTAAGCTGGCGAATACGTGACGAGAGCGTTACGAAAAGTGTGATCGGGCGAGGCGAACGAGAGGTGTGCACATTTTCTTTCTCTCGTCCTCTCATAGCCAGACACAGTGCAGGAGATGTATTTTTGAAGCATTAGAGCTAAAGAAGTTTTACTTCAGTTGTGTGGTCTAAAGCACACTCTTTTCAGGGTTAGGTACCCGAAGGGTTCCAAACGGGACCCTATTACCAAGACTCCGCTGTCCGTCCGTCCGTCCGTCCGTCCGTCTGTCACCAGGCTGTATCTCAAGAACCTAGCTAGCTAGAGAGTTGAAATTTTCACAGATTATGTATTTATGTTGCCGCTATAACAACAAATACTAAAAAACAGGATAAAAGAAATATTTAAGGGGGCCCCCATACAACAATTCTTTCAATACCACATACAAACTTATGGATGCACCTGGTTACGTACATGGAGTGTGAAAGTAACCGCACCAATAACTTTGTAAACAATATTTTGCTGTGTAAAATCCAAACTATTCACTCCACACCATCGCTTCCATTGAACAGTGCTACGGAACCCTTCGTGTGCGATTTAGACTCGCACTTAACCGTTTTTTTTATTTTCTTAGTTCCCCTTTAATTTTGCAATGGACCTGTGCACCAGGCGGGGACGTTCTTTGAGTGCACTCTTGGTGTGGGTGTATTAGAGGACCAGCCCAACGGGTGCACCACATCCCATGCTTGTTCTGAATAAATTGTGTGAATGTGCAAGCCCAAAAAGTGGCCGAGTGCGAGTCGGACTCGCCCATGAAGGGTTCCGTTGTAGCAAGTAATTATGTGACTGGATGTTTGTGTTGTAACTTTGTTTTTCATAGTGTTTGTATGAATGACAAAGTTATCTTTGCGGTTTTCAATAAATGTTTTATTTCTTAAAAACTGATTATTTTATTTTGTTCAAACCACTTTTCGTTGAAAGTTTGTATTAGGATACACAGCATATATTTTTTGTAGATTTTTCAGTCTCTTACTTTAAAAGTTAGAGCGGGGGACACATTTTCCTTTGAGGAAAAATGGTTTCAGGAATCTAAACGTAATTTTCAAATAATCTATACACACTTCATATCTACAAATACCCCAAACATATACGTTTGATAAAAAAATATGTTTTCAGTTCCATTTATCGATTTCCCCCTTTAATAATTTAATTATTTTAATTTTTAAATAAAAATAGTAAAGCGGTTCACATAATATATCTACATACCAAGTTTCAACTGTGCAGTCTTAATAGTTTTTGCATAAAGTTGCTGTGACATATGGACGGACAGACAAACTTGACGAAACTATAAGGGCTTGTTTCTCTACGGAACCGGGCCGGTACAGTATGGTCCCTTGAAGACTTAAACTCAGATACAAAATAATAATTAATATTAGAGGACAATCTTACACAATTCAAACTAGACCCCATAGTATGCTCTAAGGCTTATGTTTTGGGTACTAGAGGACGATATATTTAATATAGATAAATACTTTTGTAAAACAACAAATCATTTTGTCAACACCACAAGCGAAGCTGTTGCCTTTTATACAGGTCCTTAGCCTTGTTTAGGTGACAGAAACAAACTTTTTGGAACATAAAATTTAAAATTCTTATTTTCATCTTATTCAAAGTCAAAGTCAAAGTACTTTATTACTGTAGATATTTACATATACTTAGCAAACGTCATTTTTTGCCTCTTCTCTACATTACAATACAAAAATACAAAAAGCTTTATTCACCAACAAACTTAATTTTAGATTACAAGTTGATTAGGGCTTCCTTTTAAGTAAAAAATACCTGTACCAGGAAGCCCCGCTCTTTCATATCTGGGTAACATTATGTTAAGCATGTGGATAGCAATCCATACATCTTTTGATTTTGAGTAGGTAAAGTTAATTTTAATTTATATCTAAGTTTATATAAGTTTGACTTCAATGCGACGTAATAAAATTGAAAGAATTTGTTGAAACTGCTTAGGTACCTACATTGATGTAACAAAACTAGTAGATGTTGAAACTACTTAGGTACCTACATTGTTATTCAAATAAAAATAAAAATATAAAATAATGTAAATATTCTAGGCTATTCACTTTCATCTTTGTGTGTTAGTGTGAGGAAGGTTGTGAGGTGTGTGTGTGTGTGTGTGTGTGTGTGTGTGTGTGTGTGTGTGTGTGTGTGTGTGTGTGTGTGTGTGTGTGTGTGTGTGTGTGTGTGTGTGTGTGTGTGTGTGTGTGTGTGTGTGTGTGAGAGAGAGAGAGGGCGTGTATGTGTTGGGTAGGGGTGTGAGTGTTTGGATATGGCTGTCTGAGGGTGTGGATTTGTAGTGTGTACATACACATGTACAAATTTGGGTTGCCACTTTAAGAGTTGATTTCTCATTTTGTTTTATTTCTGATTAGAACTTCTGTTTCATCATAATTTTTTTCCATTAGCCAATCAGTTATTAGTTTTTTACAGTGATAGAATGTCATCGGAAATATGTTAAGTTCTTTATTTGCCAAGTTGTATAGTAGCGATGATTGGTTTTTATACTGCCTGTAGGCGTATTCTGTGCTCACTATGTGTGCAGGGGCTACATTGTGTTTTCTTCTTTTAATTGTTAAATTAGGATCAAATTCCAGCTTTCTGTGTAGTTTCATTATAATGTTAAGTATATAAAGCTTCCTTACTGTCAGTTCCTTACAGGATTGATAGAGTTCGTTTGTGGGAAATAAGCGAGATTTGAAGTACATGATTTTTAGAAGTGATCTCTGGGCTCTTTCTATCTCTATAAATTTTGTTTTAATGGCACCTCCCCAGACAGGAATACAATATATTATCACGGATTGAACTAGAGAGACATAAATTTTACTTAGAATCTGTTTTGTAGCAATGTGTCGTAGTATTTTAAAAACCCAGGTTAGCTTGCGTATTCTACCTATAATAAGATCTATGTGTAACTTCCAGGTCAATGTTTGGTCAAGTATAACACCAAGATATTTTATGTGTGACACCTTGTTTATCACAGGGCAAGAGCATGGGAAGTCGTCGTTCAGACAGTTTGTGGACTCATGAATTTTTATATAAAAGTCAGTTTCAGGTTGAGTTTTGACAGTTGTTGTAAAGCAGATATAATTTGTTTTAGAGGAATTTAACGTGAGGAGGTTACGCTTTAACCAGTTACCTATTCTAGAAAGACCAGTTTCTGTCATCTCCTTGACCTCACTCCAGGAGCTTCCTGTGAAAACAATAGCTGTGTCGTCTGCGTAAGTGAATATCTGGCCATTATTTACTTTCATGTTACACAAATCGTTAATATATATTAGAAAGAGTGTCGGGCCCAGGACACTTCCTTGTGGCACACCATAGGATATAGAAGTCTCCTCACTAATATAAGGGCCTATTTTAACACGCTGGGTTCTATCATGTAGGTAGCTAGTTTGTAAATCAAGCGGATTACCCCGTATGCCAATATTTTCTAGTTTCTGGACAAGAATGGAGCCTGAGACGGTATCGAAAGCCTTTTTTAAATCCAGAAAGACTGTAAGGCATTTTTTCTGTTTGTCAACATTTTCCACAATAAGTGAGGTCAAAGAGATGACAGCGTCTTCAGTTGATAAACTTTGTCGGAAGCCATACTGCTTCTCAGAGAGGTGTTATTATTTATTATTTTTTCTAAAATTTTTGAGATAGATGGCAGGACTGAGATTGGCCGGTAGTTTGTGCAATCGTCTTTGTCACCTTCCTTATACACAGGGGTGATAATCGATTTTTTCAGGACTGTAGGAAACAAACCTTTATCCAAACAAAGGAACACATTGGAACACTGTGGGAGAAGAAGGGCGTAGAATTTAATTGATTTTAGATCTCTTTTAAAAATTGGTTGTTCTCAACTTATACAAATACAAAAACAAAAAATATTATGAGTAATAAGCATGAAAAAACTTTGGATTGCTGGAAGAGATCTCTTATTAGAGATAAGCTCGCCTTTGTACACTATTTTTATGTAAGTCTTGTTGTCCATATATTAGTTGTGTGCAATAAAGAAATTATGAAATTATGAATAATTATGAAAAAATAATTAAAAAATAATTAACAGCAACGTCTGTGTTGAGCCAGATTAACCCCATACAGACCCGTCATTTAAGTAATCTTGAACATTGTAATATCCCTTTGTAGACAAAGTCGCTTTAACATGCTTTTTAAATTGCTCAAATGGCAATTTCAAAATCTCCAGAGATATCTTATTGTAGTAGAGAATGCGCTGACTCTTGAAAAAATTGCTAACCTTCGCGAGTGTAAATCGGGGCGCAACTGGCCTTGATTATTTCGTAGGTTAACATTACAGCTATCGCTAAGTTTGGAAAATGTTTTAAGGTTCTTGCGTACATACATTATATTTTCGAAAATAAATTGACTAGCTACAGTTAGTATGTCATGTTAGCTACGGTCCGAGATCCCAATGTAAGTAAATCACTGTAAGATCACTGTCCTTATGATGTACTAAATAAGCACAGCACAATGCCAAAAGGGTTGACTGGATGCCAACGCGAGCACACTTCAAGGACGATACGTTTACCCCTGAATTTGTGACTGCGAAATACGTTGTCTTGATATCTGACACGCGATAATTTTTCGAACCGTGTTTTGTGGGTTATGTAAATATAGGGTGTACTATGTCACTGCTGAGTCGTAGCTTTATTCGTTTTATTATCCTCCGAGCTCCGAGGTCTAATGGGTTTGACGCTTGCTTCTCACACAGGAGATGAAGATTCGAAACCATGCACCAATGAGATAATTAATTTATGTTATATAGATTATCGGACGTTCAGTCTTTAGCATGACAAGTTAAGGCCCAGTCAGTTCTAGCTGTTGAGGTGAGGGGCGCCGCATTCGCCCGTCGTCTTCTGGCGGGGTAGCGGACTGGCGGGGTAGCGGGCGGCGCGGAATAGCTTCGGGCCGCCCGGATACTTTAAAAATCAGGTGTTTGTTCGAATTTCTTGAAAATTATTTCCGTTTTTCATTATTCCGCTTATTGATAAAATTTAAGGATTGATACGGAACTCTAAAAGAGGAAAATTTGGGTATAAAAATTATGAGAAAAATCAATCATTTTATATTAAAATTATTGTATCTCCTTTTTAATATAGACTATTTTCAGGATTTTTTACGATCGAGCCAAATTAATGCAATCGCGTAACGACAGTATTTAAACTAGATAATCTCATTGTGAATAACATATATTTTTTTGAGTATGAATTTAGAGTATTTTTTTTGTCAAAGCTCTCTTCAGTGGTTTGTTGTGATCTTGGGCCTTAAGCTGTAGGTCCCGGCTACTATCGCCACTTGGTAGTATTCGTTGTTATACTCCTCCATTAACCCGCAGTGAGCCAGTGTGATGGAGAATTGTGGGTGTAAAGGCCTGGCCCCTCGGTGGGTACATTAATGGACTACTTTTATTATTAATAAACTCCGAGTGATATTTGAAAAAAATACATAATTCATTAACATTTGTACAAATGAACACAAATCAGCGTCTACACTCTACACCAAGATACTTAGCCAAATGTTTGTTTTAATTGACGACAATCAATTCTGAAGGTGTTAAAACATCTAACTTACTAATTTGACAGCTTGAAATGCCATAACTGACAAGGTTGCCATAGTTTCTATTGCAAAAGCCTAAGGGCCAGAGCATACGACGCGTTGCGGCGCCGCACCGCAAAGATTTCGCCGTATCGGCGGGCATACGAGCGGTGCGGCGCCGCAGCGCTGTTATGTCGCAGCGGCGCCGCCGGTGCCCACGTAGCGTTGGGCAGTCAGTTAGTAAAAATGGATCGGAAAAGACGTCTGTTGCTGGCTCTACTATTACGCCACCGCCGAAATCGACTTAGAAGAGTACGACAATACTGGGTCTCTCCCTTTATTGCGTTAAGGAACGGTGATGGACAGTTTTTTCTCCAAGAATATGAAGAATTGCTTTTAGACGAAACGAGGTTTTACAATTTCTTTCGAATGAGTGTGTCCAGTTTCAAATTTTTATTAAAATCTTTAGAACCACATATACGGAAACAGTATACTAACATGAGGAATCCAGTGGAACCAATAGAAATGCTAGGCATTACTTTGAGGGAAGTATTACAAATAATTTTCTTTTATTAATATGACTTTTTTAATTTTCATAATGATCAATAAAATAAATGTTAATCTTCTTAATATTAATATCTTTATTACAAATTTGCAAAATCGTACTCGCTGTCTTGAGATATTTCACCTGGAGATGTCAATGAATTATAATCTGAGTTCAAGCCTGTTGGAGTGTATGTACTTCTGTAATTACTTGTATGATATCCGTGTGATAAAGGCTGATGAGACGTTTGTTGGAACGCATATGATGACGATGATGGTTGGGACACTGGGCCATATGATAATGATGGTTGGGACACTGGGCCATACCTCATTTCGGTGATAATTTGCAAAACTTTGCTTTGAAAGGTGAGAGTTTGAAGCTCTGTAAAATCTTGAATTGATGGCAAAATACCCTTAAAAAATTACATGTGGCGATTTTCAGGCTCCTTATAGGCTTTCAATGCTTCCTTTTCAAAATCATCGGCTTGCATTGTTCTTTTGCGGGTGATAGGAACATAACGTGAAGACTCCGGTGCAATATCGCTTGTAAAATCGGTGTTGGCTTCTCCAGTTACGTCTAAGCTACTGTCTGTCTCATTTTGAGTTACTTTTGTTAAAAATAGATGTTGATGGTAAAAATGATATTTTTTCAGTTTTTTAGCTCCTGAGCCAGATTTAGAAGCATCTTTAATTTTTTTAATACTTATAGAAGTTATCTTTGACGCTTCTCCATTTTTTCACTATATCATTACCTGAAAATAAAATATTAAATCATTACATAAACGTTTTTGTTACAGGTACCTGGGAAGTGGAAATTCGATACAAGATTTGGAGTACCAATTCACACGTGGAAAATCTACGATTCGATATATGATTAGGAGAGTTTGTCGTGCTATATGGAAACATCTTCTTCGAGACAACATTCCTGAACTAACAACAGAAAAACTAAAAGAAATTGCATCAAGTTTTGATTTAAAGGCGAATTTTCCTCACTGCATCGGTGCCATTGATGGAAAGCATATTCGTATGCAAAATCCTGCTAATAGTGGCTCGCTTTTTTTAATTACAAAGCCTTTTTCTCTGTAGTGTTGTTAGCTATTGTGGACTCCAACTACAAATTTATTTTTATCGACACTGGCGCATACGGTAAAGAATGCGATTCAACTGTTTTTCAAAATTCAAAACTATATGAGTTACTTATTAACAATGACCTACCATTGCCTGATCCTCAGCCACTTTGTGGTTCTCATAGACAAACCCCGTTTGTATTTGTCGGTGACGAAGCTTTTGGGCTAAGCAAACACATTATACGTCCATATGGAGGTAAAAATCTCAATGTACAACAAAAGATTTACAATTATCGTCTCAGCAGAGCCAGAAGATATGTCGAATGTGCTTTTGGGATTATGGCGAATTAATGGCGCATTTTTCACAGACCAATAGATGTGGCCTATAATTTTGCTACGGATATTGTAAAGGCATGTTGTGTCCTACACAATTATGTCGCAGATCGGGATGGTTTTCGGCAAAACGATAAATTGACAATAATTGATGATGAATTTCACTCATTACAACCTCAAGATGAAGAAATTACAGCAGCAAATGTTATAAGAGATCAATTCGCAAGCTATTTCATGAGCAACAGAGGATCACTACAATGGCAGTTACAGAAGATTTAATCATCATTAAAGCAATAAATATTTACTCACCAATTTGGTTCTTTTTATCACAAGCAAAATTATCATATTCTGGATATAAAATTTTAGCAATTTGTTCCCATGCTTTTGCTTTTAAACTTTTATTTTTAAAGTCCATATTGGACTTATCCCAGAGGATTTCCCTTTCTTGGACTAACGTAATAAGGTAGACCATATCAATGTCTTCTTCGTTGGTAGGTACTCATTTTACTCACAAAATCAACAAAAAATAATATAAAAGAAACGGAACGAAGAAGCGTGTGCCCTTCTTTGTGACAAATAAACAACTGAGCGGTGCCGCTCCGACGTCGCAACGCATTCAACCCCCCCGCCTCGTCTCGGCGTTAGCAAGTCCGGTGCGGCGCCGCACCGCATCGTGTGAAATCTAAAGATATTTCTATGTAAAACAACGCAGCGACGTCGCTCCGACGCCGCGCTGCCGCCGCAACGCGTCGTGTGCTCTCGCTCTGGGCCGGGCCCCACGATGCGGTGCGGTGCCGCTGCGGCGCCGCTCTTCATACAAATATCTTGGGCGGCCACCGGTTGCATTGCAATACACACCGCACGTTCACCGGAGCTCAACAAGCGGGACGAGGCGGCACCGCAGCGGCACAGCTTTGAAGCCACGCTGGCCACACGATGCGGCGCGGCACTACATCTGCGGCCCAATTCTGTACCTACTGGCGATTCCATAGCGATGGCACCGGGACCGCTCTAAAGGGCGCGAAATGCCGTATTTGGCTTGTCGACGGCGCCTATTTCGTTTGGAGACTATACTGTCAAATACGGTATTTGGCGCCCTTCAGAGCGGTCGCGATGCAATCTCCAGTACAGAATTGGACCCGATGTAGGATGCACCCACAGTCATCTGGTCTGTGGATGCAACGCTCAGGCGCCGCAGCGGCGCCGCACCGCATCGAGTGGCGTCTCTTCGCTCGCTGTGGCGACGCAGCACCCCTGCAGTCCTGCAGCGGCAATGCGCGAAGCACCGCGTGCGCAGTGCGGCGAAGCACCGCGTGCGCAGTGCGGCGAAGCACCGCGTGCGCAGTGCGGCGAAGCACCGCATCACTGGCCCGGCTGTTGTTGGGTGGCAGGAGCATAGGTCATTAGACTATAGCTTTAAACAATTTGCAAAAAAAAAACAACCAAATAACCGCGACGACTGCAACATTTCGTGACTCCTCGTGACTGCGATCAGATAAATATATGAGCTTTCTTTCCTACACTTCAATTGTGTTTGAAATGATGTTACGGTGAAACTTGGCCCATAACCCTGATGGAGATATGACAATTTTAGATTTGGTGTCTAGATTTAGCATGTTCTAGTGGCTTCTAAATTAGATTAAAACAATAAGTACATCAGCATCAATTGTCCTCTAATACAAGACATCACTGACCGATATGTTTCGATCGATTTTTCGAACACTGTATAGTTTACGTAAAATGAACGTGGGTTTGTTATCTAAGTATCTCCTGTATCTGGTATAAGGTTTGCTTTGGTTGACGAACCACTCCATGATGATGATGAGGTGGGTCGCCCGCAGAACCCCAGGCCGCTGATCGGTTCTCCATCGTGACTATTTCACCCAATTCCCAGTGTTTGGGCACTGGTTACTATTGGTCTAACAGATGTCCCTCCCCAAATCTTATTGTTCGTTTAATTAATTCTAGGATGTCGCTAAACTTTAAGTTTGACAAAACATCAGCTTTAATGTTATCCATCCCTAGTGTTCGCCATCTTACGTTTGTTGCATTCGTATTTAGTTGACGTACCACTCCATAGCTATTTATTTATTTCCAGAGTATATGTACATATACTCTGGAACTCTGGATACTTTTTGGAGTACACTGTACAGCCAAAAACATACCCTAATGTAGAGCTATGGATAGATTTAAGATAACGCCATTTAGGGATCTTAAGGCGATGGCGGAGGGGATTTTTTAAAGCATACAGAAAGGACAGTGCAAGGAGGTGGGTGACAGTGACACGGTGTGATTTTGGCATACCCCCCGCTCCCTTCGCCCCGCCCCGCCCCTTCCGTGTGTTTTGCAATAGTGCGCAGACGATTCGCGGACAGCCGGACTAGTCAGCGTCGAATCTGCGCCCAGTGGTGCTAGATTATAATAATAATAATAATATAATAATAATACCTTGGACACTATTTACACACATTGATCTAGCCCATATTGACGACCCCAATGGCCGAGTCGGCAGTGACCCTGCCTACGAAGCCAAGGGTCCCGGGTTCGACTCCGGGTGGAGGTAAATATTTGTTTGACGAAAACGGATGTTTGTACCCTAGTTATGGTTGTTTACCTCTCTAAGTATAATATGTATCTACATAAGTATGTGTATCGTTGTCTAGTACCCAAGATACAGGGAATCCTAGTTTGGGGCTTGATCAATGTGTGGCAATAGGGCCCAAGGTATTATTTCTAGGAGTGAGTGAGATAGACAAACGCATATGACAGATTATGACAACAAGAAAGCAATTTTCTCATTCCTACTCATTTTGTTTTTTTGTTAAGTTGTCATCAAATGTGAATGTTTATGTTTGTTTCTTTTTTATTTGGGCTCAATTTAGGCTACCTAGCTCAAAATTTAAGGCGAATTAGGCTACTTTACAAAGAAATGTTATAAGGCGATTGAGGCTACTCGGTGGTCAAAATTAGGCGAATAGAGTTAGCTGATATCTGGCAACCCTGTGACTGCACCCCGTCTGTTCTGTATTTGCATCGCGACGGTTCTATACATTTTGTATGGAAGTGAATTAACCCCTTAATGCATGGCCTGACCCGAAATGGATCACGATTTTCAACCTTATTGCTTGGTAATAAAGCTCAAAACCTATGAAACCATACATGGGTGAGTATGCAGTAAAGGGTTAAATAAGCGCCACGTCTGCGACGCGTCCGAGTCTTGCGTCTTTTGTGTGGGGCATGGGCCTCACACACATAAATCGTGTAACCTAGAACCTGAAAATAATATCTGTAAATATACAAAACACGTTGCCAAAAATAAATGTTAACCACTAGTTACCTCCAAAGGTCGGCCCGCCCTGCCTCGCTAATTTAGCCGGATAATGGGCTTGGAACACGGACATTTCTAATTATGAATCCGCGATTTGCGTCGCAAAATAATCGCTGTGAGTCAGTAATTACTTTAGTTTCAGATTTACGCGAAGGTTTACAGGATATTAAAATAACTTTGGAAAACAGTCATTTGTGAAAGGTGAAATGACGCAGACAGGGTAAATACTTTCATAGGCAAATCTTTCTATCTATCTATCTATAATAGTAGTATATGTGACTGCTACATAATGGAGGGCACTAATACTCGAGAGTTTCATAATAATATTACTCGAGAGTTTTAATGCCTAATTATGTACAGTTACATACACTTGTTTATCTATACACATATCATAAGCTCTCTTTGATGTGTTCCGGAACCGCATGTTCGACCGGCATTGTGGCATTGATCCTTGCTGTGCAGTTGTTTAGTTTGTTTAGTAGTTCCAACTTCACAGGCAAACTAAATTTGAATGTCATAATTTGACAAATTTTTATACATTATGGTCATAATGATCAATATTCGGATAAGAAATGAGTTTTTATCAAGAAGTTTTTATGCTGGTCGTAACGTGTGGTTTTTGGACGCAGTAAAGAAGGTTTATGATACGTGTGTAGATAAATATGTTAATATACGTTTTAACGCTGCGAGTAAGTTGAGCTAAATCTCGAAAATGGATCTATCGGTTTGTATAATTTCTATAGAGTTTCATTCTCTTCAGTCAGAAGAAGCTTAACATAAAAATAATATAAGGAAAAACGTAAAGGAACAACCGAAAAATCGAAAAAAAAAGAATGTACGGAAACTCGGCATTCCTCGCGATGTTGCGAACTATAAGTTGCTTATGAGATGCATGTTTTGTAAAGTTACGCTCGACTCAGGGTCGATAATTTACGTATATCGCTTATAAGTTATCATCATGCTCAGACCACATCAACCCACTGCTGGGAACAGGCCTCTTCTCCATACCGCCAACCCCCACGGTCCTGTGCCATCAGCATCCATTGAGATCCTGTCGACTTTAGTATATCGTCGGACCATCGGGCAGGTGGTCTGCCCACTGGCCTTGCTGCTCCCCTTGGCCACCACTCCGTGACTGCTTTGGTCCACCGTCCGTCATCCCGTCTAGCCAAGTGTCCCGCCCATCTCCACCTCAGTCTCGTTATCCGCTTAGCTACTCTTCGACCTTCGTCTTCCGTCGAATTTCGACGTTTGGAACGCGGTCAACGAGAGAGCTACCTAACATGGAACGCTCCATTGCTCGTTGGGCCACCTTGATTTTGTGTACAATTTGCTTAGTCAACGTCCATGTTTCGGCTCCATAGGTGAATAAAGGCAAGACACATTGGTTATATACAAGAAATAAAATTTACTTTTAATTTCCCTTGCTTTAATTTTGATCCACAAATTGCCATGTTCTATTTCTCCTGAAATAAACGCAACGTGTGGATACGCCCGGCCGGTCCACAGAGCGTGGCGAGTGCCCGATATTGCGAGCGCGATAGCAAGCGATACAAGTTAGGCCACAATTTAATGACTTTTATCTACACACGTTTCATAAACCCTCTTTACTGCGTACAAAAACCGCACGTTACGATGAACATAATTTTAAACTACTTGGTAAAAACTCATTTCTTCTCTGAAAAATTACACATTATGACCATAATGTGTAGTTTTTAGGGTTCCGTACCCGAAGGGTTCCAAACGGGACCCTATTACTAAGACTTCGCTGTCCGTCCGTCCGTCCGTCCGTCTGTCACCAGGCTGTATCTCAAGAACCTAGCTAGCTAGAGAGTTGAAATTTTCACAGATTATGTATTTCTGTTGCCGCTATAACAAAAAATACTAAAAAACAGGATAAAATAAATATTTAGGGCACTCCCATACAACAATACCACATACAAACTTATGGATGCACCTGGTTACGTACATGGAGTGTGAAAGTAACCGCACCAATAACTTTGTAAACAATATTTTGCTGTGTAAAATCCAAACTATTCACTCCACACCATCGCTTCCATTGAACGGTGGTACGGAACCCTTCGTGCGCGATTTAGACTCGCACTTGACCGGTTTTTTCTACATATTATGACATTCAAATTTCGAACGCCGACGCCCGCCTGCGTGCCGCCCCTAGTTTGTCTGTGAAGTTGCTACTGACATTCAAGTTTCGAACGCCGATGCCCGCCTGCGTGGAGTTGGTACTACAGAACAAGCTAAACAACTGCAGAGCCACAATGCCGGTTAAACATGCGGTTCCTGAACACATCAAAGAGAGCTTATGATGTGTGTGTAGATAAACTAGTGTATGTAACTGTACATAATTAGGCATTAAAACTCTCGAGTGATATTATTACGAAACTCGCCTACGGCTCGTTTCATAAAGCTCTCGAGTATTAATGCCCTCCATTCTGTAGCAGTCACATAAAATACTATTAGGTATTTTCCACAAAAATAAATTTAATTATATTTTAGCTTTAGTGTCGTGTTAATACCCATCCCCGAGTCGGGTGTAACTTTAAATAACAGCAACCTTATTGATTACTCAATGAGTTTCGTTAATTATGCCCACCAACAGACTGTACATGACAATGATAATACCTTGGACACCTTGGACACTATTTACACACATTGATCTAGCCCCAAACTAGGATTCCCTGTATCTTGGGAACTAGACAACGAAACACATACTTATATAGATAAATATTATACTTAGATAGATAAGCAACCATGACTAGGGTACAAACATCCGTTCTCATCAAACAAATAAGTGCCCCCGCCGGGACTCGAACCCGGGCCCCTTGGCTTTGTAGGCAGGGTCACTGCCGACTCGGCCATTCGGGTCGTCGGCATGATGGTGTTGGATGATGATCTTAGGTGGCTCAATAATTTAAACAAAAAGTAAAAGTAGTAAAAAATTTTCGTAGAAAAGGTCCTTAATAAACTAGCACTGCATTGTATGTGTGTAGTTATTCCGTTCATTCACCGTCTATCAACTAACTTATGGAAAATCGATGGTGTTCTTGTCTCTAAAACCTGCACTTTATTTCGTAAAGGATAATAGAGAAGGTGTTTCCAATCTACCTTTACTACCTTTATATATACTACCTATACTAGTATAAGAGAACAATTTATAATACCCCCAAAATATTTTTTTCTCACCAAAATGGGTAAATGATCACCATAAGTTGCAGAAAATATCAGGGCAAAATACTAACATGTAGTAGCTTAGGTGAAGGGTAAAGGGGGTGAGCGTAGCGAAAGGCCCTTTAGCCTTCGTGTTAGGTTGAACATGTAAGAACAACAAAAAATACTTAAAACATAAACGTAAGTACACAAAACATAAAAATAATTTATCCAAACACAATTTGGTGATCATTTACCCATTCTGGCAGTCATTTCGAATTTATTGGTAGTAAAATAGGTGCATTTTCGGTAATCGTTTAAGTACAAGCTATAGTATAAGAACCTCTGTGGCGTTGCGGTTCGAGCTGTCTCCCAAGTGAGAGGTCCCGGGTTTAAATCCCGGCTGGCGAGGAAGAAAAAAGAAATTCGGCGGCCGCTGTCTGCGCCAGGCGACAACCCAGAACCGCGGCTTGCAGTTCGAGTCGTGGGATGGACACCGTCTTCAGTGGCGCCACTTTCCCCTTGGCGGCGATGAGCGAAACTTGTATTTCGCCCTGCTCGTTGACGGTCCGCCAGTACGTGGCGGCGGAGTAGGCAGAGGAGCTCGCATCTACGAACGTGTGTAGTTCGATGTTGTCGGCGTCGGCTAACCGTGGGTAACAACGAGGCACAGCAATAAGGGTTAGTTGTTGTACCTGTGTTATCCATCTTCCCCACTCGTCTGCTTCGGCAGGCTGTAGCGCGTCGTCCCATCCGATGCCGGAGCGCCAAGTGTTCTGCAGGATGCGCTTCGCTTGCAGAGTGACCGGCGTGACGAGGCCGAGCGGGTCGAAGATGGACATCACGACCCGTAGCGCTTCTCTTTTCGTCGGCAACCTTGTACCATCTAGTAGATCCTGCGGGATCTTTGCGGCGTTGATGTTGAAGGACAGCGTGTCGGGCCCGGGATTCCACATCATCCCGAGTATCTTCTCGGGGGCGAGGAGCTTTGTTTCTTGTGCCGCCCCCGGCGCGAAGTGATCGCGCAGTAGTGCCGAGTTTGACACCCAGCGCTGTAAGCAAAAGTTACCTCTCTCGTGTATGTAGGCGACCTCGGTAGACACGCGTAGCGCCTCCTCTTCCGTAGCGTAGCTTGCCAGGTAGTCGTCTACGTAGTGGTTCCGCACTATAGCCGCCGCCGCCTCTGGATAGTCCACCGCGTGTTCCTCCGCGTTCTTGTTCTTGACGTAGATCGCAGTACAAGGAGAGGAGGTTGCGCCGAATATGACGCTCTTCATGCGGTACTCCTCCGGCGGTCCCTCCCGCCTGTCGCCTCTCCACAGGAAACGCTGCATGTCCCGGTCCTCTGGTACTATCGCGACTCTCATGAACATGTCCTTGATGTCAGCTGTGACTGCTACGGGGCGCTGTCGGAACCGCATAAGGACCCCAGGCAGCGATTGCAGTAGGTCGGGTCCGGACAGCAAGAGGTCGTTCAGGCTGACCCCGCGCGTCTTTGCTGCAGCGTCGTGGACAATGCGGAGTTTCTCTGGCTTCTGAGGATTAATAACAGCGAAATGAGGTAAGTACCATACCCGTTTTGACTTCTCTGCATCTGCGTAGAGTACCTCTTTTTCATCTCTTCATCTCGATCGAGCTTCTTTTCGACGAGTTGTAGCCGGCGTAGCGCCTGTTCGTAGCTGTGGGGTGGGTCTGGGTTGTCCTTCCTCCACAGCAGGCCCGTTTCGAAGCCTCCCGCCGGTACTCGAACAGTCTTCTCGTCGAGTATTTGCAGTGCACGTTTCTCGTCATCGTTGTAGGATCGCTTCGGCTCGACGCCTAGGGACTCAAGAGCAAAGTGTTCACGCATCATTTCCTCCATGTTATCCTCCTCCGTGTCCAGTGAGTGCGGGACGGCGTGGTGTACTCTGTGGCGCTGTCCTCTGCCGCGGGCCTCTTTTACGCCGTGTAGCACCCATCCGAGTGCCGTTTTCGACGCGACGAGTTGTCCCCGTTCCCCGCTTCTTGTAGCGTGGGAGAGGAGTAGGTGCCAGTTGTCTTGTCCCAGCAAGATCATGGGCGTACACTTCTCGTACGCGATCTTGTCCGCGTGAGGGCAGCCCTCCACGTCTTCCCTCCGCAGGGACTGAGACGAGAGGTTGAGTCCGCCCATCGTGCGCGCTGAGATCTGAAAACTGTCAGAGTCCGGTCCCTTTATGTTAAAACAAACTCGCCTTGAATTGTCCTCGTCGACTTTTGAGCCGCCCACTGTCTCGATGTAGAAAGGCGATAGCGGCCCCGTAGCTCCTATTTATAAGTGTACAGGTCGATCCGTCGTCCAGTAGAGCGTAAGTTGCGTACGCTCCCGCCGGACCGGACACTTCTACTAGTAGCAATTTGAGTATCGCTGTCCTTGTCGCACTCTTGGTTGTGGCGACGAAGTCCGCCGCTGCCTCGGAGGGTGGCGCTGTTGTCGTATCTGCGTGTAACAAAGGGTGATGAGCGTACTGGCAGCCATCTTTCTCGCACCTTATGTACTTACAGCTATGTTGTTTACGACGGACTCGGAGGCAGCGGAAGCACAGGCGGTGGGTCTTGGCTTTTCATATTCGGACAATCTTGAGTCTTGTGTTCTCCCTTTTTGCAGATCGGACAGGAGGACGGCTCGTGTTTCATTTCTTCGATGTGATAGCTGCGGACCCTTTTCTCAGCTACGGTTTTCTTGTTCTCTAGCGCCGGCGCGATGATCTCGGCCGGTGCGTAGCTACCGCAGCGTTCCACTTCTCGTTCCAGGAATCTCGTCAGTGTGACGAGGTCGGGCTCCTGGGGGTCCTTTTCTGCGGCGTAATCGTAATAACGATATCTCAGCGTCGCGGGCAGCTTGTCCACGACGCCTCTCACTATTTCTGGATTAAAAAGGTAATGTACCTTATTAAGTGCTTTCACCGTGGCGGTGATATTGATTACTCTTGAGGCGAACGTGCAGAGATCCCTCGGGTTGTCGGCGAGTTTCGGAAGGCTTCGGAGTTTTTCCATCTCCACTATGACCAGAGCGTCTGGTCGTCCGAATCTTGACGCGAGGAGCCTCATGACTTCGGCGCACGTTGTTGAGCCGACGAACAAGCACTGTGCGGCTTCTCGAGCGGGTCCTTTGAGACTGCGGCGGAGTCTCATCAGGTTGGCTTGCTCGGTGAGATGCGTTGCGGTTTCTTCGAACGCGTTCTTGTATGGCAGCCATTCGGCCGCGGCCCCTGCGAACACTGGTAATTTATAGGTTTTCGTACTTACCGGTTGCATGGACCGGGCTGCCATAGTTAGAGCTGAGGCTAGCTCTCTATAGTCGAACACCGGAGTCGGTTCGACGTAGGGGACGGGAAGCTAACTCTGTTGAGTCGGTGCCCCTCGGCTGGAGTTCGTCGCGGCACGGCGGTGGCCGCGACGTATTGAGCCCTCCTCCAGCAGGGACCAAGGGCTTGAGCCCTCCCGGCGCAGCGTCGGCGGTGTTCCCGTCCACGTACGCTCCAGAGGTGAGCGCTAGGGTGTTCCTTTCAACCCATGTGGTGGTGCGCTCTTCGCGCAGCGTGGCCCCGTCATCGTCGTCGTCTTCTTCTCCCTCGTCGCTCGATTCCTGTTCGAGCAGAGTGACGCGCGCGGCTGCAAGCTCCACTTGTTTCTGCAGCAGCTCCTGCCGGGCCTTCTTGAGCTCGCGCTTGCGAGCCCTGGATTTCGCCGAGGCGCGCGTGCTCGGTGCCTTCTTGCATGCCGGCGGAGTCTCCTTTGTCGCCTGGCTGTCCGTGCTCGTTTCTGTGGAATTAATAGGGTTAGTACTCTCCGTGGCGGACGTGACGGCGGTGGAGGTGTCCGTGGCGGACGTTGTGGCGGCGGTGCTGGCGGCGGCGGTGCCGGCCACGGCGGTGGTGGCTACGGCGTCGGGCGTGGACGTGGCGGCGGTGGGTGCAGACGTGGCGGCGGCCGCGGCGACGTCGTCGGTAGCGGCGGCAGCGGCGGCGGCGGCGGCGACGGGACCCTTCGTGATACTCCTGGTGACTGGCATCCTCTTCTGGCAGGGATTCGGCTACTGAAGGACCATTAATGTGGGCCACCTTCGATCTGGCCCACTACTTGACAGGGGGTGGAGAGGTTTGAAGAAAAGGCCGGGTTCTCAGGAGCAGTGTTTTATTCGGAGTCTGAGCGAAGAGTGATTTACAGTTTTTTTTTTTTTTTTTGGAGGGGAAAAAAATGGAATTACCCATGCCCAGGAGTCAGACCTCCCTGCTATGTCCGGGTCCCCACATATTGAGCGGGCATCAGCTCGTGTGGTATACGGACTAAAAACAACCCCTTTGTTTTTAACAGTTGTCTTAATAAGAATTAACTGTGAGCCATGGCCTCGGTATATGCTGAAGGCTTTCTACCTGCAATTTGCCCTTTTGGGCGATATATATGTGTATATGATATATATGGGAGGAGTTTGCCTGCTTACCCGATTTTATGAGCGGGCATCAGCTCATAGTCAACGGGCATGATAGCGGCATGTTAGGGGCCAGATTGCCCCCGCTACTAAGAAGTGGTTATAATTTTTGAGACCTGTCCTAATCCTAAACTACTTTATATTTGGGTCATTTAGGGGGGTTCTGACCTCAGTCCGGGAGGTTTAAAGGGGCAGGGGGAGGTTGTGTGTTCGTCGAATCAAGACGGCGATCTCTTTCAATCCAAATTTGGTATCTGAGACGCTGTAGTGCTTCGGGAACACAGCCTTCGTCAAGTTGACGTGCCTGAGGGGCGGGGGGTGGTTGGGCTTTAAGAGCTTTCGTGATATCGTCCTCCGGTTCTAGGAGGACGTCTTTGGGGCGCCTTTTGAAAAGGTGTTTCTTATTTATATCTGGGGTCGGATCATAAAGGGATGCTTGTACTATAAGCGGGTTTGGGTGGCTAGATGCATTAATGAAGAAGCGTTCGGACGCTTCTTTCATATATTGCTTTACTGTGGGGAGTCTAAAGTCACTATGGAGGTCTACGTTTCGCATGTACCACGGGGCACCTACGGCTTTTCGCATGAAGCGATTTTGTAAAACCTGAAGGGGCTTAAGGGAGTGGGAGCAGTGTGCAAAGACTGGACTTGCATACGTGAAGACCGGACGGATGCAAGTTTTAAATAGAGTTATTTTGCAGCGCAATGGAAGATTGCTTTTACTTCTCATGAGCGGGTGAAGCCTACTCATGTAGAAGGCTGCTTTGTCGCGGACCGTTTTAATGTGGGATTTGAAGTTTAGTCGGGAGTCTAATGTCACGCCTAAATACTTCACTTTATTTTCCCAGGGGATAGGGCGGTCAAAGAGGGTGATTTCGGGTAGTGAAGAGGACGCGCGGTCAGCTCGAGTTTTGCCCCTTGAGAAAAGCACGGCTGCGCTTTTCTCGGGGTTCGTCTCTATTCTCCATTTGAGAGCCCATTCACCGAGGTCGGTTACTGCTTTCTGGAGTACTTGACAAACGCGCGCCCTCTTCCTACTGGTGTAATAGAGGGCCGTATCGTCAGCGTAAATGGCAAGCTCGACGTATGGCGTGCGGGGAACGTCTTGGACGTAAAGTGAAAAGAGGGTGGGGGAGAGAACTGAGCCTTGCGGGACTCCAGCGGCTATGGGGTGGGGCCTAGAACGCGATTTTTCTACTCGATAGCAAAAACTGCGCTCAGTGAGGTAGTCTTTGATAATGAGCACAAGCCTATCGGGGAGGTTGAGTTGGTAAAGTTTATAAATAAGACCATTGTGCCAAACTTTGTCAAAAGCTTTCGCTACGTCAAAGAATATGGCACCGGTATCTTTGGACTTTGCCGCTGTGTGGAACCCTTTGTAAATGTGCTCCGTTATGCGGTGTACCTGTTGGACGCACGAGTGTTTGGGTCTAAAGCCAAACTGCTCGTTGGGTATGAGATTTTTGTCTATGCAAATGTCTTTGAGTCGGTTGAGAATAAGCCGTTCATAGACTTTGCCTATTGAAGAGAGTAAGCTAATGGGGCGATAGCAAGTGGGGTCGGTTCGATCTTTCCGGGGTTTGTGAAAGCCAATAACGTCAGCTTCTTTCCATGCGGTTGGAAAGGCACAGAGACGGAGGGAGGCATTGAAAATTACCGTAAGGGTTGTTAGGAGTCTGAGAGGGAAAGATTTAATTGCCATATTAGTGATTCTATCAAGCCCCGGGGCTTTCTTAGGTTTGAGTTCCTTTATTACTTTTTGCACTTCCTCAAGGGTGATCTCGAGAACGGAGTCAATAGGGGGGAGAGAGCTTTTATGCTTAACTTCAGAGTTGACCATGTTAAGATGATCGGGGTCTATTGGTTGAGAGGAGGGAGTGCACTGGATTTCTAGACTATCGGCAAGACATTCGGCCTTTTCGTCGTCATCAAAGGCTGCGGGTTGGTTATCCCGTTTTAGGGGGGGCATGGGAACAATCTCATCGGATTTGAGGTATTTACTGAATTTAAATATGGCAGTGTGACTTGGGGCTATGCTGGAGACAAAGTCGTTCATGCGACTGCCTCTGAGCTCTCGCATGCATCTGGTAACCTCTCGTTGGAGGCGACGCATTTGAATTCTGTGATTGTCTGAGGGACAGTTATCATAATCTCTTTGTGCCGCATTCTTTGCACTAAGCAGCAGTCTCAAGTCCTCTGGGAGTTCGAAGCGATGGTTGGCCTGTACCGGGACCTCGCTAGAGGCGCCGGTCAGGGCTTCATTGAGACTGCTGCCTATGTCAGAGATTTTGGCTTCTAGTTGGGCTCTATTGTCAATTTCTGATGTGATATCTAGTCTTGGGTCCCGCTTACTGAGAGCTTGCTTGAATTTACGGTTGTTAATAACGGTCCTGGTTTCAGTCGGTTGGTCGAATGGCCTGCCGAGATAGTATAAGACCGGTCTATGATCCGAGTGAAGCTCGCTAAGTACACTTATGTCCCTGACTGGGAGGCTAATGTTTTTGAAGATACAGTAGGAGAGAATGTCTGGTCTGTGGTCAGCAGTGTAGGGATAATGGGTCGGGGCATAGGGAGCTATGACTTCGCAGTCATCGAGGGATTCGAGAAGTCTGTGTACGGTCCGTCCGTTGGTATTTGTCTCATTACAGTTCCATTGCTGGAACTTGCTGTTGAAGTCACCAGCTAGGATAACTGTACTACCTAAGAGGGCTATACTATATAAGAGATACTTCTAAGAGGGCTTTGATATCATTAGCTATCATCTTCTGTCCGGCCGGCAGATAGACTGATGCTATGACTATGGGATCGTGACCTGACATTGCAATGCGGATGGCAGTTGCTTCGCAATTATCTAGTTGGGGGTGACTATAGAACAAACGTGCAAAGATTTTTTATAATAGATGGCGGTACCGCCTTTGGGGTTATTTGGTCGGTCCTGAGTCGGTAAGCGGTCAGTACGGAGGAGACTATATTTGGCTATATTGAAGCGCCTATGTTTGGGTTTTAGGTAAGTTTCTTGGACCGCGAGGATATCTATTTTATGTCTATTGAGAAGATAGGCGACTTCTTCTCTCTGTTTAAGGAGACTATCAGCGTTATAGAGCGCTAAAGTTAGACTGTGGGGCTTTGTCCGTCCGTTTGTCGAGTTTACTAAAATAGGCGTACTATACATGATGGTAGTTTAGGTATAAAGGGTGGGTTGGTGGGTGGGAGAGGTGACGAAGGCGTATGTAAGAGGGGTGCGCCTGAAAGAGGCAAAGTTTGGGGGATATAGTGTGGGGAGGTCGAGAAGACTTGGGATGAATGCCCTAGGTGGGGGGGGGGGGTAGTTTATGAAGTTGGCGGCGCTTAAGGTGCCGTTGGAGGAAATGGGGCCGTGGCCCGAAGCCTTGTCCAAGGGGGTAGGTGGTGTTGGGTGGAAATAGGGGCTTAAAAAACTTTAGAGGGCGTTGGGAGGGCGCTTGTTGGGAAGAACTCTGGCTCTGTTCCCACCTGCGACTTGCGCCTGGGGCTGCCGGGCATCCGCCATAGTTGGCTGGGTGGCCGGTCTGCCCGCACAACACGCAGGTGGGAGGGGTTGCCGCGTCCTTCCCGCAAACGGAGGTAGCATGATTGCCTGCGCATTTCACGCAACGGGGGGGGGGGCAAAGCATCTGCTTTGGCCATGTCCATACATTTGACAGTTGTAACACTGTGAAATGATGTTGGCGGATTTGGGGCTTTCGACGCTGATGTCTTTGAGACCGCAGAGGGATTGAAGGGGGTTAATTTGCCTACCTGCGGCGGTGGGTTCGGCAATTACTAGGATCATGTTAAATGCCTTTGCAGGCCGGTACGCGGTTTTTGCGCGGTGCAACCTATGTACTTCCATTACCGGGAAGTTTTCAGAGATTAAGTCATTTTTGATGACGGATGTGGGGAGATTTGTGGGGACGGGGCGGACTATGTAACGAAAAGTTCTCTCCTCGGGGAGAGAGTAAGTATGGAAGGCGATATGGTTCACCCTCAAAAATTTGGTGATAGCGCGATGGCATTTGGACTCTGCCACCTGGACGCGGGTTCCGGCTGATGTTATCGCGGATGTATATTTAATTCCATTTCTTTGCAAATGGATCGATACCCGAGTCCAGGCGGTTTCGAACACGGTGTGGGTTTTGGGGTTAGCGGAGACAGAGACATGGCAGCGGGCCTGATCTGTTTGGCCTCGGGGCTTACGGGGAACTCGGAAGACCGGTTCTTCCGCTTTTTGTTTTTTGAGATGACGGGGGTGAAATGAGTTTCCTCATTGAATGGCGGTGAAGTTACAGGGGAGAGAGAGCTGAGGGTTGGGGTTGGGGGGTTCGCGGGGGATGCAAGAACCGGCGAGCGAGCGGGGGTGCGAGTCAGCTTCGGAGCTGGTTGAGGGGCTAGCGGGGGGATCGGCGGCCCTAATAATTTGGATCAACGGGCGATCCGGAGGAAATGGAGACAGTTGTTGGAGTACGTACTCCAACAACAAGGGGACCGACGACACATATTTGCCTATCTCGATAAGTAAATTAGTGTCTGGTTGGGGGGCCATGGCTTGGGTGTGTAGCCTAGCGTGTGGGTGAGTGCCTACTTGTGTCTCGAACCGCCTCCGCCTCTATCCAGGCGGTCCGAGGTGAGTGGTACAAAATAATAAAACAGAAGAATGGGGACAGTAGAAAGGGGACAGAGAGAGAAGAATAGTAAATAAATAAAATAAAAATAATACGACCTTACTGGAACCAATCCAACCTGGGCACAACACACGCGGCGGACTGACCCGAGGGGGTCTCACGGGCGTGCGAGAGAGAGGACTCTCGCACGCAGGCGCGGGCGCGGGCGCGGGCGCGGGTGAAAGAGAGGGAAACACTTGCTGCCGGGGCGGCAGCGGGAGAGAGTAAACACGACCGTCCTGCACGGGTGCTGGACGGTGAGTGTGTGTGGTGTTTTTAAGTGAGTTACAGTGGAAATTGTCCCTATATTTATACTGCTCTAACATGGTTCTGATTGGTCGGCGGGCGTACCTCGATCCCCGACCTACCGCGCATACCCCGCGGTGGTCTGGCGCCCCCGTCCCCCGACTCGCCTCGAGTCTTTGTTTCCCCTCGACAGGGGGCGCCTTGTACACCCGCCTTCCTATCTAGTTTTATTTAATACGAAAATAAATTCAAACATATACAAAACTAATTAGGAACTATAAAACGATTATCACAACAAATAATTAAACTATAACTATTATATACAAATCAATTACCTATATAATTCTACTTTGTCGCGAACAGTTCCTATTAGAGAGAAAGTCTCTGATAATAAGAACCTGACAGACTATGTCAGGGAAATTCAAGTTGTACAGCTTGTAAATCAGGCCGTTATGCCAAACCTTGTTAAATGCTTTAGCCACATCGAAAAATAAGGCACCCGTTCCTTTCGGCTTCCTTTGGTTGAAACCGTCCAAAATAAATTCGGTGATTCTGTGTACTTGGTGGACACAGGAATGACCGTTCCTGAATCCGAACTGCTCGTCTGGGACGAGGCCTCTACTGAAGGCTATAGCCTTCAGTCGTCTGTTTAACACCCTCTCATAGATCTTACCATAGGATTTAAGGAGACTGATAGGGCGGTTAATGGTTGGTATCGATCTATCTTTACCCGGTTTATGAATCCCAATCACATCAGCGCATTTACGGCTCCGTTTCCTATGCGATATTTACCGGTTTTTACTTTTTCTGCGTGCAACGGATAAAAATCAACATTTCCAAATTTATTGGCAACACCGATGACGAACGATTCAAAAATGCAGAAAATCAACGTCATGGGACTTTTAAGTCGAGCGTGAAATATGTCTCATGTGATATAATATGTCACGCGAGTGATTAAAAAATAGAGCTCATGGCGCCGTACCACGCGCGCCCGCCCGACCGCCGCCGCCTGCCACGCGACCTGGTTTCCTAGCCGGCGATCACCCAACAGAGCACCACAGTGAGAAGACCTAATCCGCCCGCGAGGGCCTCCCGATGACCTGTCCATAGGAGTGGACAGAGGCGCTTCTTCAGGAAGAGATCCGATGATCTGACCCTGACTCCCCACGCCCCAGAATAGGTGCGTGAGAAGAATACTTGATTGATTTACGACTACTTACACTGAGTAGCGATAGTAGCCGGGATCTACAGCTTAACTTGCCATCCGAAACAGTCTGGGCCAAATATTGCTACCGGCACGATCGATTCCGATGTGCGATTACCACTGGGTCACAGTCTCTGCGTATATAGATTAAATATGTTACCTCCTGTATCACACAGTACGCAGGTGGGACCTCACTGCCCTGCTGCCTTCTACTTAACGTAAATGAACAGCCCCTATAACGAACAAGACAAACATACCCTTAATGTGTCAAGTTGACGTCACTACACACCCTTTTATAGCACACCCTTATTTGTGGGAATGTATGGTTCAGCTCGAATGAGGCACGCTAACGGTACGATGTAGTTCGAAACATAGCAAGTTACAGAATAATAAATATGGCGTGTCAAGCGATCTCTGTGGTGCTACGGTTGTAGCTCTGCCTACCATGCGAGAGGTCCAGGGTTCGATCCCCGGCTGGGGATTAAAAACCCTTGCTTTTGGATGTTTATATGTGTGTGACGTCGCTGTTTCTGGTTCCTGGTGTGTTGTCAGAAGTATTGTATGTGCCGGTATAAAAATGTTTCCATTTCTAGTTCCATAAAATTTTGTTTTTTTTTGATAAAACGTCTGACTTATTTTTGAGTGCATAATGTTCATGGCAGTTGACACGCCTTTACGTTACGGACATTAGTGTCTGCTTGGCTTGAACATTTAGACAGGGCTTGTGTTTAAACGATTAAACAAAATTCGAAAATTTACTACCAATAAATTGGAAATGACCGCCAGAATCAGTAAATGATCACCGAATTGTGTTTGGATAAATGATCACCAAACTACTTTTTATGTTTTGTGTACGTATTTACATGTTAAACCTAACACGAAGGATAAAGGTGGCTTCGCTACGCTCACCCCCTTTACCCTTCACCTACGCTACCGCAGTATTTTGCCCTGATATTTTCTGCAACTTTTGGTGATTATTTACCCATTTTGGGTAAGAAAAAAATATTTTGGTGATCATTATATTTGTTGCCTTTAGATAATTTCTGCAACTCAGTGTTAGTGCTACCTGTACGAAGACGGGTCAACACTTATCCCTGAACATCTTTTTGTCAAATCCATGCAAATTTATATACAGCTGATAAGTTTATGGTAGCACTTAGGGTCATACCCAGTCGTTTGATGATTCATTTAATTAGGGATTAATATATTAAATAAGTCAATTTTAATTTGGAATCGGATTAGTCGTTCATTAAATGACTCTGAATAGGACGGTTGGTGTCTTAAATCGTATGAAACCGGCCAAGTGCGTGTCGGACTTCGCACTTTTAGGGTTCCGTAATAAATTTCGAATATAAGCCAAAAGATAAAATTAGGAAATAAGAATTAAGAAATTTATTTGCAAAGACAAGGGTAAAAAGGTTCTTATACCATTATACAAATAGAACGCCTTAGTCAATTAGTCAGTCATTAAATTGTAGCATGCAAATTTTTGAGGTTTGTAGTCATTAAATCATAAAGAACAACAAAAGCCAAGGTTTCACCTACTTTTAAAGTTAAGAAATTCGTCAACAGAGTAATAAGTTTTGCAGAAGCCAATGGAATAATTTACTTTTAAAAGTATTGAACGGCAACGTTTTTATGTCATCCGTTATTTTGTTATAAACAGTTACATACATTGCTGAACAGTTTTTTAAATACAGTGATGTTCTTGGCGTGTGATTAAATACGAGCCTGTCCGGGTTTCTAATGTTCCTCGAGTAATAATAGTCTTGAGCTTTTACAAAAAGCTCAGGATTTTATTTAACGAATTTACTGATTTCAAGTATGTAGAGTCAGGGTACTGGTAATATGTTTAATCTTTTAAATGTTTATTTACAATACTCATACGATGCCATACCACAAATAGCACGCACACATTTTTTTGGGCAGTAAATATTCTCTTCATTTCTGTTCCGTTACCGCAAATTCTCAGACCATATCTTATGACGGATTCTACATAGCCATGATAGGCAATCAGTGCGGTTTTTTCTCGGCTGTTTTGTGCAAACGTCTTAGCACAAAAACAAATCTGTTTATCTTATGACAAACTTTAATAATGGGGAATATTTAACTGTAGCTCAAAATAAAATTATGCAAAAGAATTGTCTTCACTGATTAACCTACCGTAAACCAAAAAACTGACTACTGACTACAAATAAACCATTTGATTGACAAAACAAGCACCACCAACAAAATCTTTCTTTCACAGTTCACAACAAATATCTGGCTTAACGAACACAAATTCCGCTTCAGTACAAAAATATTCTTAATCACTCTAAAATACTGACTTGCACTCAAAATTCTCCATCCAAATAACAGAATTTTTAAAACTCGTGTCTTTTGCTGCACCACACTAATTAATGTTTACTTTACCAAAATATATTTAACAATTCTATCATTCTTTTATCTAAAAACCTTACTAATATAGCTAAATTAATTTTTTCGTATCTTTTTTAATGAAAATTATATATAAAACATGCCTATTGGCATAAAGCGAAAACGAGGAAGCCCTGCTAAAGTAAGACCTGCCTTCATTGCTTGCACACCGACGTGGAAGGCGTCTACGTGGGCTTCCACAAACATTGTTGATACGCTGCAGCATCGGAGCAGCCTGAGCAGCACCCTGAAACCTTGGTTGTACTGGACAGGAAGCCCATTATACGCTTCCTGCGTAAAGCCGGCCCATACGCTGCAGGCGTATAAGATTGATAGAAATAATGTAACTTCATTTTTTTTATCTACACACGTATCATAAACCCTCTTTACTGCGTCTAAAAACCGAACGTTAAGACCAGCATAATGTAAAACTATTTGGTAAAACTCATTTCTTATCTGAAATTTGTACATTATGACCATAATGTACCAAAATTTGTCAAATTATGACATTGAAATTTCGAACACCAACGCCCGCCTGCGTGCCACCCCTAGTTTGTCGGTGAAGTCAGTACTACTGAACAAGCTAAACAACTGCAGAGCAATGATCAATGCCACAATGCCAGTCAAATACGCGGTTCCTGAACACATCAAAGAGAGCTTATCATTATGTGTGTAGATAAACTAGTGTATGTAACTGTACATAATTAGGCATGTAAACTTTCGAGTGATATTATTAACCCACTCTCAAGTATTAATGCCCTCCATTATGTAGCAGTCACATAAACCACTATAATGTAACTTAATAGCCCTTGGTCACCTGGCAAAGCTACGAGCCAAAATATTGCACATAGGTGACCGACACTGATATGAATAGTGAACAAAGGTCATTTCGTTCACTATTCATATCAGTGTGGTCACTAAGGCCCTCTGTGACTCAGTTGCCCAGGTATTTAAACTTACTTATTCGCTTCAGTGGCAGTTTAATGTGATATGTGGTATATGCTGGTATAAGTTTTAGTGTCAGAGTTGAAGACGAGAGGTTCGCTTTTAGAAGTATTATACCTGAGTCCATAGGCCACACCATAGGCTTCACATTTTGGAGCAGGGACCTCATAGCACCGATCCATGGGCTCAGCAGCACCATAACTGATGAAGAATAGGACATCCATCCATGGAACGTTCTACTTCAGTGCTGCTGAGAGTATCGATCAGCTATTACACATTTAACCGTATTTTTGACCCAAAGGACCGCTGATTCTTAAGATGATCCATCTTTTAGTAGATTTAGTTTAATGTCCTTGCTAAGGTGTTGATCTTGTGGTAATTAATGATTCTGAGTAATAGCTGATAATTAGTTAATCAATGTTGAAAAGCTGATTAAACAAGGATGTTTTCAATCATTTTAAATTTTACAATCTGTTTATGTTTTCTTATCTCGTGAGTTGATGGGCTCACTACAAATAAATTAAGTGAATTATTAACTTTTAGCAATTCCACAGAATCGTTGATGTATTAGTCAACAAACGACAGTTAAAGAGTAACCCAAAATAACAGTATTTTCTTAATTAATGCAATGAAATTTTTTGGAAAAATAAATATATGATTAAAAACCTAAATCACCTGAAACCCATTAATTTTCAGAACAGGAAATGAGCTCTTCTTTAACCACTTACAATATATGTATCAATTAACCAAACAACCTGATTAAGAATACATTAATTTATTTTAACCATATTGTTACAAATTTAAACATTATTGTTTCATACATGCTCATTTCTGTCTCCATTAAAGAAGGAATTCCCTTTTTCTCTAAATTATCCCATCATTAGGTCCTCACCGAGACGCGACGTAGATATATTGTTCATAAACCCTCTTGGTACGTACCAGCTTCACCATAACTTTCATTTCACCATTATGCATTATGTATAGCGAGCATACATTACTGACCAACCTCAAAAAAGTTATCACATCACAACCTGAGGGATGCCTAGTATGGAGCAGTTCCGCTGGCCATCTGTGGTCATCATCAGCTCCACTTCCCAAAATGACGCTCCCCAAGAGTATAAATGCAGGAGTTACTATGAACAATACAAAAATCACTATTGGTCTGCCTGCAAATAATAATATTTGAAGAGTTCCCTCGATTTCTCCAGGAAACCATCAGCAGATACTGACCTGATCGGAAGGTATCCCCTTTTAAACAAAAAAATAAATCATACCGATCGTCTTGAAGAAATCGATGAACATACATTAAAAAACCGGTCAAGTGCGAGTCTAACTCGCGCACGAAGGGTTCCATACCGCCGTAGAATTGTAGGGATGGTGTGGAGTGAATAATTTGAATTAACTTAGCAAAATGTTGTTTACAATATTATTGGTGCGGCTACTTTCACACTCCATGCACGTAACCAGATGCATTCATAAGTTTGTATGTGGTATTGAAAGCATTGTTGTATGGGAGCCCCCTGAATTTTTATTATCTTCTGTTTTTTAGTATTTGTTGTTATAGCCGCAACAGAAATACATCAACTGTGAAAATTTCATCTGTCTCACTATCACGGTTTATGAGATACAGCCTGGTGACAGACGGACGGTGACAACCCCACGCGTTACTGAGAAAAATTGTCTTGACGACGGACATACAGACAGACGGACAACGGAGATAAGGGTTACCTGTTTTCTTTTCAAAGTGTGGAGCTGAAATATTAATTATACAGGCACATACATTGCTTCTGGCCCCACACTAGGATAGTAACACCCGTTTGCACTAAACATAAGAATCGCCTAAGTTCTTTCCTTACTTGTTTAAGCTGGCTCCTAGCAAAAAAATTGATTGCACTAACCCTAAGCCGTTCCTAAGTACAATATGTCAGTGCAATCAAATTTTGTATAGCTAGGCTGTTCTTAGGCTTAGGTAAATCTTAACTAGGACTAGCCTAACTTACGTTTAGTGCAAATGGGCGTAAGTGCCGTCGGAACAAGAAACAAAATAATATATACACATCCAAAATCTGGGTTTTTTTTCATCTTCCCCTGCCGGGGTTTTAACCCGGGACTTCTTGCTTGGGAGGCATACGATTCAGGAAATCTTAAACGGGACTGTTATGGAAATCATTCTGAACAATTTCTGAGAAAAATAGTTTTTGCTTCGCCTTAAAAATCGGCCGACCATCCGGCCGAAACGGATGACATGTGAAAATTTGCTCTGAACATAGTTTTCGACAACGCCTTTTCATATATTGGGAATACACTAGCGAGTTTACGTCCATGGCTCACAGTTAAATCGATTATCGATAACTGTCACATAACATCGTTCCAAAACATCGTACTCGCCATACATGTAATAGGCTATTCTCCATCTCTCTCACTCACACCAACTATGCCCAAAAATCTACCTTTGCCTCTGAATTCAATAAAAAAAATAACGCTTTGGATCCGTTTTCAGCCTCTAAAGCCAAGTTCCGTCAGGATATCATTAATGTGTTGATAGATGATGAGGGAAACAAGTAATCTAACCTAACCCACAAACACACACACACTCACTCACATACACGCCTTCACAATACAGTTATACTCCTCACATTGCACTTTAATATGTATATATGTATTTATATTACATACTTTCAATCATTAATGTACGTATTATTCTTATTTTTTTCTGACTTTTAATCCTATGAAGGTCACTTTTCTTTCTTGGGTTAGTTTTTTAGGGTTCCGTACCCGAAGGGTTCCAAACGGGACCCTATTACTAAGACTTCGCTGTCCGTCCGTCCGTCCGTCCGTCCGTCTGTCACCAGGCTGTATCTCAAGAACCTAGCTAGCTAGAGAGTTGAAATTTTCACAGATTATGTATTTCTGTTGCCGCTATAACAACAAATACTAAAACACAGGATAAAATAAATATTTAAGGGGGCTCCCAAACAACAATTCTTTCAATACCACATACAAACTAATGGATGCACCTGGTTACCTACATGGAGTGTGAAAGTAACCGCACCAATAACTTTGTAAACAATATTTTGCTGTGTAAAATCCAAACTATTCACTCCACACCATCGCTTCCATTGAACGGTGGTACGGAACCCTTCGTGCGCGAGTCCCACTCGCACTTGGCCGGTTTTTTATTCTTATTGTTAAGTTTTTCTTCTACTTTTTTCTGTATCTTCTGTGGATATGTCTGTAACTGGCTTTATTCATGTATTGTTTAATATTGTAACTTATTGATATTATTTGCTGTTGTGTCCCAAATACAATAAAATAAATAAATAAATACAACAAAGGGGTTGTTTTTCGTCCGTATAGCACACGAGCTGATGCCCGCTCAATTGTAGGGACCCGGACATAGCAGGGAGGTCTGAGTCCTGGGAATGGGTAATTCCATTTTTTTCCCCTCCAACAAAAAAAAAGTGAGTTTAAGAAGACTCCGCGCCACCACTGAAGTCCCGCGCCAAAGTCTTTATTGTCTCTGGAATAAGAACCAATAATCCTGCTATAATCCAGAGGAATACGTGGTGGCGCGGGCTCTATGTTTCGGTATCATTTAGACGACCCGAATGGCCGAGTAGGCAGTAACCCTGCCTTCGAAGCCAAGGGTCCGGGTTCGAGTCCCGGGGGGGGAAATATTTGTTTGTTGAGAACGGATGTTTGTACCCTAGTCATGGTTGTCTATCTATCTCAGTATAATATTTATCTATATAAGTATGTGTATCGTTGTCTAGTACCCAAGATACAGGGAATCCTTGTTTAGGGCTAGATCAATGTGTGTAAATAGTGTCCAAGGTGTCCAAGGAATTATTATTATTTATTATCAGGTAGACAGACTAAATCAATCACTTGTATGAATAGTGTTTTTCAAAACAGCCCAAAAAAAAAGGTTCAAAGGTTGCCTCATCGATTGTCTATTCACACAATAAGATTTTTTGTGGCTCTTACGAAGAACTGAAACTTAGGTATTTTTATTTAGGTGCCTTTTTTAGCGTCCTTGGCATCCAGACAGTACAAAGGCATTCTTGTTTTGACCCGACCAGGTCAAATATTTTGAATTTCATTGTTTTTTAGGGTTCCGTACCCGAAGGGTGCCAAACGGGTCCCTATTACTAAGCCTCCGCTGCCCGTCCGCCCGTCGTCCGTCCGTCCGTCTGTCACTAGGCTGTATCTCATGAACCGTGATAGTTAGACAGATGAAGTTTTCACAGTTGATGTATTTCTGTTGCCGCTGCGACAACAAATACTAAAAAACAAAATAAAATAAATATTTGAATATTTAAGGGGGCTCCCATACAACAGTTCTTTCATTACCACATACAAACTTATAAATGCACCTGGTTACGTACATGGAGTGTGAAAGTAGCCGCACCAAAAACTTTGTAAACAACATTTTGCGATGTAAAATCCAAACTATTCACTCCACACGATCCCTACCATTGTACGGTGGTACGGAACCCTTCGTGCGCGACTTCGACTCGCACTCGACCGTTTTATTTAATTTGTTTTTGTTTCGATGCTGGCTATAAATACTATATCGGGCTTTTTTGCCATTGTTGACCGAGCGAGCGAAGCGTCCAGTTTCGGTAGGTATTGGCCAAAAATTTCCTTGATTTTATGATTTTTTTAATCGATCGCAATTTTTGATTGGGGGCCAAATAGGCGGAAAAATGGGAGAGGTTTGCTGTAGCGTTATTTATCGACGGATTGCAATCAAATTAAAAAAAAACATACTAAGTACGCAGATTGCAATAGTAGGTTATGTGACTGCTACATAATGGAGGGCATTAATACTCGAGAGTGGGTTATAATAATATCACTCGAGACTTTTAATGGCTAATTATGTACAGTTACATACACTAGTTTATCTACACACATATCATAAGCTCTCTTTGATGTGTTCAGGAACAGCATGTTTGACCGGCATTGTGGCATTGATCATTGCTCTGCAGTTGTTTAGCTTGTTCTGTAGTACAAACTTCACAGACAAACTAGGGGCGGTAGCAGGGGGGCGTAGGCGTTGGAAATTTGAATGTCATAATTTGACAAATTTTGGTACATTATGATCAATATTCAGATAATAAATGAGTTTTAACCAAGTAGTTTTTGGACGCAGTAAAGAGGGTTTATGATACGTGTGTAGATAAAAACAATTAAAAGGGGGCTAGTATAGGGGGGGGGGGGGGGGTATTTTTATAATATATAAACCCGCACTCGAGTTTTAATGCCCTTCATTATTATGTATCAGTCACATAAACTACTATTACACCTATCTAATAAACATCCTGTGCAATACTGAGTATTAAAAACAGACACCATTAAGAAGAATTTAACTATTTGTTTTATTTTATCTTTAATAAGCCATATTTGATTAAGAAAATAAGGGTGTCTTAACCGGTTAAAGTAGTTAGTAACTGATTTCGATTATATTTATATCATTCACCAAAATCAGTGGTTAGTACGAATACTTACCGGTAATTATTTCAACTAACCGGATTTATTGAGTTGAGCATGACATATACATAAACCTGTCATATAGTAATAATTTAAAGGTATATAAAGTTGGAAAATTTTGCTAAATAAACACTTACACACACTAGGTGTCACGCACAGCCTCCTGTGCAGAGCCTGCATGGAGGTCGAGGAGACAGCCACCCACGTCCTGCTGGAATGTTCCGGCGTCGCCATCTACCGGGCAACACACCTCGGGACGCCGAGGTCGCTCCAGGAAGTCGTCGGCAACATTAAGGGTCTGCTAGGCTTCCTACAGGAGCTGGGTTGGCAGGAGTAGTGCCCCCAACCCACGTCACGCAAAATAGGCGCAAATTTAAGACGTCGAGTTGCGGAAAAGTGGCCCGCGATAAACTATAACTATATATCTATACTGTTGAAAACTCCAACACTGATTATAGTGAGCGGAACCCATCAATCATTCATTCCATTCATTCGTTCTTGCCGCATTTATTCATTCTTTCACTTTTTCCTCTCTAACAAAACAACCATGTAATGTTCTGTGTTTTTAACAAAATAGGACTCTCTTACCGAATACGCCTTTTAATTACTCGACTCCAACAAGAAACAGCGCCTACAACCACTGCACCACTTCATATGGTCCTTCGAGCCGGATACTATTTTGAAAGAGATATACAGGGTGACATTTAATGAGCCGACCATATTTTGGGGAATGATAGTACCCATCATTATGAACAACTTTGCCCAACAAACATATGTTCGCAAACGAAAATTATAGGTCCTACCATAAATTCTCCGATTTCCGATAGTTTGTGTCCCGCATACTAACTTGTAATCAGCTGATCGGGTCAACGTACCTACTCAGGGTTTTTTTTTCCATTTGCGGCCATATGTTTCTTGCGCAAAGTTGTTCATAATGACGGTTATTATCATTCCCTGAAGTATGGTCAGCTAATTAAATCTCACCTTGTATATTGTGACTATCCAGTGAAGTACCGTAGTTAGAGAAATCACAGGCGGACCAACGGTCAGAAGGTACCTTCCTCCCAGCCAATTCGTATCCCGTTGGTAAAGCCCATTTCTCACATAGCAAAACAATTGTATCGTTATAAGAACTGTGATAACCGCAGAAATTATCGTTGTTATCGAATGAGGGAGGCTACTCCAATTTTATCGTGTTGGCTAGAGCAAAGACGAGAGGCCATTTTTAGGGTTCCGTACCCAACGGGTAAGAACGGACCCTATTACTAAGACTTCGCTGTCCGTCCGTCCGTCCGTCCGTCCGTCTGTCACCAGGCTGTATCTCAAGAACCTAGCTAGCTAGAGAGTTGAAATTTTCACAGATTATGTATTTCTGTTGCCGCTATAACAACAAATACTAAAAAACAGGATAAAATAAATATTTAAGGAGGCTGCCATACAACAATACCACATACAAACTTATGGATGCACCTGGTTACGTACATGGAAAGTGAAAGTAACCGCACCAATAACTTTGTAAATAATATTTTGCTGTGTAAAATCCAAACTATTCACTCCACACCATCGCTTCCATTGAACGGTGGTACGGAACCCTTCGTGCGCGATTTAGACTCGCACTTGACCGGTTTTTGATCTTATTGAGTAGTTTTGACGACCTCTGTGGCTCTGTGGTTGTGGCTATGCCTAACGTGCGAGAGGTCGATGTAAATTAAACATAAAAATTTACACACAGGCACACACATTGCTTCTGGCTCTACCCTAGGATATCACTGTGTCGGGTTCACCAGAGACGGCGACGTCACACACATATAAACAGCCAAGACCTGGGGATTTTTTTGGGCTAGTATTTAATCGCACATCAAAAATACTGATTTGCACAGAAAATATCAGGTCAAAATGCTGTGGTACCTTAGGTGAAAGCCCCCTTTATCCATCGTGTTAAGTTGAACATGCAAGAACAACAAAAATACTTAAAACATAAACTTAAGTACACACAACATATTTAAAACATAAAAAGTGTTTTTGCTGATCCTTTTTTGCTGTGCAATTCAGTATTTTTGATGTGCGATTAAATATCAGCCAAAAAAAAAATTGTGTGACGTCGCTGTCTGGTTCACACGACACAGTGTTATCCTGGTGTGGGGCTGGAAGCAATGTATGTAAATGTTTGTGTTTGATTAACATCGATCAAAAATTTAGTATAATCGGAACCAGCGTTCTATGATCGTAAGGCCACGTTTGCACGGCAAAGTTGTGTAGATTTCCAAAGGGCATGCAGTGCAAACGTGGCCTTTGCAGATAGACAAACTCCAATTGGCGACCCCAATGGCCGAGTCGGCAGTGCCTACGAAGCCAAGGGTCCCGGGTTTGAGTCCCGGTGGGGGCAAATATTTGTTTGATGAGAACGGATGTTTGTACCCTAGTCATTGTTTTTATCTATCTAAGTATAATATTTATCTATGTAAGTATGTATATCGTTGTCTAGTACCCAAGATACAGGGAATCCTAGTTTGGGGCTAGATCAATGTGTGTAAATATTGTCCAAGGTTTATTATTACACCAGCGCCATCTGCAATGAGCTTTTGATAAGGTGCCATTAGTAAACTCAGAGTCAGTCTCTGGAGACTAATTGATTGATATTTCCCTTAACATCCATGATTTGCTTTTAAAAAGATCTTGTTTGAAATAAGCTCGCCTCTGTACATGGTTAATCGGTCACCGTAAGATTATGACAAACATTAGTTTATAATCTAACAATGTTTTCTCATTAGTTTATTAACTTCTAATAAATTATAAACTGTAGCATACTGCTTACAACTGCTTACAATGCAACGCGTTAGTTTATAATCAAATGGTTAAATTGTGAACTGGTATAAACTTGAATAGCAAATGAAATTCTAGGACGAGGTGGCGGGTCAGGGTAGGTGAAGTATAAAAGGGGTGAGCGAAGCCAATCCCCCTTTATTCTTCGTGTTAGGTTGACATGTGAGTGCACGAGAAGCATTAAACTTAAGCAGAAGAGAACTTTAAAACTTGTCGGTCTCGTTTACAATTTGTCGATAGTTTACAAACTTACCCGTTAGTTTATAAACTAACAGTTTTCACAATAAGAAGGTGACATATCTATTATAAGTTTTCTGCATGGTTGTTTGTATAGTAAGGTGGGTGGACCATGGAAGGCCACGCTCCTTTGAAGGCCAACTATCAAAAAGTCGTAGTTATTGACATGTAAACACATATTCCTTCGGCTATACACTAAGATCCATCAAACTCAAGGCCACAGATGCGGCGGCGAGTCGCTCGCGCCGCTATTGTGGCAGTGCGATCTCACGCTTCGTAGACTTCGGTCGTCGACGTTACAATTGTTATTCGCGCGCACAGCAAAACGTAAGTTTTTAGTTAGATAACCTATTATTATTTCATATTTTTTTACTGTGGATTGTTAATTGTTATAAGGATATGTTTATGGTACTAAAGAAAAAAAAAATTGTTTTGCCTCGATTTAAGTTAAAATATTGGTAGTGTTCCCAGGAAAGCCGATGGTTCCTTATAAGGCCTATCAAAAATTTGACGGTTGGTCTTGCTAGGGTACATGGGCCTTACAAAGAACATGTACAAACAATGAACATATGAACAGTTACTTTTTAGTTATAAATACGTACCGTTACAGTTAAAACAATGTTTTATATTTATAATATTTTTATTTATAAGGGTTATTAAACTTTTTAACTCATATTAAATAGACATTTCTTTTAAAATTATTTTATTATCAGTATATATTTAAATTTCTTTTATGGAAAGGTTATGTCTGAAAATAAACTAAACTAATTTACATGAAAAGCAACGAATATAAAAAATATTTACATGTTAAAAACGGTAAAGTATGTGATAAAGTAAGTATGTGATAAGTTATATATAAGATATTCTGTCTATAATCATATTTTAAGCAAAAAAAACTTTATAACAATAAGCCGGTAATTGAATAGATGATTAAATTTTATGCGTATAATTTCAGATTTCAAGAATGTCGGAGTCAAAACCCAGGAAAAGAGGTAGTACATGGGATGAAGACAGTTTAAGACGTGCCATGGAAGCAGTACAAAATAATCAACTTAATACAAATGCTGCAGCGTTGAAGTTCAATATTCCAAGACGCACCCTTAGAAACCATTTAGTAAGCGGTAACAGTACTAAAATAATTGGGAAGACAACGATTCTTACAAAACAATTAGAAGAAGATTTATCGCAGCGAATCAAACGTTTTGCAAAACTGGGTGTACCACTTACGCCTAAATTTATCAGGAAACAAGCCTTTTTATTTTGTAAGAGGTTTAAAATCAAGCACTCGTTCAATATGTCAACAAGAATGGCTGGACGCAAATGGCTCAAAATTTTTTTGGCTCGAAACCGATCAATATCAAAAAGAAAACCCCAGCTAATGAATCCAGCTAGAGCTCAAAAAATGAATAAGCCCATTGTGAAAAACCATTTTGAAGAAGTGAAGAAACTCTATGAAGAGCTAGACATTATTGCACATCCAGAACGCTTGTATAACATGGATGAAAAAGGGTGTCGCATTACGGTCCACAAACAAACTGTAGTTTTGGCTGAAAAAAGGAATACAAGAGTACATCTTGTTGCTCCGGAACACGCCGAGAACGTTACAATAGCGATGTGCGTAAATGCGGTGGGTATTGCTATACCGCCTATGATTATTTTTAAGGGTATTAGGCACAGATCAGAATTAGCATCAAATTTGCCACCTGGAACAAAGGTAAGCATGGCACCCAAAGGCAGCATGACCAGTAGCTTATTCGTGGAGTTCATACAACATTTAGCACAACATAAAGTACCCGGTAAATGTCTGCTTATCTTTGATGGCGCAAATTGTCATTTATCATATGAGTCTCTGGAAGAAGCATATAAAAATAATATAGTACTATACTGCTTACCTTCGAACACCACGCACGAACTCCAACCTCTAGATAAATCAGTGAATCGGTCCTTCGAACATCACTGGGATGAAGAAGTTTTGAACTACCTGTGCAATTCTCAAGAGAGAACTTTAAACAAAGCTGCGTTTAACAAAATTTTCTCCCGAACATGGCCAAAGTGTATGACTCAAACCAATATAACGAATGGATTCAAAGCCACTGGTTTATACCCCTTTGATCCTGATGTCATACCCGAAGATGCTTATGCTCCTTCAATTGTAACTGAAAGACCTTTATCGGAAACATTACAACACCAGATCGACCAACCACTTATATCTGTTCAAGTCTCGCCCCCTGTGTCTGAATTTAAAAAAGTGTCAGAATTGTCGTCTCAGTCTCTGATAGATGAAAGGAGGTCAGCTCATGTTTCTAACGTTTCTTCAATTTTTCCATCAACTTCCAAAGAGAAGATAGTATCGACATCGCCAAAATTTTCAGCTGCAACAGCAAAAAGAAAACCCGTTCTTGTTTCTTACAGTTCTTCAACTGATGCTTCAGACTTAGAAGTAGATATTACGGTCAATGATCAGTGCCGCCCCATGCTGCTGAGTTCAGTACATCGTTTCAACGTCGCAGATACGAAACATGACCCTCAACCATCTCTGTACGATTATCCTCTTCCGAGTACGTCTGGCCTACAAGAAAATATCGTCTGTTCTAGCTCTGAATCTGATCTTGATTTGAATCTTAGTGAATCATTTATCAAAGATAACTACATGACTAAACTTCAAGTCTCGGATTTATACACTTCTTCTTCGTCATTTGATGATGAACTAGAGCAGAAAAAAAAAACACTCCGAAAAAACGATGAATACAAAACAAAAGCTCAATTAAAACAAAAGCTCAACTAAAGAGTCATAAGACTAGATCTTCGGATGATGACGAGCCGTTAATTAATCTAATAGAGGATGAAGAAGAATCGTTTCATGCTTTTTTGCCTACTCCAAACTACGCTACAAAAAAGTCTTCACGTCCACGGCAAAAAGCTCTTAATTATAAGGGACAAAGAATAGTTAAAGATTTATTCAAGACTGAAGAAAAAAAGAATGAGATGACGCAAGCGACGAGTAAGAAAAAAGGAAAGTCTACAATTAAACGAGACCAAAAAAAGAAAACCAAAAATTAAAATGATTCCGTAAAACGGCTAAAAAGAACAGTACAACAAGAAAACAGTAAAAGATCGAAAATAGAGATGAAGAAAAGTGCAGAAGGTGGAGAAAAGGAATGGTACTGTCACGCATGTGGCGAGAATAGAATGGAAGACATGAGACAATGTCCCGAATGTCAAAAGTGGTATCACGAGAAGTGTATGGGTCTCACTAAAAACGATCTCACATTTATATACTCAGATTGTGATTAAAATATCCAAAAGTATTATCCTTTTTAGTTTCTAAGTTTGTTTCCGAAGTTAATTTTTATTTTGTTACAATTATTTTCGTTTTTTAATCTTAAGAATCGTTGATTTTAAACATTCCTGACTTCAAGACTGACTATGTACCATAATAAGTTTGTAATAAGTACAGTACTTAGTCTGTAGTGTCTATTATTTTATTATATTTAATATAAGAAAGTCATTGATAATTTTTAGTTTGGCCTTCTTAGGAACATTTTGGCCTTACAAAGAACGGACCCATAAGAAGGCCATTTCATGTAAAAAAAAAAGTTTTTAATTTCATTATAATACGCGTTGGCAAGTTATTTGATGTCAATTTAATACTCATTACTACTGTTTTTAAATAATTTCCATTAATATATTCTTAGTTATACGATGGTGTTCAAGTAATGTTCGTTGAGTTTTTTATAAATGATAAAAATATATTGAGCATTTAATGTTTTGCTGAAATGAAAGAGCTTATTATTTAGTTTTAGTAAAAGCGAATATATTAATTGTTACAACTCTATTTTTAAGTTGAACGACTGATGTATAATATTGGCCTTGTTTGGAGCCGTGTTCCTTGCAAGGCCATTTGGAAGAGCTTAACAAAACTTAAGTTTAATGAATACTGATTAAAGCTAGGTTAAAAAAAAGTGATTTACATGGTACACAATAAAACAAACTATTATTTGATATATTTTTTTTTTCATTTATCCAGTTAATAAACGAATAAAAAGCGTTTACTCGTTAGAGTGGCCTTCCATGGTCCACCCACCTTACAATAAAGAAAATTCGAGACTTTAAAAAAGTTACAGATATCATACTCATGAGTTTCCAACTATGTCAGTTTTTTGAACATTCCTCATTTTTTGCATGTATTAGAATTATACAGACTAGAGTAGCCTCCCACAGTCACAACGAGGAAGCGTATTCCGATGCAACAATTTGCTGCTCAAATTGCCACGAGTCGTTGAGAACCGTGTAAACTTGCCCTTACAGCTGGACTCAGAATGCCAAGGCCTGGCAGCGTCTTCTGAAACAAATGCTGCTACAGAAAAAAGTTTGAAATTTGTTGCAGGAAACGCTGTTACTTAGGCACACAAGCAGAATCACAAAACAGGTGTCTTTTTTTTCTTCTTCTTTAAATTCAGCGTGCTAACCTCTTTGGGGTGTCTTTTTTTTACTTCTTCTTTAAATTCAGCGTGCTAACCTATTTGGAGGTCAATTTTTAAAAACAGGTGTCTTTTTTTCTTCTTGTTTAAATTCAGCACCCTAACCTCTTTGGAGGTTAGTTTTGCAAACTGTATTTGAATGATCACAATTTGGTCAGGTTCTATAACGAGAACCTGTCTCCTTAGCACTACCCGGGAGGACGTGAAGGGCTGTAGGAACCAAGTATTATCTCCGCACGTGAGCAAGTGCCTCCCAACAACAGAAATCAATTAATTACGGCTTTTCTTCAGCGATCATATATGATCGAAGCTTTTCTGACAGCTCAGTTACCAAAACAGTCCGCTCGATGACGCTGTAGAATTGACAACATTTAAATATATATTTATATTAATTCGTTTTAAATATACTTTGGATACAGATATCGAGGATGTAGGCAGAAGAACTACAAATACCATTGCCTTGCATTAGAAAAATACTAGCTGACACTAGCTGTCAATGTCACCACAACATTTTAAGCATTCGATATGTTTTTGATCGTCCACCCACACCCGCATAGAACTAACAGAAGAATAGCACTATACAAGTTCTACGCCTGCAAAAGAGATAGCTTATAAGATGGGCTCATGGCGGGCGTCATCTGAGACGTTCAAACCGAACGCAGCCTTTGTTTTTTTTAACTTTCTGGGACGGCAAAGACAAATCCTTCACTACCACAGAGTACACTATTGTGGTCTGTGACCTGAGTTTGTGACATTCCATAGTTTTAGCGTGGCCTAAATAGTGTAAAGTTCCATGCTCGCGCTAACACGTTTTCATAATTTCTGACGCCTTAAAACGAGATAGTTAGAACCTTTTTTAAAAAAAAAAACTAGAAAACTCCTTATTATTGTCACAACAAACGTACTTATTACAAGACTGGAAACTTCAAAGTTTAAAATATTTATTTTAAAATAAATTCTTACGAACACCTTTTGAATGTTATTTGAATTCATATAATGGAAGAAAAACTACTACCGCTTCGAAAGTATTATGGCAGCGAAGAAGAATCGGCGCAAGAAACTCGTACCCTGCAACACGGCCGTCTTTTCTTTACCTTGTCTTTTTTTTCAATAATAGTTCTTGTGTCACAAAGGATAACAAAACATTCAATTATCTATATTCGTTTCATAAATTTTGTTAAAACCTGTACTACTTTAGCAGAGCGTAAGCGTAAAGTTGGTTTCTCCAATTTAAATCCTCGTTGGTGCGGGATCATGGGATAGGGCTGTGCAAAGAATTCACAGTTATTTCCATAGGCTCTATGGTAACAAGTGGACGTGTCTATAGAATGGACGTGAATCCATCATGGTAGAAATACTACAAATATAATTTATGGAGCAACATAGGCACAGTGGCAACCCTTAGCCAGTTTTATCCGCTTTGTTTACAAAAGTTTCATCCAAAATAAAACATTTTCACCCCAAATCAACTAATATAATAATAAATATAGCCCATTTATGTCCCCACCGAGGGACACAGGCCTTTGCCCGGATACGCGTAAGATAATGCCACAGTTTTCAAGCACACGTGTTCCTTGAATTAAAAGATGTTTTCTCGATTTTCCCCTGGGGGGGGGGGCGAGTTATGACGTCATTAACTTTTCGTATGGGTTTTATATATTTTTTTTCTGAAAGATCTCCTGTGGGGTATCAAATTAAAGGGCTCCATGAGCCGGTTCTAAAAATATACCACACCATTACCTTTCGGTCGCCTGTTTTGTAAAAATCCAAGAAATACTTTCAAAACATACCAAGTTTGGACTCCTCGAAGTAGGAGACGGATTAGCAAAGAGGATCTATACAGACCATGAGAGTGAGTGAAATAGACTATAACTATTTTCGTGAAAGTCAATAGATTGTATTTTAAATCGCAAAATGATTTTTACAAAGTTATTGGTGCGGCTACTTTACTACTTGATTTTGATAGAATCTAAAATACTTACCTATAAATTGGTTAACAGTCCACCTTGTTAGCGAGGTCTATGCCCACAGGGCCACTAGTTATAAAACTGTCTCCTAAACTAATATTAGTTTTCGGGCAGAAAATGGTTGGACCAAAATGGACCAATACGGTTCTGTGGAACTACATGTGGGCAATGAATTTGGTGAACATTCAATATATTTGACAGTCAAAACGTATATTTGTAAACATTATATTTGTTGGTCTTATACAGATAGTATGTTGCCGCAGCTTATTTACTTACATTGTGCGTTATAGCACTTCAAATTGAAAACTAAGTGTAGAAAGGCGAGCTTATCTCTTAAAAGTATAATGTATAACGTTTTCTAAGTCTTGTCTACCAAGTTTAAAACACGATAGTTTTATTACTTTCTCAACAGAAGGTATGCAAATATCCTGGCGCTTTTTAGGGTTCCGTACCCAACGGGTAAGAACGGAACCCTATTACTAAGACTTCGCTGTCCGTCCGTCTGTCACCAGGCTGTATCTCAAGAACCTAGCTAGCTAGAGAGTTGAAATTTTCAGATTATGTATTTCTGTTGCCGCTATAACAACAAATACTAAAAAACAGGATAAAAGAAATATTTAGGGGGGCTCCCATACAACAATACCACATACAAACTTATGGATGCACCTGGTTACGTACATGGAGTGTGAAAGTAACCGCACCAATAACTTTGTAAACAATATTTTGCTGTGTAAAATCCAAACTATTCACTCCACACCATCGCTTCCATTGAACGGTGGTATGAAACCCTTCGTGCGCGGTTTAGACTCGCACTTGACCGGTTTTATTAAATTTTAGGCACTTTTTAACCAGTACTAAGGATCCTCCGTGTATTGCAGACTTTCTATTGAAGCAGCTGGCTACTTGATAGTTGTATACAGAGAAATTCATTTGAGACTCAAGAAGCCAGTGTTCTACTAGGCATAGTATGTCTACTCTGTATTGCTTCAAGAACAGTTCTAGCTCTAGTAATTTACCAGAAAAAGAAAAGCCACCTTGTAAGTTCTGATTTAATAAAACAGATTGCTTTATAGAGGACTTTTCTGTTGTCTGCCCTGAGAGTTCAAATGATTAGTCAAAGTTAATTTACCGACATTCGTCTTGGCTGTTTTTAAGGCCCAAGATCACATAAAACCACTGAAGAGCGCTTTGGCAAAAAAATATATAAAATTGTTTCAAAATGGTCTCAAAAATATATGATATTCACAAAGAGATAATCTAGTTTAAATACTATGTTTTATTTGCCTCGATCGTAAAAAATCCTGAACATAGTTTATATTATAAAGGAGAATTTTGTTTTAATATAAAATAACTGATTTTTGTCATAATTATTATACCTAAATTTTCCTCTTTTAGGGCTCCGTATTATTTCTTAAATTTTATCAATTAGCTATTTCCGTTTTTCAGTAAATTCGAAAAAATACCTAATTTTTTACCTCTCCGGCGGGCGTCCCGGTGCTATTCCGCGCCGCCCGCTACCCCGCCAGTTCTGCTACCCCGCCAGAAGACGACGGGCGAATGCGGCGCCCCTCACCTCAACAGGCAGAACTGAGCCTTAAAACCTCAGCGTACTAAGGTTTAGTAGAAGTATTTCTACATTCGTCATTTTCTTTCATTAATAAGCAGCAATAAATAATTACAAAATAATTAACAGCAAGGACTGTGTTGAGCTAGATCTGTGATTTCCAAAGTGGTCTAGATGGACTCCCAGGGGTCCACGAGAGACTCGACGGGGTCTCTACCTTGGTGTGACCATAAATGGGGGTAGAAATGTAGCTTCAGGGGGTCCACCAGAACCAGCAAAATGTTGAATGGTCAATGATAAAAAAATAAAATGTGAAGTGTTGAGCTAGATTAACCCCTTACAGTCCCATCATTTAAGTAATCTTGAACATTGTTCTTGAATATCTCTCTTTCAACAAAGTCGCTTTAACATGCTTTTTAAGTTGCTCAAATGGCAATTGCAGAATCTCCAGAAGTATCTTATTGTAGTAAATAATGCACTGACCCTTGAAAGAATTGCTAACCTTCGCGAGTCTAAACCGGGGAAATAACTAGTCCTTGATTATTTCTTTGGTTAATATTACAGCTATTGCTAAGAATCCATTATTTACATTGATTTAATAAAATTTCCTCGAATTTGTACACAGTTTTCTGAAGGAAAAAATGACGTCAGATTTGCCGAGAAACCCAGGTCATCTATCGCGTGAGATTGTAAACTTTCGACGATAAGTTGAATAGTAATAATAATAATAGATCACAATTTATTGACAGTTTACAGTTTCGCGAGAAAAAATCGCGTTATTACAAATTGTCGGTGTTCACAATTACACAGATACATAAATAAACCAGAACCAGGAACTAAAAATGTATAGCCGCTTCTGTCACAGGAGAACTTTGAAAGCTATTTACACGAGCGAGCTTGGAAGTTTAAAAAGCCTTTGGCCTGATAAAGGAGCTTTACTAGGATGCCAAGGCGGGATATTCTGTCGAATTGAACTAAGTAGTAAAATTTCTGAGAAGCTAACAAGTATAAATAAAAAAATTAAGGACATCCGCAGACAGACAGACGCTTTCACACTTTTTCGTTTTGCGTCAGAAGTAAAAAATTAAATTAATTTGAAAATAAACAAGTAACTTTTTTTCAAATTCTGGATGCACTAGCGCCAGTAATCGAATACTCTTTATTTTCGCATCGGTTGTAAAATAAAAAATATTGCCAAGTGCGAGTCGGACTTGCTCACGAAGGGTTCCGTCACATCATAAGGGGACACCATTTTCCGTGTTACCACAAAAAACATTAAACAGCGTTTAACCTCAAAACAAACGTCAAATCTCATACATTTTTATTTTTGAACAAGTGTTGAACAGTGGTTTATTTTATTGTGATAAGGTACTTAATGTTTTAAATTGCGTTTAGTTCATTATTTGATGCTATAACGGCAACAGAAATATACATTCTACAAGTCAAACATATGTCTACCATAACCTTTGTGTAAAATAAAGATTTTCATTTTCATTTTCATTTTCATTCTGTGACAATTTAAATTCTCTACCTATAACGATGACGAATGGACGGACAGTGGAAGCTTAGTAATAGGCTCCTTTTTTGCACCCTTCTAGTTGGGAACCCTGAAAACGTAAAATTATAAAAATATTCTAACAATTTCTAGCGGTGATGCAAAACAAACAAACCTTCATAATCTCCGTAGATGTGAGGATGGGCGAGCCCCTATTCGCGCGATATGAAGAATTAAAAGGCAACAAATATAATGATTACCAAAAAAAAAATTTCTTACCCATTTTGGGTAAATGCTACCCAAAATGGGTAGGTGATCACCAAAAGTTGCAGAAAATATCAGGAAAATATATTGCGGTGGCTTAGGTGAAGGGTAAAGGGGGTGAGCAAAGCGAAGCCTCCTTTATCCTTCGTGTTAGGTTGAACATGTAAGAACAACAAAATACTTAAAACATAAACTTAAGTACACAAAACATAAAAAGAAGTTTGGTGATTATTTAACCAAACACAATTTGGTGATCTTTTACTAATTCTGGCGGTCGTTTCGAATTTATCGAATTTATTGGTAGTAAAATAGGTGCGTTTTTGGTGATCGTTTAAACATAAGCCGAATTAAATTACTTGCTTCATGTTGACACAACTATGCCTCTGCCTACCCGTATGTGAAATGGCGTGTCGCTAAGTTACATAAAAATATTGCAGAATAACCGCAGCCGAGGAAATATTGTCTACTTTGGATTTCGCAAAGTTCTATCACTGTTTTAGTTTGCTGAAAGTTTGCGAATTTGAAACTATGCCTGGCATAGAAATACAGAATAGATATACCTATTATACTATTGTACAAGCACATTGTATGCGGACTTCTTTTTATTTGATGAAAATACTGCAACGAAAGAGAAAAACAAAATCAGGTATGTAACTTCTGACATTGTTATTAGCTATTGTTAGGGTTCCGTACCCCAAGGGTGCCCAACGGGACCCTATTACTAAGCCTCCGTTGTCCGTCCGTCCATCCGTCCGTCTGTCACCGGTCTCTACCCGATCAACCGAAATCAGTAGAGAGCTGGAATTTTAACAGAGGGTGTATTTCTTTTGCCGCTTTGTCAACAAATAATGAAACATACCAATTTTTAAGAATTTAACCATTTTGTTTTGTTTGTTTATATTATAATGTATTAAGTCAAGCAACTGATGCAGAAATGTAAAGAATACAACCCTTGTGCTTCGCCTTTGTTGATTACGAAAAGGCTTTCGACAGTGTCGGGCACTGGGCCGTCTTCCATTCCCTCCATCCTGTTCGGACAGAACAGGATGTCCTCCAAGGGGATACTCTTTCACCCAAGTTCTTCACCAATGTCCTGGAGGACGCATTGAAGACAGTAGACAAGAGGAAAATAGGTCTCAATATCAACGGCGTGTATTTGTCGCACCTGAGGTTTTCCGATGATCTGGTCTTGGTGGCTGAGTACTTTGCTGATCTCCGCACTATGCTCGGAGATCTGCACGGAGCATCCCTGAGGGTCGACCTTGAGATGAACCTGTCCAAGACGAAGATTATGACGCACACTCCCACAAGCGACGATATCAACATTTCTGTTGATAAAAATGGTCGCATAGAAGTGGTTGAGGGGTATATATATCTCGGACATTGATTATCTTTTAGTCGACAGTTCCAGGTAAAGGAGATCGCTAAGAGGATCCTCGGATGGGCAACTTTCGGCAAACTCCGGGATTTTCTAACGTCGAACATCCCACAATGCCTGAAGATCAAGGTATTTAACTAATGTGTGCTGCTCACTCGTACTTATGGTGCTGAAAGATGGAAGCTCATAAAGGAGACTGTGCACAAAGTTCCAGTGGCACAGAGAGCCATTGAACGTGCCATGTTAGGTATAATGTTGTCCGACCACATCCGGAATACCGAAATCAGACGCTGAACCAAATTAGCTGACGTCGGTAACGGATAACACGGCTCAGGTGGAAGTGGGCAGGACACTTGGCAAGGTGAGAAGACGGCAGATGGACCAGATCGGTAACCGAGTGGTGGCCAAGAGGAGGCCAAAGATCATTCGGGAGACCACCTGCCAGATGGTCCGATGACATTGTGAGGATAGCAGGAAAGCAGTGGACCCGGATTGCACGGCATCGGGTCGAGTGGCGTGCATGAGATGAGGCGTATACTCAGCAGTGGATTTCCTGACAGGCTGATGGTGATGATGTTTCTCCTAAGAAGTGCTGGTTTTTTCCCCCTGGCCACAATGCGGACACGAGGGATTTGGCTTTAATAATTTTAAGTGTCTATTTCATTTACAGTGACCTGGTGGGGTACTACTAAATTTTAAGAAACCATCCCTATTCCGTGCAGTTTAATAAAAAAATACTTAGTCTTAACCTCTCCGTGACCCAACCGTACCGACACGTCAACGTAAACAAACACTGTTGGCCCAAGCGTACCGACACGCACTCGATACCTTTTTTATTTAGACCGGAATGAATTAGCCAATTAAGTTCGTATTGGCAAGGTTTTAGTGTGTAAAAACGGCCAATGAGCCAATCTTCTATTTCCGGTATGGTCTTTTGTTCATTTCATTCAATCAAGACGCTGCAAACGTGACTCGAAAAAATCACTTTTCGTAACCGGTATTTCATGAAATCTTCGAACGCTGAAATATTGAAAAAATACAAAAAGAACATACTAATGTGTTTATTGATTTCAAAAGATAATCTTGTGTAGATTACGAAAGTATCACACAAAATGTGTATTTTGTTGTGTTTTACTCATGTCGACTACATTTGTGACGAGAGGGAGCATTTTATTAGAAGTCTGTGATTCTGATGTCGGTACAAAAATAAACTAAGGTCACAGTGACATTTTCTTCGCATTGAGTAAGAGAGGGTTTCATTAGCTACTCAGATGTACAACTCTCATAGTTCTAAGAGTTACCATTCAGACATAATCACTTGATATGTCAGTCAAGTCGCGCGCGCCGCGCGGGCTCATGTATGCCTGGGATTAGAGCTGGTTGGCGCCGGGCGGCCGGGTTTCGGAGAGGTTAAAAGAATAAATTACTTAGTCTTATTTTAATATAACATAGCATTTATATACAGCCACTAGGAAACCCTGTGTCGTGGGAACCGGAAAGACACAAATAAAAATACATATCTTTGTTTAACAAATTATATTGAAAATTATGCATAGTTGCTATGCATGCATAGTATGCTTGCAGACTTCTGACTGTATGACCTGTCTCGTGGTGTCCTGGCCTATTTTAAGATTACAAATTAGAGTTAGTTGCTAACCTTGAGCTGGTTTATTATGATAAAAAATACAAGCTTTGTTGACAGAAAGAACAGAGAGAAAACTCTCATAAGATTCCACTTTTAACAAATCTTAATATAAAGTTAAAATTCAAAAATTTCGCACACGTATAAACATCCAAGATTTGGCATTTTTAGGGTTCCGTACCCGAAGGGTGCCAAACGGGACCTATTATTAAGTCTCTGCTGTCCATCCGTCCGTCCGTCTGTCACTAGGCTCTATCTCTTGAACATATTTTCACTGATGATGTATTTCTGTTGACGCTTTAACAAAAAATACTAAAAAACACAATAAAATAAAAATTTAAGGGGCGTCCCATACAACAATCCTTTCAATACCACATACACACGTATGAATGCACCTGGTTACGTACATTGAGTGTGAAAGTAGCCGCACCAATAACTTTGTAATCAACATTTTGCTATGTTAAATTCAAACTATTCCCTACCATTGTACAGTGGTACGGAACCCATCGTGCGCGAGTTCGACTCGACTTGACTAGTTTTATTTTCTTCTTCCCCAGCCGGGATTCGAAGCCGGGACGCTCGCTTGGAAGGACCTCGATCCGCAACTCCACAGAGGTCATCCGAAGGTTTTCTCTGAAAAACGATACCTAATAGTAGTTTATGTGACTGCTACATAATGGAGGGCATTAATACTCGAGAGTGGTTTCATAATAATATCACTCGAGAGTTTTAATGCCTAATTATGTACAGTTACATACACTAGTTTATCTACACACATATCATAAGCTCTCTTTGATGTGTTCAGGAACCGCATGTTTGACCGGCGTTGTGGCTCTGCAGTTGTTTAGCTTGTTCTGTAGTACCAACTTCTCGCAGGCGGGCGTCAGCGTTCGAAATTTGAATGTCAGTACCAACTTCACAGACAAACTAGGGACGGCACGCAGGCGGGCGTCGGCGTTCGAAATTTAACAGTTACATAATATGCAGAAAAACTACACATTATGGTCATAATGTGTAATTTTTCAGGTAAGAAATGAGTTTTTACCAAGTAGTTTAACATTATGCTGATCGTAACGTGCGGTTTTTGTACGCAGTAAAGAGGGTTTATGATACGTGTGTAGATAAACGATATTCAGTTACCTAAATAAAATAATAATATCGGTAAAGTCTTAAGCCACAGTTTTAGTAATGTCTAACTTACGCTTACTACCGCAATACGCTAAAAACGTCCAACTTTATGCGCTAAATGATAGCCGTAAAGTTTCTAGTTAAATACAACATAACCACATTAACTTTGCAACTTAAGGGTTAGTCCCAGCTCCACCAATCAATGTTTAAAAAAAAATACAAACTGTACAGGGTGTAACAGAAACGTGTAGTCATATTTTAGGGGTTGCTAGGGACATCATTCTGAACAGCTTTCACTATGAAACCGATTTGATCTGTGCAACTTTTATTTTCACTGCTCCATATAGTTTGGAACTCCGTGGTCTAATGGGATTCACGCTTGCTTCTCACACAGGAGATGCAGGTTCGAAACCTGTCCATGTACCTATGAAATAATTAATTAATCTCAAGTACACGACCGGACGTTCTGTGTTTCAGATGACAGATTGACGACCCAAATGGCTGCGTAGGCAGTGACGCTGCCTACGAAACCAAGGGTCCGGGGTTCGAGTCCCGGTGGGGGCAAATATTTGTTTGATGAGAAAGGATTTTTTGTACCCTAGTCATGGTTGTTTATCTATCTATGTATAATATTTATCTATATAAGTATGTGTATCGTTATCTAGTACCCAAGATACAGGGAATCCTAGTTTGGGGCTAGATCAATGTGTGTAAATAGTGTCCAAGGTATTACACATTAAGCTGTTGGTCTCGGCAACTATCGCTACGTGGTAGTGGTCGTGAAACCCCTCCACCAACCCGCACTGAGCCAGCGTGGTGGAGTATGGCTTTATCTTACTCGTGTCCGGGTAAAGACCGGTTCCCCTAGGTGGGGAAATTAACGGGCTACATTTATTATACAGTTTGGCGATCAGCTGTTTCGTATGGAGAAGTGATAATTAAAGTTGCTCCGATCAAATCGGTTGCATTGTAAAAGTTGTTTAGAATGAAGCCCATAACAACTCCCTAAAATATGCCTACACATGCAATACAAATATGCAATGCAAATGTTGGGAAATGCGATAGATTAATAGATATCAAGAAAAATTTACACACAAACACACAAACACACAAAGCGTCACGCGTTTCCCATACGGAGTGGCAGAGGCACAATTGTGCCCACTTTGAGCCAGTTATTCGATACTCCAATTTGCGTGACAGGGGCTAGCCCATCGCCGCAGCTATGCAGTAATGAAGGTTTCCTCACGATGTTTTCCATCACCGTTACAACGTCCGTGTAATGTACTTAAGATAAATTAATTATCTCATTGGTTCTTGGTCAGGAATCGAACCTGCATCTCCTGTGTGAAACCGTGAAACCGATTAGACCATGGAGGTCCATAAAATATAAATAATAATGCCGGCTACGAGTAAGATTACACCATACTCCATCACTCTGACCAGTGTGGGTTGCTGTAGGGGTTTTACGACCACTACCACATAGCGATAGTAGCCTACAGCTTAAGGGCTGAACAAAGGCCAATGGCATTGAGAACTAGACAAAGAATACAAATACCCGTCGCATCGCGTCGAAGCAGACTGACGCATGCTCCCGCGCAGAGCCCCGCGGGGCAGCCCGAGCTCCGAGACCGAGAAAATTATAGAAAATATTACTAAACTCCTGTAATAATAACATTAAAAATAAAATAAAACAGCCAAAAAATTTCCCTTTTTTTACCTATTTTTGCGTGTAAGTTTCATATAGGAATCTGATTTCATCTCCGAGCGCTTGTTCATTTAGTGGAATAATAATGCATTGCGAAAAATATTTTTAAGTATAACAGATATCCGGTAATTTTAAAAGGCCATTCTTATCCCTAATAGACCTTTTATAGCATATATTTATCTTACATTTTTATGTTGTCTAGTTTAGCCTAGAATTGAAGCTAAAGATGCATTTCTGGCCATATTTAATCCCTTAACGTGTCATCCACTGAACGTCCGATAACGTACTGTAGATAAATTTATTATCTCATTGGTACATGCTCAGGACTCGAATCTGTATCTCCTGTGTGAGAAGCAAGCGTAAAACCCCTTTAGACCACGGACCACGAAGAAGTTAATACTCTTTTTTAGGACAGTCGTATAAAGAACGTACATACACCCTACATATTACCTTATAATGATAATAATGATGATATAATACCTTGGACACTATTTACACACATTGATCTAGCCCCAAACTAGGATTCCCTGTAACTTGGGTACTAGACAACGATACACATACTTATATAGATAAATATTATACTTAGATAGATAAACAACCATGACTAGGGTACAAACATCCGTTCTCATCAAACAAATATGTACCCCCCCCGGGACTCGAACCCGGGACCCTTGGCTTCGTAGGCAGGGTCACTCCCGACTCGGCCATTCGGGTCGCCTTAGAATGTTCAAAGCTAATTGGAATCAGTAGATGTATCAGCTATTGAGAAAAGCTCTGCCCAGAGCGGTGGGCTGTACGGGTGTCGATACTGGGAAATGGGAATAACCCTAACATAATGAGAAGGCGGAAGCCGTCAAAATAATGGTTATAGTTAATGAGGTTTTCGAGCTAATTATAGTCTGGTGGTTTGATAAGTTAATTTTCGTTAGAATTAGGCTTCAAGCTTTCGTTGAAAAGTTGTTTTAGAGCTTCGTATAAATAGACCAATTAGAAAAATACAAGCTTTGGTGACAGAAAGAACAGAGAGAAAACTCTCATAAGATTCCACTTTTAACCAATCTTAATAAAAAGTTAAAATTCAAAAATTTCACACACGTATAAACATCCAAGATTTGGCATTTTCAGGGTTCCGTACCCGAAGGGTGCCAAACGGGACCTATTATTAAGTCACTGCTGTCCATCCGTCCGTCCGTCTGTCACTAGGCTCTATCTCTTGAACATATTTTCACTGATGATGTATTTCTGTTGCCGCTATAACAAAAAATACTAAAAAACATAATAAAATAAATATTTAAGGGGGGTCCCTACAACAATCCTTTCAATACCACATACACACGTATGAATGCACCTGGTTACGTACATGGAGTGTGAAAGTAGCCGCACCAATAACTTTGTAATCAACATTTTGCTAGGTTAAATTCAAACTATTCACTCCACACCATCCCTACCATTGTACGGTGGTACGGAACCCTTCGTGCGCGAGTTCGACTCGCACTTGACTAGTTTTATTTTCTTCGTCCCCAGCCGGGATTCGAAGTCGGGAACTCTCGAATTAAGCATCAAGCTTTTGTTGAAAAGTTGTTTTAGAGCTCCGTATAAATAGACCAATTAGAATTAGACACACAGCGCCTTACCACAAAAAAATAAACTACTGTTCAACACTTGTTTACAAACAAAAATATATCGGATTTGATGATTGTTTTGAGGATAAACGATGTTTAATAATTTTTGTGGTAACTCTGACAGTGCTTAACTAAAAACCTTCCTGCGGTACTGGAGCGGCGTGGGAGGGATTCTAAACAACAATACAATAGTAGTTTATGTGACTGCTACATAATGGAGGGCAAATTTTAATGACTAATTATGTACAGTTACATACTCTAGTTTCTCTACGCAGATATCATAAGCTTTCTTTGATGTGTTCAGGAACCGCATGTTCGACCGGCATTGTGGCATTGATCATTGCTCTGCAGTTGTTTAGCTACTGTACCAACTTCACAGACAAACTAGGAGCAGCACGAAGGTGGGCGTCGGAGTTCGAAATTTGAATGTCATAATTTGACAAATTTTTGCACATTATGGTCATAATGTAAAAAAAATTAGAAAAGAAATGAGTATTTACCAAGAAGTTCATAATTATGCTGGTCGTAACGTGCAGGTTTTGCACACAGTAAAGAGGGTTTATGATACGTGTGTAGAAAAAAATACTAACTGGCCTGAGTACAGCCCACAGTACATTTAACTAACACTTGAAAATTACAGGTGCAACAGACAGCTCCCTATGCAGGGGATCCATGGAAGTAGATGTGACCGTGGAGCACATACTGCGTGCGTGCCCATCCACCATTGAAACCAGGATGGTAATCCTGGTTGAAACGATCACGCCTCGGAGCTCCTAGAACATCCAGGCCTCCTACTCCAGCTTGTGCAGGAGTTGGGATGGCTGAAAAGAAGAGTGGGTGCAGGGGATATGCACAAAGACCCTGCTCAAGTGGGCCAGGTGCAGGCACACCCACCCCCTGAAGAAGAAGAAGAAGAAGAAGAAGAAGAGAGATAATTAATTTATCTTAAGCACATTATACGGACGTTCTAACGCTGGTGGAAAACATGGTGAGGAAATCTTCATTAAGATGGAGTAACGCAAGATGGAGTACTGAATAACTGGCTCCAAGTGGGTATAATTTTGCCTTTGCCACCCCGTATGGGAGAAGGCGTGACGCTATGTTATATGTGTTAAATAGATAAAATTATACTACCAATTAAACAAAAATATAATATACTTACAAACGTCTATAATGAAAGAGAAAGATAGTGTTCTTATAAGCGACTTTTAAAAATATTAAGGTGATACAAAAAAAATGTTTTTTTAGAACCCATTTACTCCACTATAAAATCATCTGCAGATTTGATTTTTGGTTTAAAGTTTATTGATTATTTGGTTAATATTTTCACTGAAGGAAAACGTGAGTGGATGAAATGTTCTTGATATAATTTATTTTCGAAAAGACCTCTTAATTGTTTCATTTTATCCTGTTATTCTGAAATCCTAACTTATTTCATCGCGAAATTGGTTTCAAAATAAGGATATAATGTATTCGTGAACTCTCCTTGATTTTTTTTGACAAATAAGCGTAATTTTATTTTTTATGTGGTTTGACACTACGTTATTTTAGTTTGAGTAGAGCGCATTGTTTGCGCTCTTCTCTACGTATCGCCTTAAGTGACGGGCTGTCTCTGATGGCGCTAGGAAGTTTGTCCCAGAGCCTGATAGCTCGTAGTCTGAAACAATTTGCATTTGCGGCTGTGCTCTGAGGATTTATCCAAAGACAGAAATTCCAAACGATCTCATAGGAAGCCAGGATAGCGAGAATTAAATAAGACGTTGAAGAGGCAGATGAGGATGTGAGAATCCCGACGAAGACGCAAAGGGAGCCACTTCAACTCCCTGCGATACTCCAAGACGTGGTCATACTTGCGCAGGCCGAAGACAAACCGAATACCGAGGTTTTGAAGTCGCTCAAGTTTGTTCAGTTGCTCTTCGTTCGCGCTCACCCAGCATACGTCAGCGTAATCGATCAGGGGAAGGAGAAGAGACTGGGCAAGCGTTATTTTTGTCTGACGGGGCAGGATTTTTTGTACTCGCCTGAGGAGGTGAAAAGTGGCAAAGAAACACGCCAGTGACGCCTAATTTATCGCGGGACACGTGTAAAAATGTTGCGGGGCATATTTCGGAACACTGTCTGTCATCTTTCAGCAACATGTTGGTGAAAATCTCCCCTAGTTTATCTCCGGCTTAAATTCAAACGTCTGGTTACTGACATCTGGCGTTTCGACGGAGAACTAAAACACCCGCCACTGAAAAGGAAGCCTTCCTACTTTATGTTAGCTCTACATTACGTTATTTAAAGTTCCTTGTTCACACACTAGAGGTCACTGGGAGTCTCGACTAGAAATTATCATTTTATGTTGTTTTTAACATTACGACAGAAAATAAACATTAGTCTTTATTTCAATTTGCGAACATCCTCAAGACAGTGGGTGCTATCTTCATTTTGCTCGAAAAACATCCTGCTCGACGGACCGAAATGGTTTACAAGCCAAATAAAATAAAAATCAAAAGTAAAAATTTAAAAAATACTGTCAATTTAATATCATAAGAATATTCTGTAAAATAGATAAGTTAGACATCTACAGAAGCAATTCTCGCAGGAACCTTTTATATCTTATTAAATCGTGTGATTTTATGAATTGATCGGTTTCATTTAATTTGAAGTTTTTTCTTATTTTTTTTATGTTTTATTTTTATTTATTTTTAGTTTTACGCTGTGTTATTGTATCTAAATGTTTCTGAGCCTCTTCATTCAATTTAAAGCGTCATTGTTGACTGGTCCGTTTTCTCGTTAATTAAGACAGTCTAGTTCTTCAATTAGGAGACCCTCTAGTGATTTGACTCTTAAAACTTTGTAATGGGAATGCAAAATTTCATCTCAATCGGAAATCGCGATGTGGGTCAAATTTGACACGATAGATTTGACCCGAAAATACATATATACATATATATGCTCAAGCCTATTTCCCGGAAGAGGGGTGGGCAGAGACCAAAGCTGACCCAAACATACAACATAATCCAGTTCAGGGGGCACTTAATGCTCCAGCTGAAAGACAGCAAACATCAAATGTGCTGAGGTTTTCTCTCTCATTATACAGTTGCGACTATATGTATATATTTGTATCCATCACTCACACATTGACTTCATACATACATACAAACACACTCCTAAACACATTCCCTTCCCATTCCTATTGAACTGTACCCGGTACTTCTAAATTGTTTTATAAATTGTTTAAGTTTACTGCCATTTTATGTTCGGCCTAAAAAATGAAAGCCTTTAATTGGCCTATGACCAGTTTAAGTTCTTTGTTTATATTATGTTTGAATTTGTGCTGTAGGCTTAGTTAAATAAATAAAAATAAATAAATAAATAATAATTATAATAATACTTTGGACTAGATCAATGGGTGTGGGGTGGGGCTAGCCCCAAACTAGGATTCCCTGTATCTTGGGTTCTAGACAACGATACACGTACTTATATAGATAAATATTATAATAAGATAGATAAACAACCATGACTAGGGTACAAACATAACATAACATAAACACTTATATTCAGCCACATACATTGCTACTGGCCCCACACTAGGATACCCTGTATCGTGGAAACCAGAAACAGTGACACACAAATCAACATTCAAGACCTAGTTTTTTTTTTGTTTTTTTTTTGTTTTTCCTCCAGCCGCGGATTGAACCCGGGACCTCTCCATGGTAGGCAGAGCCACAACCGCTGCGCCACAGAGGTCGTCAAACATCCGTCTCATCAAACAAATATTTGCCCCCACCGGGACTCGAACCCGGGACCCTCGGCTTTGGTGGCAGGGTCACTGCGGACTCGGCAATTCAGGTCGTCGAACATACATACATACATAAATATAGGCACAACATACATTGCAAGTTAAAAAAAAGCTTTAAAAAATGCGTGCACGCCGAAACATTCGCGAATTTTCCCAACAAATAATAAAACGATGAGTAGAATAGTATAAAAAAGCACACACAATAAGCTTTAGCTAAGTAATGTGTATGCACTAAGCTGTCTATTTCTTAGTATTTTTTAGGTTGATCAGTATGTAGATATACTCATTATTTTATCGTTATTGTTTAGTTGTATTTGACAACAAATATAATGTTCACCAAAAAAATTTTTTCCTACCCAAAATGGGTTAATGATCACCAAAAGTTGCAGAAAAAAAGGGGCAAAATACTGCGGTAGCTCAGGTGAAGGGTAAAGGGATGAGTGAAGCGAAGCCCTCTTTATCCTTCGTGTTAGGTTGAACATGTAGGAACAACAAAAAATACTTAAACCATAAACTTAAGTATACACAAAATATAAAAAGAAGTGTGGTGATCATTTATCAAAACACAATTTGGTGGTCCTTTACTAATTCTGGCGGTCGTTTCGAATTTATTGGTGATAGTAAAATAGGTGCGTTTTAGTGATCGTTTAAACATGAGCCGTTGGATTTTACGAGCAGGTCTTCCTCCGCTGAACTATACACCGTACCCTTTCGATCCATTATTTTCTGGAAGAAATCTCGAAAAGCTCGTAAGTACATGGTGTATCTAAAATCTGTTTAGCTGTATTGTGTAGTAAAAAAAAATCTAAAAAAAAATTAAGAAATTGGAACTGTGATTTAGATTCCGCACCAACACTCATGTTCTGCGACGGAAAGTGGAACTAGCGACGACGGTGGCGCCGCGGCTATTGGACTTGGAGTGGTAGTGGGTTCTCTACTTACTTACATTATGCTTTCTACGACCCGAATGGCCGAGTCGGCAGTGACCCTGTCTACGAAGCCAAGGGTCCCGGGTTCGAGTCCCGGTGGGGGCAAATATTTTTTTGATGAGAACGGACGTTTGTAGCCTAGTCATGGTTGTTTATCTATCTAAGTTTGATATTTATCTATGGCAACAAATATAATGATCACCAAAATATTTTTTTCCTACCCAAAATGGATAAATGAACACCAAAAGTTAAAAAAAATATCAGGGCTAAACACTGCGGTAGCTTAGGTGAAAGGTAAAGGGGGTGAGCGAAGCAAAGCCCCCTTTATCCTTCGTGTTAGGTTAAAAATGTAAGAACAACAAAAAATACTTAAAACATAAACTTAAGTACACAAAACTTAAAAAGAAGTTTGGTGATAATTTATCCAAACACAATTTGGTGGACATTTATCCATTCTGGCAGTTATTTCGAATTTATTGGTAGTAAAATAGGTGCGTTGTTGGTAATCGTTTAAACATAAGCCTTTATCTATATAAGTACGTGTATTATTGTCTAGTACCCAAGATACAGGGAATACTAGTTTGGGACTAGATCAATGTGTGTAAATAGTGTAGGTACGAGGTAGCACCGACTAAGGGTCGTCGGTGGTCCAGCAGCCGCGAGGGACCTGGAGACGGTGGTGGGCAGAGGCTACCAGTGTCTCTGGCGGGCTCAAGCCGTATAGTGGTGGCCAGGGTGGATGGACGCACAGTATGGAGTTCAATATAGCGATGTCACCGCAAGATAGTCAAAACCGTAAGTTGATAAACTAACCCGGTGGTTGATCAACTATCGTCAGATATTAAACCAGACCGACAGGGTTTAGAATTTACGTTCTTATATGTCAACCTAACACGAAGACTATTCGGGGGCTTCGCTGCGCTCGCCCCCTCTAGTCTTCACCTAAGCTACCACAGCATTTGCCCTGGTATTTCGTTTACAATTCAAGTTTAAACCAGTTTACTATTTAACAGTTTTAACCGTTAGATGATCAACCAACGCTTCATATAGTACGCAGTACGCTACAGTTTACTATCTGTCGATAGTTGACCAACTAACGGGAAAAAAACGTTATTTGATCAACTAACGGTATTGCTTTCTTACGGTGACAGCGACAAGAATGTGAAAATCGACGCAGTTTAAGGCATTGCTGAAGTCAAGCAGGGCCAGCACTGTGACCAGCCTCTGATCCATAGCTAGCTTTATGTCATCGATGACTTTTAAGAGTGCTGTGGTAGTGTTATGTCCTGTATGCTTAGCATGCCACGCTCGAGAAAGGGCCTTGTCTATGCAAAAATTAATATTTCTATGTCGAACTTGAGATGTCACGATGCTAGCATGTCGACCACGACCGAGATAGAGACGATAGAGCCTTGTATATAACCATTTGAAAAACAAAATTGTTGTTAAGTTTTTTGTATTCTGTGTCTTGTGGACAGTTTTGACTTTCGTTTTGATTTTTGATTTTCTTTTGTTGATATTAGTATACTATACTTAATTTATATTAATATTCGGACTCTTGCGTTCTGTAAGTGATTCATTGCAAACAAGTTCCTTTGTAAATATAACTCTTGGGCGTCATCATGCCAAACCGGTAACTAAATTTACAGTGTTGCGAGACAAATATATAACACTTTTATTTAAGGCCCAAGATCACACAAAGCCACTGAACAGAGCTTTGGCAGAAAAAAATATAAAATTATTTCCAATGAATTCATAGATCTCAAAAAAATATAAGTTATTTACAAAGAGATAATCTAGTTTAAATACTATGTCGTTCCGCGACTGGATTAATTTGGCTCGATCGTAAAAAATCGTGAACTTAGTAGGATATTCAATAATTTTAATATAAAATTACTGGTTTTTCTCATAATGTTTATATCTAAATTTTCCTCTTTAATTCCTCGTATTAATCCTTAAATTTTATCAATTAGCTTATTTCCGATTTCCATAAAAAACACCTAATTTTTAAAGTCTCCGGGCGGCCCGATGATATTCCGCGCCGCCCGCCACCCCGCCAGTTCCGCTACCCCGCCAGAAGACGACGGGCGAATGCGGCGCCCCTCACTTCAACAGCCAGAATTGAGCCTTAATATGGCAATTACTACTTTTTGCTAGGCAAGACCGCATTCTATCATGGCTATCTTGAGTCCCGCTTGCCATGCTCACACTTAAGACATGGCAAGAACTCCTAAGTCTCTCACTCGACGTCGCCAGAGAGGCAAAACGTGCATGCTAAGCGAACTGGTCTGAACCCAGATTCGAAAGGATTGAGAAGTTTATTTGATGAAAGGTTGGTGGGGTGTGGACAATTGATTCAAGGACTTTGGAAATAATAGGTAAGATAGATCTATCTAATATTATGCTCATGCCTAGATAATGTTTGAAGGAGGAGGGATTGGACTTTTTGGACAGTGGGATGGAAATGGTTGCCATGGTGATGTTCTTGTTTTGAACTTAATTTGAATCGGAAAAAGATTGAGGTAACTCCCCTGTGCTCTCTTCCACAGACTAGGAAAAGATCTAATATATAGAGAAAGGTTGATAATGTGGGTAATTATTTACCATCAGCCTGTGTTATCTAGACCCATTGCCAGTAACCAATGTTATAATAGCCGAATACCAATAAAACTTAGATTGATGACAAACTACACTGGCCTGCAAAACTTAGTACTACACTTTTTTTTTCTTTCTGAACTATAGAAGTTAGGGAATTAAAATAAAATACATTTTATGAAACATTTTGTCAACTTTCCTTGAAACGATAGTACAAAATTTAACTCTTTTTCAAGTCCTTTTCGTTTTGAAAGTATATGTTCTGTATTTAAAAAATTATTGCAATTTTAAAACTGTGATAGTTACTTTTGCAGGCCAGTGGAAATACTTGTTTTAGTTACATATGATTTTTAGTTAATTATTTATATTTAACATTCGCTGGTGCCCGCAATTTCATCTGCGTATTCTAGGAAGTATCATTTACTAAGATAACGTTACCCTCTTTCTGGTGCAGTTGAATAAAAATTATATAAAAAGTACATTCCAATTCGTTCAGCCGTTTCAGCGTGAATGAGACACAAACAAACAAACATCTAATTTTAATTTTTCATTTCATTTTATTGCAATAAATTACAGTATTTGTTACAGATCTTAAGTAGTATAATATAATGTGCTAATGTAATTTTACCAATGGCGGAATGGCAATTTAATAATCATAATTATCAATAGAATTAAAGTAAATTAGATTAACATTAGAGTAAATTAGATAATAGTATTTTCCGCTTGGAAAAACAAAAAATACAAAATCATAAATAATTTTATAAAAACATCATTTTATTGGATTACAATTGAATTGAATTGTTATTTTGAGTTAATATTTATGTCGCTAGTCAAAAGTATGAAAAATAATAAAATAAAAAGTCTAATTCGTAAAACAGTAAATACCTACTTTCTAAGACAATAATTTGCCGTATTCATAAAACTCAGTCAACGTATAAGGACACATAAGCAGTAAGTACTGCTTCAAGGCCTTCAGAAACTGATCACCCGAGAGAAGCTTTATATTTGACGGTAGCTTATTATAAACGCAGACTGCCATATTACTAGTACTTCTACTATAGGACGTAGTTCTACAGTACCTAGTCTTAAGGTCATGCTTGAACCTATCTCTTAGCCTATTACTATTGCGTTCAGAGCTGATGGGAAACTTTTCAGGATAACGCTTTATTAATTTGCAAAGCTCGATAATGTAGAGCGCTGTGACAGTGTGTATTTCCAAATTAAAAAATAGGCCGCGACAAGTTTCTCTATTTGATTTGAAACCACTTAAAATACGAACGCATCTCTTTTGTAAGACAAACAACTTTTCTATGTCAACGCTACCACCCCACAATGCCAAGCCGTACAGAAGCCTGGAGTGGAAAACGCATAGTAAGTTTGCAGCATGGCATCTGTTGTAGTAACTGTTGACAAGCATCTCAATGCATAGCAAAAACTACTTAGTTTTGTCTCAAGGGTATCTATGTGCTTTTTCCAATTCATGTACTCATCTGCGAAAATCCCCAGAAACTTGGCTTGGTCTACAAGGGCAACCGTAGTATTGTCCACAGTTAGATTTGGTTCCAGTCTAGGGGTATTATAATTTCGGAAATGAATCATTTTTGTTTTTCCTGCATTTGTTTTTAGTCCAATAGATTTTAATTACTTGACTATGGCATTGATAGTGTCATTTATCTCAGGAAACAGCTGTGTTGTATTATTACTTTAAAATTTAAAGAATACTAAGACATCATCCGCAAACATCGTGATTTTCTTACAGACTATTTGGGGTAAATGATTAATATATAATATGAACAGCAGGGGACCTAAGACACTACCTTGAGGCACACCTTGCGTCGTCTCAGTACTTAGGGATATTTTGTTTGAAAGTGTGTTTGTCCTGGAGTCAAACATAGGGAGCTTAACACTTTGTTGGCGGTTTGTCAGATAATACTTTAACCAGTCTAGACAATTTCCTCTTATACCGTACCGATTTAGGATGCATAGCAACACGTGATGATCGACATAATCAAAAGCCTTTGATAAGTCCAGTAGAATAGTTACCACGTTTGACTTTTAAAGTATCGGCGAATAATAAAATACGCGTGTTCGTTCCAAGGTTTATTCTCGACTGAGGAAGGTGGAAACTACCCACATATAGTACAGTATCTTCCCCTTATTTACCCCCCTTTCATTTCTTAAAATAATAATAATAAACATTAAAAAAAAAAAACGCATACTGTGGGAACTTAATAGTTCAACAAATGCGAACTCAGGAACCAATGTGTCACATAAAATACATTTAAATTATAACTAACTTATCTAACATTGAAAAAACTTTCACATATGGGCTAATGTAGACTTTTAAATTTTAGGCTTGTCTTAATATTTACGAATTTACACAAAGTGACGGCTACTAGACTACTAGACTACTAGCTAGGCTGTAAATATGTATATAAAAAAAATAGTTACCTAACAATACCTATATACCTAATACACAATACAACAAAAAATATAGAAGTTGTTAAATTTTATAATTTGGAGGTTTCGTTAGTCGACATTGCCGTATCGGCCAAAAGGTGGTAGGTACAGTAGGGGTAGTAGCATCCAAAAGTATTTCGCTTGACGTAGTCGCGGGATCGTCTTCCGGTACAGATGCGTTTGGCGTGACACTCGTTGTCGCCCTGCCAGGCCCTGCTTCGCTCAGGCTCGCCCGAACCTGTGGAGAAGTTGGAGGGGAGGCCCATACGTCCCCAGGTGCGTCATCCTGGCCAGGAATAATTATTTGAGTATCAACTGGCTGAGTTATTGGACTTACTAAGGAACTCCTATTTCGCTGTCTTAGCTGATTGACATGCCTATGATGATTTCGGCCTAGTGCATCAACAACCCTATAGTCCAATGTACCCACACGCTGGGCGACCGTACCCGGCGCCCAGCGGTCTGTGCTGCGATATTGCCGCAACCACACCTGCTCGCCGTCCCGCAGCGTGCGCCGCGCCGCCGCGCCCGCGCCCGCGCCGCCGCCGCCCATCTGCCCGCGCTGCCGCTCCTGCGCCGCCTGCACTCTCGCCTCGCAGTCCGGTCGGAGCAAGTCGAACTTGGTCCTAAGTGGCCGCCCTAACATAAGCGAAGCGGGACTTTCGCCGGTCGTGCAATGTTCAGTGTTGCGGTAATATAGTAAGAACGTTTGAATAGCTAAATCTAAATTATGACGTTGCCGCATCGCCTTTTTAATCACCCTTTTAATAGTCCTGACCGCATTTTCCGCCGCGCCATTTGACGCTGGGTGATATGGCGCAGAGAACGAGTGTTTTATGCCCTGCCTATTCAGATAAGATGCCATTTCCCCACTGGAAAAAGGGGGGCCATTGTCTGTCACCAGTTGCCTCGGGATTCCCCATCTAGCAAACAGTTCACTGAATCTGCTAATGACATGATTAGCGCTCGTGCTGGGTACATTAAATACTTCTAACCACTTTGTTCGAGCGTCCACTACCAACAAAAAGAGTTTTCCCTAAAAAGTCATTGTGTATCCGTGACCACTGCTGGGCAGGCCACGGCCACGGCGCAGGCGCCTGGCGCGGCGGCGCGTCCGCCTCCGCCGCGCACACCACGCAGCCCCGGCACAACGCTTCTACCGCCTCGTCCACGCCCGGCCACCACACATAACTGCGTGCTATGCCTTTTGTTTTAACTATACCCATGTGACATTCATGCAAATCCTTTTGTGTACAAGCTGTAGGTATTACTACCCGGTGGCCCCACATGACGCAGCCAAGTTCTTCATAAAGCTCTGATCTGCGATTAAAGTACGGTTGGAGCGTTTTGTTTTCGTTGATTTCCGGCCACCCGGTCTTAATCTAACCTAGAACCCTGCTCAACAACGGATCCATGCATGTTTGTTTCTTCACCTCATGGTAGTCTAGTAACATTTCATCTGCCACGAAATGAAGATGGCTTTGCTCTGGCATTCTTAACTTTTCGTTTCCTACCTCCGCCTGTATTGGCAACCGTGATAGACTATCCGCCCCGTTTCGTTTGGTATTAATGTATTGAATATCATACGTGTATGCTGCAAGAATGACTGACCAGCGTTGCAACCGGCTAGCTGCCATCATTGGGATTCCTTGTTTGGGGCCAAAAATACTTACGAGGGGTTTGTGGTCCGTACGCAAGGTAAACTATCTACCATACACATATTGATGCAGTTTCCGCAGACTAAATACAATAGCTAGCGCTTCCCGGTCTATCTGGGAATAATTATTTTCCGCTTGTGATAAAGAGCGCGACACATATGAAACCGGTCGTTCCATCCCCTCTCCGTCTACTTGTGTCAACACCCCGCCGATACCTACTGGGCTCGCGTCACAAGTGAGAATCAACGGTTTATTGGGGTCGTAATGAGCAAGTACTTCTGTACTCGTCAAAATATGTTTTATCTTTTTAAAAGCTGCTTCGCACTTTTGACTCCACTGCCATTGTACCCCTTTCCTTAACAACTCATATACGGGCGATAGGGTCGTACTTATGTTTGGTACAAATCGGGCATAGAAGTTGACTAAGCCTAAAAACGAACGTAATTGCGAAACATTGACTGGTCGTGGAGTTTTTGTCACTGCTTCCACTTTTTCGGGGTCCACTTTTATTCCATCTTTAGATATTATAAAACCTAAATACTTTACATCATCCATCATGAAATAACATTTTTGCTCTTTCAGTTTCAGACCTGCCTCTTGCAATCTCTTCATAACTTTTTCAATCAGAATTATATGCAATTTCTCATCTGAGCTACCCAAAACTATATCGTCTAAAAATACCTGGACATGAGCGATATCGTGTAACAACATTGACATAATACGTTGGAATATGCCTGGACTTGACGATAATCCATACACCAACCGTTTGTATTTGAATAGGCCTTTATGCGTGTTGATGACCGTTAAATTATTTGGGTCATCTAGTTCTATCTGATTGTATGCCTGTGAGAGATCAATTTTGGAAAAATACCTAGCTCCATTAAGGCCTACAAATAAGTCCTCCACTTTAGGCAAAGGATATTTGTCGATCAGCAAGACAGGATTTAGGGTTACCTTGTAATCCGCACAAATACGCAAGCCACCATCAGCCTTGCGGACCGGCACCAAAGGCGTAGCCCACTCCGAGGTCTCCACCGGCTCGATGATGCCGTCGCGTAGCATGCCGTCCAGCGCCGCGTCTATTGTCTCCCGCAGTGCGTATGGTAGCGGGCGCGCGCGACAAAACACCGGCACGGCACCCTCGCGCACGTGCAGTGTAGCTTTACCCTTGCTGTACCTTCCTAGTCCTCCGCTGAATAAGTCCTTATATCTGTGGAGTAATAACTTTAGATCAGTATTTTCTCCAGCTGAGAGGTTGTTTTGGTTTTCCACCTGATCCGATCGAGAATAACTTCCTACCATGGGAATGTTTATTCCTAGCTCATACAACCAATGTCGGCCTAACAAAGAAGTCGTGCCCCCTTCAATTACGAACAATTCCAGATTCATGACAACTTGCTTATATACCACCTTTGGTTTGATAAAACCCAGCGGTTTTACTTTACTTCCGTCATAGAACTTTAACATTAAGGGATAAGGTTCAATGTCGTATGAACTATAATAGGTATCATACGTTGCCTTGCTAATGCACGATACCGCCGAACCTGTATCTACCTCCATTTTTATTTTCGCATCACCGACCATCAAACACATGCTCACCGGTCTATAACTGTTCAAACTGAGGTGATGAAAGTCTTCCTCCATGTCCGAGGAATCCACGATATGATTATAGTCCCGTTGCTGCGGCGACTCCTGCGCCGCGTCCACGTGATGGACGTTTCTGCTGCCAAACCGGGAATGCGCTGGTCCAGGCTGTACCGAGCACTGCCTACGTAGGTGGCCTCGTTGCTTGCATCTGCTGCAAATGAACCGTTTGTATCGGCAGTCCTCTGGCCTATGGCTGTCCGCCCCGCACACCGTGCAATGCGCACCCCCTTCCGATGTCCTGGTCTGTCGCTGGCTTGTCCCTGTACTCGAGCTCGTCCCGGCACGTGTTTGTCTTCCCGCGCGCCGGCCCGACGATGTCGTGAGCGCCAGCACCGGCGCGGTCGGCGTGGGCGGCGGCGCGCTGGCCCGCCCGCCCAACTCCGCTCGATCCACTGCCGCTGCGTCCCGCTCCGCCGCTTCCAGTGAGCAAGCCAGTTTCAAAGCTGTGGCGTACTTCAGGTCCTCTTCGGCGAAGAGCCTCTGTCGAGTGATGTCACGACGCAACCCGCACACAAATTGGTCACGCAGGTTCTCTTCTAAAACGCCTCCAAAATCACAATCCTTCGCTAATTTCTTTAGCTCCGTCATATATTGTGACACAGATTCCTCCGTCAATTGTCTTCTTTGACGGAATCGATAACGTTCAGCCATTGCTGATGGTTTCGGGTGGAGGTGATTACGTAACGCACTGACCACGTCACTATATTTCATAGTAGACGGTTTCTTTGGGCTGACCAGGTTACTCAGCAACTCATAGGCGTCCTCGCCCATCACCGCGATAAGAGTCGGAAGCCACAATTCGTCTTTCACATCGTTAACCTTAAAATACATCTCCAAACGTTCCACGTACATGGTCCAGTTACCCGACGACACATTGAATGCCCCAACCTTGCCAATAGACATTTTTGCGTTCCAATGACTATCTAGATTTCCAGACACTCCACACACTAATAAAATGTTCGGTATAACTGTTCTTAGGCACTTTTATCCTCGTTAGCCATTAAAGTATCGGCGAATAATAAAATACGCGTGTTCGTTCCAAGGTTTATTCTCGACTGAGGAAGGTGGAAACTACCTACATATAGTACAACTTTATATTTAGAGAGTCCGCCACAAAATCCATCATATCGAAAACAGCATCAATAGTTGACTTACCCTTTTGAAAACCAAATTGGTATTTGGACAGTATTTTGTATTTTAATAAAAAGTTTGTGAAACGATTTGAATACAATTTTTCGAAGATCTTTGAAAGACAGGACAACAACGCAATGGGGCGATAATTCTGAACTTCCATTATACTATCACCTTTGTGCAGAGGAATGATATGAACTATTTTAAGCCTTTCTGGAAAAATACCTGTGTCTATTGATCGATTTATGAGATAGACCAGAGGATCGGCAACTACCTTTATATTCTCTTTAATAATAGTGATTGGTAAACCGTCAAAACCACACGACTTTTTATTATTGAAACTAGACACAAGTATTAGAATTTCATGTCTAGATATGGGATTGATAAATATGGTGTTGTTTTGAAAGCTGGGAAGTTCAATGCTATGTAGCTCGTTTTTATTTATAGGAGTGCTACTTGTACTGAAATAAGCGTTTAATAAGTCTGGGGCCTCTAGCTCACTGATTATCGTTTTAACACCATCTGTGAGTCCCGGAAAACTTTATTTTTTTTTAGATTTTTCCCCTTTTTTTATTTTATTTTACGAATTTAGAATAAGACATTCGATGTCTTTTTTCTTTGCATACGATACCACCTTGTGCAAAAACGAACAGTATATTTTATAGTGTTTCGAAAGTATGGATTTATAATTTTTTGAAACTATGGAATCTTGGTATAAATTTTTAAGTTCAATAAAAAGTTCACGCTTTGTTTCACAGGATTTTTGAATACCCGGTGTAATCCATTTTGGCTTAGAGTATTTTTTCTCAACCTGTACTGTTTTCAACGGACAAAACCTGTCAAACGCGTTAAGGAGTATATCGTGAAACAGATTAAAAGACTAATCCGTATCTGAAATCGAGTATATCTGCTCCCAACATAGGCAACTCAAAAAATCTTTGAACTCGTCTAAACATCACTACTTTCACATTTATAATATTAGTTGGATTGAGTAACTACTAAAATATTTTGACATTCCTATCGATCCGTCCCTTCTTAAGGGCTGAACATAGGCCAATGGCATTGAGAATTAGACAAAGAAAACAAATACCCGTCGCATCGTGTCGAAGCAGACTGACGCATGCTCCCGCGCGGAGCCCCGCGGGGCAGCCCGAGCTCCGAGACCAAGAAAATTATAGAAAATATTACTAAGTTCCTGTAATAATAACATTAAAAATAAAATAAAACAACCAAAAATTTTCCCTTTTTTTTTACCTATTTTTACGTGTAAGTTTCATAAAGGAAACTGATTTCGTCTCCGAGCGCTTGTTCATTTAGTTGAATAATAATGCATCGCGAAAAATATTTTAAGTATTAAATATAACAGATATCCGGTAATTTTAAAAGTCCATTCTTATCTCTAATAGACCTTTTATAACATATATCTATCCTACATTTTTATGTTGTCTAGTTTAGCCTAGAATTGAAGCTAAAGATGCATTTCTGGCCATATTTAATCCCTTAAGCTCTTGTCGAACAAGTAAACAAACATTAGGCAGGCTTAATTCTTACGAGTATTGTGTCGTATATACAATTTAATTAATTCAAATTGGTATTTCCGCGAAAATTTTACACTCCATTTTGGAATTATTAGGAAGAATGTAACCAATTTTATATCGGTTCGGAACGGCACACTGCTTCCGGAGACCTGCAGCCTTATGGCGTAACTCTCTGTAGTTCATAGCGTGTGTCTATGGTTCATCTCATGCTCATACAATTTCATCGATTGCGGGGTATCCCCGAAGGCTTCTAGGCTTCATTCAATGAGCTTGGGTTTGGCCTCCATTATGATGCTACTTGCGTGATACCAATTTGACAGATGAAGCTGGTGTAAGGCGTCAAACGTAAAAGTCTATATGAAGTTCATAGCTCAGACGACTTACGCCATGAGGCTGCTGGGCATGATATAAAGTTGTGGATTTCTTGACATAAACCAAATCCTTTGAAATTCTAATGACAATCGCTTTAGATGACAGTTCTTTTGTCATAACCGCGCGTTGACATTGATCGTCAAATGTCAAGTTGGCGGCCAGTAGCTCTAATACCTACTAGCTGATGCCCGCAACTTCAGCTGCATGTTCCTAGGAAGTATAATTTACCGAGATAAAGTTACCCTCCTTTTGGTGCAGTCAGATAAAAAGTATCCTATATACGTTAATCTGGCTCACAAACTATCTCTGTGTTAAGTTTCATTCAAAAACCGTTCAGCGGTGCAAAAGTTATCAGCCTAAATAAAAAGCAAGTGAACCAAATTTTAGCCATCACTTATAGGGGGGTATTTAACCTCACACTGACCCATGTATTGCCGGCAAGACATTTGCCCGTTATACGTCTTGTATTTTATTTGTATTGAAAATGATTGGGTGGGTGAGAGGTCAAAGATTTAATTTACAGTTATTGTTAGAAAACAATGGGAAATTAAACCTATCATTATGAACCTACATGTTCCTACCTGCTTCGTGGTCTAGTGGGTTTCACGCTTGCTTCTCACACAAGAGATGCAAGTTGAAACCTTACTATGTACCAATGAGATAATTAATTTATCTTAAATACATTATCGGACGATCAGTGTTTCTAATGGCACGTAAAGCTCTAGGTCCCGGCTACTATCGCTACGTGGCAGTGGTCTTAACACCCCTCCATCAACCCGCACTGAGCCAGCGTGGTGGAGTATGGCTTAATCTTACTGGTATCCCGGCAAAGGCCTGTGCCCCTCTGGGGGGAAATTAATTGGCTATATTTATTTATTATGTTCGGGTTTAAGACTGACTCATTTTGTTTTGAGGGGTGACGAAACCTACGGCTTAGGGTGACATAAAACATCACAAGTCGCCGCACAGGAAGAAAATATAAACATATAATGCTTCTGGCCCCACACTAGAATACCCTGTGTCGTGGGAACCAGAAACAGCGACGTCACACACATATAAACACCTAAGACCTATTTGTTTTTTCATTACCCCCAGCCGGGGATCGAACCTGGAACCTCTCATATGGTAGGCAGAGCCACAACCGCTACGCCACAGAGGTCGTCGAAGGTGGAGTACCAATCATCATCATTGGATAATATGACGACCCGAATGGCCCAGTCGGCAGTGACCCTTCCTACGAAACCAAGGATCCCGGGTTCGAGTCCCGGTGAGGGCAAATATTTGTTTGATGAAAACGGATGTTTGTACCCTAGTCATGGTTGTTTATCTATCTATTTATCCATATAAGTACGTGTATCGTTGTCTAGTACCCAAGATATAGGGAATCCTAGTTTGGGGCTAGATCAATGTGTGTAAATAGTGTCCAAGGTATTATTATTATTATTATTATTTTATAAATTTTACTATAAATTTAAACTAAGTCAAATATTTTAACTGTATGTACATAATTACAGAACGTATTTTATTTTTGTTAGACAATATTGTTGCATATAACTAGGGAGGAGCGAATGTTACTTATCCCAAAACACAGGGGAAACTCTACTTTGAGGAGTAACGACTCTTATATTGTCTGTACAAATGTACCACAAAACTACTGAATAAACATGATTTATTATTATTTATTATTATCTTCTTCGTTTTCTGCTACTGCATGTTTTGACAGCTACATTCGTTGTTGTGATTGGACCGCCTAATCTCATTAGCTCGGTGATTTCAGATTATTCCACCATAAGGACGAATGGGACCAACCCCCTTAAATTTACGTCTCGTATTGTATATTGTACATGTTTTCTTAGAGTTTCTTGCGATTGTTATTTGCGATCTGCATCTTGTCTACGGTACAAAGTATTTCAAAGGACTGAATACAGTTAGTTATACCACTTGGATAGGGGTATTAACATTCGATAACGATGTATGAGATACTTTAAGCAGCAGGTTTTTTTCTAAATCCAGTAGATCCACCTCCTTTTAAGGGTTCCCTCCCCAAAGACTCCGCTGTCTGTCTGCCCGTCTGTCACCAGGCTGTATTTCATGAACCGTGATAGTTACAGTTGAAATTATCATTGCCGCCATAACAACAAATACTAAAAAACAGAATTAAATAAATATTTAAGGGGGCTCCCATACAACACTTCTTTCAATACCACATACAAACTTATGAATGCTGCTGGTTACGTACATGGAATGTGAAAGTAGCCGCACCAATACAAACAATAAATAGTAAACAACATTTTGCTATGTAAATCCAAACTATTCACTCCACACCCCATCCCCTACCATTGTAGGTTAGTACGGGAACCTCCGTGCGCGAGTCCGACTCGCACTTGGCCGTTTTGCTGTTCCTTCGCTCTAGGTTTAAATTGTTATGAGGTACTTATACAACAAACAAATTTTGGTACTATGGCACCATAAAAATAATTATCTGAGAGAAAATCTCGCAAACGTAACACTTTAGGGTGCCATATTACCAATCGTTTATGTTTATATGACTGTGTTCTTCCCATATAAACCACACTTATGTGCGAAAGAAAAAACGGGACAGATTTTCTAGAGAGCATCAGTTGGATTTTTAAGGCACCGCTTTATTTCGGATATTCAGTCCTCATTTCCTACGGGAAACTCACCACCAATTTAAGAGTGTGTAAAGCAATTTTAATGCAACAAGCAACTCCCGGTAGCAATGTATCATTACTGGGACTGTTATAAAATTCAATATAACTCCGCCGTTTCTCTTTACGGCCACCCATAAACAATGACTTAAATTTCGCCCGAAATGAGAATTACCTCTGTTTCTCTATATTTTTATGTCGCCTTAAAACACTGCGTAATGGTTTTTTGGAGTGAATCTTTTCGGCGTTATTGTTGCGAATCTGAGATATTTTTTTGCAATTTTGACTATGGCTTTGTTTGTGTGCGGGAATTGCGTTTCGTGTTGCTTTTATGTCCACTTACTTGTGCCCACGTTTACCCTGTTATTCATTAATAATAACAAACAAAACAGCCAGTAACACTACATCCATCTACTACTTATCTTTAGCCTTTCCGTTTGTTCAATATCTTATTAACCCTAGAAAGTGAAATTACTTAATTCAGTCTAACAATAGGTACGTTCAAAGTCAAAGTTTACAAAACCAATGACTTCTGCTGCTTTGTTTGGCACGAGTAGCCCTGGAAAGTACAGAAAAGCTGTCTTCTATAGGACCCCAGGACGAAGCGTGCAAAAGTTGTAAATTACTTTTAGCGCCTACGTTAATTACCACCCTTAGTTATCTCACCCGAAACTCGTTGCTAATAAATACCGACAGGCGCTAATAAAATTGGAAATGTGTTTTCATTACTCATACTCTGAAAGGGGGTCATTGTTCATCCAGGCACCGTGCTGAAAGTGGTACATGCCTGCTCTAAAGCAGAAAAGTATTAAAAAAAATATATATGAATCGCAGTTTATATTGAACAACGCAATGGTAGTAACCTATACAGCCATAAAACGGAAGTATTTTTTTTAATGTTATGCTCAAAGTAAAAGACATCAACGGGGGCACCGAAATTACTTTTTTTATGAGTAGTATTTTTAAACTTGAGTTTGTTGTTTGTTTTTTAATAAAATAATTTTGATTTCAAGTGACTTTGTTTTTAATAAAATAATTTTGATTTTAACTGACTTGTGTTTACTTTCCTCGTATTCGTAATGAAAAGTAGAGTGTTTTACTCGGGTGATAGCACCCATTTCTGCCTCGAACTATTGGCGCTCTCACTTCGTTCGAGCGCCAAAACATCTCGTCAGGAATGGGTGCCTTTCAGCCCTCGGTTAACAATCTACTATTTCTCGCCCATCATGAAAATTACGATGCTGACTTGTGCAGGCATAAATTTGGAGCTACTGAAGACTACACAGATCATAAAACTACATTACATAGGCCACTAGCTTCAAAACCTCGCAGAATGGTTCTAACTGACACTCAAACTCAAAAATGTAAGGAGGCAAAAATAATGCAGTTTTACAAAACAAACACTTCATATATAAAAATCTAAATTAAATCAAATATGATCAACTAAACTAATGAGTAACTGATTATGGTTTCAATTTGAAAAAGGAAATTTCCCTTTTAAGTGGTGATTCATGGCTGAATCTCGTACAGGAAAGGAAACCCCATTAACTCTACTTCTTCTACTCTAGTGCTTCGGAAATACGCCCGTCAGAGAAGATAGCATCAAGAAACCTTACGGGGGGGATGTCATTCTTTTAATTTTCGTCTTTTTTTTAATGCTAAGATGTAAAATATAAAAATAATCTAATCAAATGAAAATATCATAACATCGCATCTAAGTGATAGTAAGATATCTCAAAATATCAATTTTACAAAAGAAATAAATAAAAACAAACAAAAGCTGTCATGAACATAACTTAAGAGAAAACAACCCAACCAGTCATATAATTTAACCTTATAGTGCTACAACGCTGTGTAAACGTTTCACAACAGTGATGACGGTGACATTGTGTTCTATAAAATAAAATAAAAGCATTCAAGAAGTCTGTTTTGCTTTATAAGCAATTAACCATAAAGTGCAAATATGATCTAAGTATAAGAAAGTGATGTAAACGTTTATAAAACTATTTTTTGCAACCTTTATAGTTATATCGCTATAGCAATTTCTAATGATACTAGTATAGAAGGATACTGCTCTATTGAAGTGATAACAGATACCTTTATCCATCGTATTTGTGTTGTAATAGTTCCAAGTGTATTCCTATAGTGCTTTAGTTTTAACAATGATAAATACTCTACTACTGGACGATATAGTCTTATTGTAGTTATTGAAATCACTGTTATAGTATCTAGTGGGTTAGTAGATGCGAAAACTCTACAATAGAGCTAGTTTGTGACATAGCCAATAGTGAGAACACGCTTATGTGACGCAACTGCACTATAATAGCACTAAAATTTATCTTATAGTTCACCTAATATCATGATTTTAATGACTTTTTTTTTGTTTCTTATAGCTTGTTTTGGTACTATAACAGAGTATCTATCACCTTTATAACACGTAAAACGTACGTAAGGGGTAAACAATTAGTTATATGAGGACTATTATGCCCTATAATTATGATTTTTAATTCGCTTTTAGAACAATACTTGGCCATTTTTATTCATGGTGAATTCGGTGGGTTCCGTCCCGTTTGGGTGTACTATTTAGTTCTTTCTTCTAAAATGGACAATAGAAATTGGATCATATTTAAACGCGGTGGTACTTGGGTCAATCAACTTTTAAACCAACAATTGTAAAATTGGTCGACAGATTTTTTCGTAATAAATTACGATATGTTTTTTAATTTTAGTCAATACGTTCCTGCCCGAAAACCATTTAATTTACAAATCCTTGAAGGGGCGCGTTCTTGATAAGTTAATAATTCCAGAGTTCAAAAAATAAACCCAGATGCCAATATATTTGTCTACTGAGTTACCATTACTACCTTTCGAATAAAACAGCACTAAAAAGGGTTTTCATCTTTATTTATTTAGGCAAAGGATTAGAAAAAAAATTACAACTATATTTTCCCTATTCGTTCTATAAGGTGAGATTCATTTACGTAAGAAATATTGAAATTATTGTCACTGGTGTTACCACGAGCGTTTAAAAGTCCATTTTTTTTCGTTTCTTCAAAAATAAACAAATTTTAACAGAATTCGACCATCATCATTAGTATATCAAGATTTTTCTTCTCTTTTATTGTATGTCCTTTATTGAACTATAAATCTATTTTTGATATGATAAACAGCCAAAATTATTTCAGAAAAAATGGGACAAAAGTAACTCCAGAGACAACTTTGGTAACTCTAGATACAATAAAACTGCCACGTGCTAACTTCAGTCGCACTACAAGGCTTACGTTCACATTGTACTAACCCGCCACGTCTAGTCGCCACTCTATACGAATATCTTTTGTAAACAAATAAGATAATAGGTAGAAGTATCTTATTTCCTACGAATTTCTGCCCTTCTGTAGGTATATAAAAGAGCATAAATCCGTAGAACCCTTTATTAAGAAAAAAAACATCACCACAATTATCGTTAGCCTGTCAGGGAACTCTGTTGAGTCTACTCTGGAATGTGGTGGATATTTATATATTTCACATGGCTCTTTCGTTCGGCCTTTTATTTCTATGACAAATTGTGGAGTGTTCATAGCGCTTAACTCAGCTTTTGGTGTCGTATAATTTTTTATTTATCATATGGCTCTAACTCTATTAGTTGTAGTACGTTATGCTTTAGCTTGGATCAGCCTTTAGCCTCGCACATTTTTTGCATTCGGTACTACACTATTAGCACATATGGCTCGGCCTTCGGCTTTGCACTATTATGTTGTATAACAGTATTTCGTAATGCATGGCTCGGCCATGTATTACACGTATTACGAGACGAAACGAAACGTAAATTTTTATTTTCTTGGCCTCCAGCCTTGCCTGTGAGCCACGCACTTTTCTTACATATGGTGCAGTTTTATTACACATGGAAGGTTATAGACAACATAAATAAAAGCTTTCAAATAAAATAACAACGCGAAGCCGGAGTTTGCGAAGTTTATGTTATAATTTGCTCAGCCTTCGTCCTTTCATTCTTCTGTGAAATGGTGACGTAGTCATGACACTTGACTCGCCTCTTGATGTCGTACTATTCTTAAATAAAGTATGATTTATATGAATTTTTAGCACATGCTCGACCTACGGCCTCGCCGGTGTTATATGTGGTACGTTTTCGTTTATTTATTCTCGGACTTCAGCCTTGCATTATTTTTAGGTATATTGCTGTTTTATTTCTCACACATAGCTTTGCCTTCAGCATCGCATTGTTCTTTTATATAGTAGGTTTTTGTAATGCTTGGCTTGGCCTTTGGTTTTGCATTTTCTAAAAAATTCTGGCCTGTGTGTGACATTTGACTCTTCTCCTAGTGTCGTATATTCTATTGAAAGATGAACATAAGTATTATGATTTTTTTACACACGGCTCGGCCTACGGCCTCGCTTCTCTGTTATTTGTCATATGTTTTCGTTTTGCTTGGCTCGCGGGTCGCATAAGCAGAAAAAAACAAGTAAAAAAAAAACCTTTTTAAAACACACGATGGAGACATGTCTTTAGAGTTATCGCACTTTGTCTATGAAGTTACCGCAAAAATAACTCAGTATACGAGTAACTCCATAGATAATTCAAGGCATTTAATTAAAAGAAAAATCAGCTGCAATTTTTATGCGTAAGCATTTCACTGACCGTTAAGAACATCTTAACCTCACTAAAATTGTACAATAAACAAGAAGAAAAAGAAATTGCTTGCCGGTGAAAATTTAGTCACTCAGCAGACGATGAATAAAGGTGAGCGATCGCCGCGGCTGCCTGTGGTTAGTTTACAAGCCAATCATGCGCCGTAAAGGACCAAAATTGACACGGGCAGGAAGAAAAGGCGATAAGTTTTCGGTAGCCAAGCGCCCGAACTACTTTTTGAACAAATAACCGACAGTAACTCCGCAGACATCAGTCAATATAAAAAGTTTGAGACAGTTGGAAAACTATTTTAGGAAAAATAACTAGTGTGATTTTAAAGATCTAAGTAGCTGTAAATCAAGAAATAAGGATAAAACAATGAAATGGCTTAATTAGTTTTACAGGCTTAGAGCCCAAATTTTCGAAAAGGTTCTATGCTGCGCTAGATATGCACTATAGGACACTGCTTTTTGTATGGAGCAAGTACTTTGTAGAAAAATTGAATTCTTATTTAATTGCCTAATTATCTGAAAACTAAAGATATAATTTTATTGTTGTTTGCTCTAGTATGCATACATTACGTAAATGTTTTGTGTGAAATGTATTTTTTAAGCAATTTTATTTTTTACCCCGAGGGACACTAAAATGTCGGTTTAAATGTTGATTGACCCACTTACAGAAGAGAAGTGCAAAAACGCTATAAAAAGCTACATTATCATTATGTACAAAAGATCTAACAGTAGTAGCAACCAGTAGTAGTCAAGTTGAGAGAAGAATTAAGGAGAATGATTCCGAAGAATCGTTTATCTTGCGATAAAGAACATAAAGACTCCAGTGATTTGTGACAAATAAAAAAATAATATTCAAACTTCATTCAAACATGTTACCACTAGAATCCTTGAATGTGAGATATACTATGGTGCCATGGCTTTTCAAGATTATGAAGAAAATTTGTTTTCTTCAATTTACTTCTTTAGTTATCCTCGACCCATATTTACCCCGTTCAATTGGAATTGTTTTAAAATTAACTAACCCGACTGCATTTTCATTCAATACCACATATAAAGATATACGCTCGAAAAACCTTCCTTCTGGTGCAGCTGGGTAAAAATAAAACTTTTAGTGTTTTATATAGATTACGTACCCATGGAACCCGTATTTCAAACTGACACAATTTAAACATCGTAACGATAAGTGCTATAATGGTGCTATAATTATATAATGTGTTCGTCATATAATGTCACGTATATAACGTGTGTTATAATTTAATTAATATTTTAGCTAAAACTCAAACATTCTTGAGGGGCACTTGAAATTTGTGGTAAACCATACCCTAAAACTGCGGTTGCACAACATTTCCAACATTATAGACGAAATATCATTAGATAATTATTCCTCTTATTAGTCACAGGACTATGAATCCTAATATATACATAGTCAGGTCATAAGTTCTGTCACATGTGCAATATGAAATAATTTAGACATGTTTATTATGTATGTAAACATTTATATAGCAAAATGAACTTAATAAAACATAGATTCTTATGGTAATAAAGTTTATTCAAAATGAACCCCGCGATTTTGAATACAGGCCTTTATTCTGCGCGGCCAGTCGTCTATCGCAGCACGAACGAGGTCCATGTCAATATCGGCGGCTGCCTTAATCAAGGATGCCTTGAGTGACTCCAAATCAGGATGAGGCTTTGAGCAGGAGGAAAACCTCCAAGTGTTGCCATATCTTGTAATCTAACGGACTCAAATCTGGACTGGAGGAGGGCCAGTCTTCGTGCCGGATGAAGTCGATTTCACGAGCCGCCAGCCAGTCTTGTGTGCTTTTTGCTCTATGAGCTGGCGCAGAATCTTGTTGGAATACCCAGTGCCTGTTATTAAACATGGTATGAGAAACAGGTTCCACAAGGTTCTTGAGGACTGTATTTTGATACACAACTGCATCCGTTTTTACGCCTTTCTCACAAAAATGTACCTCAGTTAAGCCCCAATAAGAGACTCCCAACCAAACCATGAGCGAGGATGGAAAATGACCTCGTTGGACACGCGGAATACGGTTGCTCGCTTCTTCACTGCTGTGTGCGTACACCTTATCATTTTGTTTGTTGTAGCTATCTTCCACGGTGAAAATTTTTTCATCCGAAAAAAGAATTTCCCGATGCTTTTTTCCCGCGTACCGCTTCAACAAAGCGCGGCATCTCTTCAGTCTCAGGTCCATTAAACGAGCGTCCAAACGATTTCCTGTTTTTCTTCGATATGCCCTAAGCCCTAAGTCTTCATTTAACACCCTTTTCACCGTGGTCCTGCTTAACCCCATCTGAAGGGCCAACAGTTTCTGCTTACGTATGGGATTTCTTTGAATTCGCGCCTTCACAGCTTTTATCACTGCTGGAGTCCTAACAGAGCGAGGGCGACCACTTCTTGACCTGTCATCTACACTAGAGTCTTCATTGTATCGTTTTATGGTACGATAAACGAATCTTTTGTTTATATTCAAATTTATCAGTAAGTCGAAAATCTGAATTGGCGCGTAACCGCAACGATGCAACGCAATAACTGCGACACGGTCTTCTTTAAGTGTCCACTCCATATTTAAAAATGAGGAAAATTCTAAAAAGTACACATTTTTATTTTCATGAAAAATTCGAAATTCGAATTCAATAAACTTTTTTGTGGCCAGCGTTCTAAATTCGAAAGTTTTTATTGTTAGACAGAACTTATGACCTGACTGTGTATATATTATTAACGAACACAACGAATTCTTGCAAATCTTGACGGAAAAGGTACTATAAAGAGTCCTATTGAATCCAGTAGATCACTATTTTGAAACTTTCGACACTGTTATGTAAATTTTATAGTATGAAAAAGTGCTATAAAGAGTCCTTTTGATGCCAGTACATCACTATTTTGAAACTTTCGATGCTGCTATGTCGTTTCTATAAAACTAATTGGTCATGTGTAACACTTCTACTGATTAGCTTATAGTACTAAACAGTGATATAATTTCGCCACTTTCGAACAACTGTGACGTTCTTAGGGACGTTATAGGACCGAATTCAGTGTTTTCTAAAACGTTCTAAGAGCTTTTATAGGACCACTTTTTGCTTGCTTAGGCAGACTGGACCAGTCCCCCAAAGCAGCACCCTTTCACAAGCATGACTTGTGCACCAGCCTTCACCCCCCTCGCCATATTTGAGGGAGGAGAGCAACCCGCTTCAAGTCAAAACCACCGATACATTCAAAGCCGCAACATCACGGCGGTAGCCAAACTCCGATAGGAGATATTACCCAAAGACCAAGATAGGCTTAACACACGTATTTGCCCTCATGCAAAACAAACCTTTTCGTAGATCTTAACTTTGTACGTCCATCTCAATAAAATCAAACAACAAAAATAAATAAAAATATATCAATGAACCTCCAAACTCCGTTCTATTCCGTCGCATAAAATTGCTGCCATAAAAACTCCCGATGCTTACAGAGGCTTGGGTTTTTGAGTGTTTGCTTGTATATTACTGAGCTAAGCATTCACATACATGTTGCAGGGTTATACACTTGATATAAACCAGTAGTGCTCCGTGAATGGCAAGAGCCTCCATGCATAAGTGCCGCCGAGTTCGATACAGCCTCGTAAAACACAGCAGTGAACAGTGGTGCTCAAACATTGTTGCGTATTCTCTTTTATTATCGGAATTATATATGAAAACCAGCTGCATCTTTGCACCGGTGTGTGTACTCACAGCAAATATTGCGCCCGGTACTTAATGCCGCATCTTCGTTTTATAGGTTCTGTTTTATGTTTAAACGTAAAATAGACGCATTTACTTATTTTTTTATTAAGCCCCGACGAAAACTGAGGCGTCTGTCTGTCTGTGTATGAGTGTTTTTCCGTGGCACCCTAACGGTCAAACGGGGAGACGAATTTTGATGCGGATCCCTGTTACTGGTAGTAAAGTTTCCTGTGATGGTTTGTTTTATTAGAATCGGTACGGTGGTTCGATAGTTATCAGCTATACAAGTAAACAAGTCAACCAAAATGTAAACAAACAAACGTTTTATTTATTGTGTCGTGTCGTGGGAGTTTTAAATTTTAAATTAATAGTTTTTTACTACCGAATATTGCTAACAATAAAAAGAACATTCTTAAAAATGAATTTATGTTTTTTTTATAATTTTCATGCTCCAAAGCTTCGATGCTATCCTGCAATTTTATATTGTTTTGTTCATATCTCTAATTAATGCCTCTAATTCTTGGAATATTTTAGAGAGACAGTGCCTATCAAGAAAAATATTCTTGAAAGACACTGGCCCTCCCCTCCGCAATAAAACGCAGATTTACCGCGCTTCCGTGTCTCCCCTCGTTACAGATAAGCCCACTTGCCCCAATTTGAGAACCCCTGGCCTCGGGTGATCAAACACAGATTTCGCGCCCGAAGCCCATACATTTCGTCTTCACTTTTTTATTTGTTTCTGAGGGATAGTTTAGCTCCGAGAGTTATAGGCGGAAAGGCTTTGGCCGAAGATTTGATAAGAAAAGTTTATTTGGTGTACAGGGCGAACCAAGTTGCCAAACGAAATTTCATTTTTAGGCTTTCGTAGCCGAGGGGTTCTAATTACACGGGTTGTATCTTATCATTATTCAAAGTAAATCTCCTAAAATGTTCTCAAATAACTTTTCTCTTCAAGGTTAAAGAGAGATTTAACGTCTCAAAAACCGAGAGTAGTTGGCAAGCGTTGCGATTTTGAAGCTTGTGCCATGTGGTAATAAAATTTAAAACCTATAGCGGAAAAGTGGCGTTATCTAACGCCGGTGGTATTCAAGAGGTTAAGGCGACTTGCACCAGACTTTTTCCACCCAAATTTTTACTCTTTAGCATTATGGAAAAGCGCTACAACAGTTCTTTAAATTTGGCCTCTTAGTTAGTCTCAAATCCCCCCTAAACACATTTATAGTGCGAGAAGCGTGCTGAGAGCGATGTGTCACTCCTTGTTCTGCGTGCTGGTGGCGCGAACAAGCCTGCTGCAGGAGGCACCGGTGGTGCGGGCTCTGGCTCTATTTAATCTATTGACGGGCAGGACTAACATTGACCTCTTTTGTTGTTCAATGTTGGAGTTCACAAGGGCAGTCACTTTTTGTTTGTGCTATTGAATTAATTGTTTTTGTTAACTAATTATTTTTTGTTAATCAATTGTTATTCTATTTCTAATTGAATTGAATTGTAATATATATTTTTAAGGTGTGTGTTGTATAAGTATCCCGGATATTGCAAAACGGTTTGGGTAGATACCTGTAATGTTGTGCAGTGTAATTATAATAAATAAATAAATAAATAAATAAAATAAAATAAAAAATAAAATAAATTCAAGGTTTGGAATCGAAACCCACCACGCGACGCACAAAGATTTTGACATTGGAAAAGTGTTTACTTGTTTGTTACAAATAAGGAAAAACCGTAAAAGGGGGTTTTGTAAATGGACAACTTGTCTTGTCCCCCCCCCCACTGGGAAGTCATCATCAAGCGATATGGACACAGCCAACTAAGGATTGATCATTTCATGATATAGTCAATTATTTCATGAAATGATCAGAAAAGGTAGAGTTCCACGAAAGCCTCTCTTTTTAAAAGCATTTGTATTCAGTACTACGTGGTGTTTTTTGAGTTATACCAATAAGAAGAATTCGCTGTGCTCGCCCCCTTTAGTCCTAAGCTACCGCAGTGTTCTGCCCAAAAAAAAATTTTCGTACAATGATAATTCTAATTCAACCATTTCATAATATGTTCAATTCTACGACATGGCTACGACAGCTTCATTATTCGACAACAACAAAGACATACGGCGTGGCTGAGGCAAGATTGAAGTACCTACGCCACACAATTTTAGTTACTTTTTAACTCCTTCTTATTATGTCGACCCTTTTTTTAAATCTTTATTTACCACCTCACTGCGGAGTCAAAAGTGTTGTCCTTTTCGGTAGTGCATTACCAGGTTGGGATGCCCGTTTCGTTTTAGTCACCCGTTTCGTTTTAGTCAACCATTTGTAATTAATTAATTTTAAGCAATAATACTAATATGTTCAATGAATGTATGCGAATGTATTTTTGTTGAATAAACGATTTTTCATTTTTAATTTCTCCTTATGGCCCATCATCAACCTGCCTATATCATCAACCGTTCCCTAAACAAGTCCTTATTGTTCAAGACCCCTATGGAAAATTGGACGGGACGGTAACCGAGTGTCAATCACATGCGGATATGAGGAAATGGGATACGTGATATGAAGGCTCATAAAATGATTTTCATCGGATACTGTGACCACACAAAAGGTTACAGATTCATATTACTAAATTCCAGAAAAGTAATAAAGAGCAGAGATGCTACATTTCTTGAATCCTCAGTGAAGAGAGACTTTGTTCCGGCAGAATCGTTTGAGATGGATACTGAAAAGGAAAAAGACAAAAAGAAGGAAAAAGAGAAAACGGAAGAAGCAGAAGAGGACAGCTTGATTGACGAAGACGCAAATTCAGAAAGTATATATGAAACGGTGAAACGAAACAGATCTGCTTCAGACAATAAATATGTACCTGATACCAGTATTGATTCTCTTGCAATCTGCAGAATCACATTGAGACCTAAAAAATAAAACAAAAAGTTAAAATTCGAACTTACCTTGTACTGAAGAAAAAACTTACCTGTGTTTACTGTGATCCGATGTTTCTGAAACATATGAAGAAGCAGTAAATCAAAAGTCAAATGTCAATCAATGAAGAACAAAAGAAAAATAAAACCTGGATATTGATGAAAAAACCTCCAAACGCCAAGGTTATTGGAAGCAAATGGTTGTTCCAGATAAAGGAGGAGTCAACGGGTGCACGGTTCAAATCAAAACTTTGTGCTAAGGGATTTGCACAAACAGCAGGTATCTACTACACAGAAACCTAAGCTCCGACTGTGAGTGTTCCGGTGGACCCTCAAGTCAAGCTGAAAAAAGGAGATGGACAACCAGAGAAAAACACTTCATACCGAGTGTACCGTGAGCCGACCTGAAGTTATGTTCGCCGTAGCCTAGTGAGTAGTTTTTTGAATTGCTATAATAAACACACTGGAATGCCGCCATGAAAATCTTCAAGTATCTCAAATCTACAAAAGATTACGGGCTTTACTTCTCATCGACATCAGAAGCAGCAGCAGTTATTGGTTACAGTGACGGCGACTATGCGAACGATCTTGACTAGAAGCTAAGCCACAGGCTACATCTTCATTAAAAATGGTGCAGCTGTGACATGGTCCAGCCAACGACAACAAACGGTTGCTCCGTCGACAACAGAAGCCGAATTCATGACAGCCTGTGTAGCAACCAAAGAGGCCATATGGATAAAACAGTTGTTATGTGATATTGGTGAATATAATCAAAGTGCTATCAGTGTTATAAAAATTGTAAATTTCCATAAAAGATGTAAACGTATTGATATTAAGTATCATTTCATAAAATATATTTTTTCAGAAAATTGTAGATCTTAAATCTGTAAGCACCTATCTGCAGATATTAGATATGCAGAATATATAATATTAGGTCCTTACATATGAAATTGGCGTTTTGCATGGGAGGAAAATAAAGTCGTTTTTTTTTAAATATAATATATTTATTTAATCAAAGTATGTACTATAGCTATCTATACACTTTTGCTATCTCATAGGTAGTTCTTCGATCCCTTTACTAAAAAAAAACATTCGGATGGGAATCAATAAAATCTTTGAAGGTGGTTTGGACTCCCCCATCGGAGTTGAATTTTTTCCTTTTCAAGAAGATATCCAAATTACGAAAAAAAAATGGTAATCTGTTGTAGCAAGGTCCGGAGAGTACGGCGGATGTCTTAGACATTCCAATTGAAGCTCCTCTAATATGGTAGCCGTCTGTTATGCAGTGTGTGGTCTAGCGTTATCATGAAGCAGCAGTGGCCTAGAGCGATTGACAAGCCTCGGTTGTTTAGCAGCTAGCTTTTCCATCATGATTTGCAGTTGCTGATGATAGACATCTGCTGTAATCGTCTGGCTAGATTTAAGAAAGCTGTAGCGAACGACACCAGCACTAGTCCACCAAATGCTCACAAGTAACTTTTTTGGAGTCAATTTTCGTTTGGGGCGTGGTTTGGCTGGTTCGGCAGGGTTCAGCCATTGCGATGAGCGCTTCCGATTATCGTACAGGATCCACTTTTCATCACAGGTCATGATTCGATTTAAAATCCTTTCACTATTGTGCCGGGTGAGTAATGCAACGCAGCAGTCAACGCGCGTTTGTTGATTTGCTTTACTCAGTTCTTGAGGTACCCACCTTTCAAGCTTTTTCACTTTTCCAATTTGCTTCAAGTGGATTAAAACAGTTTCATCACTAACACCCCAGCCTGCAGCTAACTCGGACGTGGTTTGCGATGGATCCGCTTCCACAATAGCATTAAATTCTTCATAATCAACTTTGGTCTCCGGCCGTCCACGGGGCTTGTTCTGCAGGTCGAAATTTCCAGAACGAAAACATTGGAACCAAAAACGCACTGTGTTTTCTATTGCGGCACCGTCGCCATACACATCATTAATCCTTCGAGCCGTTTCTGCAGCACTATTGCCATGGTAGAACTCATACTCGTAAATAACGCGATATTTCAAGTTTTCCATTTCGTAAGCTGAGTGACGCAAGAAAAAAAAAATTGAGGAAAAAATAAATGAATTATAATTTTAGAAACACAAATACATGAGTAAATAGCTGTATAAATTTGAATTTGGAATTCCTAACCATAGAGGAGATATTTGAGATCAAAGTGGCCAGTACGGCGAAACGCCAATTTCATATGTAAGGACCTAATATTAACTAAAGCATTGTCAAAAGATAAATTTCAATTCTTAAGATCTAAACTTGGAATGTTTTATTACATCTGATTACCATTTCTAAGTCATATGTCACAATATCTTAATAGTGTAAGTTGTTTAAAAGTATCTTGTTTCAATAGACTTTTGTTTTTTTAAACAACCTCAGCTATGCGGATAACATGGTGCTTCTCAGCCCCTATATCGAAGGTTTGGGAAAACTTCTCTCAGTTTTCTTAGTACCTTCACTCAAACAATCTGCTGAACATGTACCAGTCAGGATTCAGACCGGGACATAGCACCGTCACAGTTCTCCTGAAAGTCACAGATGACATCCAGGTAGCCATGGACCGCCAACAGCTTTCCGTGCCTTCAACAGCGTAGATTTTGACATTCTCGTTGAGCTTCTCAGATCTCTCAACGTCTCCTCCTTCTCTGCCAGCTGGTTCGACTCTTATTTGAGGAATCGGCAACAGAGTATCAGGTTGGAAGAGATATCCACTGAATGGTGTGACCTTCTTACAGGCGTCCCTCAAGGCGTTATTCTTTCTTCTCTTCTATTCTCGATCGATCTTTATTAAGTCCATATCGGACGTCCTGTCCTCCTCATATCATCTTTACGCTTATTTACCTTAGACTGTCTCCTTCAATTTATGTACAGAATAAAGATTGCTTGGTGATAAAGTTCAAAATCTATGAAACCATGTATGGGTTTGTATGTGATAAAGGGTATGGAGCGGTGCTGGAGGGGTAACTTTACATCCACAGGGTATCACAACGCACTCCTCTGGCAACAACATACTTACGCAGCAAGGAACACACTCAGAGCCCTACCTAATATACCAGTGAAAGAACGAGTCTTGATGAAAAAGACAAAAGCACAAAGTTTGACTTCGTAACTTTGTATGGACTGGTAAGGAGACACACATACTAAAAGAGGTAAGCCTTCCGGTATAGGTAAGTTATAGAGTTAAATTCTAAGCCTTCCACAGCACAAAGAAGTTCCCTTGTCCAAAAATTATAGAGTTAAATTGCTAAGCCTTCCACAGCACAAAGAAGTTCAACTTTTCCAAAAGTTCTACAGTTAAATTGCTAAGCCTTCCACAGCACAAAGAAGTTCCCTTTTTCTGAAAGTTATAGAGATAAATTGCTAAGCCTTCCACAGCACAAAGAAGTTCCCTTTTTCCGAAAGTTTTAGATATAAATTGCTCTTCAAAAATATATAAACATATGCAAATTCGTCATCTACCATTGAAACGTTCTGAGCACATAATCCTATATAAAAAAAGATTGGGAATAGGTAAAAAGTGTGAAGAATACAATTTATAGAGAACTTTACCTAACAGCTTTCAATTACAATTTCCTTTGACGCATCGTTTTCGGTGTAAGCAAAAAAATAACGGGGCCTCCTTTGTACCTCCCTACTATAGGGCTCACTTCGAAGGGGTCGGTTGCTAAGCCAAATCATCTGCTTTGGACTCTTCCATCTAGTCTCCCCTTGTGAGAACTCTTTTACTAAGCTATAGAAGTTCTCTAATCAATATGTCAGATAGTGAAATCGACACCCAGAAAGAGTACAGCCGGAAGCTGTATTTCCAAACCGACCACGCCATTTGTTTGTAGAAAATATATAGAAAAAAATAATCCAACAAAACGGAAAGTTAGGAACCGCTCGGATTGTTTTTCTCGAATTGTTTTCCAAATTCCGGCAACTTTTCTCGGCTAACAACGGAATTCAATCAAATTTGTCATTCTTTCCAATGGGAGCGAGAACAATTTAAGTTAAGTGCGTGTTGACATCTTGAATCAGAGTTCCTTCGGCATTGAAATTAATGTCAGTATTATCCAATATACTCGTACAAACAATTGTTATGAAGACTGTGGTCATCAATATCATAGAGTCTTATGGAAGTTTGCGGCTCTTAAAATCGTGTATAATTATGTTACTACATATATAAATATTCCAATCAGTTACAGAGCTATTGTATGAACAGGAAGTATAGAAACAATGCTATTCAGGGTAAAACTCTAAATGTGAAAATAAGTCCATTTTTCATTTTTTTATCAGAATGCAAAATTCACAAGCAACAACTCATTTTGCTTTCATCACGATATGATTTATTTTAATTGCCGCGAGTGATTTCGAACGAAACCACAAAATATCCTACCAAACACATACATATATGTACCATAGATTAATGTTTCGTAAATATTTAATTTCTGGAAAGGAAATGTTCACTTTCTCAACTGGAGCGCTGCGATTTGCGATAGACTTTAAAAAAAAATCTTGTTCCCGGTTTAAATTTTGTCAGAATTTAATATCAAATATTACATGGGTGGCAGAGGCATAGCTGTAACAGCATGGGGCTAGCCCATCGCCACACTTTGGAGAGTATTTGTATAATTGAACGTTATTGTTATATCATAGAGAGCGAAGGCGACGGGCTGGTTCCCTGTCATGCAATACTTGGCATCGCCGCGTCTTTGGAGATGTGAAGGGTTCCCACGATGATTTCCACCATCGGTGTTATCGTACTAGTTGTAGTAATACTTATTCGAAGGTACAGAATGAGGTTTGGGGTCAGAAAAATCCAAGGACTGCCCTTCAAACTTCGGGTGCCGGCGGACCTCAAGACGATGTTCCTGGCCAAAGATTTCCGGAAGACATCCTTTACCGACGCAACAGCGAAGAGAGACCGAAGAAGAAAATAAATATCTCTAGTATCAAGGAATTAATAGATATGGGTTTTGTGACCAGAAATAATGAGTATTGATGATGATTGTTATTGTAGACGATTTTGTATATATGAAACATATGAAACACTATATTTTCACTGGTTAATTATGTTTTATTCAAAACTATATTGTATTTTTACAGATCATTCATATTGAAGTCTACTTTGACGAGAAGAAATCAAAAATCGAAACCAAATATAAATCAGTACGAATTTCAGCCAGTTAATACACGAAAATGGTTCGAATACGGAAAATTTTATACATTCTGTGGATAAACGAATTAAATACAAACATTTATTTAGAGGCACATAAGGTACATTGCTTCTGGATTGCCCTTGGGTACCCTGTTTTTTTATCTTTTTCCGCAGCCTGGATTCGAATCTGACCCGCTTGGATGGCAGAGCCTCGAACCGCAACGTCGCAGAGCTGGTCTAGTGGTCAAGTGGCCTTACCTGCCAGAGCTGAAAAACGACCCGAGCTATGAATGAATGCATATATACCTATAGACGAGCTAGCCGACTAGTTTGCTCGTCAATGACTATTGTTCGACACTTTACGTAGTACTATTAAGTATTCTGTGGTTGTACCTGTCTTGGTTATAGACATATATAGAATTTAATCATTTCATGAAATAGCCAACGATGGTTTGATTATTTCATGAAATTGTCAACCATTTCGTGATATACAGTCAGGTATTTCATGAAATTAGTAGAAGGGGTTGAATTTCACGAATGTCTTTTTAAAAGCATGTTTATTCAGTACTGCGTGGTATTTTCTGTGTTATAAAACACGAAGATTATTCGGGGGCTTCGCTGCCCTCGCCCCCTGGTAGGGCAAAACACTGTGGTAGCTTAGGTGAAGACTAAAGGGGGCGAGCTGAGCGAAGCCTCCAAATAGTCTTCGTGTTGGTTCGACATGTGTATCACAAAAAAAACAGCTAGTACTGAATGCTTTAAAACATATTTTCCTGAAATTCAACCCTTTCTGACCATTTCATGAAATGGTTCACTATATCATGATAAAGTCAACTATTTCATGAAATTATTAATCCATGGTTGACGATATTATGATATAGCCAATTCTACCATATAGCTATAACATATACTAACTTTTACTCGTAGGCATGAATGCCAGCATCCCGCACAACACTCCGTGGCTTTTTGTTATATATATGATATATTTAAAACTGTTACCTGTTACAAATAATAACAAAAGGATCCATGGTATGTGAATAGTAAGATATATTAGGAACTATATTAATACGATATTTTAATGAAGCCTGAAGTATGATCTAGCTTAATCAGGGGTCCAACGATAGGAACAAAGGGAGGTCGAAGCTGGCACTAAATAGATCGCAATGAGCAAATAAAAAGCAATGCAGAAACCTCCCCGACTTACAACCTCCCTGACTTACTGGAGATACTCTATGTTAGCGAGGCGGGTGTTTCCCTTCTCAAACAGGGTTTTTTCTCACTGCATAAAGAACTTTAACATACTTTACGGGTGAGCGATTAAAGTAGAACCTATGAAAAAAGACTCAGATAAAGAAAATAGAAAAGATTTAATTAAAATAAAGTTGCTTTGACAACATCGGTTTAAGATTAATGTGTTCTAAATGCGAATTCGAAAAAGAGTTATTTTCCACCTAATGGCTAAAGAGTATATTTGTCCCGAATGGCTAAAGAGTTAATTTCCCCGTATTGACTAAAGAGTTAATTTCCCCCTGATGGTTAAAAAGTTAATTTCCCCCTTATGGCTAAATACTTAATTTCCCTCTAATGGCTAAAGAATTAATTTCCCTCTAATGGCTAAAGAGTTAGTTTCCCTCTAATGGCTAAAGAATTAATTTCTCTCTAATGGCTAAAGAGTTAATTTAGATAGAGATATAGATAGATAGATAATCCATTTATTCACTGTAAGAATACACACAAATACAAGCAATACAGATTCTAACAAAACTTAAGATATAAAAGGTAGAAATAAACTATACATGTGCTGTGCATATTCCACAGTGAATAGGCCCTGGCTCAGCATTTGTTGCAGATAACTGCAAGGCTGGTAATTCTGCCAGAACCCATTTTACATTGTGAGTGGAAGCTTCAGCTCATCTACAGGAATTTTCTATTATCCTATCCTACACATCGCTTCTTAAGAGATAAGCTTGTATATTGTACGGCTATTTTCAATTTATCTATGTAATTTTATTTGACTACTTTTCCAGTATTCGTGTTTGTTGTATGTATGTCTGTCTATGTGTGTGTGTGTGTGTGTGTGGATATGCATGTGTTGTATATATTTATGTATGTGTTGTGTTCTAAAAGTATATTTATGATGAGATTAAACTAAATTAATGCCAAGTTACTAAACTAAACGTAAACTTCAGCAGTAACTGTAATGTTTATCAGCAAACGCCAAGCAAAAATATAAAAATAAAAAAATAAAAATATAAAATATGAAATTAGCATAAGGATATACGGCCTTTTGACTTTTTAGCACCCTTACCCGAACTAAAGACCCGCCTTCTGTAGGCTTATGAGATGCAATCTATAGTGTTTTTTAAAGGATGATATATTATCTAGGTTCCTAATAGGCGGTGGTATATTGTTCCAGCATTTCGTGGCCAAATAGCGAAAGCTACCACGAAGTGCTGCAGTCCTGTGGTGTGGAACGGATAAAGAGGCTGTACTGCCCGTGCCCGCTTCTGCTACCCTATAGGGTAGCAGAAGCGGGCACGGGCATTTCGGACACGTTGCAGAAGACGTAATAATTTATTATAAAGGCATGAGCCATAGACTGTTAGGCAATAATTGAGTTTTGACAGAATTAATGTCTCGCATATAATAACACGCATTTCCACACTCAGAAACTCTCGAACGCGGTATATTACCTTCAACCTGTAGAAACAGTTGCACACGAGTTCCGCTACGTGTTTTTCAAAACTCGAACCGCCATCCATAGTCACACCCAATTACGAGCCTCCATTACACGTTCGATAGGCATTCCGTCGATCAACAAAACTGGATTTAAAAGTAACGTCTTTTGGATTTGAACTCTAGACCCTAAAATCATAAATTTTGATTTCAGAGGATTCATTACAAGTGAGTTTCTCGACGACCATCTAAATTTATCTTATCTATGGTCGCTTCAAATGTTTCGATATTCAGTGCATGGTAGAGCTGCAGGTCATCAGCGTATATATGAAATTTGCAATTGGAAATTGATTTTACGATATCAGCGCTGTAGATAATAAAAAGAAGAGGTCCCAATATAGATCCCTGAGGTACTCCTTTGTTCACCGGAGTGCAGTCAGAAGAAGTATCCGAGCCATCAGGTCTACGAAGTACCACGCGTTGGTGCCTATTTTGAAGGTAGCTATCGAACCATTTGCGAGATTCTATGTCAAACCCGTAGTACGCGAGTTTCGAGCGTAGGAGTGAGGTATTGATGCAGTCAAAAGCCCTTGAAAAATCCAGAAGCGCCAATATCGTGCTTTCACCAGAATCTTTCGAACCGAGTATATTATCCACCATATCTAATAGTGCCGTGGAAGTACTTCGCCCCTTTCTGAAACCTGACTGGTGTGGTGGTAGGATGCTATTTGTTTCACAGTAATATATGACTTGGTCATATACGACTCTCTCAAGGATCTTCGATAAATACGGTAATTTACTAATTGGCCTAAGATCCTTGACGCTGACCGGATTGGTGTTCTTAGGTATGGGTCTGACCAGTGCAGTTTTCCAAAGCTCCGGGAATTCGGATGGATATATTCACTATAGTAGTTATGATATCGTGTTAATGGAAAATATGATTTTAGCAATTGCAGTGTTAGTTACAGTGTTCAATTTAAAATTAGCTGAATTGTGTCTGTTGTATTCAAAATATGTTAATTGAGAGAAATTTACATCATTTGTGCCGGGAATTGTAGAAAAATGATTTTTAATATCGTCGGGGTTATTTAAATTTTCTGGAATGTCGATGTAAGATTTAAGACTTGAAGTAACTGTTTGTTTCAAGTTTTTCCATAGACGCTGCGGGTTTCTGACGTTTTGATTAATTTGCTGTTCAAAGTAAGCCTTCTTTTCATAGAACATTGAGACATTTACCAATTTTTTAGGGTTTTATATTGATCTTTATGTAATTGATTTTTGGACTTACCGAAACTTACCATGTGACTCATCCCGCAGTTTCATCATGTACCTTAAGTTACTAGTTATCCATGGTGTTGGATTATCACGAAGAACAATTTGTTTTTCAGGGGCATGCTATCGAATAACTCCAGAATAAAAGTATTAAAGGTATTTACCATTTCATTTACATTTTGAAATTCAGAGATTTTGTGCCAATCTTAGGAATTAAGATCATCGTTAAATTTGACAACTTTCACCGATTTCAGCGGGCGATATATTATCTTTCTGCTTGGTGGCTTCTCTTTTTTATCTTAAATTCCCCGGTGACCTTAGCATGACGTCCCAAATCGGGTGCATAGTAAACGTCAACATTTGGAATCAGTGCAAATCAGGTCTATTAGTGTAGCGTTGTTCTCCGTGTAATGAGTGGGTTCCGAAACATGATTGACTAAATTTGTTGATTTTAAAAATAGTTCTAATCATTTAGTTCTCCAATCATGCGTATCCAAAGTATTAATATTGAAGTCGCCCACCAATATGATCTTGTCATACCGGGTAAACGAGGTAATAGATGTAGTGAGTCCATCAAAAAACAAATCCACATCCAACCATTGAGGACGGTAAGCCGTACCTACTATAAGTCGAGTGGACCTCATTTTCACATCTGTTCGACCCCGTCAGTGTTTGGTGGGTGTGGGATAGTCCGTGCAGGCACGCCATGCTTAATTTGGCCGGTGTGTCAGCACGGGAGGACTCGGATGTTGCGGGAGCAAATTTATTATTGACGTCCTCTTTGGGCGGTAACGCAGCACCGTGCACCGTGTGCTTTAGTTTACCCACCGGGGTGCTATCCTTCCTTTGTGGGACTCCGGTGCAGGCCGGTTTTGGGCAGCGCGACGAAGTTTTAAAATCCGATAGGTTAGCGTGGTATTGTGCAGTCGTAATGTTGACGCAGGCATGATGATATATGTCCCTGCATACATGGCATGCCAGTAGCTCGGATCGAAGTATAGTCTTCTTACACCCAGCAGCGCAGTACATAGCGATATTCGTATTAATGACGGGGCTTTATGAAGACAGCGCACTCTGTCACTTTTTCATCGTACTGACTTGGGTCGCTAGATCAATACCTACAGGCAGCTGCTAATGACGGGTTGAAGAAGAGCTACCGAGTCTCCGCGAGATGGCGCGGGTGGGATTGTCGCGCGAAAATGACCCGTATGATCGGTCAATGAACTCAGATCAATGTCAATGACCACGTAGCACTTACTAACGAATATAAAATTCAAAAATCTCGCATAATACACAGTCAATCACTGAACCAAAATACCAGCCACAAAGCTGACACTATAAGCCATAATTTGACCAAATAACAAGCAGAAGCGATAAGTAATAAGCAAGATAGATAATTTAATAATCGGAGCGCAACTTAGACGATGTTGGCTTCTCAACGGATAAACGACGACCATTTCCCTCTAATGGCTAAAGAATTAATTTCCCTCTTATGGCTAAGCAGTTAATTTCCCTCTAATGGCTAAAGAATTAATTTCCCTCTAATGGCTAAAGAGTTAATTTCCCCCTAATAGCTTAAAAGTAAATTTCCCCCTAATGGCTAAAGAAAAATTTTCCCCTAATAGCTTGAGAGTAAATTCCCCCCTAATGGCTTAAGAGTTAATTTCCTTCTAATGGATAAAGAGTTTATTTCCCCCTAATGGCTAAAGAGTTAATTTCCCCTAATGGCTAAAAAGTTAATTTCCCCCTAATGGCTAAGGAGTTTTTATCCCCCTAATGGCTAAATAATTAATTTCCACCTAATGGCTAAAGAGTTAATTTCCCCCTAATGGCTAAATAGTTAATTTCCCCCTAATGGCTAAATAGTTAATTTCCCCCTAATAGCTAAAGAAATCATTTCCCCCTAATAGCTAAATAGTTGATTTCCCCTTAATGGTTAATAGTTAAATTCCCCCTAATAACTAAAGATATAATTTCCCCCTGATGGCTAGAGAGTTAATTTCCCCCTAATGGCTAGAGAGTTAATTTCCCCCTAATGGCTAGAGAGTTAATTTCCCCCTAATGGCTAAAGAGTTATTTTCCCCCTAATGGCTAAAGAGTTATTTTCACCCATGGCTAAAGAGTTATTTTCCCCCTAATGGCTAAGGAGTTATTTTCCCCCTAATGGCTAAAAAGTTTTTTCCCCCCCAATGACTAAAGAGTTTATTTCCCCCTAATGGCTTAAGAGTCATTTTCCCCCTAATGGCTAAAGAGTCATTTTCCCCCTAATGGCTAAAGAGTTATTTTCCCCCATGGCTAAAGAGTTATTTTCCCCCTAATGAATAAGGAGTTATTTTCCCCCTAATGGCTAAAAAGTTTTTTCCCCCTTAATGACTAAAGAGTTTATTTCCCCCTAATGGCTTAAGTGTTATTTTCTCCCTTATGGCTAAAGAGTCATTTTTCCCCTTATGGCTAAAGAGTTATTTCCCCCCTATTGGCTAAAGAGTCATTTTTCCCCTAATGGCTTAAGAGTTATTTTCCCCTAAAAGCTAAAGATTCATTTTCCCCCTAATGGCTAAAGAGTCATTTTTCCCCTAATGGCTAAAGAGTTATTTTTACCCTAATGGCTAAAGAGTTATTTTCCCCCTAATGGCTAACGCGTTATTTTCCTCCTAATGGCTAAAGATTTATATCCCCCCTAATGGCTAAAGAGTTATTTTTGCCCTAATGGCTAAAGAGTTATTTTTCCCCTAATGGCTAAAGAGTTATTTTCCCCCTAATGGCTAACGCGTTATTTTCCTCCTAATGGCTAAAGAGTTATTTCCCCCCTAATGGCTAAAGGGTCATTTTTCCCCTAATGGCTAAAGAGTTATTTTCCTCCTAATGGCTAAAGAGTTATTTTTCCCCTGATGGCTAAAGAGTTTATTTGACTTTATTCATGTTTTTTTTTGTTTTTATAGGAAATCACATGTTTAAAAAGTGTAACTATAATAATAATGCCTTGAAAATATGAGTCGTTTCTGAAAATCCCAATTGTATGAATTACCTGAAAATTAAATATTTTGTAATAATGACGAGCTCCGTGGTCTAATGGGTTTCACGCTTGCTTCTCACACAGAAGATGCAGGTTCGATTCCTGACCATGTACCAGGTGATATAATTAATTTATCTTAACATTATACGGACGCTCTAACGGTGATGGAAAACATCGTGAGGAAACCTTCATTACTCCATAGCTGCGGCGATGGGCTAGCCCCCTGTCACGTAAAATGGAGTATAGAATAACTGGCTCAAAGTGGCCACAATTGTGCCTCTGCCACCCCGTATGGGTAAAGGCGTGACGCTTTGAAATGATGATAATAATTACGTGATGATGGCTTGTGAATCTAGAAATTATAGTGTTTTCGACAAGTGAATGACAGGCCACAGGCGAAAAAATACATACGACTATTTTATATCACAACGAAGGTTTGGAGATGAAATGTATTCAGGCTTCCATCCAACCAGGAATTTTCTATTCATAAGCAAATGGCTCGAATATTTTTGGTCCTTCCAGCCGGATATAACACTCTATTGAATGATCTATGTTAATACGGTTGAAAAAATGAAAATGAAATTTATTCACCAAAGTAATATACAGATGAAAGATACATTGGAACCTTAAACTAAGTTTAATAAACCTGTGTTTTAAGGCCCATCTGCCTCTCCCTTTAGACACTATTTAATGTGTGAAAAGATTAAGTAAGGTTGAAAATACTTCAAATGATAAAGTAACAATACTTAGAAGCAGCGTCACCTCGTTTCGTATACGGGGTGGCAAAGGCAATACAACACACATAAATATTTACATAAAGGCACATACATTGCTTCTGGCCCCACACTAGGGTACCTTGTGCCGTGGGAACCAGAAACAGCGACATCACACAATCATAAACACCCAAGAATGCGTTTTTTTTTCTCGTTAATCTCCAGCCGGGGATCGAACCCGGGACCTCTCGCATGGTAGGCAGACCAAAAACCACAGCACCACATAGTTCATCAGCTGTGTTCACGTTAAGCTAGAAGGATTTCATTTAGGAATGTCCCTCTTGAGACTTAACGAATAGAGTCTATTACTTAAGTCTAGATAGAAATTTATAGATTCAGTAAGAAACCCTTACGTGTTTCTAATGTGTGATGCTTAAGACTCTCTTGTGTAAAAGCACACATCACTCTGAACAATGTTTCCATGGAAGTTATTCTATAGGTGATAAAAATATAAATTGTCGTTGGTGCGATGAAACTCCATTGTGTGGGGGGTAAAGTGCTTTTGGTTTAAGGGGGGTGAATAAACGCCAATGGCATGGAGCTCTATTTTTGAATCACTCGCGTGACATAATATGTCACATGAGACATATGTCATGTTCGACTTACAAGTCGCATGACGTCGATTTTCTGCATTTTTGAATCGTTCGCCATGTAAATTCGGAAATGTTGATTTTTATCCTTTGCACGCAGAAAAAGTAAAAACAGGTAAATATCGCATAGAAAACGGAACGTTAAATGCTCTCATATTATAGGCTGTATGACAGTTGACATTAGCTTTGACGTATATTCTACTATTCGACTTGCAGGCGAATGACCGAAAAATACGAAATTTCGGATGTCGAAGGAAAATCAGTAGAAAAGAGCGCTCGCGTGGCATAAAAGAGCTCCTGTTACTAGACAAAGAAAAAAAATACCCGTCACATCACAACCCGCCGGAACAGACGGACAGCGAGTTGATAAATTATATGAAAATGTATTTTTTTTATTTCTCGATAACTTAATTTAACAAACAATTTGATGAGACCTCCTTTATACATATAATTACCTGTGCTAGAAGGTCTCGCTCTTTCGTTACTACTAGTAATTAAGTTAGTTACATTTTTTTAGGTATGAAATTAGACAATTGGTGATATGAACTGGGTAGTAGTAGTAGTCCATTGTAGGGTTTTCACTACAGTAACCGTTGTACCCTAAAATGAGTAACCAAATGCGGTCATGGTTTGAAATTTGGTGGGACATCCACTTCTCGTTTCTCCAGTATTGTCGTCAGATAAATAGTCCAACCTTGCGGTTGACTCGTGTAATGGACTTGATTTCCAGCTTTCTTCGTAGGATTAACTATGAAAATTGTTATTGTTTACATTTTAGACAAAATTACTTTTCGAAAACTTGCTATTTGGTCTATTTTTTTACGCTATATATAGCCTTGGTGTCAATTATTTATGCAAAACTAAAAATAATATATCAATCAATTAACTTGTTTAATGATAACTAATAATGTAAAATTAATCTTATTTTTTTCAAAACCTTTTTGGCGTGTTAATTTCATATAATTAACTGATTTCGTCTCCAGGCATATCTCCATTCAGTAGAAAATAATGTATCAGAATAAAAGGCCTTTATATTATAAATATAAAATATAGTCCCATATGTTTACGATGAAAGTTCTTCTCTTATTAACTTTATATAACGTTTATTCATCCCACAATTTTCTCCCAACTGGTATAGCCTATAATTATTGACGCTTATTTAAGCCCTAAGCTGAAAAATGCGTTTGAGAGATAGCATTATAGCCCAATATAAAGGTTTCCTAACGATGTTTTTCAACATATTTACAAATTCCGTATAATGTTTTGATAGCTAATAAGTGTCCCACTGCTGGGCAAATGAAATGAAATGAAATGAAATGTGTTTATTTGCATAAAATATGTTACATAGAATATAGATGGTAGAAGCTAATAGGTTCAACATATTTCGTCACATAGTGGCATGAAAATTTACGATTTCTAAGATAAATTACAATCATAAAATTAATATTAGTATGTAATTTATAAAATGTCTGATAAATTGTAAAATTATTACATTATATATCTCTGTTTAGAACCGTGCCTTACAATTAAAAAATTCTTTGATATTGTAGAAACACTTTGTTATTAGCCATTTTCTCAGCTTATGTTTAAATATGTCAAATGGTAGGTCTTGTAACTCTATTGGAATATAATTAAACATTTTGATCGCCATCCAGTGGCAGTTTTGCTTCAACAGTTCTGCGCGCGGCATTGGTATGCTCAGCTTATTGGGAAACCTTGTATTGAAATTACATGTTGTTGATTTTCTTGTAAATAGGTCCATATTTTGCTTAACAAATACACAGATTTCTAATATGTAGATCCCTGTTATAGTGAGGAGATGTAGTTTTTTAAAAAGTGGTCTACAAGATTCAAGAGGGCTCACTCCGCATATTGCGCGCACACATTTCTTTTGTATAATAAATAAAGTTCCGACTTCCACTGCGTTGCCCCACATAACTATGCCGTATCGTAGGGCAGACGCGACATGGCCATGATAAGCAAGCATTGCTGTTTCATGTCCTGCAACTTTAACCAACCTATATGATATGCTGGACCGCGGATTCCGTATTTTTGACACTTTGTTAATAGAATATCGTGATGGACAAAATCAAATGCCTTAGTCATATCAAAAAATACTGTTAGGGTAGGGATCTTTGAGTCAATACTTTCTGCCAGTATTTTTACCATATTGAAACAGGCCAGTGTCATAGATTTGCCTTTTTGAAAGCCATTTTGTTCCTTTTTAATGATGTCGTGTTTTGTTATGAAGCCGATCAGTCTATTATAGAATATCTTTTCGAAAAATTTTGATAAGATTGGTACTAGTGTTACAGGTCGATATTTGCTCATGTTTTCCTTGTCGTCTTTTTTGAATATTGGTTTGACGACGGACATTTTTAGTTCAGCAGGGAATTTTCCTTCTTCCAGTGATTGATTATTCAAATGTGTAAGGATCGGGGCTAGTTCTGTTGCGGAAAATTTAAGGATTTTTGTGTCAATTTCGTCATATCCAGTTGCAGTTGTGTTGTTCAAAGACTGTATGGTCCTAAGTGTTTCTTTTTCATAGCATGGGGTTAGAAATATGCTAGAATTTTGATAAGCCATATTTGATATAGATACTGACTTGTTTTGTAGACTTAGGGATTGATATGTGTTTGTTATTATGTCTATGAAGTAATTATTAAAAGCTTCAGCTATGTCATTGGGATTGTTAATAATATTGTCATTAATTTTTATTTGTTGGATTTCTCCCGTTTGTGGTTCGTTACTGTCATCGTTTTTAATTAACTGCCATGAGGCTTTACATGTATTTTTTGAGTTTCTAACAAAGATTTTGTTGTGATTTTTTTGTGACCACTGTATGCATCTACGAAGAGTTTTACTGTAATTGTTGTATATTGATTTGTTTGTAACTGTCTTGTTTCGGTAGTATTCAAATCGTAGGTTTCTTTTTGTTACGCATGATCTTTTTAGTCCCTTAGTAAGCCACTTAAGTTTACCGTTCGAGTTACCTCTATTCAAAATCTTATATCTTGGGAAGCAGAGTTTATAGAACATTGTAATGTTTTCATGGAATATTGCGAAACTTTGTTTGAAGTTTTGTGCATTATAAACCTCAGTCCATGTGAGACTTTTGAGGCATTCCCTGAATTTCGCAATTTTTTCTAAACTATAGTCTCTTTTATATGTAAACCACTGCTTAACAGGTAGCTTCTTTTTTGTCATTGGAAGAGTGAAAACTTGTGCTGTGTCGTGATCTGAGATTCCTAAACGGTGTGTTTTTCCTTGGGCCCCTTTGATGTTGCTGGCTATGTTGTCTATGCAGGTATTTATTCTGGTAGGATTATTAATGTGTAATTTTAGTCCGTGATTTTCCAAAATACTACGTAGTTGTCTTGCCCTGGGGGAGACAATCATAGTGTCTATGTTGTGGTCACCTGCTATAATTACTTTATTATTCTTAATTTTGTGACGCAATTTGTATAATAGTAAGTCTAGCCTATCCAGAAACGCTGTCTTATCTGCTTTTGGTATTGTGTATAAACATATTATTATGCAGTCATATTCTAGAATTTCAAGGCCTTTCAAAGGCCTTCCCTTCTTGGAAACTCCATTCCATATCTTGGGCTACGTTAGTCCACCCTGGCAGAGACTTATCCACGGTCGACCCGCCGTCTCCACCTCGGCCTGCTTCTACGCCGGAGTCCGTCTTTTGCACCCAGTCAATGATAATGTTCGCCCATCTGTTTGGGTGCATGCATGGTATAAAAATTACTTTCTTATCGCATTGGTTCAGATAAAATCAGATATTCAATTAAGATCTGGTAAAGACAGGGAACATTATTCATCTAATGGGATATAATGATTCATCTTATGTTCACAGTTAATAATTTATTGTTAAACGCTGGTAAAACCAAGTGTATCAAATTCTCACTTCTAAATGTCAGGCAAGTTGAGACCAGTTTAGTGTTAGATAGCAACACGTTAGAAGTACTATAGCAAATTACAGTGGGGGCCCAACAAAGATTAATTAGCTAGTAAATTAAGTTCTGCGGCTTACGCTGTTAGGAACATCAGACAAAACACGGATGTGGCTACATCTAGACTGAGTAGTATATTTTAGTTACTTTCATAGCGTCATGTCCTATGGTACCTTGTTGCGGGGGAAAGCAGCGGATATTCAAACTATTTTTATTTTACAGAAAGGAGCTATTCGACCAAATTATAATTAAAAACGCACAGGCTCCTTAAGAGAGCTTTTTAAAGAAATTAACATACTAACTGCAGCTAGTCAATTTATTTTCGAAATAATAATGTATGTACACAACATTTTCCAAACTTAGCGATAGCTATAATGTTTACCTAAGAAATAATTACAGACTAGTTGTGCCCCGATTTAGACACGGGAGGGTCGCAATTCATTCAAGGGTCAGAGCATTCTCTACTACAAGAAGATACCTCTGGAGATTTTGAAATTGCCTTTTGAGCAATTTAAAAAGCATGTTAAAGGAACATTGTTGAAAAAGGGATATAACAATTTTCAAGATTACTTAAATGACGAGACTCTATGGGGTTAATCTAGCTCAACAGAGACCTTGCTGTTTTTAATTTTGTAATTATTTATTCCTGCTTATTGATCATTATAATTAATATTGTGATATTTGTAGTAGTTAAGCACAATTAATTTTTAAAAGAGATCTAGAAATCAATGTGTGGGAGTTTCTACGCCCTACTTCTCCCACAGTGGTCCAATGTAGAGAAGTGGCAAAAAATTACGTTTGCCAAGTATATGTAAATATCTACAGTAATAAAGAACTTTGACGTCGACTTTGGATCTAAAGTGTATGACAAATTAACTCAAAACATAAAAGACACCATCACTTATCACTCGTTCACACGCGGAATTAAGGCTTTCTTATTAAGAAGGCTTATTACTCTGTAAATGTATTCCTTGTTAAGGCAAATGTGTTAATTCTTATTAAGATGTACCTAATACTTATTTAATGGACAATAAATATTAATGAAAAATATTTAAATGTCCCTTAATGTTCCCAACGAGGAGCACAGGCCTTTACCCGGATACAAGTAAGATTAAGCCATACTCTATCACGAGCGGGTTGATGTAGGGGTTTTACGACCACTGTCACGTATAGATAGTAGCCGGGACCTACATCTTAACGTGTCATCCGAAACACTGAAAGTCCGATAACGTTAATGATCTCATTGGAAATGGTCATGATTCGAACCTGCATCTCCTGTGTGAGAAGCAAGCGTGAAAACCCATTAGACCACGGAGCTCTGACAATAAATACATAAATAATATTATAATGTACCTTATCTGGTAATAACGTATGTTATTACATGTCATAATATTTTATGACTAGGTATGCAAAAGTACACAAAACATAAAAAGAAGTTTGGTGATCATTTTTCCAACCACAATTTGGTGGTCGTTTCAAATTTATTGGTCGTAAAATAGGTGCGTTTTTGGTGATCGTTTAAACATAAGCCATTTTTGTTTACACCAATTTTATATTGCCTCTAATATATTGATATTAATGTAATTTGATAAAAAGTTGTAAAATGTAATTAAGTTTATTCACCAATAGACTTGTTACAGACGTTATCGATCTACATTACAAACTTAAATGAATAGGAGGCTCTTTTAGTAACAATACAGGTCACTTATAAAATTATCTCTTTACTGCGTCCAAAAACCGCACGTTACGACCAGCATAATGATATAATGCTTAGTAAAACCTCATTTCTTATCTGAATTTTGATGCATTATGACCATAATGTATAAATTTTCGTCAAATTATGACATTCAAATTTCGAACGCCGACGCCCGCCTCCGTGCCGCCCCTAGTTTATCTGTGAAGTTGGTACTACTGAACTAGCCAAACAAGTGCAGAGCAATTGTAAACGTCATTATGCTGGTCGAACATGCGGTTCCTGAATACATCAAAGAGGTTATGATATGTGTGTAGATAAACTAGAATGTAACTGTACATAACTCGCCTTCGATTCGTTTCATAAACCCATTCTCGAGTTCTAATGCCCTACGTTATGTATCAGTCACATAAACTACTATTATTCAACCTAAATTCTCCCAAACGTGATACTTAAGATCATTATGTTAAAAATGTAATTTTTTGTTCGTTTGATGATTCTCTATTGATATATTTAACTTTCGGGGTGCGCCACCAACTTGTAGGAAAAAATTAAAGGTGTAATTTTTCTCCCTCAATTTGGTTCGGAGGTCTTTTTTCAATAATTTATGAGGTACCGTTGTAAATGATATATCAAAAGATAAAACAATTGTTTTTTTAAAGGTTTGCACGCAAACATCTCCTCTGTTTAAAAAAATGCATTAAAAACCCTGCTTAAAAGCAAAGGCAATCTTTTATCACTTCAAATGTCAGTAAAACCAAGTCTGAAGTCACAGATGCCCACAACAAGTTTTGTTAGATTACTTAGTCTCATAAGCAGGGTCTCCATTCAATCAAAATTAAAATTAATAGTATCTACCATTACTAATATTATTTGCATAATAATAATAGAAGCTAAGTATATCTAACTATTTGCAAATAAACTGGTTTACTAGGTATAGTGGGATATATCATCGCCTTTCAAATAAAATGGATCAGTAATGATAGAAAACACAGAATTTTACAGTTAATAATAATAACATAAATTGCGATTACGAAAAAAAAATTTTTTTTTTCACGCATCACTAATTAAGGTAATAGGAAAAAAGGCCGAAAGGGTTTAGAAATTACGTTTCTTTTGTTCTTACATGTCAACCTAACACGAAGACTAGTCTTCACCTAAGCTGCCGCAGAGTTTGCCATGGTATTTATTTTGCAATTCAAGCTTAAACCACTTCAAAATTTAACGGTTTTATTATAAACTAACACGTCATATCGTAAGCATATTCCAAACAGTTAACAATTAATCGATAGTTTGAAAACCAACGAGAAAAGCAACATTAAATTATAAACTAACGGTTTTGATAATCTTATGGGGACATAGATTATCCCCATAAGATTAAATCATTATTATTATTAACTGTAAAATTCTGTGTTTTTTCATTGTTGATCACTATTGATCCATTTTATTTGAATGGCGTTGTTTTCGTAATTTCAGGGACAGGGATTTGGAAACACGTCACTTTTATGCGAACCACATTTATTTTGTAAAATTGTGAAAATTCCAACTCTACCTATTACGATTCAAGGGGTAGAGCCCGCTGACGGACAGACAGACGCACAGACGGACAGAGCGGAGGCGTAGTACGTGTATACGTCGCGCCACACGTTAAGAGCGTTGGCCTTGAATGCGCAGTAGTCACTTTTCAATATCTGTACATATGCGCAGTATTTCCCGCCAACGTCGCCCAGCGCTGTTACTTCGTGGCGCGAGGTATAATAGGCTCCCGTTTGGCACGCTTCGAGTACGAAAGCCTAGAGACAAACTAAATAGATTTTCTTCACCTAAAATCTCTCGGGATCTAAAAATAATATTGTTGAGGTTTTTGCGTCAAAAATAGGCGTTCAAAATATCAACGTAGTATTTGAAATTATAGAAATAATCAGAGGGTTTTGAAAAATAGAAAACCGGCCAAGTACGAGTCGGATTCTCGTACGAAGGGTTCTGTACCATAGATTGTACTGTGGTACGGAACCCTTCGTGCGGGATGCTGTGGAGTGAATAGTTTGGATTTTACGAAGCAAAATGTTGTTTACAATGTTATTGGTGCGGCTACTTTCACACTCTATCTACGTAACCAGGTGCATTCATAAGTTTTTATGTGGTATTACATTTTTTTTTATATCGGAGCCCCCTTAAATATTTATTTTCTTCTATAGTTTAGTATTTTTTGTTATAGCGGCAACAGAAATACACCATCTGTGAAAATTTCATCTGTCTCACTATCACGGTTCATGAGATACAGCCTGGTGACAGACAGACTGTTCTGCAGCAGCGACTGATGTAACATCCATGTTGCAGTGCCCGCTGTTCTCCAAAATTTCAACCCCTAAGAATCGAATTGCTTATTTTATCGATACAGGATCCTTAATGGTATGTATATCTGATCCTGACTCGAACCCACATCTCTAGCGTGAGTGCCCGCCTGCAACCACGGTGTTCAACCTTTATCTTCCAAAATTCCAAATGTCTTTATTACTGTAGATATTTACATATACTTAGCAATCGCCATTTTTTGCCACTTTTCTCCATTGGACCACAGTGGGAGAAGAAGGCGTAGAAACTCCCACAGATTGAATTTTAGATCTCTTTTAAAATAGCTTGTGCTTAACTTATACAAATTTTATAATATCATTACATATATCATAATTAATAAGCAGGAATAAATAATTACAAAAATATTAACAGCAAGGTCTGTGTTGAGCCAGATTGACCCCATACAGTCCCTTAATTTAAGTAATCTTGAACATTGTAATATCCCTTTGTCGACAAAGTCGCTTTAACATGCTTTTTAAATTGCTCAAATGGCAATTTCAAGATCTCCAAAGATATCTTGTTGTAGTAGAGAATGCATTGACCCTTGAAAGAATTGCTAACCTTCGCGAGTCTAAACCGGGGAGCAAGTAGTCTGTGATTATTTCTAAGGTTATTATTACAGCTATCGGTAAGTTTGAAAAATGTTGTAAGGTTCTTGCGTACATACATTATGTTTTCGAAAATAAATTGACTAGCTACAGTTAGCATGTCAATTTCTTTAAAAAGCTCTCTTAAGGAGTCTGTGCGTTTTAAATTATAAATTGCTCGAATAGCTCTTTTCTGTAAAATAAAAATAGTTTGAATATCCGCTGCTTTTCCCCACAACAAGATACTATAGGACATGACACTATGAAAGTAACTAAAATATACTAGCCCAGATATCCAATACATAATGTGTATTCTGCTGTTCTATTAACTAACAGATAAATACCCAAGACGCAGGTGCTTCTCCGATGCATCACTTAACTCGGGCAATGAAATACCTACTGAAGACTACCTCCAGGTTTATTGCTCCAATGAAAATGTTACTACTTACGGGAGATTGCTACTTTGTTTCAGCCTTCTTAGTTTGTATGGGGCTGGTGGTCTTTGCTGGAGGTAAAGGCGGATTACACACTTCACAGTGAGATTGGTTATTCGATACATATAATGTGAGGGGTTAAAGTAGAACCTATTTCCAGCAAATTTAACTCTATAACACCTTATCCGAAAATTAATGGGTTTCGAGTTATTTAGATTTAAACTTTTTTCAAAGTATTCCAAAATTTCACACAAAGTTATCAATTACGAAAAAACGAAAATACATCGGGAAACTTTTAGACTTTAATTTGTTAGCATAAACATTGGTGATTCTGTGGAATAGCTTAACATTAAAAATCATTCTTAATTTTGATGCAGTGAGCCAATAAACTCATGTGATGAGAAAAAATAAAATTAATTCACCGTTTCATAATAGCGATTTTATATACCATACATATAGCGCATACCATAGTTTTTTGCAAATAGGCTCTACTATCTATCTACCAAAACTAACTACGACTATAAAAAAAACATTCAAGTGCGAGTCGACTCGCGTTCGAAGGGTTCCGTACGTGTGGAGTGAATAGTATGGATTTTACATAGCAAAATGTTGTCAACAAAGTTATTGTTGCGGCTACTTTCAGAAGATTCCACGTCCTTATAAAAGTGTCTGTGACAGACGGACGGACGGACACGCGACTTTTTTACCGATTTTTAGGTACTTTTGTATTGTATATTTTAAGGGTTAATATTATTAGAGAGGAGAGCTCCGTGGTTTAATGGGTTTCACGCTTGCTTCTCACGTAGGAGATGCAGGTTCGATTCCTGACCCTTTGTTTGTACCCTAGTCATGTTTGTTTATCTATCTAAGTATAATATTTATTAATATAAGTATGTGCATCGTGGTCTAGTACCCAAGATACAGGAAATCCTAGTTTGGGGCTAGATCAATGTGTGTTTATAGTGTCTAAGGTATTATTATTACTATCGCTACGTGGTAGTGGTCGTAAAAACCCTCCACCAACCCGCACTGAGCCAGCTTGGTGGAGTAAGGCTTAATCTTACTCGTATCCGCGTAGAGGCCTGTGCCCCTCGGTTGGGATATTAATGGGCTACATTAAAAAAAATACATATATGTGTGTGTGTGCAAAATTGAAAAATTTCGCTGCCAATGCCGATTTCAGGCGGGGCAGTGCCCAAAACGCTAGCAACTCCTCGATGTATGTTTATGCTATTGCGTTGAGCGGGGTAGGTCAGGTTATCAGCGGCTTCGAAGAACAGCTTGTCTTTGAGGGCTCGTCGAGCATCAGGGCCCCACGGCCACAGCCCGAGGATCTGAAAGCCGAATGGCACAAACAAATACTTGGTGTAGCAGCTTCGGCGTAAAAACCATAGATTTAAAGTCACTCAAGAAAATCCTTCTTACAAAACAGAGACACATTGTTTACTTTCGGATTGGAAATACTGGATTTGGGTAGGCAAAAAAGCGGGATCAATTTACAGTTTTCTGAACCTGAATTTAGATTTGTCATTTAACTACGACAGGAGATATAGATGTCATCATATTAATTAAAACAGTCATTAAATATGAATCACCGAATAATTATCAATATGTATTCTAAATAATATTTTGATCATTTTGTTAGTTTGACCTCAAAAAAGTAAATCGATCATCAAAATTATAGGTTTGTCATCAAATGTGTAGATTGGTTACCTAAGGCTTAAAGGTGCTCTTCATAAACGGTACAAGGAGACGGGATCAACTATAGATTGTAGTGCATTCTCGGTGTGTAGGGCTAGAGTTAAGAGGTTAATAGAAATTTCGTTCGTACAGTATAAGGAACGGATCCAAAGCCATCTTAAAGAAGACCCGAAAGCGTTTTGGAACTACATAAAATCTAGAAGAGAAAAGGATTCCACTATTAGGCTGGTACAGGGTGATAAAGTTCTATCGCAGAAGGAATGTTCGAAAGCATTTGCAGACTACTTTTACTCTGTTCACAGCAAGGAATCGGCAACTCTGAATATAAAGTCGGCAGTAGAAGAGGCAGGAACCACAAATACAGGGGCTAGGATACATATAGACGCTCTTTCGTTTGAGGACGTGGAGAAGGCATTGTGTAGACTTAAGCCAAAGAGGTCAGCGGGCCCTGATGGCATTCCGCCTTTTATCCTCAAAGATTGTCGGCATGTGTTGGTAAAACCGTTAAAACACATCTTTAACCGGTGCTTAAAATTAGCGGAATTCCCGAGTAGGTGGAAATTGACCAGAGTAGTTCCGGTACCTAAAGGGCAAGATGGCACGCAGGTGGAGGGTTACAGGCCAGTAGCGATTCTTTCAACACCGGCCAAAGTGCTAGAATCTGCCGTACAAAAAGAATTGCTCAACCTAGTAGGCCCGCAACTCTCGGATGCTCAGCATGGTTTTAGACCGGCACGGAGTACCACAAGTAATCTGTTGAATTACATGTCCAGTGTTATTCCGATAGTAGATGAGGGAGGACAAGTCGACGCCGCCTATTTGAGGCGAGTCGAGTCGAGTCGAGTCGCACTCGTTCTGTTCCACACAAATTAATAATTTAAATATTCAAAAAGTGCTTATGAAGTCGTAAATATTACATCAAATTAAAGTGTTTGAAGTCACCAACAAGACGTACTAATTGATTTCTCATAAAGTCCATAAAATTGTTAACAATTAAGGAAAACATTTCAGAGTGTACCGTTAAAACGGTGGTGATTGTGAAGTGACACAAAGAAAGTGCAAAGTCCAATTCCGAGAATTATTGTTGCTCACCTTCATCTACTTGTATAATGCTTTTGCGAGCAAACAGTTAAGTATTTTCGCATACATCATTGCTCGATACATTGGCTCATTGGTTAAGAGCACTGGCCGTTGAGAACATTGAAGTTGGTACCTCGGTTCGAAAACACAGAAAAACAAAACTTCTTTTTTATTTTTTTTTTTTTTTTTTTGGTGAAAATCTCGGAGAATGAATTGCCAAGTGTGCCGAAAAATAATATCACTTAGTGATCTGCTTAAATGTGCTACGTGCAGAAAGCATTTCCATTACCAATGCTTAAACATGCCTTCTGCCACATACTCAGAATTATATCCGAGAAAAAATCAGTGGAAATGTGAATCATGCTCAAATATTACCGTAACTCGCGGAAAGTATTTGAAAAGGAACACCCAAGTAAAAGATGTAGCACATAGTGATGAGAAAACTTCCTCGATCATCGTCGTCGGCCAAACACCGACAAAAACCCTACCTACTACAACGGGCCATATTTGTGAGGATAAGCCAAGCCCAATGCCAAGAAACCATTCGACGGACGATCTTTTCATGTACAACTTAGATAAGAGCTCGAGTCTTCTCGATACAACTGCGAGAAGCCTACCGAACGTAACGAACGTAAATGATTCCTTAGTAGAAAATTTGAAGGATCAGGTCTCTGCCTTAAATATAGACTTAAACAGTGCACATGAAGAGATTATAAACTTGAACGAAGAGAATACTAAATTAAAACTGGAGATTCAAGAACTTAATAAAAAAATCACTCTCTTGTTGAAACTGAGTTCTAGTGTCACTACTTCAACGCCAAAACAGCAGAAGGTTGGTTGGTCAAATACGTCTCGCATAAATTCTAAAAGTAATGTTATTGAAAAACCTGAAACTCCCAGCTGCCACGAGATCGAAAATAAAACCGAAAATAAAATAATGGTTCCACATGATGACAGCAACAGGGTCAAAGCGGCGATAAAGGACGGCAATGAACCTCCACCAAACCAAAACTGCAAGTCACCCAAAGAAAATATAACAAAAACTTCAGCGACTATGACAAGCAAGGCCTTCATTCATATTTTGGGGGATCAAGGTGCGCGAGGAATTGCTCAACATTTATGGAATTCAAAAAACAGTCTCTGGAACAAGGCCTACAAAGTCTCCGCTTTGGTCAAACCACATGCCTCGTGTTCAGAAATTCTCAAAGACTTTAAGGAACTGATCATGAGAATCAATAATGATGACATCTTAATCCTTATCGTAGGTTCTAGCGCCACATCATCAATTTTAAAATTCGATGTAGAGGACGTTTTGCGAAAAAAGAATATCCAAAATATTACATTTCTATGTGAATCCCCACACAGTCAACACGTAAATAAAAATAATTGTAACATAACAAAAACTGCAGTGGTTTACAAGTTCCAGACGAATCACTTCGTAGAATTAAAAAATGAATTAGATCTAGCTGACAAATTGAAAATAGAGATTGACTACCTGCATTACGAACACAAATTTATAACAAATTTTGGTAAAATTGTTAAAATCAGAGCAGCTCAGCATACACCCGGCACTTTCAAAATAGGTACAATCCCGTACTATTTTTACAAGCAAGAATCTAAAAATAGACAAAAAATACAGCAAAACATTTGTAAAAAACCAAAAAAAGGAACTATTCCTTATTACTTTACAAAAAATATATCTGATATCAGTGATACGAAAAGGAAGCGTTTTTTTCGTGAAGCGTAAATGTTTGAACTCCGAAATAACAGTAGCTCACATAAACATTCAAAGCCTTAATGATAGGAAGCAGGAACTACTTGAGGCGTGGCTTTGCTCTGAAAAGGGGCGTAGTGTAAAAGTGTTATGCATTACTGAACACCATAGGGTAAATTGCGATCTAAATAGAATGTCACTTAAGGACTTTGTACTGGCTTCATCTTTTTGTAGAGAAAACAGAAAAAGTAGAGGAGGTGTATGTATCTATGTTCATAACAGCTTGAAATTTGACGAGCTTCCCTCCATAAAAAAATTGTCAATTTCCAATGTTTTAGAAGTATGCGGCATAAACTTGTACAACTTCTATATAGTCTGTGCATATAGACCAAAGACCTTGAGAAATGATAACTTTATCGACAACCTGGAAAACATCTTAAGTCATATATTAAGCAAAGTCGACAGAAAGTTCTTGTTATGCGGGGACTTCAATGTAAATTTGCTAGTTGATGGCTTGGAAGCCAGGGATTTTTTGTGTCTTCTAAACTCTTTCGGTGCCGAAGCATTTGTAAAGGAACCCACGCGTATTACCGATCACAGCAGTACTTGCATCGACAATATGATTTCAAACGTGGAGCTACGAAATGTTAAAGTGGTCGAGCTAGGTATTTCAGATCATTGTCTTCAACATGCCACATTGGAAATCAAAATTAAATCAAATTCTGGTGCTACTTTTAAACAAGTAAGAGATTTCAGTAAAACTAACATAGATGAGTTGAAAAATTTCTTAGAGTCCGTTAACTGGGACCCGATTTACAGAAATCCCGATGTGGATGCCTCTTTTAATACATTTCACGACATATTTCTAAGCGCTATCGATAGGTTCTGTCCGCTGAAAAGGGTGAGAATGGAAAATAAATGTTTTACACCAAAATGGATAACACCAGGTATTCGAAAGTCCTGTGAAACCAAACGAGAACTTTTCATTCAACTAAAACAGTCTAAGGATAAAGCTGCACTATCTAATCATTACAGGAACTATTGTTCAATTTTGCATAAAGTTATATCCTATGCAAAAAAGAAGGATAATGAGTATCTTATTCTAAATTCAAATAATCAGATAAAATCAATTTGGAATTTAGTTAATAAAACTGTTAAAGGACAAAAAAAATCGAAATTTGAGAGTTACAAAGGGCTAACAGATGGCGTAGAAACAATTGAAAATGAATTGGATGCTCCCGATTTATTTAACACCTTTTTCTCAATTGGAAATAATTCAAACATGGGAAACAGTAGATTCGAAAATATTGAGCTTCCTGCTTACATAGAAAACTCAATGTTTGTCACTCCTTTAACAAAAAATGAACTCCTGAAACTAGTCTCAAATTTAAACAATAAAAAAGCATGTGGTTATGACGGTTTGCCAATATTTGTAATTAAAAATGTTATCGAGGTTATTGCTGACATGCTTGTTCATCTCATAAACCTGTCAATCAATACTGGAACTTTTCCAACAAGACTTAAAAGAGCGCAAGTCATACCGCTTCATAAAGGTGATAGTACACTCGATGTTTGTAATTATCGACCGATAGCATTATTGCCAACCTTATCAAAGATCTTTGAAAAATATTTTTCTGACCGTTTGGCAGGTTTTTTGGCGCGATATAAAATACTATCTAAGAATCAATTTGGTTTTCAAAAGGGAAGATCGACGTCGGATGCTGTTTTTGATATGATGGACTTCGTTGCAGAGTCATTAAATATAAAATCAAATGTCATGACTGTTCTATTAGATTTGTCTAAAGCATTCGACTCCGTTAATCACCAAATCTTAGCAAACATTCTGGAGAGGTATGGTATCAGAGGAAATTGTTTAGATTGGCTGAAATCGTACCTGAATCAGCGAAATCAAAGTGTACTGCTTCGTAAATTTGACGACAAGACTAAAACCATATCACACATGGAATCTTTGAGGATAGAAACTACTCGTGGGGTACCTCAAGGCAGTGTCCTAGGCCCTTTACTATTTATTCTATACATTAACCACTTACCTGAAATAATAGAAAACAAAATTACGATGTTTGCAGACGACGTTTCCGTATTTTTTAAATTTGAAAGGAAAGAAAACACACATTTGTCCAAAGAAATATCTCAAACTGTCACTAATATCGCTAAGTGGTTGCAAGGTTTGGACTTAAGAACAAACGCGAGTAAAAGTAAACTCATTCACTTCCGTAATTACAACACTCCACAATTGGTATTAGATATTGCGGTAGAAAATACAGAGATTGCGCTGGTGAACCATGCTAGGTTTTTAGGTGTTATCGCGGATGAATACATGAACTGGAAAAAACACATTGAAGCCCTGGAAGGAAAACTGAGCAGCTTTTGTTACGCGTTGAGATGCTTGTCAAAGATTACTACTGCCCGCGCATCACTGCAGGCATACTACGCTTTCTTTCACTCAAGAATTCTGTACGGCTTGATTCTGTGGGGAGGCAGTGTAGATGTAAAAAAAATATTCATTTTGCAAAAAAGATGCATCCGTATTTTGTCTGGAATAAAATCGAATAGAGTTTCCTGCCGTGACTTATTTTTAAAATTGAAAATTCACTCAATTACAGCCCTTTACATAATAGAATTGTGCAAATTAGTGAGGCGCCATCCAGACAAATTCCCAATCAGTGATGAATGGAAAAGTAGTAGGTTAAGAGACTATTTTAGGCTAAATCTTAAATCTAAGCCTTGCAGAACTACGTCCTACAGTAAAAGTACTAGTCATATGGCTATTAGTATTTATAACAAACTACCAACAGAAATCAAGGATCTCTCTGGTAATCGGTTCCTAAAGTCTTTAAAGCAGTATTTATTAGTAATGTGCCCATATAATTTAAATGAATATTTTGAAAATAGTAAAAAGATTTTAATAGCATTATAATTGGCTTAATTTTATATCAGATAATAATACATAAATACAATATAATATAATTATAATTTAATTAAATTGTATACTCCATAATAATAAGATAATGTAATTATTATAAATAATTAATGATTATTATAATATTGCCATGCCGCTCCCGGTAAAATTACACGTACTTTTATGTTTAATCATTTCTTAAGACCTAAAATTATACTGTAATTTATCGCAATAAACGAATTGAATTGAATTGAATTATTTTGATTTCAAAAAAGCTTTTGATCTGGTTGATAACGACGTATTGCTTCGAAAGTTAGCGGGTGTAGGCTGTACTCCCCATCTTCTAAATTTTTTTGCAGATTATATGAAAGACCGACTCCAATATGTTGATTGCGGAGGAGTCTTATCAGAGCCATATCCTACGAGGTCAGGAGTTAGCCAAGGGAGTAATTTAGGGCCCTTAAACTTCTTGATAATGATCAATGATTTACCAAAAGTTACCAGGCATGCAAATCAGCTGCTATTTGCAGATGATTTGAAATTATTTCATTGTATTAAAACGCATGAGGACAGTCATAAATTACAAGGTGATATAGATAGGGTCGTAGAGTGGAGCAGGTTAAACAAATTAGAATTTAATGTATCGAAATGTATGGTGATATCGTTTACTCGGAAACGCAGACCTCTGGAACAAACCTACACACTAAACAGCTGTTCTATAAAACGAGTCATGGAAGTAAAGGACCTTGGAGTAAAGTTAAAAAGTGAACTATGTTTTCGGGAGCAAATAGATAGCTTGTGTAAGAAGGCTTACAGAAACTTGGGGTTCATACTCCGGACGGCTAGGAATTTAAGTGATATTAAAACGGTTGTAGTCCTGTATAACGCCTTGGTACGAAGTCACCTTGAGTCGAATGCATTCATTTGGGCCCCCCACGAAATTAAGTATAAGCTTATGCTGGAGAGAATCCAAAACAAGTTCACCAGACACATTTACCACAGACTGTATGGGGTGAATCCATACTATCCTCTCATGTATCCTTCCTTATTTGTTTTAGGAATGGTAGGGTATAATGAGCTGAGAGTGAGGCGAGAATTTGCACTGGTTCTTTACTTATTTAAAGTGCTGGTAGGTAAAATCGAGAATAGGACGGTGCTGGAGTTGCTGCGCATACGTGTCCCCGACCGGTACGTGTGGCAGCGCCGCCGGCCTGAGCTACTTTGTGTGACGCGCGCGCGCACCGCGCTAATCAGCAAGTCCCCGATGTCGCGAGCGCTCAAATACCTTAACTTGATTGCCAACCAGATGGATTTGTTTTGTTGCACTTTGAGTGGCTTCACAAAGACTGCTTTGCAGACAATTAGTTATGAGATGATTGATTAAATAATAAAGGATAATGCTTAGTTGTATAGTTGGTACATTTTTTTTGGTTAATTGAATAAGCTGCACTATGTATTAGGTCTAACCTGTAATGTAGATGTAAGTTTTAGATAAATAAATAAATAAAATAAATAAATAAATAATAGTTCTACCACCCAATACCAACCAATAGTTACTAATACATAATATCCATATTTTGAACGCAGTTCCGCAATGAAATTAGTTAGGATTCCCGAATTACAGGAAAAAATAAAACAATTTAGAGGTCTTTTCGTAATTGTATTCTATCGAGAAATTTTCATCAAACGTTTTTCTTTAATGAGAATCTTAATCAAATACTCAATAAACGTTAACCCAAAAATAAAATCTGTAAATGACTTCATGGTGGAGTAAATGGATTCGAAAAAAACCCAAACTTTTTTCGTATCACCTTAAGAAATTAATCTACTAATTTGATGACTAATTAAATTTTTTGGGGATTTTTAAATACATTTTAGATAACCAATTTTATATATTTTATGATACAATTAAGGCGACAGATCCACTATTTTAGGAACAAACATGATTGTTAATCACCCAAAAAGGTATTTAAGGCAAGCATACCCATTAACAACACTATAAACATAGATCTATTGATTCTGGCCCCATACTAGGATACGCTGTGTCGTGGGGACAAACAGTTCACATCCACCTGAAAATCAAGTTCACGTGGTTTTTTTTGCTTTGCTCTCCCGGGATTTGCCACCAGGACCTGTCGCTTGTGTGACAGAAACTCGAGCGCCACGCCATTCGCTTAAGCCTTGCAACTCAAGATTTACTTAGATGCAGTTAGCAGTTTTCCGTTACAGCCTCAGCTCAGATCCGCGTAACTTTATCCCGACATAAAATAAACTTCTAGTAACGTATTTACGTTTCAAGATCCGTTATTAAAAACTTTACCCTTAATAGGTTAATTAGGTTTTTCTTTAAAGTAGAACTTCTTAGGGCTTATTTATTTGTCAATTTGGGTGGGGGGTAAAATTTATTAACCTTTCAGCAGCGAGTAATTCACAATTTATTTTAAATTGTTATTGGGTGATTCCGCCTTTCCCACAGACTAAGGGTTAAGAATATGTGACTTATTAACATCAATTAATTGAAGCACTTTTATTTTCCGTTCGTTTTGATCGAAATACTCCAAACAAAACAAGCAACATTTTAGTTTTTTTCAATTTTCTTCGTCTATCTGAATGGGACAGTCTTTCGACCATATTAAACCAATTCTAATTTACTTATTTCTTAAATTCTTAGAGTCGTGGATCTTTTCGTTCTACCCTGCAAAGCCCAAAAAGAGTTTTTTTTTAATTTTCTGCTGTAGACAACAATTTTTTTGTACACGAGGTCTTCTTCGATGACGTGTGCTGTGTTGCTCGTTTTTTTTTCATATGGGAAGTGTGTGATTATTAAAGTCAAGAGGGCATTAAAAAAAATAACACAATACAAACTTTTCTTCACTTGACAAACTTTTACAGTTACACACAAGTATAAAAGTACTACATAAAAACACAGTTTTAAACCAAATGCAGTCTAAAAATGGAAGAAATAAAAAAAAAAATCTCAATAGAGGTAATGTTCGTCTTTACAAAAGGAAATGATATTTTACTCAATCCTCGCTACTAAGCTTGAATTTTTCATTTTATCAGATGCGGATTCTGTAAAATGGCGGCATTATTTCATATTCATATTTTCTTTATTGCACATGTAGTTGCCTATACATACCTACATAGCTGACCTTTGTAACTAGGTAGTCAGTTAGATGCAAATCTAGAGCAACCTTGATATCTGTCAACATAGGCAGATTCTATAGTATGTATAGTTTAAATAGGGAAATATTAAACTGCACATCAAAAATACTGATTCGCACAGCAAATATCAGGGCGAAATGCTGCGGTAACTTAGGTGAAGGGTTAAGGGGGTGAGCGAAGCGAAGCCACATTTATCCTCCGTGTTAGGTTGGACATGTAAGAATAACAAAAAATAGTAAAAATATATACTTAAGCTTTGCTGTGCAAATCAGTATTTTTGATGTGCGATTAAATAGCCATTTAAACATAATAAAGAGTGATTATTGGTCCGCATCTGGCTTCAATGCTCTCTTCTATAAACCTGACCTTGGGTACAGGAGAGAGCCCCACTCCTCTTCACACAGAAAACTTATAAAAAAACAATAATTACATGGCAATAGTGTACAAAGGCAAGCTTATCACTAATAAGAGATCTCTTCCAGCAAACCAGGTTAAGATGATAAAGGTTGATTGCTGAACAGACCAGGGTAGACCTATGTGTACCATTAAAAGGAAATAAACAAGAACTTACGATAAATAAAATAAATTATTTAATTACTATGATAATATACTTAATACTTATAAAATAATATACTCCCACTAATATATATATGTACTAATAAATACTTACATGGATATTACCTATAATTCTAAAGTGAGAGCTAATACTTCCTCAGGCGACTTTTAAATGTATTCAGAGCATTACGTTCCACAGCTTATCAGATTATTTCGAGTAAAATACACTTATTTGCTTAAAAAATCTACTTTTCACTGGCACAGTTATTTGTTTTTTTAACGAACTTCTAAATAGGTGATTCTAAATTGTATTCAAAGTGTACTATTGTCGGAAAAACAAACAAGGCCTTCCAAACAAGTACCTATAAAACACTTTGGTGTATTTGTGAATGTATGTCTGTTTGTATGTATGTTTTTCCACACAAAATAGTTTCTTACGAACACTTCTTGAATGTCATTTGAATCTATATAATGCAAGAAAAACTACTACCGCTTCTGAAAGTGTTATGGAAGCGGAGAAGAAGCGGCGCAAGAAACTCGTACACTGCAACAAGGCCTACTTTTCTTTTCTGTTTTTTTTTTCAAAAATAGGTCTTGTGTTACAATCGTGTGCGTGGTTCTTATGCTGCCCTTTAGCTCTAACTATAATATGCTTCATAACATAATTATTTTTTAACAATGCCTTTAAATTTCTTCACTGATAAATTAAATATCTGTTCCGGCATTTTGTTATAGCATTGTATAATTAGACCCACAAATGAAGTTCTTACTTTAGCTAGTCTTAGTAAGGGGGGTCAATTTTATTTCCGCTTTTTGAATTATTTCGCTTGTGCCTGTCAACATTTTTAGTGAAGCTATTTATGTTCTTCCTAACGTACATGATATTTTCATAAATATGTTGACACGGTACAGTGATAATGCATTTTTTTTAGTTCCTTCAGGGAGTCACGACTGTGGAGGTTATAAATTGCTCTTATAGCCATTTTTTGTAGAACAAAAATTGAGTCAATATCAGCAGCTCGGCATCCCACAGCAAAATTCCATAGGATATAATGCTGTGGAAATAACTAAAGTAAACAAGTCTCGCCGTAGCTATATCCGTCAGCTGTCTGATTTGTCTCACATCATATGCAGCTAATCTTAGTTTTCCCGATAAAGATGTAATGTGAGGGCTCCATTGTAATTTCGAGTCAAGTGTTATCCCCAGGAAAACTTTACTATCAGTAAACTATAACTTATCATTATTTAATATAACCTAATTTTTATGGAATTAACATTAGGCAAAGTGAATTTCATGCATTTAGTTTTTTTCCGCATTAAGCACTAGATTGATAACAGTAAACCAATTATGAAGTTGTCCAAGAGCGTTATTTACTTCGTCATAGTCCTGTACATGTCGATCTACTTTTAAAATAAGAGATGTATCATCAGCAAATAACACAATCATTGATAAATTCTGAACCATGTCGGGCTAATCATTATTATAGACCAAAAATAAGAAAGGACCTAATATAGAACCTTGAGGCAAGCCAATTTTCACGCGAGATCTAAAATGAGATCTAATGATTTGCTTCTGTTAATCTGAACCTTCTGAATTATTTTATCTAAATAAAAACTCAAAAGTTCTAGAGCTTTACTTTTAAAACCGTAGTGTTCCAAATTTAACAGTAAAGTTTCATGATCTACGCAATAAAATGCTTTGGAAAGGTCACAAAATACACAAATGGCATCATTTGAGTCTTCCCATGCACTAAAAATATGTTTTAATAGTTCAATACCAGCATCTGTGGTACAACGTCCTTATTTAACGCCGAATTGGTGGTTATGTAATATATTTTTCACTTCTCATGCTCGAAAAAGTACTACTTTATGCAGGATCTAGGCGACATAAAGTTGAATTTTATGCTCTTGTGCATAAAAGTAGCTTTTTAAATGTGTCTACACTAAGGCAGTGACCATTTAGCCCATACAGCCAAAAACAATTAATTGTACATGGATAAAACTTGCTAATTTATAATATTTCCAACCCTATTTGCATTTTTGATTTATAATAAGATAATACGAAAAAGAAACTAAATATCAAAACATGTTTACCACAAAAAAAAACATTATTCCAAAATAATTTAAGAATAGGCTGTATATTTTTTTTCTTTGCCCGAAAATTATGCAGGAAAATTAAAAAAAGTAAAGTAGCGGGAAAGAAGCCGTGAACTTTTCGTATTGAATTTTCTCAAATTACTGTTTTATTTTCTCGCAATCGAAGTGAAAAGCAGAGCTTATAACTCGTCCACAAAAACCATTTTTATCCTCGACATTACTATCAGCCCTCGCCTTCGGCTCGGGCTGCTAAAAGTCTCGGATAAAAATGGTTCGTTTTGTGCACTTGTTGTAAAATCTACTATTTCATCTCTCATACTCTGAAAGTAGGTCATTGTTTATCTGAATAGCGGGTTGAAAGTGAGCCATGTCGCCCCTAGGGTTGAAAAGTATTAAAAAACAATGACCAATGGCAATAACCTAAACAGCCACCGAAAAAATCATAACATAAATATTTTCAATTTTTCCTAAAAAAAAAAAATATACATACAATTTCTATAATCTATAAAATAAAAATATAAAAATAGCAAAAATATATAAATAAAAAAAAAAAACTAAAAACTCGTGGTTTTTTTCAATTTTCTCCAAAAATATTTAACATTTAATTATTTTTTTCCAAAATATCCTTCAAAAAGTCAGTACGCGTGTTTTGACAATCTAAATTTTCCCGTAGCGCTAAAACTTACAACTATAATTTACGATTATGTATTAAAATCTGATAAGTATATACTTAAATTCGCTTAAGTGTTGTGAGTTTTAGGGGTATATGTTTTGGGTGGATTTAGTGTAATTCTGAGCCCAATTTAGTGTTATTTTAGGATTATAGTGTAATGTTAAGTATTTCTATTGTTTGCAGTGTGTTTTAGTGACGTTTACTAGTATCTCGAAACATGTTAAATTTGTGACCGTTGCAGGTTATAAATTTAAAAGTATTTGTTATTTCCGTACACTTTCATCGCTTTTTGTTACCTTATTGTTAAATTATTATATTTAACAACGTTTAAAATATATTTCATAGCAATTAGTGATGTGCAAACGCTGAAAAACGTTACTATTCCACGTAAGTAATTTCGCATTGTTTTGGTGTGCAATTCCTTGATTCTTATCTCAACTGTAACCATGATGACCCGCAGAGCTGCTGCTGTCGCCTCCCGACAGCAGGAAAATGACAAGCTCAAAGTTACCTTACTAGAATTAAAAAAATCAAAGGAAATGGTCACCGAATTACTCTGTGAAAGGGAGGAAAATGAGAAAGAGCTATTATCAGTACTTGAAAGTAGAGATAAGCTAAAGAAACAATTATGTGTATTAGAACAAGAATGTAGTGATGTAATTGTTGAGCGGGACAAGCTGCAGGTCACCGTAGATAGCTTCACTGTATGTAGTGCAGAGTACGAGCAAGGCCTGAAATCGATTGATTCCCTGGAGAAAGCATTGTTCGATGCCCATGAACAAATACATGCACTCCAGGAGGAGAAGGAAAACACCGCAGCGTTGCAGACCCAGAGCCTCTACAGTGAAGTCGTAGGGATCAGCCCGCAGCTGGTTACTGTTGCAACTGGAAGCCTTGATGATGTCATTGATTTAACTAATGACACATTGCCTACATCAAGGTTATTAAGTTGCAGCAATAACAAACTGAAAAAATACATTAAAATAAATATGTATATACGGAAAACTCAGAAATTAATAAAACATAATAAATTGTGTACTAAAAACTTAAAAGTAAGCAAGAAAAATGTAAACTTATTACATGATTTGAATATGTGTGTATTAGAATTAGAAAGTACTAAGTTTGTGTATGAAGCTGACACACAAAACATACATTTGAAAATCCAAAGCTTAGAGGATTCATTGAGATCACTAAACAGTGCATATTTGAACTCTAAGAAAGTTATAAATGAATTCTCATTGGCTATGGATGATTTAATTCAAGAAATGAACCATAATTGTGAGCGGTTTGAGTCGCTGACCAACAACCATACTTGTCGCTGTGAGCAGAAAGGTGGTTGTTTGACAGCGGGCAACTCTCCGGGCTTGTGTGACAGTTTACCAACACAAGGTGTTACTGATAATAGTTCTGCCAAGTCTGATATGACCACAACACCTGATATTATAATGTACTGTGATGAGATTGGAAGTGGCATGGGCTCAGCACTCCACTCATACTCTAAGGGACATAGTGTATTAGTAATTGCTTACCTTATAGCACTGTAGATAATATTATAAATCAAATTTTGAATGACAGCACTATCACAGCCAGTGCCACACTGATAATTTTCATGGGCAATAGGGGAGATGTGAACAAAAATAATTTAATAAAATTTTATGAAACATTGAATGGTCTTAGTGTGAAAAAAAATATATTGTTCACATTTCCCTACTGCAACCAATTGACACAAAATGAAAATGTATATAGACATAATATGAATATAACTATGTACAATTTATGTACATATAATAATAAGTTTGATATTATTGACACTAACAATTATGTTAGTAATTATTTTACTATGACTAAAGGTACATTTTACCTTTCAAATTATTGTAAACGACAAATAGCTATGTCACTATTATATTTATATGACATTACAGCCAAAAATTAGGCTTCTAACTCTGCTTTTACTGAGCAGCCTAATATGAATCTGGTATCAGACCAGAATAACAGGATGCATTTAAATTAGTTCATAAGACAACAGAGGACCCAGGCTCTGGCAACATATGTTCTAGTATATTAGAAAACCCTAAGAATAAGGGAAGCTCACATGCTAAGTATATAAGCCTGGTTCATCAGAATATTCAATGTATTAGAGGCAAAGATCTACAAATAGAGTTATTTTTAAATTGTAATAAAATTGACATTTTGTGCATAACAGAGCACTGGTTAACTATTAATGAAATTATGTTTAGCTTTAAAGATCACCAGGTTGGTAGTTCGTTCACCAGACTTAATTCAATACATGGTGGGGCATTAATCATACTAAACAATCATATGAAATTCAAGGAACGTAAGGACATTGTTTCCTTATCTGTTGAACGAACTATAGAACTTGCAGCTGTGGAATTAGAACAGTTCATCGTTATATGTGTCTATAGGCCACCCTTGAGCGACTTTGAAATGTTCAAGAAAATAATGGAATCCGTCCTAACTATTTCATCACACAGTACTAAACGATTAATTATATGTGGTGACTTTAATGTTAATCTGTTAGAAAGAACTACTCTCAGCGTTAGATTGATAAATCTTTTCTCATCATTTAGGCTTAGCCATTTATTTATGGAGCCAACAAGAGTGACTGCTACTAGTGCTACATGCATTGACAACATTTTTACTGATGTTATTCCAATCAGTAAAAGTGTTATCAGTGAATTGGATTCAGATCATTTAGGTCAATTATTTCAATTTGATTCTGTTAGAGAACCTGTCATTAAAAAGAAAATTTCGTTTGTGCCAATAACTGCTGACCGGTTAGAAAGAATGAGATACTCTTTAGCCCAGGAACTACCGTTTTTGGCTGCTGAACAGTCTCCTAATATAATGTATAACTTATTCTTTGAAACCTTTATGAAACAGTACAGCGCGATATTCACTTCAAAATCGATTGTGGTTGGTGGTTCAAACGACTTTAGTACGTGGGCTACTGCAGAGTTGCATAAACGCAGGCAAGCATTGTATGCATTGTATGAGGAACGACGGTTCAACATGAGTGACGAATTTAAAGAACAAGTCAAACAGTTCTCCAAACAATTTAAATTAGACTGTCATACAGCTAAACGTAATTTTCTGAGTAGTAAAATTAAGAATAGTTCCGATGTTATAAAAACGACTTGGAAAATAATTGATGAGGAGGCCGGTCGTAGTAAAAAAGCGAGTCACGATTACGAACTAAAAATCAATGGACAGCTTACGAGTTCTAGCTTAGAAGTTGCAACTGAATTTGAATCGTTTTTTACTAATGCACCGGCTTCCACGACTAAGTATTTAAATTCGTCACCTTTGTCTGCTGTTGCAATATTAAAAGATAATGTCTCAGAGTGTGCTTCATACTTGAATTTTAAGCACGTCACAAGTTCAGATGTCGTAAAGGCATTTAAATTGATAAATGTTAAGAAAACGAATGATCTTTGGGGACTCTCTGTTCACGTCGTTAAATCCCTGATCGAATTAATTGCACCTGACCTAGCGGTCATTTTCAACAATTGTATAGACTGCGGTGAATTTCCTGATTTAATGAAACAAAGTAAGATAATTCCCCTCTTCAAAGCAGGTAGTACTCAAGACCCCACCAATTTCAGACCTATATCAATACTACCAACTTTTAGTAAAATTTTTGAGAAATTAATCTTATCACAGCTATTACATCATTTTGAATCAAATAAGCTAATGCATAACAAACAGTTTGGATTCACTCGCGGTCGTTCAACAACAGATGCCGGAATTCAGTTCATTGAAAGTATTTTTGATGCCTGGGAAGAGTCACGTCATCAAGAGAACGGAAGAATACAAAGGGTAGACGTAAACGGAGAACGATCACCAGGATCATTGGTTTCTTTGGGCGTGCCACAGGGCTCAATATTGGGACCCTTCCTATTCCTCATCTATATAAACGACTAACCCTATCAAGGAAGAGACTGTCATGATATGGTACTGTTTGCTGATGACACCTCACTTATTTTTAAAACAAAGCGAAACCAACACGCTAATGATGATCACGTGAACAATACCATATCAAGAGTGGTAAATTGGTTTAATGTTAATAATTTGCTATTAAATGAGAAAAAGACTAAATGTGTTAAGTTTCTTACTACTAACGTTAAAAATAATCAGACATGTATAACAATTAAAAATGAGGAATTGGAATTGGTAACCAGCACAGTGTTTCTAGGTATAACGTTGGATTCCAAACTCCAATGGGGTCCACATATTGATAAGCTATCTTACAGACTGAGCTCTGCAGCTTTTGCATGCAGGAAAATCCGTCACTTGACAGATTTAAAAACAGCCAGATTAGTTTATTTTAGTTATTTTCATAGTATTATGTCCTACGGTATTCTGCTCTGGGGCAGTGCTGCAGACATAAATACTATTTTTGTGCTGCAGAAGCGGGCTGTTCGTGCGATTTATAAAATGAATAATAGAGATTCTCTTAGAAATAAGTTTAAAGAAGTAAATATATTGACAGTCCATAGTCAATATATTTACGAGAATATTATGTATGTCCATAAGAACATTGTTAACTTTCGAAGAAACTGTGATATACATAACTTTAATACTAGAAACAAGGACAAACTTGCAGTGCCCACTACTCGGCTCCATAAAATAAAAAACTCGTTCAAGGGTAATTGTGTAAGATTTTACAATAAACTCCCAAGCACTTTGACAGATCTATCAATTAATAAGTTCAAGAAATACATCAAGCAAAGGCTTATTTCTAAAGCTTACTACAGTATTAAAGAGTACATAGACGATAAAAATGCTTGGGACTGAATTGTTCTAATTAATTGTGAGCATCCTCACTGCCAGAGTTTCTTTTACTGGACACTTGGAGGCCTTTTACACCTCCAAAGATTAATTTAATTATACAACTCTTGACTGTGAGGACCATTTACATCTCCTATTATCATTGTATTATTGACTAAAGAGACTATACATCTCTGTTATTTATATTTTAATTATTTTATTATGACATTTGAGACTCTTTACATCTCTCAGAAACAATAATTAAGTACTTTTTTTTTTCTGATAATATGATACAAATAATAATACCAAATGTTCTGTAAAAAATGAAATGAAATGATATGTGAAAGTGCCCTTGTGGCCTATTTACAGAATAAACGTTTTGAGTTTTGAGTTTTGAGTTTTGGGTGTCAAAACACCGGTTTTGACAAAATTCACTATATTTTTTTTTTATAGATTATAGAAATTGTATGTATATATTTTTTTTTACGAAAAATTTAAAAATAAAAATGTTATGAATTTTTTGGGAATCAGCAGCATGAAAATGTTTATAGTTCGGGGTTTCAAATATAAGGAACATATAAAACTAATAAAAATAACCGGCCAAGTGCGAGTCGAACTCGTGCACGAAGGGTTCCTTCCTATTATCTATAAAAAGCCGCAAAAAAATAAAAACACGTTAGTTGTATGGGAGCCCCCTTAATATTAAATTTCTTTTGTTTAGTTTAGTATTTTTTGTTATAGCGGCAACAGAAATACATCATCTGTGAAAATTTCAACTGTCTAGCTACCACTGCTCATGAGATACAGCCTGGTGAGAGACAGACAGACAGACAGACGGACGGACGGGCAGCGAAGTCTCAGTAATAGGTTCCCGTTTGGCACCTTTCGGGTACGGAACCCTAACAAAAATTAACCGGTTAAACAAAAATAAAATGAAATTAAACCGGTTCAACTCAAGTGGTTGTAACTGCTCCTTGTCATGTCCGACTACAAACTTTAGGTAATTTTTTTGTAATAAATTTTTCTTTTAATAAATTTTGTTGATGTTGTATTTGGTGTTTGTTGTTTATTTTCCTATTATTCGAAATGAAAAGTAGACTTGGTTAACAATCTACTAATTGTGATTAAAACGGGAAAGCATTTGATTGAGCATGATTTTGTTCTAACACTTTACTAAATAAGGGTATAACTGATATAAGCCTATAATTACTGTGATCTTTTTGTCACCAGCTTTATAAAGAGGAATCACTTTGCTATTTTTCTTTACATCGTGAAAGGTACCGTGATCAACACATTCACTAAATATGTAAGCTAAACATGGTGCCAATATATCTACAATTGAGTTACACACTTTGACTGATATTCCCCATAAGTCTTTAGTGCTCTTAACTTTAAAAGTATTTATAATATACTGGAGAGTGAAATAACTAAATATAAATTCAGTTCTGCAGGTGTCTACGTTTTCCTTAAGCAATGTTGCTGAAAGGGATGGTGAAGATTTTAGTGTTTCAGTAGTTTTCAAGGATATATTAGTAAAAAAGGTCTCGAATTCCTGAGCTTCTTCTGAATTTTCACTAATAATACCGCGATCTGTCTTAAGTGAAAAGTTATCCTCGCGTGGCTTTGTACCACCTGTTTCGCTATTTATAACTTTCCATACGGTTTTAATTTTATCGTTGGCAGATTAAATTTTATTTCTTTTGAAATTTGTTTTGGCTTCAAGATACACTATCTTGAAAGTGTTGGAGTAATCTTTGAGATATTATTTAAACCTGTCACTATTTGTCATATTTCTTTGTTCATAAAGTTCAAAAAATCTATCTCTGCTAATCCGCAAATCTGTGGTCACCCAATCACTGAACTCAAATCTAGTTTAAATTTCTTTCGTATCAATTTTGAATAAAAACTCAATTTCTTCGCTTACCAAAGAAAAAAGTCTTGATATAAATTATTTGGGTCGTTAAAATAGTAATCGTGAACCGGCAATTTATCAAGAAGATTATTTTGGTACTTTTCCAACCGACTAGTAGTGATGGATCTGGTTTCTAATTTTATTTTCTGAATTTTATTAATGAAAGAAAATTTAACACTTTGACCTCTATGATCTGATTCAAGCGAGTTAATAATAGTTTTTTCTTTAGGGTCACAATCACAGAACACATTATCATGTCAGGTAGCACTAGTTGACGTAATTCGAGTTGGTCCGAAAAATACATTATACATTATTGAGATTAATAGTACATTACTTACCTAGGGCTGTAAAACAAAGAATGTATCAGATCGCAGGTATTTGACGCCTGAGCCGAAGGCAAGGGCGATAATTATGCGGTCTGGGGCTTTCTTTACTACCGCCCGTGGGAAGTAAAAAGCTCTAATATCTTATTGCTTAATGAATCATATTCTAGAATGTCTACATGAAAGGTTCTAACAACTATAATCTTTTTTTTTGTTTTAGTAACTAATTTCAGAACATCTTCCATCACTAATTCAAAAGTAGAATAGTTTTGAGAATTGGTCGGCCTATATACACATACTATTACATACCTGTTCAGCTCAACACAAGATAAATCAATACATCTTTCAATTCATCGTTCAACAATGTCTTTTCGTTTTTTGAATTTAATATTGTTTCTTATAATTATTAGAGTACCTCCGCGAATAGTGAACTGTCGGTTGAAAGAACAGAAATAATTTACATAATTTAATAACATTTGGTGATCTTTTTGATCTGTGATCTGTTCTGTCAAAAAAACAACATCATATTTATGCTTGTTAAAAAATAATTCAACTTGTATTATTTTGCTGGAAAAGCCCTGAATATTTTGGTGCATTATTTTAATATAACCATGCTTGTCCTTTGTCCTAGTATTTTTCAATTCTTTGCTAGAAAACCCCTGCTTATTTTGTAAAATTTTCTTATGTTTTGAGGGGCTTTCTCGAACAATCTAGTTTAAAACACTACTATTAGTACTTATACTAACTAAAACTGAAGGAGACTGTGTTATAGTATTTACAACTGTGTCGCATATATTATACCGATTTATACCCTAACAATGTTGCTGCTCCTTTTTTTTGTTTTATGAGACAGGTACATAGTATCCTGAGTCAAAGTAAAGTCATGAATAAAATTATTGATTTCGAAATATAATACGGCATCACTATGATGACACGTTATATTGTATAGTGCATGTTCATTCTATGCACGCATTTATTTTGTCGCTCAGATAAATTAGAACAATAGGGAAAATTGCAAAGAATAAACTTGCCCTTTGTCTTATTATATAAATTGAGCAGCACTTCTAAACCGGTGTCTAATGCACTCCGACTAATGGTCGAGTGGCTTCCTACCATAATAACAATGGTTGTATGTACATATTAATTCCCTACAGCTATTTTTTATAATTTCCTCAAAAGAACTATTCGGACAACAAATATTTGTCCCTTGTGGCTATAGTGCAAAAGCTTACCAAAACCTAAACCTAATTTATCTGAATAAACTTAAATTCTTTTGTTTACTTTATTAGAATTTGCTTTGAAAGGGTCCTTCAATACACAGCTCGCTGTACTTTCACGGGCCGGAGACCGACGCGCGTGATGTCGAGCTGGAGGCTGAGGCTGCGGAGACTTGACGACAATGGTTGGGTTGGTGCCTTTAGAGCGCGCGTAGTGGCGACAGGGGACTGTGACACCGGAGCCGTCGTCTGCGGCGCGGGGGCGGGGGCAGGGGGTGACCCCGCCAACTGCACTTCGTCGTCAGCCTCGGGTGAGGGGTGCGCGTGGCAGGGCGCATTTGTTGTACGAGCACCGCACCCACCGCGACTTCCTCCCTGGCGCCGTCCTCCACGACGCGCGACAGCTGGAGCAGGTGCGGTAGGTGTGACAGGCATTGCAGACGAAGCAGGCGCTGCAGGCATGACGACATCCGTCCTAGGGGAAGCAGGCGCGGCAGCCACGCAGGCGCGATATTTGTCACGCCCAAAGCCAAAGCTACCTCGTTGTCGTCCACCAGTAAGCCTAGCAGCCCTGTCCTTTGCTGCTGTAGCTGGAGCAGCTCTGATGCTGCTGCGGATAGTCCTTCGAGGTCCCTTCGACTCACTTCATGTCTGCTGCGAGTTGTGTCTGTTGTTGATCAATATAACCGTCACTGTATCGCTATTGACGTAAATCCTGATGCCTCATATCCCGGATGTTACTAACGAACAATTTCGTTTATCGGGATTTGAAACTTAATTTAATGTGTTAAATTCAATAAAAAAAAACATGTTTTGTCTCAATTAAAAGTCACCTGTACGTAGTTTTATTGATGGGCAAAGATCAAAAATAATATATATAAATCGGTTTCATAACGAAAGTTGGTCAGGATCTGGTCCTGGATCTGAGGATAAGCCCCTAAACATATATGACGATACCTTCTGCTAGGCCCTATATAGGGGTACAATCCAATGTGGGGTACTCACTTAGTAAATTATGGATACGTAGAAATGCATGCACAAACTTGAAAATCGTATTGCCGCAAAGAGCGTAACTGGAAAGTCTCATTCCCTCAACAAACTTTTCGGGTTATTCATAACTCGCCACATCCCTATGTGCAGGGTTAATATACACATCTATAAACAGGCACATACATTGCTTCTGGCCCCACACTATGTCACATGTTAGCGTAGAGAATTACTATGTATATATATGATTAGTTTAATTATCTATTTATTTTGCTGGACTTAAATTGCTGATTTACCAATATATTGTCATTAATTAAATATAAATAATAATAAAGATTATCACCAAATTTTAAGTTCATAGGTCAATGGAAGCTTAAAAAAAATTACCGGTACTAAAATTTTGTAAAAAAGCCGACTTTGGTTTCTCGTACCCTTTCCTTCCAATATTTTTCTCAAAAAAAATACAGAATTTGTTCACTTAATAAGTTCATAATAAACAATGACATAAGGTACAATTTTTTTTCGCACCTGCCTTTAGCTGTATGGATGTTCTCGTTTAAACCATTAAAAAATATTTTATTTATTTAACTATTTGTATAACTTTGGGTCAACAAGATTGATACTGTGAAAATTCAAAGACTTTATCTTAAACCGTTTGGCAGTATCAATCAATCAAATCTCTTTATTACTGTAGATATTTACATATTCTTAGCAATTTTAATGGTTTGCCACTTCTCTACATTGGACCACTGTGGGAGAAGGAGAGCGTAGAAACTCCAACAGATTGATTTTTAGATCTCTTTTGAAAATTGCTTGTGCTTAACTAATACAAATATTACAATATGAAGTATCATAATTAATAAGCAGGAATAAATAATTACAAAATTATTAACAGCAAGGTCTGTGTTGAGCCAGATTAACCCCATACAGTCCCGTCATTTAAGTAATCTTGAACATTTTAAACGTAAAAGTAAAACCTATGTGGCAGACGACGGAGGGAAGGACGGACGCGTGAGTGACAGCAATAAGGCCCGGTTCGGACTCTTCGGGTACGGAACCCTAAAGAGTAATAACTTTTGAAAAAAGCGCCTGTAAGGCTTTGTTAAGTCACGGATCGGCGTATTGATTTGTATAGTTAATACACACATAAACGTTCAAGACCTGAAGATTTGTTTTTCCCCCTCAGTCGGGATTCGAACACCACACCACATCCAGAGACTAACTGAAAGGGGTTGTTATGTCTCGTCATCATCGCTTCTGACCGATTATATTACGCACACCAGCCATATAAACTCGCTTGGTTTCCGGCCGCCGCCGCCGTTGCACGCCGTCCCTTCTGGAAATATTAATCACGCGCGAAACCCGTTTTTTTGTTGCTGGTAACACTGCAGGACCATAGAGCATAAAATTCCGTGTCAATCGATGTGTGAAACTAGACGATTACAAAACAAATAAGCTAGAAAGATTATTTCCACTAGGCCTGCTAAATTCTCTTTTTTTCGAAAACTTTCACCACAGCACACACACCGCCACGTTTTCATAAATAATATTGTATGGGAGGCCTAAGAAAGGAGTTTTATAGGTTGTTATCGAATCAATTTAGTGAAATATTGTCATACGTTTGATCTATTCAGCCTCAGTATCAGGACAATAAGGACATTATTCAAATTATGTGTTTTGATTCTTATGTGATGTATTTTGACCGCATAAATGTAAGTAAAGCCTCAATAAAAGGAGTAAAGTATCACAAATACAAACAAATGAATCAACTTTTTGAAAGTTTGGACTTAATCCCTGATTTCGCAAGCATCGGCGAGAAAATTTGCGACCCACCATGACAGCTGCTCCATTATCAGCTTATAAAATATCTTTACAAATACAGCAAACAGTCAGATACAGAACAACCTTCTATTTTCATTTTTGCTTACTAATCAGTTGCTCTGATCGAAGCGGACTTAACCCATATCATCCTAGTGTTCCATTTTTAAAACGGTAATTTTTTTATTTTTTTACTCGAATTTTTGAACGCGTCTTTAAAATAAAGTTTTTATGTTGGTATTACTGACATTTCTAGCTGTCAGATGAACACATGTCATTTCACATCGCGTGGTTTTGTTGATCTAGAAAACATAATTGTGTTTGTAAGTTTTGAGTGAAAAATATGGCGAACAGGAAAATGTAAGTAATCATGATGTTTACATTATACTACTGACAATTTAGGGTTTATAAACATGTTGTAGTATTGTTCTATCATGTCGTCATACGTATTTAGAAATAAAAAGGCAAATTTGAGGGTAGCTGTAAGTTTTATGTACCGTTCCATTATTTGAGCAGTAGGAACATAAGCACATGTAATGTTTATACATTAGGAACTTTATTTTATCTGTATTGCCTCGTAATTATGATATTATTTTATTGCAGATTGATTGTGTATCAGATAATCTCTCAGTTGGAAGAAGATGACGACTTGTTTGCGGGTGATATTTTCATCACACCTCCTGAAAATTGGCAAAATAGCGACGAAGATAGCGGTGACGAAGAGTTTGCAAGTACAAATAATTTGTCTAGACATCAGTTACTATCAGAAGCTGAACTCCGAGTCACTAGATCGTCTCGAGCTGAATCTAAGATAGTGCAGATGATGATCGTTGGAGATGAACAAGAAGATGAACCAACACTTCCACATCGTCAGTGACGAAGCCTTCACAGCCCATATCCTCTTCGACGGCAACACCGCCACCGCCAAAAAGAAAACGTGTTGAAGTCAAAAGAAAGTGGTAGTTTGTAGATATTCCAGAAAAGGCTGAGAAAGAATAATCTGTGAACGAGATTTCCTGGAAAACCTGGAAAATTTGGAAAAAACAGTTCAGGTTTTTGAACTATTTTTTTATGAAGACGTGTTCGAATTACTGCGCTCAGAAACTGAAAAAAATGCGTTTCAGAAGGGTAAACATGCATTCCGTGTTACTACAACGGATATGAAACACTTTATAGCCATTCTCTTATTGTCGGGATATAACAGTGTATCGAGATACAGAATGTATTGGGAACAAGGAGTTGACTGCAGTTTTCCAACAGTGGTAGCTATTATGTCAAGAAATCAATTTGAAGACTTGCTGCGTTATTTCCATGTTGCCGACAATAATAATCTTGGTCCTAATGATAAGTTTGCTAAAGTGCGCCCTCTATGGAATCTTCTCAATGCACGATGGGTAAAGTATTACCCTGGACATAGAAATTTGAGCATTGACGAATCTATGATTCCATATTTTGGGAAACATAGTACTAAGCAGCATATCCATGGAAAGCCAATCAGTTTTGGATATAAAAATTGGTATATATATAAGTGATATTTGATTTATGGTGAGCTGTACCGGAAATACCCATCCTGAGTTAGGTGATGGTGCCTCAGTTGTTCTGGATCTAATATCAAAGCTGCCACAAGGTAGCTACAGTTTTTATTTCGATAATTTTTTTACATCCTTACCGCTGCTTGAGGAGTTACAAAAGATCAGTCACGATGGAACAGGGACTATACGAGCCAACCGAACTGAGAAAGCACCTCTCAAAGATCCGCAAGAAATGAAGAAAACAAGCAGAGGACAAACAAAATAAACAAACTCGATGTGGTTTATGCCACAAAAACACAACCATGAAGTGTATCAAATGTAATGTTGCCTTACATAGCAAATGTTCTATCATTTTTCATACTCAATAACACACGCAATTGTATTTTTAAGTAATAATTATAAGATTTAAAACTTCGTACAATAAATAAAAAGTGAATACAATCGTTTTATTTCCCAACGAAATCCATAGCCACTGACAGTATCTTACATGTATGTTTAATCCTAGTGTTCCATTATTGGAACGGCTACAAAACTAAAAATCTAAATGAGATTAAATTTTTTTTGGTATGTAGTTCTCATTATACATCTATAAACATGCTCCGATACGATTTTCATAAAAATTGGACTTTTTTTACTATGGTTGGGATGATACGGGTTAAAGTAAAAAATATCAGAATAGTTTATGGTTTGGTATTATTTCGTGTCCAACTAACACGAAGGCTAAAGATGCTGCGCTTTTCTCAACTAAGCCTACCTTTTTGATGTGTATTAAATGGCTGCCTACATCCTAGGCTAGGTACATCGCGTTTTCCAGACTACCAATATCAGATATTTTTGGTCTGCAAAACTCAATACACATCAGGCTAGGGTCGCCTCGCGTGAGAGTGTACGACGGCCATAGGGCCTTTGCTCTTATTACGCGGCTGGCAGTTCGCACAAACTTCAATTGCGAACGTGATCCAATATTAAAAAAAAATGTGAAAGAAGCGATGTTTGGATGTGTGTGTGTTTGTGCCCCAACCTCGCTAAAACGGCTGAACGGATTAAAATTAAATTTTACACTGAGATAGTTTATGAGCCAGATTAAGATATATGACACTTTTCATCCGACTGATCTAGAAGTAGGGTAACGTTATCACGGTAAATGATAATTCCCAGGAATTCGCAGATGTAGTTGCGGGCATCAGCTAGTAATTCTAATTCTAAGACTATGGTGCCTACACGCTCCAATAGGCATAATTAATCACGACGTTTTAATTTAGAAGAACATCTACCATGGCGCTTGTCCCAATTTGCTTAATAACTTCTCCGTGCAAATCAGCTGAACGCCTGGTTCAAAATGTAAGGAGGAGTAAAAATAAAAGTTTCTATGATAAAATCGGTTTCATAGTGAAAGTTGTAAAGAATGATGTCCCTAAACATCCCTTAAAATCTGACTACATCTATCAGTTACACCTTTATCTACTTAGTAAAACGCCTTTCTGGCTGACTGACACTCAACGCACAAACTTTGTGCAGGCATTCCTTATATAGCGAAGGGTAGCACTGAGAAGGGATTTGGCGAAATTCCTGCCCTAAGTGGAGGAAAAAGTTGGTTACAATTTGTATGAAAATCAAAAAATACTTGACTGATGAACCTTAAAATTTGTAGGTAGCTAGAAGTTTATAGACGTGACAACATCTCAGTACAGCAAGGGATTTTTTTCTTAATTTCTCACCACAAGGGGGAAAGTTTAGGGTTTATATTAAAATCAGAAACTCTCGACCTATAAATCTATCATTTAGCAGATAGGAAGTTGAGCAATGTAGGAGATTGGTTCAGTTAGGGGTTTCAAAATTCTACCCTCATAGGGAGAAAACGTGGAAGGAGTTTGTATGAAACCAAAAACAAAGACGTATAAACGTCTAATGAAGGATTTAACGATGGGGTCGTGATAAGGGGGGTAAGGAATGGCTATTTTCACGCAAATGGGCGAGGTAATATCAATTTATGCACATCTTCCAAAATACTAAGATCTGAGAATAGTGACTATGGAAAATTTCGTGTTCGACTTCGAACTTAAAAAGGCTTGTATTTAATCGAACATCAAAAATACTGATTTGCACAGAAAAAAAGGATCAACAAAAACACTTTTTATGTTTTAAGTTTTTTTTGTTGTTCTTACATGTTCAACCTAACACGAAGGATAAAGGGGGCTTCGATCCGCTCAACCCCTTTACCCTTCACCCAAGCTACCGCAGCATTTCGCCCTGATATTTGCTGTGAAAATTAGTTTTTTTGATGTGCAGTTTAATATTGCCCCTTATAAACGATGGGTAACAAATGCGCATTCTCCTATAAATGGAAGAATACGAGAACAGAAATGCTTTTTAAAGTTGTGAAATGGGTCGAGTTGGGTATCAATCATTTCATTGCGCACCGTAATGTTTGCTTTCCACTCGAAAAACTGAAATGTTTCAACACGCTGATGAGACATATTCCTGAAACACTATATCAGATTAGGTTTTATGTAAATAGACTAGTGCTAGACGAAACGGAAACGCGCCTTTGAGGCGCAACGTTATCTTTCTAAGAGTTACTTGCACCAGACTTTCGGAAGCCTCTAAATACAGTTTAAGCACAACTTCAACACGGTCAAGTAAAATAGTCACTAGTTGTTAATATCCACGCATTAACCGAATGGGGTGGAATCTTGGTAGGGTTGTTTTTCATTGGAATGTCACAATGCAGTACTGACCTTGACGCCGTGGACCGGCATTCGAAAGCTCAATTCGAGGCGGGAGTACGGGATGAGGAACACGAGGGTTGGGGGTGATGGGAGTCGAATCTTACTCTCGTCGCAGCCCGCTGCTGTCGTGATGCTGCCGACTACATGGGTTGCTATCCGAACGCGACGAATTGGTGACCGAACCACTTCAACCTTTCACAGCACGAAGCACTCACTCCGATGACGTGAAATCTACTTATTTCCCGACGATTGTTCCGTGATTATTACAATTAACATTCCGACCAGGCCCCGATACCTGTGGTAGACAATTTTACCATGTGCAAAAGTTTGACAGCTAGCTAGTCATTTTTTTTTCTATGCAAGTGACAGCTAGCTAGTGATGTCCCGATCACTCGCGGTCGATCCGCGCAACAAAAACCGAGGTGCGTTCCGAAGCATAAATATTAAACAGTCACCCGCCCGGACAGGCCCGAACCTGTCCCTAATCAATAGGAAGGCGAGAATGTGTTGCGACCGCTCTCTTGAGGACCGAGTCCCCCACCTTGACTTCTGCTGATCGAGGCGTGCCATCCCGACTCGTGTACAAATTGACGATCCGTCCTCGTCTCCATCTCAATGATGGCAGGTTCGCATCTGTTCGATTCCAAATCCATATTCGATCGATGGTTTCTGAACGGTCATTTTTAATTTGACGTTAGCTGTCAATCAGGCAGTTTTGAGAACTGACAGACGAAAGCCCTCGTAATGTAAACGCGTTTTGGTTAGGGGTTGAAATTAAATCGCAGGGCATCTGGAATGTATTCGGGATTCCCTCAGGATTGTTAATATAGCTGAGTGTGCCGTTGTCTCTCGAACCAGATAAAGTTCGGATTTTCGTGCCCGATTTGTATTTACCACGTAGAACATAACCTGTGTTGGACCACTGTGCACATTGACGCTGGCCCGCCAGTCATACCTGGTTGGCTGAAGAACCTGTCTACCAAGAAGAGCCTAGGGCGCGCCCGGGCCTTGCAGAGAGACAGGAGGTTGACGGGTCCGAAGTACAGACCAGGTTAGATCTACCCCACATAACTTTAGCTCGGTGAATCGCCGACGTTCATCACTTCTTGGCACCTGATCGTCACGCTACCTCGTAGCTGATGGGCCCCTACGAGGTCATTAGGTGCTGAGAAGCCTGAACAGCATCCTTAATCAGCACCAAATCACCGACTTGAGGGGGGCTCGTCCGGTCAGTCCACTTAAGGCGCTGCTGCAAGATGTGCAAGTACTCAAGGGACCACCGTTTCCAAAAATCTTGAGCCATCTGCTGCAACATCTGCCACCTAGTTAACCGACTTAACTTAACATCACCGCATGGGTATTCTGGCAGGGCGTTAAGGGGCTGACCTATCAGGAAGTGACCCGGCCTCAACGCTTCCAAATCATTTGGATCCGAACTGAGCGGGAACAACGGACGCGAGTTCAGTGTCATTTCAATTTTACAGAACAGCGTCGCAAGCTCTTCAAAGCGTAGAGAGGTCTCACCGATGATCCTCGTCACGTGCGACTTAGCCGATTTAACCGCAGCCTCAAAAATTCCTCCCCAATGAGGACATCCCGGCGGACTGAAAACCCATTCAAACCCTCGTCGGGAGCAAGCCGTACCGATGGCGTCCTGGTTACCGTTCAGGAATTGAGTGACCTCCTGCAGATATCGCCTGGCTCCGACAAAATTTATGCCGTTGTCCGAACTGATTAATGACGGGAGGCCCCTTCGTGAGACGAACCGATCCAGACATGCGATAAATGCCTCTGTAGTGAGGTCACTGACCACCTCCAAGTGGACTGCCTTCGTGGCCAGGCACACGAAGACGCACAGGTATGCCTTCACTAATCTGGTGTTCCGTAGCTGTGAAGACTTGACCATGAATGGTCCCGCGAAATCCGTTCCGACACCCGCAAAGGGCCGGATTTCGTTAACCCTATCCGAGGGCAAATCGCCCATCTGGGGCTGCATCGTAGCCGCCTTGGCCCGATAACAAGGCAGGCACAGAAATACGACACTACGCACTAAGCGTCTTCCCGATGAAATCCAGAACTCGCGCTGGAGAAACGCCATCAAGGCGTGGCATCCGACCTGCCCATTCCGAATGTGTCGATCCTGTATCAACAGTTCGACCAACTTCCCTTTCCTAGGGAGTAACAACGGGTGGCGAGCCGCATAAGGCAGGTTGGCATGCCGCAGCCGACCTCCTACCCTTAGCAATCCTTGAGGGTCAATAAACGGGTTGAGCCGAGACACAGCTCCCTTCAGTTGGACGCGTCCGCGTCTCAGAATGTCCAGTTCGGACTAAAAGTGCACCGTCTGCACGTTCCGTACCAATGCGAACAACGCATGGTTCCGTTCCCGTGGTGTCAGGACCTGTGTCCGCACGCGTTGCGCCTCAGAATTGCGACAATTCCGCGCAAATCGGAAGATCCAGGCGGTCACATTGACCAGCTTATCGAGCGAGCTGTACCGTTCCAGCAGGCTGAACTCCTCTTCCGGCTCTGGTTGCGTCATACAGACACCGACTGTCAAGGCGCCGTTCGCCGAGGTAACGCGTGGACTCATTGGCCAATCCGATTCGGCTTGAGTCAACCATTTTGGACCCCACCACAAGGGATGTCCAACTAACTCCGGAGCGTGACACCCACGAGACGCACAGTCTGCTGGGTTTCATTTCCCCTGGAACATGTCTCCAGATTAAGGGAACCTCCGAATTCAAAATCTGCGAAACCCGATTCGCCACAAAAATCTCCAGCTTGTGAACTGAAACCTTCAGCCAGCATAACACGATCTGGCTGTCCGTCCAATCGTAGACCGTATCTTCTAACGCTATTGACCCACGAAGAACCGTCATCGTATGGTTGACCAGACGAGTCAGGAGAGCCGCTCCTGAAAGCTCGAATTTGGGAATGGTCAGGCGAGTGCGCAACGGCGCAATCTTGCTCTTGGCCATAACCAACCGCACATCAACCTCCCCCGAGGAGTTGACCGTACGCAGATACACCGCAGCTCCATAGCCCTTCTCCGAGGCATCGCAAAACCCATGCAGGGTGGCGGTGTATCGTTTGGTGGGGATCAACCTCCGTGGTAGTGAAATCCTATTGATGCCAGGGAGGGTCGAAAAGAACGATTCCCACTCTGAGCTCAATGACCCGCCGATCGGGTCGTCCCATTTCAGCTCAGCAGACCACAATTGGTGCATAAAACACTTGAGCTGAAATGTTACCGGGGTGATCCACCCGTTTGGATCAAATGTCCTAGCCACTGTTAAAAGGACGTTCCGTTTCGTCCAGACCTTCGGGGAGTCCAACTCGACCCGATACGAAAACATGTCTGACACCGGCTGGTACTGGACGCCTAATACCGACAACATATTTGGATTTTCCAAATTTTCAAAAATGTGGGGATCCTGCTGGTAGTCATCCGGAAGACCAGTCAGTAACTCTGGAGAGTTCGACATCCATTTCCGGAGCTCGTAACCTCCACCCCGTAGGAGCTCAACTAGCTCGTCCCGTGGAGCGAGCGCCTCCTCTACTCAATCTGCACCGGTACAGATATCGTCCACGTAGAGATCCTGCTCCAGGATCGCTGCTCCTCTAGGGAAGTTTAACCGTTCTCGATCCGCTAACTCCCGCAGAGTGCGAATCGCCAATTAAGGACTAGATCGTAGCCCGTACGTGTTGGTGTTCAGCTCGTACACCCTGATGGACTGATCTGGGCTCTCTCGCCACAGTATCAGCTGATACCGTCTATCGTCAGGGTGAATGACCGTCTGTCTAAACATCATCCGGATGTCAGCTACAAACACAACATTGTGTCGAAGGAACAGTGTGATAACATCCGCGATGTCATGGTTCAACTTCGGCCCTGAATGCAAACACTGGTTCAGGTTCATGCCGTTAGATGTTGATGCCGATCCATCGAACACTACCCGTATTTTGCCTTCCGGGGTCCTCAAGACCGCGTGATGGGGCAGGAAGCAGTGGTCTTCACGCTTCCAGTCGATACCCGAAACCGACATGTGGCCGAGCGACTCGTATTCCCGCATGAAGTCGACGTACTTCTGCCGGAAAATCCCGTCACGCTTCATGCGTCGTTCCATCGACAGAAGCCGCGTCTCGGCTGCATGGTGTGAACTGCCCAGCGGTGGGCGCTCACTCCGGAATGGAAGACGTGTGAGAAATCGACCTGACCGAAGGCGACCAGTATTGTTCCGATAAAACTGTTCACACTCTTCTTCAACCGGGTCCAACCGGCGGACCGTAGGTGGTTCCTCCACCTCTCAAAACTTCTGTATCACCTCCGAGAGTACAGAACCGAATAAGGGACTACGAGTCGCTAGGCGTGGGGCAGCCGGCATGACCGGACCCATTACCGCATGGCCCAGTCTGGTGTTGACCGAAACCAGATCAGTCGCCTGCAACACGTGGACACCTGGCACTAACAGGTATCCCAAGGCATCGACACCCAATAAAATGTCTACTGGGCCCGGAATATCGAACTCCGGGTCAGCCAGTGACAACCCAGCGACCAACTGTCGCATCGAGGGCGACAACCGTACGTGAGGGTGTGAGCCCATCACATTAGGCATGACTAATGCCGTGACCGTCAGATTCACCGATGAATCGACCCGTGACGAGAGAGTAATCCGACATACTCCCTTAACGGAACCGACTTCCGTGTTCCCAATTCCCCGAATGGAATGTGGATACTCCCTTAGCGAAATGCCCAACCGTCAAACAAGGTTGCACGAGACTAAGCACCCCTGGGCCCCCGAGTCCAATAGTGCTCGTGCCACACAAGATTTGCCGTCTGAACTCCACGCTATCACCGAGGCGGTGGGGAGCATGACCGTCTGTGGAGTGGCGGCACCCTGTAAGTGGGCGGCGTGTCCCTAGCGGGAACCTCCGCGGGATCCGAACCCGCTGGGACCCCCGTCGGCCTGTTAACTCGGCTGCTGATATGCCACCGGTGGCATATCAGACCGTATATACATCAGGGGGTCCCAACCCGCATAATAGGCCCCTCGCTGTCCCGGTACCCGACCATACCGGACTGTGAACGGTGTGCCCGGTGGCCACCGTGGATGGAGGGGGGAGAGCGGATCCAACCTGGGGCGCTCTAGGAATGGGGGCGACATCCGACTGTTCGCCTCCCTGTTCGCCTCCCAGAGCGACGGGCAGGGTGGCGCAGAAGGTGGTGGGCTCCCAGCCTTCGCGCCACTCATAGGTGCCATCTGACACCCGCCCGTAACACGCGGTGAGCCAGCGGCCCGAAGTCCTCGATGACCCTGGACAGCGGCGACCGAACCCCGGCTATCCCGCTTTTTTCGAAAAAAGAGGGTAGCCTAGCCATCATCATTAATTTGTGTCCTGCTATTTTTATTAAATTAAAATTAAATTCAGTGCATTAATGTTATGAATTTTAATTTTAAACAAGGCCTGGACCCTTTACCTACTCTGGGTATTAATATTTGTAACACACCTCGAGATTACAATTTACTAAGCACTACTCACAATGGATCTTTGCACAAAAATCAGTACCAACATGGAGCAGATGGCAACCGACTTCAACACCAGGATGTCTCGGTATGAGAAGGAGCTCCGTGAGTGCGCCACTATGTCCACATCTAGCAGCCCACTCAATGTCAACTCCCTGGCCAGCGAGTTTCTCGAGTTCAAGGCGTTCACGTGGAACTGCCTTAACTTGCTGCGCAGCCAGGTTGACTTGTTGCTTGCTGGACAGGACAGGTTGGAGACTGCTTCACGTCGAAAGGTGCTCCTTCTCCATGGAGTCCCCGAAGATGAGAAGGAACAGGTGAATGATGTGGCTCAAACGATACTATCCGACCAAATAAAAGTGTCCCCTGAGTGCATCGCAAGCGCTTCAATTGTTCATCGTCTTGGACCCAAGAAGCCAGCCAAAACGCGCCCAATTCTGGTGAGATTCTCCACACTCGGTGCACGTATGGAGGTGTGGAATGGTAAAACCGCATTGAAGGGCACTGCAACCACCGTTTCAGAGTTCTTGACCAAGTGCAGACACGATGTGTTTCTTACTGCCCGGAAACACTTTGGTGTGCAGAACTGCTGGACTTCTGGAGGTAAGGTTGTCCTATTGCTTCCTGACAAAAGCAGACAGAAGGTGGAGCGTATGGCGGAGCTTCAGGTATACACCAGCAAGTTCCCTCCCTCTGCTCTGCAATCCGGGCAAAAGGTCGCCGACTCGACTCCAAAACCGGCTGAGCTAGTGCCTGTGGCTGCGCTGGCAGGTTGTGCGGCACCCGCGGCAAGCAAGCAGCGAAAAATCAGCGCTAGGCGTGCCGCCGCCGGCCAGACGAAGGCAGGAACTAAGAAGAAGTAGTGGATTGTTATTGTGTTGTTGTACTCGTGTGCAGTGCAATCTATGTCGCGTGATTTGGTCGGGTTATTTCCTGTAACTTATTGTTATTTTACGTAAAGGGTAGATATGATTCACTTTTTAGCTCGCCAAGTCATTTTAGTATGTCATGTCAAGATTGTCAAGTCAAGCATAGTGACATTACGATTTGTGTTCTGTGATCTTATTTTTTTTTATTGTACGGACGGACAAACAGCCGGATGGAACGGACGGGCAACCGGACGGTACGAACTGTAATCATTTTATGTTCGAATTTAGATCTATTTTGCTGTTTCTTTATTTTATTTTTATTTGTGCTGCCCGCCAACGTCTCATTCTATTGTTATATCGTATTTATTTCCATACTGTACTCATGTAAACCCAGGGTATGGCTGGGTTCGGGCTTTCTGTTTTTTAGATTGTTGAGAATTTAGATACTTTTATTTTTTTTTGTGATTTTAGTAGGTTTAATTGTATTTATTTTATTATTTATTTATTATATGATATTTACTTATATGAATACCTACGACTTTAGTGATAGTTACTTCTCCTGCTCCGATAGTGAAGATTCCGATAGCGTGGGAAGTGGATTGCCGTCCACGAACGACGTTTTGCCTATTGCCCTCAAACGTGTGTTTTCCAACCTCGGTAGGAACTTCAATGTCGTTCACATAAATGCTCAGAGCATTCATTCCAGTCATGCCGACCTTATCGACTCCTTCAGCGATCAGAGCATTCATGGTATTCTGATCTCCGAATCATTTCTTAAGCCCTCTCTTCCATCTACCTTGTATGCTCTGCCGGGGTACAGGCTCTATCGGAATGATAGGACAGGTAAGGCTGGTGGCGGTGTTGCTATTTACCTTCGTTCCAACATTTCTTGCAAAGTCATCAGCTACTCACCTAGTCTGTACTCTGGATCCGCTGAACACCTCTTTCTCGAGTTATGCCTGCATCACAATAAGGTCCTTCTGGGTGTCTTCTATAGCCCCTCTCTACTCATCGACTACTTTGATTCTTTTGAAAGCATTCTTAATGATCTATCTCCTCTTTACAGTGACACAGTTATCCTAGGTGATTTCAATACCTGTTTACTTAAAAATGATGTTCGCTCAGCCAAACTCCAGTCTATCATCAGCTCCCTAAATTTAAATATTCTTCCCTTGAGTGCAACTCACTTCCAGCCCCACTGCACCCCCTCTCTTCTAGATCTTATGATTGTTTCTAACATATCTAAGGTTGCTACGCATGGCCAACTTAATGCCCCCTTCTCCTTTCACGATTTGATTTATCTCTCGTTCAAGTTAAGGCCTCCCAAGCGCGCAGCAAAATTCCTGGATATTAGCAGTTTCAAGGGTATGGATCTCAGCTCCCTTAAGTCTGACGCCGCTTCTGTAGACTGGTCTCCTGTCGTCTGTAGTGAGACCGTTGATGACAAAGTCCAGCATTTCAACTCGATTGTCTTAAGTTTGTTCGGCAAACATGCTCCTGTCAAAAAGGTTAGGGTCAAACATCTCCCTGCGCCTTGGCTTACCGACACCATCAAGGGTCTGATGGCCCAGAGAAACCGTGCCAAATGTAGATATAAGAAGGATCCGACGGACGATAATCTCCTTATATACAAACGTCTCCGTAATCGGTGCACCCGTCTTTGTCGAGATGCCAAACGCCGCCACATCTACGAGAGTATCGAGAGTTACTCTCCTGCACAGGTTTGGAAGTTCCTGAAGACCCTTGGTGTTGGTAAGTCCCAGGACGCAGTTGCCGGTAGTGTCGACCTCAATGGTCTCAACAAATTCTTTGCTGTCTCCCCTGTCGTGATGGACCCCTGTGTCAAGGATGCTACCCTTCGTAACTTGCGTACCAGAACGACATCCAGTTGCTTACCTTTCAACCTCAGGTCTGTCGGAGTTGGCGCAGTAAAGAAAGCTATTCTAGAAATCTCGTCCAAGGCTGTAGGTGATGACAATATCTGCTCTCAGATGCTATTCAGTGTACTCGATAATGTTTTACCACCTATAACGCATATAATTAACGCGTCGCTGAGCGAGTACTGCTTCCCAAGCCAGTGGAAAAGAGCATTAGTGATACCCCTGCCTAAAACTTCTAACTCGTCCTCCTTCAAAGAGTTCCGTCCCATTTCCATCCTACCAATCCTTTCCAAAGTCCTTGAATCAATTGTCCACTCCCAGCTGTCCTCGTACCTTTCCTCCATGGATTTACTGAACCCTTTTCAGTCTGGTTTTAGGCCAGGGCATAGCACCACCACCGCACTGCTCAAGGTAACTGACGATATCCAACTGGCAATGGATAAGAAGCAGCTCACAGTCCTGACTCTCCTTGACTTTAGCAGCGCCTTCAACTGCGTCGACTTCGATATACTTGTTGAAATCATAAAAACACTCAATGTCTCTTCACACTCGGCTCGCTGGTTTGACTCCTACCTGAGAGACCGCCAGCAGCGCATCAAGTCTGAAGAAGTTACTACGGAATGGTGCAAGCTCATTACTGGTGTTCCGCAGGGTGGCATCCTTTCTCCTCTTCTTTTCTCAGTTTTCATCCATTCCATCTCGGATGTATTGTCTTCCTCGTATCATCTCTATGCAGATGACCTTCAAATTTATCGGCATTTTCCCCTGTGTGATCTGACTTCGATTGTAGAGGCTTTGAATGCTGACCTCGACAAGATCAGGAAATGGGCTCTTTCGTATGGGCTATTGGTCAGCCCGGATAAGTCTCAGGCGATGATACTGGGTACACGGCACTTACTTAATTTGTTGCAGCATAGGTCTGTTGCTCCCGTGCTTTATGACGGTACCATTGTCAAGTACAACGAGAAAGCCAAAAATCTTGGGGTTGTTTTTGATACTCTTTTATCCTGGTCGCCCCACGTTTGTGAGGTCAGCAGACGAGTCTTTGCATCCTTTCATTCCTTTCGGCGTTTGCAGTACTTCTTGCCTAGGCAGACTAAAATCATGCTAGTTCAGACCCTTCTTCTGCCTTTAATTGACTACGCCGATGTTTGCTGGGCCAGCGCGAACGAAGATCTACTGAACAAACTCGAGCGACTTCAAAATCTCGGGATTCGGTTTATCTTCGGTCTCCGCAAGTACGATCACGTGTCCCAATATCGCAGGGAATTAGGCTGGCTCCCCATCCGACTTCGTCGTGATATGCACATTCTCTCCTTCCTCTTCAATATTTTGAGAAATCCGCGCTATCCCGCTTATCTTCGTGAACATTTTGAGTTTCTTTTCTCTGGGGATAGACTTCGGAGATCTCACACGGTGTCACTTTTGTCAATTCCTCAGCACAACACTGTTGCTTACGAGCACTCGTTTAAGTTAAGGGCAATACGTTTGTGGAATGCACTTCCTTGCGCTATTAGGGATTGCACATCCTTGTTCTCTTTTAAGAAAAAGTTGAAACAGCATCTCCTCTCTTCCGCATAGTGGGTATCTTATAGTATGTATGTGTATCTATGTATTTATTGTATTCTATTAATTTATTTTATAGTATGTGTAGGATGTATTGTGATTTATCTGATAGTATATTGACTTTATTTCTTTCTTTTAAATCTTAATTGTACACTAGGACTACCTCTCTATAAATATTTTTTCCTTTCCTCACAGGTTAGCTGTAAGAAATTTCTTTTTAGAAATAAGCTCACCTTTGCATATTGTTCGTTGTATTTTTTCCATTGTGTTTTCTGTGCAATAAAGAATTATTATTATTATTATTATTATTATTATCCCGCCTGTTACCCCCCGCGCTGCCCCCTTCCCCTCGGGGGGGGTCCCGTCCGCGGGTACCCCAGTCACCCCGTTGGTGACTCCCGTTGCCCGGAGGGGGACTGGGTCCGGCCCTGAGTTCGGCCCTGGTGACCGTCCGTAGGGCCTGACCGGTTCAGGCACAACACGATGTGGTGCTTGCCACCGCAGCACTCACAGGGGGACGCGCGTGAGCACTCCGCTACCCTCCCCGCGGTCATCCCGACGCGACCGCTTAATTTTTTCGGCGCGACGCTCGATGTCGCCCAAGCACTCCATCGCTTGGTCAGCATCCGCGCAGAGCTGCTTCACTGCAGCCACCGAAGCCTCATCCGTAAGCCCGAGGGCTTCAGCCTCCGCAGCCAGCCGACACACCTTCCCGACGCGTGTCATTGCATCCTCCACACGCTTGAGCAGGACATCGTCCATGTCAGGTCGCTCCACATACTTGTGAGTATGGGCGAGCCATCTCATCTCCTCACGGACACCATACCGCAGTACCGTCAAGGGCGAAGGTGCCATGGTTACCGATTCAATTGTTTCTGGTCCTATGCTTCACTATCGAACTAAGAACAGCCAGAGACCAGCACTTGCCCGTCAGCGCTGGGCACAGAAATTAAAACTAAGTTGTAAAAACCAAGGCAACCACTAAAACAATTAAATCCTAAACAATATTTAATATGGTCGCCCTGTGTACATACACCTTATAAATATACACTCTAAATCAATTAGAGAATGCCACCATAAAACACAATACAAAAATAACCCACAAAACTGGATTCCGAAATCCAAGCAATTTTTAATATAATGAAGGTAGCTGTGACCTTCCAGAAGTGGCCCCTCCGATATGACCCACACTTCTACTGAGGTCAGCAAAATCAGCTTAATACCCCTTAAATAGCCTGACCCTGCTCTGTAAACCGAAATAAAACTGCAGTACTATATAACCCGACGTTCTACCGCAAGTAATACAATCTAGTTACTTCGCAGAATGACTGTTCAATCTTTTATGCGCAACAGTAGTTTCCGACTACAAATTTATAATAATTGTTAACTAAATTGACACTTATACTTTCACTAACCGAAAATTAACTTTAATTGTGGTACCGACCACAGACTCATTGCCGACTTGCCGGCCAATCTGAGATATTCTTTTCTCCCAACTACAATGTGGCAAAAAAAACAACCCTACAACCGTGAATCGATGATTTCCCACTAGGAAACCGCGCCTGCTACCAAAATGATTAATTCCACGCCTCAACCGAACGGCGCGGAATTTTGAGGGGCTGGGTTTTTGCCAGCACGGGAGAGAAAATCTTGATTGTTACCTTACCTTGTCGTCGTAGACCGGAAATCGAAAGCTCGATTCGGGGCAGGAATACGGGATAAGGGCACAAGTTTGGGTAGGATCAGGAATGAATCTCACTGTCGCTGCCCGACGCTGTCGCCGGCGTGCTGCCTGCCGACACGTGGGGTCGCCGTCCGATACGACGATGTCCAATCAACACGGATCACTTAACCGCTGACGCGAATCTACTTATTTCCCGACGATGTGGTTGATTTACACTTCGACCAGGCTCGACACCTGTATTAGACGATTGTCACACCGAATTACAATCAATGGCCCGATGCCTGAGCAGACATGTTTGTTCTCCCGACGAGAAAAAATAACCTCCAATTTTTCATCTCGTTGGTACGAGTGACAGCTGCGGTTCCGTTTCCGCTTAGTGATGTCCCGATTACTCGCGGTCGATCCGCGCAACAAAAAACCGGTGCGTTCCGAAGCATAAATATTAAACAGGTCCGATAAAACTGTTCACACTTTTCTTCAACCGGGTTCAACCGGCGGACCGTAGGTGGTTCCTCCACCTCCCAAAACTTCTGTGTCACCTCCGAGAGTACAGAACCGAATAAGGGACTACTAGTCGCTAGGCGTGGGGCAGCCGGCATGACCGGACCCATTACCGCATGGCCCATTATGGTGTTGACCGAAACCAGACCAGTCGCCTGCAACACGTGGACACCTGGCACTAACAGGTATCCCAAGGCATCAACACCCAATAAAATGTCTACTAGGCCCGGAATATCAAACTCCGGGTCAGCCAGTGACAACCCAGCGACCAACTGTCGCACCGAGGGCGACAACCGTACATGAGGGTGTGAGCCCATCACATTAGGCATGACTAATGCCGTGACCGTCAGATTCACCGATGAATCCACCCGTGACGAGAGAGTAATCCGACATACTCCCTTAACTGAACTGACTTCCGTGTTCCCAATTCCCCGAATGGAATGTGGATACTCCCTTACCGTAATGCCCAACCGTCTTACAAAGTTGCACGAGACTAAGCAACCCTGGGCCCCCGAGTCCAATAGTGCTCGTGCCACACATGATTTGCCGTCCGAACTCCACGCTATCACAGAGGCGGTGGGGATCATGACCATCTGTGGAGTGGCGGCACCCTGTAAGTGGGCGGCGTGTCCCTAGCGGGAACCTCCGCGGCATCCGAACCCGCTCAGACCTCCGTCGGCCTTGGAGTAACTCGGCTGCTGATATGCAACCGGCATATCAGACCGTATGTGCATCAAGGGGTCCCAACCCGTATAGTAGGCCCCTCGCTGTCCCGGTATCCGATCATACCGGACGGTGTACGGTGTGCCCGGTGCGCACCGTGGATGAATGGGGGAGAGCGGATCCAACCTGGGGCGCTCTAGGAATGGGGGCGACATCCGACTGTTCGCCTCCCAGAGCGACGGGCAGGGTGGCGCAGAAGGTGGTGGACTCCCAGCCTTCACGCTACTCATAGGTGCCATCTGACACCCGCCCGTAACACGCGGTGAGCCAGCGGCCCGAAGTCCTCGCTGACCGTGGACAGCGGCGACCGAACCTCGGCTATCCCGCATGTTACCCCCCGCGCTGCCCCTTTCCCCTCGGGGGGGAAACCGACATTGAACAGCTGCAGGAAATCGTGACAAAACCATACATAAGACAATGTATGACCATTGGTCTACCGGAAGACCAAGGTTCTGAAGGGCCTTAGTGGCCACCAGCACAGGGTTGAGCACCTGTACTCGGATGTCAACATCCCGTGTTACTCTGGGGATGCTAAACAGCTTCCCCAGCTGCGTATCAACCAACCGCCGTTTGTGTTGGTAGCGGTTCAACAATATGGACCTTGCTATCTCTTAATTGCCCGCCGTGACCGTTAGGTGACCGACCAACTCCTTCGGTTCACCCCGCAGAGCCATCAATAGTTGGGCCAACTTGTAGGCGTTGTCCAGGTCGTCCCGACCGTGGACCAAACTATCAAATAAATTGATGAAGGCCGGCCACTCATCAATTGCCCCACTGAAGGCCGGAATCTCCAGGTGTGGCAGCCGTCCAACAACACCCTTCGGGGGTGGGTCTCCGTTACCCTCCCCACGGTTATTCCTTCGCGACCGCTTAATTTTCTACGCGCGACGCTCGATGTCACCCAAGCATTCCATCGCTTGGTCAGCATCCGCGCAGAGCTGTTTCACCGTAGCCACCGAAGCTTCATCAGTAAGCCCGAGAGCTTCAGCCTCCGCAGCCAGCCGACACACCTTCCCGACGCGTATCATTGCGTCCTCCACACGCTTGAGCAGGACATCATCCATGTCCGGTCGCTCCACATACTTATGAGTATGGGCGAGCCATCTCATTTCCTCCCGGACACCATGCCGCAGTACCGTCAAGGGTGAAGGTGCCATGTTGACCGATTTAATAGATTCTGGTCCTATACTTCACTACCGAACTAAGTATAGCCAGAGACGAGCACTTGCCCGCCAGCGCTGGGCACAGAAATTAAAACTAAGTTGTCAAACCTAAGGCAACCACTAAAACAATTAAATCCTAAAAATATTTAATATGGTCGCCCTGTGGATATACACCTTATAACTATACACTCTAAATCAATTAGAGAATGCCACCATAAAGCACAATAAAAAATAACACACAAAAATTTATTATAAGAGAAAAAGATATTTTTAATATAATGTAGGTAGCCGTGAACCTTCTAGAAGTGGCCCCTCCGATATGACCCACACTTCTACTGAGGTCAGCAAAATCAGCTTAATACCCCTTAAATAGCCTGACCCTGCTCTGTAAACCGAAATAACACTGCAGTACTATACCCGACGTTCTACCACAAGTCATACAATATAGTTACTTCGCGGAATGACCGTTCAATCCTTTATGCGCACAAACAGTAGTTTCCGACTACAAATTTATAATAATCATTAACTAAATCGTCAATTATACGTTCACTAACCGAAAATGAACCTAAATTGTGGTATATCGACCACAAGACTCACTCACAAAATGATTGCCGACAAATCTGAGGTACCCTATCCCACTACAAAAAAACAACCCTACAACCGTCCATGAATCGATTTCCTACTAGGAAACCGCGCCTCTGCTACCAAAATGTTAATATCCACGCCTTAACCGAATGGGGTGGAATCTTGGTAGGGTTGTTTTTCATTGGAATGTCACAAAGCAGTACTGACCTTGACGCCGTGGACCGGCATTCGAAAGCTCAATTCGAGGCGGGAGTACGGGATGAGGAACACGAGGGTTGGGGGTGATGGGAGTCGAATCTTACTCTCGTCGCAGCCCGCTGCTGTCGTGATGCTGCCGACTACATGGGTTGCTATCCGAACGCGGTGAATTGGTGACCGAACCACTTCAACCTTTCACAGCACGAAGCACTCACTCCGATGACGTGAAATCTACTTATTTCCCGACGATTGTTCCGTGATTATTACAATTAACATTCCGACCAGGCCCCGATACCTGTGGTAGAAGATTTTACCATGTGCAAAAGTGTGACAGCTAGCTAGTAATTTTTTTTTCTATGCAAGTGACAGCTAGCTAGTGATGTCCCGATCACTCGCGGTCGATCCGCGCAACAAAAACCGAGGTGCGTTCCGAAGCATAAATATTAAACACTATCAATCACGGAAAGTAAATTACCGGTAAGCCCGGTTCCCACTTAACTAGACGTGTTGTTTTAAGTTGTCTTTAAACTTTACTGTATTTAGCGTCTGGTGCAAGTCAGATTAAGCGCCAGAACTTTGCTTGGTAGTAAAAAAGCTGTGAAGGTGTACAGAGTATATGGCGAAGAATTTTATTTTCATTTTGTTAAATGGGGTAGGTCCCAAACACAGAGTTACTTCAGAATAGTCTCCGATATGATACTTATTAACCAACCCGATTATCATCGCAAAAAAAAACAATTACATATTACGAAAAATAACCTTTACCGCCAAAACCCGTAATACAGGTAAAAAAATCTTGACGACCTCTGTGGCTCTGCCTACCATGTTAAAGGTCCCGGCTTAGAACTCCAGCTGGGAATAAAAAAAAAAAAAACTAGGTCTTGGATATTTATGTATGTGTGATGTCGCTGTTTCTGATTCCCACGATATCCCAGTGTGGGGTCAGAAGCAACGAATGTGCCTGTATGTTTAAGTTCGTTTATTTTGAAATCTTACCCCAAAAGTTGGAACGTTCTGGAAACAAAACGTGTTTCCAACGACTTCCAAAGTATGTTTTTCTAAAATATCGGCATCAGGCACCCGAACTTTGCTCTTTGTGAATTGTCGGTGCTTCGTACAATGAGTAAGTTTGCTTCGGAGTGTTGTCCCGATACAGATAACAAATATTCAAGCGACGATGTTGCGATGGTTGTGGGCAGGATGCGGCAATTCTTGAATCTAAACGTGTTACCACACTAGTAGTTTATGATATACTGATGACTGATACATAATGGAGGGCATTAAAACTCGAGAGTGGGTTTATGAAACGAGCAGAAGCCGACTTTCATAATAATATCACTCGAGAGTTTTAATCCCTAATTATGTACAGTTACATACACTAGTTTATCTACACACATTGATGTGTTCAGGAACCGCATGTTTGACCGGCATTGTGGCATTGAGTTGTTTAGCTTGTTCTGTAGTACGAACTTCACAGACAAAGTACAAGACAAGGCACGCAGGCGGGCGTCGACGTTCGAAATTTGAATGTCATAATATGTAGAAAATTTACACATTATGGTTATAATGTTAAATATTCAGATAATAAATGAGTTTTTAACATTAGTTTAATATTATGCTGATCGTAACGTGCGGTTTTTGGACGCAATAAAGAGGGTTTATGAGATGTGTGTAGATAAAAAATATTAAACAGCGTTTAACCTCAAAACAAACGTCAAATCCCATACACGTTTGTTTTTAACCCGGCGAGAGTGTGGTGAGAAAATGTAACAAGGAGTATGTGGCAGGGTATGACGTACCCGTTAATAAAATTAGCTAAAAAACTTGTAACTGAAAAGTATCATATATATTTTTTGTTATGATAAGACAATAAGATTATGATGCATTGGAAATAAAACAATTGCGCCATTTAAATATTTTTTTATGTTTAACTTAACTGGAAGCAAGTCGTCGAAAACAAGTTTTATGAAAAAAATACTTGATTCTACGATAGAATATGATATAATTAACATAATAAACTTAAAAAATAACTAAAAATCCTTGGAACATCTTAGGAACTGGAGTTGAAATCGGGACAGTTTTTGCAAAAAAACGTTGCATGCTCCTTACAAATAGCCTTTCCACAGCTTGCACATGAGTATTTTGTCTTCCGATCCTTTTGGTATGGGCAATCCTTACATATAATATAACGACCAGGCACATTTTGAGATTGAATATTATATTCAGAGCAGTGGTCAGATTTTTCTCCGGAGCTGGCCTCATCGGAAGTATTTTCTAGTACATCTTCTATCATGGAGCGAACTAGATTTTCTGCACTGTTAACGTCTATTTTATATTAAAACCTACAATAAAACAAAAAGAAAATAAGTTAAAATTGCAAAAAAGCTATGTTAGTTTTTGTCACGAAATATATACAGCAGCGATGTGGCAAGGTATCACATACCCAAACGCAGTTTGCAAGCGTGTAACTCGAGCGCAGGCTGCCGCGACGCTGCGATCACGGCACTATCCCCTCCCGCAAGCCTTTAACTCCAGCTACTCAAAGCGACTGTAAGTTTGAAGGTCACGCACAAAAATTATACGCAAATAACTAACATGGTGGGTATGACATACCCGGCCACACTCTCGCAGGGTTAAACAAGTGTTGAACAGTTGTTAATTTTTGTGGGGTAAGGGCCTATATGTCGCAGAAGATGGTAAACATTTATATAGATATAAGAAAGTTTTTAGCGTATCATGGTCTTAAATGTGTATTTTCAGTTTCATCTGATATAACCTTAAATAGGTTATGATCTATTACGCACTTTAATTACTAGTTATATATATGTCACCTTAAGATTGTCAAAACGCGTTAGTTTTTAAACTATTGACCAATTGTAAACCAGACCGACAGAGTTTAGAGTTGACGTTTCTTTTGTTCTTACATGTCAACCTAACACGAAAACTATTCGGCAATTCAAGATTAAAATAGTTCACAATTTAACGGTTTTATTTTAAACTAACGCGTCATATCGTAAGCAGTAAGGTACAGTTTACAATTTATCGATAGTTTGTAGACTAACATAGCGTCACGCCTTTTTCCATACGGGGTGTCAGGGGCACAATTGTGCCCACTTTCAGCCAGTTATTCGATACTCAATTTTGCGTGACAGGGGGCTAGCCCATCGCCGCATCTATGGAGTAATGAAGGTTTCCTCACGATGTTTTCCATCACCGTTAAAACGTCCGTATAATGTACTTAAGATAAATTAATTATCTCATGGTCAGGAATCGAACCTGCATCTCCTGTGTGAGAAACAAGCGTAAAACCCATTAGGAAAAAAACGTGAAAACTAACGATTTTGAAAATCTTACGGTGACATATATGTCACCGTAAGATTGTTGATGGTGTCATAAATATGTTTTAAGAGGTTATATATCGGTGGTATTGTGAATTTATAATTTTGATTAAGATTTTTGTTCCTCTACAAAGATGTTAAGCATTTCTAGATGAGAATTTAGTTTATGATGCACAGCCCTTTCGAATATCTTAGATATCATACTTGGAGCTACTGGTCGGATGTTAGTAACATCTTTTGAATCTCTAATATTTATGATCAGGTTTTATGATGGAAGTGTAAAGTTTATCTTGGTTTTATACCTTGCCCAAAATATAAATTAATGACAAAAGATAGAGTGGGGCTAGCATATGGAAGCACGTTTTTAGTATTTTAGTACTGATGCTATAATGTCCTATACTATTAATGCTTTTTAGATTTTTCATAAGTCCGATACATGTCTGTTTTATCTTTTGGCGACATAAATATGGATTTTTGATTTGATTGATTTGGTTTAATATTATTATATATAATATTGTTACTTTGTGATTCTACTTGATCTATAAAAAAGTCATTAAATATGTTTGCTTTTTCGCGAGGCTAATATATTTTTTTAATTATTGTTATTTTTTTTCATTTACAATATGTTTCACTGATAGTTTGTTAGTTATTTATTATTTTCTAAGTGGCTTTCGATTAGTTTTAGGCATTCTTTAAGTAATGTAAGTTTTGAGATTTTTTGTAAAAGAAAGAAATTTCCTAAATCATCTCGCAAATATTTTGTATTCTTGTTTATTTGGTTGGTGCTTTATAACATTTCCACAGCAGTTCCCGTTTTTTCTTAATGCAAGTTTTGTTTCCTTTTTGAGAGCAAGGGTATTTCGTATATAGCTAATAGTCTAATTCTAAGGACAGTTCAAAAATTCATTTTATTATTTCTAGTAGTTTCTCGAAATCATCGTTTCCCTCGGTGCATTGACCAAACAAACGTAAGCATAAACATTTACATACAGGCACATACATTGCTTCTGGCCCCACACTAGGATACCCTGTGTCGTGGGTACCAGAAACAGCGACGTCACACACATATAAACATCCAAAACCTGGGGGTTTTTTCCTTTACCCCCCAGCCGGCCATCGAACCCGGTACCTCTCGCATGGTAGGCAGAGTCACAACCACTGCGCCACAGATGTAGTCATTTAGACAAATTATCTAGAGAAATTATGAATTTAGATATATTTTCCTTGGGGATGTCTCTTTTTTTTATTTACTTTTGTCATATTGATTAATCGCTTTTTAACTGGAGTGTGTAAAGTAGCCTTATGATCCGAGAGCCCCAATTCAATAACATTTGTTTCAACATTATCAATATTTGTGGAAAATTGTCGAAGATTTTTTTATTTTTTGCAATCGCTCTTTTTGGCTCATTTAATCTTAATGAAAAATTAAATGATTCTAGTAATATTTCACATATATATTTACATATCCGATATATATTTGGAAGTCTTTTGATATTTAAGTCACTGTTACCGTTTAAATTTTCAATTTTTATATTTTGAAATGGTTGGCCATTTTATGAAACGATCAATCCATGGTTGGCTATTTCATGAAATTATCAAATTCTACGATATAGCTACTAGGTAATTAATTCATAATTCACAATTTCTTTATTGCACACAAATGACAAGATATACATTGAAATAGCATACAAAAGGTAGCTTATCTCTGGTAAGAGATCTCGTCCAGCAAAACAAGAAAGGTTACCTATATTTCTAAACTAATCTAGTGAAATAATTGTCATACCGAAGTACGGGGTACGGGGTAGTTTTATTCTTCGACTGTCTTGCACTCAGGCGCATGGGGGTCGGGTGTCAGTGCTTGTAACCTAACCTAACCTTTCTTAACCTAAACTGTCCAAAAACTAACTAAAAATAATAATCGCTGAATGTGTTGGCAAGTGCGAAACTCGCAAACGGCTGGACCGATTTGGATGAACTATAATCAAACTTTTCATTTACGGAGAAAAACAAGTGGGAAACGCAAGGGGAACAGCCGAAAAATAGAAAAATCATTTCTTCAGGTGCACGAGAATATTCAATTAATTTGCCATATCCACAACCACGTTGAAATTCACAATTTCTTATATCCGCTCAGAACTCGAGCAAATGTTATCGCCGCGCTGCCAGTCGCACAATTTGCGTCAAAGCAAACTTTGGAGAGAAGATTTTTACAGCCAGTAATAATCGGTAAAATAAGTAACTAGATTTGTGATAATTGAAATTTTGGACACATAAACATAAACATTTAGATACAGGCACACATTGCTTCTGGCCCCACGCAAGGATACCCTATGTCGTAAAAACCAGAAACAGCGACGTCAATATAAACATCCAAGACATGGGTTTTCTTCGCTACCCCCAGCTGGGGATCGAGCCCGGGACCTCTCGCATGTTAGGCAGAACCACAACCCCTGCGCCACAGAGTTCATCAACAACAGACCGTCGCAACCGAAGTCTGGCATAAGAACTCGTCGTCCTGTCGGGCAATAATAGTAGTTTATGTGACTGCTACATAATGGAGGGCATTAATACTGGAGAGTGGGTTTATGAAACGAGCCGAAGGCGAGTTTCATAATAATATCACTTGAGAGTTTTAATGCCTAATTATGTACAGCTACATAGACTAGTTTATCAACACACATATCATAAGCTCTCTTTGATGTGTTCAGGAACCGCATGTATGACCGGCATTGCGGCTCTGCAGTTGTTAAGCTTGTTCTGTAGCACCAACTTCGGGCGTCGGCGTTCGAAATTTGAATGTCAGTACCAACTTTACAGACAAACTAGGGGCGGCACGAGGCGGGCGTCGGCGTTCGAAATTTTAATGTCATAATGTGTAGAAAAATTACACATTATGGTCATAATGTGTAATTTTTCAGATAAGAAATGAGTTTTTACCAAGTAGTTTAAAATTATGCTTATATTAACGTGCGGTTTTTGTACGCAGTAAAGAGGATTTATGATACGTGTGTAGCTAAAACTTATTATGGCATACTTCCTATCAAATTAAAATACCAGTGAAGCGATTAAGTAAGTTTTATTAATCTTAAGATACTAACAGTTCCTACATTATACATATTTGAAACAGTAATGTTTGTCAAGTGTAATCTGCATCTTTTTTAATAAACATCAGCGGAACGGAGTTTTCTGCACATATCACCCTTCCTGTTTAGATATTAAGATATAACATGTTTTAAATCATTTTTTTTCTTCATTTACCACATATATTTATTGCCATAAATTACACATTATATAGATCTCAGAATAAGTAATGTATCTGAAGGAACACAATAGTTTATAAGATTTACTTGGATGGATTTACTAATTCTATAACACATGTGTCGCCTAGCTATATATTGGAAATCATGTTATCACAGGTTTGGCTGTGGCTACTTATGCGGGTTGGCGCTTTGGTACATAGCTTTACACTGCGACTGTTAGTAGTCCAATGAACTTCCTAGCCTCAACTGACTCTACAAGGTTGTTGAAATGAAAGTCACCACATACTATTATTTTACGGTCTTTATATTTAAATACAAAAGTTAAGACGTTTTCTAAGGTTGATGAAATTATCATCATTTTCGGTCTTGGGTCTGTTTAAACAAATCACCTGGTATACAATACACGTCGATCCCACATATTTCAAAAATGTAAGGAATGGAATAATCTTTTAGTTTAACTAAGTCCGTATAATGATTTTCTACCTTTAAATATATACAACAGCCTCCTTTACCGGTTCTTGTTTTGCGACAAAAGCTGCAGGCTAATTTAAAACCAGTTATAATAATCCTCTCTGAATCTTTCTGGACTCCATGATGCTTGGTTATACAAAAAAGTTCAACACTTTTTCATTGCTGAGCCATACGTCCAGCAAGGACAACTTAGCATCATTTAAACTTTGAATATTTAATTGTACAATTTTTTGTTTTTGCTGATCTTTGTGACTGTTTACAAACAATCTTGGCTTTTGAGTTTGCCTACCGGCTGCGCCAATTATATGTAGTGGCTGACAGTGGAGATGAAAGAAAGTCCAAGTATGTGCAATTAAGTTATATTACTCAATTCTTACATAAAGTGACTTAAAATTAACCAATGTTAAAGAGCGTCCGATGCTAAGGCGCTACTAATGAAAGTGAATTAAAATATAATGCTTATTCTACTATTTCTCAATTGAGGGCATCCACGGAAGGTGCCTAACTTTGTGTGTTAGGTATATGTCGTCGGCGGTATATGTATAACAAGTTAAATTAAGGTTTGAACTCTCTTATATCTGGCTGTTTAAAACAAATGAGAAGTTACATCCACACAAGTTTGAGTCTCTACCCTAATAAACAGAGGTTTCCCAGATGCCACTTCCCGCGTTTGATTTTGATTTTGAATTCTGTATACTTTTGACAGTAACAGTGGCTTAAAATATCCCTAAAAAGGAATTTACATGCAACTTGCTTAGAAGGTTTAAAACGATTTATATTCAGTGTCCTTTATATCAATGTAAGTACTGTGTGAAAAGCGTGAGCAAAGCAGTCTGAAGGTGATGTTTCCTTTTTTTTTCTCTTTTTTATCATTTGTTCCCGCTATTATTACAACAATATCGCTACCTGTAAGATCTTTGCAGAGAGAGTCACATGAGTTAAGCACTTTGTAACGGCATAAATAGCTAAGGTCGAGCTACCGTTGTCAGAAGCTATGATCGTCTATTCTATCTACCCCAAAAAGAGATGTCCCGATTCAGCTGTAAAAATTGTAAGTTAAGAATGATAAGTCTGAATTTCTCGTTCGTTGAGAAGTTCGTTAGGCGTACAATAGACGAACGGAAGATTGGTTCAGGAAGTTAGAGTTTCAAGTTAAACAGAGAAAGCAAGTATGTCCGCAAGCCGGTATTTCGCATCAGTTAGCGGTGTTTTGCGCCAGCTCGATCTTTGTTATATTTTGTGTAATGGTACCATTTATTTTTTTGTATATATGGGCGCATGGAACTTCTTTTAAGTGGTCGACCACAATTTATAATGTTTGTTTGGGATATCGTATGGTTATTCGTCGTAGTGTTACGACGTGAGTACTCAATGATATTTCATGTGTTCGCTAGTGGCGGCTTTAGTGGCTTCAATTATATAATTAGTTCACGGCAATAACGATCCAAATAGACCGGGTTTACACAATTGCGATTTGATTTTCCGAAATGGGTCTGAACTAGCGGTTTCCTCAAAAGGTCCGTAACGTTTTGAAACCTTCAACTCTGCGCAATTTGAGCTGGATGTTATCGAAACAATTTCATTAGCGCTTTTGGAGATCTAACCCACTCCACAGCGAGTTACATACTTCGGAAAATACCGAAGTAAGTATCAGGCTAACCACAGCTCTTCCTCGACTGAGCCCAGCAAAATAAATGCTTGACACAATCTACACATTAGAATCTCCAGCGAAATTTACATTTAATTTAAAGATGCAACTTGAATCCAAACCGATCCAAGGCAAGGCAACACAATCTACCCGTTCCTAACCAATGAACTTTGGACTGTAATTTGATCTCTTCGCGCGTCCCCGACAACACTCAAATGTCAAAGATAACAACGTGATAGGTTATCTGAGTGGACAACGTTTATACTTTGTTGTGAATTTGTTATTTTCATCCGCGGAACCCCATCGATCAAACAGTCTCCCTATGCCTTGACAATCTAGGTTTAGCCGCAACTAAACTCCTGTCTAGCCTAGTCTAAAATCCTAGTGTTATACCACGTCCATTATCGACACCACTCGAAAATGGTTGAGTATGATTTGAATGTGTTTGTATGGTTAACGACTGTGTGTGTGGGAATTTCAAAACTCGCTACACGAAGGAAATGAGGAGAGGATTAGCCCGCGAATATCCTAAGAGTTAACCCAGGAACCCTATGGTGAAGGAAAAAGGAAATTAGGGTCGCTCTAAGCCCAAACTCAGACTCAGATCAAATTACCTACAACTTCTTATCTAACGACCCAAGGATAGTTTTGGAATTTGGGGTAGGTTGATTTAAAGGATAGGAACCGAGGTATATCTTGGCGCTTCAGACACTCACGAAAATCCACTGTAACACGCAATCACAACTCTTCCAGTTCCAGACGCGTAAAACGGCAGACCGAACTGTATAGAATTACCGAAAGACGTGTGTCACAGTAGTTTGACGTAGGGACTGAATGCCTCCCCCACCTACGCGCTCGTATTTATAGGCCCCACATGTCTGAAAAAAATGGCGTCCTTTGCGTGACACAAACTGCCCAAGCGCTAGCCTCTTAACTCTAACTACACAGGGTCTAATTTCAATCAAACATGCCATGCACGCCTGCAGTCTACAATTTTGTGTATGCATTTTCTATAATCAACCGTCGGTCATCACTCAAGTCATTTGGTATTGCCGATACACTAAATTTGTCGATCGCTGGCCACAAAAGCGGTTTCGATTAATTAAGCCTGCCCGACCGCTAGCGTCTAAGACAAAGATCACTAGAATGATATTCAAACCAGTGATGTCAAACTCACCACATCATACCAATCAAACGCAATTGTATATTTGCAGTCAACACATTAGCTTTCTCCGTATAGTTTCATAAGAAACGTTCCATTATTTAGTTATTCATAATTTATTCAGCGCGCAACCAAATCGGCTCTGATCCCTACACATTTCGCAGGAATGCGACAAAAAAACCTGACCCGACCTCGCTTCTCCGAACCAACCACGTTCTATGTCCCCTTTCTTGTCAACTTACTTCGAATCACTCAATAACCCAAGCGTTAAAGGAACTGACTTTTGTATTCAATGTGTACCGTGCGGCGATGAGCTAGCCCTCTGTCACGCAAAATGAAGTATTTAATGAACTGACTCTTGTGTACCATTACAGCCCCCTCCCAGACCTTGAGACACTGTTTATCTCAGTTAAACATGGCGCAAGAATCTCATTACCACAATGCTAACCCATGCTTTGTCCATATCCACTCTATACGCACGAACATCTCAAATCATGTACACAGACCGATGAATCCGTCAATTATGCATATAATATTTACGCAACTCGATTGAGCTCTCCCCTGTCTTATCTTATTTATCTACCTAACTATACAACCTCGCACACCCGCACCTTATCCTAATTCGTATTACTATATATATATACCAATTTTATTTTATTTTTTCTTTCTTTCTAAACCATGCAAGATCCTTAAATCTACAAGGTACTTCCTTGCGCTATTAGGGATTGCACATCCTTGTTCTCTTTTAAGAAAAAGTTGAAACAGCATCTCCTCTCTTGCGCATAGTGGGTATCTTATAGTATGTATGTGTATCTATGTATTTATTGTATTCTATTAATTTATTTTATAGTATGTGTAGGATGTATTGTGATTTATCTGATAGTATATTGACTTTATTTCTTTCTTTTAAATCTTAATTGTACACTAGGACTACCTCTCTATAAATATTTTTTCCTTTCCTCACAGGTTAGCTGTAAGAAATTTCTTTTTAGAAATAAGCTCACCTTTGCATATTGTTCGTTGTATTTTTTCCATTGTGTTTTCTGTGCAATAAAGAATTATTATTATTATTATTCAAACTCAAACTCAAACTCAAAAGTACTTTATTACTGTAGATGTTTACATATTCTTAGCAAACGTAATTTTTTGCCTCTTCTCTACATTGGACCACTGTGGGAGAAGAATATTAAGGTAGTTACTCAATTTTACAGCCTAAAGCTTACTTATATAACTTATTTGTCTACGCCCTTGTTCGTCCTCACATAATACCTGGCTATATTTATAGTATTGTAGTTACCCAATATCTCATTTGAAACCGGATCTGCTAAAGTATAACAGTTCGGATATACCACTGCCGAAATAACATAAGGCCCTTTATACAACAACGAAAATTTCCGCATGATTTTATGTTCTTTATTTGAACGCAAAAAAGTTTTAATTTTCATATAATCACCTATACGATAGACTTCTAACTTACGGCGTTTGTCTGCCTGTCGCTTACGTCGTTCACTAGAAATTTTAGAGTTCTCTAGTGCTACATTCCGCACCTGTTCCGTATCTTGCACACTGTGACCTAATCAATTCATCGCCTAATTCCTTGTCAATAGTCAACGGTTCCCGCCTACCAAACGCCAACTCATTAGGAGCGAATCCGGTGCTCGTGTGTTCGATATTATTGTAGCAATTTTCAATGTCCGGTAACACGTCGACCCAACTTCAATTACTTCCGCCGCAATAGGTTCTAATTAGTCGACCTAGCTCGCGATTCACTCTTTCTACGCTATTAGGATTTGAACAATACACCGACGTATGAGTGACCCGAATCCCTAGCTGTTTGAGACCAAATTCCCAAACTTTCGATATGAACTGTGGTCCTGAGTCCGTAATTACAGTTTCGATAGGTATTTCCCTATGAAATCTCTTTGTACAAGCGAGCACGCTCCTACCTGTCGCTTTCCGCATTGGATACAATTTTATTACCTTACTGTACACGTCTTGAATTACATATATATATTGATATCCGAATTTACCTACGGGCAATGGCCCATAAAGTTCCGAGAAAACTTTCTCACCCAAATTTTCCGCCAACACCGGTGTACAAGGACCAACGGTATTGTTAGTACTTGGTTTGACCTTTTGACATATGTCACAACTTCTTATCACCGTGCTAATCACCCTACTCATATGAAGAAAGTAATATCTGTCCTTCATCAGTGCTAATATTTTATATCTGCCGTAGTGACCATTTTCTTCATGTATGTGTAATATTAGTTCCTCCTGTAATGATTCCGGAATTACTAACAACCGTACGTTCCGCTTTGGCACGTGAAAATATAACTTATCACCTACTAGCTTGTACTTATCAAACCCTCTCGTCTCCGTATCTACCACCCTACGTCTGATACAACCGCTAATTCGATTTAACCGCTCATCTTCGCTTTGTAATCTCGCAATGTCCCGTAAACTCGAAATAACACTTGCGGTATTCGATGCCTGAAACCAGAATATTCCCGGCTGAACATTTATACTGTCATTCATACCTCTATGACCCAGTATTTGCTTGCTTAGCGTGTCGGCAATTTGATTGTCAACCCCACGCACATACTCTATGTTGTAATCGAATTGCTCCAAAAACATAATCCACCTAGTTACGCGTGCCCCCAATAAAGTTCACGACTTAATGAACGTCAAACTTTTATGATCAGTTCTAATAATAACCTTTTCTCCTCGCAAATATATCTCAAATCGCTTTAAAGTGTATATGACCGCATACATTTCCTGTTTGCTTACAGACCATCTCGTTTGAGCTCCCCTAAATGCCTGCGAACAAAACCCTATAATTCGTTCCTGGCCCAAATCATCTAATTGATAGACGTAACCCCCAATTCCTATAGCGCTGGCGTCGCATTGAACATATATATATACGTCTTTCCCGCCAATGGCTGACTCAATATTATACTTTCTGAGAATTGTTTATTTATCTCGTCAAAAGCACTCTGCACGTGCGCACTCCAAACGAACTTGACTCCAGACCGTAATAAATTGTATAATGGTTGCGTTAGCGTTCCAAATTTTTTTATGAACCTCCGAAAGTAATTTATGAACCCCAAAAACGCCCTCAATTGCCTGACAGTTCTGGGTGACGGATATAATTTGAGTGTTTCTATTTTGTCCCGGTCCATCTGCAAACCTTGTGTAGGCAAAATATGCCCCAATAACTTGACCCTTTTTTGTGCGAACTCGCATTTTTTTAGTTTGCATGTGAAGCCCGCGTCTTTCAATTTACTCAGAACCCTGTCCACTTGAGACAAATGCTGATCGATGTCACCCTCAGTTAAAATCGCCAAATCGTCAACAAAATTTAAACAATATGACCTAACCTCTGGCCCTAAGATTAAGTCCATCGCCCTCGAAAATGAACCCACACTGGTTTCAACCCCTGAGGTAAAACGTTGTAAACATAACTTCTGCCTTGATATACAAAACCCGTGTATCGTTTAGATTCGTCTGATAATGGTATAGAAAAATATGCATCTTTGATATCAAGAATCGCTATATAATTTATCCGGTGACCCGACTGCAATATCTCACTCATTAAAGGTGTAGTTTCAACTTCCCCAACCATTCCCGTGTTTAATTGTCGCGCATCGAGTAATATCCGAACCTCCCCTGACTTCTTTAGTGCACAAGTCAATGGACTGCTGAAATCCGTAGATTGCCTGCTAATAATACCTATCTGTTCCATTTCTTCCAATCGTTTTGTTACTTTATCGCGATATGCGAACGGTATGGGATAGCTTCGTTTTACGAAAGGCGTTTCATCTCTCATTTTTATCTCATTAATATATTTATTTGTCCGACCCACCCTATCGCTAAACAACTCTGCATGTTTATTTAACACCGTCAATAACTTTGTTTTGTGTTCAACAGGCATTGATGAATTATTCACATATTTCTACTGGTATCTTGGTCCTGTACTCCCATTGTACAACAACAAGTTTCCTGATCGGGCCCCGTACCTAATGGTATTTCACACATCCGCCCGGCGCTTCGTATAATTAGCCTCTTATTTCCCTCACACATTAAACTGGCTCGCGTCTGTTGTATAAAATCAAACACTAAAATTAAATCTTTAGGCACCCTTGTTAATACTAGCATTGGAGTATCGATAACGCATTCACCTATTGTTAATGGTAACGTGACTAATTTATCCACCTTCTCTCTACTGACCCCAAACGCACCTGTGATTCTCAAACTTGGGATCGGTATTTCCGTTGGTTTTCCCAATTGTCTGCATACTTCATCATACACTCCCCGACTTATTACACTGACTTCGCTCCCCGAATCAATCAAACTCCTTACAACAATATTTCCAATACACACATCTATCTCAGGTAATGTCAATGTACTATATAGATCGCGTCCAGACTCAGTCGAATCGTCGTCTCTGAATATCGTATGTAAACGCCTGTCATTGCGGTTTCTACAATCCAATCTCGATTTTTCATCCAAACACACGGCATATCCATGCGCTTTATGCGCTAGTAATTGAATAAATTCATTCACACCCACGTTCGAATCCAAATTACACAAATCATACAGTCTATGCTTTCTCTCAATTTGATCGGCTGTCGATCCAAAGCGTGATAAATATCTGAGCGCGAACGACCCGCGCGAGTCCACTAGTTTTTTGAATTCTGATTCATCGCTTTATTCCCGTCACTTGAACTTTGCCCTGCTTCTATATTGTTTGTTTTTGTTTTGTTTTTCAAAGTTCTTTATTAGATAAATACATTTTAACATATCAACATAAGACACCGTCATTATGAGTATACATATAAATTGTATTGTTTGTTAGGCTAAGGCACCTCTTAAAACTTTCAACAGCTTAATTAATATAATATTTTACATTGTGTTCAACTATTTTAATAAAATATCAATAAAATACTGGTGCATTCAACTTGATATGTTGAATACTTTTCACATCGACATTCCTATACTAACACATCGCGCAATACGAGTAAGTGCGGGTATGTAGAAAACAAATGCACACTGCCTGGCTAGGCGACGACACACGGCCGGCCATGGCAACAAGAGATAGGTAGGAGCCGTCGTAGTTTACTCACTGTTTAGAAAATAGTGATGGGGCAGCTTATAACTTTTATAAGTATTAGCATACGATAAAGTATGTAGACGTGATTTGCCGATAGATGAGACAAGACTATTGCTGTGGTGTGGATTTTTATCGATATAAAATTTTCGAGATATGTTTAGTACATAAGGTTTTATTTTTGGGAGCTGAATTTTGCCATGCAATTTAGAAAGGTTGGTGTAAAAAGGAGTATTAAAAGCTGTTTTTAGGGCTTTATTTTGCACTAATTGGAGCTTATCGAAGTTTGAGTCACAAGTACTACTCCATACTGGAGCAGCATAAGTGATACAGGGCCTTATTAGTGTAGTGTACATCCTAAGTTTGGTGTATGCGCTCAGATTTGATCGTCTGTTGAGGATCTGGCTTAGCCCACATAAAGATTTAATTCCCTTTTGATGTAGTGCCTTTATTTGTGTCGTCCAGTTCAGTTTTGTGTCCAGAATAATGCCGAGGTATTTAACACTTTGTTTCCACGGTATTTTGTGTCCATTAATGGTGAGCTGTCGTGTGGGGATTAGACGTTTCCGGGTAAAGAGGATAGCATCAGTCTTAGACCCATTAAGTTTAAGTTTCCACTTAGTGAAGTACTCATGTAAGAGTTCAAGGGACATATCAAGTCGACTTATGACAAGATCAATATCCTCAGATGAAGTAAAAACAGCTGTGTCGTCAGCAAAGCAGGCCAGCTGCGTACGGGGTTGTTTAGGAATATCGTTCAAATAAACGAGAAAGAGGTAGGGTCCCAAAACAGAGCCCTGTGGTACACCTGCTGGGACACCGTATATATCCGATTCGGTGATACCGATATGTACTTTGAACCGCCGATTTTCTAGGTAGGACACTACAAGCTTGACTAGTTTTAGAGGGACTCCTATTTCAATTAATTTATGCGCTAGGCCGTCATGCCAGACTGTGTCAAAGGCCTTTTCGACATCGAGTAGGTACATTCCTATAGTGCTGTTTTTGCTGTGGTTGTCAGCAATATTTTCAGCTACACGTGCCAGTTGCTGGACAGTGGAATGTCCTCTGCGGAAGCCAAATTGTTCTGGCAAGAGGTGAGGGTCACTGTAACGTGCTAACCTTGAGAGGATAAGCCGCTCGTACAGTTTTCCCAGGGTAGAAAGCAGGCTAATCGGTCGGTAGCTTACAGGATCTGACTCTTCCTTTCCTGGCTTCTTGATCGCTATAACTTTAGCAAGCTTCCAGGCTGATGGATAGTAACAAGTCCGTAAGCATCCATTGAGAATTTTCGTCAGTGAAACTATACCCTTTTGAGGCAGATTTTTTAACAGAATATTGGTTATGCTATCGGGTCCAGGGGATTTGCGACTTTTGAGGCTACGGATGCTTCTATATTACCTGAACTATCATTGCCCCTTTGAAACTCTATTGCCTTGAAACTAGCCTGAGGTTGTCTAACTCTACCGCGAAAATAACCGCGAGCGCGCTTCCCAAATTCGTTTCGTGCCTTTGTTCCCGCGTTATACTTATTCCTATGACTCACCGCGTTATATCGCATCATATTTACTCGCAAAGCACGATATTGCCCTCGCATGTAGCTATTCCGACTTACATTGTTCGTATTCATTGTCTCCGACCTATGCAACGCATTTAATCCCCCATCGATATTACGTTCTAATTGCCGAAGAAACTCGACCGCGTCTCGTATCGTCATTGGGTCCTTCTTAGCAAAAAACGCTACTTGAATATCGCGCGGCAACTGTCTGAAAATCGTGTTGATCTTCTTCGTATCAGTTAACGGTATCGTAAGCTCATATATGCTATTCAATTGAGAGGCAAAGAATTCTTCTATACTTTGACCTTTCTTAGAATCGAACTTCGCGGTTAGGAATCTTTGTTTAATTAATTCCTGTTCATTATCTCCCCAGAATACCTCTCTGAAATCTTTTTCAAAATCCGAATAAGTTCGCCATGCGTCTCTGTATATGCTCATTCGAACTTTTGCAATTCCTACCAAGCTATCCGTTGCCCATATCAAATCCCTCTAACTATCTCCCGATTCTTTAATATAAGCCTTTAAATCTCTTAAGAAAATCATCGGATTTTCCGAACTCCGCCCATCGAATGTTGGCAACTTCTGTCTCATTTTCACTATGCATGTTTGACGTTTTTCTACCGATTGTTCAAACGTCTCTAGTTCCTGTCTGTCCGAAGTCCTACTAGCATCACTCGCACTTGAACCCCGTTCAAAACTGTCTAACTTGCTCACTATTTCAGATAACAATTGAGTCACCTGTCCTGACGCCATTTCATTATTTAAAACACTTGTCTGCGAAAGTGAGTCGTCTTGTACAACCCGACTAACGTTTTTTTTAGGCCGGCCCATTATTTCTCAATACTAAACCTTCGGCTTGTTCGATGAATTGTGAAAACAATGCCCCTTTTTTTGTTGTTGCTTATTTATCTTACTTACAAAACTGAACTGTTTAAAATCGTTTCTTCGTTGTGTTATTTTTAAAAGTAACGCGTTAGACCTTGATTCTTTTAGAATATCTAGATATCAGAATATCTAGGTATTGTTCTCTAGAATATCTAGAATATCCTTCGGTCTCGGCACCACAAAATCTGTAACGGCGTAAATAGCTAAGGTCGAGCTACCGTTGTCAGAAGTTATGATCGTCTATTCTATCTACCCCAAAAAGAGTTATCCCGATTCAGCTGTAAAAATTGTAAGTTAAGAATGATAAGTCTGAATTTCTCGTTCGTTGAGAAGTTCGTTAGGCGTACAATAGTCGAACGGAAGATTGGTTCAGGAAGTTAGAGTTTCAAGTTAAACAGAGAAAGCAAGTATGTCCGCAAGCCGGTATTTCGCATCAGTTAGCGGTGTTTTGCGCCAGATCGATCTTTGTTATATTTTGTGTAATAGTACCATTTATTTTTTTGTATATATGGGCGCATGGAGCTTCTTTTAAGTGGTCGACCACAATTTCTAATGTTTGTTTGGGATATCGTATGGTTATTCGTCGTAGTGTTACGACGTGAGTACTCAATGATATTTCATGTGCTCGCTAGTGGCGGCTTTAGTGGCTCCAATTATATAATTAGTTCACGGCAATAACGATCCAAATAGACCGGGTTTACACAATTGCGATTTGATTTTCCGAAATGGGTCTGAACTAGCGGTTTCCTCAAAAGGTCCATAACGTTTTGAAACCTTTAACTCTGCAATTTGAGCTGGATGTTATCGAAACGTTTTCATTAGCGCTTTTGGAGATCTAACCCACTCCACAGCGAGTTACATACTTCGGAAAACACCGAAGTAAGTATCAGGCTAACCACAGCTCTTTCTCGACTGAGCCCAGCAAAATAAATGCTTGACACAATCTACACGTTAGAATCTCCAGCGAAATTTACATTTAATTTAAAAATGCAACTTGAATCCAAACCGATCCAAGGCAAGGCAAAACGATCTACCCGTTCCTAACCAATGAACTTTGGACTGTAATTTGATCTCTTCGCGCGTCCCCGACAACACTCAAATGTCAAAGATAACAACGTGATAGGTTATCTGAGTGGACAACGTTTATACTTTGTTGTGAATTTGTTATTTTCATCCGCGGAACCCCATCGATCAAACAGTCTTCCTATGCCTTGACAACCTAGGTTTAGCCGCAACTAAACTCCTGTCTAGCCTAGTCTAAAATCCTAGTGTTATACCACGTCCATTATCGACACCACTCGAAAATGGTTGAGTATGATTTGAATGTGTTTGTATGGTTAACGACTGTGTGTGTGGGAATTTCAAAACTCGCTACACGATGGAAATGAGGAGAGGATTAGCCCGCGAATATCCTAAGAGCTAACCCAGGAACCCTATGGTGAAGGAAAAAGGAAATTAGGGTCGCTCCAAGCCCAGACTCAGACTCAGATCAAATTACCTACAAGTTCTTATCTAACGACCCAAGGATAGTTTTGGAATTTGGGGTAGGTTGATTTAAAGGATAGGAACTGAGGTATATCTTGGCGCTTCAGACTGTACCGGCACCAGGCTAAGGTCGTAGCCGCCGCTATCAGTAGCTATGATCGTCTATTCTATCTATCCCAAAATGAGAGGACCCGATACAGCTGTAAGTTTTGTAAGTAAGAATGATAAGTCTGAATTTCTCGTTCGTCGAGAAATCCGTTAGGCGTACAATAGTCGAACGAAGTTTGGTTCAGGAAGTTACAGTTTCTAGTTAGACAGAGAAAGCATATATGTCCGCGAGCCGGTAATTCGCATCAGTCAGCGGTGTATTGCGCCAAAACGATCGTTGTTATATTTTATGTGATGGCACCATCTGGTTTTTGTACATATGAGCGCATTGGAACATCTTTTGTTTTAGTTTTAGTTTTAGTGATCGACCACAGTTTATAATATTTGTTTGTGATATCGTATAGATATCCGTCGTAGTTTTACGACGTGAGTACTCAATGATATTTCATGTGCTCGCTAGTAGCGGCTTGTGGTGGTTCCAATTATATATTTGGTTCACGGCAATAACGATCCGAAAAGACCGGTTTACACAATTGCGATTTGAGTTCCGAAATGGGTTCTGAACTAGCGGTTACCTCAAAAGGTCCGTAACGTTTTGAAACCTTCAACTCTGCGCAATTTGAGCTGGATGTTATCGAAACGCGAGCATTTTTGTTTTAGGATATCTAACCCACACCATAGCGAAGTGCATAGTTCGATAAATACCGAACTATGAATTCCACTAGCCGCAGCACGTCCTGGGCTGAGCCAAATCATATATACCGACTCAACTTACACATTAGACATCCAGCGAAATTTACATTTAATTTAAAAATGCAACTTGAATCCAATCTGACCCAAGGCAATGCAAAACACCTACCCGGTCCTAAACAATGAACTTTAGACTGTAAATTGATCTCTTCGCGCGTCCCCGACAACACTCAAATGTCAAAATATCAACAGGATATGTTATCTGTGTTGACACCGGTTTAACTTTGTTCTGAATTTGTTATTTCCATCCGCGGAACCTCATCGATCAAACAGTCTACCTATGCCCTGCCAACCTAGGTTTAGCCGCAACTAAACTCCTGTCTAGCCTAGTCTAAAACCTAGTGTTATACCACGTCCATTATCGACACCACTCGAAAATGGTTGAGTTTGATTTGAATGTGCTTGAATGTTTAACGACTGTGTGTGTGGGAATTACAAAACTCGCTACTCGAAGGAATGAGGAGAGGATTAGCCCGCGAATATCCTAAGAGCCAATCCAGGAACCCTATGGTGAAGGAAAAAGGAATTTAGGGTCGCTCCAAGCCCAGACTCAGACTCAGATAAATTGACTTAAAAGTTCTTTCCTAACGACCCAAGGATAGTTTTGGAATTAGGGGTAGGTTGATATAAAGGTAGGAACCGAGGTATATCTCGGAGCTTCAGACACTCACGAAAACCCACTGAAACTCCGCAATCACAAATTCGTATAGTTCTGACGCGTAACACGGCAGACAAAACTGTTTAGAACTCGTGAAGACGACTGTCACAGTAGCTAGACGCTGAAACTGAATGCCCTCCCCTCTCAAACTCTGGTATTTATACGCCTCACATGTCTGAAAAAATGGCGTCCTTTGCGCATACGCTCTGCCCAAGCGAAGCTTCTTATCACTAACTACACAGGGTCCAATTTCAACCATGCCATGCAGATCCGCCGTTCTACAAATTGTGTGTACGCATATTCACTATGATCAACCGTAGGTTATCACTCAAATCATTTGGTACTGCCGATACACAGAATCTGTTGATCGCTGACCAATAAAAGCTTGTTGCGATTAATTAAGCATACCCGACCGCTAGCTGCGCGTAGCAAAGACCTACCAGAATGATATTCAAACCAGCGGTGTCAGACCCTCCATCTCATACCTCAATCGCAATTGTATATTTGCAATCTACATAATAGCTTTCTCCGTATCGTTCCATAATAACCTTTCATTATTTAGTTATTCATAATTTTATTCAACGCGCAGCCAAATCGGCTCTGATCTCTACACATCTCGCAGGAATGCGACAAAAAAACTTGACCTGAACTGAAATTCCACGAATGAACCCACGCGTTTTTTTTTTGCGAACTTTGCCAGTAAGCAACGCAAAACCCCCAAACGTTATCTGAATTCTCGTATTCAATACAGCGCGGCGTTGGGCTAGCCCTCTATCACGCAGAATGAAGTATCTAATGTACCGACTCTCGTGTACCATTACAGCCCCCTCCCAGACCTTGAGACACTGTTTATCTCAGTTAACATGGCGCAAGGATCTCATTACCACTATGCTACCCATACTTTGTACATATCTACTCTATATGTTCGGACATCTCAAATCATGTACACCGACCGATGAATCTGTCAATTATGTATATAATATTTACACAACTCGATTGAGTTCTCTCCTGTCTTATCTTATTTATCTATCTTACTATACAACCTCGCTTACCCGCAATTTATCCTAATTCGTATTACTATATATATACAAATTGTTTTTTTTTTTTTTGTTTTTTTTTTTGTTTTTGTTTCCAAACCATGCAAGATCCTTAAATCTACAAAGTAGTTACTCAAATTTACAGCTTACAGCTTAATTATATAACCTTTATACACTATCTTATTTATCTACGCCCTTATTCGTCCTCACATAATACCTGGCTATATTTATAGTATTGAAGTTACCCAATATCTCATTTGAACCCGGATCTACTAACGTATAACAGTTAGGATATACCACTGCCGAAATAACATAAGGCCCTTTATACAACAACGAAAATTTCCGCATGATTTTATGTTCTTTATTTGAACGCACAAAGGTCTTAAGTTTCACATAATCACCTATACGATAGACCTCTAACTTACGCCGTTTGTCCGCCTGTCGCTTACGTCGTTCACTAGAACTTTTAGAGTTTTCTATCGCTACATTCCGCACCTGTTCCGAATCTCGCACAATATGGCCCAATAACCATTCATCGCCTAATTCCTTGTCAATAGTTAACGGTTCCCGCCTACCAAACGCTAACTCATTAGGCGCAAAGCCTGTGCTTGTGTGTTCGATATTATTATAGCAATTCTGAATGTCCGGTAACACGTCTACCCAACTACGATTACTTCCGCCGCAATAAGTTCTAATCAGCCGACCTAGCTCGCGATTCACTCTTTCTACGCTATTAGAATTTGGACAATACACCGACGTATGAGTGACCCGAATCCCCAGCTGTTTGAGTCCAAATTCCCAAACTTTCGATATGAACTGTGGTCCTGAGTCCGTAATTATAGTTTCGATAGGTATTTCCCTATGAAATCTCTTTGTACAAGCGAGCACGCTCCTACCTGTCGCTTTTCGCATTGGATACAATTTTATTACTTTACTGTACACGTCTTGAATCACATATATATATTGATATCCGAATTTACCTACGGGCAATGGCCCATAAAGGTCCGAAATAACTTTTTCACCCAACCTTTCCGCCAACACCGGTGTACAAGGACCAACGGTATTGTTAGTACTTGGTTTGACCTTTTGACATATGTCACAACTTCTTATCACCGCGCTAATCACCCTACTCATATGAAGAAAATAATATCTGTCCTTCATCAGTGCTAATATTTTATATCTGCCGTAGTGACCTATTTCTTCATGTATGTGTAAAATAAGTTCCTCCTGTAGTGATTTCGGAATTACTAGCAACTGTACGTTCCGCTTCGGCACGTGAAAATATAACGTATCACCTACTAGCTTATAATTTTCAAAACCTCTTGTCCCCGTATCTACTACATTACGTCTGATACAACCGCTAATTCGATTTAACCGCTCATCTTCGCTTTGTAATCTCGCAATGTCCCGTAAACTCGAAATAACACTTGCGGTATTCGATGCCTGAAACCAGAATATCCCCGGCTGAACATTTGTACTGTCAATCATACCCCCAGGTCCCGCTATTTGCCTGCTTAGCGTGTCGGCAATTTGATTATCAGTCCCTCGCACAAATTCTATGTCGTAATCGAATTGCTCTAAAAACATAATCCACCTGGTTACGCGTGCCCCTAATAAGGCTGGCGTCACATTGAACATAATATGTTTTTCCCGCCAATGGCTGACTCAAAATTATACTTTCTAAGAATTGATTTTTTATCTCGTCAAAAGCACTTTGCATCTGCGCACTCCAGATGAACTTGACTCCAGACCGTAATAAATTGTACAAGGGCTGTGTCAACGTTCCAAAATTTTTTATAAACCTCCGAAAGTAATTTATGAACCCCAAAAACGCCCTCAATTGCCTGACAGTTCTGGGTGACGGATATAATTTAAGTGTTTCAATTTTGTCCGGGTCCATCTGCAAACCTTGTGTAGACAAAATGTGCCCCAATAACTTAACCTTTTTTTGTGCGAACTCGCATTTTTTTAGTTTGCATGTGAAGCCCGCGTCTTTCAATTTACTCAGAACCGTGTCCACTTGAGACAAATGCTGTTCGAAGTCACCCTCAGTTAAAATTGCCAAATCGTCAACAAAATTTAAACAATATGACCTAACCTCTGGCCCTAGAATTAAGTCCATCGCCCTCGAAAATGAACCCACACTGGTTTTCAACCCCTGAGGTAAAACGTTGTAAACATAACTTCTGCCTTGATATACAAAACCCGTGTATCGTTTAGATTCGTCTGATAATGGTATAGAAAAATACGCATCTTTGATATCAATAACTCCTATGTAATTTATCCGGCGCCCGGATTGCAATATCTCACTCATTAAAGGTGTGGTTTCTACCTCCCCGACCATTCCCATGTTTAATTGTCGTGCATCTAGCAAAATACGGACCTCTCCTGATTTCTTTAATGTACAAGTCAATGGACTGCTGAAATCCGTAGATTGCCTGCTAATAATACCTATCAATTCCATCTCTTCCAAACGTTTTGTTACTTTATCGCGATATGCGAACGGTATGGGATAGCTTCGTTTTACGAAAGGCGTTTCATCTCTCATTTTTATCTCATGTATATATTTATTTGTCCGACCTATCCTATCGCTAAACAACTCTGCATGTTTATTTAACACCGGCAATAACCTTGTTTTGTGTTCAACAGGTATTGATGAATTATTCACATATTCCTCTATCATATTTCTACTGGTATCTTGGTTCTGTACTTCCATTGTACAACAGCAAAAATCCTGATTAGGGCCAGTACCTAATGGTATTTCACACATCCGCCCGGCGCTTCGTATAATTAGCCTCTTATTACCCTCACACATTAAACTGGCTCGCGTCTGTTGTATAAAATCAAACCCCAAAATTAAATCTTTAGGCACCCTTGTTAATACTAGCATTGGAGTATCGATAACGCATTCACCTATTGTTAATGGTAACGTTACTAATTTATCAACCTTTTCCTTACTGACTCCAAATGCACCTGTGATTCTCAAACTTGGAATCGGTATTTCCGTCGGTTTTCCCAATTGTCTGCACACTTCTTCATACACTCTCCGACTTATTACACTGATTTCGCTCCCCGAATCAATCAAACTCCTTACAACAATATTCCCAATACGCACCTCTATCTCAGGTAATATCAAAGTACTACATAACTCGCGCCCACACTCAGTCGAATCGTCGTCTCTGAATATCGTATGTAAACGTCTGTCATTTCGATCTCTACAATTCGATCTAGATTTTTCCTCTAAACACACGGCATATCCGTGCGCTTTATGCGCTAGTAATTGAATAAATTCATTCACACCCACGTTCGAATCCAAATTACACAAATCATACAGTCTATGTTTTCTTTCAATTTGATCGGCTGTCCACCCGAACCGTAATAAATATCTGAGCGCGAACGACCCGCGCGAGTCCACTAGTTTTTTGAATTCTGACTTATCGCATTATTCCTGTCACTTGAACTTTGCCCTGCCTCTGTATCTCCTGAACCCCTCTGAAACCCTATTGCCTTGAAGCTAGGCTGAGGCTGCCTGCCTCTACCGCGAAAATAACCGCGACCGCGCGTCCCAAATTCGTTTCGCGCCTTCGTTACCGCGTTATAATTATTACTACGACTTATCGCGTTATAACGTAACGTATTTACCCGCATAGCTCGATATTGCCCACGCATGTAGCTATCCCGCCTTACGTTATTCGTATTCATAGGTTCCGAACCATGTATCGCACTTAATCCTCCATCGACATTCCGTTCTAAATGCCGAAGGAATTCGACCGCATCCCGTATGGTCATAGTATCCTTTCTAGCAAAAAACGCTACTTGAATATCACGCGGCAACTGTCTGAAAATCGTGTTGATTTTCTCCGTATCAGTAAACGGTATCGTAAGCTCATATATGCTATTCAATTGAGAGGCAAAGAATTCTTCCATACTTTGACCTTTCTTAGAATCAAACTTCGCAGTTAGGAATCTTTGCTTAATTAATTCCTGTTCATTATCACCCCAGAATACCTCTCTGAAATCTTTTTCGAAATCCGAATAGGTTCGCCATGAGTCTCTGTATATGCTCATTCGAACTTTCGCAATTCCTACCAAACTATCCGTTGCCCATATCAAAGCCCTAGAACTACCTCCCGAGACTTTAATATAAGCCTTTAAATCTCTTAAGAAAATCATCGGATTTTCCGAATTCCGCCCATCGAATGTCGGCAACTTCTGTGTCATTTTCACAATGCATGATTGACGTTTTTCTACCGATTGTTCAAACGTCTCTAGTTCCTGTCTGTCAGTCTGTCTGTCCGAAGTCCTACTAGCATTGCTCGTGCTGGAACCCCTTTCTAAACTGTCTAATCTATTCACTATTTCAGATAACAATTGCGTCACCTGTTCTGACGCCATTTTACTTGTGTGTGAAAGTGAATTTTGTGCTACCCGACTATCGTTTTTTCTACGCCGGCCGGCCATTATTCCTATTAAACCGCCGTAGCTCGTACAAAAAATTGTGAAAACAATGCCCCTTTTTTGCTTATTTCTTATTTACAAACTGAACTGTTTAAAATCGTTTCTACGTTGTGTTATTTTTAAAAGTAACGCGTTAGACCTTGATTCTTTTAGAATATCTAGGAATATCTAGGTATCAGACTATCTAGGATATCCTTCCGTCTCGGCACCAAAAATCTGTACCGGCACCAGGCTAAGGTCGTAGCCGCCGCTATCAGTAGCTATGATCGTCTATTCTATCTATCCCAAAATGAGAGGACCCGATACAGCTGTAAGTTTTGTAAGTAAGAATGATAAGTCTGAATTTCTCGTTCGTCGAGAAATCCGTTAGGCGTACAATAGTCGAACGAAGTTTGGTTCAGGAAGTTACAGTTTCTAGTTAGACAGAGAAAGCATATATGTCCGCGAGCCGGTAATTCGCATCAGTCAGCGGTGTATTGCGCCAAAACGATCGTTGTTATATTTTATGTGATGGCACCATCTGGTTTTTGTACATATGAGCGCATTGGAACATCTTTTGTTTTAGTTTTAGTTTTAGTGATCGACCACAGTTTATAATATTTGTTTGTGATATCGTATAGATATCCGTCGTAGTTTTACGACGTGAGTACTCAATGATATTTCATGTGCTCGCTAGTAGCGGCTTGTGGTGGTTCCAATTATATATTTGGTTCACGGCAATAACGATCCGAAAAGACCGGTTTACACAATTGCGATTTGAGTTCCGAAATGGGTTCTGAACTAGCGGTTACCTCAAAAGGTCCGTAACGTTTTGAAACCTTCAACTCTGCGCAATTTGAGCTGGATGTTATCGAAACGCAAGCATTTTTGTTTTAGGATATCTAACCCACACCATAGCGAAGTGCATAGTTCGATAAATACCGAACTATGAATTCCACTAGCCGCAGCACGTCCTGGGCTGAGCCAAATCATATATACCGACTCAACTTACACATTAGACATCCAGCGAAATTTACATTTAATTTAAAAATGCAACTTGAATCCAATCTGACCCAAGGCAATGCAAAACACCTACCCGGTCCTAAACAATGAACTTTAGACTGTAAATTGATCTCTTCGCGCGTCCCCGACAACACTCAAATGTCAAAATATCAACAGGATATGTTATCTGTGTTGACACCGGTTTAACTTTGTTCTGAATTTGTTATTTCCATCCGCGGAACCTCATCGATCAAACAGTCTACCTATGCCCTGCCAACCTAGGTTTAGCCGCAACTAAACTCCTGTCTAGCCTAGTCTAAAACCTAGTGTTATACCACGTCCATTATCGACACCACTCGAAAATGGTTGAGTTTGATTTGAATGTGCTTGAATGTTTAACGACTGTGTGTGTGGGAATTACAAAACTCGCTACTCGAAGGAATGAGGAGAGGATTAGCCCGCGAATATCCTAAGAGCCAATCCAGGAACCCTATGGTGAAGGAAAAAGGAATTTAGGGTCGCTCCAAGCCCAGACTCAGACTCAGATAAATTGACTTAAAAGTTCTTTCCTAACGACCCAAGGATAGTTTTGGAATTAGGGGTAGGTTGATATAAAGGTAGGAACCGAGGTATATCTCGGCGCTTCAGACACTCACGAAAACCCACTGAAACTCCGCAATCACAAATTCGTATAGTTCTGACGCGTAACACGGCAGACAAAACTGTTTAGAACTCGTGAAGACGACTGTCACAGTAGCTAGACGCTGAGACTGAATGCCCTCCCCTCTCAAACTCTGGTATTTATACGCCTCACATGTCTGAAAAAATGGCGTCCTTTGCGCATACGCTCTGCCCAAGCGAAGCTTCTTATCACTAACTACACAGGGTCCAATTTCAACCATGCCATGCAGATCCGCCGTTCTACAAATTGTGTGTACGCATATTCACTATGATCAACCGTAGGTTATCACTCAAATCATTTGGTACTGCCGATACACAGAATCTGTTGATCGCTGACCAATAAAAGCTTGTTGCGATTAATTAAGCATACCCGACCGCTAGCTGCGCGTAGCAAAGACCTACCAGAATGATATTCAAACCAGCGGTGTCAGACCCTCCATCTCATACCTCAATCGCAATTGTATATTTGCAATCTACATAATAGCTTTCTCCGTATCGTTCCATAATAACCTTTCATTATTTAGTTATTCATAATTTTATTCAACGCGCAGCCAAATCGGCTCTGATCTCTACACATCTCGCAGGTATGCGACAAAAAAACTTGACCTGAACTGAAATTCCACGAATGAACCCACGCGTTTTTTTTTTGCGAACTTTGCCAGTAAGCAACGCAAAACCCCCAAACGTTATCTGAACCGATTCTCGTATTCAATACAGCGCGGCGTTGGGCTAGCCCTCTATCACGCAGAATGAAGTATCTAATGTACCGACTCTCGTGTACCATTACAAGACACTCACGAAAATCCACTGTAACACGCAATCACAACTCTTCCAGTTCCAGACGCGTAAAACGGCAGACCGAACTGTATAGAATAACCGAAAGACGTGTGTCACAGTAGTTTGACGTAGGGACTGAATGCCTCCCCCACCCACGCGCTCGTATTTATAGGCCCCACATGTCTGAAAAAAATGGCGTCCTTTGCGTGACACAAACTGCCCAAGCGCTAGCCTCTTAACTCTAACTACACAGGGTCTAATTTCAATCAAACATGCCATACACGCCTGCAGTCTACAATTTTGTGTATGCATTTTCTATAATCAACCGTCGGTCATCACTCAAGTCATTTGGTATTGCCGATACACAAAATTTGTCGATCGCTGGCCACAAAAGCGGTTGCGATTAATTAAGCCTGCCCGACCGCTAGCGTCTAAGACAAAGATCACTAGAATGATATTCAAACCAGTGATGTCAAACTCACCACATCGTACCAATCAAACGCAATTGTATATTTGCAGTCAACACATTAGCTTTCTCCGTATAGTTTTATAAGAAACCTTCCATTATTTAGTTATTCATAATTTATTCAGCGCGCAACCAAATCGGCTCTGATCCTTACACATTTCGCAGGAATGAGACAAAAAAACCTGACCCAACCTCGCTTCTCCGAACCAACCACGTTCTATGGCCCCTGTCTTGTCAACTTACTTCGAATCACTCAATAACCCTAGCGTTAATGGAACTGACTTTTGTATTCAATGTGTACCGTGCGGTGATGAGCTAGCCCTCTGTCACGCAAAATGAAGTATTAAATGAACTGACTCTTGTGTACCATTACAACTTGATCTAGAAAAACGTCCGGTTTTAGGATGGACGCTACTTGAAATTTACTACATACATACACTCTTTGATAGTATTTTATACATATCTCTGCCTCTTTCATTTTCATTCATTTTATCTGTCAACAACATAACTATACGTTTTATTATCGGCTGGACTTCTCAGTTTTTATCACTTCTCCTGGGATTTTGTTTGCTGTTTCTTCTATTTTTGGATCTTTGGTTTTCTCTGGCTCACTTGTCATGTACAAGTGAGCCAGAGAAAGCCCTGGTTGTTGCACTTCGTATATTTTGTTGTCAGGCGTTCTTCGACAATAGTGATTTGCAAACGTTTGAAGGAACGGAATATCTTTACAACATTTATTTGTTCGGCATTTAGAAAGTCCTTTAGGAGGATTATCGCTTCACAGATGAGCATTAATTTCACAATGACCAACGTCTTCTTTCTAATTATCTATTCAGCCTCCCGGACCCACTGTTCAGTATAAGCCTCGTTAGCATGCCACTGGACGCCTTCCTGCACCAGCTTTATCCACTGGTGCCCAGAAAAGTAGGTAAGATCGCCGGCTGCCAGGCGGGTGGTCAGACTCTTGGCCGACCAACGTCTTAATCATTCATTATTATTTCATTGATTTGCTAATGATAGTATTTGGTGGACAAATTTTTTTTTTTATGAACTGGGGAAAAGTTGCTTACGTTCTGTTAAACCCCACTTCAGTTACCCTTTTGGCCTACACTACTTCAATTCTGTCTCTTCATCAAATTTGTTTCTAGACCAATATTCTTATACCAATCAACGCTAGTCTACATCGGTCACTCCAAGGGTTAAGAGACCTTTCCCTTTAAAACATTTTCATTGTTTTAAAATACTTACTTTTATTGTCAATAATTAACAGTGTTAATTTCAAAAATAAAACTATTTAACTTTTGTTGTTTTGTTTTTCAAAACGTTCTGACGCGGCGCGTCATAACAGTCCGGAAGAAATACTTGGAGCTGACAGCTACACCGTTGCTAGCTCTCTGGATAGAGCTAAGGAAAGAGAACCTGTCAAATGCAGTAAAATCTATAAAAATACATGCTTGTACATACATGAATTATTGTCGTATGTTTGTTTTTGCCATAACGATGTGATATGCCTAAATAGGAAAATATCATCGCAATTTAAAAATCTAAGTTTAAACATTCGAGTATCTAACACGAGTAGTGCTCACTTTCTTTATACTCTTTCTATTACACAACAAAATCAAGGTAAACATCCTTTACATAATAAAACAAGGGGATTGTTTCAAATCCTTCCTTTCTAGGAAAATTCAGATGTAGCGCCTGAAATCTGGCGCTTAAAATAAATGGCGCTTTTATACCAAGGCTAACGGGCAAGCAAATAAGATCGTTCGGAAAACTGACATGGGATGGGTATTGTCAAATGCTGTTCTTCGAAGGGCTATTTCTTTAGACACTTCTTAGATCCCGAAAAATAATATAAGGAGTTAAAGGCAATAAAAAAATTGGGGATTTTTTCGAATCCATTTACCCACTGTAAAAACATATATTATCACACAACAGATGTCAGATAGTATGGAGATGTCAAAGAGAGGCGACCGATACTAACAAATGCGATTATTGCACTAAAAAGTTACAAAAAAAATGAGGTAATTTAGGTCGCGCATGTATAGATAGCGTTGCAAAGTAGGCACAAATAATGTACTAACGGTTCGTACATAGTGCCAACTTTTAAAAGAAAAGGTACATCTAAAAGGTCAATTTTAAACTGCAAATGCAAATTATGTAAATCTTATATGTCAAAGTCTAACTTAAACGTTAATTTGTCCAAATTGGATGTTGATTTATTTACAATATTCACTGATTTGTGCCATTTATCACTGCAGATCGCTGATGAATTTACTTTGGTTTCATTTAGAGGCGTTTCTCTCACTGCACTGCAATCACGAAGATTAGTTGAGATTTACAAAGGACACAGATATGGTGAACATAAGATTTTATATCTGCCAGGCTCTGCCTGTATGTTGTCAGGTTGTAGTAAACAGTAATTTTCCATTGGTCCTGTATGATTCCAAGCTCAGAAATTTTATAGAAATACAATGTGTTGCTGTTATTAAGAGTGGTGATATTTACGTTATTCGTTTGTTGGACTGTAGGACTAAAACTTTTCATAAAGAGAAACAGAACTGTCACGAGCAATTTGGGACGTCTTTTTCTGCAAATTATTTTTGGTGTTTTGTCAACAGGATTATCTGTCATTGTCATTTTGTTGACGCAACGGCAATGGTGCTAATTTAAAAATAGGACATTTAACTGTCCTCCCTTAGTTTTCAAAATTTGCGACCCGTACATGTCCATCCTTGCCTGGATGTAGGTATGGCACTCTTCAAAGAGCCCATTTTGATGGTGACAAGTCGTCTTCCTTGTTAATCACTATGTCATTGATAACCACAGACTTGAATAGTAGGGACAGGGCACGGAGCGCTTGAAAGTGTCGCTACAAAAACAGTACAAAATCGGGAAAATTGGACTGTTTGCAATCAGTCGCGCTTGGACGGTGACAGCCGATTGACATATCGGCAGCAAAAACAAAAATGGTGACCTGCGACGTAAAAAGGTGTAAATCATACCCAAATCGCAAAACACAAAAACAGGGAGTGTCGTATCACAAGTAAGTATTATATTTTCAATTACTATTGGCTTTAAATTGATTATCTATAAAATATTGTTCTCGAAAAAATCCTCAAACGAAAATCAACCATTCGACTGACGTAACTTTGTAGCGACGCGCGACGCACAGTGAAAGTGGCCGCTTCCTATATTTGAAAAACGATCGGATTTGGTTATTTTTCTATTCCTAATGTCAAGATTACTATTCGTATTGTCATTATATTACTATCCGTTATGTCATTTGGTTCCCCCCCTATTTCAGTCAGTTAGAGTTTGTATTTCACTGTTTTCGTTTTAATTTACAAATGTAATTAATTAGTTTATTACTTGTAAATCAAAATCAAGATCTTAAATTCCAAGTCACGCTATTAATGTGTATCTGTGAGCTCACATCCTCTTTCATAATTTAACGGCAAAGACAAAAATTAATATGCCTATTTAATTATGTTTCAACTTTTTATTAATTATACATGAGGTAATTGCGAGGGACCTCGCACCTCGCCCCTTAAGTAAAATTTTAGCTATATATATTTTATTTCTACTACTAATCACCGATTAAAAGTCACCGGGTATTTGAGAGTTATCCGTAGATCAACTTTCCTAATATTGTGTCTATACACCACAAATCGGAACGTGACCGACCGTGACGCCGTTACAATTTTTGTCTTGTTCAAATTTTTGTTTCGTTACAAAGTTGTCTTGGTTCCGACGAATTCCGACAGGGGCGCTATTTTTCTTAGCCTCAAAATGGTAAGAAATTTAGTACGGGAAGGCCTATCCTTAGTATTTATATCGTTGTTGATAACCGTATTTTTCCTGGGTTGATACCATTTACTGAGCGTCTGCAGGTAATGCAAATAGTCTGTTGACCATTCCTTCCTCAATTCATGTTGCATTTTTTCTGTCATTTGCCATCTTGTCCTGGGATAAGTTATGTTTGAATCCGAAAGTGGTGATGGATGATAATATTGGGCCCCCTACAAGGAAGTAACCTGGAGTTAAGACATCATCGTGGACGTTTTCTGTTAATGTGTAGAGGGGTCTGGAATTGAGACATGCTTCAATTTGTGTCAGGAGAGTATAGAATTCCTCAAATGTTAGTTTTTGATCCCCTAGAACGCGATTTAGGTGATTCTTCTTGCTGCGCACAGTGGCTTTAACCACCTGCGCTTGGCTACGCGTTGAAGTGCTACGGTATGCCCATTTCTGCAATGTCAGTTTAGAAATCCTTGTCAATTATTTTTAGGGCTCCTTCCATTCCCTTTGTAGGATTTTAGAACTTACTTGAAAGTTTGTCCCATTGTCATTCCATATTTACTTTGGCGTGCCTCTCCTGTTGCACATCTTTTTGAGTAAAATGTCTTGATGGTGTTACTCTTGGGGCAGGTAAATTGGACATAAATTTATTTTGGCTGCTATTGCTGAATCAATGGCATTTAACGCAAAACGTTTTTTCACTGTTGCCTCCGATTATCCAGAATTTGTTTCGTAGGTACGACAAGGTTAGTCTTGGTCCACCATGTAGTGTGCATTTATGAGCTTGATCAATGAAAAGGTCTGTCAGTTTTTTATTTTTTTATTATTACTTTATTTCAGATTAATATCCATATATACATTACATTACTACTATCGACACTTACATTATTTTAATTATAATTATATTTTATTTTATGTGTACCATACAATGGTGCCTCAAAATCCGCGTTGTTTTGGCTGTTTTGAGTGCTGTGATATGATAATGGGGTGTTTGGACCTGTCTGTAGATTGTGAATGCTGTAGTCGTCCTCTAGCTTTTAATATGTCATTTCATCCAAACTTAACCACGTATTCAAGTCCGAAATATCTAAACTGACTTTAGAGTCCCGTAAGGCGAGGTGAGAATGGTTCAAAGGACCAAAATATGTGGTACGGGCTGTTAGGTATCCCACACCGAATGTCAGATAGTATGAAGGTGTCAAAGAGAGGCGACCGTTACTAAGGAATGTTTATTGCACTAAAAAGTTATTATAAAAAAAATTAGGTAATTTCGGTCGTGCATGTATAGGTAGTGCTGCAGAGTAAGCACAAATAATGTACTAGTGGCTCGTACAGATATCAACGGATTTAATATATTGAGAAAATGTTTATTGAGTATTTTATTCAGGTTCTCACTGATGGAAAACGCGATTGAATGAAATTTTCTCAATGGAATTTAATTATAAAAATACCTCTAAATTGTTTTTTTTTCCTGTAGTTCTGAAATCCTAACTTGCAGAATTGTATTCAAAATGTGGATATTATTTTGATTGGTGTGGTTTGAGTCAAGCACATTGTTTGCGGTCTCTTTTTTCTTATGTGGCAGTAATGTACGCTATTTTTTTTCGTTTAGATACGTATACCCGCTATTACATATCATCTTAAAACATCCTTTCGCTTCAATCAGTTGAATAAACAAAAAATATACCAAATAGATGTTTTTCACCAAAAACTTACCTAAACATGCTATTTCTGGGGATCTAAAAAGGATATTGAAATTGTAGTTGGGTCAGAAAATAGGTAGTCAAAATAGCTTAAAATTGATACTTTAAAATTTAGAAATGATCAGTGGTTTTTGAAATATAATAAATAACGCACAATTTTTGCACTGCTCTGTCACAGTGACAGGCGTAACAGCATATTATTGTAGTGTGAGCTGTTATGATTTTTTCGTTAATAAAGCTCGGTCCAAAATTCCAACCATAACAAATAGAGTTGCCTTTTTAGGCTTCCGTAGAGAAACAAGGAACCCTTAAAGTTTCATCAAGTCTGTCTGTCCGTCCGTCCGTCCGCATGTCACAGCAATTTTATGCAGAAACTATTAAGACTACACAGTTGAAACTTGGTATGTAGATGTATTCTTCGAACCGCCTTATGATTTTTATATGAGAAATGTTTTTTTTTTAATTAAAGGGGGCTCCTCATAAATGGAACTAAAACCAAAATATATTTTTTCATCAAACCTATATGTGTGGGCTGTTTTTAGATAGGTTAGATAGATAACCATTTTTCCTCAATAATTTTTGTGCCGGCTGATTCGATACCTCACGTACACACGTATTATTTGAGTTTTATCCTAGGTACAGATAATGGATTTGTCAGATGTCAGCCATCACAGATAATGGATTTATCATACCATGTACCTAATCTAAGTACGTGGTAAGACCTCATATCAATTCGTATATAAACCAAATATTTAAAATAATAAAGTTAGATAGTAATTGTGCATATTTCAAGCCTTTTATTACGTCTCCTGAAGGTAGTCGTCAGGAATTGCGTAAACCGGCAAAGTGGTTACCCGAAAACTGAACATTTCAGCAACCTTCGGCTATTAGCAACATGTCCGTGCCGCCGGCGAAACAAAACCCATGTGCAGCAGCAGCAGCTAACCTGGAGGTGCAAGCAATCAGCACTTCATCAAAAATCGCCGACTTCTGGAAGGACAAGCCCCGGTTATGGTTCGCACATTTTGAAGCAGTAACCTTCCCCCAGAAGTTAGGTGACGAATCAAAATTCCACCTAGTTCTTACAAAACTATCCAAAGAAGAGATCGAGCAAGCCATTGATATAGTAACATCCTTATCAGATAGCGGAAAGTACCAAAAGCTTAAGGACAGATTAATTGCAACTTACGAAGATTCCCTGCATCGCAGTTTCCTGAGATTATTCACAGTCATTGATCTCGGAGATAGAAAACCATCACAATTGTTACGAAAAATCAAGGAGCTAGGAGGAGTGATCTCCTCCTAGCTCCTTGATTTTTCGTAACGACGTAACGACATCAAATCAACGACGAAATGGCAACAATGTGTTGGCTAAAATAATTACCAAACTCCTTGACCTTAATCTTTATAATAAATAAGGAGGAAGGTAACGACGAATTAGCCCAAATGGCCGACGATGTCTACGAAGTCTCAAGTCACGAGCAAATTGCCGCCTTAAACAAGGACGATGACCCGGTAACGCACCTGACCGCTGAGCTAACAAAAATGAAACTTGAACTGGCAGCAATTCAACACAATAACACAATCGTCGGCAGTTTTATCGAAATAAACCGTTTTCAAGATCACGCCACAGAAGTCCGTCTGCTTTTACGAGAAACTCGAGTTTATGTTATTTTCACGCCCGTTTTGGCAAAAAAGCTCACAAGTGCAAAGCTTTCTGTTTCTGGAAGCAGCAAGGAAACTAAAGGTGGCACGGGCTGAGGCGGAGCTCTGTGCCTTCTCACAGTTTCATCGCCTATTTATCACGGAAAAAAAGGCCGGCGAGAAATACTTAATCGATACTGGTGCGAACATATCCGTACTGAAGCGCAGGAGGAAGCATTTGAAGAAAGCGGATTACTCGATACATGCCGCTAACGGCACGAAAATCAGCACCTACGGAGAACAATTTCATACCATTGATCTCGGATTACGAAGGGTTTTTAAATGGAATTTCGTGATTGCTGATGTCAACACCTCTATCATCGGAGCGGATTTCCTAGAAAACTTTGATTTGTGGGTGGATTTACGCAGAAAAAGGTTGATTGACAATTCCACCAAGTTATCCACCAGGGGTAGACCTGCAACAACGGACCAAGCAACTTTAAGCACTATTAACGAGGGCCATGTTATCGCAGATTTACTAAATAAATATCAACGCATCACTAAACCGTCCTCTTTGAAGATTAGTCCCAAACACAGCGTTGAGCATTACATTAAGACTCAAGGAGGATTACCGGTGGCATGCCGAGCCAGGCCTCTTCCACCAGAAACGTACAAGGCGGCCCGAAAGGAATTCCAAGACATGATGGATGCGGGAATTTGTAGACCGTCCAATAGCTCATGGGCCAGCCCATTGCATATGGTGAAGAAGGAAAACGGTGAATGGAGACCATGCGGAGATTACAGAGTGCTGAACAATATAACACTTCCGGACCGGTACCCGCTGCCACGACTCCTAGATTTTACTTACATACTCGAAGGAAAGCGCATCTCAGTAAAATCGATATTCGGAAGGCGTATCATTGCATTCCTATGGCACCAGGCGACATCTCCAAGACAGCCATCATCACTCCTTTTGGACTGTTCGAATTCCCAAGAATGACCATTTGGCCTTCGAAACGCCGGTCAGACATTTCAGCGTTTCATAGATTCAATATTTAGACATCAAATTACTCCACAATATTCCGGAGAAGAGCCAAAGGATGAAAACGTAACAGATTTCACATTTTGTTTCGTCGACGATATTCTATGTGCATCAGAAAATGAAGAACAGCATTATAAACATTTAGAAATAATTAAAAAAAAAATGGATGAATACGGCCTGACAATTAATTTGAAGAAATGCGAATTCCTGAAGGAAGATGTAGATTTTTTGGGATATCACGTATCAAGTAAGGGGATCTCCCTGACTCAAGAGAAACTACAGGCTTTAACCAATTTCCCTAAGCCAGAAAAGGTTAACATGCTGCGGAGATTTTTATGGTTAATTTATATAGGAGCAGCAGCATCAGCAAAAACGGCTTTTTATCAAGCAGAACTGAACAAGTATTTATATGGCTGCAAGAAAAACAATAAGAGTTTAATAAAATTGAAAAAAGTAGGTGAAGAGTCCTTCGAAAAATGTAAGGAGCTCATGAAAAACTTGGCAATTCTATCACATCCTGCTAGTAAGGCATCCATCTCACTTATGACGATGCCAGTAACGACTGCGTGGGCGCCGTTCTGCAACAAAAAGAGGGTAGAAAATGGAAATCCCTCGGTTTTTTTTTCAAAAAACCTATCACACACAGAGCAGAAATATTCAACATATGATCGAGAGCTAGTGGGCATCTATCTGGCTGTGAAGCATTTCCAAAAGCTCGTGGTAGGACGAGAATTCACGATATATACAGATCATAAACCAATCACTTTCGCATTCTCTAAGAAACCAAATATTGACGACCCGCCTCGAAGAATTCGTCAACAAGACTATATATCGCAGTTTAGCACGGATATACGACATATTAGCGGATCCGAGAACGTGGTGGCGGATGCTTTATCAAGAAATATCGAGGAGATAACCACACCCTTGGGCGTTGATTTCGAGGAAATGGCCAAGCTCCAGCTAATGGACACTTATATATAATGGTTTTAAAAATCATTTCACAAAATCCAATCTGATGTTGTCCAAGATTAAAATTCCCGGCTGTAATACCCAGATATATTGCGATACATCAACCGGTCAACCGAGACCATACGTTCCCGCAGAATTACGGCGGAAAATCTTCGATTCTATTCACGGATTGAGCCATCCAGGGAAACGGACAACTCGAAAAATGAATTTGCACAGATTTGTTTGGAATAAGATGAACAGAGACATTAACGAATAGCGTAACACGTGCTTAGCTTGCCAGAAGTCCAAGGTTACTAGACACACTATTTCACCTATCGGCACATTCATGCCCGCTCAGCGTTTTGAGCACGTGCATATAGATATCGTCGGGCCGCTACCTATAAGCCAAGGTTACAGATTTTTGCTCACTATGATTGAGGTTGCTCCTCATGGCCAGAAGCATTTCCTTTGAAGGATATTACCGCGGAAAAAGTTGCTTCAAGCCTTTTCCAGGGTTGGATTTGCCGATTTGGCCCACCCACCTGGCTTTCCTCGGACCGTTGAAAACAGTTCGAATCTGAGCTTAAACAGCTTGAAAACAGTTCGAATCCTTGGCGAGGTTAATGGAAACAGAAAAATTAGGAACAACAGCCTACCACCCGCAATCCAATCGAATGGTGGAGAGATGGTATCGTTCGCTGAAGGCGTCTCTCATGGCAAGGAACAGTAAGAAAAATTGGGTAAAAGAAGTGCCGGCTGATTCGATACCTCACGTACACACGTATTATTTGAGTTTTATCCCAAGTACGCGTCAGCCATCACAGATAATGGATTTATCATACCCCGTACCTAATCTAAGTACGTGGTAAGACCTCATATCAATTCGTTTATAAACCAAGTATTTATAATAATAAAGTTAGATAGCAATTGTGCATATTTCAAGCCTTTCATTACGTCTCCCGAAGGTAGTCGTGAGGAATTGCCTAAACCGGCAAAATTTTGTAAATTGGAAAAATGTGTGACTTAACTTGGATGAAATAATGTCTTTGTTTTACTTAGAATCTAATATTCATAATGCTTTACTTATGTAGTGCTTCTAGTTTCAATAAATATGTAACTTTTATCGGGTGAGAACCTATTAGAGGTTTTCAGGTGTAATACTTTGGAACCTTATTAGAATTTTTTAAACCTTGGTTTTCCTAAGATAATAAAATAAAATGAAATAAAAATAATGTGACCGATACAGGATAAGCAAGTGTAGCACAGTACTATTTTACGAATTGGCACACCTAACAAGAATATTAATTGACTCAACTCAATTAATTGACTTATAATATCTATTCTTATAACACCCAGAGTTAACATTTAACGTAAAATAAAGTATTTTATATACACACGTATCATAAACCCTCTTTACTGCGTACAAAAACCGCACGTTACGATCAGCATTATGTTAAACTACTTGGTAAAAACTCATTTCTTATCTGAAAAATTACACATTATGACCATAATGTGTAATTTTTCTACATATTACGACATTCAAAATTTCGAATGCCGACGCCCGCCTGCGTGCCGCCCCTACTTTGTTTGTGAAGTTGGTACTACTGAACAAGCTAAACAAGTGCAAAGGAATTATCAATGCCACCATGCCGGTCGAACATGCGGTTCCGGAACACATTAAAGAGAGCTTAAACAAAAACAATATTCAAAAGACGAATTCGAGCACAGTTATTGGAGCAACAAAAGCGACCGCGGACGTGGTGCTGCGTGCCGCGTTTTCCAGCTTATTTTATTTTATTTTATTCTTAAGATTTATTCAAATCCTTAATGTGTATATGTAGTGATTTAATTTAAATTTTATATTTTCTTGTGTATCTATGATTTGACGTTATTACTTACAATACAATTCAACACACCAAACATTTGCATGCAACAACCATGCAATTTACAATTCTCTTTCACAACTTAATTCCGCACATTTCATTTGTTTTTAATTTTTATTTATTCTGAGAATAGGTACTTTGCCTAGGTTATTCTCACACTTCCCACCAATATTAAGTTTAGTTTATTTTATTTATTACACTTGCCACCTGGACAAATTAATATTTTAAATCATATTATATCTTCTGGGCCCCAGACTGAAAACCAGAGTCACAGGATTTCCTGTGACATTATGCTGAGTCTGAACCCTTTTGCTGTCGCAGCATGTGCACATGGCAGCGAAACCCCTCACAAATGTATATGGGTACTAATAGTGGGTAGTTTTATTGCTGAATTTTATTTTATTTTTAAATAGTACCTACTTCATTCAATGTAATACTTTTATATTCTTGTGTTTGTGCTGATACAGCAAATAAATGCCTATTCTATTCTATTCTATTCTTATGATATGTGTGTAGATAAACTAGTGTATATAACTTTACATAATTAGGCATTAAAACTCTAGAGTGATATTATTATGAAACTCGCCTTCGGCTCGTTTCATAAACCCACTCTCGATAATTATTGCCCTCCATTATGTAGCAGTCACATAAAATACTAGAATTAACTCACTAGAAGTGGCAACTGTGCCTCTGCCAGTCCATATGAGAAAAGCCGTGACTTGATTGTTTGATTATGTATGTTAAGCTTAATCCCTCGAGTGAGATAGAATAGAACAGAACAGAACACCAGTTTTACCCTCACGAACGAATGCTCGAGCACACACGGGAGCATTCGGTCGTTCGCTCTAGTGTAAACTCAAACAATGGCTTTTCTTGAAGCGAGCAGGAATAAAAAATTCGGAGATAAGCCGTGAGAAATGAACAGTCATTTACTTGGAGCAAGTGGTGTTCCTCTTACTTTTGAGCTGGGAGGCCGCTTCTGATAAAATATGTTTATTTAGACGACATTTTGTATGGAGCGTTAGTCGAGAGAAGTTAGTTTGTCAAGCGACATGAAGCTCTTGAAGAAGCTCATATATTTTGTGTAGACAGTTAGTACAAGTTAAAGGTAAATATATAAAACCAAATCGGGTTAGTTACACCACTTAGAACTTAGGAACGGCTGGACTGATTTTAATGATTTCAAATTTAAGCTAATAGCAGAATTACTTTAGAAATATCGGAAAAATTCACGGAAAATATATATAGAATACATATTTTTAAATAAATTGTTTTGGGACTCCGCCGTTTTCCGCAATGGGTTTGGCCGGTGAAAGCTTATCATAGGTGGCGCCACGTGCATTTGGTTCCTTCAACGCCACCACGCCACTTTCAACGATCGACTAATTTCTGGGACATTTTCGGAATTTATTAACGTTCACAACAAATGTAATTTTTCGTATGTGATATAATGGTCATGTAATGAAACTACCATACGACTATTAGGCATTTTTGGCAGCGATTTTTTACGATGCACTTGACTAGCGATTTAACACACCGTACTGGTAACACAGAAGCGTGACATTGACGTTAGGGGAAACAAACGATACTAGCGCCTCTTTGACAGTTGCTAACCCCTTTGACAGCTCACTCATTTTTTACTGTTAGGCGGTATAAACGGTGTGGTTTACGATGCGCTTACGAGCGCTATTTGCGTTGTGAGCGCGCTATAGGTCAGTCCATATTGCGCGTACAATGCACCATAGTGAACGTTGTGACCTTAGGAGTGACGTCATAATAGCGCACAGCGCTAATGAAAAAGAGGTGTGTAGAAGGGTGACATGGCATAGGGCAGTTGACAGATGGATGATGTAAGCGCGCTTTCGCCGGTTTTTAATGAACGCGGGAGAATGCGGGCTATTTGCGTGCTTACAATGCAAACCAGGGAGTACACAACGATTGCATGATTGCGGTGTACAATGCGCACCAAATGCGCATTGTACACCGTACTGATAATTCTGGTGTTTCATCCGGAAGTCAATAAACCAACACCCATTGGCGCGCTGTCGGCTTCGGCGCCATTCCTTACAACCGTCAACGCGCGAAAACACAAAACTATGACACAACCCGTGGATCCGGATGTCAATATACTGAACATCGATTGGCGCGCTAAGAATCATAACTAATTAACCAATACCGCAAATATAGCCAAAGTACCAAAATGGTCATATAGTTTCAATGTTGACGACTCAAATGGCCGAGTCAGCAGTTACACAGCCTACGAAGCCAAGGCTCCTGGGTTCGAGTCCCGGTGGGGGCAACTATTTGTTTGATAAAAACGGATGTTTGTACCCTAGTCATGGTTGTTTATCTAGTTAATTATATTATTAATCTATATAAGTATGTAGTATATAAGTAAGTATCTATATAGTGTATATGTAGTTTGGGGCTAGTTCAATGTGTGTAAATAGTGTCTAAGGTAATATTATTGTTATTATTATATAATGTTTAGTCTGTTCCAAATAAAAACAACGATTTAAATGTGGTAACTATGCAAATCGCTAACACTAGGAATACGCAGATGAAGTTGCGGGCATCAGCTAATATATTTTAAGAAGAAGCAAATAGAATTTGATGACTTTGACAGATAGCGAGCCTCCAAGTACACTCCCGCCATCTGCAACAAGCTTTCATATTAGGTACCACTGCATGCTCTACTACCACAGGTTTACGGACATGACCTATAGAATTTAATTTTTGGCCGTACAGTCTTTTGATTTGTATCGAGTAGTGTAAAATAAAGTTGCTCTGATCAAATCTACGACCTCTGCGGTGCAGCGGTTGTGGCTCTGCCTACCATGCGAGCGGCCCCGGGTTCGATCCCCGGCGGGGGTAAATAAAAAAAACCCAGGTCTTGGATTTTTATATATGTGTGACGTCGCTGTTTCTGGGTACCCACAACACAGGGTATCCTAGTGCGGGGCCAGAAGCAATGAATGTGCCTGCACGTTAAATGTTATATTTGTTAAAGTAAGATTATCAAAACCATTAGTTGATAAACTAAAGTTTTTTTTCTCTTTAGTTGGTCAAATATCGACAGGTAGTAAACTGTAGCATACTGCTTACTATATGACGCGTTAATTGATAAACTAACGGTTAAAACCGTTAAATATTAAACTGGTTTAAACTTGAATTGCAAACGAAATACCAGGGCAAACACTGCGGTAGCTTAGGTTAAGACTAGAGGGGGCGAGCGCAGCGAAGGCCCCGAATAGTCTTCGTGTTAGGTTGACATGTAAGAAAAAAATAAACGCAAACTCTGTCGGTCCGGTTTTCCATCTACGATAGTTAATCAACTAACGCGTTAGTTTATCAACTAACGATTTTGACAATCTTACAGTAACATTTGTATTAAAAAAAGAACGTTTTGTAGTGAGTTACTCAGAACTATCTTTCTGGTACACCCCGTGTATAAAATAAAATAGGACGAAAACAAATTCAAGCGTAAAGGTTTTGAACCCTTTAAAACCTTAGGCGAGATCTCACTTCTAATGGAGCCGTAAAGTCAAAGAACGTTCCTGCAGCTCAATGCAAAATCCTTTGAATTCAGGGATTTGCGTTAAAAGAACATAACTGAATTTCCAATCCGGAACGAGCGGGTTAACGAATGATCGTCGGGAATATTCCCGCCGGGAGTGAAATGTTTGATGTAAAATACTCTATTTCAATAGTTGCCCCAGAAATAAATGAGCGACTAATTATCAGACTGCTTAACAGCCAGGTAAATATTTTTGCTTGACTGTTATCCTACTTTTTATCTAATTGTGATTTTTGTGACAGTACCTCACTCAGTCACATGCGGAACTCACCGGCTGAATTTCGTTCAGAGCCGTAAAAAAACACTCTGTTACACAGTCGACCATTCTGTCTGCCACTTACTCACTCAGTCACTAACTCACTCAATCATAGTGCTCTTTCACACAATGCCTTTACACTGCAGCGCGGAACTCGCGCGGCTGCGTATTTCCGTTGTATACAAGGCCATTACGCTCCCATAGCGTACTGCTCGTGTATATTTCGGAATGCTGATACTCACATCTGCAACTACAAAATATATATGAATTTTGCGAACTACTCGTGTATAGTTTGTAATGAATGAATACGAAAGTTTAGTTCCGAACTAAACAGTGACACTTACGCACTGTAACGGCATAAAGGCTAAGGTCGAGCCACCGCTATCAGTAGCTATGATCGTCTATTCTACCTACCCCAAAAAAGATGTCCCGATTCAGCTGATAAAATTGTATGTTAAGAATGATAAGTCTGAATTTCTCGTTCGTTGAGAAGTTCGTTAGGCGTACAATAGTCGAACGGAAGATTGGTTCAGGAAGTTACAGTTTCAAGTTAGACAGAGAAAGCATATATGCCCGCAAGCCGGTATTTCGCATCAGTTAGCGGTGTATTGCGCCAGATCGATCGTTGTTGTATTTTGTGTGATGGTACCATCTATTTTTTTGTATATATGGGCGCTTGGAACTTCTTTTAGTGGTCGACCACAATTTATGGGATATCGTATAGATATCCGTCGTAGTTTTACGACGTGAGTACTCAATGATATTTCATGTGCTCGCTAGTAGCGGCTTGTGGTAGTTCCAATTATATAATTAGTTCACGGCAATAACGATCCGAATAGACCGGTTTACACAATTGCGATTTGATTTTCCGAAAGGGGTTTGAACTAGCGGTTACCTCAAAAGGTCCGTAGCGTTTTGAAACCTTCAACTCTGCGCAATTTGAGCTGGATGTTATCGAAACGTTGTCATTAGCGCTTTTGGAGATCTAACCCACACCACAGCGAAGTGCATACTTCGGTAAATACCGATCTATGAATCTCGCTGACCGCAGCACTTCCTCGACCAAGCCCAATCATGAATATTCGACTCAGCCTACACATTAGACCTCCAGCGAAATTTACATTTAATTTAAAGATGCAACTTGAATCCAAACCGATCCAAGGCAAAGCAAAACAATCTACCCGGTCCTAAACAATGAACTTTAGACTGTAATTTGATCTCTTCGCGCGTCCCCGACAACACTCAAATGTCAAAATATCAACAGGATAGGTTATCTGTGTTGACACCGGTTTAACTTTGTTCTGAATTTGTTATTTCCATCCGCGGAACCTCATCGATCAAACAGTCTCCCTATGCCCTGCCCACCTAGGTTTAGCCGCAACTAAACTCCTGTCTAGCCTAGTCTAAAATCCTAGTGTTATACCACGTCCATTATCGACACCACTCGAAAATGGTTGAGTTTGATTTGACTGTGTTTGTATGTTTAATGACTGTGTGTGTGGGAATTTCAAAACTCGCTACTCGAAAGGAATGAGGAGAGGATTAGCCCGCGAATATCCTAAGAGCCAATCCAGGAACCCTATGGTGAAGGAAAAAGGAATTTAGGGTCGCTCCAACCCCAGACTCAGACTCAGATCAATTACCTACAAGTTCTTATCTAACGACCCAAGGATAGTTTTGGAATTTGGGGTAGGTTGATTTAAAAGATAGGAACCGAGGTATATCAGACGCGTAAAACGGCAGACCGAAACTGTTTAAAATTACTTAAAGACCAGTGTCACAGCAGCTTGACGCAGAGACTGAATACCTCCCCTTCCCACGCGCTCGTATTTATAGTCCCCACATGTCTGAAAAAAAAATGGCGTCCTTTGCAAAACACGCGCTGCCCAAGCGAAAGCTTCTTATCTCTAACTACACATGGTCTAATTTCAACCAAACATGCCATGCAGATCCGCCGTTCTACAAACTTTGTGTACGCATATTCACTATGATCAACCGTAGGTTATCACTCAAGTCATTTGGTATTGCCGATACACAAAATCTGTTGATCGCTGACCATAAAAGCTTGTTGCGATTAATTAAGCCTTCCCGACCGCTAGCGTCTTACACAAAGATCACTAGAATGATATTCAAACCCGTGATGTCAAACTCGCCACGTCGTACCAAACAAACGCAATTGTATATTTGCAGTCAACATAATAGCTTTCTCCGTATCGTTCCATAATAACCTTCCATTATTTAGTTATTCATAATTTATTCAGCGCGCAGCCAAATCGGCTCTGATCCCTACACATTTCGCAGGAATGCGCCAAAAAAACCTGACCTGAACTCTTCCTCGAACCAACCCCCGCGCTCGGCTCATTGTTTTTGCCACCTTACCCTGAGCTACTCAAAAACCCAAACGTTATATGAACCGACTCTTGTATTCAATGTGTGTAACTATACAGCGCGGCGATGGGCTAGCCCTCTGTCACGCAAAATGAAGTATCAAACGTACTGACTCTCGTGTACCATTACAGCACGCTATCAAAGGTATTATTTAATAGCACATCAAAAATACTGATTTGCACAGCAAAAACGTTTAAAAAAACAGTTTAAATATTTTATTTGTCCTTAAGTTTGTGTTTAAGCTACCGCAGTGTTTTCCCTGATATTTGCTGTGAAAATCAGTATTTTTGATGTGCGGTTTAATATTTCCCTTTAACTCTGATATTAATCATTGATATATAAACTTAATTAGACATAAAATATTTTTTTAATTACACGTGTATTTACTTTGGGCAATAGCGCAGTATATAGCGGAACCATAAAATTGGCGTAGACCATTCCGAAGTATACACGATTGCGGCGTAATTCTGATGTATAGTTCGGAAGATGTATCTGAAAATATTGCGTTCCAAAGTATATGCGATAATTTACAGACCCCTGCGTAGTGACCTTGTATATTAAGGAAACACGCCGCGCGGCTGACTAAAGTGGTTGAGGCTGGAAACCGCGCGACAGCCGCCGTAATGTAAAAGCACACAAACCTAGAATAAATACCCAGCTCATCGCCATCACTAGTGCAGGTGCTATCTGTATGTTAATAAGACCTTTAAAAGTAGGTGCGGCGTTATCGACGATTGGACGCGCGGCGCAGCGAGATTCTGCAACATTTAGCGAGATAAGTTGCTAAATGTGGAGAAGGACTTTTTTCTAAAACCCGACAAAAAAAGCGGGGTGTTATACATTTGGATCGTCTGTCTGACTGTGTGTGTCTGTGTGTGTATCGGTTCAGTGGTTCAAAAGTCATTAGATTTATGAGGAAACCTATCAACATTTTAAGGTTTGTGCGGCGGCTGTTTTAATTTCTGAATGCATAGTTATATACGGCTGCTGCTAATGTCGGCAGAACTGTGCCTCTTTGACCCCAGCAATGAAATATATATCATAATGAAGCCCTAAATAACTCAAATAGATTAAAAGTTTTTGGGGCTCCGTATCCGATGCCATGCCAGAACCTATTACTAAGCCTCCTGTGTGCGTCTGTATATATGTCTGTCCGTCACCAGGCTCTATCTGATGAACTGTAATAGGTAGAAATTATGTGTAGCTATTGCCGCTACAAGAATAAATAATGAACGAGACACGAGATTTTATGAATTAAAGGGGGTCCCTATACAAGAGACGTCTTTCAATATCACTATCCCTGCGAATTACCAATCATCGTCTTTTAAATGTAATCCTTAATTTCGCATCATCTATAAATGGTAATGGTGAAGGGCGATTTTTTTTTTGTTGATCAAACTTTGCTAAATCAAAAAAACTCAATCAAATAAAAATTATTCGAATTAAGATTTTTACAAAAAAAAATTCGACGCAAAAGCTATCTTGAATGCCACGTTCACTACCAGTGTACTATCTTTTGTACTTTTCTTTTAATTATATAAAGAATCATACATAAGTCGATAAAGAAACATATATTAGTCATAAATAATCATACATAAGCAAATCTATGATTAAAAGTCAGCTTGTATGTTGCAGTTAGTGGTTAAATCAGCCACTTAACTAACTCTCTAGGCCATTAATTAAATGCCGGGGCTTAAGCAAGTCACTAAAATTCCCTCAGACAAGTGAGTAAACGAAACGTTTAGCGAGTTGTCTAAACGTTCCTAGGCAACAAGACATATACAATATATATTATTTTTTATATATACTTAAGTTTATGTTTTAGAACTTTTTGTTGTTCTTACATGTTCAACTTAACGAAGGATAAAGGGGCTTCGCTTCGCTCACCCCCTTCACCTAAGTTCCCGCTATATTTTGCATGATAAGCTGTGCAAATCAGCTGTTACTGTGACGCCATATTGTTTTCCAACACGCTGGCTTTCGGTAAGACAGATTGTTAATAGTTTTCGACGATGCTTTATTTAAATCAAAATGGTAGTGACTTGGTTAAACGTCGGCATTTAATTAACGGTCTAGAGAGTTAGTTAAGTGTCTGATTTATCCAACCATCTGCGGTAAATACATTAATGTATGAAGTGGTTGTTTAGGATTTGGATTATTTAGTCACCAGACAGCACACCCTTGAATCATCTGTCACAATGTAAGCTGGACACATGTTCTGTCAAGTAATCAATGGGCGTGGCGTGGCATGACTTTTTTTTTGCATATATATGTTACCGGCAATCTGTATAATCCGGTATTATATATAATCCCTAGAAAATATATAGAATGCCTAAAACGTGCAGGTAAGAAATTTATTTTATACTTTGCCTAGGTATTATATTTAATACCCAATGCGCAATGTATGTGTAATGTATGTGAAAGCGTAAAACACTGTAGTAGCTTAGGTGAAGGGTAAAGGGTGTGAGTTATATACATTGCCTAGGTATTATATATAGAATAAGTCTTAGGCCGAGCGTCATTCTGAGTGACGTGACAGAAAATAAGTTATAGGAGTGGCATGTCATCTCGTGTCATGCATGGATGCCACGCCACGTCCATTAAAAAATCTGCTAGTTAATAAACCCTTTTTGCTGGGTCACCGAATACTTGACAAATACATTTAAATAATAAATACCTTCGCCGCTTGAATTTGGGTTCTAAGGCGGAAAAATTACATTCGTAACTCGTTCGAAAAGGCTTTTTACGAACCTGGCTACGACAGGTGCTTCGGCTCGTGCCGTAAACGTCTCGGTTCGTAAATAAGCCTTTGCAATTTCGTGGAAAAAGTACTATTTTATATTACTGACTGTAAATAAAATTGAATTGTTATTTAGATTGTATTGCCCTCATTAGTTGCAATTTGTTATGTCATTACGCGGCTAGATCCGCAGTGCCGATAAATCATCTTATATAACTAAGTATATGCAAAATAAATGTGTTTGTGTTCTTATTATATTTGTATTGATATTCGACAGATCATGCGTCACTTACTGATGAATGTAGGTAAGATAATAACGGCTTATGTTTACACGATTAACAAAAACGTACCTATTTTACTACCAATAAATTCGAAATGACTGCCAGAATGGATAAATGTCCACCAAATTGTGTTTGGATGAATGATCACCAAACTTATTTTTATGTTTTGTGTACTTAAGTTTATGTTTTAAGTATTTTTTGTTGGTCTTACATGTTCAACCTAATACGAAGGATAAAGGGGGCTTCGCTTCGCTCACCCCCTTAACCCTTCACCTAAGCTACCGCAGTATTTTGCCCTGATATTTTTGCAACTTTTGGTGTTCATTTATCCATTTTGGGTAGGAAAAACATATTTTGGTGATCATTATATTTGTTGCCGATAATAATAGTAAAGGCATGTTTTTCTAAAAAGTCGATGCCAATCTGTTACCACCGCCTGATGAAATGAAAACATTCTCCACATTTTCTTTGGCAATGTTTTTCGCTCTTTTCAATAGAAAACCGAGTTTGCTCAATCTCGAGCCCGGAATATTTAAATTGGCGCGAGATCCGGCGAAGATCGGCTCTCGTCGGACCGTGTTCAAATATCGGTAAATTGCGAATTGGACTTATATACGAAGGGCTCCTTATTGTTATAATCACCCTTCCAACGCCATAGTAACCATATTGCTGACTACTTGTTGACTAGCTCGGTAGGCTGAAAGTAATATGATTCCTTTTATGTCATTCGACGCTTTGTATGAGAATATTCATTCATTTAGTTTAAGTCTGATTTTGAGTTTCGCCACGGACACTCGGATAGTTTTGTAATTTTGTAATTAATTTTGAGATCTTTTCAAATAAACTAGGGGATAAAACAACGTTTTTTAAAATCTTTTCGTCGACCCACCCCGTAACAGTACCATATGTTAGCTCTTGTTAGTTACACCTTGTATATTTCACTATACTTACATCTAACGCCATCTAGTGGAGCCGGCTTGTACTAACGTAAAGCAACTTTCCATTTCCGTTTAGATTATTTGAAGGATTATGATGATAGTTAAAATCCTTTTATGTTTGACATTAATTGTAATTAATCATCATTTCTTTAGTTTATATTTGTCTTTGGTTTAAATCATGAATCTATCCTCGTTTCTTCAAATTTAACTTTGTCGAACCTATAGCCGGATGTAGTAATACTTCCGTTATAGACGTACCCTGTTCTGGTTATATCCTTTTTTGAAAATTGAACTCTAAAATCATAATAAAGTCTATTCTGATTTTAGAGCCATTTATGAAGGTCCTATCGTTATTATGTTTAATTCATATTTAAATCTTTTAGACTTGTAACAGGAAGTGACATGATTAAAAATGGTAACTAGCGATGTATTAGACATTTCCGTTCGATGCTAATATTAATCTGATGGTTTATTGAAATGTTTTATAATTTGTTAAATCTTGATAATGTTAAAGCCAATTTTAGAACTATCCAGAATATTTGTAGTAATTATAGAATTCGTGTTAGAAATAATACGTGTAAATTGCATTTCCGGTTTTGGATAGTCTGAAGAAGGGTGTGTTTAACCGCGAAAACGAACGCGGGAGATGGAGGGAATAGATGTTATAAATAGGACTGCTTTGATTTTGAGAACACTTTTGTTACTGCCACGAAAAGAAATACACCATTTAAAAATCTGTCAGCGAGTATTTATTATCAGAAGTGGTTCTACGAAAGAAGCAAATTCTTCAACTGCCCCACGATGGACCGCTCTAAATCCAGAAGATCACGTTCAAGATCTAGAAGCTATCGGCGTGGTAAACGTCGAGATCGTGATAGAAGCCGCAGGACACCTAGAACGAGCCGATCGCGGGAACGAAATATTAGTCCATCAAAAAAGAGATTTCGTGAATCGGCCAGGGATACTTCATCACAACGACGTCGTATCCACAATGAGGACGTCAGGCGTTCAAAGGAGAATTCCATACGATCTTCAAGCATTCAAACCCCAGGTACTTCTTCAGCAATACGAGTACATGATCCAGAAAATTCTGCGACCGGACGAGATGGCCCAGTCGCCATGACCTCAAGCAATACTGCGACCGGACGAGATGGCCCAGTCGCCATGACGTCAAGCAATGCTGCGACCGGACGAGATGGCCCAGTCACCATGACGTCAAGCAATGCTGCGACCGGACGAGATGCCCCAGTCGCCATGACGTCGAGCAATTCTGCAATCGGAGTTGACGACCCAGCTGCTATGATGTCAAGTAGTTCTACGACCGGACGAGACGAAGAAAACGTGAACCCGAGTGCTACAGCGACGAGTAATACGGTGCTGGACGTACAGGTTAGAAATAAAACTGACTCGTCTAATTCAGGCATGTTAGTAACTTTCGATGAATTTTATAAACTCCTACAGTCACTAAAACCAGGTTTATCCACTAGAGGCAATGAAAACATGATCCCAGAGTTTGACCCATCTATCAAAAATAGCCGAATTGAAATATGGTTAGCAAAAGTTATACGGTCATAAAACCAATGATTGTCCGCGTAAAAAGAAAAATACTGAAAAACAGGTTCTTGTTATAAACAGCATAGCCGATCCTAGCCATAAATATTACAAAAGAGCTCTGATTAATAATGTAAAAGAAACTCAGTGCTTTGTTGATATGGGAAGCGATTGCACACTAATTACGCAAAGATTGGCCACCCAAATAGGTCTAGCAATTGCGACTGATAGTATACCGACAGTTCATGGATTGGCGAATGTACGTGTTCAGCCTTTAGGTAGAGTGCAATTAACTTTACTTATTGATACAGTTGAAGCTACGATAACAGCGCTAGTTGTAAGAGACGAACAATTGCACGTACCCTTACTTGTAGGACAGGATTTCACCGAATTACCTAATGTGATTATCACAAAAACAGATAGCTCCCTTAATATCATGACCAGAGATTTTAATCCTGAGTTACCGTCATTTGATAATGACCAAATTTATAACAAACACATGTTATACGTACACTCCGACACTAAAATTGAAACTGTAGGTTTAATTAAATGCTACTGTAAGGATGTACGCGATGCAAATATATACCTAAAAGGTAATTATCGAAACATAAATGGTGTTGAGTATTGTATTCAGGAAGGGTTGTATAAATTAAAAGACGGGAAGTGTGCTATTATTATAATGAATATCTTCAACAGTCCAATTTACTTTACAAAAGACTTCGGTGTTGCTCGGGGTATTACCTTGAGTGAAAGTGAAGATTCTCTAGACAGTTCAGAAATGTTCGGACAGCCAAGATGCTTCTTTGCTCTACAGCATTTAGAACCTTTCAGTAAGGAGGAAATTAATGTTAACCCTGATCTTACAACCGAGCAGAAAAGTAGAACTTATGAAGTAATCAACAAAAATCGTGACTGTTTTGCGCAAAACTTAGCCGAACTTGGTTGTACAGACATAACAGAACTAGAAATTAAACTACACGATGAAATCCCCGTTGTTTACAGACCTTACCGTTTGAGTCATACTGAAAAAGAGGTAGTTAGAAATATGGTCAATGAGCTGCTGGAAAATAATATTGTTGAAGAGTCAGAATCACAGTATGCTAGTCCTGTATTGTTAGTTTCAAAGAAGACAGGAGGATATAGATTGTGTGTCGACTATCGGGCACTGAACCGAAAGACAATAAGAGATAATTATCCTCTCCCAAGAATAGATGATCAACTAGATTTATTGAGTGGGAATAAATACTTTATCAGATTCCTGTAAAAGATGAGTGTAAGCACTTGACAGCTTTTATAACTCCTGATGGGTTGTATCAGTTTTGTAGAGCTCCTTTTGGACTAGTTAATTGTCCAGCTGTTTTTCAAAGAACAATAAATAAAATGTTGGGAAAATCTCGTGAGAAATGTGCTTTGGCATATATGGATGACCTATTAATATGTGGAAAGACATTCGAAGAATGTTTAGCAAAATTAGAACAAACCTTTGTTCTCATAAGGGAAGCTGGACTGACGTTAAATATAAATAAATGTAACTTTTTTCAAACTGAAATAGAATATTTGGGGTTCGAAATATCTGTCGAGGGCATTAGACCTGGTAAAGCCAAAATTTCTGCTGTAGAACAATTCCCAACTCCCAAATCAGTGCATGAGATTCGACAATTTATTGGCCTGGCTAGCTACTTTAGGAAATTTATCAAGGGGTTTTCTAGCATCGCTAAGCCTTTGACTGACCTAACGAAACAAGATATTGCTTGGCAGTGGGAGAAAGAACAGCAAGAGTCTTTTACAACATTAAAAGAGAAACTAATCATCAGACCTATTTTGAGTTTGTATAATCCTGAATTCATCACGGAATTACATTGTGATGCATCAAAAAAAGGCTTTGGAGGAATATTATTACAAAGGGAAAATATGAAATCTGACTTAAGACCTATCGCTTTCTTTAGTAGAAAAACGACGCGAGATGAAGAGAAATTTCATGCATATGAATTAGAGACTCTTGCCGTTATAACTTCTCTCAATAGGTTTAGAGTTTATTTGTTAGGTAAACCCTTTACAATACACACAGACTGTAACGCTTTAAGATCAACTTTCTCCAAGAGAGATTTAATACCAAGGATAGCTCGTTGGTGGATCGCTCTGCAAGAATACGATTGTACCATTGAATATAGACCCGGTTGTACAATGAAACATGTCGATGCGCTCAGTCGAAATCCTCTTGAAGATGGACAGGATAATGACAAGTATGAACATTTGTCTCGGGTAATGCATATATCTCAAGAAGATTGGGTACTGAGTCTTCAATTGACAGATCCTAAAATTCAACATATTCGATCCATTCTTGAAGACTCGCAATACAAGGAATTGACTGATATAAGACAAAACTTTGTCGTACAAAACAATCGCATATACCGAAAAATAGGAGATCAACTAAAATGGGTAGTCCCGAAGAGCGCTAGGTGGCAAATATGCCAACGAAATCATGATGATGTAGGACATTTTTCGGTAGAAAAAACTTTGGACAAGATCAGAAAAGATTTTTGGTTCCCCAAAATGAAGAAATTTATAACTAAATATGTACGATCTTGCTTACACTGTGCTTTCGGTAAAGAACCCTCAGGACCAAAAGAAGGTTATTTACACAATATTCCTAAATATGATATTCCATTCCACACAGTACACATAGACCATTTAGGACCATTTATCAAGAGTTCCAGGGGTAATCAATATCTATTTGTACTTGTGGATGGATTTACTAAATTTAGTATACTCAAACCACTACGCAATACTAAATCAAACTCGGCTATCAGATGTTTGATAGAGTTGTTTTCAATCTTCGGTCATCCAGTTAGGTTGATCTCAGATCGAGGTACGAGTTTTACTTCAAACGAATTCAAAAGATTCTGTACAGAATATGAAATTCGCCACATTCTTAATGCTGTCTCTACTCCTAGGGCTAACGGACAAGTGGAGAGGTATAACCGTACTATTTTAGATGGACTTAGGACCTATACAGATAGTTTAGGTGAAAACAAATGGGATCAAGAACTAGGGAAGATACAATGGGGACTTAATAATACACTCAATAAAGGGATAGGCAAGACGCCCTCAGAAGCGTTATTTGGGAAAAGATTGTTAGGAAAAGGAGACGGTATACTAGGAGATACAGTGGTAGATACACGACAAAACGGGAAAGCTAGTGAACAAATTATACAAGAGATTAATGAACACGTTGAGAAGAATCAGGCTCAACAAAAAGAGAGATTTGACAAAACTAGAAAAGACGCTACGCTATACAAGATAGGTGACTTAGTGAAAATTTTAAAACCTACTCCTTCTAATGATGGGAAGAGTAAAAAACTTTTGCCCAAGTATACGGGCCCGTTCAAGATATCAAGGGTTTTAGAAAATGATAGATACGAGGTATCAAGTATTCCTGGTTCCAACATAACTAAAGGAAAATATAGTAATATTTGGTCAACAGATCGCATACGTCCTTGGATTACAGTGACTGTAGAGAGTGATACTGATAGTGACAACACAGATGATGAACATATAAGTTGTAGTTAATTTGGATAATAATGTATCATATTGTGTTTAGATGATTTACGAGCATAATTTAAATAAAATGTGTAATTTACATAGAATTTATAAATTGCACAGAAAGTATGATTTGAGAAGAATGCTTAAAATTTATAGAAAAGAAAGAATAGTATAGATAGATACTGAAGATCTGGAAGTCTGATACGATTAATGAATCTGTGGTCATTATACTATAGATTCAGGAATGAGGGATCAGGTGCAGATATTGAAACTGAAGATCTGGAAGTCTGATACGATTAATGGATCTATGGTCATTATACTATAGATTCAGGAATGAGGGATCAGGTGCAGATATTAAAACTGAAGATCTGGAAGTCTGATACGATTAATGAATCTGTGGTTATTATACTATAGATTCAGGAATGAGGGATCAGGTGCAGATATTGAAACTGAAGATCTGGAAGTCTGATACGATTAATGGATCTATGGTCATTATACTATAGATTCAGGAATGAGGGATCAGGTGCAGATAATAAAACTGAAGATCTGGAAGTCTGATACGATTAATGAATCTGTGGTTATTATACTATAGATTCAGGAATGAGGGATCAGGTGCAGATATTGAAACTGAAGATCTGGAAGTCTGATACGATTAATGGATCTATGGTCATTATACTATAGATTCAGGAATGAGGGATCAGGTGCAGATATTAAAACTGAAGATCTGGAAGTCTGATACGATTAATGAATCTGTAGTTATTATACTATAGATTCAGGAATGAGGGATCAGGTGCAGATAACGAAGCCTATCTTGAATAAGAGGCATGCTTACAAAGTCTTGATATTATTATTTCCCTGTTTTATAATGAGATAGTATACCTAGTTTGCAGAAATAATGTTTTGTAGAAGTAATTGTATAAGTTTAGAGACAAACTTTAGAGTCAGGACGGTCGAATGTTAGCTCTTGTTAGTTACACCTTGTATATTTCACTATACTTACATCTAACGCCATCTAGTGGAGCCGGCTTGTACTAACGTAAAGCAACTTTCCATTTCCGTTTAGATTATTTGAAGGATTATGATGATAGTTAAAATCCTTTTATGTTTGACATTAATTGTAATTAATCATCATTTCTTTAGTTTATATTTGTCTTTGGTTTAAATCATGAATCTATCCTCGTTTCTTCAAATTTAACTTTGTCGAACCTATAGCCGGATGTAGTAATACTTCCGTTATAGACGTACCCTGTTCTGGTTATATCCTTTTTTGAAAATTGAACTCTAAAATCATAATAAAGTCTATTCTGATTTTAGAGCCATTTATGAAGGTCCTATCGTTATTATGTTTAATTCATATTTAAATCTTTTAGACTTGTAACAGGAAGTGACATGATTAAAAATGGTAACTAGCGATGTATTAGACATTTCCGTTCGATGCTAATATTAATCTGATGGTTTATTGAAATGTTTTATAATTTGTTAAATCTTGATAATGTTAAAGCCAATTTTAGAACTATCCAGAATATTTGTAGTAATTATAGAATTCGTGTTAGAAATAATACGTGTAAATTGCATTTCCGGTTTTGGATAGTCTGAAGAAGGGTGTGTTTAACCGCGAAAACGAACGCGGGAGATGGAGGGAATAGATGTTATAAATAGGACTGCTTTGATTTTGAGAACACTTTTGTTACTGCCACGAAAAGAAATACACCATTTAAAAATCTGTCAGCGAGTATTTATTACATATATATATATGTGTAAATATAGTTAAGTTCAACAACTATACATAATATTCTGAACACCTCTATTTGCAAATTAATGCCTTTGACTTCGACTTTGACCGTGCAGCTTCCGATGTTCTTCAAATGAAGAGATTTTCCTCCCTTCTTCTTCGACATCTACTGTAAACAAGATTCATAAGAAGGTCCCTCTTTTACTTAGCGATGATGTTGTGACAACTTATTGATAGAATTAATCTATGTGATCGAAATGCAATTTTTGTAATCGGGTCTGTGGCTGAGGCTCTAGGGAATACAAGTAGCAAATATAATAATAATAATAATATAATAATACAGGTACGTAAAGTTGTTGTGCAATCAGATTAGGCCGCATTCTCTCCGCAAAATCCTCGTGTTTTGCACTGCGATAGTAAACTTTTGCCTAACATAGTTGGTGGAGTTGACAAAGTTGATAGAGTGGCTGTTCTAATCATTGGCGGCGGAACGGAAAAACATCTAGCATACCGGAAATTAAAAAAATCTTGATGAGTGGAAATTAAAAAATCTGGTGAATGGACTTTGTTTTGATAAGATTTGTAACACTGGGTTAAATACTCGTATGGGCGCACGCTCTTTGATTGAAAAAGCTCTGGAGAAAGATCTTGTTTGGATTGCTTGTCGACACCATGTTTTCAAAGTAATACTCTCCGATGTTTTCAAAACAATATTTGGTAAATAGTGGACCAGGTATCAGTTTATTCAAACATTTTCAAAAGAAATGGCCGGAAATAGGGAAACAAAATGTTGTAGTTGGCAATGACAATTTATTATACACAACAACAACAACAACAACTCTGTGCGCTAATATTTTTCTGAAACAAGAAACTCTGTAAAGGAAGGGCTGGGGCTTCATTACGAAGATCAACATAACTGCAACCATGAGTCCTCTTTCTTAATCTTTCGCTTTTGCGTACTTACTTACCTCAACTTCAGAGGTTCAATTATAAGAAAAACACTTCACGGCGCGCCAGCATCAATTTTGAATTGATGCTGGCGCGCCGTGTAGTAATTTTTGCATCGCACAATATATTAAATAAGTACCTTTATCAGGTCTTAGTCCCTTGAGCTGGATTTTGACTTCCACGAAGCCACTTAGTACTAGATACTCTCTTACGATCCGACAGCGTGGCCCAACTTCCGTGACCAAAAATTGTATATTTCTTGTGATAGTTTAGCCCGGATAATTTAAGGTCATCTTTGTCATTTATTTTTAAAAGATTTGATTTCTTTATGAATATTAAATTATGTCTAAAAAAATATATATTTGGACCATTGTGGATAGACGGCCATCCTGTTTTCTATAATTCAATAGATCTTAACTTGACCAGAAAGTAAATAAAAATCACGTGATCAAAAAATTTGATATTTCAAATGGATCACCCGATGAAGTTGCCCTGCATTGAGTTATATAGGTAGATACTTTTTAAACACAAATCACTAAAAATAAATACTAGATTTCACTAGAATTAATATTATTTCCCTAAATTCTACTTACGACGAAAATCTGAAAACAGATGAGGAAAATAAGACACGTTAGTTTGACATTCGGCGGGTTAAATGAATACAAGAACGAATGAATGAAATACGCAGGAACGAAGGGTATAGCTGTATTTTTAGGGTTCCGTACTTGAAGGGTGCCAACAAGACCCTATTACCAAGCCTCCGCTATCCGCTTGTCCGTATGTCTGTCTGTACGTCTGTCCGACCATCAGCGGGCCATCATGAACCGTAATAGCTAGAAAGTTGAAATTTTCTCAGAATGTGTATTTTTTGTTGCGGCAACAGCAAAAAATAATGACCTACTCACAAACAAATAATAATAATTAGGTCCTCATTCAAGAGACATATCTGATTTACGATTTTTCTTGTTACTTGACCGATTTTTGTAAAGTTAATGGGAAGTTGACATCGAATTTCTAAATCTTTGACCTATTTTGTAGCGACAGCAAACTCAACTTAAAACTGCAATAAAAATGAAATTCCTAATAAAAAAACAATAAACATCGACGTCGAGAAAAGTTTGAAGTGAATATCTTATTAAGCTGTGTTTTGGAAACCGAAAATTAGATGAGAATGAGGTGCGACAAACTAGTGACTTACAGGTATACCCCGAAACTTCGTGCAATTATTTTTAAAACTTGATATACACTGGTTTAATGCGTGGGTATATTTTTTTGTTATAAACTAGTTAAATTCATTCATTCGTTCATTAGTCATCTTTTTTATATCAGTACATCTACATCAAAATAGGCTAATATGGCTGACACTAAATAACAAAATGTTTTTCCGGGAGATAATGGGTATTATCATTTAAAGCCAAACCAAGAATTTATTTTTATAAATTAAGGTTTTTAATTAATAACAATTATATATCATAAACTAAAACTAAACTATAACTGCACTAAACTAAATTAAAATTTCCCTGAATTCGCTGCCGGGTGGGAGGGTGCCCAAGACGCTGGCACAGTTACCTCGCTTTATCGCAATACTGATGCGTTGAGCGAGGTAGGCGCCAGCTCTGCGGTCCCCTGGCGCTTCGACGAGCCTCTTAGAGATGTCTTTGAGGACTTTTCGAGCGTCAGGGCCCCACGGCCCAAGGGTCTCAAAGCCAAACGGCATAAACAAATAGTCGTCGCCGAGTGCGGCGTATTTGCGGCTTTTGAGACACTCTGCTGCTGCCGCCGCAGCGCCGGCTGTGGCTGAGGTTGCCGAAAGGTGACACGGTGCCAGCGTATCTACGCAGGTCGCGTCCCATACTAGCGAACTCCCGCTCTGCCAGGGAATGAGTGTCATTCCGTCCGGCCTCCTGCCATCGTCGCGTGCCAGCCCATTGGGTTCAAGTATTGCTGGCACGCCACAGCTGGCAAGGGCCCGACGGATGACGTCATTAACATTGGCATGACGGGACCACCGACCGTCGCTGCGTTGGCAGGAGAGGCCGTGGTGACCTAGTTGGTCCACCCTAGCACCGCGGCGGCACTGATGGATTTCGTTTGTCTTTACGCCGAGTCGCAGGCAAACGGCGAGGGTAAGGGTGGTACGGTCAAGCAGGGTGCCAATGTGCGTTGATGGGATTGCGCGCAGCCAGTGTCCTGACTCCTTCTCCCTGGTAGCTAGGAGACGAGCGCGCACTGCTGGACCACTAGCCGTTTTTACCAGATCTTCGCGGGTTTTAATGCATAGCGGCTCGTCCCATAGCCGTTGAGAGTTTAAATTTGTTGGAAAATTTTGCCTCGGACAGGCTTGCGTCCAGGCATTCCTGGCCTCGGCCAGACACGTGACCTCCACATCACCGAGTGATGGGTTTATGATTTTACAATAGAGATCACGTGTGCTATGGGCTGAAGACAGGAAGGCCGGGAGCGCCACATCAGAGATTTTCCGGATCCCCAAGCCACCGTGTCTGATTGGAAGGGCGGATTGGGTCCAGCTTCGTTCATCGAGATTAATGTTTAAAATTTTGGTTAATGTACTTCTGGTAATATCGTCTAAAAGGTTAAGAATGGGAGGGTATTTCCAAAGAGGAGAGCATCGAAGGAGGTAGGTAAATTTGGGTACAAAAAGGCAAAACCGTATGATAGACAGGGCCATGTGGGGATTTAGGTCAGTCAGTTTGATAGAATTTTGATTGAATTTAGAGATTTGTTCATCCACAAAGCTGGGGATCCCATCCTCTAGAACGGGGGCCCCTAGGAGGCGAAGTGAGAATTTGTCTAGAATTTTAATGTTAGGGGCAGCTGAGTTGAATTTAGAGATGTTCTCAGTCTTTTCCGAGAAGGTAATATTATCGGATATGAACAATTCGCATTTCGAGAAATTGAAGACTAGGCCTATTTTTTAAAATTCTAATGTTAGGTGTTCTAAATCTTGTAATACGTTTTCGACTTTGCCTCCTATGGTCCCGTCGTATAGGTACTGTAAGGTATATAGTTAGGTTCGATATTTGTCTATGCGATAATATTGTATACGGGCCTCTTTAGAGTGGGTGTTCATTTTGACACTGTTACTTAATTTGTAATTTTAAAAAGAAAGAGGCTTGGATGTGAAAAGTCAATGTGACACACTTCACCTTAAGCTTCGGCCAGCGGCTGATCTAATTTATATAGTTAGTATTAGCTTAATGGCTATCAAGCCAGTTTGATCCCTTTTATACAAATTGTAACCATATATGATAAATAAAAACACAAGTCAAGTCAAGTCAAGTCTTTATATTTACGAAATTCAAGTATTCACTTCTTATAATAAGTAAGTCACTTCTTATGACGTCACCTCTTATTCCTTATGAAGCGGTCTTCTTATTTCTCCGGTTCGTTCGGCGCCTCCGCCAATGTGATGTCTCATCACTTTTTTGAGCACTACCTGCTCATAAGAAGTGACATAATAGAAGAGGATAGTGATCGTCGATCCAGACCTTGAAGAATCGAGGAAGGATCGAAACTACATTGAAAGGAAGTATATTTCTGTACTTGAGTTTTAATTTAGGAATTACCTCGACCTGCCAAGCGAGTGAAGAATTGAATAGAAAAAAATTGTGGGAAGATTTTTATTGCAGCGGACATTTTGTGATTTTTTTTATTATGATGGAGGATTTGTCAACTTGTTTTTCAGGGAGTCCTCAGGAGTCCTTTGAAGACTTTTTAGAAGACTTCAGAGATGTTGCATCGAGGAAGAAATTTATATCCTCGGAGGAATTAAAATTATTATTTCCTTCATATTTAAAAGGTGGAGCCTTATATTTTTTTAGGGAAATTAGGGGCAGTGCCCAGTCATTTGAAGAGGTGGTGGATAAATTTAATGAGGAATTTGGAAGCACAGACTTTGCAGAGAAGTTCTACAATGCCAAGCAAGAGAAAAGAAGTTTGTTACAAAAGCTGTCATTTTTATAACGCAATTTTTAAGAGGATTGCAAAACCATCTTAGAAATAAATTAATGTTGAGCCATTTTGTAGATAAGACGGCGCTAAGGGCAGTACTGGTACAGATGGAGAAATTAAGTCCGGGAAGTGATGATAATCTAAATGTGTTTAGGAACCCGGCAACTTTTGGACCGAACTTGGCCCCTAGCAATAGAGGGGGGGGAGACAGTGGTCAGGAACCACATATAAGACCTAGTACTAATAATTATAATTAGCGTCCTAGGCAAGCGGATTTTACAACGCGTCGTCGCTAGAGGCCGATAGCGGTGACCAGGCTGACCTGTGGAATGAGGGCCTCAGACGGATTCTTTCAAAACAAAAGATAGGGTCGGACTTTCTAGACGGTTCTAGAAGGAAACAAGTGAACTTCGGGGAAACCACGGTTATCGAGGATCGTGACGTGATAGATTTTATCGACTTTCAGGAGTTAAGAAAGGGCGATTACGTTTATTTATCGGGGTTATCGGATTCGTGCGAATTTGCGTTTGGGGTAGAAGTTAAACGGTTTATCGTAAATGAGGATTTATGTAGGAATGATAAGCAGGTATTATTGGCGTTGTTGGATAGGAATGCGGATAGATTTGCGTTTACAACTGACCAGTTAGGTAGGTCGGAGATAGTGTCGGTCGATATTAAGACTTATGATGAAGAGCCGGTTCATTGTCACCCGTATCGCGTTTCGTCGGTGCAACGAGAAATTATTGAGGAGCAGGTCGCGGAGATGTTGAAACTAGATGTTATTAGGGAATCCACTAGTTCTTATGCTGCGCCCGTTGTGTTAATTAGCCCGATGATTCATGGAGGTTTTGTGTAGATTATCGGAAATTAAATTAAAAAAATTGTAGGGATAATTATCCTATTCCGCGGATAGAATACATTGTCGATAGTTTGGCCGGGGCCAAGTATTTTGCGGACTTAGATCTCAATTCAGGTTATTGGCAGCCGGTTATTATGGAAGGTAGGCATAAAAAGGCTTTCGTCACGACCACGGGTCTTTATGAATTTAATGTTGTTCCGTTCGGTTTGGCAACGAGTCAAGCGGTTTTCCAACGGATGATGGATAAAGTTTTAGCGGATTTAAGATTTAAAGGGGTTATGGTTTACGTAGACAATGTAATTGTGTATGGTAGAACGTTCGAGGAGTTTACCGATACGTTGCAGAAAGTTTTTGGGCGGTTTAGAGAAGCGAACTTGACCTTCAAGCCATCCAAATGTAAGTTCGGTTTTTGCGAGATTGAGATGCTAGGTTATCTAATCTCGAATGAAGGAGTAAAACCTAGTGAGAAAAAGCTGAAGGCTATGCAACAGGTTCCAACTCCCACATCTACGAAGGATGTGAAACAATTATTAGGTTTATTTTCTTATTATAGAAAATTTGTATCGAATTTTGCGAGAATATCGTTACCTCTCACTAAACTATTGAAAAAGGGGGTAAAGTTTCAATGGAACGAAGAATTGCAGAATTCGTTCGATTATATTAAGAAGGTTATGTGTAGTGCGCCAATACTTTTCTATTATTCGGGGGATAAGTCGGTTACTACGAGGGTTCATGTAGATGCGTCTTACGAGGCGTAAGGTGCAGTATTAATGCAGGGCGTTGAAAAAATGAGTCCGGTTGCCTATGCGTCTAGGTAGTTAACGGATGCGGAGAAAAAATATAGTACGACGGGGTTGGGTGAAGTGTCTGGGGTTAGTATGGGCGTTAAGGCACTATAGGCATTATCTTTAGGGATCGTATTTTCAGGTTGTTACAGATCATAGCGCGTTACGTTGGTTACAGTCAAAAAAAGATATGTCTGGTAGGTTAGCGTGATAGGCGTTAGCGATACAAGAATGGGATTTCGACATAGTTCATTGCTCGGGGAAAAGCAATGTAGTGGCAGATTTTTTGAGTAGGAATCCGCTAATGGAAGAAGGGAAACGGGAAACAGAAGGACCTCAGTCTTCTTCTCGTTCTGAACCTGATGATGATGGATTGGAGGTTTTTAGTATTAACGTAGAGTCGTTACAGGCTGATCAAGAGAACGATTCATTTTGTAGTAGATGGTTAACGTGGTTGAGCGAACGTCCGGAAGCGTGGCGTAGCGGTTTTTGTTTGAGAAATAATTTATTATATAAAAGCGTACGTAGAGATGGAGAAATAAGGGAGTTATTAGTATTGCCTAGGTCTTTGTTTCAAAATGCAATGAACAAATTACATTATGAGGCGCGGACAGGAGGTCATTTGGGTCTCGCAAAGACGTTGAAGAGGTTTCGGTCGAAATATTTCATGCCGAAAGCCGATAAGGAGATAGAGCGTTATATAGCTTCGTGCGTGCCGTGTCAAGAAAGGAAATTAGTTAAAAGCGTAGCAGATTTGATGCCGATTAGGGTCTCGGATATTTTTGAGAAGGTAGGAATACTCTGTATTTAAAACTATTAATTTAGGAATGGTAAATCTGCATTGAGTAATGCAAATTATAGAAAAAGATTAATAATCACTATATTATGTGTTTATAAGCAAAGTTTATTTACAATTTATTTGGTAATATTTTTAAAATTTTAAGACTGACCTGTGGGTGAAATAAATTTTCTCAATAGCCCGGGAGGCCACTCGGCTATTTTGTGAGTTACTCGAGCGCGTCATTTAATATATGGGAAACACTAAACAGAGTAACGGTTTGGTAGAACGAATGAATAGAACGTTAACTTCGATGTTATCAAAATATTTAGGTAGTAGTCAAAGGCAATGGTGCTCAGTTTTACCTTTGGTAGTACATGCGTATAACACTAGCGTGCTGGCGTCAACGAAAGTGTCGCCGTATAATATTTTGTTTGGTAGGGAACCGTGCTCAGTTGTGGTTCGATCATTAGGATTAAACGCAGTTGGTTTAGACGAAACGATAGATGAAAGGGTAAATCGTATGGGTAGGCTGCTGACTAAGGCATTAGGAAATATTGCGAACGCACAGCGGGTACAAAAACGGTATTACGATATGAGATCAAAACCCAGATCGTTCCGGGTGAATGACTTCGTTTTGTTATACGTACCAAGGCGGATAACGGGAAGATGTATGAAGTTGGCGCGTCTGTATCAAGGACCATGCAAGGTCATTGAGATCGTTGGGAGGTCTAATGTGCTGATTCGTCGTCTGAACTCACGGTCACGGGGCGTAATTGTTAACACAAATCGTTTAAAACGCTTTCTGCTGCGTTTTGTTGGAGTTCGTCTGATATTAAATAATTATACATCCTAATGTACTCCTAAGTATACTCCTAAGTATGATATAATTTTATCCCGGTTGATGGTTTGTGGTTTATGTATGCGGTATTGTTATGAATTGTTTATTAACCGGTGTTTCTTTTCATGTTGTTGCCGAACTATGATGTCTGATGAGGACCGTACACCTAAGACCCAAGAAATATCTGTAACATACTAGATTTCCGTGGTAGATTACCTTTATATGAGAAACTTTTATAAACGACAGAGTTCGAATAATTGTTTGAACCGATCGCCTGGTTTTATCTTTGAGAGCAGTATGACGAGGCAATAGCTATTCGTCATAGGGTTCTGTTTTGGTTCCTGCGTTTTTAAAGTATAGAGTTGGGATGATTTGGTAAGGGGGGAGTAAGGGTTGTTCATAAAGTTGGTAACGAAGGTTTCTCAATGAAAGTAATTTCTGATGTGGGATTACTCGGGTATTCGATACACATTCGAGATTATTTGTAGTGTTTTAACTTGGGTAATTGGTTGCAACTCACGGCGGTTATCTTAAACTGTTAATAGTAAAAGATAGTTTACTGAATTCCAATGGATTAGTTGAGATGTTTGTAAGTTGTAGTATCGGTTTTAAAGCTAGTTGATTTCATCGTATTATTGGAACGAATTTTAATGAACTCATTCTTAAGCTGTGGCTTAGTAATACGGTTCTATAGATTAATCCTGTTAATATGGTTGACGTTTCCTATATTTGAAAATGAAATTTTTTTTCTTTGATCTTTGCCTGCGTTAATTTTTGAAATATTTCCATTCGGTGGAAAAAATGAATTTTTAAAATGATTTTTTTAAGCAAAGATGGAGGTGTTAATTTTAAGAACGGAGGTATTATAATATAGTATTATACTACGTGGCACTGGCGCAATCAGTAATAAGCTTCTGTATTCCAATATAGGGGGGAGCTGCAAAAACTAAATTTATAGAAATAGAAAGATAGCTTTAATAAAGGTGATGTATTTTAAGCGGTTTAAATTTCCGACAGAGGAACTTTACTCCCTGAGTAAACTTCTAACCGTAAGAAAGTTATATATTATTAACTCAGTACTAAAAACTCACAATACAACAACCTTTGACCCAAACTTTGCAAATAAAAGAAGGAAACATGTAATAATCAATTTGCCTAATTACAAATCTATGTTCGCTCGCAGGCAGTTTAAATATCATTCAGCACACCTATACAACCATTTAAATAAAAGCCTTGACTTATACTCGAAAAACAAAAAAGAATGTAAAAAAGCCTTGACTGAAACTATATATTCTAAAACATACGAAGAAACAGAGAAATTAATAATAAAAATAAGTAGATAATTTCTCACCCAATATTGGTATATAAGTAGTTACTGATAACATAAATAATTCTAAACTGGTAGACACCTTTTAAATTACTCACACACAGACACCATGGTACACACGCATACACACACACACACACACACACACACCCTCTCTCTCTCTCACACACACACACACACACAAATAACCTGTATACTGAATGTTTAATGTATATTTATTATTTTAATACTTCATTTAACTAATTTGAATTGTTGTTAAAATCTTTAGTAACCTTGGGTCAGAGAGCGAAGTCGTCTGGCACAGGCATTTTCATACTTAAAAGAAGGTTTCAGCTTACACTATGTTAAATAATACTCATGGTTAAACAATAAACTTTTTTTTTATTTTTATTTTTTAATAGTTGTCTGATAAGTTTTTCGCTAGTTTTTTTTGTCAGAAAGTTTGTCGAATGATAACCATTCGAGAAGCTAAATCTTAGCTAGATTCAGCTGTTTGCCTTCGTATTGTAATAGATAGTTTTCTAGCATTAGGTAGGTTAGTGTTAAGCTGCGAATAATTGTATGATGGGATCATAGGGTGTTATAATAAAGGGGACGGGGATAACTATGACAGAGTTTCTAACTAAGTCCAGACACACTGTTTTTATGGCCGCCAGGAAACACTTTGGTGTGTAAAACTGTTGGACGATGGAGGGCAGGATCATTCTATTACTCCCAGACAAGACCAGGCGGAAGGTGGAGTGTATGGCGGAACTGCTGGAGTACACCAGCAAGTTTCCTCCTTCCACCCCTCAATCTGGACGAGACGAGACGCCTGCCAAGCCGACCACTGTTATTGCTGCGCCCAAAGCTACTGCTGCGTCCTCGGTTGCTGCTCCCACGGCTGCTTCAGTGTCAGGCATGGACAAACGTCCCCCCAGCAACAGGCGCAAAGGAGTGCCGCCGCCGCCAGGAGCCAAGAAGTACGTCGCTATTTCCCCGAAAAACTGCTGCCCGAAGTGTTCTCGTGATTTGTGAGGATTATAAGGAGTTTTTTGTTTTAGCAGGTAGGTAGGTTTATAATTTATTATGTCTAGGTATTCAATAACGCTCATTCTTTCAAAAACTACTTGACTTTATATTAAATTCCACGCCTCAACCGAACGGGCGTGGAATCTTGTAGGGTGGTTTTCACCAGGAGTATCACACGTGGTACTGACCTTTGACACCGTAGCAGGCCTCCGTCACTCGCTCAAGGTCGCGCTATAAGTGCCTACCGCACAGTAGGTCGGTACCGACCCAAGCGGCAGTTGGTTGGCACACGCGAGACTGCGCACACGCGTCACGTTTCCCGCGCTCGCTACCAAGACACAACCAAGATGCCCGGTTATTGTGATGTGGACGGGCATCGGAGTTCAAGAGAGAATAACAAGGAATTGTCTTTTTTTCAATTGCCTAAAGAGGAACACAGGTAAAGTACTTTCTCGCTATTTGAATTGTAAAAAGACAAAACTATAAAGGGTTCGACCTGTTGTTTACTACGGACCCGGGACTCCCGGGTCCCGGGCAATTTGTAGGGGCTCCTTCTGATCTTTATTTTATTCTTACACTGTAAGTTTCCGGAATGAATATGAAAAAATACTATTTAAGGTACAAAATTAATTTATTGTTTTTCAAAATAATCTCCCTTGGCGTCTATGCACTTTTTCATTCGATGAAACCAGTTTTGAAAACTTTTGTGCCACTCCTCTGTGGTGAACTCTGAAACGTGTTTTTCATACTCCTCGACAGCCTCTTCTGGTGATGAAAATCGTTGACCGCGTAATTGGTTCTTAATTTTTGGGAACAGAAAAAAGTCACAAGGTGCCAGGTCGGGACTGTATGCAGGATGACTCATGAGTTCTACATTTTTCGCATTCAAAAAGTCGTTTGTCTGTCTGGCCGTGTGAGAACTAGCATTGTCGTGGTGCAGGATGATACGGCGTTTACGGTTATTTTTACGGAGTTCGTCAATAACTTCCGGCAAACAAATGGTCGTGTACCAGTCACTATTCACTGTACGACGATTCTCTAAAGCAACAGTAGCCACGTGTCCAGTTTTATTAAAAAAAGAAGCAATCATCCGCTTAGATGCACTTTTCACGCGCGCCACTTTGGTTGGTTTCGGCTCATCTTGAAAGACCCATACGCTCTGTTATATCCCCTCTATGTATGGTGAATTGCTGATGAACCTGCTTCATCATCATTTAACTAGGCCCTGTACTGATGAAGTCGTTGGCGAGGGGTCAGTCTCTCCCCGCCGGTCATACAGTAGACACACTTATTTCTAATCCCGATCTTTGAATATATTCTATTATTATAGTAAATAAAAAGTGTTTCCTTTTTTTAAAAAGAGAATTCGCGGACCCCTTATAACATTGGTGGCAGCGGTGGGATCTCAAAAAGGTCCCCGGACGTCTCCTTAAGTTCCATATAAAAGTGTGTGAAAGTGCAAAACGAGAGACTCAAAATACCTCAACTTTATCAGCGAGTCCACTGTGCGCTAAGTGGATCAGGAGAATAACACCAGCAGCGTGTTACCTTCTGCAACCCAGCACCGACTCCAATATTCTAGTTCCAGCACAAACCCAGTTCCAGTTACATTCGAGTTCCAGGAAAGTTCCAGCATACATTCCAGTCCTTCTACGTCGTTCTGAACCAAATACCAATTCAGACCATAATTTCGTCACATCGAGTAACATCATGCCAGCTATCATCTACCTTCTAATGTGAGTACATTCCAGTTTAAAGTGAAAGTGCATACCTAAAAGTGTCCCACAAAAGTTTTATTCATTGACATTAAATTAACAAACTGTAGTGTAACCGAGTTCAAGCATTGTCTCATTCTTAACTCAATTGTGTTATTGTTTTGACTGAGTGTCGCCCACGCATCTATAATGGGAAAAGATAAAGACGAAGCAGGACCGTCTAAAGGCGTGGAGCTTAGTATTCTATTGAAATTTATAAACAAATTCGATGGCAGTCGCGACAGACTTGCTCCATTTTTGAACAATTGCCAAAACGCGATAGACCTTGCTTCGCCTTCCCAGCAAATTATATTATTTAAATATATTGTAAGCCAATTGGAAGGACGCGCGGAAATAGCGTGTTCTATCAAAGAATTTGAGACATTTGATCAGTTAGAAGATTTTCTGAAAAATCAGTTTGGCGAGAAAAAACATTATGCCGCCTTATTATCCGAGCTGCAAGATTGTCGCCAGCTTAGTAACGAAGCGGTTAATCAGTTCGGCCTCCGCGTAGAATCCTGCTTAGCAAAATTAATAACTGAAATAAATATTACTATACCAACCAAATTAAAAGGAGAACTGACTGGCCGCATCGCCGCAATGCAAGACCTCGCATTACACGCATTCGTGACCGGGTTGAACCCAAGACTGGCAACCGTTATTCGATGCCGTAATCCCTCAACCCTCAATGAGGCAATAAGCTTTGCCTCATCTGAAGAAAAAATATTACAGGCAACACTTAAGAAACATCCAACTTCACATAGCGGTGCCAACTCCTACCAGAACCGTCCACAACAATCATCGAATTTCCAAAATCAGAATCGTTACCAACATCCTAACAATTATCAAAATCCATCTCAACGGTCAGGCCAGTTCCAGCGTCCTCAGAACCGAGGATTTCAGAATCGTGCAGGGATAAACATTACCAACGAGTCCAACGACAATGGTCAAAATAATTCTAGTTCTCGTCCTGTCTGTCGATATTGCAAAAACGAGGGACACCTCATTAAAGACTGCCGTAAACGCGAATTCAACAACAAACGTTTCGGCAACTATCAAAATCAAGGCCAGTTTAGCCACCCTATACACCATGTTGACTTACCCTCATTCGATCAGGAAAATGAAGGAGTCGACGAAATCGATAATTTAAACGAATAGGTTTTCCTGTACGGTGTCGCGCGGGAAATGAACCATCAAAAGCCGATACTTTCTCATCCCAAAATCTGACTAAACAACAGTCTACGCCACAGGGTAACCAGCCCCAGCAGCGGCTTCCAAATCCTCTGAATCTATACGCCCAGCAGCGGCTTCCAAATCCTCTGAATCTATACGCCCAGCAGCGGCTTCCAAATCCTCTGAATCTATACGCCCAGCAGCGGCTTCCAAATCCTCTGAATCTATACGTCCAGCAGCGGCTTCTAAATCCTCTGAGTCCATACCCACAGCAGCGACATCTAAAAAAATATATCAAATTAATACAGATCCATTAAAAAAGTACTTACCCTATATTGAAATACTTACCTCCGTTTCTACCCGACCCTTGACGCTTTTAGTTGATAGTGGTGCATCCGTAAGCTTGATCAAGAAAAGCTCTGTTGAAATAATGCCTGAAATTCTAAGAGATAAAATATCATTTTCAGGAATAGGACAAACTGAAAACCCGATGTCTTCTCCAGGTCGAATCGCGATTGAGTTCAATTCAATAACTCACCAGTTCTATGTCGCATCTGGAATCACAATACCATATGACGGTATTTTAGGAAATGACCTTTTTACAAAAACAGACTGTAAAATCGATTATACTAAACAAACTCTCACGATTAACAAGACACAATTACTCCTGAAATTTCAAGAACCTACATACACCATTTATCCACGAACACAGATGGTAATCGAGTGTTCTGTACAGAATCCTGAAATAGGAGAAGGTTTCGTATTAGACCAAAATTCAATAGAGTCTTTACTAATTGCTAACTGCATAGTTAAAGTAAAGAATAACTCTAGAATAAATATATCCGTCGTTAATGTCTCCGAATCCCCCATAGTTGTGAATTCCAATTTGAATATTAAATTAATTCCAGTGAATGAAATATTTAATGAGCACCACGAAGTTAATCATTTTTCCTCCAAAAGGAAAATAGATGCTGTTAACCGTACTACTGAAGTATTAAATCAGTTACGAATATCACATTTGAACAAAGAAGAAAAAAGGTGTCTAAATGAGCTCTGTTCTAACTATTCTGACATTTTTCACCTACCCGATGATAATTTAACTACGACGGATATCCTGAAACATGAAATAAATACGTCCTCCTCTGTTCCCGTAAATACGAAGTCTTACAGATTCCCGGAAATACATAAACAAGAAGTACAATCGCAGGTAAATAAAATGCTTCGTCAGGGTATAATAAAACCCTCAACATCCCCTTGGTCTTCCCCAATATGGGTTGTTCCAAAAAAAATTGATGCTTCAGGTGAACGTAAGTGGCGGGTCGTCATTGATTACCGCAAACTTAACGATATCACCATCGGAGATTCCTATCCGATTCCGAATATTTCTGAAATTCTTGACCAATTAGGGAAATGCAAGTACTTCAGTACTCTTGACCTTGCTTCCGGTTTTCATCAGATCCCAATGGCTGATAAGGATGCTTCAAAAACCGCGTTCTCAGTCCCTCAGGGACATTTCGAATTTACGCGAATGCCCTTTGGTCTAAAAAATGCTCCCTCAACTTTTCAGAGACTAATGAATTTAGCTCTTTCAGGCCTTCAAGGAATAGAATGTTTTGTCTATCTCGACGACATTGTCATCTATTCTTTCGATTTGGAAACTCACATCAAAAATCTATCCAAAATTTTCCAAAGGCTCCGTGACTTCAATCTGAAACTTCAGCCGGATAAGTGCGAGTTCCTCCGTAACGAAGTATCTTATCTTGGTCATATCATCACCGATCAAGGTGTCAAGCCAAATCCTGAGAAAATTAGAGCCGTTCAAGAATTTCCATTACCCAAATGTCCTAAAGACATAAAATCATTCCTTGGGCTCGTGTCTTATTACCGGAGATTTATCCCGGAATTATCTAAAATCGCCAAACCCCTAACTTCTCTCCTTAAAAAGGACACTCCATTCAATTGGGAACATGAACATCAATTATCATTTGAGACTTTAAAAAATTCATTGACATCGGCTCCCTTGTTGGCATACCCCGATTTTTCCAAACCCTTTGTACTCACCTGTGACGCATCAAATTATGCGATTTCAGCTATCCTTTCTCAAGGGCCTATTGGCAAAGATCGCCCTATTGCCTATTCATCTCGGACTTTGAATAAAGCCGAATGTAATTACAGCGTTACTGAAAAGGAATGTTTGGCTATCATTTTTGGTACCAGAGTCTTCCGGCCATATCTCTATGGCCGCCGTTTCAAAATCGTGACCGATCACCGCCCATTAAAATGGCTTTTCAATTGTAAAGAACCCGGTTCTAAATTAGTTAGGTGGCGACTGAAATTAGAGGAATTTGACTATGAAATTGAGTATAAAAAGGGTAAAATCAATAGCAATGCCGATGCGTTGTCTCGTTACCCTGTAAATCCGATTCTCCATAATGATACTGATCCTGAAGCCTCAACCTTACAAACACAATCTAATGAGCCACAACCATCAACGTCAACTCAAGACCCTGATCTTGACTCAATTCAATTGAGTGACTTAATAGATCTCGGCGATGATAATATAAGCACTTACGGCGATAACATAGATTTCACTCCCCCGGATCTTCCATTTTCACCACACCCTGAAACGCCAGCAGAATCACCTCAAATCATACACTCTCCCAACAACGACTACTCCCAATTTCTGAAATCATTTTCCAACAAAAACGAAACATATAACACACACATAAACGAATGTAATGAAAATTTGCTGAAAACTCAATACAAAACCATCCTTGTTCCCACATCAATAGATCTTGACGAATCAAATATGTATATCCAAGACCTATTATCTGAAATGGAAAATCCAACAGAACTTCTAAATAGCGAGAGAGAGCTACATTCGTTCAAAAAAATTGAAAACAAAGGAAAAACTTATTACTTACTATTCACAAAAGTCTATCATTTTGATTCCTGCAATTATCCAGAAATATTCCAATGTCTGAAATCGGTTAAAAATGATTTATCCGAAAATGTTACGGAAATTGCTATATCAGACTTCCAAAATCCATTCGACAAACATGCTTTCACAAAAATCTATGGCATGATTATGTATTTATTTCACAATAGCCAGATCAATGTCAACATTTGCCACAACACTATAATTTATGCCGTCCCTTCAGAAATAGCAAAGATTTTAAAAGAGAATCATGATATACCAATTGCAGGCCATTTAGGTTCCACCAGGATGTACAATAGAATCAAACAGCGTTATTACTGGAAAAATATACGATCAGACATTGAACTGTATGTAAAAAACTGCAAGTCATGTCAATCCAACAAAGCCTTTCGTAAAATAAACAGATCTCCTATGCAAATAACCACAACATCAACTCGTCCATTTGACCGTATCAGTTTAGACATAGTTGGACCATTACCTGAAGCCGGACTTTCGAAGCTAAGATTTATTCTTACCCTCCAAGATGATTTGACAAAATACTCGATTGCTTACCCCATCTCGAATGCCACAGCAGAAGAATGCTGTGAATGCCTCGTTCATTTCATATCGCTCTTTGGAATCCCCAAAATGATTTTAACCGATCAAGGGACTAACTTCACTGCCGACCTTTTTAAACGTACTTGCGAATTCCTTAAGATAAAACAAATCTGGTCTTCACCATATCACCCTCAAACCCAAGGCGCAATTGAAAGGAGCCATTCTACGCTGAAAGAATACTTAAAATCGTATGTAAATGAAAACCAAAATAATTGGCATAAATTTGTGTACACAGCAATGCTAGCATATAATAGTAATACCCACTGCACAACCCAATTTACACCTTTCGAGCTGATGTTTGGACATAAGCCACATATCCCTGACTCTGTCTTTAATCTACGCTCAGATGTTACTTATCCAGAGTATGTAAAAATGCTTAACCACCGATTAAAACTATCCCGCGAAAAGGCTTTAGAAAATATCCGGCTCTCCAAAGAAAGATCCAAGGCTTATTATGACAGACAAACCAGAATCTCTACATACAAAGTTGGCGATATGGTATACTTAAGAAACCATCTCAGATTGCGAAAAGCCCTTTCACCAATCTGGAAAGGCCCATATAAGGTGGTTAAAATACATGGAAACAACACATTGTCATTGCTAATAAACAGACGCCATGTTAAACACCACTATGACCAAGTGAAACCAGCACATGAATGTGAATAACCCCTTAGATAGGGTTAGATATGTAGTTAAGTTCTAATTTTAATGTAGTTATTAGATTTTTCCAGATTTATTGTGAACAATCACAATCAAGTTCTGGCTACTAGCGTCGAACCGATCACCAAGGGTCCTGGGATACTCTTTAACCCAATTGGTACATTACGTGTCGTGGATGACCATTTTCACGTAGTTATTCCAATAGACGTCTCTTACATTAACCATCACCTGGAAAATATTCGTGAAACCTTTAGTACTGTCAGATTCCTATGTCAACAGAATGAACCCATTAGAGGTCAATGTCACAACATGATGCAACCACTCGATTCCCTCTTCAGCGATATTCTACGAGACCATAACTCTATTTCCCATCTCACCTCAAGTAGTCCAATTAGAAGGTCAGCCTGGTTCTCGGGCGTCGGAACTGTATTTAAACACATATTTGGCACCCTAAGTGAAGAGGATGCTGAAAAATATAATAATGCTATTCGAATACTTTACGATAACGATAGTAAACTTACAAATTCTTTGACGGACAGCATTATTGTATCTCAATCGGCAATTTCAAATCTTAACCGATCCCTGTACGAACTAAATAGAAATGAAGCCATACTGGACGCCACTCTTGAAAATTTAACCCATTCATTAAACAATGTTTCCAAAATAATGAATGAACTTGCATTCGAAAATCAAATAACTCACACATTGAACAGTTTGCAAGCCAATATGATCACATTGTCATTTAAAGTTGAAGATATTGTAAATTCTGTACTATTTACTAAAACAAATACTTTGCATCCTTCAATAATTACCCCTAAACAGCTGTATAACGATATTTTAAAACATGTCAATTTAATGCCTAAATATAAAGACTTCCCTGTTGATTTACACCTGAATAATATACATTTACTGATGAATCTTTCAGAATTGATATCATACTTCTTAGATAATAACCTATTTTTTATAGTGAAGATTCCTTTAGTTACACTCACAGAGTTTAATCTGTTTAAAAATATACCTGTGCCTACACCCTTAAATGTTAATAAATCAAACACATTTTCAATGATTTTATCTGAAAAACCATTTATTGCCTTAAGTAAAGACAAAACTGTGTATATGACTCTGGAAAACCTTCAGAAATGTAAAACTATCTTTGAGGACAAATTTATGTGTGACGAAACCGAAATCTTCAGTGTTATTGGGTATCCATCCTGTGAAACCGAAATTATGACAAAAGCTATCACTCATATGCCTAACCAGTGTAACCATAAATTTCTCTTCGGATATATAGACATTTGGCACAGATTAAGTAATGACAAATGGATTTTTATCCAATCTGAATCTACTAAGCTTTCGATAGACTGTAATAACAACCTCACGGAATTGACAATATCCGGTGCAGGCGTACTGAATATTGAACCTGAGTGTATAGCGTATTGTAGAAGCAATAAGCTATTAAGTAAATCTAACCCTAAGGTATCTATAATTAACATAAGACCTGAATATAGTATAACTGACGATAAATGCTGTAACATACAAAAATTCAAAGATTTAAACTTGGACACTTCACATCAGAGTATTTCGAATATCAACCTAGATAATCTTAAATATTTAAAATTACTCTCTGATCAAAATATCGAAAACCTAAAATCTGTAAAACCATCAGAACAATTTGTAAACCATGTCAGTTTTCCAATTTTTAGTGTATTATCAATTATCTTTTGTGTTAGTGTTATAATTTTATATTTTTGTAAAAAGTATGAGTATCTACAATCCCTTATCTGTAAAGATCAAAGTGATCCTGAAAACCCAGAAATTCAAATAGCCGATGAATCTGCTCCTGGTCCGCGACTTCGTATTGACTGAATTTCATCTGAAACTTACATGAAATTCGGTAAGTTTCATCTCACACAGGGGGCTGTTATATCCCCTCTATGTATGGTGAATTGCTGATGAACCTGCTTCATCATCATTTAACTAGGCCCTGTACTGATGAAGTCGTTGGCGAGGGGTCAGTCTCTCCCCGCCGGTCATACAGTAGACACACTTATTTCTAATCCCGATCTTTGAATATATTCTATTATTATAGTAAATAAAAAGTGTTTCCTTTTTTTAAAAAGAGAATTCGCGGACCCCTTATAACAGCTCGATTGCTGCTTTGTTTTGGGATCGTAGCAATAAATCCATGTTTCGTCACCTGTTACTATGTCCCACACCTAATTTGACGCACCTTCGTTGAATCTGGTAAGCATGGCACTGCACCAAGTGACGCGGTCCGTTTTTTGAGCCTCGGTCAAGTTGTGTGGGATCCACCGCGAGCACAGCTTTCTCACACCCAAATGTTTGTGTAGGATTAATTGTATTTGACTCATGCCTATTTCTAAGGATGCGCGAATTTCATGGTAGGTCACATGCCTGTCTGTTTCAATCATACGGCGCACAGCATCGATGTTTTTGTTGGTCACAGCGGTGGACGGCCGACCATCGCGAGATTCGTCACTGAGATTGATACTTCCGAAGCATAAATATTAAACAGGCCCGAACCTGTCCCTAATCAATAGGAAGGCGAGAAAGTGTTGCGACCGCTCTCTTGAGGACTGAGTCCCCCACCTTGATTTCTGCTGATCGAGGCGTGCCATCCCGACCCGTGTACAATTTGACGATCCGTCCTCGTCTCCATCTCAATGATGGCAGGTTCGCATCCTTAATCAGCACCAAATCACCGACTTGAGGGGGGCTCGTCCGGTCAGTCCACTTAAGGCGCTGCTGCAAGATGTGCAAGTACTCAAGGGACCACCGTTTCCAAAAATCTTGAGCCATCTGCTACAACATCTGCCACCTAGTTAACCGACTTAACTTAACATCATCGAATGGGTATTCTGGCAGGGCGTTAAGGGGCTGACCTATCAGGAAGTGACCCGGCGTCAACGCTTCCAAATCATTTGGATCCGAACTGAGCGGGCACAACGGACGCGAGTTCAGTGTCATTTCAATTTTACAGAACAGCGTCGCAAGCTCTTCAAAGCGTAGAGAGGTCTCACCGATGATCCTCGTCAGGTGCGACTTAGCCGATTTAACCGCAGCCTCAAAAATTCCTCCCCAATGAGGACATCCTGGCGGACTGAAAACCCATTCAATCCCTCGTCGGGAGCAAGCCGTACCGATGGCGTCCTGGTTACCGTTCAGGAATTGAGTGACCTCCTGTAGATATCGCCGGGCTCCGACAAAATTTGTGCCGTTGTCCGAACGGATTAATGTCGGGAGGACCCTTCGTGAGACGAACCGATCCAGACATGCGATAAATGCCTCCGTAGTGAGGTCACTGACCACCTCCAAGTGGATTGCCTTCGTGGCCAAGCACACGAAGACGCACAGGTATGTCTTCACTAATCTGGCGTTCCGTAGCTGTGAAGACTTGATCATGAATGGTCCCGCGAAATCCGTTCCGACACCCGCAAAGGGCCGGATTTCGTTAACCCTATCCGAGGGCAAATCGCCCATCTGGGGCTGCATCGTAGCCGCCTTAGCCCGATAACAAGGCAGGCACCGAAATACGACGCTACGCACTAAGCGTCTTCCCGATAGAATCCAGAACTCGCGCTGGAGAAACGCCATCAAGGCGTGGCATCCGATATGCCCATTCCGAATGTGTCGATCCTGTATCAACACAACAGTTCGACCAACTTCCCTTTCCTAGGGAGTAACAACGGGTGGCGAGCCGCATAAGGCAGGTTAGCATTCCGCAGCCGACCTCCTACCCTCAGCAATCCTTGAGGGTCAATAAACGGGTTGAGCCGAGCCACAGCTCCCTTCAGTTGGACGCGTCCGCGTCTCAGAATGTCCAGTTCGGACTTAAAGTGCACCGTCTGCACGTTCCGTACCAATGCGAACACCGCATGGTTCCGTTCCCGTGGTGTCAGGACCTGTGTCCGCACCCGTTGCGCCTCAGAATTGCGACAATTCCGCGCAAATCGGAATATCCAGGCGGTCACATTGACCAGCTTGTCGAGCGAGCTGTACCGTTCCAGCAGGCTGAACTCCTCTTCCGGCTCTGGTTGCGTCGTACAGACACCGACTGTCAAGGCGCCGTTCGCCGAGGTAACGCGTGGACTCATTGGCCAATCCGATTCGGCTTGAGTCAACCATTTTGAACCCCACCACAAGGTATGTCCAACCAACTCCGGAGCGTGACACCCACGAGACGCACAGTCTGCTGGGTTCATTTCCCCTGGAACATGTCTCCATATTAAGGGGACCTCCGAATTCAAAATCTGCGAAACCCGATTCGCCACAAAAATCTCCAGCTTGTGAACTGAAGCCTTCAGCCAGCATAACACGATCTGGCTGTCCGTCCATGCGTAGACCGTATCTTCTAACCCTATTGACCCACGAAGAACCGTCATCGTGTGGTTGAGCAGACGAGTCAGGAGAGCCGCTCCCGAAAGCTCTAATTTGGGAATGGTCAGGCGAGTGCGCAACGGCGCAACCTTGCTCTTGGCCATGACCAACCGCACATCAACCTCCCCCGAGAAGTCGACCGCAGATATACCGCAGCTCCGTAGCCCTTCTCCGAGGCATCGCAAAACCCATGCAGGGTGGCGGTGTATCGTTTGGTGGGGACCAACCTCCGTGGCAGTGAAATCCGATTGATGCCAGGGAGGGTCGAAAAGAACGAGTCCCACTCTGAGCTCAATGACCCGCCGATCGGGTCGTCCCAGTTCAGCTCAGCAGACCACAATTGCTGCATAAAACACTTGAGCTGAAATGTTACCGGGGAGATCCACCCGTTTGGATCAAATGTCCTAGCCACCGTTGAAAGGACGTTCCGTTTCGTCCAGACCTTCGGGGAGTCCAACTCGACCCGATACGAAAACATGTCTGACACCGGCTGGTACTGGACGCCTAATACCGACGACATATTTGGATTTTCCAAATTTTCAAAAATGTGGGGATCCTGCTGGTAGTCATCCGGAAGACCAGACAATAACTCTGGAGAGTTCGACATCCATTTCCGGAGCTCGTAACCTCCACCCCGTAGGAGCTCAACTAGCTCGTCCCGACGAGCGAGCGCCTCCTCTACGGAATCTGCACCGGTACAGATATCGTCCACGTAGAGATCCTGCTCCAGGATTTCTGCTCCTCTAGGGAAATTTATCCGTTCTTGATCCGCTAACTCCCGCAGAGTGCGAATCGCCAAATAAGGACTAGACCGTAGCCCGTACGTGTTTGTGTTCAGCTTGTACACCCTGATGGGCTGATCTGGGCTCTCTCGCCACAGTATCAGCTGATACCGTCTATCGTCAGGGTGAATGACCGTCTGCCTAAACATCATCCGGATGTCAGCTACAAACACAACATTGTGTCGACGGAACCGTGTGATAACATCCGCGATGTCATGGTTCAACTTCGGCCCTGAATGTAAACACTGGTTCAGGCTCATGCCGTTAGATGTTGATGCCGATCCATCGAACACTACCCGTATTTTGCCCTCCGGGGTCCTCAAGACCGCGTGATGGGGCAGGAAGCAGTGGTCTTCACGCTTCCAGTCGATACCCGAAACCGACATGTGGCCGAGCGACTCGTATTCCCGCATGAAGTCGACGTACTTCTGCCGGAAAATCCCGTCACGCTTCATGCGTCGTTCCATCGACAGAAGCCGCGTCTCGGCTGCATGGTGTGAACTGCCCAGCGGTGGGCGATCACTCCGGAATGGAAGACGTGTGAGAAATCGACCTGACCGAAGGCGACCAGTATTGTTCCGATAAAACTGTTCACACTCTTCTTCAACCGGGTCTAACCGGCGGACCGTGGGTGGTTCCTCCACCTCCCAAAACTTCTGTATCACCTCCGAGAGTACAGAACCAAATAAGGGACTACGAGTCGCTAGGCGTGGGGCAGCCGGCATGACCGGACCCATTACCGCATGGCCCAGTCTGGTGTTGACCGAAACCAGACCAGTCGCCTGCAACACGTGGACACCTGGCACTAACAGGTATCCCAAGGCATCGACACCCAATAAAATGTCTACTGGGCCCGGAATATCGAACTCCGGGTCAGCCAGTGACAACCCAGCGACCAACTGTCGCACCGAGGGCGACAACCGTACGTGAGGGTGTGAGCCCATCACATTAGGCATGACTAATGCCGTGACCGTCATATTCACCGATGAATCCACCCGTGACGAGATTGTAATCCGACATACTCCCTTAACGGAACCGACTTCCGTGTTCCCAATTCCCCGAATGGAATGTGGATACTCCCTTAGCGAAATGCCCAACCGTCAAACAATGTTGCACGAGACTAAGCAGCCCTGGGCCCCCGAGTCCAATAGTGCTCGTGCCACACATGATTTGCCGTCCGAACTCCACGCTATCACAGAGGCGGTGGGGAGCATGACCGTCTGTGGAGTGGCGGCACCCTGTAAGTGGGCGGCGTGTCCCTAGCGGGAACCTCCGCGGGATCCGAACCCGCTGAGACCTTCGTCAGCCGTGGAGTAACTCGGCTGCTGATATGCCGGTGGCATATCAGACCGTATGTACATCAGGGGGTCCCAACCCGCATAATAGGCCCCTCGCTGTCCCGATATCCGACCATACCGGACGGTGTACGGTGTGCCCGGTGGCCACCGTGGATGGATGGGGGAGAGCGGATCCAACCTGGGGCGCTCTAGGAATGGGGGCGACATCCGACTGTTCGCCTCCCTGTTCACCTCCCAGAGCGACGGGCAGGGTGGCGCAGAAGGTGGTGGGCTCCCAGCCTTCGCGCCACTCATAGGTGCCATCTGACACCCGCCCGTAACACGCGGTGAGCCAGCGGCCCGAAGTCCTCGCTGACCGTGGACAGCGGCGACTGAACCCCGGCTATCCCGCATGTTACCCCCCGCGCTGCCCCCTTCCCCTCGGGGGGGGGGTCCCGTCCGCCGGTACCCCAGTCACCCCGTTGGTGACTCCCGTTGCCCGGAGGGGGACTGGGTCCGGCCCTGGTTAGGCCCTGTGGCCGACCAACCTGAGTCCGGCCTTGGTGACCGTCCGAAGGGCCTGACCGATTCAGGCACAACACGATGTGGTGCTTGCCACCACAGCACTCACAGGGGAACGCGCGCGAGCACTCGCTCAGCGGGTGCGGCCCCAAACAACCGAAACACAATCGGTGGCGGAAGACTACCTTCCTGCGGGCAGCTACCCCGAGCGCCTTACAGTTGGCGCAACTGGTCACTTCATGACCGGCACTGTCGCAGTGCACACAGCCGTCACCCGAAGGCGCGGCATTCAAAACGCCAAATTGTTTCGACCGCCCACCCCCCCCCCCGTGGGGGCGGGGGGCGCGGCCCCTCCCGCATCCGCGCGGGTTGGCGCTGCACACTGGCCTCCGTATTCAGTGTGTCACATCGCCTGCATTCACCCTCCAAAAAATCCGTCAATTGGACGAGCGTGGGCAGTTCCGAGCTACTGCCCCCATGCAGCTGTTCAAACCGACTTTGAACAGCTGCAGGCAACCGTGACAAAACCATATACAAAACAATATATGACCATTGGTCTACCGGAAGACCAAGGTTCTGAAGGGCCTTAGTGGCTACCAGCACAGGGTTGAGCACCTGTACTCGGATGTCAACATCCCGGGTTACTCTTGGGATGCTAAACAGCTTCCCCAGCTGCGCATCAACCAACCGCCGTTTGTGTTGGTAGCGGTCAAACAATATGGACCGGGCTATCTCATAATTGCCCGCCGTGACCGTTAGGTGATCGACCAACTCCTTCGGTTCGCCCCGCAGAGCCATCAATAGTTGGGCCAACTTGTAGGCGTTGTCCAGGTCGTCCCGACCGTGGACCATACTATCAAATAAATTAATGATTGCCGGCCACTCATCAATTGCCCCACTGAAGGCCGGAATCTCCAGGTGTGGCAGCCGTCCAACAACACCCTTCGGGGGTGGGTCTCCGTTGCCCTCCCCGCGGTCATTCCGTCGCGACCGCTTAATTTTCTCCGCGCGACGCTCGATGTCGCCCAAGCATTCCATCGCTTGGTCAGCATCCGCGCAGAGCTGTTTCACTGCAGCCACCGAGGCTTCATCCGTAAGCCCGAGAGCTTCAGCCTCCGCAGCCAGCCGACACACCTTCCCGACGCGTGTCATTGCGTCCTCCACACGCTTGAGCAGGACATCGTCCATGTCAGGTCGCTCCACATACTTATGAGTATGGGCGAGCCATCTCATTTCCTCACGGACACCATGCCGCAGTACCGTCAAGGGCGAAGGTGCCATGTTTACCGATTTAATAGATTCTGGTCTTATACTTCACTACCGAACTAAGTATAGCCAGAGACCAGCACTTGCCCGTCAGCGCTGGGCACAGAAATTAAAACTAAGTTGTCAAAACTAAGGCAACCACTAAAACAATTAAATCCTAAAAAATATTTAATATGGTCGCCCTGTGGACATACACCTTATAACTATACACTCTAAATCAATTAGAGAATGCCACCATAAGGCACAATAAAAAATAACACACAAAAATCCCCCTCCGATATGACCCACACTTCTACTGAGGTCAGCAAAATCAGCTTAATACCCCTTAAATAGCCTGACCCTGCTCTGTAATCCGAAATAACACTGCAATGCTATGGAACCCGACTGCAATACTATAGTCCGACCGAATGACTGTTTCTTATGCACACCGAGTAGTTTCCGACTACAAATTTATAATAATTGTTAACTAAATCGTCAATTATACTTTCACTAACCGAAAATGAACTTTAATTGTGGTATACCGACCACAAGACTCACTCACAAACTGATTGCCGACCAATCTGAGATACCCTTTTCTCCCAACTACAATGTGGCAAAAAAACAACCCTACAACCGTCCGTGAATCGATGATTTCCCACTAGGAAACCGCGCCTGCTACCAAAATGTTAAATTCCACGCCTCAACCGAACGGGCGTGGAATCTTGTAGGGTGGTTTTCACCAGGAGTATCACACGTGGTACTGACCTTTGACGCCGTAGACCGGAATTTGAAAGCTCAATTCGAGGCAGGAAAACGGGATAAGGAGCACAAGGGGTGGGGGGAGAGGAATCGAATCTTACTCTCGTCGTAGCCCGATGCTGTCGCCGTCGCTGCCGAACGCGACGAATTGGGGACCAAACCACTTCAAGCTTCACAACACGAAGCACTCACTCCGATGACGTGAATCTACTTATTCCCGACGATTGTTCCGTGCTTATTATAATTAACACTCCGACCAGGCCCGACACCTGTGTTAGACAATTATTACTACTGAAATATAGCCAAGGCCCGAACGCCATGTGCCGACATTTTTTCCAAGTCAAGAAAGTAACCTCTAACTCGTCATCTCGTTTCTATACGAGTGACAGCTGCTAGTTCCGTTTCCGTTCCGAGTCGCGCAACAAAAGGAGGTGCGTTCCGAAGCATAAATATTAAACACTTTACATCAATAAAATTCATAGCTCAAAACATAAACAACAAATCTCTAAACGTCATGTGTCAATCACAGATTAATAATGTGTATGTAGGTGTCATTGAATCTTTTTATTTTTTCAACGGAACGTGCGGGGAGTGTTCCACTTACTCTATGTGTATTCTTCAACAAGTTAATTATGCTAGCAATAAATTTTAAGTGTTTACAAACAAATAGTTATATTAAACCGATTATAAGAAACTTAAGCTATCTCGGGGCATTTTCCCCAGCACGCCAGCCGCATTTTCCTGCTGAATTTCCATGCTCACCCTTTGGGCGAAGTAGGATCCTGCCCTCAGTCGCCAGACACACTGACTATTTTTTTAGATAGATCTTTCACTATTCTTTTAGTGTCTGACGACCATGGCCCGAACGTATCTACTGCACTTGCAGAAGAGCCGCAAATATGTAATTTCTTTTAAAAAAAAAACATATTTGCGGCACTTGTGTATCTTGTACTTTATTCTCATGTATTATGAGATGTCATTTCTGTCTGATTCGACTTTCAATTTATATCTGCTTTTATTTAAGTTTATTTTGTTTTCATGTTTTCGGAACGGAACGAAATGTAGATCACGTTCCATTTAAACTACAAAAACTTCGTTTCACGATCCGGCTTGTTCGTTTTTAGTGTGTTGTCTCAAACTATGTAATGTGTAATGGATTCCTTTCACAGCAACCCCAGTGTGTCTGGGTTCAGGCTTTTAGTATTTTTATTAATTTACAGTTATTCCTCGTAAGGCGAGGATTATATATTAGTTTTATATTTATTTTTAGCTATTTTAGTATATTTATTTTATTTTATGGATATTATATATAATTTTACAGATAGCCTTTTCACATGTTCTTCCACCGGTGATTCTCTTGGTGCGGGAGGTGCCAACTCCCTGGCGGACGCGTCACTGTCCAGCAGCCTGAAAAGCGTGTTCACGCAATCGGAGTTAAATTTCAATGTCGTACATATTAACGCCCAAAGTATTCCTGCTAGCTATGCTGACCTCCTTGAAGCTTTCAGCGATCAGAGTATACGTGGAGTTCTTGTCTCAGAATCCTTTCTCAAACCATCTCTTCCTTCCTCCTTGTATTCTCTGCCAGGGTTCAGGCTCTATCGCAACGATAGGACGGGTAAAGCTGATGACGGCGTTGCTATCTACTTACGTTCTGACATTCCTTGTAAAGTCATCAGCCACTCGCCAAGCCTGTACTCTGGTTCGGCTGAGCATCTCTTCCTTGAGGTCAGCTTGCGTCACAACAATATTCTTCTGGGTGTATATTATAGCCCCTCACTCCGCATCGATTACTTTGAATCTTTTGAAAAGCTACTATGTGACTTGACCCCTCTCTATAGTGATACTCTCATCCTCGGGGATTTTAACACTTGTCTTCTTAAAAATAACGCCCGCTCTACCAAACTTGAATCGATTGTAAATTCCGTTAACTTACATATTCTTCCCGTCGGCGCTACTCACTTTCAACCACATTGTACTCCCTCCCTACTCGATCTCATGATCGTCTCCAACACAGCCAAGGTAAGCTGACCACACTCATAGTCAGCTTACCGCTCCCTTCTCTTACCACGACCTGGTTTATCTTTCATACAAAGTTAGGCCCACTAAGCGCAAAGCCAAATTTCTGGATATTCGGAGCTTGAAAGGTATGTACCTCGACTCCCTTAAATCCGATGCCTCATCTGTTGATTGGAACCCTGTCATGACTTGTGAGACCGTTGATGACAAAATCCTGAAGTTCAACTCAATTGTCCTTGTGCTTTTCGACAAGCACGCACCAATGAAAAAAGTCAGGGTTAAACATCTTCCTGCCCCGTGGCTTACCGACGCCATCAAGCGTTTAATGGCAAAAAGAAACCGTGCAAAAGGGCGATATAAGAGGGACCCGACCAACAACAATCTCCATGAGCGTATAGAGATGTAAACTCCAGCTCAGGTATGGAAGTTCCTTAAAACCATTGGTGTTGGCAAGTCCCAGGAATCTACTTCAGGTAATGTCGATCTCAATGGTCTCAACCAGTTTTTTCTTCTCCTCCCGTCGTGATGGACCCTACCACTAAGGAGGCGACCCTTCATTGTCTACGGTCGAGGACTGCAGTACGCACCTCACCGTTTAACTTTAAGCTTGTCGTAATCGGTGCAGTTAGAAAGGCAGTGCTAGCTATCACATCTAAAGCTGCTGGTGGCGACAACGTCAGCCATCAGATGATCCACAGCGTCCTTGAGGAGTTGCTTCCTCCAATTACCCACATCATCAACTTCTCTCTATCGGTGAGCTCCTTTCCTAGTCTGTGGAAGAAAGCACTCGTTATCCCACTGCCAAAAAAATCCAATCCCTCCTCCTTCAAAGATTATAGGCCCATATCTATCCGACCCATTCTCTCCAAAGTCCTTGAATCCATAGTCCACTCCCAACTCTCCTCCTACCTTTCATCAAACAAACTTCTCAATCCTTTCCAATCTGGGTTCAGACCAGGCCATAGTACTACCACAGCACTCTTAAAAGTCAGCGATGACATACAGCTAGCCATGGATCAGAAGTTGGTCACGGTCCTAGCCCTGCTTGACTTCAGCAATGCCTTCAACTGTGTCGATTTTGACATTCTGGTCGCTATATTGAGCTCTCTGAGTGTCTCCGTCTATGCTGCTAACTGGTTCCACTCATACTTGAGAGGTCGTCAGCAACGTATTAAATCTGAAGAGACCGAAACTCAATGGTGTGATCTTTCCTCAGGAGTGCCTCAAGGTGGTATTCTCTCTCCTCTTCTATTTTCAGTCTTCATCAACTCTATCTCTAACGTTATCTCTTCTTCGTATCATCTCTACGCAGATGATCTCCAAATTTATCGCCACTTTTGCCCCTGCGATGTAGCTTCAACCGTGGAGGCACTGAATGCTGACCTCGAGAATGTGAAAGACTGGGCCTTATCATACGGGCTGTTGGTAAACCCGACCAAATCACAAGCCATGCTTTTAGGAACCAGGCACACGCTTTCCTTGATACAAAAACTTATTGTTCCCGTGTCATACAACGGCATAACAATAGAGTATACAGATCAGGCGAAAAACCTTGGGGTTATTTTTGACAACCTGCTGTCTTGGTCTCCACATGTCAGCGAGGTCGAGGCAGACGGGTCTTTGCGTCTTTTCACTCCCTCAGGCGTTTGCAGTACTTCTTGCCACGGCAGACCAAAATCACCTTTGCTCAGTCCCTTCTCCTGCCACTAATCGACTACGCCGATGTCTGTTGGGCGAGCGCGAACGAAGATTTACTGAACAAACTCGAACGACTTCAGAATCTTGGGATTCGGTTTATCTTCGGGTTGCGCAAATTCGACCATGTTTCTCAATATCGCAAAGAGTTGGGTTGGCTTCCAATTTGTCGTCGCCGAGACACTCAAATTCTCTGTTATGTTTTCAATATATTGAAAAATCCGCGCTATCCCAGCTACCTTCGAGACCGCTTTGAGTATCTCTTTTCAGGAGATCGGCACCGGAGATCCCACACGGTCTCACTCTTAGCCACTCCAAGGCATAGCACCTCGGCATATGAGCATTCATTCAGGCTGCAGGCGGTTCGACTGTGGAACGCACTACCTAGCACTATAAGAGACTGTCCCTCTCTTGTCTCTTTCAAAAACCGGGTAAGAGAGCACTTCCTTTCTCTTTCGTGAGAGTTATATATAGTATGTATATCATTATAATATATAAACTATATTTACAGGTATATGTATGTATTGTATTTAGTAGTCTGGTATGTAAGTATTTTATTTTCCGTATTTTATATTATGTATGTATTTTAGTATAGATTAGATATTAGATATTGTACACTGCCAACCCTTTCATGATACATTTCTCTTTCATGCCTTGGTTTGCTGGAAGAAATCTCTTTTTAGAGATAAGCTCGCCTTTGTACCTATGATTTCTCCTAATGTATCCTTTTAAATTTAATATGTGTGTGTGCAATAAAGAATATGAATTATGAATTATGAATAATTTAAGTTTTTTGAGGTGCATAGCCTACACATTAAGTGTAGTTAGGTTTATATTAAGTAGGATCTATACCCTAAGTGTAGTTAAGTGTGTAACTTCATTTATGACATTCGTTTAGTTTATTCTATATCTTGTCAATTTATTCTTATTCATGTCAATGTTTTGTTTTGGTACTGGTCTTATGCGTGATCAGAATTTAATATTAGGGTACTCGATGTTATTTAAAATTATGCTGGCGGCATATTTACTGTTTTTTAGATTTCAAGCATAGCAAGCTCACTTAATGTTTTTTAGATTTTAGACTTTGAGATAGGGTTGTAATTTTTGATTTTAGACTTTGAGTTGGGGTTGCCACTTTGGAAAAAAAAAATCCGTTGGATTTTTTTTTTGAAAGGAGGGGGGAATGATTGTAAGGTATATAGTTAGGTTCGATATTTGTCTATGCGATAATATTGTATACGGGCCTCTTAAGAGTGGGTGTTCACTTTGACACTGTTACTTAATTTGTAATTTTAAAAAGAAAGCGGCTTGGATGTGAAAAGTCAATGTGACACACTTCACCTTAGGCTTCGGCCAGCGGCTGATCTAATTTATATAGTTAGGATTAGCTTTATAGCTATCGAGCCAGTTTGATCCCTTTTATACAAATTGTAACCATATATGATAAATAAAAACACAAGTCAAGTCAAGTCAATTCTTTATATTTACGAAATTCAAGTATAGGTAGTGCTCAAAGAAGTGATGAGACATCACAGTACCAAATGTTGAATTTGGAATTTAGGCTGGTAATGATCGGATGGATAGCCAAACTGAATATTGCCGGTCCGAGTGGGTCGCCCTGCTGACAGCCGACGACAGAATTTATAAGATGGTCCCTGAAGATTAATTTAGAATGTTTACTGTAACATTGCCACATATAATTGTAGAGAGATGGTGTATGCTCTTTAATTAGGGATAGCAGGGCGCCTCTGTCTACCGAATTGAAGGCGTTTTTCACGTCTACCTTCAGCAGCACGTCACCTCCTCCGTTAGCTAGGAAGGTGCGAGTGGCGTGCACAGCGGCCTCGCAGCCTCCCCTGCTACCGAAACCCAGGTGTACCGGTTGTAAGGTAGTGCAAAGATCTGGTAGGATATACCTACAGCAGATCTTTGAAACTATGCGGCGGATGGTATTGCCTACAGCGATGGGTCTGATACCCCCGTCCTTCTGTATGAGGGCAGGAAATATCCCACCTCCACCCAACCTCATTCCGACTTCATGTCATAATGAGGCAAACGCGGGGGAGCAAGCCAACGAGTTAGATTTGCATGGAGCTCTTGCAACCTGCAGCTATTTCTGTGCGTCCCCCACATGGCTGGACCGGCCTTCTGTGCCCTCCGCCTGTCCTCTCCCCGCCTCTCCCCATTCATGGGCGCGGGGGAAAAGATAGCAGCGTCGCACCCTTCTGGTGATGTGACACACACAAACGGTGTGAGCTCGGTGCCGATTCCGCACGTCATTTAAAGTTTCAACCGAATTCCCATCCACATCTCTTTTTATGCCACGCGTGCGCAAACTGGTGTAGCCGTTGTAAGTTCGCCTTTGACAAGACGAGGTCCTCGTAGTAGACTGGTTCTTCATCCGCTCGAGTGATTCCGTCTAACATTTTCTTCCGTTCGTCGTCGTATAGTGGACATTCCCAAAGAGCATGATGCATATCTTCATCTTCTATGCCGCACTCACATACACTCATCGGGCATAACGTCATATCATGTAGTCTCTTCCTGAAGCACCCGTGTCCCGACAATATCTGCGAAGTTTGGTAGTCCGGCTCAACCCAAGAGGCCTTGAGGCGAGCCGCCACGTCCGGAAAGAAACGGTATAGCTCTCGACCTTTTGTCTCATTCATCCAGCGTCCCTGCCATTGTGCAACGACCTCCCCCAGAGTTTGGGGTTTTATCGCTCTGATCTCCGTCTCAGTGCAACCTTCCCGTGCCTCATCACTACGGCCGGCGCGGATGAGCTCCAAGTCAGCCGGCAGCATGCCTGCCAGTACCGGTAGGGCCGCTGTACTGCATGAACGATAAGCTTTGGTCAAGAGCACCAAAGCCGGTCGCTGTGTCCTCAGAAGTGAGGCACGCACAGTGTGGAAGGACGCACGCCTATACCAGCATGACGCGGCATACGTCACGGTGGAGATATAGGTGCCAGTATACAGTATGCGCAGAGCACTATAACATACACCCCAACTAGATGCGGATACACGCGACACTTTTCCGAAGCAATTTGCCGCGCGCTCGCCTATGTATGACGCATGTGCAGTGAACGACAGTCCGGCGTCGAGAACCATGCCCAGCACCTTTGCTTGCACGACGCTCCTGACAGAGTCGTCCCTCATCTTGACCGTTGGCGGGCGCTCGAACCTACCCTTGATCGTCATAGTATGTGATTTTGCCGGAGAAAAGCTCAGGCGGTTTCTGGCGCCCCATTCGGAGACGCCTTCAAGCACCCTAGAGGCCGAGCGTTCGATGGAGGATCGAGAGCTGGACTCTATCAGGATAGTCACGTCGTCTGCGTAGCCTACGAGCATAGTGCATGCAGGCAATGGCAATCGCAGCAGGTCGTCCATCAGCACATTCCAGAGCATCGGTCCCACCACGGATCCCTGAGGACACCCCATAGTGGAGACCTTCCATTCCACCAGCGGACCGATGAATAGCCCTACGCGGTGGTTAGTGAAGTAATCCACTAACATCTTATAGATGTTAGGGGGTAGGCCTCCACGTTTCGCTTTCAGCAAAATCATCGGCCACCAGGCGTTATCAAAGGCCCCCGAGATACCCAGAAAAATCGCCTGTACATACTTGGCTTTCGAGTCCCTGGCAACGTTAATAATGCTATTCAAGGCTGTAACAGTCGACCAACCCGGAGAGAAGCCGTGCTGGAATTCTGAAATGCCCCTCGATATTTGCGGGGCACAGGCCAGCATAATTCGCTCAATAATCTTACCGAGGACTGGGAGCAAGGTGATCGGCCTGTAGGCCTTGGGATCCGTCAGTGGTTTGCCATTGCACTTTGGTAGGACTAACAGACGTCCGTCCTTCCACTGATTGGGAAATATTCCCTCTTTCACACACTTATCAAATACATACGTCATCTCTGCTGCTGCTGCTGCATGCCACACATGTTTCAGAATGCGAGCTGTGATACCATCCAGTCCGGGGGCCGTGTTAGGCAGAGCCTTGACTATACCCTGCAGGCGATCACGAGATAGCGGCGGGGCATCCGGGCCGGAAGGCGTGCAGGCGGCACATAAGTGTATCTGTCGGTGGTGTATAGAGTCGTTGCGCTCATCGTCATCAGGACAAAGTGCCCGGAGCATTTGTTGCATAGCCGACCGCACGTCCCCGGCGAAGCCGGTAGCAAGCTCAGTGCCGCTAATAATGTGAGTCGGTGGGCGCCGGCGCCCACTGGCCAGTCGATATGATCGTCCCCATGGGTTTTCGTTGCCGGTTTCAGTCATCTCCATTAGGAATCTGCTTTCCGCCGCCACCATCTCTTGTCGGTAGCTCGTACGTCCCTAATAAAAATTCTTACGTCTCATCTCTTCCAACAATCCGCCCTTCTTTCGCACACTCTGCCAGGCTCTACGAAGGTTATTATGCCTTCTTCGCAGTCGCTCTAACTTGTTATTCCACCATTCATATCCTCTATCATTCTTGCAGCCTTTAGTTCCCAGGCATTCATTCGCCGTTCGTTCTATTACATGAGTGAAGTCAGCACTCAATTCTGCCGCTGGTTTCCTCAGTTGCAGTCTACCCATTCTTTCATGAATCACTGATTGAAATCTTGGCCAGTCCACCCCACGATCCCTAAACACAGCAGGCTCTGTAACTGGCTTCTCGTGCAGATTTTCGACCCGGTCTCCGAATATGCTGAAAGTGATTAGCTGATAGTCACTTAGGCTTTTTGCCTCGTGGACTTCCCATTCATTTATTCGCACTCCACGCGTTAATAGAGTCAGGTCGATGTTAGACTCGCCGTTAGGCCCCTTGAAAGTCGATGGCTGTCCTTCGACGTTGTGGATGGTCAGGCCGCGGGCTTGGATAAAGCCTTCCATGCTGGTGCGTCGATGCATTTGATTCTGGCCGCCACCAGAGTATTGCCGGCGCTCGCAGAACCATAACGGCGAGTGAGCGTTAGAATCTAGTCCCACGACTATCTTGGTCCCATGAAGCGCTTCCATGACTCTATCCAAGTGAGCGAGATGGACGTCGATGCCGTGTCCGTATTGGCAGTAGACAGAGATTACGTGCAGCTCAATGTCTTTCGCCACCACGTGGGCGATAGTGCAGTGCGTGGTGCATAAATGGTGGAGCACGCAGATGGCAATAGAGCTGGAAGGGACATATATTCCAGCCATAGGGCGGTCCCCGTACTCCACGAGGTCTAGCGTCCCTCTGTATTGCTCCTGGACAAGGACGACATCCAACTTAAGCTCCTTCGCGGTAGTCTGTAGTTCGGTAGTTGCATATTTCATCCCCTGCAGATTTAGCTGGCCCACCCTGATGTAGATCTTATCTGCCATAATTGGTGTTTCCTAGTAGTCGCTGCTCAGAATGACGACGTGCGGGGCACTTGCGCGCGGCGGTGCTGTGGTCTGTCGCCTCTTTGCGCCCAAATCGAGTGCAGGTCGCACATCGTTCTTGTTCCTCCTTGCAGGTGTCACGGCGATGCCCTTCTTTGCCATATTTACCGCACGTGGTTTCCTTAGCACAACAGTACTCAGGGTGGCCATATTGTTGGCATTTGGAGCAGCACGTCACGTTTATGTGATCTTCAATATTGATCAACTGCCAGCCTATGTAGACGCGTCTACGAGTGACTAGATTTACGCGAAGAGCCGGTGAGCACTCAAACACGCATGTAGAACATAGTAAAGTAAAGTAAAAGTAAAAATTCTTTATTTCACAAATTGTTTTACACAATACAATATGGTTCCCTGTCTTCCTAACTAGTAAAATACTGTATCTAGGGAGACAGTTCTTCCCAAAAACGTGTTTCTTAATAACATTTATAATACATTTGGCTAACTTTTTTGTAAAAAAAATAAAATAATAATAATTTAGTTATGGTTATGACAATTAGAAAACATTAGAAGAAGAAAACCAAAACAAAAAAAAATAAGGTATACAATGCAATATTCATCAGTTCGTGCTGCGATGAGTGTATGTGAAATTGTTAAGTGTGAGTGTAAGTGTTGTGCTTGAATGGAAGATTTTTTGTATGAAGTGTGTGTTCGTGATTTGGGGTGTAGTGAGTGTTAGTGTGAATATATTATGCACATAATTTAAATGTAAATAGCTTTCTTTGTAATATGTGTACATATACATATTTATATGAGTATGACGTGAGCAGAAGTGAGATGGAGGATCTAAATGGCCGAGGTCAATAAGCTTTCAGTAGCATCATAGTCAAGGGATCTGAGCCAGTTATACACTTTAGTTTTGACACTATAACTTTTATCGTTTATTATATTCATTTTCCTATTAATTTTGTTGTACAAACGAGGCACGAGACTGTCAAATTGTCTGCACGCATGGGCACTTTTGACTAGCGGTATTGGAATCCGAAAGATCCTTTTGGTGCTAGTGGGTAGATGTGGGACTACAAGACTATGATACCGCCTAATGCATTTGTGAATGTATGTTTGCCTAACTGTGAGAACATTTGTGTCCGTAAACACTTGTGTCGTGGGCTGCCGCCATGGAGCAAACAGTAGAACTTTAAGTACAGCACGCTGTGCGCGCTCAGCCTCTACTAGTATTGATTTGGAAGCTCCTCCCCATGCACAGATGCAGTATTCAATAACACAGTGACATAAGGCATTATATGTCTGGAGTACAATGTTTCTGTTTGCGTATAGACGAAGGTTTTTAAAATGAATATTAGTTTTCTAATCCTCTTTGATGTAGATGTGATGTGTGGTCCCCAATTAAGCTTGTCATCCACGATAACACCTAGGTATTTAATAGTTGTCACCCTTGATAGACTGTCACAGTTGCAGGAAACTCCTTCCACTAACCTTCTATTACATGGATACGTGTGGAAAGTCAGGACATTGAGGTTATCATTTGGGCTACCAGCTGCTGTTTTGCTAAAGCACAGATATTTAGTTTTCATGGTGTTCAGCGATAGCAAACTATCTTCCAACCAACATGTAACTTTGGCTAACCCACTCTCAGCTGAATGTTTTGCATCTGTCCAGTTCTTTCCGTGAAATAGGATAACTGTATCATCAGCAAACATAATCAAGTCAGCTTTATTAATATCGAGTTTACAAAGTTCGTTGATATAAATGAGAAATAACGTCGGTCCTAGAGTACTTCCTTGTGGAACACCATAAGTACATGTGGCATTCCCACTCAATTGTTTTTAGATTCGGACGGCTTGTTCCCGATTTGTTAGGTAGTCTGCGAACCAGGCCAGTGCAGAGCCGCGGACCCCAGGTTTTCCAATCTGGCCAATAGGATGGGGACACATACTGTATCGAAGGCCTTTTGTAGATCGAGGAATACACCCACGCACTTTTCACCTCTGTCTACATATCGTGTCACCATCGACGTCAACTTCACCACCGCATCCTCCGTGCTTCGACCTGTCCTGAATCAGTATTGGTTACCAGACAGTAGGTTATTTGTTTCCAGATACCTGACCAGTCTTTTATTCATTATTTTTTCCAGAATTTTAGTAAGTGTGGTTAATAGCGTTATGGGCCTGTAGTTTGATGGAAGTTTTTTATCTCCAGTTTTAAATATAGGGCAAACTATTCCTTTTTTGAAAATAGACGGAAAACTACCACTCTCCAGGCTCAGGTTGCACATATGTGCAAGCGGCGATACCAACAACTGACTACATCTTTTGATTATAGTTGTGGGAATGTTATCCCAACCAACTGCACTACTGGGCTTAAGCATTTTAATTGTTTGTGATATTTCTGTAGGGTCTGTAGGGTACAGCATCATTGAATTAGAAGGAGCAGTCCTAGAAAACGCGAGGGAAGCTAGGTTGGATTCAGTTGTATTTAGCTTTGTTGGGGTTTCGTTTGCTAGTCTGTTGCCTATTGATGTAAAGTAATCATTGACTTCATCCAGTGATTCTCCGCATGTTGTTCTAATTTTAAGTAACTCAGCCGAGCTTACCTTTGTTTTGTTTAATGAACAAATTTCTTTAATAACCCTCCAGGTTTCTTTGGGATTCCCAGTACTTTTGCAAAATTCACGTTCATAGTATTCTTTTTTTAACTGTTTAATAATTCTATTACACATGTTTCGATATTTAGTATATTCTTCTTTAGTATTGTCGTTCTTAGTGTTTGCCTTAACTTTCTTATGTAGTTTGTCTCTTTTTTTTATTGATTTTAATGCTCCCATAGTTATCCAAGGTTTCATGGGCTGCTTTCGTTTGGGTATATTAATTACAGTGGTATTGTTCTCAATGACAGCTTTAAGTGTATTTACAAAGCTTTCAGCTGCCACGTTTGCATCTGTAATTGCAAGAAATTCATCCCATTTGTGATCTTGAAGACTGTTAGCTATTTCTTCGGTATCGATATGGATTTTATTATAGCTGATTGTCTTGCTATATTTTGAAGTACTGTTAATTAGCAGCATAATTGGGCTGTGGTCTGTGAGCTCGTTGAACACTATTGTGTGTGCCTTATTTATTGATTTCACCATGAAATGGTCCAAACAAGTTCTCTGATGAGTCGGACGATCAACCCCCTGCGCAAGACCAAAAGCTGCCATTAAATTAACATATTCGGCTGCTTGACCCTTAATTGATTCCGGCATAATATCTATAGTTATGTCCCCGGTGAAGACAATGTTTTTGCTGTGGATGTTTTTTAACAAACCGTCCAAGGATTCGATATAGTTAGCTGGATTGCTGAAGCAATATGGTCTATATGAACATATAATAGAGTAGTCGCTATTTACCCGTAGTACTAAACAGTTGCCTTCAATAACAGTATCTGGTTCGCTGACTTCCACGTTAAGGTAGTCTCTAGTGTACGCTATTACTCCGTCATTTTGATTGTAACTACGTACTGTGCTAAAAGAGTTATAGTTGCTTATTGTAGGAATTACACTATTTTCGATAATCCAGCATTCTGTCAGCACAATTACGTCTACACAAGTTTCCAAGCTAGAGACAAATACCAAAAAAGAATCCAGGTTTGCATTGACACTACGAATGTTTACTGTAAGTATACGTAGGTAATCACCAGGGAATTTATCTTTTAATATTGTGGAATATTCTGTGGGATCATCTAGTTTAAGACAAATGATGTAACCCGTTTGTTCGAGCTCACTAGCAACAATAACAGTTTCGGGATTAAATTTTAGTAGTAGTGTAAGAGGTTGCAAAATAAGTGATCAAGTGTTCAAAAATGATTTTTGTGTTATAGTACCGGTACTGGTTGAATTTAATGGTTATATTGGTTTTGGTTGTTGTCCGTGTATGTATAACTTCACAGTACCAACATGCTGCGGGCAGTAAGTATGAGTTGGCATAAGAGTGTAGGGAAAGCTTTTTGTGTATGAATGGAGAATATGTGTGTGTGTTGTTTAGTGTGTAGTATATGCATATAGTTTTGTATGTAAATAGTTTGTATATAGTAATTGTAGTGTAGTAGTGAATTGTGCATTCGCAGACATTGGAATTCAGCGCTAAGTAGTTGTAATATAATAGTTTAGTATTTGCAGACAGAGTACACATAGTTAGTCATTGGGGCATTATCTTTTCAGAGATTTTTTTCAGATCAGCGTCGTCGTCGATGCGAGTGCAGGGCTTACCTTCAGCCTGGCGAAGATACACCCTGCCATTTGACATCCAGCAGAACGTAAAATTATTCAGCTTAGCAAAGTCTCGAGCTAGTGAGTAAAGTTTCCTAGCCTTTGTTGTAGCGCACTCCGAAATGTAGATTGGCTCTGCAGGACCCTGTAGTTGTATGTGGCTGGAGTTAAGTTTGTCTTTGTTAGCCTTTTTAAGGTTAAATTTCTTGAGTTGTTTGATCATGTTCTCCTTAACCAATACCGAGGAAAACTCAACCATTATATATAGGTTTTGTCATCTCAGGTTTTGCATAGCCTCGGTATATGTCTCTTATGTCTGCTTTCTGAACTTGGACTCCAATAGCAGTACCAACTCTAGAGGCTATGTTGATGAGGTCTTCTTTTGTTTCAGACGGTAATGTACTAGAGATATTCCTAAGCTCAACCTTGGCGGCGCACGAGTATCTCTCCATCGTTTCCACTTTGTTCTCTAAAACTTTGATATAGGACAGGTGGTCCGAACGTTCCTTTTTCAGTCCCTCTAACTCTTTTTGGATCTCATTCTGTTTAGTGAACATAATCTCCATTGCCGATTGTATGTCACTATTCTGTGTTTTGATTTCCATAATGGTAGCCTGTAGGTTTGCAAGTTTATTGTTTTGTTGAGTTTCGAAGTTAGTTAGCATGGTGCGCATCTCAGCCTGTATCACTGTGAATTCGTTTTCGCGCTTTCTTTTAAGTCGACTGGTGTTTATGTTGCGTAGATTTTCACCTAAATTCGGCAAACTTGCAACACTTCCATCTGAGACATTGTCGTCTATGTTGGAAGCATTGTTATCTGCGGTGCGGGGGGGGATCGCGCGCTTCGGCGAGTGTCCGACCATCATGGTACTCGTAGTTGCAGTAGCGAGGTGTGCGGGCGTAGCGCTGGAGTCAGTGTAAGCCTTGTCTGTGTCGAGTTGCACCAGTTGGGCTACGCAGCGAGTACCAGGACAGCAGCGGCAGCGAGGAGCGCGCGCGCGCACCTGATGAATCAACACCAGGCGTGGCCGTGTGTGTGTTAGGGGTGGAGCTTCAGTAGCCGTGTGGTGCAGACGAGTACCAGGGCAGCAGCGGTAACGCAGGGCAAGCAAGCGTAGATGCGCAGCGTAGCGTGTGAGTCAGCAAGCTCCGTGTGTGTGTGCGTGCTTACGGGGTGGGCCTTCACTTACTCGTACTGGGGGTGGGCGTTGCGTAGTATTCGCGCGTACGGCCAGCATGCAGTGATGAATGGTGATGATACTATGCGTGCGGTATGGCGGGGGTACTTGTTATTGACGTCACGAGCTAGCGTTCACCTCCTCACTGGTGCTGCACTCCTATTTTTATTTCTGATTATTCAGCAAACTTTTATTTAATTTAATTAGTAAAAATGATAAAAAGGGGAAGTATAAACGTCTACTCTGTGTGGAGGTCCGGGGGGAAGGGATGGAACATGAGCGGCCGCTCCTCCAGCGCTTAAAAATCAGCTTCATATTTTTCTGCAGCTTAGCTAGAGGCCACTCAGGGTCGGCAGCAAAGTTTTGTTCGTGTAGCGCGACAATGGTTGCTTCGGGGCTTGGGTCCCCTTCCATATTAAGAAAAGCCACCTGGGGAGTCCTCTGCTGTGGCTCAATTGCGCGGAGACTTGGTGGTAGTGCTTCTTTAAGTCGCGCTGCTGAGTCTTTGTTGGTCATTTGAATGACCAACCCGGCGTTTCCCACTTTTCGCACTGCTTGAATCTGCACATTTATTTTGGCCGGGTCGATGAAGCTTTTAAGGGCATTTTTTGTATCGTCCGCAGATTTTAAGGCATCTTCGTGGCCTGCAGCGGGTTATATTGCCATCACGGGTCCTTTGTCAACCGGGAGTGCCTGTGATGTGGTGCGGCCAGTTTTCACTGCGTGGGCAAAGGAAATGTGATTCCCTAATGGTACTGTGGCATAATGTGCAGTTGGTGCGGCATCAGGTGCACATTTCTCCATTAGAGCACATTTCATAGTTGCGCATCTCGCCTCTGCCCGCGTTCTTTCCATTTCCGCTTCCGCCAGATGCAGCTCTAGTGTTGCCACTGCTGCTATGATGCGCTGGCCGAGAATGCCTATATTAGCGATATCAGCCTTGTTCAGTCTGCTGCTATTAGCTGTTGTCGTAATCGTTTCTAAAGCTGCGTGGACTAACTGAATGAGTTCGATTTTATTTGCCGGTAAAAGGTTGTGATCACTTTCTATATAGTCGTCAATTTTGGTACGCTTGTCGACTAGCTGTTCACCAGGAGATTCCCTTGGACGTTTGTCCGTGTGAGAGCCAGTCGCTTCACCTTCTGTTTGCGACCTGGGGGTGCCGGTTCTAGTGGGTTCCATTGGCAGTTGAGACTGAGGCTGGTGCTGCAGTGGAGAGGACCTTGAAAGATTTCGCGCCGTAGTAAAAATACCATCGGAGTTCTCCTCTACCTCTTGGAAAGAACTGAACCTATTGAGCGTTGACATACTGCACTGTTATGGCAACGCCCATGCGAACAAGAAATATGTGGCTTATAGTGATCAATAACAATAACAAAGTCGTCGCGTCGAAGCCAGTATGCACGTGAGCTAGGGGCAAGCGCGTAGTATTATGTTTGTAGGTATAAGTAAATTAGCAGATAAGCGGCAGAAGCGCAAATTAATATTTTCAGAGCGTTCGATCGCACATTTAAAACTAGAAAGAGAATTTACACAAGCGTCTGATCGCACACTTAAAACTAGAAAGAGTATATAAAACACAAGCGTCACGAATATATCATACGCCAGCAAGTGATATACGCTTTGTATGAATCACTCAATTCTCTCAGCGTCAGCGCCCAGCAACAGCAGCACATGCGTAGAGCGCACGCAGATCGCGCACACGCAAAAGCATATTCACTGTCGCTATACGATCACACAAACAACACACGCGACGGCCGCGTCAGCTTGCCCGTTCCTCACAATGACGCGCTCAGCGCGCGTGAGCAAGACACCCGACGATAGCGGGCAGCGGTCGCGCTGATCAGAGTATACAAATCACACACACACGAGGACACTCAAAACACAGCGGAGCGTGGAATGCACACACGTCGGACTCCTCTTTATGAGGGCACATAGATTAGCTCCGTAGAGCACGTCTGTTATGCCCTCGTGTACCTTTCCAGACAACATGAGGCTCGCCAGTTCAGCGATATCTGCCAGGAGAGTCTGCCCGACGTCCCCGACGGCTCCACAGATCAGGTCTTTGTAGTGTTGCGGGGTCATCTCGTCGAGGCCGCCTGCGGAACCACTTCTGAAGGACATCACCGCAGATGCGACGTCCTCGGCTGTAGCCTGGGGAGTACGTTCAGACGGGTTGGGGGGATCAGGGAGGTGCAGTGTTAGTGAAGGTGCTGGGTGCTTTGACTACAGCCCGTGCAGAGTGTCCGGGGAGTCAGGGGCGACAGCATCGCTCGAGAAAAGAAGTTGAGCAGCTCCCTTTCAATCCCCGTCACTTATTTTATTCTCTATTGTTTTCGTCATGTATAAATTTGGATCGAGATCTATTGTTGAGAATTTGGCCAAAAAAGGTTGGTGATTGGTTCGTGCAGTTGTTTTTAATTGATGGTGTAAGGTATATGCTCTTGCTTCCATCCTTATCTATGTGCAAAGTCCGGTATGCGAAAGTAAGCAGCTGTTCCTAACTGGGGCCATTATTGTTTAAGATGACCTGTCGTATGGAAAGGGACAGAGAGGTCGCCACGCATGTCCTGGCGCCACGAGGGATTCTTTTAATTATTGGGCACATTTGTTTAAGGCGTCCTAAGGTTGTCTAGAATGCGCCCGTTGACGGCTGTGTTCTGCTGCTATCATTGGGCGCATCCTGAGCGCCTTGGTTGCCCTGTGGTGCGAGGTAATGTTTTTTATGTGTTTTGGAATTGTGTATCTTTAGACCTCTCTGTCCTTTGAACAGCCTTTGCTGTGTGCATTCCGGACACTGCACGAGATCTGAAAGTGATGTGTCGAAGGTCTGGCTGCAGACGGCACCTACTGACGGCCCGGTTGCCTGCGACATCGGCGTAGCACGAGCGAATAAGAAAGCTACAAATATATTATGGTACTACTGAAGAATAGAAAAAATATGTATTTATAAATAAACAAACAAAAACTGTCCATCACGTCGCACTATATCTTCTTCGTGCTATGAGAAGCCGCAGACGCCGCCTGCCTCGGCAGGTTCCGTGTGGCGGCGGCGATCTAAATAGATGTAGGCTGGATCAGTACCCCATTTCAGGGATCAGTGATCCAAGAGCGAACCAGAATTTGATCGAGTATAAAGTGGATTGAGCTGTCACTTTCTTGAACTGTTAACTGCAATCTGCGGGCTGTGGGATCTCTCCTGCAGGTAGAAATCACCTTCAAGCACTTCTTTTACGTTGAAATTTTGAGCGTGACAAAAATAAATAGGTGTCGGTCGAAATGTCACAACAAACTGGATATTGTGAAAATGGGTAAAAGTGTCAACAAGTAATCACATCAAAAACTACATATTGTATTATTCTTCTTATTACATTTGATTAATTTTATTTCTGACTTCTTCGAAATCATTCACTATGGATGATAAAAATACTAGATAATTCTATATTTATTTTCTAATTCATAGCTTGTTTACAAAACATGACAGATGTTCGTACGTAGAATATGGTTTGAATATAAATATAAAAAAATGTAAAAAATGTAAATGAATATAAAAAAACCGCTATGTTGTGGGAAACTTGCAACACTTTCTTTAAAAATTATTTAATGTCATCTGTTGATTGCTGTCATAGTGGGACGTCGATTGTGCTTGGTATATTTAGATAGATAATCCATTTATTCCCTGTAAGAATATACACAAATAGAAGCAATACAGATTCTAATAAAACTTAAGATATAAAAGGTAGAAAGAAACTATACATGTGCATATTCCACAGTGAATAGGCCCTGGCTCAGCATTTGTTGCAGATAATTGCAACGCTGGTAATTCTGCCAGAACCCATTTTACATTGTGAGTGGAAGTTTTAGCTCATCTTCAGGAATTTTCTATTATCCTATCTTACACATCGCTTCTTAAGAGATAAGCTTGTATATTGTACGACTATTTTCAATTTATCTATGTAATTTTATTTGACTACTTTTCCAGTATTCGTGTGTGTTGTTTGTCTGTGTGTGTGTGTGTGTGTGTATGTGAGGGTGTGTGTGTGTGTGTGTGTGGATATGCATGTGTTGTGTATATGTATGTATGTGTTGTGCTCTAAAAGTATATTTATGATGAGATTAAACTAAATTAATGCCAAGTTACTAAACTAAACATAAACTTCAGCAAAAATATAAAAATATAAAATAAAATTATAAAATATGAAATAAGCATAAAGTTATACGGCCTTTTGACTTTTAGCACCCTTACCCGAATTAAAGACCCGCCTTCTGTTGGCCTATGAGATGCAATCTATAGTGTTTTTTAAAGGATGATTTATTATCTAGGTTCCTAATAGGCGGTGGTATATTGTTCCAGCATTTCGTGGCCAAATAGCGAAAACTACCACGAAATGCTGCAGTCCTGTGGTGTGGAACGGATAAAGGGGCTGTACAAGCTCTGCCTCTGCTCTCCTGTCGCCACTTGATTTTAGCATGCAGATAATCCGGAGTCCCAGATTTCAGTACACCAAATAACAAGGTCGCTAGGTGCAAATTGAGACGGCCTTCTATTTTAAGAATATCGCCTTTGTTCAGATAGGGCGTTACATGAGACCGTGGTGGTATAGGGTAGCAGAAGCGTGCACAGGCATTTTGGACACGTTGCAGAAGACGTAATGATTTATTATAAAGGCGTGAGCCATAGAATGTTAGGCAATATTTGAGTTTAGACATAATTAATGTCTCGCATATAATAACACGCATTTCCACACTCAGAAACTTTTGAACGCGGTATATTACCTTCAACCTGTAGAAACAGTTGCACACGAGTTCCGCTACGTGTTTTCAAAACTCAAACCGCCATCCATAGTCACACCATTATTAAATGTTCTGTGGTCACACCCAAATTACGAGCCTCCGTTACACCTTCGAAAGGCATTCCGTCGATTAACAAATGGATTTAAAAGTAACGTCTTTTGGATTTGAACTCTAGACCCTAAATTAAAATAAATTTTGTGGATTTATTCATTCATATTTCTTGTGGATTGTGAGTGAAAATGCCGTAAACTATTGACAGTGGCGTAAGAAAAGTTATTCACAATCTATCGAAATATTTTTCGGATAGAAATTGGACTCTATTCCTCTTAATAACATCACCAGCTTTGTTGTCAACATGGCTGGTAGGAACGTCATATAATATGTGCAAAGTGAATTGACTAATTTGTAACTATTTACAAATAAAATATTTTGATGTATTTTAGGCATATTCCGATCTTCCCTTACAAATATACAAAACGAAGGTGGGACATCAGCTGTATTTTCTACGCGTAAGAAAAATAAACCTAAAACCAAAAATAAAATTAATCTATATGATTTTGAATAATGTGCAATTAGGCATTAAATACATGAATTTTATACCATCCGAAAAGAAATACCGATTTTAATACGGCTGCCTGCATTTCATAAAGAATCCATGAATTTTGTTGTTGGCAGATAATCTCTTCGTTTACTCTTACACAAATTAAATGAAAAAATCAAAGGATAGTACTTATAGAGCTACATGATATAGCGGCATGGAAGGACAGGTACCTACATGAAGTCAAAGATGACAGGTAGAGTGTTATGCCTGTTCTATACCTCGATGAAAGTTATATTCATACTTCGCTCAATCATGCAAAATGTTGGCAAAGCGAAAATGAGCCCAACGTATCTAAACCTGTAGTTACAGGAAAAAGATACATAATTGTTTTTTTTTGTGTTCAATTGTTCAATTTTTGTGGAGGCAAGACTATGTTCGTCCCGAAAGCTTTGTTAATTTATAACGACAAAGAAAAAAAAGCTTATTTACATTATGCCATGAATAAAGTTAATTTCAAGAAATGGGTATTGAATAAATTATCACCCAATGTAAATGAACCCACCTGTATAGTCATGGACAATGCTAGATATCATTCTAGCCAATTAACAACCTCCAAGCTCGGTTAATAGAAAAAATGAAATTGCAGAATGGTTTACATCAAATAATATTGCCTACCCTACCAAAGCCACCAAAAGTATGTTGTTGTTTGTGGTAAAACAAAATATACCTGACCCAGTATACGAGATTGATAATTTAGTAAAGGATGGTCACAAAATATTACGACTGCCGCCATATCATTGAGACCTGAATCCGATAGAAATTATATGGGGCATAGTAAAAGAAAAGGTTGCCACAAAGAATGTTGGTTTAGATAATATCACGTTCCTGCAGCTTGTACAAAACTGTTTTCAGGATATAACGCGCGCTAAGTTAGCGCGCGCGGCCGTTGCACCATCGTGCCTCTCCGCTCATTTAATTATATAATCGAAAATGACGGTTAAAGAATTCGAAAGTGCTATACATGAATTAACTGCAACTATATCCTCACTAGTGAGAAAGGTTGGCGCTCTGGAGGAGGGGATTGAAGTGCAACATGCAACAATCCGTCTTCTTACTGGTGCAGCAAATGGGAAATTCCATTAAACGGCATCTCCATCTACCTCACGAGTCTTGCAAGTGGCTCCTACGGCACCTCCAGTGCCGCAGAGCCCGATTAAACAAACCCGTCTAACAAAGACAGGTGAGAGCGCTGCAACACAGCAAGCTGCCGCCGCTTCCCGGACACTGCGAGCGTCCATCATAAAGCCGGCCGGCATCACTCTACAAGCTGACCAGCCGCAACGAACATCGGATGCAGCCACGAAACAGGCGACCCTGCAAAAAGCGCCGCTTCAACCACGTCCCGTAGTCTTTCCTCAACCTACCAAAACAGTAGCCGCAAGCGTCACTCATAATGTCGTCGTTTCCTCGAGCAATGAAACCAGGAAACCTACCATTGATGACTATCCACAGTATTCGACAACTTCACACTTGCGTCTAGCTACTGTAGAAGTCAATTTGAACATGGCGGTTCGTGTTTATTTGTTAAAACTAAAACTAAGTATATATATATATATATTATATAATATATATATATTATATAATATATATATATATATATATATACTTATTATATAATAAGGACTTGACCTAACTATCTGACGAGCTTTATTGCGAAATTTCAGCTGTGAATTTAGTAGACCACAAATTAACAATTGTTTGTTTTTATAGAACTAATTTAATAAGGCATAGCGAGTTCCTCGTGCACCTGGAGCGCATGCTCAATAAAATCAATGAGACTGGACTTAACGTTGTTATACTGGGTGACTTGCATATATGTAGATCTGATAGGGCAGAAGTCGTATGAACTGAAGTCACTTCAGGACTTGCTGTTGGCGTATGACTTTCGCTGTGAGGTAGACTTCCCAACCCGAGTCCACGGTAACTCATCCACATGCCTTGACCACCTATACACAAATGACACCGCTGCCGCCGGCCGATTGGTTGTCACTCCGCTTAACCTACACATTGGTGACCACCGTGGATTACGCGCTGAGGTTTTGTGTTCCAAGGCTGTGCTTGCGCCGGCTACAAAACGCGTTAGACAATACTCCCAGGCAAATCAAAACAATTTTATAACTTTCATATTGTGAGTCGACTGGCGAGACGTTTGGAATAAAAACAGATGTTCTTCTGGGTCCCTTGCCAACTCGTTTACAAACATATTAACCAACAAATTTAATTTATGCTTTCCATTTAATAAGAAAAACAAGAGAATAACCCATACTTGGATTACCGATGAAATCCTCAATGTATTAGATATAATACAACTAAACAAACACCTACCAGACCAACAATCGCTTGCGACCACTATCGATATCGTGAGGAATAAGTATAATAAAGCTTTACGTGAGAACAAATCTTCGTATTACAGTAAAATCATAAACAGCAGTCAAATGCAAGTAAAGCTATGTGGATGGTTATCAATAAAGAGAGAGGGACAGGTATTAATTAGACTGCAGATTTCACAGATATCATTAGAGATATGAGTGGAGGTAATTTTGCTTTAAAGAAGCAGGCGGTCGATGCCATGAATTTGAGATTTGTTAGCACCGCTGCAGCCTGCGGAGCCTCGCGCGCGGACTTATCTAGCATGCAGGCCGATCTCACTGCGGCCCGCCGACCAGCCGACTGAACTTTGAGACTGCTGTATTTTACAACAATTGAAGTCCATGGAATAATTACAAAGAAAATACCACACAAGCGTACAAAAGATGTATATGAGCAATCAATGGAACTTTTAAATCTGGCAGCCACACCTCTCTCCTCTCTCTCGTCGGATCTTTATAATACTTATATAAAAGAGGGAGTATATCCTATGACTCTGAAAAAGAGTGAAATATCTCCTTCATTTAAAGGAGGGAAAGAGAGAGGACATTGACTGCTACCGACCGGTATCTGTGATACCGGCTACCGCCAAAATATTTGAAAACGGACTAAGTTCACGTTTGGTCGATTATCTGACCCAAAACAACGCATTGTCCGACCAGCAGTATGCTTACCGACCTGGCCGCTCAACGACAGCTCTGGCGCGTGAAGTAATCCATCGCATATTGAACGCGCCTGAACGCAGGTCACATGTGGCAGTCCTATTTTGCGATCTGTCAAAGGCGTTTGATGTGGCAGACCACGCAGTAATTGCGGCCAAGCTTGTACACTATGGAATTGTCGGCCCACCGCATTCCCTTCTCACCAGCTTCATGCGAGGCAGATCGCAGATTGTGGTGGGCGACCGAGGCACCGTCAGATCCGATCCTCTTACCACGTCGATAGGTATCGCGCAGGGCTCTTCCCTGTCCAACATCATGTTCTCTCTGCTTCTCAATGATCTCCCACAAAACATAGATACTGCCGACGTATTGATGTACGCTGATGATGTTGCTGGAATAGTATATGCACCAGACCTGGTCATGCTGGAACAGAAACTTAATATCACTGTCGCTAAACTCTCCAAATGGTTCTCTCGAAATGGCCTTATCCTAAACATTAAGAAAACCCAATTTATGCACTTTCAGCTGGGATGCAACCCCCCACGAAGAATGTCGGTTCAGGTTAACGGGGTTCCTATAGAACAAATAGATTTCGCAGGATTTCTCGGGTTTCAATTGGACAGGGGATTGACCTGGGATGCGCACATTGACAGGTTGTGTCGAAAGTTGGCATGTGTGTGTTTTGCGCTTCATCGCCTTTCGTGGACTGTCCCAAAGGAGGTTGTTCGGTCTTGCTACTTCGCGACCGTACACTCTCTGCTCCAATATGGCGCAGAGCTTTAGGGGCACGCCACTGTTTTGGAGCGCGCATTCAGGATGCAGAAAAGAGCAGTAAGAGCCATCACGCGAGTGCCCTTGGACACACCCGCGAGGCTGTTGTTCAAATCGCTCCATATCTTGACTTTACCGGCTGTGGTAATATTCCAGGTGGCTGTGTTGTACTCACCAAAACATAGACGCCTATCGCGCCCATAAAGATGTCCATAGGTACGCAACACGCAACGCCAATAATTTGGTCACTATCTCTCGCCGTCTGACGAAAACATGTAAATCGACACATGCGATGGGTCCGTCGATTTACAACAAATTGCCGGAGCACATCACATCCGCTCCAAGTACCGGGGCATTTAAAGCCAGACTAAAGCGGTGGCTTATTGAGCTGATGCCCTACAACCACGAGGAATTCGTAACGCACTCACGATCTAGGTAAATTTTATTTATAATTAGGTACAACCCCCTCTACAGGTTGTAGCCTTAATTGACATTTGAACTGCATATTTTTTATATTTTTGATTACCATGACATATTGTATAAGATTACTTAAGACTTATTTTTGCTATTTTTGTATTGATATTAATACTAAATGACATGTAATACTAACCTATTACGAACAAACGTCTTATGTCTTATGTCTTAACTGCTGATACATGGAATAATTGCTGTAAGCATACAAAAAACTAGAAGAAGACTGTAGATGCAGGGGACTGGTAATTGATAGAGAAATTGAACAACTTTTTATAAATGTTGGCGGCAGTGATAGTGAAATATCCAGTCTTACAGCTGACAATGAGTCTGATATGTCTAGAATTGAACCAGTACATCTGATCATGAAAATCATAAAATGTTTAATGAATCTGTTGAATATTGATTTTGATGGCTAAGAAAAAAAAACATAATCATAATAGTTTTATTTTCCATATTTTAACCCGACTACAGGTTCTTACTTTAGTGGAAGATTATTTCATAATTATATAAAATTATAGTAGTTAATGTGACTTCAATAATGAGAGGCTTTAAAATACAAGTGTTTCATAATAACAACACACGAGTAATTTAATGCCTATTAATGGACAGTTACATGCACTCCTTTATCTCTACATCTCATAAGCTATTTATGATTGTTAATGTATATTTAAAATGTAACTTCTAATAAGTTCGATTTTAAAATAACTTCGGCAATTAGCGAAGCGGCCAATTTGCATGGGTATACCTTATTATTGCTATCTATAAAGTTATTAAGCGCCCTCAGAGCAGGTTTTTTACTTTACTGGTTGGGCTTTAAGTATGTTTTCTTTTCTTTTTCTTAACGACCTAACCTAGCCTATAGTTCCTTAATCAATCTAAAATTAATTCATAATCATATAAATACTTATTAATTTCATTCATTCCATATTCAATTATATGAGATCTCAGTAGTTCAGTAATTCCCACAACAATATGAAATGTCACATTTTATTGGTATGCCATATTTGTTATTGAAATTGGCCAAGTTAATATGTATGAAATATAGACACACATGGTTCCACTTAAAAAAACTTGCTACTCGCTTCCTTCATTTATCAGACAAAACCCTTTTTAGTACATTTCATCAATAATCAACTTTAATTCTGCTTAAAATGAGATATTTGTATAATCATGATCAGATACGTTATGCAGACACTCATGAACTTCAATAATAATGTAATGTCAATATTAAACATGTCATAGACGGCGAAGATTAACGGCCAGGCTTCGACCAATTCCATAAAATTCTTCGCCGCAATCCTGGAACTGCTGGGCAGATTATAGTCCATGATAATTTCGTTGACTAAGACTTTAGTTTCTTCCCGAGTGGCCAGTATCATTTGACAGAAAACACTTATGGCGATAAGGCTACAAACACCTCCAGAACCTGATGAGAATAAAAGTAATAGCGGAGTTGCCATGTTGATTCCATGTAGAAAGCACCAAAGTGTAGTCCAAATTGTTATTATTACATATATAAATGTCATTACAAGACTCGATAGTAAGTTGAAGTTGAAAACTGTGTTGATATCACTACAGGTTTCGCCGACTGAATCGTAGTACCACGCCAATTCTCTTATAGTAACCTTTTTGTAGGTCGCTTGGGTGACATAGTTGATTCCCTTTTTTCTCCCATTTTTTGCGTTGATGATGTTTTCGAGATGGTTGTTGATTATTTGGAGGCGCTGCTTTAACATGAAGACGACATTGCAGAAGTTGACTGTTTGTGTGGCTTGAAAAAAATTTAGAGGCAATATCATGAGACGGATATATTCTATTCTTTCTCGCTCCTGGTAATATTCGTTGCATGCCGTTAGAATAAGAGATAAAACAAGTGCAATGTAAATCTTGATTAACCTCCTTCTGTGTATGGTTAACATTTCTGCTCTGACATTGATCAATAAAATACTGTCAATTTTGTTCATAGCACTGAATATTTTTATATTAGTTTCACTGAAGCAAAATAATGTAATTATTGAAAGCACCACATAGGTAAAAAGTATTGCCAAAGGTGGTATTGAGTGTATCAAATCAAAGATATAGACTTCATCTGTAGGTGATTTGGATGTGTCAAAATACCATATACCATAAATCGTTGCGTATACAATCAAAACCGAAATTGGTACAGCTATTCCTTTTAACTTTCTTCTCGTATCATTTGGTTTCATAACATTACCGTCGATGTCAAAACTTGATAGTCCCAATAACTTGTCCATAATAAAGGCAGGTTTGATGGCAAAAACGATGTCCATAGTTTTATCTGCTTTTGTATTATTGTCTTCTATAGATGTTTTTACAGGTTTCACCGACACGTTCACTTTATTTACCATCTTGTTACAGAACTATTTCTAAAATTACATGGAAACATCGAAAATAAAATGAATAATGACATGGGTTTAGATTTTATCTAAGTAGTTAACTAGAGTTCTTTCTATGATTAGAGTGTGTGTGTATTGATTATCATACTTGTATTAGGAGTGGCCCTAGACGTTGTTATCATTTGTTTTCAACTTTGTCATACGAGATTTTTGATGATCATTTTTTATGATTCAGTACAGTGGTTTCTTTTGGAAGCTTATACACTCTAAAAAAGTTATTTATATGTTTTGAGTATCACGGTTTAAAAATGTTCAGAATTATTTCCCACAAAAAACCGTTGAAAATAGTAAACCTTACTTTTATATGTTTTTCATCATGGGATTTGCAGATTTCATGGTTGACATTTACATTGTCGCCCTGATATATGTGCTCCTTAGGCTTCGTGTATGACACGCTTCTATTAATTTTTCACGGCGTTTTCTACTCCAATAGGATTGAAAAATTGGTTTTAATAAAAAGGAATCTACCCTTCAAATTTCAGCTTTTTGGCCCCGGCATTGACGATGACTCAGGCAATCTTTCAGACAGTACTTGTTTTTTTAATGTTAATGATGCTTTGTAATATTTTCACTATTGTAGTGTATTGGCTATTTATCTATAAATTATAGTATTTTTTTTTGCCTCAGGCGCACGCGTCAGTAATAGCGGGGTGGGACAGTTGTCGTTCGACTGCCGACCGAGCAGGTTACCGGTGGTATGCTGACGAGTCAAAAGTAGTTATTTCTAGTGACATTACGTGTGGTGACGAGGAGAACTGTGAGTAATAAACTAGCATGTTTGTCAATACAAATTTAAAGAAAGAACGAGAGTGTTGGTTAAAAGTTAAAATTACCTAAATCACATTACATAATAATTTAATTTGCTGCTATAAAACGACATTTACAAGTATTCCTATCAAAACTCTTTCGAATATCTATAGAGACAACATGAAATACCTCTCGATTTCTAAATTTGTGTACGAGTTTTAAGATTTGAATTCTTCAAAGGTAACCGCAAAACACCTGCAAAGTGCCTTCAAACAAAGCAATAATAGGATTGAAGGGTTTCAGACAAGGCAGTAATAGGATTGACTTGCTGTTAATCAATTTGTAATTATTTATTCCTGCTTATTAATTACAATATTTTATATTGGAATATTTGTATAAGCTAAGCACAACGAATTTTTAAAAGATATCTAAAATTCAATCATATTTGTGCCGTTTGGCGTGGAGACCCTCGGGCCGTGGGGACCTGACGCACGGTGAGTCTTTAAAGAGATTGCGAAAAGACTCGTTGAAGCGTCGGATGATCCAAGAGCTGGCACCTTCCCCGCCCAGCGCATGGCTATACAGCGAGGCAATGGTGCCAGCATGTTTGGCACTCTGCCTCCCGACGGCGGCGATCTGAGGGATATTTTTTATTTTATTTAATATTTGTACATAAGTTAGGTTATTTTGTGTTTTTTGGTTAAATATGTATATAATTATTTGTAGCTTTATTACTACTGTATAAAAAAGAATTGTATGTCTTCATAATGTAAATTAGTTTTTTAATTCTCTTTGGTTGTTGTTATGTTTTGCTAAGATTCTATAAATTAAACTGATATACTGTTATACTGATCTAAAAATAATTTCTACGCTCTTCTACTCCCACAGTGGTCCAATGTAGAGAAGAGGCAAAAAACGAAATATGCTAAGTATTTATAAATATTTACATTAATAAATAAATTTAACTTTGACTTTGGTTGTTGGTTATGGTATTTTGATCATAAAAAAATGTGACGATGAATTGTTTGCGAAGCTCTTGGTGTACCGACGCACTTACCTCACGGGCATGGAATATTGTTTGTTAAAGTCCGCCGAAATTGAAAATTTCTAGGCAATATGAAAATGCAACCGTATTAAGGAGTAGCGAGGTTTAATTATGTTTGACATTCGTTTTCCCCTAGCACATGATATGGTGATATACCTTTTGCTGACGCTGCCGACTGTGTAGTCGGCGACTCAAGTTAATTTATTTAGTGCATTTTAAAGAACCGCGCGTGCCGGGTGCTTTCATAACATTTTCATACATAATTATCAAAGGTACAACATAAACCGTGAAATACAGTGATTTAGAGTTATAACATTGTGTTTTCACTTCAAACATCAATTTAAACAAGGCCTCACCCCAAACATTGGTCCTTCGAGCCATTCGGCTGGACCTGGCGCGTGATTGCAATCGGTTCGCTGGCCTCCCAGAAGCGGGTCTCACCAGTTGGATTGAGAAGGTGCAAAAATCACGGTTGAGGTTCGCCGGGTAACTGGCTAACAGGAGTGAGTGCCGAACAACAAACATTTATAACATTACGAGAGCGACGAGAATATTAACCTTCAAAAACAAATAACATCAGGAGCGACGGAGAATATTAACAATGGAAGAATTACTGAGCAGACAGATGGAGACAACGGAAGCCATGGAGAAACTGCTTGTCAACTTCAAGAAAGAAAAAACGGATAGTAAGCCAACTATAGCAAGTAACTGAATTGAGAAGTTGACGGATCTGTTTCGTGACTTCCAGGCGAATCATCTTATTCTAAGTCAGTACGAAGATAAAACGCATGATTACTTCAAGGGTGAGCATTACGAGACAACAAAAACATTTTATTACGAGACATTAGCCTTTTTGGAGAAGAACTTAACAGAGAAATGGGAGTTCGAATATGCCTTGAAGACTTTGGAGACTCGTTAGTCGACAATCGATTCATTGCATTGGGAACTGGAAGGTGAGCTTAATGATCAAGATAATGAACAGTTCGAGGCAATATTTAACAATCACGAGAAATAGTACAACAAGCTCAAAAAGAGCATCAACTCAAAAATATGGTCAGAAACACACAGAGACAAAAAAACCCCCGAAAATGGAGGTACCGGTTTTTCATGGCAATTACAACTAGTGGGTGTCCTTTGAGGACTGGTTTCGGAAACTATCCACAAGAACCCTTCCTTATCTAACGCACAGAAGATGCAATTTCTGAAAGGAAAAGTACGTGGAGAAGCTGAGCGTCTGATACCAGTACCTCAACATTAATTCTGACAACTACAAAGTGTGCTGGGATATCCGGAACCATAGGTACAATAACAAACGTCTTATTTTTTCAACATACATTAACACACTACTTGAATTGCCGAACATGAAACACCAGTCCCTAGAAAAGATAAAGAGGATGCACAATGTGGCCCAAGAGTCACTAAATGCGATCAAGAACTTAGGGGTAGATATAACAATATGGGACCCACTTATCGTCCATATTTTGGATTTGAAATTGAACACCGAAAGCCATTAAGAGTACATTGACTCTTTGAAAGATCGCCACGAACTACCTATCATGAGATATTTCATGGAATTTTTGGAGGGTAAATTCACGGCCATGGAAACAAGTTGACGAAAGGGAGGGCACGATCAACATAGAACATCTAACAAACAACATTTTCACTCAGGCCCGATGTCATCAAGTAACATTCGAACAAACAACTCTTACAACAAGGAGCGGCCGCCAGTAACAAAATCAGCGTTCAACGTGACGTCAATAAAATGCCCTCTATGTAACAACGATCATGGCCTCTACAATTGCAAATATTTTCTCGAATTACAAAAAGATCAAAAACTAAAGAAAATACGAGAACTTCGAGTATGCATCAACTGTTTATCCAGTCACAACGGAAACGAGTGTAAGTCATCAAAGACATGCCCCAAATGTAACAAGAGAAACAATACATTAATCCATGATGCACTGAATTGCAACAACAACCCGCACGTGTCAACAACGTGATTTGAACATTACCGAGGTCCTGTTGTGAACCGCCTTGATAAAAGTTAAGGGAAGCGACGGTACTTATCATGTTCTGAGAGCGCTTGTGGATCAAGGCTCACAGACTTCCATCATAACGGAAAAAGCAGCTGCAGAGGATCAGTTTTGGAGATCAGAGGACGGTATTGGAGAGAAAGAGACAAGCGGAAAAGGAATGTTGAATATAGAATGCCAATCCATACATAAAGATTACACTTTTAACACAGACGTCATCATAATGAACAATTTGGTCGATAACCTACCTAACAGAACATTCGAAAAGCCGAAGTGGACATCTATTCAAAACATTGTGTTAGCCGACCCAGAATTTTATATTTGTCGCCCGGTAGACGTGTTACTGGGAGCCGAAGTATATTCACAAATTATACTCAGCGGAATCATTAAGGTGAATGACTCTCGTCAACCGCTAGTACAACAATCGCACCTTGGTTGGCTATTGTGTGGAAGCGCCAAGACATATAAATGCAACATAGTTAGATACGAGTTAGATGAGATAAAAAAGTTTTGGTAGTTGGAGGAGATTAGTGAACAGTCAAACGTATCAGTAGAGGAGCAACATTGTATAACATACTACAACGAAACTACTACCAGAAATAAAGATGAGAGATATGAAGTAAGATTACCACTGAAAGAATATATTGAGATTAAACTCGGATAGTCCCAACAGAGCGCCTTAGCACAGTTTAGAAATTTGGAGAAAAAATTTCAAAGACAAAATATATTAGCAGCGGATTATAAAACATTCATGGAGGAGTACAGAGCCTTAAATCATATGAAATCGACGGAATGTAACGAGACACCTGACTACTACTTGCCGCACCACGGAGTCGAGCGAGTCGACTCGCTAACAACACAATATAGAGTTGTATTCAACGCACCGAACAAAACATCTACAGGGTGTAGCTTGAATGAACTTATGTATACAGGACTGAATTTACAGGTTGATCTACATACATTGTTGCTTAGATGGAGACAATACCAGTATGTTTACACGGCAGATTTTGAGAAAATGTTTCGCAAGATACTGGTAAATGAAGAAGACCAAAAATACCAGAAAATATTTTGCATGTCAGACTCAGAACAACCCATACAAATATTTAGCCTATCAACAGTCAGGTACGGTACACGTGCCGCACCGTTCTTAGCGATGATGACCCTAAAAAAACTCTGGCTGCGGACTCGCGCGATCTATATCCTGAAGCAGCTCAAGTTGCAGAGTCTGCGTTCTACATGTTGCATGTAAAACGCAGATGTACTGCGGATCAGATACAATCGAAGAAGAAAAGAAGCCGATACGAGAATTGGACCTACTGATGAAGTCAGGGGGATTTAATCTCAGGAAGTGGTGCGCCAGCGACCCGCAACTACTGGAAGACATTAAGGAGGAGCGTACCATGACAGGAGATACCGTATTCAACTTTTAAACTGTCAACATTTCTAAAACCTTGGGATTATGCTGGAATTCACCTAAAGAAACATTCACGTTTCAGTACAACATTCCCGAAAATCAAAAGAAACAGACCAAAAGAAGCTTGCTCTCCGAGATATCAAAACTTTTTGATCCTACGTGTTGGCTGGCCCCCATTATAACAAAACTGAAGCTTTTATTTCAACAATTATGGAGTGAAAACATTAATTGGGGCGATGAAGTACCAGAAAACATTCAGAAGGAGTGGTCTAAGTTAAAGGCGGAAATTAACATCATAAACGAGTTTGAAATTCTCAGATGGATTGGGAGCATGAGGGGAGACGTAATACAGCTTAATGGCTTTTGCGATTCGTCTTTAGTTGCATTTGCCTGTGTAATCTACGCCAAGATCGGCAACAAACCAACAGTGGTCCTGGTTTCAGCCAAAACGAAACTGGTTCCACACAAAAAGGCAACAACACTGCCTAGAATGGAGCTAAACGGTGCCTTTTTGCTAGCAAAATTAATGAGAAAAATTACAGAAGCGTTACATCAACACAAACTTGAGATCTATGGCTGGACCGACTCAATGGTAACATTAGGCTGGTTGCAAGGAGAGCCGAGCCGATGGAAGCCATATGTAGCGAACAGAGTTGAAAAAACAACAGAAGTCATACCGAGTCAAAGTTGGAGGTATGTGAATACCAAGGAAAACCCTGCTGACGCAGCTAGTAGGGGTCAGTACCCCGTACAGTTGAGAGATAACATTTTGTGGAAGGAAGGGCCTTCTTAGCTGTCAACATTTGAGAAAAAGAAGACGGAGACGGAGAAATACACGACAGATCATGAGATAAGAAGAAACCAAACATCAGTCGTAAAAGAACGAGAAATACATTTAATCGACGATCTTTTGAACAAACACAGTTCATTCAACAAAATAACACGTATTGTGGCTTGGTTGTTAAGGGCAGCTGTACCGAACAAACATAATCAATTGCCAAGCTATCTCACGTTACACGAGTTGGCTGGCGCAAAAACGCTGATTGTGAAACATGAGCAATATGCAGAATATGGAGCGGAAATCGAACAATTACGTAAACACAGACAAATACAGGCGAAAAGCAACATTTTGAGTTTGAATCCGTACATTGATGAGTTAGGAGTTTTACGAGTTGGTGGGAGGTTGGAAAACGCGAACATTAACAAGGAGAGAAGACACCCGAAAATCATACCGCGAGGCAGTCGGCTGGCAGAGCATTTGATAGAAGAAGCTCATCAACTAACATTCCACGGAGGTCCGCGCCTGACCTCAGCAGGGTAGAGCCGGCACATCCCTTATACCATTGTGGGGCTGATTACACCGGGCTCGTAGAAATTAAAGCGAACAGAGCAATAAATGCAAGGTCACTCAAAGTTTATATCGCCGTATTTATTTGTATGGTGACCAAAGCCGTACATCTGGAGTTGGTGTCAGACCTTACCAGGTCAGCATTTCTTGCCGTATTGAGAAGGATGTCCGCCAGGAAAGCAGTGCCACGCCATCTGTACAGTGACTGTGGTACTTATTTTGTCGGCGCAAACAGATTAATACAGGAAGAGTACGAACAGGTGAAAGAAACATTCGATGAATTTTTTTTGGGAGTTTTGGAAACAATGAAAATAACGTGGAACTTCAATGCATCTGCTTGACCAACTACAGGTGTCATCTGGGAGAGAGCAGCGCGTAGCCTCAAACACAACTTAAAACGTGTAGTGGGACAACAACGCCTAACATTCGAAGAATATTCGACCATAATGTCGCAACTTGAAGCTTGCTTGAATTCCAGGCCTTTGTGCGCCTTCGAAGAAGATATAGATGACCTGGATTTCTTAATACCCGCACATTTCCTAACAGGGAGAGCAAGAGTTACAGTGATAGAAACCAGAGAAGATGCCAGAACAAGATGGTTTCTAACAACCAGATACTTCAACAAACGTGGAAGAGGTGGAAAGACGAATATCTAACACAACTAACAGCGAGAAATAAGTGTTTACAACCAAAAATAAACATTCAAGTTGAGGATTTAGTAACCATTCGAGATGACAACATCCCTATCGGGAAATGGGCAATGGGCTGAGTGATTGAAACACATCCAGGAAGAGACGGTTACGTTAGAGTAGTAACTTTAAAAACAGAGAATGGATATGTCAAACATCCAATAGTCAAGCTCAACCTGCTTCCCATAAAATCCCAAGAATACGAAAAACAAGATGACAACGATAACAATAACTCTCAACAAACAAACTGTGGCCGCGACCCGCCCTCAAAACTGTTTGCGGTAGTAACGGCAATCTTATTTTTTGCTACACTTGTATCGGGATCGAACGCAACAAGTAACGTCACAAAACCAATAACAATCAGTCACTGTACTTCGACCCGATTGCAAAAATGCAACTATTACGAGATCAGTGGACACTCGTAACATACTACGACACGAGTCCTTACTGGGCCGGAACACAAGCAACCGAAAAACTTTTACAATATCTCGAAAACATTTGCAACAGTCTGGATACAAATAATAAATGTAACATGATCACAGCTCAACTAAGACACGAGTTTAATGAACTGCAATACTACGATCAGCTACTGTCAACTCAGCATTTCACGGAGACAGCGAGACGCCGCCGTCGCAGAGGTCTTATCAACGGTGTCGGCTACATCGCTAACAGCCTGTTTGGCGTACTATACCAACATTTCGCAGAACTGTACTCAAAAGACATAGCGCTTATACGTCAAAATCAATCTCATCTCAAAAATTTATGGAATAACCAGACGACTGTTTTGGAGTCGGAACACAATATATTAAAGAGAACGGAAGAAATGACGGAAAAACAACATAAAGTGATAAACAAACACTTGAACAGTCTTGATGACGCAACAAAAATAATACTGAAGGAGTTTAACATTGCAGAGAAAGAAAGAGATATCACATTAACAGCAATGACAGCGACCAACATACTGCAAACCTTAAGAGAAATACAGAAGATGATGCTGGATACTATTTCAGACATATTTCAAGGACAGTTTAACCTACATCTATTAACGCCAAAACAACTTCAAGAACAATTAAACATTATAACTGGACTATTATCAAGCAAAGTAACATTACCGATAGAAAACATACATACTGAATTTACGAAGCTTTACAAACTTCTGAAAATTAGAGCAAGAATGACGCAAGATTATTTTATCTTTGAAATCAGAATTCCCCTTGTCAGCAGAGACGAGTATGATTTGTACCACATAATTCCAGTACCGAACGTGCTACAACGTAATATGATAACAATCGTTCCAATATCCAGAGTATGTGGCGTTAAATCTACAAAAGGACAGATATATACCCGTATCACAGGAAAATCTACGAAAATGCATAATAGAAGACAGTTCTGCATTCCTGTGCAGCCTACAAAACCCTTTTTTCAAGATGAAGTCCGATAAAAATTTATGTGTGCAAACAGAGAGCAAATGTGAAATAAATGTCGCTAAGTGTAAAAATAACTTTTATTGCGAGCAATGTCAACTAAGAACAATATGCGGAGATCGAGTTACCGCTCACGAGCTTACGCATACAAGTGTCATTAGCCTCGACGATTTCTGCGTAATCAAAACAAATGAGTTTACGATTTACGGGTACAAGCACCATAGAAGTCAATTGAATATTAAATATGAGTTTCAACCTGCAATTATACATATGTGATTTTTAAATTGCTTTAGATTGTTCCACTAGTGAAAAGAGTATGGTGGCAAAATGAAGATGGATCCGGTATTTAGCAGGTTTATATCTGTGTATGAATTTATTTAACCCAGTTAAAATAGGTAAAAAACAAATAACATTGTACAGACGCATGAGTAGATCGAGCATCTCAGAGATATGGTACGAATTTCTGCTGTTTCCTTGCCATTAAAACCTACCTGTTTTATTACGAATTGCATTAGCTGCCGTAATACAGTTCTCTTCATATGTACAGAGCTGCTGCTATGTTTTTTGTGTAGTGGCACATATTATCACAACATGACGAGCGCTATCAGATAACTAACAAAACGCTATCACATAACTACACCTGAAGCTTTCTTGGTGCTGTCCGAAACCATCTTTCACAAGTGTTCCTCAGCGCGGAGAGAAAAATGACAACAATCCAGTGGGCAACAAGTAGAGGCAAGGTGTACTTAAGTCGGACAAGAAATTGGTGGCCTCCGAGGATGGTTCATCGTCTGAAGTTGAATAAAGGGATGCTGAAGAATCCTGCGTGGACACAGCCGATACCATGCCGCGCATTTCGTCCGTGCCTGATGTGATCTCACTCGAGAAATTCGAGGTTTTAATACTAATAATAATAACTGATACTCTAAAAACGGAGATTACCCTAGCAACGAGCTTATAATCAACCGACATACAACTGCTGATCTCAAAAATGTTTGCTCTCAACAACAGAGTAACTGAAGTTGAGAGTGAGAAAGCAGCCCTGAGAAGTTAACTAGCAGAGTTGAAAGAGCGGCTTAAAACTTCACCAGTGGCGGAGCTGCTAGAGTTGGTCCTGGAGTTCAGGGCGGCGGCGAGACAACGTGATCAGGTATCGTGACTGAATGACGTCAAACTTAACTGCATTCCGGAGGACTAAGGAGAATCCGTTCTGCACATTGTGACTGCTGTGGAGATGAAGGTCAGCGTGACGCTGGACGAGCGAGAGGTGGTCAGCGCCATGCGCGTCGGGGCCCGGCGCGGTTGTGGTGCGGCGGCTGCCCCATGCACTCTAGAAGATGCATGTCAACGAGCGCCTGACTACAGAAAACCGAGTCCTTTTTGCCAGAGCCGGCGAATTAGGAAAGCAGTGGCAGTTTATCTGGACCAGGGATGGTCCTGTACATGCCAGGAGGCAAACCAATTCCTACAAAATCTGCTATATTCGAAGCAAAGCTGATCTGGATTATGTTTTTGGCAATTGCTCAAGTCCTAATAAAGTCTACTGAGCTGAACATTGAGAATGTTACTTTCTTGTTCACAATGTTTTATTTTTTATTTGCACTTTAACCACTTTTTTGTTATATAACAAAATTGTAGTGAAAGTGGTTAAACCATACCGTGGGAAAACCATATGGTTTAGTATATCATTTTGTTAACACTCATGAGTTCGATTCACTCTGAGGTAATCTTATATGTTGCACGAATAAGTCATATTGGTTAAAAATTATACTGAATATATTTTTTATTTCTCTGGTTGGTGCCGTTCCCATGTTTGTTAACGCAGCGGCGTGTGAGGCGATAACTCGCATAAAACTGGTTTCTGGGAGCGACCCATTCATTACTTAATCACATTGTAATTATTTTTATACGCATTATGATCTTAATAATTTATGTACTATATCGTATCTACCGTATACCGATTTACATGTCAACTCTGTAAGGATGTCATATCTTACCTTCTTCGAATTTCATAGGCATGCTCCGGCCATATTCTAGCTTCGACCTATTAGTGAGTATGGCATCGGAAAGATCATCTGTGGATTGGGGTCTCCTGTGGACATAATCACATTACTATGAACATGATAATTCTGACGCTACCGAACAGTCTTTAAATTATCACTGAAATACTCAACAGATCAATTACCACTAGCACTTTTTCGACCGCTTGGAAAATTGCTGTCGTATGACCAATTCCATAGATAAACGCTTAATAGATCCTCAAATTGCTTCTGACTGATTCATGTCCAATTGGTATACTTCCACTTATGTCCAAAATTTTGGAAAAGGTTATATACATATAAGCAGGTCGTTTGTTTGCTAAGGAAAATTCTATGCTACCCAAATTTCAATCTGGCTTTAAAAAAAAAGTATCACAACATCAGTTCTTCTCGATGTCGTTGACAATATTCTCGCATCACAGGACTCCGGGAATAGGACTATCTTTACACTCGTGGACTATTCAAGGGCTTTTGTCTCCATAAATGTTAGTTTGTTGCATTCTAAATTGAGTTACTACGGTTTCGATATGGCCGCGGTGAGATGGTTTGAAAGCTATCTTTGGGCTAGTAGTCAGCAGGTAGTACTTAGGAAGACCGATGGCACCTGTGATCATTCACAAATTGTTACAACTATCAGAGGTATCCCGCAAGATTCCATCCTGGGACCACAATTATTTATTATCTACAGTGGTGATATTATAAAATGCATTACTCACTGTAAGAATCATATCTATGCAGAAGACCTGCAGATTTATATAAATGTGAATAAGGACAACTTTGCCGATTCTATTAGATGTATTCATGAAGATTTCGACCTAATAAGCATGTGGTCTGTGAGGAAGGCCTTGGTCATAAACCCTACTAAGTTTAAATACATTATTTAAGGGTCAAAAAATCAAATAGAGATATTTACTAACCTAAATCCACAAGTTTCCATTTCAGTTATCTTTATTGAACGGCCCGTAATCTTGGTATTGTTATGAATCATAAGTTACGCTTTAGTCAAGAACTGCTTCTATAGGCTTAGCATATTGTATGGGATCTGAAACTTTCTAAGCGATTAGGTGCACATTTCCCTATGTGAGTTATTGGTTGTGTCCAAATTACATTATGGCATCACAATATATGGGCCCTGTGTGATCACGCTTCTACCAGGTTTTGTTTAATATCCCTCCTCGAAGTCACATTACACCTTAAATGAACAAGGCCAATATTCTTAATATCCACGGCAGGCAGGAACTACATCTTGCCTCAATCTTGTTTGGTATGATAAAGTGACAAGTACCTGAGTATTTGTACGAAACTCTCAACTTGCGGGCTTCACGTCACCACATCATTACGATCACAACCAGCATTTTGAAAATCCCCCATCATCGTTCTGCTGCTTTTTGGGGCAGTTACAGGTATCCGGCAACAAAGTGTTGGTATAACTTGGTGTATATTTTGCAGATTGAATAAATTTATTTCTATTCTATATTCAAACATATCAGATTGTTTATCTGAAAACCAGAGTTTTAATTTGCTATGGTGAATATGTCCAGCCATGAACAGGATTATGCTGAAAAAGAAGAAGAAGGTGACTTGCAAAGGCGTTGTGATTAGCATTTACTAAGAAGAATTATGCTCACAGAATGTTGACGATTTGACATATCGTCACCAATTTTATTAAAAAAAAACCGGTCAAGTGCAAGTAAAACTGGCGCTCGAAGGGTTTCCGTACCACCGCACAATAGAAGGGATGGTGTGAAGTGAATAGTTTGGATTTAACATAGAAAAATGTTGTTTACAAAGTTATTGGTGCGGGTACTTTTACACTCCATTTACATTACCTGGTGCATTCATAAGTTTGTATGTGGTATTGAAAGAATTGTTGTATGGGAGCCGCCTTCAATATTTTTTTTCTGTTTTTGGCAAAAGGAATTCATCATCTGTGAAATCTGACAATCTATCACGGTTAATGAGATACAGGCTGGTGACAGACGGACGGATGGATGGACGGACGGACAGACGGACGGACGGATGGACGGGCAGTAGAGGCTTAGTAATAGGGTCCTGTTTGGCATTTTTCGGGTACGGAACCCTAAAAATAGAACTTCACTAAGAGACTGATCATTAAATTTATGTAGAAGTGAAATATGAAGGAAGACTAATCATTTAATTGATGTTACAGTAAAATACGCAATAAAACTGATCATTGATTTGATGTAAGGGTAAAATAAGCAGTAAAAGACTGATCATTAAATTAATGTAAAAGTAAAATAAGCAGTAAGACTGATAATTAAATTGATGGTGTAAAAAGAAGTAAGACTGATTATTAAATTAATGTAGCAGTAAAATAAGTGGTGAGGCTGATAATTAAATTGCTTACAAATAATGGTGGTCACCAAAGCAACAACAGCTGTCTATTCAATTGAAAAATTGGTTAAAAGAAAGCGGTTTTAAACTGATCATTTGATATCCAAACAGAAAACTGATCATTTGATACCGAAACGGTTAAAGCAGCACAAGCTGATTGCTGTTTTGAATGTTCGTGCTCATCACACAAATATTTGAACTTATCGGGATTCGAACTCAGGACCGTCAGCTTCGTAGGCAGGGTCCACTACCCGCTAGGCTTAACCAGTCGTCAAGGAATAGCAAGGATTCCTTAGAATGTTGTACAGGAAATTGAGGACGTAAGAATCCCTGCGAAGATGGATCGCCAGCCACTTCAACCCCTTGCGATGCAGTGGTTTGTTATGTTTGCGCAGCCCGAAGATGAACCAAATTCCATGATTTTGAAGTCGTTCGAGTTAATTCAGTAAATTTTCATTAGTAGAAGATCTAATGATGAACTCAGCAGATATGAGCATAATAAATAGGGGGTAGAAAGAGAGACTGAGTGAGAGTGATCTTTGTCTGTTAAGGTAAAATGAACTGGTTCTAGTAAAGTAATCTCTCGAGAGAGTAAAAGGCATATACGCGTCGACTGACCTCACATGCGATGACTAGGACAGATGGTTGTCGAAGATATAACCCAGGTTTTCAGCTTTATCGCTCTATATGATTATGATGCCATTGAAAGTGACAGGTGGATTGGGTTGTTGCTGTAGCAAATTGAGATAGTGTCTTATATTTATATTTTATTTATTTGGTTTACTAACAATTTGTGTACAAAAAATTACAGTCGGAAATATAACTAGATAAAACTATGCTAAGAACACAAACTACTTAAAAGTAAACACCAAATTCTTAAAAAAACATAAATTAGAGTCTAGGTAAAAATAAAGTGATATTGCTTAGGTTTGGACGGTTATACATTTGTATAGCTCCGAGAGGCTATCATATTTCATAAAAAAAATAGAATAAAAGTAGACAATAAAAATTAAATAATATTAGTTGTTAATAGCTAGGAGGACCCTTACGTAGCACGTATTTGATTTTGGGAATTGAATCATGGAAGACATCAATCAAGTCACTAAAGTGGTTCAATGATCTACACAGGCGGGGAATTGCTGAATTAGCGCCGAGTACAGTTCTGCGGAGAGGGGGGCAAAGTGGCGTAGTGGGTACACGGGGGCGTCTGCGAGGTACCCTAAATTTTAATTTTGATAAAAGAGGAGGGTAGTCAGTTTTGCTGTAAAGTATTTTGTGTAGGAAAGCTAAGTCTATGAAATCGTAGCGTTTGGTGATAGTATTCATGCGAAAATGTCTTAGTCTATCTTCATATGATAAAAAAATTTTAGCTACTCCTTTTGCGTAGGCTAGATGCCACATGAATCTTTTTTGCGTCCTCTCGAGTTTTAGCATGTGAGTTGCATAATGGGGACGCCAGACTACACTAGCATACTTTAATATGCTGCGTACAAGTGTGTTGTATAAAAGTATTTTAGTCTTGGCATATTGGAAATCTTTACCATTCCTGATTACAAATCCCAACATTTTCGAGGCTCTTTTAACGATACTGTCGATGTGGAGGATAAAAGTAAGTTTTTTACCAAAAATTACTCCAAGATCTCTGACAGTTTCCAGGGTCGCGATTTTAGAGGTTTTGATGAAATAACGCGTAGTGGTGACCAATAATTTTCTTTTGAAGGTAACACGATAGCATTTTGAAGCGTTCAATTGCATTCCATTATAGCAACACCAGTCCAAGAGACGATCGAGATCCTCTTGCATATGCTCTGAATCGTTTGGTGTGTCTATGACCCTCAAAATATTTAGGTCATCCGTGTACATGAATGGAGTAGTGTTCAAAAAGCAATTCGGGAGGTCATTGATAAAAATATTAAACAATTTAATTCCACGCCTAAACCGAACGGCGTGGAGTCGTGAGGGGGTGTGCCTCTGCCCGCACGTGAGAGAAAAGAATGATGAAATTGTTATTACCTTGTCACCGTAGACAGGAGATCGTAGGCTCGATTCGAGACAGGAATTCGGGAAAGGGGGCACAGTTGGGATAGGATATGGATTGAATTCTTGCCGTCGTTTCGCTGTCGTGCTGCCTGCTGACGTGGAGTCGCCGTCCGAATACGACTCTGTGCTTCACAACACAAATCACTCAACCGCTGACGTGAATCTAATTACAATCAATAGCCCGACGCTATGAGGTAGATTTACACTCTGACCAGGCCCGATGCCTGTATTACAATTGGTATACCGAAATACCATCAATGCCACGGGGCCCGAGCCGCCATGTTAATGTTCTCACCGATGAGACCAGACCAAGAGAAAGATAACCTCCAATTTTTTATCTCGTTCCGGTACGAGTGACAGCTGCTAGTGCCGTTTTCGCTAGTGATGTCTCGATTACTCGCGATCGATTCGCGCAACAAAAAACCGGTGCGTTTCCGAAGCACAAATATTAAACAATGTTGGTCCAAGATGTGATCCCTGTGGGACTCCGGATTTTATATCGCTGTAGCCTTATGAGTAACCATTTACAACAACGCAGAATTTACGACCTTTCAGGTAGGATTCTAGCCATTTAAAAATGCCTCCTGTAAAGCCGATTAGTTGTAATTTATGTATAATGACTTGATGAGAAACATTATCAAAGGCTTACAAAAATCGGTGTATATGACGTCTACCTGCTTGTTTTTGTCACCACAAGAATCTCCTCAAAACTGGCCAGATTGGTACAAGTAGATCTTGATTCTAGAAAGCCGTGCTGATGAACCGTTGTGACCTGCTTGCAGTGTCTTTGGATGTAGGGACAGATAAGCGACTCAAATATCTTTGCGAACGCACTTAGTAGTGATATTGGACGGTAATCTTTAACTGTGGTAAGCTCCCCACCCTAGCACCACTCTTGCTATTTTCTATTTCTGGGGAAATAATCCAGACTTCAGTGAGTGATTGAAAATAAGGTGCAAAGGTGCAGTGGAGGTGGGATACCATCCGGTCCTGGTCCTTTATTAGGAACTAGTTTTATAAGTTTGGAGAATATTGATTAATGGTCTATTTCCATAAATGAAAAACTGTCATTGTGTAGTTTTTTTTCATTTTCTAGGTGATCTGTGTCTTGGTTGCTAGTATTGTATACAGATACAAAAAAGGATGCAAACAGCTCGCAGATGACATTAACTCTCGTTGCGGTTGCGGAGCCGTTGGTCATTGTGGCAGGGTATGAACTTTGCCCGCAACGTTTGTTTTTTACATGTGACCAGAATAATCTAGGATTCGAGGCAATACTATCTTCCAAGGATTTAAGGTAAATAGAATCTAGCAGCTAGTTTGTCATAACGCTTTTTAAGGATATCTAACGATATTTTGTCTTGTGGGTTTTTATTTTTTTTGAATCGTTTCCTAAAGTTATTTTTCTCACGCAGTAGATTGATGGGATCTTTTGTAAACCACGTTGGGTATTTAGGCTTTCTTTGCTGTTTCAGGGGTATAAAATGAATGCAGTGTGAAAGTTGTTCGTAAAAAAGGTCCACCACGACATCGACGTTGTCAGACTGGCCCAGACGATCAACCCAATTTATGCCACCAAGATGGTCATTGATAGCTTTGTAGTCGGTCCTATACAAGTTGTGCCTGAGAGTTGTATTATTATGTGGTAGGCTATCTTGAATAGACGAAGAGACGCTGACCTCGAGAGGAAGGTGTAGTGGGTCGTCTTTAGATAGTATGTCTGTCGCGGAGGATACTTCACAAACTAGTATTATGACGAATATAATTAGGGTAAGATCCGACCGCTAGTATTGGGTATTTTATTTTTCAGTAATAAGTCATTAAGGATGAGAAAGTCTATCAGAGAGTCCAGTTTTAATGGCGCTGCATTGTAAGTGTATTGTAAGCAAGTGCCCTGTGTATCCCATGTATTTTAATTAAGATTGAGGTCTGCTATAATGCAAGTTTTGCCGTCGTGAAGTTCTGAGACACAATTACAGTTTGACAAGAAACATTCAAGCAAAGTTTTGTTTACTGGAGGCGGGAGGTAGCCTAGTGCCTTGTTTTTATGTCTAGCTGCTGTGTGGAGTGCTCTGTTAGCTGGTGATAGATGTTCAGCCACGTAGAGTGATATCTTTCCTCCAGCTATACCAAGGTGGGAGGAATTCAACTTATCGTTTGGATTTGCCTTGTTGAATTTAATCACAGCAGCAAGGAAGGTGTCCCGAATCCTGGGAGAAGCAAATTGGACGACGTTGGAACGTGGACGAGGGTTGGCGGGATACGCTTTAGTCACACGAGAGCTGTGTAATATGTCTGTATTTGCTAGCGTACAGTCTATGGTGTTGCCGAGCTGCAGGATGATACTGTTTGTATTTTCATTCTTGTACTCTGGCACATATTGTACTTCAATGTTGTTAGCGCGTGAATGTTGTTCTAGATTTCTTACAGTCTTTTTTAGTTCGTTGATGGTTCCTCGAAGCTCTAAGTTTTCCGCCTTCATCTCAGAAAAATCCTGAGTAGTAGACTTAACTGCTTTCATTGCGTCTTCAAATTGATTATTAGTGTAGGCCATACTTGATTTGACGTTTTCTACTTATTTGCGGATGGATGAAAGTTCGATTAATAGTAGTTGCTGTGGACTTTTGGATTTGAGTCGTGAAGAACTCCATCTGCGTCTTGACTATATCAGTGACAATCTCTCTCATCTCGTTAGCTGTCACTATAGAAGATTCCGGTGAAAATGACGAGGCGTCGTTTCGAAGGTCTAGTCTTGTAACGTACTGTTATATCCAGTAACACTATGTACCGATTTCTTAGGTCAGCAGAAAAGCCACATGCCGTGTAAAGCCAATGACGTCATGGTTGCATTGTATAAAAACCATTTTTTACCTAAACTCGAGTTAGTCGTTACTCTGTCTTTGCCGGTAATTATTGCAATATTTTCATCTCGTCACGAGTGAATTCATGTAATTGAGTTATTCAGTATATTATAAGATTAGGGATTGTGTTTTGCTAATAAAGTGTTTGTGTATACCAGAGAGTTTTTTTTTAAAACTCTTACGGGGACTGCCTCATAACAAATTGGTGGCAGCGGTGGGATAACATAAGTGGCTTCCGTAGAAGTCCCGTTATCCGAACACAAGCAGGCAGCCTCATCAGCTCGACGGTAAATCTTGGCACCAGCTAAGTCCGCAGCTCATCACCGGATCGACGGTCAGTCTCAACGTAATCAGTTGAGCCCGCATCCCGAAACACTGTCGTGGGCCACCCAGGCTTACGACCACGGCACCTACAATTCCAACAGCTGGTCGACGATAAGCCTCCGAACCAACCCGGTTCGTGAGCCTGCGCCCGCCTTTTCAAGGTTCGCTGTGACAACGTGACCTCGCCGCAACAACTGTAATACGACTCTCTGGATCATCAACTCGTCACGTTCCAAACTACTTCGACAAATGCAAACCTCCAAAATGTTCCTGAACATCGTGCTTATTTTGTGAGTCTATTTTCTGTCATTTACTAGTGAAATCCAAAGCCAGACTTGAGTGAAGTTATTAAGTTATCAGTTATTTGACGCGAAACCCTACAGACTTTAAATAATATAAAACATTATAGTATTGTCTATGTTCCTAAATCTTTTATGACCATCTGATGCTCTGTTCTGCTGCCTAATTCATGCTTCCTGCAATAAAGGAAGAATCTGAAGATTCCTTCTCGGACGCCAACAGTTCAAATACTAGCTCATCCGACTCTGATTTGAGACAAGATTCTGATCTACCCAAAAGTAAAATGAGTGACAAAATAACACTATCCGTGCTAACTAAATTTATTAAACCCTATGATGGGAATCGTGAATCTCTACCCGCCTTTATTACGAATTGTGAAAATGCAATTTCGCTTGCGAATACAGAGCAACAGAATGTTCTATGTAAATACATCCTATCCCAGTTAGAAGGAAAAGCCCAAGCAGCTTGCTGTTTAAAAACCTTTCAGACATAGGCTGAGATAAAGGACTTTCTTAAGACTACATTTGCCGAAAAAAAACATTCGACTCACCTTCTTTTGGAGCTTCAAAGCTGTAAGCAAGGTTATTCAGAAACGGTAATCGAATATTCAATCCGAGCAGAATCATGCCTTACCCGGATTTTAGCTGACGTCCAATACTCCTGTAAGAATAAAACTGAACTCCCCGGACGCGTAGCTGCGATGGAAGACCTTGCACTGAACACATTCTTGCTAGGCCTTAACTCTAGTTTCTCGCATATAGTCAGGCGCCGCAATCCATTGATCCTCAACGAAGCAATTACGCATGCGATTGAGGAAGACAAGTTGTTTAATCTCAATCTCTCCACGTCCAAGGCCCCGAAAACCTGTAATATCTGTCATAAAACGGGACATTCCTCATCTGAATGTTTCCGTAACAAAAAAGATCGTAATGAACGATCTTATCACCTTCGGCCCTAGTCTTCATACCAACTTCAGCATAACAATAATTAGCCTCATCCCTCTACTAGCTCTCAAACACGCCCGATACACAACCAACCTTTTCCTAATCCCCAAAGGGGACCCAAAACTTGCAACTACTGCAAAAACGTAGGGCATTCCATAAGCGAGTGTCGCAAAAGACAATACAATAACAATATGCGCTTCAATTCCGCGAATGCGAATTTTTATCAACAGACCGCGAACAGGTCTCATTTACAAAGTGCAACTGCACCTAACATGGCAGCGCAAGCGCATTTTTGTGAAGGCGAATCGCAAGAATTCAATGAGGACCGAAATCTAAAGAAAATATGAATGACACGCCCACTGTATCTCTTACTAAATCGCGTTCTATGTCGCCCACTGTATCTTTTGCTAAATCGCGTACTATGTCGCCCACTGTATCTTTTGCTAAATCGCGTACTATGTCGCCCACTGTATCTTTTGCTAAATCGCGTACTATGTCGCCCGCTGTATCTCTTACTAAATCGCCGACTATGTCGCACACTGCATCTCTTACTAAATCGCGTACTACGTCGCCCACTGTATCTTTTACAAAATCTGCCACGGTATCTCGCACTGAATCTTATAAAAAACGAGCCCCTGAATCTTGTCCTATATCATACCAGCCGATTCATACTAAATCTATGACAACCCCGAAAAATCATGGGAGTATTTTACCTCAGCGACCACTGAATCCTAATTTAAATAAGCTGGGTCCTTGTTCACCTTCAAAACCCATGGTCACCAACCCTCACGCTGATTCCTTTACTAGACCATGCAAAACCAAAACGTATGCCCAAGTGGTTGCCGGGACCGGCAATGAAAACTGCTCACAGACTCCGCCGCAATTTTCCGAGATCATTCCTAAACTAAAACCTATAATTAATCCTCACCTACCTTGCTATGAAACTAAAGCACCAAGTAAAAAAATATCCCTACCTTATACTTACTTAACTATACCCTACTCCAAAAACCCTCTCTGTTTTCTGATTTATACTGGAGCAAGTGTCAGCATTGTCAAGTACTCCAGCTTCGAAAGGAAGCTACCACTCTCATCTGAAATCATCAAACTAAAAGGAATTAATGATACGGACTCATATTGCGAGACATTGGGTTCTCTACAACTACAATTCCGTCTACAGGACAAAAATATTGCGTACAAATTTCACGTCATCAAGGACGAAATAAATCTCAAATATGACGGTATAATAGGTAATGATTTCTTGCGATTCTTTGACTCAAACATAGACTACAAAACGCAATCAATTTCCCTATATGGTCACACTTTAACAATCCATTTCAATCAACCATCGTACATAATCCCGGCACGTTCCGAAGGCATCATCGGATGTGCTATTTTGAACTCTGATTCCGAATTATCCGAAATTAAAGAAGGACTCGTACTAGATCATACAATATGCGACGGAGTATACTTAGCTAATTGTATAGTCAGCATAAAATACAACAAACGCGTCAATGTTTCTATTTTAAACACAACTGATTCCCCTATTGAAATCAAAGACTATAACGTCAAAATCACCCCGATTGATTACTCTGCTCTTCTTGAAAGTTCCACCGAATCTATCATGAACTTAGACCACACATCCCCTAATTCTAACAATCGTATTCAACGCGTAGTGGACCTCATTCGTCACGAACATCTTAACTCTGAAGAAAAGAAGTCATTGTTAGAGTGCTGTAGCAAATATGCGGACATTTTCTATCTTGAGGGTGACCCCCTAACTCACACTAATGCCCTACAGCACTCAATTAATACCGGCAACGCGGGATCCATCAATGCTAAATCTTACAGATTCCCTGAATGTCACCGACAGGAAGTCGATAAACAAATCAAGAAAATGTTAGACCAAAATATTATAAAACCCTCTATATCACCTTGGAGTGCGCCTGTCTGGATTGTTCCAAAGAAAATAGATGCCTCAGGTCAAAGAAAATGGCGCATAGTGATAGATTACAGACGTCTCAACGACGTAACAGTAACTGAGGTTTACCTAATACCACTCATCACCGATATACTGGATCAATTAGGGCACTCTAAATATTTTTCCACCCTTGACCTTGTTTCAGGGTTTCATCAAATCAAAATGGATTCTGCTGACTCAGCAAAAACCTGATTTACGGTTCTCAACCCCAATGGCATCTCTGGTCATTTCGAATTCAGCAGGAAGCCTTTCGGCCTCAAAAATGCACCATCAACCTTCCAACGCCTCATGAACTCTGTCCTTTCAGGCCTGCAAGGCCTACATTGCTATATTTATCTCGATGACTGTATTATCTACTCCAATGACCTCACTAGTCACATTCAAAAACTTCATCTTGTCTTTGACAGATTCCGTGAATTCAACCTTAAATTACAGCCCGATAAATGCGAGTTTTTACGTCGCGAAGTAACATACTTAGGGCACGTCATCAATGACAAAGGCGTGCAACCTAACTCCGACAAAGTTAAAGCAGTTACAGAACTTCCAATCCCTCGAAATCCTAAAGAAATCAAATCGTTTCTCGGTTTAGTCGGCTATTACCGCAGGTTCATAGACAATTTTTCTAAAATTACCAAACCCCTCACTTCTCTTCTGAAGAAAGATGTAGTCTTTCATTGGTCCTCAGAACAAGATTTAGCGTTCAACCACCTTAAAGAAAAACTTACCACGGCACCACTACTACAGTACCCAGATTTTTCCCAACCTTTCGTTGTGACGACTGACGCGAGCAATAGCGCAGTCGGCGCTGTCCTATCGCAAGGTCCTATCGGAAAGGATCTTCCCATCGCATTCGCCTCTCGCACTATGAATAAAGCAGAGTGTAATTACTCTACGACGGAAAAAGAACTCCTTGCTATAATTTTCGCCGTGAAATGTTTCTGTCCCTATCTTTACGGTAATAAATTCAAGATTGTGACCGATCACCGTCGTCTCACCTGGCTCTTCAATGTAAAGGACCCTGGAAGTCGACTCATACGATGGAGATTAAAGCTCGAAGAGTATGACTACGAAATTATATATAAACAAGGAAAATTAAATTCAAATGACGACGCACTCTCTCGCATTCCTATTCATGTAACAACTCGTAAACAAAGTCAACGTGACCCTACCTCTACCACTTACGAGGAATATTTCAAAAAACAGTTTACTAAAACCTTAGAAACGTCAAACACTAAAATCACAGAACATTCGCAAAAACTGCATTTATCCAAATTATCATCAATTGCCATCCCCACTTCCCTGGACTTTGACGTTTACATGCCTAGTTGTGAGGAAATACTATCTCAACTGGGAAACTCAGAAGCTCTTCAGAATTCTGAACGAGAACCATTCACTGTGCTTCCATTCCCTAGCGATAATAAAACATACTACATCTTATTTACTAAAATCCACCATTAAGATGAAACTAATTACAAAACTATATTCGACCTTTTATTGTCCCTGAAAAACTTCATATTACAGAATAACCCTACTTTGGCAGATCTAGCCATATCAGATTTCGCTGAACCTTATAGTAAACTCTCCTATACTAAACTATATAATATGATCGCATACGTCTTTAATAATACCAATATCCATATACACATATACAAAAATCAACTCATTTATCCAACTCCGGCAGAAATCCCTCAAATCTTGAAAGAAAATCATGACTCCACAATCGCAGGGAACCCTGGAATAAACAGGATGTTTAACCGTATAAAATCTTCATATTATTGGAAATCGATGAGGTCTGACATAGAAAATTATGTCAAAACATGTAAATCCTGTCAATCGTCGATTTACTAAATACCACGTGAACGAAATAAAACCGGCACGCACTTAACTATGTTTATATATCCCCTTTTCAGAATATTATCTCAACGTTGTCATGCCGGAAGTAAAGTTACACCAATGCTCGAGAGCCCTGGAATCTATTTCGAGCCTTCATCTGCAATCCGTTTCTATCGTGATTCATGGAAAGTTGTAACACATATAGATATAGTATCAATAGACCCTTATCTTCAAAACATCCATAGGCTTCTCAGCAAAACAATCGAGTTATGTAGTAAAGCTAACCTGAACAACTTTCTCGAATGCAAGGATATATCAACATCTACAGAAACACTCTTACAATCAAATCACATAAAACTGCTATCATTATCTCTCTTAATATCTGGAAATCTGACAAACAACGTAAATCGATACAAAAGAGCCCTGGAGTTTGGAGGCGAAATATTAAAATTCTTCATCGGTTCCTTAGACGCAGAAGATGCCAGGAAATACGATGCTGCCATAGAATCTTGTCAGAAAAACGAAAATGAACTATTCCATCTCATGAAAGAAAATATTCATATCGTAAAGTCCAGCATAAACACATTTAATTCCACTATCTCTCGATTGAACTCCAATGAACAAAAACTTAACGTTCAACTCAGTACTATGAATACGGCACTGACTCAAGTTACACTGATAAGTGATCAGCTTACCTACATGGCGCGAATTAATAACTTAATTAATGTGGTCGAAAGTTCGTTGTTAACCATTTCTAATTTTCTCGACTCTGTCCTCAATTCTATCCTATTCTCCAAAATGAATATCCTTCACCCCTCTGTTCTATCCCCTATGAATTTATATAAGGAATCAATGACAAATAGTAACCATTTTAATAGGAAGTTAGACTTCCCAGTTCCTCTTAGCATAGAAAATATACATAGCATAATAGACGTGTCCAAATTGTCGTCCTACTACTATAATAATAAGATAGTTTTTGTTTTAAGTATTCCTCTAATCTATGCAGAGAAATACATTGTTTTCAAAATGCTTCCGTTGCCAATCCCTCACGATAAAAACAATCCTAACACATTTTCTCTTATTCAACCCACAAAACCATACTTAATTCTAAGTGATGATAAGTTACATTACACTTTAATGGATAATCTACTTTATTGTGATAGTATTAACGATGAATATTCGATTTGCCCTTTATCAACTGTTTAATCTACTATAACTAATCCGTGTTGTGAGACTCGACTAATTACCGAGCTTACAAATTCTTTACCGAAAGAATGTGACACTAAACTTATTTTCGGCGAAGTAGACATTTGGCATGTTTTGAATAATAATAGATGGATCTTTGTCCAATCTAAACGCACTCAACTAACTGTAAAATGTGATGATAAAATTAACGATTATGCAATCATAGGAACAGGTATCTTAAAACTTACAGATGATTGTGTTGGCTATTGTAAAACGATACAATTACTACCTTCTAGTTCTAAGCAAATTCTTATACGTAGTGAGTTTGATATAAAATTTAATATTATCGAAGACGATTGTTGTAGAAAGGAAAAGTTTAATCACACCTTACCTTCACTATCACCTATTTCGCTTAATAACATTAACCTTGATTCTCTTAAATATGCATCCCATAAATTAGACAGCTTAGAAAACGATATAAATAATATTCAACAACATTCGCACTTCATTAAATACGGTACTTATTACTCTAGTTTTACCCTTACTATAATCGGTTTCATATTTGTGTATATGATAAATAAGTTGTATAAATATTGTAACAAAAGAAGTTCACCTTACAACTGCTGTATTCAGATCTTCAATCAGTGTCATAATAAAAGGGAAAATTTTCATGAATCTAATGTAAACCATTCAGTGGAAATGTATGAAATGTCATCAGATGAAGATAAAAAATCTGTGAAATCTTTAACACCTGCAAATGTTCCAAAATCTAAAGTAAATTTTAGCTCAACGTGAAACATAACAAGTTACTAATTTAGAGTGTTAGAATTTATTCATAATCATAGATAGTAAGAAAATAAGTAATTTTAAGTTTTGATTAACTCAGCTTCATCTATCTGAGATAAAGCTTCGTTTTAACGGGGGGGCTGTTATATCCAGTAACACTATGTACCGATTTCTTAGGTCAGCAGAAAAGCCACATGCCGTGTAAAGCCAATGACGTCATGGTTGCATTGTATAAAAACCATTTTTTACCTAAACTCGAGTTAGTCGTTACTCTGTCTTTGCCGGTAATTATTGCAATATTTTCATCTCGTCACGAGTGAATTCATGTAATTGAGTTATTCAGTATATTATATTATAAGATTTGGGATTGTGTTTTGCTAATAAAGTGTTTGTGTATACCAGAGAGTTTTTTTTAAAAACTCTTACGGGGACTGCCTCATAACAGTTCGAACCAAGTTTGGCAACGAAGCCGGGGGTGGCAGGCAGTCCTCCAGGAGAGAGAGTTCCACCGTCTGTACAGAGGGGACAGGCCCAGTCCTGTGGTTTTTCGACGGTTACACCATCCTGTTCTACAAACACCCGGCGAAAATGATTCTTACATGATGTGCATGACAGTGCCTTATCTAGAGGGACATCTGTTTTGCATTAGTTACAATCACTTGTGGTGGTGGCCATGGTAGATATAGTAGTATTTTTTTTGTTTAAATAAAAAGAAAAAACCGAAAAAGGAAAAACTTCTAAAAGTGTGGTCGAAATTTGATTCAGGGTCTACCGTGTTTGGTTCCACCTGCAATACGGCTGCGCTACGAGGATTCTTGCGATAAGCGACGAAAAAGTGGTATCCAATACGCGTGACTCACTGCGTCGTAGAAAACCGCTCAGAAGATGAGACTAAGAAGACTGTACCTGTCTCTTTTCCTCGCGGGTTGCGGAGAGATGTTGTATACCCGTAAGACTGGTTTTTCGGTTCGCCGGTGGAGTGTTCGCGGAAGTAATGGCGATGATTTGCACGAAGATTTCGCCCGTAATGAGTTAGTTATATCGACCAAAGTTGAGTGTACTATCACTGTGAGTTGTAATAAAATTGTTAGGAGCACCGATAACACGTTTGTACTGTGTGACGACCTGGACGACGTGTCTGGTACACAATATCATGGCCTGGAACTTATTTGAGTTAACCAGTAGTCCGAATGATGAAGCCCAGCTTCTCACACCCTCAAGATCAGCGTTCAGTGCATCCACAGTAAAGTTTACATCGTTGGAAGAGAAGTCAAATTCAAAGTCATAGTTTTTATACTTAGCAAACGTCATTTTTTGCCTCTTTTCTACATTGGACCACTGTGGGAGAAGTAGGGCATAAAAACTCCCACAGATTGATTTTTAGATCTCTTTTAAAAATTGGTTCTGCTTAACTAATACAAATATGAAAATTTTAATTATTATGATTAATAATTAAAATAAGCAGGAATATATCATTACAAAATTATTAACAGCAAGGTCTGTGATGAGCTAGATTAACCCCATACAGTCCCGTCATTTAGGTAATCTTGAACTTTGTTATATCCCTTTTTAGACAAAGTCGCTTTAACATGCTTTTTAAATTGCTCAAATGGTAATTTCAAAATCTCCAGAGGTATCTTATTGTGGTAGTAATGCACTGACCCTTGAAATAATTGCTAACCTTCGCGAGTCTAAACCAGGGCGCAACTAGTATGTGATTATTTCTTAGGTAAAAATGACAGCTATCGCTAAGTTTGGAAAAGATTGTAAGGTTCTTGCGTAATACATTACATTTTCGAAAATAAATTGACCAGCTACAGTAGGTATGTCAATTTCTTTAAATAGCTCTCTTAAGGAGTCTGTGCATTTTAAATTATATATTGCTGGAATAGCTCTTTTTTGCAAAATAAAAATAGTTTGAATATCATCTGCTTTCCCCCACAACAAGATACCATAGGACATGACACTGAAAGTTCCTAAAATATACTAGCCTAGATTTAGCCACATCCGTGTTATATCTGATGTTCCTAACAACGTAAGCCGCAAAACTTAATTTACCAGCAAATTTATCTGTGTGGGGTCCCCACTGCAATTTCCTATTTATGGTTATTTCAAAAAACTTTGAATCATTTATTTATTTAACGGCATTAAAGGCTAAGGTCGAACCACCGCTATCAGTAGCTATGATCGTCTATTCTATCTACCCCAAAAAGAGATGTCCCGATTCAGCTGTAAAATTTGTAAGTTAAGAATGATAAGTCTGAATTTCTCGTTCGTTGAGAAGTTCGTTAGGCGTACAATAGTCGAACGGAAGATTGATTCAGGATGTTACAGTTTCAAGTTAGACAGAGAAAGCATATATGCCCGCAAGCCGGTATTTCGCATCAGTTAGCGGTGTATTGCGCGTCGTTGTTGTATTTTGTGTGATGGTACCATATGTTTTTTTGTATATATGGGCGCTTGGAACTTCTTTTAGTGGTCGACCACAATTTATAATATTTGTTTGGGATATTGTATAGATATCCGTCGTAGTTTTACGACGTGAGTACTCAATGATATTTCATGTGCTCGCTAGTAGCGGCTTGTGGTGGTTCCAATTATATAATTAGTTCACGGCAATAATGATCCGAATAGACCGGTTTACACAATTGCGATTTGATTTTCCGAAATGGGTTTGAACTAGCGGTTACCTCAAAAGGTTCGTAATGTTTGAAACCTTCAACTCTGCGCAATTTGAGCTGGATGTTATCGAAACGTTGTCATTAGCGCTTTAGGAGATCTAACCCTCACCATAGCGAAGTGCATAGTTCGGTAAATACCGATCTATGAATTCCACTGACCTCAGCACGTCCTCGACCGAGCCCAATCATATATATTTGAATCAGTCTACACATAAGACCTCCAGCAAAATTTACATTTAATTTAAAGATGCAACTTGAATCCAAACTGATCCAAGGCAAAACAAAACAATCTACCCGGTCAGCCAGTATCTAGCCAGTTTTTGCCTCCTTACCCTGAGATACTCAAAAACCCAAACGTTAAATGAATCGACTCTTGTATTCAAATACAGCGCGGCGATGGGCTAGCCCTCTGTCACGCAAAATGAAGTATCAAATGTACTGACTCTCGTGTACCATTACACTTATTCTAACGTGTTGCTATCTAACACTTAAATCTAATCTCTACTTGCCTGACATTTTGAAGTGAGAATTTGATAGATAGACTTGGTTTTACCAGCGTTAAGCAATAAATGATTAACTGTGAACCAATCAAAGGTTTAATATCATACACCATTAACACCATCAAAATCTTCTTGATGTCTTTCAATTTTAAAGACTCATCATGAAGTATCATCAGCAAATAACACTATGTCATGACTGACATATATAAACGATCTGCATTTCATGGTGGAGATATTGACATATCTACACCATGAAATGCAGATCGTTTATTTATACCAGACATAAGAAAGGGCCTAATATGGAACTTTTTGGAACGCCAATTTTTACACCCGATCCATCAGATTTAATGCCGTTACTTCTGCCTTTTGATTTCAATTTCTTCTTTGAATTGATTGAATTGATCCAGCGCTTTATTTATAACTCCGAAATGATTTAATTTCATTAATAGCGAATTATGATCAACAAAAATAATTATATTAATGGTGTGCTCATATGCCGGCAAAGCGCGAGGATCTTCACAATAAAGATTGGCTACAGAAGCCACATGCAAACACACGAGCGAGCAAAGATCATGAAGCGCTCGCCATGACCAAAATCGGTCGGACCACTTATTATTATGATCAACACAATCAAATGCCTTCGACAGATCGCAAAAAAACTTCGATAGAATCCTGTGCGGCCTTTGATTGAGTATAATTTTTTCAAATATTTTACTTAGGGCTGGAAGAACAGATATTTGTCTGAAATTTGAAAAATCACCATTATTTACCGACTTGAACAGAGGCATCAGTTTACTGTGTCCCATGAGGTCTGAGAAAGCTCCATCGTTAACACATTTGTTAAATATATAAGCTAAGTGTGGGGCTTTCACTAGAATTACTAAACCAATCAATTTTACTGATATAACCCACAGGTTTTCAGTATTTTTTATTAAGTTAAGTAATTGAAACGTTTTAACAATGTCCTGGGGATATACATGATGAAATTAACTTACTGACGCTTGTGTTATTTTTTAATAAAGTCTGTGCTTCATATATAAGGAGATGAATTTAGACGATCTGTTGTGAGTAAGGGTACATTGGTGAAGAATGTTTTGAAAGCTCGAGCAACCTCAGCGTTGGATTTTTAACAACATCATCATCTATTTTTAGGCAGAAATCATTGTCTCTTGATATAAATTTGCCAATTTCACGGTATATTATTTGCCACACTGTTTTAATTCTTTTATTTGAATTTTGCATTTTTATAATAATGTGTAAAGTTTTTGCAGTTCTATACACCAACTTGAAAGTTTTGGAATATTTGTTAACATAGTTATGACATTTTCGATCCAAGTTATAGGTTTTTTGGTTATAAAGGTCAGTTTTTATCTTACTAGCATTTGGGAATGAAACTGTTGAGGTGGTAAGCAGTTAATTACTTTTTGTCTTATGAATGCACAGTCACAAAAAAGTTATCTAAGCTAGTTTGGCTGGTAAGTGTCAATCTAGTCGGTTCTAGAAATACAAGACATAAATTAAATGATTTGAATAAAGTTATTAATCGTTGTTGCATTGTTGTTCCTACAAGCAAATCTACATTAAGATCACCACAAATTTAACAAAAATAATTAACTTTGGTCTGTTATTACATAGTTTAGTGAGGGCTTCCTCCATAATTTTCCTAAATATTTCGAAATCGCCATGGCCTTTTCCATCCCTCGGTGGCCTGTAGAGATCAACAATAATATGGCTATCTAACTAACCACAGGATACCTCTGATGGCTTTCAACATTAAGCGCAAGAATATCTTTCCGTTGTTTCACCTTATTATTCACCTTAATATTATTTTTTATTAAGATTAAAGAACCACCTCTATCAGCAGTCTTTCTATTGTAATAACTAACAATTTTGTTATTATTTATGTTAAAGTTTAAAGTTATTTTCCTTTAACCAGTGTTATGTAACACAAATAATATTTGTAACATAACATATTTGTTTTAATGACATTTATTTAATAATTTGTCACTTATCAGTTAATTTATGAATTAAAAATAAAATAGAAACACAAAAAGAAACAACTACGCGAATAAACCACCCCGGGACAGTGCCGAGACTAAGGTAACATATGCCGCGAGGATATCAATCTTTGAGTAAAAAACTCCAGGGATTCCCTTCGGGAAAATCGGAGCTCCCAGAAGTGTGAAATCTACCCTGCTCACATGGACAATTCCCGGTACAACCAAGTTTATATCGGCGCTCAACTCCTGCATTAATTGCTCAGAACAAGAATACACCTCATACTTCTGAGTAATCAGACTAAGTCCTAAGTTTCCGAACCTCTGACTAAGCCTTCTTAAATCATCCACTATCACCTGCGGACTATTACTGACCGTGCTATCGTCCAGATACCGAACATTCAGCGGGGAGCGCAGAAAGGCCACAGCTTCTTGAATTGCCAAGCTGAAAAGCATAGGACCCAAAGGATCACGCACGTTTTACAACGTTCTGTTTATGAACGCATATATATTTCTTGACCAAGCGAAATTTTTTGAATGATACCTATCTCATTTCTAATAAAAAAGCTTGAATTTCTTGATAGATGAGTTCCCATAATACCCAGGCATTATGGGAACTCATCTAAGTCTGTTTGAAAGTTATCTATCAAGTAGAACTAAACGAATTAAAATAAAGGAACATGTTAGCGACGATTTTCCAGTTTTTTGCGGTGTCCATCAGGGTAGTATCCTAGGTCTCACACTTTTTTATGTTATATCGAAGAATTATGCGATGTTAACCTTGCACAATATAAAATTGTCTCCTACGCAGATGACATCTCTCTCACTTTCACAGCTGACACCTGAGGCTCAAGCAGGAACCGGCTCGATCACGAACGACTCGAAGATTTTGCATCGGAATCGAGAAGGCGCCAAAATGTATGAGATTTGGCACAGCGCCTCTATCGTGCGGAATTGGAACTAAAAACGGTAGCACGAAGCAATTTGCTAACGTTTCGATACTATACGTCAAAAATAATCGCTTGTCAAATGTATAGGATTCGATAGGATCGCGATCACGAACATAACGGAATCGTGTAACTCGACAGTTTTCTATCGGAATCTTACAAATGTCTACTCACTTGGAAATTGTTGGTGGGAAAAGTATTTTTCGGTATGTAAATAAAGTTTATTATTAGTTTTATGTGATTTAAATGATTATTAAGTAATTTACAACGTATATCACGATATTTCTAGGTAATATAACAACAGCCATATGCAGAGGCCGGTGCAGGAACCGCGGAGTGCCCGCTCATATTATCTGGCATTCCGCATGATAGAAGACGATGCGGAGGGAGGAAGGCGCCAAAGATATACTAGGTAAGCATAGTAATAACAAAATAAATAGGTATTTGGCTTTAGCAGCATTTCGTAACTTTTATTTTTATTGCTATAAATACTTCCATTTATTTTGTGTTTAAAGAGAAATCAGTCGGAGGGCCAACCAAAGAAAAACATGGAGTTCTTTGGATTTATTCGAAGCTGAATTTAAACTTCAGTTTAGATTAACAAAAGAGGCGTTTGGTTTCCTAAGCATGAACCTAAGACAAAAAACATCGCTCACAGGAACTGGACGAATTAGTTTGGAGCTGAAGGTTTTTATTCTGCCATTTCATTACCTAAACCTACCTATAAACCAGCAAAACGTAGATAGACTAGACTCAAAAGAGTTAAGAACTGTAAGTAGATAGACATTATAGTCCTTAAAGTAGTATTACTAAGTAGTGTTTACAGAAGTAGTTAGGTAATGAAAATACTAAGTTCCTAGGAACTATATTCTACTCAAGTTCTACTCAGTATCAGTATCTACTCACCGTGTCTTGCTAATAGAGTAGAGTAACTTTCTACATCTATCTAATAATAATATATAAATATATAATACACCTACAGGTAGATACCTAAATAACATGTTTTTTTTCCCTCCTTTTCAGCTTCTTTGCGCGTTATCATTTTACGCCACAGGGTCATACCAACGGCTGGTTGGTATGGCCAAATTCCTTGGCCAGAGCACAGTTAGCAAATATGTCGCGGAAGTGACAGAGACACTGTGCTCCCCAGAGATGATCAGGGAGTTCATTGCGTTCCCTGCCACGAGGCAGATGCGGGATGCACTAAAGGATAAGTAAGTGTCTCATCATTGATTATTTGTGTAGTAAGTGAAGGCTTAACATGAAAAATATACTTATATTTTGTCTCATTACAGATTCTACAGAAAATATGGAGTTCCCGGTGTGGTTGGATGCATAGATGGGTGTCACTTCCACATATTTAAACCAAAAAAGGAAGTGGAACACCTATTTTATTGCAGAAAACATTTCCACTCCTTAAATGTTCAAATGGTAGGTCATATGTGGTAATTGTTAGAACTTACTTCCTTATAAAAATATAGATTGGAAATCAAATTAAAGTAAATGGTAACAGACAGGTAAGTATCCTATTAATGATTGAAAAATCTTTTCAGATATGTGACAGTGATAATAAAATAATTAATATCAACGCAAAATATGGGGGTGCAACGCACGACGCGTTCATATGGGAGAACAGTGTCGCCAATCGCTTCATGCAGCAGTTGCACAATAACAAAGAGCAAGTGTGGCTGTTAGGTAATAATTTAATCACCAAGTTCAGCCAACATTGACCCACTGTTAGACGTTATCATATCACACTTAAGACTTCTGTAAAGCGCTAATAAATAAAATAAAAATAGCTAACATACTAATGATAAAATATTTATTCGATATCCTGAAAATATCACCTTTTGCAGCATAACATTTAGTTAACTATACTTCATAGGAACCTGTGAACATAACAACCTTTTGTTTTAATATAATATTTATGAACAGGCGACTCAGGATACCCACAGCGGCCTTGGCTAATGAACCCCATAACAGATGGCGCTGAAGGGAGCCCTGAAGCTAAATATACCGCTGTCCATGGGAAAGCCAGGGTCGCCATTGAAAATACCTTTGGGCGTCTGAAGAATCGTTGGCGATGTCTTTGTAAAGACCGCACACTGCATTATGCGCCTGAGAAGTGTGCAAAAATTATTCTGGCCTGCAGTGTGCTGCACAACATAGCCATGAAATTCAATGTGCCCGAGCCAGACGAAACCACCCAAAGGGAACAAAGTTTCTTTCAGACAGAAACTTTTCACGAGACCATTCGTGGTGACGATCTGGTGCGAGGAAGGGCATTGAGAGGCATGCTTGTCAATAGGATTAATAGGTTACATCCCTAAAGTGTTTTAAAATCCTCTGGTCTTGGATGATTATTTGTGACGTCAGGCCAGATCAGAAAATCCTCGGGTCTTAGAAGTTTATCACGTTTGTAGCTTTGTAGAAATTATAGCATTGTATGTGTTTGTGAGTGCAAGTGTATATTTTCATTATGCTGTTAAAATGTAGGTATTGTCTCGCTATAAAGATGTAGTTTCGTATTTCGTACATACATGTTATAATATCTCTTCTTTGTATATGTAGAGGAAGATCTTATGTGACTGTAAATATATGACAATTTGGTGACTTGTTTGGAGAAGAGATTTCCTCCCTTTGTATATAAAAATACTGTTTCTTAGAAATAAAACACTGACATACAATTTAGAAAATGTTTATTTAATAACACCCTTTATTAGGTCATCTTGTAACTAATTAAATGAAATCGTGCAACAAAACTAGGAATGGAAATTTAGCTTCTTGTACTTCTATCATTCATTTCATTACGAATAACAGACAAATCACAAAAATAATGAAGAGAATATGTACAAAGGCAATCGTATAGTATACGTATGTGGCTACATCTTGGCTAGTAAATTTTAGTTACTTTCATAGTGTCATGTCCTATGGTATCTTGTTGTGGGGGAAAGCAGCGGATATTCTAACTATTTTTATTTTACAGAAAAGAGCTATTCGAGCAATTTATAATTTAAAACGCAGGGATTCCTTAAGAAAGCTTTTTAATGAAATTGACATACTAACTGTAGCTAGTCAATTTATTTTCGAAAATATAATGTATGTACGCAAGAACCTTACGAAATTTCCCAAACTTAGCGATAGCTATAATGTTAACCTAAGAAATAATCACAGACTACTTGCGCCCCGGTATAGAATCGCGAAGGTTAGCAATTCTTTCAAGGGTCAGTGCATTCTCTACTACAACAAGATACCTCTGGAGATCTTGAAATTGCCATTTGAGCAATTTAAAAAGCATGTTAAAGCGACTTTGTCGAAAAAAGGGATATTACAATGTTAAAGATTACTTAAATGACGGGTCTGTATGGGGTTAATCTGGCTCAACACAGACCTTGCTATTAAAAGTTTTGTAATTATTTATTCCTGCTTATTAATTATGATGATATTAATAGTAATGACATAAGTATATATTTCTTGTATCAGTTAAGCATAAGCAATTTTTAAAAGAGATCTAAGAATCAATCTGTGGGAGTTTCTACGCCCTCCTTCTCCCACAGGGGTCCAATGTAGAGAAGTGGCAAAAAATGACGATTGCTAAGTATATGTAAATATCTACAGTAATAAAGACATTTGGAATTTAATTTAATTTGGAATATATCGTCGTATTCACTGTCAGCCATACTATCCATTCATAATTTCCTAATTTCTTTATTGCAAACAGAAAAAATATACACATGAAAAAATACATAGTAATAGTGTAAAAAGGCGAGCTTATCTCTAGTAAGAGATCTCTTCCAGTAAACCACGTAAGGATGAGACAGGTGGATTTAAAATAACATTCAAAGCCTGGTGGAAGACATTGGTATGATATGTTTTTAGTTAACTGAATTTATATTACAACATGTTCTTATATCTCCTTTCATGCATGACTTCCCCTTTCAAGATATCTTACAATCACATTCATGGCTTCTCTCATAAATTGCAACTATTGCCCCTGTAGCGCTAACTCTTGCTCTCTCACTCGCACCCTTTCACGAATCTCATATTCATTCGGGCGCAGTCTTTCAGCCTCTAACCTTAGCCTTTCACTCTCTAACCTTTCATATGCTATCTCGCGTTCTCTTTCACGCTCACTTGCAGCCCGTTCCGCATCCACAAACATCTGAGCCACACCCGTGCTTTCGTCACCTTTCGTTTTTTTTTTTAGGTGGAGGCGTCCACACCTCGTCATTCTCTGACACAATTTCGACTGGTGATGGAGGCACTCAACACGCACGTTGCTGAAGAATGGAGCCTGTGGGGTGCTCGGCCCTGCCACATTCCACTCCTCTGTGACTGTAACAAAACATAAATGTTTGTAGCGTTCAATTGCGTTGACCTATAAGGTTGATTTTGCACAGAAGTAGGGGACCACAGACCTGAACAACTGATATAATTTTCAGCTTGATTTGTCTATGCGTTCCCGATATAAAAGGTCTTGATAGACGGACAGACGGACGGACGGACAATGAAGTGATCCTATGAGGGTTCCTTTATTTCCTTTTATGGATATAAATTCTTAAATCTAAAAAACATATATCATACCAGTTTCTTCCACCAGGCTTTGAATGTTGTTGGATTGTTCCCCATTGTTCTGGAAATCCTGGAATATAAAAAAAAAAATTGGTCTAATATTGTCACACCTTTTCCATACTGGATGGCAGAGACACTATTGTGCTCACTTTTACCCGGTTATTCAATGCTTTTGCATGACAAGAGGCTAGCCCATCACTACACCAATAGAGATATATGTTTTATGTTTTTATACTTCTGTTAGTATTTATTTTTTTAGTATTAATTGAGAATTCCTACAATTTCAAATAATGTAAAAATATAGGCAAGGCAAAAGTGAAGAGATTCAGTTAAGGTTTTGAATTGAGTTGTTAAAATTAAATGCACCTGGAATCCGGCTTCTTCCACCACCATCCCGGTAGCCGCCTGCACACCAATTATTTGGAGGACACGGGACTCCAAATCAGTCAATGATAGTTGCAGTGCCGGACCTCCACCAGTGCCATTAGCTGCCCTATTAATTTTAGCCCACTTCTTTTTTGTGTAATTTTTGTAGTCACTCCAAACCTGCAATCATAAACAAGGAAAAGCTTGATTGAACTTTTGACATACAAAGTATAGGTAGGCACCTAATAGGTAAGTATACTAGTATTTACCTTTCGCCACTTCTCCTCACTCCTCGAGTCCCCAGTACCCTCACAGTTTAGTTTTTGGGACACCTCCATCCACTTTATTTGGTTGTTCCGCCTTCCTCTGGGACCAACTGACGGTTTTGATAAGTCCCCATGTCTGCAATGAGAACTTTTTTACTCACCTTTTAATACAATTTTATATCTATTTGACATCCAATCCACTAATTATTTTTGACATCATTGTAATGGTTTAGTGTAGTTTTGGTTCTCTGCATTTATACATGTTACAATGTACTTTTGAACTCTAAAGAACAAACACAGACCTCGCTTTACATTGATGGTTATGAAACTTACCTTTCCATGAATTCCACCATGATTGAATACTGTAGCTGACTGGTCCTCATTTTAACACAACACACAAAACAAACAGGAAAGAAAGTAAAACTTTCAAACAATTTTATCTTCTTTTTGCCGCCAGCACCGTAATGTCATGTCAGTCATGATGTGGCAATCAAAAACCTAACCTATATCTCGAAAATAAAAACATTTGTTCATTTTTATTGAATAACTTCTTATTTTTATTTAAACCTATATCACATGTGTAAAATCAAATAAAAATAGCGTAAAAGGGATTGCATTTTAAATACCTAATTGTAGTAAAAAAATATTTTTAAATGTCATGAATAGATATAGTAAGTTTTGGAACGTATCATTCAATCAATATAATGTTTTGTTCGTTCAATTGGGTCGCCAAAGCCGTACTCGTAAAATATTTAAAAACAAACGTTGTCGATAGTCTTGTTCCCTAACGTCTTCACGATTCCACTTAGACAGCCCTTCGTGATCGCAATAAAACTCTGGTATAGTTTCCGATACCGAGTGCTCGCTATCGACTATCGGGTTCTAGGTGATTGAGGCTGCTAGCGAGAAAGTATCCGTAATCGAAATGTGGGAAAATGTATGAGATTTTGAACAGCGCCCCTATTGTGCGTAAACATAACTAAAATCGGTAGCAGGAACCATTTTCGTCTGGTGTTCGAAACGATACGTCAACAACTCGCTTTTCAAATGTATAGGATTCGATAGAATCGGCAGCACGAACGACGTTTTGACATACACTAAGGTGAAACTCGTCAGCTGGCTATCGAAATCTCACGATTAATTACTCACTTAATATTTGTTGGTGAGAATAATTTCGTTATATATTTAATTAACGATATCCTATTGTTTGTTGTTTGTAAGTGACTTATTAATGGTTATAGTGTTAATTTTCAATATATATACCTACATATTTTGTACATTATGTATGTAGCAACCCTTTGTTAATAGGTAGCAATCTCATGGTGAAACTCAGTCGATAAAGTTGCGGATTGGGATGAAATACTACGTGAATATGTTATGCATGAAGCCATGATCCTCGATAGTGAGAAAACGTTAGTGCTCAGAGAAGGATAAAAATAAACAAAAATAGCGTCAAGCCTTCCCACGTAGGGGACGGCAGAGGCACATTAGTGCTCGTTTAGCCAGATATTCAATACTCCATTTTGCGTGACAGGGGGCTAGCCCATTGCAGTAGCTACGGAGATATGAAGTTCATTGTAATTTTTGGATCTATGGATTTTTAAACCTTAACCAAGAATTTTTCATTAACAAACATAAATATTTACATACAGGTACATACATTGCTTCTAGCCCCACACTAGGACACCCTGTGTCGTGAGTACCAGAAACAGCAACGTCACACACATATAATGATCCAAGACCTAGGGTTATTTACCTTTTACCACAGCCGGAGATCGAACCCTGGACCTCTGGCATGGCAGGCAGAGCCACAACCGCTTCGCCAGAGAGGTCGCCATTGGTTTTGAACTTTATCAAGTTGAAAATTATTTATTGAACACAGTTATTAAAAAGATACATTAAAAGAAAACATATGATCAAAGGCGAGCTTAACTCTAAAGAGATTTCTTCCAGCAAACCAAGGCATGAAAAGAAAACTTATCATGAAAGAGTAGGCAGGGCACAATAACTAATCTATTATAAAATATATAAGTAAATTAAATATCTATTAAATACGGAAAATAAAATACATACTTATGTATATCAAACTACTAAATAAGTACCAGTACATACATAAAACTGTGCATATAGTTTACATATAATAATAACAACTATCACAAAAGAGAGAGGAAGTGCTCTTTTATCCGGTTTTTGAAAGCAAAAGAGTGGGATTGTCTTTTTTCGAACAAGGAAGTATGTTCCACAGTCAGACCGCCTGCAACCTGAAGGAGTCCTCATATGCGGAGGTGTTATGCCTTGGAGTGGCTAAGAGTGAGACCTTGAGATATCTCCATTGCCAATCTCCTGAAAAGAGATTGCCTACTCAAAGCGGTCTCAGAGGTAACGGGGGTAGCACAGATTTTTCAATACATATATTGAAAAGATAAGAAAGAATATGAGAGTTGGTGACGGCGAATGGGAAGCCACCCCAATTCTTTGTGATATTGATAATCATGGTTGAATTTGCGCACCCCGGAGATAAATGAGATCCCGAGATTCTGAAGTTGTTCGAGTTTGTTCAGTAGATCTTAATAAAGGGTTAATTAACGTAACAGAAGCCTATGGTAGAAGGGCGGGCATTGTACAACTAAGAGAAGACTGAATACCATCGGACCGGATCGGATGAGGTACTGTGGCGCTGCAGTATTGGAATTGTATGAGTGTTCTCCCCTTCTAACCCCCACCCCGCCCCATCTAGCTTTGTATATGGCGGCTTGCGGCACGACACCACATTGTGTGGCCTGCCTCTTACTTATAAATGAATTAAACAAATCTGCTTCTTATAAAATGTATATGTATGACACTTTAATAATTCATGTATATAAGAAACCAACACATACACAACACTTCATGCAATTGATGTTAATGCAAATAAACAATAATTTACTCCAATTCATTTCTAAGGCATGTAATGTTCTACACATTTGATAATTGTATGCAATCTCTTGCTCTCACAAATTCCAAACTCATGTTGTATTATCATTTCTTTTTATATACTATGCCCCTCTCTCTTGCTTCTCTATTTCATTTCACAAACATCTTAGCTACTCTATCATCAATCTATCTCTTGCGGTGTTCTCCAAGTCTCAGCTTCCTCTGTCATCATGGTATCTGGGATAGCAGTGATGCAAGAGCCCCGACCGCACGCGAAACTCTGCTGTAATATAAAATATTTTGGAGTAAAATACTTGAAATGCAATATGATGATGATGATGGTAAGCAATCTCTCATCATTATCAGACAGGTAAGCCCATCCAAATATGGGTTTGAAGGGTTCATAATTCATCTCTAGATAAGCGATAGACTTGCCCTCTGACATGCATTTCGTGGGTGGACATCATGGACCCAGTAGGTAGTTGAAGAGAAAGTCAAAAATCAGAGAAAAATACGTAGTTATATTGACAGATCTCAATATTGAATTACTCAGCTAATGATTATAATAAATAACTATAGCTTACCTTTCCATGAACTCTATCATTACTGCGCTCATATACCGGCATTATGTGAGGTTCTTCATGAAGAAGAATGCATCAAAAGATTATGAGACTCGTTCTTACTCGCGGGCTCTTGCCCGCGAGCGACGCGTTCACAATAATCTGGAGCGATTGAATTGTCAAAACCGTCGGACGATAAAATCATCCAATATCATTTTTCTGAATTGAATAATTGAAGCTGCCTCGTCTCTAAATAATTCACAGCAAAAGGGAAATTCACAACAAAACAATAAAATTTTCATGTTTTCGCTAGCGTCGAAATGCCATTCTACGAGTCATGTCACAATCAAAAACCAAAATAATTTCTCGAAAACCATTATTATTTTTATAATATTCGTTGAGTTTATGATTAATCACACTTTATTATTTCAAAGTCTTTAAAAATTGTAACAATATTACAAATTGGGATAATATTTCCGCAACACATTGCAATAAAACTTAAATTTAAAATCGATCTATGGATAACGTAAGATTTGGAACGTTTCATTCAGTCAATGTACTGTGTTGTTCGTTCAGCGTGGCTAAAGGACAAGAATCCAGAGCCGTAAAAATGGAAAAAAAAAAGGGGGAGGGTCCATGCTAGAGGCGCAGTATTACGTAGAACGTTTTCTGGGTATCGCAATGACGTTAGTCGATAGACAGTGGTTCCTGCTGCCGATGAGATTCTGGTTACGTTTTCGATGCGAGGTCTCGTTAGCGTCTGGAGAGTTTTTCCTGCTTGAGCTACTGGACTAATGCCTTCTCCGCTCCGGTCATACGCTATTATAAAAACATCGTACGACATGAACTCATGAACATCGACTAGCAACAAACGAGACTCAAGACTCACTGGTCCAATTTACAAATTAATAAAAAATACCCAAAAAAACGAATATTATCTCATCGAAATACGAGAAAATAGCTGCAACTAAAATATTAATTTTATATAAAATCATTACCAGCGCGTTCCAGAACATGACAAACGAAGGGATAGCTGACCAATTCATAAAAGTGTGAAATATGATATTCCTAAATGTGATATACCTCTATTTAACGAGAACACTTATTCCAGCCCAGCAGATAAATTGATCTTGTACATTAATGCGTCACTGAAAACCATACGTTATGTCCTAAGATCGATGCAGCCTAATAAGTTGATGGAATTAGTAATATTGATTTCAAATCCACTGCTAGGATATCCGAAACAGCTTACCAACAGTAGTATGAAAATGTACATCTTCCCCGATGTGCTCAAAAAGGGAGTGGTAAGACCGTTCAACAAACAAAGGACAATGGACAATACAGGGAACTATCCAACAGATAAATCTAGTCGAGCTGGGACAAGATTGTAACTGCGTTCATCTGTGGACAAGTACAGTCTTTCTATCAAAAACATGACATTCTGTCATCGAGACAAAACAGGTTCCAACCAAAAAAGACGCCTATAAAACTTCTTCGATCGAAATTTACAGACGAGAATATTTTTTGCCTTGTTGACAAAAAACATGTCCTTCTTATAATAATAGATTAAAGCATGGCCTCTGTTACGCTTTGATATGACACGCTTATCAAAAAGCTAAACAATAGTGGAGTACGCGGCCCTATGCAAGGATTACTTTGAAAGAAGTTCATATACAGTAAAGATAACAAATGTAAAGAGCAAAATTAAAGTAACAGAAGGCACTGCAAAGATCAGCTTTGAGGCCCTTGCACTATATAACATAATTCAACGATGTAAATATCGCAATCAAACATATAACTGATTACTAATACGCAGACGGCACTGTATCGGCCTCAAAGGACACCAGAGAAGCCGAGCGAATGATATAAGAGGACTTCGACATAGTATGCAAGTGGTCACATGGCACTGGTCTTATACTGAACGCACAAAAGACTAAACTCATACACTTACAATCAAGCCACAATCTGACTCAAGAAGAGGTGGGTATCATCACACATGGCCAAGGTTGCTTGCATGGCCTTGAAGCATGCAAGCAATCTTGGCCATGTGTAAGATTGCTTGCATGGCCTTGAAGCATGCAAGCAATCTTGGCCATGTGTGCCAATTTAAATGTGTGTTGTCAATTTAAATGCGAGACTATCGAACAAGTGTCACAACAACCTTGGATTGATAATTAAAGCCAGGTTTGATTTTGCCCTTAATGGTATGAAAAAGATTAAAATCAGTGCTAGCTATATTTTATGTAATAAGGAGTAGGATGGCTGATTCTGTGTTGCTCACCCTGAACAAATCACCTGTCCTGGCAGGACATCCAAATCGTACCTGGATAATATTAAAAAAAAAACTACAAAGAATGTTACTGAATACTATCATACCCCATACATTATACAGGATGACAGACCATTTAGAACCATTTGAGCCAAACATACATGTGGCGAAGTCTAACCGTTAATTTCACGGTTTAGACTCGTGAAAGTTAGCAATTCCTTCAAGCGTCTGGCAATTTTGAAATTGCTGTTTGAGCAATTTAAAAACCATGTAAAAGAACTTTGTCTAAAAATTGATTTTACAATATTCAAGATTACATAAATTCCAATAGTGCACGACGTTTATCTAACTCAATATGAAACACTTACGTTTATTAACTATATGTAAATAACTATAGTAAAGAAATTTTGTCGTTTACTTTGACTTTATTATACATGCTAAGGTGTTCAAGCTAACTCCTTTAAGGTTTTCGTAATGTTTGTTTACTTTGACCTTGCTTCTTACCAAACACGATTCTAGGTCCATCGAAAATACCCCACAGGATACATTTGATTTTGAAGGAGTGTCGAAATATGCGGTAATAATGTGACATATCTTTTTATTTTTTTGACTTAGAAGTTTGTTTTTTTGAGAGTTCTATGGTACAATCAATTTCATTCATTTCGTTATCAGTAGAAAGTGAGGTCATATGTAGAAGTAACACAGGCGTGATACCGTAGCATGAATTTGTCCTTGAGCTACTTGGCTATACCTGTGTAGTTGTTTTATTTATATGTATAGTTTATGAAAATTTCGATCTTCGTATCAAGCTGGTTGACGCAACTTGTTGACACAAACTATGTAGGTCGGAGTTTGCGTCACACAGTATTAAAATGCATACCACGCTAAGTTATGCGGCAAAGGCTAGGCACATTGCGGACTAATGAGTCCTTCGGGAAGTTTCCGGAATACGAAACTATACTTAGTGCCGAGGCGAAAGGCATGGACCGGATAGTATACGGATACCAGATATATATATATATATATATATCTATGTATTAACTAAGTAAAATTTAATAAGACGAAACTGAAAATCAGAACGCGACGTTAGAATAGAACCTATTGAAGGCTCGGAAGGTCTTGGATGTTTGCAGATTTGTGACTTCACTGTTTCTGAACCTTTGGAATGGGTTCGGTCTGGTTTCAACGATCTTTGTGTATGTATTAGATCGGGTTGTGTGATAAAAAGGCGTTTTCCCACCACCTTCTCGACAATGGCAAATTATATATAAACCTTACGTAAAGCAGGACATTATAGCCCTTGGTTTTAGCTGGGCCATAATTTTGTTCTGAATATTATTATAACCCGCTGTTTAATAATGTGATTTTCACTTCTCATAGTTCTTATTGTCATGATAAGTAACCCATAGGCAAAGACGGTGACGTAAGCGTTGGTGGCATATGTATAACATATCATACTGGTGACTTTTGTTCTCGTTTTGGTCAAAGATTCAGTTAAGTTTATGGCTGCGTACGCGCAAAAAAAATGTAATAAGTTTTGATAATAACTTTCATGCCTTCATACCGCTATCCGTCTATAGAACCTATCTGTCAGAGCTAAAACTCACGTCTTTTTTCAGATACCGGAACAGACTTTACTGAAAAACAACTTTTTTGATTTTTGGAATCAATACAAGCGATATCTTTACATAATGCAGGGTGTAACTGAAAGTTGTAGTCATATTTAAAGGGGCTTTTAGAGGCATAATTCTGAACAAGTTTCACTATGGAACCGATTTGATCAGAGCAATATGGAGTCCCTCACAACCCAAAAGACATGACTACACCTTTCTGTTACATACTGTATTATGGTTGTAGGAAGTATCCTGAAAGTTGAAAAGTAAAGTAGAAGCCAGAAATAGAATTTTATAATTGTTGTGTAATAACAGTATTCACAGCAGAAGATAGAGCTGAAGTTCATAATTTCTTTATTGCACACAAATTATTTCAAGATAATTATGTCAAGATTTTGCATAAGAATAACAATATACTTTATTTCCATAACGCTATGTTTCATTCATGTTCCTACACATAAACCTGAAGAAACAGTAGATTTGAGGGGACTGAAATGGAAAAAAAGCAGAAAGAAGATGATAGTGTTATATGGAATACAGTTCTGAAATTTCATCAGGATCTATGAGTTTAATGAAAAAATGCAATTGAAGCAGTGTGACAAAAACTGTACAAATTCGATTAAGAGGGGGATATAAACACTATAACAATGGGAAACACTATGTCAACTGAAGCTCTACCTACAAATGAAGAGATTCCGTTTTAAAGTCAAGATAATTTGTTCTTATATGGAGGGTACCGATAACTTTATTTAAGTTAACATTGTAGTTGAGAGAGTTTACTTTAGGGTAGGGTCGTGACAAGTATATTTTTGTGTGATGTTGTTCATATGTATATGTGTAAGTATATAGGTTTATGTGTAGTATGGTTTGTTAATGTTTAATTAAACTAAGGAAAATCAGTTTCTTGCGGTGGTACGGAACCCTTCGTGCATGAGTCCCACTCGCACTAAGCCGGGTTTTGTTTTTCTATGTGGCTCGAACAACGAAGTTCGGTTTTGAAAGAGTATTCGAATACATAAGTAGTTCCCATCCTTAACGTCTAAGCTGTTAAGGGTGCAATTTTAATTGATGTTTACTATATCGGCCACATGTTTGAGTTTCGACACACTTCGGCAAAGTTGCTAGGCTGAGAATGGCACTGTTTGACTTCACAGTTGAAATGAATACTGCAATACTGGCGTTTAATACGGGAAATATTAAACTGCACATCAAAAATACTTATTTGCACAGCAAATATCAGGGCAAAATGCTGCGGTAGCTTAGGTAAAGGGTAAAGGGGGTGAGCAAAGCGAAGCCCCCTTTATCCTTCGTGTTAGGCTAAACATGTAAGAACAACAAAATATACTTAAAACATAAACTTAAGTTCACATTTGACGAAACGAAAGGCCGAGACGGCAGTGAACCTGCCTACGTATACAAGGGTCGCGGGTTCGAGTCCCGGTGAGGGCAATTATTTTTTTAATGAGATTGGATGTTTGTACCCTAGTCATGGTTGTTTATCTATCTAAATATAATATTTATCTATATAAGTATGTTTATCGTTGTTTAGCACGCAAGATACAGGGAATCCTAGTTTGGGGCTAGATCAATGTGTGTAAATAGTGTATAATTTAAAATATTTAAAACAAAAAAAGTGTTTTGTCGATCCTTTTCTGCTGTGCAAATAAGTATTTTTAATTTGCGAATAAATACTAGCTGTTTAATACAATATACCTCCTCAATCTTACTCGTACCCGTGTAAAGGCTTGTGCCCCACGGTGAGGACATTAATGGGCTACATTTACTTACTTTTTTTGACTGCAGCGAAGCGAAAAAGTGGGGGCTATGTGTTTCACCTGTATTTATATACCTGGTACTGTACCTCGTCGTAACTACTCAACGTCTTTACCGATTTTGATAAATTCAAAAGATTTGACCTGATGGGGTAATTTTTGGCTTATTTGATTATCTAAATAAAGTCACAGAGCCGGCTACCCACTATGGGATATAATGCATGTCATAGCTCAAGATTAATTTTCTTTTAGCATAGCACATCCGTAATCCGTAAACCTGTGACAGTGCTTTTATACGAAATCCCTGAAATCCGTAGAGAAACAATAAACTTATTGTTTTCGTAATACGAAAGCGGCAACGTGAAAGAGTTTTTGTTGTGGATTTTTGTAAAACAGATTCCGAATTGTGTTATTTTTTCATTACGAATGGTTTTGAATCTTGCGTTTTGTTGAGAAAATGATAAACGAGATTGAATTTAGGAATAAGATTCTGTCAGGCGATGAACAAGCAACTTGTGTCAAGATTCGGCTGATTTATCTATGAGTTAGGGTACAACCTATGTAATTATATTAACCTCTCAAAAACCGAGGGTAGTAGGGACGGGTCGCGATTCTGAACCTTAGGCCATTGTATGAAAATGTAAAACCTATAACGGAAAAGTGGCGTTAGCCGGTGGTATTCAAGAGGTTAATTATTTTTCTACTATCATATCTCGAAAGAAAACACGTTCCCCTGTACGGGGAACATCGCTGTTTGAGTAGAATTTGCGGCGGTCGCACGCTAAAACTATATTAAACAGACGACCTCTGTGGCGTGCCTACCATGCGAGAAGTCCCGGGTTCGATCCCCAGCTGCGGGTAAAGAAAAAACCCAGGTCTTGGATGTTTATATGTGTCTGACATCGGTGTTTCTGGTTCCCACGATGCAGGGTATCCTAGTGTGGGGCTAGAAGCAATTTATGTGCCAATATGTAAAATGTTTGATTTTTATGTTTGTTCATGTTTATATTACTTCGCATATGAGGTTGAAAAAAACGGTCAAGTGCGAGTCGGACTCACGCACGAAGAGTTCCGTACCACCTTACAATGGTTAGTAGGTAGGGATGGTGTGGAATAAATAGTTTGGATTTTACACAGCAAAATATTGTTACAAAGTAATTGGTGCAGCAACTTTCACACTAGATGTACGTAACCAGGTGCATTCATAAGTTTGTATATGGTATTGAAATAATTGTTATATAAGAGCCCTCTTAAATATTTATTTTATTTTGTTTTTTAGTATTTAATCTGTCTAACTATCACGGTTCATGAGATACAACCTGGTGACAGACGGACACACGGACGGATGGACGGACAGCGGAGTCGTAGTAATAGGGTCCCATTTGGCGCCCTTCGGTTACGGACCCCTTAAAAGAATCATAGGAAATTTTCTTTAGTTTATTTTATTAAAATATTATTTATATCTTATATCCTAAAATAAAATGTTGAAGAAATATGTAAAAATATTGGCCGCTTTAATTCAAGATTGAGGCTAACGCTGACTGACACCTATTGAGGTTTAAAACTTACATTTTTCATGAGCGATACAAGTTAAAAACTTTGCTACCCCGCGTTCTGTAGGGGAAAGCATCGATATAAATACTAAGGATAGGCCTTCCCGTACTAAATTTCTTACCATTTTGAGGCTAAGAAAAATAGCGCCCCTGTCGGAATTCGTCGGAACCAAGACAGTACGAAAAATTGTAACGGCGTCACGGTCGGTCACGTTCCGATTTGTGGTGTATAGACACAATATTAGGAAAGTTGATCTACGGATAACTCTCAAATACCCGGTGACTTTTAATCGGTGATTAGGAGTAGAAATAAAATATATCTAGCTAAAATTTTACTTAAGGGGCGAGGACTCACGCAATTAGCTCATGTTTAATTAATAAAAAGTTGAAACATAATTAAATAGGCATATTAATTTATGTCTTTGCCGTTAAATTATGAAAGAGGATGTAAGCTCACAGATACACATTAGTAGCGTGACTTGGAATTTAAGATCTTGATTTTAATTTATAAGTAATAAACTACCTAATCATAGAAAAAGATATGAATTAGTTAGGGGGGGGGGGGGGGGGGGGGGGTGTAACCAAATGACATTACGAATAGTAATCTAATGACATTACGAATAGTAATCTTGACATTACGAATAGAAAAATAACCAAATCGGATCGTTTTTCAAATATAGGAAGCGGGCAGTTTCACTGTGCGTCGCGCGTCGCTACAAAGTTACGTCAGTCGAATGGTTGATTTTCGTTTGAGGATTTTTTCGAGAACAATATTTTATAGATAATCAAATTAAAGCCAATAGTAATTGAAAATATAATATTTACTTGTGATACGACACTCCCTGTTTTTGTGTTTTGCGATTTGGCTATGATTTACACCTATTTACGTCGCAGGTCACCATTTTTGTTTTTGCTGCCGATATATCAATCGGCTGTCACCGTCCAAGCGCGACTGATTGCAAACAGTCCAATTTTCCCGATTTTGTACTGTTTTTGTAGCGACACTTTCAATCGCTCCGTGCCCTGTCCCTACTATTCAAGTCTGTGAGGGGAAAGCCTCTTTTTTCCCCCACTGATTGGGTTATGAATATTATAACGTACAAAAATCTTATTTCAATTGCAAATAGTAAAACTAAAACTAAATAACGTAATAGTACATTACGATATTAGTGCGTTAAGATGTTATAACCAATACGCACGTATATCGTACGTATTGGTTATAACATCGAAACAGAAAAAAAAACGTTTTATATTTTGTTCATTTTTAATTATTGAAACAGTTAGTGAAATTACAATTATTAAAATGATACGTAGTTGTAGTTGGTTTTTTAATTATGTTATTATTATTATTACTATTCATTATGTCATTGTTTTGTGTTAGGGTAAATGTTGGAGACTACGAAACTTCTTGAAAGGCGGCAGAAGAGCATTGTAATTCGTCATTAGTTGTAAATAAAAAAGTATCATCAGTAGAAGTAGAGGGGCGCGGCTCAGGGCAAAACTTCTTCGATTGTGGCACCAATTATTGTCTGAATTATTTTGGCACTTATATTTTCTTTGTTTTGGATGGAATCTTCTACATAAGATTCTGCTACTGCGTTAGAACGCCACCCGCCATGCCGCTTTAAAGTCAATATATCAGCTCCCGAATCAGCAAGTAATGTAGCTGACGTTCTTCTGAAACTGTGCCCTGTATTACAATCAGCATCCGGCAATCCTAAAAACTTGGCGACTTCCTTTGGCATGGCACCGAATTTATTTATGCCAATAGGTTGCGCTGAGCGCGCGGCTGCTAAGAGGGCTCGACTAGAGGATAGTAGTTCTCCTCGAGTGGAGCCTAAAAAGCAGTGCACGGAAGCGCGCAGAGCTGGGGTCACCTATGCTCAGAAGGTGAAATCTGACCAGTACATCGCCGTAACTGACGTCGCTACTGGTCATATTTCACAGGATCTGTCAACGCTCATCCTCAACGAGATTGATGACAAAATCTTGAGGGAAGCGTTGGCGGATCCGAGCAAGGAAAACCCCAAATTCGGTGGCAAGCCTCGTTACGAGGACGGCCACCTTAAACTGTTCGTGGAGGACGAGTACTCCCTGAACTGGCTGCGGGAGTGTGTCTCCGGTGTGTCTACATCATCCAACGTACAGTTGGTGGTGAAACGCCAATCGGAGATGGTCCGCGGGGTTCGATGTGGGGTGCTCATACCCAACGAACGAGGCAAGTGGAAGTCTGCGCCCGACGTCGGCGTAGTCCTCCACTTTATGAACAAGTGGGCACAGGTTGACCGATGGCTCCTCCAGAAAGTGGATGAGCAGCAGGACAACCTGTTTCTCATCACAGACGTCCCTGAAGATGTGGTGCCGACCCTGCTGGGAAGGGGCAGACAGCTCCTTTTTGGTAGTGGTTCGGTCTACCTCAAATTTCAGTGACCCGGTGGGAAATTTGTGAAGGAACCACCGGTGGTAGCGCAGACCAGCTCTAAGCTGGTCATCACTGGGGTTTCTTCAAGAACAGCCAAGCCCCAGAGTTCCACTCCAGAGCGGCAGCAAACAGGCCCCGATGCAGTCGGGGAAAGTTCTGCTGCTCAACCGCAGGACGAGCACGCGCACTGGGAGGCCATGCTGCTTGGTGAAGGCGATGAGCCAGAACCAGCAGTGGTGCCCTCTGAGGGCGAGGAGCTGTCCATGCGGCTGGAGGAGGAACTCGTCTTGGAGGTGGAGGAGGGGTTGACCAAAAATGGCGTCCCTCTCCCGCGATTGTAAAATCCTCCAAGCCAACCTCCAACACAGCCAAACTGCAACGGCCCAGTTAAGACGCTGGTTGGGGGCAAACAGCACTGCCGTGGCTCTGATCCAGGAGCCGTGGATCAACCGCGGTAGCATTCGAGGGCTTGCCAATTTGAGAGGTAAGCTTTTCGGTACAACTGATCACGATAACCCTAGAACGTGCATCATAACTACTAACAACATCCCAGCACAGCCATTAACAGAGTTCTGTTCCAGGGACCTGTGTGCCATAAGGCTGCAACTGCCCGACACAGCTAGGTGCCGCGAGCTCGTGGTGGCCTCCGCCTACATGCCTGCGGAGGACAACCCGCCTCCACACGACCTGTGCCGGCTGGTGGACCACTGCGAGAAGTCGGGCCTCCAGCTCATCGTTGGGGCCGACTCGAACGCGCATCACCCACTGTGGGGCATGCCAGATATGAACAGCAGAGGTAAGACACTTGTTGAATACCTATTTACTACAAACCTCAATGTGCTTAACATAGGTTCTGAACCAACTTTTGTTACCAAGCGGAGCAGAACTATCGTTGATATAACCCTGGCAACGGCGGACATATCCGACGACGTTGGGGGCTGGCATGTGTCCAACGAGGCGTCATGCTCTGATCATCGATGGATACGCTTCGAGATCAACGCAGCGTTCTCCCCGACTGTCCCTAAGAGAAACCCACGCAAGACTGACAGAACCAGGTACAGAGCTATCCTAGGTGAAAGACTTGCTTGGGCTGAGACTCTACCAGATCCGGAGGGACCCGAACAAATCGAACAACAGGTAACAGATTTTACAAATACTTCAATAGACTGCTACCATTCAACTTGCCCGCTTAGCACACCAGCGCCTACCAACATCAAGGGGCAGCCTTGGTGGGGTCCTGATCTAGATAGGATGCGTGCTAAGATCAGAAGACTGCTAAACAGGGCGATGAACACCAGTGCTGATGAGGATTGGGACAAATATAAAGATGCCAAATCCAAGTACAAGAAACGACTACGGTTCAAAAGCAGCAACTCATGGAGGAAATTCTGCAGCGACATTGAAACTGTTGATCAAGCAAATCGGGTAAGGCAAATACTAGCTCAACAAGGCAACTCCAGGCTAGGGTCGCTTAAAAAACCCGATGGAACATATACCTCTTCCACCACAGAAACACACAGTCTCTTGTTGGAAACTCACTTTCCCGGAAGTAGAACTATTCAAGAGATTGTGTGGCCGGAAGAGGTTCACCATGAAGCTGTCGACCACTTAGACATAACTAATAATATTATCACTGCTGACAAGGTAAGATGGGCCATTAATAGCTTTAAACCTTTTAAATCAGCAGGACCAGATGGAATCTTCCCAGCACTTCTACAGTGGGGTGGGGAACCCGTCATCAATATAATGGTCCGAATCATGAAAGCATGTCTTAGATTCGGATACGTTCCCAAAAGGTGGAGAGTAGTAAACGTAATTTTCATACCAAAGCCAGGAAGGAGCGACTACACTAACGCTAAATCTTTCAGGCCGATTAGTCTCACCTCGTTCTTGCTTAAAACTCTCGAACGTTTGTGCGAGAGACACCTGAGAGATGGAGCGTTAAAACATATACCCTTACACAAGAATCAGCATGCATATAGTTTGGGTAAGTCTACTGAATCGGCTCTCCATGCAGTTGTATCCACAATTGAAGAGGCGATTCAAAACAAATGCATCTGTCTTGGAACTTTTATTGATATAGAAGGTGCCTTTGACAAGACGCAGTATAGCAGTATAAGTGCATCTCTAATAAGGCATGGGGTGTCAACAGCTGTAAACAACTGGGTCACAAACATGCTTAACAAACGTATCGTGCGTCTAGCTGGAGAGTCCCTATCGGCGGAGGTAGTGCGGGGATGCCCGCAGGGAGGAGTGCTCTCCCCGCTTCTGTGGAATCTGGTCATTAACGACCTGATTACCAAGCTTAACGCTAATGGATACTACACCGTAGGATACGCCGACGATTTGGTAATCCTCATCACAGGTAAATTTGCGAGCACAGTATGCAACCTTAAACAAACAGCTCTTCGCATCGTGGAGCGCTGGTGTTTAGAATATGACCTGGCAGTTAACCCATCAAAAACGGTAATGGTCATGTTCACTAACAATAGGGCTCTTGGTAGGTATACCCTACCTAAGCTCTTTGGAACGGAACTCCAGCTAGCAACTGAGGTGAAGTACCTGGGCATAACCTTGGACAGCAAGCTCAACTGGAGTAGCCACATCGACAACAAACTAAAGAAGGCGAGTATTGCTTTCTGGCAGTGTCGGAGAATGGTGGGGAAAAAGTGGGGACTTTCTCCCAACATCATTCTTTGGCTGTACGTAACGGTGATCCGTCCTCTTGTCTGCTACGGAGCTGTGGTGTGGTGGACCAGGACCAAACTAACCACAATGGTAAGCAAACTCCAAAGCTTCCAAAGGCTGGCCTGCATGGCTATCACAGGTAGTATGAGAACTACTCCAACAGCAGCAATGGAGGCCAAGCTGTGTCTTCCGCCACTCCAGCTATATATTAAGCAGGAGGCCGCGTCATCTGCGGGGAGACTCAACACCTTAGGACTTTGGAGGAAAAACAGGACCTCACACACCGCCATCCTAGGGGAAGTTTACAAAAAATTTCCCATCTCTATGGCTTGCAGTGACAGAATCCCTAAACAATTTGTTTTTGACAAAAAATACAATATACAGTTACATGAAGACCATCGGGTTGAGGGGCTCGACGTTAAAGAGCTCAGAATTTTTACCGATGGTTCAAAAACTGAAGCAGGCACTGGTTCAGGCACCTTCTCGGAGGACCTAAACATCAAGATGGCCATTCCACTGGGTGCCCATAATACTGTCTTTCAAGCTGAATGCATGGGCATCATCTCGGCCGCTAATGCCATAGCATCGAGAAAGGTAAGAGATTCCTCCATTCGAATCCTCTCGGATAGCATGGCCGTCCTACAAGCCCTAAATAGCAACACTATTAACTCAGGGCTAATCTACGAGTGTCACAAACGACTAATGGAGGTATGTCAACACAACCGCGTAATCCTTCAATGGATAAAAGGACACAGCGGATCAAGAGGTAACGATGCAGCGGATGAGTTGGCGCGTAAAGGATCTAGCTTGACAGCGTATGGTCCCGAACCTATCATCCCTCTTCCCTTCAAGATGGTACGCTCATTTCTGAGAGAGTCGACCAGGAATGATCATGCCACTCTTTGGACAAACCATGAGGAGTGCAGGCAGGCTAAGCTGGCCTTGCCGTCCCCTAGCGCTAGGCTGGCTAAGACCTTGCTTCGACTTAGTAGGCCGCGCATGCGACTGGTAACTGCAGCACTTACTGGCCATGGTTTCTTTAACAAACATCTATATGTCCTAGGTGTTACCGACAGCCCCCTTTGCAGAGCCTGCTTGGAGGCAGAAGAAACGGCTGCTCACGTCCTCATGGAGTGCACAGGAGTAGCGGACTACAGGGCTAAACACCTCGGTCAATCGAGGGACCTTCCAGGGATAGTCGGTAACGTAAAGGGCCTACTGGCGTTCCTGGAGGAGTTGGGTTGGGTCGAATGATGTCGCATTCCCACCCACACGCAAAATAGGCGGTTTCTTCGTCGAGTTGCGGAAACCAGCCCGTCTTACAATTGACAATTGACAATTGACATAGGTTGCGCTGTACCTTTACCTTTTTGGTAATTCTGAAAGAAATGATTATTTTTTGTCTTAGTCGTACGCAGAGCTTCATATTTTTTGACCACGTCATAAAATGGGCCGTCGATAATAAAAGATCGGGGTATTTTATTTTTAGTGTTTGGGAATTTATCTAAAACATTTTGCCTTGATTTTCAATGTCTTTTGTGGTAATATTGTGAAGCTCTTGCCATCTACATGCACCATGAATACCAAATATTAACGCAACCTGAAAAAAAATAAAAATGTGTTAGATAAGGTATAGGTACTTAGCTTTCAGACGGTCGTTAAAAAATATGTAAAAGAGTATGTACAGTAGGTAGATCAATACATAAAATAAGGAGGCAAACTGACCTTCGTTGTCAGATAGTGGCTATCTGGAGCATCTTTTAGAAACTTTTCGGCATCATTTGATGACAGTACCTACCTTAGATTTTTTCTTTATAAAACCATTAGAGCGTCTCTTTAAAAATGCAATGAGATTTGTATATAAATTAATAACGACACCGTTTTTCATCTATATGTTGCCCACAACGAGCTAGGCTTATATTTACTAGCTAGTTCATTAAAATACACCAAAACTACATTTTCGGAAAATGAATTGGCATTTTTCATGTTTTTCCACTTCAAGAAATTTTCATACGTGGTTATGTATCTGTCCTTGGATATTGACGGCAGCAAGCTGTCGCATGCGGTTCGCGCTTCTGTTAGTATATCCGGTGGAGTTGAAGTAATATATTGCTCATCGTCATTATTGAATGTTGTCATTTTAAGATATTCACAATACAAGTACAAAGAAAAGGAAATTTGAGAAAAATGGCGCGAGGATTATTTTTTGCCGTGGCTGCGTGAAAATGTTGGCAAAGACGCTAGAGCATGCAGCCAAGTTTTTAAATTACCGAATAAACTGTTTATTTTAATTTTAAATAAACTCAATCTGTGAATGCACACTGTCTACTGACTGGCGCCGCGCGGCGATAAGTTCGAAATTTGAATAGCAACAGCGCGCTACTCACTAGCTGGAGCTAGTGAGTAGCGCGCTAGTAGTAGCTACACCATCCAATCCTTCCCGTTTTTATCACAGTCCCAATTTCATTAATAAAAGCGTGTTACATTGTGATAGCGAAAGGAAAAGAAGGTGTTAAATGTTCTTAATCATACCATCAAAATTTAACACGCTTGTATTTATAAAATTGGGACTGTGATAAAAACGGGAAGATTTAACAATTAAAGTGTAAAGGTTTATATGTTAAAAATATATAATAATGTACGGAATGTAAGTAGTTATTTTGTCGTAGACGAAGAAGCTTTAGTATCGTTAAAGGTTACAATGAATTTATAAAGTGATATATTTGCTATCGGAGTTAATTTATTTTAAACTTTAATTTTTAACAAAAGCTTGTTTTTAAGAAAGAATTTTTTCTTTATTTTTATTTTTAACTTTTTAGTATTTATATTATATTATTAGGTTACCATCTAGTGTCAAAGTAATCGTCAAAACAAATTAAACGAGTCCAAACTCGATGAGGTTGCGTCGTTTAATGACGTGGCTACCTTCCAGCTCCATCGTCAGACCCTGGTTACCATCTAGTGTCAAAGTACTCGTCAAGACAAATTAAACGAGTCCAAACTCGATGGGGCTGCGTCGTTTAATTATGGAGTTCCTATGGCCACCTTCCAGCTCCATCATCAGACCCTGGTTACCATCTAGTGTCAAGGTACTCGTCAAGACAAATTAAACGAGCCCAAACTCGATGAGGTTGCGTCGTTTGATGTCGGAGTTCCTATGGCCACCTTCCAGCTCCATCATCAGATCAGCTTTATGTCATAATAATATTGCATTGTCATCCGATTTATACCTGCATGCAAAATTTCAGCTCAATCGAAAACCGAGAAGTGGATCAAATTTAACTTGCAAGATTTGATTACAGACTTACAGACAACGGGACAGGTGAAACTAAATAAAAGCTTGTAAATAAATAAAAATGTGTGACTCCATGATAAGACATGGACGTATGGATGTAAAATACATTGATTACAAAATTAATTTTTATATCCCCTTACATTTTTTAATCACTTGTTTGTCCGGAATATTCTCGTAATTTGCCAGAATAAACATGGATAGAAGTCTCCGTGACGTAGATATACTGCAAATTTTGGAGAACAGCGGCAATGAGCTGAGTTCCGACGGTGAAGAAGACATAGTGTTCGATCGTGAATCTCCTGCACAAATTCTTTATGAAACAATCGACGACATCACAGACTTTATCCAAGAAAAAGATGATCAAGGTACAGAAAATCAGTTTATTTTATCTAGTGAGGATAAAAGATCAGCCCCAAGTGATCCTCGGACGGAAGCAGAATGGTCTATACAAATCAAGGTAGGGATCTAGTATCGTTTGGCAGGAGAAGGAAGGGATAGGGGGTGGAAGGGCAGGGGGGAGATCCCCCAATCCCCGTGACACTACTCCCGTTACAAGGTAATGCACCGTTCTTGAAAAAAATAACTTTTTGTAGCCTCATTTTTGAGGTTATGTTTACATAACTTCGCTACGAAAGTGACCTATTTCGCATTATTATTTAGAAATCGCCTTAGCTCCGGTTACTAGGGCTCATAAAAAGGTAAGTATGTAATCGCACATCAAAAATACTGATTTTCACAGCAAAAAAGGATCAGCTAAAACACTTTTTTTGTTTTAAGTATTTTTGTTGCTCTCACATGTTCAACCTAATACGAAGGATAAAGAGGGCTTCGCTTTACTCACCCCTTTTACCCTTTACCTAAGCTACCGCAATATTTTGCCCTGATATTTGCTGTAAAAAACAGTATTTTTGCTGTGCAAATCAGTGTTATTGATGTGCAGTTAAATATATCCCCATAAAAACACTCTAGGGAATAGCCACAAGACTGCCCAGGAAGGACGGCCCAGATATCGGTTTGATACCAACACTAACCTAATAGTAGCCACAAGACTGCCCAGGAAGGACGGCCCAGATATCGGTTTGATACCAACACTAACCTAATAGTAGCCACAAGACTGCCCAGGAAGGACGGCCCAGATATCGGTTTGATACCAACACTAACCTAATAGTAGCCACAAGACTGCCCAGGAAGGACGGCCCAGATATCGGTTTGATACCAACACTAACCTAATAGTAGCCACAAGACTGCCCAGGAAGGACGGCCCAGATATCGGTTTGATACCAACACTAACCTAATAGTAGCCACAAGACTGCCCAGGAAGGACGGCCCAGATATCGGTTTGATACCAACACTAACCTAATAGTAACCACAAGACTGCCCAGGAAGGACGGCCCAGATATCGGTTTGATACCAACACTAACCTAATAGTAGCCACAAGACTGCCCAGGAAGGACGGCCCAGATATCGGTTTGATACCAACACTAACCTAATAGTAGCCACAAGACTGCCCAGGAAGGACGGCCCAGATATCGGTTTGATACCAACACTAACCTAATAGTAGCCACAAGACTGCCTAGTAAGTGGAATGCCCTGCCTGACTCAGATTTCAAAATCAGTCAATTTTAAACAGCCAAGTTTGCTATACTAGTTACACTGCTTTATGCCAACTTCCATTTGACCCAACTTTACAATACGTTTTTGACATTTATCATGAAATATGTTTTGGATTGAGTAAAAATTGCGTTCCAATTCAGGCATACAAAATAATATTTTGTTGTAGGTATTATAAATCCAAAACAAGTTTCCGACAATTAAGACTAGGATAAAAGGTTCAAATATATAGCCAACTATCGTCCTAAATGACTCTAGTAATTAAAATCAGGTGTCCGTGATCAAAACCCAACCCTATAAAATACCTACGGCATAGTTATTTTTATATTAACAAACCAAGTAAGTGCCTTTGCCTCGGCTCACTTTTGACTTCGCTCTGCATGGCCCTCTGTTGCAAACAAAAGAGCCCACCGTTTTATTTGTGGTATATTCTGCAGCCATATCTTTTTTGTGATAATTACACCTCTGCAAAAGCAATAGCCTGGTTTCGCTTCCCCAATCGTCAATAGATCTTCACTAAGTTCCACACTCCGCGCACTTCCTCCACATAAAGATGACGCTTTGTCGGTAGTTCGTCGTCCTCTGCCTCTGAGTAACTCGTCGATGACAGAGGTTCTTCCATGGAACGGCTCGTCAATACCTGAGGTTCTTCGATCGAACAAATGGTCGATGGCTGAGGTTCCTCCATCAAAGGAATCGGGTTCGGTTGCTCCATGGATGCAAAGGTCGATCGTGTAGGCGGGAAAACAAAGTCCGGGTTATTAAAGTCAAAGTCAAAGTACTTTATTACTGTAGATATTTACATAAATTTAGAAAACGTCAATTTTGCCTCTTTTCTACATTGGACCACTGTGGGAGAAGAAGGGCGTAGAAACTCCACCAGATTGATTTTTTGATCTCTTTTAAAAATAGGTTGTGCTTAACTATTACAAATATGAAAATTTTAATTATTATGAATAATAAGCAGGAATAAATAATTACAAAATTATTAACAGCAAGGCCTGTGTTGAGCTAGATTAACCCCATATAGTCCTGTCATTTAAGTAATCTTGAACATTGTAATATCCCTTTTTTGACAAAGTCGCTTTAACATGCTTTTAAAATTGCTCAAATGGCAATTTCAAAATCTCCCGAGGTATCTTATTATAGTCGAGAATACACTGACCCTTGAAAGAATTGCTAACCTTCGCGAGTCTAAATCGGGGTGCACATAGTCTGTGATTATTTCTTAGGTTAACATTACAGCTATCGCTAAGTTTGGAAAATGTTGTAAGGTTCTTGCGTACATACATTATATTTTCGAAAATAAATTGACTAGCTACTGTTAGTATGTCAATTTCTTTAAAAAGCTCTATTAAAGAGTCTGTTCGTTTTAAATTATAAATTGCTCGAATAGCTCTTTTCTGTAAAATAAAAATAGTTTGAATATCCGCTGCTTTCCCCCACAACAAGATACCATAGGACATCACACTATGAAAGTAACTAAAATATACTAGCCTAGATGTAGCCACATCCGTGTTTTGTCTGATGTTCCTAACAGCGTAAGCCGCAGAACTTAATTTACCCGCCAATTTATCTAGGTGGGGTCCCCACTGCAATTTGCTATCAATGGTTATTCCAAGAAACTTCGTATCATTTAATAATTTCAACGTGCTGTTGTCTAACACTAAACTGGTCTCAACTTGCCTGACATTTGGAAGTGAGAATTTGATACACTTGGTTTTACCAGCGTTTAACAATAAATTATTAACTGTGAACCAATTCAAGGTTTAAGACAATACTCAATTAACATGATCAAAATCTGCTTTTTGTCTTCCAATTTTGAAGACCATTGAAGTATCATCAGCAAATAACACTATGTCAGTTAATTTCTCCACCATTAAAGGCAGATCGTCAATATATACCAGGAACAAGAAAGGACCTAATATGGAACCTTGTGGAACGCCAATTTTTACACCCGATCCATCAGATTTAACGCCGTTAACTTCTGCCTTTTGAATTCTATTGCTTAGGTATGATCTTAGTAGATACAACGCTTTATTTCGAACTCCGTAATGATTTAATTTAATTAATAGCGTATTATGATCAACACAATCAAACGCCTTCGACAGGTCGAAAAAAACTCCGATAGCATCCTGTACGGCCTCCCATGCAGAATAAATATGAGATATAAGGGTAATACCTGCATCCGTAGTCGATTTACCCCTAGTGAAACCGTATTGTTTGGCGTGGAGTTGTTTTGTACGGTTGAAGTGTGAGAGCATTTGATTGAGTATAATCTTTTCAAATATTTTACTTAGTGTTGCAAGAACAGATATTGGTCTAAAATTTGAAGGATCACCCTTATCTCCCGATTTGAACAGAGGTATCAGTTTACTGTGTTTCATGAGGTCTGGGAAAGCCCCATCGTCAACAATTACGTGCAATGGTCAGTCGATAAGGCAGAAAATCGGTGTCCAGTCTACAAGCGTAAGTCAATCGTGAAGGCAAACAAACAAAGTCCAGAGGATAAGCCAAAGTCGTCAAAGGAAGCCACATCAAACACACTACGAAGCAAAGAGAGAACATTCACGAAACTCGAGAAGAAACGGCATGAATGAACGAAAATACTCCTTTTTTTTCCATGACATTTTGGACCACAGACTGTTTTACAACACCATTTTAGTACTCAATTGCCCATTTGTACATTTCGTTATCACTTTTTAACCACTTTTACCACCCTTCTCCTGCCAAATGATTCTAGACCCAAGCCCAAATCAACGACCAGCCCGGAGGACAATTTACTGTTTGGGATATTCTCCCTCGTCAACTGATTTACTTCGACGAGAACACCAGCATATTTTCCATTTTCCGTCGAATTGTTGATGATAAAGTGAACTGATGATGGAACAGACAAATATTTATGCAAAGCGTCTAAAAGAGACAGCTCCACAAGAGTTTGGTCGTATGAAGAGGTGTTGAGACGTTGCAGAAGACGAAATGCAAAAAAATATAGGCATGCTATTATTACAGGCCTTGTAAAATTCCCAACACTACAGGATCTACCATTTGACATATTTAAACATAAGTTTAGATAAGGTCTAATTAATTAATGTTTCTATAATATTAAAGAATTTCTGGACCATAAGGCTCGCTTATATATAAGTTAGGTGACAGTAGGTTACATAACATAAATCATATATTTTACTAGTATATTTGTGTTAATTATGGTTTAATTTAATCTACTGCGTGGCGAAATATGCTGCACTAATTACCATACCTTATGCCTACCATCTGTTCTTAGTATGTTTTACGCAAATAAATAGAATACTGAATATAAACACTGAAAAACAAAGTAATTATTTGCTGGTGAAGAATGATAGTAATATTTTGGCTAGGTGTACCTTCCTAATTTTATTTTTTGGATTCTATCGTAAATTTATTACGTAACCCTAAATGTGCGAGGTCTTACTCACTGGTTACTTCGAGGTCTATTATAAATTATTTTATCTCTTTTTGTATTTCTATATATTCTGGGGACCTATTCATATTCTAGTTCATTTGGAACCTAAACTATCATCTCTAGAAAACCTTAAGGATTCTTGTCCACTGGTTTCTTTTACCTATAAAATTTTCCACCTCTACAACTACGAGTATTCTATATACTTCAGCCAGTATTAATTTTTAATGTATTTCGAAATTATTCAAGTATTTGTCCATTCACAATTAAATTTCGTAAAACATGTACATGACAGCAGATCAGCAGAGAAAACGATGCCATTTTAATGCACAAGTACAAACGGGGTCGATGCGAAATTGCACAGCACTATGTCTAAGGCGACGCAGGGGCTTAGGCTAGTTTGACTATACCTTATGTATGAGATTCACAAGAAAAACATTTCTTTTTAGTTAATTTCAACTATTTATTGACTTTAATTCTACACAAAATAAGAAACTTGTAACATCATAATCAGATACGTGGTGCAGACACTAATGAACTTCAATATCAAGGAAATATCAATATTGAACATGTCATAGACGGCTAACCTTAGCGGCCAGGCTTCGACCAATTCCATTAAACTCTTCGCTGCATTTCTGGAGCTGTTGGGCAGATTATAGTCCATAATAATTTCGTTGACTAAGACTTTAGTTTCATCTCGAGTCGCCAGTATCATTTGGCAAAAAACACTAATGGCGATGACACCACAAATATTTCCAGTACCTGAAGTGAATAAAACTGACAGCGGAGAAACCATGCTGATTCCTTGCCGAAAGCACCACAGTGTGATCCAAATTGTTATAATCACATATGTAAATGTGATTACAAGACTCATTAGCAAGGTGAAGTTGAAAACTGTGTTGATATTACTGCAGGTTTTGCCAACTGAATCGTAGAACAATGCCAATTCTCTTAATGTTACATTTTTGTTCGTCGCTTGGAGGAAATCTTCAATTTCTTTTCTTGACCCTTTTTTTTCGTTGGTTATGATTTTGAGATGGTCGTTGATTATTTGGAGTCGCTGCTTCAACATAAAGATGACATTGCAGAAGTTGACTATTTGTAAGTCTTGAAAGAAATGTAAAGGCCATGCTATTAAACGGGAATAAAACATTCTTTCTGGCTGCTGACGGTATGAGTTGTATGCCCATAGCGTAGCAAATAAAGCAAGTGCAATGTAAGTCTTGATAAATGTCATTATTTGTATATTGTACATTTCTGCTCTTATACTGATTAATAATATACGATCAATTTTATTCATAGCAGTGAATATTTTTATATATGTCTCACTAAAGCAAAACGATGTAGTAATTGAGACAACCACAAAAGTAAAGACGAATGTCGAAGGTGGTATTGAGTATATCAAATCAAACGTGGTGACGTCATCTGTGTCATAATACCATATACCATAAAATGCTGTATATAATATCGCAAATAAAAACGCTACAGTTATTCCTGTCAACTTTCTCTTCCCATCGTTTGGTTTCATTATATCACCGTCAATGTAAAATTTTGATACTCCAAATAACTTGTCCGGAATCAAGGCAGGTTTTATGACAAAAACTATGTTAATAGTTTTGTCTGCTTTTTTACCAGTGTCTTCAATAGATTTTCTTACGGGAATCACCGAGACGTTCACTTTATTCTCCATCTTGTCATAGAACTACTTCTGAAATTACATGAAAACATCGAAAATAACATGACATGACAAATGACTTGTGTACCTACTGATATAATCTAAGTAGTTAACTAGAGTAGATACTTTCTATGATGAGTATGTGTGTATTGATTATTATATTATGAGTGGCCATGGACTCATATTTTTTCAATGTTGTCAGTCGAAATTGTCGATGCCCTAAAATATCTCATTATTCAGGACAAATATTTAACAGACATAAAAACTAATGAAAAATTATTTTTAACGCGTTTTGAGTATCGTAGTATTAGTTCTCTGCACTATTATTAGGTGCACGCATGCACCCATTCCTTATTTAAACCTTTTCGCACCTGATAAAGGCCACGTTTCCATAATATAATTAATGTTATGACATCTTCAGAGTTCATTTTATAATAAAACGCAGTCTGCAATTGCAGATTGATTGTATTCTTTGATTGATACAACTTGATGGGTGACACCCACATGTTTATTTATCGTAATATATATCTAACTATTTTTTAACTGAAACAACTATCCTTTATTTTCAAGGCAATAATGGTATTGCCTTGAAAATAAAGGATTGTTGTTTCAGTTAAAAAATTGTTAGATGTGAATTTTGAGCAGTTTTATTAGAAATATTATCATTTTCCTAAACCTAGCATTAAAAAAAGAAGAAAAAGCGTAATAGACAGGGAGGACCGTTTTTCAGATTGATTTTTATAAAGATTAGTCCAGATAGGTACTGTAACATTTGTTTTAAATCTTTACCGCAGAAAAACTACGCATTTGATAGTTTGTATGTCGGCATTATTGCCACGTAGATTTTTATTAATTTGGGTAAATATACATAAGTATGTGTTTTTTTTTTGGTAAACGTGCTTTTATTTATTGCAACGTATCCGCATTTAGGGTGATGCACTTGATAGATTCTTAATTCTGCTGAATGAAGGTAGGCCCATAGCCTGAGTATATTTCAGAAAAATATATAATGCAGAAATTCCACAGAAGGTAGTAGGATCTCAAAGCCTCAGAAGATTAGCATTTGATATATCTTGGTTAGCATACAACCACAGAGTAAGTAAGAGTAAGAGTTCATCAGAGCATACAACATTCAAATGAGAATACATTTCCAAATAGGTGGTATAGAAAATATATTTCCTCACAAAACAAATATGAACTCTCTATTAATCTCTTTGCCTTCCTCTCTTCTAACCTAAATCGCGTTAGGTCTAACTAGCTATATGCCTACTTCGACTTATGACTAGTCATAACGCGATGTAGTCAATCTACGCTTTAGGCCTACCCTTCTAGAACGGAAGGAACTCCAAGCAGCTGCCTACCTGACCCGAAGTGGGTAGACGTTGGAGCTTGTATTAATTCTGCGTACATCTGTGCGCAGACGACCCAAATGGCCGAGTCGGCAGTGACCCTGCCTACGAAGCCAAGGGTCCTGGGTTCGAGTCCCGGTGGGGGCAAATATTTGTGTCATGAGAACGGATGTTTGTGCCCTAGTCATGGTTGTTTATCTATCTAAGTATAATGTTTATCTATATAAGTATGTGTATCGTTGTCTAGTACCCAAGATACAGGAAATCCTAGTTTGGGGCTAGATCAATGTGTGTAAATAGTGTCCAAGGTATTATTATTATTATTATTATTATATTTTTATGAATTTTTTATTTCACTCTTGTAATAAAGAGGTTCTGATACACGGGCTTTCGCCAAGTGCTTATCTACTAAAGATCATGGTCCTTGCCCTTGAATTTTCGTACAATTCTACATGTATTTAGTATTGTTGCTTTTTGAAGAAGTATGTGTTGTGGATTTGGGTATATTTAGTGTTTTGAGACTAGTGTGTAAATAGTGTCCAAGGTATTATTATTATTATTATTATAATCCGATTTTATAAGAATAAGAATAAGAATAAGAATAATTTATTTATCAATTTAGGTTTTACATTATATGTTTGTTACTGTTATCTAAACTAGGCTTAAGACCTGTAAGATAGGCAACAGCTTCTGTACTATTGTTGACAAAATATTGAATTGGTGTACATACACATAACTGTTAGTAACCAAGATAATTACTCTTAAATAACAACAATAAACTAATAAAAAGAGACTAAAGGATAATCAAAAAGAAAAAGTTATAACTATAAATTACACTTCTGGAATACATTGGTATAAGTGAGTAGTGTGGATGTATCGTTACATCTAGATGTGTGCGCATGTGCATATGTAAGTGTGTGTGTGTGCGTATGTGTATGTGTGTGTGTATGTGTGTGTGTGTGTGAGCGTGTATGTATGTAAGTGCGAGGGTGTATTTGTGTGTGTTTAGGGAGTGTGTGAGTGTATATATGATGTGTGTGTGTGTTTATGTGTGGTGTGTGAGGGTCTATGTGTGTTTGCTTATTTGTGGTTTAGGTGTTATATAAAGTAATGTTGATGTTACCCGACCACATCCAAAAGTTCTTCTTATACCACCTTAATTTGATTTAGTGCGGCACTATACTATTGGGAGTTTGATATGATTAGTATTTGCTATGACCAGTTGACGTTATAGAACGTAGAGCGGAGTAAAATCTCTTTGGTTTGATGACGCGTTGGAACGCTGTGCTAATTACAGTGATTTAGATTTGATGCCATAGAACCTAGAGCCACTGAACGTGCCTGTTCTCCTACGCCTTGATATGCATAATTTACTATTTACTTAAAGATTATCCGTGTTACCACAAAAATATTAAACAGCGTTTAACCTCAAAACAAACATCAAATCCCATATATCATTGTTTTTAAACAAGTGTTGAACAGTAGTTTATTTTTTTGCGGTAAGGCCCTATGTTTTCAGGGGCTTAAGGTTAGCCAGAACTACAGATAATCTTTATATATAGCTTCAAGTGACCGTAAATCTTTTAGATTTCAGTTATCTACGCGTTTCTGGGAAAAATTGTATTGATTTTAAGATAAACAGACACAAAGGAACGGGTTTCTAAAAACATTAATATAAAAACATTCTAACAACCTTGCGCATTTATAATAATGCATCGTGATTAAAGATTCCAATCTGAACCTAAAATAGCACCCTCACATGGAAGTGCTACTTTAGGTTTAGATCTACATTGGAATATATTTTCACGACACCACGTGACCCAAATCCGATAGCCTAATTATGTAATCAAAGTTTGTTAAACAAAGAAATATTAATGAAGCCTACATAAATATGTACATAGTAACTTTTACATGAATATTATCACAAGGCAAACAGAGACTGGGTCTGCAGCTATAGGGCAGCTACAAATATTCTGAAGTAACCCTAATAATGATTCAAACTGTCAATAAGAAGGTACTGGGACCGATGCTGGAGGTGTCACAACGAAAGTAACTAAACAGCAAAAAGTATCAGCAAAAACACTTTTTATGTTTTAAATATTTTATGTGTACTCAAGTTTATGTTTTAAGTATTATTTTTTGTTCTTACATGTTCAACCTAACACGAAGGATAGAGGGGGCTTCGCTTCGCTCACCTCTTTGACCCTTCACCTAAGCTACCGCAGCATTATGCCCTGATATTTCTGCTGTGCCAACCAGTATTTTTGATGTGCAGTTTAAAAAAGAGGAATGGAAAAAGGATTTTTGGCACACGAATTTTCTGATTCAAGGTTGTCAGTTTAGTACCTTAGTTATGCTGTTTTGAAACCTGAAGAATTGTTCTGATTGACGCGCTTAACGATCACAATATCCAAGCACCTGGATTTATCACCTGGATAATGAAACAGGACAGGAACAGTAGCTTATGACATGACGCTTTGTTACAACCTTATAACTCTCTAAAGGTGAACCGTTACACCGAACAGCTTCTGACTGTGTACAGTCACACAGCAGTCACGCAGCGCTTGTCAGTACGGCATGTGAGCTGTGCGAGCCGGACAGAAAACGCACGGGCACCAGCTGGTGGCGGGTGGTAAGCACCGCTCGGTGGCGCGCTGGCAATCTCCGCTAGTGCGGGCGCAAGAAATCCTCAACGCACGGTTAGCGGCAGCTTCACTAAATGATCTTTAGTCAAATGTAGAGTGATATTATGCGAGAGTGTGGCAGGTTTCGTGAAACGAACGAATGACTGTGTTGTCGCCGGATTATTGATATATTATTGAAATTAATTTAAATTGGAATCTCAATGTCTACTATAATTGTAATTATAAGTGACTTTTATTGAATTGTAATTTAACTGTTGCATGTAAATATGTCGTGAATGTTTGTGCCGATCGGGCATTTGATGTAACGGCGCAAACAAAAATTTAAATAATAAATAAATAAAAAATTAAATAATAATAATAATGTATGTGTGCAATATATTTTGACGTATCCCGATTTAATTCTAATTCAAATTAAAGTTGCATCCTTCCAAGTATTAATTTGAATGGGATTTTGATAGACATTTTTGGATGTCAGAAAAAGAGAATAATAGAATAATATAATAAAACTAATGTGACCGGAAAAGCAAAGCAAAGTCAAATAAAAGTAACAAACATCTCCCTTCGATACCACTCTCACTTCGCATTAGATTCAAAATGACCATGCATGCATGGGGGCTTTACTATACCGAATTCCACTTATGACGTCAACTCATACTTTATCTGTCAAAATCTTACTGTCAATTAAGTTCACAGCGTAAATTCGATTTATCAACCGAGTTTTTAGAATGCCACTCACAGCGGGGGTCAGATTTGAATCCGCCTTAGTTTCTTATAGAATCACGCCCCTGGACCAGGACAGTGTGTTAAATGTAAATTATGGCGTGTCAGGAGTGGAGGCCAGCCCATCGCCGTCTTCTCATTTAATCCTGACATCTTTAAATAGTAATTGTTTTTAAAAAATTACCAATCACAACAAGATTAGTTCACGCGAGCTGTATTTTATAGCGACTTCGATTTTCTAAAGCCATCAAAATTCTAGTACTAGAGATATAAGTTTGAGGCATTATACCCAATGATTCACTTAGCATTTCTTTGCCTTCCACATCAGGTTATATAATTAACGACCTCTGTGGCGGAGCGGTTGTGTCTCTGCCTACCATGCGAGAGGTCCCGGGTTCGATCCCCGGCCGGGGGTTTAAAAAAACCCCAGGTCTTGGATGTTTATATGTGTGTGACGTCGCTGTTTCTGGTTCCCACAACATAGGGTATCCTAGTGTGGCGCCAGAAGCAATATATGTGCCTGTATGTAAATGTTTATAAAAAAAATATATAATGTTTATATGGTGGCTGTATGGGAAATACTTAGTTAATACAATGTAGCTGGTTGAACCACAGAACTTTAATTTAAAGTTCTGTTGGTTCAACTCACCAGAAAACTTCTGTAATGTCGCCTTGAGGAATTCCATCTTCTCACAGGAAGCTAATAGCACATTCATTCCAATGCTGATCAAATGAATAAATGCGCACGTCGAGAGCTTTTTTATATTGGAGGACAATCTTACACACATCGAACTAAGCCCGTACTAATCTAAACAAGACTTGTGTGATGGGAACTAGACGACGATATTTTTTATAAAGATAAATACTTATGTAAATACAAAGAAAACATCCAAGACTAAGAAACAAATATTCATGTTCATCACACAAATATTTGCCCTTACCGGGACTCGAACCCAGGACCGTCAGCTTCGTAGGCAGGGTCACTACCCGCTAGGCTAAACCAGTCGTCACAGTAAAAAGAACGCAGAGTGTGTCAAACGAAATGTCTTCGTTTGACAGTTGTAGATGGGATAGTTTGTCCTGTCGCATTTATTATCATAAAGTAGTAGTTATTTCGATTCACAGATTCATGATTCATTCAGATTACTGAACAGAGGCTTTCTCAAGACACAAAAACAGTGGAGTGTTGAATAACTAGCTAAATGTGGGAATAAGTGTGTCTCTGCTAAACCGTATGGGAAAAGGCGTGACGCTGTCTGAAAAAAGCACATGCAATATACTCCCCTCAACTCTGTACATTGTTCGTGTTAATAAACAAACATTGTTTTAGTATTCATGAACAGATTTTTTTACGCGTGTTGACGTGTTTACATTTTCTTACAATACTTGCTGCTTTTTAGGGCCCCATAAGTCAATCAAGAATACAGAATATGTAATGTTAGCACGTTTACTGCCTTTTCAAGTTACGGCTTCACGTTTGAATTTTGTTATGTTTTGGTGTTATTACATACGTTATGTACCTTCAACTGATTTAAAGGTACACATATTTTAGCCAGTAACTGATTCAACTAAACAAGGAGTGGAGGGTAGTACAACATTTTTGTTTCCACTGTTAGGTAATCGACAATATTTACACTCCAAAGTTAAGTGTTTTTTTTCGTGAATCAGCACAAATTCAAATTAATGTTATTCTTTTTTTTCTTCTCGTTGACAACTGTCACTTTTTCTAGTCGTGTTCGTGTTATGTATGTCGACCGGTATAGCCTAGCGGGTAGTGACCCTGCCCACGAAGCTGACGGAACTGGATTCGAATTCCGGTAAGGGCAAATATCTGTGTGATGAGCATGAATATGTGTTTCTTAGTCTTGGATGATTTAATTTAGTATTTATCTCTATTAAATATATCATCGTCTAGTACACATGCCGATTTGTGTGTCTAATATTAAAGTATTTTTTTCACTTTCTAATGCTCTACATAAGTTTTTGTGGTTAGAACAGCTATTAATATATAAAATTTTCAAAGAAACCGTCCATCCTATTTTCATCCATTTTTATTAAGAGGTCGACCAACCATCAAAGTCAAAGTCAAAGTACTTTATTACTGTAGATACTTACATATACTTAGCAAACGTAATTTTTTGCCTCTTCTCTACATTGGACCACTGTGGGAGAAGAAGGGCGTAGAAGGGCGTCAAATAAGTATAGAATAAAAGATGGTCATTTAGATTTGGAACTTTTAGATTTTGCAGAAACCGATTTCTGCGTTGGTCGCTATTAACAATATTGATTTCACAAACAATGCGATTATTTACCATTTTGCTGAAACCTACCAACACAATATAGCTTAGTCCTGCAAGCGGATATCACTGTTTCTATAAATTTGTCAAATGAGATCAATTTATCATAGTTCTATGGTCTAGTTTCGGGTAAAAAAAATATTCATTTCTTAATTTGCAGAACGCAACTATCCCGTGCTATTTTTAATCCAAAATCAATGGTTTTATTCGACTAATACTTTTATTATTTTCTTGTATGTGTGGTGTGAGGAAAATTATCTCATCGAAGGTTTTGACATTGACGTCAAATAAACATGATTTCATAATAAATGTTCTTTTTTTTTCTTTTTTTTAAGACACTTTTTTACGTTTTATTAAAACTGGCCTTACAGTTTTAATAAAACTGTTGTAATGGATTCAACGGTTAAATGAGCCACTCTTCAGAGCCTGCGCTCTATGTCCTTACCCGAAACCACACCATTCAACTTGAGCAATGTTGGAATCAATCAGTCAGCTCAAAATCTGTAGGCCTAGATAAAATATGTACGAACTACTGCCAGCTATTAAACAAGTAACAATCTTTTCCCTATCGAAGGACATCTTTCCTACCGTGTGGAAAAAGATGTTGGTCATCATTTTATCTAAAACTTTCAGTTCGCCTCTTTTAAAGAGTATCGTTGTATTTCAACCCTACCCATCCTCTCCAAATTCCTTGAATCCATCGTCCATTCCCAGTTCTCGATTTTCATTAACTCCATCTCGGACGTCCTGTCTTCCTCATATCATCATTACGCTGATGATCTCCAGATTTATTGCCATTTCGCTCCAAACGATGCAAACTCTGCCGTGGAGGCACTGAACGCTGATCTTGATGGCAAAGGAAGTTGGGCTTAATCCTTAGGACTCCTGTTCAACCCGAGCACTGGGACTTGCATGATGATAGGTATCAGACATTCTCTTAACTTGTTGCAGCAGCAACCCATTCCACCTGTCACTTTTATTAGTACCACAATAAATACTAAACATACTCGACCGACTTCAAAATCTCGGGATTCCATTTATCTTCGGGCTGCGCAAATGTGAACACGTATTACATGTTGCAAGGAGTTGAAGTAGCTGCCGATCCGTCTTTACCGGGATTCTCACATCCTCAGATTCCTCTACAACATTCTACTGAATCCACGCTATCCAACCTTCCTGCGAGATAGTTTTCAATTTATTTCTTCCAGCAGGCCTCGGAGACTTACACAGTTTCCATGCTCACAACCCTACAGCAGAACACCGCGTCTTATGAGCACGGATTTAAACTCTGGGCCTTACGGTCGTAAAATGCTCTCCCTTGCACCACCAGGGACAATCCAACTCTGAATATAACAGTCACGTGAAGAAGCATTACCTCTCTCTTTAGAATTATAGGCACATTTATATTTATTAGTAATTATTAGTTTTAATACAATTAGTAGTATATTATAAGATTTTAGTAGGTATAAGTATTATTAAAATAATTATTTATTAAATTGATATGTAAGAACTAGTTTATTTCGTTATATTGTTAGGGTGTTCTGAGCGACTACCTCCTAGTGTGGGGGTGCTGAAGTGATGCAGAAGGATACGTCCGCCTGCATAACTTCTGCTTCCTCCTGGTGCACCCTGGTAACAGCGGCTAGTGACTGGTCCCCGGACCTCTTACTAGCCGATGGCTAAAAGTAGCTCCGGTTCTGTCGGTTAAAGTGAGTGTACCCGGCAGACTATCTACACTCACCTGCGTCTTGTGGTCTGCGCAGTTGACCACCGTAGGCCAGGATGAAGGGGTCCTGGGGGGTTGAGCCGAGCGTTGCTGTGGATTTAGCTTCGTAAGGCAACACGCCCTCTTTGGCCTGGATTTCAGGCAAAACGGTAGCCTCGCCCGTAGCCGCGGGTTGGGGTAACGGCCAAGTGTCCCGTCAGAGGGCCACGGCTAGGGGTGTAGGGTCCGCTAAGGCGTCAGTCATAGCGGAGGGATGGGTCATGCTGACGGGGTAAGCTTCGGTGACTACGGCGGTGGGACCATGTCGCTGACACCTTGGTTCCCATCGTCCACAGAAGCGAGCTCCCGATGTCGCGCCAAGTACCAGCCCTATGCTCCTATATCTACTCGGTACTCCTAGCGACTGAAAGCTGTTCCAAGCGAGTAGGCGCTCCCAATTATGCGGGCTCCGTGGAGGGTGGGAAATCGAGTAGACGAATCTCTATACATTTGGCCATGGATCGTGTCAGGTCAAAAAACACATCTGGAACGCTTCCAGCGGTGAAAACCGCAAGCGTCTCCAAACAGGTGCGAGAATCTGCCTCGGCAGATCCTCAAGCCTCAACTGGGCGCACTGCCACCATCAGTGACCTACCGGTGCAAACCGGTAGTGATTCCACTGTGGAGGTTAGCTGCAAAAAACCCGAAAGTGAGTCGAGAGGCAGGGCCACGGGGCAACCCGGTGCGCGGAGCCATTCGACAAACATCGCCGAGCATTTCGCCAGCGCCTGGACGACGGTTGGTCGAAAGGGTAAACCACCCAAGCAATCTTTGCAAGGGAAGGGCCCATCGACTAGACGTCCAGATACGGTGCAAACCGGACCAGGGCGTAAGGCGAATCGTCGGTGGAAGAAAAAACAGCGTTTGGCTGCCACATCGGCCGCTGCCGGCGTAGATGGGGTTCCATCTGCCACGGTGACGACCGATGGCGGTCCCGCTGTTAATACAGCTGGAGCTGCGGGTAAGGTGACCGGCTCCCGTGGTGTCAAAGGGGCAACCCTAGACTCAAACGGGGCTAAACCTACCGTAGCGTTCTCTGGTGGTCCAACTTCTAACAAGAAGTTGAAATCTGCCAAGAGATCCGGCAAAAACGAGCGCGCGGCTGCTAAGAGGGCTCGACTAGAGGACAGTATTTCTCCTCGAGTGGAGCCTAAAAAGCAGTGCACGGAAGCGCGCAGAGCTGGGGTCACCTATGCTCAGAAGGTGAAATCTGACCAGTACATCGCCGTAACTGACGTCGCTACTGGTCATATTTCGCAGGATCTATCAACGCTCATCCTCAACGAGATTGATGACAAAATCTTGAGGGAAGCGTTGGCGGATCCGAGCAAGGAAAACCCCAAATTCGGTGGCAAGCCTCGTTACGAGGACGGCCACCTTAAACTGTTCGTGGAGGACGAGTACTCCCTGAACTGGCTGCGGGAGTGTGTCTCCGGTGTGTCTACACCATCCAACGTACAGTTGGTGGTGAAACGCCAATCGGAGATGGTCCGCAGGGTTCGATGTGGGGTGCTCATACCCAACGAACGAGGCAAGTGGAAGTCTGCGCCCGACGTCGGCGTAGTCCTCCACTATATGAACAAGTGGGCACAGGTTGACCGATGGCTCCTCCAGAAAGTGGATGAGCAGCAGGACAACCTGTTTCTCATCACAGACGTCCCTGAAGATGTGGTGCCGACCCTGCTGGGAAGGGGCAGACAGCTCCTTTTTGGTAGTGGTTCGGTCTACCTAAAATTTCAGGGACCCGGTGGGAAATTTGTGAAGGAACCACCGGTGGTAGCGCAGACCAGCTCTAAGCTGGTCATCACTGGGGTTTCTTCAAGAACAGACAAGCCCCAGAGTTCCACTCCAGAGCGGCAGCAAACAGGCCCCGATGCAGTCGGGGAAAGTTCTGCTGCTCAACCGCAGGACGAGCACGCGCACTGGGAGGCCATGCTGCTTGGTGAAGGCGATGAGCCAGAACCAGCAGTGGTGCCCTCTGAGGGCGAGGAGCTGTCCATGCGGCTGGAGGAGGAACTCGTCTTGGAGGTGCAGGAGGGGTTGACCAAAAATGGCGTCCCTCTCCCGCGATTGTAAAATCCTCCAAGCCAACCTCCAACACAGCCAAACTGCAACGGCCCAGTTAAGACGCTGGTTGGGGGCAAACAGCACTGCCGTGGCTCTGATCCAGGAGCCGTGGATCAACCGCGGTAGCATTCGAGGGCTCGCCAATTTGAGAGGTAAGCTTTTCGGTACAACTGATCACGATAACCCTAGAACGTGCATCATAACTACTAACAACATCCCAGCACAGCCATTAACAGAGTTCTGTTCCAGGGACCTGTGTGCCATAAGGCTGCAACTGCCCGACACAGCTAGGTGCCGCGAGCTCGTGGTGGCCTCCGCCTACATGCCTGCGGAGGACAACCCGCCTCCACACGACCTGTGCCGGCTGGTGGACCACTGCGAGAAGTCGGGCCTTCAACTCATCGTTGGGGCCGACTCGAACGCGCATCACCCACTGTGGGGCATGCCAGATATGAACAGCAGAGGTAAGACACTTGTTGAATACCTATTTACTACAAACCTCAATGTGCTTAACATAGGTTCTGAACCAACTTTTGTTACCAAGCGAAGCAGAACTATCGTTGATATTACCCTGGCAACGGCGGACATATCCGACGACGTTGGGGGCTGGCATGTGTCCAACGAGGCGTCATGCTCTGATCATCGATGGATACGCTTCGAGATCAACGCAGCGTTCTCCCCAACTGTCCCTAAGAGAAACCCACGCAAGACTGACAGAACCAGGTACAGAGCTATCCTAGGTGAAAGACTTGCTTGGGCTGAGACTCTACCAGATCCGGAGGGACCCGAACAAATCGAACAACAGGTAACAGATTTTACAAATACTTCAATAGACTGCTACCATTCAACTTGCCCGCTTAGCACACCAGCGCCTACCAACATCAAGGGGCAGCCTTGGTGGGGTCCTGATCTAGATAGGATGCGTGCTAAGATCAGAAGACTGCTAAACAGGGCGATGAACACCAGTGCTGATGAGGATTGGGACAACTATAAAGATGCCAAATCCAAGTACAAGAAACGACTACGGTTCAAAAGCAGCAACTCATGGAGGAAATTCTGCAGCGACATTGAAACCGTTGATCAAGCAAATCGGGTAAGGCAAATACTAGCTCAACAAGGCAACTCCAGGCTAGGGTCGCTTAAAAAACCCGATGGAACATATACCTCTTCCACCACAGAAACACACAGTCTCTTGTTGGAAACTCACTTTCCCGGAAGTAGAACTATTCAAGAGATTGTGTGGCCGGAAGAGGTTCACCATGAAGCTGTCGACCACTTAGACATAACTAATAATATTATCACTGCTGACAAGGTAAGATGGGCCATTAATAGCTTTAAACCTTTTAAATCAGCAGGACCAGATGGAATCTTCCCAGCACTTCTACAGTGGGGTGGGGAACCCGTCATCAATATAATGGTCCGAATCATGAAAGCATGTCTTAGATTCGGATACGTTCCCAAAAGGTGGAGAGTAGTAAACGTAATTTTCATACCGAAGCCAGGAAGGAGCGACTACACTAACGCTAAATCTTTCAGGCCGATTAGTCTCACCTCGTTCTTGCTTAAAACTCTCGAACGTTTGTGCGAGAGACACCTGAGAGATGGAGCGTTAAAACATATACCCTTACACAAGAATCAGCATGCATATAGTTTGGGTAAGTCTACTGAATCGGCTCTCCATGCAGTTGTATCCACAATTGAAGAGGCGATTCAAAACAAATGCATCTGTCTTGGAACTTTTATTGATATAGAAGGTGCCTTTGACAAGACGCAGTATAGCAGTATAAGTGCATCTCTAACAAGGCATGGGGTGTCAACAGCTGTAAACAACTGGGTCACAAACATGCTTAACAAACGTATCGTGCGTCTAGCTGGAGAGTCCCTATCGGCGGAGGTAGTACGGGGATGCCCGCAGGGAGGAGTGCTCTCCCCGCTTCTGTGGAATCTGGTCATTAACGACCTGATTACCAAGCTTAACGCTAATGGATACTACACCGTAGGATACGCCGACGATTTGGTAATCCTCATCACAGGTAAATTTGCGAGCACAGTGTGCAACCTTAAACAAACAGCTCTTCGCATCGTGGAGCGCTGGTGTTTAGAATATGACCTGGCGGTTAACCCAACAAAAACGGTAATGGTCATGTTCACTAACAATAGGGCTCTTGGTAGGTATACCCTACCTAAGCTCTTTGGAACGGAACTCCAGCTAGCAACTGAGGTGAAGTACCTGGGCATAACCTTGGACAGCAAGCTCAACTGGAGTAGCCACATCGACAACAAACTAAAGAAGGCGAGTATTGCTTTCTGGCAGTGTCGGAGAATGGTGGGGAAAAAGTGGGGACTTTCTCCCAACATCATTCTTTGGCTGTACGTAACGGTGATCCGTCCTCTTGTCTGCTACGGAGCTGTGGTGTGGTGGACCAGGACCAAACTAACCACAATGGTAAGCAAACTCCAAAGCTTCCAAAGGCTGGCCTGCATGGCTATCACAGGTAGTATGAGAACTACTCCAACAGCAGCAATGGAGGCCATGCTGTGTCTTCCGCCACTCCAGCTATATATTAAGCAGGAGGCCGCGTCATCTGCGGTGAGACTCAACACCTTAGGACTTTGGAGGAAAAACAGGACCTCACACACCGCCATCCTAGGGGAAGTTTACAAAAAATTTCCCATCTCTATGGCTTGCAGTGACAGAATCCCTAAACAATTTGTTTTTGACAAAAAATACAACATACAGTTACATGAAGACCATCGGGTTGAGGGGCTCGACGTTAAAGAGCTCAGAATTTTTACCGATGGTTCAAAAACTGAAGCAGGCACTGGTTCAGGCACCTTCTCGGAGGACCTAAACATCAAGATGGCCATTCCACTGGGTGCCCATAATACTGTCTTTCAAGCTGAATGCATGGGCATCATCTCGGCCGCTAATGCCATAGCATCGAGAAAGGTAAGAGATTCCTCCATTCGAATCCTCTCGGATAGCATGGCCGTCCTACAAGCCCTAAATAGCAACACTATTAACTCAGGGCTAATCTACGAGTGTCACAAACGACTAATGGAGGTATGTCAACACAACCGCGTAATCCTTCAATGGATAAAAGGACACAGCGGATCAAGAGGTAACGATGCAGCGGATGAGCTGGCGCGTAAAGGTTCTAGCTTGACAGCGTATGGTCCCGAACCTATCATCCCTCTTCCCTTCAAGATGGTACGCTCATTTCTGAGAGAGTCGACCAGGAATGATCATGCCACTCTTTGGACAAACCATAAGGAGTGCAGGCAGGCTAAGCTGGCCTTGCCGTCCCCTAGCGCTAGGCTGGCTAAGACCTTGCTTCGACTTAGCAGGCCGCGCATGCGACTGGTAACTGCAGCACTTACTGGCCATGGTTTCTTTAACAAACATCTATATGTCCTAGGTGTTACCGACAGCCCCCTTTGCAGAGCCTGCTTGGAGGCAGAAGAAACGGCTGCTCACGTCCTCATGGAGTGCACAGGAGTAGCGGACTACAGGGCTAAACACCTCGGTCAATCGAGGGACCTTCCAGGGATAGTCGGTAACGTAAAGGGCCTACTGGCGTTCCTGGAGGAGTTGGGTTGGCTCGAATGATTCGCATTCCCACCCACATGCAAAATAGGCGCTTTCGTCGTCGAGTTGTGGAAACCAGCCCGTCTTACAATTGACATCGTTATATTGTTGTAAACATAGGTCTACCCTACTCAGCAGTCAACCTATCCCATCTAACCATGTTAACCCTTGTTTGCTGGAAGAGGTCTCTTATTAGAGGTAACCTCACTATTGTGCTCGTATGCACTATTTTCATGTTAATATTTTTTATATGACTTCTGAGCAATAAAGAAATAATTACAAAGAGGCGGGTTATAATATTTATGCCCTTGTGATTTAACAAACCATCATTAATTGTTAGTGTTCCGTACCGGAAGGCTGCCCAATGGGACCCTTTTACTAAGCCTCCGCCATGAGTCCGTCCGTCCGTCAGCGGGACATATCTCATGAATCGTAATAGTTTGATAGTAAAATCAGCCACAAATAATGTTATACAAGAGATTTTATGACTTCAATGGGTTCCCCATACAAGAGACATGTTTGAACACCACCTGCGACATACCAAACCATAACATGGTTCAAATATGTCCGTAGATTTCGCGGTTTATTTTACAACCATGTATGTGGTGACGCAATTGGTTTGATATCGGTTTTGCAATCTTGGCGTTCTGGGTTCGAATCCACGTTTGGACATAATATTATTCGAGAACAATTTAAATCATCACAAAAATATTTTTTTATTACACTAAATGGGTCACCAAAAGTTGCAGAAAATATCAGGGCAAAATACTGCGGCAGCTTACGTTAAGGGTAAAGGGGGTGAGCGAAGTGAAGCCCCCTTTATCCTTCGTGTTAGGTTGAACATGTAAGAATAACAAAAAATACTTAAAACATAAACTTAAGTACACAAAACATATAAAGAAGTTTGGTGATCATTTATCCAAACACAATTTGGTGATCATTTACTCATTCTAGCAGTCATTTCGAATTTATTGGAAGTCAATTTTCGAATTTTTTGGTAATCGTTTAAACAGAAGCCATATTATTCTCTGTTTGTTTTTGTTTTATTATTTTTAGTAGTTAAGTTTTATTGTACTATCTTACTGAACCCTTCGTGGGGTCATGTGCCGGTGCGACCCGCGCTTGTCCGATTATTCAACGTCTTGTTACTAGGGGCTTGCCCATTGCCGATACACTAAGGCTAGGGTTGCCAAATTTTTGTGCGACAAAAGAAGTATATTAAAGATCGGTGAAATAAAATGAGCAGTATTTTACTAAAGAAAACAGTATATTATTTTTTTGTTGTTTTAAAAACATATTTTTTGGAACTTTTAGCAAAAGTTAACAGTTTGCTATCATTTTTAAAATATTCGTAAGCTTCCCCACAACTTAAATTAATATTAAAATAAATGAGGAGCTCATTTTTGATTAAGTCAATTGAACTGAAATGTGGTTGGTATTGTATTGTTTAAAAACGACCGACGTTCAAATATGGCGTGCGTGGCACTCACTCACTTGACTTGACTGTTTCGTTCTGAAATGTAGTTTGTGTACGGGCTCCGGCTAAAAAACAGTATATTGCATACTTTTTTTTTATTGAACAGTAAAAAGTATAAACGAGCTGAAAACAGTATAATACTGTTTTAAGAGGTTTTGTTCTCATTATGCACACACAAAACATGAGAGTCGATGTTTTTATAGTTCAAATTTATGCGGAAGCGAAAAACGGCGCATACTGAGCTAAAGACATAGATTTCTTCTCGGCGAATACTTTGGAACATTTTTCTTATACATATTTTGTTTTAACGAGAGACCGCGTCCACCAAATAGCCCACTTACATAACAATGAACGGAACTAGGCGCACTTCTTTCACAAGAATAGAGCCCCTACTTCCCGGTCCGGCGAATAGACGAGAGGTCAGTACTAGTGGGACCGAAGCCTTAAGTGCCCGTTAGTCAGAGGGCTTAGTGCTGGCATTCTTGGTTTTGTCTCTAATTGGACGGTAAGCATGGACTCTGTCTACTGGGTCGTGCCATCTGTGGTCTATTGAGATTGTTGATATGGCAACATTTATTTTACTCTACTTTATATATAATTGCACGGTTGATAATAGGTAAAATTACATAAATAATTATGTGCAATAACATGGGGTTTATTCCAGCAAACCTAGGCCGGACAGGACATTCTGTTGTTAGAAAGGGCAAACTATAGCACAAAGTTAGTGCAAAACATTTCGAAAGAGACCAAATAAACCACCTACCAACCAATTACTTACAGTGAGAAAGCTAAGAATCTTGGGGTTATATTTGACAACTTGCTGTCCTGGTCGCACCATGTTTGTGAGGTCAGCAGACTAGTCTTTGCTTCATTTCACTCCCTCCGAAGATTGCAGTACATCCTGCCACGGCAGACTAAAATCACTCTTGCTCAGTCCCTTCTACTACCTTTAATAGACTATGCGGATGTTTGTTGGGACAGCGTGAACGAAGAACAACCGAACAAACTCGAATGACTTCAAAATCTCGGGATTCGGTTTATCTACGGGTTGCGCAAGTATGACCATGTCTCCCAGTATCGCAAGGAGCTGGGGTGGCTCCCGATCCGTCTTCGCCGTGACATGCACATTCGCATTCCTATATCTGTTCAATATTTTGCGAAATCGCCGATACCCCACATATCTACGCCAACGTTTTGACTTTCTTTTCCCCAGGGATAGCAAGCCGAGATCCTACACGGTGTCTCTCCTTTCAACTCCTCGGCATAACACTGCTGCTTACGAACACTCGTTTAGGTTAAGGGCAATCCGACTGTGGAACGCACTTCCCTGCTCTGATAGGGAAAGTCCCTAAATTTTCACTTTTAAGAAAAGATTGAAAGTGCATTTCCTTTCTCTTCCGTAAAAGGTACCCATATACCCATATCTATGTACATACGTATATGCATTATTTATTATAGTTTATGTATGTTCATGCTTTATATTGTATTTTATGTAGTTGAAGTATATATTTTTATTGTATATTTGGTATAGTTTATATATATTTCGAAAGTAATTTTCGTACGTATTTATAGAGTGTTATTGCGAACTAGGACTAATACTTAACACCCTGCAGTAATTTTAAACTTGACATCGTACTAGCATATTGTGTATTTGTCACCGTAAGATAGTTGATGCAAAACCGTTAGTTGATATTCTAAAGCGTTAGCTGATCAACTATCGACAGATAGTAAACCAGACAGACAGGGTTTAGAATGTACGTTTCTTTTGTTCTTACATGTCAACCTAACATGAAGACTATTCGGGGGCTTCGCTGCGCTCGCCTCTTCTAGTCTTCACTTAAGCTACCGCAGTGTTTGCCCTGGTATTTTGTTTGCAATTCAAGTTTAAACCAGTTTACTATTTAACGGTTTTAACCGTTAGTTTATCAACCAACGCGTCATATAGTAAGCAGTACGCTACAGTTTACTAACTGTCGATAGTTGACCAACTAACGAGAAAAAAACGTTAGTTTATCAAGTAACGGTTTTGACAATCTTACGGTGACATATAATAATCGACACCGCCCACTGAAAGGTTAAGTAAAGATACAACTTATCAGATATCTGAAATCGAGACCGAAGTCTGTAGAAGCTTCCAGATAAATAAGACCGCCAAATGAAAAGCATTCCCAATGCCTCTACTGGTTCCCGATTCTGCTAGTGAAATGGCGGCTAAGTGACAATAACGCGACGACGACAACGGTTTAATTATTTGGCTTTTGGTTATTATTTTTTTGTTAATGGTAGAAATTAAAGTCATTATTTATTTATTAGAAAATATCTACAACAACGTAGCGTCACGCCTATCACTTATACTTGCGGAAACACTTAACACTAGCGCGGACAGTGAATGCTTTAGAAGTGCTCAATGAAAAACTCACAAGTGATCAGAATGCATGGACCTATTCGTTTTTGGATCGGATGGATCGGATCGGAAAACCGATAATACAGAATTCGCTTTTCAAATACATTACAGTTATAATTATATGCCAGTTATAAAAACTTTGAGTTACTTCTTTTAATTCTTAAAAACCGGTATGTTTTATTATTTGTTGTTATAGCGGCAATAGAAGTACACCCTATGTGAGAATTTCAGCTATTTCACCTATTCGGTCGATCCGGTAGAGCCGGGTGACAGACGGACGGACGGACGGACGGACGGACAGCGGAGTCTTAGTAATAGGGTCCCGTTTGGAACCCTTCGGGTATGGAACCCTAAAAAACGGCCAAGTGTGAGTCGGACTCGCGCACGAAGGGTTCCATACATCGTATAATGGTAGGGATGGTGTGGAGTGAATCGTTTAGATTTTACAGCACAATTTTGTTTACAATTTTATTGGCGCGGCTACTTTCGAACTCCATGCACGTAACCAGGTGCATTTATATATTAGTATATGGTATTGAAACAATGGTTGTATGGGAGCTCCCTTAAATATTTATTTCATTCTGTTATTTAGAATAAAATAAATAACAGAATGAAATAAATAATACATCATCTGTGAAAATTTCAACTGTCTAACTATCACGGTTCATGACATACAGCCTGGTGCCAGACAGACGGACAACGGAGTCTTAGTAATAGGGTCCAGTTCTTACCCTATGGGTACGGAACCCTAAAAAGGACACATAAAAATACTCAAATGCCGAAGTATTTCAATCTCCCACTAAATTCGAATTTCAGCTATATTCTTAAATGTTGTTTTTATTTGCAAACGCTCCGCTCCGGTTTCGCTTCCTTTAAGTTCTAACCAAACCTATATCCAAATTAAAATTTAGCCACAATAACCTACTCTAGTCGCCAAATTTGGCATTTCATTACTAGACGAAACAACAGTAGTCCAAGAGAAAATATACTAAAAGCTTGTTATGCCAACTAAAACAGTATTGTTATAACAAAGTACTTCAATATGCAAATAAAAATGGCTAGTATTTAATCGCACATCAAAAATACTGATTTGCACAGCAAAAAAAGGATCAATAAAAAACTTTTTATGTTTTAAATATTGTATGTGTACTTAAGTTTATGTTTTAAGTATTTTTTTTTGTTGTCACAGGTTCAACCTAACATCTTCGCTTCGCTCACCCCCTTTACCCTTCACCTAAGCTACCGCAGCATTTTGCCCTGATATTTTCTGGGCAAATCAGTATTTATGATGTGCAGTTTAATATTTCCCAATAAAATCAGGAATCACAATATTATGCAGAGCAAAGGGATCTCATAGCGTTCGACTTCTACAGCTATTTATGTCACATCGCATAATTAAATTAGTACCTGCAAACGAACACGACTTTTCCAGCATTTTTTTTTCCAAAACCCTCCATTCGGTTATCGTCCGTGAAAGAGATAATGGATCCCTAAAGTGGACCGCCACTGTCATCCAATCGCCATAGTCGTTACAGAATACATGCCATGAAAATATCCTGCATCCACTGAAATACACCGCACTTTCAACTTTATGTCAGCAAAAGTAAAGGATAAAATTCAGTCCAATCGGTAAAATGGATGATAATCCTCCTTACCAATAAAATATAGCTTTACTAAAGAGCTCTTCTGTGGTATCGAGGGATCATTCAGATAAATAATAAGTCAAATCTCGGTGACCAATACCTAGGGGTCTTGACTTGTTGTTCTCCCCTTCTCCCACAGTGGTCCAATGTAGAGAAGTGGTATACAATTACGATTGCTAAGTATATGTAAATATCTACAGTAATAAAGACATTTGGAATTTGGAATTTGTTGTTGCATCTTGCGACTTGAGTCCCCGCAGTCTGAATTGAGTCCCCGCAGACTTTTTGATCGCCCGATAGGTTGGTCTGGTTGGGTTGCCAGCGTAATTCAGACGATTCCGAATCGTTGGAATGTGCGCACTTGCGCCACACTGTCTAGAAAGATGCATAGACAGATGAGGTGGGACGCCCGCTGAACCTCCTATCCTCTATTGTCCTCTATTGTGACTCATTCACCTAATATTCAGTGTTAAGTCACTGGTTACTGTTATGTTGGTGCAACATTATTTTTTTTTGTTGGAGGGGAAAAAAATGGAATTGCCCATGCCCAGGAGTCAGACCTCCCTGCTGTGACCGGGTCCCCACATATTGAGCGGGCATCAGCTCGTGTGGTATACGGACTAAAAATAACCCCTCTGTTTTTAACAGTTGTCTTAATAAGAATTAACTGTGAGCCATGGCCTCGGTATATGCTGAAGGCTTTCTACCTGCAATTTGCCCTTTTGGGCGATATATACGTGTATATGATATATATGGGAGGAGTTTGCCTGCTTACCCGATTTTATGAGCGGGCATCAGCTCATAGTCAACGGGCATGATAGCGGCATGTTAGGGGGGCAGATAGCCCCCGCTACTAAGAAGTGTATTGGTGCAACAGAGTCCCTGTCCAAATCTTCTTGTTCTTCTAATGAATTCTAGAATGTCGCTAATCTTTATGTTTGGCAAGTCATCTAATTTAATAATACCCATCCCTAGTGTACGCCATCTTATTTCACAGTGATTAGGAGCCCGACTATAAGCCTATAAAAGTCTGTGATCTGCGGGTACACTACTTCAAATAAAATCAAACATTGAGTAACATATCGATTTATCCCTTTCGGGATGGATGAGCCATAGTTCCGTCCATGCTTAGCCAGTGGTTCAACACTACATTTTGCGTGACAGGTAGCTAGCCCATCGCCGCAGCTCTGGAGATATGAAGGATTCCTCATGATGTTTTCCATCACCGTTAGAGCGTTCGTATAATATTATCAAGATGATTTACTTATCTCATTGGTACATGATCAGCACCGGGAATTGAACTCGCCTCATCTGCGTGACAGGCTAGCCTATAACTATTAGACCACAGATATACTAAGATTTAAAAAAAACACTCTGACTCGCACACGAAAGATTCCGCACCATCGTACGGAATGTAATTTCGGACCCACCTGAAGTTTAATAACGTATTGAAAACTACTGATAACTTTTCGCAAAGTGGTTATGTTCCATGAATGTTTTGATCGTAGCAATACTTAATAAAACAAGAGTGTCGTAAACTTGAGGTTTTGCCACTTTATAATTGACATATTTTATTATAGTAGTTTATGTGACTGCTGCATAATGCCTAATTATGTACAGTTACATACACTAGTTTATCTACACACATATCATAAGCTCTCTTTGATGTGTTCAGGAACCGCATGTTTGACCAGCATTGTGGCTCTGCAATTGTTTAGCTTGTTCTGTAGTATTAACTTCACGCAGGCGGGCGTCGGCGTTCGAAATTTGAATGTCATTACCAACTTCACAAACAAACTAGAGACGGCACGCAGGCAGGCGTCGGCGTTCGAAATTGGAATGTCATAATATGTAAAAAAATTACACATTATGGTCATAATGTGTAATTTTTCAGATAAGAAATGAGTTTTTACCAAGTGTTTAACATATGCTGATCGTTACGTGCGGTTTTTGTACGCAGTAAAGAGTGTTTATGATACGTGTGTAGATAAACATTTTTATTACTGGAATTTGTGATCTTATGCATTTTTTGAGTGTCTAACGGCATTTCAACGAAATCGCTGGGGAATCAATTATGTGCCGACTGACGGACTGTACAAGGAAACATACGACTAAAAATCTCTAATAAAAGGGTGATCAATCCAAATGGGTCAGTAGGGAGAAGTCTGAAACTATAAAATATAGCGACATCTGTTCTTAGGAACCATGGCTTTGATTTTAGATTTAATAACAAAGGCATTCTATTTTTTTTTGATCTCTCATACATAACCGGGAATCAAACCTGGTCAATATTCTTTATATAATCGCGTGTAATATTTGTTTGTATAATTGATCCTGAAAGTATAAGGACCAAATTTTTCAAACCAATTGATCAAATACTCAAATAACGTTAACCAAAAAATCTCATCTGTAGATGACTGTGTAGTGGAGTAAATAGATTCGAAAAAAAACCCATATTTTTGTCGTATCACCTTAATACAAGGTAAACAATATAGTGCGAGATAGTGCAAGTTAGTATGTTTCTGTTGGTCTACTTTTTCAATTAATGAACCCTTTTTAACTTGAATAGACGTGGGCAAAGCAAGGGCTTAAGCAAAAAATAAATGTGTCCGAACTTGGTTTCGATACCCTACGAATTGCAGATAAGGGAAGCAGCAATAATACGGTATTTGACCAGGTAGTCCAATAAATCTAAAAACGTGTCTAAAGCTGAACCTGTTTCAACAAAAATGTTTGACAATATCAGAATTGTATATTTCCAGCAGTTGTATTTTACTACATAAACTCAATTTTGCCCTTTCGCTTCTCTGCTTGCCGGAAAAGAAATAATATTGACACAACAACTAAGGATTTTTTTATGTTTTTTGCCCATAAATGCCCACAATAGTACAGAGGTAGTGAATAATCCTTTCCTATCGGCAAAACTCGGAACAACGATAACACCCGAATGGTGCCGATGTGTCTATGAATTACTGTATTATTAAATTACGTGTAGGTATCAAATAAATCGCATACTTTATTTATCAATGTCAAATGTCAAATTGTTGTCTCGATGGGTACTGAGTGCGAGTGAAGTAGTAAGACAAAAACGAACATTTCCGAGAAAATACGATAGGAAAGGATTATTCACTACATCTGTACCTACAGTACTCTAGATGACGTCTGTCATAAAAGTTCCGTTTAAGGGTTTACGCGAGTCTACAGATTAAAAAGACAGCAATTGACTATGACGTCACATACTAGTATTTCATAGAACTCGTGAACAAAATTATCGTTTTGATAGTTCCTAAAAATAATCTATTTTGACTAGCAGTCAAATACCGTATTGCGCGTCCAAAAAGTAGGCGAATCGAACAGTCAGTGACTCTTATGTACAATCATATAAGGTTAATTTGATCTGAACTCGAAAACCTTTTTACATCTGGTTCATTCCTGATGTCAAACCACTCGCGCCACCGACGACGTTGTGATATAAAGCGGAACTACGATGATATTTGATTGTTTTTTTTTTTTTATTTACTTAAAAAAAATACTAAAAAATTAAAAAACGATCCAATGGCGTTGTATAAACCACATGTGATTTGTCCTAAAGCCACCTTATTACAATTAGTGGATGCGTAAACATAACAGCGTTTCATATTATATAATATCGCTATTAGATACTAATTTGTATATAAACTAGATACTATCATTATTGCTAAAAATAGTTGGCTTTGGCTTAAGTCCTTAGATACATACTTGTAGATAAGACATATGATTTCAAAATGTTTTTGATATTTTTAGTGTGATCATTCGGTAATTCGTAGGGGCCAGGGGGACTTACACTCGCCTCTTGTATTGGGATTCCCTTTAATTTGTAATATCTCATGTATTTAATTATTTATTGCTGTAGCGGCAAAAGAAATGGACATTCTGTGAAAATTCCAACCCGATATCTAAAAGGTTTTATTAGGATAAAGCCCGCTGATATACAGAGAGATAGCTAACTTAGTAATATGATCCCGTTTGGCACCCATCTGGTACGCAATCCTTGAAAAAGCACTGGTTCCGAAAATACTTCTGAAAATCAAACAGTCAGCTCCTGTACCATTCGCCGAACCTGACAATTGAATTGTACGTGGGATACTGAACTCTAATGACGCGAGACTGAAGTTTTCAGGGTAGCGATCAAAGTTCCTTGCCTGATAGACCGGGGAAATATGGCTAAAATTCTTACCCATCCCTGCTTGCTTAATACTATTGTTTTAGACTTTTTAATTCGCGAAATGTTTTACTATTGTGTATTTACGGATATACTAGAATAAAACCAAGGAGTAGCCTGATACACGTTTAATGCTCAAACACAAACTGATTTACATAACAAAATCCACATACCCACATAATATTATATTCTCTGTGATACCCCACATTCATACACTATAATCCCTCCACCATATCTAAGAAATATATCTAACTTAACTAACACAATTACCTAAACCTACATCTAGACTATGCTACATAGAAAGGATTAGGATTCCTTGTGGAACGTAATGGATAACGGCGGCCATCCGTTTGCTCAGCTGACTCAGACTCGGCTGTGCCAGTGCCGCCATCCGAGGAACAGTCTAGCAATGCATCATCACGAACGATTTGTTCACCACTATCCCCTTCTCTCTCGAGACGTGCTTCTTGCAGTTCTGATGATGCAGTTGAGGCTGTTATTACATCAGTACAATCATAAAAGGTTAAATCATCATCACATTCTTGTGCCAATTGATCTGAACCCTTATATGCTAACAAATGATCTACATGTATTTTTACATTTATGTTGATTTCTGGTATATAAACTTCAAACATTCTTGTACCTACTTTTTTCTTAATTAAGCCAGTTTTCCATGTATTCTTGTTACCGTTGTTATAAAAATGTTTGTGCAGTACTCTATCTCCTACTGAGAAACTTGTGTTCCGCTTCCCGCCGTACTGTTCACATTATGAGATCTGTTTGGAAGAAACATTTCTATTAGCTTGTGTTGACAACGGCACTGTTGACGGATTGTTCATAACACTATCATTATGATTATTCGATACTTGGTTCCGCAACAGATCGAAACGACAGCGCAACGGGCGGCCAAACATTAGTTGTGCTGGTGAAAAACCGGTTGTACAATGTATCGAATTCCTATAATCGAACAAGAATTTATTTATTTTCTTCTGAATTGTGCTATGACTATCATTCGCTTTTAATGTAACTTTCAACCCTTTTTTTATAGTTTTGACGCTATTCTCAGCTTGCCCATTCGTTGCTGGATGATAAGGCGCTAGTTAAGTGTTTTATTCCATTAATTCTGCAGAATTCCTGAAATTCATTGGACACAAAATTCAATGCATTGTCTGAAATTAACGTACGCACTAAACCAAATCTACTGAAAATTTCTCCTATTTTTTCTAAAATCGCCGCACTATCTGTCTTTTGCATCAGATTGCATTCAGTCCATTTTGAATGGGCATCAACCATCACCAAGAATTGATTACTAAATAGCGTAAACATGTCAATATGCACACGCTCCCACGGTCGCTCTGGGTGGGACCACGGAGCGAGCGGCGAGCGGGGCGGGGCCGTACGTAATGTATTGCAAACACTGCAGGAGCCTATCTTTTCTTCTATATGCTTATCAATATTGGGCCACCACATTCGCGACCGGGCCTCTGCCTTTGTTTTTACCACTCCGAAATGTGAACTGTGCAGTTCTTCTAACAATTGTTCTCGAAATTTTGATGGAATCACCAATTTATGACCCCGCAAAATACACCCATTTTCTAGTGATAGTTCCGAACGACATGCAAAATACGGTTTTAAATTATCTTCATTACATTTAGCAGGCATGCGAGTTTTTAAAAATGTTACTATCTTGTTTAAGATCGGGTCTCGTTCCGTTTCGACTTCAACATCTTTCATTGTGATTGGTTTTAGCATTGAGTCTGATATGTATTTTATATACAAACTCCTATCTTCACCCTGTTTCACTATTTCGATGATTTCTCTGTCACTATTTGACCGAGATAAGAAATCTGCAACATTGTCCTCACCCTTAACGTACTCTATATTAAAATTGTACGCTGATAAAAATAAAGCGTACCGTTGTAAGCGATTTGCTGCCAATTCCGGAACAACTTTTTTATTTCCAAATATAGTAATAAGTGGCTTATGGTCGGTCCTTAAAATAAATGGGACCGTGCGTCCATACAAATAATGGTGAAACTTTTTTATCGCGAACACAATAGAAGTTGCTTCTTTTTGAATTTGTGCGTAGTTGCATTCCGCCTTTGACAAGGAACGCGACGCGTATGCGATCGCCCGCTCTGTGCCGTCCGCTTGCTTCTGCGCCAGCACCGCGCCGAGGCCCTCAGGCCCTGCGTCTGACGTCACCACGATCGGTAACTCGGGGTTATAGTGCGCTAACACTCTATCGGATGTTAACTCCTCTTTAATTTTATGGAACGCCTTTTCCTGATCATCTCCCCACTCCCACTTCACCCCTTTTTGTAGTAACAGATTTAGCGGGCTAAGCACACTACACGAAACACCGATAGTAGTTTACCATGCCCAAAAAAGATTTTAGCTCGCTGATTGTTTTTGGGCTTTTGCAATTCAAAATAGCTTTCACCTTTTGTTGTGATTTACGTAGGCCATTTTTATCTATAATAAATCCCAGATATTCGACAGAATCCTTAAATAGTTCACATTTATCTTGTTTTAGTCGCAGTCCTGCTTCTTCTAATCTCTGTAATACTTTCTCTAACCTCTCTATATAAATTTGTCTATTTTCCCCTGTCACCAGTATGTCATCTAAAAATATACAAGTGCCCTCAATATCACCAATTAGATTTTCCATTGTTTGTTGAAAAATAAAAGGCGCATTACACAATCCAAATACCAGTCTTTTGTAACGGAATAAACCCTTACGTGTGTTGATGCAAGTGAGGTTTTTTGAGTCATCTAATTCCAGTTGATTGTAAGCCCGTGAAAGATCCAATTTTGAAAATTCTTCCCCACCATGCAGCTTTGCAAATAAATCTTCAATACGGGGAAGAGGGTAGTTGTCCATAAATGACACCTTATTTAATGTGACGGAGTAGTCACCACAAATTCTCACATTTCCGTCGGGGCGTAACACGGGCACAATCGGTGTAGCTATCTCGGCATGCTAAACCTTTTCCAAAATACCTAAATCTACTTGTCGCTTAAGTTCTTCCTCCACTTTAGATTTTAATGCTAACGGTACCGGGCGTGGCTTAAAAAATCTCAACTCAACGTCAGGTTTCACTTTTAAATGAATCTTGTATTTATTGAATGTACCTAATTCATTAGAAAATAGCTTTGCGTACTTATCTCTGATGATTGTTGTGCAATTGTCCTGTTGTATATTATTACAGTCAGCATCAGCACTGCATAACTGTAAGTTGAACGAACTTATAAAATCGCGACCCAGTAGTGCCGGTTGATTGTAGTGCGTAGCAATGACAAAAATGTTTATCGATCTTGTCATGCCTTCATAGGTCACCGGTAATAACAAACATCCTAGCGGTGTAATCTTAGTCCCGTTATAGCAATTCAACACAATTTTGCATGTTTTTAATTCGTATTGAGACAAATGTGTTTGATAAATCTTGTGAGGCAAAACTGAAACTGCGCTGCCGCTATCTATTTCGCAAACTATATCATTGTTTGCTATCGTGACCATCTGTCGCATAGGATTACCGTTAATCGATTTTATATTAAATAAATCATAAATACCTTCAGTGTCGCTATCAGCCGCAACTAAATAATTGTTGTTTTGCATACGAAACTTGCACATACGTCTCAAATGACCTTTTTGGTTACACACTTTGCAGCTATAATTACTGAACCGACACTTCTCTTTTGAGTGGTTTTTATAACCACACACTTCACAATGCTTTTCACTATTATCACTCTTATCACTAACACGAGTGCCCTTGGTCGCGGCCGTCGCCCTTGAGCTCGCAAGAAGGGCATACAGCGCCGGTGCCGCAGCAGCGGACTGCTCCGCCTGAGTGGCCTGCAGCGCCTGCCAGGCACATCTCACGCCCTGCGCCAGCTCCAAGGCTCGGGTGAACGTGAGGGTGTCCACACTCTCCGCGAACAGCTTCTCCTTTTCCTTGATGTTCTCGAGACCCAACACGAACCGGTCTCGCAAAGCAGCATCCAAATATCCACGGAAACCGCAGTATTGCGCCAAATTACGCACCAGCGCCGCCCATTCAGCCAGATCCTCACCAACTCGTTGCTCCGCTTTGTAGAATTTGTACCTCTCGGCAAAAGTGCTCTTCTTTGGTACAAATTGTGCGTCTAACAACGTTAAAAGCGCCACGTAGGTTATACTTTCCAAGTCTGATGGGAATGCCAAATCTCTTACGACACGGTAGGTATCCTCCACCAAAGCCGTCAACAACAGAGCTCGTCGCTTCACTCCCAGCTTGTCCGTCTCATTATCAATATTATTTGCGGTGCAAAACTGGACAAAACGACTTTTAAAAATGCCCCATTCTTTTGTGCGATGGTCGAAGGTCAGCGAGTCGCCGAACATTACATTTGCACTACTACTCGACATGATTGTTTTCTTCGTAAACACCAATACTATTATGTATGTTGTTAATCACTTAATTAACGCGTAAGTTTTTTTCTCGTCGCCAAATATTGTGTATTTACGGATATACTAGAATAAAACCAAGGAGTAGCCTGGTACACGTTTAATGCTCAAACACAAACTGATTTACATAACAAAATCCACATACCCACATAATATTATATTCTCTGTGATACCCCACATTCATACACTACATTTACTTAGTAAGTAAGTAAAAATATTAATCCCCTGGCCTCTTAAAAAAGTTTGAACAAGAAATCGTTTTCAAATAACTCGTACCGATTTCAGATTCCTTAAACATTAATTATGTTACATTACAAACATTAATAATGTCACCAGATGGCTTTAGGGACCTTCACATTACATTTCAATGAAAAAATAAATAGAAAATTGGATTGGAATGTCCATCGACACACCTAAACATGAAATGAAATCGCTATGTCAAAGCTCAAACCTATAGGTTCCGTTTTTGTGTCTTTCTTCATGAATAATTCGTTTGGTTTTGGCCTCGTGATAGGGTTCGCTTTGCCGGCCCTAAAAACTTCACGCCATTTTCCATATAGGGTGGCAGAGACACATTTATTGCTTCTATGTCTAGCTGCTTTGGTTGTCCAGTATTCCATATCTATTTATGTATTTGCAGTTAAATTATAGCTTTGGATTTTTCAAAAACCAACTTACAACAATATATTGGATCCAACAAACCATTTATTAAAATGCGAAATTAGTAGACCTAATTAGCTGTTCAAATTTATTCAACGAACTTGGCGTGGGAAATAACTTGTGTATTTCCTAAAATAGGGCTTCAAAAGGTCGAAATAACTACATAAACAGGCTGAACCAACGTTTGTGGGGTATAACAGGTGAAAATGGCAATAATGTATATAAACATACGTATTTCTGTCTTTAGGAAGGCAAAAGATAGTCTTTAACTCAAATATAAAATCAAAATCTTTCAGTCTAATAGTAATAAAGGTATTTTACAGAATTCATGTTTTAATAATGTATCAAAAGTGGTGACTACCCTCAGAGCTACCGTTACTAGTATTTTTATTAAATGTTTATTTAAAGTGGTTGAACACAATGGGTATTTACAAATTATATGTAAATGGTAAATAAGGGTTAGTAGCTCGGTATAACAATAGCATTAATTAAGAGAGGTACAATATATTTTCTTTAGGTGTTGAACAAAAAATTCCGTTATTTTATTCATTCATACAAATAGCTATCTTTGTACAAATGTAAATATCAAAGCAGCCTTTGATTTTTTCCATATAATTTAGATTTGCCACTAATTTCAATGTACAGACAATAAAATGAAATTACTCATCTGCACAAGAGCTGTTGGTTATGTATGATACTAGAACACCATGTACATTATAATAATGGAATGCTTGTTAAACACAACAAGTATGATTTTAAGACTAATCTATGATATTTTTTGTTATATATCATACAGCTTTATACCAATGGAAATCACATAAAAACTTGAAATAAAAAACCTATTGCAAAGTCATTTTGATAAAAAATAGTGATACATTGGTATGGATAAGATTTTTTTAATTCTATTGAGAAGCAATGTAAGTATTTTACTGGTGAACATTTTGTACTTTGCAACCGACTCCAAAAAGAAGAAGGTCCTCAATTGTTACTTTTTTTCAAGTTTTTAAAAGTCCAAAAATACACAAATAAAAACAGGAAGACAATTTTGTACTTTTTTACGCTCGCTTGTGTAAGCAATCCCAGTAACTTTCATAGCTTACTCTATTACCATGGCATTAGGTTCAAATGCATTTTTTTAAACCGAGAGATATTCGAGCAATTTAAAATTTTAAACGCAAAGACACTCTCAGAAAACTTCTTAGACCAGTTGACGATTTTATGGTAGCAAGTCAATTTATTTACAAAAATATAATGTATGCACGCCAGAACCTCTCATTTTCAACATTTTCTGGATAACTGTAAGATAAACCTAATAAATAATCATCGACTAGTTACAGATTCAGATTCGCGATAGTGAGTAATTATTTCACGGGTCAATACTTACTCTACTACAACAGGATACCTCCTGTTGGAGTTGAGTTGAGCTTGAGATTTTGATATCGCCATATGAGCAATTAAAAATATGTAAAAACCACTTTATCTCAAAAGAGATATTACAATAATTAATATTACGTAAGTGGCAAGACTGCATGGTTTTAATATAAAATCAACACAGAACTTGCATAATTAATTTGTGATTATTTATTTCCACGTATTATTTATAATATATAATATTTGTACAAGTTGAACAAAACCTCCATTTAAAAGAGATCTAAAAACCAATCTGAGGGACTTTCTTCCTCTCTTCTCCCACAGTGGACCCTCCCTCCCAATATGGTAAACATGTCTCAAGTCTTTGATATTTATATGTGTGTGCCGTCTCTGTTTTTCGTTCCCACGACACAGGCTATCCTAGTGTAGGGCCAGAAGCAGAACGTGTTATAAATCTAGTAATATTTAAGACTTTCTGACGAGATTGAGGCCAAGTAGTATCTTTCATCTGTCAGCACCAACAGCAGAGATAAATCCCCATATTTTTTTGCGGTCATGCGTGGGGTAAATATTCTTGCACCCGTTTGTATATTAGTATCTTTTGACATATACCGGTTTCAAATTAAAATAGAAGTCGCTTCAAATAACCGCCCATGTGAAATAATCCCGCCCTGTAGTATTGTCTTGTAATTCTGATAGAAAGGAATTGGAATCGCTTTTGAAAAATGTATCAATCAGAACAACGCATAAACAAGCAATGTCTCAAGTTTCAATAAAAGACAGCACGTGACAAATAATCGTGTTGTGTGTGATTGATAAAATAAAAACCGGTCAAGTGCGAGTCTAAATCGCGCACGAAGGGTTCCGTACCACCGTTCAATGGAAGCGATGGTGTGGAGTGAATAGTTTGGATTTTACACAGCAAAATATTGTTTACAAATTTATTGGTGCGGTTACTTCTTACTTTCACACTCCATGTACGTAACCAGGTTTATCCATAAGTTTGTATGTGGTATTGAAAGAATTGTTGTATGGGAGCCCCCTTAAATATTTCTTTTATCCTGTTTTTTAGTATTTTTTGTTATAGCGGCAACATAAATACATAATCTGTGAAAATTTCAACTCTCTAGCTAGCTAGGTTCTTGAGATACAGCCTGGTGACAGACGGACGGACGAACGGACGGACGGACAGCGGAGTCTTAGTAATGGGGTCCCGTTTGGAACCCTTCGGGTACGGAACCCTAAAAAATGGTTGTCTGTGAAGTCGGTTTACGGACGATAATTTTACGTGATAACCTCATGAGAAACGCTTAGGCCGATCGTGCCTCTCTATCGCTTGTTCCGTGCGCTCGCTTGCTTTTTCGTGCGTGCAGGCGGCGTTCATCGATTTATAAGACGTTAACACGTCAAAAAACGATCGAGATTCCTAGACAAACGCCAATGTAAAGTTAGTGACTATCCTTCAAAACATTAATGTGAAAGGGATTTTGATAGATATTTTAGATGTCAGATACAGAGAATGTAGCTACTGGCTCCCGGTCTACTCATAGTCGGCTCAGATTGCGGCGTCGACAATGACAAATTGACTTGCCAAGTTTCAGCGGGGACAAATATTAATGCTGGTGATTATCGCTTGCCAACTAAGATTCTGGAGCAGCGCGATCGTTATCACGACGGCATGTTAATAAGATATGTCAAAATAATGGCTATTCTTAATCCAACATCAAAAAGTCTTATCCTCATCGAAATACTTACCTAAGTTTCACTGAGCGACAGGCTCTTGAGCCACTAAAAAAAACATAAACACTTATATATACAGGCATATACTTTGCTTCTGGCCCCACTCTAGGATACCCTATATAGTAGGACCCAGTAACAGCGATATCACACACATATAAAATAAACATCCAAGACCTGGGTATTTTTTTTAACTTCTGCCCCAGCTGGGATCCAAACCCGGGAATTCTCGCATCGGAGGCAGCTAAAAGGTTGTCTCGTATTTTATTGCCTCGACGTTCCAACGATAATCTACGAGTAGCGATATCGCTGGATCCAGTTGGCTCAAGGCCCTGAAGAGTATTGTTATGGAGAAGAGGCCTCCTGCATGACAGGGAAGCGTGTTTGCACTAGCGTACAAACGCCCTTTTGTAGCCAGTTTACTATTGTAAAGTAACTGGCTGCTTTACAAAAGGAGCCACAGTCAACGATTGGTGACGGTCTCTAACAGTCGATTTGGACGCCCCAATGATTTTTATGGATTCATATAGGTCCACTACGTCCACTATCCGTGCCGTCCGTGCGGCATGCCTTTTTTATGAATTCGGCGGTCATCTTGACACGGTTATGGGGTTCCTATCTGTGAAAAGAGAATTTACACAATTTACAAAGATTTATTTAAGAGAAGACAGAGCAAGCAAGGTCGTGGGTGTGAACTCGTTAGATGAACATTGCGCGTTTAAAATTAAATAAAAAGAAGTTTTACTACAATCTGTATACTTAAGTACGACTTAATAGTAAGTAGAACTTCATTTTAAGCAAACCATGTTACAACCTTTAATGCTCAATTTTCATTGTTTCATACAAACAATCCTAGCATGTTAACTTTCAACGCGTCTGTTCTCACTAACACGTAACACGTTCCGCGAGCCGATTCAATTGCTATGCTATAATATCGCTCTGTAGTATGCAGTAGTAGAGTAAATTTTCACTTGATCGTTTAGTACTAATCATGTCATCTTCAAGATGGACAACTCACATCCCCCCAGTGGCTTATCCCCGATGATGTCAAATTGGTATTTCAAAAAGTTATCTCCCGCATCTCTGGAATCAGGGAAAATTAACCTTTAACCAAGCAATGTTCTAAAGAGGACCACCAAACTTTCGACCTTATGGCTTGGTAATAAATGCGAAAACCAATGAAAAATCTGCATGCTCATTGCCTGTTTAGGGGTTAATACAAATTGTGCCTTATAGCCCGATGACACGACTAACGGAAAGGCTGGCATATGATCTTTTCCTGTGATAGAGATGTTCTGAAAAACTACAAACTACAAACAGTTTAACCCTAATACCTATACAACAATACTACATTACCGTGACAGGGGACTAGCACCTCATTGCTGCCATTCTGAAGATACTAAATGTGTGTAAATTAAGGCCTTTCTCACATTACGATACGCATTTGAAAACCTCTCTGGCGCTCCAGTAGTGACTCTCCCTACCATGCGAGAGGACCCGGGTTCTATCCCCAGCTGGAAATAAAGAAAAAAAATACCCTATGTCTTGGATGTTTATATGTGTGTGATGTCACTGTTTCTGGTCCCCACGACAAAGGGTATTCTAGTGTGGTGCCAGAAGCAATGTATGTGCTTGCATATAAATGTTTATGTTTGTTGGTAACGTGAGTCTCGAAGACTAGTCGCCACGAAGGGTATCACATTAATTTTAATGCAGGATACCGGTACGCTAGTATAAGGTACCTCTATTCAAAAGCAGTCGAGATAACACGTGGCGAGTTGTCTCCGAGAGTCGCATAGAAACCTCGTCACCTATGCGTATCGTCATGGAAGAAGGCCTAACTAAGAACCAACCAAAAAATTATTGGTGCTTAGGTCCTTAATTTCGCTGACATGTTTCCTTGTTAAAACCACTGAACCTATTTTGATAATACATAACTAAGAACCGTTGCAGGGACGTCTATTAACATTTACAAACCGCATTTAAATCCTTCTATCCGTTTGAGCGCTAGAGTGCCACATACAGACATACAGACGCTTCAAACTTATAACACCCCTCTTTTTCATCGGGGGCTTAAAAGGCCTATCAGCGGTGGGTTGATATGGACTGATCATGATTATAATGAAGATGACCCCATCATTCTCTAGGCTCTCATGAATCATGGAAGTTATTCAAAAGACGTTAGTTTCAAATACTTTATGCATCTCACAGCCACAACCACAAAACCATGACACATTCTTACTAGACTAGAAATAACATCTGTTCAACCCTAAAGGAACATCTGCGAAAATCCAAGGTGCTCGTAAAATATAATAAAAGGTTTCAAATCAAAAGCTATGGAGGCGAGTGGGTGCAGTTGAGTGCTTCTCGAAAAGCTTGCGAGTGTCTTTTTAGGGTCATTCCACTCTGAATACTCGGGGCCGCGGGAATAAAAGCCTTTCGGCAAAACATTCCTTTCAACATAATCTTTTCAGCCCAGACAACGTGCTAAACATTACAGTCTTCACAAAATAAAAGGCCCGGTGGCGGTGGCACAATAGTTATTTGTGTCACAAGGGAGCAAAATGATGTATTTACGGCGAGGGCGGTACATTGAATCCAGAGTGAAGGGAAGGATTCTACGATAGAATCCTGAGCGTAGCGAGGGATTCTAAGTTAGAATCCTGAGCGTAACGAAGGATTCAGGCGTTAACGCCCTTGACGAAAATAATTTTGCTCCTGAGTGACACATACAACTTTTCACACCGACTATGAGGAAAATTTAAATTAAATGCTCTAAAAATAATTAATAACTATACATTGAATTATACTTTCACCGCTTTTACAGTAATCTAACAACATTTTTTTATAATGGCGTATTGTGAAGGATTAGGGAATGGTCACCGTCAAGGTCACAGATAAAATATTCCTGTGTACTTTTTTTACCAATGTGTAAAAATAATCGAATCGAATATTGCAATGGTGTCGGATATCATTATTCATTATATCACAATAACAGTCATCGATAGTTTTGATTTCAGTAAAACATATAATTTTTTGTGTCATTTTTTTTTAAATTTTATGAAATATTCATAAATTTTCATATAACGTTGTTAAAGTTAAAACTTGTAACCTGTTCGTTTTTAATCGACTACGATGAAATTACAATCGATTATTTTATTAAGATCTATGTTCAATTGGCACATTGCGTAAATGCTTCATGCCAATGAATAAATTAAAAAAGTAGCTTAAACAGAAAAGTAGCATTTTGCTCCCTCTCGTCGTGGAGCAAAACTTACTTTTCCGAATGAAAAGTGTGAAAACGAAATTTAACCTTATTACGTCAGTGTCACGGACGCTGCCCGGTGGCCCAAACTTAATTCAACCTTATTACGTCGGTGTCAGGGACGCTGTCACCGGGCCGCGTCTTCTGGAAAGCCCGTGGGGTACAACGCTGGGCCGGGTTGTGCCCCACGGGCTTTTCAGAATTTCGAACCGCTCGAAAAGCCAGAGTGCTACAGCGCGACGCTGCAGTGTAGCTCACGGGGTTTTCCAGCGCTAACATTGACATATTTATATTTTAAAAGTAATTTTCGTACGTATGTATACAGTTTTATTGCGCACTAGGACTGTCCTTTTTCATAAACACTCCTGTCTTGCCTAGGTTTGCTGGAAGAAATCTCTTTTTAGAGATAAGCTCGCCTTTGCCTATAAAAATTATTGTAACTGTCTGTTTATCTATGTTTTCTGTGCAATAAAGAATATGAATATGAATGAATATGACTATTCACCGTCTGAATAGCCCGTGGGGTTGGGACGAAAAGACAGAATTTCGCGATTGTTTATGCCATGTGAGGGCATGCCATGATGGTAAGGAGACGGCTGAATAATTCGTTGAATTTTGTTATTTGGTCGTTTATGAAATCGGTGTATGAATCGTCCAGTACTGGAGCGCCTAGGAGGCGGAGAGACTTGTCGTCTATGATTTTGATATTAGGAGCCAAAGAATTAAATTTAGAGGGCAATGAATGTTTCTCTGTATCTGTTAGGTTTGCATTAAGATAAAGCTCGCACTTTGAAAAATTTAGATCTAAGCCGATAGAGTTGAATTTTGTAATTCTATTTTCGAGATCGTTGTAGACAGAGTCTGCAGTGCCTCCTAGGGATCCATCATCAAGGTACCAAATATTAAATTTGGAATTAAGACAGCTTATGTGGGGGTGAATGGCTAAACTGAATATAGCTGGTCCGAGCGGGTTACCCTGCTGACAGCCGACCGCGGAATGGAGAAGATGTCCTTTGTAGATGAGTTCCGAGGATTTGTGATATGCCTGCCAAAGGTATTAATTCGAATGTAGCCGGAATGTGCTCTTTGATTTCTGTCGGCAGAGCACCCCTGTCTACCTAGTTGAATGCATTTTTGACATCCAGCTTCAACAGCACCTCACCTCCACCGTGGGTAAGGAAGGTGCGTGCTGCGTGAACGGCGGCCTCGCAGCCTCCCTTCGATCCGAAGCCCAGTTGTGTCGACCGAAACTTCTTCTCTAATATGACGTATGAGTATATTTTTAAACCTCTCTGTACTTTGCACGGTTGCCTGTAATCGGGACACCGCAATTGGTCTGTTGCCACAGGTGCCGACGACGATGCGGTGGTATAGAGGCAGGGCTGGGGGCCAAAACGGCCGGAGTAAACATAAAAATGTAAATAAAATTTGAGCACTTGATTAAAATTAAGTCATATTGAAAAACTGATTTAACCGGTCCATTAACGTGCCTACGCGCTAGGGGTCCCGAATTTGAACCTTATGCCATGGTAATAAAATTCAAAACCTATAACGGAAAATGGTATTTCTAGAAATGCCATGGGTCCTGAATCCCTCAAGACCCCAGGTTGTTTTGAGACATTGCGATTTTGAACCTTATACTATGGTAATAAAATTCAAACCCTATAACGGGGTATTGGCATCGTATGATGCCATGGGGCCCTGAGGCAGGGGGTCTCACTGTACAGTTTAGGTAAGATCGACCGGCCAACCCGAAGGGCGGGAGTTCAGTTATGTTGCCGCTCGCTTGGCTGGCAGTCGCGTCGCGCGCTAGCCACTCCTCATAAGCAACTTTTCTGTGATTTTTGCAACAACAATGACTTAAGTACCTAACATTTTAGGGTTCCTGAGGGAATTGTTCACAAATAAAATTCGACTCTTTTTTAATTGAATACCTTTTTTTAAACTAAAAGTAAACACTTTAGAGCCAGTATAAAACAATTGACAATTACATAAGTAAGGAGGTAGGTACTGTAGTAATCTTGAGCACTACCTACCACGGCCTATACTTGAATTTGCTAGCCCTACAGATTAGGAATATTAGGTAAAGACTTTTATATATGAATATGAACTTTTATTTTTGAATATATGGTTACAATTTGTATAAAAGGGATCAAACTGGCTCGATAGCCATTACGCTAATCCTCACTATATAATTTAGCTCAGTCGCTGGCCGAAGCCTGAGGTGAAGTGTGTCACATTGACTTTTCACATCCAAGCCTCTTTCTTTTTTTTACCAATTACGTAACAGTGTCAAAGTGAACACCCACTCTAAAGACTGCGACAGATAATCGCAGACAATATAATCGCATAAACAAATATCGAACCTTACAATCATTCCCCCCTTCCTCCAAAAAAAAAAAGTCCAACGGAAAATATATTTTTTTCAAAGTGGCAACCCTAACTCAAAGTCTCAAATCTAAAATGACAACCCTATCTCAAAGTCTAAAATCTAAAAAACATTAAATGTTAACATTAAGTGAGCTTGCTATGCTTGAAATCTAAAAAACAGTAAATATGCCGCAAGCATAATTTTAAATAACATCGAGTACCCTAATCCTTATCGTCCAACCATCCCATTTAACCTACTTAATTAAACATTAAATACCCTAACATTAAATTCTGATCACGCATAAGACCAGTACCAAAACAAAACATTGACATGAATAAGAATAAATTGACAAGAAATAGAATAAACTGACCGAAGGTCATATGTTAAGTTACACTTCTAACTACACTTAGGGTGTAGATACTACTTAATATAAACCTAACTACACTTAAGGTGTAGGCTATGCACCTAAAAAACTTAAATTATAACACCCTATGATCCCATCATACAATTATTCGCGGCTTAACACTAACCTACCTAACGCTAGAAAACTCTCTATTACAATACGAAGGCAAACAGCTGAATCTAGCTAAGATTTAGCTTCTCGAATGGTTATCATTCGACAAACTTTCTGACATAAAAAACTAGCGAAAAACTTATGAGACAACCACAATACCTCCGTTCTTAAAACGAACACAACTCCACCTTTGCTTAAAAATTCATTTTAAAAATTCTTTTTTTTCCACCGAATGGAAATATTTCAAAAATTAACGCAGGCAAAGATCAAAGAAAAAAATTATCATTTTCAAATATAGGAAATGTCAAACATATTAACAGGAGTAATCTATAGAACCGTATTAATAAGCCACAGCTTAAGATTTGTTCCAATAATACGATGAAATCAACTAGCTTTAAAACCGATACTACAACTTACAAACATCTCAACTAATCCATTGGAATTCAGTAAACTATCTTTTACTATTAACAGTTTAAGATAATCGCCGTGAGTTGCAACCAATTACCCAAGTTAAGACACTACAAAGAATCTCGAATGTATATCGAATACACGAGTTATCCCACATCAGAAATTACTTTCATTGACAAACCTGACGAACTGTCGTTTATAAAAGTTTCTCATTACCACGGAAATCTAGTATGTTACAGATATTTCTTGGGTCTTTGGTGAACGGTCCTCATCAAACATCATAGTTCAGCAACAACATGAAAAGAAACACCGGTTAATAAACAATTCATAACAATACCGCATACATAAACCACAAACCATCAACCGGGATAAAATTATATTATACACTTAATGTATAAATATTTAATATCAGACGAACTCCTCAACGCAGCACAAAGCGTTTTAAACGATTTGTGTTAACAATTACGCCCCCTGACCGTGAGTTCAGATGACGAATCAGCACATTAGACCTCCCAACGATCTCAATGACCTTGTATGGTCCTTGATACAGACGTGCCAACTTCATACATCTTCCCGTTATACGCCTTGGTACGTATAACAAAACTAAGTCATTCACCCGGAACGATCTGGGTTTTGATCCCCTATCGTAATACCGTTTTTGCACACGCTGTGCGTTCGCAATAATAAACGCCTTAGTCAGCAGCCTACCCATACGATTTACCCTTTCATCTATCGTTTCGTCTAAACCAACTGCGTTTAATCCTAATGATCGATCCACCACTGAGCACGGTTCCCTTACAAATAAAATATTATACGGCGACACTTTCGTTGACGCCTGCACGCTAGTGTTATACGCAAGTACTACCAAAGGTAAAACCGAGCACCATTGCCTTTGATTACTACCTAAATATTTTGATAACATCGAAGTTAACGTTCTATTCATTCGTTCTACCAAACCGTTACTCTGTGGGTGAAACGAACTTGTATGTATCATTTTAGCCCCAAAGTGTTCTACCGTTTCTTTTACAATTCCCGCCGTAAAAGCTGTTTCTCTATCTGAAATAATTTCCCCAATCGGCCCGAACCTACAGAAAACTTCCTCAATTAAAAACCGCACTACATCTTCCGTTATAACCCTAGGTAACGCCTTACATATCGCAAACCGCGACGCATACTCTACCGCGACTATAATAAAACGGTTATCTCTCGACGAACGTGGAAACGCTCCTAACACGTCGATTCCTACCTTCTCAAAAATATCCGAGACCCTAATCGGCATCAAATCTGCAATACGCTTTTATATAATAAATTATTTCTCAAACAAAAACTGCTACGCCACGCTTCCGGATGTTCGCTCAACCGCGTTAACCATCTACTACAAAATGAATCGTTATCTTGATCCGCCTGTAACGACTCTACATTAATACTAAAAACTTCCAAACCATCATCTTCAGGTTCAGAACGAGAAGAAGACTGAGGTCCTTCTGTTTCCCGTTTTCCTTCTTCCATTAGCGGATTCCTACTCAAAAAATCTGCCGCTAAATTGCTTTTCCCCGAGCAATGAACTATCTTGAAATCCCATTCTTGTTTCGCTAACGCCCATCGCGCTAACCAACCAGACAAATCTTTTTTCGACTGTAACCAACATAACGCACTATGGTCTGTAACAACCTGAAAATACGAATCCCCAAAAATAATGCCTATAGTGCCTTAGTGCCCATACTAACCATAGACACTCTTTCTCCGTCGTACTATATTTTTTCTCCGCATCCGTTAACTTTCTAGACGCACAGGCAACCGGATTCATTTTTTCAACGCCCTGCATCAATACTGCACCTAACGCCTCGTTAGACGCATTCACATAAACTCTCGTAGTAACCGATTGATCCCCCGAATAATAGGAAAGTATTGGCGCACTACACATAACCTTCTTAATATAATCGAACGAATTCTGCAATTCTTCATTTCATTGAAACTTTACCCCCTTTTTCAATAATTTAGTGAGAAGTAACGATATTCTCGCAAAATTCGATACAAATTTTCTATAATAAGAAAATAAACCTAATAATTGTTTCACATCCTTCGTACATGTGGGAGTTGGAACCTGTTGCATAGCTTTCAGCTTTTTCTCACTAGGTTTTACTCCTTCATTCGAGATTAGATAACCTAGCATCTCAATCTCGCAAAAACCGAATTTACATTTGGATGGTTTGAAGGTCAAGTTCGCTTCTCTAAACCGCCCAAAAACTTTCTGCAACATATCGGTAAACTCCTCGAACGTTCTACCATACACACTTACATTGTCTACGTAAACCATAACCCCTTTAAATCTTAAATCCGCTAAACTTTATCCATCATCCGTTGGAAAACCGCTTGACTCATTGCCAAACCGAACGGAACAACATTAAATTCATAAAGACTCGTGGTCGTGACGAAAACCGTTTTATGCCTACCTTCCGTAATAACCGTCTGCCAATAACCTGAATTGAGATCTAACTCCACAAAATACTTGGCCCCGGCCAAACTATCGACAATGTCTTCGATCCGTGGAATAGGATAATTATCCCTACAAATTTTCTTATTTAATTTCAGATAATCTACACAAAACCTCCATGAATCATCGGGCTTTTTAATTAACACAACGGGCGCAGCATAAGAACTAGTGGATTCCCTAATAACACCTAGTTTCAACATCTCCGCGACATGCTCCTCAATAACTCTCTCTCTCTCTTCTCGTTGCACCGGCGAAACGCGATACGGGTGACAATGAACCGGCTCTTCATCATAAGTCTTAATATCGACCGACAATATCTCCGACCTACCTAACTGGTCAGTTGCAAACGCAAATCTATCCGCATTCCTATCCAACAACGCCAAGAATAATACCTGTTTATCATTCCCACATAAATCCTCATTTACGATAAACCGTGTATCTTCTACCCCAAACGCAAATTCGCACGAATCCGATAACCCCGAGAAATAAACGTAATCGCCCTTTCTTAACTCCTGAAAGTCGATAGAATTTATTACGTCCCGATCCTCGATAACCGTGGTTTCCCCAATGTTCACTTGTTTCCTTCTAGAACCGTCTAGAAAGTCCGACCCTATCTTTTGTTTTGAAAGAATCCCTACGCGCATGACATTTCATTTTACCGGTGTCTTGTTTTGTTTAAGCCGTAGCGCCTGTATCTAAAAGAGCTACCAAGTTTACCCCAGAAGAATTCAATGAAACGAATGGTCTGACCTGCTGATCCGCCTCGACTGCGACGATCTTTCCCATTGGTTGTTTCGCCTCCGTGCTACGCTGCTGAACTCGTCTGAGGCCCTCATTCCACAGGTCAGCCTGGTCACCGCTATCGGCCTCTAGCGACGACGCGTTGTAAAATCCGGTTGCCTAGGACGCAAATTATAATTATTAGTACTAGGTCTAATATGTGGTTTCTGACCACTTGTCGACGGCGAAACATTCGGCCTGTCTCCCCCCCCCCCCCCCCTCTGTTGCTATGGGCCAAATTCGGTCCAAAAGTTGCCTGGTTCCTAAACACATTTACATTATCATAACTTCCCGGACTTAATTTCTACATCTGTACCTGTAATGCCCTTAGCGCCTTCTTATCTACAAAATGGCTCAACATTAATTTATTTCTAAGATGGTTTTGCAATCCTCTTAAAAATTGCGTTATAAAAATGACATCTTTGGTAACTCTAGCCTTCCTCGCTAGGTCCCCTAAGTAATGGAAGTAGTCCAACAAACTTCTTTTCTCTTGCTTGGCATTGTAGAACTTCTCTACAAAGTCTGTGCTTTCAAATTCCTCATTAAATTTATCCACCACCTCTTCAAATGTCTGGGCACTGCCCCTAATTTCCCTAAAAAAATATAAGGCTCCACCTTTTAAATACGAAGGAAATAATAATTTTAATTCCTCCGACGATATAAATTTCTTCCTCGATGCAGCATCTCTGAAGTCTTCTAAAAAGTCTTCAAAGGACTCCTGAGGACTCCCCGAAAAACAAGTTGACAAATCCTCCATCATGAAATAATTTCATAAAATTTTTCACAAAATGTCCGCTGATATAAAAATCTTCCCACAATAATTTTCTATTCGATTCTTCACTCGCTTGGCAGGTCGAGGTAATTCCTAAATTAAAACTTAAGTACAGAAATATACTTCCTTTCAATTTAGTTTCGATCCTTCCTCGATTCTTCAAGGTCTGGATCGACGATCGCCATCCTCTTCTATTACGTCACTTCTTATGACGTCACCTCTTATTCCTTAAGAAGCGGTCTTCTTATTTCTCCGGTTCGTTTGGCGCCTCCACCAATGTCTTGAGCACTTCTTTGAGCACAACTTATACTTGAATTATAAATTATAAAGACTTGACTTATGTTGACTTGTGTTTTTATTGATTTATTATGTTTACAATTTGTATAAAAGGGATCAAACTGGCTCGATAGCCATTACGCTAATCCTCACTATATAATTTAGCTCAGTCGCTGGCCGAAGCCTAAGGTGAAGTGTGTCACATTGACTTTTCACATCCAAGCCTCTTTCTTTTTTTTACCAATTACGTAACAGTGTCAAAGTGAACACCCACTCTAAAGAGGCCCGTATACAATATTATCGCATAGACAAATATCAAACCTTACAGTATCTACATAGCCTTAGAATTTACCAATACCCTGAATAAGTACTTATAACACCTCTCTTAGACAGAGTGGACTAAAATTCACAAACACAAATAATCGCATGTAGGTAACCCTACCGTGATCAAGCGAGACAGGAGTTTACAGGACGACCTTGGGTTGTCAGAGTAAAAGAAGCTCTCAGGCGTAGTAATGCGGCGCAATCTAGCCTGCACGGGCGGGACAACCGATTTTGTAGGTGTTTAGCGATTGTTGTAGGTAGCGCAGGTGCGAGTTAGATTGCGCTTTGTTGCCGCGCAGCGAGAGTAGCTATTTATTCAAGTTTATTTGAGGAGTAATCTCTCTGTACGTAGTACTGTTAGGTATTCTCTGCCTGAGGGGTTAAATGATAAGGTTACAGCATAGCTCAGATTCACTTACTCTCACAGATATTGCGACTTCGATTACAATTTAGAAATGAAAATGGTCAAACTAGAGATTTAGTTCATTCAAATCGCAATCAAAATGTGCTCTGATGGCGTCAACTTTCCTTCAATAAATAAATTTGGCATGAATGGCAGATATACAGAATAGAGCTGCAGGAAACTGCAATGTTCCATGATGATATTTAATAAGAGGACTATATTTTGGGGAAGGATATCATCATCATGAACAACTTTGACTAAGAAACAAATGGTCGCAAATGAAAAAAAAAAGTCCCTCAGTACATTGACCCGATCAGCTGATGACCTATGGCTATTATATAATCGCACAGTAAAAATAATGATTTTCACAGCAAAAAAGGATCAGAAAATAATTTTTATGTTTAAAGTATTTTTGTTGCTTCGCTTCGCTCACCCCCTTTACCCTTCACCTAAGCTACCGCTGTATGTTGCCCTGATATTTGCTGTGAAAATCAGTATGATAGCTGTACAAATCAGTATTATTGATGTGCAGTTTAATATTTTCCATTACAAAATAGGAGACCAAAAAACTTTTTTCGTTCGCCACCATAAGTTTCTTGGGGAAAGTTGTTAATAATGCCCGAAACTAGGATTCCCTGTATCTTGGGTACTACCACAGATATCGAGAGATAGGTTGAGGGGCGTGGCATGTGCGAACAAATGTAGCTCCGACAGGTTCGATATTAAAAATTCTCGGTAGTCACCGGGCGACCGCAGTGATGAATTTATTTCCGTTGTTTATCTAAAATGCCGACCTGTGCAATACTCACGTGCAAAAATAGAAGCGAGATTGTGAACTCCAAGAACGCCGGTGTCACATATTACTTGTAAGTCTCATTCTAACTATTATTTCTTCTTAAAACACAAGAAATAAACATTATTACGAAAATAAATCATTCGCGGAAAATTCGTCACGAATTGACATTAAAGTGACAATGTCATGTTGTTCTAGCTAAGTTTGTTGCTACATTGCTTGTTTTGTATCTTAATTTCACTTCGTATTGCCAAGCTAACACGCAATGAATATTTCACACTTATCTAAGTACGAAAGCAAAGATGCATCGTGATACGGAGGCGAACTGTCACACGCAAACAGAGACGACATATAGTGATGGGGATACTGATAGGAGAATTATGTTTTTGAATCGATAGATTTTATCATTCCGCAATTACTAATATAGTTAATGTAATAATATAGTTATTTTATTACTCATAATACGTAAGTTTATTGTTAGTTATTCCAATGATTGCCAAACAGGCAGTTTAGATTTTAAGTTTGTTTAAAACCTCTCCCGACGAAGGATAATGGGGTGTTATAAGTATTGATCGGAAATTCCGATGCTTTCAGTCAGGTCCGAAGAGAATTTCTCGGCTAAGTCCGAATCAGAATGAACTCCGTTCACAGTTATTCTACCTTCATAAACCTCTTTGCCTCTCTTTCTAGCTGTAAGGATTCTGTTGAAAAAAAGAAGAGAGGCAAAGGGGTCTCTGGAGGCAGAACAACTGTGAACGGAGAATACACGGGTAATTACGACGCAAAAAAGTCGGGATAAGGGGGTTGTATAGTTATTAGTCCGATTTGACTCAAAATCTATATCTGGGGATCCGGTTGAGGTCCAATCATGATTCTGTCATATTTTGAAAAAGTTGCCGACATTTCGAAATTCGTAGTTACTGGTCCGATTTACTTCAAAATCGATATCTGGGGACCCGGTCAGAATACAATTATGATATAGATGTCAGATTTTGAATATTGGACGCCATTTTGATTTTTATATTTACTGTTCCGATTTGCTTCAATGATAAAGTTATGTATTTTATTACGCTAATCAATGTTTCAGTTTTCTTTGTGAACCAAAAATAAAAGCAAAATGGATCGAAGCGGTAATGAGAGGGCCTCGCTGGTTTCCACAAAAACAATGTAAAATATGCTCAATTCATTTCGAGGAGAAATGTTTTCAAAAATTAAAGAAATACAGGCGAATGTGGCCATGGGCAGTGCCGACGATGAAAATACCAGTTATGATGTCTCATGTTAGTAATTTATATTTAATTTCATACAATGGATAGGTTTAAAATATTTCTTACACCATACCGCTATAAAAAGACTGTTTCTAGATTATTAATTGAATATCTACTTGAAATTATAAATTCCTTTACTAACTACATATAACTTTAAGTAATGCATCTTATTTTATTAGGGTACCAGAGATCCAGAGAAAAACCATATCAATGAATGCGTCTCTGTAGGAGATAGCAGCGATCAGGTGTATTTTTTTGAAATTTTAACATGAAAAACTGCGTGATACGTATTTGAATACTGATTGCTTGCACCTTTTTGTCTCAGGATACCATAAAACCAGAGAAAACACATTTGAATGAATGCGTGTCTGAAGGAGATGACGGCAATGATGTAAATCGGGTCAAATTAAAACAATTTATAAAAATCTTCGGGTTACTTATTTACATCTTTATTTTTAGACATCAAAACAAGCTGAGTCTGAAGAACCGTCTTTGCTGACCACGGACAGAGTAGGTAATGAAAATGTAAGAAATGTATTTGAATTATTATTTGAATTGTAATTTTATTTAATTTTATAAAAGTAAACATACAGACAGTGTCACGCCTTTTTCCATGCGGGGTGGCAAAGGCACATTTGATCCCAATTTATCTTAATTTAAAGGTACCTTTCTTTCTTTATCATACTTCTATCGCCCATTCATATTCCTGTGATAAGAAGACTAACAGCAACTAAATTAAACATACAAATTACAGGACAAGGACCAAGAAAATCACAGCATTTTCGAGACCCCACGCAAGAGGAAGCTGCGCCATCGGATAGACCAATTGGAAATCGTACTCGAGCAAAAAAATAAGAAAATTAAAACTCTTCAAAAACAAAACAGCCGCTACCGCAAAAAAAAATTAAACATGAAGGATGTTCTGAGAGATCTTAAAGATCAAAAATTAGTTAATTCTGATCAAGTCACACAATTAGAAGGTTTAGGTGTAGGAGTGGCTGATCTCATTGAACGATGTGAGAAAAAACAATCTGTCGACAAAAAATCCACTGAAAAATACTCAGCAGAATTGAGAACTTTTGCCTGTACACTTCATTTTTATTCGCCTAAGGCCTACGAATATGTGCGGCAAAAGTTTCAATCTTGCCTTCCCCACGTTCGCACCATAAGGAAATGGTACGAGGCGATTGACTCCGACCCCGGGTTTACAAAGGAGTCATTTGAAACTATCAAGCTGAAAGTTGAAAATACAGATTATACACTGGTGTGTAATGTTGTACTCGATGAAATGGCCATTCGCCGTCGTGTAGAGTGAGACGGTGAGTATATATGTAGATATATGCAATTTCAAAATGGCCGATACAGATTCTTTGCCCGAGGCAAAGGAAGCTCTAGTTTTTCTAGAAACCGCAATTAATGCCCCTTGGAAGATACCTGTCGGGTATTTTCTAGTCGCTGGTGTTACTGGAGAACAACGAGCGAATCTAGTTACACAATGTCTTGAACTGTTACAAGAAACGGGAATCGAAATAACATCACATAACAGAGTCCTAACTACAAGTCATATTTAGTAGCTCCCTAATTTTAAATTCATTCAAAATACAATAAGTAATCTGTATGAATATTTATTAATAGAATACTGACCTTGACTCTCACCAATCACATTTTCAATTATTTATCTTACATTAACGCTTAAATAACACAAACATCCTTGCAACAATGGATCTGCATGCTGAGCTGGCAAAAAACATGGAAAACATTGTTAAGTCCTTCGGAGAGCGGATGGACAGATATGAAAATGAGCTGCATGCAGCTACACCTGCTCCTGCCCCGAAGAACATGGCTAGCCTGGCAAGTGAGTTTTCAAATTTCAAAGTCCTCATATGGAAGTGCCTTGCCATGCTAAAATCACAGTTGACGCTCTTGACACTGGGATTGGACCGGCATGAGACAGCCTCCAGGCGGAAGGTGCTGCTGGTGCATGGTGTGCCTGAAGTAGCTGATGAAGAGCCAGGAGCTGTTTTGAGGTTATTACTCACTGACCAACTTAAGGTGTCGGACGAGTGCATTGGTGCTGTCAGTGTGGTCCACCGGCTAGGTGCTAAGGGGGCGAAAACCAGACCCCTGCTTGTTCGCTTCTCAACAGTGGCAGCCCGTAGCAAGGTGTGGGGACTGAAAAAGGCGCTCAAGGGTTCGGGCACAACTGTGACCGAATTTCTGACAAAAACGCGCCACCAAGTCTTCGCAGCGGCGCGCAGGCACTTCGGGATGAGCAGCGTCTGGACCTCCGAAGGCAGGATCATCGTTGCGCTGCCAGACAAGTCACGTCACAAAGTTGAGTGCATGGGTGACCTACAGCCGCTGACGTCTAGGTATCCGAGTAAGGACGTCCTGCCGCCATCATCCGACTCGGCAAAGAAGCCTGCAGCGAGCGTGAACTCCAGCGCCATCAAGACCGTCACGACCAGGAAGGGTGCTCAAGCTAAGTGAGGTGGTCGCATCTTCACAAGACCACTTATATCACAGGTATCATTCCACGAGGCGACTATTTTATCCGACAACTGTGAGGTAGTCCGCAATATCCATTGTCCAACCAATCCATTTCTATCGGTGTGTGTAAAGTTTTTGTTTCGACACTCTGACTAAACGTGTAGTGCTGTGGTTTTTATTTCATCAGCTGTCATCTGTCAATTTGAAGCAAAGACGTATGGTTCGTGGTTTGTGTCTTTTCATTTTCGGATGTACGGACCGGACGGCCGCGGCCATTGGTTGCGTTTCGGTTCCATTCTTGGTCTTGTTTGTTTGTTAAATTAATATATATATTTTTGCCATGCTGTGTTCGTGATAAGTAGAAGTCAGAATCCAGAACTTATATGTGTGATTTAAATCTCTGTATTCGTCTATCTGTAGTAGTTATTGTTATTTGTTACTTGTGAGATGATATAACAAACAATCTCTTTCCTCAATCCTAGGGTGGGTCTGGGTCTAAGCATGAAGCTTATTGATTAGAAATTTTAATTAGTTTACTTTTGATTTTAGAATATTTATAACTTAATAGGTATATATAATATTTTATATTGATAAGTATATTTATATATATGGATATTCTACCTGATCTTATTAATCAAAGTTTCCTTTCGTGTTCTTCTAGCGACGATGATTTTTTGAGTGCGGAAAGCAATGACTCCTCTATAGAGGAACCCCTATCTGTCAAAATTAAGACTGTCTTTGGTGGTGTGGAGAAAAATCTAAACATCGTACATATAAATGCACAAAGCATCCATTCCAGCTATCCGGACCTGCTCGATGCTTTTAGTGAACAATGCGTGGACGGCATTCTTGTCTCCGAGTCGTTTCTCAAGCCCTCGCTGCCATCCTCATTGTATTCCCTTCCAGGTTACAGGCTGTACAGGAACGACAGAGTCGGGAAGGCCGATAGGGGCGTCGCTATCTATCTACGTGCGGAAATTCCGTGCAAGGTGATCAGTGCGTCCCCTAGTCAATACTCCGAGTCTGCTGAACATCTCTTTCTCGAAATCATTCTTCACCACAACAAGGTCCTCCTCGGTGTTCTTTATAGTCCCTCTCTTCGCATCGATTATTTCGATTCCTTTGAATCACTCCTCAATGAACTGACACCACTTTATAATGATTCCCTCATTCTTGGTGATTTCAACACCTGTCTCCTTAAACACAATCCACGGTCTGCCAGACTCAAGTCCATGGTCGACTCCTTTAATCTGCATATTCTGCCGCTTGATGCCACCCATTTCCAACCTCATTGCTCTCCCTCGCTTCTCGACATTATGATCATCTCCAATTTGGACAAGGTCGCAATACACGGTCAGCTAAGTTCTCCTTTCTCTTATCATGACCTCATTTATCTCTCTTATAAGATAAGGCCTCTCAAGAGCAGAGCGAAATTCCTTTATATCCGGAACTTTAAGGATATCAACCATGAGTCCCTTTTGTCTGATGCCATGTCTATTGACTGGTCCCCTGTCACTACCAGTAAGACTGTTGATAATAAAATCGCCAATTTTAATTCTATTGTCCTGGGTCTCTATGACAAGCACGCACCTTCAAAAAAAGTGAGGGTTAAACACCACCCTGCCCCTTGGCTAACAGACACTATTAAGTGCCTAATGGCCAAGAGGAATAGAGCAAAGTGTAGATACCGCAAGAATCCGACAGATGATAATTTCCTCTCTTACAAATGTCTTCGCAACCGTTGCAACCGTCTCTGTCGCGATGCTAAACGTCGGCACATACACGAATGCATTGAGAACTACACTCCAGCTCAGGTGTGGAAATTCCTGAGAACGCTTGGTGTAGGTAAGGCCCGGGACCTACATGCTGGTAATGTAGATCTCAACGGTCTCAACCAGTTTCTTTCTACCCCGCCTGTTGTGATGGATCCCACTGTCAAACAAGCCACGCTTCAGAGCCTGCGCTCTAAGTCCTTACCCAACACCACACCATTCAACTTGAGTAATTTTGGAATCGATGCGGTCAAGAAGGCGCTATTGGCAGTCAATTCGAAAGCTGTAGGCGATGACAAAATTTGCCTTAAAATGCTACTGACAATCCTTGACGAACTATTACCAGCAATAACACACGTTATAAACTTTTCTTTAGCTAATGGTGTCTTCCCCACAGTGTGGAAGAAAGCTCTAGTCATCCCACTACCCAAAACCTCCAGTCCCACTTCCTTTAAAGAGTACCGTCCCATTTCAATCCTGCCCATCCTCTCCAAAGTCATTGAGACCATTGTCCATAACCAGCTTTCCTACTACCTCTCCTCAAACAACCTGCTAAACACGTTCCAGTCAGGATTCCGACCGGGTCATAGCACCGTCACGGCTCTGCTGAAAGTCACAGATGACATCCAGCTAGCCATGGACCGCAAACAGCTTTCCGTGTTGGCTTTACTTGATTTCAGTAGTGCCTTCAACAGCGTAGATTTCGACATTCTCGTTGAGCTTCTCAGATCCCTGAACGTCTCTTCCTTCTCTGCCAGCTGGTTCGACTCTTATTTGAAGGATCGGCAACAGCGAATCAGGACGGAAGAGATATCCACTGAATGGTGTGACCTCCTGTCAGGCGTCCCTCAAGGTGGTATTCTTTCTCCTCTTCTATTCTCGATTTTCATAAACTCCATCTCGGACATCCTGTCTTCTTCATATCATCTTTATGCTGATGATCTCCAGATTTATCGCCACTTCTCTCATAACGATGTAAACTCTGCTGTGGAGGCATTGAACGCTGATCTGGAGGGAGTGAGAAGCTGGGCTTCATCCTTCGGACTCCTGGTTAACCCGAGCAAGTCCCAGGCCATGATTATAGGCACCAGACAATCTCTTAACTTGTTGCAGCAACAGCCCATTCCACCTGTCACTTTTAATGGTACCACAATCGTGTATAGCGATAAAGCTAAAAACCTGGGTCTTATCTTCGACAACCAGCTGTCCTGGTCATCGCATGTCAATGAGGTCAGTCGACGAGTATTTGCTACTTTTCACTCTCTCAGGAAACTTCAGTACTTTTTGCCTCGACAGACCAAAATCACTCTCGCTCAGTCTCTCCTTCTACCTCTCATCGATTATGCTGATGTCTGCTGGGTCAGTGCTAACGAAGAATTACTGAACAAACTCGAACGACTTCAAAATCTCGGGATTCGGTTTATCTTTGGGCTGCGCAAATACGACCATGTATCACAGCATCGCAAAGAGCTGAAGTGGCTGCCAATACGTCTTCGTCGGGATTCTCACATCCTCAACATCCTCTACAAAATTTTACGCAATCCACGCTATCCAACCTTCTTACGAGACCGTTTTCCATTTCTTTCTTCCAGCAGGCCTCGGAGAACTCACGCGCTTTCGATGCTCACAACCCCACAGCATAACACCGCGTCCTATGAGCATGGGTTTAGATTCCGGGCCATTCAATTGTGGAATGCACTCCCCTGCACTATCAGAGACAGTCCTTCTCTTAATATATTTAAAAGTCGCGTGAAGAAGCATTACCTTTCTCTTTAGAAATATAGGTAGTATGTATGTATTTATTAGTATATTTATTTAAAAATTATATATATTTATATAGTATTTATGTTTAGCATGTACGAGTATATTATATGATATTCATGTAAGCCCTCGTATATTTAGTTAATATTGTTTTATATTAGTTATTTAGATATAACATATATCTAACCATATGTTAGTTATTTAGATATGTACTAAATTATATTGTTGTACACATTGTCACCCCTGCTCAGCAATCGACCATTCCCATCCTAATTTGGTTTGCTGGAAGAGATCTCTTATTAGAGATAAGCTCGCCTTTGTACACTATTTTTATGTAAGTCTTGTTGTCCATATATTAATTGTGTGCAATAAAGAAATTATGAAATTATGAAATCACTTACTTTTGACGGCTGCCCTGCAAATATGACAATGACTAAAGAACTTGGGTGCTCACTGAACATAGAAGACTTAAAAACAAATTTCGAACATCCCGTTACAAAGAAACCGATCTTCATCTTTCCCGATCCATGTCATATGTTGAAGTTATTGAGGAATGCTTTTGAAGCCAAAGGAAGCTTTGTTGATGAAACCCAAAAAGAAGTGGAATGGGCACATTTAAAAAAATTTAACGATGTCCAAGAAGAAGAAAAGATGCACTTAGCTAAAAAATTGCGTCGAGGCCACATATTCTTTAAAAACCAGAAAATGAAAGTGAGATTGGCATCCCAATTGTTCAGCACCAGTGTGGCAGTCGCATTAACATTTTGCTCAGAACTAAATTTACCAGGTTTTCAAAATGTCGATGGCACAGTCAACTTTCTGAAAATAGTCAACAATCTATTTGATATATTGAACTCCAGACATGTAGCCCAGTTACATTACAAAAAGCCAATCTGTGAACAAAATAAGGTTGAAATCTTTGATTTTCTGGAAAAAGCTGAAAATTACCTGAAAAAATTGAAGCTTGTGGATGGTACGGCAGTAATTGACTCATCGAGGAAAACTGGTTTTGACGGATTTTTGATCTGTATAAAGAGCCTCAAAGATTTGTATGTTCGGCTAGTTGAAAAAGAACGAAAACTAAGCTACTTCCCTGTTTACAAGATTAGTCAGGACCATCTTGAGCTGCTTTTTGGCCAAATCCGAAGCCACGGGGGTTGTAATACAAACCCAACAGCACGACAATTCAAATCAATATACAAAAAATTGATGGTCAAGTCAGAACTCCGAGACGTGGACAGTGGGAACTGCCGAGCACTCGAAAAGATGTCCCTTCTGACATGTTCATCGGCTGTTCGCATCAACCACACTATCGATCCCCGATTACGAGATGAAGAGGGTGACGACATAAATATATTACATGAAATGGCAGTATTCGACGAAGAAGTAGAAATGATGGTTGATGTTCTAACACAATACAGCTCACAAACCATAACTTACGTAGCTGGCTTCGTCGTTCATGCTCTGATTAAAACTGTGAAATGCGACGTATGCACAAGCGCGCTACTGTCAAGCGGCCCGGACGATACACATAAGTTTATAAAACTCAAGGATAAAGGCGGCTTAATATATCCTTCCCATGACGTTATAACAATTTGCAAAAACATGGAAGTGATCATAAAATCAACTGTGCTTACCAAAGACAAAATAAAGGTTAGGGTTAAAAATTTAAAACAATCATTAATGTCTAAAGCACTACCCCGATTCATTGGCATGAATCTGTTCAACGAAATAGATTTTCACCAATTCGAACAAAACCCAATGGATAATCATCTAATATTACTGATAAAAGCTGTAATGGAAAGATATACCAATTTAAGACTGCATTACTTGGCAAAAAACGCTACGCCTCAATTGTCAAAACGGCAAGTTCTTAATAAATATTTACATTTTTCTGGTCAATAGATAGTATTTAACTGTACAGGATTTTACAGAAAGGGTATATATGCCGAAAGACGGTTGTTAAGGCCATCATTCTGAACATCTTTCTTGATTAAACTGATTTGATCAGCATTTTTTTTCACTTTTCATTATATTTTGGGCCGAGCTGCAGGTCAGCTGATTTGTATGGGGAAGTAAAAAATAAAGTTGCTCTGATCAAATCAGATTCATAGAGAAAATCGTTCAAAATATGTCGCAAACAACTCTTTTCGGCTTGTCACCCCGCATCTGTTACACCCTGTATATACAGTAAGAGGTATTTCTTGTTAAATAAATATGTCGTATTTACAAACAATTTACTATTTTATTTATAGAACCCGGCATTGTATACGACTGTCCATACCAGTGTCTATAAATTATAATCGATCGATGATACACGCTGTCCTTGCATTGTCCCAACACTAGCTCGACTAGCTAGTATACCTGCGGTAGTGTGGGTGTGTTCGGACGATAGGTGCATGACATTGCACTGACCAATAAAAGCGGAGGGATTGATGTACGAGTGGTGTAAATGTATGCGTGTTCTTAGTTTTCGGCGACACTGGTTCCGATACAAGCTTAGTGCCAAGGGCCTATCTCTCGATATCTGTGGGTACTACAGTACGATTCACATGCTTATAGAGATAAATATAATACTTAGATAGATAAACAACCATGATTAGGGTACAAACATCCGTTCTCATCAAACAAATAATTGCCCCCACCGGGACTCGAACCCGGGACCCTTGGCTTCGCAGGCAGCGTTACTGTCGACTAGGCCATTGGGGTCGTCAAATCTGATGAAATGATGGGCACTGTCAATGCCCAAAATATGGTCAGCTAGTTAAATATGGGAAATATGAAACTGCACATCAAAAATACTGATTTGCACAGCAAATATCCCTTATATTTGCTGCGGTAGCTTAGGCAATAAAGATAGTGAGCGAAGCGATTCCTTATTCTTCGTGTTAGGTTCAACATGTAAGAACAACAATAGGTACTTAAAACATAAACTCATTACTCATTAATTATTTAAAACATAAAAAGTATTTTTGCTGATACTTTTTTGCTGCGCAAATCAGTATTATTGATGTGCGATTAAATACTAGCCATATTTAAATAGCAGACAATATTTTGGGGAACGATAATACCCAACATTATGAACAACTTTCTGTAAGAAACAAATGGTCGCAAATGAAAAAAAAAATCGTCCCTCAGTACATTGACCCGATCAGCTGATTACAAAATAGGAGACCAAAAAACTTTTTTCGTTTGCGGCCATAAGTTTCTTGGGGAAAGTTGTCCATAATGTTGGATACTATCATTCCCCAAAATATGGTCAACTACTTAAATATCACTCTGTATAGCTTGCTCCAACTAAACTTCTTCATCATACGCGAACAGCCCGCCAGCATACCGCACATCGCTAAAGCGAACCACTCTCTCCGCCGACTTTCTGTAATTCACAGGTAAAGTGGGGCGCATCCATTTTCCGTAACGAGTAGAAATCAGCAGGCTGTTAGTACATCTCGCTAAACATGAGTGTAATTAATCAGTGGCCAAACTTATGCACTATGCTTTTGAAGTCTGGTTCCTGTAGTTTTTTAACCGACTTTAAAAAGAAGGAGGTTCTCAGTTCGAATGTATTGTTAGGTTTGACGACCCGAATGGCCGTGTCGGCAGTGACCCTGCCTACGAAGCCAAGGGTCCCGGATCGAGTCCCGGTGGGGGCAAATATTTGTTTGATGAGAACGGATGTTTGTACCCTAGTCATGGTTGATTATCTATCTATGTATAATATTTATCTATATAAGTAAGTGAATCGTTGTCTAGTACCTAGTACCCAAGATACAGGGAATACTAGTTTGGGGCTAGATCAATGTGTCTTAATAGTGTCCAAGGTATTATTGTATTATAGGGTTCCGTACCCGAAGGGTTCCAAACGGGACCCTATTACTAAGCCTCCGATGTCCGTCCATCCGTCCGTCTGTCACCAGGATATATCTCATGAACCGTGATAGTTAGACAGTTGAAATTTTGACAGATGATGTATTTCTGTAACCGGTCTGAAAACACATACTAAAAAATATAATAACTAAATATTTAAGGAGGCTCCCATACAACAATTCTTTCAATACCAGATACAAACTTATTAATGCACCTGGTTACGTACATGGAGTGTGAAAAAAGCCGCACCAATAACTTTGTAATTTTGCTATGTAAAATCCTCACTATTCACTCCACACCATCCCTACCACTGTACGGTGGTACGGAACCCTTCGTGCGCGAGTTCGACTCGCACTTAACCGGATTTTGTATGTTTTATTGTTATGTATTTCGTCAAATGTGAATCGATTTTGATGATTCTCATTTCGATTGGTAGGTCATACTTCAGAAGTAGTCCCAAAGATGTAGGTTTTATAAAAATTGATTGAGTGATTGAAAAAAAAAAATACGAAATTAAAAAATGTATGTGTCGCCGTAAGATTGTCAAAACCGTGAATTTATAAACATGTCAACCTAACAAGAAGACTAGTCTTCACCTAAGCTACCGCAATGTGTGCACTGGTATTTCGTTTGCAATTCAAGTGTGAGCCAATTCACAATTAAACGGTTTTATTATAAACTAACGCGTCATATCGTAAGCAGTACGCTACAGTTTACAATTTATCGATAGTTATTAAACTAACGAGAACAAAAATGTTACATTGTAAACAAACGGTTTTGACAATCTTACGGTGACATATACACAGATGACGTTTTGATTTGTGACTCCCTTCAGCAAATTTCTATTTCTATTTCTATTTCTATAAACGACATTCACATCCCGACCGGGATGGAATAAATAGGCCTTGTACTTAAAGTCAGTTTTTAAGTTTTTAACTTGGTGAATTGTTAGAGACGATAACTTGATACCTTGGAAATGTCCAAGTAATGACTTACAACCATTGATCTAGCCCCAAACTAGGACTCCCTGTACCTTGGGTACTAGACAACGTTACACATACTTATATAGATAAATATCATACTAAGATAGGCAAACAACCTTGACTAGGGTACAAACATCCGTTCTCATCAAACAAATATTGCCCCCACCGGGACTCGAACTCGGGACACTTGGCTTTGTAGGCAGGGTCACTGCCGACTCGGCCATTCGGGTCGTCAGATGTCAGACGATGAATAATTATTCGTTATAAAAATAGTGTTTAACTATAGTGCAAAGCTTCGATGCCGGCTTTTCATAGCAAACAAGTTCTTAATAAAGTAAAAACACTAAAACATTAAAAACCAGTCAGAATACCATCTCAATCCTCAATTTGAATCAAATGAAATAATAAGTAAATTTAAACAGAATTTGTGATCATGACGCCTGCCATACTATTTTCTTTATTCCCTCACTAAAGTCCCAAAAACCTCATCCCAAAGGATGTTTGGTGAAGCCCTCGTGTTACATTATGTAAGTAAATAAAAAGTTGTCCTCGACATTTGTGTCCAAACGAGGCCCTTTGCGAATCTGCAGAGTTGTTGACTTTGAAAAGATGTAGAAAAAAGGACTATGATAAGCCGTGTACTGACTGGGCGAGTAGCTTTGCGAGGCAGATACTCGGCCAGCTAAGGCGGGTTTTTGTATCCTAAATAGGGTACAAACTTAGGGAGAGATTCGAATTAATCCGGATACACATTTGTCTGACGTGACAACACGTGACGTACCAGAAAAGAATCGGTACAATACATTTATTTTTCATGTACTGAACAAACTGATGCAATGGCTTTGGTGGTGTTGCATTAATCGTAGAAGCGACTACGGTCTGCGTCAAAGATACGTCAGACAAATGTGCTCGCGCTCATGCAGTGTACTGATGAGTCAGAGACGTTGGTATCCTGCTGCAACTGTATTGATATATAATGTCGCCAGAAGGCGTCAGAACACGCCATATGAGTGTGAACGCCATCATGTCTTCCATGATGCATCCACTAAAACTAGCACCCTGTGGGCCGTAGACCTTGCTAACAGGTCCCCCCTGTTAGCGAGGTCTACTGCTACTGTGAACCAATTTATAGGTATGTTTTGAAAATATTTCTTGGATTTTTAGAAAACAGGCGGACGAAAGGTAATTGTGTGGTATAGTATAGAACCGGCTCATAAAAACCTTTGATTTGATACCCCACGCGATAGCTTGCGATAAAAAAGTAATGATGTCATAACTCCCCCCCCCCCTCCCCCTCCCAAGGAAAAAGTCGAGAAAAGCTCTCGTCAAAAAAAAAACTTTTAATTCAAGGAACACGTGTGCTGAGTTTTGTGAGGATCGCTCGAAAACTGTGGCCCCTAGACCGGAACTGACAGACACAAAGACATAGAGATAGACGAAAGCAAAATCGGCCTCCTATCTTGTCGAAATGGAGCCCCTCGCTCGCTTCCCTCGCTCGTTCAATAAAGACCTTGTTCCTGAAGAAGTAATCATGCTCTGGTTACTGGTACTCGTTTCATTAATATTTTATTAGCCTTACTCTCAATATAATGTATGTTCTTTAAGTATTTAAGGATTAATAGTTTATTTAAGTATTTAAGGACTTTGTTTCCCAATTATATGTTGTGTTTACTTCTAAGTAGTTTGTGTATGCACAAAATCAATGCAAGGGTTTTATTTAGCATTTACCTATATGTGCCTAATTGTTTATCTCGTGCACAAACTATTAGTAAACCTAATATATTAAAAAAAAAATATGTCACCGTCACACGTGGCGTCAGCTCAGACAAATATGAATACGGCTTTAACTGGGCGAGCGCTTGCTTTCTTTGTTTTTTGAGAAAAGACCACATATTTAAGATGAGGCGAGCGGCAAGACGCAGGTTACACAATACATTATGTCGTGTAACGATACGAACCTAACCAGAACCTAACAGAAAACAACCAGGATAAAATTTAGTAGTGACAGTTTATTAGTTATTTACCAGTGAAGACTATAGAAAAATGATACGAAGATGAGGATGGATGAAATGAGAACAGGATTTTATAAAATATAGATTAGGTATAAAAAAAAGAAGCGGAGGACACGGAGAGTAGGAGACCGGTGGGGTGATGACCAGGATGCAGGTGTATTTGTTGTTGTAGATGTTGTTGAAATCGTCGTTGTAGGAACGGTAGCGGCGTATTTGCAGGAATGGCTCGCAGGATCCCGTTGTAGGAACGGCTCGCAGGATCGCGTTGTAGGAACGGCTCGCAGGATCGCGTTGTAGGAACGGCTCGCAGGATCGCGTTTGTAGGAGCGGCTCGCAGGATCGCGTTTGTAGGAACGGCTCGCAGGATCCCGTTTGTAGGAACGGCTCGCAGGATCCCGGGGTAGTGCGACCCCGGGATAAGGCCTTTAGGTGGTTCTTCTCGCTCAGAAGCTGACGTGAGACTCCAGAATTTCAGAAATGTTCCGCTCTTATACCCTTTTTGGAGAGTTCTAAAAATTATTTAAATTAAACTTAATTTTTGTGAGTGGCCAAGAGAGAAAAAGTATTTTTGTAAAAGTATTGAAGCAAACATATCAGACCGCTAACGAGTTTGAATGGACATTGCCATGACAACCAGATAACAACGACATCAACATATGTCAAACTTTGGTTTCAGGCTCGTAATACGGAAAACAACAAGAAAACCATGAAGTAAATGAAGTAACAATGAATATAAAAAGGTAGCGCACCAGCGCGAACGAAGCCCGAGATTGCAGAGTTTCGGAGAAAGCCAAATACAAGGTCACCAAAGGTAAACCCCTTCGCTATCGATTTAGAAGTGCTGATAGTGTGAAAATATGAAGCGAAAATGATTTGTTAATGTGTTCTTATGGTTTAAAACGTTACAGGGTCCTATGAAAATAAAGGTGATACCAAATAACAAGCTGTACAGCTCAGCAAGTATCCAGCTGAAAATCCTGGAAAATGACATGTAAGTAGCATAACACTACATTTTCCCCCCGACCCTGGAAAAATTTTTGACTCAGCAAAAATTTTGATATGTACAAAAATAAACCAGAAAAACACAGCTTTGCAGAAACAGACATCACCAGGCAAAATCAGATATACCATCTCTTACATTCATCATCTTCATTCCGGTAAGGGTGGAGTTCACATTCAATGACTACCACTCTAAAAGTGTGTTTTCAAAAGGACATTCAGGCTTACTTAAGGAGTTGTCATCCGCTCCTGCGTGGGAAAAAAAAATAAGTAGAGGTAAAGAGAAACAAATTAATCCTAAGGTAGCTTTAGTCGCTTTGCCTTAAGATTAAGAACGGCCAAAGCGGTAGAGCTCGAAGCCAGAGATCAGCCACATCGCCAACGAGATGTGTCTGAAATAAAGAATATACATATATACAAATTAACAGTAAATAGAAGTTAAGAAAATTTATGCTACTTACATGCAAAAATTTTATATAAAGATTCATATCACCTTCAGGACAGAAGTTTGAGAAACAAGAGGAGGTTCCATGACAGTCGGATCAGCAAGAAGGTCAAGTGATGGAGAGTCATTTGCAGTTGAAGGTGGAGTCAAGGATTCGAATTGTTTAGAAAATTTTACCTCTTTCCATTGTTAAAAATATCAAAGTGATGAAGTGAAGTGAAGTGAAGTGAAGTGAAGTAATGTAAGTTAAATGTAGGCCTAAATATAATCCAGATGAGTTGAAAAACTAGATGAAGTTTTGTTTTAGAATTTGGAAAATATTTAGGCTAATTTTTGCCGCCCTTTCCATTGTTATAGTTAAGTGTAGAGTCAAGTGTTATAGAAGTGAAGTGAAGTGAAGTAATGTAAGTGAAATGTAGGCCTAAATATAATCCAGATGAGTTGAAAAACTAGATGAAGTTTTATTTTAGAATTTGGAAAGCGTGAAATGGATGAATAGATAAAGATTTAAGAGTGAAAGAGAAAGCAAAACAAAGGGAAAGAGACAAGGCGCAGAAAAGGTGAAGAGTGGAGAAGAACTTTTACGTTGGGCGCCAAAATGTCGTGTAACGATACGAACCTAACCAGAACCTAACAGAAAACAACCAGGATAAAATTTAGTAGTGACAGTTTATTAGTTATTTACCAGTGAAGACTATAGAAAAATGATACGAAGATGAGGATGGAAGAAATGAGAACAGGATTTTATAAAATATAGATTAGGTATAAAAAAAAGAAGCGGAGGACACGGAGAATAGGAGACCGGTGGGGTGATGACCAGGATGCAGGTGTATTTGTTGTTGTAGATGTTGTTGAAATCGTCGTTGTAGGAACGGTAGCGGCGTATTTGCAGGAATGGCTCGCAGGATCCCGTTGTAGGAACGGCTCGCAAATACAAATACAAAATACAAAATCATTTATTCAAAAATTGAAATCAATTACAAAATATACGATAGGGCCTTGTACTAGATTTATAAAATCTGTATGACAAGTACCCCGCAATTCCCATTGTGATACACTTTAATTTGATGAATAATGGCAAGTATACAGATTTTTCTGAATTAATAAAATAAAATTAAATATTACAGTAATATACATTTAGTTTAGTTAAATAACTATGCATTAAGATTTAAAATCAAATATTCTTACAAGCTAATAATTTTGGGTATATATTAAATTGGGGTTGTTATGTAGAGTGTATACCTATAGTGAGTGTGGAGAGAAGATGTGAGTGTTGTGAGTGTCTGAAGGAGATGTAGTGTGTATTGTGTGTATATGTGTAAGGGACAGGGGATGAGGAGATGAGTCTTATCTGCGTAAATTCATGTAAGAATCTATTTTCTATGTAAATATAAATGTCGTAAATGTCTCTGTAAATATAAAAATAAAAATAATTTAAGATAATTTAAATTCTAAAATGTCCGTTAAAATCGTATTATCGTGAAGTATTTAATTTATTGTTATTTAACAATTTTAATGTTATTTAACAATAACTAGAAATTTTTCAGTGTGTGCATAATCCAAGGTTTTGAGCAATTTTGATACTGAGGACTTACACTCAAACGAGAGCATCGGATGTATGCTACAGATTCTGTTTACCTTATTATACAAAAGTGTTGATTGAATGGTAAATTGTTTTCTTGCAAATTCTGTTTCAAAGCTTGGTGTTTTGAATATTATATCATGTCTTCTCTTGTGATTATTGCTTGGATTGACACTGTTGCGGTGTCTTCTGAGAACCGACTGGAGTACACTAAGTACATCAGCAAGGGAAAAGAGATCGGTTGTGGGAAATCTGTAAGGTTTGATGAGCATCACCTTCAGGAGCGATCTCTGGGCTCTTTCAAGTGATAACATCTTCGTCTTACAAGCACCACCCCAGACAGTTACACAGTAACATAGTACAGACTGAACCAGAGCAATGTAAGTCGCTCTGAGCATATCCGGAGGCATGGCGTGTCTAAGGTTTTTAAATATCCAACTTAATTTTCTCACACGTGAGACGACTGAGTCAATCTGGGGAAGCCAGTTTAGTTGTTGGTCAATTACCACACCAAGGTATTTTATTTTATCTACTCTCTCAATTCTCTCACAAGAGCATGTGGCGTTGGTCGGGTAAGAGCAAGAGTGGGCTTTTAATCCGACGTGGAGGGCCGGAAGTTTTGATTTAAGTATGGAGAAGAACATACTTTTTGTTTTTGCAACATTAAGAGTGAGCAAATTGCTTTCTAGCCATTCCGAAACACAGCGAAGTCCCTGCTCTGCAGAGATAATCGCGTCACTCCAGCTCTTACTATTAAATATAAGCGCCGTATCATCCGCGTAAGTGTAAATATTGCAATCCTTCAGAGAGAGATCGCACAGGTCGTTGATGTATATGAGAAACAACGTTGGGCCAAGAACACTGCCCTGCGGTACTCCGTAGGTAACATAGCTGTCACTACTGTAGTGGGGGCCTATCTTGACTCGTTGTTGTCTCTCTTGTAGGTAGTCCTTAAAAAGTTCATGTGCGATCCCTCTAACACCGAAACTTTCGAGTTTATCCAGAAGGATGGGGACAGAAACGGTGTCAAATGCCTTGGCTAGGTCTAGGAATATTCCCAAACATTTTTGACGCTTGTCTAAACCATTAACAACTTTGTCAGTAAGTGCAGCAACAGCATCTTCTGTTGACCTTCCATTCCTAAAACCAAACTGGCAATCTGATAGGAGATTTTTGTCGTCTAAGTAGCGTTTCAGTCTATTGTTTATTAGCTTTTCCAGTATCTTTGACAGAACTGTTAAAACTGAAATGGGTCTATAGTTGTTGATATCCTTTCTGTCCCCACCCTTGTGGATCGGGTGTATGATGGAACGTTTAAAAACTTTGGGAAAGACACCCTGAGAAAAACAAATGTTACACAAATGAGAGAAGACCGGGACCAAAGCATATCTAGACAGTTTTACGAACTTTGTTGAAATACCGTCCCAGCCCACCGCGCTATCTTCCTGTAGGTTCATTATTAATGAATGAACTTCAGCTGGGTCTACGTCAATAAGACCGAAAGAATGAACGGTTGTAGGAATTTTCGATGTGGGCCGGTGTGACGACTGCGCATTTGAAACGAGCTTTTCAGCAAGTGTTTTGCCAACATTCGCGAAATGGTCATTGATAGTTTCTACAGATTCTGCAGAAGTGGTTTTAATAGATAGTAGGGTTGTGTCTTCTGTCTTTTTGTTAGGAATTTTAGCTATTCTTTTGATTGATTTCCATAGTTTTTTAGGATTTTTGCGAGAGATTTCTAGTTCTGACCGGTCATACTTGCGTTTTAGTTTGTGTAAAAGGTTATTACAGAAGTTTCGATATCGTTTATAAGTGGTTTTTAATATTATGTTATGAGGATTCTTTTTTACTGATTTATTCATGTTATCTCTATTCCTAATGCATCGTAAAAGACCAGGAGTCATCCACGGTTGTTTAACCCTTTTTCTGTTCGGAATTGTGATCATTCTTGAATTATCGGCTAATATTTCGGATATTGTCACAACCAGCTTTTCTGCTGCTTCGTTCGGGTCGGATGACCGCCACACTTCGCTTAGGTCAGCATTGTCAAAAGCTGCAACGGCTTTTCCGAAGTCAGTGATAGTTTTTGTTTTTGGTGTTTTATCTAAAGCGGGGAGTCTTTGTAAATTAAGCGTAACTGTTAGGTGGTCAGTAATAGATGTATTTAGCACGGCTACAGACGCTGGTCGGGATGTTTTGATCATAATATGATCTAGGCAATTGTTGTCGCGTGTAGGTAGGGTGTGCCCTGAGAATATTCCGTGGTTAAGAGTCATATCAAGATATTCGCAGCTGTTCCGATCAATATTGTTAGGTTTAATGTCAATGTTTATGTCACCAATCAGCATAATATCCGTAGAGGGATCGAGATTGGATATTAAATTATCGAGTGATTTTATAAAGTTGGTTGCACATGTATTTGAGGGGCTACGGTAGATACCCACAACGGATATGTTAGGTGTTGTAATAGTCAGGCAGGATGCGTCAATTAATAGGGGTTCTTCAACCTTGCACATCAGACTCTGTTTAGTATAGACAACTACACCATCGTTTTGGTTAATAAGTCTTTTAGTGCAGAACATCGAGTAGTTGTCCATACTTGGTGGAGTTTTCAAATCTGAGAGCCAACATTCTGTTAGGATAATAATGTCGTAGTCATACTTTAGAATCGATAGGAGAGCCTGAAAGCTTGTCATATTCGAGTCGCTATGAACACTTCTTATATTTTGAGTAATTATACTATAAGATAATTTATTTTTTGGTATATGATCGATGCATTCTTCAGGGCTGCAACTGATCGATTTAACCAATTGCATGTTATCTATTTCCTGAGATAGTTGGGCCGTATTAGTCATAATTGAAGAGTATAATGATGGTTTTAATGCTTGAAAAGGTGGTCACATAAAGAACAATAATAGGGGGATTCGTAACAGACATAGGACAGTTAAAATCAGTGATTTTAATTACGCAGATTAGTCTAGTGAGATGGGAATTGTAGGTGTGTGTGTTATGGTAAAGGATGATATGATTGTAGTCGTATGTGTTTGGGATGAGTGTAAGTGCAGTGTGTGTAGTAACTATTTTCAGGTTGAAACTAACGAGAGTAACATTCGCAGGTAGTCATGCCTTATTTAATAGCGCATGGACTTGCTTTTCACATGTAATATTGTACCGGCACCAGGCTAAGGTCGAGCCGCCGCTATCAGTAGCTATGATCGTCTATTCTATCTATCCCAAAATGAGAGGACCCGATTCAGCTGTAAGATTTGTAAGTTAAGAATGATAAGTCTGAATTTCTCGTTCGTTGAGGAATTCGTTAGGCGTACAATAGTCGAACGAAGTTTGGTTCAGGAAGTTACAGTTTCAAGTTGGACAGAGAAAGCATATATGTCCGCGAGCCGGTAATTCACATCAGTCAGCGGTGTATTGCGCCAGAACGATCGTTGTTATATTTTATGTGATGGCACCATCTGGTTTTTGTATATATGAGCGCATTGGAACTTCTTTTGTTTTAGTGGTCGACCACAGTTTATAATATTTGTTTGTGATATCGTATAGATATCCGTCGTAGTTTTACGACGTGAGTACTCAATGATATTTCATGTGCTCGCTAGTAGCGGCTTGTGGTGGTTCCAATTATATATTTGGTTCACGGCAATAACGATCCGAAAAGACCGGTTTACACAATTGCGATTTGATTTTCCGAAATGAGTTCTGAACTAGCGGTTACCTCAAAAGGTCCGTAACGTTTTGAAACCTTCAACTCTGCGCAATTTGAGCTGGATGTTATCGAAACGCAAGCATTATTGTTTTAGGAGATCTAACCCACACCATAGCGAAGTGCATAGTTCGATAAATACCGAACTATGAATTCCACTAGCCGCAGCACGTCCTGGGCTGAGCCAAATCATATATACCGACTCAGCTTACACATTAGACCTCCAGCGAAATTTACATTTAATTTAAAAATGCAACTTGAATCCAATCTGACCCAAGGCAATGCAAAACACCTACCCGGTCCTAAACAATGAACTTTAGACTGTAAATTGATCTCTTCGCGCGTCCCCGACAACACTCAAAAGTCAAAATATCAACAGGATATGTTATCTGTGTTGACACCGGTTTAACTTTGTTCTGAATTTGTTATTTCCATCCGCGGAACCTCATCGATCAAACAGTCTCCCTATGCCCTGCCAACCTAGGTTTAGCCGCAACTAAACTCCTGTCTAGCCTGGTCTAAAAACCTAGTGTTATACCACGTCCATTATCGACACCACTCGAAAATGGTTGAGTTTGATTTGAATGTGCTTGAATGTTTAACGACTGTGTGTTTGGGAATTACAAAACTCGCTACTCGAAAGGAATGAGGAGAGGATTAGCCCGCGAATATCCTAAGAGCCAATCCAGGAACCCTATGGTGAAGGAAAAAGGAATTTAGGGTCGCTCCAAGCCCAGACTCAGACTCAGATAAATTGACTTAAAAGTTCTTTTCTAACGACCCAAGGATAGTTTTGGAATTTGGGGTAGGTTGATATAAAGGTTAGGAACCGAGGTATATCTCGGCGCTTCAGACACTCACGAAAACCCACTGAAACTTCGCAATCACAAATTCGTATAGTTCTGACGCGTAACACGGCAGACAAAAACTGTTTAGAACTCGTGAAAGACGACTGTCACAGTAGCTAGACGCTGAGACTGAATGCCCTCCCCTCTCATGCTCTGGTATTTATATGCGTCCTTTGCGAACACGCTCTGCCCAAGCGAAGCTTCTTATCACTAACTACACAGGGTCTAATTTCAACCATGCCATGCAGATCCGCCGTTCTACAAATTGTGTGTACGCATATTCACTATGATCAACCGTAGGTGATCACTCAAATCATTTGGTACTGCCGATACACAGAATCTGTTAATCGCTGACCAATAAAAGCTTGTTGCGATTAATTAAGCATTCCCGACCGCTAGGGCGCGTAGCTAAGACCACCAGAATGCTATCCAAACTAGCGGTGTCAGACCCTCCATATCATACCTCAATCGCAATTGTGTATTTGCAATCAACATAATAGCTTTCTCCGTTCCATAATAACCTTTCATTATTTAGTTATTCATAATTTTATTCAACGCGCAGCCAAATCGGCTCTGATCTCTACACATCTCGCAGGAATGCGACAAAAAAAAACCTGACCTGAACTGAACTTCCACGAATGAACCCACGCGTCGGCTCTGTTTTTTTTTTTGCTAACTTTGCCAGTAAGCTACGCAAAACCCCCAAACGTTATCTGAACCGATTCTCGTATTCAAAACAGCGCGGCGTTGGGCTAGCTCTCTATCACGCAGAATGAAGTATCAAATGTACCGACTCTCGTGTGCCATTACAGCCCCCTCCCAGACCTTGAGACACTGTTTATCTCAGTTAACATGGCGCAAGGATCTCATTACCACTATGCTACCCATGCTTTGTACATATCTACTCTATATGTACGGACATCTCAAATCATGTACACAGACCGATGAATCTGTCAATTATGTATATAATATTTACACAACTCGATTGAGTTCTCTCCTGTCTTATCTTATTTATCTATCTAACTATACAACCTCGCTTACCCGCAATTTATCCTAATTCGTATTACTATATATATATACAAATTGTTTTTTTTTGTTTTTTTTTTTTTGTTTTTGTTTCCAAACCATACAAGATCCTTAAATCTATAAAGTAGTTACTCAAATTTACAGCTTACAGCTTAATTATATAACTTTTATACACTATCTTATTTATCTACGCCCTTATTCGTCCTCACATAATACCTGCCTATATTTATAGTATTGAAGTTACCCAATATCTCATTTGAACCCGGATCTACTAACGTATAACAGTTAGGATATACCACTGCCGAAATAACATAAGGCCCTTTATACAACAACGAAAATTTCCGCATGATTTTATGTTCTTTATTTGAACGCACAAAAGTCTTAAGTTTCACATAATCACCTATACGATAGACCTCTAACTTACGCCGTTTGTCCGCCTGTCGCTTACGTCGTTCACTATAACTTTTAGAGTTTTCTATCGCTACATTTCGCACCTGTTCCGTATCCCGCACACTATGGCCTAATAACCATTCATCGCCTAATTCTTTGTCAATAGTTAACGGTTCCCGCCTACCAAACGCTAACTCATTAGGCGCAAAGCCTGTGCTTGTGTGTTCGATATTATTATAGCAATTTTGAATGTCCGGTAACACGTCGACCCAACTACGATTACTTCCGCCGCAATAAGTTCTAATCAGTCGACCTAGCTCGCGATTCACTCTTTCTACGCTATTAGAATTTGGACAATACACCGACGTATGAGTGACTCGAATCCCTAGCTGTTTGAGTCCGAATTCCCAAACTTTCGATATGAACTGTGGTCCTGAGTCCGTAATTATAGTTTCGATAGGTATTTCCCTATGAAATCTCTTTGTACAAGCGAGCACGCTTCTACCTGTCGCTTTTCGCATTGGATATAATTTTATTACCTTACTGTACACGTCTTGAATCACATATATATATTGATACCCGAATTTACCTACGGGCAATGGCCCATAAAGGTCCGAGAAAACTTTCTCACCCAACTTTTCCGCCAACACCGGTGTACAAGGACCAACGGTATTGTTAGTACTTGGTTTGACCTTTTGACATATGTCACAACTTCTTATCACCGCGCTAATCACCCTACTCATATGAAGAAAATAATATCTGTCCTTCATCAGTGCTAATATTTTATATCTGCCGTAGTGACCTATTTCTTCATGTATGTGTAAAATAAGTTCCTCCTGTAGTGATTTCGGAATTACTAGCAACTGTACGTTCCGCTTCGGCACGTGAAAATATAACGTATCACCTACTAGCTTATAATTTTCAAAACCTCTTGTCCCCGTATCTACTACATTACGTCTGATACAACCGCTAATTCGATTTAACCGCTCATCTTCGCTTTGTAATCTCGCAATGTCCCGTAAACTCGAAATAACACTTGCGGTATTCGATGCCTGAAACCAGAATATCCACGGCTGAACATTTGTACTGTCAATCATACCTCCAGGTCCCGCTATTTGCCTGCTTAGCATGTCGGCAATTTGATTATCAGTCCCTCGCACAAATTCTATGTCGTAATCGAATTGCTCTAAAAACATAATCCACCTCGTTACGCGTGCCCCTAATAAGGTCCACGACTTAATGAACGTCAAACTTTTATGATCAGTTCTAATAATAACCTTTTCTCCCCGCAAATATATCTCAAATCGCTTTAAAGTGTATATAACTGCATACATTTCCTGTTCACTGATAGCCCATCTCGTCTGAGCACCCTTAAATGCCTGCGAACAGAACCCTATAATTCGTTCCTGGGCCGATTCATCTAATTGATAAACATAGCCCTCAATTCCTATAGCGCTGGCGTCACATTGAACATAATATGTTTTTCCCGCCAATGGCTGACTCAAAATTATACTTTCTGAGAATTGGTTTTTTATCTCGTCAAAAGCACTTTGCATCTGCGCATTCCAGACGAACTTGACTCCAGACCGTAATAAATTGTACAAGGGCTGTGTTAACGTTCCAAAATTTTTTATAAACCTCCGAAAGTAATTTATGAACCCCAAAAACGCCCTCAATTGCCTGACAGTTCTGGGTGAATGATATAATTTAAGTGTTTCAATTTTGTCCGGGTCCATCTGCAAACCTTGTGTAGACAAAATATGCCCCAATAACTTGACCCTTTTTTGTGCGAACTCGCATTTTTTTAGTTTGCATGTGAAGCCCGCGTCTTTCAATTTACTCAGAACCGTGTCCACTTGAGACAAATGCTGTTCGAAGTCACCCTCAGTTAAAATTGCCAAATCGTCAACAAAATTTAAACAATATGACCTAACCTCTGGCCCTAAAATTAAATCCATCGCCCTCGAAAATGAACCCACACTGGTTTTCAACCCCTGAGGTAAAACGTTGTAAACATAACTTCTGCCTTGATATACAAAACCCGTGTATCGTTTAGATTCGTCTGATAATGGTATAGAAAAATACGCATCTTTGATATCAATAACTCATATGTAGTTTATTCGGCGCCCGGATTGCAATATCTCACTCATTAAAGGTGTGGTTTCAACCTCCCCAACCATTCCCGTGTTTAATTGTCGTGCATCTAGCAGAATACGGACCTCTCCTGATTTCTTTAATGTACAAGTCAATGGACTGCTGAAATCCGTAGATTGCCTGCTAATAATACCTATCAATTCCATTTCTTCCAAACGTTTTGATACTTTATCGCGATATGCGAACGGTATGGGATAGCTTCGTTTTACGAAAGGCGTTTCATCTCTAATTTTTATCTCATGTATATATTTATTTGTCCGACCTACCCTATCGCTAAACAACTCTGCATATTTATTTAACACCGGCAATAACCTTGTTTTGTGTTCAACAGGTATTGATGAATTATTCACATATTCCTCTATCATATTTCTACAGGTATCTTGGTTCTGTACTTCCATTGTACAACAGCAAAAATCCTGATTAGGGCCAGTACCTAATGGTATTTCACACATCCGCCCGGCGCTTCGTATAATTAGCCTCTTATTACCCTCACACACTAAACTCGCTCGCGTCTGTTGTATAAAATCAAACCCCAAAATTAAATCTTTAGGCACCCTTGTTAATACTAGCATTGGAGTATCGATAACGCATTCACCTATTGTTAATGGTAACGTTACTAATTTATCAACCTTTTTCTTACTGACTCAAACTTGGAATCGGTATTTCCGTCGGTTTTCCCAATTGTCTGCACACTTCTTCGTACACTCTCCGACTTATTACGCTGATTTCGCTCCCCGAATCAATCAAACTCCTTACAGCAATATTCCCAATACGCACATCTATCTCAGGTAATGTCAATGTACTACATAACTCGCGCCCACACTCAGTCGAATCGTCGTCTCTGAATATCGTATGTAAACGTCTGTCATTTCGATCTCTACAATTCGATCTAGATTTTTCATCTAAACACACGGCATATCCGTGCGCTTTATGCGCTAGTAATTGAATAAATTCATTCACACCCACGTTCGAATCCAAATTACACAAATCATACAGTCTATGTTTTTTACCAATTTGATCGGCTGTCCACCCGAACCGTAGTAAATATCTGAGCGCGAACGACCCGCGCGAGTCCACTAGTTTTTTGAATTCTGATTTATCGCATTATTCCTGTCACTTGAACTTTGCCCTGCCTCTGTATCTCCTGAACTATCATTGCCCCTCTGGAACCCTATTGCCTTGAAGCTAGGCTGAGGCTGTCTGCCTCTACCGCGAAAATAACCGCGACCGCGCGTCCCAAATTCGTTTCGCCCCTTCGTTCCCGCGTTATAATTATTCCTACGACTCATCGCGTTATAACGTATCGTATTTACCCGCATAGGTCGATATTGCCCACGCATGTAGCTATTCCGCCTTACATTGTTCGTATCCATTGTCTCAGAACCATGTATCGCACTTAATTCCCCATCGACATTCCGTTCTAAATGTCGAAGGAAGTCGACCGCATCTCGTATCGTCATTGGCTCCTTTCTAGCAAAAAACGCTACCTGAATATCACGCGGCAACTGTCTGAAAATCGTGTTGATTTTCTCCGTATCAGTAAACGGTATCGTAAGCTCATATATGCTATTCAATTGAGAGGCAAAGAATTCTTCCATACTTTGACCTTTCTTAGAATCAAACTTCGCAGTTAGGAATCTTTGCTTAATTAATTCCTGTTCATTATCACCCCAGAATACCTCTCTGAAATCTTTTTCAAAATCCGAATAGGTTCGCCATGAGTCTCTGTATATGCTCATTCGAACTTTTGCAATTCCTACCAAACTATCCGTTGCCCATATCAAAGCCCTAGAACTATCTCCCGAGACTTTAATATAAGCCTTTAAATCTCTTAAGAAAATCATCGGATTTTCCGAACTCCGCCCATCGAATGTCGGCAACTTCTGTGTCATTTTCACAATGCATGATTGACGTTTTTCTACCGATTGTTCAAACGTCTCTAGTTCCTGTCTGTCAGTCTGTCTGTCCGAAGTCCTTCTAGCATTGCTCGTGCTGGAACCCCTTTCCAAACTGTCTAATCTATTCACTATTTCAGATAACAATTGCGTCACCTGCCCTGACGCCATTTCACTTGTGTGTGAAAGTGAATTTTGTGCTACCCCACTTACGGTTTTTCTACGCCGGCCGGACATTATTCCTATTAAACCGCCGTAGCTAGTACAAAGAATTGTGAAAACAATGCCCCTTTTTTTGCTTATTTCTTACTTACAAAACTGAACTGTTTAAAATCGTTTCTACGTTGTGTTATTTTTAAAAGTAACGCGTTAGACCTTGATTCTTTTAGAATATCTAGGTATCAGACTATCTAGGATATCCTTCGGTCTCGGCACCAAAAATCTGTACCGGCACCAGGCTAAGGTCGAGCCGCCGCTATCAGTAGCTATGATCGTCTATTCTATCTATCCCAAAATGAGAGGACCCGATTCAGCTGTAAGATTTGTAAGTTAAGAATGATAAGTCTGAATTTCTCGTTCGTTGAGGAATTCGTTAGGCGTACAATAGTCGAACGAAGTTTGGTTCAGGAAGTTACAGTTTCAAGTTTTTAGTATAGACAACTACACCATCGTTTTGGTTAATAAGTCTTTTAGTGCAGAACATCGAGTAGTTGTCCATACTTGGTGGAGTTTTCAAATCTGAGAGCCAACATTCTGTTAGGATAATAATGTCGTAGTCATACTTTAGAATCGATAGGAGAGCCTGAAAGCTTGTCATATTCGAGTCGCTATGAACACTTCTTATATTTTGAGTAATTATACTATAAGATAATTTATTTTTTGGTATATGATCGATGCATTCTTCAGGGCTGCAACTGATCGATTTAACCAATTGCATGTTATCTATTTCCTGAGATAGTTGGGCCGTATTAGTCATAATTGAAGAGTATAATGATGGTTTTAATGCTTGAAAAGGTGGTCACATAAAGAACAATAATAGGGGGATTCGTAACAGACATAGGACAGTTAAAATCAGTGATTTTAATTACGCAGATTAGTCTAGTGAGATGGGAATTGTAGGTGTGTGTGTTATGGTAAAGGATGATATGATTGTAGTCGTATGTGTTTGGGATGAGTGTAAGTGCAGTGTGTGTAGTAACTATTTTCAGGTTGAAACTAACGAGAGTAACATTCGCAGGTAGTCATGCCTTATTTAATAGCGCATGGACTTGCTTTTCACATGTAATATTGTACCGGCACCAGGCTAAGGTCGAGCCGCCGCTATCAGTAGCTATGATCGTCTATTCTATCTATCCCAAAATGAGAGGACCCGATTCAGCTGTAAGATTTGTAAGTTAAGAATGATAAGTCTGAATTTCTCGTTCGTTGAGGAATTCGTTAGGCGTACAATAGTCGAACGAAGTTTGGTTCAGGAAGTTACAGTTTCAAGTTGGACAGAGAAAGCATATATGTCCGCGAGCCGGTAATTCACATCAGTCAGCGGTGTATTGCGCCAGAACGATCGTTGTTATATTTTATGTGATGGCACCATCTGGTTTTTGTATATATGAGCGCATTGGAACTTCTTTTGTTTTAGTGGTCGACCACAGTTTATAATATTTGTTTGTGATATCGTATAGATATCCATCGTAGTTTTACGACGTGAGTACTCAATGATATTTCATGTGCTCGCTAGTAGCGGCTTGTGGTGGTTCCAATTATATATTTGGTTCACGGCAATAACGATCCGAAAAGACCGGTTTACACAATTGCGATTTGATTTTCCGAAATGGGTTCTGAACTAGCGGTTACCTCAAAAGGTCCGTAACGTTTTGAAACCTTCAACTCTGCGCAATTTGAGCTGGATGTTATCGAAACGCAAGCATTATTGTTTTAGGAGATCTAACCCACACCATAGCGAAGTGCATAGTTCGATAAATACCGAACTATGAATTCCACTAGCCGCAGCACGTCCTGGGCTGAGCCAAATCATATATACCGACTCAGCTTACACATTAGACCTCCAGCGAAATTTACATTTAATTTAAAAATGCAACTTGAATCCAATCTGACCCAAGGCAATGCAAAACACCTACCCGGTCCTAAACAATGAACTTTAGACTGTAAATTGATCTCTTCGCGCGTCCCCGACAACACTCAAAAGTCAAAATATCAACAGGATATGTTATCTGTGTTGACACCGGTTTAACTTTGTTCTGAATTTGTTATTTCCATCCGCGGAACCTCATCGATCAAACAGTCTCCCTATGCCCTGCCAACCTAGGTTTAGCCGAAACTAAACTCCTGTCTAGCCTGGTCTAAAAACCTAGTGTTATACCACGTCCATTATCGACACCACTCGAAAATGGTTGAGTTTGATTTGAATGTGCTTGAATGTTTAACGACTGTGTGTGTGGGAATTACAAAACTCGCTACTCGAAAGGAATGAGGAGAGGATTAGCCCGCGAATATCCTAAGAGCCAAATCAGGAACCCTATGGTGAAGGAAAAAGGAATTTAGGGTCGCTCCAAGCCCAGACTCAGACTCAGATAAATTGACTTAAAAGTTCTTTTCTAACGACCCAAGGATAGTTTTGGAATTTGGGGTAGGTTGATATAAAGGTTAGGAACCGAGGTATATCTCGGCGCTTCAGACACTCACGAAAACCCACTGAAACTTCGCAATCACAAATTCGTATAGTTCTGACGCGTAACACGGCAGACAAAAACTGTTTAGAACTCGTGAAAGACGACTGTCACAGTAGCTAGACGCTGAGACTGAATGCCCTCCCCTCTCATGCTCTGGTATTTATATGCGTCCTTTGCGAACACGCTCTGCCCAAGCGAAGCTTCTTATCACTAACTACACAGGGTCTAATTTCAACCATGCCATGCAGATCCGCCGTTCTACAAATTGTGTGTACGCATATTCACTATGATCAACCGTAGGTGATCACTCAAATCATTTGGTACTGCCGATACACAGAATCTGTTGATCGCTGACCAATAAAAGCTTGTTGCGATTAATTAAGCATTCCCGACCGCTAGGGCGCGTAGCTAAGACCACCAGAATGCTATCCAAACTAGCGGTGTCAGACCCTCCATATCATACCTCAATCGCAATTGTGTATTTGCAATCAACATTATAGCTTTCTCCGTTCCATAATAACCTTTCATTATTTAGTTATTCATAATTTTATTCAACGCGCAGCCAAATCGGCTCTGATCTCTACACATCTCACAGGAATGCGACAAAAAAAACCTGACCTGAACTGAACTTCCACGAATGAACCCACGCGTCGGCTCTGTTTTTTTTTTTGCTAACTTTGCCAGTAAGCTACGCAAAACCCCCAAACGTTATCTGAACCGATTCTCGTATTCAAAACAGCGCGGCGTTGGGCTAGCTCTCTATCACGCAGAATGAAGTATCAAATGTACCGACTCTCGTGTGCCATTACAATATTAATAATTGGAGAGTCGTCCAGCAGTCGCATATAAACTTTCCCATATGAGGTCCAGCAATGCTTGTAATTATTGGATTTTTTCAGGTCGCGGGCCAGATAATAGAGTTTGTTTGCTTTTTGTGTCAGCTGCTCAACTACGAACACCGATGTTGAATTATTTTGAAAGCCTAGATGAGAAGCGTTCAGTTTGTTATTTTATGAGTTTTGTTAAATTGCTTTACTCCCTTTAGTAGATCATTTTTAAGAATTGACGAGGAGAGCTCTGTAATGACCGCGGTCTTGTCGGTCTTGCCTCGTGTCCTGAAAATATCCCTGATATCGCTCCTTTGTATTTTAATGTCCGAGGTTTTTGCTAAATTCAACACTACATTTATGAGGTCTTCTTTTGTTACTTCAGCTTTTTTCGGCACATTTCTTATCTCTATATTGGCTTTTCGGTCACTCCGTTGAAGCTCATCTACTTTCTCTTCTAGGAGTAAAATGTATTCGTGATCCTTATTTCTTTCGCCTTCCAATGCAGCTAATTTATTTTGCATTGTTTCGTACTGCTCGGTTAGAAATGTGATCGCTTTCTCTATTCCAGCGTTCTGGGACTTTATTTCGGAGTTCTAAATCTGAATTTCTTTTATAACGTTCATGATCTTCGAGAACTTCTCGTCCTGTGCCTTGGCGTAGCTATCTAAGGTGGTATGTATGTCCACCTTTAAGGTCATCGAGATACTGTTTACCTTGGTTTTGTTTGTGTCTGAGCGTGACGTGGGAAACGAGCGATCCATCCTCAGCTTGACTTGGGGCAATAGAAGTTCCTTTCTTCGAAGGCGAAGCGGACGAAGAGTTGTTGGTGGCTGTCGTAGCGGGCGATGCAGGCGGAGTGCGTTTAATCATCTTAACAGCGCGTACGTACCAGGGAAGCAGAGGCACTGAGTAGTTGGCCCGCGGAGCATAAACCAGCGAGCGGACGCTTTAACGGCCCGTGTACAGCAACTCAAGATACCAGGCGCACAGAGCTCACAAGAGCTCAGGTGACTCACCGACTTCAGTGGGTGGAGCTGAAGCCGTGGTTGGAAGCGGTCACAGCGTGCGCCCGCGCTGAGTGGTGCGGGAGGCAGGTGGTGACTCACAAGCAGATCTCGGTGGGCGTTGCAGGGAGGAGCCTGATGAAGTAGTGGCGGGTTCGGGGGCGGCGCAATATGGCGCGTGCCCGCACAACAAGTGGCTCTTGTGGTTACTGCACTCCTAATATTTACGCACTATTTAATTTTTGTTTTTGACGATTTAATTTAATTTAATAACGTTTAATACAGTTTTAGAGCACGTCTACTCGAATCGAGGTCCGGGGGGAAGAGGATCGCGTTGTAGGAACGGCTCGCAGGATCGCGTTGTAGGAACGGCTCGCAGGATCGCGTTTGTAGGAGCACCTCGCAGGATCGCGTTTGTAGGGACGGCTCGCAGGATCCCGTTTGTAGGAACGGCTCGCAGGATCCCGGGGTAGTGCGACCCCGGGATAAGGCCTTTAGGTGGTTCTCCTCGCTCAGAAGCTGACGTGAGACTCCAGAATTTCAGAAATGTTCCGCTCTTATACCCTTTTTGGAGAGTTCTAAAAATTATTTAAATTAAACGTAATTTTTGTGAGTGGCCAAGAGAGAAAAAGTATTTATGTAAAAGTATTGAAGCAAACATATCAGACCGCTAACGAGTTTGAATGGACATTGCCATGACAACCAGATAACAACGAAATCAACATATGTCAAACTCTGGTTTCAGGCTCGTAATACGGAAAACAACAAGAAAACCATGAAGTAAATGAAGTAACAATGAATATAAAAAGGTAGCGCACCAGCGCGCACGAAGCCCGAGATTGCAGAGTTTCGGAGAAAGCCAAATACAAGGTCACCAAAGGTAAACCCCTTCGCTATCAATTTAGAAGTGCTGATAGTGTGAAAATATGAAGCGAAAATGATTTGTTAATGTGTTCTCATGGTTTAAAACGTTACAGGGTCCTATGAAAATCTCGCTCGGAGACGAAAATCTCGCATCGCTCGGAGACGAAATCAGTTTCCTATATGAAACTTACACGCAAAAATAGGTAAAAAAATTGAATTTTTTGGTTGTTTTATTATATTTTTAATGTTATTATTACAGGAGTTTAGCAATATTTTCTATAATTTTCTTGGTCTCGGAGCTTGGGCTGCCCCGCGGGGCTCTGCGCGGGAGCATGCGTCAGTCTGCTTCGACGCGATGCGACGGAGAGTTGTTTTCTTTGTCTAATTCTCAATGCCATTGGCCTTTGTTCAGTCCTTAAGTCAAGTAACTAACAACGAAAGATATCTGTTGTGCGGCTTACGATGCCACATAAATTTTACATGACTCGCAAAGTCGAGTGACGAGTAACCAATAAGATGTAAAGCTTTATGTTACTCTTAAATCAATCCGGATCAATCAGAAAGCGATTACTTCAACACGAGATGTCACCTGAAGCGATTTTTAACCGACTTCAAAAGGGAGGAGTTTCTCAATTCGACTGTTTTTTTTTTGTAAGTTTGTTACGTGATTATTCCGTAAATAATGAATCGATTTTGATGATTTTGATATTGATTGGTAGGAAATACTTCAGATTTGGTTCCGTATAAATTTTATCAAAATATAAGCGCTTTTCGAAAAAATCAAAAAAGTTTTGGTTTATGGTTCCGTGCAGCAAATTTTTTATGAGGACTTTTGATGTAGGTATATAGACGACATTCGCATTCCGACCGGGGAGGAAGAAATAGAGCTTGAACTTGAAGTCAGTTCTTTAAGTTTTTAGCTTGGTGAATTATGCATCGAATAAAGCGAAGATTTAATATGAATTTGATACCGAATCGAGCTATTGTTAAGAAAGACGGTGCCAGCCGAACCTGAAATTTCACATAGTCATGTTGAGCAACTAACTAACCAACAATCCGGTGAGGGTGAAGACACAGATAATACGAGTAATTATTAATTTTAATAAATCCAGTTCTGGAGCCGCTCGTGTCCCCCCGGTTGGAAACCCATGCTTTAGATCTTTTGGTTGAAAGTCCGTGCCTTAACATAGACCTCAAAGTACCAAAGACCCCAAAAGTTTACGAGGCATGCATAGGCGGTCCTAAAACTAGACCTTTATGCCTAGATTTTTCTTTATCAAGAAAAGTCTGGCTATATGAGTTGAGCATAAAATATCTTTGATCATATTATGTTTGGCTTGCCCGTAAATTTTACGCTTCATTTAGGTTCTTAGGATTTCGTATCCGAAGGGTCCACAAAAGAGATCTTACTACTAAGACTCAGCTGTCCATGCAACAACAAATAGTGAACTATACCAGATTTTATATATATTTAAAATGAAATAAATACAAGAGACTGTTTTAATATGGCTAGTATTTAATCGCACATCAAAAATACTGATTTGCACAGCAAAAAAGATCAGCAAAAACAAACTAAACTACTCAATGCCACAATTCCGGTCAAACATGCGGTTCCTGAACACATCAAAGAGAGCTTATGATATGTGTGTAGATAAACTAGTGTATGTAACTGTACATAATTAGGCATTAAAACTCTCGAGTGATATTACTAAGAAACTCGCCCTCGGCTTGTTTCATAAACCCACTCTCGAGTTTTGATGCCCTCCATTATGGATCAGTCACATAAACTACTATTTTGTTGTTTTTGCTGTTTCGCGCAGTGTGGCGCGCGCGTGCGACTTCGCCACGGTACACTCGCTGCTGCAGTACGGAGCCGAGCTGTGGGGGCGCGCGGCGAACTGGGAGAGAGCATTCAGGATGCAAAAGCGAGCCGTGAGAGCGATAGTCCAGGTCCGCCGGGACGTGTCGGTAAAACCTCACTTTAAAGCGCTGCACATCTTGACGCTCCCGTCCATCGTCATACTCCAGGTGGCCGTGTATATGCTCGAGAACATCCACTCTTTCCGCAGGTATCACGACATCCACGGACACGCGACCCGCAACGGTCACAGGCTCAGGACGGTTTCACACACCCTGGCCAAGTCATCGAAGTTGACTCACGTCATGGGTCCGACAGTATACAACCGCATACCAGAACATATTAAATCTGCGCCTAATTCCGCATGCTTCAAAAAGCGACTGAAACACTGGCTTGTCGAGCAAACCTTCTACTCATTCGCTGAGTTCGAAGCGACCAATATAAAATGTGATTCCAATTTAATTAAATGAAAAACTAATTTAATTTAATACAATTCAAATTTAATGTAATACTTTATGGCAATTTTAATTTTAAATAATGGTATCTTAATTTATGGAATGCATTTTTATGTGTCTGACATTTTTTATACAGATGTATATTAATAATTTTTTTATTTATAATCTGACATGTAATTGACACTTACCAATAAATATGTTTCAATGTTTCAATGTTTCAACCTAACACGAAGGATAAAGGGGGCTTCGCTTCGCTCACCCCCTTTACCCTTCACCTAAGCTACCGCAGCATTTTGCCCTGATATTTGCTGTGCAAATCAGTATTTTTGATGTGCAGTTTAATATTTCCCTTTTAATATTCTTGCCTTGGTTTGACCGATCGTTTTTGGTTTGTTTTTATTATTTTAAATCCTCAAGTCTTCTTCTAAAGTGTACCATCTTGTGCGATCCCGCCCCGCCCTTGATCGACTTTTTCTTATAGATGGTACTGTAAGGTAGGTTGTATATTGTATACGGGCCTCTTTAGAGTGGGTGTCACTTTAGCACCGTTACTTGTTACTTAACAAAAGAAAGAGGATTGGATGTGGAAGTCAATGTGACACACTTCACCGTAGGCTTCGGCCAGTGACTGAGCTAAATTATAGTGAGGATTAGAATAATGGCTATCGAGCCAGTTGTGGATCCCTTTTATAAAATCTGTGAATAAACTAGAAACCAAATAAAAAATACAAGCCCATAAATATAAATTCTTTAATATATCCCGCACTGGGCTGCTAAAAAGATAGTGCTAAATAGATAGTGCTCAAGAGTACGACATTGGTGCGAGGAGCGCTACAGTACACAACCTTTCGTGCGTGAGTCCGACTCGCGCTTGACCGATTTTTACGAGAGAATTCTCTGCCTTTTCCCAGCGTGATATTGACTTTGCTTTTATTAGTTCGGGACGTGGTTCTTATCTGTTGGTACATATTCCGAAATTGTTTCTTGTTTAGGACCAGTTATGGGTTTTTTTTGAGGAGAAATGTAAGCTAGCACAATTCTCGGGTAAGGAAGCTCGTGTTCAATATTTTATTTATCTCAGTATTTATACAACAGCAGTTACAACTCGTATGGAAAAGGTCGTGATGCTAGGCTATGTTTATATGTATATGCATAATCATTTAGAAACATTTACAAGCAATGTTTGGCTTCTGACCGTACGTGTACTTTGTCTCGAAGGAACCAGAAACAGCGACATCACACCATACATCCGAGACCTGTTTTTTTTTCTTTATCCTCAGCCTGGGATTGATCGTTATGTTTATAATGCTATGTCATGTTTATTACGCTGTTTTATGTTCATTACGCTGTTATGTTTATCACACTATGTTATGTTTATTTCGCTATGTTATGTTTATAACGCTATGTTATGTTTATTATGTTATGTTATGCTTATAACACTATGTTTTGATTATAACGCTATGTTTTGTTTATTACTGTATGTTATGTTTGTTGTGCTATATTATGTTTATTATGCTATGTTATGTTCATTACACTATGTTATGTTTATTGCGCTATGTTATGTTGAATACACTTTGTTGTGTTTATTACACCAGGTTATGTTTATTGCGCTATGTTATGTTGAATACACTATGTTATGTTTATTACACCATGTTATGTTTACTGAGCTATGTCATGTTTATTGCAATATGTTATGCTTATTATACTATGTTATGTTGAATACACTATGTTATGTTTATTACACCATGTTATGTTTATTGCGCTGTGTTATGCCGGATAGTTGGCAGAAGCTCGACAAACATATTGAGAAAATTACATCCAAGCTAGCAATTTAATAGCAAGCACTTTAACCCTTAATTGGGCCTGAGCATGCAGAACGTTTCATTTGTTTTAGCATTTTTTATCAAGCCCTAAGGTTGAAAATCTGATTAAATATATAATACTTCAGTCCATTTAAGGGTTAAGGAATTTTACATTAAGATACGTTTATTTAAGACGCTGGGTATTTTCAAATTCGGTCAGACACCAATCTTTGAAGCGTTATTCCTTCTTATGGAGACCCATCCGAAATCTCCAAAAAAGATATGTTTGGAACACGTCCCTTTTCTTCAATATATGTGTTTGAAAACTTCATATGACAATGGGAACATGCAAAAAAAATAGCCGTGCTACCACAAACATATTAAACACCGTTTAACCCCAAAACAAACGTCAATATTTTTAAACAAATAATATTGATATGGTTTTGTGCGTCAAAAATATGCATTAATAATATCATAAGCTGAAGTGTTCGAAATTCATAAATGATCAGTGGTTTTGAAGAAATAGCTAATAAACACTCAATTTTCACAATTTTCAGCGGCAACGCCTGACGTGCCATCTTGCAGTGTGAGAATTATGAACTTTACTTTAATATAGTAGCATCCAAATTGTCAACACCACGAATTTAGTTGCTAAGTTTACTGACAGATAAGGGTTGAACATAGGCCAATGGCATTGAGAATTAGACAAAGAAAACAAATACCCGTCGCATCGCGTCGAAGCAGACTGACGCATGCTCCCGCACAGAGCCCCGCGGGGCAGCCCGAGCTCCGAGATCAAGAAAATTATAGAAAATATTACTAAACTCCTGTAATAATAACATTAAAAATAAAATAAAACAACCAAATATTTTCCCTTTTTTTACCTATTTTTGCGTGTAAGTTTCATATAGGAAACTGATTTCGTCTCCGAGTGCTTGTTCATTTAGTTGAATAATAATGCATTGCGAAAAATATTTTTAAGTATTAAATATAACAGATATCCGGTAATTTTAAAAGTCCATTCTTATCTCTAATTGACCTTTTATAACATATATTTATCCTACATTTTTATGTTGTCTAGTTTAGCCTAGAAGTGAAGCTAAAGATGCATTTCTGGCCATATTTAATCCCTTAAGCAACACACTGGTACGCTCACAGCTTGAGTACAGTAGCGTGATTGTGAACTCCCTACACAGCATTTATTCCCACAGGATAGAAAACGCACAGAGACGATTTATCTACCACGATGATAAAAAAGCTGTAAAAATGCCCGGTAACGGCTCGCGTTTAGAATTCTATGAGATCAATACTGGCAGCCACTAGAAAAAGGCTCGACTTAATCTTTTTGCATAATCTTGTCAGTGGAACTCTCGACTGTAGTTTTTTAGGGTTCCGTACCCGAAGGGTTCCAAACGGGACCATATTACTAAGACTCCGCTGTCCGTCCGTCCGTCCGTCCGTCCGTCTGTCACCAGGCTGTATCTCAAGAACCTAGCTAGCTAGAGAGTTGAAATTTTCACAGATTATGTATTTATGTTGCCGCTATAACAACAAATACTAAAAAACAGGATAAAATAAATATTTAAGGGGGCTCCCATACAACAATTTCAATACCACATACAAACTTATGGATGCACCTGGTTACGTACATGGAGTGTGAAAGTAACCGCACCAATAACTTTGTAAACAATATTTTGCTGTGTAAAATCCAAACTATTCACTCCACACCATCGCTTCCATTGAACGGTGGTACGGAACCCTTCGTGCGCGATTTAGACTCGCACTTGACCGGTTTTTATCTTTTTTTATTTAGGGGCTTTGGCACCATACGGGCGCATGTCATCCCCATTGTAACTTATCCTAAAAACAGTAAATACTTATTTAATATTATAAACTAACGCTTTCTTAAACTATCACTAATTAATATGCTTAAAACACAGAGGTCTGACTTACTGAGCAAAATAACTCTTAGCCCCCGCCGGTGAATGCAGTCTGAAAGCTGCCGCTCCCACCGCTCGGCTATACATTTCCAGAATCGACACGAAAATGACCTGCGAGGACGTTGAACGTCAGATCCTAGAAAAGCTGAAGAAGAATCCACCGTCTGGTCTCAAGGAGGTGAAGGTAGAGATAGAGGTTTTGGAGTCAAAAATACCCAAGGAGTTCCTCTCCTTCAAACTTCGGGTGCCGGCGGACCTCAAGACGATGTTACTGGCCAAAGATTACTGGCCGGAGGGTATCGTTGACCGACGCTACAGGGAAGCGAGAACGAAGATTAAAATCCCCTAGCTAGGTTAGATAATATTTTGTGTGTTTTTTATAATAAATTATGTATCTCCAGTTGTAAGATATGGGTTTTTGTTAACCTGAAATACAGATTATTATTATTATTATTATTATTAATACACCAAAGAGAGGTCGAACTTTAGTTTGTTCTTCAGGCCCTCAGTCAAAACTAGTCTAGTTTCCAACAGCGACCTCAGCGTCGAGGATTGCAAACTAGATCTAGACATGTTCGCGAACCTTAGTAGTTTTAGAGCTAGCTTGCTTAACATTAATCTGTATTAGATCTGTACGAATATATATATATTTTTGTATTAATCAATAATTGTACTATAATTTCGTATCAAATGTTACAATTTAAAAAAACTTGAAGGAGACAGTCTAAGGTCTAGTAACTTAACTACAATAAAATACAGTGACATAAATCCTAGCTAAACATAAGAAACAAAATACATATCTATAAAAATAAACCGCCCCAAGAAAAGCCCGCACTAAACGTGCACATTACACTGGCAGCATTACCGCGCTGCACAGCTAGCGAGATCCTCTGTGACAGGAACGATCCGGAGCGGTGGTCAGATCCTCGGCCCCTCAAACGACGACCAATGTCCTTGACAAAGGGCCTACCCTGCGAACCCCACACCCCTGTGGTCTCGACGGCCAAAGGAACAAACAGATAACTTCAAATCAAACAAGAATTCATCTCGATCACCCATTCTGGGGCGTGGGGAGTCAGGGTCAGATCATCGGATCTCTTCCTGAAGAAGCGCCTCTGTCCACTCCTATGGACAGGTCATCGGGAGGCCCTCGCGGGCAGTGGAGATAACAGATAACTTCCCATTAGCTGTGCGTATTTAACGCATTTCTTCCGCGCAGCTGACCCAGCAGCAGCACCCGGGGTTACCATAGTTAAATTTAAAATTGACGGCCTCTGTGGCGCAGCGGTCGTGGCTCTGCCTACCATGCGAGAGGTCCCGGGTTCGAACCCCGGCTGGGGGTAATGAAAAAAAAAAAAAAAAAAACAATCCCCAGGTCTTGGATGTTTATATGTGTGTGACGTCGCTGTTTCTGGTTACCACGACACAGGGTATCCTAGTGTATGTGCCTGTATATAAATGTTTAATGTTTATGTAATGTTATGTGCCTGTATGTAAATGTTTATGTTTATGTTTATGTTCCCCCGAATTACAAACCATTAATGTTTGTTCGTATAGTACGTATAGTAATGAATTTATAATAAATATCAAAGTTTTACAAAATTCCACAAATAGAATTCAGGGTGTAACAGAAAAATGTAGTCATATTTTAAGGAGTTTTTAGGGACATCATTCTAAACAACTTTCACTTTGAAACCAAATTGATCAGAGCAACACTTTGTTACACCCTTTAGAGTCGCATTGAATGCTGTGGTCTTTTAATATTAAGAAAACGCTTATCTCTTGTTATAATTGAGTAATCAGTGCCTTTATTGCGTATTTCTTATTCGATGTAAATAAATAAATGTTTATTCCAAAACAAAATTCCCTGATTGACACTACAAATGCTGAGGAAAATAAGTACAAAGTTTTATGCTTCTAGATCCTTGGATTAATTATTTAATCTAAGTCTGCCAGTCTGTCAGTAGAGTGTTATTTATAAGGTAAGACAGACACATTAATTATTTCCATTTCATTAGTAATAATAATAAAATCTCAACAGAAATCATGGAGATTTTCACACAACGAAGTAACTAAGCCCAGGTGTATAAAGTCTAACTATTTGGGGCAGTCGTCTACCAGATTTAATATATTTCGCAACTAGAGATCACTTCAATATATTTCACCAAAGCCGTGACAGATTTCTGTCCTAACGCCCTTAATCCACTGAATAACGATGAAAAGCTAGTGCTTAAGCAACCGTAATGTAGTCTCATTTGTGAAAAGCTTTACTGCGACCTACGAAATCAAGGTTCAATCAAGATGCCGAGATTACTTTGTCAATATTATTTCATATTATAAAAAGGCTAGTTTTCAAAAGCACATCAATAATACTGATTTGCACAGCAAAAAAGGATCAACAAAAACACTTTTTGTGTTTTAAATATTTTATGTGTAATTAAGATTATGTTTTAAGTAATAAGAAATAAGAAATTTATTTGCAAAGACTAGGGAAAAAGGTTCTAATATCATTAAACAAATAGAACGCCATAGTCAGCTATTAAATTGTAGCATGCGTTTGGTTTGTAGTCATTAAAACATAAAGAACAACAAAAGCGAAGGCTGGTTTCACTTACTTTTAAAGTTAAGGAATTCGTCAACATAGTAATAACAGTTTTGCAGTACTTTTTTTGTTCTTACATGTTCAACCTAACACGAAGGATAAAGGGGGCTTCACTTCGCTCACCCCCTTTACCCTTCACCTAAGCTACCGCAGCATTTTGCCCTGATATTTGCTGTGCAAATCAGTATGTTTGATGTGCAGTTTAATATTTCCCTTATAAAAACACAACCTTTCACGATAGAAAGAAACTGGGTATCTGGAAACTGAAAAATCAAAACGATGCCGTCCAAAAACCAAAGTCCCTGTAAGCTTATCATGTAAATCTGATGTCAAGTAATTTCGATCCCTTTAGAAAGAAATACCAAGTGCAACACGATTTGAAACCAGCTGTCTTTCATTGCGACTTGCTTGTCTTTGCGATGTTCTGATTGGTATATTTTTCATTCGCAAAAAAGACTACCTCTGCAGCCCTGCGGTTGTGGCTTGCCTACCATGCAAGAGGTCCCGGGTTCAATCCCCGGCTGGGGATAAAGAAAAAGAAAAAAAACAGGTTTGGGATGTTTTCATACGTGTGACGTCGCTGTCTCTGGTTCCCACGACACAGGGTGTATTAGTGTGAGGCCAGAATCAATGTATGTGCCTGTATGTAAATGTTTGTTTGTTTGTTAAAAGACAGCTCGTTGTGATCGACTTTTCAATTCTGATTCATATCAGAATTGCAAAATAAGGCTCCTGGTGCTATTTTATGCCGGCCGTATTAAGTTAAGTTGTGCGTTAGAAGCAGTGCGTAAGTGGCAGTAAAACTGGTATTTGTTAGTGTATTTTCACAGCAAATATCAGGGGAAAATGCTGCGGTAGCGTAGGTGAAAGGTAAAGGGGGTTAGCGAAGCGAAGCCCACACATCCTTCGTGTTAGCTTGAACATGTAAGAACAACAAAAATACTTAAAACATAAATTAAGGATACATAAAATATTTAAAACATAAAAAGTTTTTTTATTGATCCTTTTTTGCTGTGCAAATCAATATTTTTGATGTGCGATTAGATACCGTAAGATTTTGAATTCTGTTGGTTTATTGACGAGATATTGTAAACTATCGATACATTGTAAACTGTACCGCACTGCTTGCAATATAATGTATTACTTTTCGTTACTTTATAGTCAAACCTTCAAATTGTGAAATGGTTGAAACTTGAATTGCAAGCGAAATACCAGGGCTAAGTGGTGGGCTAGGGTAGGTTTTGATTCCCTTGCCAGTATAAAACAAATTCAGCAAAATTGTCACCCAAAAGGCGGTATCTTTTGAAAGCGTTGATCTATAAGTTTTATTTTTTCACAGCTTCAAAAGACCGCAGACTAGAGCAATCGATATTAATTACAACTTGATACCTCCACGCGTTCCTGGGAAAAAGACTTGACAGACGGACAGATGGGCATCGAAATGATCGTAAAAGAGTTCTTTTTATTTTTTCAAAATACAGAACCCTAAAACACAGGATAATGTAAACAAAACAAAAATGATACAAAGCATGTATCTGTGGTGAGCAAGTGTACCTGCTTGGTCTCACGACCGTGTCTTGGGATCGGGTTTCAGAATGGGTGCCTGCTAAAGAGAGAGAGAGAGAGAGAGAGAGAGAGAGAGAGAGGGAAATCAAAATTTAGTACACAATACATGGTAACATGACATTATAACAAAAAAAAAAGTAAACACGTATCATAAACCCTCTTCACTGCGTACAAAAACCGCACGTTACGATCAGCATAATGTTAAACTACTTGGTAAAAACTCATTGCTTATCCCATAATGTGTAGTTTTTCTGCATATTATGACATTCAAATTTCGAACACCGACGCCCGCCTGCGTGCCGTCCCTAGTTTGGCTGTGAAGTTGGTACTGACATTCAAATTTCAAACGCCGACGCCCGCCTGCGGCACTACAGTACAAGCTAAACAACTGCAGAGCCACAATTCCGGTCAAACATGCGGTTCCTGAACATATCAAAGAGAGCTTATGATATGTGTGTAGATAAACGAATGTATGTAACTGTACATAATTAGGCATTAAAACTCTTGAGTGATATTATTATGAAACTCGCCTTCGGCTCGTTTCACAAACCCACTCTCGAGTATTAATGCCCTCCATTATGTAGCAGTCACATAAACTACTATAAAAATTGCTTATAAAACTACAGTTATGACTAGTATACGTCTTAGTTAGCAATAACAATTTAATAAGACTAATTTATTGTGTATTGTGTACAAAGCTTTAAAAAAGGTACGAACTCAGCAATAAGTTTACTCCCAAGGAAGTAAAAAACTGATTTTTAGTCGCACCCTTTTGCTCGACAGAAGATTCCAGGAATGCAAAAGCAACAAAGACATGAATGCCATAAGCTTGCTGAGTTACTGTAGGTTTGATGTGTGGAAGTTCCGGAACCTTACCAACGCTGACATGATTTGAGCAACGGTTATCAATCAGTATCACTGATGATACGCCCCACTTCGTCCTTGATTTGGCGTCCAATACAAATATGTCTGTCACCGTAAGATTGTCAAAACCGTTAGTTAATAAACTAACGTCTTTTCTCTCGTTAGTTGGCCGACTATCGATAGATAGTAAACTGTAGCGTACTGCTTACTATATGACGCGTTAGTTGATAAACTAACGGTTAAAACTGTTCAATAGTAAACTGGTTTAAACTTGAATTGCAAACGAAATACCGGGAAAACACTGAGGTAGCTTAGGTGAAGACTAGAGGGGGCGAGCGCTGCGAAGCCCCCGAATAGTCTTCGTGTTAGGTTGACATGTAAGAACAAAAGAAACGTAAATTCTAAATCCTGTCGGTCTGGTTTACTATCTGTCGATAGTTGATCAACTAACGCGTTAGTTTATCAACAAACGGTTTGGCTAACTTACGGTGACATGTCCAATTCGGAAAAGTGCCTTTCATAACTTCAACGCTCTTGTTCAAAAGCGAGTTGGCAGCGTAGTTGGCGCGCGCGCACGTGTGTGTGAACACGCTAGGGACGTGCTAGCAACACTTCCTCACCACCGTACTGCTGTCGATGCGGTAGTTAATGACGTCATGGAGCAGTTCCATATCGGCTACAACTCATCTATCTGCCGATGACATGATTTTATGTTTGTCGAAGCTCTCTTGGTAACTGGTGGGAGTACAGCAAGAGCTATCTAACCGCTTTATGAATCTTCTCTATACCGTTTCTATTCTTTCAGAGTGTGTTACTTAAATAGCTAGGCTACCAGGCCGGTACGAAACCTTTCTCCACCCACAGTGGCCCAACGTGATGATGAGTGGCAAATAAATGACGTGCGCTAAGTTTATAATGCACAGTAAAGGAACTATCGATTTTGACTTTTGACCCTCCGATTCGGAGTACGAATTTTTCCGACACATTTATGTATTTTAATGTTTGTTGATTGATCTACGTGATCTGAGTCGCAGTTATTTTCTTTCGTGAATTCGAAATTTAGTAGTTTTTAGCATATAGTTTGGTTTAAAATCAAAATAAAAGGAATTATTATGTCATTCATGTTAACTAAATCGCGTATTTTTGCCTACCTGTGTCTTTTCATCAGTTGCATTTTGGCTATAAGTGCCATATATTTTGTTTAGTCTATTAATATCTGTGGCCTTCATTGTCAGGAGACAGATTTCTGAGATCCGTTGCACGGCATTTCGTTAAATCAGTTTAAAGTGCTATTTGATTTAACTTTGACATATTCATCATATACATTTTGATAGATCCTCAATCGATTTATGAAGCTAAACTAATTTAACTAATACTAATACAGTACAATGAGTCTAAAGTCCACTTACACGGACTTTATACTCATTGTCCTGCATTGAGACGACATCCGAATCCCGACCGGGGTGGGAGTCATAGGGCTTGCAGTCGTTTTTAGGGTTCTGTACCCAAAGGGTAAAATCGGGACCCTACTACTATGACTCCGCTGTTTGTCTGTCTGACTGTCCGTCTGTCACAAGGCTGTATCTCATGAACCATGATAATTAGACGGTTGAGATTTTCACAGATGATGTATTTCTGTTGCCGCTATGACAACAGATACTAAAAAACGGAATAAAATAAATATTTAAGGAGGCTCCCATACAAAAATTCTTTTAATACCACATACAAACGTATGAATGCACCTGGTTACGTATACATGGAGTGTGTAAGTAGCCGCACCAATTACTTTGTAAACAACATTTTGCTATGTAAAATCCAAACAATTCACTTCACACCATCCCTACCATTGTACAGTGGTACAGAACCCTTCGTCGCGAGTCCGACTTGCACTTGGCCGTTTTTTTTTAACAGGTGAATTATTACCAATACACCAAGAGTTTGTCATTTCACCAAACAACACTGCATTTAGTGGAACACGACCCTCAGTCACACTTCGAACAGGCATTCCCTCTAAAATGGACGTCTCCTACTCACTTATGCAAGCAGTGACCAGACGCCTAATTTGAAAGTTTCCTATCCACGAGCTTCCGAACTGGACTTTTATTTTCCGAACAAGCTTTATCTGAGAGCGGCGAGCTTTGTGATGATTTAAAATCGAGAGATTATTCGGATAGATTTATCGAGCTTTCCTGTGTTCGTGGCTCGAATGAAATATAGTGGGGGACGAACTTTTCATTTGAGCTTAAAATCCTCCAACATATTATCACGCCTTTAGTCAGCAGAGGCATTGACTACCAAAGAAAAAAAGAAGGCTCGAGTCTTCTACGTTTATATGTTTATGACGTCATTGTTTCTGGTTCCCACAACAAAGGACCCTAGTGTGAGGGCAGCAGCGAATTATATGCCTGTTTTACAATGTCCGGATAGGCCCAATGTGACATCATCACGATTTTATGTACAACATTTATATTGACCATATGTGACAGATAAATCATGATTTTATGTACAGCATTTATGATATAATAAAGATAGGGTTTATCCGGACATTTTGAAATAGGCCTTGAGTATGAAAATTGGTTGAATATTCACCCGTAACTATGTAAGAAGATTCTTAAGAATGTTGGGAAAGTAAAAGAAATATGCCAAGATTGTTGCAAGACCTTACTCATAGCCTACCCTCTCCCTGAAATGTGTATAATAATAATAATAATAATAATAGCTTGGACTCTATTTACACACATTGATCTAGCCCCAAACTAGGATTCCCTGTATCTTGGGTACTAGACAACGATACACATACTTATATAGATAAATATTATACATAGATAGATAAACAACCATGTATAAAAGTGATAACTCACTGAAACAGAAATAGTAAGAATAATAGTCAGTATTTTGGTATTAACCAAACATTTATCGGCTCCAGCAGAAAAGTTGCTCAATCTTTGCTGAGTACATTGGATTACTGGACCGTGGTTCAAAGTATTAGGAACCTACAAAGTAGCTATCTAGTAGAGTGTTAATCTCTCGAGGCGATCTTTTACGGAGAAATCACTGTGAGGGATGTATTTAGTACCAAGAAAATAGCGAGAATGGAAAAACTTGTAATAAAGGATCGATAAAAGGAATGTGAGCTGTTTGTTAAGTCACATACTCTTAACCCCTTAGTTACCACCGGCGCCACTTTTCCGTTATAGGTTTTAAATTTTATTACCATGGCATAGGGTTCAAATTCGTGATCTGTCCCAACTACCCTCGGCTTTAAGTACATAGTCAGGTCATAAGTTCTGTCACATGTGCAATATGAAATAATTTAGACATGTTTCTTATTTATGTAAACATTTATATAGCAAAATGAACTTAATAAAACATAGATTCTTATGGTAATAAAGTTTATTCAAAATGATCCCCGCGATTTTGAATACAGGCCTTTATTCTGCGCGGCCAGTCGTCTATCGCAGCACGAACGAGGTCCATGTCAATATCGGCGGCTGCCTTAATCAAGGATGCCTTGAGTGACTCCAAATCAGGATGAGGCTTTGAGCAGGCCTTTTCCTCCAAGTGTTGCCATATCTTGTAATCTAACAGACTCAAATCTGGACTGTAGGAGGGCCAGTCTTCGTGCCGGATGAAGTCGATTTCACTCGCCGCCAGCCAGTCTTGTGTGCTTTTCGCTCTACGAGCTGGCGCAGAATCTTGTTGGAATACCCAGTGCCTGTTATTAAACATGGTATGAGAAACAAGTTCCACAAGGTTCTTGAGGACTGTATTTTGATACATAACTGCATTCGTTTTTACGCCTTTCTCACAAAAATGTACCTCAGTTAAGCCCCAATAAGAGACTCCCAACCAAACCATGAGCGAGGATGGAAAATGACTTCGTTGGACACGCGGAATACGGTTGCTCGCTTCTTCACTGCTGTTTGCGTACACCTTATCATTTTGTTTGTTGTAGCTCTCTTCCACGGTGAAAATTTTTTCATCCGAAAAAAGAATTTCCCGATGCTTTTTTCCCGCGTACCGCTTCAACAAAGCGCGGCATCTCTTCAGTCTCAGGTCCATTAAACGAGCGTCCAAACGATGTCCTGTTTTTCTTCGATATGCTCTAAGCCCTAAGTCTTCATTTAACACCCTTTTTACCGTGGTCCTGCTTAACCCCATCTGAAGGGCCAACAGTTTCTGCTTACGTATGGGATTTCTTTGAATTCGCGCCTTCACAGCTTTTATCACTGCTGGAGTCCTAACAGAGCGAGGGCGACCACTTCTTGACCTGTCATCTATACTAGAGTCTTCATTGTATCGTTTTATGGTACGATAAACGAATCTTTTGGTTATATTCAAATTTTTCAGTAAGTCGAAAATCTGAATTGGCGCGTAACCGCAACGATGCAACGCAATAACTGCGACACGGTCTTCTTTAAGTGTCCACTCCATATTTAAAAATGAGGAAAATTCTAAAAAGTACACATTTTTATTTTCATGAAAAATTCGAAATTCGAATTCAATAAACTTTTTTGTGGCCAGCGTTCTAAATTCAAAAGTTTTTATTGTGTGACAGAACTTATGACCTGACTATGTATTTAAGCCGTTTAGAGGTGAACATGAACAGATTGAGGTGAACACATCAATCTGAAAACTATACTATTTTATGGGATTTGCTAACTTTATCAGCCACTATTCTTCACTCACCGGTCCACTCATACCACTCCGTTCATTCAGCTCCGCTTACAGCGCTCCTCTCATACCGCTCCGCTCATGTAGCTCCGCTGAAACTATTTCCGCTCAAACCACCCACTGATCGCTCATTATTATTTTTTAAGTCATTCGCGCAACATCGCAAATACAAAGATCCAAATCCTTTTTCAACCGACTGCCGACCGACACTAGTAAAAGAGATAGAAAATATGACTTTTATTATATGTACATCTAGATCTCCATAATAGGCTCTCGCGCGTTACTGCACATTTGTTTTATTATTACCAGAAAACGAAGCCTCCTTTTTTAATTATCTAGGTTTTTAGTATTATCTATTAGGTAGCCATCTCATACAAAAAATCGTACTCAGGTAAAAATAAAAAAATTAAGTCTATATATTGGTGGCTTTCATGGCGTTAGAAATTAGCGTACCTATGTGTATCTCGATGACATTTAGAGAAATCGTAATTACTACCTTTTTGCACTATATTTCATAAACTATAAATCATACCGACAGATGGCATAGGTGAATATTCAAATTATGATCTAATGATGAAACGACGCTATGAGCGATATCTGGGTTGTTAAAAAAAAAACTATTTTCAATGTACGGTGCAACGGAGGGCGATGGATACTCTTCGTTATATCATAACTCTGTGATAGTAGTACCATCCAAATGGCTAGCCGAACTTCTACATTAAATTATTGTTGGATTGGTCTTGGAAACGTATTTTTTTTATCTGACTATATAATACCATTATTTTTCGGGAAATATTAAACTGCACTTCAAAAACACATCAAATTTCAGGGCAAAATGCTGCGGTAGCCCCCTTTATCCTTCATGTTAGGTTGAACATGTAAGAACAACAAAAAATACTTTAAACATAAACTTGAGTACACATAAAATATTTAAAACATAAAAAGTGTTTTTGCTGATCCTTTTTTGCTGTTCATATTAGTATTTTTGATGAGCGATTCAATACTAGCCTTATTTTTCATGTTCGTATTCTTCATTTCATATTCATATTCTGATTTTAATATGTTGTTATTAACCAAAATATTAAAATCAGAATATGTCAATTCGGATTGCCACGGTAATTTATGTCCCAAACGTCAGCAAGCTTGAAGTCGCTCGAGTTTGTTCAGTTGCTCTTCGTTTGCGCTTGCCCAGCAGTCTTCCGAGTATACAACACTTTCATGCATTCTTCTCACAGAACCTTTCACATTCTCGCACAATATGCCTCCATGCATCACCAAACAGATCATTCAGCGGTGCTGCAGCCAACAGTTAGCTGAGGCTCTCCCGTGCCCCGACTAGCCTTAACCGCTAAGCCCTTATCGCTCCGCATATTGCTCCGCTTATCGCTAACCCACTGCCCTCTTCCACTAGGCCAGGAAGGAAACGGCCACCCACATAACAATCACCTCGGTATTTGACATTAACGAGCGAAGTTGAGCCATTAGAGCAGATTACAAGTCCACTGGAAATACTTTGAGGCATTTGGGGGAGTTTAAAGAAAACTCCGCTGATGCTTTGCGTCTATTTGGGTCACTCAGTGCATAGTCAAGGGAGTGAGGCGAAAATATCGTGATCAGGGTTATACACGTTGGCTTTTTAGGGTTCCGTACGGAAACAAGGACCCCTTATAGTTTCGTCAAGTCTGTCTGTGTGTCTGTTCGTATGTCACAGCAACTTTATTCCGAAACTATCAGGACTTCACATTTGAAATTCGGTATGTAGATGTATGCTGTAAACCATTTTCTACATTTTTATTTTCTATATGGTACAATTATAACAGAACCCTAAGTCCAAAACGCACTTGGCCGGTTTTAAAAAGCTTCTTTTAACACCCTTTTATTAGCTTCACCTGTAAGTAACTATGTAAACAAATCTTGCAAGTTAAATTTGACCCACTTTTGGTTCTTCTATCATTACGAAACTTGGTATGTATGTCGCAGTTAGTTGGTTAAATGACACTCGGTTGCAGAAAAGGTCATTAAGTTTTATTTGTCCATTAAACCTTAACAATTCTGTTAAGTCGTTCCAGAAAGCAAACTAAACTGATATTATAACTGGGCGATAATACTTATCTAACGAAACGTCAAAATGTGTCATTAGAGCGAATTTACGTTGCACAAAAGCTCATTAGGCCTAACGGAACAATAGTTTTAACTTAATGGATGTCAAAATTTAATAGAACACCGAGCACCCATTAGTGTTCAGTAAACATAGATAATTGCAAGAAATTGTGTATAATCACTGCAAACGATACAGGAATTAAAGTAATAGGTACTGGAAAATTTCCAGGTAAGAATTTAAATAAAGTTCCAGTACATACCTACTATGCATTGTTTTTTATAACCTATATACCAAATCCTTTCAGGATGTCCATGTCAAGCCTCTCGTCACTTTCGGTTCCTGAAATAGATAATCAGCGCCGCAATATCCCAGACAGGGTCAATTTATTTGATCAACTCGATGGAGAAGATTTCCGAATCAGATACCGGTTTACGAAGAACGCGGTACACAGATTCTTAGCATGATTGGAGACTTGGAACCAACGACACACCGGAATAAATCGATAGATGGCATAACACAATTATTGATATGTCTCAGGTTTTACGCAACGGGCTCGTTTCAACAGGTGATGGGAGATTTAGCCAACATCCATAAATCGACCGTTTGTCGCATTGTTCAAAAAATTACACACGCAATTGCCCAATTAAGCCATAGATATATAAATATGCCAGACAGAGATTAATTGAGAACAGTAGCACAAGATTTTTGGCACAGATGCAGGAAAGGGTACTTCTCAATAAATGTACAGGTGGTGTGTGATGCCCAATTCAAAATAAGAGATATTATTGCTCGTTGGCCAGGGTTAATACATGACTGCACCATTTTTAACAACTCACGCTTGTGTGCAAATTTTGATATGGGTAGATATAATAACTATCATTTATCAAATCAATATCAAATATTTACTTACCCCTTTCCTACAGCCCCAAACACTAGCTGAAGAGGCATACAATAAAAGTCACGTATCTACTCGAAACACAGTCGAAAGATGTTTCGGGGTGTGGAAAAGGCGAATCCCTTGCTTACAGAAGGGAATGACATTGACAAAAACATCAACCATTCTTAAAGTGATTGTAGCTACTGCAATATTACACAATATGTGCATAGAGCTGGATGAGGTAGAGCCTCCAAACGATATTAATTTAGAAGATGAGGAAATTCTGCTACCTTTGCAGAATATGCCAGAAACTGATTCATCCACAAGAACTGCAATTGTTAATACAGTATTTTCTTAGTTACCTACTTTGTAATAAAATAAATAAAACAAGTCTACTTATCTGCCTTATTTCTTATTCACATGTAATTTTTTTTTTATAAATACATATATAATGTTTTCTGTGCAAAGTATAAACAAGACAAGTAAATGGAAAAGTCATTTATAAAGGCAAACTTTAGAGATATCTTTTATGAGATTCCTTATCTTATTATTATTACTGCCAAGAGTTACTACTTATTTACTTATTACTAGTTACTATATTTATTTAATTTCATTTTTAAAACTTGCATCTTCAAATTATGGTGCTGCTTATTCTGAAAGATTTCTTGCATGACTTTTTTCTTTACTAAGTTAGCCACTTGGCACTTCCTCTTAATACATATTCTTTTAAAGCATTCTGCGGATAGATTTTTTTTCTTTTTGATTGTACGTAGATTGTCTTTTTTGGCTGTCTTCTTTTTCAACTTTTTATTTTGATTATCGGGTGTTTTGTTTTCCGTTTGTTCATCGATTATAGATTTCTGTGCTTCTTCTGCCTCTACAAAAACATCTTCACAATCGAGTACTTTTTGGTTGTCTAAGTCTCGAAAATAAGATGCTCACTGTCAAATTCATTTGTTAGGGGCTCAATTTGGTCCTTTAGCATGCTTAATATTTTTTCGTCATTATCTGTAGTTTTTGTGTCATAAGCGCCTCCTCCTGTTTTATTAACTTGGAACTTATCTTCCTTGGCATGACCTAAAGCACGCAATATTTCTTCAGATGTTACTGCGTATCTTGCTTTCTGAAAAAATAATAAATGTTTACACATGACCTTTGGAAAGATAGGTAGTCAAAAATAGTTAAACCAATTGTTCGGATCAACTTACATTACTCTCTGCCAAACTTTTTCGGGTTTTTTGTTTCCAATTATCGTATATCATTTTCAACTGGTCCATGCTACGTGGACCAGTTGAGGCACAACTATTGTACTTATTTGCTATTGTTGCCCATACTTCCCTCTTCCTAACAATGAACTGTCCTCCTGTTCGTTTGTCTTCAACAATGTGGTTGTATCTAGAAATATTAATAAAAAATATCAAGCATTTGTCATGTATAGCATCGTCTGAATCTTCATTTTTAATACCCTTTTATTAGGTTGTGGTGCAACTAAATAACAATAGTGCAGCAAATCTATAAAAAAAAATTTCGCCCCCTTCTAGATTTTCTATCAGTAAGAAACTTGGTGTGTGTATGTAGTTCAGATAATAATACAGTATGGTATCATTGAGCTGATCTGATGATGGAGCTCGAAGGTGGCAGACGAAATCCTAGGTTGTACTTATTAGTAAACCCGTCGAATTTAGGCTCATCCGATTTCGTCATAACTTCGAAGTACTTTGTGATTCCCATCACCTGATGATGGAGCCAAACGATGAAAAACGGTACCCTCGGGCTTTTGCGCTCATTTTATTTGCCTTGATAAGACCTCTTGAAGTAGGTAGGCAGGTACTTACTTAAAAACTAGGTCTGCCAATAATGTCTTTTCGTCGTGAGTGTAATTGGCACCACGTTCCCTTTTTTTTACATTCTCCATTTTCCTGAGCTCGTTAGCTTTATTATGATTACGATAAACAACAATCCGATCCAAAATTGTCCAAAAGAAACATGTAACATTTGACATTGACATTACATATTATTTTGAAAATGCGTTTTGATCACGCATTTTCGTCCATAATTTGAAAAAGTCAAGGAAACAAAACGCAACCATTCAGTCATTTGATGAATAGATTCAACAACCACAGAGTACGCTGTTTTAATGCCCGCTTTAGCTAACTAACTATAAATTGAGACAGAAATGGCTTTCTGCAACGTATGTAACAATAACTAGTACTTTATCTCTAAAGCAGGTTTAGTTAATGGAGTGAAGTAATGAACTTTTCTGCAACCGAGTGTGAGACTCTTAAGTAACTCTCTAGACCGATAATGAAATGCCCACGTTTAACCAAGTCACTAAAATTCCGTCAGACAAGTGAGTGAACGAAACGTTTAACGAGTCGTCTAAACGTTCCTAGGCAGCAAGTCATATACAATATAAATATTTTTTATGTGTACTTAAGTTTATGTTTTAAGTATTTTTTGTTGTTCTTACAAGTTCAACCTAACACAAAGGATAAAGGGGACTTCGCTTCGCTACCCCCTTTACCCTTCACCTAAGCAGCCGCATTGTTTTGCCCTGACATAAGCTGCGCAAATCAGCTGTTGCCGTGACGCCATCTTGTTTTCCAACGCGCTGGCTTTCGGTAAGACAGATTGTTAATAATTTTCGACGATGCTTTATTTAAATAAAAATGCTAGTTTAGTGACTTGGTAAAAAACGTCGGCATTTAATAAACGGTCTAGAGAATTAGTTAAGTGTCTGACCAGTGTTTAACCAACCAACTGCGACATGTATATATAGTTCAGATGACAATACAATAATATGATACCATCGAGTTGGTCTGAGGACCAAGCTCGAAGGTGGGAAAGGGAATTCTGGAATACTTACTTGTAAATCTATCGAGTTTGGGCCCATCGGATTTGTTGTGACAAGTACTCAAGTATTTTAGGGTTCCATATGCAAAAGGTGTGAAACGGCAGCCTATTACTATGCCGCCGATGTCCGCCCGTCCGTCTTTCCGTCCATCCGTCCGGTAGCAGACTGTATTTCATGAACCGTAAAGGGTACGGAGTTGAAATATTCACATAATGTATACTTCGGTTTCTGCTAAAGCAACAAATAATAAACTCCACGTTGTTTTATCGATTTAAGGGGGTCCTCATACGAGAGACCTGTTTTAAAATTCGATTAAAAAAAACATAACTTGGTTTGATATTGGTTTCGCAGTCTCAGGGTTCTGGGTTTAAATCCACGTTCGTTATTTTTAATGGTTATGGTTCCGCTTCTTTATGATTAGATATTTAATAGATAGATTTTGTGGATCGAGCACTCTATACCAACATGGGAACAGTTCATTGAACTGGTTTTCGAACGAAGAGTTTGCTGAATTGTCAGTACTGCGATCTGTTCAGCGAGTCCATTTAAATTCTGATCTAGAGCATTCGTCTAGGAACGAGTTATGTTCGAAGACCGTGCAGAAGTTAAGTCCGTTTCTACATGAAGGCCTTAAACGCATCGGTGGCCGCCTAGCTAACTCGGAGTTAGAATTATCATCAGGTTAACTTATTTGTTTCTAAGTAGGTAAATTATAGGTAATTATTTGTTTTTACGTGAGTAATAGTAGTTTATGTAACTGCTACATAATGGAGGGCATTAATACTCGAGAGTGGGTTTATGAAACGAGACGAAGGCGAGTTTCATAATAATATCACTCGAGGGTTTTAATGCCTAATTATGTACAGTTACATACACTAGTTTATCTACACACATATCATAAGCTCTCTTTGATGTGTTCAGGAACCGCATGTTTGACCGGATTTGTGGCTCTCCAGTTGTTTAGCTTGTTCTGTAGTACCAACTTCACGCAGGCGGGCGTCGGCGTTCGAAATTTTAATGTCAGTACCAACTTCACAGACAAACTAGGGGCGGCAAGCAGTCGGGCGTCGGCGTTCAAAATTTGAATGTCATAATATGTAGAAAAAATACACATTATGGTCATAATGTGTAATTTTTCAGATAAGAAATGAATTTTTACCAAGTAGTTTAACATTATGCTGATCGTAACATGCGGTTTTTGTAAGAAGTAAAGAGGGTTTATGATACGTGTGTAGATAAAATATTACAATTCACTTGTACGACGGAACGAATACTTTCGTGTGCGAGTGCGACCCGCACTTGACCGATTATTACAACTAATAATTTAAAAAAAGTTTTTTAATATAAATTAGCTTATTTTAGTTCCTTTTTTCGTAATAAAACAGTGTTTGAGTCATCAAATTAAACAACTCTGTCTATGCATATTATGAACATGGAGCCTGAATATCCTCATCGTTGGCGCACCTGTGCTTCTTCTGCCTCTTATGAGAAAAGATATGAAGGGTGACATTTCATTAGCTATTGCTACAACCTCTGTTACTCAGCGGTGGTGGTTCTGCCTACCATGCGAGAGGTCTCGGGTTCGATCACCAGCTGGAGGTAAAGAAAAACAAACCCCAGGTCATGGATGTTTATATACGTTTGACTCCGGAAACAGCGGAGGCTGTTTCTGGTTCCCACGACACGGGGTATCCTAGTGTGGGCCAGAAGTAATGTATTTGCCTGTATATAAATGTTTTATGTTCTATATGGGGCGGCAGAGGCACAGTTTTTCAGTTGTTTATACTGTACAGTTGCAATACTTTTAGTCTGATTTTGAAGCAAGCAAGCACAGCTACTTTACAGAAAAATGCTATTAATTGTCACTATTTGTGTAAACGCTAAGAAATGGCTCTCTATTGTTAGCTTTTACAAAGCAAAAGCGCATTTTTCACAGCTATGATGCTCTGTCAAGGAGCTGATTCTACTATCTAAAAATTACCTTAAAATTGCGTTACTAATAAAAAAGTTATTCACTGTTTAATCTTTACAGTGTTTTTTTTTATACGTCGAGTAAATGTCAAATGTCAAAGCAAGTCAAACCACTGTTTATGATACATAGTGAATAACTTCTTTTATTAGGGGAAATGTTAAACTGCACATCAATAATACTGATTTGCACAGCAAATATCCCTTATATTTGCTGCGGTAGCTTAGCTGAAAGGTAAAGGGGGTGAGGGAAGCGAGGCCCCCTTTATCCTTCGTGTTAGGTTCAACATGTAACCACAACAAAAAATACTTAAAACATAAACTTAAGTACTCGTTAAATATTTAAAACATAAAAAGTGTTTTTGGTGATTCTTTTTTGCTGCGCAAATCAGTATTTTGTATGTGCGATTAAATACCAGCTATTTATTAGTATTAGTAGTACAGATTAGATAATAGTTAGTAAGGCCGTTTGTGTGTGTGTAAGTGTTTCACTAATACACCCAATAGGTTCAAAAGTTATGGATTGATATCTGAACCAATGTAGATGCGATGTTTTCACACAGCGTCCTAGATTTATAGGAGTAAAAAGCTTTATTAATCTGTGTAAAAAGTTAAATATTCAATTTATAGTTTGAATAGGATAGAATAGAATGTACGTTTAATCGCTGTGCCACACACTCATACAATGGACATAGTAGTAATAATAATAAAGTGGGCGCCATGGCATTGTGCAATGTGGCATTGTTGAAGTGTGCGCAACCGCGACAGCAATACCAACAGAACATAAACACATTTACATACAGGCACATACATTGTTTCTGGCCCCACTCTAGGACACCTTGTGTTGTGGGAACCAGAAACAGCCACGTCACACACATATAAACATCCAAGGCCTGGGGTTTATTTTACAATACCCCTAGCCGGGGATCGGACCCGGGAGCTCTCGCATGGCAGACAGAGCCTCAACCGCTGTGCCACAGAGGTGGGCCGAGACTCAGTATAATGCCACAAGAAACTATTCTGCCTGAACCAAGGACTATGAAATCCGAGTCAATATTTGCCTGTCACCTGGTGGTTCGTGAGAAGTCAATTTATTGGTGTGTATGTGTCACCGTAAGATAGTCAATACCGTTAGCTGATAACTAACGTTTTCTTTTCATCAGTTGGGATACTTTCGGGTTGGTAAACTGTATCTGCGGTGAACACTGCGGTAGCTTAGGCTTCGCTGCACTCGCCCCCTCTAGTCTTCGTGTTAGGTTGACATGTAAGAACAAAAGAAACGTAAAATCTAAACCCTGTGGGTCTGTTTTATTTTCTGCGGATAGTTGATCAACTACCGCGTTAGTTAATCAATTAACGGTTTTGACTATCTTACGGTGACATATATATATATGTTACGGCTAAAGCTAGGTGTGAAACTAAACTTAAGTTTAGCCGGCTAGTATTAAGATTTATTTCGAGCCTCGGCTAATGTCCGAAATAATGTTCATCGCGATAAATGATTTCAACATTAGTCGGCTAAACTGCAGTTTAGCCTCGACGCTAAAGATGGATGAGAAAATATGGTTGACATTAGCCGACTAAACTTAAGTTTATTTTTCAGTATACTTAGGCTAATGTTGAAAAATTACCGTCTTAATCTGGAATAAGTGATGATAATGAATCGGTAGCCGTAAACACTGCGGCAGCTTAGGTGAAGGATAAAGGGGGTGAGCGAAACGAAGCCCCCTTTATCCTTCGTGTTAGGTTGAACATGTAAGAACAACAAAAAATACTTATACTCGTCTTATTATAGTTTTTGTTGTTCTTACATGTTCAACCTAACATGAAGTAAAAAAGGGGCTTCGCTTCGCTCACCCCCTTTACCCTTCTCCTAAGCTACCGCAGTATTTTGTCCTGATATTAGAAATAGCTTTCTCATCTGAATAAAATTGCCACGCCCCGCTCCCCGCAGTCGCACGAATACTTCGTTTTCAACATTAACTGACTAATGTCCAACATTCACCGAAACGCATCGGCTAATGTGCAGTCTAGACGATTAAAGATGACATCCGTTATCACAAACGAACATGACTTCGGACATAAGCCGAGGCTCGAAATTAATCTTAAGACTAGCCGGCTAAACTTAAGTTTAGTTTCACACCTAGCTTTAGCCGTAACATATATATGGTAAGAACACTGTAAAAATTATGATTACCAATATTGTAGCGTAAGTTATTGTTTCACAATCGTTTGAATATATGAATAATGTATAACGAGCAACGTGTTTCAATGGGTTTCACGCTTGCTTCTCACACTGGATATTCAGGTTCGATTCCTGACCATGAAACAACGAGATAATTAATTTATCTTGAGTACATTATACGGACGTTCTAACGGTGTTGGAAAACATAGTGAGGAAACCTTCATTACTCCATAGCTGCGGCGATGGGCTAGCCCACTGTCACGCGAAAATGGAGTACTGATTAACTGGGTTAAAAATGGACACGATTGTGCCTCTGCCAACCCGTATGGTAAAAGGCGCGACGCTTTGTTATGTTATACAAATGTTCGCCACACTTCGCCAGAAAGAAAAGACAGTAATCCATTGTATCTTATTAATTTAAAAACCACTTCCATTCCTATTTGAGATCGAAATGAGAGAGAATTGCATTTCAAATTGCTAGAACAAAAAGACTGTTCACATATGGCGCGGGGAGTACCCCACGTCCGCCATTTTTCAGTCCGCAGCTGTCTCCTTGAATATGGCGTTGAAATTGTTTCGGTTTATAATTGAGAACGCAAGTTAGCACTTTTCTAGGATTAACTTTAAAAACTCCATAATGTGGAGTTGCCAAAATCAGTGATTAATGCTAACTAGTGTTCTATCTGACGGGTCTTAAAGTCTAAAACTATACAATTTCAACGCTATATTCACGGAGACAGCTGAAACCATGAAACTGCATGTATTCAAAGAGGTCACCCACGATACAGGCTTCGGCTAGTGTTCACACACTCACAAGAAACCTTTGTTATTATCAGTTTTAACAAATATTGAATAAATACTTTGAATATAATTTCAAGGTTATATGAAAAACTGGGAGTTTTTTAGAATCCATTTACTCCACTATAAAGTGGAGTAAATGGATTCTAAACAAAAACCGGTCAAGTGCGAGTCTAAATCGCGCACGAAGGGTTCCGTACCACCGTTCAATGGAAGCGATGGTGTGGAGTGAATAGTTTGGATTTTACACAGCAAAATATTGTTTACAAAGTTATTGGTGCGGTTACTTTCACACTCCATGTACGTAACCAGGTGCATCCATAAGTTTGTATGTGGTATTGAAAGAATTGTTGTATGGGAGCCCCCTTAAATATTTCTTTTATCCTGTTTTTTAGTATTTGTTGTTATAGCGGCAACATAAATACATAATCTGTGAAAATTTCAACTCTCTAGCTAGCTAGGTTCTTGAGATACAGCCTGGTGACAGACGGACGGACGGACGGACGGACAGCGGAGTCTTAGTAATAGGGTCCCGTTTGGAACCCTTCGGGTACGGAACCCTAAAAAGAACTAACAGATTTAATTTTTAAGTAATGTTAGGTATGTAATTTGATTTAGATTCTCACTGAAGGAAACCACGATTGGATGAAATTTTCTTGATAGAATTTAATTTCGAATAGACCTCTAAATCATTTTAGTTATCCCTATAATTCTGAAATACTTACTAATTACATTGCGGAATTGCAAGCAAAATGTGCATATTATATATTTATAAACTCTCCTTGATAATATTATTGTCAAAATAGCGTAGTTTATTTTTAAACTATTTTTATGTGGTTTGGCGCTGCTTTATTTTAGGTTGAGTCGAGCGCATTCTTTGCGCTCTCTTTTCTTTCTTATGTGGCCTTCCCCATATTGACGCTGTCACTTTCGTTTACATTCGTATTTCTTTCATACTTAGTTTTTCGTATCACCTTAACGGTCGTGCCATACTTGAAATCTAATTTCTCAGCGTGCTTTTTCTCGAATGACAGTTAAGTTGGCCCGATCAACCCGCGCTGATCCAGCGTGGTGGAATATATGAACGAGCTAGTTCATATTCGAAGTAGAGTAAAGGCATGTGCACCTCGGCACCCCTGACATCTTTCCCTGCTTTCTCAAATTTATATTTTTTCTCCAGGAAGGGATTCAAGAGTTAGGGTGGGGCATCCATTCAATAACAGATACTTCACCGCTCAATTTACAATGACAACAAATATAATGACCACCAAAATATTTTTTTTCCTACCCAAAGTGGCTAAATGACCACCAAAAGTTGCAGAAAATATCAGGGCAAAATACTGCAGTAGCTTAGGTGAAGGGTAAAGGGGGTGAGCGAAGCGAAGCCCCCTTTATCCTTCGTGTTAGGTTGAACATGTAAGAACAACAAAAAATACTTAAATCATAAACTTAAGTACACAAAACATAAAAAGAAGTTTGGTGATCATTTATCCAAACACAATTGGTGGACATCCATCCATTTTGGCAGTTATTTCGAATTTATTGGTAGTAAATTTTCGAATTTTTTGGTAATCGTTTAAACACACGCCATTTACAATGCACATGTATGAATCACCATTGTGTTTTTTGTCCAGATACCTCTCTCTGGCTCTGTAGTGATAAATATAAGAATTTAAGAAAAATCTATCGGTTTATAAAGGATAGGGTGAGTTAAAATTTATTTAGCGCTAGCACTTGGTCGATTTTTGATTTCGTCACATTATTTTTTGCACCGCAAGTTGTCTTCTGCGATGATACGAAACGATTTTTTACAAACGGCATATTCTATCCTTTACTATAGAATATAAAAATAAACTTTCTGCTTCTAGCAATGCAAATCGCATATTTTTTTCAATGTTCCCATACATTGCAATCATGAATGCTTGAACCACCAAAACGAGTAGATAAAAATATGCTTGGATCGTGCACATCTGATATTTATTTGACGTTTATAGAAACATATAGTTTGCCGTAAGGCAACTTGACCATACTTTAGATAATTACTACATATTTTCCCTTTCACGGAGAGTAAACTAAAAATGTGTCCAAGTGCGAGTCGGACTCGCCCATGAAGGGTTCCGTTGTAGCAAGTAATTATGTGACTGGATGTTTGTGTTTTAAGATTGTTTTTCATAGTATTTGTATCAATGACAAAGTTATACAGAAACATATAGGTTTTATAAAAAAAAAATGTTTGTTTCAGTTCCATGTATGGGGAGCCCCCTTTAATTATTTACATTTTTCAGTTTTTGTATAAAAATCGTAAAGCGGTTTACAGAATACAACTACCATGTTTCAACTGTGTAGTCCTAATAGTTTCTGCATGAAGTTGCTGTGACATACGGACGGACGGACGGATGGACAGACAGACTTGATGAAACTATAAGGGTTCCTTGTTTCTCTACGGAACCCTTAAAACTTTTACAAAAGTTAACACAATCAACAATAACCAATAACTTAATACTATAGTTTACACAATATGCTTAACTACTCAAAAACCGAGGGTAGTTGAGACGGATCGCAATTTTAACCTTATGCCATGGTAATACAATTTAAAACCTACAACGGAAAAGTGGCGTTAGCTAACGCCGGTGGTAAATGAGGGGTTAAATACAGAAGTTAACACAATACCTAACAAACACACAATTAACACCCACACACACATTATTTCACATAATGTTGTATATTGTCTAAATTATGGTCATAGCACCATGACATGAATATTAGTCACGACATCATCGAACCTTCTCACTATTACTATTTACACTATATATTAATAAACTTAAATGATTGTTGGTTTAGGACACTTGGCAAGGCCAGAAGACGGAAGATGCACCAGATCGGCGACAGAGTGGTGGCCAAGAGCAGGCTAAAGATCGGTCGGCAGACCATCTGCCAGATGGTCCGACGATGTGGCGAGGGTGCCAGGAGAGCAATGGACGGCGGTTGCGCAGGACCATACCGAATGGCGTGTTTATGAGGAGGCCTATACCCAACAGTGGCTCCCCTGACAGGCTGAAGATGATGATGTTTGTTTGTTCAATCTGACGTCATCATGACAAGATGCAACTGATAAAGCGCTAAATAAATAAGGTATTCCATTAGTGTTTTCCTCTTGAGTGTGATTCATAGCACGCACCAATAGTTATGTAGGCACGAGTAATATAGATAGGTAACAATGTACTGCTGATCACGATTCATAGTGCACTCATTAGTTTGTTATATTCATATTATCATCATGATTCATTCGTTCACTATTGACGTCACAATGCATAAAGCAAACGGCATATTTCCACTAGCATCGCAGGGACTCGTTAGCTCAGTAGGTTAGAGCGCCGATATACAAATGTTCTTGATCATCGGAGGGCGGAGGTTCAAATCCTTCACGAGTCATTCCTAACGTTTTACTTTTATAAAAAATAGAAACGAAAATTTCCCACCCTAATATCTATCTATTTTTCTATCTACCTTCCTAAAGAAGTACCCCGTTCAATCCTTTATTTTACTTTTGACGTTTCAATATTGCGTACCTACATTTTAAGCAACATTTTCCATTGCCAAAGCCAAAAATGTAGGCTTATGTTTAAACGATTACCAAAAACGCACCTATTTTACTACCAATTAATTCGAAATGACTGCCAGAATGGATAAATATCCACCAAATTGTGTTTGGATAAATGATCACCAAACTTCTTTTTATGTTTTGTGTACTTACGAAGGATAAAGAGGGGTGAGCGAATAAGCTACCGCAGTGTTTAGCCCCGATATTTTTTGCAACTTTTGGTGTTCATTTATCCATTTTGGGTAGGAAAAAAATATTTTGGTGATCATTATATTTGTTGCCAAAAATTTATATGGCTTTATACCTGTCAAAACTAAAGCGATTCGCTGAACAGACATTGAAAAGGACATTAATTTGAAAGTGAGACCCTTTCAAATCAAATCAAATAAGTTTATTTGCAAAATCAAAATCAAAAATCATTTATTTCCATAGGATGTTGTTACATCACTTAGATCCGTCATTACATTTTTTTGGGTTTCCTTTTTTAAATAAAATATTGTCAAATTACAAAATGAATGCTAATTATATATCGAAACAGCCTGTTACTCAAACAATCTATTCCCATGGACATCTGTCCTCTAAGTAATCAGATATCCTATAGTAACCTTTTTTATACAATTTCTGTTTCATTATTATTTTAAACTTGTCTAAAGGTAAGTTTTTAATATCAGTAGGGACCTTATTGTAATAGCGTATACAATTGCCTTTAAAAGAATTACTAATTTTATGTAGTCGGCTTACATAAGCAACCAACTTGTCTTTATTTCTATTATTAAAATTGTGTATATCACTGTACTTCTGAAAATTAGTTATATTTCTTTTTACATACACAAGATTGTCATAGATATATTGAGAAACAAATGTCAGAATATTGATTTCTTTAAACTTTTCCCTCAGTGACACTCTAGGCCCTAATCTATAAATTGCACGAACAGCCCGTTTCTGCAGAATAAATATAATATTAGCATTCGCAGCGTGACCCCACAATAAAATACCATAGGTCATTAGACTATGAAAGTAACTAAAGTAGACTAGTCTAGTCTACGTCGGTAAGAGCTCTAATTTTTTTAACTGCGAACGCTGCCGAACTCAGTCTGTTCGACAATTTATTTATATGAGGATCCCATTGTAGTTTGGAGTCTAAAGTAATGCCCAAAAAGACAGTCGACTGCACAAGGTCCAATCTCTGTCCTTTTATAAATATGTCTGTAGTTACCGGGTTCCCAATTGGGTAACACGAATTTAATACATTTAGTTTTCTTTTCATTCAGTAATAAATTGTTAACAGTAAACCAGTTCACTATACTAGAGATAGCATTGTTTACCTCGTCATAATTTGATTGCTGTCTTTTAACTTTAAATATCAAAGAAGTATCATCGGAAAACAATACTAACCCATGTTTTGCTTTAACAAGGTAAGGTAAATCATTAATATATACTAAAAACAAGAAAGGACCAAGAATTGAACCTTGCGGTACGCCCATACTTATTGAAGACCCAGGTGATCTTTTCCCATTAACATCGACCATCTGAACCCTATCTGTTAGATATGACTCCAGAAGGCCAAGTGCCTGATCTTTTACACCATAATGGTGTAACTTCCTGACAAGAGTGTCATGATAGACACAATCAAAAGCCTTGAATAGATCGCAGAAGACACCTATTGCATCCATTGCGTCTTCCCAGGCATCAAAAATATTGTCGATTAGTTCAACACCAGCATCGGCTGTTGAACGACCCTTTGTGAAACCAAACTGAGCAATATGAATTAAATTATTGAGATAAAAATGACTTTGCAATTGATTAAGTATGAGTTTTTCAAATATTTTGCTAAGCGTTGGTAGTATCGATATGGGTCTAAAATTGGTGGGGTCTGATGTACTACCAGCTTTGAATAAAGGTATAACTTTACTTAGTTTCATCAAGTCAGGAAACACACCATTATCTATACATTGATTAAATATACAACAAAGGTGAGGTGCAATACAAACTACAATGGAACTAATAATTTTTACTGATAGACCATGGGCGTCAGCTGTCTTTTTCATTTCCAGGGATTTAAACGCTTTTACAATGTCTTCATTATTTACGTGCCTAATTTTAAAATCTGTTTTACAATCCTCAAAGTTTTGTTTAAGTATAGATTCAGCAGCAGCGGGAGATGAATTTAAAGACTTGGTTGTTGAAACTGGAATGTCCGTAAAGAAATTTTCGAAAGCTTTTGCTACTTCTAGGTCTGTACTTAGCAATTGATTATCTATCTTAAGCTTGAAGTTATTATGTGTAGCTTTGGCCTTTCCAGTCTCTCTGTTTATAATTTGCCAAGTCGTTTTCATTACATTGCTACTAGATTCAATTTTGTTTTTAATGAAATAAGATTTAGCTACGGCACAAACGCGTTTAAACATTTTTGAATAACTACGAACATAATCTAGAAAGGCCGTATTTTTGTTATATGATTTCTCTTCATAGAGTTCATATAATCTTCGTCTGCTCCTATGAATTCCAACTGTCGCCCAATCACTAAACAAAGCTTTGTTATTAACTTTTATAGTTTTTGATTTAAATACCGTATCATATTCATTTTTGACAAGGTTAAATACTGAGTTGTACAACAAATTTGGATCGTCACTGTATGGTATTTTCCATAGTTTATCTAAAATATTATTCCTGTAGTGTTCAAGCCGAGTGTCACTAACGGGCACAAATGTAATATCCTCTTTTTGGTCCTTTTTATTTTAATATTGAATATACCTATCTGACCAGAGTGATCAGAGGTTAATTAATTGATGACCGATTTGAAAATGGGCGTAATGTTAGTAAATATATTGTCAATGCAGGTAGCACATGTTGCAGTAATTCTAGTAGGCTCTAAAAACAGATAGTTCATGTTGTGACATAAAAATAAAGATTTTAATCTGGTACAAATATTATTATCCTCTAACAGATTAACATTAAAATCACCACAAATTATAAAAAAATTGTTTTTATCGCTGATTTTAATCAACACTTCATCCATTTTCTTTTCGAATAAATCAAAGGATGAATCTGGTGGTCTGTATATGCTCATTACAATAAGTTGTTCAAGTTCAATACAGGCTATTTCCATGGTACGCTCAACAGACAGGCTCACTATGTCAACTCGTTCCTTATATTTAAAGTTATTATTTACAAGTATTAAGGAGCCACCGCGATCAGCTGTTTTTCTGTTGAACGAACTAGCAACGTGGTGGTTATTAAAGTTGAACATGAACTGATAACTCTTTAAAAAGTGCTCTGTTATACATAAAATATCAATATTATTACAGTTCATGAATAACTCAATTTCCAGTTCTTTACTTAACATGCCCTGTATATTTTGATGAACCACGTTTAAAATATTCTTACTTTTACATTTTTCATTACTAGTAACTTGATTTAATGGGCAAGATGAAGGTATATTTATACAAATATTAATATTACTGCCAGAGTTACTCTCTGTTGTCCTATTGCATTATTATTATTAATCCTTATTATTTATTTGTTTATTTAGGTACATATTCTGTTTCCCACGACACAGGATATCCCGATGTGGGGCCAGAAGCAATCTATGTGTATCGATGCAAATGTTATGTTGCTGAGTTTTCGCGTGCACCTCAGACCACTCCCCAAAACTCGGCAATGTGTGCGTGTGGCACAGCGGGGCGTGTGCTTACGAGGAAAGGAATGTGGTTGTGTGCGTGCGCCACGTGGGGATCATGCATAAACATAAACATAAACATAGATGCACATAGATTGCTAACTAGTTAAAAGCAAAAAGTGTACCTACTTCACGTGTCACAAAAAGGTAATGTTTGTTTAATTTCCATTTCTTGGTTGAAATTAAATTAGGTCGTACCACAGAAGTCATCTTTGTTGAAATGTATGGAACAAATCCTGCTATATTTAGAAGGAAACCAATTTCTTTATCCAATGGAATCAATCCATATCCCTTACTTCACACAAAGTTTTGTGTGCAATAAATAATTATGAATTATGAATAATATTTATAAATATAATTGCACACATTTTTTTGTGTGCAATAAAGAATAATGAGTTATGAATAAAATTATTATAATCAATATAATTCAGTTTTCCAAAGCATTCAATACTAATAGGGATATGGATTGATTCCACTGGATAAAGAAATTGGTTTCCTACAGATAGCAGGATTTGTTTTACACATTTCAACAAAAATGACTTCTGTGGAACAACCAAGAAACGCAAATTCTCCAAAGAAGCGTTTTAAACCAAGCGTGGTCGCTTTGAATTGATTTCACTATTCATTTGTCAACCCATCACTAAAATGCGCTCGTAACGTCACAGTAGGTAGTAAAAATATTACACGCTCTGTTCTCATCTTGTACATTTGACCGTGTTTGCGGTATCTACTAGTACACGTCGCTTCATGAATTATGAGCGGTGGCCTTTAATGCGCAGTGCCACTTTTCAATACCTGTGCTTATATGCGCAGTAATTTCCGCCAAAACGTCGTCGCCCAGCGCTCTTAATTCGTTGCGCGACCTATATGAATGTCTGTGCGGTGCACGCACAACGAGTGCGAGAAAAGGTTTACCAATTGGGCCGGCTGGCGCGGCCTATCTGCTGCGCAAGTATTCTGTGGCTGCGCCAACTATTAAGTATTCTGTGGCTGCGCTCGACACTCGAGTACACTGGAGTTGTGATGTGAACTTGTCTTGCATCTTGCTCTTTTTATATACCTCGCCCTTATCAAACTTGTTTACATACTCATTTTAGTGTAGTGTACTAAGTGTATTATGGCCAAACCCTCTGTGAAGGGTGTGTAAATTAATTAGTGACAGTATTAGTAATTCTCTATCATTACTTATCTACACACGCATCATAAACCCTCTTTACTGCGTCCAAAAACCGCACGTTACGACCAGCATAATGTTATACTACTTGCTAAAAACTCATTTCATATCTCAATATTGATACTTTATTGACATGACCATGTATCTTCGACGAATTATGACATTCAAATTTCGAACGCCGACGCCTGCCTGCGTGCCGCCCTAGTTTGTCTGTGAAGTTGGTACTGCTGACAAGCTAAACAAGTGCAGAGCAAATCAATGTGTGTAAATAGTGTCCGAGGTGTTATTATTATAATTATCAATGTCACAATGCCGGTCGAACACTTTGAGTAAAAATGTATAAATACGTCGAACATGCGGTTCCTGAATACATCAAAGAGAGCTTATGATATGTGTGTAGATAAACTAATGTTTGTAACTAGACATAATTAGGCTTCTCGAGTGATATTATTATGAAACTCGGCTCCATTATGTATCAGTCACATAAACTACTATTAAATTGATTCAAATTGTTTGGTTCCCTTGTCCTGTGCATTGAACGCAGTGGTTCAATGATGTTTATTTAATTACCTATCCATTTTAATGGGTCTGTGTGTTTCCCAGTCGGGTGAGTGTTGCAAAAAATATTACATATAGTTTTAACCGTTACTAATGTGAATCAGTAGATTTATATTACATGCCATATTTTACTTAAAACGCTTATTCTGTAGCTAGAATCATTCCATCAATTTTATTCCGTTATTCATGAACAACTAGGTGATGATTGATGATATCTGGGGGCACGGTAGTGCCCCCGCCAAGAAGAGTTCCTTTGTCTACTAAGCCGAGTCTTAGGGTTGCCAGACGTACTATATTATATAGTATTGTAGTATATTTTGGGTCTGTGTACTTTTTAATTTATAATATTCTGCGTACTTTATAAAGTACGCTAAAGTACTATATTTTTAAGTTAAATATGTTTTACTACGCGTACTTTATTTTTTAATCCATTTAACCGCCATATTCTATATTTGTCGTTTTCGTTATTTCATATAAATTGTAATTTTATTAAACGATGTAATTTGGTCTTTCCACTTTCCATACCTAAACTGATTTTTCTATTCAACTGCAACATCATTGATCACTATTTGATGCTTTTGGTAACCTCCCTGTTACTAACGCTTCGATCACCGCTCATCGACGGATGTTGCAGGCAGTAACATGAAATTAGACTTTTTGCAAAATGTTGTATCCCCCAATCGGTAATTCCAGGGTTTTTACTGTCGAACCCAAACTACATTGGGACCCTGATTATCACTTTTTCATATTCATATTCATATTCATTTATTTGCATATAACATGTACAATACACACAAAAATGTATGTAGGGTACATGCACCCTGACAGGGTATAACAAATTTATCTACACATACACATAACTTTTACATTGACCCGATCAGCTGTTCACAGGTTAAAGAGACTAAATTTATTTTCCTAATAATTTTTATCTTCGAAGAATTTCTGCAGCACGTAGTAGCATTTTTCGGCGAGGTAACATTTTAAAAGTTTTTTAAATTTTCTTTCCGCTGCTGATCCGCCCTGCCTGACTCCGGACTACATCAGTGACGTCACAAGACGCGCGCCATCTCCTGCTGCACAGCTATGGAAGTGGTTGCCTATTAAGACAGTGTTAAGTGGACATGGCTTACCTATATTTGTTATGTCTAGTATGTCATGATTTTTGTATTTGTATTGTTTAAATTAGTCAGTTTTGTGCGTTATACTAAGAGGGGTATTTATTCTAATTAATTTTACTTTATCTATTGTCTTATTTTGTATGGCAAACCTGCATCGAGTTGTCATCCTGATGTCATCGTGAGCTAATATAAATGGCCGTCTTGAGGGACGGAGCACAGTCTTATTCGAGCGTTCACTGTGACAACTTGGTACGGGGAACCTATGTCCGTTTGTGCTATGATAAATATTCTTGTGGTCAATATACAGTAAGCCTATCAGCCAGAGTGTGTAAATGTGAATACCCAGTGTAAAATATACAAGTGAACTATCCATGGAGTGTTATTTTATAATAAGTACTTATCCCTGAGATCTAAATTAATGCATACCTAAATGTTGGGCATTCTGGAGTTTACTTAAATTATACATTGAAAATATGTTAAATAGTGGTTTGTTTTACTCACACCACGACAAGCAATACAATGCATCCGATTATTCGATTTCTTTAAATAATACTAAACAAACAAAAGTAAACATTTACATAAACACCTAGGTTACCCTGGACCTGAGATATGGGAACCAGAAACAGCGATGTCACACACATATAAGCACCCAAGATCTGGGGATTATTTTCTTCCTCTTCAACCTGGTTTTGAACTCTAGAACTCACTGGTTTTACAGATAAACCTGTTTACAGGAGTTTCAATAAAAACCTCTTCAAACATTACTCCTCCTTTTACTATATATTTAGCCAAATAGTACGTCCATGACAAAAACTCAAAAAACTCCTTTGACAACCACCTATGAGTTATTTTTTTCACTTCACCGAATTATTATGATGCAACCATTGATGTTCACTCGATTATTAATAATAAAAACATCAATGTTTTTTCCGAAATATGAGAAACTATGCAAAAACATTTGTTTTATGACAAATTAGAACAAAGAAAAAATATAAATTGAAACTTCCTGCGAAAACTCCCATTGGGAGGGAAGATTGGGAAGATTCACTGAAAGTTTCCACTTTATTGGAAAGTTTCCCGGAGGAATCCCATCTCTTCACCTGAGTTACCGCAGTGTTTTGCCCAAAATATTTATTCATCAAATGAAAGGTCTACATAATTCAACCATCGTTGGCTATGACATGTACTATAGAGTCTACAAAAAATTACGGAAAGCAAAATATCCAGCTACGAAGAAACCGAAAACAATGGAAATGCAAACTGCTGAACCAGAAAATAAACGAAAATTACCACCCACAATGGATATATCAAGTTTGCCCAAGCCAAACTCTCAGAAACAGTTGTACAGCCAAGTGGCAAGTAATCCGGAAAGAGAAAAAAGGCTGACCACCGTAAAGAAGCTCAATCAGCCATACCAAGGGATATGATGGCAATGATGAACATGATCCTGGAACAACTTACCAATCTAACAAATTTAATAATGCAGATGTCAACTGTGATGCAAAATTCAACCCTATCAAGATAGTCCTCTGGAATGCCTATGGCCTGTCACAACACCCTCTAGAATTGAAAATATTTTTAAAAATTTTATTTTTATTTTTAAAAACTCATAATATTGATATCCTATTGCTAGTACCTAGTACTGAGACCCACTCTACTGACAAGAATTATTTCAATATTGAGAATTACAACTTCTACCAAATAATGCACCCAGACGGGAATGCCCATTGATGACGTGCAAAATTAATTAAATCAAACATCAAGCTATATTATATGAAATGATGCAGCTATGAAATGCAGCCATATTGTCAGAAATGTTTCAGGCCACTAACCTGGTGGTATGTGAATACCAAAGCTCACTGGTGATCTCGGCTGTCTACAGCCTCCCCAAACACAAACCCAAAAAAGAGGATAACGTTCAACTCTTTTCTGTGTGGACGATACAGCTATTCTGGAAACAGACTCCTGTCCAAAGAATGCCTCGAACAAACTGCAATAGCCTGTCTCAAGCAACTTTCTGTGTAGCCTAAAGACTGAAGAATTAAAGCTAACGATTTTTTTTAAAGTATTTATTCATGAAGTTTTAGGTAAACAGCAAACACATGATAAAATCTCACTGAAACCTGAGACGGTTTATCTGTGAGATTTCAGTTAATCAAATAAATATTAAGATAAGTTAGCTTAAGAATAGGTTTAGCTTAGGTAGTGATTTTTAGAACTCTTTTATATTTGTTTTGATCATGCATGATTTTGCCAACAATTTCCGTAGGCAATTCATTTAAGGACATGGCCAGAATGTACTCTGATGTGCGTGTTCAATAATAATTATTATATAATGTATTATATACCAAATCAGTAAAAGTAACTTTTACTGCTCGGAAAGATAAGTCCACCAGTAACGCTGAACAATATAGAAGTACCTCAAGCGGAGTTTATACCTAGACAGACGCCTTACATGGAGCACCCATATATTGGGTGCTTACCTATGAAATTGGCGAATTTTTCTTACAGATTCAGGAGTTCATAATTCGAGTAATTCATTAGCTATTTCCAGTTTTTTTTTAATGTTTCAAAATTATTTCAATATTTTACATATAATTATTAAATTTTCTTTTAATTTTCGGTTTGATAACTAAAATGTTATCTTCAAAATCAGTGCCTCCTAAATGTCATCCATTTTCATGATAATATTCGTAATATTTTTTTACAGCTGTCACTTTTCAAAAATTATATAAAACTTTCTGTTGGCTAAATGTTGTCTCATTCATACACACAAAGTTTATAAAATTAGGATCTGTCATTCCTAAAAAAAATACAAAAATGTTTGTACTGAAAATTGAGTTAACTTCAATTTCTCCATACAAAACGCCTATTTCATACGTAAGGACCTAATATTCACCAAACGCAAAGCTCTAGGACAAAACTACATAGTTTCTACTGGATGATGAATACAAAATCACTAGCTTCCCTGGAAAGCAAACTACTTCTGTACAAATGCATCTTGCAGTCCATAAGGACCTACGGCCTGGAATTCTGGGGACATCCACCAAATCTAATATTGCATTTTACAAAGGTCTAGTCGAAAACTCTGCGAACGATGTTCCTAACTAATGTCCCGTGGTACATCACAAATGAGAACATCCATAAAGACTTGAGGATTCCCACAGTGCAGGAAGAAATAATATCCTGCCTTGAAAGATACAAAACTAGGAGGGCATCCAAACGTATTGGCTACAAACCTGATGGCAAAGACATAAACATTTAAGAGACTAAAAAGAATAGAAGACCTGATCTAGCTGCACAAAATTAAATAAACCCAGGATGGGACACTGGTTCCATGCCTACAAGTCAGTCCATAAAACAAAACTACTGATAAATGTCCTAGATAACAGACAGACAGTAAGAGAGGACGTCAAAGAAATGATTTTTGTAAATTGTTGTATTCCCGGTGATGATTCTTAGCAATATTTTATTAAAATCGGTTCATCGGTTCAAAAGTTATCTACTTGCTAAGCTTGTCAGTCAAATTGTCAGTAAAATTTTAGACATGGTTTAATTTGTTATAATAGCAATAATAATAATAATATTAATAATAATAATAATACCTTGGACACTATTTACTATATTGATCTACCCCCAAACTAGGATTCCCTGTATCTTGGGTACTAGCTAACGAAACACATACTTATATAGATAAATATTATACTTAGATAGATAAACAACCATGACTAGGGTACAAACTAAGTTCTCATCAAACAAATATTTGCCCCAACCGGGACTCGAACCCGGGACCATTGGCTTCGTAGGCAGGGTCACTGCCGACTCAGTTATGTCGGGCGTGTTTTAATTTCTTTATTTATATTTAGGTATGTTAAGGGGCGATAGAAGACAGAGTGCCATATCGACAGACCGGAAATTGGAATATTAGAAAGAGACACGAGAAAACCTGCATATAAGATTTTGTGGTGGATTTATGGCTGCCACAGTTTTCAGTCGATTCGAGTTACTGAATTAGGGAATAGATTAGACTAAACTGTTGACTCGGCTCGATGTGGCCGATGATTATTAATAATTCAATGATTCGTTTATGAATTATCACTATAAGATACTAGCCGACCCGTCAGAATGCATTATGTCAAAAGCTGTTATTGGTCTACTAACGCCAACCATTGGAAGAAGGACGAACTGAATAAAGTGGTTTCGAATTTCCGGCTGTCCCAAAATTTTCAAAATTTTCTTTCTGTATGTACCTTCCGAAGACTTCCACGAATAGTTTAAAACATCATTCATCCAAAACGGTCCAGCCGTTCTCGAGTTTTGCGTTACCAAAACATTTAGCGATTTTTTTTGAAATCATACATCGAAGAAAGATATACACATAGATGCTTCCGCTACAACAAATAAATCACATTTATTATGTTATGGAACCTAAATACAGGGTTGCAATGTTTACAACAACACTGGCCTGCAAAACTAAGTACTACACTTTTTTTTTCTTAACTATTGAAGTTAGAGATTTGAAATAAAAACCGTTTTATAGATAATTTTATCAGTTTTCTTTGAACTATAGAATAAACTTAAATTTGAGTCATTTTTATGTCGAAAATATTAGGTCCTTACAGGTCCTTACATATGAAATTGGCGTTTCGCCGTACTGGCCACTTTGATCTCAAATATCTTCTCTATGGTTAGGAATTCCAAATTCAAATTTATACAGTTAATTACTCATGTATTTGTGTTTCTAAAATTATTATTCATTTGCTTTTCCTCAATTGTTTTTCTTCTTGCGTCACTCAGATGACAAAATGGAAAACTTGAAATATCGCGTTATTTACGAGTATGAGTTCTACCGTGGCACCAGTGCTGCAGAAACGGCTCGAAGGATTAATGATGTGTATGGCGATGGTGCCGCAATAGAAAAAACCCGCGTTTTTGGTTCCAACGTTTTCGTTCTGGAAATTTTGACCTGCAAAACAAGCCCCGTGGACGGCCGGAGACCAAAGTTGATAATGAAGAAGTGAAGGCTATTGTGGAAGCGGATCCATCGCAAAACACGTCCGAGTTAGCTGCAGGCTGCGGTGTTAGTGATAAAACTGTTTTAATCCACTTGAAGCAAATTGGGAAGGTGAAAAATCTTGAAAGGTGGGTAGCTCACGAACTGAGTGAAGCAAATCAACAAACGCGCGTTGACTGCTGCGTCGCATTACTCACCCGGCACAATAATGAAAGGTATTTAAATCGAATCATTACCTGTGATTAAAAGTGGATCCTGTACGATAATCAGAAGCACTCATCGCAATGGCTGAACCCTGCCAAACCAGCCAAACCATGCGCCAAGCGAAAATTTACTCCAAAAAAGTTACTTGTGAGCGTTTGGTGGACTAGTGCTGGTGTCGTTCACTACATTTTTCTTAAATCTGGCCCGACGATTACGGCAGATGTCTATTGTCAGCAACTGCAAATCATGATGGAAAAGCTAGCTGCGAAATAACCGAGGCTGTTCAATCGCTCTAGGCCACTGCTGCTTCATGATAACGCTAGACCACACACTGCACAACAGACGGCTACCATATTAGAGGAGCTTCAATTGGAATGTCTAAGACATCCGCCGTACTCTCCGGACCTTGCTCCAACAGATTACTACTTTTTTCAAAATTTGGATAACTTCTTGAAAGGGAAAAAATTCAACTCCGATGGGGCAGTCCAAACCGCCTTCAGAGATTTTATTGATTTCCGTCCGAATGTTTTTTTTTAGTAAAGGGATCGAAGAACTACCTATAAGATGGCAAAAGTGTATAGATAGCAATGGCACATGCTTTGATTAAATAAATATATTATATTTAAAAAAAACGACTTATTGTTCCTCCCATGCAAAACGCCAATTTCATATGTAAGGACCTAATATATCTTGTTTATTTAAAAAGTTATTGAAATTTTAAAACTGTGATAGGTACTTAGTTTTGCAGGCAAGTGTATTTTATCATTTGAAAAACCCCCAACACATTAATGAAACCAATAGTCTAATATTTGGGTCAATCGTTTCCTTGGTAAGCTGACAACTTTCTAAACACTGAACCGATTTTAATAAAACAAGCTTAAGGCCCGGTTCTGGCTGTTGAGGTGAGGGGCGCCGCATCCGCCCGTCGTCTTCTGGCGGGGTAGCGGAACTGGCGGGGTAGCGGGCGGCGCGGAATAGCATCGGGCCGCCGGGAGAGGTTAAAAATTAGGTGTTTTTTCGAATTTACTGAAAAACGGAAATAAGTTAATTGATAAAATTTAAGGATTAATACGGAGCTCTAAAAGAGGAAAATTTAGGTATAAAAATTATCAGAAAAAACAGGTATTTTATATTAAGATTATTGTTTCTCCTTTTTAATATAGACCATGTTCAGGATTTTTTACGATCGAGGCAAATTAATCCAATCGCTTAACGACATAATATTTAAACTAGATTATCTGTTTGTGAATTACATATATATATTTTTAGACCTATGAATGTAGTGGAAACATTTTTTTTTTGGCAAAGCGCTCTTCAGTGGTTTTGAGTGATATTGGGCCTTAAGAAATAATTATTGCAATGAAGACTACCAACAACAAATAACAGAATTCAGATCTGTCTGCTCGTTTGACCGCTATTCCTGGTAAGCTGTTAGTATTCGAAATACTGAACTTATTTAACAAATCCAAGAACCAACGCTGTGAAGGCGACAATTACAAAAAACCGTATTAAAATGCTTCCACCCGTTTGAGCGCTAGAGTACCACAGACATATACACACACACACAGACATACAGACAGACGCTCCAAATACAAAAAAATAATTTTTCGTTGTCGGGCCTTGTACATTTAAAAAAAAACGAAACACAGTAAATAAAACATCAAAAGTATTATTATTGATTCATATATTATATGATTTGGTGTACTTTTTAGGGTTCTGTAGAGAAACAAGCAGCATTTATAGTTTCGTCATGTCTGTCTGTCCGTCAGTATGTCGCAGCAACTTTATTCCGAAACTATCAGGACTACACAGTTGAAACTTAGTACGTAGATGTAGTATGTAAACTTCTTTACGATTTTTATACAAAAATTTAAAGAAATAAAAAATTAAGGGGTTCTCCCCATACATGGAACTGAAAGCAAATTTTTTTTTTCATCTATATGTGTGGAAGTCTTTCTATAGATAGGTCTTTCAAATGACATTGAGGTTCATGAAACAGTTTTTCCTCAAAGTAAATCGTTAAAGAGACAGACCCTTCAAAAGTGGAAAAAATTGTGTCCCCCCCCCTCTTACTATTAAAGTAAGAGACTGAAAAATCTAAAATATATATATATATATATATATATATATACACAGTCAGGTCATAAGTTCTGTCACAAAATAAAAACTTTTGAATTTAGAACGCTGGCCACAAAAAAGTTTATTGAATTCAAATTTCGAATTTTTCATGAAAATAAAAATGTGTACTTTTTTGAATTTTCCTCATTTTTAAATATGGAGTGGACACTTAAAGAAGACCGTGTCGCAGTTATTGCGTTGCATCGTTGCGGTTACGCGCCAATTCAGATTTTCGACTTACTGAAAAATTTGAATATAACCAAAAGATTCGTTTATCGTACCATAAAACGATACTATGAAGACTTTAGTGTAGATGACAGGTCAAGAAGTGGTCGCCCTCGCTCTGTTAGGACTCCAGCAGTGATAAAAGCTGTGAAGGCGCGAATTCAAGGAAATCCCATACGTAAGCAGAAACTGTTGGCCCTTCAGATGGGGTTAAGCAGGACCACGGTGAAAAGGGTGTTAAATGAAGATTTAGGGCTTAGGGCATATCGAAGAAAAACAGGACATCGTTTGGACGCTCGTTTAATGGACCTGAGACTGAAGAGATGCCGCGCTTTGTTGAAGCGGTACGCGGGAAGAAAGCATCGGGAAATTCTTTTTTCGGATGAAAAAATTTTCACCGTGGAAGAGAGCTACAACAAACAAAATGATAAGGTGTACGCACACAGCAGTGAAGAAGCGAGCAACCGTATTCCGCGTGTCCAATGAGGTCATTTTCCATCCTCGCTCATGGTTTGGTTGGGAGTCTCTTATTGGGGCTTAACTGAGGTACATTTTTGTGAGAAAGGCGTAAAAACGAATGCAGTTGTGTATCAAAATACAGTCCTCAAGAACCTTGTGGAACCTGTTTCTCATACCATGTTTAATAACAGGCACTGGGTATTCCAACAAGATTCTGCGCCAGCTCATAGAGCGAAAAGCACACAAGACTGGCTGGCGGCGCGTGAAATCGACTTCATCCGGCACGAAGACTGGCCCTCCTCCAGTCCAGATTTGAGTCCGTTAGATTACAAGATATGGCAACACTTGGAGGAAAAGGCCTGCTCAAAGCCTCATCCTGATTTGGAGTCACTCAAAGCATCCTTAATTAAGTCAGCCGCCGATATTGACAAGGACCGCGTTCGTGCTGCGATAGACGACTGGCCGCGCAGAATAAATGCCTGTATTCAAAATCGCGGGGGTCATTTTGAATAAACTTTATTACCATAAGAATCTATGTTTTATTAAGTTCATTTTGCTATATAAATGTTTACATAAATAATAAACATGTCTAAATTATTTCATATTGCACATGTGACAGATTTTATGACCTGACTATGTATATATTATGTATCTCAATAAAGACTTTCAACAAAAATTAGTTCGAACAAAATAAATAAGCAGTTTTTAAGACATAAACATTTATTAAAAACCGCAAATATAGCTTTGTCATCCATACAAACACTAATAAAAACAAAGTAATTATTTGCTGGTGAAGAATGGTAGTGATATTTTGGCTAGGTGTATCAGGTGTATGTGAAGTCCTTCATGCACTTTGCCGGTTTTTTCACTGTTAAGCTCATACATAACATTAGAACCACTGAACCAATTTAAATAAAACATACCTCAGAACCTTTGCCGTAAAGTTTACTATTAATTACAAAAACCGCATTCAGATTCGTTCGCCCGTTTGTCCGCTACGGTGCCAGATGGGTTCACTACTTCCCAGTTCGAAACACGCTTAACCTTGTTACATTTCTCCTATGACGAATCATCGAACATATGTACAGTAATCCTTAAGTTTATTTCATAGAATGTTTGGTATGCCTTGAACCATTTGTTCAGTGCTACGTTTCACCAAAACACTATTCTACGAAACATATTTCACAGAATGTTTGGTATGCCTTTAACCATTTGTTCAGTGCTACGTTTCACCTAAACACTATTCTACGAAACATATTTCACAGAATGTTTGGTATGCCTGTTCAGGCTTCTCAGCACCTAATGACCTCGTAGGGGCCCATGAGCTACGAGGTAGCGTGACGATCAGGTGCCAAGAAGTGATGAACGTCGGCGATTCACCGAGCTGAAGTTATGTGGGGTAGATCTAACCTGGTCTGTGCTTCGGTCCCGTCAACCTCCTGTCTCTCTGCAAGGCCCGGGTGCACCCTAGGCTCTTCTTGGTAGACAGGTTCTTCAGCCAACCAGGTATGACTGGCGGGCCAGCGTCAATTCAAAATTCACAATTCACAATTCTTTATTGCACAGAACATTAAAACAAAACATTTTACAAGAAAATCAATACGCACATGGGTCCAACACAGGTTATGTTTCTACTGGTAAATACAAATCGGGCACGAAAATCCGAACTTTATCTGGTTCGAGAGACAACGGCACACTCAGCTATATTAACAATCCTGAGGGAATCCCGAATACATTCCAGATGCCCTGCGATTTAATTTCAACACCCTGTTCAAAACGCGTTTACATTGCGAGGGCTTTCGTCTGTCAGTTGTCAAAACTGCCAGATTGACAGCTAACGTCAAATTAAAATGACCGTTCAGAAACCATCGATCGAATATCGATTTGGAATCGAACAATCACCCGCCCGGACAGGCACCCACCTGTCCCCTAATCTACGGGCAACCGAGACAACGTTGCTACCGCTCGTTTTAGAACCGAGCCTCCTACTAGAACCTCTGCAGACCGGGGGGTCCCGTCCTTGCCAGGGAACAAGTTAACAATGCGCCCCCTGCGCCAACGTAGTGGCGGTAGGTTAGCATCCTTAACCAGAACGAGGTCACCAACACTAGGGGGGCTAGTTTTGTCAGTCCACTTAAGGCGCTGTTGTAAGATATGCAGATACTCGAGCGACCAACGCTTCCAGAAATTCTGAGTAAACTGCTGCAACATCTGATACCTTGACAACCGATACAATTTCACTCCCTCGAAGGGGTGCTCGGGCAACGCGTTAAGTGGCTGTCCTATCAAGAAATGGCCTGGGGTCAGAGCCTCCAGGTCATTTGGATCCGAGCTGAGCGGACACAACGGTCGCGCATTGAGAACGGCCTCGATCTTACAAAACAATGTCGCGAGCTCCGCAAAAGTCAGCGCGGTCTGACCTACTATACGCCCTAAGTGCGTCTTAGCTGACTTAACTACGGCCTCAAAAATCCCACCCCAGTGGGGGCAAATCGGTGGGCTGAAGGTCCACTGTATACCCCGACGGGAGAGGGCCGTTCCAATATCCACTTTATTTACATTCAAAAAGTTGACTATCTCTCGTAAGTATCGTTCCGCACCTATGTAGTTAGTGCCGTTATCAGAGCGGATCAAAGTTGGAAGTCCCCTTCGAGAAACAAACCTATCCAAACAAGCAATGAAAGCCTCTGTCGAGAGATCAGCAACGAGCTCGAGATGTACCGCCTTGGTGGATAAACAAACAAACACACGTAGGTACGCCTTGTATTGCTTAGCGGTACGCAATCGTGAACTCTTCACCATAAACGGTCCTGCAAAATCCGTACCAACACCTGAAAACGGTCTGACCTCATTCACACGATCAGGGGGCAAGTCCCCCATGAGAGGTTGCATCGTGGCAGCCTTAAGTCGATAACAAGGCATGCACCGAAACACGATGTTCCGTATGGCACGGCGGGCAGATAAGATCCAAAACTCCCGCTGGAGCGTGGCCAACAACGCGTTACAGCCGGCATGCGCGTTTTTAATATGACGATCAGTCACCAGCAATTCAACTAACTGTACCCCTTGGGGAGCAGAAGTGGGTGACGAGCCGAATACGACAGATTCGCATTGCGCAATTTTCCTCCTACCCGAAGTAACCCGGTCGAATCAACAAAGAGGTTGAGACGCGCGACGGCTCCCTTCAATTTCGAACGTCCACTTCGTATAATCTCCAATTCTGCCCCAAACTTCGAGGACTGTACCAACCGGACCAAATTCAACAGCGACTCGTTTCGCTCTGCCGGAGTCAGAATAGGGTTCAACGTTCGCTGATCGCGAGGAGTACGACAATTTCGAGCGAATCTCCTAATCCAAGTGGATACGTTTATCAACTTGTCAAGTGAGCTATACCGGTCCAGCAGAAACCCGGCGTCAGGGTCCTCAGCCTTCTGGGTAACATGCACGGCCGCTCTGGGGCCATGATCCGAAGATACTACTACATGGCTGTGGGGCCAGTACGATTCTCTCTTGGCAAGCCAGGGTGGTCCCCACCACAAATGATGTCTAACGAGTTCAGGAGCCTGACATCCCCTGGATGCACAATCAGACGGGTTCAATTCTCCTGGTACATGTCTCAAGGTCAGTGGGACCTCAGACGACACAATCTGGGAGACACGGTTCGCAACAAAAACCTCTAAGTTATGGACCGAAGCCTTCAGCCAGCACAAAACAATCTGGCTGTCCGTCCAAGCGTACACCGTATCCTCCAAAACCACTGACCCACGCAACACTGTTAGAGTGTGATTCAAAAGTTTGGTCAAAAGAGCAGCCCCGGACAGTTCCAGTTTTGGAATCGTCATCCTTGTCCGAATAGGCGCTACCTTGCTTTTTGCCAAAACCAAACGCACGTCGACCTCCCCGGTAGAGGTGACGGTTCGCAAATAAATCGCTGCCGCAAACTCTCGTTCAGAGGCATCACAAAACCCGTGAAGGGTTGCCCTGTAATCCCCAACAGGGACCAATTTCCTCGGCAGCGATACATTATTTATGTCCGATAGCGAGGTGAACATTCGCGTCCAATCAGTCAACAAATCACCTGAGAGGTGGGTGTCCCAGGTCAACCGAGCCGCCCATAGCCTTTGCATAAAACATTTGAGAGCAAAGGTGACTGGAGAAATCCATCCATTCGGGTCGAACGTTCTCGCAATCGTTGACAGTACTGACCGCTTCGTCCAGGATTTCGGTGTTTCTAAAACCACCCGATAGGTAAACTCATCATGGACGGGCCGGTACTGAATTCCAAGCACTGACAACATGTTAGGGTTGTCAGGATTCTCAAAAACGTGCGGGTCTTGTTGAAACTCATCTGGGAGACCAGCCATCAACTCAGGGGAGTTGGACATCCACTTGCGTAGTTCATAGCCGCCTCGTTCCAGCAATTGAATGAGCTCGTCACGTCGGTCCAGAGCTTCCTCTACACTGGCTGCCCCTGTGCAGACGTCATTGACGTACAAATCTTGCTCCAGGATAGCGGTGGCTCTAGGATAGCTCACACGGTCACGCGACGCCAACTCCCGCAGGGTACGCATCGCCAAATACGGGCTAGACCGTAACCCATACGTGTTCGTGTTTAACTCATAGACCTTGACTGGCTCGGCCGTGGTCTCACACCAAAGTATCAACTGATACCTTCTGTCAGCCGGATGAATTACCGTTTGCCTAAACATCATCTGAATGTCTGCGACAAATACAATCTGGTGTCTCCGAAAGCTCGTGAGAATATCCGAAATATCACGACTCAACTTAGGTCCCGAATGTAGACACTGATTCAGGGACATCCCGTTCGAGGTAGGTGCTGACCCATCAAAAACAACTTGAATCTTGCCGGTAGGGGTTCGCAGGACGGCATGGTGTGGAAGGAAACAATGATCCTCAGATCTCCAGTCCACACCCGATACCGACATGTGTCCTAACGACTCATACTCCCTCATGAAATCGACGTATTTTTGTTTAAATACGGCGTCTTTTGACATCCTACGCTCCATCGACATCAATCTCGTCTCAGCCATCTTCCTAGATTCTCCTAGTGGCGGTCGATCGGCCCTGAAAGGCAGTCGAGTTACAAAACGACCAGAACGAAGGCGACCAGTACTATTCTGGTAAAACAACTCGCACTCTTCTTCGTCTGCGTCGACTCGACGAATGGTGGGAGGTTCCTCTATCTCCCAGAAACGTTGGATAACGTCTGACAAAGCTGAGCCAATAAGTATGCCATCTGACTCGGCAGGCCTAACCATTGGCAATGCCGGACCCATGATCACGTGACCAAACTTAGTATCCACAGCAATCAACCCGTTCGGCTGAAGAACTCGCCGATCCGACAACAGAAACCTACCCAGAACGTCTGCTCCCAGTAGCAGGTCGACCGGGGCTGGAGTGTCAAAATCGGGATCCGCCAACTTGAGTTCTGATGTCAGGAATCGAACGGCCGGATTCAACTTCACCAAGGGGTGTCTGCCCATGAAATGCGTCATTACTAAAGCTTGCACGGATGTTTTTGTCAAAATGTCATAACGTGGAGAGAACGTGATCACCGATTGACCAACTACATTCGTAACCGTAACATTCCCCACGCCCCGTATTGATTTATTTTACCTATTTACCTTGAGACCCAACCATTTTGCTAAATCATTCGATACAATGCAGCCCTGAGCTCCAGAATCTAATAGGGCGCGAACGTATGTTGGGTTGCCCGCCAAATCCCAAACAAGCACAGAGGCGATCGGTAACACCACCGTCTCCGGTTGGGGGGCAACAAATTGTTGGGCCGCAAATTCCTAGCGAGGGCCCCCGGGGCCCCAATCTGCCTGTAACCGATCAGGTATGCAGCTATACGCCAGAGGGTTCCATTGTACAAATGGCCCACGCGCCGGTTCCATTGCCACCCTACGACTCCCCGTAAAGGGGGGTGGGCGTGAATTCAACCGTGGCCACTCCATGAGCGGGGGGGACATCACATGTGACCGACGAGGACGAGGCGACGAGCGGGGCGACAACTGAGGCGGCATCCGAACCGCACCCGCATAGCTCGAAGGTGTCCCATGCCAACCGCCCGTTACGGCCTGCTCAACACACCCAATGTCCCGCTGAGTCGGATGCTGAGTCGCAACTGAAAACTCAGGGCCCCCATGTAATGATCCTGAGTGCGGCCCTGCACCCTAGTACTGCCCTGTGCACGTGGGGACGTTGGCCCCTGAGTTGCGCTCCGAGTCGCAAACGAATTCTCAGGGCCCCTTGCCGTGTCACCCTGGGTACGGCCCTGTGGTGGTTGTTGGCCGGACCGGTTCATGCACAACAGATTGTTGTGGGCCCCACCACAATATCCGCACATTTGTGTGCGCGTGCAGTCCCTAGCTATGTGTGGCCCGAGGCACAGGAAACACCAGCTCCGCTGCTTGGCCATCCGGCGCCGTCCCTGAACCCTAAGTTCCCCGAACTTATTGCAATTGGCCACAGCATGGCCAATCTGCCTACAACATGGGCAGGTCTCACCATGTGGGGTCAATGCACTCACAGTCCCATACGACTGCCGGTTGGTGCGGTCCTTCCTCGTCGGAGGGCCCCTACTCACAGCGCTCCCGGCAGCTTTCTGTGGCTCCGAAGGATGGGTGACCGTCAACCCCAAATTCTCTGCCCGTCGAGCCTCCTCTTTCAAAAATCCGACCAAGTCGGAGAAGGCGGGCAGGTCCTCGGCCGACCTCCCGTGAGACTGTTCGAAACGAGTCTGCACGTCAGCGGGTAGGCGGGAAAGTACAATGTACAACAGTAAGTACGACCATTCACCAACCGGAAGTCCAAGATTCTCTAGAGCCTTGGTGACGGACAACAATGGGTTCAAAACCTCCGTCTGTATGGCCCCGACCTTTTTCACAACCGGGATGCTAAACAAACGGTTCAGTTGGGTATCGGCCAACCTCCGTTTGTTGTGGTAACGTCTGACCAACAATTGCCTGGCCGTCTCATAGTTACCATCCGTAACTGTCAAATGAGCGACCAGCTCCCTAGGCTCACCCCTCAATGCTGCCACCAGCTGAGCCATCTTGACAGACTTGGTAATGTCCGATCGCATGTGCACCAAACTGTCGAACAGATTGATGAAGCTCATCCATTCACCGGACACGCCGTCAAAGGTAGGCATAGTTATGGCAGGTAACCTGGACCCCGATCCCTGATGCGGCAGAGGTGCTTCAATGTCACCATCATGACTGGACTCGCGCTGTCTACGTATGTCCGCAGCCTTCTGCGTGATAGCAGCTGCCATCTCCATACATTGGTCGACATCCCCTATCAACCGTGACAGCCTGTCAGGTGCACAACCATCAACTGATTCCGCCTGCGCGGACAATTCGAGCACCCTATTGTAACGTTCCTTAACGTCCATAGACCGCTCCAATACCACATCATGCCTATCTAAACGGTCTATCAGACCGTGTGCGGAGGAAAACCATCTGAGTTCCTTAGAAACACCCTTCTGGATTTCAGATAACGACATGATCGGAACGATACTTACTCACAATTTGCAGTAACTCAATTTTATTGGACCCTCCAGTTTATAACCCAAACGAGGGAACCCTAAACTATAACTTAAACAATGTTGTTTTCCTTAAACAATAGGAACCGAGTTTTATATCTATATAAATTCTGTAAATAACAATTTAGTTTCCCTTTATCATTATAACACGCACAGATAGTCAATATTAGTTCAAGTTATAAATTGCTATAAACTGAAAACAATGTAATAGCCTGCTATCAATAGATGTAACTACCTATGTTAACCAAAACATTCATTCAATAGCATTACTAGACCACTAATAGATTGACTAACTGGTAATTCAATGCAAATTTCAATTCAATATCTGTCTGTCTACTACCAGCAATAGACTTACAGCTTACAATACTACCAATCTGTGTGGATATAGGAACAACCAGTTACCTAACCGCCTATACCTACATATTGATAGTCCCAAATCGTGCTCCCTGGAGCCCTTGACGGCTGCAAATCTCAGGAAGCCACGCTCTAGCTACCAAAATGTTCAGGCTTCTCAGCACCTAATGACCTCGTAGGGGCCCATCAGCTACGAGGTAGCGTGACGATCAGGTGCCAAGAAGTCATGAATGTCGCCGATTCACCGAGCTGAAGTTATGTGGGGTAGATCTAACCTGGTCTGTGCTTCGGTCCCGTCAACCTCCTGTCTCTCTGCAAGGCCCGGGTGCACCCTAGGCTCTTCTTGGTAGATAGGTTCTTCAGCCAACCAGGTATGACTGGCGGGCCAGCGTCAATACGCACATGGGTCCAACACAGGTTATGTTTCTACTGGTAAATACAAATCGGGCACGAAAATCCGAACTTTATCTGGTTCGAGAGACAACGGCACACTCAGCTATATTAACAATCCTGAGGGAATCCCGAATACATTCCAGATGCCCTGCGATTTAATTTCAACACCCTGTTCAAAACGCGTTTACATTGCGAGGGCTTTCGTCTGTCAGTTGTCAAAACTGCCAGATTGACAGCTAACGTCAAATTAAAATGACCGTTCAGAAACCATCGATCGAATATCGATTTGGAATCGAACAATGCCTTTAAACCATTTGTTTAGTGCTACGTTTCACCTAAACACCATACTACGAAACATATTTCATAGAATGTTTGGTATGCCTTTAACCATTTGTTCAGTGCTACGTTTCACCTAAACACTATTCTACTAAACATATTTCATAGAATGTTTGGTATGCCTTTAACCATTTGTTCAATGCTACGTTTCACCTAAACACTATTCTACAAAACATATTTCATAGAATGTTTGGTATGCCTTTAACCATTTGTTGAGTGCTACGTTTCACCTAAACACTATTCTACGAAAGATATTTCATAGAATGTTTGGTATGCCTTTAACCATTTGTTCAGTGCTACGTTTCACCTAAACACCATACTACGAAACATATTTCATAGAATGTTTGGCATGCCTTTAACCATTTGTTCAGTGCTACGTTACACCTAAACACTATTCTACGAAACATATTTCATAGAATATTTGGTATGCCTTTAACCATTTGTTCAGTGCTACGTTTCACCTAAACACTATTCTACGAAACATATTTCATAGAATGTTTGGTATGCCTTTAACCATTTTTTCAGTGCTACGTTTTACCTAAACACTATTCTACGAAACATATTTCATAGAATATTTGATAAGCCTTTAACCATTTTTTCAGTGCTACGTTTCACCTAAACACTATTCTACGAAACATATTTCATAGAAAGTTTGGTATGCCTATAACCATTTGTTCAGTGCTACGTTTCACCTAAACACTATTCTACGAAACATATTTCATAGAATGTTTGGTATGCCTTTAACCATTTGTTCAGTGCTACGTTTCACCTAAATAAATAGGAAAAATATTTCATATGATGTTTGGTATGCCTTTAACCATTTGTTCAATGTTACGTTTCACCTTAACGCTATACTACGAAATATATTTAATCGAAATACCATTTACACTCACTATCGCATTATCTCACTTACACTTACCTAAATTCTAAAAACAAAACGCAGCTCGGACAGATATTGCAATATTACCTACAACATTAAAAAAAGAGGGTAGTGGAGAAAAGTTAAACTAATGAATGTAAGAATTCAGTGCCTGCTAGGCATTCGCTTATTACCTTTACGCTAGGAATTATCGGTCTTAGTTTATTTTATCGCACATAAGTGTTTTTATTCAATAATCATGTCAGACCTTGGACCTGTCAGAGATTGGACCTTGTGCAGTCGACTGTCTTTTTGGGCATTACTTTAGACGCCAAACTACAATGGGATCCTCATATAAATAAATTGTCGAACAGACTGAGTTCGGCAGCGTTCGCAGTTAAAAAAATTAGAGCTCTTACCGACGTAGACACCGCTAGACTAGTCTACTTTAGTTACTTTCATAGTCTAATGACCTATGGTATTTTATTGTGGGGTTACGCTGCGAATGCTAATAGTATATTTATTCTGCAGAAACGGGCTGTTCGTGCAATTTATAGATTAGGGCCTAGAGTGTCACTGAGGGAAAAGTTTAAAGAAATCAATATTCTGACATTTGTGTCTCAATATATCTATGACAATCTTGTGTATGTAAAAAGAAATATAACTAATTTTCAGAAGTACAGTGATATACTCAATTTTAATACTAGAAATAAAGACAAGTTGGTTGCTTATGTAAGCCGACTACATAAAATTAGTAATTCTTTTAAAGGCAATTGTATACGCTATTACAATAAGGTCCCTACTGATATTAAAAACTTACCTTTAGACAAGTTTAAAATAATAATAAAACAGAAATTGTATAAAAAAGGTTACTTTAGGATATCTGATTACTTAGAGGACAGATGTCCATGGGAATAGATTGTTTGAGTAACAGGCTGTTTCGATATATAATTAGCATTCATTTTGTAATTTGACAATATTTTATTTAAAAAAGGAAACGCAAAAGATGCGACGACTGTGGAGTTTCTTCGGTGAGCTCTTCTCCACAGATTCCGCCATTGTGTTAGTGAACTCACCCAAAAAAATGTAATGACGGATCTAAGTGATGTAACAACATCCTATGGAAATAAATGATTTTTGATTTGATTTTGATTTGATTAGACAATATTAGCGTTCCCAGACTTTGAGTAATAATGTATTATTACTCAAAGTTCCCAGATGTGATAAATTGAAAAAACTGTGCGCGGAAAGGATATGCTGATATTGAACGGTTATCAGTTTTATATAAACTCGCTAAACAATGATAAGTTTTATAAGCAGTGTATTCAAAAGCAATCGAAACAGTGCAGAAGTTCTGTGATCACAAAGTTTACTGCTGGTGATGGGCACTCGATAATTAAATCTCCAAGTGGTCATTCTCATTCGCCCAGCGCTTCGAAATCTGATGAAATAACTCTAAATCGATTAAAAACCCGATGCTGCGCGTAGCTTCTCCGCACCTACTCAGATCATACAAGATAACTTAGCGCAAATACCGAATAGCAGCGCATGCAGTGTACCAAATACAAATGCTTTACGCCAAATTATAAGGCGTACTAGCAAATACCGGTGGAACCTAAAACATTAGACGAAATCGACGTTCCAGAAGAAATGAAGGTGAGTTTGACCGAAACTTAAGTAACTAAACTTAACTTTTATCTACTTTTTAATTATAGATTAATTTTTAGGGTTTCGTATCTCAAAATGAGAAACCCTTATAGGATCACTCGTGTCGTGCGTCTGTCCGTCTGTCCGTCTGTCACAGGCAATTTACTCACACTCCGACATACGCTCCAACCTTACAAAACCACTCCATCTCCTGCCCGTCTCAGGACTTCCTCATTCGTAGCCCCGTGGACCCTACGTTGGGTCCATCTTTAAGGTGATACGAAAAAAATATGTGTTTTTTTAATCCATTTACACCACTATAAAATCATCTACAAATTCGATTTTTGAGGTAACGTTTATTGAGTATTTGATTAAGATTCTCACAGAAGGAAAACAGATTGCGTAATTTCTTGATAGAATTTTATAGCGAAAAACCCTTTAAATTGTCTTATTTTTTCCAGTAATTCTGAAATCCTAACTTATTTCATTGCGGAATTGCATTCAAAATGTGGATATTATTTATTCGTAAACTCTATTTGAAAATCTTTGTCAAAATAGCTTAGTTTATTTTTAAACAATTTTTATGTGGTTTGGCGCTACGTTATGTCATTTTTCCCCGATTCCGTCGCTCTCACACTGCTCTTTCCACCTGGAGTAAAGGGGACCTTTGCACGGACGAGGTATCAACATAACATCTGCCGGACACCACATCAATAACCTGCTTCGTCTTATCTAGGAAGGACGGGACGCTCAGTTTGGTGGTTGGTTAGAGGATCCAAGTATTTCCTGCAGACGTGAGCAAGTATCCCAAGAAAGATTCTTAACGGCTTTACGTTTCCGCTATGTTGAAAACAATTTTTTTTTATGAACTTCAACCTCGGTGACTCATGGTGAAGGATCACCTGGTGTGTAGCATACCTTTAGAAAGGGCATGAACTCAATCTGTTTAAGAGTGAACCGCCAATTTTTTTTTCCTTCCCAAAATGGACAAATGAACACCAAAAGTTGCAAAACATATCAGAGCAAAATACTGCGGTAGCATAGGCGAAGGGTAAAGGGGTAAGCGAAGCGAAGCCCCCTTTATCCTTCGTGTTAGGTTGAACATGTAAGAACAAAAAAAAATACTAAAAACATGAACAAGTACACAAAACATTAACTCCAGAGGTATCTACGTTGAATTTAGTATGACGTCAATAGTCTATAACGAGCGACCAAATAATGCGCTTCTAACGATGCCTTATTTGTCAAATTATATTAAGTAGTTTAGATGTTCTGGTGGACCGAGTGAACATACAATACATACTTACATGTCAGTCAAACGTATGACCTCGTTTTGGCGTCGCTATAGTCGGGTAAAAACAAGCCTAAACTAACATTTGCGGGTAAGTGGACATTGTGATCACAATAAGTTACCACAATATTTGTTCGGGCTTTGCGAATTAGGAGTTAATCTTATATCCGTGAATATAGTGAATGTAGCAGAGTAACGTCTCTGTCACAGTCAGTTGGTTAAATCAGACAGTTAACTAACTCTCTAGACCGTTAATTAAATACCGACGTTTAACCAAGTCACTAAAATTCCGTCAGACAAGTGAGTGAACAAAACGTTTAACGAGTTGTCTTAACGTTCCTAGGCAACGAAACATATACATATTTTTTTTATGCGTATGTAAGTTTATGTTTTAAGTATTTTTTGTTGTTCTTACATGTTCAACCTAACACACGATAAAGGGAGCTTCGCTTCGCTCATCCCCTTTACCCTCCACTTAAGTTACTGCAATGTTTTTCCCTGACATAGACAGTACAAATCAGCTGTTGTCGTGACGCCATTTTGTTTTCCAACACGCCGGCTTTTGGTAAGACAGATCGTTAAACGATTTCGATGCTTTATTGAAATCAAAATTTAATTAACGGTCTAGAGAGTTAGTTAAGTGTCTGATTTAACCAACCAACTGCGAAATCTCTACCGAGGGGCATAAGTAAGTTAGATTCAAGTGTGATGAAGTCATAAGAGAGATTTTCCTCCTGTTGAGTGTACCGCTGTTAGATTTTCTTCAATTAACACGTTGACAGTCCAGAATGACGTCGGCGAACTTAAAACCAGAAAAAAAATGTACCGTACATTACAACATGTAATGGCCGGTCAGCGTGTTAATTCGTTCGCGTTCTGATTAACAATGTTTTATTTGGGAAATGCTGTGGAATTCTGAAGAAGTGTAAACTAACTAACGATCTATAAGTTCAGAACTAAATTGACGGCTTGAAATCTGACAGCTCTTAACCAGTTGCCGTTGCTTAAGCAGCTCTTGCATTTTATTTTAAAAACAACAACAATGCCCGGACATTATGAATAATGACAAACTAATTTGGGCAAAATGAATAATTCTAACTTGAACTTCATAATTTCATATTTCATAATTTCTTTATTGCACACAACTAATATATGGACAACAAGACTTACATAAATATAGTGTACAAAGGCGAGATTATCTCTAATAAGAGATCTTTTCCAGCAAACCAAATAAGGATGGGAAAGGTCGATTGCTGAGCAGGGACTTCCTTATTTATCACTTTACACAGACATTATGAATATGGCCATGTGGATTTTGGTCAATGTGATAACACAGATAGTATCAGGGAAAACACTGCGGCAGCTTAGGTGAAGGGTAAAGGTGTGAGCGAAGCGAAGCCCCCATGATACTTCATGTTATGTTGAAAAAGTAAGAACAATAATATTATCATAGGGCAGCAGAATACCAATGAAAAGAAACATTGTTCTGCATCATAGGTGATGATGAGCATTATATAAAATGCCCGTGCGATATGATTTTGGGCATTATTCAAACTGGGCGGGCATTGTTTATAATGACCGATTATTTACATGGTCCAGAACATATTTATGTATGCCCCAGACTTAGCTTCTATATATATTCAATGAATCTGACCTCAGGTTTCATGAAACATAATACAATGAAATGAAATGAATTTCATCATTTCATTTCAATGAATGTGACCTCAGATCTCATGAAACATAATAAACTGATACCTTTTTTCAAGTAAATTTTCAGACCAACAGTAAGCACTAAGTATATTATTTCAATACTCAATCAAATGCTCTCACTCATCAACCGTACAAAATTACTTCACGCCAAACAATATGGTTTCACTAGGGGTAAATCGACTACAGATGCAGGCAGGATGACACTTACATCTCACATTTTCTCTGCATGGGCCGCCATCGGCGTTTTTATGGTTCCCTAGAGAAACAAGGAACCCTTATAGTTTCGTCAAGTCTGTCTGTCCTTCCGTCCGTATGTCACAGCAACTTTATACAGAAACTATCAGGATTAGACAGTTGAAACTTGGTATCTAAATGTATTCTGTAAACCGCTTTACGACTTTTTTTACAAAATTTTAAAAATAAAATTAATAAAGGGAACATACATGGAACTGAAACCAAAACTATTGTTTTCATTAAACCTATATGTTTGGGGGTGTCTATAGGTAGGATTGAAGTTCCTGAAACCATTTTTCTTCAAAGTAAATCGTTAAAGAGACAGACCCTTCCAGAGTGGAATAATGTGTGTGTCCCTCTAACTTTTAAAGAAAGTGAGTGATCCTCACAAAACTTGGCTCACGTGTTCCTTGAATTAACAGTATTTTTTCGAGAGTTTTTTTAGATTTTCATCTTGGAGGGGGAGTTATGACGTCAATCATTTTTTGTATGTTTTTTTTTTCTTTATACCTATCTTGTGGGGTATCAAATTAAAGGGCTTCATGAGCCGGTTCTAAAAATTCACTTCAACATTACCTTTCGTCCGCCTCTTTTCTAAAAATCCAAGAAATATTTTCAAAACATACCAAGTTTGGACTCCTCGAAGTAGGAGACGGATTAGCAAAGAGGATCTATACAGACCATGAGAGTGAGTGAAATAGACTATAACTATTTTCGTGAAAAGCGTGTATTTTAAATCGCAAAATTTAGTGTACAAAGTTATTGGTGCGTCTTCTTTACTACTTGATTTTTATTGAATCTGAAATACTTACCTATAAAATGGTTCACAGTCCCCCCTGTTAGCGAGGTCTACAACTGCCCATAGGGCCACTAGTGTAATTATTTTACGATCTGATCACAACTTTCAACCAAATCATGAAATAGTCATTCATTTTTTCATTTTAGTCATTCATCATCAAACGCTGAACATTCATTGATCTGGTCAGATCATTTCATGATATCATCAGTTTGAGGTGGTTATATCTAGAATTTGTATTATTTCATAAAATTGTCAACCACATCATGATATGGTCAATACTACGATGTGGTTTTGACAGATATTTTTTATTCTCGTTTCACTATTCGAATTTCAAAATCAAACACTGTTGATCTCCGATTTTTTTGTTACCTTTTTTATTCTGTAATTTATAGACCTACAAGTGAATTTTATCAATCTCTGACTCTCTCGATACACCTGCTTTTTCTGTTTCGGTTACGTAGCAATTAGAATAATTGACGGTAATGTAAACTGACCATTAGGGCGCTCGCGAGACGATTACGGGCCCCTGAAAGGGGCTAATTTCGTACATGAAAAGAGGAAGAGGAAATGATCGTCCGCTTTATCTGCTTTCCCAGAAATTGCTTTATTGCAACGTTTGAAAGTAGATGGAAATGCGAAAATGTTTTGAGTAGTATTCTATAGAGTACTTATTTTCTAAAATTGTTGGGTATTATTCAATCAATGCTTGCTCGTAGGACACCGCCATGCTTGGGCGGTTGTTTGCCAAAATGTAACTGTCAGCTATAATGCGCGACGTATAAGTTGGACCGGGTACTGTAACCTTGTTCAATAATCATCGTCGCGGTGGAATATTTAATTCTCAGTTTAATTTCTGTTCTTTCTCTTGCTCACAAGCCGTAGCCTAGGACGCTCGTGTATTTTCCTGTAATCTCTGTTGTCAACGCGGTGTGCGTAATCTTCATTGTCAAAATTGTACATTGTGTTAACAGTTAATAAAGGAGTGTAATAATCAAACTATCTCCATCGTTTAAGTTTAAATCCGTCCGACGCGGCGACAATTACCCGCGCAGGCGAGGGTGTGGCTTGGTGTCGTCGTCCAGGTGCCGCCGGCGATCCAGCTGGGAGCTCAGGTCTGGCTAGCATTGGACCCCTTTCATCTGCAGTCATCACATGTGCTTTTGGAGTGGACGGATCCACGCGCAACACCTGGTCAGGAGTACGGTATTCGGGAGTCTGAGACCCATTCGGGGAGAGTTGCCGAAACAGCGAACATTTTGATGAGCTCATGAGAGGAAAAACAAACCAGCACAGATTGCTCATCATTGTTCAAGACGCTGGGTGTTTAGTGTTGGTCAAATTGAATTCAGTGCGCGTGAAAAGGTCATTTTGTGCATTCATATTAAAGTGTAAAAAACTAAAAACAAAACTTCAGCGTTCTGTGAAATCAAGTTTGGTCGGCCATATTTGGACAATTCTCAACGCAACACTTCGCGAGGGGGCGCCGTTGTGTCCGGACATTAGTAAGTTGAACATCACATCGAACATTCATTCATTTAGTTCACTCGTTCTGTCACCACAGACAAACGTCATGTAAGCTTCAAATCCAAATGTCAATTCAAAGTTGTATATCTGTCGTATGTAATAGATGTTTTATGTTTCATTATATTTTGTTTTCAATCAAATGTAACACTGTGTTGTAGGCAATTAGACACAAATAGTGCGGTTAAAATATAGCCATTTGCCACACGTATCACTTTTTAATCCCATTTGTCGACTCCAAATGTCATTATCGAGGTGTGTTTATTTGGGCTTATGTTTAAACGATTACCAAAAACGCACCTATTTTACTACCAATAAATTCGAAATTACTGCCAGAATGGATAAATGTTCACCAAATTGTGTTTGGATAAATGATCACCAAACTTCATTTTATGTTTTGTGTACTTAAGTTTATGTTTTAAGTACTTTTTGTTGTTCTTACATGTTCTAAATAACACGAAGGATAAAGGGGGCTTCGCTTCGCTCATCCTCTTTACCCTTCACCTAAGCTTCCGCAGTATTTTGCCCTGATATTTTTTGCAACTTTTGGTAGTCATTTATCCATTTTGGGTAGAAAAAAATATTTTGGTGATCATTATATTTGTTGCCGTTTATTTGTGTCGTAGGATTAGAAATTCATTTGTTTTCGATGTATCTTGTTTACAAATAGTGATAAACGATAATAGTGCCTGAGCAGCGGGTTGGGTTTTGATCACGAACACCTGATTTTAATAGAGTTATTTAGGAGGATAGTTGAATCTTGAACCTTTTATCCTAGTCGTAACTGTCGGAAACTTGTTTTGGATTTATAATACGTAAAACAAAATATTATTTTGTGTGCCTGAAATCGAACGCAATTTTTACTCTTTCCATACGTATTTCATGATAAATGTCAAAAACATAATGTAAATTTGGGTGAAATGGAACGTGGAATAAAGTAGTGTCCCTAGTGTAGCAAACTATGCTGTTTTATTTGACTGATTTTGAAATCTGAGTCAGGGCTCCCCACTTAATAGGCAGTCTTGTGGCTACTATTAAGTTAGTATTGGTACCAAACCGACATCTGGGCAGTCCTTTCTAGTCAGTCTTGTGGCTAATATTAAGTTAGTATTGGTACCAAACCGACATCTGGGCAGTCCTTTCTAGTCAGTCTTGTGGCTACTATTAAGTTAGTATTGGTACCAAACCGACATCTGGGCAGTCCTTTCTAGTCAGTCTTGTGGCTACTATTAAGTTAGTATTGGTACCAAACCGACATCTAGGCAGTCCTTTCTAGGCAGTCGTGTGGCTACTATTAAGTTAGTATTGGTACCAAACCGACATCTGGGCAGTCCTTTCTAGGCAGTCTTGTGGCTACTATTAAGTTAGTATTGGTACCAAACCGACATCTGGGCAGTCCTTTCTAGGCAGTCTTGTGGCTACTATTAAGTTAGTATTGGTACCAAACTGACATCTGGGCAGTCCTTTCTAGGCAGTCTTGTGGCTACTATTAAGTTAGTATTGGTACCAAACCGACAGCTGGGCAGTCCTTTCTAGGCAGTCTTGTGGCTACTATTAAGTTAGTATTGGTACCAAACCAACATCTGGGCAGTCCTTTCTAGGCAGTCTTGTGGCTACTATTATTTCAATATACTTTATTGCACAAAATAACAGATTTTACAGTGGAAAATGGAGAAGACATGACAAAGGCGAGCTTATCTCTATAAAGAGATTTCTTCCAGCAAACCTAGGATGGAAAGGAAATAATTGACAACAGGTAGACCTAAGTGCACAACATAAAACAAAATAATTAAACACAATAAACTACTTAGCAATATGTACATAAATACCAGAATTATGTATATAAATATGTAAAAAAAAAAAAACCTAAATAAAATTACTTAGATTTAATAAGGTAGAGAAAGATAGTGTTCTTTCAACCGACTTTTAAATATGTTGAGAGACGGACTGTCTCTAATAGCGTTGGGGAGTTTGTTCCAGAGTTGGATGGCGCGAAGTCGGAACCCATGTTCATAGGCGGCAGTATTGTGTTGCGGAGTTGTAAGTAGCGACCGAGTGTGCGATCTCCGTGGCCTATCCGGGGACAGTAATTCGAAACGATCTCGTAAGAAGCCAGGATAGCGAGGATTATATAAAATGTTGAAGAGGCAAATGAGGATGTGGGAATCCCGGCGAAGACGAATCGGGAGCCATTTCAGCTCCCTGCGATACTCTGAGACGTGGTCAAACTTGCGCAGACCAAAAACAAACCGAATCCCGAGGTTTTGAAGTCGCTCGAGTTTGTTCAGTTGCTCTTCAGTCACGCTAGCCCAGCAGACATCTGCGTAATCGATCAGGGGGAGGAGGAGAGACTGAGCGAGCGTGATCTTTGTCCGACGAGGCAGGAAGTTTTGAAGACGCCTGAGAGAGTGGAAACTGGCAAAGACTCGCCGACTTACCTCGCCGACATGGACTGACCAGGTCAGTTGGTTATCGAAGAAAACTCCTAGATTTTTGGCCTTCGTGCTATATGAGATTATGGTTCCGTCATATGTTACAGGAGCAATGGACAAATGCTGTAATGAGTTATGGGAGTACCTGGAACCAATAATCATAGCCTGAGACTTACTAGGGTTCACTAGTAGCCATTAAGAATTGGCCCAGTCCCTGATTTTATCAAGAACTACATTTAACAGTTCTACGGCTGAGGCCATATCATTAAGAGAAAAATGTCGGTAAACCTGGAGATCGTCGGCATAAAGATGATAAGACGAAGAGAGTCGATCCGAGATGGAATTAATGAAGATAGCGAAAAGAAGGGGAGACAGTATACCACCTTGGGGCACTCCCGCAAAGAGGTCACACCACTCTGTTGAAGTCTTCTCCGACTTGATACGCTGCTGTCGCCCTCTCAGGTACGAATCAAACCAGCTAGCAGAGTCAGAGGACACATTCAGGGACTTCAGTATCTCAACGAGAATGTCAAAATCGACGCAGTTAAAGGCGCTGCTAAAGTCCAAAAGTGCTATCACAGAGAGCTGTTTCTCATCCATCGCGTGCTGAATGTCATCAGTGACTTTGAGTAAGGCCGTTACGGTACTGTGACCCGACCTAAATCCGGACTGAAGTTTGTCCAGTAACTTGTTAGAGGAAAGGTAGGAGGAGAGCTGAGCATGGACTATGGATTCAAGGACTTTGGAGAGGATTGGCAGGATGGAAATAGGACGAAACTCTTTAAAGGAGGAGGGATTAGATGTTTTGGGTAAAGGGATAACTAAAGCTTTTTTCCACACATTAGGGAAGGAGAAACTGGAGAGTGAGTGGATTATAATGTGAGTTATAGCAGGAAGGAGCTCGTCAAATACAATGCTGATCATTTTGGAACAAATATTATCAAATCCTATAGCTTTAGAGGAAATAGCGAGCACAGCCTTTTTAACCGCATCGATTCCGACAAGTCTAAAGTCAAAAGGAGTGGAGGTAGGAGCTGACTTCGTGCGCAAGTGACAAAGCGTGGAATCCTTTACAAAAGGATTCATGACGACAGGAGGGACCGCGAAGAATTTGTTGAGACCACTGAGATCAACATTACCAATCAATTCATCCTGAGACTTGCCGATACCAAGCGTTTTGAGGAATTTCCATACTTGACCCGGAGTGTAACTCTCAATGCTCTGAAAGATGTGGCGACGCTTGGCGTCACGACACATGCGATTGCACCGGTTTCGAAGGCATTTGAGGATGGAATAATTTTCGGCTATAGGCTCCTTTTTGTAGAGGCATTTGGCTTTGTTGCGTTTAGTCATCAGACGCCTAATAGCATCAGTGAGCCATGGAGCTGGAAGGTGTTTTACCTTGACCTTCTTGACCGGTGCATGCTTGTCAAACAGTCCCAGAATGATTGTATTGAAATGGTGGATCTTGTCATCAACGGACTCACTGGAGATGACGGGGGACCAGTCGATCGACGCGGCATCATATTTAAGGGATTCAGAATTAATGCCCTTGAAGCTACGAGTGTGGATAAATTTTGCTCTGATCTTGGGGGTTTTGCTCTTATAAGAGAGGTAAATCAGGTCATGATAGGAGAAAGGAGAGTTAAACTGTCCTTGTGTAGCAATCTTTTCCAAATTAGAAACTATCATGAGATCAAGGAGAGAGGGAGTACAATGTGGTTGGAAATGAGTAGCGTTGAGAGGAAGAATATGTAAATTGAAAGAGTTTATAATGGACTGAAGTTTGGCAGAGCGGGAATCGTTTTTGAGAAGGCATGTATTGAAATCGCCGAGAATGAGGGTATCATTATAAAGAGGAGTTAGCTCACTGAGCAAAGACTCAAATGAGTCGAAATAATCGATGTGAAGTGAGGGACTGTAGAGAACACCGAGTAGAACTTTATTATGGCGAAGACAAATTTCAAGGAAGAGATGTTCTGCGGATTCGGAGTACTCACTCGGTGAAGCACTAACAACTCTGCAAGGGATATCCGAGCGAAGGTAAATAGCCACCCCGCCATCAGCTTTGCCAACTCTGTCGTTCCGGTAGAGCTGGAACCCAGGCAGCGAGTACATAGTGGAAGGTAATGTCGGTTTAAGAAATGATTCTGATACAAGTATACCATCCACATGTTTACTACTGAAAGCCTCGAGTAGGTCCGGGTAACTCGTGTGGATACTCTGAGCGTTGATGTGAACGATGTTAAAATTATTATCGAGTCCAGCAAAGACAGAAGTCAGTTTGGCGGATAGTGTTTCCTCCACAAGGGAGTTATCACTCTCCGCACTAATGTAGTCGTCGGTTGAAGAACAAGAGAAGAAACTATTATCAATATTACATAAACTATCCATGTAAAATAAGAATATACCTACTTAAATATATAAATACAATATAAATAATTATGCTGGGGTACAGTAGTACAAAAAAAAAAAATATGGATAAAAGTTGCCTACTCAATAACTGAGTAGTTAACTACACTACTTAATAAATAAATAAATAAATACTGACCCAGACCCTAACTACACAGGAATGCTGAAAGGAATCTAGATAAACACACAATAATAACAGTAACCAAAAAAAAATAACACAAAAACAACACACTTTATCGTTAGACTATAAACAAGACAAAACGAAACACGTGCGAGAGTTACCGCTACTGCGCAGCGATGCAGAAATCGGAACGTATAAAAAAAAAAAAAATAGACAACACCGGTCGCGTGAAATGACAGCAGGCAGATTGATATTGACAAGTAAAGATGTTCTGAGGATTTAGCAAAACAGGAAAGTAAAAATAATAAGTTAAAAAGGCATTCTACCTCACAAAACATGAGAAACAGCATAATTATACGGGGGCGTCGAATGGAGACCGCGATTTAACTGAGCATGTGACATCTACCGCTTGCATAACCTCACTGCACTATTTGGCTGCCCGAGCCTGAGACGCTCCTCTTCTGGTGACAACGCCCCTGGTGGAGGCCGCCGACATGTCCACAGCAGGCTTCTTCCCCTTAACGGCTGACTGAGGGGGCTCTTTGCTGGGAAATTTGTCCATAAGCGGCCGCAACTCCGCCCAGCACTCGACCTTCCGACGAGTCTTGTTTGGCAGCTGCACGAAAATACGGCCATCGGTTGTCCAGGAGTTGCTGACGCCAAAGTGTTGGCGAGCCGCCATAAAGACATCGTGACGTGACTTCGTCATGAACTCAGTCAACGTGATGCCCGTACCTTTTAGGGCCTTCTTAGAATCCCACACCTCGCTGCGTGCCTCGTGGGATGTAAAACGCACAAGGAGGGGCCTAGTCTTCGCTCCTTTGGCACCCAAGCGATGAACCACTTTGATTGCACTGAGACAATCATCTGAAGACTTCAGGCGGTTAGCCAACACTGCAGTCAGAACGGCAACAGGCTGCTCCTCCGGTTCTTCAGCCACGCCGTGAACGAGCAGGACCTTACGCCGCATCATCTGCTCGTGCCTGTCAAGCCCCAAGCCCAGATGCTCAATCTGCGACTTCAGAACTCCGAGAGCTTTCCAGATCAGGGACTTGAAGTCCGAAAACTGTTGCGCGAGTCCACTTATGTCCTGGGGGCTGGTAGAGGTTGCAGCTAGCTGTAGATCCCTGTCATATTTGTCCATCCGGTCCGAGAATGTGGAAATTAAATCTTCCATACCTTTGGAAATCTCCGAATACTGGTCCATGCTTGTGATTTTGAGGTTATGTGGTTGTTGACTGGTCAAATTGTAGTGTTCTTCAATTGGGAATGTGCAGTGAAGGGTCCAGGCCAGTAATATTATTGCTGAATACTCATTAAATTATTGTAAGTTATTAAATAAATTAAATTAATTATGGAGTGTAAAATTTATTGATGCCTTGTAGGACTACCCACACCAAAAAAAAGCTTATGTTAGTATTGGTACTGTAAGGTAGGTTATATATTGTATACGGGCCTCTTTAGAGTGGGTGTCACTTTGACACTGTTACTTATTGTAGTTTTAAAAAGAAAGAGGCTTGGACGTGAGAAGTCAATGTGACACACTTCACCGTAGGCTTCGGCCAGTGACTGAGCTAAATTATAGTGAGGATTAGAGTAATGGCTATCGAGCCAGTTGTGGATCCCTTTTATACAAAGTGTAAATAAACTATTCATGATAAAGCAATAAAAACAACAACAACAAACCAGTCCAGTGTTATGATTTATAATTATCAATTAAGCACTACATCATTGGTGCTCAGGAGTACGACATTGGTGCTAGGAGCACTACATTGGCGGAGGCGTCAAATGGGCCGGAGAAATAGGAAGACTGCTTCAGAAGGAAGGACGTCATAAAAGTGGCGTAATAGAAGAGGATAGTGATCGTTGATCCAGACCTTGCTGAATCGAGGAATGATCGAATGTGCATTGGGAAGCATATTTCTGTACTTAAGTTTTATATTTAGGAATTACCTCGACCTGCCAAGCGAGTGAAGAATCAAATAGAAAAATGTTGTGGGAAGATTGTTTTATAGCGGCGGACATTTTGTGAAAAATTTCATGAAATTATTTCATGATGGAGGAGTTGTCAACTTGTTTTTCGGGGAGTCCTCAGGAGTCCTTTGAAGACTTTCTAGAAGACTTCAGAGATGCTGCATCGAGGAAGAGATTTATATCGTCGGAGGAATTAAAATTATTATTTCCTTCGTATTTACAATTTGGAGCCTTATATTTTTTTAGGGAAATTAGGGGCAGTGCCCAAACATTTGACGAGGTGGTGAATAAGTTTAATGAGGAGTTTGGAGGCACAGACTTTGCAGAGAAGTTCTACAATGCCAAGCAAGAGAAAAAAAGTTTGTTGGACTACTTCCATTATTTACGGGACCTGGCGAGGAAAGCTAGAGTTACCAAAGATGACATTTTTATATCGCAATTTTTAAGAGGATTGCAAAACCATCTTAGAAATAAATTAATGTTGAGCCATTTTGTAGATAAGAAGGCGCTAAGGGCGGTACTGGTACAGATGGAGAAATTAAGTCCGGGAAGTGATGATAATGTGAATGTGTTTAGGAACCCGGCAACTTTTGGACCGAATTTGGCCCATAACAATAGGGGAGACAGGCCGAATGTTTCTAGTACTAATAATTATAATTTGCGTCCTAGGCAAGCGGATTTTGCAACACGTCGTCGCTAGAGCCCGATAGCGGTGACCAGGCTGACCTGTGGAATGAGGGCCTCAGACGAGCTCAGCAGCGTAGCACAGAAGCGGAACGACCAATGGGGAAGCTCGTCGCAGTCGAGGCGGATCAGCAGGTCAGACCATTAGTTTTATTAAATTCTTCGGGGATAAATGTGGTAGCTCTTTTAGATACAGGCGCTACAGCTTCATGCATCAGCCCAGCCTTGCCGTGTCACCCTGGGTACGGCCCTGTGGTGGTTGTTGGCCGGACCGATTCATGCACAACAGATTGCTGTGGGCCCCACCACAATATCCGCACATTTGTGTGCGCGTGCAGTCCCTAGCTATGTGTGGCCCGAGGCACAGGAAACACCAGCTCCGCTGCTTGGCCATCCGGCGCCGTCCCTGAACCCTAAGTTCCCCGAACTTATTGCAATTGGCCACAGCATGGCCAATCTGCCTACAACATGGGCAGGTCTCACCATGTGGGGTCAATGCACTCACAGTCCCATACGACTGCCGGTTGGTGCGGTCCTTCCTCGTCGGAGGGCCCCTACTCACAGCGCTCCCGGCAGCTTTCTGTGGCTCCGAAGGATGGGTGACCGTCAACCCCAAATTCTCTGCCCGTCGAGCCTCCTCTTCCAAAAATCCGACCAAGTCGGAGAAGGCGGGCAGGTCCTCGGCCGACCTCCCGTGAGACTGTTCGAAACGAGTCTGCACGTCAGCGGGTAGGCGGGAAAGTACAATGTACAACAGTAAGTACGACCATTCACCAACCGGAAGTCCAAGATTCTCTAGAGCCTTGGTGACGGACAACAATGGGTTCAAAACCTCCGTCTGTATGGCCCCGACCTTTTTCACAACCGGGATGCTAAACAAACGGTTCAGTTGGGTATCGGCCAACCTCCGTTTGTTGTGGTAACGTCTGACCAACAATTGCCTGGCCGTCTCATAGTTACCCTCCGTAACTGTCAAATGAGCGACCAGCTCCCTAGGCTCACCCCTCAATGCTGCCACCAGCTGAGCCATCTTGACAGACTTGGTAATGTCCGATCGCATGTGCACCAAACTGTCGAACAGATTGATGAAGCTCATCCATTCACCGGACACGCCGTCAAAGGTAGGCATAGTTATGGCAGGTAACCTGGACCCCGATCCCTGATGCGGCAGAGGTGCTTCAATGTCACCATCATGGCTGGACTCGCGCTGTCTACGTATGTCCGCAGCCTTCTGCGTGATAGCAGCTGCCATCTCCATACATTGGTCGACATCCCCTATCAACCGTGACAGCCTGTCAGGTGCACAACCATCAACTGATGGTTGTGCACCTGACCCGCCTGCGCGGACAATTCGAGCACCCTATTGTAACGTTCCTTAACGTCCATAGACCGCTCCAATACCACATCATGCCTATCTAAACGGTCTATCAGACCGTGTGCGGAGGAAAACCATCTGAGTTCCTTAGAAACACCCTTCTGGATTTCAGATAACGACATGATCGGAACGATACTTACTCACAATTTGCAGTAACTCAATTTTATTGGACCTTCCAGTTTATAACCCAAACGAGGGAACCCTAAACTATAACTTAAACATTGTTGTTTTCCTTAAACAATAGGAACCGAGTTTTATATCTATATAAATTCTGTAAATAACAATTTAGTTTCCCTTTATCATTATAACAGACACAGATAGTCAATATTAGTTCAAGTTATAAATTGCTATAAACTGAAAACAATGTAATAGCCTGCTATCAATAGATGTAACTACCTATGTTAACCAAAACATTCATTCAATAGCATTACTAGACCACTAATAGATTGACTAACTGGTAATTCAATGCAAATTTCAATTCAATATCTGTCTGTCTACTACCAGCAATAGACTTACAGCTTACAATACTACCAATCTATGTGGATATAGGAACAACCAGTTACCTAACCGCCTATACCTACAGATTGATAGTCCCAAATCGTGCTCCCTGGAGCCCTTGACGGCTGCAAATCTCAGGAAGCCACGCTCTAGCTACCAAAATGTTCAGGCTTCTCAGCACCTAATGACCTCGTAGGGGCCCATCAGCTACGAGGTAGCGTGACGATCAGGTGCCAAGAAGTCATGAATGTCGCCGATTCACCGAGCTGAAGTTATGTGGGGTAGATCTAACCTGGTCTGTGCTTCGGTCCCGTCAACCTCCTGTCTCTCTGCAAGGCCCGGGTGCACCCTAGGCTCTTCTTGGTAGACAGGTTCTTCAGCCAACCAGGTATGACTGGCGGGCCAGCGTCAATACGCACATGGGTCCAACACAGGTTATGTTTCTACTGGTAAATACAAATCGGGCACGAAAATCCGAACTTTATCTGGTTCGAGAGACAACGGCACACTCAGCTATATTAACAATCCTGAGGGAATCCCGAATACATTCCAGATGCCCTGCGATTTAATTTCAACACCCTGTTCAAAACGCGTTTACATTGCGAGGGCTTTCGTCTGTCAGTTGTCAAAACTGCCAGATTGACAGCTAACGTCAAATTAAAATGACCGTTCAGAAACCATCGATCGAATATCGATTTGGAATCGAACAATGCCTTTAAACCATTTGTTTAGTGCTACGTTTCACCTAAACACTATTCTACTAAACATATTTCATAGAATGTTTGGTATGCCTTTAACCATTTGTTCAATGCTACGTTTCACCTAAACACTATTCTACAAAACATATTTCATAGAATGTTTGGTATGCCTTTAACCATTTGTTGAGTGCTACGTTTCACCTAAACACTATTCTACGAAAGATATTTCATAGAATGTTTGGTATGCCTTTAACCATTTGTTCAGTGCTACGTTTCACCTAAACACCATACTACGAAACATATTTCATAGAATGTTTGGCATGCCTTTAACCATTTTTTCAGTGCTACGTTTCACCTAAACACTATTCTACGAAACATATTTCATAGAAAGTTTGGTATGCCTATAACCATTTGTTCAGTGTTACGTTTCACCTAAACACTATTCTACGAAACATATTTCATAGAATGTTTGGTATGCCTTTAACCATTTGTTCAGTGCTACGTTTCACCTAAATAAATAGGAAACATATTTCATATGATGTTTGGTATGCCTTTAACCATTTGTTCAATGCTACGTTTCACCTTAACGCTATACTACGAAATATATTTAATTGAAGTACCATTTACACTCACTATCGCATTATCAATAACACTTATCTAAATTCTAAAAACAAAACGCAGCTCGGACAGATATTGCAATATTACCTACAACATTAAAAAAGAGGGTAGTGGAGAAAAGTTAAACTAATGAATGTAAGAATTCAGTGCCTGCTAGGCATTCGCTTATTACCTTTACGCTAGGAATTATCGGTCTTAGTTTATTTTATCGCACATAAGTGTTTTTATTCAATAATCATGTCAGACCTTGGACCTGTCAGAGATTGGACCTTGTGCAGTCGACTGTCTTTTTGGGCATTACTTTAGACGCCAAACTACAATGGGATCCTCATATAAATAAGTTGTCGAACAGACTGAGTTCGGCAGCGTTCGCAGTTAAAAAAATTAGAGCTCTTACCGACGTAGACACCGCTAGACTAGTCTACTTTAGTTACTTTCATAGTCTAATGACCTATGGTATTTTATTGTGGGGTTACGCTGCGAATGCTAATAGTATATTTATTCTGCAGAAACGGGCTGTTCGTGCAATTTATAGATTAGGGCCTAGAGTGTCACTGAGGGAAAAGTTTAAAGAAATAAATATTCTGACATTTGTGTCTCAATATATCTATGACAATCTTGTGTATGTAAAAAGAAATATAACTAATTTTCAGAAGTACAGTGATATACTCAATTTTAATACTAGAAATAAAGACAAGTTGGTTGCTTATGTAAGCCGACTACATAAAATTAGTAATTCTTTTAAAGGCAATTGTATACGATATTACAATAAGGTCCCTACTGATATTAAAAACTTACCTTTAGACAAGTTTAAAATAATAATAAAACAGAAATTGTATAAAAAAGGTTACTATAGGATATCTGATTACTTAGAGGACAGATGTCCATGGGAATAGATTGTTTGAGTAACAGGCTGTTTCGATATATAATTAGCATTCATTTTGTAATTTGACAATATTTTATTTAAAAAAGGAAACGCAAAAGATGCGACGACTGTGGAGTTTCTTCGGTGAGCTCTTCTCCACAGATTCCGCCATTGTGTTAGAGAACTCACCCAAAAAAAATGTAATGACGGATCTAAGTGATGTAACAACATCCTATGGAAATAAATGATTTTTGATTTGATTTTGATTTGATTAGACAATATTAGCGTTCCCAGACTTTGAGTAATAATGTATTATTACTCAAAGTTCCCAGATGTGATAAATTGAAAAAACTGTGCGCGGAAAGGATATGCTGATATTGAACGGTTATCAGTTTTATATAAACTCGCTAAACAATGATAAGTTTTATTAGCAGTGTATTCAAAAGCAATCGAAACAGTGCAGAAGTTCTGTGATCACAAAGTTTACTGCTGGTGATGGGCACTCGATAATTAAACCTCCAAGTGGTCATTCTCATTCGCCCAGCGCTTCGAAATCTGATGAAATAACTCTAAATCGATTAAAAACCCGATGCTGCGCGTAGCTTCTCCGCACCTACTCAGATCATACAAGATAACTTAGCGCAAATACCGAGTAGCAGCGCATGCAGTGTACCAAATACAAATGCTTTACGCCAAATTATAAGGCGTACTAGCAAATACCGGTGGAACCTAAAACATTAGACGAAATCGACGTTCCAGAAGAAATGAAGGTGAGTTTGACCGAAACTTAAGTAACTAAACTTAACTTTTATCTACTTTTTAATTATATATTAATTTTTAGGGTTTCGTATCTCAAAATGAGAAACCCTTATAGGATCACTCGTGTCGTGCGTCTGTCCGTCTGTCCGTCTGTCACAGGCAATTTACTCACACTCCGACATACGCTCCAACCTTACAAAACCACTCCATCTCCTGCCCGTCTCAGGACTTCCTCATTCGTAGCCCCGTGGACCCTACGTTGGGTCCATCTTTAAGGTGATACGAAAAAAATATGTGTTTTTTTAATCCATTTACACCACTATAAAATCATCAAAAATGAATTTCATCATTTCATTTCAATGAATGTGACCTCAGATCTCATGAAACATAATAAACTGATACCTTTTTTCAAGTAAATTTTCAGACCAACAGTAAGCACTAAGTATATTATTTCAATACTCAATCAAATGCTCTCACTCATCAACCGTACAAAATTACTTCACGCCAAACAATATGGTTTCACTAGGGGTAAATCGACTACAGATGCAGGCAGGATGACACTTACATCTCACATTTTCTCTGCATGGGCCGCCATCGGCGTTTTTATGGTTCCCTAGAGAAACAAGGAACCCTTATAGTTTCGTCAAGTCTGTCTGTCCTTCCGTCCGTATGTCACAGCAACTTTATACAGAAACTATCAGGATTAGACAGTTGAAACTTGGTATCTAAATGTATTCTGTAAACCGCTTTACGACATTTTTTACAAAATTTTAAAAATAAAATTAATAAAGGGAACATACATGGAACTGAAACCAAAACTATTGTTTTCATTAAACCTATATGTTTGGGGGTGTCTATAGGTAGGATTGAAGTTCCTGAAACCATTTCTCTTCAAAGTAAATCGTTAAAGAGACAGACCCTTCCAGAGTGGAATAATGTGTGTGTCCCTCTAACTTTTAAAGAAAGTGAGTGATCCTCACAAAACTTGGCTCACGTGTTCCTTGAATTAACAGTATTTTTTCGAGAGTTTTTTTAGATTTTCATCTTGGAGGGGGAGTTATGACGTCAATCATTTTTTGTATGTTTTTTTTTTCTTTATACCTATCTTGTGGGGTATCAAATTAAAGGGCTTCATGAGCCGGTTCTAAAAATTCACTTCAACATTACCTTTCGTCCGCCTCTTTTCTAAAAATCCAAGAAATATTTTCAAAACATACCAAGTTTGGACTCCTCGAAGTAGGAGACGGATTAGCAAAGAGGATCTATACAGACCATGAGAGTGAGTGAAATAGACTATAACTATTTTCGTGAAAAGCGTGTATTTTAAATCGCAAAATTTAGTGTACAAAGTTATTGGTGCGGCTTCTTTACTACTTGATTTTTATTGAATCTGAAATACTTACCTATAAAATGGTTCACAGTCCCCCCTGTTAGCGAGGTCTACAACTGCCCATAGGGCCACTAGTGTAATTATTTTACGATCTGATCACAACTTTCAACCAAATCATGAAATAGTCATTCATTTTTTCATTTTAGTCATTCATCATCAAACGCTGAACATTCATTGATCTGGTCAGATCATTTCATGATATCATCAGTTTGAGGTGGTTATATCTAGAATTTGTATTATTTCATAAAATTGTCAACCACATCATGATATGGTCAATACTACGATGTGGTTTTGACAGATATTTTTTATTCTCGTTTCACTATTCGAATTTCAAAATCAAACACTGTTGATCTCCGATTTTTTTGTTACCTTTTTTATTCTGTAATTTATAGACCTACAAGTGAATTTTATCAATCTCTGACTCTCTCGATACACCTGCTTTTTCTGTTTCGGTTACGTAGCAATTAGAATAATTGACGGTAATGTAAACTGACCATTAGGGCGCTCGCGAGACGATTACGGGCCCCTGAAAGGGGCTAATTTCGTACATGAAAAGAGGAAGAGGAAATGATCGTCCGCTTTATCTGCTTTCCCAGAAATTGCTTTATTGCAACGTTTGAAAGTAGATGGAAATGCGAAAATGTTTTGAGTAGTATTCTATAGAGTACTTATTTTCTAAAATTGTTGGGTATTATTCAATCAATGCTTGCTCGTAGGACACCGCCATGCTTGGGCGGTTGTTTGCCAAAATGTAACTGTCAGCTATAATGCGCGACGTATAAGTTGGACCGGGTACTGTAACCTTGTTCAATAATCATCGTCGCGGTGGAATATTTAATTCTCAGTTTAATTTCTGTTCTTTCTCTTGCTCACAAGCCGTAGCCTAGGACGCTCGTGTATTTTCCTGTAATCTCTGTTGTCAACGCGGTGTGCGTAATCTTCATTGTCAAAATTGTACATTGTGTTAACAGTTAATAAAGGAGTGTAATAATCAAACTATCTCCATCGTTTAAGTTTAAATCCGTCCGACGCGGCGACAATTACCCGCGCAGGCGAGGGTGTGGCTTGGTGTCGTCGTCCAGGTGCCGCCGGCGATCCAGCTGGGAGCTCAGGTCTGGCTAGCATTGGACCCCTTTCATCTGCAGTCATCACATGTGCTTTTGGAGTGGACGGATCCACGCGCAACACCTGGTCAGGAGTACGGTATTCGGGAGTCTGAGACCCATTCGGGGAGAGTTGCCGAAACAGCGAACATTTTGATGAGCTCATGAGAGGAAAAACAAACCAGCACAGATTGCTCATCATTGTTCAAGACGCTGGGTGTTTAGTGTTGGTCAAATTGAATTCAGTGCGCGTGAAAAGGTCATTTTGTGCATTCATATTAAAGTGTAAAAAACTAAAAACAAAACTTCAGCGTTCTGTGAAATCAAGTTTGGTCGGCCATATTTGGACAATTCTCAACGCAACACTTCGCGAGGGGGCGCCGTTGTGTCCGGACATTAGTAAGTTGAACATCACATCGAACATTCATTCATTTAGTTCACTCGTTCTGTCACCACAGACAAACGTCATGTAAGCTTCAAATCCAAATGTCAATTCAAAGTTGTATATCTGTCGTATGTAATAGATGTTTTATGTTTCATTATATTTTGTTTTCAATCAAATGTAACACTGTGTTGTAGGCAATTAGACACAAATAGTGCGGTTAAAATATAGCCATTTGCCACACGTATCACTTTTTAATCCCATTTGTCGACTCCAAATGTCATTATCGAGGTGTGTTTATTTGGGCTTATGTTTAAACGATTACCAAAAACGCACCTATTTTACTACCAATAAATTCGAAATTACTGCCAGAATGGATAAATGTTCACCAAATTGTGTTTGGATAAATGATCACCAAACTTCATTATATGTTTTGTGTACTTAAGTTTATGTTTTAAGTACTTTTTGTTGTTCTTACATGTTCTAAATAACACGAAGGATAAAGGGGGCTTCGCTTCGCTCATCCTCTTTACCCTTCACCTAAGCTTCCGCAGTATTTTGCCCTGATATTTTTTGCAACTTTTGGTAGTCATTTATCCATTTTGGGTAGAAAAAAATATTTTGGTGATCATTATATTTGTTGCCGTTTATTTGTGTCGTAGGATTAGAAATTCATTTGTTTTCGATGTATCTTGTTTACAAATAGTGATAAACGATAATAGTGCCTGAGCAGCGGGTTGGGTTTTGATCACGAACACCTGATTTTAATAGAGTTATTTAGGAGGATAGTTGAATCTTGAACCTTTTATCCTAGTCGTAACTGTCGGAAACTTGTTTTGGATTTATAATACGTAAAACAAAATATTATTTTGTGTGCCTGAAATCGAACGCAATTTTTACTCTTTCCATACGTATTTCATGATAAATGTCAAAAACATAATGTAAATTTGGGTGAAATGGAACGTGGAATAAAGTAGTGTCCCTAGTGTAGCAAAATATGCTGTTTTATTTGACTGATTTTGAAATCTGAGTCAGGGCTCCCCACTTAATAGGCAGTCTTGTGGCTACTATTAAGTTAGTATTGGTACCAAACCGACATCTGGGCAGTCCTTTCTAGTCAGTCTTGTGGCTAATATTAAGTTAGTATTGGTACCAAACCGACATCTGGGCAGTCCTTTCTAGTCAGTCTTGTGGCTACTATTAAGTTAGTATTGGTACCAAACCGACATCTGGGCAGTCCTTTCTAGTCAGTCTTGTGGCTACTATTAAGTTAGTATTGGTACCAAACCGACATCTAGGCAGTCCTTTCTAGGCAGTCGTGTGGCTACTATTAAGTTAGTATTGGTACCAAACCGACATCTGGGCAGTCCTTTCTAGGCAGTCTTGTGGCTACTATTAAGTTAGTATTGGTACCAAACCGACATCTGGGCAGTCCTTTCTAGGCAGTCTTGTGGCTACTATTAAGTTAGTATTGGTACCAAACTGACATCTGGGCAGTCCTTTCTAGGCAGTCTTGTGGCTACTATTAAGTTAGTATTGGTACCAAACCGACAGCTGGGCAGTCCTTTCTAGGCAGTCTTGTGGCTACTATTAAGTTAGTATTGGTACCAAACCAACATCTGGGCAGTCCTTTCTAGGCAGTCTTGTGGCTACTATTATTTCAATATACTTTATTGCACAAAATAACAGATTTTACAGTGGAAAATGGAGAAGACATGACAAAGGCGAGCTTATCTCTATAAAGAGATTTCTTCCAGCAAACCTAGGATGGAAAGGAAATAATTGACAACAGGTAGACCTAAGTGCACAACATAAAACAAAATAATTAAACACAATAAACTACTTAGCAATATGTACATAAATACCAGAATTATGTATATAAATATGTAAAAAAAAAAAAACCTAAATAAAATTACTTAGATTTAATAAGGTAGAGAAAGATAGTGTTCTTTCAACCGACTTTTAAATATGTTGAGAGACGGACTGTCTCTAATAGCGTTGGGGAGTTTGTTCCAGAGTTGGATGGCGCGAAGTCGGAACCCATGTTCATAGGCGGCAGTATTGTGTTGCGGAGTTGTAAGTAGCGACCGAGTGTGCGATCTCCGTGGCCTATCCGGGGACAGTAATTCGAAACGATCTCGTAAGAAGCCAGGATAGCGAGGATTATATAAAATGTTGAAGAGGCAAATGAGGATGTGGGAATCCCGGCGAAGACGAATCGGGAGCCATTTCAGCTCCCTGCGATACTCTGAGACGTGGTCAAACTTGCGCAGACCAAAAACAAACCGAATCCCGAGGTTTTGAAGTCGCTCGAGTTTGTTCAGTTGCTCTTCAGTCACGCTAGCCCAGCAGACATCTGCGTAATCGATCAGGGGGAGGAGGAGAGACTGAGCGAGCGTGATCTTTGTCCGACGAGGCAGGAAGTTTTGAAGACGCCTGAGAGAGTGGAAACTGGCAAAGACTCGCCGACTTACCTCGCCGACATGGACTGACCAGGTCAGTTGGTTATCGAAGAAAACTCCTAGATTTTTGGCCTTCGTGCTATATGAGATTATGGTTCCGTCATATGTTACAGGAGCAATGGACAAATGCTGTAATGAGTTATGGGAGTACCTGGAACCAATAATCATAGCCTGAGACTTACTAGGGTTCACTAGTAGCCATTAAGAATTGGCCCAGTCCCTGATTTTATCAAGAACTACATTTAACAGTTCTACGGCTGAGGCCATATCATTAAGAGAAAAATGTCGGTAAACCTGGAGATCGTCGGCATAAAGATGATAAGACGAAGAGAGTCGATCCGAGATGGAATTAATGAAGATAGCGAAAAGAAGGGGAGACAGTATACCACCTTGGGGCACTCCCGCAAAGAGGTCACACCACTCTGTTGAAGTCTCCTCCGACTTGATACGCTGCTGTCGCCCTCTCAGGTACGAATCAAACCAGCTAGCAGAGTCAGAGGACACATTCAGGGACTTCAGTATCTCAACGAGAATGTCAAAATCGACGCAGTTAAAGGCGCTGCTAAAGTCCAAAAGTGCTATCACAGAGAGCTGTTTCTCATCCATCGCGTGCTGAATGTCATCAGTGACTTTGAGTAAGGCCGTTACGGTACTGTGACCCGACCTAAATCCGGACTGAAATTTGTCCAGTAACTTGTTAGAGGAAAGGTAGGAGGAGAGCTGAGCATGGACTATGGATTCAAGGACTTTGGAGAGGATTGGCAGGATGGAAATAGGACGAAACTCTTTAAAGGAGGAGGGATTAGATGTTTTGGGTAAAGGGATAACTAAAGCTTTTTTCCACACATTAGGGAAGGAGAAACTGGAGAGTGAGTGGATTATAATGTGAGTTATAGCAGGAAGGAGCTCGTCAAATACAATGCTGATCATTTTGGAACAAATATTATCAAATCCTATAGCTTTAGAGGAAATAGCGAGCACAGCCTTTTTAACCGCATCGATTCCGACAAGTCTAAAGTCAAAAGGAGTGGAGGTAGGAGCTGACTTCGTGCGCAAGTGACAAAGCGTGGAATCCTTTACAAAAGGATTCATGACGACAGGAGGGACCGCGAAGAATTTGTTGAGACCACTGAGATCAACATTACCAATCAATTCATCCTGAGACTTGCCGATACCAAGCGTTTTGAGGAATTTCCATACTTGACCCGGAGTGTAACTCTCAATGCTCTGAAAGATGTGGCGACGCTTGGCGTCACGACACATGCGATTGCACCGGTTTCGAAGGCATTTGAGGATGGAATAATTTTCGGCTATAGGCTCCTTTTTGTAGAGGCATTTGGCTTTGTTGCGTTTAGTCATCAGACGCCTAATAGCATCAGTGAGCCATGGAGCTGGAAGGTGTTTTACCTTGACCTTCTTGACCGGTGCATGCTTGTCAAACAGTCCCAGAATGATTGTATTGAAATGGTGGATCTTGTCATCAACGGACTCACTGGAGATGACGGGGGACCAGTCGATCGACGCGGCATCATATTTAAGGGATTCAGAATTAATGCCCTTGAAGCTACGAGTGTGGATAAATTTTGCTCTGATCTTGGGGGTTTTGCTCTTATAAGAGAGGTAAATCAGGTCATGATAGGAGAAAGGAGAGTTAAACTGTCCTTGTGTAGCAATCTTTTCCAAATTAGAAACTATCATGAGATCAAGGAGAGAGGGAGTACAATGTGGTTGGAAATGAGTAGCGTTGAGAGGAAGAATATGTAAATTGAAAGAGTTTATAATGGACTGAAGTTTGGCAGAGCGGGAATCGTTTTTGAGAAGGCATGTATTGAAATCGCCGAGAATGAGGGTATCATTATAAAGAGGAGTTAGCTCACTGAGCAAAGACTCAAATGAGTCGAAATAATCGATGTGAAGTGAGGGACTGTAGAGAACACCGAGTAGAACTTTATTATGGCGAAGACAAATTTCAAGGAAGAGATGTTCTGCGGATTCGGAGTACTCACTCGGTGAAGCACTAACAACTCTGCAAGGGATATCCGAGCGAAGGTAAATAGCCACCCCGCCATCAGCTTTGCCAACTCTGTCGTTCCGGTAGAGCTGGAACCCAGGCAGCGAGTACATAGTGGAAGGTAATGTCGGTTTAAGAAATGATTCTGATACAAGTATACCATCCACATGTTTACTACTGAAAGCCTCGAGTAGGTCCGGGTAACTCGTGTGGATACTCTGAGCGTTGATGTGAACGATGTTAAAATTATTATCGAGTCCAGCAAAGACAGAAGTCAGTTTGGCGGATAGTGTTTCCTCCACAAGGGAGTTATCACTCTCCGCACTAATGTAGTCGTCGGTTGAAGAACAAGAGAAGAAACTATTATCAATATTACATAAACTATCCATGTAAAATAAGAATATACCTACTTAAATATATAAATACAATATAAATAATTATGCTGGGGTACAGTAGTACAAAAAAAAAAAATATGGATAAAAGTTGCCTACTCAATAACTGAGTAGTTAACTACACTACTTAATAAATAAATAAATAAATACTGACCCAGACCCTAACTACACAGGAATGCTGAAAGGAATCTAGATAAACACACAATAATAACAGTAACCAAAAAAAAATAACACAAAAACAACACACTTTATCGTTAGACTATAAACAAGACAAAACAAAACACGTGCGAGAGTTACCGCTACTGCGCAGCGATGCAGAAATCGGAACGTATAAAAAAAAAAAAAAATAGACAACACCGGTCGCGTGAAATGACAGCAGGCAGATTGATATTGACAAGTAAAGATGTTCTGAGGATTTAGCAAAACAGGAAAGTAAAAATAATAAGTTAAAAAGGCATTCTACCTCACAAAACATGAGAAACAGCATAATTATACGGGGGCGTCGAATGGAGACCGCGATTTAACTGAGCATGTGACATCTACCGCTTGCATAACCTCACTGCACTATTTGGCTGCCCGAGCCTGAGACGCTCCTCTTCTGGTGACAACGCCCCTGGTGGAGGCCGCCGACATGTCCACAGCAGGCTTCTTCCCCTTAACGGCTGACTGAGGGGGCTCTTTGCTGGGAAATTTGTCCATAAGCGGCCGCAACTCCGCCCAGCACTCGACCTTCCGACGAGTCTTGTTTGGCAGCTGCACGAAAATACGGCCATCGGTTGTCCAGGAGTTGCTGACGCCAAAGTGTTGGCGAGCCGCCATAAAGACATCGTGACGTGACTTCGTCATGAACTCAGTCAACGTGATGCCCGTACCTTTTAGGGCCTTCTTAGAATCCCACACCTCGCTGCGTGCCTCGTGGGATGTAAAACGCACAAGGAGGGGCCTAGTCTTCGCTCCTTTGGCACCCAAGCGATGAACCACTTTGATTGCACTGAGACAATCATCTGAAGACTTCAGGCGGTTAGCCAACACTGCAGTCAGAACGGCAACAGGCTGCTCCTCCGGTTCTTCAGCCACGCCGTGAACGAGCAGGACCTTACGCCGCATCATCTGCTCGTGCCTGTCAAGCCCCAAGCCCAGATGCTCAATCTGCGACTTCAGAACTCCGAGAGCTTTCCAGATCAGGGACTTGAAGTCCGAAAACTGTTGCGCGAGTCCACTTATGTCCTGGGGGCTGGTAGAGGTTGCAGCTAGCTGTAGATCCCTGTCATATTTGTCCATCCGGTCCGAGAATGTGGAAATTAAATCTTCCATACCTTTGGAAATCTCCGAATACTGGTCCATGCTTGTGATTTTGAGGTTATGTGGTTGTTGACTGGTCAAATTGTAGTGTTCTTCAATTGGGAATGTGCAGTGAAGGGTCCAGGCCAGTAATATTATTGCTGAATACTCATTAAATTATTGTAAGTTATTAAATAAATTAAATTAATTATGGAGTGTAAAATTTATTGATGCCTTGTAGGACTACCCACACCAAAAAAAAGCTTATGTTAGTATTGGTACTGTAAGGTAGGTTATATATTGTATACGGGCCTCTTTAGAGTGGGTGTCACTTTGACACTGTTACTTATTGTAGTTTTAAAAAGAAAGAGGCTTGGACGTGAGAAGTCAATGTGACACACTTCACCGTAGGCTTCGGCCAGTGACTGAGCTAAATTATAGTGAGGATTAGAGTAATGGCTATCGAGCCAGTTGTGGATCCCTTTTATACAAAGTGTAAATAAACTATTCATGATAAAGCAATAAAAACAACAACAACAAACCAGTCCAGTGTTATGATTTATAATTATCAATTAAGCACTACATCATTGGTGCTCAGGAGTACGACATTGGTGCTAGGAGCACTACATTGGCGGAGGCGTCAAATGGGCCGGAGAAATAGGAAGACTGCTTCAGAAGGAAGGACGTCATAAAAGTGGCGTAATAGAAGAGGATAGTGATCTTGATCCAGACCTTGCTGAATCGAGGAATGATCGAATGTGCATTGGGAAGCATATTTCTGTACTTAAGTTTTATATTTAGGAATTACCTCGACCTGCCAAGCGAGTGAAGAATCAAATAGAAAAATGTTGTGGGAAGATTGTTTTATAGCGGCGGACATTTTGTGAAAAATTTCATGAAATTATTTCATGATGGAGGAGTTGTCAACTTGTTTTTCGGGGAGTCCTCAGGAGTCCTTTGAAGACTTTCTAGAAGACTTCAGAGATGCTGCATCGAGGAAGAGATTTATATCGTCGGAGGAATTAAAATTATTATTTCCTTCGTATTTACAATTTGGAGCCTTATATTTTTTTAGGGAAATTAGGGGCAGTGCCCAAACATTTGACGAGGTGGTGAATAAGTTTAATGAGGAGTTTGGAGGCACAGACTTTGCAGAGAAGTTCTACAATGCCAAGCAAGAGAAAAAAAGTTTGTTGGACTACTTCCATTATTTACGGGACCTGGCGAGGAAAGCTAGAGTTACCAAAGATGACATTTTTATAACGCAATTTTTAAGAGGATTGCAAAACCATCTTAGAAATAAATTAATGTTGAGCCATTTTGTAGATAAGAAGGCGCTAAGGGCGGTACTGGTACAGATGGAGAAATTAAGTCCGGGAAGTGATGATAATGTGAATGTGTTTAGGAACCCGGCAACTTTTGGACCGAATTTGGCCCATAACAATAGGGGAGACAGGCCGAATGTTTCTAGTACTAATAATTATAATTTGCGTCCTAGGCAAGCGGATTTTGCAACACGTCGTCGCTAGAGCCCGATAGCGGTGACCAGGCTGACCTGTGGAATGAGGGCCTCAGACGAGCTCAGCAGCGTAGCACAGAAGCGGAACGACCAATGGGGAAGCTCGTCGCAGTCGAGGCGGATCAGCAGGTCAGACCATTAGTTTTATTAAATTCTTCGGGGATAAATGTGGTAGCTCTTTTAGATACAGGCGCTACAGCTTCATGCATCAGCCCAGCCTTGGCAGGTCAAGTGGGTGCGAGATGTATGCAAGAAGAGAAGAGACGGGTTAAGGCGGTGAATGGAAGTTTGCTGCAAATTGTAGGGAAATGTGTTATAGATTTTAGTTTGGACAATTTTAGCTCTTCAAAAGATTTTTTAGTAGTAACTGATTTAATTGTAGCATTATTTTAGGGGTGGATTTTTTAATAAAGAACAGTATGAATATATGATTTTGATTGATTTTGTTCATTCGTGTATGAGTTTTTTCCAAGGAAAAATACCGTTTTTCAATAATTTCCATACGAAACAAAACACGACGCCTGTAAAACGAAATGTCATGTGCGTAGGGATTCTTTCAAAACAAAAGATAGGGTCGGACTTTCTAGAAGGTTCTAGAAGGAAACAAGTGAACTTCGGGGAAACCACGGTTATCGAGGATCGTGACGTGATAAATTCTATCGACTTTCAGGAGCTAAGAAAGGGCGATTACGTTTATTTCTCGGGGTTATCGGATTCGTCCGAATTTGCGTTTGGGGTAGAAGATAAACGGTTTATCGTAAATGAGGATTTATGTGAGAATGATAAGCGGGTATTATTGGCGTTGTTGGATAGGAATGCGGATAGATTTGCGTTTGCAACTGACCAGTTAGGTAGGTCGGAGATAGTGTCGGTCGATATTAAGACTTATGATGAAGAGCCGTATCATTGTTACCCGTATCGCGTTTCGCCGGTGCAACGGGAAATTATTGAGGAGCAGGTCGCAGAGATGTTGAAACTAGGTGTTATTAGGGAATCCACTAGTTCTTATGCTGCGCCCGTTGTGTTAATTAAAAAGCCCGATGATTCATGGAGGTTTTGTAGAGATTATCGGAAATTAAATAAGAAAATTTGTAGGGATAATTATCCTATTCCGCAGATAGAAGACATTGTCGATAGTTTGGCCGGGGCCAAGTATTTTGCGGAGTTAGATCTCAATTCAGGTTATTGGCAGACGGTTATTACGGAAGGTAGGCATAAAACGGCTTTCGTCACGACCACGGGTCTTTATGAATTTGATGTTGTTCCGTTCGGTTTGGCAACGAGTCAAGCAGTTTTCCAACGGATGATGGATAAAGTTTTAGCGGATTTAAGATTTAAAGGGGTTATAGTTTACGTAGACAATGTAATTGTGTATGGTAGAACGTTCGAGGAGTTTACCGATACGTTGCAGAAAGTTTTTGGGCGGTTTAGAGATGCAAACTTGACCTTCAAGCCATCCAAACGTAAATTCGGTTTTTGCGAGATTGAGATGCTAGGTTATCGAATCTCGAATGAAGGAGTAAGACCTAGTGAGAAAAAGCTGAAGGCTATGCAACAGGTTGCAACTCCCACATCTACGAAGGATGTGAAACAATTATTAGGTTTATTTTCTTGTTATAGAAAATTTGTATCGAATTTTGCGAGAATATCGTTACCTCTCACTAAATTATTGAAAAAGGGGGTAAAGTTTCAATGGAATGAAGAATTGCAGAATTCGTTCGAGTATATTAAGAAGGTTATGTGTAGTGCGCCAATACTTTCCTATTATTCGGGGGATAAGTCGGTTACTACGAGAGTTTATGTGGATACGTCTAACGAGGCGTTGAGTGCAGTATTGATGCAGGGCGTTGAAAAAATGAGTCCGGTTGCCTATGCGTCTAGGAAGTTAACGGATGCGGTGAAAAAATATAATACGACGGAGAAAGAGTGTCTGGGGTTAGTATGGGCGTTAAGGCACTACAGGCATTATCTTTGGGGATCGTATTTTCAGGTTGTTACAGACCATAGCGCGTTATGTTGGTTACAGTCGAAAAAAGATATGTCTGGTAGGTTAGCCCGATGGGCGTTAGCGATACAAAAATGGGATTTCGAGATAGTTCATTGCTCGGGGAAAAGCAATGTAGTGGCAGATTTTTTGAGTAGGAATCCGCTAATGGAAGAGGGGAAACGGGAAACAGAAGGACCTCAGTATTCTTCTCGTTCTGAACCTGATGATGATGGTTTGGAAGTTTTTAGTATTAATGTAGAGTCGTTACAGGCGGATCAAGAGAACGATTCATTTTGTAGTAGATGGTTAACGCGGTTGAGCGAACGTCCGGAAGCGTGGCGTAGCGGTTTTGTTTGAGAAATAATTTACTATATAAAAGCGTACGTAGAGATGGAGAAATTAGGGAGGTATTAGTATTGCCTAGGTCTTTGTTTCAAAATGTAATGAACGAATTACATGATGAGGCGTGGACAGGGGGTCATTTGGGTCTCGCAAAGACGTTGAAGAGGTTTCGGTCGAAATATTTCATGCCGAAAGCCGATAAGGAGATAGAGCGTTATATAGCTTCGTGCGTGCCGTGTCAAGAAAGGAAGTTAGGGAGGTAATATTTTAAAAATTGTAAGGCGGACCCGCGGGTGAAATAAATTTTATAGCCCGGGAGGCCACTCGGCTATTTTGCGAGTTACTCGAGCGCGTTTTGTTATACGTACCAAGGCGGATAACGGGAAGATGTATGAAGTTGGCACGTCTGTATCAAGGACCATACAAGGTCATTGAGATCGTTGGGAGGTCTAATGTGCTGATTCGTCGTCTGAACTCACGGTCACGGGGCGTAATTGTTAACTCAAATCGGTTAAAACGCTTTGTGCTGCGTTGAGGAGTTCGTCTGATATTAAATAGTTATACATTAGGACATTAAATAATTATAGGATTAGGATAAGAACATTAGGATATTAAATATTTATACATTAGGAGTATAATACAATTTTATCCCGGTTGATGGTTTGTGGTTTATGTATGCGGTAGTGTTATGAATTGTTTTTTAACCGGTGTTTCTTTTCATGTTGTTGCTGAACTATGATGTCTGATTAGGACCGTACACCAAAGACCCAAGAAATATCTGTAACATACTATATATCCGTGGTAGATTACCTTTATATGAGAAACTTTTATAAACGACAGTTCGTATAATTGTTTGAACCGATCGCCTGGTTTTATCTTTGAGAGCAGTATGACGAGGCAATAGCTATTCGTCATAGGGTTCTGTTTTGGTTCCCGCGTGATTAAAGTATAGAGTTGGGATGATTTGGTAAGGGGAGACTATGGGTTGTATAACGAAGTTGGTAACGAAGGTTTCTCAATGAAAGTAATTTCTGATGTGGGATAACTCAGGTATTCGATACACATTCGAGATTCTTTGTAGTGTCTTTACTTGGGTAATTGGTTGCAACTCACGGCGATTATCTTAAACTGTTAATAGTAAAAGATATTTAACTGAATTCCAATGGATTATTTAGGATGATTGTAAATTGTAGTATCGGTTTTAAAGCTAGTTGATTTCATCGTATTATTGGAACGAAGTTTAATGAACTCATTCTTAGGCTGTGGCTTAGTAAAACGGTGCTATAGATTAATCCTGTTAATATGGTTGACGTTTCCAATATTTGAAAATGATAATTTTTTTTCTTTGATCTTTGCCTGCGTTAATTTTTGAAATATTTCCATTCGGTGGAAAGAGTTTACAATGTGTTCACAATTGTCTATGCAAAAATCGAGTTATATTACTTCACAATTCTTTATTGCACAGAACATTACAACAATATAATTATACACGAAAATAAAAGGCAAAGGCGAGCTTATCTCTCAACAGAGATTTGTTCCAGCAAACCTATCTGGATAGGATACATATAAAATGAAAAGGGTAGTCTAGTGCAATTAAATACTTACCAAATTCCAATAAAATATGATACTTACTATAAAAATACATATGATCAAAGAAATAGTAGATAAAATAAGAATAAACAAATAATAACAATAAATAAATAAATACAATTACATACTTATATATACAATACCTATGATGAAAGAGAAAGTAAGTGCTCTTTCAAGCGATTCTTAAAGGAGAAAAGAGTGGGACAGTCCCTTATAGTGCAGGGAAGTGCGTTCCACAGCCGAATGGCACTCAGCCTGAACGAGTGCTCGTAGGCGACGGTATTATGCTGCGGAATACATAGAAGAGACACCGTGTGAGATCTCCGCTCCTTGCCTCTAGAGAAAAGGAACTCAAAACGTTCACGAAGGTAGGAAGGATATCTGGGGTTTCTCAAGATGTTAAAGAGTAAAGTTAATATGTGGAAATCACGGCGAAGATGAATCGGGAGCCAACCCAGTTCCTTGCGATACTGCGAGACGTAATCATACTTGCGCAGCCCGAAGACGAACCGAATCCCGAGGTTCTGAAGTCGTTCTAGTTTATTCAGTTGTTCTTCGTTCGCACTCACCCAGCAAGCATCGTCATAATCAATTAAAGGACTTCCTTTACCTTCTTCTTAGAAGGGACTGGGCTAGAGTGACTTTAGTATGCCGTTTAATTTTAGGAACGGAGGTATTATGGTTGTCTGATAATTTTTTCGCTAGTTTTTATTGTCAGAAAGTTTGTCGAATGATAACCATTCGAGAAACTAAATCTTAGCTAGATTCAGTTGTTTGCCTTCGTATTGTAATTGAGAGTTTTCTAGCGTTAGGTAGGTTAATGTTAAGCCGCGAATAATTGTATGATGGGATCTTAGGGTGTTATAATTTAAGTTTTTTAAGGTGAATAGCCTACACCTTAAGTGTAGTTTGGTTTTGTTATTTAATGTTTAATTGAGTAGGTTAAATGGGATGGTTGGACAGATAATGGTAAGGGTACTTGATGTTATTTAAATTTATACTTGCGGCATATTTACTGTCTTTTAGATTTCATGCATAGCAAACTAACTTAAAGTTGACATTTAATGTTTTTAAGATTTTAGACTTTGAGATAGGGTTGTCATTTTAGATTTTAGACTTTGAGTTAGGGTTTCCACTTTGTTTTTTTTTTTTTCCGTTGGAATTTTTTTTTTTGAAGGGAGGTGGGAATTATTGTAAGGTAGGTTGTATATTGTATAAGGGCCTCTTTAGAGTGGGTGACACTGTTACTTATTGTAGTTTTAAAAAGAAAGAGGCTTGGACGTGAGAAGTCAATGTGACACACTTCACCGTAGGCTTCGGCCAGTGACTGAGCTAAATTATAGTGAGGATTAGAGTAATGGCTATCGAGCCAGTTGTGGATCCCTTTTATACAAAGTGTAAATAAACTATTCATGATAAAGCAATAAAAACAACAACAACAAACCAGTCCAGTGTTATGATTTAAAATTATCAATTAAGCACTACATTATTGGTGCTCAGGAGTACGACATTGGTGCTAGGAGCACTACAGTACCAAACCGACATCTGGGCAGTCCTTTCAAGGTAGTCTTGTGGCTACTATTAAGTAAGTATTGGTACAAAACCAACATCTGGGCAGTCCTTCCTGGGCAGTCTTGTGGCTACTCCCTAGAATATTTTTATGAGCCGGAGGCACGGAGGGGGCGAAACTGACCAGCAAGCCGAGGCTGCGGAGGTGAGCGTGGGTGTGCTGCAGTGTGGGGGCAGCGCCGTAGCCTCGTAGTAGTCGGAGCTAAGGCGATTTCGAACATCAATACTACAATCAATGACTTTTTGTAAAATTCCTGTAGTAAAAAATAAACCTCAAAATGCGTTTTTTGACAATCCATACCAACAAAACCCCTGGTTTCCGTAACATTTTGAAGTCATTTCAAATAGTGTTGTATGTGTTCAATATGTGTATTCATATCGCCAGTTTGGCCAGGCTAGCCAGGGATTGTACACCGGGCGTAGCAGTACAATTAATTGGGTATGGTTTGAATTAACATTGTGTAAAAAGTAGAAGTCACCCATAGTCAAGTGTCTATCGCGAGTGCCGTGGTGGTCACTATGTAATCACTACCAGCTTGAATGTCAAGAGTTCATTCACAACTCCAGAAGTAAATTCAGTCAACAAGTGTTTATTCGAATTAATAAATGTATATTTGTGGAAGAGCGGGCCCTCCTGACACAGGTATTTCTATACTTACTAGGAGGGTCCAGCCCCTGTATATTATTTGTAAATTTATTATGAATAAACAATTTGAATTTGAATTTGAAGTGTCATACTGGCAGCCGAAGTAAAGTTAGGGACTTTGTCCGGGCTCAGACAATGTTGTCAGATCTGTCAAAATAAGATCACAGACTTATAGACGTAAGCCACTTATAGATGATAGTGTATGTTTAATTTTTGTCATTTTCTATGTATGTAACTTTCATTATATGTTTACAGTGTGTTACATTCTCATCAATGAGGCTGCATATTTCTTTCGTACATTTTGTGGCACATGAAAATTCACATTACAAACTTATAGAAAAGACATTTATCAAGGCAAGCTTATCTAAACCGATGATGATAATGGTAAATTACAAAGCAGTGACAGGTAGACCCTTGCGCAGAAATACAAGTAAATAAATTAGTGTTTGTACTAAACTACTAAATATACTACAAATAGAAGAACATAAATACAACATAAAACCTTATATAAAAATACATATTATAAAGAAACAATGCTCAAATAAAATCCCCAAGTTTACGAAAGAGAAAGATAATGTTCCTTTAGACGATCATATGTGCAGATCAACTTTTACCTTAGAAGGCGAAACAATTTTAATACAAATTAACATGATATTTCAATTTGTAAAGGCCAGCTTGGTGCGACCGAATAATTGTCATAGTTATGCTATCTGTCTCTGAAAACGTTTCTTCATATATAAAAAAAGTCTCAACCAGTCATTCATTCAATCAAGCCTTACTCGTAGTACGCTGCCGTGGGCGATTGAGTGTCAAAATGTAACCTCTCAGTTATCCTTGTTCAATAATCATCATCGCGGTGGAAAATGAAACTGTCAGTTTAATTTCTGTTATGTCTCTTACAAGCCGCCGACGAAGAAGCGATCGGTCGTGTCATTTATTGTAATCTCAGTTGTAATTTTCATTTTCTTAATTGTATACATAGAGTAATCAGTAAAATGAAGTTGCGTAATCACAAAACTAAAAACCAACCTTTCAATTCGTCAACACCAATCTTGAACCAGCCCTTTTGGAAGAGGCAGCCCGCGTGGCGCGGCAATCAATTTCCTCCATAATCGAAGGTGGTGGCCCGCACTATCTACGCCCAGGTGCAAGTCGGAATCTAGCTGGTAGCTCAGGTCTGGCTGGCACTGGGCCCATTCATCAGCTGCAGCAGTCATCCGTGGTCATCAAAGCGGACAGATCCACACGCAGTGCCCATTTGGGAGTTCGCATTTGGGTGTCTGAGACCCATTCGGGGAGAGTTCCTTAATCAAAAAGCCTTTGTGGCCCACCCGGTGAAATCTGCCACATCATAAACCAGGATGACTGCTTTCATACCAGGGCAGCAACAGCACATGCCTTCACAGTTGCACTTCGTCTGCGAGATACGGGGTCTCACGCTTCGTTTCAAAGATCGATTCCAACGCGGAATCATCGTTCCTTGTTGCTCCTGCTTCTGAAGGTAGTCTGTCATTTGTTTAGTAAGGAATGGGTTCATATGTTATCTTGCAAGACTGTTCTGTGGTTTAGCCCTTCTCCCATTACTATATGCATAGGCGATGAGATTTCTACTCGACTCTTGGAGACCAGACGTCACGAAGTTTCTCGCATACATTTGATTGGCGGCTAGCCCACTACGCTACCGGTATCCGACGCGTAAAAAAATGAAGTAAAAAAATTTTGGATTCTTTTCCTTTACTTGTTATGAAATACCTTGCTTCGTGCCAAATTTTATGATTCTACGTTAACAGCAAGATTATCTTTTGATATCGTTTGCATATGCATAATACCTTATCCGAATCCATAAAAAATATGTAATTTCAAGGTGTTGAGTTACAGAGGGTAAACTGATGCAGTAGGAATCATCAGCATCATTAAGCAACATCGACCCACTAATGGGCACAGGCCTCTTTTTTATAGCGTTAATCCTCCTCGGAACGTTGAGTGTAATTTCGTAGCCAACAGCAATTCCAGACGACTTGTCGCGAGAGTGTGTAAGCGTGAAAACGAGCGTAGTTACCTAGCGAGTGAGCGAACCAGCGATAGATACCTACTACGGCTGCAGAGTTTATTCGCCGCATAATCCATTACGATTTACCTCGTCATTTAATTCAAGTAACTCGCAAAGGATTTTGGCCTAAATTAGGTGATACGAAAAAAATAAGGTTTTTTTAAGAATCCACTTACTCCACTATAAAGTCATCTAAACATTTGATTTTTGGGTTCAAGTTTATCGAGTATTTGATTATGATTCTCACAGAAGGAAACCGCGATGGGAAAAAAAAAACTCTATAGAATTTTATTACGAAAAGGCCTCTAATTTTTTTATTTTGTTGCCTGTAATTCTGAAATCCTATTTTATTTCATTGCGGAATTGCATTCAAAATGTGGATATCATGTAGGAGTTATTTTCACGCAGAGTTTATTAACTGTCGTTCTCGAAAATATTTTTGACAAAATAGCGTAGTTTATTTTTAAACAATTTGTATGTGGTTTGGCGCTACGTTATGTAATTTTTCCTCGATTCCGTCCCTCTCACACTGCGGGTCTTTCCGCCTGGAGCAACGTGAATCTCTGCACAGACGAGGTATCCCCTTAAGGGATTAAATATGGCCAGAAATGCATCTTTAGCTTCAATGCAGGCTAAACTGGACATCATAAAAATGTAGGATAAAGATATTTTATAAAAGGTCTATTAGAGATAAGAATGAAATTTTAAAATTACCGGATATCTGTTATATTTAATACTTAAAAATATTTTTCGCAATGCATTATTATTCAACTAAATGAACAAGCGCTCGCAGACGAAATCAGTTTCCTATATGAAACTAACACGCAAAAATAGGTAAAAAAAGGGAAAATTTTTGGGTGTGTTATTTTATTTTTAATGTTATTATTACAGGAGTTTAGTAATATTTTCTATAATTTTCTCGGTCTCGGAGCTCGGGCTGCCCCGCGGGGCTCTGCGCAGGAACATGCGTCAGTCTGCTTCGACGCGATGCGACGGGTATTTGTTTTCTTTGTCTAATTCTCAATGCCATTGGCCTATTTCAGCCCTTAAGGCTCAGGGGGCCGATCGCGCTATTTTGTATAGTCAACGAACGTCAACGGTATGGTTCTGGTTCAGTTCCAGTTGTAATTCAACTTTGGTTCGGTTCAATGAAATTCGGTATCGCGCTAAAGTTTTAGTGGAGACCGAAGCTGAACCTTATCCGAACCATTGTCGTAATCAAAACATTAGAGGTGTAGCATCGATTGTGTATAATCGACCGTCGATTTCGCCTTTTTGTTGTTAACTACTCTATTTTTGACCACACTTGGGTGGGAATTCGTGGAATTTGATGTGTTTACTAGGTGAACGAAAAATTACAGTTAAAAGATTCAAGTGGATAGAAATGTAGCTTTATAAATAAGTGTATTCCAGCCTCCCTCTGAGGGCGAAACTCGGGATCTACAAGTCCTACGCGAGATCCCGCCTCCCCTACGCGACCCCAGCATGGTACGCCCTGTGCTCGGAGACGAACAAACGTAGATTCCGAGCCCAAGAGAACCTCTCTCTGCGTACCATCGTCGGCGCCCCCCGCTACGTGAGGAACGCGACAATCCAGAGGGACCTAAGATGGGAAACCGTGGACCAGTTTGTCCAGAGGCTGGCGAATGGCATGTTCACGCGTGCGGATTCGTCATAACACCCGCACATCGCCGAACTGGCGCCGCACCACGCGCGCCAGCCCGACCGCCGTCGCCTGCTACGCGACCTGGTTGCCTAGCCGGCGATCACCCACTGCATACCAGCGCCACATGAAGACCACCGCCCGCAAGGGCCATCCCATGACCTGGGTTGGAGTCTTATCGACACTCTGACCATGACCTGTCCACAGGTGTGGACAGAGGCGATTCTTCGGGAAGAGGTTCGTTGACCTGACCCGTGGGGGGAGTGCGCAGACATCCTCAACCCCTTTAGAGCAGTTAGGACTTAGCAAAGGAATGAATTAAGGTATGTAGTTTTCTTTATCTTAAACTTTGTCCCTATTAGAATATAAGGTTGGAGTGTAGATAAGGGGGCGCCAAGGAAAAAAAACATAGAATTTTTTGGGGCTTCCGCCCCCTTATCAACACTCTGACCGAATATAATGCTTTTGTAAGAAGGTGTACAAAGTTTAGATAAATAAGAATAACAATGTTAATTGTTTTCATATCCTAAAGGAAAATGTACAGCAAATTGTTTTATTAATATTCCAGCCAGCATAAGCATGTGGGACGTATCAAGGCTGATGGGATTGAAAGTTGAACATCTTAGGGCAAAGGCTGCACAGACTTCCCAGGCTGCTCTGCAGAATGCTCAGACCCCTATAGTATTAATACTATAGCAGTCCTTCAAATGAATTTGTGAAATAATAGATTGACGAAGCAGGTAATTCTATATCTGTTTGGGTAGGATATAGTTATTTAGGAAATATGCCCTGAATCATTACTTAATATAAATTTTAATTTTAAAAGTGCCCTTAATATAATTTTAATGACATTTTCCCCACGAGTTTTCTAAACCATGTTTACTTTTCCTGTAAATATGCTGTAGAAAATATTAGCTATAATTTATTAATTCATGCAATCATGTAAGTATAGTATACTTATATAGTTTTATGTAAAATATTTCTACTAACTTGTACATTATTTCTTTTTTCAGTGTTGTACCCAACAAAGAGAAGATGTGTGAAAAATATTTAATTATTATTACTAACATATAATATCCCATTGCTGGGCAAAGTTCTCTAATGTTAGAATAATTAAAGTGAGATAACTTAAGTACCAAGACATGAATAAAACAAATTTAGCTAGTTAAATATCATTTTAGTCCTTAATCTATCAACAATTGCGCTCCCCGCAATAGACTTACTATCATATCATTCATAGGTGTCACCCTTTTTTGTTATAGTATCTCTCCTCATGTTCATTAGGGGTAACTATAGACATATGAGTACCATCTCCACAAGCCAGAACCCCTGGCAATCTGTACTTTTTGAAAAATCTGAAAATAATAAACATTTACATACAGGGACATACAGTGCTCCTGGCCCCACACTAGGGTACCCTGGGTTGTGGGAACCAGAAACAACGTTGACAAGTATGGGTTTTGTTTTCTTTATCCCCAGCCGGGGATTGAACCCAGGACCTCTCTCATGGTAGGCAGGGCAACAACCGTACATGGTAGCAGCACCACAGTTGTCCTATACCTATATTATAATTAGTACAACTTCAAATCAAATCAGAGACAGTCCGTCAACTTACATTTTTTTAAATTGTTTGTTTGAAAGAACACTATCTTTCTCATCAATGCTAAGTATAAGCATGTATTAGTATGTATTTGATATATTAGTATATGATATATATTTTAGTATTATGTAGATATTGGTAAGTAGTAGTATTTAATGTTGTGCACATCAACAATGAACAATGAACCATAACCAAAACACGACTTTAAGGACTATTCGTATCGCGCTAATGTTTTGACAGATGGTTGAACCGAAGTTCGATTGGAATTGGACCATAACCGCTGTCAAACGAACGGTTTTGTTAAAGTTATTATGGAGCTACTTTTTCACGACCGTTGTAGAATTGTTGAGATGAAAAGTGGGTGAAAATCGTGAAATTGATGTATCTGGACTTTGGAAATGGCCTACGAGTGTGATGTAGCTATAGCGCGAGCCTAATCTAAAACAGGGAATCGGAGTTTATCAAGCGAAATTGTCTGTCGAAGGAGTTAGCTTGTGGACACATTAATTACCTACTCAGTTGACCCTTAATTTGCCACCAACCAGTGCTTTGGATGTGGACACGAAGGTTAGTAACACTATACAAAGTACTAGAATGTATCACATTTACTTTTGTTTGGACATGAACAATTTTTATTCCGTTTCCCAAAAACAGAACTAAGTGAGCTTAGTAACAGTGCTTTCATTTTGTTTCAGGTACTGGTTGTTTAGCATTTTGCCACAGGCCCCTACCAGACGATTGGATGAGAAAGCCGGAAACACTGTGTTTACCAGTCAAGTGTCTCCAAAATTTTAAAACAAGTCACCTTAGCATTCAACAAGCCAGAAATCTTAAATTTCCCTTTCAACTTCGTGATAGGGAGCAAATTAAAAGGAAGTAAGTAACTACATGTTAACATCATTCCATTCAATTCAAATCAGATTACATTTACCTACGGCAGGGTATAGGCCTCCTCTTTACCACACTATCTACTCTGGTCCTGAGCCTCCCGCAGCCACTGCTTGCCAGCCAGCGTCTCAGCGTCCATCTATCCGGTGGTCTGCGTTTCTGCCTCATACATCATACAATTCCTATTTATTAGTTTGCCTATCACAATTTATTTTAGATTATTACTTTTGGTTTGGTAATGAACAAAAAAAAGCATACCAAGATTGTGTGGCATATAAGTTTTAATATATACTTTACTGCACAAAACAGAGAATCCAAAAAAATATATAAAGGTAAAAACATGTACAAAGGCGAGCTTATCTCTAACAGGAAATGTCTCCCAGCAAACCTTGATTGGAGGGGTAAAAAAGAAACTACAGGTAGAGCTACATATGTGCACAACATTAAATACTTACCAATATCTACATAATACTAAAATATATATCATATACTAATATATCAAATACATACTAATACATGCTTATACTTAGATATATTGATGAGAAAGATATATACAAACAAATAATTTAAAAAAATGTAAGTTGACGGACTGTCTCTGATTTGATTTGAAGTTGTACTAATTATAATATAGGTATAGGACAACTGTGGTGTTGCTACCATGTACGGTTGTTGCCCTGCCTACCATGAGAGAGGTCCTGGGTTCAATCCCCGGCTGGGGATAAAGAAAAGAAAACCCAGTCTTGTCATCATTGTTTCTGGTTCCCACAACCCAGGGTACGCTAGTGTGGGGCCAGGAGCACTGTATGTGCCTGTTTGTAAATGTTTATGTATAAATGTTTATTATTTTCAGATTTTTCAAAAAGTACAGATTGCCAGGGTTTCTGGCTTGTCGAGATGGTACTCATATGTTCATAGTTACCCCTAATGAACATGAGGAGCGTAATTGTTGATATATTAAGGACTAAAATAAATGATATTTAACTAGGTAAATTTGTTTTATTCATGTCTTGGTACTTAAGTTATCTCACTTTAATTTTTCTCACATTAGAGACCTTTGCCCAGCAATGGGATATTATATGTTAGTAATAATAATTAAATATTTTTCACACATCTTCTCTTTGTTGGGTACAAAACTGAAAAAAGAAATAATGTACAAGTTAGTAGAAATATTTTACATAAAACTATATTAGTATACTATACTTACATGATTGCATGAATTAATAAATTGTAGCTAATATTTTCTAAAGCATATTTACAGGAAAAGTAAACATGGTTTAGAAAACTCGTGGGGAAAATGTCATTAAAATTATACTAAGGGCACTTTCACAATTCAGGGCATATTTCCTACATAACAATATCCTACCCAAACTGATAGTAAAGTATAGAATTACCTGCTTCGTCAATATATTATTTCACAAATTCATTTGAAGGACTGCTATAGTATTAATACTATAGGGGTCTGAGCATTCTGCAGAGCAGCCTGGAAGTCTGTGCAGCCTTTGCCCTGAGATGTTCAACTTTCAATCCCATCAGCCTTGATACGTCCAACATGCTCATGCTGGCTGGAATATTAATAAAACAATTTGCTGTACATTTTCCTTTAGGATATAAAAACAATTAACATTGTTATTCTTATTTATCTAAACTTCGTACACCTTCTTACAAAAGCATTATATTCTGATAGGGAACAAGTTTAAGATAAAGAAAACTACATATCTTGGTTCATTCCTTTGCAGTCCTAACTGCTCTAAAGGGGTTGAGGATGTCTGCGCACTCCACCCACGGGTCAGGTCAACGAAGCTCTTCCCGAAGAATCGCTTCTGTCCACACCTGTGGACAGGTCATGGTCAGAGTGTCTATAAGACTCCAACCCAGGCCATAGGATGGCCCTTGCGGGCGGTGGTCTTCATGTGGCGCTGGTATGCAGTGGGTGATCGCCGGCTAGGCAACCAGGTCGCGTGGCAGGCGGCGGCGGTCGGGCTGGCGCGCGTGGTGCGGCGCCAGTTCGGCGATGTGCGGGTGTTGTGAAGCATCCGCACGCGCGAATATGCCCTTCGCCAGCCTCTGGACAAACTGGTCCACGGTTTCCCATCTTAGGTCCCTCTGGATCGTCGCGTTCCTCACGTAGCGGGGGGCGCCGACGATGGTACGCAGAGAGAGGTTCTCTTGGGCTCGGAATCTCCGTTTGTTCGTCTCCGAGCACAGGGCGTACCATGCTGGGGTCGCGTAGGTGAGGCGGGATCTCGCGTAGGTCTTGTAGATCCCGAGCTTCGCCCTCAGAGGGAGGCTGGAGTACACTTATTTATAAAGCTACATTTCTATCCACTTGAATCTTTTATCTGTAATTTTTCGTTCACCTCGTAAACACATCAAATTCCACGAATTCCCACCCAAGTGTGGTCAAAAATAGAGTAGTTAACAACAAAAAGGCGAAATCGATGCTACATCTCTAATGTTTTGATTACGACACTGGTTCGGATAAGGTTCAGCTTCGGTCTCCACTAAAACTTTAGCGCGATACCGAATTTCATTGAACCGAACCAAAGTTGAATTACAACTGGAACTGAACCAGAACCATACCTTTGACGTTCGTTGACTATACAAAATAGCGCGATCGGCCCCTTGATGTATTTCCAAGGGGACTACGCAATAGCATCTTTCAGAGCAGGCTATTTTGACAGGTGACAGAGACGCGCGACTGGAGACACAAAGACGGTCGCCGAACCGGACTAGTAGTGTCTCGTGTTGCGCTCAAAGTGGTTGTGTTTATTTACTAAAAATTACTGCTTTTTCTCACGAAGACAGCAAAAAGATGATTGAAATGATCAGATTCACAACTAGACTCCTATAGAGACGAGGTACTTGAGTTGATTCTGGGCATGCAATTTAATCAATGACGTTTAACTTTTGTTATCTGACGTCAAAAACTTTTACATAAATGTTTGAGACAAAATTGTGTATCCATAAATGTGTAAAATATTTGTATGCCTCATGGCTAAACATAGAGAGACAAAATATTATAATAACACCTAAATGTTTACCAACATACCTATGTTCCAAAAATAAATGATTTGATTTATTGATTATTATTGAAAATTTAAATTGCCAATTGAGCAATTTAAAATCCATGTTAAAGCGACTTTGTCGAAAAAGGGATATTACAATGTTCAAGATTACTTAAATGATGGGTCTGTATGGGGTTAATCTGGCTCAATACAGACCTTGCTGTTAATAATTTTGTAATTATTTATTCCTGCTTATTAATTATGATAATGACTAAATATTATATTTTGTATTAGTTAAGCATAAGCAATTTTTAAAAAGAGATCAAAAAATCAATCTGTGGGAGTTTCTACGCCCTTCTTCTCCCACAGTGGTCCAACGTAGAGAAGTGGCAAAAAATGAAGATTGCTAAGTATATGTAAATATCTACAGTATGTAATGAAGACATTTGGAATTTCGAATTTGGAATAAAGGACTTCACAGACAGACTCTGAATGAATGGTCGCGGGCTCGGTCTCGACCCACATTTGATTGGGGGACAGAGACAGCTGTCGCGGTCTCCGGTCGTGGTCTCCGGTCACGGTCACTGGTCTCGGTCTTGTGACGCGGTCACAGCGCGAAACGCCACTAGAGACCGATATACTCGTCGCGGTCTCCTGTCGCGGTCTCTGGTCTCGGTCACCTGTCGTGGTCGCGGTGCGAAACACCACCTTAAGAAGTTTCACGATAAAGGTCTTGTTATTTTTTGCGAAAGATAAGGCAGCACTTAAATGCAAACTAAACTTCAGGTAGAATATCATCATCATCGCACCGAACTGGATGGATGATGCACTGGACAATACAATTATACTTTTATATAACTTCTTTTTTTTTATTTATTTATCCATATATTAAGAACTTAGATTTAGGTACATTTAGCAGCGAACGGAAACCAGACATGGTTTATCCGTCGACTCGTTATACAGTTAATAATTTACTTATATATACATTAGGTATAGAATAAAAAAGTGAATGAAGTTAGTTCTTAGGTAAAACTAAAGCTAAGACCTTTTGTTCTATGTTAGGTAGGTATGTAACTATCAATTAAGTGGTTTTTAACCTTTAAACTACACATGCAAAAGAAGTAAGCATATGTGAATGGTTGTACACTCACCATCAGACATATGTGTGCACGCAAGGTACTCAAATAAGTACATATTATACATATTATAAACAACCAGAAAGAGGTTACTATGTCGCCGCCATTCAGATAAACAAGGCCCTTAGACCAAAGTCCGGGCCGTTAACTAAGGGCCGGCATTCAATCAAATGGCTAAATGTCCATCGGGGAAATATCTAAACAAAGTGGTTAACGAGTTGCCCAAAAATGCCTAGATAAATGAATAGCACAATATGGATTGACTTTGCACCATGGGATTGCCTCGGTCCGCTCCGCTTCGCTCGGCTCCAGGTTGTACATAAAGTTGTGACCTAACACAAACTTTCTTTAATATTCGGACAGAAAGTGATATACAGTAAACTATTCGTATTTCGGCTCAGTTGACTCTGAAATAAATCACCTGTTGCGTCGACAGCATCTTGCATAAACGAATGGATCCGGTTCTACATTCCTTCAAATCAAGAGGCTGACTTTCGGTGAAGCTGTTTGTTAAACGTTTCCGGCGATGCTTTTTTATCAAAAGGCCAAGGCTGTTAATTAAGTGCCTCATTTAACCGAATGGCGACGGACGACATCGACACACCCAGTGTGTCAACAAAATCAAAATTTAATCAATTTCTGCGTCAACATAGATGTTGACATAATTTTGGGACTTTCGCTGTGTAGATATGTCTGTTTGTTTATGAACAGGGGCCCAATTCTGGTACTCAATGACAGCTCATTGACAATTACATGACGATTACGGTCAACTTTAGAAATCCAATATCTGACGATTTTGTAATCTCATTCCCTTGGTTGATTAACTTAATTATTATGCTTACCAATAAACTTAATTTTTACCATGATTGCCTCAAAAAATATTTTCCAATCGCCAAATATATTTATCAAATATGGATATCTAAAGTTGACCGGAATGGTCATGTAATTGTCATGATGCTGTCATTGTGTATATCTGATGCTAACTGTACCTATACTTAGAGGGGTAAATGCATTGAAGGAGTCTCCATTATAAAACATCTTTGTCAATTACGGAGCAGCAACGGAATCAACAAGCGGTATTTGTTCATTCGAGAATAAATATGTAAATTAAAATTGTTCAGTTTATGTTCATACTATAACTACATCGTATTTCGCTGAAATAAATGATTTGCTTCCGACTGTTCAAAGTAAGGTCGAGTGACGAGAAGACTGAATCGTAAACATAAACATAAACATTTATATACAGGCACATACATTGCTTCTGGCACCACACTAGGATACCCTGTGTAGTGTAAACCAGAAACAGCAACGTCACACACATATAAACATCCGAGACCAGGGGTTTTTTTTTCCCCCAGACGGGGATCGAACCCGAGACCTCTCGCGTGGTCGGCGGAGCCACAACTGTAAACATACAAACATTAATGTTCAGACATAGATTCCTTCTGGACTGACAAAGGATGCCCTGTGTAGTGGGAATTTATCCCTATAAGACCTAATCCTAAAAGGACAGACTCCCAAAAGGACAGATTATACTAATGGCTTGTGTATAAAAGATTACCAAAAAATTCGAAAATTTACTACCAATAAATTCGAAATGACTGCCAGAATTACTGAATGATCACCAAATTGTGCTTGGATAAATGATCACCAAACTTCTTAAGTAATGCCGTCTTATGCCGTTTCAGTTTAGCTTCCTAAACTGAAACTGCATGACATTGTGGTTATCCCCCGACCATAATGATTGGCGTTATGGAGAAAAGGCTTGAAAATGACAGATTTTATATGGCGAAGCCGTAACATAGCTGAGACAAGTCTCAGAGATGAGGGCGGTTTATTATTACGTGCCTCAGAGATCCTGTCGCTGTCTTTTTAGTAAAATATAACGTTCAGTGCTACAAAGATCTTTTGACACGCGCCTTAAATAGGAAATGCACCATATGTCATAATTCGTAAGAGCCATAAATGTGTCATACAAGTGCCAAAAGATCCTTGTAGCACTCTAACCAGTATGCAATTTGTTTATGTTTTGTGTACTTAAGTTTATGTTTTCAGTATTTTTTGTTGTTTTTTACATGTTCAACCTAACACGAAGGAAAAAGGGGGCTTCGCTTCACTCAACCCGTATACCCTTCACCTAAGCTACGTCAGTATTTTACCCTGATATTTTCTGCAACTTTTGGTGACCATTTACCCATTTTGGGTAGGAAAAAAATATTTTGGTGGTTGTGCCGGTCGACTATGTTAGTCATATTTTCACGTAATGTTAAGATAAGTTGACGACCGTCACAGATAAGGTATATTTATATTCATCACGCACTATGTCTTATGCACGTCATTAATAATATGTACCAACCTAGTATATAAGCTAGGATTCCCTATAATAAATTAGTCTAGTATTTGCACGCATCTCAAGCCTTTTACTTTACCATCTGAAGATGTCGCTCTCCTTATAATTGCCTCCGGCAAAGTGGTCATTACACCTATTGCCGAAAATAAGTAAGTCCAGCACTAAGTCGATGTGGGTTTAGATGATGATGATGATGATGATGATGTCACAAACATTTAAGTGGTCTCTGAATGAGATCACAAACATCTGCTATACGCTATAAAACAGGGGATTCTTCTTAAATATATATATTGGAATAGCACTGAAAAGTTTTTCGGTTATTTTGTTATTCCTATTTGGCATTTTTGGCCGGCACACAGGAAGGAATCGGACCAATTTATATGCAAATTTTCGCTCCCGTGCCCATGCTCGTGAAGTTTGGAGAAATTTCGTGACACTGTTATTTTTTGCGACATTTTCATGAAATACAACAATAATGTCCGCTCGATAATAATTTATGCAGATCATGCACCGTCCTGTGGGCATCGAAATTATATGAATCGTGTGGCGAACGGAGAAGCGCCTCTGCCACCTCGTATAGGAAAAGGCGTGACGCTTTGGTTTTCATTATGCCCGAAAACATAAACATAAACTTGTGTGTGTGTATGTGTATCCGTCCGTGACACTCTAGTCGTCAAACGGATGAACGGATTTCAAGGCAGTTTTTTGTAATTGTACGTAGAATCATGGACGAGCATTTGTCCATGGTAGAATTCACTGCGTTGTACTTAGCCATGTTTAATCAAATTGGGTTCAGTGGTTGAAAATAAATATAAATTAATATTTACATACAGGCTCTGCTTCTGGCCCCACACTAGGATACCCTGTGTCGTCGGAAGCATAAACAGCAACGTCACACACATATAAACATACAAGACCTGTTTTTTTTTTATCCCCAGCCGGGGATCGAACCCGGGATCTCTCGCATGGTAGACAGAGCCAACCGCTGCGCCACAAAGGTTGTCACCCGTCAGGTCGTCAATTAGGAATCAAGTTTAGGACGACCGATTTAGCCTAGCAGGTAGTGACCCTGCCTATGAAGCTGACGGTCCTGGGTTCGAATCCCGGTAAGGGTAAATATTTGTGTGATGAGCATGAAAGTTCATGCGTATATATCGTCGTCTAGTACCCATAACACAAGCTTTGTTGAGCTTACTAAGGGCTTAGTTCGATATTTGTGAGATTGTCTATATAATAAATTCAGCCCATTAATATCCCCACCGAGGGGGATAGGCCTTTACCCGGATACGAGTAAGGTGAAGCCATACTCCACCACGCTGGCTCAGTGCGGGTTGATGGAGGGGTTTTTACCACTACCTCATATCGATAGAAGCCGAGACCTTCAGCTAACGTGTCATCCGAAACACTGAACATCCGATAATGTAATTCGATAAATAAATCTGAATTATCTAAAAAATAAAATAAATTAAAAATTATCTAATTGGTACATGTTTGGTCAGGATTCGAACCAACATCTCTTTTGTGAGAAGCAAGCGTGAAGCACCTTAGACCACGGAGCTCTTTTCAGGTAATATTTATTTAAAAAAAAGTGATACAAATCTCGACTTCTAAACCCACTTGCAATATTGCGTTTTGAATGCACTGCAGAAAACACATCATCATGTAATTCTGACATCAAACAATTTCAATAGCTTTTGAAAATATGAATATATCAGAACATCGCCTGAAATAACTGTGTTCTCTGTGATTGATTAATTTATTGACTTGTAATTCATTGATGTCTGATTTACATGTTAAGGCAAGTAAAAGTTTTGCAATATCCTAAGAAGATTACTTCTTATAACTCGGCGTAGGGGAAGGCCCAGAAGGAGATGGAGGGACGATCTGGATTAGTTCCTGCCAGGGTGGATCGATGAAGCTTTAGCTAGAGATGTGTGGGCTCGAACCGGTGATGCCTTTGCCCAGCTGTGGGACACCGTACAGGCTGACAAAAAAAAAACTCGATCGAATTTAACATATGGGTCCTGCGTCTCAAAACTAGCGGGTAGTGACCCTGCCTACGAAGCTGACGATCCTGGGTTCAAATCCCGGTAAGGGCAAATATTTGTGTGATGAGCTTGCAAATTTGTTTCTTAGTCTTGGATCTTTTCTTTAGTATTTATCTCTATTAAATATATCTTTGCTTAGTTCGATTTGTGTAAGATTTTTCTCTAATATATATATACCTACAATATATATATACATATATTCGCTTTTTTATTTAAGTCATCGCTAGTTAGCAGCAGAATATGGAATCTTAACAGACAGCCGCCCACTATCGTAATGTGAACATATCCTTCATAGTTGATAGGTTCATAGGTCAATTATTTCATCTGTGGCCCCTCCGCTTACCATCCAATCCTTATGTGGAGGTGAAACTGAATGTTCCTTCCGTTTAGAAATAAATATATTCATCCTATTGATTAACTCCTGTGTATATTCATAGTTGGTTTACAGTTAGAATTAATATAAAAATATTTTTTTAATTGTTGTATAGGTACCTGTTGTATAAATATATAATAAATAAAAAAAAGGGTTTTGGTTGATATGGCAAAAAAAACTCTTACATAATTTATAAAAAGTATAATAGCAATTAATATTTACAAAGTCGCAATACCCATACAAATAAGAACTATGAGTAAATTACAAAAAAAAAACACGGGAAAAAAACTTATATTTAACTGAGCAATCTCACTGGACTTTGGTTTGATGAAAATATGAAGGGCCAGTTAGACATAAGACTTTTGTTTAGGTTGACTGAGCGTCGTTTTACGCTTACTTTGTGCCAAAGTTATGAACTTTACTAATTTGTCACTATGATAAGCCAATGTGCAACATTTAATCTTTGTTCAATAAAACAGATATTTACAAAAAATGTGAATTTGTAAATTGCTAAAAAGTTTATTTGGCACTTCCCTCTCATCAATTATTGCGAAGTGGCTACTATATCACTAGAAAATCAATCACAAAACCTAAAACATTTTGATACGTTAATCCTAACCGATAACACTGGCCCTTTATAAATTCAAATAAATTTCGAAAAAGCATAATAATTCAAAGGTACACTACAAGTGACTTACCCATTTACAATTCATTACATTTCAGATTCAACCACGAGAAAATACATAGATCAAAGCGATACTCCATATTTTTTACACATATTGCAAAATATTTAACGTTTATAAAATTAAAATAATTCTCGTAGAAATGAACCTAATATTTTAACAACGAACGAACACATATTTCTTTTCAAAATGTAACCTCAAGACTATAGCAATGTTAAAGAGGTTATGCCAATATTTTAAGGCAGCAGCTTAAATTAGAATTTAATTTTAAAATATACTTAAACTAAATGAGTCTTTTTGAATTTCTGTTAATAATAAATCAACTTATTTGCCGAGGCATTTCATGAATGAATTAATGTTCTTAAAAAGCCATATTTTTTACAATCCATACTTACTTGCCTAGGACTTATCAACTAAAATTGACAGGTAAGACAAAGTACTATGCTATTTATGTTTACGTAATCATCATAGTATAATGGGCGTTATCCTTACTTCATCACTAATAATCTTGACAAAAACCATACAAATTTTTAAGGAGTTGTCAATGTTATTTAGAGTTAAGTGATAAGATAACTCGAGTTTGAAATAGTCGCACTTACATACAATCTACACAACGTTATCTACGTCTTACAGCTTAGGCCCGAAAAATAAAATTCTAAACAAGCACTAATGGAATGCAAGGCAAACTGGTGGAATCATTATAAAAACAAATAACCCGGCTGCATTTTATATCATAAACACATACACTGCTTAATCAACATACATATTATAAGCTCTCTATGATGTATTCAGGAGCCGCATGTTACGACCGGCATTGCGGTAGTGATATTTTATTTGGAACTCGACTCATATCAGAATTTAGGTCAAATCAAATTGCTTAATTTTTCAGAGATGTTCGAAATTTGAATGTAATAAGAACATCGAATTCGATTTTATCATGAAGCAATAATAACATTTTCTTAGTTCTATAAGCTGATCGTAATTTGAGGTTTTTGTACGCATTATAGGGGGATTATGATATGTGTGTAGATGTCAAAGTAGACTCGAAATTTCGAGCCCATAACAAATATTACAAAAGAGAGTGGTGGAAAATGGACGTGGTAAAAAAGGATTGGGGAAAGGGGATTGTTACATGCAAATAAATGCACCCTAATATGCTTGAATAGGCTTAAATGTGTGTAGAAACAGTAGACACAGACATGTTAGACGCATGCATGGCAGTAATACTAGGTTTCTCCTGGTTACCGTTAGTGTTCTCCATCTCTCTCTTCGGTCTTCTCTTTGGACCGAGGAGGAGTTTCTGGAGTTGGCAAGCTGGCGCCTCAACGAAAAGATGTAGAGGGAGTGAAAGGAGATAGACTGAAGCCACGATGCCGCAGTAGAGCATTATCTGGGGAAAGATAGACATTATGGTTGAAGCTCTATTGCTCGAGCTTGTTAGAGCTCTCGGGAAACGTCTGACCAATGACCTTGACTGCGCAGGCAAAATAAATCTCCTTTCTGCAGAAGCAATAAGGAAAGACTAAAAGCAGTCACAGCTATGCAACATAATGGTTTATGGGCGAGCAGGGAAGTCTGTAAAAATACTAAATTATTTATTTCTAAACAGATATAACCATAAATTCATAATCTACCCTAAGAGACTGCCACGCAGCAAAATTAAAATACTAATTGGCCTCATAATAGGCCACTGTACCCTTAACAAACACTTGAAAATTACAGGTGCAACAGATAGCCCACACTGCAGGGGGTTATGGAAGTGGATGAGAGAGTAGAGCACATGCTGCTTGCGTGCCCGTCTACCATAGAAACCAGGATGGCAATTCTAGGAGACGTAACTTCGACCTCAGAGCTCCTCGAACATCCAGGCCTCCTACTCCAGCTGGCACTGGAGCTAAGATGGCTGAATTAGGATGAGTGGGTGCAGGGGAAATGCACAAAGGCCCCACACTCATGCAGGCTAAGTGCAGGCACTTTTACCCTCTGGATTGAAGAAGAAGAAGAAGCAAAAGAAAGGCGTCTCTTCGGTGGTGAGCGAGACAGAGTGAAAAAGTTCCCCCAATACTTCAATAATTTTCAAGAAGTTTGTCGGAATCAGTAGCTACGCAACATGTGAGCCACAGCCGTGTCTCCCGCTCTAATCTAGACGCGTTGTCTTGAGCACTGAAGTATATCGGACGTTGCTAACATGATCTGATAGTTCTTCTAAGGACTTATGCCCGATTTCACCAACAGTTAAGGGATACTTAGCTCTTTTTCTTAGCTGTCTAGCGATTGTTTTGGGGGCCGGAGCCTAGATGACCCCTTACACTTGGGGCAAATGGAAACAACCGCTAGATGGCCCCTGAAAGAAATAAAGTGACCCCTAAAAGATAGGGATCGTTGGTGAATTCGGCCATTAATGATTCAAACGGTTGGCACATTGAATTAAACCTGTCACGGCTCTTAGTAATCAAGTTTCATGTAGATATTCTTTAGCTTGTACTTACGGCAGTGTAGTCAGTGGCATAGAAGGATCGCCTCATTTGTCCACCATAGGTTCTGAGGACAGTGGCGTGCAACAGCATAGCGCAGTATGACAGTCGGCCCAGAGGCTGGAGCGGGCCCCATTCCACTGCGCCTACGTAGATTCCTGACAAAATATTAAAATTTTGTATTGGTAGATAAAGAACACCCTCGTGGTGTTGCAGGCAGCTTACCCAGATGATGTAGTGAATAATCCTTTCCTATCGGCAAAACTCGGAACAACGATAACACCCGAATGGTGCCGATGTGTCTATGAATTACTGTATTATTAAATTACGTGTAGGTATCAAATAAATCGCATACTTTATTTATCAATGTCAAATGTCAAATTGCCCGTTTGACGTATATTACACTGATATGTTAAAACCATCACGATTCTATCATATAAAGAATTCGTTAGGTAAACAAAAATATAACTAGTTACTGAGGACGTTTTATTTCAATAAAACGTACTGATAAAAACCAATTCCGGTTGGGATGATCTAATGATTCTATAAGGATTGGAACCCCAAAAGTCTAACTATAAGTCAAAACTACAGTAAGATTTTGCAGACCTTTTTTATAACAATACATTTTTGTAATTAATTAAAAATACTATGACATAACAAAAAAGATACCTCAACATAAAACAAAACAAACCAGCAGAGAAATTAATATAAATAAATATGATTTTCTGATTGGATGAACGACTTCGATTATGACAGCGGGATAAGAGGAGGAGGAGCGGGGTGGACAGTGTGATGCGAAACAATACTTCCAACTTCCATATCACAGTCAGAATCAGAACTATTTTCTGGTGTATCATCGTCAGAGTTTTCATGAACGGTGATTACAAAACTAGGCATATAATTTTCCAACTCAGGTTTGTGTTTTCGGTACTCGTTTTCGCATTTGATGGCGTGGTCACATACTTTGGCCCAAACATCGGAACCAATCATATTAACCTTTTCCTGTACCAATTGTTTCACAGTAGTCATATTCATACTGATGTTTCTTTTGGATACGTATCCCTTTATTTGAGACCATATGTTTTCAATCGGATTGAAATCAGGATGATATGGTGGCAATCTTAGTACGCTGTGTCCATATTCGTTCATAAGTTTATCTATAGAGTATTCTACAAAGTCTTGTTTGTACTTGCAAATAATTTCATATATTTCAAGTTTTGTTAATGACGGATCAATCGGAACGTTATGTTTGGATAGCCAATCAATCATGTCTTGATTCCTGGTATTTGAATAAGGAGGTTTTTCTACTTACTTATTATGATATGCAGCATTATCTACTACTAGTACCGAATGTGGAGCTAAGTTTGGAATGAGTTGATTACGAAGCCATTTTTCATAGTTTTCATTGTTCTTCGCGTTGTGATAGTCACCTGTTTTATCAGTAGACTGATACATTAACAATGCCCCAGTTATAAACCCCTTTCTACTACCAGCGTGCACTATTATAAGACGTTGTCCTTTAGAAATTAACTGTTTCATTCCTTTTTTTGACGAGTCAGCCCAGCTTTTACCTGCCAAATGTGAGGTATGGATGTATGTTTCATCCATATAAACAATCTCTCTCCCTTGCAATCTGTATTTTTTTATCACGGCTAAAAACTTTACTCTTTTTAAACGAACATCATCTTTCTCGATAAGTAATTTTCTGTTGTTTTCAACTTTTTTATACCGAAATCCCATTTTTCTAAGAATTTTTCTTAGCGTAAAGTCACATCCCTTAAAATTTATGGCTTCGGATAACTTGGACTTCAGGGCTTTAATTGTAGGTACTTGTTTGTATATCAAATGGAAATTATACACTAATCGGCGTATAACGTTGTAGTCAAAATCGTCAAGACCTAGACAAAATAATTTATTTGGTCTACCCAACTTTGCCGACTTCGGACTATTGGAGGTGGATTGATTTATGTATTCTTTTTGCAATATTTTATTTACTGTTCGTTGAGAAATTCCACTGGCCTCCGAAACTCGTTTCTGGACTTTACAAAAGTAAGCAGTATAGTTGGTATGTTTGAATTTATCATTTTCAGTTAAGAAATATAAATATATATTGAAAATAACTTCTTAGTGCTTTCGGCATGTCTGTTATAAATTGGTAATGTGGATCGAATAAAATCAATGTTTATTATTTACAAAAATGACAGACAAGAGTGAAATGTAAAGTCAAAAAAAATAAATAGGTGGCCTGCATTAATACACGAGTCCATGAAGTTTATCACAAAATCTAACATAAATATCAACAAAATATTTCTGTAGTATTAACTACTCTATATAGATACTGTAATGGTACATGAGAGTCAGTACATTTGATACTTCATTTTGCGTGACAGAGGGCTAGCCCATCGCCGCGCTGTTTGAATACGAGAATCGGTTCATATAACGTTTGGGGTTTTGAGTAGCTCAGGGGTAAGTTAGCAAAAAACAATGAAGCGAGCGCGGGGGTTGGTTCCAGGAACAGAGTTCAGGTCAGGTTTTTTTTGTCGCATGCCTGCGAGATGTGTAGGGATCAGACCCGATTTGGCTGCGCGCTGAATAAATTATGAATAACTAAATAATGGAAGGTTATTATGGAACGATACGGAGAAAGCTATTATGTTGACTGCAAATATACAATTGCGTTTGTTTGGTATGAGATGGCGAGTTTGACACCACGAGTCTGAATATCATTCTAGTGGTCTTTGTCTAGCGCGCTAGCGGTCGGGAAGGCTTAAATTAATCGCAACAAGCTTTTATGGTCAGCGATCAACAGATTTTGTGTATCGGCCATACCGAATGACTTGAGTGATAACCTACGGTTGATCATAGTGAATATGCGTACACAAAGTTTGTAGAACGGAGGATCTGCATGGCATGGTTAAAATTAGACCCTGTGTAGTTAGTGATAAGAAGCTTCGCTTGGGCAGCGCGTGTTCGCAAAGGACGCCATTTTTTTTCAGACATGTGGGGTCTATAAATACGATAGCGGGGAAGGGGAGAGCATTCAGTCTCAGCGTCTAGCTACTGTGACAGTCGTCTTTCACGATTCTAAACAGTTTTGGTCTGCCGTGTTACGCGTCAGAACTGGGCGAATTGTGATTGCGAGTTTCAGTGGATTTTCGTGAGTGTCTGAAGCGCCGAGATATACCTCGGTTCCTATCCTTTATATCAACCTACCCCAAATTCCAAAACTATCCTTGGGTCGTAAGATAAGAACTTGTAGGTAACTGATCTGAGTCTGAGACTGGGCTTGGAGCGACCCTAAATTCCTTTTTCCTTCACCATAGGGTTCCTGGATTGGCTCTTAGGATATTCGCGGGCTAATCCTCTCCTCATTCCTTTCGAGTAGCGAGTTTTGAAATTCCTTTACACACAGTCATTAAGCATACAAGCACATTCAAATCAAACTCAACCATTTTCGAGTGGTGTCGATAATGGACGTGGTATAACACTAGGATTTTAGACTAGGCTAGACAGGAGTTTAGTTGCGGCTAAACCTAGGTTGGCAGGGTATAGGGAGACTGTTTGATTGATGAGGTTCCGCGGATGGAAATAACAAATTCAGAACAAAGTTAAACCGGTGTCAACACAGATAACCTATCCTGTTGATATTTTGACATTTGAGTGTCGTCGGGGACGCGCGAAGAGATCAAATTACAGTCTAAAGTTCATTGTTTAGGACCGGGTAGATTGTTTTGCTTAGCCTTGGGTCAGTTGGATTCAAGTTGCATCTTTAAATTAAATGTAAATTTCGCTGGAGGTCTAATGTGTAGGCTGAGTCAAATATTTATGATTTTGCTTGGCCGAGGTCGTGCTGAGGTCAGTGGAATTCATAGTTTGGTATTTACCGAACTATGCACTTCGCTATGGTGAGGATTAGATCTCCTAAAGCGCTAATGACAACGTTTCGATAACATCCAGCTCAAATTGCGCAGAGTTGAAGGTTTCCAAACGCTACGGACCTTTTGAGGTAACCGCTAGATCAAACCCATTTCGGAAAATCAAATCGTAATTGTGTAAACCGGTCTATTCGGATCGTTATTGCCGTGAACTAAATATATAATTGGAACCACCACTAGCCCCTACTAGCGAGCACATGAAATATCATTGAGTACTCACGTCGTAAAACTACGACGGATATCTATACGATATCCCAAACGAATATTATAAATTGTGGTCGACCACTAAAAGAAGTTCCAAGCGCCCATATATACAAAAAAAACAAATGGTACCATCACACAAAATACAACAACGATCGATCTTGCGCAATACACCGCTAACTGATGCGAAATACCGGCTTGCGCACATATATGCTTTCTCTGTCTAACTTGAAACACTAACTACCTGAACCAACCTTCCGTTCGACTATTGTACGCCTGACGAACTTCTCAACGAACGAGGAATTCAGACTTATCATTCTTAACTTACAAATCTTACAGCTGAATCGGGACATCTCATTTTGGGGTAGATAGAATAGACGATCATAGCTACTGATAGCGGTGGCTCGACCTTAGCCTTTAATGCCGTTACAATACTTCCTCTTGCAATGCGACCGTTCCCAACGTTGTCTCGATGGGTACTGAGTGCGGTGAAGTAGTAAGACAAAAACGAACATTTCCGAGAAAATACGAAAGGAAAGGATTATTCACTACATCTGTATCAGGATTGAATAATCATTATCCTTCCTATTAAACCTGAATATTCTTAGGTCTAACTATTTTTTTAAATGTTTGTTATCTTAAAATTCAATTCTCAACTGATTTAAAAAAAAAACAGTTTTGTCGCATTTTTTTCAAATTAGAAATCGGTCCAGTATATTGATTTTTAAAGCAAACATACTGGAATTATGTTTGCTTTAAAATATCCAAAAACATCCAACTCCTTATTTTTGTATACACATTAATTTATTATCCATAGCTCATGGTCACAAACAATTCATATCAATAGGGTTTTCTTAATTAGGTAAGTTTTCAATAAATGCTATTCAATCCTAACAATAAACAAACATTAATATAATTTAAGAGCCACACGTATGAGATATTTCTATGATGACCCTAACAATAAGATGAATTCTGTCTATAAGTACCACATATTCGTTTATGTCGTGTAATGCGTGTAGACTTGACTGTCAGCACAGATTATTAAAGAGTAGGCTGTCAGACAGACATACTTCGTAGCCTTGTTTTCGCGGATTTTGCTGTCAGACAGACATATTTCGTAGCCTTGTTTTCGCGTATTTTGCTGTCAGACAGACATATTTCGTAGCCTTGTTTTCGCGTATTTTGCTGTCAGACAGACATATTTCGTAGCCTTGTTTTCGCGTATTTTGACAACATTCGCATATCTGTTCGGGGAGGAAAAAATAGCGCTTTTTTTAAGTTTTTAACTTTGTGAATTATTAACGGTGTTTTCGTTATTTATCATGATGCAATCTGGTATTTTTTTCATTTATTAGTTATTAGTTAGACAGGTTTCGTAGTATTATCGTTTTACGTGTTTATGTCCCGACCGGGCGGAAGATAAAGGACTTGAAGTCGGTTTTGTTTAAGTTTTCAACTTTAGGTGTACTTATTCCTAAACTTGTTTATTCACAGCAGCCCTTCCTATTCTCAGGCGTACCTCTATAAAAGCCATGCTATTCTTAGGCGGACCTAAAATTAGGTCAACCAATACATTTCATGGTCTCCAATTCTCTGATATATCTGAAAGACTGATAAAACTGATAATAAAACTTGAAATACTTGAAAAAGTAGGATAGATGTTGTAAATAGTAAATGATAGTAAAAACGCGACGCTCGCTTGATGTCTATATGTCACCTTAAGGTAGTCAAAACCAATACTAACGCGTTAGTTGATTACTATCGACAGATAGTAAACCAGACCGACAAGGGTTTATATCGACAGATAGTAAACCAGACCGAGAGGGTTTAGAATTTACGTTTCTTTTGTTCCTACATGTCAAACTAACAGGACGCTCGCTGCGCTCGCCCCCTCTGGTCGTCACCTAAGCTACCGCAGTGTTTGCCCTGGTATTTCGTTCGCAATTTAAGTTTTAACCAGTTTACTTTTTAACGGTTTTAACGTTAGTTTATTAATTAACGCGTCATATGGTAAGCAGTACGCTACAGTTTACTATATATCGAAAGTTGAAAAACTAACGGGGAAAAAAAACCTTAATCAACTAACGGTTTTAACAATGTTACGGTGACATACACAAACTGATAAAAAATGAAGGAAACCGAGAAATTTGCTAAAAGTGCAATATTTACTGATTATAAACAAATGCTAATTCAGTTAATGTGCGTGTTAGCTCGTACACTCGTGTAAACTATTCTCAGGCCTATCAATTTCAACAAATACTCCAGCACTCCTGCACGCCTTCAGATTGCACGAGGTCCGACTGTGGAACGCACTTCCTTGTACGATGAGAGACAGCCCCACTCTTTTCGCTTCAAAATCCGGGTAAAAGAGCACTTCCTCTCTCTTTTGTGATAGTTGTAGAATGTATATTATCAGGTTTATGTTATGTATTGATACTTATTTAGCAGTTTGGTATATACGAGTATGTATTTTATTTACCGTATTTTATAGATATTTAATTTACTTAATTAATGTATTTTATTATTGTGCACTACCCTACCCTTTGTTGATAAAATTCCTGTCATGCCTTGGTTGGCTGGAAGAAATCTCTTTTTTGAGTTAAGCTCGCCTTTGTATATGTTTTTTTTTAATGTATCTTTTTTAAATAACTGTGTTCAATAAAGAATTATGAATAATGAACTCACTGTTGCAGCGGTAGAAGCAGCCCACAACAAACACGCATATAGCCAGCGCGAAGAAGTTCTGATTGAGCGCATTGAAAGTGGCTGCTTCGAAGGCGCTTGCCTCCCGATGGTGCAGGTCCCAGCCCATCAGCACCGCGCCGGCTGCGATCGGGACGGACGAGAGGTAGACCAGCTTCATGAACTGTAAGTGCAATTATGGTTGATGAAATTATGGTACCTATATATAAAAGAGGAATACAATAGTAGTTGTAGTTTACATTAGTAAACTAAAGTGTCAGCGGTAATTACTAAGGAAGAAAAGAGAGCGCAAACAATGCGCTCGATTCAAACTAAAATGACGTAGCGCCAAACCACATTAAAATTGTTTTAAAATAAACTACGCTATTTCGTTAAATAAATTTTAATGAGAGTTTACGAATACATTATATCCACATTTTATATGCAATGAAATAAGTTAGGATTTCAGAATTAAAGGCAAAAATTTAAAAAAATTGAGTTCTTTTCGCAATTAAATTATATCAAAAAAATATCATCCAATCGCTTTTTTCTTCAGTGAGAATCTTAATGAAATACTTAATAAACGTTTACCAAAAAATCACATCTGTAGATGACTTTATAGTGGAGAAAATGGATGCGAAAAAAAAATATTTTTTGTAGCACCTTAATGTCTTTGAAGGTCTAGGTAGAGAAAAGCTCGCCTTTGTATATTATCTGTCTGGTAACCCTGTGACGTGTATTCGTATAACAATAAAGATGTTACAAATTTACAATGTTTTTCAGTCCGGGAGGCCACGATGCTGTTTCGTAAATAACTCGAGCGTCTCAGATTAAGATATGGGGGATACCTTATACCCTGTTTAGTAACTCCATCAAAGCTCAGATTTAGGGAGGTTGCATACGGCGGCTTCAGACCGTGCGAACGACACGTGGTTTTCGCGATTTGTAAGCTAAGAAAATGCAAGGCCGTCAGCACAAGTGCACACGTATTGCGAAAAAAGCGCGCGGTTGTTGCGATAAAAATGTGCGTTTTTACACTAGAAAATACATAAAAAAGCAGCAAGTGGCATCAAGATTATGCCTGCCATCTGTATGCTGGTATAGCCTATGAAAAGTTCGGTCAGCATGCACGCGCCGTGTGCATGTGTTCCCAACTTAACAAGTTCCGTGTCGCTAGACTCAAAACGAAATGTTGCCAGAAAGTCACAAAATTATTCAACCAGGGGCGGCACAAGTAGCTGGATTCTCTCTCTTTTCAATTTAATTGCATTTTTTAAATATCAAATGCCAAACATGCGATTTAGTTCGATCAAATCCATCAAAAGATACGGAACGCCTATAATGAAAAATACATGTCGAGATACATTGTTTAAGATAGTTTCAACAAAGTCGCTAGATTGATAACATTTCCCCCCTCTTCTACGTACTTTTTCCACTGATGGGATAATTTCAGTATATTTGTCAATATCAAATAGATGACGTTGCAGAAACCCTACTTTTTCTTTCTTTGGAGCACAATGAATATGTCAAATATAGGTAAATATACCACATTTACTTGATCAAAACAAAAATATCACGGGCTATGGAACCCTAAAATGTCATATTTGCGAGATAATTGGAATTAAAGAATCAAAGTTCTCCAATATTAATCATTACTTTTTGTTTGTATAAGTAATAATAATAATATATTGAACACTATTTACAAACATTGATCAAGTCCCAAACTAGGATTCTCTTTATCTTGGGTACTAGACATATAGACATATACATATTGGGATGACACACGTACTTATATATATAAATATTATACTAAGATAGATAAACAATCATAACTAGGGTACAGACATCCGGTTTCATCAAACAAATATTTGCCCCCACCAGGACTCGAACCCCCTTCGTAAGAAGGGTCACTGCCGACTCGGCCATTCGGGTCGTCTAAAGTTACCTCTACTTTTATTTACCACATTCACCATGAATGAGCCAAAGGAAAAAAAAGTATTCAACGCCAACTATTCGATTTAAAAAACTGCTTGGAAACAACGCGCGTTTGCTGCGATATTTTTAACCGCTGTGTACCTCCCACAGCGGTTAAAATTATCGCGCAACCTCCCTTAATTTGACACGCTGAAGTTACTCACGAAATTCCTTCTTGGCCTCCCCTACAATTATGGTGCAAGTTCGTAGCCGACCGAACGCGCTTAGTAGCTACCGCTGTCTCGCTCGCTCGCTAGGTAACTACGCTCTCTGTCTCGCTCACTCGCGTTGGCCTCACGTCGTGTGCTGTCACTTTTTCACGAACAGATGCGGGTTCAAATACCGTTGCTGACCATATATCGATTGGATAAATTAATATATATAACACCCATACTTTACGGACGTTCTAGCGATGATGGATCGTGAGTTCACCCTCATATAAAAAAAGCTGCGGCGATGGGCTAGCCCCTGTCAAGCAAGATAAAGTATTGCACAACTGCTACGCCGAATGAAATAAAACCAGCCAAGTGCGAGTCGGACTCGCGCACGAATGGTTACGTACCACCGTAAAATGGTAGGGATGGTGTGGAGTGAATAGTTTGGATTTTACATAGCAAAATGTTGTTTACAAAGTTATTGGTGCGGCTACTTTCAGATGCACATGTAACCAGGTGCATTCATAAGTTTTCGCCCTTAAATATTGATTTTATTCTGTTTTATAGTATTCGTTGTTAAAGCGGCAACAGAAATACATCATCTGTGAAAATTTCAACTGTCTAACTATCATGGTTCACGAGATATAGCCTGGTGACAGACGGACAGACAGACAGACAGCGGAGTCTTAGTAATAGGGTCCCGTTTTTACCCTTTGGGCACGGAACCCTAAAAAGATGTTAAATTAAAAGGTCCTCATACAAGAAACGGCTGGTTTTGCGATTGTTCTTGTACGGAACCCACACATGAAAGGGCTTGAATCCAACTCGCACCTGACCGAAATTATTCTGTTAAGGGGGGACGTCGTCCGTGCAAAGGTCCCCGTTACTCCAGGCGGAAAGACCCGCTGTATGAGAGAAACGGAATCAGGGAAAAAATACATAACGTAGCGCCAAACTACAGAAAAAGTGTTTAAAAATAAATTTCGCTATTTTGTCAAAAAGGTTTTCAAGGAGAGTTTGCTGATACATAACAGCCACATTTTGATTGCAATTCCGCCATGAAATAAGCTGCAATTTCAGAATTATAGGAAAAAATAAAACAATTTACAGGTCTTTTGGCAATAAAATTCTGTCGGGAAAATTTCACCCAATCGCATTTTCCTTCTGTGATAATCTTAATCAAATACTAAAAAAAACGTTAACCCAAAAATCAAATCTGTAGATGACTTTATAATAATAATAATAATAATACCTTGGACACTATTTACACACATTGATCTAGCCCCAAACTAGGATTCCATGTATCTTGGGTACTAAACAACGATACACGTACTTATATAGATAAATATTAAACTTGGATAGATAAACAACCATGGCTAGGGTACAAACATCCGTGCTCATCAAACAAATATTTGCCCCCACCGGGACTCGAACCCGGGACCCTTGGCTTCGTAGGCAGGGTCACTGTCGACTCGGCCATTCGGGTCGTCAGTCGTCACTCACTGTATTGTGGAATAAATGGATTCGAAAAAAACCCCATTTTTTTTTCGTGTCGCCTTAATAGTAACTCACCAGAGAATCGTGGAGGTTCCACTTCTCAGCCTGCGCGCGGTGGTAGAAGTACGCCGTGATCACACCCAGGTGGTATCCCGCCCAGTTACCCTGCGCCGACACGTAGGCGTGGAAAAACGTGTCGTTGAACCCGAAGATGTCCCGGATTGATCTGGAAGTTATCTGTTTTAGCTTTTTTCGCCTGATGTATCGGGGACGTTGGTAAACTTATGAAAGAGATGGGACGTCGGTTGCCTTAATGAAGAGGTAATGACCGGGGTTTTCTCATGGATAGCATTGCCTTTAGCTGTACAGAAGATGTCAGGAAGGGAGATGTCTTGCGGTGGTTTGTTTGTTTAGATAAATTTGTCATTTTAAATATTTTTATTTCTTTTAGTTTCAAAATTTTTGTTTTTCTTTTAATTAAACACACATTTTCATTGGAATTCTAACGATAAGCTAGCACCCTGTCTCGTAAATCTTTGGTTTTGGTCGCATACATCAATAAAGCTAGGCCACCAGCGCGATGGTCAAACAATACTATAAATGTGGCTGGAAAGAAGTGAAGAATGGCATGGGACTAGAATAGATGGAGTGGTTCGGGATACGCCTATGCTCAGCCCCTTGCTGAACTCAAAGAGTTTGGTCAAATCGAATAGAGTATTGGTTGCTGGGCTTAATTGGGCTAAATCGATGATGATATAGTACTATGTTGAGAGAAAAGACCAGTCCAAGTAAACGTCCAAGTAAAAAAGTTCAAGTTTGAAAAGGCTAGTATTTAATGACACAGCAAAAATACTGATTTGCACAGCAAAAAAGAATCAGCAAAAACACTTTTTATGTTTTAAATATTTTATGTGTACTCAACTTTATGTTTTAAGTATTTTTTGTTGTTCTTGCATGTTGAACCTAACACGAAGGATAAAGGAGGCTTCGCTTCGCTCACCCCCTTACCCTTCATTTAAGCTACCTAAAGCTAGCTATATTTGCTGTGCAAATCGGTATTTTTGATGTGCAGTTTAATATTTCCAATTTGAAAGGACCGTCTACTTGAAATGTAGTAGTTTATAAAAACAAAAAGTAAACACTCACTCAGGGAACAGGCTGACTCTAATAGGCAGTAAGTTCATGAAGTAGCTCTGCAGAAACGGTATCAGTAGACTGATGGCCATGACGATGGACAGCAAAGGCACTGCGGTCTTTGGCCAGCGCCAAATGATCAGCATGATGACTAACGTGATGAGGAAGAGTTGGGTGTCGGTGCCCAGGTACCTGGTGACGGAAAGTTTATGAAATCTTCTCTCGAATGTACTCTTTTGGTAGATTTTGCTAGTTTTGGTCAGTATCTTCGGTCAGTAGATCATACTGCTTTGCAGTACCAGTAACACTACAAACATGTGATCAAAGTACGGGTTGAACCCCGTTTTTAATTTATTATTATCAGAAAATGTACTCACTATATATTTTCTGGGTTCAATCCGTAGTTTGATCATTTTATCGTTGGAAGAGTTAAGTAATACTTTGGTTATACATTGAAAAAAGTATGGTGCCTGTTTCCAAGTAATCATCGACAGTTTGTTTCCGCCCACTACTAAATCATCCAGTCCTGTGTTAATAAACTCCAGGGTTTTGCCGCGATATTGGTAATGTCATAAGATCATCGACCCATCTGGCTGCAACAAATGCTCCTATTTCTTTCTCCGCCACCGCTCGGTGAGGGATCTACTCCATATGCCATTATCCAATAACTCTGATCATAATAATAGTAGTTTATGTGACTGATACATAATGCCTAATTATGTACAGTTACGTACACTAGTTTATCTACACACATATCATAAGCTCTCTTTGATGTGTTCAGGAACCGCATGTTCGACCGGCATTGTGGCATTGATAATTGCTCAGCACTTGTTTAGCTTGTTCAGTGGTACCAACTTCACAGACAAACTAGGGGCGGCACGCAGGCGGGCGTCGGCGTTCGAAATTTGAATGTCATAATTTGTCGAAAATGGTCATAATGTAATCAATATTCAGATAAGAAATGAGTTTTTACCAAATAGTATAACATTAAGCTGGTAGTAACGTGCGGTTTTTGGACGCAGTTAAGAAAATTTATGATACGTGTGTAGATACAATACTTTTAATAAACTATTCGGATTCATTTTGTTATCAAGTTTATTATTATTATTATTATTATTATATTTTTATGAATTTTTCATTTCACTCTTGTAATAAAGAGGTTCTGATACACAGGCTTACGCCAAGTGCTTATCTACTAAAGATCACGGTCCTTGCCCATTATTATTATTAATTAAATGATATAGCCTAAAATGATGAGCCCAAATGTAAATAAAATAAATCATCACTCACCAAGCTTGAGGCAGACACAAATACTCGAACGGGAACAAATTAGGACTCAAGATGGCCAGTTGCCACCAGTTGCTTCTGCACATCTCTCTCTCGCGGTTCACAACTGCATCCCACATGGGGCCAGAGCCCAAGTGTGGGACCCAAGTCATGGCCAGGCCAGCGATTACAAGGACTGCTGGCATGAGTCTGGAAAATAGAAACCAAAGTTTAAAACTCAAAGCCTAAAGTTCAAATTGCATCATTTTAAGTTAAGAGTTCAACATTTCAAAGTTCAAACTTCAAAGTTCAAAGTTCAGCCTAAGACATCCCAAATGGGACCGAAAAAAAAGTGTGGCATCCACCTCATGTCCAGACTGGCAACTTCGAGTACTACTGGCATAAGCATGAAAAGAAGAATTTGGGGTTCGTAGTTCAAATTGTTGTCTTCAAGTTAAAACTGGCAGTCAATATTCTGCGGATATTCTGCATTAATAATCCCATTTTGCCGCTGAAAATCTCACCGAAACCGCGTCTCGTCGATAAACCCTCGCACCTATTATTCCAACTCAAACATAAACAGCTCCTATTATTCGGTTAATTAAACAGCGGATTGATCCCGCGGGGAAACTTGTTAGTTTGTGAGCAACATTATGTTAACAAATAAATTAATAAACTTTTCAGGGACGGTAGTCTATTGGTAACAAGATACCTTGTTGGGCAAAAGGTGAGGGTGTGAATCGCAGTTGGTTCTTTTTTTAAATCCCGGCCGAGGTGTTAAAAGACCTGAATCTTGATTAAAATAATTATTTCTTGTATTGGATATATTCAACATCGCTGTTACTTATTTTCACGACACAGTGTATCCTAGTGTGGGGACAGTAGTAATGTTTGATTCCTGATCATTTGTGGCTCGATTTACAATTAGTAATCAGGAGAGTGAACGTTATAATGATTTCACATAGTTAATACCTACTGTCTTACCTACGAATCCAGGAAAAAATATATGATATGAAGGCATCTCACCTTCAAGTCTGTGTTTAAAAACATCACAATATGTAATAATTTTAGGATAACTTTTAATGTAGATTTGTTAAATTATTTAGTTAAATTTATTTAGTTTGAAATCGTAAAAGTAATCAGTAGTTTTGGAAAATAAATAAAAAAAACACACAATCGCACTGTTAGCCGAAGCGACTGACGTCACAGCCACATTACAGTGTGGTCAAGTGCGAGTCAAACTCGCGCACGAAGGGTTCCGAACCACCGTACAATGGTGGGGATGGTGTGGAGTGAATAGTTTTCCATAGCAAAATGTTGTTTACAAAGTTTATGTTGTGGCTACTTTCACACTCCATGTACGTAACCAGGTGCATTCATAAGTTTGTATGTGGTATAGAAAGAATTGTTGTATGGGAGCCCCCTTAAATATTGATTTTATTCTGTTTTTTATTATTTTTTTGTTATAGCGGCAACAAAAATAGATCATCTGAGAAAATTTCATCTGTCTAACTATCACGGTTCTTGAGATAGAGGCTGGTGACAGGCGGACGGACGGACGGACAGCGGAAGCTTAGTAATAGGGTCCCGTTTGGCACCCTTCGGGTACGGAACCGTAAAAATTCAAGACCGAAATCCGTATATACGAGATTTTGAGTATTAAGGCCCTGAGATGTCAAATGGTGTCAAATTTCGGAAATGTATCCAAAACCGTTCATATGTTCATATCTTTATTCATACCTTTCCCACTACAATATTACCTTGAAGCTTGAAATGTGGCCTTCAGGTGGGAAATTATGCGTAAATGAAGGAAATCATCTGACAACAGCGAATTATAAGCATTGTAATATTTTTTTTTTATATTTTTTTTTTATTTTTTTTTATTTGTACATAACGTTGGCTGGACGGTGGGACTCGCCGCTGCTGGCACACTGGGTGTGGCTACATGCGAGTGGGTAACCTATGTTCTCCAGCGGCAGGGAGTCCTTCTTCTCCTGCCTGTGTGTGAATAATAGTGAATATGTAAGTGCGAGAGAGTATTATATAAAATAATTTTGAAATTTTGACATTTTAAATTGGCAACAAATATAATGATCACCAAAATATTTTTTTCCTACCTAAAGTGGATAAATGAACACCAAAAGTTGCAAAAAATATCAGGGCAAAATACTGTGGTGGCTTAGGTGAAAGGTAAAGGGGGTGAGCGAAGCGAAGCCCCCTTTATCCTTCGTGTTAGGTTGAACATGTAAGAACAACAAAAAATACTTAAAACATAAACTTAAGTATAAAAAACATAAAAAGAAGTTTGTTGATCATTTATCCAAACACAATTTGGTGGACATTTATCCATTCTGGCAGTCATTTCGAATTTATTGGTAGTAAAATAGGTGCGTTTTTGGTAATCGTTTAAACATATGCCTTTTAAATTTGTAATTATTTTATTTGAATTTTTATCTGATTTGCTTTTAAGACATAATTATATAGATGTTATTTATTTTATGGGCTTACGCCAGCAATAAACGATTATTAATATTGACCGAGCGAGCGAAGCGAGCGAAGGGATCTATTTCGACAAGATAGGAGGCCGATTTTGCTTTCGTCTGTCTCTATGTCTGGTGTCTGTCAGTTCCGGTCTAGGGGCCACAGTTTTCAAGCGATCCTCACAAATCTTGGCTCACGTGTTCCTTGAATTAAAAGATTTTTTTGTCAAGAGCTTTTCTCGATATTCCCCTTGAGGGGGGGGAGTTATGACGTCATTAATTTTTTGTATAGGTTTTTTTTTTTTCTGAAACCTATCGTTTGCCGTTTCTAGAATATACTACACCATTATTACCTTTAGGCCGTAAATTTTCTAAAAATCCAAGAAATCTTTTCGAAACATGCCAAGTTTGGACTCCTCGAAGTAGGAGACGGATAAGTGAAGAGGATATATACAGAACATGAGAGTGAGTGAAATGAACTATAACTCTTTTCGTGAAAAGTCAATAGATATTTTAAATCGCAAAATGTAGTTTACAAAGGTATTGATGCGACTACTTTCCTACTTGATTTTGATTTAATCTAAAATAGTGAACTAAAAAATGGGTTCACAGTCTCCCTTGTTAGCGAGGTCTACTGCCCACAGGGCTACTAGTTTCATTATTTTAACTACCAAAATCATATTGCAACACCCAGCATCTCCTTTGATCTATTGATTTGATTTATTGTTCGTCAATATATTTCTACCCGTGGCTTCACTCACATAGACATAATTTTACTTCGTTGCAGTCGGATAGAAGATCTCCAAGTGTAAGTCAGACTCGCAAGTGAACGGTCCCGTACCAACGCATAATGTTAACCAAGTTTCTTGTATGGGGCCTTTTTTTCTGATTTTTTTAAGCCTTTATTTCTTTGTAATTTCTGATTTCCCCTTCAATATTGCCCCCCAAAATCAAAATGTATTTGGTTACGTAAAACTTTCGTGTTTGGGTGACATAAAAACATTAGTGTACGAAACACCTTAATCGGTTCAGGGTTCGATCGTTTAATATTACTTTTATACACCTAGGACAAGCACATGAGTGATCCTATAATGGTTCTGTTTTTACCGTACAGTTCAACAAGACAAACGTTTAAAGGGTATGGGGTTACTCTGGCTCAACATAGACCTTATTGTTAATAATTTTGAATTTATTTATTGCTGCTTATGTATTATAATAATTTATATTTTTATATTTGTATTTAACCACAAGCAATTTTTAAAAGAGATCTAAAAATCAATCTGTGGTAGTTTAGGTGGTAAAAAATGAAGATTGCTATATGTAAATATCTACAGTAATAAAGAGATCTGATTGATTGATTGAAAGTACGGAACCCAAAAACCAACACTAGGTTGCTGTTGAAAACCATTGATGTTGCACTTAAAATATCCCTTATAGCATGGTTTTGCCCTAAATTTCAACCGCCACGAATCGAGTTGCTAATTTATCCGATTCACTCGTCTTAATTTTACTGTCACTACTTACGCAACATTATACTGCGATTTTTTATTTGAGGCCAGAAATGTAAACAAACAACTGTCATTTTCTAGAACAAAACCGTTGACTTTGACAGTCATATTATACTTTTTGTACTGGAAAATGACAGTTGTTTACATTCCTGGCCTCAAAATAAAAATCTTTAACCCGTAGATTAGCGTCAAAAGTGGCATGCCACACAATTGAAAACTAAATGTAAACACACTACACACATAATGGTTCTTATGAAATTGAGTCCGCCACACATCACTTCCATTCCTACCGGGCTTTACCACGTGACCACAAACCACTGGGGCCAGGGCCTGTCAACAGTTGGTCGCAGGAAGGAATGTGCGAGTTTGAGGCGTGCGGTTTTGTTCCGTTGTCTTGTTGAGTTGTACTGTTTAACTTGCGGAGATGTACGATTATTATCCACACTTGGTGGTGAAGCCTGAAATTAGTTTGTGAATTTATTCGTAATAGTTTAGTAAATATTTCAATGGTCATCACAAAAGTCTATTGTATTTTTTCAGGGAATGGAGATGGATAAACGGAGAACGGGCATCGTTTGAGAGACCGAGGATTTGACCACCGCTCCGGGTCATTCCTGTTACTTAGAATCTCAGCTAGCTGTGCAGCGCAGTCATGCTGCTAATGATGAACACGTTGGGTGCGAGTGTTTATTCGGGTGGATTTCAGGGTACCGTACCTGAAGGGTGCCCAACGGGACCCTGATACTAAGCCTCCGCTGTCCGTCCGTCCGTCTGTCACTGGGCTCTAACGTATCAACCAAGAATAGGTAGAGAGCTGAAATTTTCACTGAAGGTGTATTTCTATTGCCGCTATAACAACAAATAACAAAACATACCGGTTTTTCCGAATTTAAAGAAGTACCCATAAAATAAATTCTTGGTATGGCCATTTTCTTAGCCATTTTGTTTTATTTGTTTATCGGTGAAAACTGGACTCTCCCGATCTTATCGGAAAAGATCTTTATTGCAGGTATTGAGTTTTGTGTTTAGTTATTTGTCATTATATGATTAATAATTGCTCATTCTAATAATAAATATACTAGTGGCCCTGTAGGCAGTAGACCTCGCTAACAATGGGACCTGTGAACCAATTTATAGTATTTTAGATTCAATCAAAATCAGGTAGTAAAGCCGCACCAATAACTTTGTAAACTACATTTTGCGATTTAAAATACAATCTATTGACTTTTCACGAAAATAGTTATAGTTTATTTCACTCACTCTCATGGTCTGTATATATCCTCTTTACTAATCCATCTCCTACTTCGAGGAGTCCAAACTTGGTATGTTTCGAAAAGATTTCTTGGATTTTTAGAAAACAGGCGACCGAAAGGTAATGGTGTAGTATATTTCTAGAACCGGCACACGATAGGTTTCAGAAAAATAAAAAACCCCATACAAAAAATTAATGACGTCATAACTTCCCCCCCTCAAGGGGAAAATCGAGAAAATCTCTTGACAAAAAATTTTCAATTCAAGGAACACGTGTGCCAAGTTTTGTGAGGATCGCTTGAAAACTGTGGCCCCTAGACCGGAACTGACAGACACCAGACATAGAGACAGACGAAAGCAAAATCGGCCTCCTATCTTATCGAAATAGAGCCCTTCGCTCGCTTCGCTCGCTCGGTCAATAATAATAAACGTTTATTGCAGGCGTAAGCCCATAGAATAAATTATATCTATGTAATTATATCTTTAAAGCAAATCAGATAAAGATTGAAATAAAATAATTACAAATTTAAAAGGCTTATATTTAAACGATTACCGAAAACGCACCTATTTTACTACCAATAAATTCGAAATGACTGCCAGAATGGATAAATGTCCACCAAATTGTGTTTGGATAAATGATCACCAAACTTCTTTTATTTTTTTTGTACTTAAGTTTATGTTTTAAGTATTTTTTGTTGTTTTTACATGTTCAACCTAACACGAAAGATAAAGGGGATTCACCCCTACCGCTGCCGCAGTATTTTGCCCTGATATTTTTTGCAACTTTTGGTGTTCATTTATCCACTTTAGGTAGGAAAAAAATATTTTGGTGATCATTATATTTGTTGCCAATTTAAAATGTCAAAAATTCAAAATTATTTCATATAATACTCTCTCGCACATACATATTCACTGTTATTCACACACAGGCAGGAGAAGAAGGACTCCCTGCCGCTGGAGAACATAGGTTACCCACTCGCATGTACCCTCACCCAGTGCGCCAGCAGCGGCGAGTCCAACCAATAGTCTATTTCACTCACTCTCATGGTCTTTATAGATCCTCGTTACTAATCCGTCTCCTATTTCGAGGAGTCGAAACTTGGTACCTATGTATTGAAAATATTTCTTGGATTTTTAGAAAACAGGCGGCGATAGGGTAATGGTGTGGTATATTTTTAGAACCGGCTCGTGAAGCCCCTTTAATTTGATACCCCACACGATAGGATACAGAAAAAAAAAATCCCATAAAAAAAACTAATGACGTCATAACTCGCTTGAAAACTGTGGCCCCTAGACCGGAACTGACAGACACGTATAGAGATAGACGAAAGCAAAATCGGCCTCCTATCTTATCGGAATAGAGCCCTTCGCTCGCTTCGATCGCTTGGTCAAGTAAATTAAGTATTTAATCATATTTAATTTTATTTCTGTAAATAAGTTAGGTATTCTATTTCTATTCACTTCCGGTTTCAATGAGCAAAGAGTTTTGTGAACCCGAGTACAAAGTTCAATTCTTACACAACACTCTTTTTCATTGTTTCTATGTAAGGTCTTGAAAATATTATTTTATTAATTATATTATTTTTTTATTAATTAATATTTTATTATTAAAAATTAAAAAGGTATACTCGTACAAAAGACTATCTTTTTACATTTTCCCGTGTATGGACACATTCGTTTGTGGGTTGGATGTCCACTCGCACTTGATCGGTTTATTTTTTTTTATATTTTTTTTGTATTTTCTTTAGTTTAGGTATGAAGAAGCTTTTGGCGGATTTATGACATTGTATTTTATTGTATATAAATTTATCCTTATTGTGTGATGTGTGATTTTTTATTTTAATTGACGAATAAGAAAACAAAAAGGCAAAGTTAACTATTAAGTCTATTTTTTAAGGTATTCAGTTTCTTGACATTGGATAAAAATATGCTATTTAATTAGACAGGAAGCTCAAATAAAAAACATGCAGAACTCAAATCATTCTTTTCTGTAGGTAGATTTGGATATTTATTTTGTATTTTCTTTAGTTTAGGTATGAAAAAGCTTTTGGCGGATTTATGACATTGTAGTTTATTGTATATAAATTTATCTTTATTGTGTAATGTGTGATTTTTAAATGTTTATTACGAATAAGAAAACAAAAAGGCAAAGTTAACTATTAAGTCTATTTTTTAAAGTATTCTGTTTCTTGATATAGGATAAAAAATATGCTATTTAATTCGACAGGAAGCTCAAATAAAAAACATGCCGAACGCCGAGTCGCCAATTTCACAGAGCTTTTAAGTAAATAAACAAAGTAAAAGTCTTTTGAATATGAAAGCAAGTTTAATAGGTTGTAGCAATTATGTAAAAGATGAAATTAAAGAAACGATTTGAGAAACAGCATAATTTGCAAAAATACGAGACGACAAGAAATAATAGTATTTTCGCAGCTGATATCGAACAGTTCATTTGAATTGCAAAATGCGCATACATTTTGATAAGATTTATTTGTCTCGCCCTGGTTATTGATAGTCATTTTTCAGATGAATCTCCCAAAAAAACAATAAGTATATATTGTTGTTAGCAATATGTCACTTTTTGTTGAGTGCTTTAGTTTTATAACTTTCCTTTCATACTTAGTTGTGGATATTTTTTGTTTACGCTCCAAACAGGTTGTATGCAAAACGCTGTTATTTTGATGGATTTATCGTGTTGTTGTTACGCGCATCAAATTCACAGGTATTAATAAAAAATTATCACAAAAAGGAAACGGAAAAAAACAAATGTTAAATCCCTCAAATCCGTGAAAGGTTGATAACATCACCCATAGAGAGAGAGAGCTTAGCGTTTAATCCAACTGTCTGTTTACTGAATAATTGAAGCGGCCTGATTGTTGAATGATTTACTGCTGTTTGCGGTTTTCTAATAACAACGCTTTTAGGTTAAACCCAACATGCTCGAAATTTATGGGCTTTGTTATCCTCAGTTTATGGATACGCAGCTTCTGAAAAATGATTGCAACTCTATACTCTGTATCTGTGAAATCACTTCCAGTTCCGTGCGCTATTAGGACGACCTGAATGGCCGAGTCGGCAGTGACCCTGCCTACGAATCTAAAGGTCCCGGGTTCGAGTCCCGGTGGGGCAAATATTTGTTTGATGAGAACGGATGTTTGTATCCTAGTCATGGTTGTTTATCTATCTAAGTATAATATTTATCTATATAAGTATGTGTATCGTTGTCTAGTACCCAAGATACAGGGAATCCTAGTTTGGAGCTAGATCAATGTGTGTAAATAGTGTCCAAAGTATTATTATTATTATTATTATTATTATCTAAATCGGTATATGCACGATATATCATATTTAATATATCTATGTGCGTTCTATATATATTGTATTTCATATAGGTAGTTGAGGTATATATTTTTTTAATTAGGTTTATGGCCGAGTCGGCAGTAACCCTGCCTACGAATCTAAGGTTCCCGGGTTCGAGTCCCGGTGGGGCAAATAATTGTTTGATGAGAACGGATGTTTGTATCCTAGTCATGGTTGTTTATCTATCTAAGTATAATATTTATCTATATAAGTATGTGTATCGTTGTCTAGTACCCAAGATACAGGGAATCCTAGTTTGGGGCTAGATCAATGTGTGTAAATAGTGTCCAAAGTATTATTATTATTATTATTATTATTATCTAAATCGGTATATGCACGATATATCATATTTAATATATCTATGTGCGTTCTATATATATTGTATTTCATATAGGTAGTTGAGGTATATATTTTTTTAATTAGGTTTATGGCCGAGTCGGCAGTAACCCTGCCTACGAATCTAAGGTTCCCGGGTTCGAGTCCCGGTGGGGCAAATAATTGTTTGATGAGAACGGATGTTTGTATCCTAGTCATGGTTGTTTATCTATCTAAGTATAATATTTATCTATATAAGTATGTGTATCGTTGTCTAGTACCCAAGATACAGGGAATCCTAGTTTGGGGCTAGATCGATGTGTGTAAATAGTGTCCAAAGTATTATTATTATTATTATTATCTAAATCGGTATATGCATGATATATCATATTTAATATATCTATGTGCGTTCTATATATATTGTATTTCATATAGGTAGTTGAGGTATATATTTTTTTTATAAGGTTTATTTTATTTATATTTTGAAAGTAAATTTCGTATATACATATGTCTAGGGTTTTATTGCGTGCTAGGAGTGTCCTGTTGTAAAAACTCTGCCTTGCCTAGGATTGCTGGAAGAAATCTGTCTTTAGAGATAAGCTCGCCTTTTCTTATAACATTACTTGTAACTGTCTGTACCTCTATATTTTCTGTGCATCAAAGAATATGAATATGAGTAATCCCGATATCTTTGAGATTGGTGTTTTGAAATCTGTTCGCCAACAATTGACGTTGACGATTGTAACTTGAGTTTGAAAGGAATCGATGATTTAGAATCGTACCTCGTTCAATGAAGTTTATTGACCCCGCTAAGAAAATGTACTTTATTTCACATTTATCTGGCATTAGCTATAGTTATAGTTTACGTTTTAGTTTTGTGTGAATCATCTACGGTTACGGTTGTATTTAACTTACAGACAATGCGTGAATTTATGTAAGCATCAAAACACATTAGCTAAAGAACTTAGGTGTAATCAGGCTTAAAGTCAGCCGCTTGGTACTATTTTCAGACTTGCGATAACGTTGTGTCCGATTTTAACACACTCAGCGCCTATGAATACTTTACTACACACCGGGGTATGTCTTATCCCAGCCCGGTGTATTGATTTTTCATCATAACTTTGTCATTTCTGTATATATTTCCAACCCAGAAATATTATCGAATCGCCCTATAAAATGAATGAAACGGTACGTTTGACACTATTTACGTTCGGCACCTTGGACACTATTTACACACATTGATCTAGCCCCAAACTAGGATTCCCTGTATCTTGGGTACTAGACAACGATACACATACTTATATAGATAAATAGTATACTTAGTTTGATAAACAACCATGACTAGGGTACAAACATCCGTTCTCATCAAACAAATATTTGCCCCTACCAGGACTCGAACCCGGGACCCTTGGCTTCGTAGGCAGGGTCACTGCCGACTCGGCCGTTTGGGTCGTCAAAACATTTATACTCAACTATACACCGGCTCGTAAAAATAAGGTGGGTGTATCATTAAAGATACACCGGCCTGGGAAAAGTTGTACCTCGGTGTATAGTTAAGTATACACCGGCGCTAAGAGATGACTCAAAACAAAGAAAACATAGCGTTACCACTTTTCACATACGGGGTGGTAGAGACACAGATCTGCCAACGTTTACGTACAGACTCCTTAAGAGATTATTTATAGAAATTGACATACTAACTGTAGCTATTGTATTTATTTTCGAAAATATAATGTATGTACGCAAGAACTTTTCAACATTTTCCAGCAACAGCTGAAATATTAGCCTAAGATATAATCACAGACTAGTTGTGCCCCGGCTTAGACTCGCGATGGTTAGCAATTCTTCAAGGGTCAGTGCATTCTCTAGTACAACAAGAAACCTCTGGAGATTTTGGAATTGCCATTTGAGCAGTTCAAACAACACGTTAAAGCAACTTTGTCAAAAAAGGGATATAACAATGTTCAAGATTATTGAAATGATGGGACTGTATACAATCTAACTCAAGAACTTGCTGTTGATAATTTTGTAATTATTTATTCTTGCTTATTGATTTTAAAACCTAATTAAAATTGCTATATTTATATTAGTTAATAAATAAACTTATATTTATTTCTGGATATTATTTGTAATAATTCATGCTGTAATTTTTGTATTAGTTAAATACAACGTTTTTTAAAAGAGACTAAAAAATCAATCTGTGGGAGTTTCTTCGCCCTCCTTCTCCGACAGTGGTCCAATGTAGAGAAGAGGCAAAAAATAACGTTTGCTAAGCTTTTGTAAATATCTACAGTAATAAAGAAATTTGAACTTAAGCCAGTGATTCAATACTCTATTAACTCTATTTTGCGTGACCTTGAATCTTTGAAGTTTTCTGCATGATGTTTTTTACCACATCTGTATAATGTACATAAGATAAATTATTTATCTCATTGGTCGGTCATGGTCGAACCTGCATCACCTGCATGAAAAGCGAGCGTGGAACCAATAGACCACGGAACTCTGTTAAACCTCAAATGAAACGAGTTTGGAAAACCGTAAACAAAATAAAAATATCATCATACCTAAACCACCGATTGACCAGCGCCATTGGAACCGTAGCCAGTGAGAACGGATGCGTCTCAGCATACTGGAACATCTTGTACGCCATGAGAAACCCGCCCATCACGAAGAATATCTGCACGATGACGCGAGCGTTGAATAGCAGGCCTTTGAAGAAGTCGTTGTAGGACTGGAAGTAAAATATATTATATTATAGTAGTATATTATAAATAAAGTATTATAGGAAGTTTTATTACTCTGTATATGGCCCTGTTATACTCGTTATTTTTTTAAAGTTATTTTATAATTTATGGTATTTAATAATATGTATAAAACTAAACTAAAACTATTTGACTAAACTAATTGAAAATTTCACTGAGATCGCTGTCGGGCGGGAGGGTGCCCAAGACGCTGTGTCGCAACGAGTATCCTGTATATAATAGGCATTATATTAAAAAAAAATATCCTTGAAAGATATTAACAGTTTAATTTTAACAGGGTTATTCAAAGTTCTTTATAAAAACCTTAACTATTAAACATAACAGCTAGACAACAAAAAATAATGAAAAAGTAGAAGTATTAAAGCAGGTAAAAAATTTGGGCCAGATCGCTGCCGCTATTTATTATTTTATATATTATACACATAGGTCTACCCCTGCTTAGCAAACATTTCCCATCTTAAACCGGTCTACTGGAAGATATATCATATTGGAGATAAGCCTGCCTTTGCACGCCATTTTTATGTAACTTTTGTGTTGCACGAAATAAGTTAGTATCTCTAACCCAATAACAAGCATACAGGGGTAGACAGCTTGCCCGCTATAGACGTGCCCGAAAAGACGGCACTCAAGCCTTTCCGAATCCTTACCCAAAACTCAAATATCCTTCAGCAAACCCGTGACAGTTGAATTAACCTTAAACGTGCAAAAGGCTTGCGCAACCGCATAATTATTTGTTGGCAACCACAAGAACCATCTAAACAACCTCAAGGTGAAATCGCTAATATGGACCGTTTATTTCATTTCTTGCTTTAATGAGTTTCGTGAGATATCTTAATGTTTTTTTTATGATTAAAAGCATTTATTTTAATAAGGTCAGCCGTTGCATCCAATTTCATATGCCTATAAAAATTGGCTACTTGACAAGGTATTCAAAATAACTAAGGCAGTTACTCTTTGTGAGTTGTCGCATTTATGTCGCAGTTAGTAGGTTAAATCAGACACTTAATTAACTCTCTAGTCCGTTAATTAAATGCCGACGTTTAACCAAGTCACTAAAATTCCGTCAGACAAGTGAGTGAACGAAACGTTTAACGAGTTGTCTAAACGTTCCTTGGCAACAAGACATACAATATAAATATATGTTTATGTGTACTTAAGTTTATGTTTTAAGTATTTTTGTTGTTCTAACGTGTCCAACCTAACAAGAAGGATAAAGGGGGCTTCGCTTCGCTCACCCCCTTTACCCTTCACCTAAGCTACCGCAATGTCTTGCCCTGATATAAGCTGTGCAAATCGGCTGTTGTCGTGACGCCATCTTGTTTTCCAACACGCCGGCTTCGGTAAAACAGATTGTTAAACGTTTTAAACGATGCTTTATTTAAATCAAAATGCTAGTGACTTGGTTAAACGTCGGTATTTAATACCAAATACCAAATACCAAATGTCTTTATTACTGTAGATATTTACATATACTTAGCAATCGTCATTTTTTGCCACTTCTCTACATTGGACCACTGTGGGAGAAGAAGGGCGTACAAACTCCCACAGATTGATTTTTAGATCTCTTTTTAATAATTGCTTATGCTTAACTAATACAAAATATAATATTTAGTCATTATCATAATTAATAAGCAGGAATAAATAATTACAAAATTATTAACAGCAAGGTATGTATTGAGCCAGATTAACCCCATACAGACCCATCATTTAAGTAATCTTGAACATTGTAATATCCCTTTTTCGACAAAGTCGCTTTAACATGGATTTTAAATTGCTCAAATGGCAATGTCAAGATCTCCAGAGGTATCTTATTGTAGTAGAGAATGCATTGACCCTTGAAAGAATTGCTAACCTTCGCGAGTCTAAACCGGGGCGCAAGTAGTCTGTGATTATTTCTTAGGTTAACATTACAGCTATCGCTAAGTTTGGGAAATTTTGTAAGGTTCTTGCGTACGTACATTATATTTTCGAAAATAAATTGACTAGCTACAGTTAGTATGTCAATTTCTTTAAAAAGCTGTCTTAAGGAGTCTGTGCGTTTTAAATTATAAATTGCTCGAATAGCTCTTTTCTGTAAAATAAAAATAGTTTGAATATCCGCTGCTTTCCCCCACAACAAGATACCATAGGACATGACACTATGAAAGTAACTAAAATATACTGTCCTGAGCTTGTTTGACAAACATGCTCCTGTCAAGAAGGTTAAAGTTAAACATGTCCCCGCTCCATGGCTTACTGATACCATTAAGGGTCTGATGGCTAAGAGAAACCGTGCCAAGACTAAATACAAAAAGGATCCGACCGAAGAAAATCTCTTAGCATACAAAAGTCTTCGTAATCGCTGCTCCCGTCTGTGTCGAGATGCCAAACGCCGTCATATATTTGAATGTATCGAAAACTACGCCCCTGCACAAGTTTGGAAATTTCTGAAGACCCTTGGTATTGGTAAGTCCCAGGACCTGACGGTTGGTAACATCGACCTAAACGGTCTCAATCATTTTTTTGCTGTCCCCCCCGTCCAGATGGATCCATCTGCCAAGGATGCCACACTCCGTAACTTGCTTTCCAGGACTGTCTCCTGCCACTCTTCTTTCAATCTGCGTCATGTTGGAATCGCTGCAGTCAGGAAAGCAGTGCTAGCAATCTCATCAAAAGCCGTCGGCGATGACAAAATCTGCTCTCAAATGTTGACAAGTGTTCTTGGAGAATTGCTGCCGGTTATCACTCACATAATTAATGCTTCACTCTCTGACTGTCACTTCCCTAGTCAGTGGAAACGTGCTCTCGTGATCCCTTTGCCTAAAACATCCAACCCAACTTCCTACAAAGAATATCGTCCTATTTCTATCCTGCCGATCCTTTCCAAAGTCCTTGAATCTATTGTACACACTCAACTATCCACCTATCTTTCCTCCATGAATCTCCTTAATTCTTTCCAATCGGGTTTTAGGCCGGGTCACAGCACTACCACCGCTCTACTCAAAGTGACAGATGACATCCAACTTGCGATGGATCAGAAGAGGATGTCTGTGCTGGCACTGCTTGACTTCAGCAGCGCTTTCAACTGCGTGGATTTTGATATCCTGGTTGCGATCCTCCATTCACTTAATGTCTCCTCTCATGCCGCCCGCTGAATTGACTCCTATCTCAGAGATCGACAACAACGCATCAATTCTGAGGAAACATCCACCGATTGGTGCGATCTATTCACTGGGGTTCCTCAGGGTGGCATCCTTTCACCCCTTCTGTTCTCGGTTTTTATCAACTCAATCTCTGATGTACTTACTTCTTCATATCATCTTTATGCAGATGACCTCCAAATATACCGGCATTTCTCTCCACGTGATGTGACTCCGGCTGTGGAGGCTCTGAATGCTGACCTCGAGAATATCAGGAAGTGGGCCCTCTCATATGGGCTTCTGGTCAACCCGAGAAAGTCGCAGGCCTTGATCTTGGGATCCGATACTCTCTTAACCTGTTACAACTTCCAATCGCTCCTCTAATATTTGATGGAACCGTAATCAAATACAGCGATAAAGCTAAAAATCTCGGAATTGTATTCGATAACATGCTGTCTTGGTCGCCCCATGTCTCCGAGGTCAGCAGACGAGTCTTTGCATCGTTTCACTCTCTTCGGAAATTACAATACTTCCTTCCACGGCATACTTAAGTCACTCTAGCCCAGTCCCTTCTACTTCCTTTAATTGATTATGCCGATGCTTGCTGGGTGAGTGCGAACGAAGAACAACTGAATAAACTCGAACGACTTCAGAACCTCGGGATTCGGTTCATCTTCGGGCTGCGCAAGTATGACCACGTCTCGCAGTATCGCAAGGAACTGGGTTGGCTCCCGATTCGTCTTCGCCGTGATTTCCACATATTGACTTTACTTTTTAACATCTTGAGAAACCCCAGATATCCTTCCTACCTTCGTGAACGTTTTGAGTTCCTTTTCTCCAGAGGCAAGGAGCGGAGATCTCACACGGTGTCTCTTCTATGTATTCCGCAGCATAACACCGTCGCCTACGAGCACTCGTTCAGGCTGAGGGCCATTCGGCTGTGGAACGCACTTCTCTGCACTATAAGGGACAGTCCCACTCTTTTCTCCTTTAAGAATCGCTTGAAAGAGCACTTACTTTCTCTTTCATCATAGGTATTGTATATATAAGTATGTAATTGTATTTATCTATTTATTATTATTATTTGTTTATTCTTATTTTATCTACTATTTCTTTGATTATATGTATTTTTATAGTAAGTATCATATTTTATTGGTATTTGGTAAGTATTTAATTGCACTAGACTACCCTTTTCATTTTATATGTATCCTATCCAGATAGGTTTGCTGGAAGAAATCTCTGTTGAGAGATAAGCTCGCCTTTGCCTTTTAATTTCGTGTATAATTGTATTGTTGTAATGTTCTGTGCAATAAAGAATTGTGAATATACTAGCCTAGATGTAGCCACATCCGTGTTTTGTCTGATGTTCCTAACAGCGTAAGCCGCAGAAATTAATTTGCCAGCCAATTTTTCTATGTGGGGTCCCCACTTATTTAAATTAACGATCTAGAGAGTTAGTTAAGAGTCTGAATTAACCAACCAACATATATATATAAATATTTACAAACATACACAAAAATTGCTTCTGCCCCCACACTAGGATATCCCGTGTCATTGGAACCAGAAACAGGAAGATCACACACATATAAATATCCAAGACCTGGTGTTTTTTTTTATCCCCAGCCGAGAATCGAACCCGGGACCTCGCATTTTAGGCAGAGCCACAACTGCAGTGCCACAGAGGCCGTCATCTATAACGCCTCAGGCTGATCCTTTGAACAAGTCTTTGGTATTAGGTAAATAGAACCCATTATGGCGTATTGGAATGGAAATGATTGCTATCAAGACGTTATTGTTTTGAACCTAATCTGAACCGCTTTAATTGTTCTGGTGACCACCCAGATCCAACAGATAAGTGACCTACGCCAGTTTGTTTATATCTTCTATACTGATAAAATGAATCGCTGTACGTTAGTCTTACTAAATCTCTAAAATGGCCCAAGCAGTTTGGATAATTTCCATTAACATTTATTTTTCTCAGTCCGGAGGAGGTTTAAGTAAAAAGAAAATAAGGAAAAACGTCAAAAATCTAAAAATCTTTTGTTTGGGAAGTGGAGAAGTCTCAGTTTCTTATCGCTAGATGGCGTTCGTAGCCACAGCTCATTCAAACTCCTTTGTCGTAGATTAATTATTAGGAACATTTAACCTCTTTGTTGATTGTCCACCAAAAAGTTCGTACAACAATGTTTAAGCAATTTTTCGGCAACGCGACATTTTAGGGTATATACCATATTACGTACTTCACAATAAAATGAATGCCTGGAAAAAATAAATTGAATTGAATTGAATTAAATATATTCAAATTCAGTGGCGAGAACGTGAATATTGCCTTATGAATTTCTCTAGGTGTTATACCAGATGTATCTCTCTGGGACTTCCCGGATGTTTACCTGGTGACAATATAATACTAGTGGATAAATCCCGAAGAACGAAGAACCCGATGATATTTTCGTTCAATACCACATACAAACTGATTGGTTTGCTGTAAGATATCTTTCATTGGAGATCGGCTCGCCTCTGTACACTATTTTCATGCAATTCTTCTTTTCTTTATATGATGTGTGTTCATTAAATAAATTATGAATGACGCGCATTTCATCTATCTGGGAGTATAAAACTAACAATGCGATCATAAATTGAACTTATTCACCTTTCACTAAAATGACATGGCCTATGATAGGGTGACATATAACTAAAGAGTAACATAGGTTGTACTGTCACTCGGATAACTTTCGCAAACTCCCAGAGAGATACTGCTAAAAGTGTGTAATTTATTTTATCTACACACGTATCATAAACCCTCTTTATTGCGTTCAAAAACCGCACGTTACGATCAGCATTATGTTAAACTACTTGGTAAAAACTCGTTTCGTATCTGGAAAACTACATATTATGGTCATTATGTGTAGTTTTTCTACATATAATGACATTCAAATTTCGAACGCCGACGCCTGCCTGCGTGCCGTCCCTAGTTTGTTTGTGAAGTTGGTACTGACATTCAAATTTCGAACGCCGACGCCCGCCTGCGTGAAGTTGGTACTACAGAACAAGCTAAACAATTGCCAAACAGAGCCACAATGCCGGTCAAACATGCGGTTCCTGAACACATCAAAGAGAGCTTATGATATGTGTGTAGATAAACTAGTGTATATAATTAGGCATTAAAACTCTACAGTGATATTATTATGAAACTCGCCTTCGGCTCGTTTCATAAACCCACTCTCGTGTTTTAATGCCCTCCATTATGCAGCAGTCACATAAACTACTATTTCTCAACAATGCACGTAAATTTTCATATTACGTTCCGAAATACTATACGCAAAATATCCAATTTACTGCCAATGACCCTAACCTTAATTAAAAAAAAAACGCGCCAGAAGTCTTTCGTACGTACATTTCTGGTACGTTGCTTTATTTTTGCATTGTTATTTAATTTCCGAACACAGAGCTCGCCAGAAATGTAAGCATGAAAGTGTCGTTTTATTTAAATTTCGAACCTGAATTGAATTTTCACTTCTCATGCTCTAAAAGTCCTTCTTTATGCTGGAAAATCACATTTTATGCACCAGTGCATAAAGTGTCGTCGTCATCCAGACCACATATTAATAATCTAGAGACTAAGACAATTGACCTATTCAGCCTGACAGGACTGCATTGAAGAACCTTGTTATTTTAATACATTTACTTTAATTTATTTGCGTTCCATGTTGCATTATAAAAAGAAGAAACTAAAAACTAATAAAAACAACTATTAATAACAAAAACATCAAAACTCCTAGTATGACTAGGCAGTATCGCGTATGACCTTAGCTAGAAATGACATGCAGAAAAAAATTACAGTGGCGGGAAAGAGACTTGTTTTTGACTTTTATTTAGTTGTTTTCTTTGTAAAACTTGTTGTTTTACGAAAGTTAATTAATTTAATATATCGTCAAATGAAGAGAAAATATTGCTTACGCCTAACACACTAATGGAATCAAAAGCAAAAGGAGTTATTGAACAGACGTTGCCGCCTAAATCCAAGCAAATTTATCTTAACACGTATGAAAATTTCAAGCCCACAGCTTGAAATTTAATATATTTTTTTTACATTATCACTGTTACATTTTCTCGCAATCGAAGTGAATTGTATATGTTATATTGCATTGTATTGCAGGGTGTATAGCTCGGTCACAAACCCCATTTTACACACGAACTATCTATTAACGTCTCCGGTAAAATGGCGTGTTTAATTGCCTTATTGTACAATCTTCTATTGCACAGTCACCAAAAATCGGGCTTATACTATACCTATACTACACCAGGCCGTATCATCAAGTAACCTTTGCCTAAAAAAAGCATACGAAAAAAACACCATTAGCGGGAAAACACACAAAAAATCTAAAAAGAAAGTGTTGAGAACAACTATTTTATTAAATTATATATAACCAGTTCTAATGAGGGTGAGATGGAGATTGAATGTACTCCGCCAAATTTAATGGCGGAAGCAAATATTCGTTACCAAAGAAGTCCAGGGAAAGGTATACAAAAGGTAATGAGAATTTTATGTCCTGGAGAATTGTAAAAGGTTTATTATAGTATTTTCATTTATTGTTTAATGCCAGGAAGGACTTCAAACTCAATACTCGTCCTGCAATTGTCGACTTTCCCTGCCACGGCAGTAATGTAATACCTACTAATATTTTTTGCACGACCCCTAAAGAAATTTTTGAGCCAATTTATGTGTTAACCGCTAAAATTGGGTAGACTATAGATATCGTTTACCTTAATTTGGGGGATATAGCTAGAGGGGCAGGTAGGGAGGAGCTCCCCTGTCCCCCTAGTTTTTTTTTTTACGAAAAATTGTATGTTTTTGAGTAATCAATTATTGAATATTTAAATTTGAGGTAAAATTTACAAAATTTTCGCTGTGAAAGTGACATAAAGCAATCTATAGAGTCATATCAATAAATGTTGTTTTTATTTGCGCTCCGTTTTTGCTTCTTCTAAGTTCTAACCTAACCTATAACCCAATTGAAATTTAGCCACAATTATCTACTCTAGCCAAATTGGACTCAAAAATATAATGCTACTTGAACTCTGTCTTCTTACCGTTTTTTTTTTAAATGACAGAATTGAGTTTCACTTCGCGCAAGTCTTTTAATTTTAATTTAAATCGTAATTAAATAAAACCTAGTCTCCGGCATTAAAAAAATACGCTAAAATACCACAATACCGCATAAGAAGCTCTCCCCCAACCCTCTTCGGGTGGCATACTTGCATCATATCACTTTCATAGCAAACATTAGTATAGTGAACATAACCTCAATTTTTTATAAAATTCATTTTTATCACAAAAACTATACATTTCTTTGAAAAAATAATTAGAGACAGGGGAGCTTCAAATAAAACCCCGCCATTTACATTGTAGTAAAAATCGAGCGAACGATATTTATAACCAACCCTTAAAATTTCAATACACCTATATGTTTTTTTAATACTTACTTATTTTGTTTATAAAAATATTATTTTTGTCTCTGGACTACTGTGGACGAGAAGATTCCTTCTCGTCCACAGTAGTCCAGACCTACAATGCCCTATAATGTGTATCTATTAATAGAACAAATTGGAAATTTTCCTCCAATTTGCTCCACGAGGTTTAGCGATAGAGCTAATTGAACTGTTTTTCTCAAAGAACAATGGCGAAAAAATATTTGGGATTTTTTTGAGCTTCTTAAAGAGACACCTAGACTACACTTCATTTTGTAATTTTACAGTTTTTTTTCAATTTATTCTCAAATTCGTAGGAGGCCAGATAAAAAAGCAAAATATTTTAAGAATGTAACTTAAGCAGTTTTGTTACTTTGTCAATTATCCTAACTTCCGGCCATAGAGCAACGCGATTAATCTTTGCTTCCGGCACAACTTTTGTTTTAAACAGTTTAATGGACACTTATTATGAATTAAAACTTGAAGAGGTACGAAAAATTAAATAAATAAGTTTATTTATTGTTATACTAGTGCTATTGATACCTTATTTAAATGCTTTTTGGATAGAAAGTCACTGCAGTTCAAAAGAAATGACATTTTATTCTGTGATGCGTTGAGGAAGAAACAAAAAAAAAACAACGTACTTGATCGAGTTTGAAGTTTTTAATTTTGGCAGGGCAACCTATCAGGCAAAGACGCACTGTCATTATGCCTCTTAAAGCGTGACGTCTTTTGCAGGTCGAAATCCTTACAGATGTAGTGAATAATCCTTTCCTTTCGTATTTTCTCGGAAATGTTCGTTTTTGTCTTACTACTTCACGGGCAATTTGACGTTTGACATTGATAAATAAAGTATGCGATTTATTTGATACCTACACGTAATTTAATAATACAGTAATTCATAGACACATCGGCACCATTCGGGTGTTATCGTTGTTCCGAGTTTTGCCGATAGGAAAGGATTATTCACTACATCTGTACTAACATTGAATCATTTGGTAAAAATGCCATCAATAAAACTGTCAATTTGAGGTAAAATAGAACATTTGTGAAGTTAGAATTTATTCACAATCAAGCAATATCTCAGTAACCTGGATTCGTTTAGTATGCATTGTTATACAGGCAAGTTTAGAATCAAGAGCAGAAAATTTTAAATATTTTTTCATATAAAGTCGCAGAGTATTTAGCCCAACTATTTTTCACTATGGGGGTTCGCCATTGTCCTTTGGGGTAAGAAATATTTTTTTCACGCCCGCTGCTCGCAAATATCTGCAATTAGAGGCTGTCAAAAGTCCAGTGCAAGTTGCCCTTAGAATAGTCAAAATAAATAGCCCGGGGGTGAAAATGTTAGAAAATTCAATTTCATAGATCGTCGAGTTCTTTCCCCTATGAGGTCGAATCTTTTAAGGGTACCTTAATAGGAAAAAGGAATTTCCTTAATTGTCCATCCGTCCGTCTGTGAAGTCAAGATCTTATTTCTCAAGAAAGCGTGAAGTTGAAATGAATAACAATTACTCAGATCTTGGATTTGTGAAAAAATCATACTAATGGTCAACACAATCAAAAGTTATCGCCGATGATGTGACAATTTTGCTGCATTTGGTTGATTCTCGCAAGGGCATCAAAATCTCAAGGGTACTTCCCAAAGACCTGGGATCATGAAATTTGGCAAGAAGAATGAATGCTGGGTCACCCGTGTACTACTCATAATTTATCATAATTAGATTCCGCAGCTCTAGCTATCATTGATTAGGTACAAAAACTCGTGTTATTTGTATTTTGATTACTAACGTTCCGAAAACCAGTTGTATTTATCTCGATATGTGGGATGAAATTGCCATTTCCCACCCTAGGGAGGGAAGAAAATTAGAAAATCGAACGAGGCTCCTTTCTTTGACCTCATATCTGAGGTAAGACCCCGATTTCCTTTTTACAGCGATCGAACGGACCAGAAAGAAAATCGCTTGAAAAAAATATATAGATGCCACGCAAATTTTGTTGAAAACGGTGTAGGAAATAATTTTTTAACGAAAAATATTATATTTATATTTTTACTTAAAAAATATTGTTGTTTTGCAAGTTGTTTTTTAGGGTTCCGCAGGGTGGAGTAAGAAACCCTATTACTAAGACTCCGAGGTCTATCTGTCTGTCCTTCCGTCACCAGGCTATATCTCATGAACAGTGATAGTTAGACGGTTGAAATTTTCACAGATGATTTATTTCTGTTGCCGCTATCCCAACAAATACTAAAAAACAGAATAAAATAAATATTTAAGGGGGCTCCCATACAACAATAATTTCAATACCACATACAATCTTATGAATGCACCTGGTTACGTAAATTGGAGTGTGAAAGTAGTAGTAAGTAAAGTAGCCGCACCAATAACTTTGTAAACAACATTTTGCTATTTAAAAATTGCGCGGCACCTAATATTTAAGCGATTTTCTTGCTGGCCAGTTCGTTATAAAAAGAAAATAGGGGGCTTGTCTCAGCTATGAGGTCAAAGAAAGGAGTCTCATTCGATTTTCTAATTTACTCCCCTCCCTGGGGTGGTATAGCATTTTCATCCCAGATATCGAGATGATTGCGATGGGTTTAATAATAGTAGATTGACAAGGGAGGAAAGCGAGGAAATAAAATCGGTCAAGTGCGGGTTGAACTCGCGCACAAAGGGTTCCGTACCACCGTACAATGGTAGGGATGGTGTGGAGTGAATAGTTTGGATTTTAAATAGCAAAATATTGTTTACAAATATTGTGACTCCATGTACGTAACCAGGTGTATTCATAAGTTTTCATATAGTTTAAAGATAAATCAATTATTTAATTGGGTTTTTAGTATTTGTTGTTATAGCGGCAACAGAAATACATCATCTGTGAATATTTCAACTGACTTACTATCACGGTTCATGGGATACAGCCTGGTGACAGACGGACGGACGGACGGACGGACAGCGGAGTCTTAGTAATAGGGTCCCGTTTTACCCTTTGGGTACGGAACCCTAAAACATAGTAGTTGTTTATATTTCCTCGCTTTCCTGCCTTGCGTAACAATCTGTTATTACCTGCTATTAACCTTTCGCAATCGAATCCAAGGATGTTTCTATCACATTTTCACAGTATATCGACCGCTTACTAAACTGTAGTGGTGAAATCGATACCTAAAGTTGCATGTGTGGATATGTGGTCATATTGTATATACTCATATAAGGCAATAGTAGATTGTACAACAAGGGCATAAAACACGCCATTTCCCCCGAGCCGTGCCGCAGGCAAGGGTGGATTGTTATGTCGAGGGTAAAATAGGGTTAATGACCGAGTTATACACCCTACTTTTCACTTCGATTGCGAGAAAATGAAACAGTGATAATGTAAAAATACCTTCCGAGAATGTATTGCCTTGTTTGCAACTTCTCCAGAGCATGAAATTTTCCTACGTTTTGAGATAAATTTGCTTGGATTTAGGCGGCAACGTCTATTCAAAACTCCTTTTGCTTTTGTTTCCATTAGTGTGTTAGGCGTAAGCATTATTTCCTCTTCACTTGACGACATATTAATTAACTTTCGTAAAACAACACGTTTTACAAAGAAAACAACTAAATAAAAGTCAAAAACAAGTCTCTTTTGTTTTTTAGGTCTGCATCTCAAGGGTTCAGGCAAAGGTCTATTGACCATGCAGCCAGTTCTTAAGTAAAACAAGTCTCTTTCCCGCCACTGTATTTTTATTTTTTTTTTTTTTTATTTTTTGCATGTCGTTTTAGCTTAGGTCGTACGCGATCTGCCCGAGTCATACTTGGATTGTTTAATGTTTTTGTTAGTTATACTTGATTTTATTAGTTTTTAGTTTATTTTTTTTACTTACAACATATAATGCAAATAAATTAAAGTAAATGTACTAAAATAACAAATGTATTAAATGCAGTCACCTCGTCTTTGACGACCTTGTTGTGGCTCTGTCTACCATGCGAGAGGTCCCGGGTGCGAACCCCGGCAGGGGTTAAAAAAAAAACCCAGGTCTTGGATGTTTATATGAGTGTGACGTCGCTGTTTCTAGTTCCCACGACACAGTGTATCCTAGTGTGGGGCCAGAGGCAATGTATGTGCCTGTATGTAAATGTGTTTAAGTGTTTGTGAGTCTGTCTGTCAGGCTGAATGGCTCAATTGTCTAAGTCTAGATTATCAATCTGTGGTCTAGATGACGACAACACTTTATACACTAGTGCCTAAAATGCAATTTTATGCAGCCCACATCCAGCATAAAGAAGGACTTTTCGAGCATGAGAAGTGAAAAAATATTTATTGATGGGCACAATTATGCCTCTGCCTCCTCTTCTGGGAAAAGAAGTGACGATGTGTTGGTTTACTCATCATCATCGTTGTCATCAGTAGTCAGACCACAGGAGTCGATAATACACCAATATAAAAACTTAAAAAAAATACTTCCTCCCAGTTCGGGTTGCGAATGAAGTCTTTATACATGAAAAATATTCATTAAAACTTTTTCTGTACGGAACCATAAACCAAAACGTCATCAGTGAATAAATTTTTATTTTTTTCAAAAATCGCTGAAATGCTTTTTGTAATAACGTAACAAACATATAAAAACAAAAAAAAAACAGTCAAATGCGAGTCGAACTCGCGAAAGAAGGGTTCCGTACCACCGTACAATGGTAGGGATGGTGTGGAGTGAATAGTTTGGATTTTACATAGCAAAATGTTGTTTACAATGTTATTGGTGCGGCTACTTTCACACCCCATTTACGTAACCAGGTGCATTCATAAGTTTGCATGTGGTATTTAAAGAACTGTTGTATGGAAGCCCCCTTAAATATTTATTTTATTCCGTTTTTTAGTATTTGTTGGCATAGCGGCAACAGCAATAAACCATCTGTGAAAATTTAATCTGTCTAACTATCACGGTTCATGAGATACAGCTCGGTGACAGACGGACGTAGTAATAGGGTCCCATTTGGCACCCTTCGGGTACGGAACCCTTAAAACAAAAGACAGTCAAATTAAGAACCTCCTTCTTTTTGAAGACGGTTGAAAATAACGACGATGTCCCTAATATTCCGCTAAGAAGGATTCCCTTTCAAGTAGCCTTTAACTTTGAGATGCAGTTTGTAATTCAGATTAACAAGTGGACCATTGTCAGAGCGGAACAAGACGTAATGACGCCACAGCAAGGTCAATGCTCTTTCGTAAGAGAGAATGCACCAAGTCATTGGATACCCAGGGTTGTGAAGGTATTTCTGGTGTACACAGTTCTTATTCAAAGAATATAAAGATCATATTTGCATGCATATTTCGTTTATTTTTGTGGTTGTTTACTTGTATGATGTTATGTGAGGCCGTTCTGTAGGAAAATAATAATATTACTGTGTTCATGGACGTACATTATTTTGTGTTTCATTTTAAGCAACATCAAAAAGTTCATTATCATTAATATTCGCAAGTTGTCAGAAATGTACTTCGATATTGGTATGCCTTTATTACTATCCACTGCATATAATTTCACCTATAAAGGATGTATCACTGTTATTCATCACGCAATAATACCCCGCGCTGAGCCAGCATGGTGGAATATGGCTGGCAATCTTACTCGTTTCCGGGTAAAGGCCTGTGCCCCTCGATAGGGACATCTATGGGCTACATTTATTGTTGTGCTACTTACAGTATTTTATCATCTTCATTGCAATGTAAGACAGATTCCGCCGCATAAATCGCACATAAATAAATATTGAATCAATATGTTCAAAGCAAGCGGTACTAAATTCTGTGCGCGTGTATCTGATAAATTGTCCTACTTTTGCCATTCCGTATGCTAGGAAGCCACAATGGCGGAAAATGAATTTCTGCAATGCGTGAAAGGCATTCATCACATTTAAAAGCCGAGCAAGTTCGAGTCTGACTTCGTTCACCGAGGGTTCCGCAGAAACTTTTTTTTAGTGTTTTTTATAATAATAATAAGGATGACTTCGTTGTCCGTCCGTCTGTCTGCCAATACTCTTTTTCTCTGGGACGCGTGAAGGTATCAATTTTAAATTAATACCAATAACTAAGGTCCGTGGTACCTTTATTTAAGTTTAGGTCTTGTGCCTATATAGGTTGTACCGCCGTATAAGCCGAAATTTTTCTGGATGTTCTTGATATTCGCAAGGTAATCAAAATCTCTAGGGTACTTCCCTTTTATCTAGAATCATGAAATTTGGAAAGAAGCAAGGTCTTATTATGACACACGTTTGGGAAAAAATAATCGAAAACGCGGGAAATACCCTGTATATTAACATAAACATTTACATACAGGCAATACATTGATACACTGTGTCATGGGAACCAGAAACAGTGACATCACATATATAAACATCTAAGACCTGGGTTGTTTTTAAATCCACAGTCGGGGATCTATCCCGGGAGTACCACGGAGATCGTCTGCAGGTTCCCATTGCGAGAAATAGAATACGAGTCAGCACAAATCTGAAGTCAATTTTGATATTTTGACATAAAAAAATGGAATTTTACAGTTGAGTCAATATTAGGTCTAACTCGCGATCAACCCATAGGCGTTCAATCCAGTCAGCTTGCAAAGATACAATGTTACTGACCTCTTCTATGAACTCTGGATTGGCAGTGTAACCATAGCCGATGAAGATCATCGAATGAAGACCAAGGATCATCGCCATTGTGTAAAATCTGAAATCAGAAAATAAATACTTTAATAATAATTAATAATGCATCAGCATTATTGTCTCTGAACCCACTCTAGGCTATCCTGTGTTGTGGAACGGAGACACATAACATTCAAGACAACATCTGACGACCGCTTTCATCCTTCATTTGCTGTAAAAGATCTTAAAGAGATGGGCCGAATGTGGTTTTAACCGAATATGAACTTCGGCCGAACATTCGGTTAAAAAAATAAAATCGGCCGAAGTTCGGCCGAACTTCGGTTTAATTTCGAGAGCGACACGTCATGACTTGATTACGCACTTACATGAACGAAATGAATAGATGCACCCCGCTGAACTAGAAGTGTTTTTTTTTGTTCATTTATAGTAACGCATTTAAATTACGCAGTAGTTAGGCATTTAAAAATACCAAGTTCATTTTGTTTATTTTAGGCAAAAATTTATAACTTGTTTAATTTTAAAATAAATGACAATTAATACATATAGGCCTAATTTTATTTTAAGAAGTATGATTTCTATTCTATTGATTTCAGTCAAAATGTAAGTGAGTAATTTTGCTTTTTTTTGCACGGAATGTTCGGCGTTTAAACCGAATTTTGCTCGAATGCCGACGTTCTGTTGTAACAAATGTCGGCCCATCCCAATTTAACAGAGATATCTCGCCTTGAAATTATAGAGATAACCGCATCTTACTTAAATATTGACAAAATATATACTGATCCCAAATCACTTCTAGCCCCACCGTAAAAAAGCCGACCTGACCTGTCCTATCCGATAACGCAGATGATATTTTTGAATTCTCTATTTTATCAGTGACTCTTCGTCATAAGTTTCGTTTTATCTGAATTAGAATACTTTTGTCACTCTGGTAATTATTCGTGCTTGAGCAACTGATCCCAAGTCACAACTAGCCTCACAGCAAAAAATCCGACCTGACCTGTCCTATCCGATGGATGCAGATATGTCAGATATCTCTTTAGTTACCTCAAAGCCTGGAAACACTTGAAGATCCCTCCATCAGCATTACCCCCGTGCTTTAGAACCTTCCAGTTCTTCTGCACAGAAAACGCCAACATGAAGCGATTACCTGAAATAAGACTTGAAAATCATCAACTTCAACTTGCAGACCTCTGTGGCGTTCCAGGTTTTGCCTCCCAAGTAGATGGTGCTTCTAATCTAATCCCAGCTGGAGAGGAAAAATCCCAAGGTATTCTGGTGTGGGGCCAGAAGCAAAGCATGTGCTTGTTTATTGATATTTCTGCTGCAACATCGTCATCATCATAGCCAGCTAGTGTTTGTGCTTAATGAACTAGTGATCTTCCATACCACATTGGGGGTGGCAGAGACTTTTCTAGAAGTGGTTCTTATGAACCATATGCCTATCCAACATACTCATTACTCAACTGGCCCTCTCGCATGAATTAAACAAAAGTAAACACAAAAACTGGTCATGTGTTATGTCCTAGTGAGAAATGATTAAGATGTCAGGTTTTGTGTTATGTTGTCAGTCCATTTTTTATGTTATGTCACCTGTCATTGTATTTCTCCAAATAAATAAAATAAAATACCCGAAGGGTCCAAATTGCTGTGCTGTCTGCTGTGCAAATGTCCGTCCGTCCGTCGTCGGTTTTCGCATAGGATTTACAGCTAAACGGTTAAAGCTATAGTCTTAAAATTTTCACAAAAAAAACATCTTATTAAACAAAAGCCACATAAAATTGCCAAAAAAATAATATTTTACGTGTCTAACTGTGTGTGTTTGGGGGACTCCCATATAGTTAAAGGGGGGCGCAAAAACAAATATTTACCTACCCTATCGAGTGGGTATAGTTTTGTAAAGCTATTTTATAAATATTGGAAATCATAATAACGAAGAGCCACCAAGATCTGCTTTTTTATGATTTAAAAATTTGGTAATTATGTTTATCATTCGTTTATTTCAAAAAGTACTAATATATTGATAAATCAGATTTTTCCGTTAAATTTCCCTCATTACTAGGCTAATATTTTACATTTGGTGCGGAACCTAAATGGAGCCGGTTTTTAGAATGCAGCGATCTTATGTAATAAGTAGGCATTGGTTGTACTTTTTGATTGATAATTCATTAACTTTTGAAATGTTCAATGAAGAGTTCTAGCGATAAAAACTACCTTTATTTTAGGGGGATTAATAGTAGTTTATGTGACTGCTACATAATGAAGGGCATTAAAACTCGAGAGTGGGTTTATGAAACGAGCTGAAGGCGAGTTTCATAACAATATCACTCGAGAGTTTTAATGCCTATTTATGTATAGTTACATACACTAGTTTATCTACACACATATCATAAGCTCTCTTTGATGTGTTCAGGAACCGCATGTTCGACCGGCATTGTGGCATTGTGAAGTTGCAGTTGTTTAGCTTGTTCTGTAGTACCAACTTCACAGACAAACTAGGGGCGGCACGCAGGCGGGCGTCGGCGTTTGAAATTTGAATGTCATAATATGTAGAAAATTTACACATTATGGTCATATTGTTCAATATTCAGATAAGAAATTAGTTTTTATTAAGTAGTTTAACATTATTCTGATCGTAACTTGCGGTTTGTGGACGCAGTAAAGAGGGTTTATGATACGTGTGTAGATAATGATTATAAACATTTAGTTTACATATATAATATACCTCGCGCCACAAGTTAAGAGTGCTGGGCGTCGTTGGCGGGAATTACTGCGCATATGTATACAGGTATTGAAAAGTGACTACTGCGCATTCAAGGTATGAGCGGTGGCTCATAACGTGTGGCGCGACGTATATGTCGCAGTTGGTTGGTTAAATCAGACACTTAACCATCTCTCTAGACCGTTAATTAAATGCCGACGTTTAACCAAGTCTTTTGATTTAAATAAAGCATCGCTGAAAATGTTTAACAACCTGTCTTACAAAAGCCAGCGTGTTGGAAACCAAGATGGCGTCACGACAACAGCTGATTTGCATAGCTTATATCAGGGCAAAGCATTGCGGTACATTAGGTAAAGGGTAAAAGGGGTGAGCGAAGCGAAGCCCCCTTTATATTTCGTGTTAGGTTGAACATGTGAGAACAACAAAAATACTTAAAACATAAACTTAAGTTCACATAAAAAAAAATCGTATATGTCTTGTTGCCTAGGAACGTTTAGACAACTCGTTAAACGTTTCGTTCACTCACTTGTCTGACGAAATTTTAGTGACTTGGTTAGTTTATAGTAGTAAAAGTAGATTATGTGACTGCTACAAAATGGAGGGCATTAATACTCAAGTGTTCGGCTCGTTTCATAATATTATCACTCGAGAGTTTTAATGCCTAATTATGTACAGTTTCATACACTAGTTTATCTACACACATATCTTAGGCTCTCTTTGATGTGTTCCGGAACCGCATGTACGACCGGCATTGTGGCATTGATCATTGATCTGCAGTTGTATAGCTTGTTCTGTAGTACCAACTTCACAGACAAACTAGGGGCGGCACGCAGGCGGGCGTCGGCGTTTGAAATTTGAATGTCATAATTTGACAAATTTTGTTACATTATGGTCATAACGATCAATATTCAGATAAGAAAAGAGTTTTTACCAAGAAGTTTATCATTATGCTGGTCGTAACGTGTGGCTTTTGGACGCAGTTAAGAAGGTTTATGATACTTGTGTAGATAAAAATAATAATATTGTACATGTCTTGTTGCCTAGGAACGTTTAGACAACTCGTTAAACGTTGAGTTCACTCACTTGTCTGACGGAAAGTGACTTGGTTAAACGTCAGCATTTAATGATGGTCTAGAGAGTTAGTTAAGTGTCTGATTTGACCAACTAACTGCGACATATATACCCGGATGAATGAGGTAATTCACCTAATACCGAGGTTTCCAAAGTGATTTCAATGCACATGGGTGTATAACCAGTCAAGTATCCAACGTCTGAAATCAGACAAGTATACTTTTCCTTAACTAGATGTTAGGTAAATCGGTACAGGTGAATTAAGTGTACGAACCCACAAGTTCTCCTATTCTTCATTGTTCTTCTTTTCTTTCTATTTAACTAACTCATAACTTACTTTAACATGTTTCTGCTCACACTTTCTACATTATTATTTGCTCATACCTTTTCCTTTTTTATCTATCTTAATTTCCAACAACTCCGCCCTTTCAAGGCCTTCCAGAAGTACCCACCTTCGCCCTTCTCAGTGGGAAAGAAGAAGAACCACGCAGAGCATCCCAGGTTCACGAAGAGGATGAGCAGAAGTATGATACCAACGACGATGTCCAGCACATCAATTGGTAGATTGTCATCTGCTGTCTTGCAGTATCGGACTGAGAGGGACTCCACCTAAAACAAACATAAACAATTATACAAGGTGACATTTAATTAGTTGACCATATTTTGGGGAATGATAGCACCCATTCTATCTTCTATCTTCTACAAGCGGGTTGTAGTGCCTGCACCTGGCCCACTTGAGCGGGGCCTTTGTGCATGTCCCCTTCGCCTGCACATCTACTTCAGCCATCCCAACTCCTGCACCAGCTGGAGAAGGAGGCCTGGGTGTTCTAGGAGCTCGTGGGTGTTTGTTGTGTCTCCTAGGATAGCCATCCTGGTTTCCGTTGTGGATGGACATGCCAGTAGCATATGCTCTACTGTTTCATCCACTTCCATGCACCCCTGCATGATAGTACCCATTACCTATTATGAACAACTTTCCCCAAGACCATATGTTTCTTTTTAGAAAGTTGTTCATAATGATCGGTGCTACCAATCCCCAAAATATGGTCAGCTTATTAAATTTCATCTTATATATAGGCACATACATTGCTTCTGGCCCCACACTAGGATCCCCTGTATCGTGGGTACCAGATACAGCGACGAAAAACTCATATAAACATCCAAGTCCTGGAGATTTGTATTCTTATGCCCCAGCAGGGATTCGAAATCGGACTTCTTGCTTTCGGGAGGCAGCGCCTCAGACCATAAGTCACAGAGGTCATTAATTATGTTTAGACACAATCTTACTAGATTTTTTTATCTATTTGTAGCCCTCCCTCTGTTGGGATCTTACTAGGCTACAATAACACATAACATAGCGTCACGCCTTTTCCCATAGGGGTGGCAGAGGCACATTGGTGCCCACTTTGAGCCAGTTATTGAATACTCCAATTTGCGTGACAGGGGGCTAGCTCCTCGCCGCAGCTATGAAGTAATGAAGGTTTGCTCACGATGTTTTCCATCTTTCCATCTAGAACGTCCGTATATTATACTTTAGATAAATTTATTATCTCATTGCTACATGGTCAGGAATCGAACCTGCATCTTCTGTGTGAGAAGCAAGCGTGAAACCCATTAGACCACGGACAATAACAACACATACATTATAGGTATAACTATAGTAACATCTGGGTGCCGTTGTTTGAATTTCTGATATCATTTCTAGCCCAGACAGAAGACGATTAATTTTACATTAAGCTCCTTCTTGCATAATATCTAAGTAATATGTGTAGCCTAGTTTTAAGTTCATTAGCCTAGTTTTTAGTACTAATTAAATACATTAGTGTTATTTCAGTACTTAGGTAGACATTGGATGCGGGAGGCTCAAGACCTTAATAGAAGGTGTGGTATAATGCGTTAGCTAATTTGTCCCTTCGCCGTTAAGTTGGTAGCAACGAATCCAGTGTTACTAGGTTTTGAAAAATGTAAAACCTAAAAGTTAGGGGAAAAAAATCCTGAAACTCAAACACAAAGCGTATAAATCTTCATATACCTACGTTGCCGATTCTCGTAGGTATCACTTGTATACTTAATTTGCGTTTTTCGTATTGTAACGAGGTTGTAGCTTCCTATAAACCTGCTATCATATTGTTTGAAAGCGGGGAATTGTAATCTGAGTCTGGCAACCGGATATTGCTTTCCCAATTTTTTGACATTCATGCACTGCAGCCAACTTATCGGTGAAGGGACAAGTAATTAAGATTGATATTTGAAGTAAAACGTTTTACGGCGATTCGAAACACTATTATTTGTGTTCAATTCTGTGTTCTGTGTTGGGTGGTCAATATTTATTGTGAAGTTACACATTCTTTTGATACGGTGTTGCACGCGTATTTTCTTATATCTGTTTGTACATACCTGCAATCCATACCCCTGATGTAAAGACGCGTTGAAGCATTCCCTCAATGCTGCTGCAGTATTCTCGCCTGCCTTTGCATGGGTCAGGTTCAGACCGCAATGCTGGTTGGCGCAGACGCCTCGGTGCAGTTTACTATGGCGATAGTTCTTGTAGTAAAGGGATGAGAAGTTCTGGAAGAAAATAGCAAATCTGTTATATTCGATTTAAATATGGCCTTAATACGACGCACACATACGCGCAACTGTGCATCTGTATGACGAAAAAGACGCAGTGTCACGAGTGTGTGTCGCCAGAGGATAAAATTTATCATTTCATAATGTGGCGAACCATTTTATGACCTGGCCGACCTACCATGACGTGGCCAGGAAGGATTTAATTTAATGAAAAAATATATTTTTAAAAGCATTTTGATTCAAACTATCTGTTTTTAGGGTTCCGTACCCGAAGGGTGCCCATCGGGACCCTATTACTAAGCCTCCGCTGTCCGTCCGTCCGTCCGTCCGTCTGTCAACAGGCTGTATCTCATGAACCGTAATAGTTAGACAGATGAAATTTTCTGAATGAAAATGTCTCATGCCTGATAAGGAACGAAACCCTACGTCCGTAACGTCCGTAACGAGCGCAGATGTCTGTCGAATGGTGCCTATAACCCCTGATACAGATAATCTTATTATCTATAACATATATAAGCAGCGCCTTTGTGATAAACCTAATATTATGATAATATGAATATTAAATGAAAATATTATTTGATCGTCTTGACTCAAAATAAAGTAAGAGATGCAGTGGTTTCTTTCTACATTATTGCTTAAGAGTAAACATCCTCAAACAAGTTTTTTAAATTGACTAATTAGCCTCTTCATATTTGTGTTGTAGCAACCTGATGAAATCACTTTTATTGTGTTTATGTTATAAATGTTTATACTTTAAGAAATTTATTATCTTAATTACTCGTACTATGATAAATCTAAACAATACATATGGAATATTATAAAACATCACTTTACCTGACATTTAAAATACTGATTGAATCACTAGTTGTCAGACACTTAGTTCAGGTAGGTTCAGTTTTTATTAAAACAGACCTTGGTTAGTATTTCGGTGAGGTTACGCTGTTTGATTTTAGTATTAATAATACCCAAAAATCATTACCTTGATATACCTAAACAGCGGCGTATCGTCTTCCATAATCTCCATATCAACTATGCAGTAGACCGCTTCGGGCTTCCTTAGGCAGAGGTCAAAGTCGTCCAGCTCAGAGAGAGCCGGCATGGAGTAGTAGTCCAGTATCGACTGGGGGGCAGAGTCTGTTGGTCAAGGGATTTTTCTTTAAAGATGAACACAGAATAAACATAACATGCATTTTCCTATACGGGATGGGTGGGTAGGGGATAAGTGAATTGGTAATTTTAATTTTTATTTAATAATTAAGTAATTTTTTTTTGACCGCTCTATACTTTCCATAAGATTTGAGAAAAGATAATCTGTGAATACATTGCTAAAAATCGTTGAAGACTCCAACCGCCTCGTTAGGTCACTATTAATAATAATAATTATAATAATTTTTATTAAAAAAAAAAAAGATTACAAACTCACTAATAACAGGTGCAGAAAAGGCTTTCAAGTTTATTATCCCCCGCACTAGTTTTTAGAAAATGTGTTGCAGCAGTATTTTTACAAATACAAGATTTACATCTTAAATTACGCAAAATAGATATTAAATACAGTTGATTATTTTGATAGCTTATTGATCATGAGTATCATGCTTGTTTGCGACAAACGCATGCAGTCGCAAGGATATGATGAAATCAGGGGGAAATTCCTGGGGAAAGTGAAGATTAAAAATACATACAAAATTCTAAAAATAAGTGTAAAGCAACTTGGAGTGTCATAAATAATAATAAAAATAATACCTTGGACACTATTTACACACATTGATCTAGCCCCAAACTAGGATTCCCTGTATCTTGGGTACTAGACAACGATACACATACTTATATAGATAAATATTACACATAGATAGATAAACAACCATGACTAGGGTACAAACATCTGTTCTCATCAACAAGTATTTGCCCCCACCGGGACTCGAACCCGGGACCCTTGGCTTCGTAGACAGGGTCACTAACGACTCGGCCATTCGGGTCGTCAATAAGTTCGGTAAACCTATGACAAGTTACGACATAAATAACATCCTAGAAAACGATACAAGTATAGAAGACGGAAAAGAAAGTGTTAATTTTATGTGTTAGTATTTTATGTGACTGCTGCATAATGGAGGGCATTAAAACTCGAGAGTTTTAATGCCTAATTATGTACAGTTACATACACTAGTTTATCTACACACATATCATAAGCTCTCTTTGATGTGTTCAGTTTGCGCCGCACAGGCGGGCGTCGGCGTTCGAAATTTGAATGTCAGTACCAACTTCACAGACAAACTAGGGACGGCACGCGGGTGGGCGTCGGCGTTCGAAATTTGAATGTCATTATATGTTGAAAAACTACACACTGTAGTTTTCCAGATACGAAACGAGTTTTACCAAGTAGTTTAACATAATGCTGATCGTAACGTGCGGTTTTTGAACGCAGTAAAGAGGGTTTATGATACGTGTGTAGATAAAATACATTAATAAGGGGTGTTTTGCTGCAACAATAATAATAGTAATACATTAAAAAGTAAGATTGCAAATGGACCTAGAAATTTATGGTCTACCACAGCCATGTGTGCTCAGTCTTGAGATAGTGCGTTGAACCATTAGGAAATTCTGTAACCAGAGGGTATTTATAGCACAAAAAATGCATCAGAGCCATTTGGGCCAAGAGTTGGCGGGAATCATGTAACCACTGTTCAATGAACATAAATTTTTTACTTTTCTGTGTTTATATGTCACCGGAAAATAATACGAACCGCAAGTTTATAAATTTCCTAATTTTTTTTCCGCAAGTTTATAAATATACTAACCTAACCTAACCTAACATAACCTAACCTAACCTAACCTAGCCTAATATAATCTAGAAGGAAGTTTATAAATTTCCTAGGAAATTTATAAACTTGCGGATCGTATTATTTTCCGGTGACATATACATATTTGAAACACGTTTGTTTCTAAGCAAACATCTGAAACTGTTTGAATAACGTAACAATACGAATAGACGAACAGCTACACAAAAACCGCTCGAACTGCCCGGGCCACGTTTAGAATTATTTAGGAAAAACTGTTTCTATTTGGCACTCAAATATACAATAGCGTACTGAGAAGCATTCAGGATCAACCTACACAATATTTCTGCAAGCAACTTCTTTCTCGGCTCGCTGAAGAAGCATTCTATTCTTTTAATATATTTTTTTAAATAAAATGAAATAGTTCCTTTATTATTTCATGAAATTGAATTATTACTATTATTATTTCTTTATAGCTTAGGCATAGGCCAAAATCGGTCAATATATTTAAAAAATCAAACATTTTCAATTTTTTTATTTACATACAGGCACATACATTGCTTCTGGCCCCACACTAGGATACTCTGTGTCGCGGGAACCAGAAGCAGTGCTGTCACACACATATAAACATCCAAGACCTGTTTTTTTTTTCTTTACCCCAACCGGGGATCGAACCCGGGTCATCTCGCATGGTAGGCAGAGCCACAACCGCTACGCCTCAGAGGTCGTCATATTGACCGCCGACTCACCAAAGTCACTCTTATTCAATTAGTAATCATGCAAAGTTTGAAAATTATGATTTTTCGAGTAGTTGCGAATGAACGGGAAAAGGTCTTGTAAGTGACCTAGCATTACAGACCGCAGTAAATTAACATTATGACCATAATGTGTAATTTTTCTGCATATTATGACATTCAAATTTGAACGCCGACGCCCGCCTGTGTAGTAGTCACATAAACTACTATTATGTGACTGCTACATAATGGAGGGCATTAATACTCGAGAGTGGGTTTATGAAACGAGCCTAAGGCGAGTTTCATATTAATATCACTCGAGAGTTTTAATGCCTAATTATGTACAGTTACATACACTAGTTTATCTACACACATATCATAAGCTCTCTTTGATGTGTTCAGGAACCGCATGTTTGACCGGCATTGTGGCTCTGCAGTTGTTTAGCTTGTTCTGTAGTACCAACTTCACGCAGGCGGGCATCGGCGTTCGAAATTTCATAATATGTAGAAAAATTACACATTATGGTCATAATGTGTAATTTTTCAGATAAGAAATGAGTTTTTACCAAGTAGATTAACATTATGATGATCGTAACGTGCGGTTTTTGTACGCAGTAAAGAGGGTTTATGATACGTGTGTAGATAAAGTATTTTTTGAACGCATCCAAATCGCGGGCATTATAATGACCTAAGAGCGTTTCCTTATAAAACAAGGTCTTATGACAGTTCGCCGGTTTTCACGATTACATTTCTCAATTTTTTCGTGATAAATATGCATTAAAAGGTATGTAATACGCTTCATTATGATATTTATCATTAATTAGTTCAATCAGCATTTGTATGAAACTATAAACAACAAAGCAGTTTGGGTTTTAATACCAGTGAACCACATATTTATACCTCATTTCAGTTTTGCAATGTTTTTGTAAATTATAGTATTTTGTCTCTATTAATCAAGTTTCTATTGAAATTTTATGAGGGAGCAGGCATATGATATTGCTATGATGTCACATCGTCATTCAATGCAAATTTCTGCTAAGATAATAAACGTCACTATTTTCAAAATAAAGGTTAGAATTTTGTATTTTTTTGTGATTATCTCCTAAAATTTTTAGATCTCTCCAAAAAAGAAGCTGCACGCCAGAGACCTCGACAATCTCGATTTTTTATTTTTTTTATTTGCTTTGTTTTAATTAACAATTACCTAAAATAATAGATACACTCTAAATTGAACAGAAAGCTCACTGGTCAAATGATTGACCCCATACTCTATAAACATGTATTAAATTCTCACTGGTCAAATGGTTGATCACACATTTTGGTTCCCGATTGTTCATATGGTTGATCACCTGTTTTTATACCTTTTTCGTAGCGTGTCGTCATAAATTTTGAGAAATTAATTTATTTGTTTAACCCAAGAGAGTAACATATCCAAAAATCTTAGTGATTGGCTAAAAAACAAGATTACCCTGTAAAGGGTTAAATCAATTATAAACTAAAAATATTGATACATGACATTGTATATTTTGATTAGTGTAGATTAAATGAAACTTTTGCATGCCAATAACTGGCTAAATGTGTTGTCCCTACTTTAAAATGAAACCAACCTATATGATCACATTTAAGCAATACCAAATGAATACTGAAATACTTTTATCAAATCCCGGGAAATTATAAAGGGCTATTATTTAATCCACATCAAAAATACTGATTTGCACAGCAAAAAAGGATCAGCAAAAATACTTTTTATGTTTTAAATATTTTACGTGTACTTAAGTTTATGTTTTAAGTGTTGTAGATACTGCTATAATCATTGTTGTGTAGACTCTTTTAAGTTTACTTCATAAATCTCAGACATATTCTTTCTGACATATTTTCTAATATTCAATGTTTGTATTTAGATTTATCTTTGTCACTTCAAAATAAACATTCCAAGCAATCACACCAATATTTTCATTCCCATATTAGACCACTATATTTCCAAATTACAACACGTTATCAGCACGAGATGTGGTAAATGGTTACATTGTTAATGTTAATGTGTATTTGTGTATTTTGTGTGTGACTTAATAGTAAAAAATGTCACAACAAAGTGGGGATGGTTTATCGAAGTCAAATTCGTCATTCTCAACTTCAATCCCATCGTTTTTCCTGCGCAATAAGGACGGGTATCCCACGTGGAAATTCAAGATGAGGAACTACCTTTTGCATGAGGACCTTTGGGTAACAATATGTGGTTATCATAATGATGACACGACCCCTACCTCAGTCAAAGAGAGAAACGAAGCAAAAGCACTGGCCAAGATCTGCCTTACAATAGACGGTGCAGCAATAACGCACGTAAGATGTGCTAAAACCGCAGCCGAAGCCTGGAGATCGTTGGAAAAAGCCTTCGAAGATAAAGGTATGGGACGAAGATTAGCTTTAGAGAGAAAGCTATACAGATTGTGTCTGTCAGACTATGATAATATAGAGCTTTACATAAATGCTGTCATGTCAACAGCACAAGATTTGGCAGACATTGACAAGGTAGTAGAAGACACGTCTCTTGCAGCTATACTTTTAGGAGGCCTCACTCCAAAATATGAGCCCCTTATAATGGCACTAGAAAATTGCAACGTAGATGTGACAACCGACTTAGTCAAGACAAAACTACTTAATGAAATGTCCAAAAGTGCAGCTTCACCTTTAGATTCCGTTTTTCATACGAAGACGCAGAAGTCCAAGACGAAATCGAATTCTAAGATAATATGTTATGAATGCAAGGCACCTGGATACAAGAGGCCAGACTGTCCATTGAGGAAGAAAGAAGTAAAAGCGAATGTGGTAAAAGAAAACGTCAGTGATGTCGGATTTACAGCTTTAAATACTTCTGGCACCTCAAACAAGGAACTTTGGTATGTAGATTCAGGATGTACGAAACACATGACTTCTAGACGAGATTGGCTTCAAGATATTTCGATATCTGATAAAGGTCATGTTACCGTTGCTAACGGTGAACATATTGAATGCTGCGGAACTGGATATATTTCGATTAATACACCCAAAAACGTAGTCAATAGGATAAATGAAGTTGCCTTTGTACCAGATTTAAAGGCAAACTTGTTATCTGTGAAGAAAGCTGTTGATAAGGGTTTTATGTGTTTTTGATAAAAATGGATGTAACTTTTATAAAAATAATACTTTTCGTTTTACAGGTGATTCTGTTCTTCATGCTTCGCCCTGTGGTGGATTATACGTCCTAGATGGTATTGTTGACGTTCCGGATACTGCGGCAAATTTAACACAGGATGTTCACTCTGGCTGTCAGGATACTAATTCTTATCAACTCTGGCACAAGAGGTTAGGACACTTGTGTCGTATAGGCATGAATCACCTGAAGAATTACGAGGTAGGCGTAAAGTTTAAAGTAGTAGATAAAAATAATTGTATCGCTTGCGTAGAAGGTAAACAAGCAAGGAAACCTTTCAAGAAGGTGGCTTTTAATAGGGCTACTACTTCTTTGGAACTGATCCATATGGATCTATGTGGACCATTGTCTACAATCTCCTTTCAAGGAAATAAGTATATGCTTACTTTGGTAGACGATTATACTACGATGGTATTTACCTACTTTATTCATTCCAAAACAGAGGTCAAAAACAAATTCTGTCTTTTTCAAACCTTTGTAGAGAATCAGTTAGATAGGAAAATCAAATCCGTGAGGACCGACGGTGGTAAAGAGTTTGTTAATAAAGAGTTTGTTGATTACCTCGAATCTAAAGGAATGCAACGTCAAACTACCACGCCGTACAGTCCCCAACAAGTTGGATGTGCCGAACGTACTCATCGGTCAATAGTAGAAAAGGCGAGGTCATTGTTGGGTGAGAGCTCATTGCCCACAGCATACTGGGAAGATGCTTTCCAGGTCGCCGTTTATTTAAAAAATAGGTCCCCTCATCGAGCTTTAGGCGGGCAGATTCCTTTCGACAGGTGGTGGAGTCGTAGAAGTGACCTTGGTCATGTGAAAGTTTTTGGATGTAGAGCACTTGTCCATATATCGTCATGTCACAGGAAAAAGTTAGATTTGAAGGCGAAGGAAGCAATTTTTGTTGGTTATGCTGAAAATCCTAACACCTATATTTTTAGGGATCCATCTAACCCACGACATGTGTTTATATCCAGAGATGCAACCTTTTTCGAAACTAGCTTTACGATGTTAAAGCAGAGGCAAGTGGAGCCTGTAATGCAGTCAGACCCTATATTATTACTCGAAGAAAGAGATCCTGAGACCGAAGACTGTCAATTCTTTGACTGTGTTCAGAGTGGTGGTCTTCCCGAAGCTGGATCACCTCGACCGGTAAATCAACAAAGTGCGGAAGCATCGGAAACTATTGTGGAACAAAGTCCCCCTATTGAGGATGTGGAGCCAGCAAGTTTGGACGAGGAACAACCTGCCCGTGAGCAGAGGTACCCCTCAAGAAATAGGAAACCACCTGATTTCCTGGCATATAATGTATCATCGGTTGATGCCAGCGATCCAACGACATACTATGAAGCTACTTATGCCGAGGATGCTGATAAATGGCACCACGCGATGGCAAACGAGTTTAACTCGTTGACCAAACTTCACACTTGGGACTTAGTTGATCGACCAACCAAAAAGGTTATACCCTGTAAATGGGTTTATAAAATTAAAAAGGATGCATATGGGAATATTACGAAGTATAAAGCGCGACTAGTCGTCAAGGGTTTTCATCAAGTAAAAGACATTGACTACGACGAAACTTTTGCGCCCGTGATCCGTCATTCTTCTCTTCGCACCTTATTTGCTTTAGCTGCGGAGATGGGTCTAAACATGAAGCATCTAGACGTTGATACAGCGTTCCTAAATGGAGATTTGGAAAAAGAAGTCTTTATGGAGCAACCCTTTGGATTTATACAAAAAGGCAAGGAAAACAAGGTTTGTTTGCTGAAGAAATCCCTCTATGGCCTTAAGCAGGCCCCTCGAGCTTGGAACAAAAAGTTAAATGACACATTATTAAAAATAGGTTTTATAGGAACTCCTTCAGAGCCCTGCGTGTATACTAAACTTTTTGGTCAAGAACTCGTAATCTTGGGTATATTTGTCGATGATATTATTGTCTTTCATAAATCTGATTTGACGTTTGACATTGTCAAGAAAAATTTGTCAACATTCTTTGGAATCAAAGATCTGGGAATATTGAAGTCGATATTGGCGGAATTACTGTAGGGATCCACAGTAGAAGCCATCAAACCTAAAAATTGATTGATTGAATATTGAAGTATTATTTGGGATTACAAATAAGATATGATTCTGAAAGCATCCAAATAAATCAGTCAAACTATATTTTAACATTGCTAGATAAGTTCAATATGCGTGAATGTAAGACTGTTAGTACTCCTTTGGTCAAAAAAAAATCAATGGAAAAGAGAACTGATGGTGAAATTGGTGAGTATCCTTACCAAAATCTATTAGGATGTCTTATGTACTTGACAGTGAACTCTCGCCCGGACATAGCTTATGTAACGAGCTATTTAGCTATTTTATTTTATTAGCTATTCCTCTTCCCCCCGGATCTCAACACGAGCAGACGTTTTTCAAAGATATTACTTAATTTAATTTAAAGTTAAAACATAGGGGAGGGGAGGTGCCATTAAAACAAAATTTACAGATATAGAAAGAGCCCAGAGATCACTTCTAAAAATCATGTACTTCAAATCTCGCTTATTTCCCACAAACGAACTCTATCAATCCTGTAAGGAACTGACAGTAAGGAAGCTTTATATACTTAACATTATAATGAAACTACACAGAAAGCTGGAATTTGATCCTAATTTAACAATTAAAAGAAGAAAACACAATGTAGCCCCTGCACACATAGTGAGCACAGAATACGCCTACAGGCAGTATAAAAACCAATCATCGCTACTATACAACTTGGCAAATAAAGAACTTAACATATTTCCGATGACATTCTATCACTGTAAAAAACTAATAACTGATTGGCTAATGGAAAAAAAATTATGATGAAACAGAAGTTCTAATCAGAAATAAAACAAAATGAGAAATCAACTCTTAAAGTGGCAACCCAAATTTGTACATGTGTATGTACACACTACAAATCCACACCCTCAGACAGCCATATCCACACACTCACACCCCTACCCAACACATACACGCCCTCTCTCTCTCTCACACACACACACACACACACACACACACACACACACACACACACACACACACACTCACACACACACACACACACACACACACACACACACACACACACACACACACACACACACACACACACACACACACAAACACACACACACACACACACACACACACACACACACACACACACACACACACACACACACACACACACACACACACACACACACACACACACACCCTCACAACCTTCCTCACACTAACACACAAAGATGAAAGTGAATAGCCTAGAATATTTACATTATTTTATATTTTTATTTTTATTTGAATAACAATGTAGGTACCTAAGTAGTTTCAACATCTACTAATTTTGTTACATCAATGTAGGTACCTAAGCAGTTTCAACAAATTCTTTTAATTTTATTACGTCGCATTGAAGTCAAACTTATATAAACTTAGATATAAATTAAAATTAACTTTACCTACTCAAAATCAAAAGATGTATGGATTGCTATCCACATGCTTAACATAATGTTACCCAGATATGGAAGAGCGGGGCTTCCTGGTACAGGTATTTTTTACTTAAAAGGAAGCCCTAATCAACTTGTAATCTAAAATTAAGTTTGTTGGTGAATAAAGCTTTTTGTATTTTTGTATTTTTTTTTTTTTTTGTATTTAAGTCAGTTCAATACGTGTTTCACTAAGGAACATTGGAATGCTGCAAAAAGGGTTCTACAGTACCTGAAAGGTACCTTAAATTACTCTTTGGTTTACAGAAGATGTAAAGAACCTTTAAGAGGCTATTGTGATGCAGACTGGGCAAACTGTCCGATTGATAGGAAGTCGTATACTGGCTATACCTTCAAGCTTAGTGGAGGACCAGTATCCTGGGAATCAAGGAAGCAACCTACTGTCGCTCTGTCGTCCACGGAAGCGGAATATATGGCGCTAGCGTCCGCCACAAAGGAAGCGTGTTATTTACGTCGGTTCGTTCACGAAATAACAGGTAAACTTACCCCAGTTAGGTTAGCTTCTGACAGCCAGAGATCAACCTCGTTCGAAATCCAATACACCACAACAGGACGAAGCATATAGATACCAGATTTCACTTTATCAGGGAAAAGGTATCCTGTAATATTGTTGTTCTCGAATACTTATGTTGTAGTGATATGCCTGCAGATGTCCTAACTAAGCCACTTGGGCCTGTTACACACAAAAGGTGTATAGTTGGTTTAGGACTACAAACTTGTTTTTTTTTTGTTTGTCGAGCACAACATCGATTAAGGGCGGCTGTTGTAGATACTGCTATAATCATTGTTGTGTAGACTCTTTTAAGTTTACTTCATAAATCTGAGACATATTCTTTCTGACATATTTTCTAATATTCAATGTTTGTATTTAGATTTATCTTTGTCACTTCAAAATAAACATTCCAAGCAATCACACCAATATTTTCATTCCCATATTAGACCACTATATTTCCAAATTACAACATTAAGTATTTTTTGTTGTTCTTGCATGTTCAACCTAACACGAAGGATAAAGGGGGTTTCGCTTCGCTTACCCCCTTTACCCTTCACCTAAGCTACCAGCAGCATTTGGCCTCGATATTTCCCATTATAAAATAATAATATGATTTTAACATATCCCCAAACAGATAAGGGATTTGATTAAATCCCTGAACCAAACATAGGTAATTGGTTGAATCTATAGAATTTCAGTGAAATGTCAAAAATACATGTCAGGGAGGTTACCACAACGTCTTAAGCTGATTCAGATTAGGAACCTAATTTGATCCGTAAAATTACCGTAACCGTCTTAAAACAAGTCTTGGTGTTTGTTAAATAAAGCACATTATGGCGAATTTTAATGGAAATGGTTGCCATGGTAATGTTATTGTTTTGAACTTAATTTGAATCGGAAAAAGATTGTGGTAACCCACCCATATATTTTTTTGCCATGCCCTTAATGCATTATAATAGAATTAAGAGCCAGCTTGGTTGCTGGTCTCTTTCTGTCCCAATTCTTGGTTAGTTTGTGTTAGGTCAAAACTTAGTCATACAAAGCAGTATAACCACAGAACTGTATCGGTTACTTTGGCATTCATTTTCTACCAGCAGTTACATACAAACTTTTTTTTTGTCATTTCATGATTTGATTATTTTGGCTCGATAAAAAAGATAATAATACCCTGGACACTATTTACACACATTGATCTAGCCCAAAACTAGGATTCCGTGTATATTGGGTACTAGACAACGATACACATACTTATATAGATAAATATTATACTTAGATAGATAAACAACCATGACTAGGGTACACACATCCGTTCTCATCAAACAAATATTTGCCCACACCGGGACTCGAGGATCCTTGGCTTTGTAGGCAGGGTCACTGCCGACTCGGCCATTAGCGACGTAATAAAAAAGTCCCGCGTAGTTATCACTAATAATTTAAAACTGTGTTTCCCTTACAAAGACAAGGCTGAAGTCGACAATGAAGGTGGATCGATTAATGGCTGAGCTCTGTTGAGCAACCACCCTGATGTTGTCTGTCCTATTGATGATGTGATTAACCAATTTGCCAGGAAGCATACGAGCGTATAGGTGACACATTTGTAAGATATAATAATTCTTGTGTATATTATTATAAATAAAACTTTCTTAAACTTTACATGTGACTTGTTGATTATTATTTTTTACGACAAAAGTAAAGGTAGCCCAAGATATCTTAAGCAGCCCCATCTTGAGGTTTTTCTGTATCCGCCACTGATTTATGATGAGTTTTTTGTTACCATTATTTCTTCAGGGAAAGTTGATATCCTTCCCAACAACTTAAGTAAGTTCTACCAACTTTAACTTCTACTGTTACTAAAATACCTGCGTGATATTGCGTGGTGTGCACACATGAGTCAATATTAAACAGCTTGCAAGAAAGGTCAAAATAATTAAACATTGCGAATATTTGAGTACGGTCAAGTATTGGGCAAACGAAAACTATTTGACAGTAATTTACGACATACGATGAAACAGGCGTACTTACTAGAAAACGGTATTTGACAAGGTAGTCAAATACATCTAGAAACGTGTCTCAAACTGAACCTGTTTCAACAAAAATAAGTTTGACAATATCAGAATTGGTCGTATTTCATAAACTCAATTTTGTGTTAAAAAGACAGCGTTTGACTATGACGTCACCTGCTAGTATCTCATAGAACTCGTGAACGTATTTTGACTAGCAGTCAAATACCGTATTAGCATGGACATATTACAACTATAGCTATTTATATAGTCTATACGGGTAAGTGTTGCGAAAGCGGTCATTGACCCGACTGCTACAGCGAATCGAATCATACATGGTAACCATGGCAACGGTCGGCGACCGCCTCCATGATACGCTGAACGACAGTATTTTCGAACGTTGCACGTAATAATTTAGTATCGCTTACCCAATAATGAGCGTACAGTGGTAGACAGGAGTCGATGACCGCTATTGCAACGCTAACTAGAATAGACTATAGCTTTTCGTACTCAAAAGGCTGGTTCCTACAGGACTCACATATTTTAAAGAGTTGTTTGGGACATAATTTATATAAAAAACGGTCAAGTGCGATTCTAACTAAGAATTCTACTAAGAATTCCTTACAACCGTACAATGTTAGGGATGGTGTGCAGTAAATAGTTTGGATTTTACGTAGCAAAATAATATTTATCTACACACGTATCATAAACCCTCTTTACTGCGTCCAAAAACCACAAATTACGACCAGCATAATGATACACTTCTTGGTAAAAACTCATTTCTTATCTGAACATCGATACATTATGACCATAATGTACCAAAATTAGTCAAATTATGACACTCAAATTTCGAACGCCGACGCCCACCTGCGTACCGCCCCTAGATTGTCTGTGAAGTTGATACTACTGAACAAGCTAAACAACTGCAGAGCAATGATCAATGCCAAAATGCCGGTCGAACATGCGGTTCCTGAACACATCAAAGAGAGCTTATGATTTGTGTGTAGATAAACTAGTGTATGTAACTGTACATAATTAATTAATCAATCTTTTAAATCTTTAAATCTTTTAAATTAGGCATTAAAACTCTCGAGTGATATTATTATTAAAAACTCGCCTTCGGCTCGTTTCAAAAACCCACTCTCGATTATTAATGACCTCCATTATGTAGCAGTCACATAAACTACTATAATGTCACCGTAAGATAGTCAAAACCGTTAGTTGATATACTAACGCGATATTTGATCAACTATCGACAGATAGTAAACCAGACCGACAGGGTTTAGAATTTACGTTTCTTTTGTTCTTAAATGTCAACCTAACACGAATTCTGGGGCTTCGTTGCGATCGGCCCCTGGTATTTCGTTTGCATTTCAAGTTTAAGCCAGTTTACTATTTAACGGTTTTAACCGTTAGTTTATCAACTAACCCGTCATATAGTAAGCAGTACGCTACAGTTTACTATCTGTCGGTAGTTGACCAATTAACGAAACAAAAAACGTTAGTTTATCAACAAACGGTTTGGTCAATCTTATGGTGACATTTACAAAGTTATTGGTGCGGCTACTTTCACGCTCCATGTACGTAATCAGGTGCATTCATTAGTTTGTATGTGGTATTGAAAGAGTTGTAAGAGAGCCCTTTAAATATTAATTTTATTCTGGTTTTCAGTATATGTTGTTATATCGGCGTTATGGGTTTTATTCTTCGTCCATCTAGACAGACAAATGTCTTAACGACCATACAGCCAATTCTTATTTATTTATTAAAGTTTATGTATGTATGGGATTCCGATATGTACCTCTAAGAGCTGCTGGACGCATATATTTTGTTGCGAAGAAACTACAAATATTATTATACAAAGTCAGGTCATAAGTTCTGTCACACAATAAAAACTTTTGAATTTAGAACGCTGGCCACAAAAAAGTTTATTGAATTCGAATTTCGAAGTTTTCATAAAAATAAAAATGTGTAATTTTTAGAATTTTCTTCATTTTTAAATATGGAGTGGACACTTAAAGAAGACCGTGTCGCAGTTATTGCGTTGCATTGTTGCGGTAACGCGCCAATTCAGATTTTCGACTTACTGAAAAATTCTAATATAACCAAAAGATTCGTTTATCGTACCATAAAACGATACAATGAAGACTCTAGTGTAGATGACAGGTCAAGAAGTGGTCGCCCTCGCTCTGTTAGGACTCCAGCAGTGATAAAAGCTGTGAAGGCGCGAATTCAAAGAAATCCCATACGTAAGCAGAAACTGTTGGCCCTTCAGATGGGGTTAAGCAGGACCATGGTAAAAAGGGTGTTAAATGAAGACTTAGGGCTTAGGGCATATCGAAGAAAAACAGGACATCGTTTGGACGCTCGTTTAATGGACCTGAGACTGAAGAGATGCCGCGCTTTGTTGAAGCGGTACGCGGGAAAAAAGCATCGGGAAATTCTTTTTTCGGATGAAAAAATTTTCACCGTGGAAGAGAGCTACAACAAACAAAATGATAAGATGTACGCACACAGCAGTGAAGAAGCGAGCAACCGTATTCCGCGTGTCCAACGAGGTCATTTTCCATCCTCGCTCATGGTTTGGTTGAGAGTCTCTTATTGGGGCTTAACTGGGGTACATTTTTGTGAGAAAGGCGTAAAAACGAATGCAGTTGTGTATCAAAATACAGTCCTCAAGAACCTTGTGGAACCTATTTCTCATACCATGTTTAATAACAGGCACTGGGTATTCCAACAAGATTCTGCGCCAGCTCATAGAGCGAAAAGCACACAAGACTGGCTGGCGGCGCGTGAAATCGACTTCATCCGGCACGAAGACTGGCCCTCCTCCAGTCCAGATTTGAGTCCGTTAGATTACAAGATATGGCAACACTTGGAAGAAAAGGCCTGCTCAAAGCCTCATCCTGATTTGGAGTCACTCAAGGCATCCTTGATTAAGGCAGCCGCCGATATTGACATGGACCTCGTTCGTGCTGCGATAGACGACTGGCCGCGCAGAATAAAGGCCTGTATTCAAAATCGCGGGGGTCATTTTGAATAAACTTTATTACCATAATCTATGATAAGAATCTATGTTTTATTAAGTTCATTTTGCTATATAAATGTTTACATAAATAATAAACTTGTCTAAATTATATCATATTGCACATGTGGCAGAACTTATGACCTGACTATGTATTTGTAGTTTTCAGGTTTTTCCTTGTGCTATAAGACCTTGCTTCGTACCATTTTTAGGGTTCCGTACATAAAGCATAAAACGGGACCATATTACTAAGGACTAAGACTCCGCTGTCCGTCTGTTTGTCTGTCTGTCCGTCTGTCACCAGGCTGTATCTCATGAACCGAGACAGTTGAAATTTTCACAGATGATGTATTTCTGTTGCCGCTTTAACAACAAATGCTAAAAAACAGAATAAAATAAATATTTAAGGGGGCAAACTTATGAATGCACCTGGTTACATGTGCATGTGAAAGTAGCCGCACCAATAACTTTGTAAACAACATTGTGCGATGTAAAATCAAAACTATTCACTCCACACCATCCCTACCATTGTACGATGGTACGGAACCTTTCGTGCGCGAGTAAGAACCACAGAGTAGCGTTGTAATAATACATTTTGATTTCCTTGTTAGTTTCAAGAAAACTCAGCTTTGTGGCTTATTTGACAATATCTTTCGATTGTGATGGCCTGGAAGTTTGATTTTTTTACAGCTCTACCGAACTGAGTCTCAACCTGGTATCTTCACATGTTTCTCAGAAAAAGGGAAAACAAAGTAATCCTATGAAGGTTCCTTTTATGGAATCCATTTTGTTACTTTATCCATGTCTGTGAAGCCAAGGCAGGATTCTCCCACAGGCAGAGGTTTTAGCGCGCCGATGTTCCATTTTTATTGGATTTCTCCGATTCTAATTAGAGTTTGGGTTATTTATTATAAGTATAGTATTTATAATAGAATAATTTATCTTATTCTTCCAATTAAATATAAATATATACAAACAGGCACATATATTGCTGGCCCCACACTAGGATACCCTGTGTCGTGGGAACCAGAAACAGCGTCGTCAAACACATACAACTGCATCTAGGATTTTTATTGTATCGCAGCTAAAATGTCTAAATAAATTTGCAGTACCATAATTTGTACTTGATTTACTATATTTTAAAGATAAAGCAATAGTTAGTTAACTAGTGTAGTTTTAATTAGGAACTAACTCGGGTTGTCTTAATACATTTATTTAACACTATCCTTTTTTTTTTAGTGGCACAAAAAATGGCCTCGATAAACGAAGCGTATAAAAGTATCCATATCAGCCAACCTGTTCCTTCCTGTATATTTTGACATATGCTAGAAAGAGATAGGCATGAAAAAGACCGTTTATTATAATTCTTTTTATTAATTAATTAATTAATCGTATATCAAAAATACTGATTTGTGCAGCAAAAAAGTAATTAAATATTTAATGAGTACTTAAGATTATATTTTTTTAGTATTTTTTGTTGTTCTTACATGTTGAACCTAACACGAAGGATAAAGGGGGCTTCGCTTCGCTCACCCCCTTTACCCTTCACCTACGCTACCGTAGTATTTTTCTCTTAAATAAGCTGTGCAAATCAGTATTTTTGATGTGCAGTTTAATATTTCCATTAAAATTCTTCAAATAAGTGTATTGAAATACTTTAAGTTTAGTCAAGAAACAATGATGCTTAGTCATGATTGGCTACCCACGAAAGATGCGTACCTGAGGAGTCGAGAATTACAAAATTGTGACTTTGCAATCACTACTTAATTTCGGTTTCCTACGATAACGGCCTCTTAGTAGGACATGGTCAATTTACATAGTTTGTTGGAACTCATCACGATGCAAAGCAAACATTCACCTATAGTTAGACTGCCCTATACTTATGGTTACCAGACACAAAATTTAAAATCCTGATTGCCATTGAAAAAGCCTGAAATATTCTCGAAGTTTAGCATTATATGAAAAAAACATAGTATTTTTAGCAGGCAACAAATAAAATGATCACCAAAATAATTTTTTCCTTCCCAAAACGGGTAAATGCTACCCAAAATGGGTAAATGATCACCGAAAGGTGCAGGAAATATCAGGGCAAAATACTGCGGTAGCTTAGGTGAAGAGTAAAGGGGGTGAGTAAAGTACCTTTATCCTTCTTGTTAAGTTGAATAAGTAAAAACAACAAAAAATACTTAAAACATAAACTTAAGTACACAAAACATAAAAATAAGTTTAGTGATCATTTATCCAAACACAATTTGGTGGTCGTTAGCTAATTCTGGCGGACGTTGCGAATTTATTGGTAGTGAAATAGGTGCATTTTGGTAATCGTTTAAATAAAATCCTTTTTAGTACATTAACAAATAATAGGTAGATTATTATTTGTTATGTAATAAACGAGAACTAAAAAAAATACTAATATTTTATTGAAAATTCTCAAAATCCTGAAATTTCCTAAATCCAGCCGTAATCCCGAGATAAACCTGAAAAGCCTGAGATCTCAGTCCAAAGCCTGAGAGCCTGAGATAAGCCTGAAAAACCAGAGTTCTCAGGCCAAAGCCTGAGATATGGTAACCCTACCTATACAAGACCCTCACGATTATCCGCGAGAATCTTAAGTCCGGTAAATTTAAGACTATTTCCAAGTATTACAGGGGTCAAGTTTTAGGAGGTCCAGCTGTAGCATGCATACGCAATAACTGACATCCACTGTGACGTAACTGGTGAGGGTTTTCCTCATGCGAGCGGTGTGGGTAGGAATCCCTGCTGGGATTATCATAATTTTAAGAACTAGTGGGTCTGAGTGATCTTTGAAGTTGTTCGGACAAAGAACGTGTGTCATAATACAACAAAAAAGTGTTGTGAAATTTTTGAACATTATTAGAAATGGCTGTTTTGTTTGGTGACAAATATAACGATGCTCCTCATTACAATACGCTTTTCGCGTGTAGCTCAGGAGGATCCAAAATATATTTTTTACGGTAACAAAAAATATTTTGGCGATCATTATCACCAAAATATTGTTTTCTTACCCAAAATGGGTAAATGATCACCAAAAGTTGCAGAAAATATCAGGGCAAAATACTGCGGTAGCTTAGGTGAAGGGGGTGAGCGAAGCGGAGCACTCTTTATCCTTCGTGTTAGGTTGAACATGTAAGAACAATAAAAAATGCTTAAAACATAAAGTTACGTACACAAAACATATAAAGAAGTTTGGTGATAATTTACCCCAACACAATTTAGTGATCATTTACTAATTCTGGCAGTAATTTTGAATTTATTGGTAGTAAATGTTTGAATTTTTTGGTAATCGTTAAAACACAAGCCTCCTTTTATATCTCCAACACTCATGTCTATGACATTCTGAAAATTTTACAAAAAACTGAAGCGACGAAAAATTTCGATATAATTTAGAGCCTGCTTACAAAACTTCACGAGAATCGGTTTAGAAATGCGACCTTTAGATGAAAACAACCAGAAATTGAGACTCGCTCGCTCGGTCAATAAACCGTCATTCTCATCATCTGTAACAACTACCTAGCTCACCAACTGACAAAATTTCAAGTACCTGATTTCTCTGTTTACCTCTCTTTCAGTAAATTAAAAATGATTTTACTTTTTTTCATATTTTTCCACAATCGTGCCCACTTTTAGCCAGTTTTTCAATACTCCACTTTTCATGACAGGGGGCTAGCCCGTCGCCGCAGCTGGAAAATATACATAGATCCGAATGTGTAGGGTATCTTAAAAATAAAAAGTATATTTAGATATCTCTTATGTCTTAAAAGTAAAAGGTAGAATTGACCACGATTCTCAGATCACAGCAGGCTAATGACCACAGAGCACTAATGACCCACTTGAGGTCTATCAAGCGGGTTAAGCAACACAACCTCGATACCTACTCCACCGGATGGGCGACATTAAGTATTGTCACCATAAGATTGTCGAAACCGTTAGTTGATAAACTAACGTTTATTTCTCGTAAGTTTGTCAACTATCGACAGATAGTAAACTGTAGCGAACTGCTTGCTATATGATGCGTTAGTTGATAAACTAACGGCTAAAACCGTCAAATAGTAAACTGGTTTAAACTTGAATTGCAAACGAAATACCAGGGCAAACACTGTGGCAGCTTAGGTGAAGACTAGAGGGGGCGAGCGCAGCGAAGCACAATCGAGAACTCAATAATGTGGAAGATTACGCAAAACTTTTTGAGGTTACTCTATGTTTGTGACACAAAGAGTGTTAATATCTGAGGATTGTAATTTGATAAACATTGAAAACAGTTACAAAGAGATTCATTCATCTGAGGATTATAACTTGATAAACATTACAACAGTAAAAAAGAGATCATTAAAATGAAAAACATTAAAAAATATATATTGAGGCACATACATTTGACGACCCAGATGGCTAAGTCGGCAGTGACCCTGCCTACGAAGCCAAGGGTCCCGGGTTCGAGTCCCCGTGGGGGCAAATATTTGTTTGATGAGAACGGATGTGTGTACCCTAGTCATGGTTGTTTATCTATCTAAGTATAGTATTTATCTATATAAGTATGTGTATCGTTGTCTAGTACACAACATACAGGGGATCCTAGTTTGGGGCTAGATCAATGTGTGTAAATAGTGTCCAAAGTATTATTATCATTACCTTGCTTCCAACCGCACACTAGGATATCCTGTGTCGTGGCAACCAGAAACAGCGCATCACATATATAAACATCCAAAAGCTGGGTTTTTTTTACTTAATAACAGCCGGGCATCGAACCTGGGACCTCTCGCATGGTAGGCGGGGCCACAACCGCAGCGCCACAGAGGACGTTTATTTTTTTTCTGAGGTTTGTAACTTGATAAACATTGACAACGGTAAAAAGAGCTTCATTCATTTGAGGTTCTGTGGATATCTGGATATTAACAATTCATTTCTCTGAATAACAAAAAAATTACATTTTCTTTACTTACTTTTACTCTGTGATTCCCATTAAGAGACACTCAAATTAATGCTGACACTGTTTTTGCTCTAAAATGTCAGAGTAAGTGTGACATTTAAGTGGCACTTTATTTGATCAGCGGGCTATTCTTTCAGCAAGTAATGCTTATAGAGATCATAGCGTCAGCACTAAGAATTTCACCGACAGCTATCTTTTAGAATAATCGGAATTTAAATGTTAGAAAAGGCCTATAGTCGATGAATAGAGGACTGAGAGAGCCTTATAACTATTTTCTTTTCACGACGATGAAATAATTAACAATTACATATGTTTGAATGTGGTGCGAAATTTTATTAATATTTTATTCAGTGTTGTGGTGAGCAGATTTAGTGATATATTCAGGAGACTTTTCTATATGGCAAAAATAATCAAATTACGCTCACGCTCGCACGTACGATTTCATGCTAACAATAGCTACTAGTAACTAAACTAATATTAATACTCATTATTTTGCCTAACTTGAGATTTATGAAATGCTATTTTGACCTATGCGCCGTATTAATCTGAGCAGCAGATTTTGCATTTGTAATTACATGAAGTTTAGAAGCAGGTATTTTTTTTATAGATACGAGTCTAACGGTTCTAACATTACAATAAAGTTGTTTGACATTGACAGTGGACTCAAAAAAAACTTCCTCGACAGGACCCTTATCTATAACGAGTAGTGCTGTAATTAAATTAAATGTAAAGGTCACTGAGTCCTTTCTAGGAGTCATTTATTCGTGTTTGGAACACCACGCATTTTTTTAAAGTAAGCTTAAAAATAATGTAGGTCTTTTTTTGTGCGGCCCACATGCTAAAAGGCCAGAGGTAGGCCTAGAAGGTGGAGGGTCTGGAAAGATAACTCCCAGAATGGCTAGAGTAGGCTTGAGATAGGTGTGTGGTCTGAGTGGGGATAACCTTGCCCAGGAGTTGGAAACAAATAGGCTGTAAGAAAAAACCCATAATAGTAGTTTATGTGACTGCTGCATTATGGAGGGCATTAAAACTCGAGTTCGGCTCGTTTCATAATAATATCACTCGAAATTTTTAATGCCTAATTATGTACAGTTACATACACTAGTTTATCTACACACATATCATAAGCTCTCTTTGATGTGTTCAGGAACCGCATGTTTGACCGGCATTGTGGTTCTGCAATTGTTTAGCTTGTTCTTTAGTACCAACTTCACGCAGACGGGCGTCGGCGTACGAAATTTGAATGTCAGTACCAACTTCACAGACAAACTAGGGACGGCACGCGGGTGGGCGTCGGCGTTCGAAATTTGAATGTCATTATATGTAGAAAAACTACACATAATGACCATTATGTGTAGTTTTCTAGATACGAAACGAGTTTTTACCAAGTAGTTTAACATAATGCTGATCGTAACGTGCGGTTTTTGAACGCAGTAAAGAGGGTTTGTGATACGTGTGTAGATAAAAACACAATAGGCTCCCTATTTCTCTGTTTTAACCACTGTGTATGTAATATAATAATAATTAAATTACCTTGGACCTATTTACACACATTGATTTAGCCCCAAACAAGGATTCCCTGTATCTTGGGTACTAGACAACGATACACATACTTATATAGATAAACAACCATGACTAGGGTACAAACATCCGTTCTTATCAAACAAATATTTGCCTCCACCGGGACTCAAACCTGGGACTCTCTGCTTCGTAGGCAGGGTCACTGCCGACTTGGCCATTCGGGTCGTCAAATAAAGTATAATTTATAATTTAAACTGAGTATGTGTAATTTAACCTGGTAAGTACGCCAAAACGATTTCTGCACTCTGTTGAAAAACTGTTGGCAAGTTGCAAATACCAGTGCCCACAGCAACAGGTCAGTGACGCAACACTGGTCAGACTGCAGTCCCTATGCCGCTAGTAATAAGAACGGTTTAATGTTAATATGTATCCGCTGGCCTGTAGAAACGCGATCGGGTAAGACGGCTGATTTCGAAACGCCAAGAATTAGCAAATTCTGAGGAAATCCAGTAGGGTGCGTTCCTAAGATTGGGTTCAGATTGTGATATATAGGATTACGTGTGCGAGAGTGCAAAGCCTGTGTAAGTTCAGTCGACGGAGTTTCATTTCCGACACAACTAAGGTTTTATGTCGTTTAACAAACTGGAACCACAAGAGCCCAAGTTATTGCATTGCATGCTTTATCTACACGTAACTAGGCTTCTAGGCAACTGCTTAATTATGATTTACGAAACTTTTTTTTAATGGTAACTATTCTCAAACAGGTTATATAACTAAGAGTATGTTTCGATCATAGAGTTATTAAGTAAACAATAAGTTTGTTTAATCTGAGTTTCATCATCAGACGGATTCAGTTGGGTTGGGCCGCATTTGGAAAGCTTAAAGACGTCTTCAAGTCCAAGATCCCGCAGAACCTGAAGACCAGGGTTTACAAGCAATGTGTCCTGCCCATACTTACTTACGGTGCCGAAACATGGTCGCTTCAAAGACGAATATGCACCAAATTAAAGTCGCACAAAGGGCCATGGAGCGTTCCATGCTAGACATAAGACTTCGGGATCGTATTCGCAATACAGAAATAAGACGTCCTACTAAGATCGTCGGTGTCGGCAAACAAATCACGAGACTGAGTGAGGGTGGGCAGGACACTTGGCAAGGATATATGGCGGAAGGTGGACCAGAGCGGTTACAGAGTGGCTGCCCAGAACCGCACGACGACCAGTCGGCAGACCAGCATCCAGGTGGACGGATGACATCATCGCCATAGCGGGTGCCTGGATGCGGGAGGCTCAGGACCGGAGTGGATGGCGTGGAAAAGAAGAGGCCTACACCCAGAAGTGGGTGAATGTGGGCTGATTGATGAATCTGAGTTTCGACTAATTATAACTAGTGGCCCTCTGGGCAGCAGACCTCGCTAACAGGGGGGACTGTGAACCCATTTATAGGTTAGTATTTTAGATTCAATCAAAGGTCGATTTAAAATACAATCTAATAAATTTTCACGAAAATAGTTATAGTCTATTTCACTCACTCTCATGGTCTGTATACATCCTCTTTACTATTCCGTCTCCTACTTCGAGGAGTCCAAACTTGGGATGTTTTGAAAATATTTTTTGGATTTATAGAAAACAGGCGGCCGAATAGTAATGTTATAGTATATTTTTATAACCGGCTCATGAAGCCTTTTAATTTGATATCCCACACGATAGGTTTTAAAAAAAACATACAAAAAATTAATGACGTCATAATTCCCCCCCCCCCCCACCAAACGGGGAAAATCGAGAAAAGCTTGAACAAAAAAAATAATTTAAGGAACACGTGTGCCAAGTTTTGTGAGGATCGCTTGAAAACTGTGGCCCCTAGACCGGAACTGACAGACACCAGACAAAGAGACAGACGAAAGCAAAATCGGCCTTCTATCTTGTCGAAATGGAGCCCTTCGCTCGCTTCGGTCGCTCGGTCAATTAACATTAATTGATATTTAAGTCGTGGTCCAGCGTTATTCACTCACCCGTCCCTAGGTCCCGTCTGCTATCGCTACTCGGTGGAAGACGTCGTAAAGCTGTTCGGAGGCCCTAATGGGGCAGCTTGAAGACACTGTTAGGTTGGCCACTAGCCCAACACCTCTCCATCAGCCCGCGCTGAACCGGCGTGGTGGAGTTTGGCTCAATCTTACTCGTATCCGGGTAAAGGCTCGTGCCCCTCGGTGGGGACATAATGGACTTGGGTAGACATAGATAAATGTAGCCGATTAATGTCCCCACCGAGCAAGGACCCGGGTTCGAGTGCCAGTTGGGGGAAGAAAAAATATCCCCAGGTCAAGGATGTTCATGTTTGTGACGTTTCTGGTTCCCAAACAGAAGGTATCCTAGTGTGGGGCCAGAAGCGATGTACGTTTTGTCTATAATATGCTTATGTTATTGACCGAGCGAGCGAACGATGATGCGTCTCCGTTTCAGTATTGGGAAAAAATGCCTTCGTATGTCCGAATGTTATCCTCTACAGGCCGCATTTCTCAACTGATTCTTGAGATTTTTGGTGAGGAGGTTTGATACTTAAATAGTTTTTTTTTGTCTATTCAGTTTTTGGAAATTTTTCAAAATTCCGGAGATGTAGGGATTTTAAAATTTGAAAGAACTGCTACATTTTAAACAGCCAACTGTTTAGAATGTAGCGGTTTGTAGCTGGACGGATTTCAACACGTAAGGTGTCGCTGGATTTGTAGGGGTGGGGTTTGAGACCGCAAAATGTTATTTACAAAGTTATTGGTGCGGCTCTTTTCATTCTCCATGTACGTAACCAGGTGCATTCATAAGTTTGTATGTGTAAGTCTACAGCCTACAGAGCCACTAGTTTAAGTTCTGTTTTATCAATTTTGTATGCTCAAACAACCGTAAATATGTAAATCTGGACGAAGAATTTCCAAACCGAGGGCACAGGCTTTTTTATGGATAAGACAGAAGTTAGACTTTGATTGAACAGAAGAATCCAGCAATAAGGAGTACGTTCAGGTGGTGAGCCAGCAATTTGCTACGGTTTTACGCACTGGTGGACCTTGAACTTGCATATTCGCCTGCGTCCACCAAACCAGAAATGACCAGAACGAGAATATGTGCAATATACTTGAAATAGAAAAGCAAGGTTGCAAATGACGTCAGCGACGTCATTTGAAACCTTTAAATCTGAATGGACATATTTTTTTACGATCAAAACAAGGATAACGAATCTGCGATAAATTCCGACAATTCCAGATTTGGATCATGCTGAGCCACTTTTACTACGAAATCGATTTTGTGCAAAATTAAAATTAAAAAGAGCTCCGTGGTCTAATGGGTTTCACGCTTGCTTCTCACACAGGAGATGCAGGTTCGATTCCTGACCATGCACCAATGAGATAATTAATTTATCTTAAGTAATACGGACGTTCTAACGGTGATGGAAAACATCGTGAGGAAACCTTCATTATTCCATAGCTGCGGCGATGGGCTAGCCCCTTGTCACACAAAATAGAGTATTAAATAACTGGCTCAAATTGGGCACAATTGTGCCTCTGCTGCCCCGTATGGGAAAAGGCGTGACGCTATGTTATGTCTTGTTATAAAAGCATATTCTATTCTATCCTTCATGTTTTTCCCATACGGGGTAACAGAGGTACAGTTGTGTCCTCGTTTTACCCAGATAGCCTACTCCATTACTATATCAAAGCCTAGAAAATATGTTTACTTATGATAAATTAAATATCTCATTGGTACATGGTCAGGAATCGAACCGGACGGACGGACAATTTTACACAAATCGAACTATAGTAGGGTAGTATAGGTAGTATAGGCCCATAGTTGTTTATCTATCTAAGTATAATATTTATCTATATAAGTATGTGTATTGTTGTCTAGTTCCCAAGATACAGGGAATCCTAGTTTGGGGCTAGATCAATGTGTGTAAATAGTGTCCAAGGTATTATTATTATTATTATTATTATTATTATAGTAAGCTCAATAAGGCTTATGTTTTGGGTACTAGACGATGATATATTTACTAGAGACAAATACTTGAGTAAATACATAGAAAACATCCAAGACTAAGAAACAAATATTCATGCTCATCTAGCAAATATTTGCCCTCACCGGGATTCGAACCCAGGACCGTCAGCTTCTCAGGTAGGGTTACCTACCCGCAAGGCTATACCGGTTGTCAATGATGTATATCAACAGGGGCCCAATTCCGGTACACAATGACAGCTCCATGACAATTACATGACGATTACGGTCAACTTTAGATATCCAATATCTGACTTTGTAATCCCATTGCCTTTGTTGATAAACATAGTTATTGTGCTTACCAATACACTTAATATTTATCATAATTGCCTAAAAAAATATTCTCCGAACGCGAAATATTGGATATCTAAAGTTGACCGTAATCGTAATGTAATTGTCATGGAGCTGTTATTGTGTACCGGAATTGGGGCCCTGGTCTTTTCCCTGGCTGAAAAATTACAAACATTATTATAGTACGATTACTTTAACTTTTCCGCTCGACAGTTGTCGGTTTTAGTCGCTGAAAGTGATCTAGATGTCCTAGAAACTTGAAATTCGGCACAGAGGTGTATTACAAAAAGTTAATTAAAGGAAAAATTTGAAAACAGTTAGTTGATTTACAGTAAAAAAAATATATCCAAAAAGCCGAGAAGTGTCGAGCGCTAAGTATGTAAATTGGCTCTGGCGTCTAAGAAAGCATATTAAAGCGATTATCGATATTAACGGTTTCAACTATTTATGCCAAGGACAGGCCCGAAATAACTGACATACTTGACCGATTACCATACATAATGGCGAGTATGGTCCCGAAGTAGAATTTTGAAATGGTATCAGAAATGGAATTTATTATATATAACGTATATTCAAGCATCAAAGGTATGATAGCATCCTCTGCGTCAACATGGATGTTGACATAATTTTGACACTTTCACTTTGTAGATATTTCTGGTTTTTTAAGATACGTACCTACATCTATTTGAATAGCTTGCATGCTGATACACATGTGATGTTGACTGTTCAATAAAGAAATTTGGAAATAATCAAGAGTAGTCCTGAAAAATTTAAATATCTATATAAGATTTAATACGTGTGTAAGGTTAATCTGTTAGTTGATTTATTGTATGATGAATACATAATTCATATTCATAAAGCGGTGATGAAATTGAATTACTAAATGCAGAGGCAATTCTGAGAACCTGCCACTATCCATGCAAACATTAAACATGTTTAAACAGCCACACTGATTGCTTCTGGTCCCACACTAGGGTTCGCGAAGAAATAAAAAGCGTAACTCAATCTCCCTCTCCCTAACTTAAGTCATGTTTACATGTTTCTTTGACTACCGTCTAATCATGTGCGGTACACGTCGCTTCACGAATCATGAGCGGTGGCCTTGAATGCGCAGTAGTCACTTTTCAATACCTGCACATATGCGCAGTAATTCCTGCCAACGTTAATTCGTTGCGCGACCTATACCAACATTTGCTTTTTTACTAGTTTGCTTAATTTCTGAATTCTGTTTCTACGCAATATTGCTGAAAGTAACGTAAAAATGCGTAATAATAAACTGTTGACCAATTTCTTGCAAGTATTTTTAAGTAAACGTTCTAGTTACTAAAGCCGTTCTCTCACAGCTGCAGCGATGGGCTACCGCCCGTTCACGTAAACTTTAGTATAAATAATAATAATAATACCTTAGACACTATTTAAACACATTGATCTAGCCCCAAACTAGGATTCCCTGTATCTTGAGTACTAGACAACGATACACACACTTATATAGATAAATATTAAACTTAGATAGATAAAAAACCATGACTAGGGTACAAACATTCGTTCTCATCAAACAAATATTTGCCCCCACCGGGACTCGAACCCGGGACCCTTGGCTTCGTAGGCCGGGTCACTGCCGACTCGGCCATTCGGGTCTATGGCAAAATACTGACCAAACTTGGGCGCAAAGGTGCCACTGCCACCTCATGTGCGAAATGACCTTACTATATGTTCTGTGGGCTCCCACTACCGCTCTTCCAATTATCAAATAATTTTATTAATGAATATTAATATTTTTAATTAATTATAATGTTTATTGACATTTTAATGTGATCATAATGTGTACAATTTTTATTTCATATTTATTATCTTAAGGCAAGAGCACAACGAAATACGTGTTTTATATTAATATATTATTAAGTTTTTATTTAAAAACTATCACTTGGTACTTGATAAATTGATAACTGAAAAATCATAAATCTTCGATATGATTGGAGCTTCAGCCGAGCGTTTCGTAGCATAATATCCTCAAAGGATCGCTAGTTTTCATAACAAAAAATAAATAAAATTTAAAATGTAACGTTCAATATTAATGCATAAAAAAGACAGCGTTCAATTTAGTATCAAAATATAGTCATGTCTAAATTTTTAGAAACTTTATCCGCTTTGCATAAGTTATAACAAATTTCTATTTATCGATATTTTTAAAAGACTCACCTTTGAGGGTCCCATTCTGTCCGCAGACCAAAACAATCACAGAACACAGAATAATAACTCCACGACACGGCCGCATTTTGGCCAGACGCCTCACAGTCACCAACTACCAGCAAGAGGCCACACCGAACAGCTCCAAGCGGGGTTGCGAAACATCGAAGCATTTAAAGGTGGGTGCCTCGAGGCAAGCACAAACATTTGGGCAGTCGGCGACTCCTATCCATGAAGAAATAAAGGTTTTAACCGTGTAAATAGCTGGTAGATGACTGGTGAAGGTGGTATGTGGCAAGCACGGATTTGTGCATCGGGCTTGGATGTTAGTAAGCTTTAAGTGTTAATAAATAGGGTTGAAAACTTTGTGAGGTGGGTGGGTGAGCTTTGTATTGCTGCAAGACATTGGTAGAGACAATTTGTTACGATGGATTGTAGTTATTTAACAGCAACAGATATAATGATCTCCAAAATATTTTTTTCTTACCCAAAATGTCACTAAAAGTTACAGAAAATATCAGGACAAAATATTGCGGTAGCTTATGAGATACATAAACTTAAAGTACACAAAACACAATTTGGTCCTTTCGAATTTATTGGTATTGATTTTGGTGATAGTTTAAACGCAAGCCACTTTTTACTATATTTTCCCTAGAGAAAGTTGTTCGGAGATTTCATCGCAATTCGTGCGTTTTGCGGCCATTCTCCCCTATGTCTCCGGCCATTTACGACTTATATTTTGTTCCACTTTGTCTAGTGAAATCGGACCGCTGATATTGTTTTCCTCCACCGGACACGTCATTGTGTGGGATAAGATTATGTTAAGCTATTCCCGAAAGGTTGTCGGCCGAGATATCACGTGTTTGAACACTCGAGGGTAGACAGAACGTGATGTTAGTCTAGTGAACATGTGATCAATTTAGTTAATACCTAACTAGGTACCTGGCTTCTCTCCGCGCCTTAGTCTTCATAGAAACACAGCTTATAATTACTAGTGACACTTTCTTTTTATAAGACTTACAGACTTATGCATGCACCTGCTAACGTTAATACTTTGACGACCCGAATGGCCGAGTCGGCAGTGACCCTGCCTACGAAGCCAAGAGTACCGGGTTCGAGTCCCGGTGGGGGCTAATATTTGTTTGATGAGAACGGATGTTTGTACCCTAGCCATGGTTGTTTATCTATCTAAGTATAATATTTATCGATATAAGTATGTGTATCGTTGTCTAGTACCCAAGATCCAGGGAATCCTAGTTTGGGGCTAGATCAATGTGTGTAAATAGTGTTCAAGGTATCATTATTATTATTATTATTGTTATACTATGAAAGCAGTCACACCGATAACTCTGTAAAAAAACATTTTGCGGTCTTATTGACTTTTTACTAAAATAATACAGCCTGTTACTCTCACGGTCTCTACAAATCCAACTACACCTCATTTGTTAAAATCCGTCAAGCTGTTTGGCTGAAGCGGTTTTTTTTATATTTTAAAACCCCCACATCGTCACCATTTTGTAAAATTTCCAAAAACTGGTTCGACAAATAAATGTATTTAATTAACGAGCCTACTCACCAAAAATCGCGAGAATCAGTTGAAAAATGCGGTCTGAAGAGGATAACACCGTCCGGACTCACATACGAAAGCATTTTTGCTCAATCCTGAAACGGAGACGCTTCGCTCACTCGGTCAATTATTGTTCATTGTTAACAAAATCAGAAGTTCGAATTTACTTCAGGCGATAAGCTATCAGCTTGTCACTGCATGTACAACAACAAGGGAAATTATTATAAAAACAAAAAAAGCGAAGTCATTTTTGTGTAAACAACATTACATAACATAACGTCAGGCCTTTTCCCATACGGTTTGGCAGAGGCACAATTGTGCCCACATTGAGCCAGTTATTCGACAGTCCATTTTACGTGACAGGGAGCTAGTCCATCGCCGCAGCTATGGAGTAATGAAGTTTTCCTCACGATGTTTTCCATCACCGTTAGATCGTCCGTATAATGTACTTAAGATAAATAAATTATCTCATTCGAACATGTTCGGGAATCGAACCTGCATCTCCTGTGTGAAAAGCAAGCGTGAAACCCATTAGACCACGGAGCTCTGTGTGTAAACAACAACATAAATTTCAGACAAAATCTAAAAACTTATGAATGCACCTGATTACCTACATGGATTATGAAAGTGCACCATTATCTTTGTAAACAACATTTTACTATTATTTTTTACTTCAATTGATCTATAAGACAGGGAAGGGCTCCACAAAACCAACGACACCTTTTTTCAAAATCCGTTCATCTGTTCAGGCTCCAGGCTCAGCCAAATAGTTTTGCATTCATACATATACACATAAACGCTAACACAAAATTTTCCTCCTTCTGGAGTCAATGCAGTCGTGAACAATAGAATCTACAGCAACCAAATAAGACGTCTCTGATTTCAAGCAGGTTTATTTTTATTACGTATTTCTATTAAAAGAAATACTGGTTTATTTTTACCAATTGGTTTATTTCTGATCTCAATGGCGAGATCAGCCGTGCAAAGGTCCCTGTTACTCCATTCGGAGAGACCCGCAGTGTGAGAGGGACGGAATCGGGGAAAAATGACAAAAGTTGGTTTTAAATTGATACAAAATCAACCAAAATGGCTATGAAAATCTATTTATTAGGTAATTTAGGTATAGTCAAAGCCAACTTAATAAATATTTTCGAACTCTGTGTGCTATTCCAATTTTTCAGACAATAAAAAAAAGTGTAAATTTAGACCCCATTTCAATAATTATTTCTATCGAGCGAAATTCCTCCAATCGCGTTTCTGTTATTACAAAATCTAGAAAAAGGTCCCAAAATTGTTATATTCATTTATTAAACTTGGGACTTATTTTGAACAGCAGAGAAATAACTCAAAAATGTGTCTATTTTGTCGATATATAACCTTAATACCTATGACCTTGTACGTTAGGCATGTCTGCAAAATGTAGAAATTACATAAAGATCAATATCACAAGGTGGATTACAACATTACCTAGATTGAAGAATGTCCTTGCAAAAGAATTTTGAGAGTCGCTAAATACAGCTTAAGCTCAACTTACTACGAGTATTAAGTAGGAACGTGGCTAAAAGGCAATACTACGAGTATAAACTACGACCCGAATGGCCGAGTCGGCAGTGACCCTACTGCCTCCGAAGCCAAGAGTCCTGGGTTCGAGTCCCGGTGGGGGCAAATATTTGTTTGACAAGAACGGATGTTTGTACCCTAGTCATGGTTGTTTATCTATCTAAGTATAATATTTATCTATATAAGTATATGTATCGTTGTCTAGTACCCAAGATACAGGGAATCCTAGTTTGGGGCTAGATCAATGTGTGTAAATAGTGTCCAAGCTATCATGATTAAACATGAAGTGTTTCATTTTTCTTTCTTTTATTTTTTATTACAGGCACATACATTATTTCTGGCTCCACACAAGGATACCTTGTGTGGGGAAATAGCGACATCACACACAATACCTGGGGGGTTTTGTCTTTATTCCCAGCCGAGGATCGAACCCGGGACCTCTCGCATGGTAGGCAAGGCCACTACCACAGAGTCACAGAGGTTCGCTGCTCTCTAGAGTACTGCTCAAGTATTTGTCCTTCTCATCACCGACATCATCTCAAGTCGACAGAATCGAGAAAATCAAAAGAGATTCCTTTTCTTTCCGTCGGTGCAGCAGAAGAAAATATTAACTTAGTTATCGTACGAGGATCGCTTAAAGTTCTTAAATTATATGTCTTTTGAGAAGAGACGATCAAATTTTACTATATAAGGTGTAACAGAAAGGTCTAGTCATATTTGAAGGGGTATTTTAGGGACATCATTCTGAACAACTTTTACTATGGCATCGATTTGATCAGAGCAACTTTAGTTTCACACCTCTCTGGTCCGGGCGTCATTAGATTTGTATGGAGAAGTAAAGAATGAAGTTGTTATGACCTTTAGAACATTTTAAGGGTTGGTGTTATCATTTATGCAAACGGTAGATTTTAGGTAATTAGAACCGGTTTTGAATTTTAACTAATACTGGATTTTACATAAGTATAACTGTTTTGAATTTTAAGAGTTTTAGTAAGGTAGAATTGTTTAAAAAAAAAAAGTCAGTGCGAGTCTTACTCGTGCACGAAGGGTTCCGTACCACTTTGCATTGTTAGGGATGGTGTGGAGAGAATAGTTTGGATTTTACAAAGCAAAATAGTGTTTACAAAGCAATTGGTGCGGCTAATTTCAAACTCCATGTACAATCGAACCAACTGAATCATGACCCATTTGCCTGATAATTCGTTTGAAACTTTCAAACTTGTAAGATCTATCGTAATGTCAGTGTCTAATCAAATGATAACAAGTTCGTTACCAAGGAAATAAACCTTCAAGCGAATTTCGGCCTACTTGCATTTAAGGGGTTTAGCATAATAAGCTTATGGTGGGTCATGATTCAGATGGTTCGATTGTACCTAACCAGATGCATTCATAAGTTTGTGTGTGGTTTACAGATATGTATATTTTTTTAAGTATTTGGCAACAGGAATATATTATCTGTGAAAATTTCAACTGTCTATCTATCACGGTTCATGAGATACAGCCTGGGGACAGACGGACGGATAATTCTTAGTAATATAGGGTCCTGTTTTACCCTTTGGGCACGGAACCTAAAAATTATGTGTGTATTTTTGTGTAGTGTGTTGATTTGTTTGTAAACTAAAATAAATAACCTTGCCGTGATTGATTATTTAACTTGACCGTGTTAAGTTGTGTTTAAACTGAAAGAAGAAAGAAAGAAAGAAAGACATTTATTACACACAAAAAACACACCTTACAGTAGGACAAAACAAAAAAGTATAATAAACAAAACGAAACATCTAAAAACACAACTAATTGTAAACAATTATTGGCCAGGGTCACGGTGTGTCCTTGCTGTGCAAAAGGCACTAACTCAGCATTGTGCTGGGGGTGGAGGCCCTCAGCGCTGATTTTCAGTTAGTGCCAGGTAGTGACCGCACGTGTCACAATTGCCGTGTAGTGTGCGTACAATACTTACATAATATTACTTATATTTAAATAAACTATGATCGGTGTGTATATAGAAGGCTGAGATAATATGTGCTGTGTGAATAAACTGGAAAATAAATAAATAAATAAATAAAAATAAATTATAAATAAATTATGTAGCCTCCACGGTGTCCCACTGCTGGGCAAAGGCCTCACCATTTCGAGTCCACACATCCCTATCAGTAGCTGTACTGACCCACCCTGGCTGAAACTTATCCAGGTCGTCCCTCCATCTCCTTCTGGGCCTTCCCCTAATAAATAAATAATACAATAAATTAATAATAACTTAAAAATGTGTGACATAACACAACTGCTTTTTCTTGATGCGATTACGTCGTCGTCGTCAAGTTGAGTTGCGGCGAGTTGTTCAGACAGGGAAGGGAAGTTTCTGCTGTTCAAGCAAATATGCCTTGAGCTTTCGCCCAAAAGCACTGTACTTAGATACTGTCAGTAGTCTGGTGCGAATCGCTCTTACCGATGTGTGAATTTGGCAGTGTTAGCGTGTAGCGTAGGAGTTTTGTGAGGCGATAAGCTAACAACTTGTCTTTGATGGTTATTTGTCTTTGGCTTGTGTTTAAACTATTACCAAAAATGCACCTATTTTACTACCAATAAATTCGAAATGACTGCCAGAATGGATAAATGTCCACCAACTCGTGTTTGGATAAATGATCACCGAACTTCTTTTTATGTTTTGTGTACTTAAGTTTATGTTTTAAGTATTTTTTGTCGTTTTTACATGTTCAACCTAACACGAAGGATAAAGGGGGCTTCGCTTCGCTCACCCCCTTTACCTAAGCTACCGCAGTATTTTGCCCTGATATTTTCTGCAACTTTTGGTGATCATTTATCCATTTTGGTAAGAAAAAAATACTTTGGTGGTCATTTAAATTGTTCTCTTTGTTTTTACACATAGGTTTACTTTATGTTCTTGCAGATCAGGCGCCAGACTCTGCTAAAAAATACGAATACCGAATATAGTTTTTGGCAGTCAGCCTGCAAAGAAAATATTCGCCGCCGACAAGTCAAACAAGCCATTTCTTGCCCTTGGGAACAATCGATACACTACTACTATACGTGTGTTATCAGAGATTCGGACCCCTGGTTTGTTAAGGTGATACGGAAAAAAAGGTTTGTTTTAATCCAGCATGAATTCATCTACAGATTTGATTTTTGGGTTAATGTTTGTGGAGTATTTGATTAAGATTCAGGAAAACGCGATTGCATGAAGTTTTCTCGACAGAATTTAATTACGAAAAGACCTCTAAATTGTTTAATTTCATTGTGGAACTGCGTTCAAAATGTGGATATTATGTATTCGTAAACTCTCCTTAAAAAACTTTTTAACAAAATAGCGCAGTTTATTTTTAAACAATTTTGCTGTGGTTTGGTTCTTTTATTTTTTCCCTCTTACACTGCGGATCGTTCCGCCTGAAGTAACGGGTACCTTGCACGGACGAGGTATCGCCTTAACCATTTACTGCAGACTAACCCATATATGGTTTCATAGATTTTGAACTTTATTACCAAGCAATAAGGTTGAAAGTCGCGATCCATTTCGGGTCAGGCCATGCATTAAGGAGTTAAGGGGTGCCAAATGGGACCCTATCGCTAAGCTTCCGCTGTCCATCAGCAGGCTGTATCTCCTGTACCATAATAGGTAGAGAGGTATTTCTGTTGTGAAAAAGATATTCAAAATGATCTAAAAGCAAATTGAATAAAACTGGTCAAGTCCGAGTAGGACGTCGGACCCGCACACGTAGGGTACCACACCATTGTACACGGGAAAATGTAAAAAGACGAAAGTCTTTTTTACGAGTATACCTTTTAATTTTCAATAATAAAATATTAAATACTAGGTTTAACTCACACAAAAGAGCATATACAAAAAAAGTTTTGTGTATGTAGTATGTAATTATTGAAAAATGTACTCAGGGTAACGAAACTCTTTTCTCATTGAAACCGGAAGTGGATGGAAATTGAGTTACTTATTTACAGAAATAACATTAAAAATTATAAAAAACTTAACCCTTAACTGGTATTGTAAAATTGACTAACGTAACTGGTTCTGTGGGGGTCGCGCGGCACCTTTACAAATTAGCTTCTAGGATGAAAATGTGCGCAATTTTATTTTAGTTTTATTGAAAAAAGATAAATAACAACCTTGTTTTATTGAATCAATTATTTTTTATTAAAGTCAAAGTCAAAGTACTTTATTACTTTGCCTCTTCTCTACATTGGACCACTGTGGGAGAAGAAGGGCGTAGAAACTCCCACAGATTGATTTTTAGATCTCTTTTAAAAATAGGTTGTGCTTAACTAATACAAATATAATTTTTTAAATTTAATAAGCAGGCAATAATAAATAATTACAAAACTATTAACAGCGAGGTCTGTGTTGAGCTAGATTAACCCCATACAGTCCTGTCATTTAAGTAATCTCGAAAATTGTAATATCCCTTTTTCGACAAAGTCGCTTTAACATGCTTTTTAGGGTTCCGTACCCGAAGGGTGCTAAACGGGACCCTATTACTAAGCCTCCGCTGTCCCTCCGTCCGTCCGTCCGTCCGTCCGTCTGTCACCAGGCTGTATCTCAAGAACCTATAGTTCAATAGTTCAATAGTTCAATAGTATTTATTCATAAACAATAGTACAATTGTGTCTGAAATACATCGATTAAAACTAAAATATTATTTAAATGGTATAACAATTCTATACAAGTGAAATCATTATAAGCCAGAAATATAATAAAATGTAACTTAATTGAAATTAAATTAAATGATAGGTAGACAAACAAAATAACAAAACACTTTGACATGTCAAAATAAATTATTCAATACAAATACAAATCACATACCTGGCATAACAGTTATTAGTAATCATAAGTGAAGTACGTCTAATTAAACGTCAAAACTAAAATTAATCATGCGCATGTCACAATAAATAAATAAATTCATAAACACAAGGAATAAAATATCATGTCATAAATAAAAATTGTATAATGTTATTTTGATTGATTGCAGAATTCGTCAATACTGTATGGACTCATTTCCAATAAGAATTTTCTTAGCTTGTCCTTAAAACTGCTGTGCGTAACCATGAGCTTAAGCTCTGTCGGGAGCTGGTTAAATAACCTGAGTGACTGATAACCCGCTGAATGTCTTGCTACTTCTAACCTAGGTGCAGATACTATCGGAAAGTCCTTTCTACGCGAATTCTCTCGTGTATGTCTCTGTTCCTGGTTTTCTATTTTGTGAATATTCTTAACTAGAACATCCATCAGCACAAGCAAGTAAAGCGCCGGAACTGTCAGTATACCCAACCTGATGAAGTGCGGCCTGCACGATTCCGTCTGTTGGATACGAGCTATCGTGCGGATTGCCCTTTTTTGTAACACAAATGCTTTTAAAATATTATATTCATAGCTATTTCCCCACAACTTGATGCTATAGCGCAACTTGGACTCAACCAGAGCATAATAAACCATTTTCAGGTGTCCTTCAGTTACTACGTCCCTAAGACTTCTCAGGGCATAGCACGCTGAGCCAATACTACCTTCCAGGGCAGAAAGTTCGGGCTTCCAGTTGAGAGAGGCATCAATATTAACCCCCAAAAACCTAACTACATTGACTGTCGCCACTGCGTCCCCGTTTAGGGTAGCCTTTATTTTATCATTATTTCGTGCGGTGGTCTTGAATAAGAGTAGATTAGTTTTAGTGGTGTTGATTTTCAGGTTATTGTTGGTAAACCAGGAATCAAACAGTTTTAGAATAACATTAACTTTAGATTCGAGTGATGTTATATCCTTGTCTGAAACGACAGCATTTGTGTCATCCGCATAAACTACAAGTTGACTATCAGGTATTTCCCTACCAATATACTCAAACAGGTCGTTAGTGAAAACAATAAAGAAGATTGGGCCCAAAATAGAACCCTGCGGCACTCCTCTAGTCAGATGAACTAATCTGGACCTGTTTATCATTTGACATCCACTATCAGTCGAGCACAGTTCAACAAACTGCTTCCTATTTTGAAGGTAAGATTTCATTAAATTCAGGCATTTCCCTCTTACACCATAATGTTCCAGCTTATCTATTAAAATGTCATGGTCAACAAAATCAAACGCCGAGCTCAAGTCTAGAAAAAGTGCAGCAACTTTCATTTTCTCGTCTAGTTTACCTACAACGTCATCTACCAATGTATCAATAGCATCAGATGTACCCAAACCTCTCCGATAACCGAACTGTCTGTCACTAAGTATTTTATAATTTACCAAGTGCGCTAGAAATCTTGCCTTGATAATTTTCTCAAATATCTTCGATAGGACTGGCAATAATGAAATAGGTCTGTAGTGGGACGGATTTTCTTTTGTTCCTTTTTTATGAACTGGCAATACACGGGCGATCTTAAATTGATCTGGGAAAATTGCCATATTTAAACAGTTATTAAAGAAAATTGTAAGTGGCTCTGCTAAAATATCAATGTTGTTTTTGATAACTGTGATTGGCATGTCATCGTAACCGCATGATGGCTTGTGTTCGATTCAGAATCGATACTCGATCGATGGTTTCGGAACGGATTTGACAGTTGCTGCCAACAGAGCAGTTTTTGACAACTGACAGACGAAAAGCCCTCGCGATGGAACGCGTATTGGTATAGGGTATAAGATTTCTTTGAGCAAAACCGAGCAATGTAGGAAGAATATTGACATCCTCCTACAAAACTGGAAATGTTATCGGTAATGTGCAAAGAAAAAATATTTCTTAATACATTACCCGGTTTTGTACGAAGAATATTTTATCCTTGTACATTGCTGGTTATGTAACTCGGTTATGTACGAGTAACAAGGGAAATTAAATCGTAAGCCATCTGGAATTGTATTCGGGCTCCCCTCAGGATTGTCTTATAGCTGAGTGTATTGTGGTTCTCCGAACCAGATAAAGTTCGTATTTACGTAACACTGTGCGCGTCGAAGCTGGCCTGCCAGCCATACCTGGTTGGCTGAAGAACCTGTCTACCAAGAAGAGCCTAGGGTGCACCCAGGCCTTGCAGAGAGACAGGAGTTTGACGGGAACGAAGCACAGACCAGGTCAGATAGAATCTATTTACTTTAGCTCGGTGAATCGCCGAAGTTCACAGGCTTCTTGGCATCTGATCGCTACGCTACCTCGTAGCTGATGGGCCCCTGCGAGGTCATTGGGTGCCGAGAGGCCTGAACAGCTTGCTTTCAAAAAGTCGGACTATCTTTTTGATTTCATTTATACAAGTCTGTCTAAAGTCCATCTCGCCTGTGACTCTCGGGCAGTTAATTTTTAGCAGATCTACTGCTTGCTGAGAACCATTTATAATTCCTACGGATTTAACCTCAAATTGGTCTGCGAAGACGTCTACTATTTCGATTGGTTTGTGAATTATTTTGTCATTTACTTTTAGCAATAACTTTTCTGTAACCGAGATTGTTTTCTTATTTCTGTGTTTGTTCACTACTTTCCACAAGGCTTTGGTAGAGCATTTTGCTTTAGTTAGTTCCGACCGAACTGCAAGCTTTTTGGCTTGTGTCAGTACTCTCCTGTATATCCTAATATACTCACTGCGGTAATGCTTGATACTCTCGTTACAACTATTCATATTGGCTAAAACCCTCTTCATTTTACTTGAGACTTTTAGGCCTGGTGTAAGCCATTTAATTTTGCCTGACTTTCCTAACGCTATCTTTTTCTTCTTTTTTACAAAGCAACTATGGAAAATTTTACCTAAACTTGAAATAAAACCATTTATTCCTTTGTCATTTAGGTTTCCTCTTATAACTTCGGATCTAAACCGTTCATTATTGCTTTCTGAATACTGTCTGCGTTCTATTAGGAGAGTATGGTTTTCCTTGTGTGCTAAACTTAGATTCGGCAGTTTAAGGTTACAAAAGATTGCTGCATGACCATCTGAAATACCGTTATGATCCACATCCGTACCTTCAATATACTCTTCCGGCACATTTGTCAGAAAGTTGTCGAGGCATGATGCGCGAGCACCATTTCTGATAAAGGTTGGTGTATCTATCAAATATCTAAAATTGTAGCATTTCAACATGGCCAAAAATTTGTTGAGTCTATTATTATCACTAAGGGTGTCCATGTTGAAATCCCCACAAATTATACAGGTTTTTGTGAAATGATGCTCTAAAAGCTTTTCTAGGCACACCATGAACTCATCGTACGTGTCATAGTCCGGATTTCGATAACAACAGATAATACACAAATTTGTATCTTTATCTCTGATACCACATACCTCGAAACACTTATCTTTACACAGTTTCTTACAAATTGCTATTTCGTCATAACCTTTTTGCGCATGTCCTAAAATAAGTGAACCACCCCGTTTCATTGATACTCTAGTATTATAAGCAGCTATCTTATAATTTTCTATTTGAAATAATGAAGCCATGTGTTCGTTTAGAAAGTGTTCAGTAATACCGATGTAATGACAATGTTCTTGAAAACTATCTATGTACATCTCTAATTCATCCTTTTTTTTGGTGATTCCACACACATTTTGATGAAAAATGTTAATTTTTGCCATATTACTAGCTTTTCTATCAGTGGAAAGGGTACTTGTAGAGGGTATACCTATACATTTATCTGATTTCTCGATGTTAGGAACGAAAAAAACTGTCTGTTATTTGGTGTGAGGCTGGCTTTCGTCTTATTTGTAAAATAATATGGAATGGTGCCCATTTTGGGTAGATCTGATTGTGTGATTACTATTTTGTGATCTACAACGGCTTTCTTCTGAGTGTTTCTCTGGAAGAAGTAAGGAATGGTGCCCTTTTTCAAAATGGCTGGCTGGTGAGAGCAGGAATTATTGTTGTATATTGGGCTACTAATTGGTATGTTCCCCGCATGCAGATTTGGTGTGACACTTTGTTTGTTCTGTTTGGATTTTATTAAAAAGCTCCTATGATTTGTTTTATTAGTTATACGCAATATTTCCCTTAAAATCTGTCTACTTATAGTTAATCGTCTAGGGATTCTAGTCATACCACCTACATTGTTTTCTTGTTGTGTTAAGTCTACAAAGGTCGCATGGTCAAATTGGGTGCACAAGAATTTGAACATTTTGTTCATCATTTTCTCATTAAGAAACCTAGTCCAACAGATTGTACCAAGTAAAACATTTGTCCTTAATAAACTCATGATGTGGTACAGATGCGACTGCATTTTGATAGGGTTTTTGTCATTTGTACCTAGAAGAAATACTACATAATCTTCTTCGGTATAGTCCCTACATATCTCCAAACAGGAAGATACTACCTGATCGGATGTTGCATTTGTCTTTATCAGTGATGTAACGGTGAAATCCTGTCCCAGAAGATCTTGAATAGATTCTCTGATACCATGTCCTCTTTCATCTGCAAACAGCATAACCCTGTGCTTCCCATTGGTCCTTGGGGTTTCTGTACTTTTTAGGTTATCACTTCGTTTTAAATTTAGGTTTTCATCTTGATTAGGTTTAATTTCATACTCTTGTCTCGATTTTTGTTCTTCATGTTGTTTGGTTTTTAGGTCTATTTCTTCTATTTTTGCTGTTTCTGAGCGGTTTTGTAGATGATCTGTAAAATCTGTTCCATCTTCACATTTTTGTTGTTCCTCGTAGTCTCGTCCACCTGGTGTCCATGTACACACATCAACACTGTCTAGGGATATTTTGTATTTCTTAAATTTTTTGATTAACTATAAATATTTTGTTCAGAGAAGTGTATATGGAATTAAACCTCAGTTAATGCCCAACTTAATTATATAAATAAAAAACATTTTAGATCTTCAAATATTTTTTTTAAAATAAAATAAAAAAGAGACTAAAAATGGTGCTAAGTCTACGAATGAAATTAATGAATAAAATGGATAATTTTATTTAAAAAACAACTTAAAGTGAGACATTTTAACTCTTAATAATCAGTGTTGCCACCCCTCACGTTAATAAGAGTTTGGCATCGGTTATTCATACTGTGAATTAAGGTGTCGATGTCTTGCTGTGGTATGCGTTCCCAGGTTCGTTGCAGGTGCAAGAAAAGTTGCTCTTCTGTGGCCAGATTTGGAGGGAGGGCATGCATAGCCCTTCGCTGCAACATGTCCCACGCATGTTCGATGGGATTCATATCGGGCGACTGCGCAGGCCATCTCATTACCGTGACGTCGTTGTCTTGAAGTGCGGCTGATACCAGCCTCGCAGTGTGTGGACGAGCATTTTCATGCATGAGTACGAATTGCTGGCCGATTTGCACCCTATGCGGAATAATAACAGGTTCCACCACCTCATCACGGTATTTCTGAGCATTCATGTTGCCTCTTACAAAAACGAGGTCGGTTCGCGCGCCTATACGAATTCCTGCCCATACCATGATTGTTCCTGCTTGGTACGAATGAACCTCTTGTGGATGCTGGAGCCGGCTTTCCCTGCCTGGAACTCTCCAAACTCGTGTTCTTCGCGAATCTGGATGAAATCCAAACCGAGACTCATCCGTAAAGAGCACTGTCGACCATTGTTCATTATCCCATAACACGTGTTCTTGAGCCCACAATAGTCGCCTTCCGCGATTGCCTCGTCGCAAAGCAGGAACACGAATTGCCCTGTGAGAATGAAGATTAGCTTCATGTAGCCTTCTTCTGACAGTTTGGTCACTAACCAACAGCTGATGCTCCTGTTGGAGCCTCTGTACCATTTCCATGGCCGTCAGAGTAGGTTCTCTCCTGGCGGTATTTTGGATAAAACGGTCCTCTCTAGGGGTGGTCACCCGAATTCTGCCAGCATGCCGTTACGCCACTTCCCCAGTATCACGATAACGTGACCAGAGCCTTGATATCACATTCTGGCTGGTGCCTAGGGTCTCCGCAACAACGTTTTGGATAGCGCCAGCTTCCAACATTCCTACCGCTCTTATCATCTCGTCTCTCGTCAGATGTCGACGTTGCATGACACAAACAGTAAAAATCATCAAAACAATTGATAGAGTTAGTTAAATAATGTTTTTCTAAATAAATCTCAACACAAAACTAGCACTGTAAACTAATTCAAATTCGTGTTCCCGCGCTTTCTTTTGTTTTCTATAAGTTTTTGTTTTTTTTTCAATGTCAGTTTGAAAATGGAACAAGGAGGTTTAATTCCACATATAAACTTTTTCCTGATTCTGAGTAGTTTTTCTGAAAAACTAAGAAATTCAAACAAAAATCTAATATCCCTAGACAGTGTTGATGTGTGTATTACCAATTATAAGGCGTTTCGGTGTGAGTTCTCTTTTCCTGTGGCTTGATCTTGGGGTTCTATATTTGGTAGGCGTTTCAGAACAAATCCTTTTCAGCAAATTGGTTTTCTTCTGACGATCTAGTAGTTGTTTTTTTAATAAATTGTTCTCTGTCGACAATGAGTCAATTTCAATATGTGCACTTTCTAGTTGCGTCTCTAATATAAGAATTCTATTTTTTAATTCCTGAAATTCTTCTGATGATTCACATAGTTGATCCGATAGATCTGGTAGACTCAGCGGAGGATTGGCAGAGACGTCTGAAATATTTAATGCGATCAGATTTTCTTCATGTGAGTGTCGACGATTTCTACTTCCCTTTCTCAATGTTACATTTTGGCGGGAGTTATCTGATTGCATTTTTAATTAGTAAGATGAGGGCAAAAAGAAAAGAGAGAAAAAAAAATATAAAAAGTTTTAGCAGTCTTTGGATTTGATATGTTGACCTCCGGTTTGTAAAGCCGCCGTCGTTTACTACACGCCACGAGCGCAGTTATTTCAGCGTGTGAATTAGTGGTTTCGTTTCCGTCAGCCGTATCGAGGCACATCAATTTTTGCGCAGGGCTAGCGACATCTGTTGATATGTAGTGCCAACTTTTTGACCCAGATTCACCTAGCACTGAGAGTTTGAGACACTACACTACTATGTTATTCTGGCGTAACAAGTCCTCGCGGTAGATGTCGTTGTTGTCCAAACGTACGTTAAAGTCCCGTTATCGAATTATGTTAGATCGTTTTAACAGCGTAATTACTAAGTTACTGTTGTTATATTTAGATCACTTTCTCTGTAGTTGGTAATGATACTAATTTATAGTTCTATTTATTGTCACTATTGTCATTTAGATATATTCAGTTCACATTTATATATTTCACTTTTACACCGTGTATATTGTGTTATATAAGTTGATAACACTAACACATCACTATTGTACCATTGTCTTCTGAAATTCACCGTTTTATACTTGTCAAACACTTAATTGCTAATTTTAATTTAAAATAATATCGGAGCTCAATGTTTACATGCTCGGTGCGGGTATCCGAAAGAATAGCTAGCTAGAGAGTTGAAATTTTCACAGATTATGTATTTCTGTTGCCGCTATAACAAAAAATACTAAAAAACAGAATAAATTAAATATTTAAGGGGGCTCCCATACAACAATTATTTCAATACCACATACAAACTTATGGATGCACCTGGTTACGTACATGGAGTGTGAAAGTAACCGCACCAATAACTTTGTAAACAATATTTTGCTGTGTAAAATCCAAACTATTCACTCCACACCATCGCTTCCATTGAACGGTGGTACGGAACCCTTCTTGCGCGATTAAGACTCGCACTTGACCGGTTTTTAAATTGCTCAAATGTCAATTTCAAAATCTCCAGAGTTATCTTATTATAGTAGAGAATGCACTGACCCTTGAAAGAATTGCTTAACTTCGCGAGTCTAATTCGGGGCGCACACAGTATGTGATTATTTTTTAGGTTAACATTGCAGCTATCGCTAAGTTTGGTAAATGTTGTATGGTTCTTGCGTACATACATTATATTTTCGAAAATAAATTGACTAGCTACAGTTAGTATGTCAATTTCTTTAAAAAGCTCTCTTAAGGAGTCTGTTCGTTTTAAATTATAAATTGCTCGAATAGCTCTTTTCTGTAAAATAAAAATAGTTTGAATATCCGCTGCTTTCCCCCACAACAAGATACCATAGGACATGACTCTATGAAAGGAACTAAAATTTACTAGCCTAGATGTAGCCACATCCGTGCTTTGTCTGATGTTCCTAACAGCGTAAGCCACAGAACTTAATTTACCAGCTAATTTATCTATGTGGGATCCCCACTGCAATTTGCTATCAATGGTTATTCCAAGAAACTTCGCATCAATTACTAATTCTAACGTGCTGTTGTCTAACACTAAACTGGTCTCAACTTGCCTGACAATTGGAAGTGAGAATTCGATACACTTGGTTTTACCAGCCTTTAACACTAAATTATTAACTGTGAACCAATTCAAGGTTAAAGACAAAACACCATTAGCATCATCAAAATCTCCTTTTTGTCTTTCAATTTTGAAGACCATTGAAGTATCATCAGCAAACAACACTATGTCAGTTAATTTCTCCACCATGAAAGGCAGATCGTTAATATATACCAGGAATAAGAAAGGGCCTAATATGGAACCTTGTGGAATGCCAATTTTTACATCCGATCCATCAGATTTAACGCCGTTTACTTCTGCGTTTTGAATTATATTGCTTAGGTATGATCTTAGTAGATCCAACGCTTTATTTCTAACTCCGAAATGATTTAATTTAATTATAAGCGTATTATGATCAACACAATCAAACGCCTTCGACAGTTCGCAAAAAACTCCGATAGCATCCTGTGCGGCCTCCCATGCAGGATAAATATGAGATATAAGGGTAATACCTGCATCCGTAGTCGATTTACCCCTAGTGAAACTGTATTGTTTGGCGTGGAGTTTTTTTGTATGGTTGAAGTGTGAGAGCATTTGATTGAGTATAATCTTTTCAAATATTTTACTTAGTGTTGGAAGAACAGAAATTGGACTGAAATTTGAAGAATCACCCTTATCTCCCGACTTGAACAGAGGTATCAGTTTACTGTGTTTCATGAGGTCTGGGAAAGCCCCATCGTCAACACATTTATTGAATATATAAACTAACTGTAACTATAACTAGAATTACTGAACCAATGACTTTGACTGATATACCCCACAGGTCTTCCGTATTTTTTAAGTTAAGTAATTTAAACGTTTTGACAATGTCCTGGGGATATAGATGATGAAATTTTAAATATACATTACTGACGCTAGTGTTATTTCTTAATAAAGTCTCTGCTTCATATGGAGATGAATTTAGACGGTCTGTTGTGAGTAAGGGTACATTGGTGAAGAATGTTTCAAAAGCTCGAGCAACATCAGCGCTCGATTTAACAACATCATCACCTATCTTCATTCAGAAATCATTGTCCCTTGGTATAACTTTGCCAGTTTCGCGGTTTATTATTTGCCAAACTGTTTTCATTATATTATTTGAATTTTGAATTTTTCTATTAATGTGTAAAGTTTTTGCAGTTCTACAAACCAACTTAAAAGTTTTGGAATATTTTTTAACATAGTCATGAAATTTTTGATCAAAGTTATAGGTTTTTTGTTCATAAAGGTCATATAAGATAACTCTACTTTTACGAATTCCAAACGTTGCCCAGTCATTAAATTTAGATTTATCGTTGTAGTCACTGACTTTCTTTAATTTAAAAACTTTATTGAATTCTGTCTGAATAATGTTGAAGAAGTCTGAGTAGATTTTGTTTGGGTTCTGTTCATCAAAATCCGGTACTGGCAAATTTATTCTAGTCTATGGGATGTAATAGGCCTATAAAATGATGGATCAGTCCTATTTTAACTGGCAATTGGGAATGAAACTGTTTGACCACTGTGATCGGAGGGTAAGCAGTTAATTACATTTTTACTTGTGAATGCACAGTCACAAAAAACGTTATCTAAGCAAGTTTGGCTGGTAAGTGTAATTCTAGTCGGCTCTAAAAATATATGACATAAATTAAAATATTTTAACAGAGTTATTAATCTATTTCTTTTGACTTAATTACTACTAGAGATCACATAAAAATTACAACTTTTTGGTATTTTTTTTCTAACATTATGCAAACCAAAAAAAGGTATTTTGATAGTCTTAGGCTAAGATCTATATGTTTTATTATTCCATATACAAAAAACTTTGAAATTATACACCTCTAATCAACGTTTAAAAAAAAACCACGCCCATACGAATTACTATATGAAATAAAATATTTACTAAAATCTTATTTTAAATCCACGCCAAAACCGACAGGGGTGGAATCTTGGTAGGGTTGTTTTTCAGTGGAATGTCACAAAGCAGTACTGACCTTGACGCCGTGGACCGGCATTCGAAAGCTCAATTCGAGGCGGGAGTACGGGATGAGGAACACGAGGGTGGGGGTGATGGGAGTCGAATCTTACTCCTGTCGTAGTCCGCCGCCGGTGCCGTCGTGATGGTGCCGACTACAAGGGTCGCTATCCGAACGCGACGAATTGGTGACCGAACCACTTCAACCTTTCACAGCACGAAGCACTCACTACGATGACGTGAAATCTACTTATTTCTTGACGATTGTTCCGTGATTATTACAAATAACATTCAGCCAAGCCTCCCGATGCTTGGCGCCGACCATTTCACCATGTGCAAAGTGACATCTAGCTAGTCTTTTTTTTCTATGCAAGTGACAGCTAGCTAGTGATGTACCGATCACTCGCGGTCGATCCGCGCAACAAAAAACCGGTGCGTTCCGAAGCATAAATATTAAACATCTTACGTTACTGGTATTGTGGGGGCCGTGCGAACCCCATAACGCACGTACCTCCGCTCTGGTAATAGTTGCAACGCCGAACATCCGGCACCCGCCGCGAGTCACGACGCAATGAGGTTATCCAAAATGGCGTCCGTACACGGTGCATGGTTTTAAAGGAATTTAAAATTAATTAACGCGTGGGGGCCGTGCCACCCCCACGAAACCAGTTAAGGGTTAATTATAATTAGAATAAGCAATTATTAATCGAATAATGACAAAGACCTAAGCACAAAACTCAATACCTGCAATTAAAGATCTTTTCCGATAATTTCGGGAGAGTCCAGTTTTCACCGATAAACAAATAAAAGAAAATGGCCATAAATATAATTTATTGTATGGGCATCTTTTAATTCTTTTAAACCGGCTTGTTTTATTATTTTTTGTTATAGCGGCAATATAAATACCCTCTGTGAACATTTCAGCTCGCTACCTATTTCGGTTGATCCGGTAGAGCCCGGTGACAGACGAACAGGCGGACAGTCGGACAGCGGAGGCTTGGTAATAGGTTCCCGTTTGGCATCCTTCGAGTGCGGAACTCTGAAAATGTGAGGTATTTTCATGATAAAACATCCAATATTCAACCTCAACACGTTAGAGTTACATAATATAGTAGTTTATGTGACTATGTAACATTATGTAACATGCCTAATTATGTGCAGTTACATACACTAGTTTATCTACACACATATCATAAGCTCTCTTTGATGTGTTCAGGAACCGCATGTTCGACCGGCATTGTGGCATTGAGTTGTATAGCTTGTTCAGTAGTACCAACTTCACAGACAAAGTACAGGCGGCATGCAGGCGGGTGTCGGCGTTCGAAATTTGAATGTCATAATATGTAGAAAATTTACACATGGTCGTAGTGTTCAATATTCAGATAAGAATTGAGTTTTTACAAAGAAGTTTAACATTATGCTGATCGTAACGTGCGGTTTTTGGACGCAGTAAAGAGGGTTTATCTACACACGTATCATAAACCCTTTTTACTGCGTACAAAAACCGCACGATACGATCAGCATAATATTAAAGTACTTGGAAAAAACTCATTTCTTATCTGAAAAATTGCACATAATGACCATAATGTGTAATTTTTATACATTTTATGACATTCAAATTTCGAACGCCGACGCCCCCCTGCGTGCCGCCCCTACTTTGTTTGTGAAGTTGGTACTATTGAACAAGCTAAACAAGTGCAAAGGAATTACCAATGCCACCACGCCGATCGAACATGCGGTTCCTGAACACATTAAAGAGAGCTTATGATATGTGTGTAGATAAACTAGTGTATATAACTGTACATAATTAGGCATTAAAACTCACGAGTGATATTGTTATGAAACTCGCCTTCGGCTCGTTTCATACACCCACTCTCGAGATTTGATGCCCTCCATTATGTAGCAGTCACATAAACTACTATGATGATACGTGTGTAGATAAAATAAATTATAAACGTGTTTTCACACTTTATCGGTCAAGTGCGAGTCAAGTTAGTGCAACTTAATCTTTGAAAACTCCATACAGATTTATATGGAATTATCGAAGTTTGCTCGAGCTTAGTGGCAACTCGCGGTCTAGGTGGTCGGCCTTAAAGTTTGTCGATTCAAAGCCACTCGAGAAATGACAGCGCCGATATAACCTACAGAATAGCCGAACTAAAAGGTCCAAAAATTTTTTTTTCGAGAAAGGAGAGGGGGAGAGCTACACATAGCGAATAGCTCTGTCCCCCACTTTCCTACGGGTGCTGATTGGTTGCTTTTTCAATGTGAAGGGGATAACGATAGAAATTCTATACATGATAAGGCTACAGTGTAGGAAAGCAGGAATAAGTTGAGGTGATACGAAAAAATATGTATAAAAGTAATACGAATGTAAACGAAAGTGACAGCGTTAATAAGAATACACACATATAAGAAAGAAAAGAGAGCGAAAACAATGACTCAAACTAAAATAACGTAGCGCCAAACCACATTCAAATTATTTAAAAATAAACTACGCTATTTTCTCGAAAACATTTTTAAGGAGAGTTTACGAATACGTAATATACACATTTTGAATGCAATACCGCAATAAAATTAGTTAGGATTTCACAATCACAGGAAAAACTAAAACAATTTAGAGGTATTTTCGTAATTAAATTCTTTCGAGTTTTTTTTTATCTAATCGTGTTTTTATTCAGTGAGAATCTTAAGTAAATATACTTTAACCAAATATTTTATTTATTTATTTTTTAAAGTAAATATACTTTAAAAAATAAACTTTAACCAAAAAATTAAATCTGTAGATGGCTTTATAGTGGAGTGAATGGATTCGAAAAAATCCCAATTTTTTTCGTATCACATGGGATAAGGCGTCTATCTTGAGTTGCCATAATAATTTCGGCCATGACACGTGATGAGACCAGAATATGAAATCATGTGATACAGCTAATAAAATGTCAACTTTAAGCTGAGGCTATAATCTAATATTGACAGAGGATGGGTGGGATAGGGTAAGAGGGAAGTTGAGATTGACAGGACGACGGAATTTTGAAGGGAGAATATTGTTAAGTGATGTATGATTATTGATTATCATGGCGGTTAAAGAACAAATGATCAGGGGCCTAATTCCGGTACACAATGACAGCTCAATGACAATTACATGACGATTACGGTCAACTTTAGATATCCATGTCGATATCATTATAGTTTTTATTGTTTTATAATCGGATTATAAAACAACAAAAACTATAATGTCAATATCATTATAGTTTTTGTTGTTTTATAATCCGATTGTCAATAACATTATATATTTTTTTGTTTTATAATCAGAAACAACCAGCCTGAAATACAACCGTTCCAAAACTGTGAGCAAGTGACGTCACGAGGGGGGTCAAAAATTATTAAAAAATAATAATAGGACATCCAATACCCGAAATATTCAAAATTATTTTCTTAAAATAGCCGAAAATCTCACAAAATAAAATAAAAAATAGATCGTATTGTTTAACATGTTCCATTGAAATTCCTCGATATCAGAATTACATGATCAATGGGGGGTTACCACAATCTTTTTCCGACTTTATTCAGGTTCAAAACAAGAACATCACCATGGCAACCATTTCCATTCCAATTCGCCATAATAGGCTTCATTTACCTAGTACCAAGACTTATAATACCTTGGACACTATTTACACAGATTGATCAAGCCCCAAACTAGGATTCCCTGTATCTTGGGTACTAGACAATATTTATAAAGATAAATATTATACTTAGATAAATAAACAACCATGACTAGGCTAAAACATCCGTTCTCATCAAACAAATATTTGCCTCTACCGGGACTCGAACCCGGGACCCTTGGCTTCGTAGGGTCACTACGGGGTCACTACCGACAAGCCATTCGGGTCGTCGACACTTGTTTTAAGCCAGTCACGGTAATTTTGCGGATCAAAATAGGTTCCTAATCTGAATCGGCATAAGACGTTGTGGTAACCCCCAGGCTTTTGATCAGCTGTTGTGGCCTATCGACGAATATCCAAACATTACAACAAACCAAACAAGCAACCGCTATTTCAACAGAAAACCCGTTTCTTGGTAATATGACGCGGCCTTGGCGAAATGCAAGAAGAGCAGCGAGAGGGCAGATAAAACGGCGTGTGAGGGAAAGAGATGGCTGCGTAGAAGTTGGGAAAGAAAAATTGCAAAGACCAATTATGCGTTATTAAGGTGTTGGTGTATTATAATTAAATGACGAAAGGCCAGCTCTATGTCGAGTCAAAAATGAGTACTACGCGATCTACCAACTCAACTAGGCGCATGGCAGCCAAGCGTTCATTGGAATAACGGAAGGTACCCCGGAACGGTGATTCATACCATATAGTACAACTTAGTACAGGTATTGTAGGAGTTACAGTACGGTCGCCAAGTTGTGTTGATAGCATACTATATGTCGCGCCACGCGTTATGAGCGGTGGCCTTGAATGCGCAGTAGTCACTTTTCAATACCTTTACATATGCGCAGTAATTCCCGCCAACGTCGCCCAGCGCACTTAATTCGTGGCGCGAGGTATACCTATTAGGTACATTAAAGGCAAAACGAGGGCTTAGCAGTGCCTCTGTCTTGGAAAAGATGACGGAACCCAGCAATATGCTAATAGGCGTTATGTCAAGGCTTGTGAACTGTCATAAGCATTATCTGCGTCCGCAGAGAACCTAAAAAGAAACTTTTATGACAGACGTCAATTAGAGTACTGAAGATTATATTGTAGGCATTTGTGGGGCAACAACATAAAATTTGCCTTAATTGTTATGTCATTATTTTTTCTTTTCCCGGCCAGCAGACAAGTGAAACATTCATAAATAACAGCCATACTTTATTAAAATAAATATAGATTAAAAAAACTAAAAAACACGCTTTTAAAGCACTTCGAACTAAAAAGTTAAAAATAATTTTGAATATAACCTTAAAACAATAATGATTAAAAAACCGGTCAAGTGCGAGTCTTAATCGCGCACGAAGGGTTCCATACCACCGTACAATGGAAGCGATGGTGTGGAGTGAATAGTTTGGATTTTACACAGCAAAATATTGTTTACAAAGTTATTGGTGCGGTTACTTTCACACTCCATGTACGTAACCAGGTGCATCCATAAGTTTGTATGTGGTATTGAAAGAATTGTTGTATGGGAGCCCCCTTAAATATTTCTTTTATCCTGTTTTTTAGTATTTGTTGTTATAGCGGCAACAGAAATACATAATCTGTGAAAATTTCAATTCTCTAGCTAGCTAGGTTCTTGAGATACAGCCTGGTGACAGACGGACGGACAGCGAAGTCTTAGTGATAGGGTTCCGTTCTTACCCGTTGGGTACGGAACCCTAAAAATACTATTTTTATTGTGAAACAAAAAGCGTTGGGCGCTCGATGTACGAAAGATATGGAACAAAGCGCCCGACGCTTTTTTTTCACAATAATAATATTATTTTTTATTCTTTATTGTTTTAAGGTTAAATTAAAAATTATTTTTAATTTTTTAGTTCGAAGTGCTTTAAAAGCGTGTTTTTTAATTTTTTTAAACTATATTTATTTTTCATTTTTTAGTTCGAGTGCGCGAGCCGGAAAGTAAGTAGACTGTTTTGTCAATTAATTAAATTAATTAATCCTGGCGATCCTAATCAGGATAATGAGATAAGGTTTAAGGTTTAAGATATTTATTTCTCAAAAAGAATACAATATTCACTTACTTGAGAAACAACACAAATAAATAATTACACAAATAGATTTCTTCCATCGCGCGAGACATTAAAGTAGGGTAGTCCTTGAAAAATGTAAATATTTATGTTAAGAATGTGGTGACTTTGAGATGTATATTTTTAAAAGTTTTTTATAAATTGGTAGTGATCTCGCCTCTTTTATATCTTTCGGTAGTTTGTTATACAGTCGCGCCCCCTCTGCAACTATGCTGTTTTTACCGTAGTTTGTCCTGTGGTGTAGTATAACAATGTTATTTGCTCGTCTAGTCAAACGTTTTCGTAGATCTATCTTTTTTGTGAAAGTAATTTGGGTATGAATGTCTTTTGTAAGGATTTTTCGTATAAGTATGCATGTGTTATATATGTATGTTTGTGATATGTTTAATAATTTTGTTTCTGTATAGATTTTAGTCGTACTTGTTAAGAAATCGTAGCCAAAGAGAGTTTTAATGACTTTATTTTGTGCAATCTGCAGTGGAACCAGGTTTGTTTTCGCCGCTGCACCCCATATCTCTATTAGGTATTCTATGTGGGGTCTTACTAGTGAGTTATAAATGGTATAGCGGACACGTTTTGGTAGGCAACGAGAAATACCACGCAAGGCACCCGATAGAGACGTTAATTTACCTTATTAAACTTATGAAATTATTACATTGTCGCTGATTCTTGATAAGTGTACAAAGTTTGAATTGAATCTGTCTGTTTAAAGTGGGTCAAAATCGAGTCCAAAGGAGTCGGTTACATACAAACAAACAAACAAACATACATACAGGTGAAGCGAATAAAAGCGTTTTAAAAAAATGGATGTAACTATCATGCCTTTTTTAATTTCGCGTGGCGTATATTGTTTATTATTGTTTGTCGTGTAAAAGTTGAAGAGCTACGTGGTCTAGTGGGTTCATGCTCGATTCTCACGCAGTAGATGTTGGTTCGAATCCGGTGATGACCATGTACTATTGAGACGAGTATGTTGTCACTGTACGGGCGATAGAAAACCTCGTAAGGAAACCCCTAAAAGCCATGCTAAAAGCTTTTTGAAAATACCTATTTTATCTTCTTAATGTATTAATTGTCCTCTGAATTAATAGGTCAGCAATGATTTTAAGCGCGGTATAAACAATTTTCAAGTCATGTAACTCAGCATCGTGATAATTCTATAGCAATTTAGTTTGATATAAATCTACACATTGCCAGCTTCTAATAAATGTATCAACTGCATCTATAAAATAATTTCAACGAACTCTCATTTCATATAGTCACTTCTATTTTTATACGTATTCGTTAGTATTATTATTATTTACCAAGGTCTTTCTACTGCTAGGCAAAGTAAAGTAAAGTAAAACTATAATTTAGTTTATTCGCAAACAAATGCAAAACCTGTCCCTCAGATGAACGTAAACTGTGTCTTGAGAGACCGATTCTTCCCATTTAGTTTCTTCAACAATACTACATTTTTGAGTAAAATTCCTATTTGGAGGCTAGTAAAAATATATGTTGACATAGAATATTAATGGTGAAACCAAGAAAGGGGAAAAAATAAACTGAAACATAACAATAGCGCATTTTAGGATAAAATGTGTGTTTGTACTTGGAGTATTATTGCATCAGTGAATAAAGTGCGTAAAGTGATTGTGTGTATATTATTTAAAGCTATAGTGGAATGTTTATAAAGAAAAAAACGTGGTATCGATTACTTCATGTTGACTGTTATGAGTTGGTTTTTGGTTATAGAAATCAGCAAGATATCAGTTTCATCTTAATCAAACTCACTGACCCAATTTTCAATTTTGTTTGATAGTAGTAGTAGTTGTTGAGATTTTTCAAGCCAATTGGTATTTTACTTTTATGGTGTAGATGAGGAACTATCGAGTCTATGCGCGAAAGCACTGTTTATTGTTGGGAGAGGACGTCGAAACGATCTCTTTCTGATATCTAATCTAAAGTTATTTGTGTCTCAAGGGAGCAAAATTATGTATTTACGGCGAGGGCGGTACATTGAAACCAGAGTGAATCGAAGGTTTCTACGATAGAATCATGAGTGTAGCGAGGGATTCTAAGTTAGAATCCTAAGCGTAACGAAGGATTCAAGCGTTAACGCCCATGATGAAAATAATTTTGCTCCTGAGTGACACATACAACTTTTCACACCGACTATGAGTGAAATTGAAATAAATTGCTCCAAAAATAATGAAATAACTATTTAAAGTATATATATTTAAAGTAATCAAACAACGAAAACAAAACTTTTTTTTATAATGGCGGATTGTGAAGGTTTAGTTAAATGTCACTCCAGATAAAATCGAATATTACAATGGTATCGGATATCAATATTCATTATATTACAATAACAATCATCGATAGTTTTAATTTCAGTAAAACAAATGATTTTTTGTGACATTTTTTTTAAATATTACGAAAAATTCATAAATTTTCATATAACGTTATCAAAGTTAAAACTTGAAACATGTTCGTTTTTAATCGATTACGATGAAATTACAATCGATTATTTTATGAAGATGTGACATGAGTTACGTCATGAGATAGGTACGTCACCAGTATGTATCTCATGAACCGTTATAGTTAGACCGTTGAAATTTTCACTGATGATGAATTTCTGTTGCTGCAATAACAACACTTAACACTAAAAAACACATATTTTTTTACCTGTAACCCACATAAAAACTTTTGATTGCATCTGGTTATTGACATGGAGTGTGAAAGTAGCCGCACCAATAACTTTGTAAACAACACTTTGTTATGTAAAATCCAAACTATTCACTGCACACCATCCCTACCATTGTACGGTGGTACGGAACCCTTCGTGCACGAGTTAGACTCGCACTTCATGGTTGTTGTTTTTATTATCCCCAGCCGGGGGTCAAACCCGGGAACTCTCGCGTGGTAGGCGCAGCCACAAACGCAGCGCCACAGAGGTCGGCACTCGACCGACAGAGGACAGATCAGGACAGGACAGACAAACTTCAAAACCGGTCAAAACCGGCTCTGACTTTGATACCCCATGGGTCAGCTGTTTATGATTTCGGGTGGGTTATTTCCTTCATTGTAATGGATCTTTTGGTACCGACACATTTTGTTCGCATTGATCCTGTTTTTTTTCTGTGGATTTTGTACATTTCTTCTTTGTCTGTCTGTACTGAAAATGACGTAGCCGATTTTCCACCACCGCCCAGCGTTGGACCATATTACTTAGTTTGGCTATGATTCTGTCAACCATAGTTGCAGTCATAATTGCTATGCAGTATTCCTGAAAAGGTTCTCAAAGGATAAAGTCACTAAGTTGGCGAGATAAAACCGCAGTAAGGCTCAGTTACGGGTAAAATCCTACCTCGGGTAATTCCCAACTGAACGTATCTCCCAGAAAAAACATAATTGTATACACAGTATTTGATTGGGTATTCCCGATACGTTATTTGACTGGGTAGTCAAAGCACTTTTTAAGATACTGTTAAAACGCTTCAGATCGTGAGTAATATGTAAATACTTGGCTGTGACGCCACAATGTTAAGAATCTTTGTTCATATTAATTATCAAAAATGGTCAAGTGCGAGTCGAACTCGCGCATGAAGCGGAACCCTTTCACGCCATCCCTACCACCGTACAATGGTAGGGATGGTGTGGATTGAATAGTTTGAATTTTACATTGCAAAATGTTGTTTAGAAAGTTATTGGTGTGGCTACTTTCACACTCCATGTACAGTGCACTCATAAGTTTGTTTGTGGTTTTGAAAGAATTATTGTGTGGGAGCCCCATTAAATATTAATATTTTTCTGTTTTTTAGTATTTTTTGTTAAAGCGGCAACAGAAATACATCATCTGTGAGAATGTTTTCTATCTAACTATTTAATTTAATTTAATAATAATTTCCTGGCATGCCTTGGTTTGCTGGAAGAAATCTCTTTTTAGAGATAAGCTCGCCTTTGTATTTATGTTTTCTCTTAATGTATCTTTTTTAAATAACTGTGTTCAATAAAGAATTATGAATTATGAATTATGAACTATCACTGTTCGTGAGATACAGCCTGGTGACAGACAGACGGACAGCGGAGGCTTAGTAATAGGGTCCCGTTTGGCACCCTTCGGGTACGGAACCCCAAGAAATAAGTTTGTAAAGCACAACAACAGGAAATATACGAGTTTGATTAAATACGAGTATTGATATGGGTCTTAAGTGCTCCAACTTGATCTTAGACCCTTTCTTATGCACTGGGATAATGTGAGCTTCTTTCCACTTGCTGGGAAATTGTCTTTTCTATATGTATGCCCTTTCGAAGATGATGCCGAGAGGGACAGCCAGCTCCTTTGCGCATTTCGCTATATACCTATAATACGGATGTACCTTGTCGTCTTAAGTGCTCCAACTTGATCTTAGACCCTTTCTTATGCACTGGGATAATGTGAGCTTCTTTCCATTTGCGGGGAAATTGTCTTTTCTATATGCCCTTTCGAAGATGATGCCGAGAGGGACAGCCAGCTCCTTTGCGCATTTTGCTATATACCTATAATACGGATGTACCTTGTCGTCTTAAGTGCTCCAACTTGATCTTAGACCCTTTCTTATGCACTGGGATAATGTGAGCTTCTTTCCACTTGCTGGGAAATTGTCTTTTCTATATGCCCTTTCGAAGATGATGCCGAGAGGGACAGCCAGCTCCTTTGCGCATTTTGCTATATACCTATAATACGGATGTACCTTGTCGTCTTAAGTGCTCCAACTTGATCTTAGACCCTTTCTTATGCACTGGGATAGTGTGAGCTTATTTCCACTTGCTGGGAAATTGGCTTTTCTTAATTGCCCTTTCGAAGATAATGGCGAGAGGGAAAGTCAGCTCCTTTGCGCAGTTTGCTATATAACACGGATGTACCTTATCGTATAAAGTGCTCCAACTAGATCTTAGATCCTTTCTTATGCCCTGGGACAGTGTGAGCTTCTTTCCACTTGCTGGGAATTTTGCTTTTCTTTATGCCCTTTCGAAGATAATGGCGAGAGGGAAAGTCAGCTCCTTTGCGCAGTTTGCTATATAATACGGATGTACCTTATCGTATAAAGTGCTCCAACTAGATCTTAGACCCTTTCTTATGCACTGGGATAGTGTGAGCTTCTTTCCACTTGCTGGGAATTTTGCTTTTCTTTATGCCCTTTCGAAGATAATGCCGAGAGAGACAACCAGCTCCTTTGCGCAGTTTGCTATATAAAACTGATGTACTTTGTCACTAGTCTGGCCTGCCCTTGTTTACATTTATTTGCTTAAGGAGAGTGTATATGTCACCGTGAGATTGAAGAAAAAAACGTTAGTTGATAAACTAATGTTTTTTTCTCTCGTCAGCTGGTCAACTATCTACAGATAGTGAACTGTAGCGTACCGCTTTCTATATGACGCGTTAGTTGATAAACTAACTTAAAACCGTTAAATAGTAAGCTGATTTAAACTTGAAAGGCAAATAAATACCAGGGCAAACACTGGGGTAGCTTAGGTGAAGACTAGAGGCGGCGAGCGCAGCGAAGCCCCCGAATAGTCTTCGTGTTAGGTTGACATGTAAAAACAAAAGAAACGTAAATTCTAAACCCTGTCGGTCTGGTTTACTATCTGTCGATAGTTGATCAACTAACGCGTCAGTTTATCAACTAACGGCTTTGACTATCTTAAGATGACAAATACAAGTTCAGTGGCTATTTTGAAGTTATTTATACTGCCTGTGTCGCCTGAGGCGGGAATTATCATGCTTAGTTCTGGATAAGTTGAAAGTGGCTCACTCAAAACACTTTTGAAAAAGTTATTGAAGGGTATAAAGCCCTTTTTAGTGTTCCGTACCTTAAAAAGAAAAAAGGAACCCTTATCTCTTCATTATCCGTATATCCGTCTATCCGTCAGTCTGTCTGACAAGACAAGTCATGTGTCAAGACCCCTTCCTCTCAGGATCACCAGGAGGTACCAAGTTGAAATGAATATTAATAACCCAGGTCTCACAATTTTTAGGTCAACATAATCAAAAGATAAGTTTTTAGCAAATTTGCTGAATTTGGTTGATTCTCGCAAAGGGAATCAAAACATATAGAATTATAAAATTTGGCAAGACCTTGGTCTTTCAGCACAAAGTTAAGGAAAAGATCCTAATAACCGTTAATTCGTAGTTCAATAAAAAAGTGACTTGTACTGAACCCTCAGTGCGGGAATCAAACCCGAATTTTGTTGGTTTTTCTAATACCTAGTAACATATCATAATCGATTCATCCAACAGTGTGACTCATTCATTCGAATTTACGACGACCCGAATGGCCGAGTCGGCAGTGACCCTGCTTACGAAGCCAAGGGTCCCGGGTTCGAGTCCCGGTGGGGGCAAATATTTGTTTGATGAGAACGGATGTTTGTACCCTAGTCATGGTGGTATATCTATATAAGTATGTGTATCGTTGTCTATTACCCAAGATACAGGAAAATCCTAGGTTGGGGCTAGATCAATGAGTGTAAATACTGTCCAATTATTATTATTCTGTACAATGGTTTGAATCGGGAATAACCCCTCGGATATGGAATGGACCCAGAGACTTAACTATGAAGACATCAGATAGCATTAAGATAAAAGCAGTCAAGTTCGAAAATACGTAACGAAGGAAGGGTTCCAACTTAAAATAACGTCACGTCTTTTCCTTTACGGGGTAGCTGAGGCACAGTTATATTATACCTACGATTATCCTGTTTAATTAACACTCTTTTTTGCGGGACATTGTCCATCTATCTTATAAATTGATGAGTAATATTTGAGCACCGAAGGTTGATTAAGATTTAACGATTGGAGCTAACACTGGCGAATATGCGTTGGTAAAAAAATACTAGCTGCCCGCAGCGCGGTTTCGCATAAATTAGTCCCTGTCAAGGGAAGATAATGAGAACGCTGGCCACTTCGAATTTTAGACGAAAAAACAAAATTCAAATTTCGAACTGGATGCGCGACGCCCCGACGTCAACCGTCGTCGTCAAGAATTCTAACAGAAAGTCGCCATACTAAAAGTTTTTCGCTTTTTGCAGCTGTAGTCTGAACGTATTTCTGAATTTTCGAAGACTTCAGCGAATAGTTTAAATAAATGTTCATTCAAACTGATCCAGCCGTTAGCTAGTTTCGTGCTTACATACACATTTGGTGATTCATGTTTATATACATATTACCCGTAGATAGATAGGACTATTCCGCTTTGGTGCCAGGTTGACCTTAAATAGACTAAATTAAGGTTCGACATGTCTTTAAGGAGATTTCCAAAATACTAGTTGAAGCATAGGGCGGAGGATCCGAGAGCTGGCACCTTGCTCGCCCAGAGGATTATTCTGGCTATACAGCGAGGTAATGGTGCCAGCATGATGAGCACCCTGCCTATCGATGGCGGCGGCGAAGGGCATTTTTTATTTAGTTTAATATTTGTATTTTTATTCGGCTAGTTTTTAATCGCACATCAAAAATACTGATTTACACAGCAAGAAAGGAACAACAAAAACACTTTTATGTTTTAAATATTTTATGTGTACTCAAGTTTATGTTTTTTAGTATTTTTTGTTATTCTTGCATGTCAACCTGACACGAAGGATAAAGGGGGCTTCGCTTCGCTCACCCCCTTTACCCTTCACCTAAGCTACCGCAGCATTTTGCCCTGATATTTGCTATGGAAATCAGTATTTTTGATGTGCAGTTTAATATTTCCTTTTTATATGTTTACTTCTAAAAATAAAATAAAATAAATAATTATTTTTACACTGTTATCAAAACGGAACCCTAGAAAAGTATTAAAAAACTTTGTCCTCTTTGCTAAATGGGAGAATCTTTGGCGGGCTAAAGTTTTAAATGGGATAAATGTCTTTACTGCAGTCGAATGTCGCTCCAAGAGTCCAGAGGTTTCTCTATATCTTCTCATGCAGGAGATGCTGGTTCTAATTCGGTGCTTAGTACATGGACGTACTAATGAGATGAGATATATTGTATAGTTCACGTCAGGTTGGGATGGCACTAAGGGAAAGAGGAAGCCGCGGAGGGGGTGTCGTCCTGCCCACCTCCCGCTAGTGGTGGTTAATATAACGTATAGCCGTTAAAAATAGCACGCTATTCACTTGTAACGAATAGCGCGTGCTATAAGTCGGATCAGATAGAGCTATGTTATAACGAAACGGAACAACGCCATGCGCGCTACTACTAGCGCCTGCGGGCTTTATGGTATTACGTTAAAAATGGCATAGCGCGTGATTGATTAGTCGACCAATAGCTCTCAACCGCGCTGGATGGTGCGCGATTTCGTCCGCTTTCTCGTACATGATCGTACGTAATTCGTAAACGTTTACTCTCGTGTAATCTTTGTATAAATGTAAATATTTGTGTGATGATCGAAGGATGTGTTTTAGACAGTTACAGTAGTGTTTGTAAATAAATAGAACAGTGATCGAGTATGTGTTTTCACCATTCACAAAACTTTTTAAACAAAGTATGAAAGAAAGTTATAGCAATATATATTACAATTATCTAATTTATGGTTATAATTATTAAGCAGACTATTAATTTGGCACCAGATTGTAACATAGCGCTCGCTAACGTTAATACATTTACAATGCCTTCGCATTCGACGCGTTCCTTATAACATAGCGTCGAAAATAGCATGCTATAAAAATATAGTATATTGCATGTAGCATATTATCAAAATATAGCCATTATGACCACCACTACCTCCAGCACACCTGCAAAGGCCCAGCGTCACCTTTGTGATATACCTGCGCGTCAGCATCGAACTATTTCGATATTGCTCATATTTATGTTTATGTTTAAAATGCTTATCTTTTTGTTGATACACTTGGGTATTAAAATGGCGTCAGTTGTCTCTTCGTCATGTATGAAAAGGAAAAACCAATGGTGCAGTCTCAATCACGAGAACTCGCCGGAAAAGTACGGAAAAGTTGTTATTTTGAAAAGTTTCGAAAACTTGTTTAGAAACTAGTAAATGAATTTGATGATCCGAATGGCTGAGTCGGCAGTGACATTGCCTAGGAAGCCAAGGGTCCCAGGTTCGAGTCCCGATGGGAGCAAATATATGTTTGATGAGAAAGGATGTTTGTATCCTAGTCATGGTTGTTTATCTATCTAAGTATAATATTTATCTGTATAAGTATGTGTATCGTTGTTTAGTACCCAAGATACAGGGAATCCTAGTTTGGGGCTAGATCAATGAGTGTAAATAGTGTCCAAGTGTCCAAGGTTATACTGGGTGAAGTATATAAGCATAGAAAACCGGTCAAGTGCGAGTCTAAATCGCGCACGAAGGGTTCCGTACCACCTTTCAATGGAAGCGATGGTGTGGAGTGAATAGTTTGGATTTTACACAGCAAAATATTGTTTACAAAGTTATTGGTGCGGTTACTTTCACACTCCATGTGCGTAACCAGGTGCATCCATAAGTTTGTATGTGGTATTGAAAGAATTGTTGTATGGGAGCCCCCTTAAATATTTCTTTTATCCTGTTTTTTAGTATTTTTTGTTATAGCGGCAACATAAATACATAAACTGTAAAAATTTCAACTCTCTAGCTAGCTAGGTTCTTGAGATACAGCCTGGTGACAGACGGACGGACGGACGGACGGACGGACGGACGGACGGACGGACGGACGGACGGACGGACAGCGGAGTCTTAGTAATAGGGTCCCGTTTGGAACCCTTCGGGTACGGAACCCTAAAAATTACAGGTTCTGTAACGAGATGACTCGTTAATCAATATTTTCTGACCGGCTAGGCGTGGTAGATTTGAGGTACATGTGCCAACGGGTTCACAGATCGATTATTCTAGTGAAATAAGTATTCTTACCTAAAAGAGGACGATACTGGTAAATCTAGTTACTTACCAGAAATTATTTAAAAAGAAGAGAGACAATGTTTATCTGCTTTATTGATATTACTTGGAATGTATGTACTCAACAATTTCTACAACTTGGACACTTTGTAACCAACTCGGGCGTTTTTTAATGATTTAAAAGATTTATAGTAGTTTATGTGACTGCTAAATAATGGCGGGAATTAAAACTCGAGAGTGGGCTTATGAAACGAGCCGAAGGCGAGTTTCATAATAATATCGAGAGTTTTAATGCCTAATTATGTACAGTTACATACACTAGTTTATCTACACACATATCATAAGCTCTCTTTGATGTATTCAGGAACCGCATGTTTGACCGGCATTGTGGCTCTCCAGTTGTTTAGCTTGTTCTGTAGTACCAACCTCACAGACAAACTAGGGGCGGCACGCAGGCGGGCGTCGGTGTTCGAAATTTGAAAGTCAGTACCAACTTCACAGACAAACTAGGAGCGGCACTCAGGCGGGCGTCGGCGTTCGAAATTTGAATGTCATAATATGTCGAAAAATTACACATTATGGTCATAATGTGTAATTTTTCAGATAAGAAATGAGTTTTTACCAAGTAGTTTAACATTATGCTGATCGTAACGTGCGGTTTTAGTACGCAGTAAAGAGGGTTTATGATACGTGTGTAGATAAAAAGATTTATTCACAATTACTGTGTCACACTTACAGTCTTTCGACCAAAACGCGTGACCGTCACTAACTAACAAAACATAAGTACACAGATAAAATAAAAAAGTACACAGAAAAATAAAACAAAAGTACACAACAAAACAAAACAAAAGTATACACAAAAACCGAGGAACAGTATAACTTTAACATATCATGTAATATAATTATTAAAAAACATATAGGTACACAGTCTTAAAAAACATAACTAGGGGCATATGAAAAACGTCCAACTCTGAGTGCTGGGCGACACAGGCATTGAATAGGGTCAGTATCTGAAAAGTGGGTGCGTGACGAGCATGCTCTGTACGGACAACACCCGCAGCGAAGAGCGACCAAGAGCGTAACACCTTGTACCGAGCCGGCGCGCTAAGGGAAACACAAGGGTTTTTGTAACCAAGACTGCGCTCAGCTGCAGGATTTGGTTCGACTAACGAGCTGCTATGAAATAAACAGAATAATCATTAATACTTCAAAATGTAGTACCATCAGCTTTGCAAGAAGAAAAGCGACCTCAAGAAAGGTCGAACTCTGTGGCCCAGCGGTTGTGGCTTTGCTTACCATGCGAGAGGTCCCGGGTTCGATCTCCGGCTGTGGGTAAAAAAGAAAAAAACTCTAGGTCTTGGATGTTTGTATGTGTGTGACGTCGCTTTTTCTGGTTCCCACGACACAGGGCATCCTAGTGTGAGGCCAGAAGCAATGTATTTGCCTGTATGTAAATGTAAAAAAAATACCTATTCTTTACACCTACCACCTCAACAACATTCATATTTTGAGAGAGCAATCTGTCCGTGATCTGGAAATAATTTTTGATGAGCATGTGGAGGCAAATCACATGCAAAAATTTAACAAACCTGGGGTTTATCCTAAGAGTCTCTAAACCATTCTCTGACATTGCCTGTGTTCGGGCACTCGATTGTCCTGGAATATTGTAGTACCTCATGGAACCCCCAATACGACGTCTACGCAGACAAACTTAAGAGGGTCCAGAAACGGTTTCTTAAACCATTAAACTACCGTGCTAGATTCCTAAGCGAGTGCTCCTGCCAATATCACGACTTTGAGAGCTTAGGCACCGCCGATTGCTGCTTGATATGTTGCTCCTGCACAACATCTGCCGCGACGTGGTTGACTGTCTTGACCTCGTCAACTCGCTGCCCAAATTGAACGTCCCATCTACCCGCACTCGCCACACAGCAACCCGTCTCTTTCACTGCCCCATTGCACGCACAAACTACGCAGCAAACTCCATCAGCCGCAGGCAGCCCAGCACCCACAATAATAACTTTTCCGGGCTGGACATTTTCCATCTTTCGAAACCACAATACAAGAAAGGCATTTTGACGTTGCTGATGGAACTAGGATGAACCTATGTAGAACCTATGTCGATAAGTACTTTATCATCTTCTCTCTCACACACTCACACACAAACACACACAAACATACAAACAACACACATACACTTCACCTCCCATTCATCTGTCGACTTTCCTTTTCATGTAACTAATGTATTTCTTTTTATTTTGTTTTTGTTTGTGTGTTTCAATAATTTTAACAAGTAAAATTAGATTAGTCATTGTTATTTTAAGCAATACCCACAATATGTATTGTATATAATAATAATAATAATACCTTGGACACTATTTACCCACGTTGATCTAGCTCAAAACTAGGATTCCCTGTATCTTGGGTACTAGACAACGATACACATACTGATATAGATAAATACTATACTTAGATAGATAAACAACCATGACTAGGGTACAAACATTCGTTCTCAACAAACAAATATTTGCCCCCACCGGGACTCGAACCCGGGACACTTGGCTTCGCAGGCGGGGACACTGCCTTAAGTTTATTTTTCAGTATACCTAGGCTAATGTTGAAAAATTACCGTCTTAATCTGGAATGAGTGATGATATTGATTCGGTAGCCGTAAACACTGCGGTAGCTTAGGTGAAGGATGAAGGGCGTGAGCGAAGCGAAGCCCCGAAGGATAAAGGGGGCTTCGCTTCGCTCACCCTCTTTACCCTTCACCTAAGCTATCGCAGTGTTTTCCCTAATATTAGAAATAGCTTTTTCATCTGAATAAAAATACCCCGCCCCGCTCCCCGCAGTCGCACGAATGCTTCGCATAATTAGCTAGCTAATGTCCAACATTAACCGAAACGCATCGGCTAATGCGCAGTCTAGCCGATTAAAGGTGAGATCCGTTATCACAAACGAACACGACTTCGGACATTAGCCGAGGCTCGAAATTAATTTTAAGACTAGCCGGCTAAACTTAAGTTTAGTTTCACACCTAGCTTTAGCCGTAACATATATATTGTTAAGTAGTTTATTATTTTTATTAACACATTTAATGCAGTTTACATAGATCTACCTGAAGTTTATTTTTATCCTCTCCATTCCATGTTTCTTGTTAGAGATATGCTTTTTCCTTTTTTTTGTATTCACTGTTTTTGTGCAATAAAGTATATTGTTAGGACCCCCTTAAAATATGACAATACCTTTCTTTCAAACCCTATAGATAATCTGTGCCATTGAAATATTCTGTAGATAATTGGTTGCATAAAAACATAAGAAAATTTAAAAAATTACATACCGTAGAGTTTCTTGGTGCTACTCTGGCGGGCGTATTTTTTAAGCAATGGAGTTTCCTTTTGATGTGCGAGATTCAGCCATGAATCACCACTTGAAAGGGAAATTTCCTTTTCCGTCTTCTGAGCTTTAAATAGCACCTTCGCCGCTTGATTTTGGGTTCTCAGGCGGAAAAATTATATTCCTAACTCGTTCGAAAAGACTTTTTACGAACTCGTGTAAAATGTACTTTTTAAAACTCAAACCATAATCGGTAACTCATTAGTTTAGTTGATCATATTTTATTTTTCTCCATGTCTAGTGTGTGACTTGTAAAAGTGCATTATCTTTACCTACTTACAATAAATCATTTGAGTTTGAGATTCCAAAGTTGTTACTTCTTGTTTGGGTAGTCTTACTACCCAGGGTGAAATTTAATTAACCGACCATATTTTGAGGAATGATAGCCCGCATAATTACGAACAACTTTCCCCAAGAAAGATACGGTCGCAAACGAAAAAAAGTTTCGGACTCCCACAGTACTTATAATCAGCTGACCGGGTCAATGTACTGAGGGACGAAATTTTTTTTTCAAATGCGACCAAATGTTGCTTTGGGAAAGTTGTTCATATTGATATAGTCAGCTAATTAAATATCATACTATTATTCTTCTATACTCTATATATTATGTCTATTCGTTCGCACATGTCATCTACAACGACTTATGTCACTAAAGTTCCACTTTTCCAGAAAAGCAATAGTTACGACAATAACGTGACATTTTGCAAGTAGCACGACTGGCTTGAACTAGTATGGCCGCCATCGACCTTCTATCAAATATAAAAGTAATTTACATTAAATTAGTTTTCTTGGGATGGAGAAAATATTGGGTTAGTTGTTTATTGGATATTTGTCACATTTTGCACGTTTTTATTTACGTTATTTTTTAATTAAGATTGTGTATTAATATGACTTAATTTAAATCTTATTTAATTAAATTTGGGCATTTCCGCTGAAATAAAGATTATTTTTAATGTTATTTATTTTATTTTGTATTAATTTTTAACATTACTGTATAGTAATAATAAAAAAATAATAATAGAGGGTTATTCTATTTTTTAGCATGTATTATTTTATTATAAGTATAACATACTGAACAATTGTCCATCACACTGTAAAATACACCTGTCTTACCTAAGTTAGGTTAAGATTTTTAATTATTACTTACAACCGTCTTTATTTTTAGCAAGTAATGTATATTATTTATGGTTGAGCCGAGTACCCAATACACAGGCAGACCTAGTGTGGGACTTGTGCAACTTATGTCTTGTAAAATAGTTGTGTGAAATAAAGAATTTCATTTTTTTATTTGAGTAATGAGAAACTGAACCTTTTATAAATTGTTCTTTTTAAATTAAATTTAAATAAAAAAAATACGCATAGATGTCCCTTACTTCGTTGTCCTCAAGACGCTGATAGGTCCTTTTTGCGCCAATGTTCTTCTGCTCCCACAGTGGTCCAATGTGGGGAAGTGGCAAAAAATGACGATTGCTAAGTATACCTAAATATCTACAGTAATAAAGACATTTGATTGATTTAATCGGTCTAATGTCAATTTACAATAACGAACACGACCTGTGTGGTGCTGCGACTGTGGCACTGCCTACCATGCAAGAGGTCCCGTGTTCGATCCCCGGCTGGGGACAGAAAATAAAAACCCCAGGTCTTGGATGCTTCTAATTGTGTGACGTCGCTGTTCTTGGTTCCCACGACACAAATACCAAATGTCTTTATTACTGTAGATATTTACATATACTTAGCAACCGTCTATTTTTGCCACTTCTCTACATTGGACCACTGTGAGAGAAGAAGGATTTAAAAACACCCACAGATTGATTTTTAGATCTCTTTTAAAAATTTCTTGTACTTAACTAATACAAATATTATTATAATGAATAAGCAGCAATAAATCATTACAAAATAATGAACAGCAAGGTCTGCGTTGAGCCAGATTAACCCCATACAGTCCCGTCATTTAAGTAATCTTGAACATTGTAATATCGCTTTTTCGACAAAGTCGCTTTAACTGTATGTGTCTGTGTGTAAATGTTATGTTATAAACCTTTGCAATGAATCATAGTATTTAGTTTTCTATGAGGCTCGTGGTCTATTCGACGTGACATACGTGAAAATTAAAACAAAACTAAAATTAATTAAGTTTCTGTATTACCTCTATTTAGTCCGCTTGTAGGTTGGGTAATCTACTATCGCAAGGTCTGATTGATACATTTGGTTAACTATTTAGGAGACAAAACATTAGTTGCGTCTGCTCTCTGTAAACTGCCACGAAACTGAGAGTGATTTGAGTAGGGTAAATGCCTTCTCTAACGTGTCATGATGATTTCGCGAGTCTGATAAGTAATTCAAAATTGTCTCTATAGAGATTTACTTTGGGTTTTTCTTACTTCCTCGCAGGTGTTCTTCAGCAGGTATTCTCAACAAAGATAAAGAAAACCCGGTCAGGTGCGAATGGAACTCGCGGACGAAGGGTTCCGTACCAACGTAAAAAAAGTACTTCCTCCCGGGTCGGGTTGCGAATAAAGTCTTTATACATGAAAAATCTTCATTAAAACTTTTTCTGTACGGAACCATAAACCAAAACGTCATCTGTAAATACATTTTTTCTTTTTATTGTTTTTTTCAAAAATCGCTGAAGCGCTTTTTATAATAACGTAACAAACATATAAAAACAAAAAAAAAACGGTAAAATGCTAGTCGAACTCGCGAACGAAGGGTTCCGTACCACCGTAAAATGGTATGTCAAAGTCAAAGTACTTTATTACTGTAGATATTTACATATACTTAGCAGACGTCATTTTTTGCCTCTTCTCTACATTGGACCACTGTGGGAGAAGAAGGGCGTAGAAACTCCCACAGATTGATTTTTAGATCTCTTTTAAAAATAGGTTGTGCTTAACTAATACAAATATGATTTTTTTTATTGTTATGATTGATAAGCAGGAATAAAAAATTACAAAACTATTAACAGCAAGGTCTGTGTTGAGCTAGATTAACCCCATACAGTCCTGTCATTTAAGTAATCTCGAACATTGTAATATCCCTTTTTCACAAAGTCGCTTTAACATGCTTTTTAAATTGCTCAAATGGCAATTTCAAAATCTCCAGAGGTATCTTATTATAGTAGAGAATGCACTGACCCTTGAAAGAATTGCTAACCTTTGCGAGTCTAAATCGGGGCGCACACAGTATGTGATTATATTTTAGGTTAACATTGCAGCTATCGCTAAGTTTGGTAAATGTTGTATGGTTCTTGCGTACATACATTATATTTTCGAAAATAAATTGACTAAAATATACTAGCCTAGATGTAGCCACATCCGTGCTTTGTCTGATGTTCCTAACAGCGTAAGCCGCAGAACTTAATTTACCAGCCAATTTATCTATGTGGGGTTCCCACTGCAATTTGCAATCAATGGTTATTCCAGGAAACTTCGTATCATTTACTAATTCTAACGTGCTGTTGTCTAACACTAAAACTGGTCTCAACTTGCCTGACATTTGGAAGTGAGAATTTGATGCACTTGGTTTTACCAGCGTTTAACAATAAATTATTAACTGTGAACCAATTCAAGGTTTAAGACAATACACCATTAACATCATCAAAATCTCCTTTTTGTCTTTCAATTTTGAAGACCATTGAAGTATCATCAGCAAACAACACTATGTCAGTTAATTTCTCCACCATGAAAGGCAGATCATTAATATATACCAGGAATAAGAAAGGGCCTAATATGGAACCTTGTGGAACGCCAATTTTAACAACCGATCCATTAGATTTTACGCCGTGATCTTCTGCCTTTTGAATTCTATTGCTTAGGTATGATCTTAGTTGATCCATCCATTAATAGATCCATGATATGGATGGTGTGGAGTGAATCGTTTGGATTTTACATAGCAAAATGTTGTTTAAAAAATATTGGTGCGGCTACTTTCACAACCCATATACGTAACCAGGTGCATTCATAAGTTTGTATGTGGTATTGAAAGTATTGTATTGGAGGCCCCGTAAATATTTATTTTATTCCATTTTTTTGTATTTGTTGTTATAGCGGCAACAGAAATACATCATCTGTGAAAATGTAATCTGTCTAACTAAAACGGTTCTTGAGATACTATACAGTTTGGTGACAGATGGACGACAGCGGAGGCTTAGTCATAGGGTAACATTTGGGACCCTTCGGGTACGGAACCCTAAAAATTTAAATAAAGTATTATTAACACGTTCAGCGCCAGTGAATCTTTAATGATACACCACACTGCCCGACTTCGGAGGCCGGTGTATCCAACAATATACACAATTTCATACATTTTAGTAGTGCATTCAAAAGCGTTGGCCTTGGAGAATGTGCCTGTGTTTTTGTGGTGTAAATATCTTAAAAAATAAAGAAAATATGGGGTTTTTCTTAAAAAAAATACTACAAAATTATAGGTATACACTGGCCTGTGAGAAAGCACCCTATGGTGTATCATTAATGATACACTGGCGCTGAACGTGTTAATAATCTTAAGAACCTACTGTGACCCACTGCTGGGCAAAGGCCTATCTCCCCTTTTTCCACTCTTTGCGGTCCTGAGCAGTAGAGTAACATAACATAACAAAGCGCCACGTCTTCTGCCATGCGAGGTGGCAGAGGTACAATTGTGCCCACTTTTAGCCATTTATTCAATACTCCATTTTCCGTTACAGGCGGCTAGCCCATCGCCGCAGCTATGGAGTAACGAAGGTCTCCTCACGATGTTTTTCATCACCGTTAGAGCGTCCGTACAAAGTGCATAAGATAAATTACTTGTATCATTGGAACGTAGACAGCTCCGGGATTCTTACCTGCAAAAATAAAGTAAAATAAATATACAATAATTTAAAATACCATATAAGACAAAAATGTATCGACTTGTTATGTAAATATGTAATTTATAACTGGTATGACTGTCTTTTTGGGCATTACTTTAGACTCCAAACTACAATGGGATCCTCATATAAATAAATTGTCGAACAGACTGAGTTCGGCAGCGTTCGCAGTTAAAAAAATTAGAGCTCTTACCGACGTAGACACCGCTAGACTAGTCTACTTTAGTTACTTTCATAGTCTAATGACCTATGGTATTTTATTGTGGGGTCACGCTGCGAATGCTAATAGTATATTTATTCTGCAGAAACGGGCTGTTCGTGCAATTTATAGATTAGGGCCTAGAGTGTCACTGAGGGAAAAGTTTAAAGAAATCAATATTCTGACATTTGTTTCTCAATATATCTATGACAATCTTGTGTATGTAAAAAGAAATATAACAAACTTTCAGAAGTACAGTGATATACACAATTTTAATACTACAAATAAAGACAAGTTGGTTGCTTATGTAAGCCGACTACATAAAATTAGTAATTCTTTTAAAAACAATTGTATACGCTATTACAATAAGGTCCCTACTGATATTAAAAACTTACCTTTAGACAAGTTTAAAATAATAATAAAACAGAAATTGTATAAAAAAGGTTACTATAGGATATCTGAGTACTTAGAGGACAGATGTCCATGGGAATAGATTGTTTGAGTAACAGGCTGTTTCGATATATAATTAGCATTCATTTTGTAATTTGACAATATTTTATTTAAAAAAGGAAACGCAAAAGATGCGACGACTGTGGAGTTTCTTCGGTGAGCTCTTCTCCACAGATTCCGCCATTGTGTTAGTGAACTCACCCAAAAAAATGTAATGACGGATCTAAGTGATGTAACAACATCCTATGGAAATAAAAGATTTTTGATTTTGATTTTGATTTTGGTAATTCATCTGTGCAACCATATCATTTGCACAGCTAGCTTGTGAGACTGTAATTCTATATTTAAGACCTCATGTAAACCATGATACGCAAAAACAGTTTTAAAATTATGTTTTTGAATGTCATGAATACTATTGAATATTGTGTAATTGATTTATTAATGATGTAATTGAATATTTAAAATAATGCTATTGCTAACTTAAATACGATAATTAATGAAATGAAAAAAATGAATTTAGATCACACCACACACAAACCCCAGTGGTTTAAGCGGTGTTCCCATTATGTAAAATTTTGTGTAAATAAATAAATTAATAAAATAATAAGTAAACAGTAAACATTAACATACGCACATACATTGCTTCTGGCCCCACACTAGGATACCCTGTGTCGTGGGAACCAGAAACAGCGACGTCACACACATATAAACATCGAAGACCTGTTTTTTTTTTTCGTCACCCCAGCCGGTGATCGAACCCGGGTCCTCTCGCATGGTAGGCAGAGCCGCAACCGCTGCGCCACAGAAATAGTCGTCGTGTCTTATTTCTTAAACAGTTTATTGGCTTATTCCTGTTTCTATTAATTTCTCTCTTTTTAGTTTTTGACAAAATAAGTCAGATTTTCAGGTAACTATGGGAAGTGGAGTTCTTTATTTTATTATTTTTTATAGCCTACCCCTTCTCAGAAACTAGAAAACAGAAACAGCAACGATCAAACACATTCCAGGAATCCGTACCCGAAGAGTACCAAACGGGACCTTATTAATAAGCCTGTCCGTCAGTCTGTCCGTCCGTCGGCCTGTCCGTCCTCTTGAACTGTTATAGGTACAGCGTTGGCAATATTACACAATGTATATTTCTGTTTCCGCTGCAGCAACAAATAATGCGTATTAAAAGCCGGTCCCTATAAAAAAGGCGTGTGTTTTATGCATTTTTTATTGTACTATGTTTTTTCTTCAAGTTAAGGGTTCCGAACCCGAAGGGTGCCAAACGGGACCCTAAGCCTCCGCTGTCCGTCTGTCTGTCCGTCCGTCCTTCCGTCACTGGGCTCTATCGGATCAACCGAAATAGGTAGAGTGCAGAAATTTTCACACAATGTCCATTTCTTTTGCCGCAACAGCAAAAAATAATGAACTAGACGCAATTATGAAAATTAAAGGGGGCCCCCATGCAAGCGAATGTTTTTTTACATGCCCCTGCAAACTACCTCAAAGCATCATGATTCAATATCGCCATAAATTTCGCTGCACTTAATATCTTTGAGATGGCTCAATCGGTACCGTAATGGTTTCGCAAACTTGAAGTTCCGGGTTCGATTTCCAGAGAACACACATAATTTTTCTTTTTGTTTTGCTTTTATTATTTAGGATTAAGTGTTTTTTTTCCTCGTACGATGGTACGGAACCCTTGGTGTCCGACCTGCACTTGGCCGTTTTTTTTCCTTCCCGGCCTTCAAACCCGGAACCTCTCTCAGAACCACGCCCGCAACGCCACACAGAGATTGTCCGTCTTAAGTATGTATTGCCCATGTAAGATCCACGTTCCACTAACATACATACAAACACACTTAATTGTGTTTGCAACTGCGGAAATTCGGATTAGATCTGATTGTATTTACTGGTGCGTGATTCAGGTCACTCAAATGAATCAGGTAATTCGATGAGGCTAAATTCGGAGCCCGTTCTCGTGAAGCAGAAATATCAAGCTTAAGGCCCAAGATCTCACGAAACCACTGAAGAGAGCTTTGTAAAAAATAAAATAAAATTATTTCCACTAAATTCATAGGTCCAAATATATATATATATATATATATATATGTTATTCACAATGAGATTATCTAGTTTAAATACTATGTCGTTACGAGATTGGATGAATTTGGCTCGATCGTAAAAAATCCTCAACATAGACTGTATTTAAAAGGAGATACAATAATTTTAATTTAATTAATCGGACTGCCTGTCCCAGGTATATATATTCGTCAACAACTTCGAGAGTAGAGTTTTCAACAGTTAGTGCGGTGGGCAACATGGCTCGATGACCTTCGTTTTGTCCATGTTCATTTTAAGACCCACTTGTTGAGAAACTCTATTGAGGTCCTCGAGCATTTTTCCAAGATCTTCAAGCGACTCAGCCATGACTACTATATCGTCGGCAAATCGAAGGTGAGTGATGTATTCGCCGTTGATATAGTCTAGTCCTTGCCATTCCAGGAGCTTGAAGGAATCCTCCAGAGCAGCAGTAAACAGTTTCGGAGATATTACACCTCCCTGTCTTACTCCTCTCTTTAGGAGGATTTCCTTCGTGGAATGCTACTGTACTCGAACTGACATGGTGGCGTTGTTATACAAGCACTTCAGCACTTCAACGTACCGATAGTCAATACGGCATCGCTTGAGAGATCTAAGAACAGCCCATGTTTCGACGGAATCGAAGGCTTTCTCATAGTCCACAAACGCCAAGCATAATGGGCGATTATACTCTTCAGTCTTTTGTATAATCTGCCGAAGCGTATGTATGTGGTCTATGGTGCTATAGCCCTTTCGGAAACCGGCTTGTTCGGTAGGCTGGAAGTCATCGAGCCTGTGTTCAAGACGGTTCGTGATAACTCTCGAGAACAGCTTATAGACGTGGCTCAGCAGTGTTATGGGCCTGTAGTTCTTCAGTAAGGTTTTGTCACCTTTTTTGAAGAACAGTACCACAACACCCCTGTTCCACGCCTCAGGCGTTTTGCCCTCGAGTAAGGTGGAATTAAATAGCTTCTGAAGGACTTTCAGTACCGGCGTCCCGCCTGCTTTCAGAAGCTCTGTGGTAATTCCATCCTCGCCCGGTGCCTTGTTGTTCTTAAGCTGTTTGAGAGCCATCCTAATCTCGTACAGGCTGATGTCCGGGATATCCTCGGTATAGTGTCGGGTTAGCTTAGCTCTGGGGTCCGTCGCAGAGCCAACAGGCTCAGAGGACACAGAGGTATATAACTGTCCATAGAACCTCTCTATCTCCCGTAACACCTCTGACTTGTTCGACGTTACGCTTCCATCCTCGATCTTCAGCTTTGTCAACTGGCTTTGCCCGATAGACATGTCCCTTGCGAAGACTTTGGAGCCTTGGTTCCGCTCGATGGTCTCCTTAATACGCTGTGTATTGAAGGAGCGTATGTCGTGTCGCAGGGACTTCATAATCTGTCTATTGAGCTCAGCGTCATCGGAGATTTGGAGCGTCATAGAACGTCTACTAGCCATGAGGTTTCGGGTGTGGTCTGATAGTTTTTGAGGTCTATTTTTACGGAGAGTTTTAAAATAGTTGGACCCTACCGTGTGGACAGTTTCTACCAACTTGCTGTTAATATCGTCCACTGATGCACAGCTGTCTAGCAATTTGAAGTGATTTGTCAGTTCGAGTTGAAAGCTCTCGGGGTTTTGGATATGTGCATTTGACGGTCGGAGCGTGGACTTCATCATACGCAACCTTTCAAGATTGACATTGATATTCAATATGCCCCTGACGATTCGGTGATCGCTACCGGTTTTGACCTTGTAGATCACCGTGACATCATTGAATATCTGCCTCTTTGTGCTCATAATGAAGTCGATCTCGTTTTTCGTTACACCGTCGGGGCTCATCCAGGTCCATTTCCTATGAGGCGGCTTCTGGAAGAAAGAATTCATCATAAAGAGTCCTTCTTTCTCGAGAAAATCGGCCAGCCTCTGTCCTCTGGCGTTTCGCTGCCCATATCCAAATTGCCCCACTCTCAACTCACCATCGCTTCTACAGCCCAGCCTTGCATTAAAGTCTCCCATGACAACAGTGAAGTGTGTCTTGGAGCTATGTATGGCCCTACTAATGTCCTATATATATATATATATATATATATATATGTCACCGTTAGATAGTGAAAACCGTTAGTTGATAATCTTACATTTTTTTCTCGTAAGTTGATCAACTATCGACAGATAGCTACTGCTTACTATATGACGCGTTAGTTGATCAACTAACGGTTAAAACGGTTAAATAGTAAACTGGTTTAAACTTGAATTGCAAACGAAATACCAGGGCAAACTCTGCCGTAGCTTAGATGAAGACTAGAGCGCAGCGAAGCCCCCGAATAGTCTTCGTGTTAGGTTGACATTTAAGAGATGTAAGAACAAAAGAAACGTAAATTCTAAATGTTGTGGTTTACCATCTGTCTATAGTTGATCAACTACCGCGTTAGTTTCTCAACTAATGGCTTTGACTATCTTCCGGTGACATATATAAAAGGAAAACGAATGTAAACGAAAGCGACAGCGTTAATTACTTCCGCATATGAAAGAAAAGAGAGCGCAAACAATACGCTCAACTCAAACTAAAATAACGTAGCGCCGAACCACATAAAAATTGTTTAAAAATAATCTACGGTATTTTGTCAAAAATATTTACAAGAAGAGCTTACGAATACATAATATCCACATTTTTAATGCAATCCCACAATGAAATCAGTTGGGGTTTCAGAATCACAGGAAAAAATAAAACAATTTATAGGTCTATTCGTAAATAATGCTATCATTTTTTTTTATCCAATCGTATTTTCCTTCAGTGAGAATCCTAATCTAGTACTCAATAAACGTTAACCCAAAAATCAAATCTGTAGATGACTTTATAGTGCAGTAAATTGGTTCAAAAACACCCCATTTTTTTGGTATCGTCTTAACTGCCTAAAACTGAAACCTGAGAATCGGCTTATTCGACTTCACTGTTTTTGGGTCAGTCAGTTTGTACGGCCAATGATAATGAAACTGAGATAAGTCCAGAGCTTTCATCGCATACAAACCCGCTGATATTTTGAAAATAGCATACTGTAAGCACATACTTTTTAGGGTTCCTTAGAGAAACAAGGAACCCTTATAGTTTCGTCAAGTCTGTCTGTCCGTCCGTCCGTCCGTCCGTGTGTCACAGCAACTTTATGCAGAAACTATTAAGACTACACTTGGTATGTAGATGTATTCTGTAAACCGCTTTACGATTTTTATACAAAAATTGAAAAATTCAAATAATTATAGGGGGTTCCCTATACATGGAACTGAAACTAAAAAATATTTGTTTCATCAAACCTATATGTGTAGGGTGTTTATAGATAGGTATTTAAAAATGACGTTGAGGTTCATGAAACCATTTTTCCTCAAAGTAAATCGTTAAAGAGACAGACCTATCCAAAGTGAGAGACTAACTTTTACAGTGAGAGAGTGAAAAATCTACAAAAAATATATGCTTTGTATGTCAATACACATTCAACCATATTTTTTTTTATTTTTTTTAAAAAAAACCCACGACGGTTAAAACATAGTTGAAAAAGGATAAAATAATTTTGAAGCCCCCGACTCAAATAATTTATGCTATGAACTTAATAAAAAAAACCAAGAAAATCCGTCGGGGGCTGCTATCTCTATTTTAAATATAAACATATAATCAAGTTACACACACTTTTTCAACTACGTTTTAACCATCGTGGGTTTTTAATTTTTTTTTAATTTAGTTTTTTTATTTCAAAATTTTTAGAGAGCAAGCATAGGTTTTATTTAAATTGTACTTCATATTTATATGTATAACATAGTGTGATATAGTTTCGGTTTTACCAAATGATTGTTAAATTTGGTTGTATTTGTATTAGTTTTGGTTGTGTTTGTAATAGTTGCATTATTTCTTGAATGCTTATTTTCATTTAAATAAGTAAGTAGGTTAGGTAAGGTTAATTGGAATATCCCTCCACATTCTCCATCATTAGCTTAATTCACGAGTATTCATGTAATTCATAATTTCATGATTTTTGGTTCTGATTTTTAGTTTTATATTTTTCGTACTTCGTCTTGAATTTATTAGGTAATTAAAATAAGTAGTAGGCGAAGTTGTCGGGATATCTCTCCATATTTTCTTACTTTTAAGTTTTTATATTTTGGACCAAAAACATTCGCCAAAGGACAAGCTTATGTGGCGCTTGGTAGAGTACGATCTTTAGACGGCGTAGTAATTACCGATCTAGATCAAAGAAAACTTTTTAACAGCCCACATAACAGCATAGCGTTGGAAAAATTAGAGCGATTGAGACCATCGAAAGTAGCCATCGTCTTTTGCTCCCTTTCCAACATAACTTGGTTCCGTCGTGGGTAAAAATTGGTTTGAACAAAATAAAATAAGCAGTTTTTAAGATATAAAACATTTATTTGAAACCGCAAAGATAACTTTGTCCTTCATACAAACACAATCAAAAAAAAAATTAACAAAACAATCATTTTTAAAAAATCCAGTCACATCATTACTTGCTACAACGGAACCCTTCATGGGAGAATCCGACTCGCACTTGGCCACCTTTTATTTATAAATGTAGCACATTAATGTCCCCACCGAGGTGCTCAGGCCTTCATCCGGATACGAGTAAGATTAGGCCATACTCCACCACGCTGGCTCAGTGAAGGTAGATGGACCACTTCCATGTAGCGATAGTGGCCGGGACCTACAGCTTATCTTGTCATCCGAAACACTGATCGTTCGATAATGTACTTAAAATGATATTATCTCATTGTAGATATTCCAGGATTCGAACCTGCATCTCCTGTGAGAGGCAAGCGTGAAACTCATCAGACGACGGAGCTTTTCTTTTACTTTTTTATTTAGCATGCACAATAAAATTAAAGATAAACATATACATTATACACACATAAAACTTTGATTTATCGATTGATTGATCGCTTTTCAATGTGACATTGCAAATTCAGGTCATAACATTGTCTCGTTGCGGTCACAATACCACATTCTAATTTTAATCTTACTTCAATGTTTGTTTTTGTTAATTTTTATTTGTATTCATTGTTTTATTTGATTGCCCTGTTGTTTTCTCTTTGTAGATTTCTTTTAATGATTCGTGTTTGTTGGTGTACCATGCCATTAATAATAAAAATAATGTCACCCATGAATGACCCCCCCCCCCCCCCCCCCCCCCGATGGGGCACGGGCCTTTATCCGGATATGAGTAAGATTGAGCCGTACTCCACCACGCTGGCTCACTGCGGGTTGATGGAGGGGTTTTAGTGGTGGTGGCCAACCCGACTGTCAGATGTTTTCAAGCTGCCCTATTAGGGCCTCTGACCAGATCAGACTACTACCACCGATTAGTGATAGTAGTGAAAACAAATGCCTTATAAAAACGGAGTGCCATCCAGTACTAGTCTCAGCCAGATCTTGCTACCCGCACCATAGTTTCCGTTGTGCTAATACCGCTAAGCCACGGACGCTTCTCTAAGTACCATGTGCCATGCCATCAATAATGAAATTATCTATCCTTATCCATCTATTGTGTCGGTTTTAATGCACGACCAAACCGAAACCGGTTTACGGCACGGAATGTGTAACAGTACACGTACCCGGCCAACCGAATAGCAAACACACAATACTGACTGTTGCTCCATTGAAACCTCCAGGCGCAACGGATTTGTCCGTATTTTCTCCTTGCCTCACAAATTCCCTGGTGGGAGATCGGAAACTCTCTCGTAAGCCTAAAAAACTCGATCGTAGATTAAAAGTCGAATAGAATAAAACTGCGAGATTTCCCCAGTGGTAAATTAAGAGGGACGTGTCCTGGACATCTGAACTGGTTGGTCACCCAGACCGCTCCCTAATGTGTGCTTAGTGAGTGAATTCGTATTTCCTTTTGAGGCTGCACACACCGACAGTAGAACTTTGAATTTCTCCTTCAGCTTGCTTTAGAGGAATTGGAATTAAAATGATAAAAAAGGGTGAGAGTAGTTGTTTAGCGGACTATAGTTTGGCTATCAGACGATCTGATATGACCGAGTTGACGTTAGAACAACCTGAGTTTTCTAGGGATAAGTTTTTAAAAGTTTTCTGCAGAAAAGGGATTTTCTAAAAACTCATTTCTTTTGATAACCTCACTATGACAGCAGCATAATTAAATATTTTTTGTAACGATTAAATAAATAACAAGCAGGTAAATTCAAATGCGGTGCAAAATTTAATTTTTAGGGGTCCGTAAAGAAACAAGGATCCCTTATAGTTTCGTCAAGTCTGTCCGTGCGTCCGTATGTCACAGCAACTTTATGCAGAAACTATTAGGACTACACAGTTGAAACTTGGTATGTAGATGTATTCTGTGAACAGCTTTACGATTTTTATACGAAAATTTAAAAATTAAAAGAATTAAAGGGGACTCCCCATACATTTTTTCCTCTTAAAGTATATTGTTTAAAAGACAGACCCTTTCAAGTAAGTTAGTGAAAAATCTACAAAAAATATATTCTGCGCATATAAACTTTCTACGAAAGTTGGTTTGAACAAAATAAAATAAGCGGTTTTTAAATATATTTTTTTTTATTTAAAACCGCAAAGATAACTTTGTCATTCATACAGACACTATGAAAAACAAAGTTACAACACAAACATCCACAGTCACATAATTACTTGTCTCAACTGAACCCTTCATAAGCGAGCCCGACTCGCACTTGGCCACATTTTTGTTTGTAATAAACCGATTTTGTGATACCTCTTCCGGAAGCTTTTCTATCGAGCAAAATCAAATTTAATTTATTCGACGATTTTATGAATGCATGCAGAACAATATTGAATCATGGTTGACAATCATTTTAAAAATACTATTTAGCCTAGTGCGGCACCTTAAGCCTTTGTAGGGCAACTTTTTTCAGATTAACAACATGTTTTCAACCTTGTTTTTGTAACAAAAACCTTGTAAGTGGATTAAGTCCAAAACCAATGAAAATCTGGTGGTCGCTAAATTGCTCTCCGTTAAAGTATCTGGTACGGATTTTGGTCACAAAATTTAACCTGATGTGGCCTGTATTGAATACGTACGATGGCGTAAGTGGAATCATAATAATTCTAGGGGGTTCTTCACCAACTCGACACAAGAGACTGGACAAACATGTGTCCTGTTGGTGAAACTCAAAATCAGTATCACTTATTATGTCGTCATTAGGACACGCCAAGATTTTTACGCGTGTCCACATAATGAAACATAAATTAAATCACTTTTATGTTTTTGCCAACTGGACACACGTTCGCATTTTACCCGAATTTATGACAAAGTACATACATTGCTTCTGGCTCAACACTCGGATACCCTCAAGTCAAAGTCAAGTCAAATCGTTTAATTGTGATAAATAGGGGATAAATCCGTTGGAAAAAATCTGGTTAAGATTGATGTTTTGAATAGGTTCGTTATTTTTAGCCACTTGGCATACAAATATTTGGTTACATAAGCGTCACCCTGAGTCGTGGAAACCAGAAACAGCGACATCACACATCACATATAAACATCCAAGACCTGAAGTTTTTTTTCTCTGAAAGACAGAGGGACAGACGGACAATTTAGGCATTTGTTTTCCTTTTTAGGGTTCCGAACCCGAAGGGTACCACACGGGACCCTATTAATAATCCTCCGCTGTCCGTCCGTCCGTCCGTCTGTCACCGGGCTGTACCGGATCAACCGAAATAGGTAGTTTGTCATTATATGATATTATTATAAATAATATGAAGTGTTTTATCATATTTGATTTTATTTCTGTACATAATTGACTCAAACAGTTAACCTGAGTACATAGTTCAATACTTCCATACTACATACACAAAACTTTTTTTCCATATATCGTTGTTCGGCCTTGAATGTAGTCCTACCGATTTGAGTATTTAATATTTTATTATTAAAATTAAAAAGGTATACTCGTGCAAAAGACTGTCGTTTTAAGTTTATCCGTGTACAATGATATGGAACCCTTCGTGTGCGGGGCCGACGTCCTACTCGCACCTGGTCGGTTTTATTACAGTACCCCATAAAGAGAGTACAGATGTAGTGAATAATCCTTTCCTTTCGTATTTTCTCGGAAATGTTCGTTTTTGTCTTACTACAATTGACAATTGACATTGATAAATAAAGTATGCGATTTATTTGATACCTACACGTAATTTAATAATACAGTAATTCATAGACACATCGGCACCATTCGGGTGTTATCTTTGTTCCGAGTTTTGCCGATAGGAAAGGATTATTCACTACATCAGTAATAAAATACCTATAGAATCTATGGCGCACAAGAACAGTCGTTTTTCAAGTGACAATGCTTTAATTTATTATCAGAACCGTAATTTACAATTACAGGTTCTGATGGGTTTGTTAGTTGTCTAGTTAAGTGACACTCAATACATTAGTTTGTTTCCATATATATATATATATATCATATATCTAACCTAATATATAAAATTATCGTGTCACAGTGTTAGTTGCCATACTCCTCCGAAACGGCTCAACCGATTTTAATCAAATTTTATATGTACATTTGGTAGGTCTGAGAATATGTTTTTATCTTCTATTATACCCCTAGTTATCTACACAATTTTTTTTAATAATTATATATTTATATTATTTATATATTAATATAATTTATAATTTATATGGCAAAACAATGTTTGCACTTTTTTCGCTAGATCCGTTAAGTAGGTAATTTTTTTCTCACTAGATCCAGTTATGGACCTGATGAGAATTTACTATCGCAGTAGCTCCAATTTTTTGCTACTAGACCTTTATCGATAATTGTCTATGGCCTCTAAAAGTAATAACCAATATATAATAATTGAGATGCTTGACATAGAGCCCATACTACAAAGTACAAACAAAAAGTACCTAGTTGTGCAAATATTTGCTATATTATAGTGTTAACATCAATTTCTGTCGCAATAAATAAATGTAGTTGATCATTTCATTTCATTGTGAAGACCGAACAGAACGCTGCAGCTTGTCAACATCAGCTCTGTAATATTTGCTTAAATAAAACTATAGAAGTGGCTAGAAATACAAGAATATCACTCACTACCAAAGGAGAAGTGTTAAACTCAGTGAAAAATTGTTATCCACACCATTCAAGCAACAGTGAAGCAATAAAATATGAATTTCCTGTCATAACGACCAACCGAAATAATTTACAAATACAGTGACAATACACAAAGAAATCACAGCAAGAATACGTTTTGAAGGTTAGTCTACGTGTGCCAATAATATTACTCAATACTGCACTCCCTAAAAGACTTCTAAGAAAACATAACCTATAATTTTCATCATATGTATTCTAACGGTTATTTATTATCGTAAACAAGTTATGTGACATTTGCGGACGGCTACAAACTTGACGGACTTAAAGGTGCGTTTCAAAGTCTAACCAACGAGTGGTGGAACTCACCAAACGAAGATTGCGTTTTGTTTCACTGCATGCAATCTTACATTGTCGACCAATATGGATCAAACCGACTTCGTTACTATTAGATCCCGATACCGGAGAAACTCGTATGGTGATGAACCAAACTCATCCCTATTCGAAACTACAAGCCAGAGCCTACCCAACACATCGTGTGATATCAGTCAAAATGTAATATCACAAGAAGAAATACAAAAAATAAAAAATGATTTACATTCAGCAGAACAGGAGATTGAAAACCTGCAAACTGAAAATATGAAACTGAAAAGTGAAATAGAAAAATCTAATAAATTAATCGAAGTATACAAAGCATTTAAATTTTCTGAAACAATTATGACACCAATAACAGCAAGACGAAGAAAAAAGCCCAGAAAGGCACTGTTGGACTCAAATATAAACAAAAAACTGATCTTTTTATCAAGAGATTCAAATCAAAACAGTTCAATACAAGACAATGACGACGATGTATCAAAGATCATTAACGAAAACAAAAAAGAACACAATGATAACAGTCAAACAAAAGAACGGAATGAAGACATACATCCAGATCAACCAATAAATGACCAAGAATTCAATACAAATACGGAGAAAATTACAGAAGCGATTATCGAAACCATGGTGGAGACTAGCCCTGGACCCTCGCTGGATCCTAACGTCAAGAACACACTGAAAGCAAGCGCTGAAACAACTACGAAAACAAACGATGAGGCCAACAACAAGGGAAAAATAACAACTCAGATTGGAAAGACAAATAATGAAATCATACAGCAAGAAGAACGTACATTGGACTTATATATGGAAGCAAATAAACCCCAAGAAACAAAACAAAGTGAGAAAGACAAAACAACACAAGCAAACAATGAGACTAAGGTCGACGCAAAAATACCAAAACGTAAGAGGAAAATTATAATAATTGGCGACCAACAAAGTGGAGGGATGAGAAATGCGCTTCAGACCCTAGTAGGACCTAAATTCTTAGTGACATGTTTCTGGAAGGCCGGAGCTAGACTTAGCGACATAAATACAGCAGAGAGAGCAGAAATATCAACACTAACTGATCAAGATTACGTGATACTGATGGGTGGTATAAATGAAGTAAACCCGTTTGAATTTACGTCAAGCATGATAGTATGGCTGCATTCTAACAAGAATTTAAATATCATTGTGTGTGAGATTCCATACAATAAGAATTTACAGGAATCCAAATTAAACTACGAACTTAGACTGTTCTGCAAACAATACAACAACGTCTCGTTCCTTGATATGAACTACGGAAGATTTCAATCCACAAAACATACTTTTACAAGAAACCTTAGCAGATCACTATTAAGAATGCTGTTGCAAAAAGACTATGCCGCCGAAAGAGATAAGTATCAGAACATGCTTAATCAACGACACGTTTCCAATCAACTGCGGGCTTCCAAAGAACAGATAGACAGGTGTACACAGACGGATGCAGACTTGAATGAAAATAACGACACATCAACAAGTAACATAAATATATCAGACAAAGACAAATCTGCGAACTCTGTAGTGTCAAATAATAACAAAAGTAATAAAACAGCAGGTGACAAAGAAAATGAGAGAGACAAGAGCAATAGAGAGTTATTTCGTGTTTAAAAAAATAAATATATTGCACCAAAACATTAGCGGACTCATAAGCAAGTGTGAACTACTAACTGTACATTTGGATGAACTAGAAAGAGATGACGTTTCTGTGGATGTTATATGTGTAACAGAACATAATATGATGCAAGGTGATGAAAATCAACTATGTATTCCAAATTTCCAGTTAGCGTCATGTTATTCACGCATGAGCAGAAAGGGTGGATCATGTATATTGGTAAGGAATAAACATAAATCAAAAGATCTTGACGGTTTACGACGCTTCAACATACCCAATATACTAGAATGTTCTGCGATTGAACTCGTCAATCACAACATAATAATTATGTGCATCTATAGAATCCCTAAATATCATTTGACAGATTTAAATCCATTCTTTGACAACCTCTATGACATTCTGCAGGAATACGCATGCAATAATAAATATCTTATAATAGTAGGTGACTTCAATATTAATACTTTAAAAGTTAGTCCAATGTCTAAGCGATTCCAACAACTTATATTAAGCTTCAATTTAAAAATATCAATCAAAGAACCCACAAGGCTGAGTAGTGGTACTTGCCTTGACAATATAATTCACAATATACGCGGAGCAGAAAGCCAAGTGTATGAATTTGCGCTGTCAGACCACACTGCACAAATACTTAAATGTCCAGTAAAAAAAACCAGCAGTCTTGGTCACTGGTATACTATGAAGCGTGACTATAGTCTCGAAAATATGTTTAAATTCAAAGAACATCTTAGCAAATTGGGTTTTGCTGACGTATACAATACATCAGATCCTAATGACGCATTTGATCGGTTCTCAGATATTTTCAAATTGTTATATGATTTATGTTTTCCCAAAATAAGAGTTAAAATCAGTAGTAAACGAAGGCCAAAATGGATTACCAAAGGTATTATAAAATGTAGCAAACGCAAAAGGGAGCTCCTATGGCAGTACAGACGAAGACCAAACGCCGAAAATAGGAACACTTACAAATCCTATTCCCAAAGACTGCATAAAATTATAAAATTGACTCAAAAATCCCAAAATAACTATTATATCCAATCATCACAAAATAAGTCAAAGGCCACATGGAATATTATTAATAGTACTAAGCCAAATCACCCCAGGGACCAAATAGAGCAAATTGAGCATAATGGGGATAAAATAAAAAACCCTACGGACATAGCAAAAGCATTCAATAATCATTTCACAATACCAGAACCATTAGATAATACTCGTAGTAATCATCCTCTAAAATCAACCTTGACATACAATAAATTAAATTCTATGTATTTAAGTCCCACCAATCCTATTGACATAACAAGGATAATTATGACCTTAAAAAACACAAGCAGCACAGGGTATGACGAGATTTGCACGAAAGTATTAAAATATGTGGTACATAATATAAGCGTGGTGATCAGCTACATCGTAAATTTATGCATCGAATTCGGTACGTATCCAAATGCTTTGAAGACGTCGATAATCAAGCCTTTATTTAAAAAAGAAGATAAAGAAAATATGAACTTCTATAGGCCTATCGCCCTAATACCAGTGTTTTCCAAAGTATTCGAAAAGGTAATATATAACGCCCTATACAACTACTTCGAAAAGAATGATATTCTGGTTCCCGAGCAAAAAGGTTTTAGGAAACACAAAACAATCAATCTGGCTATATACGACTTCATAGGAAAGATAGTTTTCAATTTAGACAATAAAATACCTGTGTCAGCCATATATATGGACATGACAAAAGCGTTCGACTATGTAAACCACAAAATATTATTACAAAAGTTACACACATACGGAGTCAGAGGCAACGTTATAGATTTGATAAAATCATACCTATCTGATCGGAAACAAATAACTCAAATTCAGAGATTGTGTGGCCAAAGTAACATGGAGCAAATCTACTCATCTGAACCTTCTAAGGTAACTCTAGGTGTACCACAAGGAAGCGTTCTAGGCCCGCTGCTATTCCTGATCTATATTAACGACATTGTTGACTCGACATCAAACCCTATGATCCTATTTGCTGATGACAGTACCGTAGTTTATAAAAACGTAAGTAATGATAATTTGATATTTGAAAATGAAATAAACAATTCACTTAATGACATCATAACATGGCTACAGCATAATAATTTAAAAATAAACTTAAAGAAAACATATATAATGAACTTTAAACAAATTAAAGAACGGATACCATTAACTATCAAACACGACGACAATAACATTGACGAAGTACCATCAACGAAATTTTTAGGATTACAAATCGACAATAAACTAAACTGGAAAGAGCAAATTGAAAATGTCAGCAAAAAACTAAACCGGTTTTCATATGCACTGTATATGCTCCGCAAAGTTGTGGATGTTACCGCAGTTCTGACAGCTTATCACGGCTACGTAGTGTCTACACTCAGATACGGAATAATATTCTGGGGTAACGGAATAAATAGGGAAATTGCGTTCAAGTCTCAGAAAAAATGCATTAGAGCTATATTTTCGTTAAAAAGAACAGACAGCTGCAAACCATATTTTAAACGCCATAAACTTTTAACAATGCCTTCCTTATACATTAGGCTGGGCCAATTTTGTATGGAGATATTTTTGTTTCCAAATATGGATTGGGGCTAGTTATATTTTGGTGCTATTACGCATTATTAGTTAATGTACAAAAAACTGTTATGATTCGATGTCATCTTCAGCCTCCGGATTCACGTTGAAATTTTCATAAATCGGGAAAAAATGCCTTTTGTCAAAACATTTTTAGGGGTGCTGAATATAGTTTAAAGTGTTATCGAGAGTAATAAAACACAAGAATAAAGAGAAGCCTTAGTTATGTATTCATTTAAAATATGAAAATCAAATCAATAATATACATTATTAATGAATTACTTAACACAAAAATCTTTCTTACTCTCGAATTTAGGCATATCTTTGCGAGACTCTATCTGAGCCTTTATAAAGCCTTCTCTTGATATTTTGCTGCACAAGGTACGTGATGCTTCGGTGACTGTCTTGACAGCTCTTTCGACAGCTTGTGTGTGACATGGGAGGCGAAGCAGAGGTAATTCACTTTTACCATTCTGTGCAACAAACAATTGCAATTCTTCGTCACTTACACCTTTGAGAATTGGCGGTTCGGTGATATTTTGCTGCCAATCGATGATATCGATATAAGAGGTTGCATCCAGGTTTATGTGAGGAACTTCATATAGTCGGATATTGGTCCGCTTAGTGCTTCGAGCTTTTAAAATACGACGAGCCGCTAGTTCACGAATATGATTTTGTGGATCAGACAACATTGCAAGTAGTAAATTCTCTGGGTGAGCAAAATAACTATTTCTTCTGATAACAGGATCGATTATAGTTTTTAGATCATTTGATAAATATCTGGATGCAGAGATTAGCGACCACAAGTGTTTTGCTCCATCCTTGCAAGAAGGATGCATTTTTATAGCGAACCACGTCGGAGCGTAAACTTTTACTATAAACGTGGCCAGAATCTGAAGTTTTTCAGAAGGATCTTTCGTTGATACGTACAGACGAAGAACACGATTTGCTCGAGTCAGCCATCTGGCATGCGACATCTTCCCTGGTGATTTGTGAGCTAAATCATCAGGGAATTTCCCCGTGGTTACAGCCGAAACAATGCTATATAGATACGATTGGTCGGAGCTGAGATCTTGCGCTGTCAAGTCTGGTAGCTTTGACGGAATTGGCTGAAACTGAACCACAGGTTTTTTCTCACAATTTTCAAGGTGTTTTCCAATTGGACCTTTTAAAGTTTCAGGTCCAGACGTACCACCATCAATATGCGCGAACAAATGTCGAAACGGTAATTCGTTCATATGTAGAAGGCATATAATCCATTGTAGCGGTTTATTCAAAGTTTTTTCAAGCAAGCGTATGATGCCTCCATATTTACCAGTGTTAACGTTTGTCCCATCGCATCCAATGGCCAGTAAAGGTTCCGTTGGTATATTTTCTCTCAAAAAGTATTGTGTAATTGCTTTTGTAATCACTTTCGCAGTGCCAGAATGTGGTGCAATATAACTCAAGTACTTAGAGTCAGGTTCTTTAATCAATGATATATGTTCTTCCATAATCAGCTGTCTGTAACTCTTGCCAATTTTTTTCACCGTGACAATTGTTTTGTCTTTTCGACCATCGAAATATAAAGCGGGTACTTCTAAAACCCTGTCTTTGGCGGTTATATTCTGTCTTGTTTTCGATCGCTCTCTGCGCAGTTTGTTCTTGTCAATGATTGACACAGTGGAGCTAGTTGCTTGCAAAACTGAAGAGGCAATGGCTGCCCCTGCTCTGTCTGAAACACCATATCTGTCGCAGGTTTTGGCTAGCATTGAATAATTCATACTAGTGACGGGCGTTTGGGGATCTTTAGATTTCTTTAAGCCAAGTTCTTCTTCGTCACTATCAGATTCCTTTGAATCGGTGGAAGACGATGCATCGATTTGGACTGGCATAGGATGATTTGTACTATTTTGGCTTAATTTTTGACATTTTATTGCATATTCTCGGCTTGACAGCTTCCTTTTCAAAGTTTTTCTAATTTGCTTTGTAGCGATGAAATCGACTTTGCCAATGAACATTTTTCGCAAAGAACGTTGATCCAATAAGAAGCTGCACTCATTCTTAGGTATCTTTTTATCCTTAGGACAATTGCAGTTTCTCAAGTCCTTACATTTACACGCCGAAATGTCAAATAAAGCTTTGCTGCTGCGCTGAAACTTTTCAAGATTTTCCTTTGGTATTTTGGGGTTAGACTTCAGTATATTTTTGCACTTTAGGTGATAAGCTTTTAGCATATCGTTCACTCTTTTATGTGAAACAATGGGTAGAGATGCTCTTGTCCATATGTCTTCGATTTTACCTGTCACTTTACCAGCAATTTCTTGAAATGTTGGTTCTTTCTGCGAATTGTTAGATTTCAGGTGTCGCCTAGTCCACTCATAATATTTCATAACTTCTTCATAAGTTGGCAATACATTGTCTTTAATATCACATATTTCACCAAATAAAGGACACTTTGTTGCGTTTCGAGTGCTTTCCATGTTTAATATTGTTTAAAACACCCTCTCACTTAAACAGCTGCAGTGTGACTGATGCGAGAAAATGGCGCGCTAAGTGCAATCGGCACGACCCCGCCCCCTCACCTCACGCCGTAAATTATCAAAACAAAGGACTTTTTCTAGCTAATAGGTCATGTATGCTTTCGAAAAGTGTAGAAAATAATAAAACATCCGAACTTGATTGATAATTATTGGCACTCAAATATACCTCTAAAATATGTTTTTTCAGATATTTCAAATTGAATCCGGAGGCTGTTAACAATAATAGAATCGAATCAAATTTTGCACACAATATTTTGACTATGTGTAGCATCTTTTTATAGCTAGCCCTTAACAAATTTCAAAAAAAAAAAAAATTGGCCCATCTTATTATACATATATGAAATAATAATGTTTATTAAAATAAACCCAACCCTATTCGAAAACCTGAAGAGTCGCCGCAACAACAAAAATATACGCGCTACCAGACACAAAACTGCACTGTTCAGCAACAGTGTATTCGGTATGGCCTCGACAATATACAATAAGGTTCCTGTTTCAATTATGAATATAGATAACCCAAACAAGTTCAAGCTTAGATTAAAAGATTATTTGGCTGATAAAGCATACTACTCTGTAGGTGAATATTTAGCATAGTGTTGACATGTTATATCTACTAAACTATTGCCATTGACATCTTTTTTAATTTTTTTAATCACCTTTTACTAAATACAATTTTACATATGACATACAATAATAATATATTTGACATTTTTTTTTTGACATCATTGTAATATTGTAATGGTTTAATGTATTGTTTGTTGCCTATATTTTTTAACTCACCTGTTGTTTATTTGGTTATTTGTATTATTTGTACGCCTCGCGGCTGGACGTAAGGACAAAACATACTATGTAACATCTACTTTAAACTACGTACCACAATAAAATATCTGATTTCTGATTTCTGATTTCTGACATTCCAATGTTATTGCTTAACGTTATGAAATATGAAAAATTATACTGAAATACGTTATTTTCTCTGTTATAGGTGGTTTTCATAGACGCGTTAGTAATATGAGATATTATTTTGCCGATGTCCTTTTTAAAATATAACGTAGAAAAATGAGTAACGCAGTGATTATTGATTAAGTTTATTAAAAGTGGACGTGGAACTGTACTATTATTTGAGGGCCGTAGATTTCATAAACATGTTCTTAATAAAAATGGCAATAGCGTCTGGCGTTGCGAACAGCACAAAAAGGAAATCTATATAAATTAAATTTGATTGTGTGTAGTAATGGGAGAATACCGCCTAGCAACCTATTAACTCATAGTATGATACTCTTAAATACTAATGTTTAAATAATAATACACATTTTAGATTTTCCTTTTGGATATTAAGAATTAACCTTGATCTGACCACAATCTTTTTCCGATTAAAATTAGGTTCAAAACAAGAACATCACTATGGCAACCATTTCCATTCCTATTCGCCATAATGGGCTTTATTTACCTAATACCAATACTTGTTTTAAGACGGTCACGATAATTTTGCGGAACAAATTAGGTTCCTAATCTGAACCGGTATAAGACGAAGTCAAAGTACTTTATTACTGTAGTTATTTACATATACTTAGCAAACGTCATTTTTTGCCTCTTCTCTACATTGGACCACTGTGGGAGAAGCAGGGCGTAGAAACTCCCACAGATTGATTTTTAATCTCTTTTAAAAATAGGTTGTGCTTAACTATTTCAAATATGTTTTTTTTTATTATTATGATTAATAAGCAGGAATAAATAATTACAAAATTATTAACAGCAAGGTCTGTGTTGAGCTAGATTAACCGCATATAGTCCTGTCATTTACGTAATCTTGAAAATTGTAATATCCCTTTTACGACAAAGTCGCTTTACCATCCTTTTTAAATTGCTCAAATGGCAATTTCAAAATCTCCAGAGGTATCTTTTTATAGTAGAGAATGCACTGACCCTTGAAAGAATTGCTAACCTTCGTGAATCTAAATCGGGGCGCACATAGTCTGTGATTATTTCTTTGGTTAACATTACAGCTAACGCTAAGTTTGGAAAATGTTGTAAGGTTCTTGCGTACATAAATTATATTTTCTAAAATAAATTGACTAGCTACAGTTAGTATGTCAATTTCTTTAAAAAGCTCGAATAGCTCTTTTCTGTAAAATAAAAATAGTTTGAATATTCGCTGCTTTCCCCCACAACAAGATACCATAGGACATGACACTATGAAAGTAACTAAAATATACTAGCCTAGATGTAGCCACAGCCGTGTTTTGTCTGATGTTCCTAACAGCGTAAGCCGCAGAACTTAATTTACCAGCTAATTTATCTATGTGGGGTCCCCACTACAATTTGCTATCAATGGTTATTCCAAGAAACTTCGTATCATTTACTTATTCTTACGTGCTGTTGTCTAAGACTAAACTGGTCTGAACTTGCGTGACATTTGAAATGTGAGAAATTGATACACTTGGTTTTGCCAGCGTTTAACAATAAATACCAATAATCAATTCAAGGTTAAAGACAATACAACATTAACATCATCAAAATCTCCTTTTTATCTTTTTAATTTTGAAGACAATTGAAGTATCATCAGCAAACAACACTATGTATGTCAGTTAATTTCTCCACCATGAAAGGCAGATCGTTAATATATACCAAGAATAAGAAAGGCCCTAATATGGAACCTTGTGGAACGCCAATGTTTACACCTGATCCATCAGATTTAACGCCGTTAATTTCTGCCTTTTGAATTATATTGCTTAGGTACGATCTTAGTAGATCCAACGCTTTATTTCTTACTCCGTAATGATTTAATTCAATTAATAGCATATTATGATCAACACAATCAAACGCCTTCGACAGGTCGCAAAAACTCCGATAGCATCCTGTGCGGCCTCCCATGCAGAATAAATATGAGATATAAGGGTAATACCTACATTCGTAGTTGATTTACCCCTTGTGAAACCGTATTGTTTGGCGTGGAGTTGTTTTGTACGGTTGAAGTGTGAGAGCATTTGATTGAGTATAATCTTTTCAAATATTTTACTAAGAGTTAGAAGAACAGACATTGGTCTGAAATTTGAAGGATCACCCTTATCTCCCGACTTGAACAGAGGTATCAGTTTACTGTGTTTCATGAGGTCTGAGAAAGCCCCATCGTCAACACATTTATTGAATATATAAGCTAAGTGTGGGGCTATAACTAGAATTAGTGAACCAATGACTTTGACTGATATATCCCACAGGTCTTCCGTATTTTTTAAGTTAAGTAATTGTAATGTTTTGGCAATTTCCTGGGGACATACATGATAAAATTTTAAATATACCTTACTGACGCTAGTGTTATTTTTTAATAAAGGCTCTGCTTCATATATACATAAATTTAGACGATCTGTTGTGAGTAAGGGTACATTGGTGAAGAATGTTTCAAAAGCTCGAGCAACATCAGCGCTGAATTGAACAAGATCATCACCTATCTTTAGACACAAACCATTGTCCCTTGGTATAACTTTGCCAGTTTCACGGTTTATTATTTGAAAACTGTTTTCATTATATTATTTGAATTTTGAATTTTCCTATTAATGTTTAAAGTGTTTGCAGTTCTACAAACCAACTTGAAAGTTTTGGAATATTTTTTAACATAGTCATGAAATTTTCGATCAAAGTTATAGGATTTTTAATCATAAAGTTCATACAAGATAACTCTACTTTTACGAATTCCAAGCGTTGCCCAGTCATTAAATTTAGATTTACCTTTATAGTCACTGACTTTCTTTAATTTAAAAACTTTATGGAATTCTGTCTGAATAATGTTGAAGAAGTCTGAGTAGATTTTGTTTGGGTTCTGTTCATTAAAATCCGGTACTGGCAAATTTATATCTAAATTTTTTATATATGTCTCTAGTCTATGGGATGTAATAGGCCTATAAAATGATGGACCAGTCTTATCCTTGATAGCAATGACGTTGTGGTAGCCCCCCTAGTCAATAGTTCTACCGAGAGTGATCGCATAAAAAACTCAGAGTGACTCAGGGTGACATTTAATGAGCCCACCACATTTTGGGTAATAATAGTACCAATCAGTATGAACAACTTTCGCCAAGAAACATATGGTGGCAAATGAAAAAAAAATATCGTCCCTCAGTACATTGACCCAATCAGCTGATTACATGTTACTATGGGAACCCCAAAAAAATCTTCGTTTGCGACCATATGTTTCTTGGGGAAAGTTGTTCAAAATGATGGTTTTTTTAATTCCCCAAAATATTGTCTGCTATTTAAATGTCACCTTGTACAATTCGTCATTGGATCGGCTGGTTTGGACGGAACTTCTACAGAATCTGATTTTCCATTGCAATTATTGGTAGTCCTACTCTTTGTGACTCTACAAATACTTCCACAGGTTTTATAGTATCTTATTAGACCATTTAAGCTTACATAGAAAATATAGATAAAAATAGGCAAGACAGAAGATAGTTCTGACTCGCTTGCTTCTACAATTTACAGCTATAGCGTTCGTCTTCTGTAGCATTTCTATTTTCATATTTCTTTATTGCACAAAAAAGTTATAAAAAAACATAGTTACATGAAAATAGAGTGCAAAGGCGAGCTTATCTCTAATAAGATATCTCCTCCAGTCACCAGGATGAGATGGTAAAGATCGATTACTGAGCAGGGGCAGACATAAGTGTACAACAATATAAGGAAATAAACAAGTACTAACAATAAATAAAATAAATTATATAATTATTACAGGACCAGCACAAGGAAAGATGCTATGAGGCCCATTGTGGTGGATTTCTGTAGCGTCATCAAAAAGGATAATATGCTAAGGGCCGTAAAAGAATTTAACAAAAACAAAACCAACGAAAACAAACTGAACACTCTACATCTCAATATTGCAGGACCCAAAAAGGCAGTTTTTATTTCGGAGACGCTGACATACAAAACTCAACATCTCTTTTATCATACACGTGAGTTCGCAAAGAAGTTTAAATTCGCCTACTGTTGGTCTTCGCGTGGAATAATCTATCTACGTATCCATACGACATCCAAAAGCTCAGAGATACGAAATGACTGTACATCTTCAACTGCTAGCAAGAAAATATACCAAATCGCAGGCAAAACAGTTTTCTACGTAATATTAGTAATATATCGCAAATTTTTACCAGCAACTAGTTCTGTAACTTACACAAAATCAACACACACACTCACATCATTTAAATGTCACACACAAAATATAAAACATTTACAATCTACAGACTATTACATACCATCTTCAACAAAACCAAACCTATTAAACCCAGCGACCAATCAACCGAATAAACAGTGCATTGAAAAACTTACTCTTATGAATCTCATATTTAAAATTGTTACAAAAATTTCTCTTAATCATAAAATTTCAAAACTAACGCTATTTATCATCATGAGTCCTATTAAAATAGATAATTAAATAATTATGATTTAAATTCGAACCCCTAAATGATATTATAAATGACCTAGATCATATGTTAACCTGTAAGTCCGTCCTTTGTGACCCTGAAGATTTCATAGATATGTCCCTAGTACAATAAATAACCTTAAAATAATAACACAAAATATACGCAGTATAGGATGCAATATGCCTGGACTTATCGCTCTACTGACTGAACTTAAAATAGAGTGCGATATTATTATTTTAACAGAATGCTGGCTGTCGTGTAATCCCGTCATCCCAACTCTAGAAGGCTATAAATTAAGTGCAAACAAGACCTTCTGTAATCAAAATGACGGAGTCGTCATTTACTACAAAGACAACATTAGTTTAACCATAGACGAACAACGTTTTGAAGAAGGAAATTGCCTGATCATCAAACATGGTAACGACTCTGCTATAATTGCCATCTATCGCTCTCCATCTTACAGAAAAACTGATACTTTTATTGCATCACTGAGCGAGGTTCTTCAGGATTTGTCTTCATTTAAAAATATTGCTGTTGCTGGAGACATAAATATTGACGTTATTTCAGAAAACAACGACACAGAAGCTGAAGCCTACTTAAATCTTATAGCTACTCACGGGCTTCTTGTTGGGCATAATTTTGTAACCAGAGATGCTAGCCTCACATGTTTTGTTAAAACTAAAAGGGAATTTAGCACAATACTACTGAACTCTTCTATCACTGATCACAAAGCTGCCTTTTTATGTCTCAATTTGGATCAGAAGAGACTGTTGCTTCCTACTTCTTATGGTAGACTAAATTTCCAGGCTTTTGCACAAGATCTAAATAGCACCAATTTTACTCATATTTCGTAATTTCTTTATTGTACTAAACAAAACAGACATACAGATAACTTATGATAGAAAAAACATGTACAAAGGCGAGCTTATCTCTAAAAAGAGATTTCTTCCAGCAAACCATGTTGGATAGGAGACGGAGATGATAGGTAAGGGAAAGAATTGCGCGTACAATTAAGACTATATTCTAATATAATACATATTACACATACATAAAACCCTATTGATAAGAAATATAGACTACATACACAGTTACATAAATACAGCATATCAATAAATATCTTACAAATATACTAATACTAATACATTATATAGCTAAATAGAAAGTGAAAGATAGTGCTTCTTTAGTCGGTTCTTAAAGATATTCATATTTATGATTTTCTGGATCCAAACTCTGCTATGAATGAATTTATAAGACTAATTCAAATTGTCTTGGACAGTAACACAACAACTCACAAGGTTTCATGTAGCAAGAGGATCTTAAAACCATGGTTAACACCGGGCCTTCTTCGGTGCTTACGAAATAGGGACAAGCTACACAAAAAGTCTATGTCTAAACCAGAAAATGAAATTATTAAAATAACATATCATAGATATAGAAGCCTTTGTAATAACTTATTAAAGAAGCAAAAAAGACTGTATGACAAAACATTAATAGATAAAGCGGGCAAAAATAGTAAAGAATTATGGAAAGCCATCAAATCAATCACTTATACCACAAAAACTAAAAACAAACCGAACGAACTACCAGGGCGGAGTGATATGTATGGTAAAAATCAATTTTAGAATAAAACTATCGCGAATTGTATGAAACCTCCTAGTCCACAACTCCTTTGGAGGACTAAATTTAGATTTTCAGCCAGTGCTACCGGTTTTTTTTTTACAGACTAGAGAAAACCAACTGAACGCATTTTCGCAAAGATGGAGAAAAGTGAATTTCGTGTGTTGATTAAACATTATTTTTTGCGCAAAAAAACGATTACGGAAACAAAACAAAGACTTGATAAATATTATGGGGACTCCGCTCCGTCGATTAAAATGATTCATGAGTGGTTTACTGATTTTCGCTGTGGCCGTACTAGTACAAGTGATGCTGAACGTCCAGGACGCCCTGTTGAGGTCACTACTCCAGAGATGATCGCTAAAATACACGACATAGTGTTGAACGACCGAAGAATGAAAGTGAGCGAGATAGTTGAGACAGTAGGCATCTCAGACGAACGAGTGCAAAATATCTTACACCAACATTTGCATATGAAGAAGCTCTCCGCACGATGGGTGCCGCGTTTACTGACTGTTGATCAAAAACGCATGCGTTTGACTACTTCGGAGACAGGTTTAGCATTGTTTCAACAGAATAAAGCTGAATTTTTGCGTCGTTTCATAACAGTTGATGAAACATGGATCCACCACTATACACCAGAAACCAAGCAGCAATCAAAACAGTGGATTGCTACGGGCGAACCAGCTCCGAAGAAGGCCAAAGAAGTTTTATCGGCCAATAAAGTGATGGCTACAGTTTTATGGGATGCACGTGGGATAATCCATATTGACTACCTAGAGAAGGGTAAAACGATAAATAGCGAATATTATGCCAATTTATTGGATCAATTTGACAAAATTTTACCTGAGAAGCGACCGCACTTGGCTAAGAAGAAAATCCTCTTCCACCAAGACAACGCACGAGTGCACACCTGCGCTATTGCCATGGCCAAATTCCATGAGTTGCGATACGAGTTGCTTTCTCACCCACCATATTCGCCAGATTTAGCCCCTTGCGACTATTTTCTGTTTGCAAATTTAAAAAAATGGCTCGGTGGAAAAAGATTTAGCTCCAACGAAGAGATCATACACGAAACCAATGCCTATTTTGAAGGGTTGTCTAAATCGTATTTTATGGAAGGAATCGAAAAGCTAGAGAAACGCTGGATGAAGTGTATTGAGTAAGAAGGGAACTACGTTGAAAAATAAATAAATATTTTAAATAAATGATATTTATTATTTAATTTTTACCAGACTTTTCACTCCGCCCTCGTACTCAAAATAAAAGATTCACCATCTGATTCAATTGAACTAGTCAATAATTACTTTGTAAATGTGGGCAAAAAGCTAGCTGAGAATATAAATAATGACCAATGCACAAATCACAAAGATATTGATGCTATGTCTGATAGGAGATCAGACTCTTTCATCTTGTTAAATACTGACTGTGAAGAAGTCAGTAGACTAATTATGCAGCTAAAAAATACGTGTTCTGCAGGATGGGACAACATCCCGAACAAGATTTTAAAGGAGCACAGGAGCATTTTGGTCCCTTATCTATGCCACATTTTTAATCTTTGTTTAGAAATGGGAATTTTCCCTGACGCTCTAAAGAGATCAATGGTCATACCCATCCATAAGGGGGGCGAACGCGACCGTGTTGACTGCTATAGGCCAATCTCGATTCTCCCATCACTGTCTAAAATCCTGGAACGAATTATCAATATCCGATTTTTAAATTATCTCGAGAAAAACAATATTTTATCTGACAGACAGTTTGGTTTTCGCTCCAGGAAGTCCACGTCTGATGCAATCCATCTTGTTACAGACTTTGTAACAGAGTGTTTGGATAGAGGCGAGAGATGTATAGGGATCTTTCTCGATCTGGCCAAAGCTTTCGATACGGTCTCGACCGCACTCCTTGTGAATAAACTCGACACCCTGGGTGTGAGGGGCACACAACTTAACCTTTTTAAATGTTATTTGTCAGAGAGGAAGCAAAGTGTCAAAATAGGTGACCATATGAGCAGCACCCAACCAGTCGAATGGGGGGTTCCTCAAGGCAGCATACTGGGTCCCACCCTTTTTCTAGTCTATATTAACGACTTATGCAACCTTAAAATCCCAGGTGGTAATATAGTTACCTATGCCGACGACACCGTTTTGCTTTTTAGTGGTAAAAAATGGACAGAAGCTTTCGAGAGTGCACAACATTGATTCGAAATTATTTCTAAATGGCTTCAGAAAAATATGTTAACCCTTAACTCTGACAAAACTAAATACTTAACCTTTTCTATAAATAATTCCACTCAACCCCCTAAAAACCTCAAAATTACCTCACATGGTTGTACTGATGTAAATCTTTGCACTTGCAAACCATTAGAGAGAACCTCAACTATAAAACATCTTGGCATAATTTTAAATGAAAATTTAAATTTTAATACACTTGTAGTAACTTTAAGTGCTAAAGTTCGAAAATTGATATATATATATATATATATATATATATATATATATTTAAAAATCTACGACATATCACTAAAGCCTCTGTTCTTAAAAATATTTATTATGCTCTATGCGAATCCCTCTTACGCTATTGCATATCATGCTGGGGAGGAGCAAATAAATCTATTCTTATTACCTTAGAACGTGCTCAACGTGCAATCCTAAAGGTGTACCTTTAAACCCAGATTATTTCCAACGGAAGTGTTCGATTCCAAATCGATATTCGATCGATGGTTTCTGAACGGTCATTTTAATTTGACGTTAGCTGTCAATCTGGCAGTTTTTGACAACTGACAGACGAAAGCCCTCGCAATGTAAACGCGTTTTGATCAGGGTGTTGAAATTAAATCGCAGGGCATCTGGAATGTATTCGGGATTCCCTCAGGATTGTTAATACAGCTGAGTGTGCCGTTGTCTCTCGAACCAGATAAAGTTCGGATTTTCGTGCCCGATTTGTATTTACCAGTAGAAACATAACCTGTGTTGGACACTGTGCTCATCACGTTGGCCCGCCAGTCATACCTGGTTGGCTGAAGAACCTGTCTACCAAGAAGAGCCTAGGGTGCACCCGGGCCTTGCAGAGAGACAGGAGGTTGACGGGACCGAAGCACAGACCAGGTTAGATCTACCCCACATAACTTCAGCTCGCCGACGTTCATCACTTCTTGGCACCTGATCGTCACGCTACCTCGTAGCTCATGGGCCCCTACGAGGTCATTAGGTGCTGAGAAGCCTGAACATTTGGTAGCAGAGCGTGGTTTCCTGAGATTTGCAGCCGTCAAGGGCTCCAGGAAGGCACGATTTGGGACTATCAATCTGTAGGTATAGGCGGTTAGGTAACTTGGTTGGTTCCTATATCCACATAGATTGGTAGTATTGTAAGCTATAAGTCTATTGCTGGTAGTAGACATACAGATATTGAATTGAAATTTGCATTGAATTACCAGTTAGTCAATCTATTAGTGGTCTAGTAATGCTATTGAATGAATGTTTTGGTTAACATAGGTAGTTACATCTATTGATAGCAGGCTATTACATTGTTTTCAGTTTATAGCAATTTATAACTTGAACTAATATTGACTATCTGTGTGTGTTATAATGATAAAGGGAAACTAAATTGTTATTTACAGAATTTATATAGATATAAAACTCGGTTCCTATTTGTTCAAGCCTCTCGGCACCCGATGACCTCGCAGGGGCCCATAGCTACGAGGTAACGTAACGATCAGATGCCAAGAAGCAAGAACGTCGGCGCTTCACCGAGCTAAGTAAATAGATTCTATCTGACCTGGTCTGTGCTTCGTTCCCGTCAAACTCCTGTCTCTCTGCAAGGCCTGGGTGCACCCTAGGCTCTTCTTGGTAGACAGGTTCTTCAGCCAACCAGGTATGGCTGGCAGGCCAGCTTCGAAGCGCACAATTTCCTTAAATACGAACTTTATCTGGTTCGGAGAACCACAATACACTCAGCTATAAGACAATCCTGAGGGGAGCCCGAATACAATTCCAGATGGCTTACGATTTAATTTCAAATGCCCTATACCAATACGCGTCCATCGCGAGAGCTTCTCGTCAGTCAGTTGTCAAAAACTGCTCTGTGGCAGCTCCGTCAAATTCAAAATGGCCGTTCCGGAACCATAGATCGAGTATCGATTCTGAATCGAACAATCACCCGCCCGGACAGGCACCCACCTGTCCCTTAATCTACGGGCAGCCGAGACAACGTTGCTACCGCTCGTTTTAGTACCGAGCCTCCTACTAGAACCTCTGCAGACCGGGGGGTCCCGTCCCTGCCAGGGAACAAGTTAACAATGCGCCCCCTGCGCCAACGCAGTGGCGGTAGGTTAGCATCCTTAACCAGCACGAGGTCACCAACACTAGGGGGGCTGGTTTTGTCAGTCCACTTAAGGCGCTGTTGTAAGATATGCAGATACTCGAGCGACCAACGCTTCCAGAAATTCTGAGTAAACTGCTGCAACATCTGATACCTTGACAACCGATACAATTTCACTCCCTCGAAGGGGTGCTCGGGCAACGCGTTAAGTGGCTGTCCTATCAAGAAATGGCCTGGGGTCAGAGCCTCCAGGTCATTTGGATCCGAGCTGAGCGGACACAACGGTCGCGAATTGAGAACGGCCTCGATCTTACAAAACAATGTCGCGAGCTCCTCAAAAGTCAGCGCGGTCTGACCTACTATACGCCCTAAGTGCGTCTTCGCTGACTTAACTACGGCCTCAAAAATCCCACCCCAGTGGGGGCAACTCGGTGGGCTGAAGGTCCACTGTATACCCCGACGGGAGAGGGCCGTTCCAATATCCACTTTATTTACATTCAAAAAGTTGACTATCTCTCGTAAGTATCGTTCCGCACCGACGTAGTTAGTGCCGTTATCAGAGCGGATCAAAGTTGGAAGTCCCCTTCGAGAAACAAACCTATCCAAACAAGCAATGAAAGCCTCTGTCGAGAGATCAGCAACGAGCTCGAGATGTACCGCCTTGGTGGATAAACAAACAAACACACACAGGTACGCCTTGTATTGCTAAGCGTTACGCAATCGTGAACTCTTCACCATAAACGGTCCTGCAAAATCCGTACCAACACCTGAAAACGGTCTGACCTCATTCACACGATCAGGGGGCAAGTCCCCCATGAGAGGTTGCATCGTGGCAGCCTTAAGTCGATAACAAGGCATGCACCGAAACACGATGTTCCGTATGACACGGCGGGCAGATAAGATCCAAAACTCCCGCTGGAGCGTGGCCAACAACGCGTTACAGCCGGCATGCGCGTTTTTAATATGACGATCAGTCACCAGCAATTCAACTAACTGTCCCCCCTTGGGGAGCAGAAGTGGGTGACGAGCCGAATACGACAGATTCGCATTGCGCAATCTTCCTCCTACCCGAAGTAACCCGGTCGAATCAACAAAGGGGTTGAGACGCGCGACGGCTCCCTTCAATTTCGAACGTCCACTTCGTATAGTCTCCAATTCTGCCCCAAACTTCGAGGACTGTACCAACCGGACCAAATTCAGTAGCGACTCGTTTCGCTCTGCCGGAGTCAGAATAGGGTTCAACGTTCGCTGATCGCGAGGAGTACGACAATTTCGAGCGAATCTCCTAATCCAAGTGGACACGTTTATCAACTTGTCAAGTGAGCTATACCGGTCCAGCAGAAACCCGGCGTCAGGGACCTCAGCCTTCTGGGTAACATGCACGGCCGCTCTGGGGCCATGATCCGAAGATACTACTACATGGCTGTGGGGCCAGTCCGATTCTCTCCTGGCAAGCCAGGGTGGTCCCCACCACAAATGGTGTCTAACGAGTTCAGGAGCCCGACATCCCCTGGATGCACAATCAGACGGGTTCAATTCTCCTGGTACATGTCTCCAAGTCAGTGGGACCTCAGACGACACAATCTGGGAGACACGGTTCGCGACAAAAACCTCTAAGTTATGGACCGAAGCCTTCAGCCAGCACAAAACAATCTGGCTGTCCGTCCACGCGTACACCGTATCCTCCAAAACCACTGACCCACGCAACACTGTTAGAGTGTGATTCAAAAGTTTGGTCAAAAGAGCAGCCCCGGACAGTTCCAGTTTTGGAATCGTCATCCTTGTCCGAATAGGCGCTACCTTGCTTTTTGCCAAAACCAAACGCACGTCGACCTCCCCGGTGGAGGTGACGGTTCGCAAATAAACCGCTGCCGCAAACCCTCGTTCAGAGGCATCACAAAACCCGTGAAGGGTTGCCCTGTAATCCCCAGCAGGGACCAATTTCCTCGGCAGCGATACATTATTTATGTCCGATAGCGAAGTGAACATTTGCGTCCAATCAGTCAACAAATCACCTGAGAAGTGGGTGTCCCAGGTCAACTGAGCCGCCCATAGCCTTTGCATAAAACATTTGAGAGCAAAGGTGACTGGAGAAATCCATCCATTCGGGTCGAACGTTCTCGCAATCGTTGATAGTACTGACCGCTTCGTCCAGGCCTTCGGTGTTTCTAAAACCACCCGATAGGTAAACTCATCATGGACGGGCCGGTACTGAATTCCAAGCACTGACAACATGTTAGGGTTGTCAGGATTCTCAAAAACGTGCGGGTCTTGTTGAAACTCATCTGGGAGACCAGCCATCAACTCAGGGGAGTTGGACATCCACTTGCGTAGTTCATAGCCGCCTCGTTCCAGCAATTGAACGAGCTCGTCACGTCGGTCCAGAGCTTCCTCTACACTGGCTGCCCCTGTGCAGACGTCATCGACGTACAAATTTTGCTCCAGGATAGCAGCAGCTCTAGGATAGCTCACACGGTCACGCGACGCCAACTCCCGCAGGGTACGCATCGCCAAATACGGGCTAGACCGTAACCCATACGTGTTCGTGTTCAACTCATAGACCTTGACTGGCTCGGCCGTGGACTCACGCCAAAGTATCAACTGATACCTTCTGTCAGCCGGATGAATTACCGTTTGCCTAAACATCATCCGAATGTCTGCGACAAATACAACCTGGTGCCTCCGAAAGCTCGTGAGAATATCCGAAATATCACGACTCAACTTGGGTCCCGAATGTAGACACTGATTCAGGGACATCCCGTTCGAGGTAGGTGCTGACCCATCAAAAACAACTCGAATCTTGCCGGTAGGGGTTCGTAGGACGGCATGGTGTGGAAGGAAACAATGATCCTCAGATCTCCAGTCCACACCCGATACCGACATGTGTCCTAACGACTCATACTCCCTCATGAAATCGACGTATTTTTGTTTAAATACGGCGTCCCTTGACATCCTACGCTCCATCGACATCAATCTCGTCTCAGCCATCTTCCTAGATTCTCCTAGTGGCGGTCGATCGGCCCTGAAAGGCAGTCGAGTTACAAAACGACCAGAACGAAGGCGACCAGTACTATTCTGGTAAAACAACTCGCACTCTTCTTCGTCTGCGTCGACTCGACGAGCGGTGGGAGGTTCCTCTATCTCCCAGAACCGTTGGATAGCGTCTGACAACGCTGAGCCAATAAGTATGCCATCTGACTCGGCAGGCCTAACCATTGGCAATGCCGGACCCATGATCACGTGACCAAACTTAGTATCCACAGCAATCAACCCGTCCGGCTGAAGAACTCGCCGATCCGACAACAGAAACCTACCCAAAACGTCTGCTCCCAGTAGCAGATCGACCGGGGCTGGAGTGTCAAAATCGGGATCCGCCAACTTGAGTCCTGACGTCAGGAGTCGAACGGCCGGATTCAACTTCACCAAGGGGTGTTTGCCCATGACATGCGTCATTACTAAAGCTTGCACGGATGTTTTTGTCAAAATGTCATAACGTGGAGAGAACGTGATCACCGATTGACCAACTACATTCGTAACCGTAACATTCCCCACGCCCCGTATTGAATTATTATACCTATTTACCTTGAGGCCCAACCATTTTGCTAAATCGTTCGATACAATGCAGCCCTGAGCTCCAGAATCTAATAGGGCGCGAACGTATGTTGGGTTGCCCGCCAAATCCCAAACAAGCACAGAGGCGATCGGTAACACCACCGTCTCCGGTTGGGGGGCAACCAATGGTTGGGCCGCAAATTCCTAGCGAGGACCCCCGGGGCCCCACTGTGCCTGTAACCGATCAGGTAGGCAGCTATACGCCAGCGGGTCCCACTGTACAAATGGCCCACGCGCCGGTTCCATTGCCACCCTACGACGCCCCCCGAAGGGTTGTGGGCGTGAATTCAACCGTGGCCGCTCCATGAGCGGGGGGGACATCACATGCGACCGACGAGGACGCGGCGACGAGCGGGGCGACAACTGAGGCGGCGTCCGAGCCGCATCCGCATAGCTCGAAGGTGTCCCATGCCACCCGCCCGTTACGGCCTGCTCAACATACCCAATGTCCCGCTGAGTCGGATGCTGAGTCGCAACCGGAAACTCAGGGCCCCCCATGTGATGACCCTGAGTGCGGCCCTGCACCCCTGGGTGGCTGCGTGCTTGTGGCCCCATTGCCCGCTGAGTCGGATGCTGAGTCGCAACCGAAAACTCAGGGCCCCCCATGTGATGACCCCGAGTGCGGCCCTGCACCCTAGTACCGCCCTGTGCACGTGGGGACATTGGCCCCTGAGTTGCGCTCCGAGACGCAAACGAATTCTCAGGGCCCCATGCCGTGTCACCCTGGGTACGGCCCTGTGGTGGCTGTTGGCCGGACCGGTTCATGCACAACAAATTGTGGTGGGCCCCACCACAGTATCCGCACAATTTTGTGCGCGTGCAGTCCCTAGCCATGTGTGGCCCGAGGCACAGGAAGCACCAGCTCCGCTGCTTGGCCATCCGGCGCCGTCCCTCAACCCTAAGTTCCCCGAACTTATTGCAATCGGCCACAGCATGGCCAATCTGCCTACAACATGGGCAGGTCTCACCTGCACCCCTGGGTGGGGTCAATGCACTCACAGTCCCATACGACTGCCGGTTGGTGCGGTCCTTCCTCGTCGGAGTGCCCCTACTCACAGCGCTCCCGGCAGCTCTCTGTGGCTCCGAAGGATGGGTGGCCGTCAACCCCAAATTCTCTGCCCGTCGAGCCTCCTCTTCCAAAAATCCGACCAAGTCGGAGAAGGCGGGCAGGTCCTCGGCCGACCTCCCGTGAGACTGTTCGAAACGAGTCTGCACGTCAGCGGGTAGGCGGGAAAGTACAATGTACAGCAATAGGTACGACCATTCACCAACCGGAAGTCCAAGATTCTCTAGGGCCTTGGTGACGGACAACAACGGGTTCAAAACCTCCGTCTGTATGGCCCCGACCTTGTTCACAACCGGGATGCTAAACAAACGGTTCAGTTGGGCATCGGCCAACCTCCGTTTGTTGTGGTAACGTCTGACCAGCAATTGCCTGGCCGTTTCATAGTTACCCTCCGTAACTGTCAAATGAGCGACCAGCTCCCTGGGCTCACCCCTCAATGCTGCCACCAGCTGAGCCATCTTGACAGACTTGGTAATGTCCGATCGCATGTGCACCAAGCTGTCGAACAGATTGATGAAGCTCATCCATTCACCGGACACTCCGTCAAAAGTAGGCATGGTTATGGCAGGTAACCTGGACCCCGAACCCTGATGCGGCAGAGGCGCCCCAATGCCACCACTATGGCTGGACTCGCGCTGCCTACGTATGTCCGCAGCCCTCTGCGTGATAGCAGCCGCCATCTCCATACACTGGTCGACATCCCCTAGCAACCGTGACAGCCTGTCAGGTGCGCAACCATCAACTGCTTCCGCCTGCGCGGACAATTCGAGCACCCTGTTGTAGCGTTCCTTAACGTCCATAGACCGCTCCAACACCACATCATGCCTATCTAAACGGTCTATCAGACCGTGTGCGGAGGAAAACCATCTGAGCTCCTTAGAAACACCCTTCTGTATTTCAGACAACGACATGATCGGAACGATACTTACTCACAATTTGCAGTAACTCAATTATATTGGACCCTCCAGTCTACAACACAAACAAGGGAACCCTAATCTATAACTTAAACAATGCTGATTTCCCCAAACAATAGAAACCGAGTTTTATATCTACACAAATTCTGTAAACAACAATTTAGTTTCCCTATATCATATAACACACACAGATAGTCAATATTAGTTCAAGTTATAAATTGCTATAAACTGAAAACAATGTCCAAACATTCATTAGCATTACTAGACCACTAATAGATTGACTATGCAAACTTCAAACTGCAAACATGATATGACTTCAATGCAAATTTCAATTCACCTACAATGTACCTGTAATGTAATTACTATTCTGAGTCACATCTCAGTACAACTGGTCATTTAGGGAAAATCTGTCTGTCTACTACCAGCAATAGACTTATAGCTTACAACACTACCAATCTATGTGGATACAGGAACAATTCCAAGTTAGCTAATAACCGCCTATACCGACAGATTGATAGTCCCAAATCGTGGGTTCCTGGAGCCCTTGACGGCTGCAAATCTCAGGAAACCACGCTCTTGCTACCAAAATTGTTCAGGCCTCTCGGCACCCGTGACCTCGCAGGGGCCCATCAGCTACGAGGTAGCGTAACTACCGGATGCCAAGAAGTGAGAACGTCGGCGCTTCACCGAGCTAAGTAAATAGATTCTATCTGACCTGGTCTGTGCTTCGTTCCCGTCAAACTCCTGTCTCTCTGCAAGGCCTGGGTGCACCCTAGGCTCTTCTTGGTAGACAGGTTCTTCAGCCAACCAGGTATGGCTGGCAGGCCAGCTTCGAAGCGCACAATTTCCTTAAATACGAACTTTATCTGGTTCGGAGAACCACAATACACTCAGCTATAAGACAATCCTGAGGGGAGCCCGAATACAATTCCAGATGGCTTACGATTTAATTTCAAATGCCCTATACCAATACGCGTCCATCGCGAGAGCTTCTCGTCAGTCAGTTGTCAAAAACTGCTCTGTGGCAGCTCCGTCAAATTCAAAATGGCCGTTCCGGAACCATAGATCGAGTATCGATTCTGAATCGAACACTATTGTTTAAGGAAAACAACATTGTTTAAGTTATAGTTTAGGGTTCCCTCGTTTGGGTTATAAACTGGAGGGTCCAATAAAATTGAGTTACTGCAAATTGTGAGTAAGTATCGTTCCGATCATGTCGTTATCTGAAATCCAGACGGGTGTTTCTAACGAACTCAGATGGTTTTCCTCCGCACACGGTCTGATAGACCGTTTAGATAGGCATGATGTGGTATTGGAGCGGTCTATGGACGTTAAAGAACGTTACAATAGGGTGCTCGAATTGTCCGCGCAGGCGGAATCAGTTGATGGTTGCGCACCTGACAGGCTGTCACGGTTGATAGGGGATTTCGACCAATGTATGGAGATAGTCAATAGTCAATAGTCAAAGTACTTTATTACTGTAGATATTTACATATACTTAGCAAACGTCATTTTTTGCCTCTTCTCTACATTGGACCACTGTGGGAGAAGAAGGGCGTAGAAACTCCCACAGATTTATTTTTAGATCTCTTTTAAAAATAGGTTGTGCTTAACTAATACAAATATGAAAAATTTAATTGTTATGATTAATAAGCAGGAATAAATAATTACAAAATTATTAACAGCAAGGTCTGTGTTGAGCCAGATTAACCCCATACAGTCCTGTCATTTAAGTAATCTTGAACATTGTAATATCCCTTTTTCGACAAAGTCGCTTTAACATGCTTTTTAAATTGCTCAAGTGGCAATTTCAAAATCTCCAGAGGTATCTTATTGTAGTAGAGAATGCACTGACCCTTGAAAGAATTGCTAACCTTCGCGAGTCTAAAACGGGGCGCACATAGTCTGTGATTATTTCTTAGGTTAACATTACAGCTATCGCTAAGTTTGGAAAATGTTGTAAGGTTCTTGCGTACATACATTATATTTTCGAAAATAAATTGACTAGCTACTGTTAGTATGTCAATTTCTTTAAAAAGCTCTCTTAAGGAGTCTGTTCGTTTTAAATTATAAATTGCTCGAATAGCTCTTTTCTGTAAAATAAAAATAGTTTGAATATCCGCTGCTTTCCCCCACAACAAGATACCATAGGACATCACACTATGAAAGTAACTAAAATATACTAGCCTAGATGTAGCCACATCCGTGCTTTGTCTGATGTTCCTAACAGCGTAAGCCGCAGAACTTAATTTACCAGCCAAGATGGCAGCTGCTATCACGCAGAAGGCTGCGGACATACGTAGACAGCGCGAGTCCAGCCATAATGGTGATATTGAAGCACCTCTGCCGCATCAGGGATCGGGGTCCAGGTTACCTGCCATAACTATGCCTACCTTTGACGGCGTGTCCGGTGAATGGATGAGCTTCATCAATCTGTTCGACAGTTTGGTGCACTTGCGATCGGACATTTCAAGTCTGTCAAGATGGCTCAGCTGGTGGCAGCATTGAGGGGTGAGCCTAGGGAGCTGGTCGCTCATTTGACAGTTACGGAGGGTAACTATGAGACGGCCAGGCAATTGTTGGTCAGACGTTACCACAACAAATGGAGGTTGGCCGATGCCCAACTGAACCGTTTGTATAGCATCCTGGTTGTGAACAAGGTCGGGGCCATACAGACGGAGGTTTTGAACCCATTGTTGTCCGTCACCAAGGCTCTAGAGAATCTTGGACTTCCGGTTGGTGAATGGTAGTACCTACTGTTGTACATTGTACTTTCCCGCCTACCCGCTGACGTGCAGACTCGTTTCGAACAGTCTCACGGGAGGTCGGCCGAGGACCTGCCCACCTTCTCCGACTTGGTCGGATTTTTGGAAGAGGAGGCTCGACGGGCAGAGAATTTGGGGTTGACGGTCACCCATCCTTCGGAGCCACAGAGAGCTGCCGGGAGCGCTGTGAGTAGGGGCCCTCCGACGAGGAAGGACCGCACCAACCGGCAGTCGTATGGGACTGTGAGTGAATTGACCCCACATGGTCAGACCTGCCCATGTTGTAGGCAGATTGGCCATGCTGTGGCTAATTGCAATAAGTTCGGGGAACTTAGGGTTCAGGGACGGCGCCGGATGGCCAAGCAGCGGAGCTGGTGTTTCCTGTGCCTCGGGCCACACATGGCTAGGGACTGCACGCGCACACAAATGTGCGGATATTGTGGTGGGCCCCACAACAATCTGTTGTGAATGAACCGGTCCGGCCAACAGCCACCACAGGGCCGTACCCAGGGTGACACGGCATGGGGCCCTGAGAATTCGTTTGTGACTCGGAGCGCAACTCAGGGGCCAACGTCCCCACGTGCACAGGGCAGTACTAGGGTGCAGGGCCGCACTCAGGATCATTACATGGGGGGCCCTGAGTTTTCGGTTGCGACTCAGCATCCGACTCAGCGGGACATTGGGTGTGTTGAGCAGGCCGTAACGGGCGGGTGGCATGGGACACCTTCGAGCTATGCGGGTGCGGTTCGGACGCCGCCTCAGTTGTCGCCCCGCTCGTCGCCTCGTCCTCGTCGGTCACATGTGATGTCCCCCCCGCTCATGGAGCGGCCACGGTTGAATTCACGCCCACCCCCCTTTACGGGGAATCGTAGGGTGGCAATGGAACCGGCGCGTGGTCCATTTGTACAATGGGACCCTCTGGCGTATAGCTGCATACCTGATCGGTTACAGGCAGAGTGGGGCCCCGGGGGCCCTCGCTAGGAATTTGCGGCCCAACAATTTGTTGCCCCCCAACCGGAGACGGTGGTGTTACCGATCGCCTCTGTGCTTGTTTGGGATTTGGCGGGCAACCCAACATACGTTCGCGCCCTATTAGATTCTGGCAGGCAGGCATTTTATCGAATGATTTAGCAAAATGGTTGGGCCTCAAGGTAAATAGGTATAATAAATCAATACGGGGCGTGGGGAATGTTACGGTTACGAATGTAGTTGGTCAATCGTTGATCACGTTCTCTCCACGTTATGACATTTTGACAAAAACATCCGTGCAAGCTTTAGTAATGACGCATGTCATGGGCAGACACCCCTTGGTGAAGTTGAATCCGGCCGTTCGATTCCTGACATCAGGACTCAAGTTGGCGGATCCCGATTTTGACACTCCAGCCCCGGTCGACCTGCTACTGGGAGCTGACGTTCTGGGTAGGTTTCTGTTGTCGGATCGGCGAGTTCTTCAGCCGGACGGGTTGATTACTGTGGATACTAAGTTTGGTCACGTGATCATGGGTCCGGCATTGCCAATGGTTAGGCCTGCCGAGTCAGATGGCATACTTATTGGCTCAGCGTTGTCAGACGCTATCCAACATTTCTGGGAGATAGAGGAACCTCCCACCGTTCGTCGAGTCGACGCAGACGAAGAAGAGTGCGAGTTGTTTTACCAGAATAGTACTGGTCGCCTTCGTTCTGGTCGTTTTGTAACTCGACTGCCTTTCAGGGCCGATCGACCGCCACTAGGAGAATCTAGGAAGATGGCTGAGACGAGATTGATGTCGATGGAGCGTAGGATGTCAAGGGACGCCGTATTTAAACAAAAATACGTCGATTTCATGAGGGAGTATGAGTCGTTAGGACACATGTCGGTATCGGGTGTGGACTGGAGATCTGAGGATCATTGTTTCCTTCCACACCATGCCGTCCTGCGAACCCCTACCGGCAAGATTCGAGTTGTTTTTGATGGGTCAGCACCTACCTCGAACGGGATGTCCCTGAATCTGTGTCTACATTCGGGACCCAAGTTGAGTCGTGATATTTCGGATATTCTCACGAGCTTTCGGAGACACCAGATTGTATTTGTCGCAGACATTCGGATGATGTTTAGGCAAACGATAATTCATCCGGCTGACAGAAGGTATCAGTTGATACTTTGGCGTGAATCCACGGCCGAGCCAGTCAAGGTCTATGAGTTAAACACGAACACGTATGGGTTACGGTCTAGCCCGTATTTGGCGATGCGTACCCTGCGGGAGTTGGCGTCGCGTGACCGTGTGAGCTATCCCAGAGCCGCCGCTATCCTTGAGCAAGATTTGTACGTCGATGACGTCTGCAAAGGGGCAGCCAGTATAGAGGAAGCTCTGGACCGACGTGACGAGCTCATTCAATTGCTGGAACGAGGCGGCTATGAACTACGCAAGTGGATGTCCAACTCCCCTGAGTTGATGGCTGGTCTCCCAGATGAGTTTCAACAAAACCCGCACGTTTTTGAGAATCCTGACAACCCTAACATGTTGTCAGTGCTTGGAATTCAGTACCGGCCCGTCCATGATGAGTTTACCTATCGGGTGGTTTTAGAAACACCGAAGGCCTGGACGAAGCGGTCAGTACTGTCAACGATTGCAAGAACGTTCGACCCGAATGGATGGATTTCTCCAGTCACCTTTGCTCTCAAATGTTTTATGCAAAGGCTATGGGCGGCTCAGTTGACCTGGGACACCCACCTCTCAGGTGATTTGTTGACTGATTGGACGCGAATGTTCACCTCGCTATCGGACATAAATAATGTATCGCTGCCGAGGAAATTGGTCCCTGCTGGGGATTACAGGGCAACCCTTCACGGGTTTTGTGATGCCTCTGAATGAGGGTTTGCGGCAGCGGTTTATTTGCGAACCGTCACCTCCACCGGGGAGGTCGACGTGCGTTTGGTTTTGGCAAAAAGCAAGGTAGCGCCTATTCGGACAAGGATGACGATTCCAAAACTGGAACTGTCCGGGGCTGCTCTTTTGACCAAACTTTTGAATCACACTCTAACAGTGTTGCGTGGGTCAGTGGTTTTGGAGGATACGGTGTACGCTTGGACGGACAGCCAGATTGTTTTGTGCTGGCTGAAGGCTTCGGTCCATAACTTAGAGGTTTTTGTTGCGAACCGTGTCTCCCAGATTGTGTCGTCTGAGGTCCTACTGACCTGGAGACATGTACCAGGAGAATTGAACCCGTCTGATTGTGCATCCAGGGGATGTCAGGCTCCTGAACTCGTTAGACACCATTTGTGGTGGGGACCACCCTGGCTTGCCAAGAGAGAATCGGACTGGCCCCACAGCCATGTAGTAGTATCTTCGGATCATGGCCCCAGAGCGGCCGTGCATGTTACCCAGAAGGCTGAGGACCCTGACGCCGGGTTTCTGCTGGACCGGTATAGCTCACTTGACAAGTTGATAAACGTGTCCACTTGGATTAGGAGATTCGCTCGAAATTGTCGTACTCCTCGCGATCAGCGAACGTTTAACCCTATTCTGACTCCGGCAGAGCGAAACGAGTCGCTGTTGAATTTGGTCCGGTTGGTACAGTCCTCGAAGTTTGGGGCAGAATTGGAGATTATACGAAGAGGACGTTCGAAATTGAAGGGAGCCGTCGCGCGTCTCAACCCCTTTGTTGATTCGACCGGGTTACATCGGGTAGGAGGAAGATTGCGCAGTGCAAATCTGTCGTATTCGGCTCATCACCCACTTCTGCTCCCCAAGGGGGGACAGTTAGTTGAATTGCTGGTGACTGATCGTCATATTAAAAACGCGCATGCCGGCTGTAACACGTTGTTGGCCACGCTCCAGCGGGAGTTTTGGATCTCATCTGCCCGCCGTGCCATACGGAACATCGTGTTTCGGTGCATGCCTTGTTATCGACTTAAGGCTGCCACGATGCAACCTCTCATGGGGGACTTGCCCCCTGATCGTGCGAATGAGGTCAGACCGTTTTCAGGTGTTGGTACGGATTTTGCAGGACCGTTTATGGTGAAGAGTTCACGATTGCGTACCGCTAAGCAATACAAGGCGTACCTATGTGTGTTTGTTTGTTTATCCACCAAGGCGGTACATCTCGAGCTCGTTGCTGATCTCTCGACAGAGGCTTTCATTGCTTGTTTGGATAGGTTTGTTTCTCGAAGGGGACTTCCAACTTTGATCCGCTCTGATAACGGCACTAACTACATCGGTGCGGAACGATACTTACGAGAGATAGTCAACTTTTTGAATGTAAATAAAGTGGATATTGGAACGGCCCTCTCCCGTCGGGGTATACAGTGGACCTTCAGCCCACCGATTTGTCCCCACTGGGGTGGGATTTTTGAGGCCGTAGTTAAGTCAGCTAAGACGCACTTAGGGCGTATAGTAGGTCAGACCGCGCTGACTTTTGAGGAGCTCGCGACATAGTTTTGTAAGATCGAGGCCGTTCTCAATTCGTGACCGTTGTATCCGCTCAGCTCGGATCCAAATGACCTGGAGGCTCTGACCCCAGGCCATTTCTTGATAGGACAGCCACTTAACGCGTTGCCCGAGCACCCCTTCGAGGGAGTGAAATTGTATCGGTTGTCAAGGTATCAGATGTTGCAGCAGTTTACTCAGAATTTCTGGAAGCGTTGGTCGCTCGAGTATCTGCATATCTTACAACAGCGCCTTAAGTGGACTGACAAAACTAGCCCCCCTAGTGTTGGTGACCTCGTTCTGGTTAAGGATGCTAACCTACCGCCACTACGTTGGCGCAGGGGGCGCATTGTTAACTTGTTCCCTGGCAAGGACGGGACCCCCCGGTCTGCAGAGGTTCTAGTAGGAGGCTCGGTTCTAAAACGAGCGGTAGCAACGTTGTCTCGGCTGCCCGTAGATTAGGGGACAGGTGGGTGCCTGTCCGGGCGGGTGATTGTTCGATTCCAAATCGATATTCGATCGATGGTTTCTGAACGGTCATTTTAATTTGACGTTAGCTGTCAATCTGGCAGTTTTTGAGAGCTGACAGACGAAAGCTTTCGCAATGTAAACGCGTTTTGATCAGGGTGTTGAAATTAAATCGCAGGGCATCTGGAATGTATTCGGGATTCCCTCAGGATTGTTAATATAGCTGAGTGTGCCGTTGTCTCTCCAATCAGATAAAGTTCGGATTTTCGTGCCCGATTTGTATTTACCAGTAGAAACATAACCTGTTTTGGACACTGTGCTCATCACGTTGGCCCGCCAGTCATACCTGGTTGGCTGAAGAACCTGTCTACCAAGAAGAGCCTAGGGTGCACCCGGGCCTTGCAGAGAGACAGGCGGTTGACGGGACCGAAGCACAGACCAGGTTAGATCTACCCCACATAACTTCAGCTCGCCGACGTTCATCACTTCTTGGCACCTGATCGTCACGCTACCTCGTAGCTCATGGGCCCCTACGAGGTCATTAGGTGCTGAGAAGCCTGAACAGGAAGAACTATATAATTACTGTGAAGTCCTATCAGTTAGACAATTATTCATTCAGAGTATCCTTCTAAAGCAACACCAAACACTTTATTACAAACCACTATCAAAACGTCGCAAAGATAAAGTATGCATAACCATCTCTTGCAAAACAAGTTTTATGCAGCGATTTTTTAAATTTCTGGGCCCACATTTGTATAATAAAATCTGCCAATCTGAAGATATTTACTCAAAAAATACATATGAATTCAAAATAACTATTTACAATTTGTTGAGGTTAAATAATTATGATGCAACAGAGAAATTTATAACCATTGTTCGATTCAGAATCGATACTCGATCTATGGTTCCGGAACGGCCATTTTTGAATTTGACGTTGCGGCCATCTTGGCAAGTTTTTGACAACTGACTGACGAAAAGCCCCCGTAATGTGACGTGTATTGATTTTGGGCATTAAAATTAAATCGTAAGCCATCTGGAGTTGTATTCGGGCTCCCCTCAGGATTGTCTTATAGCTGAGTGTATTGTGGTTCTCCGAACCAGATACTGTTCGTATTTACGTAAATTGTGCGGTCGAAGCTGGCCTGCCAGCCATACCTGGTTGGCTGAAGAACCTGTCTACCAAGAAGAGCCTAGGGTGCACCCAGGCCTTGCAGAGAGACAGGAGTTTGACGGGAACGAAGCACAGACCAGGTCAGATAGAATCTATTTATTTAGCTCGGTGAATCGCCGACGTTCTTGCTTCTTGGCATCCCATCGCTACGCTACCTCGTAGCTATGGGCCCCTGCGAGGTCATTGGGTGCCGAGAAGCCTGAACAACCATCCTAAGTTAATATCTCTCATTAATTTCTTAGTAAACATGTAGGTGGTATTGTATATCAAATACATTATAACATTCATTACACACTACACTCTACATACATGCATTACACTTATCAACTTCTCTTTCATAACTCACACTACAAACACTCCAATAGCGATTAGATGCCTTTTCAAGTAAGTTTTGTGTCACATATGTAAAAATTAATCCCATTTTATCAAATTAACTTTTAACTATTATATAAGATCCTTAACTTTATAACTTTAAATGTTACTATAAATTTAAATTAAGTCAAATATTTTAACTGTATGTACATAATTAAATTACAGAACATTTTTCTTTTTTGTTATACAATATTGTTGCATATAAGTAGGGAGGAGCATATGTTACTTATCCCAAAACACAGGGGAAACTCTACTTTGGGGAGTAACGACTCTTATATTGTCTGTACCTATGTATGACAAAACTGTAGCAATATTATTGAATAAACATGATTATTATTATTATATTATTAAGATAACATACTAAATACTTATAATAAACTACTACTATATATACTAATACTTATAATACATACTTACATGCCATCTTGTCACAATTGTACACTTATTAGTACCTGCAAATGAACACGATTTCACTGGCATCTATTTTTGCCATACACATTTATCATGTCCAAGGCGTAATAACGGTTTCGGTTGTCGTCCGCCAAAGAGTTAAAAGTCGTGAGCATTATAGCCCTTACCACCCCCCCCCGGCTTTGAGTAAGCGACAAAATGAAATTTCACATGAGTTTTTTTTTAAATATTTATAAAAATATTTATATAAATGTGTCAAATATAAGTCTCCATTTTGGATATTTGACACTTGTAAAGTATCTGAAATTGTTGCATTTTATGACATTTTAGATGCCTACCAAAGATTTATATAACTTAACTTACTTTTACTGTAGAAGTAATGCCGTTTGAAATAACGTAAGTGTGTTTTTCCTAATTAAGTTGTAGGTTTTTAACGCAAGCGAAAAAAATCATAATTAATTTTAGTTTAAGATGTAAGTTCATTTAATAAGACTAACTACGTAACCAGATTTTTGATACAAACCATGCAATTTTGCGACATGCGACAAATTAATTCTATCGCTCTAGTTTTTTTTCTCATAATTTGTTTTCTAAACGACCAAATATTGATGCGGTCGGTTGCGCCAACAAGTAGGTCGTTTACGTGGCATTACTCCAAGATCATAGTATCTAACGATAAAATGATAACTTTGCCTACGTTAAAATTTTATAATTTATTCTGTTTTAATATTTATTTGAATAAATTATTATGTAAAATGCACATACAACTTCAAGCTGCTAGAAATTTCTATTGGGTGTATTTTGGCGGGCAACGTCAATGTGGTACCAATTGTTGTAGTTTATATAACATTTACTTTATCGTAGTTTCGATAACTTATAAATCGATAAAAACGCTTATGATACGTCGCCAGCAGGGGCTCGTTACATTGCTTCTGGCCCCACACTAGTATACCATGTGTTGTGGGAACCCAGAAACAGCAATATCACACACTATAATCATCCAGGACCTGTTTTTTTTCTCTCAGCCGGAGATCTAGCCCGGGCCCTCCAAAATGGTAGGCACAGCCACAACCGCGGCTCCAGAGAGGCCAAACACTCATCACACCTTGATACACCCCCCCCCCCCACGAGTTCTTCAGAAAAACGGACAGACGGGCGGAAAACGAAGTTCCGCTCAGGGCTTCTTTAGGAGACCTATAAATTTAGTATGAAAATACCTACAGAATCTATGGCTAAACAAGAGCCATCGAAAAAAAATATGTACAGCCATATTTGATTGACCCTTATTTTTAATACGTGGTAATCAACCAAGTATGTATTATAATGATGATGATGATGTCCCGACCGGTTTCGGTCTCGGCGACTATTTCGGCTATTGAGAGCTTCGCTGGTGTGCCCTCATATGGCTCATGTAGCCTATCTTGGCCCTGAACGTTCGGTGACACAAGGGACATGTCAGTATTCCTCGAACGTAGTTGTAGTCGTGTCTGGCCGTAGGTGGTCTAGCCTTGATCTCATCTCGCTTAGCGTCTAGTTCAGCTTTGCGGCGCCTCTCAAACTGGAACACCTTCTGCCGAACATTCTGTCTCCATTCCAGTCTGTTGTCTGCCTGTTCTTCCCACCTGGTTGGATCAATTTCGCATCTTTTCATGTGTCGCTTGATGACATCTTTGAATCTAAGGAACTGGCGGCCCTGTTTTCGCTTCCCGTCCTCCAACTCAGAGTATAAAATGCGAAATTATAATACATACTTGGTTTAACTTATAGGTAGCCGCTTTTCGAAGTTTCCGTAACAATATACAAAAGCCATCCCACAACACGTGGAAGTGCCAAATCGCTTTTTGAACTCAAAAACGAGGCACATCTCCTTCCTGCCGGGAATTTTCTCGCTAAAGGCATATTCGACTAGGATCCTGCTGTTTAATTTCCTACCGAACTAAGCACGCTCGCGTAACGTCAGTTATTTAAAATAAACTTAAAGATTAAAACTTTTTTTATATGATTTCAATTCTGTTACAGGATAAACATAAACGACCTGGCTGGTGAGTTGGATACAATAAAACCCCAGGTCTTGGATGTTTACATGTTTGAACTGATGGCTGTTTCTGGTTATCACAACACAAGATATCCTAGTATGGGACCAGAAGCATTGTTTGTGCTTGTATATTTAATAAACCTGATTTCTATTTTGTTTTATGTCTGTAATGCATTAGTACAATATATACGTTTAAGCGGCAATGGACAATCCTCCGTGGACATAAACATAAACATTTATAAACAGGCACATAAATTGCTTCTAACCCCTCACTATGATATTCTGTGTCGCGGGAACTTTTTCTTTATTTTACCCCCAGCGGGGGGTCCAACCCGGGACCTCTCGCTTGTTTGATAAAGCCACAATCGCAGTGCCACAGAGGTTGTCACACGTCACGTATGATTATTTTGTTCCTAATAGATACCTTAAGTTTACCGTCGCCGTCACTTTGTCACTAAGCAGTTTTTTTTTTGGATTGGAAAAAAATGGAATTACCCATGCCCAGGAGTCAGACCTCCCTGCTATGTCCGGGTCCCCACATATTGAGCGGGCATCAGCTCGTGTGGTATACGGACTAAAAACAATCCCTTTGCACAATACAGTTATCTATATATGATTTTACTATGAGGCATAGGTTTTCACTTAGCAGTCACCGAGCTATCGGAATATAATAATAATAATAATAATAATAATACCCTGGACATTATTTACACACATTGATCTAGCCCCAAACTAGGATTCAATATGGCCCGAGTTCATCGGCCCAATCAGCAGATTTCAAGTTAGTTAAAGAAGGGTCTTCGGTTACAGTTTGTGACATTTCCGTTACCGAAATCTACCATCGTTGTCAAGTCATCTCGATCATAAATATCTGGGCATCTCTCGATTCCTTCCAAATTTTATTCATAGTCGCTTTAAACGACAGCTCGTGGTAAATAATCAGTTGAGGTTGGTATAGAAGTCAGAAATAAATAATATAGGTACTGCCCCCTAAAACAAATGTATTCGCTAATCACTCGTTGCGATGACACCAATAAAATGTATGCGATGTTTAATTTACCTGTAAGTATCACGTAACTTTGCACGGCAAATGCCAAATCGCATACATTTTCATAGCCTCGTCGTAACGAGTGATAAGCGAATACAATCTCTCAAGGTCGGCTTATTAAAGATTATTTTTTTGGCCTTTTCTGGATATTCTAGCAGTCACCTCCCTATCCACAAGCGGCGCTCTGCAGATGACAATGTGAGGCTCCAAAGTTTTACGTCCAACGGTTTATCATCGGATGAGGGATGCGGCTGGGGCTTTTCAGACTTTGAGCTAGCTACATCTTTTGGACTTAGGTCTGCGGACATTCTTAGCCTGCAGGCTCCTGCAGACTACATCGCGTGCAAGATCGGTCGCAGTCGTCGAGTGAACGACACACAAATCATTGAAAAATCTGTCAAGTGTGAGTTGGCTCCCGTATCCCGAAAAAATGCAAATAAACACATATTTTTTAAAAACAAGTGTGGTTTATTAGTTGTTGTAGCATCAACAGAAATATACGATCTGGAAAATTTTAACAACAGACCGTCGAACGGTTAGCGGCGGTTTATAGGGTCCCGTTTGTAAAATTTCGGGTACCGAACCCTAAAGTGAACTCTGACCGATACCAGAAGGTACAAAACTAAACTAATTAAAACAACGAGTTTGAAAATAAGCAGGATGTCCTAAAATGAACTCTGTCTGATTTCAGGGGCTTCAAAACTAAACTAATTAAAACATCCAGTTTGAAAATAAGCTGGAGGTCCCGGATTTGAATCCCGGACAGGATGGAAATAAACCCCTGCCCTTGGATGTTTATAAATGTCTCCGGCGTCACTTCTTTAATTCCCATGACAAAGGGCATTCGAGTGAAAAAATGTCTATCCGGTTCTGTGCTAAATCTGTCGAACAACGGTTCCAGAGAAGCGCTTTGTTTCTTTTTAAGGTAAAATAAAACACCTGCCTGAGAAAAATTTAATGTAAAGTACTTATTTATAGTTATAGTAAATTTGATATGATTATTTTCTTTATCTACACACGTATCATAAACCCTTTTTACTGCGTATAAAAACCGCACGTTACGATCAGCATAATGTTAAACTACTTGGTAAAAACTAATTTCTTATTTGAAAAATTACACATTATGACCATAGTGTGTAATTTTTCTACATATTATGACATTCAAATTTCGAACGCCGACGCCCCGCTGCGTGCGCCCCTAGTTTGTCTGTGTAGTTGGTACTGACATTCAAATTTCGAACGCCGACGCCCGCCTGCGTGCCGCCCCTAGTTTGTCTGAGAAGTTGGTACTACAGAACAAGCTAAACAACTGCAGAGCCTTCTCTCGAGTGATATTATTATGAAACTCGCCTTCGGCTCGTTTCATAAACCCACTCTCGAGTATTAATGCCCTCCATTATGTAGCAGTCACATAAACTACTATTACAGACTGTTGAAAGGGAAGTCTTCGTAGTTCATGATGGTACATATGGCCATAACAAGCACATGTTGACCTTTTGTACGCCGAAAAATGTCCAGATTCTGCTTAGTTTCATAACTTGGCAGATGGACGGAATGTTTCAGTCATGCCCTACAATATTAAAACATAGAAATTCTATAAATGCTTATGTCGGTAATGATGATAGAGATAGTTCTTGAAACTTAGTAAAAAATAATATTAAGGTTAAACAACGGAAAGATATTATTACACTAAATGTTGAAAGACAAATAGAGGTATCCTGTGTTGAGTTAGCTATCTAACTCAACACAGGATACCTCCATGGCTATCCATATTATTGTTTGTGTCTACAGACCTCCGAAGGATGAAAAAGGTCATGGCAATTTTGAAATATTTGAGAAAATTATGGAGGAAGCCTTCATGAAACTATCTAATACCAGAAAAAAGTGAATTATTTGTGGCGATCTCAATGTAGATTTGCTTATTGATACAACAATGAAACAACGGTTAATAATTTTATTCAAATAATTTCATTTATGTCATGTATTTCTAGAGCTGACTAGAATTACACTTACCAGCCAAACTAAATTAGATTACGCTTTTTGTGACTGTAAATGTAATTAAATGCTCACCATCCGATCACAGCGATCAATCAGTTTCATTCCCAATTGCTAGTAAAGATAAGACTGATCCATCACTTTCTAGGTCTAATACATCCCATAGACAAGAGACGAATATGAAAAACTTAGATATAAATTTGTCAGTACTAGATTTGAACGTACAGAACCCGAACAAAATATATTCGTTGTTGAAGAAGTCTAACTTTATTTAAACAGAATTCGATAAAGTTTTTAAATTAAAGAAAGTCAGTGACAACAACGGTAAATTTAAATTTAATGATTGGGAACGTTTGGAATTCCTAAAAGTAGAGCTATCTTGTATGACCTCAATGAACAAAAAACCTATAACTTTGATGAGCCTATGATGAACCTATAACTACAATATGTTCAAAATATTCTAAAACATTGAAGTTGGTTTGTAAAGCTGCAAAAACTTCACACATTAATATAAAATACAAATTTCAAAAATAAAATAAAACAGTTCAGCAAATAATAAACAGTGCGCGTAAATTAGTACTCCATTTTGCGTGACAGGGGGCTAGCTCATCGCCGCAGCTATGAATTAATGAAGGTTTCCTCACAATGCTTTCCATTACCGTTAGAACTTCCGTATAATGTTCTTAAGATAAATTTGTTAACTCATTGGGACATGGCCAGGAGTCAAACCTGCATCTCCTGTGTGAGGAGCAAGTTTGAAACCTATTAGACCTCTTTTTGATTGATGTTTGAATGTATTTTGGCGAAGCGTTTGTGGATAGTATTTTGTTTGTAATTATTTGTTTAATGATAAAATGAATTTCATATTTAATGGTTGAAAATAAAATACTCCGATAAAATATTCTGTCCTGTACATGACAGAATATTTTATCGGATGTTTCAACAGCACATCCAGCATAATACCCGCACTCTATTTTGAAACGTTATAGGCGAGATTGCAACTATTATGGTTGATGTCCTGTACATGAAAAAACATGTCGTAATTTAACATAAAAATACGAACATAAACATTTATTTACTGTTTATTTGTCAATATTGCTTATTTTGAAGGTAAGTTGAATACGTCTTGGGCGAAATATGATTGGATTGTATTTCGGCAAATTGAAAACATATGAAATAGCGCTTCGATGAATTGTATTTATTAGTATACGTAGTAATTAGATGGAATGCAGCACAAAACAAATGGTCATATGTAGTTAGAAACATTGTATCATTTGAACTTTAGTACTACTGTACGGTATATATATCGTAAATTAACAAGTTCAAATCTATTTCGGAGAGGCATTGTAAAGGCTTGTGTTTAAACGATTACCAAAAACCCACCTATTTTAATACCAATTAATTCGAAATGACTGGCAGAATGGAAAAATGTCCACCAAATTGTATTTGGATAAATGATCACCAAACTTCTTTTTATGTTTCGTATACTTAAGATTATGTTTTAAGTATTTTTTGTTGTTCTTACTTGTTTAACCTAACACGAAGGATAAAAGGGGCTTCTCTTCGCTCACCCCCTTTACCCTTCATCTAAGCTAACGCAGTATTTTGCCTTGATATTTTTTGCAACTTTTGGTGTTCACATATCCATTTTGGGTAGGAAAAAAATCTTTTGGTGATCATTATATTTGATGCCGATATAAAATATATTACGGCAACTTAAAACATATGAAATAGCGCTTCGATGAATTCTGTTTATTAGTATACGTAGTAATTAGATGAATTGCTGCACAGAACAAATGGTCATATGTAGTTAGAAAAATTGTATTATTTGAACTTTAGTACGGTATATATGTCGTAAATGTAACAAGTTCAAATCCTATCTATTTCGGAAAGGCATAGTAAAAACCCAAAAGAACAGTATCTACTTGTTTTGTTTCGCTTTGAGAGGGTTGGTAGCGATAGTGGTAGGTAGGTAGGTTTACCGTATAATGTGATGTTGTTTAAGTGTAGGGCGCTAGTTTCCGCAAAAAATAACGTTTTCACAATTATTCAAGTCGAAGATGATGATGATTTGATGAAGGGATGATGTGAAGGGACGTTTCTCACGAAGGTGAGAGATGGTGGCTTATAAGTATGACGACCCGAATGGCCGAGTCGGCAGTGACCCTGGGTCCCGGGTTCTCCCGGTGGGGGAAATTATTTGTTTGATGAGAACGGATGTTTGTACTCTAGTCATGGTTGTTTATCTATCTTAGTATAATATTTATCTATATAAGTATGTATATCGATGTCTAGTACTCAAGATACAGGGAATCCTAATTTGGGGCTAGATCAATGTGTGTTAATAGTGTCCAAGGTATTATTATGTGCAATAAATCAGTGTTTATACCTGTGGTAAATAGTAATTACTTCTCCGGTAAACGCTAAGTAAGTAATTACTTCGCTTCGCTCACCCCCTTTACCCTTCATCTAAGCTAACGCAGTATTTTGCCTTGATATTTTTTGCAACTTTTGGTGTTCACATATCCATTTTGGGTGGGAAAAAAAATCTTTTGGTGATCATTATATTTGATGCCGATATAAAATATATAACGGCAACTTAAAACATATGAAATAGCGCTTCGATGAATTCTGTTTATTAGTGTACGTAGTAATTAGATGAATTGCTGCACAGAACAAATGGTCATATGTAGTTAGAAAAATTGTATTATTTGAACTTTAGTACGGTGTATATGTCGTAAATGTAACAAGTTCAAATCCTATCTATTTCGGAAAGGCATAGTAAAAACCCAAAAGTACAGTATCTACTTGTTTTGTTTCGCTTTGAGAGGGTTGGTAGCGATAGTGGCAGGTAGGTAGGTTTACCGTATAATGTGTGTCGTGTAACGATATAAACCTAACCAGAACCTAACAAGAAGCAACAACCAGGATAAAATTTAGAAATGACAGTTTATTAGGTGTTTATACAATGACTATTTAGAAAAATGATAGGAAGATGAGGGTGGATGAAGTGAGACAGGTTTTATAAAAAATACAGGTATCAGATAAAAAAAAGGAAGCGGAGGACACGGAGAGTAGGAGCAGAAGGAGCAGCAGACGTCTGGCGAACCGGTCAGTGGAGGCACTGGTGGGCGATGTAGCAGTTGCAGTTGGAGAGCGTGGCCGGCGGCCAATCGGTCATCAGTGTCCTGGAGACACCGACGGGCAGCAGAAGTAGTGGCCCTGGTAGCGATGCGCCGGCCAGGGTAGAGGCCCGCAACGTGTCGGCCTGAAGTCACCGACGGGCAGGTGAAGTAGAGAACGGGCAGGTGAAGTGGAGACACACGAAGCGCCGGCCAGGGTAGAGGCCCACCAAGACAGGAGGCGTAGCAGCAGAGGCTCGCAGGATCCCGGGGCAGTGCGGCCCCGGGATAAGGCCTTTAGGTGATGCTTCTTGCTTAAAAGCTGAAGTGAGACTCCAGAATTTCAGAAATGTTCCGCTCTTATACCCTTTTTGGAGAGTTCTAAAAATTATTTAAATTAAAAGCAATTTTTGTGAATGGCCAAGAGGGAAAAAGTATTTTCGTAAAAGTATTGAAGTAAACATATCAGACCGCTAACGAGTTTGAATGGACATTGCCATGACAACCAGATAAACAACAACATAGTAATATGTCAGATTTTGGTTTCAGGCCCTTAATAGAGAAATCAACAAGTTCACATAGCCAAAATTACATAACAGCGATAGATAAAAAGGTAGCGCACCAGCGCGCACGAAACCCGAGATTGCAGAGTTTCGGAGAAAGCCAAATACAAGGTCACCAAAGGTAAACCCCTTCGCTATCGATTTAGAAGTGCTGATAGTGTGAAAATACGAAGTGAAAATGATTTGTTATTGTGTTCTTATTAAAACGTTACAGGGTCCTATGAAAATAAAGGTGATACAAAATATACAGCTATACAGCTCAGCAAGTATCCAGCTGAACAGACTGGAAAATGGCATGTAAGTAGCATAAAACTACATGTGATGTTGTTTAAGTGTAAGGCGCTAGTTTCCGCAAAAAATAACGTTTTCACAATTATTCAAGTTGAAGACTAACAGCCTGTGTGTGATGTGAAGGGACGTTTCTCACGAAGGTGAGAGATGGTGGCTTATAAGTATGACGGCCTGAATGGCCGAGTCGGCAGTGACCCTGCCTACGAAGCCAAGGGTCCCGGGTTCGAGTCCCGGTGGGGGCAAATATTTGTTTGATGAGAGATGTTTGTACCCTAGTCATGGTTGTTTATCTATCTAAGTATAATATTTATCTATATAAGTATGTATATCGATGTATAGTACTCAAGATACAGGGAATCCTAGTTTGGGGCTAGATCAATGTGTGTAAATAGTGTCCAAGGTATTATTATTATGTGCAATAAATCAGTGTGTACTTGTGGTAAAATAATAATTACTTCCCCGGTAAACGGTCGTTTCAAATTCCGTTGAATGTTGGTAGTTGTGTCCGTTTTGGCGGCTGGAATACGGTTGCAGTACATTTTTCACCGTGTTATTTCACTTTTTTACCTCTCCGACCACCTAATAAAATATTAAACTTAAATACGCAATGTATCAGCTAAACTACAAATATGAGCAGCTGCTGTTTTGAGAACTGCTTGATGTGATTTCCAGCCGTAAATTCAGAAGAATCACCAAATCATTATCAGATTCAGATTCAGATTAATTTTTTTATTGAATATAAATAAATAAATTATCTTATTCAACATGCAAATTTTACTATTTTTTAACAACAAGTAAATATTTGGTATAAAAAAGAGACTGCACCGTTTCCGAAGGTGGGCCTCGGGGTTAAGGAGAAACGGCAAGAAAGTCCCCCATACCTTCTTTATAAAAAAGTGACTTCACAACAGGTACTACTGGTTTCGGTCTAAGGAAATTCGCCGGCGAGTGATAGACTTGATACATCACCCCTCGTCGAATTTCTGTGCGCTGAGATGGTATGGACCATGCAGTTTTGTCATCTAAGTATTCCTTAATACTATAACAGGACATTCTTATCAGCTCATATTTAACATAGTTTTTGAACCTCTTTTCAGGAAGGATCAATGATTCTTGTGGTATTTTATTGTAGAAGCGAATACAGTGCCCCCTGAATGATGTGCCTACTTTACTTAGTCGAAACAATGGTAGTGCTAACCTATTTCTATTTCTAGTGTTAATTATATGGCTATCACCTACAGTTTTAAGTAAAGCTATGTTTTTTCTTACATGCATGGTATTCTCGTATATATACTGACGAGCAATGAAAAAGTTCCAGTGACACAGCACCAAACTACTCCTAAACGGGAAAGGCTGGCTTAATGACGCCGTCTGCAATATTGAAGTACATTTAACAGCGCATCAGAATATTACCAATTAAACACGTAAATATTTAATTTATGAAGCTAGGTTCTATGCCTTAGGAGATATTAAGGTGTTTGTCAGCATTTTGTGGGTGGAACTTTTTAATTGCTCGTCAGTGTATATTGACAGGTAACCGTAAGTATATTCCACCATCCATTATTATCATCATCATCACCATCTAATGATTCAACTTAACTAACGTAATGAACTGTCCAGTGAACCATCCTTTTCACGCTCCCACTAGTAGCACTTTGGCAGACTATAGACTTAATAATGGCTTCAAGCTACGTAACTGACAGCCAGACCGCAAACGTAATTTCAGACGAACATGTGGTATACTACACTAGGATAAGGTCCATAGTGCTACGTGAAGGGGTTCTGGTTAATTAAGATGTCTGTATTTGACCTTATCGAATGTCACCTGCATGACAGAAGGACAAAGTATACAAGTTAGGGTGTTCTACAGGTTGTAACATAGACATCAACTTAAAAACCAGGAAGACCCATTGCCTTTGGCCCCACGCTAGGTTATAACAGAGAAGTGAAAAGTAAGGGTTGGCTATAGATATCGTTCACACGATTTTAATTATCGTGTTGATGGAGGGCGTTTTTTGGAGCTCCCCTGGCTTAATAAATGGCAGAATTGAGTTTAATTTCGCTTAAGTATTTGAATTTTAATTTAAATCCTTCATATTCAAAAGGACCACTTCCCATAACGTCCACTTTCGAAATAATACTATGTTTTGAACAATTAAGTCCCAAAACGTCAACTTCCCAAAATGTCAACTTTTATGTCTTACAAGGAACACTTCGAAAAACGTCAACTTCCCAAAATGACTACTTTACCGACTGTTATTTCTGTAACGTTAATTAAACAAACGAAAGATCTACATCCCCTTCTTCTTCATATCTCATAAACTTAAATAGTTACTTATATATTTAAATAGGTACGTCTATATTTGACATGAGAAAACAAAGTAACAAACAGAACGCGCATCGTCACCTGGTTCGTGGGACCCCAACTGTATCTCCACACACAAACCTCAGTGGTTTAAGTGGTGTTCAAGTATGTTACTCTGTTATTTTTGATATGTCATTAATTAAATAAATAAATAATTAAAAAGAACAGTCGGGTAATACTAAATGTTTCTCTTTTTCGGGAATCGAACCCGCAAATACCGGCACACAAGGCCGGTACCTATTAACAACAACTGTTATAAAACCTAGTCTGCGGCAATAAAAAATACGCTGAAATACCACAAGACCGCATAGAAAGCTCTCCCCCAACCATCTACGGGTTGCATACTTGCATCATTTGACGACCCGAATGGCCGAGTCGGCAGTGACCCTGCCTACGAAACCAAGGGTCCCGGGTTCGAGTCCCGGTGGGGGCAAATACTTGTTTGACGAGAACGGATGTTTGTACCCTAGTCATGGTTGTTTATCTATCTAAGTATAATATTTATCTATATAAGTATGTGTATCGTTGTCTAGCACCCAAGATACAGGGAATCCTAGTTTGGGGCTAGATCAATGTGTGTAAATAGTGTCCAAGGTATTATTATTATTATTATTATTATCATGGCACTTTCACAGCAAAAATGATGTGAACATAACCTCAAATTAAAACTAAATTCGTTTATATCTCAAAAACTATACATTTCCCCGCATAAAAACTATACTAGGGGGACAAGGGAGCTCCCCCCTACCCTGCCCACCACTTCCCTTTACAAAATTAAGATGAACGATATCTATAGTTTACCCAAAAATAAAGTTGCTCTGTTCAAATCTGTTTCATTCATTGTTTATATTTCATCTTGCGCGACTTGAATAAATTATTTCTGCTATAAGAGAGAAAAGTAGATTTTTGCTGCGAGTGCTTGTTTGAGTCCCGAGTGTGCGAAGGAACATATTTGAATCACGAGCGTAGGGAGTGATTCTACTTTATAATCCTTAGGGAGCGAGGCTCTCAAAGGCACGAGATGCAAATAACTTTGGTCTTGTGTTGCACAACTTTTCATCTCAGCAATAAGAACATAGAAAGAAAGAAAGAAGAGAAAGAATATCAATTTATTCGGACTACGCCATAACACACACAACATAAAATACACGATAATTATGAGAGGACAAGAAAAAAAGTGAAACATACAATTGAAGGAGAAAGTAATAACAACTAATATCGCAGACAATAATATACACACGCGTCACAAAAGTAAAAGTACATACCACACAGTAACTTATATGTATAGTACATACACAAGACAACAAGAAATAAATAAAAGCAAAATACAATATTGTAGCGACGAGTAGACAGTAACGTCGTGAAGTGTGTGCCTAGGCGGCGAATAGGTTCCGACTCAGCATGTGCCACAGAACCTGCAAGAGGTCCTGCAACGCTGGTATTCTGTCGGCACCTTATCAAGGAGGAGAGGATAAAGGGTGGGGGTTAATAAACTACTTTTTATTAAAACTGCATATATAATTGATATGAAAATAAATAAACTAAAGGAAAAAATTAGGAAAATTTAGTGGATAGAAAAGCTAGGTAGGAGACGAATTGACATCAGAAATATAATTATAATTAATAAATAATACATTAAAAAACACTAATTGCATAAATAGTTGAGAGTATAAGGGATATTAAATATTGTATACTATAGATTGTTCAGTGACTTAACCGATTCACATACGTACATTAAAAACATACATAATAAGATAATGAAAAAATAACATAACATAGCGTCACGCCTTTTCCCATACGGGGTGGCAGAAGCACAATTGTGCCCACTTTGAGCCTGCTATTAAATACTCCATTTTGCGTGACAGGGACTAGCCATGAAGGGATCAAGGTTACCTCACGATGTTTTCCATCACCGTGAGAACGTCCGTATAATGTAATAATAATAATAATACCTTGGACACTATTGACACACATTGAACTAGCCCCAAACTAGGATTCCCTGTATCTTGGGTACTAGAAAACGATACACATACTTGTATAGATAAATATTATACTTAGATAGATTAACAACCATAACTAGGGTACAAACATCCATTCTCATCAAAAAAATATTTGCCCCCACCGGGACTCGAACCCGGGACCTTTGGTTTCGTGGCCAGGGTCACTGCCGACTCGGCCATTTGGGTCGTCAAATGTACTTAAGATAAATTAATTATCTCATTGGTACATGGTCAGGAATTGAACCCGCATCTCCTATGTGATAAGCAATCGTGAAACCCATTAGACCACGGAGCTCAACAACAAAATACAACATTGAAAAATCAAATAATATTTTATTGTAATTTTTCATGATAAACTTCGACTAGTTTACACTACGAAATATTTTTATTATTTTATTATTTGTCATTTAGAACGGCTAGCAGATATGATTGACAACCGGTTTAGCCCAGCGGGAAGTGACCCCGTCTACGAAGCTAAAGGTCCTGCATTCGAATCCCGGTAAGGGCAAATATTTGTGTGACGGGCGTGAGTATGTGTTTCTTAGTATTGAATGTTTTCCTTGTATCAACATTAGTATTTATCTCTATTAAATATATTTTTCCCACATCTGAGCTAAAAATAGCACCTTCGCCGCTTGATTTTGGGTTCTCAGGCGGAAAAATTCTATTCCGAACTCGGAATTTCTCGGTTCGTAAATAAAAGCCTTTGCAAACTCGTGGAAAATGTACTAAAGTATACCGCTGTCTAGTACCCATCACACAGTCCTCGTTGGGCCTAGTTCGATTTGAGTATATAATATAAAATATGAATGTGACATTGGCGAAATCACAAACTGCCATAGAACATCGGTTCCCGTTGGCTGTTTGCGATTTCGCCTACGTCCGCGGCGTTAAAATTTAAAAAGCTACTTTGTCTCACTTAGAGACCAAAATGCAACTTTGCACACAGCTTACTGTGAGTATTCCAGCTTCCATATTAAAATGTAAGCTTTAAAATCATCATGGACACTTGGACAATCCTACTCCTAATATATTTTAAGGGCTGAACAAAGGCCAATGGCATTGAGAATTAGACAAAGAAAACAAATACCCGTCGCATCGCGTCGAAGCAGACTGACGCATGCTCCCGCGCAGAGCCCCGCGGGGCAGCCCGAGCTCCGAGACCAAGAAAATTATAGAAAATATTACTAAACTCCTGTAATAATAACATTAAAAATAAAATAAAACAACTTAAAAATTTGCCTTTTGTTTACCTATTTTTGCGTGTAAGTTTCATATAGGAAACTGATTTCGTCTCCGAGCGCTTGTTCATTTAGTTGAATAATAATGCATTGCGAAAAATATTTTTAAGTATTAAATATAACAGTTATACGGTAATTTTAAAAGACCATTCTTATCTCTAATAGACCTTTTATAACATATATTTATCCTACATTTTTATGTTATCTAGTTTAGCCTAGAATTGAAGCTAAAGATGCATTTGTTTGTTCGCGCCCCCTGGTGCTGGTAATATTTAATCCCTTAATGTCGCGTGAAGAAGCAATACCTCTCTCTTTAGAATTGTAGCACGTAACAAGTATTTAGTATAATAATTTAGTAATTATATAATTTATTCCATGTTATTATGTTTGTAAGTACTCGTCTATTTCATCATATTGTTGTACACATAGGTCTACCCCTGCTCAGCAATCAACCTTCCTCATCTTTAACCTGGTTTGCTGGAAGAGATCTCTTATGGGAGTTAAGCTCGCCTTTGTACACTATTTTCATTTAACACTTGTTTTTTGTATCATTTGTGTGCAATAAAGAAATTATGAGTTATTATCTAATATCAGTCGACATCAACTATCTCCTACATCGAGCTTTTTACAAATTTATACCTCTTAATTTTCTGTAAATATTAGGTCCTTACATATGAAATTGGCGTTTTGCATAGGAGGAACATAAAGTCGTTTTTTTTTAAATATAATATATTTATTTAATCAAAGTATGTACCATTGCTATCTATACACTTTTGCCATCTCATAGGTAGTTCTTCGATCCCTTTACTAAAAAAACATTCGGACGGGAATCAATAAAATCTTTGAAGGCGGTTTTGACTGCCCCATCGGAGTTGATTTTTTTCCCTTTCAAGAAGTTATCCAAATTTCGAAAAAAATGGTAATCTGTTGGAGCAAGGTCCGGAGAGTACGGTGGAAGTCTTAGACATTCCAATTGAAGCTCCTCTAATATGGTAGCCGTCTGTTGTGCAGTGTGTGGTCTAGCGTTATCATGAAGCAGCAGTGGCCTAGAGCAATTGACCAGCCTCGGTTGTTTAGCAGCTAGCTTTTCCATCATGATTTGCAGTTGCTGATAATATACATCTGCCGTAATCGTCTGGCCAGATTTAAGAAAGCTGTAGTGAACGACACCAGCACTATTCCACCAAACGCTCACAAGTAACTTTTTTGGGGTCAATTTTCGCTTAGGGCATGGTTTGTCTGGTTCGGCAGGGTTCAGCCATTGCGATGAGCGCTTCCGATTATCGTACAGGATCCACTTTTCATCACAGGTAATGATTCGATTTAAAATCCTTTCATTATTGTGCCGGGTGAGTAATGCAACACAGCAGTCAACGCGCGTTTGTTGATTTGCTTCACTCAGTTCGTGAGGTACCCACCTTTCAAGCTTTTTCAATTTCCCAATTTGCTTCAAGTGGATTAAAACAAATTTATCACTAACACCGCAGACTGCAGCTTACTCGGACGTGGTTTGCGATGGATCCGCTTCCACAATAGCCTTCAATCCTTCATTATCAACTTTGGTCTCCGGCCGTCCACAGGGATTTTTCTGCAGGTCGAAATTTCCAGAACGAAAACGTTGGAACCAAAAACGCACTGTGTTTTCTATTGCGGCACCGTCGCCATACACATCATTAATCATATTTAAAAGGAGGGTAGATTGAATAATACCGTTCGTTTTTCATTCCATCTGTTTTAATTAATTAAAATACTTAATTCTAAATTTTCATTTAAAATAAATACAATTACATAAAGATTGATAAGTGAAGAGTGTGCTGAAGTGGTTTCATAAGGATCTGGACCTTAATTACTACATTATTTGAACGCTCGTGGCAGTGGCAGTTATCAGTTACAGTGACACATACAAAGCCCCCAAGTACCACCCGACTGCGACGCCTACTAGTGCTGGAGTGAGTTAGTGCCTGCTACTTGGATGCATTGTTTCGCAAAGCAAGGGATAGACCTAAAATCTAGACTTCATCACCAACTACGCCATCTATTGGAGACGACTAGACTACTAGCTAACAGGCGCCATCTAGTTCATATCGGCGCTAAACGAGTATCGAACGCGTTTGCCGAGCGATGAAGTGCGGAGGTTGCGGACAGTACATCGCGGCAACATCACCAGGTGGCGTTCACTGTCCAGAATGCAGAGGTATCTATCACAAGAAATGTGTATCCCTGTCTTCAGGTGCAGCAATCCCTGGCGACTGGATATGCCCGTGCTGCGTTAACAAAAAGGGGCGAGTGAATGCCAGCGCCAACACCCCGGTGGGAGGAAAAACTGAGAAAAGGACACCGACACCACAGAGCGCAGACACGGGAATGACAGCCTCCGTGGATCTCACCACACCTGTAGGAGATGTCGCGCTTGCCTCTGCACCTGTAGGAGACATCGCGCCCGCCTCGCATTCGGAAGCTGTCCCCGAGGGAGAGCAAGAGCGACCTGACCAGGACCAGAGCACTCCGATCCTTTCCGAGCTGTTGTCGGAACTACGTCTCTTCCGTTCGGACATGAAAGCAATGCGGAAGGATATGTCCGTCTTTCGGAATGAAATCCTCTCAATCAGGACGGACATCACATCATGCAGGGGTGACCTCGCTCTCACCAACACGAGAGTTGACAAGGTTGAGGAGTGCGTAGCTGAGATAAAATCGCTCATCAATAAAAAAGACGATATAATAAAGGGTCTACGCGCTGATAATGTAAAACTCGCTAACATCAGCAAGGACCAGGAAGCGCGTCTCGTGACCTTGGAGCGTGAACACCAGCAGCAGCAGCAGTGGACTCGCTTGCAGAATATTGAGATCACCGGGGTACCTGAAAATGAGGGAGAGTCGACCGTCAGCATCGTGCAAAAAGTCGCCAGGATCACCGGAGTGGAGCTGAGCGCCGACGACGTGGAGTTCGCGCATCGAGTGCAGCCACTGCGGGCGAAGGCCGGCCAATCGCGCGCGCTTGTCGTGCGCATCAGGCAGCGCGCCACAAAGGACAAGCTCATCGCCGCCGCACGCAAGTACCGCGACGGCCTGCACACCTCGGCGTTGGGAGTGAAAGGCGAACCCGCACGCATCTACATCAACGAGCATCTAACGGTCGCCAATAAGAAACTCCTCCATGAAACCAGGAAGAAGGCTACAGAGAAGGGGTACACATTTACGTGGACAAAAAACTGTCGAATATTTGTGAGAAAAAATATACAGTCACCCCACATACTGATAGCATCCGTGACAGACTTAAAGAAACTTATTTAATGTCTGTTTACAGTATGACTCTGTTCATTACATTACTTTGCCTATATCTTGTACTATATGCTCATGCATATAACTGTAATAATGTGTCCCCACCCCGTCCCGTCCCACAAAGGCATACATATACACACTCAAACACATATCACAATACACATGCCAACACACACACCTACCTCTGCTTAGTGGCTCATTGCCTAATATCCGATCCCAAGACCATAATGGTCGTAGGGCTAAGCAGGGACATATACACAACACACGCGCCAATAATAGAGAGAATAACATTTTACTGTTGCTATTGTTACACATTCCTCATAATGCCTCACTTACCTTTATCATATGCCCTCCTTTTTATTTACTCAAGAATTCCAGTCAAAACACGGCCGAAAATTCAGTAATCTTCGTATTTTTTACCAAAATGTTAACGGACTACGTACAAAGATGCTCGCCCTATATGATGGTATTGCTGCACTCGACCATGAGCTCATCTTTATCACCGAAACAAAGTTGTGTGAGGGTTTTTTAAATGCGGAAATATGTGATCCGGACCGCTACGACATACTTCGACGAGACCGTGCATCCACTACGGCTGGCGGCGGGATAATAGCGCTGTGCGCGCCCGCACTCGCCGTGCGCCCGCGCCCCGAGTGGGAAGAGGACAGCTACGAAGCTATTTGGCTGACTGTACCCGGTGAGTCTATCGGTAATAAACGCAACCTACATATAGCTATAATATACATACCGCCTGACACTGATCTACCTCAGCGCATACAGAGTTTCCTTGCTAGACTCGGCGATATTACGCGGAATAATTCCAATGACCTTTTTATGTTAGTGGGAGATTTCAACTTAGCTTGTCTTAACTGGGACTCGGGTTCCCCCGTATGTATTAAATATGGCACTATTGCGTTCCAAAACTGTGCAACAAATTTCATAAACCTTATGAACTTTCTTGGTTTTGAACAATATAATAAACTAAAAAATTGTAGTAGCAATATTTTAGACCTAGTATACAGTAATTTTGTAATTGATGTTACCCAGTCCTGTACACCGGTTGTTGTGGAGGACAAATTTCATGTCACTCTCCACTTGGAGTGCACAGACGTAAGCGTGAAAACCACCGCACCCACGAGACGTTTAAAGTATCAATTTAGGAAGGGCGACTATGGTGCTATGAACACTTTCTTTTTTGAGATAGATTGGAGCGAATTGAAGGATGGTACCGTGGATGACGCTGTTTCATACCTTAATTCAACGATACATGAAGCCATTGAGATGTTTGTGCCAAAAGCCACAACTTGTAATTCGCGACAATACCCTATATGGTACAGCCGAGCCTTAATTAACATCATCAAGGAGAAGAATAAGTATCACTCTTTTTGGAAAAAATATAAAAACCCTCTGGATTACGATGCTTTTTCTCTCCTTCGTAGAAGGCAAAAACAGGTACAGGAGGAATGTAACGCAAACTATGTAAGGTTGGCTCAGGACGGTATTAAGGAGAACCCTAGGCTTTTTTGGTCTTACGTTAAGGCTAGACGTAAGGATGGATCTGGTTATCCACAAAATATGACTTACGACAACAAACTCTTATGCTCTAAACAGGAAACATGCAATTCTTTCAATGAACACTTTGGGAAAATGTTCTGTCCCCCTGCTCAGTGCTATCCTGACACAATTCTTATGGAACCGCCTCATCAGTTAGTAACTAACAAAATAGAAGTGTCGCTTGAGGATATACTGAAACTCCTACGGAAATTGGATAAAAGTAAGGGCCCCGGTAGTGATCAAATTCCTCCTAACCTAATCGTGAGTTGCGCCGAATCACTGGCTGGGCCAGTATCAATAATATTCAACAGGTCATTTCGTGAGGGCGTCTTCCCATCTCCTTGGAAGTTTGCAAAAATCGTTCCAGTCCATAAAAAGGGCTCCAAAATACCTATAGAACACTATAGACCAATATCTATCCTAAACGTGTTCAGCAAAGTAATGGAGCGGGTGGTTCATGGACATATCTACCAAAATATCGCCCTAAATATCCCAGGTGAACAACACGGCTTTGTGAGGTCCAAGTCCACAACAACCAATTTGGCTGTATTTGTGGACTCGGTTCTCGTAGGAATGGATAGGGGAGGTCAAGTCGATGCTGTTTACACGGACTTTGAGAAGGCGTTCGACCGGGTTGACCACATTATACTTTTGAAAAAATTGAAGAATCTGGGTATTCAAGGAGATCTCCTAAGATGGACGGAATCTTACATTAGTAGAAGATCTCAGGCTGTTGTCATTGGCGGCTGTCGGTCAGATTTGATAATCACTGTACCTTCTGGTGTTCCTCAGGGGTCAATCTTGGGACCCTTACTCTATGTTGCATATTTATATGACATAAGTACCTGCTTCAGACACGCCAGGTTCCTCTTGTATGCTGATGACAAAAAAGTTTTTTCAACTATAAATTCTAGTCAAGATTGTGTCAACTTACAAGCGGACCTAAACCGACTGTCTGCCTACTATGAACGCAATAGAATAAATGTAAACGTTGCCAAATGCAACATTATAAGCTTCACAAGACGAACAAACCCCATTTTGTATGACTATAAATTTAAAGATACTTCAATTCTAAGAGTTCAATCTATACGTGACCTAGGCGTCATCTTAGACTCCAAACTTACTTTTCAAGAACATATAGAACATATCACAAACAAAGCTTTCAGAAACTTGGGTTTTATCTTACGAGTAAGTAAACCGTTTACTGACCTCACTTGTATCCGTGTCCTATACTTTGCCTATGTTAGAAGCATTCTCGAATACTGCTGCACAGTCTGGAATCCTCAATACGAGATCTACATCAAAATGATTGAACGTCTCCAGGTAAAATTTCTCCGGCAACTCAGCTTCCGAGACGGATATGATACCGACGACTACGCAACAGAATGCCGACATCACAACATCCTTAGTCTTGAGTCCCGTCGAGTGATGATGGACATGAGGCTGCTCTACAATGTTTGTCATGGTGTAGTGGACTGTCCGGATCTGGTCGAGGCTCTAGTCAGACTTGAGGCGCCATCAAAACGTACTCGTCATACCAGACTGTTTAGTGTACCTCTGGCTCGTTCAAACTATGCCGCCAATTCTACCAGCCGCCGCCTGCCTCGCACTTACAACCGAAAGTTTTCCAGTATGGACATTTTCCATTGCTCCCCTGGCCTCTTTCAGAGAAATATAAGGTCAATACTTGTACCTCCACTAAATGAATAAATCCTCACTCTTTAATAATACTAATAATATTAATAATAAAAAAAAAAAAAAAAAAAAAAATTCTCTCTATTTCGAACAAATACATTCATTTCCACACACACACACACACACCTCCCCCCTCCCTCCCTTCTCCTCAAGCTTGTATTTTATTTTTTATTTTATTAATATTACTTGTGTTTGATTTTATTTCATTTAAAACTTACAAACAAACTGTATTTACATTGTTAAAGAAGTATAACAAGGGCTCTTAATTGGCCTAAGTCTAAGCTAGTTTTTGTATCTATGTTTATCATTTTGTGCTGTGGGCCCAGTTTCCAAATAAACAAATAAACAAATAAACAAATTAATCCTTCGAGCCGTTTCTGCAGCACTCGTGCCACGGTAGAACTCATACTCGCAAATAACGCGATATTTCAAGTTTTCCATTTTGTAAGCTGAGTGATGCAAGAAAAAAACAAGTGAGGAAAAAAACAAATGAATTATAATTTTAGAAATACAAATACATGAGTAAATAGCTGTATAAATTTTAATTTGGGATTATTAACCATAGAGGAGATATTTGAGATCAAATTGGCCAGTACGGCGAAACGCCAATTTAATATTTAAGGACCTAATATTAACATATCTTTAGAAAAAGTAGTTTTTTTTACTCTTTTCTACATTGGACCACTGTGGGAGAAGGATGGCAAAATAACTCCCATGGATTGATTTTTAGATCTTTTTTTTTATATCAAGGTTTTATTTCCCTAGCATAAATATTACATATTATAAATTATGTGCAGGAATAAATAATTTCAAAAATATTAAGTGTGTTTTGTGTTGAGTTAGATTAACACCATGCAGTTTTGTCATTTAGGTAATCCTAAACATTGTAATGTCCCTTTTTAGATTAAGTAAGTTTTGGATGGTTTTTAAATTTCTCATGTTGCAATTTCAAAATCACTAGAGGAGTATCCTATTGTAGTAGACAATTCATGACTTTTGGAAGAATTGCTAACCTTCGCGAGTCTAAAGAAGTGAGCTGGGCAACGTATCTGTAATTATTTCTTAGGTTAACATTAAAGCTATCACACAATTTGGAAAATGTTGAAAGATTCTTGCGTACATTGTTTTCGAAAGAAATTGACTTGCTACAGCTAGTATGTCAATTTCTTTCAAAAGTTCGCTCAGGGAGTCTGTGCGTTTTAAACTATAAATTACTCTAATAGCTCTTTTCTGTTATATAAAAATAGTTTGAATTTCCCCCGTTTGAGCTAGTAATAGTAGTTCAATGTTTCCCCCACAATAAGATACCATAGTCTCACGAAGGGTGCTGTACCACCATTAAATGGTAGGGATGGTGTGGAGTGAATAGTTTCAATTTTACATAGCAAAATATTGGTTACAAAGTTATTGGTGCGGCTAATTTCACACTCCATTTACGTAACCAGGTGCATTCGTAAGTTTGTATATGGTATTGAATGAATTGTTGTAGGGGAGCCCCCTGAAATATTAATTTTATTCGGTTTTTAGTATTTATTATTATATCGGCAACAGGCATATGTCCATCATCTGTGAAAATATCATCTAACTTTCACGGTTCATGAGATTCAGCCTGGTGACAGACGGACGGACGGACGGACGGACGGACGGACGGACGGACGGACGGATGGACGGACAGTTGAGGCTTAGTAATAGGGTCCCGTTTGGCACCCTTCGGGTACGGAACACTAAAAAGACTAGCCTTGCTATAGCCACATTCGTGTTAACTAAATACAACGAAGGATCGAAAAAGAAAGCTACCAAAGTCAGCTTTTTTTTACAAAATTTTGTACCGAAGATTTTTTTTACTTCTTGACCTTACGAACTTAATGATGATGAAATTTTCTGATATATTTTACTAACAAATACCAATATAATGATAAATCTGATTTTTCATGTCTATAAGTCTGACATTCGTTACGGATCCCTAAATGTGCGAAGTCCAATACGCACTTGGCCTGTTTTTATTTAATATTACAGTTGCGCCTGAATATAGCCAGATTAATTAAAAACTCCTTTGTAGCGACAAAACAGTAGTAAGTTTTATTTTGAAGACCTCTGTGGCGCAGAGATTGTGGCTCTGCCTATCGTGCGAGAGGTCCCGGGTCCGATCTCCCGCTGTGGGTAAAAAAAAAAAAAACCCTCAGGTCTTGGACATTTATATGTGTGTGACGTCGCTGTTTCTGGTACTCACGACACAGGGTATCCTAGTGTGGGCCCAGAAGCAATGTATGTGCCTGTAAGTAAATGTTTATGTTTATGTGTTTATGTTTACTAGTAATTACCTACTACATATACACTTCGAACTTATTTTGACGACACGAATGGCCGAGTCGGCAGTGACCCTGCCTACGAAGCCAAGGGTCCCAGGTTCGAGTCCCGGTGGGGGCAAATATTTGACGAGAACGGATTTTTGTATCCTGGTCATGGTTGTTTATCTATCTAAGCATTATATTTATCTATATAAGTATGTGTATCGTTGTCTAGTACCCAAGATACAGGAAATCCTAGTTTGGAGCTAGATCTAACTGCTTATGAATCTGGATAATTAAGATTAAAAGCTCTCATTCCTTAAATAGGAAGCCATGTCGTTAAGTCTGAAGGGAGCAGAAACTTGAGAACATAACAAGAGCAGCACAAAGAAACAAGCTTGCCCACAAAGCCAACGGTGGAGATAAGAGGTGGAATACAAGAGAAACCGGTAGATTTTTTGCATGTTTTGGTGGTGGAACTGAGGCCTTCCACCCACGTGACTACTCGAAGACGTCTTGAGACTAATACGCGTATAATTCATAATTCACAATTACTTTATTGCTCATAAATCATATCAGGAATGAAAGTGGAACCCAGTGAATTAGATTTAGTTGGCCCCGCCTGCTTTAATTAATTTAACAAACTAAGTTTTTTTCTAATCACTAATAATTTAATTTATTTAAACACTAAGTTTTTTTCGAATCTCAATAATAACAATAAGTCTTTTCTGTCTGTGATTTTTAGTGTACCGCAGTCAGGTTTTATAGTTTTTTGAATTACGTCATTTATTTCCTGCTATTTAGTACAACATTAAGAAAAATCAGTAAAATTTTAAGCTAAGGTGTATCTTTATTAATATAAAATGCACTACACTATTTCAATATTAATTTTATAATATTATGCACTATACAATATTGCCCTTAAATGGTACTTGCGCACAAAGGGTTCCGTACCACCGTACAATGGTAGCTATGGTGTGGAGTGAAAAGTTTGGATTTTACATAGCAAATTGGTGTTTACAAAGTTAGTAGTACGGCTACTTTCACACTCTTAGTTTACAGATAGTTGTCTAGGACCCAAGATACAGGGAATCCTAGTTTGATCAATGTGTGTAAATGGTGTCCAAGGTATTATTATTATTATAATTAAAGTCTTGGCAATCCCGAGTAGGTTTTCCTATAATCTTTGGATTGAGTTCTATTTTCTGTATTTTTTTCATAATTTTAGACTGTAGTTTCGGAGATAAGCGGGGGGAATAGTAATTATTTGCACTTTTTTGATCATAACTTCTGAAGTTATCAAAACTAAAATAAAAATAAAATATTTTAGAAAAGTTTATCAAAATTTCTCTTCAACGATACCCTACATTTTAACCCATTCAATTTTTAAAGGCATTATATTGAGGGTTCCGTACCTTATACTTATAGGATCACTCGCGTGTCCGTCCGTCCATGCCATCCGTCCGATTGTCACATGAACTTTTCTCAGGAACTATAATAGCGTCTTGAAATCTTATGCAATAATACATTGCCCTTATAACCGCAATATAACTCCAGTCTAATATGAAAAAATATTGCCAAAAAAAAAAGTGGAGGGGATAAAATGACAAAACGAAAAAAAGCACCGTAATCTGTCATTGAAAAGGACTGTTTATGAACTTTTCACAAATATTCGTCGGCAATATTTTTGAAGTCAGTTTTTCTCTTTGGTTGTGTAGCACTCTAGCGACCAAACGGTACGGTTTTTATTTTGTTTTCTATGGTTCCGTGGGCAACTTAAAAAGAAAAAAAGGAACTCTAAAAAGTTCCTTTTTTTTTTTTAAGTATCACTGTGTTGTCCGTCTGTCAAGACCCTTTCTATCAATTGAAATTAATTTCAATTAATCAGGTCTTTGGTCTCTTGAAGTTTTAGAAGAAACGAATGTCCCACCAAAAATATTTTCATATGGCTCGCACTCTCAAAAAGTTATCAGATGTCATGCAGAAGCAAGCTTCTAATTCTAGACGCCCTAATTTCACAAACCGAAACTTTACAAACTCTACACATTAGTCGTAATATGTAACTTGGCCGTTTCCCTACCGTCCGATGTTTTTGTTCATTTTGTCTTTCTTCTTTTGGGGTGTATTTCTTGTACATCAGAGCTGCCTTTTTTCATAGCCCTATTTGCCTTTTTCCGATTCGTAATACATGTACCTATATATGGAATCGAGATTCAGCATTGTCCTTTCTGTTTTCGACTCTCTTCGATTGTGGTTCAAGTTGATATCTAACCACCAAATTGTCGTCTAGGGATCATTGGTATGTAATATGATATCCAACAACGTATCACTGGCCTCATAGCACCGCATTCAAGATTTGACAACATTCTTAGCCCGATGTTCGGCTACATATTAGGCGATTTGCGTGCGCCTAATTATATCCCCTAATTTAAAAAATTGGGAGGTGATTTACAAAAATCCTGAAATATGTGTTTTAATTTTTATGACAAGGAGTTCAGCATGAAATTCTGTTTGCATAGGAAAAGGTATAAAACTTATATCCCTAAAGGGTGGGGGGTTACTTACTAGCCCTGAAATTTTTATAGCAGTACAACAAATAGTCACAATAGTAACAAATAGTCAGTATATACATTTTCAGACCTCTAGCATCAACATTTGCGGAAGTAGGTTTGAGGGCTAAAAACTCCAAGTTTAAGAATTGTTTTGTTGTTTGTTTACTGATACTAGACATACCAAATTTCAGTTTTCTAGGTCTTGAGGAAGTACTTACCCTAAGAGTTTTGATGATCATCAACGTGTGAGTTAGTGAGTGATGAAATCGGGGTATTTTAGATATCAATAAAATCTAATGTATAAGAGCTATGCTATTGTTTTTTTTGTGTATATTGAGTCCACTACTGAAATCGTATTCCGAGATATTTTTTTAACTGCTATAATCCAAACCCAATTTGTGAGAGTTAAAAAAATCGACGATGTGCTTGGAGAAAAGGTAGGTTCGCTTGCTCGTCTTGGCGGGGGCACTGCTGTGCCCTCAAATATTGGGCAATGCAAATTAAAGATACCGCCGCCAAATATGTCACAATTTTGCTGAAATTGCTTGATATCCACAAGGGAATCAAAACCTATAGGGTACTTCCCGTTGACCTAGAATCATGAAATTTGCCACGAAGCCCCGATTTCATCACTCACTAACTCACACGTTGATGATCATCAAAACTCTTAGGGTAAGTACTTCCTCAAGACCTAGAATCATGAAATTTGCCACGAAGCAAGGTCATATAACACTTGTAATGGGAATCATCTAAAAACGTTTATTCGTATTTCCTTCACAAAAAATGCGAATTGTGCGGAACCCTCGGTACGCGGGTCCAACGCGCACTTAGCCGGTTTTTTATTTTGTAAATGGTAAAAGACTTTGCTATGATCATATTCAGATTTGTTTTATTAGAATCGGTTTAGTGCTTCAAGGAACAATTAACTCATCATAATTGATTGTGCCGGGGTTTCTTTAAAAATGCTATCTGAAATAAATATTTTGAATTGAATTGAATTGAATTTAAAAAAAAATGTACTTACAGTGCGTGACGCTTTTTCCCACTTATTGGAAAAAGCGTGATAATAATGTCACGTTTAATAATGCGTTGCCACCCCTTAGGGTGGCAAGGCATTATTATACGTGACAGGGGGCTAGCCCTCCGTCGCAGGATAAAAAATAAATGATAAACATTTACAGGCACATACATTACTTCTAGCCCCATACTAGGATACTATGTATCGTGCAAACCAGAAACAGCAACGTCACACACATAGATGTATATAGGGTTCAGAACCCAGGACCTCTCTCTTGGGAAACAGAGCCCTGGAGCTCTATTTTGAATCACTTGCGTGACATAATATATCGCATGAGACATATGTAACGTTCGACTAACAAGTCGCATGACGTTGATTTTCTGCATTTTTGAGTCGTTCGTCATCGGTGTTGCCAATAAATTTGGAAATGTGTGATTTTTATCCGTTGCACGCAGAAAAAGTAAAAACCGGTTAATATCGCATAGGAAACAGAACATTAAATGCTCTCGTACATAGGCTGTAACACCTTTTGTCTGTTCAATTAAGCTGCCTGCTAAATCCTAGCAATAATATGGAACAAATGGGGCTGTTCAATCTGTCGCAAATGTCACATATTTGACGATTTGGATTCCAATTCGAAGAAACGCGCCAAAACAGCAAAAATCACTTCAAATTGTGTTGACACTGTTGACATTAGCTTTGACGTATTTGACGTTTATTCTACTATTCGACTTGCGCAACGAGTGGTGCTGACCACTCTTTGCAGGCGAATGACTGAAAAATACGAAATATCTATTGTCGATGGAAAATCAGTAGAAAAGAGCGCTCGCGTGACATAAAAGTCATGCGAGAGATTCAAAAATAGAGCTTCTGAACCAGCAATGCTGAAGAGGTCGTTCGAAGGTTTTCTCTTGCTCTAAACTCCTATGGCAAGGCAACACTACTTCCCCGGGCTTGACACTCGTTATTGTATGCAAATATTGCACCAACAGCCAGAGTATTCAGCTCTTTGAGGTTTATTGCGAGAAGAGCACAGAATAATCATAATTATATTTGGTAGCAATGATAAGAATGGAATAATATGAAATTCAGCAGTGGGGAAAATTTTTTGGTTGAGGTGGGAAGAGGATAATATATGTCTGAACGATCCCTATCTTTTAGGAGACACTTTATTTCTTTCAGGAGCCACCTAGCGGTTGTTTCGATTTGCCCTGAGTGTAAGTGTCATCTAGGCTCCTTGGGGACCCCCTAAATATAAGAGTCCGGCCACCGAAACAATCGCTAGACAGCTAAGAAAAAGAGCTAAGTGTCCCTTATCTGTTGGTGAAATCGGGCAGACTTGTCGAACATTATGAAATGCAAAGTTCTATGGATATTGACAATTCATTTTTCTGATTAACAAAACTCTTTGCTTAATCTTGTTTCACTTTCTTACCCTTGACGCTTGACGAACTCTGTGTTGCTGCGGTTGTTACTCTGACTATCAGGCGAGAGATGTTTCGGTTCGATCCCCGGCTGGGGATGAAGAAAACAAACCCAGATCTTGGATGTTTATTGGATGTTAGCGCCTGAATATAAATGTTAATGTTTATGTTTATGTTACTCTGTGGTTAATTTGTGACCTCATAAAGAAACTCTTTGCTTAACCGGTCAATACCCGTTATGAGGAACCGAGATTTTGAAGATAACGCCACTGTAATAAAATGAGCTAACGTATGAATACGTTTCCAGTATTTGCTTTAATTGCTTCATATTAAACCACGGGTGAACAATAGTAGATTGTTGATCTAAGTAAAAGTAATTTAATAATGCACCGAGTGCTTAATTGGAGCCCGAGCGCTAGCGACAACTCTGAAAGGCACGAGTGCAATATAATGGGAAATATTAAACTGTACATCAAAAATACTAATTTACACAGGAATTATCATGGCAAAATGCTGCGGTAGCTTGGGTGAAGGGTAAAGGGGTGAGCGTAGTAAAGCGCCCTTTATCCTTCGTGTCAGGTTGAACATGTAAGAACAACAAAAAATACTCAAAACATAAACTTGAGTACACATAAAATATTTAAAACATAAAAAGTGTTTTTGCTGATCCTTTTTTGCTGTGCAAATCAGTATTTTTGATGTGCGATTGATTAAATACTAGCCAATATAAATTACTTAATGCGAGGTATAAAATCTGCTTTTCTTTGAAAGGCACGAGTGAACTATAAATTACTTAATGCGAGGTACATAATTTTGCAAGGAAAGTAGGTGATAAATAAAAGTAGTTAAGGTATTGCAAATTTCTTAGTGAAAATTAGCCCTGTTTACTTTTTTGCCTTTAATAAAAAATAACTTCATTGCCATTTTTTTTAAGCCTAGCATACACTTCACTTCACACTTAAACTTTGTATCTCCATACGGCCGTCAAATCTAGGATTTTAATTTAGTAACTTGACGTGTACCACCTCTTTGGTTGCACGTTAAAAAAAACAGTGCAGTGAAGGATTTCAATTCAATTGGCTGGCTTTTAACTATATTGCAGCATAGTTGGAAAAAAACTCTTTGCTTACTTACTATGTGCTAGACAAAGCGCCCTCTAATTGGAACTAATTTAAGAGTTTTCTTCTCCATTACGCTGCGCAACCAAATTGGGTGCCTTTACACTATAGAGGATTTGACAGAATTTTAAGGAGTTTTTGAGGAAGTAAGTGTGAACAACTTTCACTTGACATAAACTTGATCAAAGCAACATAATGTAGTTCCACATACAAAGCAGCTGATCACTCGGCCTAAAATGTATAGACACGTCGTAAAGTGGTCTGATCAAGTCGGTTTCGTAGTGAAAATTGTTCAGAATGATGTCCTTTAAAATATGACAACAGCTTCCTGTTAGACCTGCATTATACTTAAACGTCGATTCAACTGTTCGTTGGCCACCTCATATGGAAAAATTCGGGACCCTTCCTTGTTTAAAAAAATAATATAGAAGTTGGAATTTGTTTCACTGAACTGTGGTCCATTTATAAACATTCCATGTCCAATTGACAACCCGAGTCGGCAGAGACCCTGCCTACGAAGCCAAGGGTTCGAGTCCCGGTGGGGGCAAATATTTGTTTGATGAGAACGGATTTTTGTACCCTAGTCATGGTTGTTTATCTATCTAATTATAATATTTATCTATATATGTATGTGTATCGTTGTCTAGTATCCAAGATACAGGGAATCCTAGTTTGCGGCTAGATCAATGTGTGTAAATAGTTTCCAAGGTATTAATTAGCTAGCCATTGATTGTTTTCTAATGAAATTCACAAACATAAACATTGACATTCAGGCACATATAATGCTTCTGGCCCCAAACTATACACTGTGTCGTGGGAACCAGAAACAGCGACGTCACACACATATAAAAATCCAAAATGTTTTTTTTTCTAGCCCTAGTCGGGGATCAAACCCGGGACCAGTATGGCAGAGCCACAACCAAAACGCCACAGAGATAATAAAATAATTAAGGAATGTATATGTCACCGTAAGATTGTGAAACGCTTATTAATAATTTAATTGTGATATAAAAGTGTTTACTTTTTCGTATTTACTTAAGAAGAAAATTATATGTAAGTATTTTTGCAATTTACCCCAACATTCCCACCTAGCGGGCACGTACCTGGGCACAAACTCGGGCATATTCATCCTTAGAGAAATTACCGGGAGCCAGAGTAGCACAGCATTTTCTCATCGAACTTAGTATTTTTTATAATAACCTGTTAGATAGAGGAGTTGCTATGCAAAATAGGACCCTACTGTAATCTTTATTTTTTCAAGGAAATGTCTTAATAACAAAATAATCATGATGCGAAGTGTGAATTGTATTACGGTCCCAGATAATTATCTGGTAAATACCAGTTGACACCTTAGTTGCCGTTGCCTACTGAATTATTCAATATTTTTGTCATTTTTTAGAACCTACAATGATGAAGATAACAGGTTTAATTTAATAAGACACATTTTTTTAATGATATACGGATGTCCTGTATTTTTGTTTTTAATTTTCATTGTGTGTACTACTTTCTTGTATCGCTTCCATAATCCAGAACTACGTCGACTAAGCGAGCTAACTATGCGAGCTAAGCTAAACTAAGTTAGCTTAGCTTTCGGTCTGCAACCGGCTAGCTCTACATTTGTTAGGTCAGAGAGTTGGAACGGGTACAGAGAGTAAGCTCGATCCAACTTTGATGTTCCATTAATGTAAAAATGTTAAAAATTACCCGAGTTTAGTGCTAAATCGCATTTTATCTGTCAAACTTTAGTGGAACTAGTTTTTTCTTTTCGTTTGATTCAACCGTATATTTATAAAAGTACTTACCTCTGTCCTTAAAACATTCGAATTTACAGCATTCTATAGTTGATAAAAATAAATCGACTGTACGATAAATAAAAAGAAGTAAATTTCACATCCCTATTAGCTTATTTTAAATAACTACTTAATATCTTTGTTTGTGCCTTTATAAAACCAATCACTATAGGTATCTACGACAATTCAGTTCAAAACTTACGCATTATCAGAGTAACTAACTTATTTTCTTTGCATCTCATCAGCCGCAAAGAGAACCACTTTACAATGTTCAAAAAACTTCTAAATCACTTTGAAGACCCAAACAGACCATTGATGGGCCCCATAGTAAAAGCCATGGAGTTCTGGTCATTTCTTTACCCGAAAAACTCAAAGAGGAAGTATGTGGCTATGCTTTTAAATGTTTTACTATTTCTTTTTGCAATCACAGAGTTCATAGACGTATGGCAAAATAGATTTGACGTCAACCTTATGCTGACGAATATAAGATTCGCAATCGTTGCCGTTGTAAATACCAGCAAAGCTTTCACAATAATTCGTTGGCAAGAAAGATACCAGAGGGTCATAGAATATGTTACGAGAGCAGATGTGGCAGCACGTAAAACCGTGGATAAAATTAATTTGAGGATAATCGAAGGATATACAAGGTATTCAAGAAAGATTGTGTATAGTTATTGGTTTCTGACCGGTTTGACTGTGGTGGCCGTGATTATGCAACCGATAATAAAGTTTATATCATCGCCGTCGTATAGAGAGGCTGTGAGTAAAGGAGAAATGGAGTATGATCAAATCGCGAGGAATTGGATGCCATTGGATAAGAATACTATTGTAGGTATGTGGGTTTTATTATCTATCTATTCTATACTTATAAAAATGAACCGCTGTACGTTAGTCTTACTAAATCTCTGAAATGGCTCGATCAGTTTGTATATGTCCTATTTGGTTTTGTTCTTCTCAGTCCAGAGGAGGTTTAGATAAGAGTAAAGTTACGAAAAATGCAAAGAAGCAGCCAAAAAATCGAAAAATATTTTGTATGCAAACATCAGCCTCTTTCGCTAGATGGCGTTGGTAGCCATATCCGTTGTTGATTAATTAATTTACTACATTCAACAACCTCTTTGTTGGTAGCGAAACTAATGTTTGACAGTGCGATGCATAAACAAAGAGTTTCGTTCACTGAGGTCTGATGCGTATTATGCCCAACAACGGGCCGATTATGTCGATATGGATTTCAGAAACCTATTATGGTGTCTCTCAAATGATTAGCGAATAGTTTTACGCTGTGGAACTATGCGAATACGAAAAACGCGTTGCGAAGCCGCGCCATGGGAAGCTAGTTATACATAAAATGTAAAAATATCTTTTTCCGGTACTCGGTTAGTAGGTTATGTAGGTAGTCGGGAACATAAACAGCACTATACAATTTATTTAAATTTCAGACGCATGTATTATTCAAAATTAGTATGATATATCTATGTAACCGTAAGAATATCAAAACCGTTAGTTGATTAGCTAACGTTATTTTTCTCGTTAGTTGGTCAACTATCGACAGAGAGTAAACTGTAGCTGTTCTGCTTACTATATGACGCGTTAGTTATGACGGTTAAAACTGTTAAATAGTAAACTGGTTTAAACTTGAATTGAAAACGAAATACCATTTTGGTTTACTATCAGTCGTTATTTGATCAACTAACGCGTTAGTTTATCAACTAACGGTTTTGACAATTTTACGGTGACATATATAAAGTGTAAGGTTTGAAACTGGTAGGTTTCAAGAGAAACAACAATTTAGAGAAACTATAATTTATTAAACTCTTAAATTCAGGTAACATTGTTTCGTAAAGATAGGTACACGACCTCTGTGGCGCAGCGGCTGTGGCTTTGCCTATTATGCGGGAGGTCCCGCATAATAGGCAAATAAAAAATTTGTGCAATAAAAATTCATAATTATTTATTGAACAAAGATAAATAAAAAGTTAATATGTGGAAAACATATGTATGACCAAAGAAAGCTTTACTTCAGTAAATCATGATAATAATAATAATAATAATCTTTATTTCAGGTTAACAAAAACCTATATCTATAAATACCTTACAACTAGAGATACATAATTTATAATAAAAACACTTAATATTATCTAACCTAACTAACGTTTTTTTTTCTTCGTTCTCGCTTTCCTGAAGCATCGGTAAACGTTGCCCTCTGGCCAGTAATCTTTGGCCAGGAACATCGTCGTGAGGTCCGCCGGCACCCGAAGTTTGAAGGAGAGCAACTCCTTGGGTCTTTCTGACTCCAAAACTGTACATACGCCTCCAGGTAATTTTCACGTGGATCTTGGAAATGTATATCTGAACGGTGAGAGCGACAGCATTCAGGCTGCACTCACCGGCGGCGTGCCATGCTGATTGCGGCTGCGTCTGGAGCGGCGCTTCCTGTTTTGGACCAAGATAAAGCCTTCGCCATCAACCGTCGCATTCGGCGGGCCACAGGCGGGTCTAGCCGGTGTCGCGCGCGGCGCAGCCTGCAGCTTCTGTTGTTCGGTGGCAGGCGGTGCGGGACGCGGGCGGCGGCGGTAGGCACGGTGGGACACAGCAGTATACGTGTCCTTCTGGGGTTCCAGTATTTTGGATGTTCCAGAAGAAAACGCATCCGGTGATGTTCGACCCGGCTTCGTGACGTCACGAGGCGGTGCGATATTTATCAACGCGGGCTTAACTCGTGGAACTGGCTAAGCTGCAGGCTCAGTAATCGCATTTTTGCTTACCGTAGTAAGTGTAGTTGCGCGTGTCAGCTATTTGCTGCCTCGACAACGAGGTATCAGCCTGATCACAGATGCCTTCGGAAGCCTCCAACTTCCTTCGGATTTCAGTGAAGTCAGCAAATCAAATCAAATCAAAAATCATTTATTTCCATAGGATGTTGTTACATCACTTAGATCCGTCATTACATTTTTTTGGGTGAGTTCACTAACACAATGGCGGAATCTGTGGAGAAGAGCTCACCGAAGAAACTCCACAGTCGTCGCATCTTTTGCGTTTCCTTTTTTAAATAAAATATTGTCAAATTACAAAATGAATGCTAATTATATTGTTTATTATTTATGTTTCGGAACGCACCTCCTCTTGTTGCGCGACTCGGAACGGAAACAGAACCGCAGCTGTTCTGCTCAGGCATCGGGCCATTGATTGTAATTCGGTGTAAAAATCGTCTAATACAGGTGTCGAGCCTGGTCGGAGTGTAAATCTACTTATTTCCCGACGATGTGGTAGACATGTTTGTTCTCCCGACAAGAAAAGATAACCTCCAATTTTTCATCTCGTTGGTACGAGTGACAGCTGCGGTTCTGTTCCGTACTATAGGATATCTGATTACTTAGAGGACAGATGTCCATGGGAATAGATTGTTTGAGTAACAGGCTGTTTCGATATATATGATTAATTCCACGCCTCAACCGAACGGCGTGGAATCTTGAGGGGCTGGGTTTTTTCCAGCACGGGAGAGAAAATATTGATTATTACTTTACCTTGTCGTCGTAGACCGGAAATCGAAAGGTAGATTCGCGTCAGCGGTTAAGTGATCCGTGTTGTGATTGAAAATCGTCGTATCGGACGGCGACTCCTCGCGTCGGCAGGCAGCACGCCGGCGACAGCGTCGGGCAGCGAAGAGTGAGATTCATTCCTGATCCTACCCAAACTTGTGCCCTTATCCCGTATTCCTGCCCCGAATCGAGCTTTCGATTTCCGGTCTACGACGACAAGGTAAAGTAATAATCAAGATTTTCTCTCCCGTGCTGGCAAAAACCCAGCCCCTCAAGATTCCACGCCGTTCGGTTGAGGCGTGGAATTGATCATATATATCGAAACAGCCTGTTACTCAAACAATCTATTCCCATGAACATCTGTCCTCTAAGTAATCAGATATCCTATAGTAACCTTTTTTATAAAATTTCTGTTTTATTATTATTTTAAACTTGTCTAAAGGTAAGTTTTTAATATCAGTAGGGACCTTATTGTAATAGCGTATACAATTGCCTTTAAAAGAATCACTAATTTTATGTAGTCGGCTTACATAAGCAACCAACTTGTCTTTATTTCTAGTATTAAAATTATGTATATCACTGTACTTCTGAAAATGAGTTATATTTATTTTTACATACACAAGATTGTCATAGATATATTGAGACACAAATGTTAGAATATTGATTTCTTTAAACTTTTCCCTCAGTGACACTCTAGGCCCTAATCTATAAATTGCACGAACAGCCCGTTTCTGCAGAATAAAAATACTATTAGCATTCGCAGCGTGACCCCACAATAAAATACCATAGGTCATCATTAGACTATGAAAGTAACTAAAGTAGACTAGTCTAGCGGTGTCTACGTCGGTAAGAGCTCTAATTTTTTTAACTGCGAACGCTGCCGAACTCAGTCTGTTCGACAATTTATTTATATGAGGATCCCATTGTAGTTTGGTGTCTTAAGTAATGCCCAAAAAGACAGTCGACTGCACAAGGTCCAATCTCTGTCCTTTTATAAATATGTCTGTAGTTACCGGGTTCACATTGGGTAACACGAATTTAATACATTTAGTTTTCTTTTCATTAAGTAATAAATTGTTAACAGTAAACCAGTTCACTATACTAGAGATAGCATTGTTTACCTCGTCATAATTTGATTGCTGTCTTTTAACTTTAAATATCAAAGAAGTATCATCGGCAAACAATACTAACCCATGTTTTGCTTTAACAAGGTAAGGTAAATCATTAATATATACTAAAAACAAGAAAGGACCAAGAATTGAACCTTGCGGTACGCCCATTCTTATTGAAGACCCAGGTGATCTTTTCCCATTAACATCGACCATCTGAACCCTATCTGTTAGATATGACTCCAGAAGGCCAAGTGCCTGATCTTTTACACCATAATGGCGTAACTTCCTGACAAGAGTGTCATGATGGACGCAATCAAAAGCCTTGGATAGATCGCAGAAGACACCTATTGCATCCATTGCGTCTTCCCAGGCATCAAAAATATTGTCGATTAGTTCAACACCAGCATCGGCTGTTGAACGACCCTTTGTGAAACCAAACTGAGCAATATGAATTAAAGCCTGCAGTCGCACGATGTCCTTCAGCAGCCGGATGACGTCAACGTGGTCAAATGTCACCGGCGGCTGCTTGTTGAGGTCGCGGACCACATAGGTTGGGACGTCATCGGGTTCGGTCTCTTTGAACACCCGGAAGATGTCCTGGAGGTTCTTCTTTCCGCTCGCGTTCCTCCGCGCCACGAGGCGCACGGTGGTGACGGCAGTATCATGCAGCACTTTCCCGGCGGTGGCGATCTCAACTTCCTTGAAGCTAGTCGAGCAGATCTGCTCCAGGGAGAGCTCGTCCATTATGTCCAGTTTTATTGTAGGAAGGCGAGCCATCCATCTAGGCATACGCCAATTATATTCTATAGTAGTAAAAACTCAAAACTCAAATCATTTATTACAAATAGGCAAAAATTATGCACTTTTGCTAGTCAAACACTTACTTAAGTCTTCACATTAATAAAAGTAAATGTAGTATTATTGAACGTGTATATGTTTTGCTAGTATGTTGACTTGTAAAATATAAATTGTAGTATTTATAACGGATTAAGCTGAAAGTCATATCAGATTGAAAAACATTGTTACCATTTCAAACAAAAATATTATATTCAGCTAGGTCTCTTAAACGACCGACGACCCGAATGGCCGAGTCGGCAGTGAAGCTGCCTACGAAACCAAGGGTCCCGGGTTCGAGTCCCGGTGGGGGCAAATATTTGTTTGATGAGAACGGATGTTTGTACCCTAGTCATGGTTGTTTATCTATCTAAGTATAATAATTATCTATATAAGTATGTGTATCGTTGTTTAGTACCCAATATACAGGGAATCCTAGTTTGGGGCTATATCAATGTGTGTAAATGGTGCCCAAGGTATTATTATTATGATACATGCGTTTGAATAAAATAATGTGAATTATGCCTTTTCCCATAAAAGGTGGCAGAGGCAAACACTAACCATATAGCACACATACATACGTACACTCACAGGGGACCAACTTGTATATGTCACCGTAAGATAGTCAAAACCGTTAGTTGATCAACTAACGGTTTTTTCTCGTAAGTTGGTCAACTATCGACAGTTAGTAAACTGTAGCGTACTGCGTACTATATGACGCAGTATTTGATGAACTAACGGTTAAAACCGTTATTTAACGTAAATATAGTAAATTGGTTTAAACTTGAATTGCAAACCAACTACCAGGGCAAACATTGCGGTAGCTTAGGTGAAGACTAGAAGGGGCTTCGCTGCGCTCGCCCTCTCTGTTAGGTTGACATGTAAGAACAAAAGAAACGTTAATTCTAAACCCTGTCGGTCTGGTTTACTATCTGTCGATAGTTGATCAACTACCGCGTTATTTTATCAACTTACGGTTTTGTTTCAACTATCTTCCGGTGACATATATACTATTTACAATTCTACACATTTCAGGTTACCTAGCAGGTTTGGTGTTCCAGAGCTACGCAATAATATTTGCCGGTGGTTTAATGGGATGTTTTGACACAAATGCCGTGGTGATTATGATCTTTGTGAGAGGGGAATTAGATCTACTTCGGCGAAGCTGCTCAAAGATATTCGACAGTGATGATGAAGACGAGATTTTGCGACGGATGAAATATATTCGCAAGAGACATAGTGAATTGGTTGAGTAAGTGCTCAGTGACAGGGGACTAGCCCATTGCAGCAGATATGAAGATTGAAGGTTTCCTCTCGATAATTGTATATATTGAATAATTCCATAATTAGATAATTGTATATTGTAATTTCGACCCGAATGGCCGAGTCGGCAGTGACCCTGCCTACGAAGCCAAGGGTTCGAGTCCCGGTGGGGGCAAATATTTGTATGATGAGAACGGAAGTTTCTACCCTAGTCATGGTGGTTTATCTATCTAAAGTATAATATTTATCTATATAAGTATGTGTATCGTTGTCTAGCACCCAAGATACAGGGAATCCTAGTTTGGGGCTAGATCAATGTGTGTAAATAGTGTCCAGGGTATTATTATTATTATTATTTCCACGGCACAGGATATCCTTGTGCGGAGCCAGAACCAATATATATGTCTGATTGTATTTCAAATAGTATAAATCTACCGAGAGGTAAACAAAAACAAGATATCGTCATGACTTCTCCATAGGGGTGGTAGAAGCATTATTGCGCTGCCGTTTAGTCAGAAATATGTTCATCATCTCTCAAACTTGTTTAGTCCATTGATGTCCCATCGAGGTGCACAGGCCTTTACCTGGATACGAGTAAGATTGAACCATGCTCCGACACGCTGGCTCAGCGTATGTTGGTGGAGAGGTGTCTGGAACCCGACTGTCAGTCGGTTTCAAGCTGTCCGCACAGCTTTGCGACTAGGTACACTAAGTAGCCATACAATCCGGGACCTACAGCTTAACGTGTCATCCGAAACACAGAACATCATTCATCATTTTGTTTTCAGATACGCAGTATTATTCAACTCAGTGCTATCACCGGTTTTATTCTTGTATACGATTGTTACTTCAGCAACGTTATGTGCCAGCGTCTACCAAATTACTGTAAGTCCTTGCATCTTTGGGTATTTGGCTAATGTTGGATGAGCGGCTAAACACAAGTTTAGCCGGTTAATGTTAGAAAGTATTGATAATGATTTTCTAATCGTAAATGGGCAAAGTGGTGATGTTCTGTGGTGGTGAGTCAGGGTAGGTAATGGTCCTTATTCATTGTGGTGTTAGATTGACATGTAAGAATAAAAAAAAAAGTCAAGTGCATGTCTAACTCGCGCACGAAGGGTTCCGTACCACCGAACATTGGTAGGGATGGTGTGGAGTAAATAGTTTGGATTTTACATAGCAAAATGTTGTTTACAAAATTATTGGTGCGGCTACTTTCACACTCCATGCACGTAGCCAGTGCATTCATAATTTTATATGTGGTACTGAAATAATTGTTGTATGGGAGCCCCTTAAATATTAATTTTATTCTGTTTTTTAGTATTTGTTGTTATAGCGGCAACAGAAATACATCATCTGTGGAAATTTCATCTGCCTAACTATCGCAGTTCATGAGATACAGCCTGGTGACAGATGGACGGGCGGACGGACAGCGGAGGCTTAGTAATAGGGTCCCTTTTAACCCTTAACATAAGCCAGTCACTCTTGGTTAATTTTAAGCTAAGCCGGTTAAATCTAGATTTAGCAGCTCTTTTGACATTAGCCGTAAAAGATATAACATGAAGCGAACCATTATATCTTCGGATTTGCGGCGATGGGCTTAAACCGTGTCATGGGTGCAAGCACCACTGACACGCTCCGTTTTTATACAGGTAGTCAGAGGCATAGTTGTGATTTGCGTTTCAGCCCATCCCCGAAGCTTTGGATGTAATAAATTTTGCCATCACCATCAGCTCTATCACCGTAAGATAAACTAACGCGTTAGTCGATCATCTATCGACAGATAGTAAACCAGTCTGACAAGGTTCAGAATTTACGTTTCTTTTGTTTGTACATGTTAACCGAACACGAAGACTTCACTAGTATAGTAGTAGACTAGTATTTCGTTTGCAATTCAAATTTAAACCAGTTTACTATTGAACGGTTTTAACCGTTATTTTATCAACTAACGCGTAATATAGTAAACAGTACGATACAGTATACTATATGTCGATAGTTGACCAACTAACAAAAAAACCTAAGTTTATCAACTAACGGTTTTGACAATCTTACGGTGACATATATACATTTAACGAAATCTCGGATATTTTCCATTTTCGTTCCTTGAAATATATACCATCCTTATCCATAGACATTCCATCCTATAGACCATCCTTGACCTAGTTACCTCTTGACATCCGCTGTCATTCGTAGTTAGTTCGACGAATTGCTTTCGGTTGTGTAAGTAAGATTTTAAGAGATCCAAGCATTTACCCTGCACACCGTAATGTTCCAGCTTAAAAATTAGTAAGTTATGATCCACAAGATCAAATGCCGAGCTTAAGTTCAAAAACAATGCTGCTACCTTCATTTTGTTGTCTAGTTTATTTACTACGTCCTCTACTAAAATTTCTTTTGCATCAGTGGTTCCTAAACCTCTCTGATAGCCGAACTGTCTTTCACTTAATATTTTGTTTGTAACTAAGTGTGCTAGAAACCTTGCCTTGATGAGCTTTTCAAATATCTTTGATAATATGGATAGCAACGAGATAGGCCTATAGTGGGTTGGATCCGTTTTTATTCCTTTCTTGTATACTGGCAGTACGCGAGCAATCTTGACCAGTCGCCTGTGGCGGCCCTTTTTTAACTTTCGCCGTGTCGGTGAGTACCGGAGCGGGAATTCCACACATTAGGAATTTTGAGCGCTAATGTTCAGTTTTTGATGAAATTCTCCTATTCTAGTTGGAATTAAGATTAGTTCTTGTAAGAATATCACTCTAATTAGAATCCTTCACCCTTTTTCCTTTCCACAACGCCTTTATTTCAGTTTGAATACAGCTAATATGTGTTACCTAATATGAAGCACCCTAAGTTGTACTTATTTCTGTATTATTTTAATATAAAGCAAAATTTAGGCCTAATGTTTGGTTTTATTTATGCGTTATAGTGTATAAAACTATAATAAACACAAACACAGATAGTCTTCATACATTTATTTATCAAAATAAAACTTGCGAGACACAAACACGAAATGGCGGTTGAGACGGCGACTTTGAGTTAGTTTTCATGCGCAATCAGTGACCACAGAGTATAAAACCATTCATTTATAAGATAGCCTGTTCTTTCATGTAAAATTTGAATAGATTAGAAAGAAATAGGGTTAACATGAATGCTGCAACGAAGCAAAATTGAACCCTATCACAGCAGTACCGGAGCGGGGACGCCACACACAGGCGCCAGAGTGACCGGTACCGGTGCGGGAATCACACACACTAGTGGTTAAGCTGCTCAGGGAAAATTGGCAGCTCTAAACAGTTGTTCAGGAAAGTAGAAATGGGCTCTGCTAATAAGACTATATTATTTTTGATGACTGAAATTGGAACATCATCTGTTTGTTTTCGAAGAGTCTTACCATCTTCTCAACTTCTATTTTGGACGTGGGTCTAAAGTCCATCTCACGCATTACTTTTTGACAGTGTTTTGTTAAGACTAATACCAAGACTTGTTTTAAGACGGTCACGGTAATTTTGCGGATCAAATTAGGTTCCCAATCTGAATCGGCATAAGACGTTGTGGTAACTCCCAAGGCCACAAAGCGCGACTATTTGTATCAGGAGCTGTCATAAAGCGACTCTCGTAGGTGAAATGTAAATTTTAAAGGAATCTGGATATGTCAAGAGATTAAGGATCGAGCTACCGCTTAAGTCCTATTAGCAATGTAATAAGCTTCGTAAATGCTTCACAGGCGGTAAGCCTTTGACCATAAACCTGTATGGATGAATTCCAGATTGAAGCGGATTTCATGCATGGATTCGTGGTAGGAGAGTATGCGGTGTTTGGCATCGCCCAGCTTTTCAACTACTGCTGGCATGCCAATGATGTGTTGTACATGGTAAGATTTTTTGCTTGACATTAATATGAACTTATAGCACAAGACAGAAAATAGAGACAAGGCCAGCTTGTAGCTAACAAGATTTATCTTATAGAAAACCTAGAATAAACAGGAAATATTTAACAACAGACATGTGTACACAATGTGTGTTTACACGCTTGCCAAGATTTGCCAAACTTCGCCAACAAACGTTAATTAAACTGTGACGAGCACAAATAACCAACACTGAGACAAATACAGCGATATACCTCGCGCCATGATGCGTTGGGCGATGTTGGCGAGAATCACTGCGCATATGTACAGGTATTGAAAAGTGACTACTGCGAATTCAAGGCCACCGCTCATAACTTGTGGCGCAACGTAAGGCGCTCATAAGGGGGTCTAGATGGAAAAGTCGAAAGCAGAAAGTTTGACTGCATAACTTTGTTTGGACTAGTTGGGAGACGAATATACTAAAAGTCCTGACCCTCTGAGGTGAAGCCTAGGGAGAGTCACAAAGCAGGTGCTGTCATTGTATTTTTACTTACATCTCGACAATGACGCGTAAGGACATTTTGTTGTATGAAAGAAAGAAAGAAAGAAAATAAATTTATTTGTCATAAAAAGTTAAAAAATAATAATAATGATAGGATGTAGTTTGTGACAAAATGGCTTGAGTTTAGCATGTACAGCTGCTAAAATTCTCTAACAATTCTATGCACTTTTTACCTGTTCTAAAAAAGAAGAAAGAAAGAAAAAACGGCGGACGGCCGCCGCACGCCACACGGCTAAACAGTGTTACTCGCGCGTTCCGTGTATTTTATTAAAATTCTATCATTCAAAGTGACTATCTAAAATTTAATTCGACAAAAATACCCAACAAATAATAAAGTTAATTGATTAATGTGATAAACAATACAAATTATAGTGAATAAACCCAGTAAATATCGATACAAATCTGTGAGTTTGAATATTTCTTCAACGTCAAACAGCTGATCAAGGTCGACCGGTCTACGAGAGGTGAATTACCGGCCGATGACGACGCGCATCTACGCATCTCACTCAGGCGCACGGAATATTCTATCTGTCTCTGTTCTGCGGTCGTTCACCTGAGCCGATCGTTGCTGTTGTTGCGGAAATATGGCATTGTTTTGTGATAAATGTAATAATGCAATCAAAGAAAGGCACTTTTTGACGTGTTCTTCCTGCAAAGAGTCTTACCATTTGGACTGTTGCTCCATATCCTATAAATTTTACCTGCTTATTAAAGACAAAACAACCTGGAGATGTGTACCGTGCATTGACAAAAATGCACGTACACATATTGAAAACCCCGAAACTTCAACTGACAACACCACTCGCCGAAATTATAGGCCAATGGTTGCAGTACGTAACTCCTTCCACGAATTGTCTAGTTTGATGATGGATGAAGAGGTTGATTCAAGTAGCTATTTCCAAAGCCCGTGTATGGATCCGTGAAGCTGCCCTGAAAGGACAATAGTATATGCGAAATGTGAAGAATTAGACAAGCGTGTCTTGGAATTGGAGAGCAAACTATTAGCGGCTGAAAATGAAAATCTTCTTTCTGAAAATACGAAACTTAAAGATGAAATTAAACGTCAGGATAACAAAATAATACAATTAACAACCTTAAGTAAAACAACGCCATCAAGACATATGAGTACCCGTTCAAGAGAAATAAGTAACAAACAGAAAATGAACCAGAGCATAATCAACACAGTAGATTCAACTCAAACGAATACCAAGCTTACACCTAGATCAATTCACACTCCGAAACCAAAAAAGCAAAATTGTCGTAAAAAATACTTAAATAGTACGCCAAATACATCTCATGTGGATGGAGTAATTCTGGAGGAAAACTGTTCGTCTCCTATCCTGAGTGGTATCGAGCCAGGGAAGACTTCTGTTTATATTTTTGGTGACGAAAGAGTGCGTGGACTGTCTACGAGAGTGATCCATAAGTTGGGTGAGAGTAGTGACTCCATAAAAGTGTCTGCTTCAATAAAACCTCATGCGCAAAGTGAAAAAATTCTGAAAGAACTAGACGGTATGAAAAATAGGATTACAAAAAACGACGTAATCGTTTTATCAGTAGGACGCAGCGATAGAGATCCTTATGCTCTGCTTACTAACCTATGTAATACATTGCACAATTTTGCTGAAAATAAAATATTATTATTAAATGTTAGTAATTACAGGTATCTTAACACGCATGTACTTAAAAATGAAATGAGAAAATTTTCAAACCAATATGAAAACTGTAAGTTGCTAGATATCTACAATAGTAACCAAGTAAGTGCCTACTCGCCAAACACTTTAAACTACATGGCTTTTGAAATAATGACAGAGTTGGTTCCTTCATGTAAAAACACTGCAAAATGTTTTCGTTGATGTGGTTGGTACTGTTGGCCCTGTATCTAGTAAGGAGACCTTACAAATAGATAATTGTGATAGTTTTTTAATATTCAACCAAAACATACAAGGTATTGGCATGAAATTAGAGATTTTACAGATTTCACTACAAGATCTAAGGGTTAACGGAAGGGACGTTGATATAGTATGTCTTAGTGAAACGTTTGTGAAGAAAGGCTCCGAATCAAACATTAAGATAAATGGCTATAAATTAGTTTCAACTTATTGTCGTAAAAAAAGTAGAGGCGGGTGTGCAATTCTAGCAAAAAAATATTTTGAATGTAAGGAAATACATATTGAATTAGCAAACGATTTTTATTTTGAGTGTTGTGGTATTGAAGTTATTGGGATAGGGCTAATACTAATTAATATTTATAGAATACCAAAGAAAACTAAGTCGCATATAGGTGTATTTATGTATAAATTAGAAAAATTGTTAGAGTCATTAACTTTAAAATATGAAAATAAAAAAATTGTTCTATGTGGAGACTGGAACATTGACCTACTAAAACAGGATAACTATTCAAAGGAGTTACAAAATTTGTTTTCAAATTATAATTTTCAATTGCACATGAGGTCTCCTACAAGACAAAATGCATGTATTGATCAAATAGCGAGCAATATAAAATCTGCGAAGGCTTTGAATTGAAACTGGGTCTATCTGATCACGAGACGGCCCAAATATTGAAGTTTGACATAAAGAAGCTTAAAGCTTTTAACACCTGGTTCGACTTCAAAAGAGACTATAACACTCAAAATATAAAAAAAATCTGCGAATGTTCAGTGCTTTGTCTTTTTCAGACGTATTGGAATGTGAAGTGGCCGCGGAAGCTTTTGACCTATTTTATGACTTAATATGTTTATTCTATAATCTATGTTTTCCTATAATTAAAGTTAAAAACAATAACCGAGCTAAAGATATAGGGTGGGTAACAAAAGGTTTAAAGAAATCTTGTAAAACAAAACGATCTCTATACTTAAAATACAGACAAACAAAAACGAATAAACAGACAAATAAGATTATATTCAAAAAGTATGATAATATCCTCAAACGGTGTTTAAACAAAGCTCAGAAATTACATAACTATAAATACATAAAGAACCATGAAAATAAATGTAAAGCTACTTGGAATATAATCACGTCATCAATTTCAAATGAAATAAAAAATCATAATAATATTAATAAAATCAAACTAAATGACATAGAATTTTCTAATCCCAATGACATTTGTAATATTTTGAATGATTATTTTATAAACCTGACATATCCCCATAATAATTTAATCAATAATAATAATATCTCATCAATCAATAGCACAGAACAAATCAATCAAAATACAATATTTATAAGACCAGTTTCGGAAACAGAAATATATAACATTATTATGTCCCTAAAAAACAGTAAGGCAAGTGGCTTCGACGAAATTATTACAAAAATTATAAAAGGTTGTGCATATAAGATCTGCTATCCTCTAACACATTTAATAAATCTCTCGTTTGTTGAAGGGTATGTCCCCGAAAAACTAAAGGTTAGTGTGATTAAACCCCTGTTTAAAAAAGGCGACCAACTAGATCCCAGCAATTTTAGACCTATCTCTTTGGTTCCAATTTTTTCAAAAGTATTTGAAAAAGCGATGCAATCTAGGTTGAACGAATTTCTAGAAAAACACAAAATACTCCGTCCTGAACAATATGGTTCCCGTAAAGGTTCATCAACGGTTCATGCTTGTTTTGACTTAGTACGTTTAGCAACTCAAAACTTAAATAAAAATATACCAACAATAGCTTTGTTTCTTGATATGAGCAAAGCATTTGATTTTGTTAACCATTCATTGCTCTTAGAAAAACTGAATTCTTTCGGAATTCGAGGCGTAGCGCTAAACTGGCTAAGAAGTTTTCTGGAAAATAGACAACAATGCACTGAAACAAGCAAAATTCAGGAAAAAAACGGCATCGCCACAAAGCAAATTTATAGATCCCATTTTAAGATAAATAACTCAGGAGTACCACAAGGAAGTGTCTTAGGACCATTACTGTTCCTACTATATGTTAATGATCTCCCAAAATCCACCCCACATGACTGCTTGCAATTTGCTGATGACACCACGTTAATAATACAGTGCAAAAAACCAGATAACTCTGAAAACGTAATTAATACTGCACTTGGGGACATTATAAAGTGGCTACAATCATATAATTTACAAATTAATATTAACAAAACCAAATTTATGCAATTTCTCTCCTATAATTCAAATGCGCATCCTATTTCTATTGTATATATTAATGAAACAATCTCCGAAGTTGACAATTTTAAATTCCTAGGCATCACAATCGACAAAAATCTAAATTGGAAAAAACACGTAGAATCGGTATGTAACAAAATAAATCGCTTTGTGTACGCTTTGTACCAACTGAGGCAAACTGTCTCTATCGAAGCCGCTCTAATGGCCTACCACGGTTACGTCTCCTCTGTACTCAGCTTTGGTCTGATCCTGTGGGGAAATTCGGTGGAGGTGGAAAGGGCTTTCAAAATTCAAAAAAAGTGCATAAGAGCAATCTGTAAGGTTAAATTCGATCAAACATGTAAACCACTTTTTAAAAAACTTAATATTTTACCTCTACCATGTGCATACATTAGAGATGTTTGTGTTTTTGTTGCCTCTCATCGAGAAAACTGGAGATCCAGAAATGAAGGACAACAGAGACAAATAAGAGCAAAATACACGAACCTACTATATCAACCTCCTGGATTTAAGGACATTTTTAGGAAGAATATATACAATATGTGTATTATTTTGTTTAACAAGCTGCCTGATGACTTTAAAGTACTGACTAGCAAGTCCTTAAAAAATAATCTTACTAAGTGGCTACAACAACACTGTTTTTATAGCATTAAAGAATATTTAGAATATTGAAACTAAACATTTATAAATATAAGATTTTACAAACGGACATTTTAAATTTGAATTATATAACTAAATCAGAATTAAATTAAAACGATTTACTATAATATTGCGCTATTTCATAAATTATAACTATACTATTTTGCATGCTTATACGTAAGCTGAAAACACTGCACATACTTTAAATTTAAGATCATCTTATTACTGTTTTCTTGCAAATAAAAATCATTTCATTTCATTTCTAATTTTTATCGTTTAACGGTAGATGACAACTTAGCATATTAGGTTTATACTTATAATTTTGAAGAGCAATTTGACTTTATAACTGTCTTTGGGGCAAAAAAAATGTATGATAAAAAAGTATGATAAAAAACATAATTTACGTTTTTGTCAAATCCTAGATAAAGGTTGGAAATACGTAAAATATGTAAAATATTAAACCTCTAGATTTTTTATTAACTTTTATTATGAGGCACTACAAAGTTACCTACGGCGCGTCATTTACGAGATATGAGCAAAAAACCTCAAAGCGGGAACTTCTTTGAGCGCCCCCTCCGCTAAGGCTCATCTCAGAGGGAGGGGACAGGACATTTTTTCCTAACTAGTTCAAAGTTGCGAAGTCAAACATTCTGCTTTCGACTTGTCCATCTAGAATCTTTCTTTAACTAGTCTGTATCTACCCATACAGGGTGGTAGAAGCACAGTCGTGCCCACGTTTAGAAAGCAATTCAATAAGCCTTTTTTTAAAGGGTTTTGCCTCCGCTTTGGAGTGAATAATTATAACCTATAATCGACCTTTCCGTGAAATTGCTAGACTTGCAAGGTTTTACCAATATTGATTGAACTGAATGTTCTGTTCCAATTGCTTTTTTTATTATTTTCTTTCATTTCGTGTGTTTGGACTAAAGGGACGTCTAGACGACCGTAACATGACTCGGAACACGACAACAACGTAAAATTCAAAACAGAAATGGAACACGATGTTTCATGTTCGTCAGGAAAAATTCAAATTTCGAACGAATAGTATGACACGAAACGCGATGGTAGTATTTAGGCTGCGTTCAAAAATGTACGGAGAAGTAACGAAAAATTAATTTGTTGAATTTATTGCTGAAAATCGGAATGCGAACAACTGATCACACCAAACAGTGATGAAAAACGTCGTGGGAAAACCATCAGATTTCCATTTGAAAACAATTGAATAATCGTTAACTGTTTAATCAAACTACAGATGTAGTGAATAATCCTTTCCTATCGGCAAAACTCGGAACAACGATAACACCCGAATGGTGCCGATGTGTCTATGAATTACTGTATTATTAAATTACGTGTAGGCTGTGGTGTAGGTATCAAATAAATCGCATACTTTATTTATCAATGTCAAATGTCAAATTGCCCGTGAAGTAGTAAGACAAAAACGAACATTTCCGAGAAAATACGAAAGGAAAGGATTATTCACTACATCTGTACAATGCATTGAGTAAACAATTACTTTGTTTTGATCAGGCCGCCACTAACAAAGATTTTATTAATGATAAATGGCTAGTATTTAATCGTACAGCAAATATACTAATTTTCACAGCAAATAGGAACAGCATTTTTTTTTGTTTTAAGTATTTTTGTTGTTCTTACATGTTCAACCTAATGCGAAGGATAAAGGAGGCTTCGCTTCGCTCACCCCCTTTACCCTTCACCTAATCTACCGCAGTATTTTGCACTGATATCTGCTGTACAAATCAGTATATTTGCTGTGCAAATCAGTATTATTGACGTGCAGTTTACTATTTTCCATGATAAATAATTCGTAATTTATTTTTTAGAGTCATGCACCTGTACTTGGAGTTTACGAGAGTGGTTGGTGTAAGAAAAATGTTTACAGGAAGGAGGTGATACTACTAGCAGGACAAATGAACAAAAAAGTTATCTTTACTGCTGGGCCTTTCATCAATTTAAGTTTACCTTCCTTTATCAGTGTAAGAACATAAATACTTAAATTATACTCTGTATACTAGGTTGTGGAGGGAAGCGTCCTTGACCTAGCGGTATTCGCTCATCGGAAACGATCATGCGGGTAGCAATATCTGGCCTAGACGGGTACTGGATGGATGTCCATTTTTATGCGGCATTTGTTTCGACGCTTCTGTTATTTGGATGACATGTTAAGCTGTTGGTCTCGGCAAAAGGCGGTTGGCCGGATGGCATCGTCACTTCAAAATATATTGTAGGCAATGTATGCTGGAGACTTAAGACGAGTATACGGCGTGGTAAAGAAGAGGTCTTTACCCAGCAATGGGTGAATATGGACTTATTGATGATGATTACTGATGATGATAAGAGGTTGCCAGAGCTACAGGATTGTAAACAGTAAAACTAGGAGCCAGGAGCGGAGCCAGATGTAAAATTAACCATCAAGAAAAAGTAAATTTTAATTACTTCCTATAGTTGTTCTTATTCGTGATAAAGTTTTTTCTTTCTTATTACAGATTTTGAAAGGAGCGTATAGTTACTACACCCTCGTCAGCAAATAAGAATATACATCTATATTCATACACGGCACTACCCTACTAGAGAAGTGAACATTATAAATATTTCACTTTTCGTTTGCTTTATTATTCTCCTCCACAAAACTTAATAGTAATAATCACAGATCATACAAAGAAGCATGTAAGCAAAACAATCGTGTCGGTTTTTTCATACCACAGTATATATAATGTTTCTTATTTATTATTAGTTAAAAACTTTACTCTCCTTTTGTATCCGTTTTCTTCTGGTACAGTTAGGTAAAAATACCACTCGTACTACTATATTTCACGTCCATTTTTTTCTATAAATATATTTGAGATCTTAGTTTTTGGATACCTAATTTTCTTTTGCAGCGAGCCGGTTCTTAAGTTCCAATAATAACTTAATTAAAAATTATATAACGTTTTTTTAAAGCAGAGTTATTTTTACTGAATTTTCGCAATTAAAACTTCTAGGGAGTAATATGTTCTAATTTTAAAACGTACCTAGCCATTGAAATGACGATTGCAATATTATTCTATGCTAAAGGGTATTTTTGTAAGTGGACAATCATTTATGTGTTTATTAAAAGAGCTCAATATGCACTGAAAGCATTTTGATGTATTTTATTCAAAGGCAGATAAAGGTGCGCTGGTGCAAGGTAGGTAAAGTTTGTCTAGCTTTTAACGAATTCAGTGATTTTTATAGTGGCAACACTGCCGAAAATGTCACAATGACGTTTGTTGACTTAGTCTGTGTAGTTGTACCCATAGATAAAAATGTTAGGTTGACCCCAGAAAGTCATTCGTTGTGGAGGTAGTTGCTCACATGCGAAGGAAATACTTGGTTCCTACAGCCTTTTACGTTCTCCCGGGTAATGCTAAGGAGCAATGAATTATTCTCAAGACGCTAACTTCCGGGTACTCGATAGAGAACCTGATCAAATTGTGATGTCAAATGACAAAATTAACCTCAAAAGCACGCCAAATCAATAGAAGAAAAGAAGAACGTTATTCGTTTGTCGTAACAAACCATATCTTCAGGATTCATCAACAAATTTAAATATAACACCTAGTGAACCGCTAGTTTGTGACTCGGACTGTACCATACAATAAAAAATGGGGTATTCATCCGCACTTTTTATTGTATTGTACGGTCCGAGTCTACATATTGTTTTCAAGAATTCTTAAAGCAGCCATTGCATCGGGTTTTGCTTGGAAACGGAATATCACATACTGAATGCTTCTTAAGTTAAGTAATGGTGAGAATTCAAAGATATTTTAATTTCTACACATATGTACCGACAATGGATTCAAATAATAATATTATACAAGTGAAATTTGATTAGCCGACCATATTTTAGGGATTGATAGCACCCATAATTATGTACAACTTTCCCCAAGAAAGAAGTTCAGTTGGGATTTCGATAGTAACTTGTAATCAGCTGATCGGGTCAATGTACTGAGGGACGATATTTTTTTCATTTGCGGTCAAACGTTTCGTGGGGAAAGTTGTTCATAATTATGGGTACTATAATTCCCCAAAATAATATCAGCTAAATTAATGTCACCCTGTAAGTATGTATTAGTATACAAACACAGCAATTAAAGATTCTGATTTTTTATTTTCTGAATGACAGCTTTGCTAGGTTCAAGTTTCTATATACAGAATCTAGTTACTCTCGCTGTCTCGTTCATACCCTCACGCGACACGTGTCGGCAGCAGGTTTTGGTCAGCCAAGAACTTATACCTTACCTTACGGTCGAATTCACATACAACTGCTTAAATACAGGGGTTACCAAATGAGTTCAGTAGGGAAAAACCCAATATGATGATATATGATGAAATATTTTTCCAAGAAACATATTCGTAAACGATGTTTTTTTTGGGTTTCCCATAGTGATGATGTTCTCCACGACGTCTCCGCCGACGGCGACACCCTGTCAGTTTCTGGCATGTGCTCGGAGGTGACTTGCAAAGCCGAACTTGGTTTTGAACATGCGGCTGCATATTTTGCACTGTTACGTTCCCATAGTAACATGAAATCAGCTGATCAGGGCAATGAATTGAGGTACAAACTTTTTTTTTCATATGTTTCTCGGGGAATGTTGAAAATAGTGATGGATTCTAACAATCATTCCCCAAAATTATTTATTATAAGTCCATAATATCCCAATGCTGTGCAAAGACATCTCTCCCCCTCTTCCACTCCATCCGATCCTGTGTGGTCTCCCTCCAGTTCTGGTTCCATTGTTGGACATATGCAATTCTCACCTCATCCACGTCCACGTATGCTCCTTGCTGTTAGACATGACCTTGGTCTTTGACATGTTCGTGCCCAGCTCAACCTCAAGGCTTGCATGGCTGAAATGTTCCAGCATAGTCTGTAGCTCAGAAGCTGAATTAAAGAACAGAGAGGTTACCACAACGTCTCATGCTGATTCAGATTAGGAACCTAATTTGATCCGCATAATAACCGCGACCGTCTTAAAACAAGTCTTGGTATTAGGTATATTAAGCCCATTTTGGCAAATTGGAATGGAAATGGTTGCCATGGTGATGTTATTGTTTTGAACTTAATTTGAATCGGAAAAAGATTGTGGTAACCCCCCAGAACTATATCAGCGGCGAAACGAAGGTTTGTAAGCTTAACCTCAGCGACGTCTATACCCCTGCTTTACAAATCTGGCTCTAGTTTCTTGAAGACTTCTTCCAAAACGCTGGTAAATAGTTTTGGGGAGAGAGGATCTCACTGCTTGAGGCCCCTTTCGATACGAAATTAACGTCCCGCAATTTGATCCTGGAATCTCCTCAGCTAATTAACCTGTCCACTTGCGTATGAACACCTAGTATGGACTTGCATTAAATTTTAATTTACCTATCGTCCACTCGCGCTTGAATACCTGAAATGGACTTGAAATAATATTTATATTTATTTTTATAAAATAATTACTACTATAAAACAATAATTATTTTATTTCATTAAACATTTCTAAGGTATTCATTTTAAGTTAATAAAAAATACATTTAAATAGCAAATAGCCATAGCCAAATTAATACTAGAAATTATGAACTAAAACTTACTACCACCTAAGTCAAATTAAAAACTAAGTATCGAATAACCCGCCCGCGCCACTCCAGGTGCAAATGTGCCAATAACACTAGCCGCATTGCCGCGCTGAATAGCTATGGCTAACCTTTGCACCAGAAATGACCCAGAATGAATGATGAATCAAGACCTCTCTCTTGTAAGCGGCGTCCCACTTCCCTAAAAAAGGATGGCCTCCGAGCACCAACACCCAGTAACCTCCACCGCAAGAGCAACGAATAAATAATTTGAGAGGCCCGAGTACTTGTCCCTCTTCCGCACTGCCGCCAGCTCAGCCGCAGCTCCAGGCGCCCGCATGGTGTGACTTATGTGCGAAGCCGCAAAAGTGCTGACACATGTAGCGTCCCAGAGGAGACATTTGCCTTTTTGCCAGGGCACTAAGGTTATTCCGTCGGGCCTTTTACCGTCAGAACGGCAAAGCCCAGGGGGCTCCAACATACATGGCACATTTGCTGATACGAGCGACCTCCGGATAATATCGTTAAGGGCATGGTGACGTGGAAACCTTCCCGCACAACGACAACAACTCAATGCGTGATGACCGGTACTCTCCACCCTAGCGCCGCAGATGCATATGTGAGGTTCACATACGTTACAGCCCAAGCGAAGAACCACGGCCACCCGTAGCGAGTCATTGTCTAGGAGAGTACCCAAATGCGGAGAAGGGAGAGCGTAGAGCCACGCCCCAGATTCTGGTCTTGATACCTCCATGAGCCTTGCCCTGTCTACTCCAACTGCGCTCTCCATCAGGCCGTCCAAAGTACGCTTTGTCCCTACGTCATCCCATAACCGTTGGCTGTCCAATTTTTCAGGCACAGACGCACCCGAGGTAAGCGTAGTCCAGGCCGCCAAAGCATCGACCGCATAAGGTATGGTTGCCTTGTCACCATCTGAGGAAAAAATCTTAGTGACAAGGTCCAAGACCCCTTCCGCCGATGCCAGGAAAGCTGGAAGACTCACATCACGTGCGCGCGTGTATCCCAATCCACCATTCCGTATGGGTAAGGAAACTTGGTCCCATTGGTCCGAATTGAGGGAGACATTCAACAGACACTCCACTACCTCCTTCAACACACAATCAAAAGCGTCAGTTTGCAACGGGTGAAGCCATGTCGGTACCGTGCATAAAAAATATGTGAGCTTAGGAACGGCAAAACAGACACGTAGTAAAATAAGTGCTACGTGCGCTGACAGAAGCTTCAACCTCTCCCTAGCAAACAGGACAAGTTGCCTTCTCGCCTCGAAGGCTTCAGGGATAGCTTCAGGGAAAATGGGAGAACCCAAGAGGTTGAAGGTGTGGGTTGTTAATTCTTTGAGCCCGGGAAGCACGGCACTGAATAAAGCAAAGGAAGAAACGGAATCAGCGCCGCAGGGGAAAATCTCGCATTTACTGGTGTTGATCTCTAACCCTATTTCCCGGAAGTGTGGAATGAGCGTGGTCAGATCCTGCTTCACTTCTTCCGGGATACCCCCAAGTGCACCGTCATCTAGGTACCAGATGTTCAGCGGGGATTTAAGCTTAGAGATGACCTTTTGTAAGGCTAGGTAGAAAATTAAAGGGCCCAGTGGATCACCCTGCTATGCACCAACCTGGGAAAGAATCAGGGATTCGTTAAAATACAGGTTTGATGGCAAGGAGTAGACCTGAAAGAGGTAAGAAAAGAGGCAAGGCACTTTCTCCCTTACTTCCCCCAGAAGAACATCACGCTCTACAGAGATGAATGCGTTTTTGATGTCTAATTTTAAAATGACGCAATCTGTATTTTTGGGATCCATAGAGAAAGCTCGAGTAGCATGGATGGCAGCATAACCTAATCTAGTGCCAAATCCTAACTGATATGGTTGAAGATAAGCAGCCATGACCTCTCGTACAGCTCGGCACCCAAGTTTGGCCGTTAAGCGGCGAAATGTGCTGCCAGTAGCTATTGGTTTTACTCCACCGTCTTTTTTTGTAAGTGCACATAACGACGCACTGTAAATGAAAGGGCAAACCACGGGGTTCAGTTGACCACTAAGTAAAAAATTACATAGTTTCGTCAACCAATCAAGCAGGCGGGGACCGTTGTCACCAGCGGAGCCCGAAGTAAGTTCCTGCAGATGTGCTGGACGGATACCGTCCAAACCAGATGCAGACCCACTGTTGAAGGAACTAAGAGCCAGGACTACATCTTCCAGCTTAGCAGTATAAGCAGGAATAGATCTGTCGGGCTCTGGTGGGAGAGTAAGTTGGCGAGAAGAAGACGGGTGCTTTGCCTGCAGGGAAGCAAGAGTTTCTGGACTCGATGGTGCTACTCCATCTTGTGACATTAGCATACGTACTGCGCCCCTGAAATCACCCTCAAAAACTTTTCGTTCAATAGCTCTCAGAGTTGAGGGTGACCTTATAGCTATGCTGACTCTGGCTTATGCTGACTCTGCGTCTACAAAAAGAGAGTCAATAACACAGGCCGAATCAATATTGTGCTTAACTTTTGAAGTGAGGCTGCCCGTGCCTGTGACTTCTGGCGCTTTCAGTGCAGAATAGGAAAACGAAAGCAAAGCAAACCAGTCACCTGTATCGTTACTAGAAATGCATTTCTCGATAAGGTTGCTCAATCTACCTGCTGCAAGTTCCGTACGCCCTTAGGGATGTGACGCAACACACGCATAGATTGTTTCAGGGTAGCCAGGTCATCCAAAACTGGACAACGATGGAAATCCGGTTGAAATTGGTGTGGCGTTAGTTGTGGAAGTGGAGTCATGGCCAAGCGGGACCCGTTTTTATGAATACGACCTATGTGTACTTTAAGACCGTGAGCACTGAAGGTGCGTGATGAAGTAGGGCAGTTGGGACACAGTATTTGGGTCGGGGGCTGCATTAGCAATAAGAAATACAAATACACTACACTAAACACAAAATACACACTCACAATAATAACACATTATAAAAAAATGCCGATAGTTGATGCACTATTCTAAAGATATGGACGTAATAGATGATTTATAAAATACTTAGCTAAAAATTTATAAGACTTTACGCAAATGTCACTCAATAAAAATAAACAAATCAAATGTATGTCACTGGAGCCCAAAAAGTGACGGCGCATGCGTTGCTCGGTGTTTCCAAGGAGACGAGGCTGCTTCCCCAATAGAGTTCACTGAAACTTACGGTCGCCGTTGGTTACCTTCGGCAAGTAAAAATGGCTTTCCAAACATATGCGTCAAAATCTTGTTGATGTCTGATTGCCAACAAAAGTTGATCGGGGGCTTCTACTATTATTTTTTTATTACTGGCAATACTGACCGGAAATAGAGGATAAACGTACCATTTCTCTGGTACTTCACACTCGATTGGTTGAATGACTGAGTAAATGAAAAAAATAAAATAATCGGTAATGTGGCTGACCGCCATGACAATTTGGCTTTTTAGAGCCATATTTTTTATGGCTATTGAGAGGTTTCAATGTAACCCTGTATAGGAGCTACCTGTTAAAGACCCTATCAGTCATGGAGAAGAAGACAAAGACTATTACTGCACCTTCGTTGAGTGCAAGAAAACTTTCTTCAGTGGACATTATCAAAGCACAAAAGCTCGCTGGGTCAAGAAAGCTTCGCCGAAGTGTGAACTAAGGCGCGAAAACATTAACAACTCATTGAACTCGTAAGAAATTTACACTTGAGAAGCTTTTATCCCTGTATGCTGCGACTTTTTGTGAGTTCAGAATCGTGACAAAACATTTACATACAGGCACATACATTGCTTCTGGCCCCACAGTAGGATACCCTGTATCGTGGGTATCAGATATATGGGTATTTTTGTTCCCAGCCGGGAATCAAACCCGGGACCGCTCGTTTGAAAGAAAGAAAGAAAGTCGTCACGCCGTTTTCTGTACGGGGTAGCAGAGGCACAATACGGTATTGGACAAGGTAGTCCAATACATCTGGAAACGTGTCTCACCTATTTCAGCAAAAAAGTTGACAATATCAGAATTGTATAGCAGTTGCATTTTATAAACTCCATTTGTGTTAAAAAGGCTATGACGTTATTCATAGAACTTTATAGACAAATACTTCAATTTCAAGTCCTATTTCTTCCTCCCCGGTCGATATGCGAGTGACATAGACTTCATAAAAGGTCCTCATCAAAATTTTGCTGCACGGAACCAAAAACCAAAACATCATCTGTGTATATATTTTTTGTAATTGTTGTTTTTTTTTAAAGCGCTAAATCGATTTTGAAATAAAATTTGTGTAGGAAGACCTCTTAAGTATGACCTAGCAATCAGAATAAGAATCATCAAAATCGATTCATAATTGAAGGAGTTATTAAACACACAAAAAAACAGACGAATTGAGAAGACGAAAAGAAATTCCTCCTCTTTGATATCGGTTGATTACCGTTATGTATGACAGTTCCTAAAATCCGGTCAAATGCGAGTCGTATTCGCTCACGAAGGGTTCCGTACTACCCTACAGTGGTAGGGATAATGTGGAGTGAATAATTTCGATTTTAGGTAGAAAAATGTTGCTGACAAAGTTATTGGTACTTTCACACTCCTTGACGTAACCAGCGGCTTTCATAAATTTGTATGTGGTTTACAGATATTTTTTTAGTTTTTTTAGTATTTGTTGTTATAGCAGCCACAGAAATAAATCATCATTTTTCACCCCCAAAAACCTCTATATAGCAAATTTCATCAAAAGCGCCGTATTTTGTTTATTTCTCGTTTGATAGTACATATATTTATTTATACAGCTCGGCCACGGCGTACAGCATACGGGCTCGCACCTTAAAATAAATGTAGCCCATGAACGTCCCCACCGACGGACACAGGCCTTTACTCGGATTCGAGTAAGGTTGAGCCATACCAGCACTGGCTGGCTCAGTGCGTGTTGCTTGAGGGGTTTCGGGCTAGTGGCCAAACCGACTGTCAGATGTTTTCAAGTTACCGCAGCCTCCACCCCATCGGCAAACTGCATGGTGCCGTATTTGTTGTCACAAAATCACGCCTGCCAAATCACTGCAAAAGGAATTTTCTGCTCCGTCTCGCAATCCGAGTTAAGGGCGCCGTCCCTAAATTAAGGGTGCTCTCGCCGGGGCAAAGACATCGTAACAGTTTCATTGTACAAACGCCGACTGCGACAGATTTAATTATCGGAAGCCATTGTACTGGCTGCAATGTATCTTAAGCCTGGAAAAAACTTTTAAAAAAGAAAATCTGGGAAAGTCGTTTCATTTCCTAATTTGAATTACTGAAGTAGCTGAGTCTTTTCTTTATTTCCCGTGCTTCATTTTGATTTCTTGTATTATAAATGTTTAATTTCAACTCAATTTAATTTAAGATAACAAAAGATCTGCCAAAAGATGGAGGAAACTTAAAAAAAGAGCACTTATCATTTTAATTAGAGCTAAAACTAATATTCGGTAACTATTCAGTATTCGGCCTTAATTTACTATTCGGCCGAATACCGAACACGAGGGCACTATTCAGCCGAATACCGAATAATGCAGATGATGAAATATCTGTTTTATGGAAGCTATAAATAACATTTAATCATGCGTCGGAAGAAATAAAACAATAAAAATGGTAAGGTCCTCTTATTATTATCATCACAAAAAAAACTATAAATAAAAATAACCCCGACACATTATTATTAACCCTACGGTCTACCCGTCAACCAGTATTCCTTGTTAAACAGACAACTTTCTTACAACTGAACCGATTTTAACTAAACTTATGAAAGAAAGAAAAACGCATCAAAATCCGTCCACCCGCTTGAATGCTAGAGGGCCACAGACAGACATACAATCAGAAGGAACAAACGATCGAATGAATGACAGACGTTTCAAACTTCTAACACAATTTTTTGCTCGCTGAGAGTTAACAACATCCTTTTCATTAAATAAGATATTTTTTTTTTATGAATAACTGAAATTAACTAGAGTTAAAGTATGACGAATAAACACAGTATGTTGTTGAATAAACACAAAAGGCTGTTGCGCTTATTTTCATATACAAGGACAGCTTCCGCCGCGAAAAAGCAAACAATTTGTGTCTCGAAAATGTGAAAAAAAGTCCTGTCGAATATTCGGCTATTCAGTTCGTGTGGCAGCTGAATATTCGGTTTGCGGCTAAATCACTATTAGTTTCAGCTCTAATTATAATACGTATAACGCACAATCGGTACCTATAGTAAAAAAAACATAAAATGTGGAATGTAACCCCTCCACCAACCCGCACTGAGCCGGCGTGATGGAGTATGGCTTAATCTTACTTGTATTCGAGTAAAGGCCTGTGCTCCTCGGTGTGAACATAAACGGGCTAATTTATTTTAATTTTAAGTAGAATATGTTTAAACTTACAAATAAGTCATAGAACATATTACTTATGGGATATGAAGATTTACTTAACTTACTTAACTTACTTAAGACTTACTTGGATTAATCCAACAGTAACTGTTACTTCTCCAGAATGTTCTAAGCAAAGAAAAAGAAAGCAGATTTCCACCATTTCTTGAGCCACAAATTAACTTGTAGGGTCTATAAAGAATAGTATTTTGACGGAGAGTGGGAACTTTGCTAATTTTCCGACCCATGGAACACGTTTACTTAAGATCTTACTCGTTCATTGTGGAAAAAAGCTTTGGTGTTCTGTCCAATGCTGGTTTCAGGGTTCAAAGCTATTGGCAGATAACTATCCATGGATAGGTGATCTTTCTGAGAAATTAATATTTGGTGGAGATGTCAGGTTCAGATTAAAAACATTACACCTATCTTTTCCAAACATCGAATACAATAGAACGGAAAGGCATGTTTGAGCTACATAGGAACATCTATTTTCTTGCACTTTCTGTTTAAATTGGTTACATGTCCCAAAAGATCCCCAGCATCTACTAGAGCACCAATTTGCTATTTTATGTCAAGTTCCCTCCACACCTACACACACACACACACACACAAACAAACAAAGTAGAATAACAGAACGTGGAGTAATTAAAATGTTGGCGCGAATCCAACTCTCTGGAGAGATGTTTCCTGCGTCCGCGTAGTTTCGAACTAACTGATTTCGCTCTTTATGTCTATATTGCTGGTTTTCAAGACTATACACCAGTTTCAGTACACCATTCTTATAATATAGATAAATGCAACTTCGCCTGACATAAACTGGCATTCATTAGTATTTAATTATTATTATTAAAACTTCTTTGCACTCAATATTTGTATAACAGGTGTAAATGTTAAAAACTAATGTACAAAGACTGACTTATTTCTGAAATAAATCTCTTCCAGCCAACCCAGTGAGGATATGTAGATCAATAAAGTGGGTTTTTCAATCTTAATAAAAAAAAACATTACACATGAATAGTTACATAAATACATACAATATATATCATACACTATAATCGAAGCAATAAACTACATAAACAATTCCTGCATATATAAAAATACATATTACACTTGAGAAAGGTAGTGTTCCTTCAATCTTGCTCTGAAAGAGTTTGGGGATTCACTATCCCTTAGGGAAACTGGCAAGCTGAGCTGAGCCGCACGAAAGAAAAAATAATTCAGAAGGAATTTACTTTTAGCTACAGGATATTCCAACTCCCTTGCAGTAACACACGCACGACGAGGTCTTGACGACGGAGATAGAATGTGGAAACTGCTGCGCAGATACTCCGGGGCACCTGGATCGCGTAATATTTTAAAAGTAAAAGTAAGTATTTGGAATTTTCCACGAAGCTAAATCGGGAACCATTTCAATTGTTTGCGAAAATCTGACCAATGGTCGTACTTTCGCGAACCAAAAATGAAGCGAATGGTTACATTAATTTAGGCATAGAATTTAACACACACAAACTTCATTTACACTGGTGACGTGCAAAAAATTGACACGAACTTTGTAATCTTGGGTTTAGACAGAAAACCAGCGTCACAGGCATTCCTGTGGCATTATGCTGAGTCTGGGGCCTTTTGCTGTTGCGGCATGCGCACGTAGCAACGACGCCACTCTTGACGCCCACTTTATTATCGACTTTTTTATCCTGTGCGTATGTGCTGATTCAGTAACTAAACGTATGTTCTATTCTATTCTATATTCTATTCCGCTTCAGCTTATTTTGCTGACCTTCAGTAAAGTCCAGCAAGCACACGTCGGCGTGATCCAATAAAGGAAGCAGCATGTTTGAGCAAGAGTAATTTATGTTTTATTCGGTATAAACAAAACTGCAACCGTCTCAGAGAGTAGTAGGAGAAGTGCATACGCCTGCTTACTTCATTGGTGTGTGCCGTCCAAGACATGTTACCCCGTGAGATAATACTTCGCTAGTGAAAACCACACGAGTTGAAACTCACATAAGTTTTGATCCATTTGTAATTAGAAGCGGCTCTTAACGTCGGAGTTAGTTGTTTGCAACTCGCTCGCCCCAGTTGCATTGCAGGCATGTGTAGCCTAACTCACGTACTAAAGACATTCCCTGGTTCAAGCGGGGAGGCGAGCGGGGGCTAGGACATCAAGTGCCGCTGTCTTAATTAAAGTGCATTCAGATAACTTGTCTCTTCGCCGTTAAGTTGGCTGTAGAGCACATTTGTCAACTGTCACCAAATAAATAAGCAAATGCAATATCCGTTCGCCAGATACACAATACAATTCGCCGCTTTCAAAAATAGCATACCAAGTTTTTAGGTGACTACAACCTCGCCACAATACGAAATACGTAAAAAAATACAAATGATACATACCTATATAAAAATGTTGGCATTAGATGAGCACATTATGATATTTTCTCCCTTAAATTTGGATCACAAATTTTCCAAAAGCTTAAAATTCTGGTTTCTTTGCTGCTACCAACTTAAACGGATTTTATACTAGCCTGAAGCAAAGGCCTAAATTCAGGGTGAGCGTGGCCTCCAATAAAGGAGTAAGGGGCTTTACTCTTATTAATCCTTTCTTATATTTATTCTCAAGTGAAAACCTTGTGTGTTATAACTTTACTTTGAATAAAACTCGGAAGACATTGGGCTACGCAACACAATTTTTAGCACTGGAGCATAGTCCAGGGCCACATATAATATTGGCCGCTTACGGTCCTTACACAGCTTCATTTCAGTAGCGCCTTCAACTGCGTCAATTTCGATATCCTAGTTGAAATTCTAAAGTGGCTTAAAGTCTCCTAGCACTCGGCTCGCTGGTTTGACTCCTACCTGAGAGACCGCCAGCAGCGCATTAAGTTTGAGGTGATCTCCAGGGACTGGTGTGAGCTATATATCCGCGAGTGTTCCCCAGGGTGGTATTCTTTCTCCTCTCCTCTTCTCAGTATTTATAAACTCCATCTCTGACGTTCTTACTTCTTCTTAACATCTTTCCGCAGATGACCTCCAAATATATCGGCACTTCTCTCCACGTGATGTCAAACTGGCTATAGAGGCATTTAATACTGACCTCGATAACATCAGGAAATTGGCTTTTTCCTATGTATTTTCCTATAAAGTTTATTCAAAATGACCCCCGCGATTTTGAATACAGGCCTATATTCTGCGCGGCCAGTCGTCTATCGCAGCACGAACGAGGTCCATGTCAATATCGGCGGCTGCCTTAATCAAGGATGCCTTGAGTGACTCCAAATCAGGATGAGGCTTTGAGCAGGCCTTTTCCTCCAAGTGTTTCCATATCTTGTAATCTAGCGGACTCAAATCTGGACTGGAGGAGGGCCAGTCTTCATGCCGGATGAAGTCGATTTCACGCGCCGCCAGCCAGTCTTGTGTGCTTTTCGCTCTATGAGCTGGCGCAGAATCTTGTTGGAATACCCAGTGCCTGTTATTAAACATGATATGAGAAACAGGTTCCACAAGGTTCTTGAGGACTGTATTTTGATACACAACTGCATTCGTTTTTACGCCTTTCACAAAAAATGTACCCCAGTTAAGCTCAAATAAGAGACTCCCAACCAAACCATGGGCGAGGATGGAAAATGACCTCGTTGGACACGCGGAATACGGTTGCTCGCTTCTTCACTGCTGTGTGCGTACACCTTATCATTTTGTTTGTTGTAGCTCTCTTCCACGGTGAAAATTTTTTCGTCCGAAAAAAGAATTTCCCGATGCTTTTTTCCCGCGTACCGCTTCAACAAAGCGCGGCATCTCTTCATTCTCAGGTCCATTAAACGAGCGTCCAAACGATGTCCTGTTTTTCTTAGATATGCCCTAAGCCCTAAGTCTTCATTTAACACCCTTTTCACCGTGGTCCTGCTTAACCCCATCTGAAGGGCCAACAGTTTCTGCTTACGTATGGGAGTTCTTTGAATTCGCGCCTTCACAGCTTTTATCACTGCTGGAGTCCTAACAGAGCGAGGGCGACCACTTCTTGACCTGTCATCTACACTAGAGTCTTCATTGTATCGTTTTATGGTACGATAAACGAATCTTTTGGTTATATTCAAATTTTTCAGTAAGTCGAAAATCTGAATTGGCGCGTAACCGCAACGATGCAACGCAATAACTGCGACACGGTCTTCTTTAAGTGTCCACTCCATATTTAAAAATGAGGAAAATTCTAAAAAGTACACATTTTTATTTTCATGAAAAATTTGAAATTCGAATTCAATAAACTTTTATGTGGCCAGCGTTCTAGATTCAAAAGTTTTATTTTGTGACAGAACTTATGACCTGACTGTGTATAGGTATATGTATGATATATTATTGTTTATAATTGATATATATTGTTTACTAAAAAGTCTGAGTAACTACGTTTAATATGTTACAGCAGGACACAGGGTCTTTGCAGGTGTGCGGGGTGTCAGCATCTCCGCGACTTCCCCTTTCCCCTTTGGCCATTCCAGCTTGACTTGGACGTTGTGATTAGTTGTGTGTGAGTGACTCTTGTCGATGCGGTTTCAATATTTAAGAAAACTCACCAAGTTTAGTGAGGCTGTTTGTCTATACTCGTAATATTCTAGAGTCCAGAGTATGTGTACCGTCCAACATACTTTCCACAAGTGATTTGCTGACAGAAATTAGGTTCCGTTTCAACTATAATTAAAATACTCTTTGAGATATCAATGTACAGAAAAGGTATCAAGAACGACATATGTATGTATCTGGTTTTTGTGTGGACTATCCTGTGTCAAAACTATTACTAACCGATTAAATATTCTTCGTCTATTAGATATAAATAGGTCAAAATCTTCTTAATTATTTATAATCCTTAGTTTCTTATGTTCGTTGTTCTTTTCTTTTTACCCGACTGTGGTGACGCCCAAAAGGTTTATTATCTTCTACCAGAGACAAAAAAAAACTAAGCACGAGTTCTACTTCGATGACGTGTGTAATGTTGTCTGCACGAGTATTATTTTTAAGCGTGTTATCCCGGAACTGTTATTCTTTATTTATTTATGAACCGATTTCAATTTTTTATTTTTTTTAAATGGTGACTAATAGTGTTTTTTATGGGATTAAATTGCATGATCACATAATAAAAATGGAGATCGACGCAAAAGTTTGATTACTAAATAAAAATAAAAAAAACTGTAATAATGATGTCATCCACGTAAACGAACGAATGCGTATTTTTGCCTTCCTGTGACTTTTCAGGTGTGTTTTTAAAATTCATTTTCATGAGATGCATTCCAGCTATATGACTAAGGCCGTATTTTCATCTTGAAATTCATGTGTGGCCTTCATTGTCAGAAGACAGATTTCTTAACCTCGTTATCGTGTATTTGGACGACATTCAAATCCCAACCGGGAAGGAAAAATAGGGCTCGATTCGATAGAAATAAATTATTTTAAAGCTTTTACTTGGTGAATTATTTTCCTTTTCTCTATTGTTTCGTTCACGAGATTCATGTGCGCGAAGACACGAAATCACTGTTGACGTAGGTCATTTCGAAACTTTGTTTTTAATCACTGTAGAAAATCGCTAATTATCTCAAGCAAGCCTCTGGCGACTGCGTAGTTTGCATTACGGCTGTAGTAAGGCTATGTTCTCTTTGCTCAACCAGTGAGCAGCCAAATGTCATATACTTTTTTAGCACTTCGTAGCGTTACTATGCACTCGACACAAAATTACAAGCGCACCGTGCTAATTATCGGCTGCAGAAAATCACTACACTGGCAAAGTACCCCAGAACACACTGTGCAAATATATATTGTTTATATTGCAAATATATAGAGTGCCTATACATAGCATATTGTACAAGTAAGTATGCCAAAAAGTTCATATTTATTTTCTGAATATATGTATAACTAAAGTCTTGCTGATTTTTATCATAGATTGACTTTGTCTGACTTTAAAAGAAAAAGACAGTGCTATGTACTCATCAATCTCCCTTTCCCTTTGCAAACGAAACAAATAAAGGAAGATTTACGCATAGCACTATCCCTATACTTTGTGGTCTACGTGGCTAAATTATGGCTATAATATCGTGGCGATTTGACGCTAAATTCACGCTAAGTTCGAGCTAAGTTTGCTGCTCAGTCTATTAGGCGGTAAGTGTGCCCTTATGAGCCAAAGCCTTAGATAACCGCCATTACAGCCACTGAAGAGCCACTGGCACCAAAACTGGATACACTTCGACTAAGTCAGTTCCTGTAAATTGCGAGAGGTTTAACTGTTACTGACTTGGTACTGAGTGTGCTAATGAGTTAAAACTGAGAATAAACGACTGCATTCTCAAAGTTTTTCGTGCACACAAACGTTGCAATTTGTACATTAAGTAATACAGCGGTCTATAATGACTACGTTGCTGGCAGCACTGTAAGTGGCCAAAAGCGCAGCTCCAGGCCTACGCAGCGTGGTCAGCATTTCAGCCTTCGATGGATAAGCTGGAATAAAGGCCGAGACCGAATATCGATGTCTTTATGGCGTGGACAGCAAAGCCTGCAATGATGACCAAGCTTTAAGGCCGAGAGCTCGAGCCCATCATACCGTGGCCATCAGTGCTGTCATTTCAGACCAAGGCTTGTACAGTGCTTTACTCAAACAATGCGAGTAATTTAAATTTAAAATCGCGAAAATTTATGAAACACCACATGGAAATTGCAAAAAATTTCACCGTGCTCCACTTTCATTTCTTTCTCGCTCTTTTGTTTGTTTTTTTCTAGGCTGCCTGTACTTACATAGCCAAATTCAAGTGGCAGCCAAATTCTGGTGGCTGAGACTCACCAGCAATGGATTTCCATACAACTTTGCTGGCGCCTATTCAAATTCAAGTTCAACTTTGCTCAAGGGAGGTTGTCATAATAATGAACACATTATAAGAATTTATGTGTAAATAGTAGTATATGTGACTGATCCATAATGGAGGGTATTAAAACTCGAGAGTATGTTTATGAAATGAGCTGAATTATGCACAGTTACATACACTAGTTTATCTACACACATATCATAAGCTCTCTTTGATGTGTTCAGCAACCGCATGTACGACCGGCATTGTAGCATTGATAATTGCTCTGCACTTGTTTAGCTTGTTCAATAGTACCAACTTTACAGACAAACTAGGGGTGGCACGCAGGCGGGCGTTGGCGTTCGAAATTTGAATGTCATAATTTGTCTAAAATTTAAACATTATGGTCATAATGTATCAATATTCAGATAAGAAATGAGTTTTTACCAAGTAGTATATAGTACTATGCTGGTCGTAACGTGCGGTTTTTGGACTCAGTACACAGAGGTTTTATAATAATAATAATAATAATCGTTTATTGCAGGCGTAAGTTACAAATTTAAAATGTAAAAAATCAAATTTATTTTATATAATACCGTCTCACACACAGATATTTACTGTTATTCACACTTACAACCAAAAACCCTCACATACACTAGCACAGCAGAAGAAAAAGGACTCCCTGCCGCCGGAGCACATAGGTTACCCACTCGCATGTAGCCACACCCAGTGCGCCAGCAGCGGCGAGTCCCACCGTCCAGCCAACGAGCAAAGAATGGAGTTAGAGCTGCCGCGCACGCGCGCTAACAGCGAGGCGCAGCGTTTCCTAATGATAGCGGCAAAGCCGTCGACCCTTGCCTCCGCAAACATGGCTGAGGCGCTGCAGTACCGTGGCAGCCCCATCACACCCTAAACGCATTGTTGTACTGGACACTCAGGGCGCTGTATGCCCCCTGCTTATAGTTGACCCACAGGCTGCACGTGTAGTAAGACTGGCAGTATGCCCTGAACAATGTTAATTTTGATTCCTTACTACAAAGAGCGAACCTGCGAGCCAACATGTTGCAGCGAACAGCTAGCGCCCTCCGCTCCCTTTCTTTATCACAGACATCTTTGAGGTCCTCGGTGACCCAGTGGCCCAGTTAATTGAACTTCTCAACCCTGTTCAGAGGAAAACTATTAAGGTAGACTGGAGGCAAATCAGAGTATGTTTTAGTGCCTGACTTGAAAACCATCAGCTCACTCTTTTTCGCATTTTACCTGAGCCCATGGGCCACCGCATAGGACTCACAAATGCGCAACAGTGCGCATAGTGCACCGATCGATATGATACGTGTGTAAATAGAATATTCAACGTGAAAATCTCTTCCAGAACACGTAGGAGGCACATATTTTTATTAAGTAAATTTTTATGTTTCTAACGTTGTAAATTATCAGTATTTGATATCAAAGTAGGTCGGTGAATCTTGGAATTTGGCGTAGAGTTCTCCCCCCATTGTTTTTGTCCCATGATCATAACTCATCACTCAGTCTCTTCCTGGGTTTGCTGCACTTTCCCTTTGCATTTTTCGGGAGCCAGTCTGCTCTCCTGGTCCAACGATTAGGCTTCATTCGAGCAACGTAGCAGGCCTAATCCCATTTTAGTTCGGGAGCCTTCTGAGGCTACATCCAATATTTTTGTCTGGGATCTGGGATCTGGTCTTAAAACCGAACACCGAAAATGAGTACGCTCAATTATACTCTAGCAAACTCTGAGTTTTAATCTTCGCGCGTCAGTCAAAGGCCAGGTCTGGGTACCGTTGGTGAGGATAAAGTGAATGCAGATGTCCATGAGCTTGCGTTTCAGGGACAACGGGAATCGTCCCTTCATGAATTCCTTCATAGAGTAAAAGCTCTTCTAGTCATTTTTGACGCGACTTTAGACTTCCTTTTTAATACCTGGAAAAAGACGGTTTGTATAAACATTCCTGTACATATGCAATTCTCACCCCATAAACGTCCACCGTATGCTCCTTCCTAATGGCCAAACATGACCTTGGTTTTACATAGCTGAGTTATTGCAGCAAAGTTTGTAGCATAGAAGCTGAACGACAACGACAACGACGGACGACATGAAAGTTTTTAAACGAATTAGCAACGTCGACGACTGCAGTCTACTGCAGGAGGACTTAGGTAGGTTTGAATTTTACTGCCAGCAAAATAAACTAGACCTGAATGTGTTGAAATTTTTTACTATTACTTTTACCCGTAGCCCTAAGCCTACCCAGTATAGTTGACCATTCAAAGGAATCCCCCTGATGGTGGTAGATGAGATTCTGGACCTTGAAGTTATTCAAGATAGTAGACAAGCTTACGACAAGCATATTGATGGCATTATAAAAAGAGCAAATAAGGCTTTGGGTTTTGTCATAAGTACCTGCTCTCAGTTTACACATATTAAGGTTATTAAAATCTTGTATTGTGCTTATGTACGTAGCATCCTGGAGTATTGTTCACAGGTTTGGAACCCTCGATATGAAATTTACATAGATAGAATTGAGTCCATACATCGTAGATTTCTGCGATATCTGCAATTTAAGTGCAATCATTTTGACTCGGACTATTCAGCTATGTAAGAGATACCATACACTCCCCCTACAAGAGAGACGACAAATTGCTGACATTTTACTCCTTTGCAAAATTGCACAAGGAGAAATTGACTCTCCGCAACTTCTTGAACACATCAAAATTAAATAGAAGAAGACATAGAAGTAATAGACATCCTATTCATTTAGACATACCTTTCAGTTTCACGAATGACAGACACAACTCCTTTTTCAGTAGAGCGGTAGCTACATTCAACGGTTTGGTCGATATCCCCGACCTTGATTTATTCAACTCAAAACCGCAAAGTGTTAAGAGACTCTTGACAAAGCGCTGGTTTACTGCGTTAGTATCTTAAATTAATTCAGTTGTTATCAGGTAATATTATTTGTATCTCATATTTTTTGTATGTTATGTTTTTTTTTCCTATAACTTACAGTTTAGTCTTTTTGTACCTATACTTTCTTGTTAATTATTATGATTAAATTTATAAGTCTTATCAATTATAAGTTATATAATCTTTATGTACAATGTTGTTATCCAGACAGAACCATATTTTTAATTTTTCTCTGTTTAACCGCAAGCAAGCAGTTTTTTTTAGCTTCTACTGCGAGAACACATTAATGGTTATAAGTTATTACATATATAATTTTATTAATAGAGTGTGTAATTCTGTTTGTTCTCCTTATACAATAAAATAAAATAAATACATTTCTTATTACATGAAATGATAATAGCTTAATAGTTTAAAAATATGTTCTTAAGATACCTTGAAATTATAGGGTAATCAATGAACGCCGAAAATAAACAGTGGAACCAAATATCTACCTGTGTAATTTCACCTGGAAGCAGTCTGAGCGTTAAGTCTCCTCATTATATTTGAAGGGCGACCAAAGCTCATTTTATAACGTGGACACTAACTCTTACGACATTCCATCAAGGATTTATGTGGTTATTTCAAATGCGCCAGGGAAATCACTTGGATCCCCAAGGAAAAATCTTTGTCCCCGAATTCTAAAACAAGTTCATATTAAACAGGCCTACTATCTATACTATTTGATTAATTGACTTATCTGCTATCGTGAAAACAAATTCATTCATGATTCTTGCAATAAGTTGTTGATTAGTAGTAAGATTGTCCAAAAAATGTCGTGGGGACATTATAGTATATATATATTTTTAGGCGGTTAGATTTTTTCAAACTCTTAATTCAACATTAGACACAACCATTATCATGCGGAAGTAAGATTGCATATAGAAGTTAAGGAAAAAAAAATGTTTGAATTGTTATTTCGTAAATACGGCTACGCTTTGCCGGACATGTTGCCTGTCAAGATTTACCGAGGTAGACTAAACTTTTACTGATAGAACATTGTTGTCATTGATCCATATATTATGAATAATAAGCTTTTGTAATTAACAGATTAAGTAATATCCAGACTATCATACTCGTTTTTAATTGTTATACATCTGTAACTTTATATATGTTACTTAGAGCAAGAACAAATATATTTTTACTAATAAATTGTTCTTAAGTAATTTTATCTCAATACTTATATAAAACAAAGTCGGGTAAGATACCACAATGACTTAAGAACGACTCATCCCCGCCCTGAATAGCAGAATAAATATGAAAATATCGGAAAAATTCAGGAAAATAAACATTTCTTTTTATATGATATAAGAACATTTATTTGCATAACATGGTTTACATTTATTTGATTATTTATTAACTATATAATTATTTACATATTTGCTTAGTTCTTATTTTTTTTTTTATATTTAATATAATTAGTGATTTTCTTTCAGTTTTATTAACGAAATTTATGGCTAATCTATTTTTATGATAAATCTGTTTCGCAAGCTTTAAGGTCGAGAAAGAAATGGCAAGAAAACTCAGGCCAACCCAGTAACTTTTGCGAGTTTGTGGATTAATATAATACAGAGTGTCCGGTAGATCGAAGCAAAGATTTAAACCGAAGCTAGTACAGACTATTTAAAACCATTTGAACCAAACATATATACGGCGAAGTCTTACCGTTAAAATTTTATTGACGATTTAGTGTTTTTGAAGAAAATTTCCAGGCTTTCACGATTAAGTAATTATCATTGCGAAACTAAACAATTATTGGATAATTTTACAATTGATTCTAATAAATAATTTAATAAGCATTCTAATAAATCTTGATTTTTGCAACTGCTACATCAGACTTGGTTTTTACAGACCATTGAAGAGCACGGCAAATTTCAATCATCAATAAAATAAGGTAATGGCACCAATAGTTGACACATTAACGAAGAAAAGAGCTACATATCGTCCCATTTTTTTTATTTATTCATATTTTTTTTTAAAAGTCAATGGCACTCATTGCACGACCTCTTAAATTATATATTAAAAGAAACAAAAACTGAAATATCTCTCTTGAACTTATCAAAAACAATCTATTTTTGTACCTCAAATTATGCACCCGAGGTATGCACATGCAAAAACAAAATTAACCAATACTTGACACATGCAACACCAATAATTGACACGACTTTTCAATCTTCAGAATCTTCCAAACACCTCGCACAAATGTAATCATAATGGTTATAGCCATCAGTGCAGCTACAACAGACCATTTTTTTACATGCCATGCATTTTTGAGCTGATGCCCTGTTGTCAATAAATATCCTGCATAGGTTACAGGAAGGACTGACATCAGATTTAGTATCGTTTTCATTGTATTTTTCTTTATTTCTATAAGATTTCCTGTTTTCTGTTAGTGAATCCTCAATGTCACTTTCTTCTAGGTTGGATTCAATATCCTCAATACTGTTTCCTGAATCTCTCCACTCTTCATTATCATCAGTGCTTGTATCACTGTCTTGTACAGTCTTTTTAATGCATTTTTTCTTAGGTTTCGGTTTCTTACTAACAATCTTGTTCTTTTTCAACTCTTCTTTTAATTCCTTCTTCCTTTTTCTTTCGTCAGCTTTTCTTTTCTTGTCTTCAATTATTTCCATTTTCTTATTCTCTTTATCTTCTTGGTATTTTTGCCACAGGTCTGATGTTATAACAGTTGGGATTTTTTCCCTTAGTCTTTTTTTTGTCGTTAGTTTTACTTCAGGCCAATAAAATACTTTTTTGAAGGGACTGGGTACTTTCATTGACGTTTTAGTGTTTAATATAAGGCTTACAGGACCTTCTTGAGATGCAACTCCAGCTATTTGATTATTCTGTTCGGACCCTAAATCATTTCTTTGTGATAGACCAGCATTTGATGATCCAGTTACTGCGACTGTGGTCATAGGTTCTTTTGATTGTGAAGTTGCAACTCTGGGCGTAGATTCTTGTGACTTTGAAGCTGTAGTTATGTCATCTTGCGACTTTGATAAAATACCAACTGTGTGAGCTTTAATATTAGTGGGCGGTATTGGATTTCCTGCCACTTCTTTTGCTGTATCCTGGCTCAAACAAATGATTCTTTTGTAAAACATAAAAAATTACTTGTCTTCAGGATTTTCCACACCGGTTTTGACTGTTTCTGAACTCTGAAAGCTTTTTTTCATCCATATATTTTTCCATGAAAGCAATTCCTTGTTGTAACTCTTTCAGTAAACTTTCCTTCACGGTCGTATCCTTTTTTGACGGTTACTCCTTACATTGTACAGCAGCTGGATTCCATGGAACAAGCCCGCATTTACGAAATCCATTCCTCAGAATCGAAGGATGAAATGACTTTAGAATCACTTTGTTTAGCAGAGGGCAAAAGTTTATTTTTTTGAGTATTGGTGTATCAAGGTTTTCTACGCGCCACTCATGTACGGCATCCTTCCACGTTGTTTGAGCGAATGAAAAAGAGCAACGTCCATAGGCTGTATTAAGTGGGTAGCGTTTGGATACAGAGCAACCATTATGATTCCGTTTTGAGAGCAGAATTTGCTTACATGTAAGGTTAGATGCGAAGTGTGTCCATCTATAAACAATACAACTGGCTTAGGTATGTTGTGTTTTTCTAGCCAAGGGTTAAATATGTTGGTCATAAATTCGTAGAACAACTCTCCAGTCATCCATCCACTTTCAGATCGACCTAGACCCCACGAAGCCGGTAAGCTGAGACTCAGTTCTTTAGGGATTCTCTCATATGTAAATACTACGACTGGCTCTAAGATTTCCCCATCGGCATTTCCGGTAAACAATACGGTCAAGCATTCCTTTTCATCTGGATTCACTTGCTGATAAACGGTTTTATCACCTCTTTCTGCCAGAACTTTGCCGCCTTTCGGGTTTAAAAAGAATGCAGTTTCGTCGGCATTAAACACGCGCCTGGGATCTTGTAGGATATCAGTGAACCCATTAGCTTCAAAGTAAGATAACACTTCATGAAACCACTTGTCTAATTGCACCTTAGTTACTGATGCTCTCGTTGAAGTCAAATTTTGACAAACTCTTGAACTTATATCTGGGTGTCGTTTTAAAAAGTTGTCGTACCACTTTCTACCAGGTCGTCCATCAGTAAATGGCGTTTCTAATTTCAGTTCCATGACCAACTTTTGAACGCTACTAAGTAATTGATCTTTAGTGACAGGGAACCCTGCTTTAGCCACGTCTTTAATCCACTGTACTAGCGTAGCTTCATATAATGTAGGAAGGTATGAATTTCGGCCCATTTTTCTCTCCTTAGGCGATTTTCCTCTCACTTTATAGAGAAGCGTAACTCGTGGAACCTGGTGTTTTTTAGCAGATGTGGCTACGGGAAGACCTCGCTCAACATCAGATACAGCCGCTGCCATGGCTGCTTCGGAATATTGGAACATTTTTCCTTTCACTGGAGGCATTTTTCTTCAGTAGGTGCACTTTTCTGTTCTGCAAAACCAATAGTTGACACAATGAATTAACCTAACAGTTGACACTGTCTACTTTTGGAAAAACGGGTCAAAACATACTCGTATCTTTACAAAACTATTGTTATTAAAACTTGATAAGTACAAAGCTACCTTTAAACGATAAATAAAAGCAGAAATTGCTCAGCGCCAAAACTTGACAGGGTTGTCAAGTATTGGATATAAACCATTTTTTTTGTTCTAATACTTGACACCGTTAATAAACATAAAATACAAACGAAACTCATATGCATTCTTTTAAGCAAAAACACGCATTACTGGTGACTCGATATATGTTATATTTATGGACACAATCCAACAAAAGTAACTGTTAGAACTTACCTTTGAACTAAGAGCGTTCTTATCCGCTTTGCTAAGAAAACACGACCACAGAGACTCGCGTCGTCACTTGTTTAAGAAATAAATTCGCCATTTTGAACTGCTTTATCGAAAGCGCTTGATTTTTGTTTCGTGACAAGAGATGGCGCTGGCAGTACGTACTAAAATTATTCTAGGGGAATCAGGCGAAAAACATCCTTAAATTTAGCTGCAGTAGGTCGAACTGTCAACTATTGGGACACTGTCAACCTTTGGTACAATTACCTGTAATTAAGTGTTTCAGACCTAATTTAACAAAAACAAGCTTTTTATGTGCAAATCTTTACAAAAACATTATTAGTTAATGATCTTTCATTTGAAGTATTATTGACGTAGATACATTAACTAAGAATGTTTTTCTAAAGATTTGCACATAAAAAGCTTTCAATTGTTTCTGTTAAATTAGTTCCGAAAAATCACTCAACTGTGAAAATCTGGAAAGATTCTTCAAAAACACTAAATCATCAATAAAAATTTAACGGGAAGACTTCGCCATATGTATGTTTGGCTCAAATGGTTCTGAATGGTCTGTACTAACTTAGGTTTATTCTGTGACCTCTCACTTGGGAAGCAGAGCCTCGACTACAACACCAACAACGGTCGTCATGCAAATAAGCCAACAAAGCCGAAGATATTTTCTGTTCCAAAAGCCGCACTAAAAAGGCAAAATGGCCACACGGCCGGATCACCCTTCATAACTTTAGGTCTGCAAAATGTCCGGGGTACGTGAGGTCATTAACTTGCACGTGCTCACTAACTAAGGGACTATGTGGGGCAGGCAGGCAGCCAGGATGACAAGGTACTTGACTTGAAAGTTATGTATATGCTTGACCTGCCTCCCTAACCAAGATGCGTTTGCTAACTTATGACTCGCTGCGATAAGAAAATACACTGGCCTGCAAAACTAAGTACTACACTTTTAAGATTTAAATTTTGTCTTAACTATAGAAGTTAGAGATTTAAAATATATAACATTTCATAGCAAATGTTATTAGCTTTCTCTGAAACTATTTTACAACATTAAACTCTTATTCGAGTCCTTTTCATTTCTAAAGTATATCCTGTGTACTTAATATTATCGCAATTTTAAAAGTGTGACACTTAGTTTTGCTGGTCAGTGTAAATGCGATTGGTAATTTTCCTTTTTTAGATATTCTATTCACAAAACTTCACCGCGCTTGTCCGCGTGTGTTAGAATGAGAGAGTGTGATTCACAGCTACATTCTAACACAAAACACGTATCGTGAATTTGTCCTTTACCTTCTTGGCTATGCCTGTAGAATTCTATTTTTATTTTTTTATTCATAGAGTCGTCGCAGAGAGTGATAAGTTAGCCAATGCAACTTGGCTACGGGGACTGGGCCGTCAGTAACCCATGTCGACCGAAAATCGTGGAAAAGTATCAGATTGTATAAACGTTAAACGGCAATTTCCAACAAACTGGGCACTCGGTAGGGATAGAGATAACCTTTGAGATATTATTAAACCTTTATTGCACTCAATATTTGTATAACAGGTGTGAATGATAAAAACTAATGTACAAAGGCAGGCTTATTTCTAAAATAAATCTCTTCCAGGCAACCCAGTGAGGATGTGTAGATAAATAAAACGGGTTTTACAATGTTTTTTACAGACTTAAAAAAGGAGTACATTCTCAGTACGGTTCGATACGGTTTGGTTGGTGTTATTTATTCACCGATTTAGAAAAAAACTCGTTTTGGTCCCATTTCAGACGACCTCTGTGGTGTGGCGGTTGAGGCTGTACTTCCCAAACGGGAAGTCCCGGGTTCGAATCCCGACTGGGGAGGAAGAAAAAAACGCCAGAGAAGCCAAAATCAAGCGGCGAAGGTGCTATTTTGAGGTTAGAAGGTGGAAAATTATATTTTATATTTTCTTATCCATATAAACAAAAGTGCGTATTTAAGCCGTTCTATGACATTTCACCCGTATTTTCGGTCATTGTTATGAGATCAATTCTGAAGCCTGATAATGTAATTTAGACAGAATAATAATAATAAATAATAAATAAATATATATATATATATATATATATATTAAACAAAGAATATTTTTTGTTAAAAAAATAACTATTTTTATCAGTAGGTCGTCGCCGTAGTGATGACGTACAGTGGGGATCTCCAGAATAATCCTCAGTTTACTCAGTATTTACATATTATAACTTTCATTGAATCATTGTATATGCGTTAATAAATAGAACAATACCAAGTGACTATAATAACTCAATAAAGGACTTACATTATTTCGAGTCAAACCGTTAATTAATTTAAACTTTCAGTAATTCTCATGGATAATTCAAATGAATATAAACTTTCAGTTTCAGACAAAGTTATTTATTTTATCGACTTACTGAGCAAAGTGTGAAAACTATAAGCCCCTTTTAGAATCTGAAACAATAAAGACACTAGGATCAATTCTAGGTTACACTTCTAAATTTAAAGGGCTTATGTTTAAACGATTACCAAAAACGCACCTATTTTACCACCAATAAATTCGAAATGACTGTCAGAATGAATAAATGTCCACCAAATTGTGTTTGGATAAATGATCACCAAACTTCTTTTTATGTTTTGTGTACTTAAGTTTAATTTTTGAGTATTTTTTGTTGTTCTTACATGTTCAACCTAAAACGAAGGATAAAGGGGGCTTCGCTTCGCTCACCCCCTTTACCCTTCACCTACGCTACCGCAGTATTTTGCCCTGATATTTTTTGCAACTTTTGGTGTTCATTTATCCATTTTGGGTAGGAAAAATATATTTTGGTGATCATTATATTTGTTGCCAATTTAAAGTCGTTTATAAAACCTAAGACCGCCTTCCAGCAGACTTTTGACAACCGATAAATGGAGTCTAAGGCGAAGGGTATTAGAAACTAAATTTCTAATAAATTTTCTTCAGTGGTACTAGCAGACCTGTTGGTAGTACCACGGCCAAAAAAATATACCCGTGGTACTACTGCTAGTAACACTGGTAGTACCATGGGGGACTTTAAAGCACTGTCTTTCTAAATCCCGAAAAATATATGTCATGACAACATCATTTTCCTTCAATGTGTGTGTCTGAAAACAATATATGTCAATATGAACTATACATAAAAAAAAGTTTTTCACAGAAAAATTGCTATTTCTTGGGGTCCAAAAATAATATTAATATGGTTCGTGCGTAAAAAAGGTTTTTATGATATCTTAAATATGTGTGTTTTAAGGTGATACAAAACAATTTTTTTTTTTTTTCGAACCTCTTCTATAATGTCATCTTAGATAGATAGATAGAGTATTTGATTAAGACTCTCACTGTAGGAGAACGCGATTGGATGAAATTTTCTCAATATAATTTAAATGCGAAAATACCTCTATAATTTATTCTGTAATCCGAAAATCCTAAAGACAAAGTCAAAGTTCTTTATTACTGTAGACATTTACATATACTTAGCAAACGTCATTTTTTGCCTCTTCTCTACATTGACCACTGTGGGAGAAGAAGGGCGTAGGAACTCCCACAGATTGATTTTTAGATCTCTTTTAAAAAATGACTGAGCTTTACTAATTTAAATATTAAAAATTTAATTATTATGATTAAAAAGCAATAATAAAAAATTACAAAATTAACAACAAGGTCCGTGTTGAGCTAGATTAACCCCATAACTAATTTCATTGCGAAATTGCATTCAAAATGTGGACATTATGTATCTGTTCACCCTCATTGAAAATCATTTTGACAAAATAGCGTAGTTTATTTTTAAACAATTTTTATGTGGTTTGACGCTACGTCATTTTAGTTTTAAGTCGACCACATTGTTTGCGCTCTCTCTTTTCTTTAAGTAATTAACGCCCTCACTTTCGTTTACATTCGTATTCCTTTTATATATATTTTTATCTACACACGTATCATAAACCCTCTTTACTGCGAAACGAAAACCGCACGTTACGATCAGCATAATGTTAAACTACGTAGTAAAAACTCATTTCTTATCTGAAAAATTACACACTATGACCATAATGTGTAATTTTTCTACATATTATGACATTCAAATTGCGAACGCCGACGCCCGCCTGCGTGCCGCCCCTAGTTTGTCTGTGAAGTTGGTACTACGGAACAAGCTAAAAAACTGCAGAGCCACAATGCCGGTCAAACATGCGGTTCCTGAACACATCAAAGAGAGCTTATGATATGTGTGTAGATAAACTAGTGTATGTAACTGTACATGATAAGGCATTAAAACTCTCGAGTGATGTTATTATGAAACTAGCCGAAGGCGAGTTTCGTAATAACCTACTCTCGAGTATTAATGCCCTCCATTATGTAGCAGTCACATAAACTACTATTGCGTATCGCCTAAACCATTTTTATGGCAATAATCAATCCAAGTTCTAATACTTCTTTTTATTAACGCTTTCCGGGCAGTCTCACGGCAACTAAGGTGAACGATGCGTGTAGGTTCTGGGATTGTTTGAAAGGAGATTGTAGAAGGATTCTATAAGGGTTATGGGTTTTGAGACAGACATGTTTTGTGAAAGGGGTTACCAATGGTTGAGTCGGCCCTTTAGGGACAGCTACAATTCCATCGGCCCTTTCATGTAAGATCTTCTGAAGCATCTTTAGAATGAAAGAAAATGGTGGGAAAGCGTGGAAATTTAATTTTGTGCAAGGTATTGTAAACACATCAATGGTCTAAGCGCCTGGTTTATTCTTCCAGGAAACAAATTGGGAACATTTAGAATTGCTGTTTCTTGCGAACAAATCAATGTCAGGTTTTACTATGTCTGAAAGCATAATCTGCCAATTTCCATTCTGTGTTTTCAAACTTTCGCTTGTCAAGGCATTATCGGCTTCAAAATTATCTTTACGTGTTGATATAAATATTAAACAATCCATTGCCAAATTAATGGGCTAACATTATTAAAATGTGGTTCTGTACACTCCTCATTTTATTAATATACGTTATGTCTGTTGTATTATCAATGCGGGCTAAAATCTCGGCCTGACGTAAGTTTTCAGTAAATTACTTGATCGGAAACAAAGCTGCTTTAAGTTCAAGAAAATTGATGTGAAGCTCTTCTCTTCTGTGGGCAGTTTATTATTATACTTATAATAAGCCACCCCCCCCCCCCCCTTACCCCGTCAGGGATGCGTAAGAATTAATTTCTAATTTAAAACACTTGAATTTTAAAATAGAGTTTTCTTGTTTTATATGATCTAAACACCAGTATGTATATGGTTTGAGATTTTTCAACAAAGATATTAAAAAGCATTTATTTTTGTACGTCCATAAGTAGTCAATTGCCAGACATATGGATATTAATGATCCTAAAAACTGTTCGAATTCCTGTAAGCGGTACTGTCGAATCGTGATTAACTTATTCATAAGTTTTCAACTTTTTATCTCTTATCAGAAGGCTGTTCTAAAACCATTTATTCGGAATCATAAATGAATCCCCAACATTTAATTCGCATAGAAGGCTGTAGACAACTTTTTTGTGGTTTATGAGTGGTAATACTTTTTTGACATTCTAAAAAGAAGAGGCGACACAGAAAATATCCATACCGTAATTCATATATATATATATATATATGTTGCAGTTAGTTAGTTAAATCAGACACTTAACTAACACTCTAGACCGTTAATTAAAGAGCGACGTTTAACCAAGTCGCTAAAGTTCCGTCAGACAAGTGAGTGAACGAAACCTTTATCGAATTGTCTAAATGTTCCTAGGCAACAAGATATATTGTAGTGTTATGTTACTTACATGTCATTTTCCAGGATTTTCAGCTGGATACTTGCTGAGCTGTACAGCTTGTTATTTGGTATCACCTTTATTTTCATACAACCCTGTAACGTTTTAAACCATAAGAACACATTAACAAATCATTTTCGCTTCATATTTTCACACTATCAGCACTTCTAAATCGATAGCGAAGGGGTTTACCTTTGGTGACCTTGTATTTGGCTTTCTCCGAAACTCTGCAATCTCGGGCTTCGTGCGCGCTGGTGCGCTACCCTTTATTCTTTCGCTGCTATGTAATTTTGGCTATGTGAACTTGTTAAATTTTATATTACGAGCCTGAAACCAAAATCTGACATTTGTTATGTTGTTGTTTATCTGGTTGTCATGGCAATATCCATTCAAACTCGTTAGCGGTCTGATATGTTTGCTTCAATACTTTTACAAAAATACTTTTTCTCTCTTGGCCACTCACAAAAATTGCTTTTAATTTAAATAATTTTTAGAACTCTCCAAAAAGGGTATAAGAGCGGAACATTTCTGAAATTCTGGAGTCTCACGTCAGCTTCTGAGCAAGAAGAATCACCTAAAGGCCTTATCCCGGGGTCGCACTACCCCGGGATCCTGCGAGCCGTTACTGCAACGCGATCCTGCGAGCCGTTACTGCAACGCGATCCTGCGAGCCGTTACTGCAACGCGATCCTGCGAGCCTCAACCCTGTTCTGCGCTTCGCTGAGTCTCCACTTCACCTACCCGTTCTCGGCTACACCTGCATCCTGGTCATCACTTCATTGAGTCTCCTCTCCACTTCACCTGGCCGTTCTCGGCTACACCTGCTCATCAGGGACTTCAGGCCGACACGCTACCAGGGCCCCTACTCCTGCTGCTCGTCGGGGTCTCCTCTGACCGGTCCAGACGTCTACTGCTTCATCGGTCTCCTACTCTCCGTGTCCTCCGCTTCCTTTTTTATACCTAGACATCTGTATTTTTTATAAAACCTGTTCTCATTTCATCCACCCTCATCTTCTTATCATTTTTCTATCGTTATAGCCCTAATAAACGGTCATTTCTAAATTTTATCCTGGTTGTTTTCTGTTAGGTTCTGGTTAGGTAAATATCTTTACACGACATTTTGGCGCCCAACGTAAAAGTTCTTCTCCACTCTTCACCTTTTCTGCGCTTTGTCTCTTTCCCTTTAATTTGCTTTCTCTTTCACTCTTAAATCTTTATCTATTCATCCTTTTCACATTTTCCAAATTCTAAAACAAAACTTCATCAAGTTTTTCAACTCATCTGGATTATATTTAGGCCTACATTAAACTTACATTACTTCACTTCACTTCACTTCACTTCACTTCTATAACACTTGACTCTACACTTAACTATAACAATGGAAAGGGTTATTAAGTACGAATTCCTGAACAAGGCCGAGCTCGAATACGAAGTAAAGATTAGATATGAGGAACCAGCTAATACTGTTTTGCTTCTTAAAAAACAGGTCTTTCGTTTAGTTGCGAATTCTCACCCTGAAGATATTCTGACTTCTCCAGTTCCGATTGAGGATGACTTGTCTCAAATTGGTTCTACTATGACTTACCTGGATTGTAAAATTGAAAATTTTTTACAAGGTGAAACCAAATATTTACGATTAATAGAAACTTTTATTAATCATGTTTTTTACAGATTGGAGCGAATAGATACGGACTTATATCCAGACTCTAAAGCTAGTTTCGATACTTTGAAGATGAAATTTGATGCTATTTCTAAACAATTCGAATCCTTGACTCCATCTTCAACTGCAAATGACCCTCCATCACTGGACCTTCCTGCTGACCCGACTGTCATGCTGTAATGGTACACGAGAGTCAGTACATTTGATACTTCATTTTGCGTGACAGAGGGCTAGTCCAACGCCGCGCTGTTTTGAATACGAGAATCGGTTCAGATAACGTTTGGGGTTTTGAGTAGCTCAGGGGCAAGTTAGCAAAAAACAATGAGCCGACGCGTGGGATAGTTCGAGGAAGGTTACAGGTCAGGTTTTTTTTGTCGCATTCCTGCGAGATGTGTAGGGATCAGAGCCGATTTGGCTGCGCGCTGAATAAAATATGAATAACTAAATAATGGAAGGTTATTATGGAACGATACGGAGAAAGCTATTATGTTGATTGCAAATATACAATTGCGTTTGGTTGGTATGAGATGGAGAGTTTGAGACGACTAGTATGAATAGCATTCTAGTGGTCTTTGCTTCGCGCGATAGCGGTCGGGAAGGCTTAATTAATCGCAACAAGCTTTATGGTCAGCGATAAACAGTTTTTGTGTATCGGCCATACCGAATGACTTGAGTGATAACCTACGGTTGATCATAGTGAATATGCGTACACACAATTTGTAGAACGGCGGATCTGCATGGCATGGTTGAAATAAGACCCTGTGTAGTTAGTGATAAGAAGCTTCGCTGGGCAGAGCGTGTTCGCAAAGGACGCCATTTTTTTCTTTCAGACATGTGGGGTGTATAAATACGATTGCGGGGGAAGGGAGTGCATTCAGTCTCAGCGTCTAGCTACTGTGACAGTCGCCTTTCACGAGTTCCAAACAGTTTTGGTCTGCCGTGTTACGCGTCAGAACTATACGAATTGTGATTGCGAAGTTTCAGTGGTTTTTCGTGAGTGTCTGAAGCGCCGAGATATACCTCGGTTCCTATCCTTTATATCAACCTACCCCAAATTCCAAAACTATCCTTGGGTCGTTAGATAAGAACTTTTAGGTAATTTATCTGAGTCTGAGTCTGGGCTTGGAGCGACCCTAAATTCCTTTTTCCTTCACCATAGGGTTCCTGGATTGGCTCTTAGGATATTCGCGGGCTAATCCTCTCCTCATTCCTTTCGAGTAGCGAGTTTTGAAATTCCCACACACACAGTCATTAAACATACAAGCACATTCAAATCAAACTCAACCATTTTCGAGTGGTGTCGATAATGGACGTGGTATAACACTAGGTTTTGAGACTAGGCTAGACAGGAGTTTAGTTGCGGCTAAACCTAGGTTGGCAGGGCATAGGGAGACTGTTTGATCGATGAGGTTCCGCGGATGGAAATAACAAATTCAGAACAAAGTTAAACCGGTGTCAACACAGATAACCTATCCTGTTGATATTTTGACATTTGAGTGTTGTCGGGGACGCGCGAAGAGATCAATTAACAGTCTAAAGTTCATTGTTTAGGACCGGGTAGGTGGTTTTGCTTTGCCTTGGGTCAGGTTGGATTCAAGTTGCATCTTTAAATTAAATGTAAATTTCGCTGGAGGTCTAATGTGTAGGCTGAGTCAATATATATGATTAGGCTCAGTCGAGGACGTGCTGTGGCTAGTGGAATTCATAGTTCGGAATTTACCGAAGTATGCATTTCGCTATGGTGTGGGTTAGATCTCCTAAAGCGCTAATGACTACGTTTCGATAACATCCAGCTCAAATTGCGCAGAGTTGAAGGTTTCAAAACGTTACGGACCTTTTGAGGTAATCGCTAGTTCAGAACCCATTTCGGAAAATCAAATCGCAATTGTGTAAACCGGTCTTTTCGGATCGTTATTGCCGTGAACTAATTATATAATTGGAACCACCACAAGCCGCTACTAGCGAGCACATGAAATATCATTGAGTACTCACTTCGTAAAACTACGACGGATATCTATACGATATCCCAAACAAATATTACAAATCGTGGTCGACCACTAAAAGAAGTTCCAAGCGCCCATATATACAAAAAATAAATGGTACCATCACACATAAATATAACAACGATCGATCCGGCGCAATACACCACTGACTGATGCGAATTACCGGCTTGCGGACATATATGCTTTCTCTGTCTAACTTGAAACTCTAAATTCCTGAACCAATCTTCCGCTCGACTATTGTACGCCTAACGAACTTCTCAACAAACGAGAAATTCAGACTTATCATTCTTAACTTACAAATTTTACAGCTGAATCGGGAAATCTCTTTTGGGGTAGATAGAATAGACGATCATAGCTACTGATAGCGGTGGCTCGACCTTAGCCTTTGTGCCGTTACAATGGAACCCCCTCTTGTTTCTCAAACTTCTGTCCAGACCCATACCCCGTATCCTCCACCACCACCTCAATCTTTCCCTCCAACTAACGTCTTCAAAGATCTGAAAAGACACACCTTCAATGGTAAAAGTTGTCCAAGATCCTTTCTTCAAAAACTTGAAGAATATAGCTTAGCTCGTGGCTTGTCCAGGGACTTGTTAATTTCTCAGGCGTTTGAAATTTTCACCGACAATGCCCTTCATTGGTTCAGATTTAAATATAATCAGAATCCAAACTTAACTTGGAACGAACTTTCTTCTTTACTAATCAAAGACTTTGGTGGTTTTGATTATGATCATAAACTTCTAGAAGCGATTAGGAATCGTACTCAAGGTCGTGATGAACCTATCGTCATCTATATTTCCATCATGTCTGGAATGTTCGCTCGCCTTTCAAAAAGACTTTCTGAAACAGAACAATTGGAGATTATTTTGAGAAATATTCGCCCATGTTATTCAGTCTTCGTAGCTCTAAAGGACATTGACTCTATCGATTCCCTTCTGGCCACTTGCCAAAACTACGAAAAGTTCCTAGACAGAGACAAACAATTTAAAGAACCAAATTTGCAACAAAGTCCTCATGTTTCTGAATTCAACTACAAGCATTCCACTTCAAGTTCAGTTGACTCTCCAAACTCTTCTAATAACTCACGACCTTCTCCTCCCTTCATGAATAAATTCACTCCAACCTACAAATACCCTTCTAGACAAGTTAATAGTCTCTCTCAAACTGCAGCTCCCCAAGAAAGTTCTTTTTGCGTTCGCTGTCGTAAACTAGGCCATACTTTGAACAGTTGCACTCAACCACGATTCGTGATTTGTTTAAAATGTGGTCTTAAGGGTTTTAAAACTGCAGAGTGCCCTACTTGTTCTCCCAAACCTAATACTAGTACAAAAAACTAACTGCTGACTTGAAGAGTAACTCAAACTTTGATAAGGACGAGTGGACTTATTGGATCAAAACAATTCAAAACTTCTTTGCTTGCTTCAAAATCTCTTTCACACTCTGCTCCAAAGAATCGTCCATTCGTTAATGTCAAAATTTATGACTTAACTTTATCTGGTTTACTAGATTCTGGCCGCTCAGTAACTATTCTGGGTAATAATTCTCATTTGGAAATTCTTAAACTGGGCTGCAAACTTTTCAAGTCAGATCTTATTACTGTCTCTACTGCTAATAATCAAAAAATTAATTCCTTGGGATATTTTGACTTACCTGTCCATTTCAATAACGAAACTCACTTGATTAAAGCTTATGTTTTCCCTGAAATATTTCCTTCTCTAATACTAGGTATTGACTTTTGGAGAAAATGTAATCTTCTACCTAGTGTTTTAACTTCTCTTAACTTTACAGATCCTAAATGCTTTGCTATCGACACAAAAGATATTAATGTTTTACCTTATGAGCATTTAACTCCTAATCAAAAGAACATCGCTAATGACATCATCCAACGCTTCAAGACAATCTCTTTTGAAGAAAAAGGTGTTCTGGGAAACACACACTTAATCACCCACAAGATTGACACTGGTGATTCTCTTCCGATCAAACAAAGATGTTACAGACTGTCTCCTGAAAAACAAAAGGCTTTAATTAATGAAGTTGACAAGATGCTGGGATGGAACGTCATTGAACAATGCGAAAGTCCTTGGTTATCCCCAGTCCTCATCACTCCAAAGAAGAATGGGGAATGGCGTTTCTGCGTCGATAGCAGGAAGCTTAACTCAGTTACACGTCGTGATGCTTATAGTCTGCCTCTGATAAGCGAAATTTTGGACAACCTGAGAAATGTCAAACACTTATCAAGCATCGACATTGCGAAAGCATTTTGGGAGATTCCCTTGAATACTGCTGATAGAGATAAGACAGCATTTTATGTTCCTGGAAGAGGTATGTTCAGATTCAAAGTAATGCCTTTTGGTCTCACTAACTCACCTGCAACTCAACAAAGATTAATGGATAAGCTATTTACACCTGAATTTGAGAACAAGGTATTTTGCTATTTGGATGACATCATTATTATTAGCGAGACTTTTGATGAGCACATATCGCTTTTCATGAAATTTCTGGAAAAACTTTCATATGCTAATCTGACTATTAACTTTGAAAAGAGTCAATTCTTCAGGAAAGAACTGAAATACCTTGGTTTTCTAGTGGACGAGTATGGTCTACGTGCTGATCCAGAAAAAATAAAAGCTATTCTAGAATATCCTGTACCTACTTGCAGAAAAGAAGTTCGAAGATTCATAGGCACCTGCAGCTGGTTTAGAAGATTCATTCCAAACTTCAGCACTATAGCCTCTCCACTCAACCAACTAACCTGTTCCGGGAAGAACGCTCCTAAATTTTTATGGAATTCCAGGGCTGCAGCTGCTTTCCAGAAAATTAAAGAAGATTTGGTAACTGCTCCTGTCCTTGCTTGCCCTAACTTCGAACTACCCTTCTCTATACATTGTGATGCATCAAATTATGGCATAGGAGCAATGCTTACTCAACATCAAGATGACAAAGAAGTCGTGATTGCTTACATGAGTAAAGCACTAAACAAAAATCAACAAAACTACTCAACTACTGAAAGAGAAACATTAGCTGTAATAACTGCGCTAGAACATTGGAGATGTTACCTAGACAATGGTAAGGAATTTACAATATATACTGACCACGCTGCACTTAAATGGTTTCAGAACTTATCGAATCCATCTGGAAGACTTGCTCGCTGGACTCTACGCTTATCATGTTTTAATTTTGTCCTGAAACATAAAAAAGGAAAGGATAACGTTGTTCCTGATTTATTATCAAGACATAAGAATAAAGAACGTCCTGATACACGAGAAACTTCACCTCAAGGCGTACATACTATTACGATTGAAGAACCACCTGATCGTGAACCTTGAGCACTACAACAAGATTTTTCTCGGATGCTCCAACAACCCAGACGCATATCCCAACTACACTATCAGGGATAACAAACTTTACCGCTGCATCCATTCTCCCGATCGTCTAAACGACGACTTTATTTGGAAAGAAGTTCCACTGCCGCAAGATAGACATGCACTTATTGAAGTTAGCCATGGTTCCCCTTCAGAACTCCACCTTGGTATCTTCAAGACATTCAAGAAAATATCTTTAAAATACTATTGGCCGGGTATGTTTAAGGACATTGCCAATTTAATCTCGACTTGTGAAACCTGCTTAACCTACAAACACCCTAATCATTCTCCCTATGGTCTTATGGGTAAACCTAAACTTTGCTCCAGACCTTTTCAAACTATATCCTTGGATCTTATGGGTCCATTGCCTATGACCCGGAGAAGAAATCAGTATATTCTGGTAATTAACTGCAATTTTACTAAATATACTATGATTTTTCCCCTTAAACGGGCTACTTCAGCTAATATCATTAATGTCTTAGAATATTCAGTGTTTCTTGTTCATGGCATTCCCCAAACTATAATAATGGACAACGCTGTTCAATTTCAGTCGCGAGAATTCCACTCATTCTTAAATTCTTATAACGTTCCTTGTATTTTTCACACAGCTTTATATTGTCCTCAGGTTAATCCTACAGAGAAATTTAATGGTACGATTATTACAGCTCTAGCATCCCTAGTAGGAGACGATCATAGATCCTGGGACAACCATCTTACTAAGATTCAGTTCACAATGAACAGCGCTACAAACGTTGCTACTGGCTTTACTCCAAACTTTCTAGTTTTTGGTAGGGATACAATACCTTGTGGTTCCTTCTATACTCCAACTCAGAATCTCAAGGAATTGATTTTTATGCCTCGTGATATTTACGCGTCTAATGCTGGTCTCCTCTCATCTATCTTTCACAGAGTTCAAACTAAACTTCACATAGCTCATGCTAAAAATAGCGCTCGCTATTATCTTCGCCGGTCTTTTAAAGAATTTAATGTAGGAGATACTGTTTGGCATAAAAACCATGTTTTAAGCAATGCTGGCGCATACTTTAATGCTAAACTTGCCCCTAAATTCATTAAGTGTAAAATAGTAACCAAACTTTCACCATTGGTATACATTCTATAAGACCCTAACGGAGTTAGAGGCAAGTGGCACATTAAATACATTAAATCTTAAATTTTCTTAACTTCTATTAACTGTTAATTTGTATATATGTATAAATATCACCATCATTTTCACCTTATTATTTTTATTTCTTCCTTTAATCCAGTGTTCTTCAACACATTTTACTTTAGGACCTCGAATTTTCGTTGGTTAGTCTTCACCTATTTTTTTTAATCTTTATTTCAGACACATCTCGTTGGCGATATGGCTGATCTCTGGCTTCGAGCTCTACCGCTCTGGCTGTTCTTAATCTTGTCTTAAGTCGTAGCGACTAAAGCTACCTTAGTATTAATTTGTTTCTCTTTACCTCTACTTATTTTATTATTTTTTTCCACGCAGGAGCGGATGACAACTCCTTAAGTAAGCCTGAATGTCCTTTTGAAAACACACTTTTAGAGTGGTAGTCATTGAATGTGAACTCCACCCTTACCTGAATGAAGATGATGAATGTAAGAGATGGTATATCTGATTTTGCCTGGTGATGTCTGTTTCTGCAAAGCTGTGTTTTTCTGGTTTATTTTAAAATGTACATATCAAAATTTTTGCAGAGTCAAAAATTTTTCCAGGGTCGGGGGGAAAATGTAGTGTTATGTTACTTACATGTCATTTTCCAGGATTTTCAGCTGGATACTTGCTGAGCTGTACAGCTTATTATTTGGTATCACCTTTATTTTCATACGACCCTGTAACGTTTTAAACCATAAGAACACATTAACAAATCATTTTCGCTTCATATTTTCACACTATCAGCACTTCTAAATCGATAGCGAAGGGGTTTACCTTTGGTGACCTTGTATTTGGCTTTCTCCGAAACTATGCAATCTCGGGCTTCGTGCGCGCTGGTGCGCTACCCTTTTTTCTTTCGCTGCTATGTAATTTTGGCTATGTGAACTTGTTAAATTTTATATTACGACCCTGAAACCAAAGTCTGACATTTGTTGCGCGGGGGGTAACATGCGGGATAGCCGGGGTTCGGTCGCCGCTGTCCACGGTCAGCGAGGACTTCGGGCCGCTGGCTCACCGCGTGTTACGGGCGGGTGTCAGATGGCACCTATGAGTAGCGCGAAGGCTGGGAGCCCACCACCTTCTGCGCCACCCTGCCCGTCGCTCTGGGAGGCGAACAGTCGGATGTCGCCCCCATTCCTAGAGCGCCCCAGGTTGGATCCGCTCTCCCCCATTCATCCACGGTGCGCACCGGGCACACCGTAAACCGTCCGGTATGATCGGATACCGGGACAGCGAGGGGAATATTATACGGGTTGGGATCCCTTGATGCACATACGGTCTGATATGCCGGTTGCATATCAGCAGCCGAGTTACTCCGAGGCCGACGGAGGTCTCAGCGGGTTCGGATCCCGCGGAGGTTCCCGCTAGGGACACGCCGCCCACTTACAGGGAGCCGCCACTCCACAGACGGTCATGCTCCCCACCGCCTCTGTGATAGCGTGGAGTTCGGACGGCAAGTCATGTGTGGCACGAGCACTATTGGACTCGGGGGCCCAGGGGTGCTTAGTCTCGTGCAACCTTGGAATCTGTAACGGCCCCAGGGCTAAGGTCGAGCCACCGCCATCAGTAGCTATGATCGTCTATTCTATCTATCCCAAAATGAGAGGACCCGATTCAGCTGTAAGATTTGTAAGTTAAGAATGATAAGTCTGAATTTCTCGTTCGTAGAGAAGTTCGTTAGGCGTACAATAGTCGAACAAAGTTTGGTTCAGGAAGTTACAGTTTCAAGTTAGACAGAGAAAGCATATATGTCCGCGAGCCGGTAACTCGCATCAGCCAGCGGTGTATTGCGCCAGATCAATCGTTGTTATATTTTATGTGAGATGGTACCATCTGGTTTTTGTATATATGGGCGCTTGGAACCTTTTTTTTTAGTGGTCGACCACAGTTTATAATATTTGTTTGTGATATCGTATAGATATCCGTCGTAGTTTTACGACGTGAGTACTCAATGATATTTCATGTGCTCGCTAGTAGCGGCTTGTGGTGGTTCCAATTATATATTTGGTTCACGGCAATAACGATCCGAAAAGACCGGTTTACACAATTGCGATTTGATTTTCCGAAATGGGTTCTGAACTAGCGGTTACCTCAAAAGGTCCGTAACGTTTTGAAACCTTCAACTCTGCGCAATTTGAGCTGGATATTATCGAAACGTAAGCATCATTGTTTTAGGAGATCTAACCCACACCATAGCGAAGTGCATAGTTCGATAAATACCGAACTATGAATTCCACTAGCCACAGCACGTCCTGGGCTGAGCCAAATCATATATACCGACTCAGCCTACACATTAGACCTCCAGCGAAATTTACATTTAATTTAAAGATGCAACTTGAATCCAACCTGACCCAAGGCAATGCAAAACACCTACCCGGACCTAAACAATGAACTTCAGACTGTAAATTGATCTCTTCGCGCGTCCCCGACAACACTCAAATGTCAAAATATCAACAGGATATGTTATCTGTGTTGACACCGGTTTAACTTTGTTCTGAATTTGTTATTTCCATCCGCGGAACCTCATCGATCAAACAGTCTCCCTATGCCCTGCCAACCTAGGTTTAGCCGCAACTAAACTCCTGTCTAGCCTAGTCTCAAAACCTAGTGTTATACCACGTCCATTATCGACACCACTCGAAAATGGTTGAGTTTGATTTGAATGTGCTTGTATGTTTAATGACTGTGTGTGTGGGAATTTCAAAACTCGCTACTCGAAAGGAATGAGGAGAGGATTAGCCCGCGAATATCCTAAGAGCCAATCCAGGAACCCTATGGTGAAGGAAAAAGGAATTTAGGGTCGCTCCAAGCCCAGACTCAGACTCAGATAATTGACTTACAAGTTCTTTTCTATCGACCCAAGGATAGTTTTGGAATTTGGGGTTGGTTGATATAAAGGTTAGGAACCGAGGTATATCTCGGCGCTTCAGACACTCACGAAAACCCACTGAAACTTCGCAATCACAAGTTCGTATAGTTCTGACGCGTAACACGGCAGACAAAACTGTTTAGAACTCGTAAAAGACGACTGTCACAGAAGCTAGACGCTGAGACTGAATGCTCTCCCCTCCCACGCTCTCGTATTTATAGACCCTTTGCGAACACGCTCTGCCCAAGCGAAGCTTCTTATCACTAACTACACAGGGTCTAATTTCAACCATGCCATACTGATCCGCCGTTCTACAAATTGTGTGTACGCATATTCACTATGATCAACCGTAGGTTATCACTCAAATCATTTGGTACTGCCGATACACAGAATCTGTTGATCGCTGACCAATAAAAGCTTGTTGCGATTAATTAAGCATACCCGACCGCTAGACGCGCGTAGCAAAGACCACTAGAATGCTATTCAAACTAGTCGTGTCAGACCCTCCATCTCATACCTCAATCGCAATTGTATATTTGCAATCAACATAATAGCTTTCTCCGTTCCATAATAACCTTTCATTATTTAGTTATTCATAATTTTATTCAACGCGCAGCCAAATCGGCTCTGATCTCTACACATCTCGCAGGAATGCGACAAAAAAAACTGACCTGTAAACTTCTTCGAACCATCCCACGCGTCGGCTCTGTTTTTTTCGCTAACATGCCACTGAGCTACGCAAAACCCCCAAACTTTATCTGAACCGATTCTTATTTAAAACAGCGCGGCGTTGGGCTAGCCCTCTATCACGCAGAATGAAGTATCAAATGTACCGACTCTCGTGTACCATTACAGCTCCCTCCCAGACCTTGAGACACTGTTTATCTCAGTTAACATGGCGCAAGGATCTCATTACCACTATGCTACCCATGCTTTATCCATATCTACTCTATATGTACGGACATCTCAAATCATGTACACAGACCGATGAATCTGTCAATTATGTATATAATATTTACACAACTCGATTGAGCTCTCTCCTGTCTTATCTTATTTATCTATCTAACTATACAACCTCGCTTACCCGCAACTTATCCTAATTCGTATTACTATATATATATATTTTTTTTTGTTTTTTTTTTTTTTGTTTCCAAACCATGCGAGATCCTTAAGTCTACAAAATAGTTATTCAAATTTACAGCTTACAGCTTAATTATATAACTTTTATACACTATCTTATTTATCTACGCCCTTATTCGTCCTCACATAATACCTGGCTATATTTATAGTATTGAAGTTACCCAATATCTCATTTGAACCCGGATCTACTAAAGTATAACAGTTAGGATATACCACTGCCGAAATAACATAAGGCCCTTTATACAACAATGAAAATTTCCGCATGATTTTATGTTCTTTATTTGAACGCACAAAAGTCTTAAGTTTCACATAATCACCTATACGATAGACTACTAACTTACGCCGTTTGTCCGCCCTGTCGCTTACGTCGTTCACTAGAACTTTTAGAGTTTTCTATCGCTACATTCCGCACCTGTTCCGTATCTCGCACACTATGACCTAATAACCATTCATCGCCTTATTCCTTGTCAATAGTTAACGGTTCCCGCCTACCAAACGCTAACTCATTAGGCGCAAAGCCTGTGCTTGTGTGTTCGATATTATTATAACAATTTTGAATGTCCGGTAACACGTCGACCCAACTACGATTACTTCCGCCGCAATAAGTTCTAATCAGTCGACCTAGCTCGCGATTCACTCTTTCTACGCTATTAGAATTTGGACAATACACCGACGTATGAGTGACCCGAATCCCCAGCTGTTTGAGTCCAAATTCCCAAACTTTCGATATGAACTGTGGTCCTGAGTCCGTAATTATAGTTTCGATAGGTATTTCCCTATGAAATCTCTTTGTACAAGCGAGCACGCTCCTACCTGTCGCTTTTCGCATTGGATATAATTTTATTACTTTACTGTACACGTCTTGAATCACATATATATATTGATATCCGAATTTACCTACGGGCAATGGCCCATAAAGGTCCGAGAAAACTTTCTCACCCAACCTTTCCGCCAACACCGGTGTACAAGGACCAACGGTATTGTTAGTACTTGGTTTGACCTTTTGACATATGTCACAACTTCTTATCACCGCGCTAATCACCCTACTCATATGAAGAAAATAATATCTGTCCTTCATCAGTGCTAATATTTTATATCTGCCGTAGTGACCTATTTCTTCATGTATGTGTAAAATTAGTTCCTCCTGTAGTGATTTCGGAATTACTAGCAACTGTACGTTCCGCTTCGGCACGTGAAAATATAACGTATCACCTACTAGCTTATAATTTTCAAAACCTCTTGTCCCCGTATCTACGACACTACGTCTGATACAACCACTAATTCGATTTAACCGCTCATCTTCGCTTTGTAATCTCGCAATGTCCCGTAAACTCGAAATAACACTTGCGGTATTCGATGCCTGAAACCAGAATATCCCCGGCTGAACATTTGTACTGTCAATCATACCTCCAGGTCCCGCTATTTGCCTGCTTAGCGTGTCGGCAATTTGATTATCAGTCCCTCGCACAAATTCTATGTCGTAATCGAATTGTTCTAAAAACATAACCCACCTAGTTACGCGTGGCCCCAATAAAATCCACGACTTAATGAACGTCAAACTTTTATGATCAGTTCTAATAATAACTTTTTCTCCCCGCAAATATATCTCAAATCGCTTTAAAGTGTATATAACTGCATACATTTCTTATTCACTGATAGCCCATCTCCTCTGAGCACCCTATAATTCGTTCCTGGCCCGAATCATCTAATTGATAAACATAGCCCCCAATTCCTATAGCGCTGGCATCACATTGAACATAATATGTTTTTCCCGCCAATAGCTGACTCAAAATTATACTTTCTGAGAATTGTTTTTTTATCTCGTCAAAAGCACTTTGCATCTGCGCACTCCAAACGAACTTGACTCCAGACCGTAATAAATTGTACAAGGGCTGTGTTAACATTCCAAAATTTTTTCTAAACCTCCGAAAGTAATTTATGAACCCCAAAAACGCCCTCAATTGCCTGACAGTTCTGGGTGACGGATATAATTTAAGTGTTTCAATTTTGTCCGGGTCCATTTGCAAACCTTGTGTAGACAAAATGTGCCCCAATAACTTGACCTTTTTTTGTGCGAACTCGCATTTTTTTAGTTTGCATGTGAAGCCCGCGTCTTTCAATTTACTCAGAACCGTGTCCACTTGAGACAAATGCTGTTCGAAGTCACCCTCAGTTAAAATTGCCAAATCGTCAACAAAATTTAAACAATATGACCTAACCTCTGGCCCTAGAATTAAGTCCATCGCCCTCGAAAATGAACCCACACTGGTTTTCAACCCCTGAGGTAAAACGTTGTAAACATAACTTCTGCCTTGATATACAAAACCCGTGTATCGTTTAGATTCGTCTGATAATGGTATAGAAAAATACGCATCTTTGATATCAATAACCCCTATGTAGTTTATCCGGCGCCCGCATTGCAATATATCACTCATTAAAGGTGTGGTTTCAACCTCACCAACCATTCCCGTGTTTAATTGTCGTGCATCTAGCAAAATACGGACCTCTCCTGATTTCTTTAATGTACAAGTCAATGGACTGCTGAAATCCGTAGATTGCCTGCTAATAATACCTATTCGTTCCATTTCTTCCAATCGTTTTGTTACTTTATCGCGATATGCGAACGGTATGGGATAGCTTCGTTTTACGAAAGGCGTTTCATCTCTCATTTTTATCTCATGTATATATTTATTTGTCCGACCTACCCTATCGCTAAACAACTCTGCATGTTTATTTAACACCGGCAATAACTTTGTTTTGTGTTCAACAGGTATTGATGAATTATTCACATATTCCTCTATCATATTTCTACAGGTATCTTGGTTCTGTACTTCCATTGTACAACAGCAAAAATCCTGATTAGGGCCAGTACCTAATGGTATTTCACACATCCGCCCGGCGCTTCGTATAGTTAGCCTCTTATTACCCTCACACATTAAACTGGCTCGCGTCTGTTGTATAAAATCAAACCCCAAAATTAAATCTTTAGGCACCCTTGTTAATACTAGCATTGGAGTATCAATAACGCATTCACCTATTGTTAATGGTAACGTTACTAATTTATCAACCTTTTCCTTACTGACTCCAAATGCACCTGTGATTCTCAAACTTGGAATCGGTATTTCCGTCGGTTTTCCCAATTGTCTGCACACTTCTTCGTACACTCTCCGACTTATTACACTGATTTCGCTCCCCGAATCAATCAAACTCCTTACAACAATATTCCCAATACGCACATCTATCTCAGGTAATGTCAATGTACTACATAAATCGCGCCCACACTCGGTCGAATCGTCGTCTCTGAATATCGTATGTAAACGCCTGTCATTTCGATCTCTACAATTCGATCTAGATTTTTCATCTAAACACACGGCATATCCGTGCGCTTTATGCGCTAATAATTGAATAAATTTATTCACACCCACGTTCGAATCCAAATTACACAACTCATACAGTCTATGTTTTTTTTCAATTTGATCGGCTGTCCATCCAAAACGTAATAAATATCTGAGCGCGAACGACCCGCGCGAGTCCACTAGTTTTTTGAATTCTGATTTATCGCATTATTCCTGTCACTTGAACTTTGCCCTGCCTCTGTATCTCCTGAACTATCATTTCCCCTTTGGAACCCTATTGCCTTGAAACTAGCCTGAGGCTGTCTACCTCTACCGCGAAAATAACCGCGACCGCGCATCCCAAAAGTCGTTTCGCCCCTTCGTTCCTGCGTTATAATTATCCCTACGACTCACCGCGTAATAACGTATCGTATTTACCCGCATAGCTCGATATTGCCCACGCATGTAGCTATTCCGCCTTACGTCGTTCGTATTCATCGTCTCTGAACCATGCAACGCACTTAATCCCCCATCGACATTCCGTTCTAAATGCCGAAGGAACTCGACCGCATCACGTATAGTCATTGGTTCATTTCTAGCAAAAAACGCTACCTGAATATCACGCGGCAACTGTCTGAAAATCGTGTTGATTTTCTCCGTATCAGTAAACGGTATCGTAAGCTCATATATGCTATTCAATTGAGAGGCAAAGAATTCTTCCATACTTTGACCTTTTTTAGAATTAAACTTCGCAGTTAGGAATCTTTGCTTAATTAATTCCTGTTCATTATCACCCCAGAATACCTCCCTGAAATACCTTTTTCAAAATCCGAATAGGTTCGCCATGAGTCTCTGTATATGCTCATTCGAACTTTTGCAATTCCTACCAAACTATCCGTTGCCCATATCAAAGCCCTAGAACTATCTCCCGAGACTTTAATATAAGCCTTTAAATCTCTTAAGAAAATCATCGGATTTTCCGAACTCCGCCCATCGAATGTCGGCAACTTCTGTGTCATTTTCACAATGCATGATTGACGTTTTTCTACCGATTGTTCAAACGTCTCTAGTTCCTGTCTGTCAGTATGTCTGTCCGAAGTCCTACTAGCATTGCTCGCGCTAGAACCCCTTTCCAAACTGTCTAATCTATTCACTATTTCAGATAACAATTGCGTCACCTGTCCTGACGCCATTTCACTTGTGTGCGAAAGTGAAACACGCCTAGTGTTTTTTCTAAGCCGGCCGGCCATTATTCTGAACACTAAACCGTCGTAGCTCGTTCGAAAACAATGCCCCTTTTTTTTTCTTATTTCTTATTTACAAAACTGAACTGTTTAAAATCGTTTCTACGTTGTGTTATTTTTAAAAGTAACGCGTTAGACCTTGATTCTTTTAGAATATCTAGGTATCAGACTATTATCTAGGATATCCTTCGGTCTCGGCACCAGGAATCTGTAACGGCCCCAGGGCTAAGGTCGAGCCACCGCTATCAGTAGCTATGATCGTCTATTCTATCTATCCCAAAATGAGAGGACCCGATTCAGCTGTAAGATTTGGAAGTTAAGAATGATAAGTCTGAATTTCTCGTTCGTAGAGAAGTTCGTTAGGCGTACAATAGTCGAACGAAGTTTGGTTCAGGAAGTTACAGTTTCAAGTTAGACAGAGAAAGCATATATGTCCGCGAGCCGGTAATTCGCATCAGTCAGCGGTGTATTGCGCCAGATCAATCGTTGTTATATTTTATGACAGATGGTACCATCTGGTCTTTGTATATATGGGCGCTTGGAACCTTTTTTTTTAGTGGTCGACCACAGTTTATAATATTTGTTTGTGATATCGTATAGATATCCGTCGTAGTTTTACGACGTGAGTACTCAATGATATTTCATGTGCTCGATAGTAGCGGCTTGTGGTGGTTCCAATTATATATTTGGTTCACGGCAATAACGATCCGAAAAGACCGGTTTACACAATTGCGATTTGATTTTCCGAAATGGGTTCTGAACTAGCGGTTACCTCAAAAGGTCCGTAATGGTTTGAAACCTTCAACTCTGCGCAATTTGAGCTGGATGTTATCGAAACGTAAGCATTATTGTTTTAGGAGATCTAACCCACACCATAGCGAAGTGCATAGTTCGATAAATACCGAACTATGAATTCCACTAGCCACAGCACGTCCTGGGCTGAGCCAAATCATATATACCGACTCAGCCTACACATTAGACCTCCAGCGAAATTTACATTTAATTTAAAGATGCAACTTGAATCCAATCTGACCCAAGGCAATGCAAAACACCTACCCGGACCTAAACAATGAACTTCAGACTGTAAATTGATCTCTTCGCGCGTCTCCGACAACACTCAAATGTCAAAATATCAACAGGATATGTTATCTGTGTTGACACCGGTTTAACTTTGTTCTGAATTTGTTATTTCCATCCGCGGAACCTCATCGATCAAACAGTCTCCCTATGCCCTGCCAACCTAGGTTTAGCCGCAACTAAACTCCTGGCTAGCCTAGTCTAAAACCTAGTTTTATACCACGTCCATTATCGACACCACTCGAAAATGGTTGAGTTTGATTTGAATGTGCTTGAATGTTTAATGACTGTGTGTGTGGGAATTTCAAAACTCGCTACTCGAAAGGAATGAGGAGAGGATTAGCCCGCGAATATCCTAAGAGCCAATCCAGGAACCCTATGGTGAAGGTAAAAGGAATTTAGGGTCGCTCCAAGCCCAGACTCAGACTCAGACCTTTGCGAACACGCTCTGCCCAAGCGAAGCTTCTTATCACTAACTACACAGGGTCTAATTTCAACCATGCCATGCAGATCCGCCGTTCTACAAATTGTGTGTACGCATATTCACTATGATCAACCGTAGGTTATCACTCAAATCATTTGGTACTGCCAATACACAGAATCTGTTGATCGCTGACCAATAAAAGCTTGTTGCGATTAATTAAGCATACCCGACCGCTAGACGCGCGTAGCAAAAACCACTAGAATGCTATTCAAACTAGTCGTGTCAGACCCTCCATCTCATACCTCAATCGCAATTGTATATTTGCAATCAACATAATAGCTTTCTCCGTTCCATAATAACCTTTCATTATTTAGTTATTCATAATTTTATTCAACGCGCAGCCAAATCGGCTCTGATCTCTACACATCTCGCAGGAATGCGACAAAAAAAACTGACCTGTAAACTTCTTCGAACCATCCCACGCGTCGGCTCTGTTTTTTTCGCTAACTTGCTACTGAGCTACGCAAAACCCCCAAACGTTATCTGAACCGATTCGTATTCAAAACAGCGCGGCGTTGGGCTAGCCCTCTATCACGCAGAATGAAATATCAAATGTACCGACTCTCGTGTACCATTACAGTAAGACGGTTGAGCATTTCGGTAAGGGAGTATCCACATTCCATTCGGGGAATTGGGAACACGGAGGTCGGTTCTGTTAAGGGAGTATGTCGGATTACTCTCTCGTCACGGGTGGATTCATCGGTGAATCTGACGGTTACGGCATTAGTCATGCCTAATGTGATGGGCTCACACCTTCACGTACGGTTGTCGCCCTCGGTGCGACAGTTGGTCGCTGGGTTGTCACTGGCTGACCCGGAGTTTGATATTCCGGGCCCAGTAGACATTTTATTGGGTGTCGATGCCTTGGGATACCTGTTAGTGCCAGGTGTCCACGTGTTGCAGGCGACTGGTCTGGTTTCGGTCACCACCAGACTGGGCCATGCGGTAATGGGTCCGGTCATGCCGGCTGCCCCACGCCTAGCGACTCGTAGTCCCTTATTCGGTTCTGTACTCTCGGAGGTGATACAGAAGTTTTGGGAGGTGGAGGAACCACCTACGGTCCGCCGGTTGGACCCGGTTGAAGAAGAGTGTGAACAGTTTTATCGGAACAATACTAGTCGCCTTCGGTCAGGTCGATTTCTCACACGTCTTCCATTCCGGAGTGATCGCCCACCGCTGGGCAGTTCACACCATGCAGCCGAGACGCGGCTTCTGTCGATGGAACGACGCATGAAGCGTGACGGGATTTTCCGGCAGAAGTACGTCGACTTCTCGGGGGAGGTTGATGTGCGGTTGGTCATGGCCAAGAGCAAGGTTGCGCCGTTGCGCACTCGCCTGACCATTCCCAAATTAGAGCTTTCGGGAGCGGCTCTCCTGACTCGTCTGCTCAACCACACGATGACGGTTCTTCGTGGGTCAATAGCGTTAGAAGATACGATCTACGCTTGGACGGACAGCCAGATCGTGTTATGCTGGCTGAAGGCTTCAGTTCACAAGCTGGAGATTTTTGTGGCGAATCGGGTTTCGCAGATTTTGAATTCGGAGGTTCCCTTAATCTGGAGACATGTTCCAGGGGAAATGAACCCAGCAGACTGTGCGTCTCGTGGGTGTCACGCTCCGGAGTTGGTTGGACATCCCTTGTGGTGGGGTCCAAAATGGTTGACTCAAGCCGAATCGGATTGGCAAAAGAGTGCACGCGTTACCTCGGCGAACGGCGCCTTGACAGTCGGTGTCTGTACGACGCAACCAGAGCCGGAAGAGGAGTTCAGCCTGCTGGAACGGTACAGCTCGCTCGACAAGCTGGTCAATGTGACCGCCTGGATCTTCCGATTTGCGCGGAATTGTCGCAATTCTGAGGCGCAACGGGTGCGGACACAGCTCCTGACACCACGTGAACGGAACCATGCGTTGTTCGCATTGGTACGGAACGTGCAGACGGTGCACTTTAAGTCCGAATTGGACATTCTGAGACGTGGACGCGTCCAACTGAAGGGAGCTGTGGCTCGGCTCAACCCGTTTATTGACCCTCAAGGATTGCTGAGGGTAGGAAGTCGGCTGCGGAATGCCAACCTGCCTTATGCGGCTCGCCACCCGTTGTTACTCCCTAGGAAAGGGAAGATGGTCGAACTGTTGATACAGGATCGACACATTCGGAATGGGCATATCGGATGCCACGCCTTGATGGCGTTTCTCCAGCGCGAGTTCTGGATTCTATCGGGAAGACGCTTAGTGCGTAGCGTCGTAAATCGGTGCCTGCCTTGTTATCGGGCTAAGGCGGCTACGATGCAGCCCCAGATGGGCGATTTGCCCTCGGATAGGGTTAACGAAATCCGGCCCTTTGCGGGTGTCGGAACGGATTTCGCGGGACCATTCATGGTCAAGTCTTCACAGCTACGGAACGCCAGATTAGTGAAGACATACCTGTGCGTCTTCGTGTACTTGGCCACGAAGGCAGTCCACTTGGAGGTGGTCAGTGACCTCAGTACGGAGGCATTTATCGCATGTCTGGATCGGTTCGTCTCACGAAGGGGCCTCCCGACATTAATCCGTTCGGACAACGGCACAAATTTTGTCGGAGCCAGGCGATATCTGCAGGAGGTCACTCAATTCCTGAACGGTAACCAGGACGCCATCGGTACGGCTTGCTCCCGACGAGGGAATGAATGGGTTTTCAGTCCGCCGGGATGTCCTCATTGGGGAGGAATTTTTGAGGCTGCGGTTAAATCGGCTAAGTCGCACCTGACGAGGATCATCGGTGAGACCGCTTTGAAGAGCTTGCGACGCTGTTCTGTAAAATTGAGATGACACTGAACTCGCGTCCGTTGTGCCCGCTCAGTTCGGATCCAAATGATTTGGAAGCGTTGACGCCGGGTCACTTCCTGATAGGTCAGCCCCTTAACGCCCTGCCAAAATACCATTCGGTGATGTTAAGTTAAGTCGGTTAACTAGGTAGCAGATGTTGCAGCAGATGGCTCAAGATTTTTGGAAACGGTGGTCCCTTGAGTACTTGCACATCTTGCAGCAGCGCCTTAAGTGGACTGACCGGAGGAGCCCCCCTCAAGTCGGTGATTTGGTGCTGATTAAGGATGCGAACCTGCCATCATTGAGATGGAGACGAGGACGGATCATCAAATTGTACACGGGTCGGGATGGCACGCCTCGATCAGCAGAAGTCAAGGTGGGGGACTCGGTCCTCAAGAGAGCGGTCGCAACACTTTCTCGCCTTCCTATTGATTAGGGACAGGTTCGGGCCTGTCCGGGCGGGTGACTGTTTAATATTTATGCTTAGGAACGCACCTCTTTTTGTTGCGCGACTCAGACCGTGAGTGATCGGAAACGGAACTAGCAGCTGTCACTTGTATAGGAACGAGATGACGAGTTAGAGGTTACTTTTTTTGACTTGGAAAAAATGTCGGCACATGGCGTTCGGGCCTTGGCTGTATTTTAGTAGTAATAATTGTCTAACACAGGTGTCGGGCCTGGTCGGAATGTTAATTATAATAAGCACGGAACAATCGTCGGGAAATAAGTAGATTCACGTCAGCGGAGTGAGTGCTTCGTGTTGTGAAGCTTGAAGTGGTTCGGTCCCCAATTCGTCGCGTTCGGCAGCGACGGCGACAGCATCGGGCTACGACGAGAGTAAGATTCGACTCCTCTCCCCTCACCCCCCTTGTGCTCCTTACCCCGTTTCCTGCCTCGAATTGAGCTTTCGAATTCCGGTCCACGGTGTCAAAGGTCAGTACCACTTGTGATACTCCTGGTAAAAACCAACCCTACCAAGATTCCACGCCCGTTCGGTTGAGGCGTGGAATTTAATCATACGATAATTGCCAAGCTGTAAGTTTGTACACAATGATATGAATTCATAGAACTATTACTAAGTAAGAAAGTGTATGGAATGAAAAAGTGATCAAGTTTTACTGTAAGCATCTGCCATGGCCCTAGTCTCTTATGAATCACGAATAGTAATAGACAATATTGTATAGATTGCTTGATTATCGCCGGCACCTATTCGGTTTAAAAACTAACTTATTCGTTTCCACGATATAAGCGTATCACAATGACGGGCCAGCAGCAATTGTCGTACATGTATCTAAAAGTGAAGAAAACTTACACTGATAAAAGCTGCCAGACTCAAGTGGAAGAAAGGCCCAGCAGTGAATATCACTCTTTTGTCCAGTTGCCCAGTGAGCAGCGTCACCTCCTTACGGTAAAGGTTCTTCTTCCACCACCCACTTTCGTAGACACCGCGCATTGGCTCGTGACTCTGGAAACAGAAAAGTTGCATCCATAAAATATATTTTCATACCAAATTAAGGCGATACGAAAAAAAATGGGTTTTTTTTAATCCATTTACTCCACCATGAAGTCATCTACAGATTTGATTTTTAGGTTACGTTTATTGAATATTTGATTAAGATTTTCACTAAAGTGAAACGAGATGGGAAGAAATTTTCTCGATAGAATTCAATTACGAAAACATCTCTAATTTGTTTTATTTTTTCCTGCAATTCTGAAATTCTAACTAATTTCATTATGGAACTGCGTTCAAAATGTAGATATTATGTATTCGCAAAATCTCCTTAAAAAACTTATTAACAAAAATCGCTAGGTTTTTTCATCTTTTTCCGATTACGTCCCTCTCATACTGCGGGTCTTTCCGCCTGGAGTAACGGGGACCTTTGCACGCACGAGGTAGCGCCTTAACTAAATGTGAACCAAAATTCTACGCCCGATTTTATACTAAACGACATGGGGTTGCCATGCTCCGCTCCGCATCGCTTCGGCTCTAGGTTGTGTTATTAAGTTGTAAACTAACAAACCTTACTTTAGTATTCAAACGAAAAGTTACCTAATACGAATACGAATCCGTCAAACTACACGAGGGCACGAAATTTTCTAAACATTTAACATAATATTTGGGAGTCAAAATATATATCGGTATAATATATCATTTGCTATTAATTACCCTTTAACCAATAATAACTCACCATATAAATCACATCATTGGCATGCCAACAATAACAGAATAGTTGTCCTACTCCAAAACCGGCGTACTCCACCAACGTCAACGTTTTTGTGAAATCTCCTTCGATCTGAAACATACGTAGCAATGTCTGGCTCCACACTAGCATAATAAAGGTATCAAGAACCAGAAACAGCAACTTCATAAACATAAACACATAGAATATCTAACAAACAGAGAGCACATTGAAAAGTATGTGTGATTGATTGCCACAACCACTTTACGTTCGAGCCCCGGCACTAGGGGATAACATTGACAGTTAATTGGTTTTATTTCTCTTGAATACATTCTTGGATCCACAATAGATAGTTTTGATGTCTCGATAATTTAGGGTGGGTATTCCATTCTAGTCACTGATAAAATATTACTTCCCTAACTTTTCGGTGATACTTTTTTGAAGCCAGCAACACTGGCTTCGTTGGTACCAACTAAACAGCTACAGTACTTTACAATATATCTTACAGTGATCTGGTATAAGTTAGCACACAGCATCAATGACGTCACCGATGTATAGCAGAACATAATTGGTGATAGTACTGAATTGAAAACTGCACCATATCTGCAAAGTATCAGAGTTAAAGATTAAGTGGAATAGTTGTAGGGCACTCATAATGAATAATACTGAGTAGTTTATATATATAGTCTTATAGAGTATAACATATGAATGAGTTTGAGTTTATTCTAGCGGGATCCGACATTGGCGGTAAAACTTTATACGTGATTCGTATGAATCAGGATCAGAAGGATCTCGAATAAAAACCTCTTTTCGATGAGTTGTTCACTGGAACAACTGATCGAAAAGAGGTTTTGATTCAAAGGACATTATGACTGCATAATGTCCTTTGAATCAATGTGACCACAACGTGTTAACGGCCTAAGAGCAAGTGGTCGTCAATTCAAAAAGTCGCTAGGACAAATGGATTTTAGCGAAAACATCAACATAACATAGCGTCACGCCTTTTCCCATATGAGGTAGCAGAGGCACGATTGTGCCCACTTTGAGCCTGTAATTCCATTCCACTTTGCGTGACAGGAGGATAGCCCATCGCCGTAACTATGCTCTATAACTATATAGTAATTAAGGTTTACTCGCGATGATTACCATCACCGTTAGAACGTCCGTATTATGTACTTAAGATAAATTAATTTTCTCATTGGTACATGGTCAGGAGTCAAACCTGCCTCTTCTGTGTGAGAAACAAGCGTGAAACCCAATAGACCAAGGAGCTCTGTCTGTTAAAAATTACATTGGCCCCTCGAGCACACTTGGGTTTTTGGGTACTGTAGTACCCAAAACCCGTTACAGGTTTTAAATTTTATTACCATGTCATAAGGTTCAAAATCACGACACCTAAAAAAAATCGTGGAGTTGTATCAAAATTAGTTCAGCGTTCTGAATGTGGCTGGCTTCTAGCAGCCTTCAAAGAGTTGAGAGCCTGTTGAGTAAAGGTCTCCATCATCATCATCATAGCGTCCCCATTTTCCCATACGGGGTGGCAGGGCCTCAGTTATGCCCACGTTTGGCCAGTTATTAAACTCTCCACTTTGCTTTACAGAGGCTAGCCCATCGCCGAAGCTTTGTTGTTTAAAGGTTTCCTCAGTATAAAATACTTATCTCATCGGTATGGTCAGCATCGGATTCGAAGCCGCATCTCCTGCGTGAGAAGCGAGCATGAAACTACTAGACCAAGGAGTTTTTTGTCTTGGGAATGAAACTGTGAGAATTCAGGCGGAACTTACTTCACCAAATCCGCATGCCTCTTCTTGCACTCCTTCAGTCTCCTTAGGCATTCCTCATCATCAGCAGAGTCAAAAATCTGCGAGCAACTTCTTCTCAATAGTTCCAGTTCCCCTTTGAAGAAGACCATAGTGACCAGTACTAGGGTGTCGTAGATACTCGTAAAGCCACCGGCTTGGAAGAGTATAAAGACTTGATGTGTGTACTCTATCCAGTAACCTTGAGAAAAATATATGTCTATGAAGGAACGAACAAATTATTATGTTAATGAAATGTATTTATTTTTCTTGTGTGGGGTCAGAAGCAATCTGTATGCTTTATATAAATGTTTATGTTTAATTATTCAATGAATTAATGTATATTTCAAGAATATTATTGCCGATACAAGATTTACACGAATAGCAAATTAAAAAACCAGCCAAGTGTGAGTCGGATTCGTGCACGAAGGATCCCGTACCATCGTATGATGGCGTGAAGTGATTAGTTTGGTTTTTTAAATAGTTAGGCCACTTTCACACTCCACCCCATGTGTTACCAGGGGCATTCATAAGATTTTTCGTGGTATTGAAAGAATTGTTGTATGGGAGACCCCTTAAATATTTATTTTATTCTCTTTTTTACTATTTTTTGTTATATCAGCAACAGAAATACATCATCTGTGAAAATGTCAACTGTCTTACTATCACGGTTCATGAGATACAGCCTGGTGATAGACGGATAGACAGACAGCAGAGTCTTAGTAATAGGGTCCCGTTTTTACCCTTTGGGTACGGAACCTTAAAAATTACGTTTTCCAAATTAAAAATGGTTTTCTGTCTAAAGGTAAGGTAGAGTGAAAAATATGACGATAAATATACCTATTCCAGAGTGAGTATTAAATGGGAGCCAACTCCTCAACATCTTGTCATACTCTGTAGTTCCATTCTTCACATTCTCCGTATATGTCCTTGAAAACAAATACTTTGCAAAAGGCAACACGGCTATGAGAGAACAAGTAACGACTACCAGAAACCAATAACCGTAGATTATTTTTCGCGAGTATTTCGTGTAGTCATCTATTATTTTCTGTCCGACCGCATCACTTTCAGCACGAGATGACACATCTGCTTTTGTAACGTATTCTATGACGCTCTTCCATCTTGACTGCCAAATTATTATTGTGAACGCTTTTAGACAATTTACTGACGCCACCAAAAAATATTGCATAAGGTCCAGTGTCGTTTCAATATCAGACCTGTGATGCCACATTTCTATCACTTCTGTGATGGCAAAGATGGAAAGGGACATGTTAAACACTATGTATAAATATCTTGGTAGTTTTCGTTCTGGAAGTATTAGGCCCCAAATTTTAAGGCCCTTAACTATGGGCCCTAAAAGAGGACTTTTAGTGTCTTCAAGTTTCGATATCAACTTTTTACACATTGCGTTGTTTGGAAGCTTTTAATTAAACAACGATATGATTGTGACGAATATTTGTGATTCTATTTATAGGAAAGATTTGTACATATCGTGATTTTGGTGAAATTAGTGTGGTATTAAAGTTATCGATGTAACATTATGTCTGTTGATACATTCAACTTTATAAGTTTGCCAGTTTCACGGTTTATTAATTGCCAAACAGTTTTCATTACATTATTTGAATTTTGCATTTTTCTATTCATATATTAAATATTTTTTTCACACCTTTCATTCGGAAAAGTAAGTTTTGCTCCACGATGAGAGGGAGCAAAATGCTACTTTTCTGTTCAAGTACTTTTTTAATTTATTCATTGGCATGTAGCATTTACGCAATGTGCCAATTGAACACAGATCTTAATAAAATAATCGATTGTAATTTTATCGCAATCGATTAAAAACGAACTTTTTTCAAGTTTCAAGTTTTAACTTTAACAACGTCAAATGAAAATTTATAAATTTTTCGTCATATTTAAAAGAAAATGTCACAATAAATTATATGTTTTACTGAAATCAAAACTATCGATGACTTTTATTGTGATGTAATGAATATTACTATCCGATACCATTGTAATATTCGATTCAATTATATCTACACTTTGGTAAAAGTAGCACAGGAATATTTTATCTGAGGTGACCTTTCCCTAATCATTCACAATCCGCCATTTAAAAAAAAGTTTTGTTTTCGTTGTTCGATTGTTGTACAATTGGTGAAAGTAAATTCAAAGTATAGTTATTTAATTATTTTAGAGCAATTTTTCAATTTTCCTCATGGAAAGATTAAACTGCACTCAATAATACTGATTTGCACAGCAAATATACTGATTTTCACAGAAAATATACTGATTTTCACAGAAAATATCAAGGCAAAATACTGCGGTAGCTTAGATAGATGAAGGTTGAAGGGGGTGAGCGAAGCGAAGCCCTCTTTATCCTTCGTATTAGGTTGAACATGTAAGAACAACAAAAATACTTAAAACATAAAAAGTGTTTTTGCTGTTCCTTTTTTGCTGTGAACATCAGTATTTTTGATTTGCTAGCCTTTTCCTCATAGTCGGTGTGAAAAGTTGTATGTGTTACTCAGGAGCAAAATTATTTTTGTCATGGGCGTTAACGCTTGAATCTCTCGTTACGCTCAGGATTCTAACTTAGAATCCCTCGCTACGCTCAGGATTCTATTGTAGTATCCTTCGCTTCGCTCTGGATTCAATGTACCGCCCTCACCGTAAATACATAATTTTGCTCCCTTGTGACACAAATAACTATTATGGGTAATATTTAATTGGGGCTTACCCTTTGACATATTTAGTGGTTCTTGAATGCTAGAGATTTCCTCTATTTTCTTATCAACTAATTTAAATTATTTGGAACAGATTATAATGTTGCATGCAAAGTTTTATTAACCGGTGAATTCCCAAAAGGGGTACATAACATGTTACCCATAACAAAAGCAGGTTTCTGATTATTCTATTCAACAAAAACAGCCGATGTCAAATTGAAGTTGGTTAAATCAACTATAGCTGCATCGCATATATTATATGCTAACAATGTAGCTATTTATTTTCTTTATTTGTTAGACAGGTACAACGTATCCTGAGTCAGAGTAAAGTTATGAATAAAATTATTCATGTCGACATATAAAATAGCATCGCTTTGATGACACATTAAATTAAATAAATGAATATTTTGTTGTTCAGTCCAATTACGGGCGTATAGAAAATTGCAAAGAATAAATTTGCAATTCATCCTACTATGTAAGTGTTTCAAAGAATTTATTCAAATCGTTCCGAATAATGTTTGAAAGCAAAAGAAAATGGTCGTTACTTTTTGGTTAAGCCGGTAATATAGTAGAGGTTCAAGTCCTGCACCTAATTTGTCAGAGAACAATAGAATTTTTCTCTGAGCACTTATTTTGGGTAGTTGGCAGTAAACGCGTGCAGGTGTGTGGCGGGACACACGTGTTGGAGTGCGGTGCGATGCACGTGGCGGTGCACCGCATTTTGGGGCAGCGAGTGGTGCATCGCGTATAACGGCGAGCGGCGCGGCCCTCGTGGCAGCGTGCAGCATGACTCACGCGTCAGCAGGCAGCGCAACACGCGTGACAGCGCGTGGCGCGGCACTCGCGCTGTTGAGCTGCGAGGTGCCTCCTCAGCTCGCTGTACTTTCACGGGCCGGAGACTGACGGGTAGGTACCTTCAGAGCAGATTTGATTAGAGCAACCATGTTTTTAGTACCCGACTCAGTCAAATATTGCTTACTTGTGTTATTATATCCGATGCGCAATATCGCTAGACCACAGGTGCTCCATTGATTTACTCATTATTCCATGAAAAACCGAAATGTATTCTGGCTTTGTCAGAACTAAGGGGCATGTCTATATTAACCTCTATATTTGACGTTAATGAACCAAAATAGCTCTCCTCATTCCGATCACTAAAGACGATGCATTGAAATATACAAGTTAACACTTTCGGGCCCTTGTGGTTGCTTCTTTGTCCCATAAATAAAAACATTATAAACAAACACAAACATTATTTTTACTTGATGGATGTCTCTCACTTAGCTATTTCTTATTCCAACACACAAAAATTAACAATTATATACAGGCGTTTACATTGCTTCTGGCCCTACACTAGCATAACCTGGGTCGTGGGGACCAGAAACTGCGACATCACACACTTATAGCATCCAAGACCTGTTTTTTTTCTCTGTCCCCAGCCGGGGATAGTACCCGGGATGCCTCACATGGCAGGCAGAGCCACAATCACAGCGCAGGTCGCCAAACACACTAATAGATTCACGTCTTTACCCATACGCAGTGGCAAATACGTAGACGCGACCTCATTTATCCAAGTATTCGATAATCCATCGTGTTAATATGCAAATAATAAAATAAATAATAATAAATTCAGCCCATTAATGCCCCCACCGAGAGGCACAGGCCTTTACCCGGATACGACTGAGATAAAGCCATACTCCACCACGCTGGCTCAGTGCGGGTTGGTGGAGGGGTTTCACGAACACTACCACGTAGCTATAGTAGCCGGGACCTACAGCTTAACGTGTCATCTGAAACTCTGAACTTCGGATGTACTTGATAAATTCATTATCTCATTGTTATATGGTCAGGATTTGAACCTGCATCTCCTGTGTGAGAAACAAGCGCTAAACCCATTAGACCACGGAGCTGTTAATAAGCAAATGTGTATCAATTTATCCTGTTATCGTATGATCATGACAACTTTATGAAATAACAAACACTTTAATCGACATTCAAAGTACGTACGTAATGACCGTGCAGCCCAACCCTAGAACGAACTACCCTGCAATTATCGCTCAACAAAGTAATGAAATGGGTGCTGTAAAATGACAGAGATAATCCTTGTTTATTAAATATTGACAGCAATTATCTGAAAAAAGATCAGATACGCGAAATTGGGGTGTAATATTAGACGAAAGAAAAAATTATGATTAAAAAGAACTTGATACCTATATACGGCCCGCTAACTTTTGAGTTAGTTTAAAGTCAACATTATATTTTTTTAATTACTTTTTATTTCGCATTTTTTTGTTTTGTGCTAATACTTGTAATCATAAGTGTTTAATGGGCCCGCTGACAGTCTTTTAATTAAATACTGTGGGAAAACCTCTAACCGGGGATCTTTGTTGCGCTCAATATATATTCACAACTCGAGAAATAATTTTACAGCGCTAATTTGTCAAGTCTCCGCCGCGCTGTTCTTTTTTATTACTTTTTTATTTTATTTAGATAAAACTTGCATATTCCCTAATTTTATATCAAAACTTTGTTCCCCATCTCATATTAATAAGCTATACTACTATACTTACGTTACGTTTGTGGAATGCACTTCATTGCGCTATTAGGGATTGCACATCCTTGTTCTCTTTTAAGAAAAAGTTGAAACAGCATCTCCTCTCTTCCGCATAGTGGGTATCTTATAGTATGTATGTGTATCTTTGTATTTATTGTATTCTATTAATTTATTTTATAGTATGTGTAGGATGTATTGTGATTTATCTGATAGTATATTGACTTTATTTCTTTCTTTTAAATCTTAATTGTACACTAGGACTACCTCTCTATAAATATTTTTTCCTTTCCTCACAGGTTAGCTGTAAGAAATTTCTTTTTAGAAATAAGCTCACCTTTGCATATTATTCGTTGTATTTTTTCCATTATGTTTTCTGTGCAATAAAGAATTATTATTATTATTATTATTACATACAAACTCTTGAAAACTAAGGAACCGATTTTGATAAAGCTTTCTCTAAGATACTCCAACTTAGAAAAAAGTGCAAGCTTGATCAAAAGTGCAAGTTTTTTCAAAATATTATGCAAGTCTACTGATTTGCATAATATTTTAACTAAAAAACACAACAAATTATCACGAAGACATACATACATACAAACTTACATACATACACCTGTGAAACTTTGTAAACAGTTCGGATACCCTCCAAGCAAATAACCTGCAGGTTGTGTGAATATTTGAGTTTCTGATAATATTGAATATATATTTATTTGAGATTCTCTCCTTTTTAAGTGCTTAAAAAGTGCTCCTGGTCTAATGGTTTCACGCTCGCTTTTCAGGCAGTTGATGCGGGTTCGAATCTGGTGCTGATGATTTACTAATGAGATAAGTACAAGTACATTTACGGAAGTATTGAATAACTGGCTAAATGTGGGTAAAACTGTGCCTTTGCCAACCCGTTTGGGAAAGGCGTAACGCTGATGTTATATTATGTTGTGAGTCAAAACCCTTACAATACCTATTTTTATGCATGGTACCGTATCTCGACAGACAAAATCAATAAATTTTAAAGATTGTTAAAGCAATAATTTGAGCCCAACTGCCGCCCTATAATCCTTATAAGGATCAAGAAATGTCCCTTGGAAGATGTTCCCGAAAAATGTCAATACATTCCTAAACATTTTGCTCCCGTCCGGATCGTAATATTAACAAAATTGTTTGTCCTATACAAAAGTCATTGAAATAAAACGTAGTAACATTTATTTGCTTTTATTAAGGCACTGAACAAAGTCTGTGAGACTAATAGTTCATTCGCGTTCTCCAAATGACGAAAAGATGACCAAAAAGGATTTTTGAAGAAATTATAAAATGCCGCAATAATTCACCAAGTCCGCATCCCGACTTAATGTCATCTATATATATCCATCCAAGTCCTCATCAAAACTTTTGCTGAACGGAACCACAAACCAAAACGTCATCTGTGTATGTGTTTTTTGTTTTTGTTGATTTTTTCATAAAGCATAAACATAAACAAACGCGAAATAAACGTTTACATACAGGCACATTCATTACTTCTGGCCAAACACTAGGATACCCTGAGTTGTGGGAACCAGAAACAGAGACGTCACACTCATATAACCTTCAACCATTCAAGACCTGTTTTTTTTTTCTTCACCCCCCAGCCGGGGATCGTACCCGGGACCTCTCGCATGGTAGGCAGAGCCACAACCGCTGTGCCACGGAGGTTACATTTTAATTACGATATAAATTATATGGGACCACCTCTGATGACCTACCAATCAAAATATGAATCATCGAAATCGATTCTTAATTGACCAAATAATCGCGTAAAAAAAACAAAAGAATAGTCGAATCGAGAATCTCCTCCTTTTTGAAGTCGTTTTAAAAGAGCTCCGTGGTCTAGTGGTTTCACAGATTTGCATTCAGCTATAAATGTCTAGAACGTGACAAATCCAGCAACTATCTTCTTGACACCCACTATTGCAGTTTCACAACCAAGTTCTTAAAAGCGTGTGTCCACCGACGCCTTTACTAGGACGTCAACAACATTTACGTTTGGTTGGACCAAATGTGGAATATATGGAATGTGGACAAAAGCGAATAATTGAACAATCATTTACAACGCTTTCCGCAAACGCCCTGCCAAATTACATTTAAACAAAAATGATAAAATATGAAAACTTTAAATTAACCGAATAAGCTGGCGCTGGAAGTTTCCATGCCAAAGGCTCGGTCGGGCAAGCGATCGCCGTCAAGTAATTTTGAACTCGGCCTGAAATAATTATGCTCGTTCTCGTTGACGGCGGCGGCGGTGGACAAACGCCCTAACTTGCCACCGTTGAAGTTTAGCACCGCAAGGTTTACAGCGTCAAACTTTGACCACGGCCAGTTATTATGCACAGCCATGAAACAGTTGCTCACAATCACACTTTGTCATATCTTTGATGCTATCTTAGGTGTTTGGGTGGACCAAATGTGGAATATATGGAATGTGGACAAAAGCGAATAATTGAACAATCATTTATTTACTCATTTAAAGAATACTAATAAACGCTTTGTCGAAATACATTTAAACAAAAATAAGAAAAATATTAAAACATTAAATTAACCGAATAAACTGGCGCGAAAAGTTGCCATGCCAAACGTTCTAACAAAGCTAGCAGCATTACCACGCTGCACTACCGTGAAATCCTCTGCTTAAGAAATGCCCTAGGGCGGTAGTCAAAACATTTGTCTCAGAGGCGGCGCTCCAACACCTTAATAAGTAGTATTCCAACCTATGCCCTAGTTAACTTAAACGCCAGCGATACAAAAATGTAGTTCACCATGAAAGCGGCATACGAAAGACACTTCTGTTTAGCGGCAGATTTGGTCACGGCACCAGCAAAGGCTGCGGTTGACGCAACATGGGAAGCTGCAAAGGCATCAACGCAAGTCACGTCCCACAAAAGAGAACGCCCTGTATCAAGGAACCAAGGTCAAGCGTTAAGGCGCTTCCCATCCGAAGGGAATAATCCTGACGGCTCCAGCATACTCGGAATGTTAGGCGAAAGTAACGCACTACGGACAATGCCATTTTTTCATGTTGCAGTGAAAACCTGCCAGCGCTCCTAACACAATGAATGGTAACCCAACTCGCTATTCCACGCCCTACAAACACATCGATGCGGCTGGCAGATATTTAGAAAGTAATGCATGCAGCCACAGACCTGATTCTGGCTGTAAAACCGCACGCAACCGCGCCTATTCCGATACCACAGACTGAGCAGGCAGCTCATCGCGAATGACCACCCACATCACCTCGTCCCAGGAACGCTGACTATTCAGCCTTTCCGGCAGATCACTCCCAATACAACGAGCTCTCCATAAAACCTTTGCCTCCTCCGCAAATGGGATGCGAAACCCGTCAGCATGAATACTCAAGAATTGAGTAAAGAGATCCACGACAACACCCTACGAAGAAGCCAAAAAAGCTGGCAGCTCAGTGCTCTGTAGTCACCGAACTACTAAACCATGAGGCGTTAGGAGTGCGGTACTTACAGGATCAGAGGGGCAGCGCATGTCTACATTAATGGTCACTAAGCGAATTGTAAATTCTGTGGAATAGACCAGTTTTCTGACTTCTGAAAGATTGCGGGCCATCTTTTAGGATCTGAGGGTAGAAAAAATCATGGTATAATTTACGTAAATTCTTACATAACATATACTACATACATTCTTAATTGATCTCACCATAAATGATTATATAGTTAAATAGCAGTAAATGGCATTAACGCCTCACATCTAAAAAAGGAAGGTTCAATCAGTAATATTAAAGTATAGTATTGGGTGCCTCGGGAATTCGGGAATAACCCCCGCAGATATGGCAACTCCGTGCTTGTCAACTTTTTAATTTGTCTTATCAGGTCACCTTGAACGTGGCTCAATTTCTTTTAACATCGCAGTGTCGGTTCTTTTAAGCCCTCAAATCTTATCTACTTGGCTTTAGAAGAAATTTCCGTTTGAAACCGGTTGAAAATGGTATAAGTAAAAAGTACTTTTCATTACTCATACTCTGAAAGGGGTTCATTGTTCATCCAGGCACCATGCTGAAAGTGGTACATGCCTGCTCTAAAGCAGAAAAGTGTTAAAAAAATATATATGAATCGTAGTTTATATTGAACAACGCAATGGTAGTAACCTATACAGCCATAAAACGATTAATTCTTCATTTATTAGTTTTGTTGACATTTAAATTCTTTTTGATGTTTATAATTAATATAATGTAATTTATGTATTTATTAGTCACTTTCAAGGCGAGATGTGATTTGCGAAATAAATTAAAATATTGTTTAAGACACAGATAAAACCACCAAATACGCAAATTCAAAATGGCCGTCTTTCGCGGTCGCGCGCCATCTTGCACACGGCTAGCACAAGTTGGCGCGCGAGCTATCTCGCCGCGAGCTAGACCATCCGTCTGTTTCGGTTTGATTTCCTTAAGTTTTATATTTTAAACTTGTTTTTATCTTCTAGTGATTAACATAAATAATTAATTTATATTATTTAATTTTTTAAATACTAATTAAAAAATTAAATTTTTGAGCAGTCGTTTAAAAGGGCGTATAGTTTATCTCTCGGCGAGTTAGCTCACGCGCCGACTTGTGCTAGCCGTGCAGGGTGTGCGTTGGTATTAAAAAAGTAAACTGGCGGGAAACCTTAAATAAAAAAGTGCAATTTTTTCTATGGAAGTTCCATTAGACTGTGTTTGTGATATTCGAAATTGAGTTTAATATAACCAAATGAGTTCTAGCGGTTCTGAAATTTAATTAACACCTGATTTTATAAGAGAAGAGGCTCAAGCTGTCGTAGAAAACCTTTTGCCAACGATATCTAAGGAACGATATAAGAAATCGTATAATGATTTCATAAAGTGGCGGGCCAAGAAAAGGGTGAAATCTCTATCGGAAAGTGTTTTCCTTACGTATTTCAGTGACCTATCAAAGAAACTTCAGCCTTCAACTTTATGGAGCATTTTTTTTTTTTTTTTTAATTTATTTATTTAAGGTCGCTCAAACAGCTAAGGTCATTAGCGACCACTATAGGGATACAATATTAAATCAAGTCGTAGTAGTTGATAAGCTTGAGAAATTTAACAGATTTTTTTGAATTATTTAAACAATCCTTCAGATTATTAGGAAGATTAACAGTTAATCGTTCTGTGTTATACATTGGACAATCAATAAACAAGTGTTTGACAGATAAATCACTACTACACCTTAGACATTTTTTCTTAGGTTCCTTAGTTATTAGATACAAATGAGTAACATTGCAATGACCTATTCTTAATCTATTCATAACTACTTGGTCTTTTCTATTGTTTACATGGAATTTACTATTTTCGAATACTGATTTTCTTATCTCATATAAGGCACTATTGTTATTTTTTACCCAACAGCTGTTCCATAATCTTTTAATATTCAGTTTAAGGTATTTCTTAAGGTCTGGTTTATTAATAGTCGTATAATTGCATTGCTCATATCTCGTAGCGTTTTTGGCTGCGGTGTCCGCCCTTTCATTTCCGGGAATACCCCGATGACTAGGTATCCAGAATAATTCTACAACGCATTATCCATTAGATCTAGTAGGTTTTCTCTTATTAAATTAACCAAAGGGTCATTATTATTAATATTAGATATTGCTTTGAGGGATGACATTGAATCGGAAAAGATAATGTGTTTTTTTGCATTCGAGTAGTCATTAATTACCTCTAGGCATTTTAGGATTGCAACGGCTTCGCATGTGAAAATAGATGCATAGTTTTGTAATCTGTACCTATATGTATCGTTTGTTGTCACGATCGCGCAACCGGTTCTACCCTCACAAACGGAGCCATCCGTATAGTATAGCATAAACTCTGGGTACCTATCTTTAATTTCATAAAAAAGGTTCTTATAAATATAATCAGGAGTGGAATCTCTGGGGTACTTGTAAGCTAGATCTAGGTTAATTTTAGGTTCGATTTTTGTCCATGGCGGATACGTGGGATGTTTACGTGGGAATACGGTAGGTAATTCAAAATTAATTTCGGATAGATATTTTTTAAGTCTAAGTCTTAAGGGGACGGACGGGGAGAGATGGCAGTAGGTTGTATTCAATAGCAGACGGTAGTGAAGTTTTCGAGAGAAATGTCTTGTTATTGTTGGTTATTTGGTTAATCGCGTATGGAAGGCACAATTCTTTTCTTCGAAAAATTAAAGGCATTTCGTTTGCCTCAGCAAGGATACTGTTTACTAGGCTAGTTCTAAAGGCTCCTAAACTTAACCTTAGACAGGTGTTATGTGTACTATCTAGAAGTTTTAAAATACTGGGAGAGGCTGAATCATAAATAATTGAACCATAATCGATTTTCTGTCTAATTAATGCTTTGTACGTATTTTTAATGCATGTGCTATCTGAACCCCATTTATTGGATGATAAAATTTTTACAATTTTCATTCTGTTATAACACTCGGACTTTAACTTTTTTATGTGGTTTACCCAATTCATTTTTGGATCAAACGTTAAGCCTAAAATTTTCAAATTATTAACTTCTTTAATTTTATGATTGTTCATAGTTAAGTTAATTTTACCTTTGTTTTTCCGTTTTGATAGAATCATTGATTCTGTTTTTGATACTGAAAATTTAAATCCAGTATTTATACACCATTCACTAAGTTTATCTAAGGTGTTTTGCAAGAGTTTCTCAGTAGGTTTAAGATTGTTACCGCTACATAATATTGTTAAGTCATCTGCAAATAAACATCCCTTTACAGGTCGTTCTATAACATCTAGCACATTATTTATCGAGATCAAAAACAGGATAACACTTAAAACAGATCCTTGGGGTAGGCCATTTTCAGTAACGAATGGATCCGAGATTGTATTTTAAATTTTAACCCTTATAGTTCTATTAGTTAAAAAATTGATAACAAAGGAGAGGATGTTGCCTTTTATATTAAATTGTTCCAGGAGTGATATAACTCTGTGTTTCCATACCATCTCGTATGCTTTTTCTAAATCTAGAGCGACAGCTACCACACTATTTTTGTTTGCAAAAGATGTTAGAATTTCGTTTTCTAAAAAGGATAAATGGTCTGAAGTTGACCTAAACTTTCTAAATCCAAATTGGTAAGGTGATAGAAGTTGATTATGTTCCAGTCTTTCCATCGCTCATTAACCTTTTTCTCAGAAATACGTGAAGGTATCAAGTTTAAACCTCTGTTACTCCTTATGGCAAAACTTGTGACAGTAAATAAATTGTAACGTTTTATCGCTGAATTTTTGAACTGTGTCCCTCTCAATTTTTCGAAAGCGATTAAATATCCTATATGTCTGAATAGGCTAAGGCTAAGGCTTCTGTCACGACATCGATGAAACATTTTCCAAACGTGAATGAAGTGTGTTTACTCTTTAATAGTAGATTGTTAACCGAGGGCTGAAAGGCACCCATTCCAATAGTTTGAGGCAGAAATGGGTGCTATCACCCGTCTAAAACACTCTACTTTTCATTACGAATACGAGGAAAGTAAACACCAGCCAGTTAAAATCAAAATTATTTTATTAAAAAACAAAGTCACTTGAAATCAAAATTATTTTATTAAAAAACAAAGTCACTTGAAATTAATATTAACGTTTATACAGATATTGAGCGTTAGAGAAATATATTTCCAGGCATATTAATATTTGATACTTGTTGTGATATTTGAATATCATTCACAGGAGGCTGGGCTGTAAATGTTGGAGAAGGCATTATTTCGTTCGTAAAATTATTTGGCTCTTCTTGTTGCTCGTAATTGTCTTTAGAGGTTCCCGGCTGAGGTGAAGTTGAGCGCAAATTTATAGTCTTCGTTATTTTGTTAGATATCTTCGACTTGTTTTCGACGGAGTCCTCGATATAGCCTTCAACAGTGGCGCTCGATTTCCACCCCCCGTGTCGTTTCAGCATAGTCAAGTCGGCGCCAGAGTCTGCTAAAAGTGTAGAGGACGTTCGCCGAAAGCAGTGGCCAGTATACAAATCCGGATTTGGCAGGTTTAGATACGTTGCGATTTCTTTAGGCATGCCTGAAATTTTATTTCTTCCAATTACTTGCCTCACACATCTACCTCGTTGGTAGTTCAGAAAAAATCGGTTGGTTTGCAAATTATCGGGCCGGAGTTGTTGGTATTTTTCCACCACCAGAGCGAATTCTTCACGCACCACAAATGTTCTGTCAATCTTTGTTTTGGTATTTGGAAGTTTTATTAAGTTTAATTGGCCGTGTTTTTCCATGTTTTCTATGGTGAGATTTGTAAGCTCGATGCACCTACAGGCGCCGCTGATGCCCAAAATGAGTGCAACCTGCAAAAAAATACGATAACATTAAATAAACCATACGACAAAAATAGTACGACGAGCCCAAATTCAATTAGATTACGTTATGTGGGGTACATACGTTAAGTTAACTATAGTTGTAATCTTTCTCTTACCTTTGTTGCCAAATATATTTAATCGGGGGCTTGATTTAAGAAGGTTTCTACTTCTTTTGCAGTAAAAACCTTCGACTTTTTGCATTTAAATCCATCCGATTGCCTCTTCGAAAATGATATGAGCTTGGTGTAGTTTTTTATATGGACGTCGTGTTTTGTATTTATTACCGATCTCAGCATAGAAAATATGCTCCATAAAGTTGAAGGCTGAAGTTTCTTTGATAGTTCACTGAAATACGTAAGGAAAACACTTTCCGATAGAGATTTCACCCTTTTCTTGGCCCGCCACTTTATGAAATCATTATATGATTTCATATATCGTTCCTTAGATATCGTTGGCAAAAGGTTTTCTACGACAGCTTGAGCCTCTTCTCTTATTAAATCAGGTGTTAATTAAATTTCAGAACTGCTATAACTCATTTTGTTATGTTGTGTAGTTTGGTGTGGTGGTGTACGCCCCAGCTTAGCCCTATGATCGTAGTCTTGGGATCGGATCTTTGGCAATATTTACCATTAAGCAGGGTGCATGGGTTTCGGGTCAGAAAATAATTGTTTCCTGAAGGCCTGTTTGGAAGAATGAAAAATGTCTACTTCCCTTTCCTTCAAAACCCCAGTTTAATTAGAAAGAATTCTATTTATAATGGAGTTTTGTGCATAGTTAGATCGGGTTCGGGGGACGTGGAAAAGAGATGTGTGTCTGGTTCTCTTAGTTGGAACGTTCAGACGAAGTGCAGAGGCAGTTAGCTCCGGTGAGTCGAGACGTCCATTGCAGATGTCGTGGAGCAGCAACATATCCAGGAGACTCCGTCTATCCTCAAGTGTCTGCAGCTTGTGATGATCCAATAAGGTAGTGTAATCACTATGACCATAACAGTTAGCGGTACGATAGTGAAGATGTTTAACGAACTTACATTGTATACTTTCAATTGATTCAGAGTAAGTTTTATACTGTGGTCTCCAGATTGGGCTACAATACTCAAGAACACTACGTACGTAGGAGTAATATAGTGCTTTTAGACATAGTGGGTTAGTGAAAGCCTGGCTAGTTCGGAGGACGAAGCCTTAGTTCTTATAGGCCTTATTTATTATAGATAAAGATAAAGATAAAGAATCATTTATTCAGGAACATAGGTAATATGTAGATCTTAATCATTGACATTGAGTGATGGGTCTCTATGCTCTGCCATGGGAGGGCATATGAATATTATTTACATTATAAGTATTAATTACATTATAAACAATAAAAATTACCGTAGAATTACTAATTACCTACATGTATGACTATATTAGGCATTTGGCAAATAATACATTGTCGCCATCTTTATAAAACATCACTGAGGTATTCATCGACACTGTAATAAACCTTGTTTGTTAGAAGACCCTTTATTTTCTTTTTAAATGTATGTATATTTTGTATTTCTTTTACAGACTGTGGGAGTTTGTTATATATTCTAATAGCCATGACAAATATACTTTTATTAAACTAGGCTGACTTGTGGCACTCCATTTTGAGCATCATATGGTGACGCCTGCTTTTGACATTTTGAAAAAGATGCATATTACTTTTGACAAAAACCAAGGTTTCGTATATGTAAATAGACGGCATCGTAAGAATGTTGAGACTCTTGAAGTAGGGTTTACAACTGTCAGTTTGGACCAGCTTGCACATAGCCCTCAAACATTTCTTCTGCGCTTTAAAAATAGTCTCTCTACCCGTCGCATTTCCCCAGAAGATTATACCGTAGCGCACGGAAGACTCTACAAAACCATGATACGAAACAAGTACAGCATCAGTGTTCACAATTTTTGTAAGCATGTGTAACGCTTACGCATATTGATTTAGCTTCTTTTGCAAGTGTTCGATGTGTGTCTTCCACGACATGTTGGAATCAATATGGAGACCTAAAAATTTTGTTGTCTCTGTACATTCAATTTGCTCATTCAAGTATTTAATATTCAATGCGTATTGCTGTCCGTGCCCTAGCCTATATTTCATTAGTTTAGTTTTTCCCAGATTAATTAAAATATTGTTTTTTGTTAGCCATTCAATTATATGTGTTAAATTATTATTAATGTCATTTTCATATATGTCTAAGTTAATTAAATTATTACCGGTAAATGTCACTGTGCTGTCGTCAGCAAATAAAACTATTGGATGATTTATAGCTTTTGGGATGTCATTTATATATATAATAAACAGTAAAGGTCCTAATACGGATCCCTGTGGAACACCATACTTAATTTCCTTTACGTCAGAAGAATACACTTGATCTGTTTTTGTCTTAGGGCAGATTTTGTTTATTTGTGTCAATTGTGACCGGTTACTCAAGTATGATTCTAGTAGACTAAGAACATTCCCTCTTATTCCGTAACTATTTAATTTTTGAGCTAAGATTTTGTGATCGACATAGTCAAATGCGTTTGTGAGGTCCATAAATATCGATGACACTCTTTTGCCGTTATCTAGGTTTTTCATTATCGTGGTTAAAAAATCGAAGACAGCCATATTAATGTTCTTATTTCTTCTAAATCGCTTCTGTTCATCCGCAAGTATATTATTAAGTTCTAAATATCTGTATAATTTTTCAAATATTGCTTTTTCAATTGTTTTGGAAAATATTGGGATAAGAGCCACTGGTCTATAACAATTAATATGTTCCTTGTTATCTTTTTTGAAGAGTGGTCTGACGATAGAAGTTTTCAAACGATCCGGAAAAATACCATGTTCGATGCAGATATTTATTATGTAGCATAACATCGGGCAGATAATATCAGCAACATATTTTATAACTTTTGTCTAAACTTCATCGTTTCCTGTACTGTTAGTGTTCTTCAACGATAGTGTTAGTCGATAAACGTCAGCTGGAATTGACGGTGACATAAACATAGATTTATAAGAATTATTTAATTGAATTGATTGATTATATGTCAAAGCTGGATTATTATTATTAGTATTAGTATTATTAGCAGTAATGTCACAAAGAGGTTTAACTTGGTCAATAAAATTATTATTAAAAGCTTGCACTATTTCTGTGGGGTTTGTTAACAAATTTCCATTGACTTTTATGCAATTAATACTCTCTTTGGGTATGTGATTCTTTGTGTTGTTTATAATTTTCCAAACCGCTTGGCTTTTGTTTGACGATGTTTTGATGAAGTATTATAGCATCTATGTGATATGAGAAGGTTAACTTTGAATCGAGCAGAATTCCAAGGTCTCTTATTGTGTCAGCCTTCTCGATAGGGGTGTTATTAAGTTGGTAGGTGCTAACTATTGGCTAAGTCTTTCTGGTGAAGCTGACGTGTTGACACTTTTTCAAATTATTACTTATCCTATTTTCATTGTAATAAGAACCCAGCCTAGTCAGATCTTCCTGCAAAAGTACAGAGTCATAAACAGAGACTATCTTTTTATACACATTTTTGTCATCTGCGTATAAAAGATATTTGGAGTGTCTGAAGCAGCTACCAATATCATAGAGGAAAGCAATGTAGAGTAGAGGTCCCAACAGAGATCCCTGCGGAACACCGGATGGAACGGCGACAAACTCAGAATGGTGTCCCGCAACAATGACAGCTTGGCTTCTCTTCTTTATATATGACTCTAGCCACCTAAGTAAGTCTCCTCTTATACCAAGCTCACATAGTTTACGCAGAAGTATGAAGTGGTCCACACAGTCGAAATCTTTTTCAAAATCCGTGTAGATCACATCAACCTGTCCCCCGTTGTCCATACCAGTAAGCACATCACTTGTGAAAATTGCCAAGTTTGTTACCGTGGAGCGCCCCTTGAAAAATCCATGTTGCTTTGTCGGAATATTTTTGGACAGGACGGGATAAAGATGCTCGTGAGCAATCTTTTCCAGTATTTTGCTGGTTTTATTATGGACAACGGGGGACAGGTTGATGTGATCTACAAGAATTTTGAAAAAGCTTTCGACCGTGTGGACCACTTCATACTTCTGCGTAAACTATGTGAGATTGGTATAAGAGGAGACTTACTTAGGTAGCTAGAGTCATATATAAAAAAGAGGAGCCAAGCTGTCATAGTTGCGGGACACCGTTCTGAATTTGTCGCCGTTCCATCCCGTGTTCCGCAGGGATCTCTGTTGGGACCTCTACTCTACATTGCTTTCCTCTTTGATATTGGTAGCTGCTTCAGACACTCCAAATATCTTTTATACGCAGATGACAAAAAGGTGTATAAAAAGATAGTCTCTGTTTATGACTCTGTACTTTTGCAGGAAGATCTGACTAGGCTGGGTTCTTACTACAATGAAAATAGGATAAGTAATAATTTGAAAAAGTGTCAACACGTCAGCTTCACCAGAAAGACTAAGCCAATAGTTAGCACCTACCAACTTAATAACACCCCTATCGAGAAGGCTGACACAATAAGAGACCTTGGAATTCTGCTCGATTCTCCTATCACATAGATGCTATAATAAATAAGGCCTATAAGAACTTAGGCTTCGTCCTCCGAACTAGCCAGGCTTTCACTAACCCACTATGTCTTAAAGTACTATATTACTGCTACGTACGTAGTGTTCTTGAGTATCGTAGCCTAATCTGGAGACCACAGTATAAAACCTACTCTGAATCAATTAGAGAATAAGAATAAGAATAAGAATAAATTAATTTAGTAAGAAAGACTTAAAGCTAGGTTTACATTTTATAGTTTATCCAAAACATCTCTTAAAAGCTACATGTGTTTGACTGCGGCCCCACACTAAGCTGAGCCTGTATCGCGGGTGCCATCGTATGCTTAGCAGAATGGGAGTTGTTGTGCTTAGTAGTAATTTACAAACAAAAATAAAAGTTAGATAGAACAATTTAAAATAAACACATTTAAAAATATATAAAATATACACAGTGCAAAATTAGTAGAGAGGTGACTGTAAAAGATATTGTACATACTTAACTGACACATAGGTCTAGATCAATAATTTACTCAGTTGAGTATAATAAAATTACTCTGAAATACTCAGCACCGACTCAGCTTCATTATATGAGAGGGACAAAAGCCATTTCTGGCATTTTCGTTTAACTTCGAAGGTGCTGCACTTTCTAAAGTCACACACACTGTTAACCTTGTTGTATATATGTGGGTGGCTAGAATCAGGGAATCTTTGGGCAAATGTGGTATTGACAGCATGGATGGGGATCTGGTACACACGTTTCGTTAAAAGTTTGTTATAGAGTGATGATTTTGTTATGTTTTTGTGCATCAGAATGACAGATTTCAGTATATAAAGCCGACGGACGCTGAGTATCTTATTTTCACTGTGAATAAGATCGGTGGGGTACATCCTTGGTTTCCTGAACATGACCTTTAGTAGTGAACGCTGTGCTCTCTCCACGTTAAGAAGAACTGTATTGTTGGCGCCGCCCCACACCGAGATACAATAGGTAAGGATTGGTTCACAAATCGCGGTAACAGACGTAACGGACACTTGAGGATAGACGGAGTCTCCTGGATATGTTGCTGCTCCACGACATCTGCAATGGACGTCTCGACTCACCGGAGCTAACTGCCTCTGCACTTCGTCTGAACGTTCCAACTATGAGAACCAGACACACATCTCTTTTCCACGTCCCCCGAACCCGATCTAACTATGCACAAAACTCCATAATAAATAGAATTCATTCTAATTATAATGGGGTTTTGAAGGAAAGGGAAGTAGACATTTTTCATTCTTCCAAACAGGCCTTTAGGAAACAATTATTTTCTGACCCGAAACCCATGCACCCTGCTTAATGGTAAATGCTGCCAAAGATCCGATCCCAAGACAACGGTCATAGGGCTAAGCAGGGGCGTACACCACCACACTACACTACACTGCACACTACACATTTTACCCGTGCATTCAATATTCAAAATTTATAATTTAATAATTGAATTTGTTTTTAGTAACATATTTTACTGTTCTCTTTGTGTATATACTTATTTAACCACCTCAGTATAATGTCATGATGTTTAGATTAAGGAATTTAAATCCATTATTGGCTTAAGTTAAGGTTTAATTTGCTGTTTAATCATGCATATATTTAGCTTTGGATTTTTTTTAAGATAATAAAATAAATAAATAAATAACAATTTTGATGATCATCAACGAGTGAGTTAGTGAGTGATGAAATCGGGGTAATTTATATATCAATAAATCTAAAGCATAAGAGCTATGCTATGGTTTTTTTTTGTGTATATTGAGTCCACTACTGAAATCGTATTCCGAGATAATTTTTTAACTGCTATAATCCAAACCCAATTTGTGAGAGTTAAAAAAATCGACAATGTGCTTCGAGCAAAGGTAGGTTCGCTTGCTCATCTTGGCGAGGGCACTGCTGTGCCCTCAAATATTGGGCAATGAAAATTAAAGATACCGCCGCCATATATGTCACAATTTTGCAGAAATTGCTCCACAAGGGAATCAAAACCTATAGGGTACTTCCCGTTGACCTAGAATCATGAAATTTGCCACGAAGCAAGGTCATATAACACTAGTAATGGGAATCATCTAAAAACGTTTATTCGTATTTCCTTCACAAAAAATGCGAATTGTACGGAACCCTCGGTGCACGGGTCCAACGCGCACTTAGCCGGTTTTTTATTTTGTAAATGGTAAAAGACTGCTGTGATCATATTCAGATTTGTTTTATTAGAATCTTTTTTTTTAGAGCATCAAGGAACAATTAACTCATATAATTGATTGTGCCGGGGTTTCTTTAAAAAAAAATGTACTTACAGTCTTCTTTTACGCCTTTTCCCATAAGGGGTGGCAACGCATTATTATACGTGACAGGGGGCTAGCCCTCTGTCGCAGGATAAAAAATAAATGATAAACATTTACAGGCACATACATTACTTCTAGCCCCATATTAGGATACTCTGTGTCGTGCAAACCAGAAACAGCAACGTCACTACACACATAGATGCATATAGGGATCAGAACCCAGGACCTCTCTCTTGGGAACAGAGCTCTGGAAGTCTATTTTTGAATCACTCGCATGACATAATATATCGCATGAGACATATGTCACGTTCGACTAACAAGTCGCATGACATTGATTTTCTGCATTTTTGAATCGTTCGTCATCGATGTTGCCAATATATTTGGAAATATTGATTTTTATCCGTTGCACGCAGAAAAAGTAAAAACCGATTAATATCTCATAGGAAACGGAATGTCTAATGCTCTCATGTTATGGGCTGTATGACAGTGTCTATTCAATTCAGCTGCCTGCTAAATCCTAGCAATAATATGGAACAAATCGGGCTGTTCAATCTGTCGCAAATGTCACATATTTGACGTTTTGGATTCCAATTTGAAAAAACGCGCGAAAACTGCAAACTCTGACACTTCAAATTGTGTTGACACTGTTGTCATTAGCTTTGACGTATTTGACGTTTATTCTACTATTCCACCACTCGTTGCAGGCGAATGACTGAAAAATACGAAATTTCGAATGTCGAAGGAAAATCAGTAGAAAAGAGCGCTCGCGTGACATAAAAGTCATGCAAGCGATTCAAAAATAGAGCTCCTGAACCAGAAATACTGTAGAGGTCGTTCGAAGGTTTTCTCTTGCTCTAAACTCCTATGGCAAGGCAACACTACTTGCCCGGACTTGACACTCGTTATTGTATGCAAATATTGCACCAACAGCCAGAGTATTCAGCTCTTTGAGGTTTATTGCGAGAAGAGCATACAATAATCATAATTGTATTTGGTAGCAATGGTAAGAATGGAATAATATGATATTCAGCAATGGGGAAAACTTTTTGGTTGAGGTGGGAAGAGGACAATATATGTCTGAACGATCCCTATCTTTTAGAAGACACTTTATTTATTTCAGGAGCCACCTAGCGGTTGTTTCGATTTGCCCTAAGTGTAAGTGTCATCTAGGCTCCTTGGGGACCCCCTAAATATAAGAGTCCGGCTACCGAAACAATCGCTAGACAGCTAAGAAAAAGAGCTAAGTGTCCCTTAACTGTTGTTGAAATCGGGCAGACTTGTCGAACGTTATGAACTGCAAAGTTCTATGGATATTGACAATTCATTTTTCTGATTAACAAAACTCTTTGTTTAAACTTGTTTCACTTTCTTACCCTTGACGCTTGACGAACTCTGTGTTGCTGCGGTTGTTACTCTGACTATCAGGCGAGAGATGTTTCGGTTCGATCCCCGGCTGGGGATGAAGAAAACAAACCCAGATCTTGGATGTTTATATGTGTGTGATGTCACTGTTTCAGGTTTCCATGACACAGCGTATCCTAGTGTGGAGCCAGGAGCAATGTAAGCGCCTGAATATAAATGTTAATGTTTATGTTTATGTTACTCTGTGGTTAATTTGTGACCTCATATAGAAACTCTTTGCTTAACCGGTCAATACCGGTTATGAGGAACCGCGATTTTGAAGATAACGGCACTGTAATAAAATGAGCTAACGTATGAATACGTTTCCAGTATTTGCTTTAATTGCTTCATATTAAACCACGGGTGAATAATAGTAGATTGTTGCACTAAGTAAAAGTAATTTAATAATGCACCGAGTGCTTAATTGGAGCCCGAGCGCTAGCGACAACTCTGAAAGGCACGAGTGCAATATAAACTGGAAATATTAAACTGTACATCAAAAATACTGATTTACACAGGAATTATCATGGCAAAATGCTGCGGTAGCTTGGGTGAAGGGTAAAGGGGGTGAGCGTAGTAAAGCGCCCTTTATCCTTCGTGTTAGGTTGAACATGTGAGAACAACAAAAAATACTCAAAACATAAACTTGAGTACACATAAAATATTTAAAACATTAAAAGTGTTTTTTTCTGATCCTTTTTTGCTGTGCAAATCAGTATTTTTAATGATTAAATACTAGCCAATATATTAGTAGTTTATGTGACTGCTACATAATGGAGGGCATTAATACTCGAGAGTGGGTTTCATAATAATATTACTCGAGAGTTTTAACCCGTATCATCCCAACCATAGTAAAAAAAGTCCAATTTTTATGAAAATCGTATCGGAGCATGTTTATAGATGTATAATGAGAACTACATACCAAAAAAAATTTAATCTCATTTAGATTTTTAGTTTTGTAGCCGTTCCAATAATGGAACACTAGGATTAAACATACATGTAAGATACTGTCAGTGGCTATGGATTTCGTTGGGAAATAAAACGATTGTATTCACTTTTTATTTATTGTACGAAGTTTTAAATCTTATAATTATTACTTAAAAATACAATTGCGTGTGTTATTGAGTATGAAAAATGATAGAACATTTGCTATGTAAGGCAACATTACATTTGATACACTTCATGGTTGTGTTTTTGTGGCATAAACCACATCGAGTTTGTTTATTTTGTTTGTCCTCTGCTTGTTTTCTTCATTTCTTGCGGATCTTTGAGAGGTGCTTTCTCAGTTCGGTTGGCTCGTATAGTCCCTGTTCCATCGTGACTGATCTTTTGTTACTCCTCAAGCAGCGGTAAGGATGTAAAAAAATTATCGAAATAAAAACTGTAGCTACCTTGTGGCAGCTTTGATATTAGATCCAGAACAACTGAGGCACCATCACCTAACTCAGGATGGGTATTTCCGGTACAGCTCACCATAAATCAAATATCACTTATATATATACCAATTTTTATATCCAAAACTGATTGGCTTTCCATGGATATGCTGCTTAGTACTATTTTTCCCAAAATATGGAATCATAGATTCGTCAATGCTCAAATTTCTATGTCCAGGGTAATACTTTACCCATCGTGCATTGAGCAGATTCCATAGAGGGCGCACTTTAGCAAACTTATCATTAGGACCAAGATTATTATTGTCGGCAACATGGAAATAACGCAGCAAGTCTTCAAATTGATTTCTTGACATAATAGCTACCACTGTTGGAAAACTGCAGTCAACTCCTTGTTCCCAATACATTCTGTATCTCGATACACTGTTATATCCCGACAATAAGAGAATGGCTATAAAGTGTTTCATATCCGTTGTAGTAACACGGAATGCATGTTTACCCTTCTGAAACGCATTTTTTTCAGTTTCTGAGCGCAGTAATTCGAACACGTCTTCATAAAAAAATAGTTCAAAAACCTGAACTGTTTTTTCCAAATTTTCCAGGTTTTCCAGGAAATCTCGTTCACAGATTATTCTTTCTCAGCCTTTTCTGGAATATCTACAAACTACCACTTTCTTTTGACTTCAACACGTTTTCTTTTTGGCGGTGGCGGTGTTGCCGTCGAAGAGGATATGGGCTGTGAAGGCTTCGTCACTGACGATGTGGAAGTGTTGGTTCATCTTCTTGTTCATCTCCAACGATCATCATCTGCACTATCTTAGATTCAGCTCGAGACGATCTAGTGACTCGGAGTTCAGCTTCTGATAGTAACTGATGTCTAGACAAATTATTTGTACTTGCAAACTCTTCGTCACCGCTATCTTCGTCGCTATTTTGCAAATTTTCAGGAGGTGTGATGAAAATATCACCCGCAAACAAGTCGTCATCTTCTTCCAACTGAGAGATTATCTGATACACAATCAATCTGCAATAAAATAATATCATAATTACGAGGCAATACAGATAAAATAAAGTTCCTAATGTATAAACATTACATGTGCTTATGTTCCTACTGCTCAAATAATGGAACGGTACATAAAACTTACAGCTACCCTCAAATTTGCCTTTTTATTTCTAAATACGTATGACGACATGATAGAACAATACTACAACATGTTTATAAACCCTAAATTGTCAGTAGTATAATGTAAACATCATGATTACTTACATTTTCCTTTTCGCCATATTTTTCACTCAAAACTTACAAACACAATTATGTTTTCTAGATCAACAAAACCACGCGATGTGAAATGACATGTGTTCATCTGACAGCTAGAAATGTCAGTAATACCAACATAAAAACTTTATTTTAAAGACGCGTTCAAAAATTCGAGTAAAAAAATAAAAAAATTACCGTTTTAAAAATGGAACACTAGGATGATATGGGTTAATGCCTAATTATGTACAGTTACATACACTAGTTTATCTACACACATATCATAAGCTCTCTTGATGTATTCAGGAACCGCATGTTTGACCGGCATTGTGGCTCTGCAGTTGTTTAGCTTGTTCTGTAGTACGAACTTCACGCAGGCGGGCGTCGGCGTTCGAAATTTGAATGTCAGTACCAACATCACAGACAAACTAGGGGCGGCACGCAGGCAGGCGTCGGCGTTCGAAATTTGAATGTCATAATATGTAGAAAAATTACACATTATGGTCATAATGTGTAATTTTTCAGATAAGAAATGAGTTTTTACCAAGTAGTTTAACATTATGCTGATCGTAACGTGCGGTTTTAGAAAAGAGGGTTTATGATACGTGTGTAGATAAATTACTAAATGCGGGGTATATAATCTGCTTTTCTTTGAAAGGCACGAGTGCAAGGAAAGTAGGTGATAAATAAAAGTAGTTAAGGTATTGCAAATTTCTTAGTGAAAATTAGCCCTGTTTACTTTTTTGCCTTTAATAAAAAATAACTTTATTGCCATTTTTTTAAGCCTAGCATACACTTCACTTCACACGCAAACTTTGCATCTCCATACGGCCGTCAAACCTAGGATTTTAATTTAGTAACTTGACGTGTGCCACCTCTTTGGTTGCACGATCAAAAAAACAGTGCAGTGAAGGATTTCAATTCAATTGGCTGGCTTTTCACTATATTGCAGCATAGTTGGAAAAAAACTCTTTGCTTACTTACTATGTGCTAGACAAAGCGCCCTCTAATTGGAACTAATTTAAGAGTTTTCTTCTCCATTACGCTGCGCAACCAAATTGGGTGCCTTTACACTATAGAGGATTTGACAGAATTTTAAGGAGTTTTTGAGGAAGTAAGTGGGAACAACTTTCACTATGACATAAACTTGATCAAAGCAACATAATGTAATTCCACATACAGATGTAGTGAATAATCCTTTCCTTTCGTATTTTCTCGGAAATGTTCGTTTTTGTCTTACTACTTCACTCGCACTCAGTACCCATCGAGACAACGTAGGGAACGGTTTGACATTGATAAATAAAGTATGCGATTTATTTGATACCTACACGTAATTTAATAATACAGTAATTCATAGACACATCGGCACCATTCGGGTGTTATAGTTGTTCCGAGTTTTGCCGAAAGGAAAGGATTATTCACTACATCTGTACAAAGCAGCTGATCGCTCGGCCTAAAATGTATAGACACGCCGTAAAGTGGTCTGATCAAGTCGGTTTCGTAGTGAAAATTGTTCAGAATGATGTCCTTTAAAATATGACAACAGCTTCCTGTTAGGCCTGTATTATACTTAAACGTCGATTCAACTGTTCGTTGGCCACCTCATATGGGAAAATTCGGGACCCTTCCTTGTTTAAAAAAATAATATAGAAGTTGGAATTTGTTTCACTGAACTGTGGTCCATTTATAAACATTCCATGTCCAATTGACAACCCGAGTCGGCAGAGACCCTGCCTACGAAGCCAAGGGTTCGAGTCCCGGTGGGGGCAAATATTTGTTTGATGAGAACGGATTTTTGTACCCTAGTCATGGTTGTTTATCTATCTAATTATAATATTTATCTATATATGTATGTGTATCGTTGTCTAGTACCAAAGATACAGGGAATCCTAGTTTGCGGCTAGATCAATGTGTGTAAATAGTTTCCAAGGTATTAATTAGCTAGCCATTGATTGTTTTCTAATGAAATTCACAAACATAAACATAAACATTGACATTCAGGCACATATAATGCTTCTGGCCTCACACTATACCCTGTGTAGTGGGAACCAGAAAAAGCGACGTGACACACATATAAAAATCCGATATCCGTTTTTTTTTCCATCCCTAGTCGGGGATCAAACCCGGGACCAGTATGGCAGAGCCACAACCAAAACGCCACAGAGATAATAAAACAATAAAGGAATGTATATGTCACAGTAAGATTGTGAAACCCTTATTAACAATTTAATTGTGATATAAAAGTGTTTACTTTTTCGTATTTACTTAAGACGAAAATTACATGTAAGTATTTTTGCAATTAACCCCAACATTCCCACCTAGCGGGCACACTAAACGCACAATCACATAACCTTTACATTCACTACACTAACATAATGATACTCTACACTCACAAACACACATATCACCTTGAGAAGAGCTTTTGTTTTGTATAGTAATAAAATATCATTTCTTTTTTTTTTCTTTATCTTACTTAATTTTGTTATAATTCTACTTCAGCCTTAAAGTGTGAATCGTACTCAAAAATGTAATTGATTGATTACCTACTTTTGGGAAGAAACTGTCTCTCAAGACACAGCTCACGCTAATTTGAGGGACAGGGCATTCCATCAAATGTACATTTGTTTGTAAATAAACGAAATTTTTACTTTTACTTTACTTTACTTCTGTTGCCCACGGCACAAGGTATTCTAGTGTGGAACCATAAGCAATGTATGTGCCTGTATATAAATGGTTAAATGTTAATGTTTAATTTTTAAATAGAGTTTTGAAAAATTGACAAATAGCAACACAATATTTTGACAGGTGCTGTCGTTTATTGCGAGTATCCTTGTTTAAGCGATGTTCTTGCTTGGTAAAATTTTCGAAAGGTTTTTAAATTGCAACATGTCAAAATCATATGAAAAGGCTACTTACATAATAAGGATTGGTCAAACGTTAATTTAAAGAAGGGAAACATCCTCGAAAAAATATAATAGATGTATATATCAGAGATAGAGAATATGGCTTCAAGAAATCGGAGGAACAAAACTTATGTTTTTTTATGTTTTGGTGTAACAAAATAGAAAAACTTTACGATAGTAGAAGGTGCTTCGCGTTGACATTACATAACATAGCATCACGCCTTTTCCCATACGGGGTGGCAGAGGCACAATTGTGCCCACTTTGGGCCAATTATTCAAAACTCCATTTTGCGTGACAGGGGGCTAGCCCATCGCCGCAGCTATGGAGTAATGAAGGTTTCCTCGTGATGTTTTCCATCACCGTTAGAACGGCCGTGTAATGTCATCATCATCATCATCATGCTCAGCCCGCATCAACCCACTGCTAAGCATAGGCCTCTTCTTTATTGACAGATAGTAAACCAAACCGGCAGGGTTTGTAATTTACGTTTTTTTTGTTCTTACATGTCAACCTAACACGAAGACTATTCGGGCGCTTCGCTGCGCTCGCCCCCTCTAGTCTTCACCTAAGCTACCGCAGTGTTTGCCCTGGTATTTCGTTTGCAATTCAATTTTAATCCAGGTTACTATTTAACAGTTTTAACCGTTAGTTTATCAACTAACGCGCCATATAGTAAGCAGCACGCTACAGTTTACTATCTGTCGATAGTTGACCAATTAACGAGTTTTTTCTATCAATTAACTGTTTTGAAAATCTTACGGTGATATATATATATAGAGCTTCGGGTATGGGCTAGACCCCACAACTATGCCTCTGCCTTCCTGTAACATACAAATGGGGCGTGTCAGTGGTGCTTGTACCCACGACACGGTTCAAGCCCATCGCCGCAAATCCGAAGATATGATGGTTCGCTTCAAGTTATATCTTTTACGGCTAATGTCAAAAGAGCTGCTAAATCTAAATTTAACCGGCTTAACTTAAAAATTAACCAAGAGTGACTGGCTTATGTTAAGGGTTAAACAGGACTCTATTACTTAGCCTCCGCTGTCCGTCCGTCCGTCCGTCTGTCACCAGGCTGTATCTCATGAACCGAGATGGTTAGACAGATTAAATTTTTACAGATGATGTATTTCTGTTGCCGCTATAACAACATATATTAAAAAACAGAATAAAATAAATATTTAAGGGGCTCCCATACAACAATTATTTCAGTACCATATACAAACTTATGAATAAAGGCTACGTGCATGGAGTGTGAAAGTAGCCGCACCAATAGCTTTGTAAACAACATTTTGCTATATTAAATCCAAACTATTTACTCCACACCATCCCTACCAATGTACCGTGGTACGGAACCCTTCGTGCGCGAGTTAGACACGCACTTGACCGTTTTTTTTTAATTCTTACATGTCAATCTAACACCACAATGATTAAAGGAGGCGTCGCTTCGCTTACACTCTTTATCCTTCACCTACCCTGACTCACCACCACAGAGCATCACCACTATGCCCATTTACGATTAGAAAATCATTATCAATACTTACTAACATTAACCGGCTAAACTTGTGTTTAGCCGCTCATCCAACATTAGCCAAATACTCAAAGATGCAAGGACTTACAGTAATTTGGTAGACGCTGGCACATAACGTTGCTGAAGTAACAATCGTATACAAGAATAAAACCGGTGATAGCACTGAGTTGAATAATACTGCGTATCTGAAAACAAAATGATGAATGATTTCTCTTCCGTAAATGGTACCATATTTATGTAGGTATATGTATGATTTATTATAGTTTATGTATGTTCATGCTATACATTGTATTTTATGTAGTGGAAGTATATATATATATTTTTATTTTATATTTGGTATAGTTTATATATATTTTGAAAGTAATTTGCGTCCGTATGTATAGTGTTATTGCGAACTAGGACTTTCCAGTATAATTAACTCTCCTGTCCTGCCTAGGTTTGCTGGAAGAAATCTCTTTTTAGAGATAAGCTCGCCTTTGCTTATTATATTACTTTTAATTGTCTGTAACTTTATATTATCTATGCAATAAAGAATAAAGAAAGAAATAATAAAGAATAAAGAATGATGTTCTGTGTTTCGGATGACAGTATCTTGATACGTTGATACGTGATGAACAAGAATGATGTTCTGTGTTTCGGATGACAGTATACTGACTAATATTGTGTTGCTATTTGTCAATTTTTCAAAACTCTATTTAAAAATTAAACATTAACATTTAACCATTTATATACAGGCACATACATTGCTTATGGTTCCACACTAGAATACCTTGTGCCGTGGGCAACAGAAGTAAAGTAAAGTAAAAGTAAAAATTTCGTTTATTTACAAACAAATGTACATTTGATGGAATGCCCTGTCCCTCAAATTAGCGTGAGCTGTGTCTTGAGAGACAGTTTCTTCCCAAAAGTAGGTAATCAATCAATTACATTTTTGAGTACGATTCACACTTTAAGGCTGAAGTAGAATTATAACAAAATTAAGTAAGATAAAGAAAAAAAAAAGAAATGATATTTTATTACTATACAAAACAAAAGCTCTTCTCAAGGTGATATGTGTGTTTGTGAGTGTAGAGTATCATTATGTTAGTGTAGTGAATGTAAAGGTTATGTGATTGTGCGTTTAGTGTGTGTAGGTGTGTGAAGTGTAGTGAATGTGTGTGTATAATATTTGGTAATAATAATAATATATAAAAAAATAAAATTATTGAAACTATGGAAACTTAAAGTTTCTATTGCTTTCTGTGGAATAGTTCTTAGATTTAAGTAATGGAAATCAGCAGGTTTTCGGTTTGATCATAGTCAAATGCACGGAGCCAACTTTTAATTTTAGTTTTTACAACATAGTTGTTTAACTTTTTTATGTTAATTACAGAGTTGATTTTATTGTAGAGGCGAGGAGCCATCGAGTCATACTGTCTACGTGCGAATGCACTTTTTATTGCTGGTAGGGGACATCGAAACAACCTCCTGCCGTGATCCGGAATATATGGTACTGTGTGCTTGTGGTAGTATCTGATGCATCTGTATACGAATGACTGGCGTATGCTCAGGACATTGGTTGTGTTGTGCACGAGAGCGGTGGGATGTCGAAAGGGAGCATACAGCAAAACTTTAAGAACAGCGCGCTGTGCACGCTCAGCCCTCAAAAGCAGTGCCTTAGATGCTCCCCCCCATACACATATGCAGTACTCTACAACACAGTGGCACAGGGAGTTATAAGTTTGTAAGAGCAGAATTTTGTCTGCATAATTTCTTAAGTTTTTGAAGACATAAATCATTTTTCTTATACGATTAGCTGTTACTGTTATATGTGGCCCCCAGTTCAGTTTATCATCAATGATGACACCAAGATATTTGATGTGGGGTACTCTGGAGAGCATATCGCAGCTGCAAGTGGTGTTACTATAATCAAGCCTGTTGCATGGGAAGGAGTGAATTTTTATTTCAAATTTACTGTTGGGGCTGCCTGCCTCTGTTTTGCTAAAACACATGTATTTTGTTTTTGAAGTATTCAGGGAATGAAGATTGTCCTCCAACCATGCCGTCACGGTGCACAGACCAGTTTCTGTTCGGTTTTTAACCAGTTCCCATGAATCCGCATGAAATAGTAAAACCGTGTCGTCTGCAAACATGTATAGGTCAGCAGCATTTATATTATTTTTGCACAGACTATTAATATAGATAAGAAACAGACTTGGTCCGAGCGTGCTCCCCTGTGGTACACCGTATGTACAAGCCTGATTCCCACTAAATGTACTACCTACACGGACACTTTGCTGTCTTCCAGAAAGATAGTCATTGAACCAGTTCAGGGTGATCCCACGTATTCCCATATTTTCTAGGCGCGAGAGGAGGATTGGTACACAGACGGTGTCAAAAGCCTTTTGGAGGTCTAGAAACACACCCAAACATTTTTCTCCCCTGTCCACATATCCAGCTATGTTGGAGGTCAGCTTCATAACAGCATCCTCGGTACTTCTTTTTTCTCTAAAACCGTACTGGTTATTAGCTAAGAGATTGTTTGTTTCGAGATATGTCATTAAACGTTTGTTCATTAGTTTTCGATGATTTTGGAAAGCGTTGTCAGTAATGTAATGGGTCGGTAGTTTGAGGGGAGCTTCTTGTCACCAGTTTTATGGATAGGACAGACTATACCCCTTTTAAATATGTCAGGAAAGCTACCCCTACTAAAACTTAAGTTGCATAGGTGAGATAGTGGACCAGCTAGCAGTCGGGAAAAACTCTTTACAATAGTAGTTGGTATATTGTCCCAGCCGGGTGCACTGTTTGGTTTTAACATTGCTATGACGCGCTCAATCTCAGCCTGATCAGTCGGAGAGACCATCATCGAATTAGCAGGGGTAATTTTTGAGATAGCTAGGTCTGCTAGTTTACTCTCAGATTTTCCAGTACGTTCCAGTATACCTTTTGCTAGGGTACCTCCTATCGAGGTGAAGTAGGCGTTAACTTTATCAAGTGACTCTACTGGACCCTTCTCAATATTAAGTAGATCTACATTTGTTTCTTTTTTTGTATTTAGGTAACATATTTCTTTAATTAATTTCCATGTTTCTTTTGCGTTGCCAGTATTATTTTTAAGCCGATTCTGATAATATTGTTTTTTGAGACTCTTTATTATTTTATTACAACAATTCCTATATTTCTTGTATTCTTCTCGCATTGTATCGTTGGTATTATTCTTTTTTAATTTCTTATAAATGGTATCCCTAGTTCTAATTGATTTAAGTACAGACATTGTAATCCACGTTACATTTACGTTTGGGGATTTTGGTTGCAGTCGTGTTGTCAGTGATTATAGTTTGGAGGCAAGTGACCAGAGTTGCTGCTGCAGTATTAACGTCTTCCGTTAGGAAAAAAGGTTTCCAATCATGTTCTTCGAGTTGTTTGCCAATGCCTAAAGTATTGATAATGACTTTTTCATGGGATATTGCTTTGTTTATAGCTTCTGTGTGATTTAATAGAAGCATGATAGGATTGTGATCTGTAAATTCGTTAAAAACTACCGTGTGCGCAAGTTTATAAGTTTTTACCATGAAATGGTCTAGGCATGTTTTATTGTGCGTAGGACGGTTAACACCTTGTCTTAGACCATATGCAGCCAGCAGTTCTAGGTAATCTGCTGCATGACCAGTAATTTCATCCGGGATAATATTGATATTAATGTCACCTGTAAGTATTATATTTTTACTATTCATATTTTGTATTAGGTTGCCTAAAGAATTTATATAATTAGAGGGATCGCTAAAGGTGTATGGTCTATATGAGCAGATTAAAGTGGTGTCTTCACCTAGTTCCGTTACTATACAATTCCCATCTTCTATAAGTGCTTCCTTTTGTGATTTTATCGTCGTTTCCTCTCTAGTCTATACTATGACTCCATCATTCTGATTATAACTTCGTTTGGTACTGAAGTAGTTGTAGCCGTCAATGGTAGGTATTACACTTTTATCGATTATCCAACATTCCGTCATTACAATCACATCAATGGGGGTTTCCAGAGAGGTGATGAAAACCATGAAGGAGTCAAAGTTAGCATTAACACTACGTATATTAACTGTTAGAATGCGTAGGTAGTTAGAGGGGAATCGATGTTTTAAGGTCGTGGAGTATTCAGTTGGATCATCTAACTTTATGCAAGCTATTTCACCTGTCTCCTCTATCTCCCTCGCAATATTAACGGCTATAGTATTGAATTATAAGAAATGTTAGCAAGGGCACAAGTATTTATAAGTTCGGAAATATAAGTTATCTTATATTCGTAGATTGGCGTGTGTGTGTGTTGAATGTGGGATTGAATATATAGTGTAACAGAGGTAAATATATGTGATTTGTGTGTATGTATAGATGTATTATTTTGTATGTTATGATTGTGCGTGCATGTAAAGTAGAATATAAACCAACATATTTTATGATATAGACATTGTTCAGGCTTCTCAGCACCTAATGACCTCGTAGGGGCCCATCAGCTACGAGGTAGCGTAACTATCAGGTGTCAAGAAGCAAGAACGTCGGCGATTCACCGAGCTAAGTAAATAGATTCTATCTGACCTGGTCTGTGCTTCGTTCCCCTCAAACTCCTGTCTCTCTGCAAGGCCTGGGTGCACCCTAGGCTCTTCTTGGTAGACAGGTTCTTCAGCCAACCAGGTATGGCTGGCAGGTCAGCTTCGACCGCACAATTACCGTAAATACGTACAGTATCTGGTTCGGAGAACCACAACACACTCAGCTATAAGACAATCCTGAGGGGAGCCCGAATACAACTCCAGATGGCTTACGATTTAATTTTAATTGCCCAAAATCAATACACGTACATTACGGGGGCTTTTCGTCAGTCAGTTGTCAAAACTGCTCTGTGGCAGCTCCGTCAAATTCAAAATGGCCGTTCCGGAACCATAGATCGAGTATCGATTCTGAATCGAACAATCACCCGCCCGGACAGGCACCCACCTGTCCCTTAATCTACGGGCAGCCGAGACAACGTTGCTACCGCACGTTTTAGTACCGAGCCTCCTACTAGAACCTCTGCAGACCGGGGGGTCCCGTCCCTGCCAGGGAACAAGTTAACAATGCGCCCCCTGCGCCAACGCAGTGGCGGTAGGTTAGCATCCTTAACCAGCACGAGGTCACCAACACTAGGGGGGCTGGTTTTGTCAGTCCACTTAAGGCGCTGTTGTAAGATATGCAGATACTCGAGCGACCAACGCTTCCAGAAATTCTGAGTAAACTGCTGCAACATCTGATACCTTGACAACCGATACAATTTCACTCCCTCGAAGGGGTGCTCGGGCAACGCGTTAAGTGGCTGTCCTATCAAGAAATGGCCTGGGGTCAGAGCCTCCAGGTCATTTGGATCCGAGCTGAGCGGACACAACGGTCGCGAATTGAGATCGGCCTCGATCTTACAAAACAATGTCGCGAGCTCCTCAAAAGTCAGCGCGGTCTGACCTACTATACGCCCTAAGTGCGTCTTCGCTGACTTAACTACGGCCTCAAAAATCCCACCCCAGTGGGGGCAACTCGGTGGGCTGAAGGTCCACTGTATACCCCGACGGGAGAGGGCCGTTCCAATATCCACTTTATTTACATTCAAAAAGTTGACTGTCTCTCGTAAGCATCGTTCCGCACCGATGTAGTTAGTGCCGTTATCAGAGCGGATCAAAGTTGGAAGTCCCCTTCGAGAAACAAACCTATCCAAACAAGCAATGAAAGCCTCTGTCGAGAGATCAGCAACAAGCTCGAGTTCAGGAGCCCGACATCCCCTGGATGTACAATCAGACGGGTTCAATTCTCCTGGTACATGTCTCCAGGTCAGTGGGACCTCAGACGACACAATCTGGGAGACACGGTTCGCAACAAAAACCTCTAAGGTATGGACCGAAGCCTTCAGCCAGCACAAAACAATCTGGCTGTCCGTCCACGCGTACACCGTATCCTCCAAACCCACTGACCCACGCAACACTGTTAGAGTGTTATTCAAAACTTTGGTCAAAAGAGCAGCCCCGGACAGTTCCAGTTTTGGAATCGTCATCCTTGTCCGAATAGGCGCTACCTTGCTTTTTGCCAAAACCAAACGCACGTCGACCTCCCCGGTGGAGGTGACGGTTCGCAAATAAACCGCTGCCGCAAACCCTCGTTCAGAGGCATCACAAAACCCGTGAAGGGTTGCCCTGTAATCCCCAGCAGGGACCAATTTCCTCGGCAGCGATACATTATTTATATTGAGGCCCAACCATTTCGCTAAATCGTTCGATACAATGCAGCCCTGAGCTCCAGAATCTAATAGGGCGCGAACGTATGTTGGGTTGCCCGCCAAATCCCAAACAAGCACAGAGGCGATCGGTAACACCACCGTCTCCGGTTGGGGGGCAACAAATTGTTGGGCCGCAAATTCCTAGTGAGGGCCCCCGGGGCCCCACTGTGCCTGTAACCGATCAGGTAGGCAGCTATACGCCAAAGGGTCCCATTGTACAAATGGCCCACGCGCCGGTTCCATTGCCACCCTACGACGCCCCCCGAAGGGTTGTGGGCGTGAATTCAACCGTGGCCGCTCCATGAGCGGGGGGGACATCACATGCGACCGACGAGGACGCGGCGACGAGCGGGGCGACAACTGAGGCGGCGTCCGAGCCGCATCCGCATAGCTCGAAGGTGTCCCATGCCACCCGCCCGTTACGGCCTGCTCAACATACCCAATTGCCCGCTGAGTCGGATGCTGAGTCGCAACCGAAAACTCAGGGCCCCCCATGTGATGACCCTGAGTGCGGCCCTGCACCCCTGGGTGGCTGCGTGCTTGTGGCCCCATTGCCCGCTGAGTCGGATGCTGAGTCGCAACCGAAAACTCAGGGCCCCCCATGTGATGGCCCCGAGTGCGGCCCTGCACCCTAGTACCGCCCTGTGCACGTGGGGACATTGGCCCCTGAGTTGCGCTCCGAGACGCAAACGAATTCTCAGGGCCCCATGCCGTGTCACCCTGGGTACGGCCCTGTGGTGGCTGTTGGCCGGACCGGTTCATGCACAACAAATTGTGGTGGGCCCCACCACAGTATCCGCACAATTTTGTGCGCGTGCAGTCCCTAGCCATGTGTGGCCCGAGGCACAGGAAGCACCAGCTCCGCTGCTTGGCCATCCGGCGCCGTCCCTCAACCCTAAGTTCCCCGAACTTATTGCAATCGGCCACAGCATGGCCAATCTGCCTACAACATGGGCAGGTCTCACCTGCACCCCTGGGTGGGGTCAATGCACTCACAGTCCCATACGACTGCCGGTTGGTGCGGTCCTTCCTCGTCGGAGGGCCCCTACTCACAGCGCTCCCGGCAGCTCTCTGTGGCTCCGAAGGATGGGTGACCGTCAACCCCAAGTTCTCTGCCCGTCGAGCCTCCTCTTCCAAAAATCCGACCAAGTCGGAGAAGGCGGGCAGGTCCTCGGCCGACCTCCCGTGAGACTGTTCGAAACGAGTCTGCACGTCAGCGGGTAGTCGGGAAAGTACAATGTACAGCAATAGGTACGACCATTCACCAACCGGAAGTCCAAGATTCTCTAGGGCCTTGGTGACGGACAACAACGGGTTCAAAACCTCCGTCTGTATGGCCCCGACCTTGTTCACAACCGGGATGCTAAACAAACGGTTCAGTTGGGCATCGGCCAACCTCCGTTTGTTGTGGTAACGTCTTACCAACAATTGCCTGGCCGTCTCATAGTTACCCTCCGTAACTGTCAAATGAGCGACCAGCTCCCTAGGCTCACCCCTCAATGCTGCCACCAGCTGAGCCATTTTGACCGACTTGGTAATGTCCGATCGCATGTGCACCAAACTGTCGAACAGATTGATGAAGCTCATCCATTCACCGGACACTCCGTCAAAAGTAGGCATAGTTATGGCCGGTAACCTGGACCCCGATCCCTGATGCGGCAGAGGTGCTTCAATGTCACCACCACGGCTGGACTCGCGCTGCCTACGTATGTCCGCAGCCTTCTGCGTGATAGCAGCTGCCATGTCCATACACTGGTCGACATCCCCTAGCAACCGTGACAGCCTGTCAGGTGAGCAACCATCAACTGCTTCCGCCTGCGCGGACAATTCGAGCACCCTGTTGTAGCGTTCCTTAACGTCCATAGACCGCTCCAATACCACATCATGCCTATCTAAACGGTCTATCAGACCGTGTGCGGAGGAAAACCATCTGAGCTCCTTAGAAACACCCTTCTGTATTTCAGACAACGACATGATCGGAACGATACTTACTCACAATTTGCAGTAACTCAATTATATTGGACCCTCCAGTCTATAACACAAACGAGGGAACCCTAATCTATAACTTAAACAATACTGGTTTCCCCAAACAATAGAAACCGAGTTTTATATCTACACAAATTCTGTAAACAACAATTTAGTTTCCCTATATCATATAAAACACACAGATAGTCAATATTAGTTCAAGTTACAAATTGCTATAAACTGAAAACAATGTCCAAACATTCATTAGCATTACTAGACCACTAATAGATTGACTATGCAAACTTCAAACTGCAAACATGATATGACTTCAATGCAAATTTCAATTCACCTACAATGCACCTGAATGTAATTACTATTCTGAGTCACATCTCAGTACAACTGGTCATTTAGGGAAAACTGTTATATCTGTCTGTCTACTACCAGCAGTAGACTTATAACTTATAATACTACCAATCTATGTGGATACAGGAACAAAACCAAGTTAGCTAATAACCGCCTATACCTACTGATTGATAGTCCCAAATCGTTCCTTCCTGGAGCCCTCGACGGCTGCAAATCTCAGGAAGCCACGCTCTGGCTACCAAAATGTTCAGGATTCTCAGCACCTAATGACCTCGTAGGGGCCCATCAGCTACGAGGTAGCGTAACTATCAGGTGTCAAGAAGCAAGAACGTCGGCGATTCACCGAGCTAAGTAAATAGATTCTATCTGACCTGGTCTGTGCTTCGTTCCCGTCAAACTCCTGTCTCTCTGCAAGGCCTGGGTGCACCCTAGGCTCTTCTTGGTAGACAGGTTCTTCAGCCAACCAGGTATGGCTGGCAGGTCAGCTTCGACCGCACAATTACCGTAAATACGTACAGTATCTGGTTCGGAGAACCACAACACACTCAGCTATAAGACAATCCTGAGGGGAGCCCGAATACAACTCCAGATGGCTTACGATTTAATTTTAATTGCCCAAAATCAATACACGTACATTACGGGGGCTTTTCGTCAGTCAGTTGTCAAAACTGCTCTGTGGCAGCTCCGTCAAATTCAAAATGGCCGTTCCGGAACCATAGATCGAGTATCGATTCTGAATCGAACAGACATGATATGCTGTAGAGAGTGAACAACTGTGAGTGAGCAAAGAGCAAAAGCAACAAATTGAGAGCGACTAGTCAGACTGACGGCAAAGCACTCGCTTTGAGTTTAGCAAGTACGCCCTCATCGTCGACCCTGATGAAGGGATGGTTCTCTGCTTTTCGGAGATATATTTTTCCATATGAGGTCCAGCAGAAGTTGTACCCATATAGCTTTGCAAAGTCGCGAGCCAGGAAATGGAGTTTTCTAGCTTTATATGTGAGGCATTCTGAGATATATACTGGGGTCTCAGGACAGTTCATATTAAGGTGTTTCGTATTAAGTTTGTCTTTGTTATCTTTTTTGTTATTGAATTTCTTGAGACCCTTCATGATGTTCTCCTTTGTAATAACCGAGGTAAATTCTATCACCAGAGGTTTTATCTGATCGGGTTTTGCGAATCCACGGTAGACATCTCTAATCTCCGACTTTTGGATTGGAATCCCCAGGGCTGCGCCAATATTTACAGTTATTTTCGAGAGATCTTCTTTGTCCTCAGCTTGTCTTTCCTTGGGAATGTTTCTGATCTCAATCTTAGTTGTATACGAGTATCTCTCAATATTGTCTAGTCTTGTCTCTAGGTCCTTGATGTATGATAAGTGTTCTTTTCTTTCAATTCTGAGGCCCTCAAGTTCCTTTTGTATGTCGTTGTGCTTAGTATACAGAATTTCCATTGATGCCTGTATGTCTGCGTTTTGTGCAGCGAGCGCCTGATTTTGGGTTTTTATTTCTGCTAATGCAGCTTGTAGGTTGGCGAATTTATTTTTCTGCTCAGTCTCTGAATTCGAGAATAACTCTCTAATTTCGTCCTTCAGTTCAGCTAGTTCGCCTTCCCGTTTTCTCTTCAAGCGACCAGTGTTCACATTATGTGTAATGCTATCAGCGAGATTAGGTAAACTGCCGCCAGTTCCTTGATCAAAATCCGATTCCGAGGCAGAGTCCATTGTACTAGCCGGGGCGCTCAGCTTCGGCGGCGGTGTGCGTTTAGTAGCCATAGTCGCTAGCGCAAGGTGGTACCAGGGCGACAGCAGTGGACAGGCAGCGGACGCGTGTGCGGTGAGTAAGTGATGGGTGGAGCTGCACTTACTGATCAATGGGCGTGGGCGGGGCGTAGTAGATGTGGAGTACTACCGGGTCTGCTGGCGGGGTGTAGGCGGAGCTCGGTGGTGACTCAGCGCGTATAGTAGTGGAGTTGGGATGAGCTTCGCCGTGCTGTGTGTGAGCAGCTGCGCAACTTCTATTAGCGTATGCGCTCCTAATATTTGGTACGGATTTAATTTTGATGAATAACTTTTAATTTTAATGATTTAATGAACAAAAGCACTGTAGACGCGTGTACTCAGAGCTGAGGTCCGGGGGGAAGAGGAACAGAAACATGCAAGACCTGGGGATTTTTTTGTTTATCCCCAGCCGGAGCTCGAACCCGGGACCTCTCGCATGGTAGGCAGAGCCACAACCGCTGCGCCACAGAGGTCGTCAAAATTACAATTTATTGACCACAATATTTTTCCGATTCAGATTAGGTTCAAAACAAGAACATCACCATGGCAACCATTTCCATTCCAATTCGCCATAATGGGCTTTATTTACCTTATACCAAGACTTGTTTTAAGACGGTCACGGTAATTTTGCGGATCAAATTAGGTTCCAAATCTGAATCGGCATAAGACGTTGTGGTAACCCCCAAGGCCACAAAGCGCGATTATTTGTATCAGGAGCTGTCATTTAAAGCGACTCTCGTAGGTGAAATGTAAATTTTAAAGGAATCTGGATATGTCAAGAGATTAAGGATCGAGCTACCGCTTAAGTCCTATTAGCAATGTAATTAGCTTCGTAAATGCTTCACAGGCGGTAAGCCTTTGACCATAAACTTGTATGGATGAATTCCAGATTGAAGCGGATTTCATGCATGGATTCGTGGTAGGAGAGTATGCGGTGTTTGGCATCGCCCAGCTTTTCAACTACTGCTGGCATGCCAATGATGTGCTGTACATGGTAAGATTTTTTGCTAGATATTAATATGAATTTATTGCACGAGACAGAAAATAGAGACAAGGCGAGCTTGTAGCTAACAATATATATTATAATAAATAATATATATCTTATAGAAAACCTAGAATGAACAGGAAATATTTAACAACAGACATGTGTACACGATGTGTGTTTACACGCTTGCCAAGATTTGCCAAACTTCGCCAACAAACGTTAATTAAACTGTGACGAGTAGAAATAACCAACACAGAGACAAATACGGCGATATACCTCGCGCCATGATTAAGAGCGTTGGGCGATGTTGGCGGGAATTGAAAAGTGACTACTGCGCATTCAAGGCCACCGCTCATAATTCGCGACGCAACGTAAGGCGCTCATAAGGGGGTCTAGATGGAAAAGTCGAAAGCAGAAAGTTTGACTGCATAACTTTGTTTGGACTAGTTGGGAGACGAATATACTAAAAGTCCTGACCCTCTGAGGTGAAGCCTAGGGAGAGTCACAAAGCAGGTGCTGTCATTGTAATTTTTACTTACATCTCGACAGTGACGCGTAAGGACATTTTGTTGTATGAAAGAAAGAAAGAAAGAAAATAAATTTATTTGTCATAAACATAAGCATACAATAAAAAGTTAAAAAATAATAATAATGATAGGATGTAGTTTGTGACAAAATGGCTTGAGTTTAGCATGTACAGCTGCTGTATTGTGAAAGCTTCTAAAATTCTCTAACAATTTTATGCACTTTTTATCTGTTCTAATTTTTATCGTTTAAACGGTAGATGACAACTTAGCATATTAGGTTTAAACTTATAATTTTGAAGAGCAATTTGATTTTATAACTGTCTTTGGGGCAAAAAAAAATGTATGATAAAAAAATTTACGTTTTTGTCAAATCCTAGATAAAGGTTGGAAATACGTAAAATATGTAAAATATTAAACCTCTAGATTTTTTATTAACTTTTATTATGAGGTACTACAAAGTTACCTACGGCGCGTCATTTACGAGATATGAGCGAAAAACCTCAAAGCGGGAACTTCTTTGACCGCCCCCTCCGTTAAGGCTCATCTCAGAGGGGTCAGGACATTTTTTCCTAACTAGTTCAAAGTTCCGAAGTCAAACATTCTGCTTTCGACTTTTCCATCTAGAATCATTCCCTAACTAGTCTGTATCTACCCATACAGGGTGGTAGAAGCACAGTCGTGCCCACGTTTAGAAAGCAATTCAATAAGCCTTTTTTTAAAGGGCTGCCTCCGCTTTGGAGTGAATAATTATAACCTATTAATCGACCTTTCCGTGAAATTGCTAGACTTGCAAGGTTTTACCAATATTGATTGAACGAATGTTCTGTTCCAATTGCTTTTTTTATTATTTTCTTTCATTTCGTGTGTTTGGACTAAAGGGACGTCTGGACGACCGTAACATGACTCGGATCACGACAACAACGTAAAATTCAAAACAGAAATGGAACACGATGTTTCATGTTCGTCAGGAAAAATTCAAATTTCGAACGAATAGTATGACACGAAACGCGATGGTAGTATTTAAGCTGCGTTCAAAAATGTACGGAGAAGTAACGAAAAATAAATTTGTTGAATTTATTGCTGAAACTCGGAATGCGAACAACTGAGCACACCAAACAGTGATGGAAAACGTCATGGGAAAACCATCAGATTTCCAATTGAAAACAATCGAATAATCGTTAACTGTTTAATCAAACTACAATGCATTGAGTAAACAATTACTTTGTTTTGATCAGGCCGCCACTAACAAAGATTTTATTAATGATAAATGGCTAGTATTGAATCGTACAGCAAATATACTGATATTCACAGCAAAAAAGCAACAGCATTTTTTTTGTTTTAAGTATTTTTGTTGTTCTTACATGTTCAACCTACCACGAAGGATAAAGGAGGCTTCGCTTTGCTCACCCCCTATACCCTTCACCTAAGCTACCGCAGTATTTTGCCCTAATATTTTCTGTAAAAATCAGTATATTTGCTGTACAAATCAGTATTATTGATGTGCAGTTTAATATTTCCCATGATAAATAATTCGTAATTTATTTTTTAGAGTCATGCACCTGTACTCGGAGTTTACGAGAGTGGTTGGTGTGACAAAAATGTTTACAGGAAGGAGGTGATACTACTAGCAGGACAAATGAACAAAAGAGTTATCTTTACTGCTGGGCCTTTCATCAATTTAAGTTTACCTTCCTTTATCAGTGTAAGAACATAAATACTTATATTATACTCTCTATACTAGGTTGTGGAGGGAAGTGTCCTTGAACTAGCGGTATTCGCACATCGGAAACGATCAAGCGGGTAGTAACATCTGGCCTAGACGGGTACTGGATGGATGTCCATTTTTATGCGGCATTTGTTTCGACGCTTCTATTATTTGGATGACATGTTAAGCTGTTGGTCCCGCAAAAAGCAGTTGATTGGATGACATCGTCACTTCAAAATAGATTGTAGGCAATGTATGCTGGAGACTCAAGACGAGTATACGGCCTGGTAAAGAAGAGGTCTTTACCCAGCAATGGGTGAATATGGACTTATTGATGATGATTACTGATGATGATAAGAGGTTGCCAGAGCTACAGGATCGTAAAAAGTAAAACTAGGAGCCAGGAGCGGAGCCAGATGTAAAATGAACCATCAAGAAAAAGTAAATTTTTATGACTTCCAATAGAGGAGATATAGCTGTTCTTCTTATTCGTGAAGAAGACAATAATAATAATTCTTCTTTCTTGTTACAGATATTGAAAGGAGCGTATAGTTACTACACCCTCGTCAGCAAATAAGAATATACATCTATATTCATACACGGCACATCCCTACTTGAGAAATGAACATTAAAAATATTTCACGTCTCGTTTGCTCTATTATTTTCCTCCACAAGACTATTAAGTCTTAATAATCACAGATCATACAAAAAAGTATTACTAAGCCTCCGCTGTCCGTCCGTCCGTCCGTCCGATGGGGTTAATCTGGCTCAACACAGACCTTGCTGTTAATAAATTTGTAATTATTTATTCCTGCTTATTAATCATAACAATTAAATTTTTCATATTTGTATTAGTTAAGCACAGCCTATTTTTAAAAGAGATCTAAAAATCAATCTGTGGGAGTTTCTACGCCCTTCTTCTCCCACAGTGGTCCAATGTAGAGAAGAGGCAAAAAATGACGTTTGCTAAGTATATGTAAATATCTATAGTAATAAAGTACTTTGACTTTGACTTTGACTTTGTCCGTCTGTCACCAGGCTGTATCTCATGAACCCTGATAGTTAGACAGATGAAATTTTCACAGATGACGTTTTTCTGTTGCCGCTATGACAAAAAATACTAAAAAACAGGATAAAACAAACTTTTGAGACGGCTCCTATACAACAATACTTTCAATACCATATACAAACTTATGAATGCACCTGATTACGTGCATGGAGTGTGAAAGTAGCCGCACATATAAATTTGTAAACATTATTTTGCTAAGTAAAATTCGTGCTATTCACTCCACACCATCCCTACTATTGTACCGTGGTAGGGAAACCTTCGTGCGCGAGTTAGACTCGCACTTGACCGGTTTTTATTAGGTAAAAACATTACACTCTTTTTGTATCCTTTTCCTTCACATACAGTCGTACAACTATATTTCACGGCCAATTTTTTCTATAAATACATCAGAGATCTTAGTTTTTGGGTACCTAGTTTTCTTTTGCAGCGAGCCGGTTCTTAAGTTCCAATAATATCTTAATTAAAAATTATATAACGTTTTTTTAAAGCAAAGAGTTATTTTTACTGAATGTTCGCAATTTAAAACTTCTAGGGAGTAAAATGTTTTAATTTTAACACGTACGTATTACAATTATTACATTCTAAAGGGTATTTTCATAAGTGGAAACGACAACCAGTTATGTGTTTATCAAAAGAGCTCAATATGCACTGAAAGCATTTTGATTTATTTTATTCAAAACCAGATAAAGGTGCGCTGGTGCAAGGTAGGTAAAGTTTGTCTAGCTTTCAACGAATCCAGTGATTTTTATAGTGGCAACACTGCCGAAAATGTCACAATGGCGTTTGTTGACTTAGTCTGTGTAGTGTCCCCAGAACGTCATTTTTTGTGGAGGCCGTTGCTCACATGCGAAGGAAATACTTGGTTCCTACAGCCTTTCACGTTCTCCCGGGTAGTGCTAAGGAGCAATTAATTATCCTCAAGACGCTAACTTCCGGATACTCGATAGAGAACCTAACCAAATTGTGATGTTTCAAATAAACTCGACACTGACAAAATTAATATCAATAGAAGAAAAGAAATACGTTATTCGTTTGTCGTAACAAACCATATCTTCAGGATTTATCAACAAATTTAATTTTAACACCTAGTAAACCGCTAGTTTGTGACTCGGACTGTACCATACAATAAAAAGTGGGGTATTCATCCGCACTTTATAAATTGTATTGTACGGTCCGAGTCTACATATTGTTTTCAATAATTCTTAAAGCAGCCATTGCATCGGGTTTTGCTTGGAAACGGAATATCACATACTGAATGCTTCTTAAGTTAAGTAATGGTGAGAATTCAAAGATATTTTAATTTCTACACATATGTACCGACAATGGATTCAAATAATAATATTATACAAGTGACATTTAATTAGCCGACCATATTTTAGGGAATGATAGCACCCATAATTATGTACAACTTTCCCCAAGAAAGAAGTTCAGTTGGGATTTCGATAGTAACTTGTAATCAGCTGATCGGATCAATGTACTGAGGGACGATATTTTTTTCATTTGCGGTCAAACGTTTCGTGGGGAAAGTTGTTCATAATTATGGGTACTATAATTCCCCAAAATATGATCAGCTACATTAATGTCACCCTGTAAGTATGTATTAGTATACAAACACAGCAATTAAAGATTCTGATTTTTTATTTTCTGAATGACAGCTTTGCTAGGTTCAAGTTTCTATATACAGAATCTAGTTACTCTCGCTGTCTCGTTCATACCCTCACGCGACACGTGTCGGCAGCAGGTTTCGGTCAGCCAAGAACTTATACCTTACCTTACGGTCGAATTCACATACAACTGCTTAAAAACAGGGGTTACCAAATGAGTTCAGTAGGGTAAAACCCAATATGATGATATATGATGAAATACTTTTCCAAGAAACATATTCGTAAACGATGTTTTTTTTGGGTTTCCTATAGTGATGATGTTCTCTACGACGTCTCCGCCGACGGCGACACCCTGTCAGTTTCTGGCATGTGCTCGGAGGTGACTTGCAAAGCCGAACTTGGTTTTGAACGTGCGGCTGCATATGTTGCACTATAACGTTCCCATAGTAACATGAAATCAGCTGATCAGGGCAATGAATTGAGGTACAAACTTTTTTTTTCATATGTTTCTCGGGGAATGTTGAAAATAGTGATGGATTCTAACAATCATTCCCCAAAATGATTTATTATAAGTCCATAATGTCCCAATGCTGGACATAGACATCTCTCCCCCTCTTCCTCTCCATCCGATCCTGTGTGGTCTCCCTCCAGTTCTGGTTCCATTGTTGGACATATGCCATTCTGAACTCATCCACGTCCACGTATGCTCCTTGCTGTTAGACATGACCTTGGTCTTTGACATGTTCGTACCCAGTCCAACCTCAAGGCTTGCATGGCGGAAATGTTCCAGCATAGTCTGTAGCTCAGAAGCTGAATTAAAGAACAGAGAGGTTACCACAACGTCTCATGCTGATTCAGATTAGAAACCTAATTTGATCCGCATAATAACCGCGACCGTCTTAAAACAAGTCTTGGTATTAGGTATATAAAGCCCATTTTGGCAAATTGGAATGGAAATGGTTGCCATGGTGATGTTATTGTTTTGAACCTAATTTGAATCGGAAAAAGATTGTGGTAACCCCCCAGAACTATATAAGCGGCAAAACGAAGGTTTGTAAGCTTCACCTCAGCGACGTCTATACCCCTGCTTTCCAAATCTGGCTCTAGTTTCTTGAAGACTTCTTCCAAAACGCTGGTAAATAGTTTTGGGGAGAGAGGATCGCACTGCTTGAGGCCCCTTTCAATACGAAATTAAGGTCCCGCAATTTGATCCCGAAATCTCCTCAGCTAATTAACCTGTCCACTTGCGTATGAACACCTAGTATGGACTTGCATTAAATTTTAATTTACCTATCGTCCACTCGCGCCTGAATACCTGAAATGGACTTGAAATAATATTTATATTTATTTTTATAAAATAATTACTACTATAAAACAATAATTATTTTATTTCATTAAACATTTCTAAGGTATTCATTTTAAGTTAATAAAAAATACTTTTAAATAGCAAATAGCCATAGCCAAATTAATACTAGAAATTATGAACTAAAACTTACTACCACCTAAGTCAAATTAAAAACTAAGTATCGAATAACCCGCCCTGCGCCACTCCAGGTGCAAATGTGCCCATAACACTAGCCGCATTGCCGCGCTGAATAGCTATGGCTAACCTTTGCACCAGAAATGACCCGCAGCGAGGATCAAGACCTCTCTCTTGTAAGCGGCGCCCCACTTCCCTAAAAAAGGATATGGTCTCCGAGCACCAACACCCAGTAACCTTCACCGCAAGAGCAACGAATGAATAATTTGAGAGGCCCGAGTACTTGTCCCTCTTCCGCACTGCCGCCAGCTCAGCCGCAGCTCCAGGCGCCCGCCTGGTTCGACTTATGTGCGAAGCCGCAAAAGTGCTAACACATGTAGCGTCCCAGAGGAGACATTTGCCTTTTTGCCAGGGCACTAAGGTTATTCCGTCGGGCCTTTTACCATCAGAACGGCAAAGCCCAGGGGGCTCCAACATACATGGCACATTTGCTGACACGAGCGACCTCCGGACAATGTCGTTAAGGGCATGGTGACGTGGAAACCTTCCCGCACAACGACAACAACTCAATGCGTGATGACCGCTACTCTCCACCCTAGCGCCGCAGATGCATATGTGAGGTTCACATACGTTACAGCCCAAGCGAAGAGCCACGGCCACCCGTAGCGAGTCATTGTCTAGGAGAGTACCCAAATGCGGAGAAGGGAGAGCGTGTAGCCACGCCCCAGATTCTGGTCTTGATACCGCCATGAGCCTTGCCCTGTCTACTCCAACTGCGCTCTCCATCAGGCTGTCCAAAGTACGCTTCGTCCCTACGTCATCCCATAACCGTTGGCTGTCCAATTTTTCAGGCACAGACCCACCCGAGGTAAGAGTAGTCCAGTCCGCCAAAGCATCGACCGCATAAGGTATGGTTGCCTTGTCACCATCTGAGGAAAAAATCTTAGTGACAAGGTCCAAGACCCCTTCCGCCGATGCCAGGAAAGCTGGAAGACTCACATCACGTGCGCGCCGTAATCCCAATCCACCATTCCGTATGGGTAAGGAAGCTTGGTCCCATTGGTCCGAATTGAGGGAGAGATTCAACAGACACTCAACTACCTCCTTCAACACACAATCAAAAGCGTCAGTTTGCAACGGGTGAAGCCATGTCGGTACCGTGCGTAAAAAATATGTGAGCTTAGGAACGGCAAAACAGACACGTAGTAAAATAAGTGCTACGTGCGCTGACAGAAGCTTCAACCTCTCCCTAGCAAACAGGACAAGTTTCCTTCTCGCCTCGAAGGCTTCAGGGATAGCTTCAGGGAAAATGGGAGAACCCAAGAGGTTGAAGGTGTGGGTTATTAACTCTTTGAGCCCGGAAAGCACGGCACTGAATAAAGCAAAGGAAGAAACGGAATCAGCGCCGCAGGGGAAAATCTCGCATTTACTGGTGTTGATCTCTAACCCTATTTCCCGAAAGTGTGGAATGAGCGTGGTCAGATCCTGCTTCACTTCCTCCGGGATACCCTCAAGTGCACCGTCATCTAGGTACCAGATGTTCAGCGGGGATTTAAGCTTAGAGATGACCTTTTATATGGCTAGGCAGAAAATTAGAGGGCCCAGTGGATAACCCTGCTGTGCACCAACCTGGGAAAGAATCAGGGATTCGTTAAAATACAGGTTTGATGGCAAGGAGTAGACCTGAAAGAGGTAAGAAAAGAGGCAAGGCACTTTCTCCCTTACTTCCCCCAGAAGAACATCACGCTCTACATAGTTGAATGCGTTTTTGATGTATAATTTTAAAATGACGCAATTTGTATTTTTGGATCCATAGAGAAAGCTCGAGTAGCATGGATGGCAGCCTCATAACCTAATCTAGTGCCAAATCCCAACTGATATGGTTGAAGATAAGCAGCCATGACCTCTCGTACAGCTCGGCACCCAAGTTTGGCCGTTAAGCGGCGAAATGTGCTGCCAATAGCTATTGGTTTTACACCACCGTCTTTTTTTGTAAATGCACATAACGACGCACCGTAAATGAAAGGGCAAACCACAGGGTTCAGTTGACCACTAAGTAAAAAATTACATAGTTTCGTCAACCAATCAAGCAGGCGGGGACGGTTGTCACTAGCGGAGCCCGAAGTAAGTTCCTTCAGATGTGCTGGACGGATACCGTCCAAACCAGATGCAGACCCACTGTTGAAGGAACTAAGAGCCAGGACTACATCTTCCAGCTTAGCAGTATAAGCAGGAATAGATCTGTCGGGCTCTGGTGGGAGAGTAAGTTGGCGAGAAGAAGACGGGTGCTTTGCCTGCAGGGAAGCAAGAGTTTCTGGACTCGATGGTGCTACTCCATCTTGTGACATTAGCTCCTGAAATCACCCTCAAAAACTTTTCGTTCAATAGCTCTCAGAGTTGAGGGTGACCTTACGGCTGCTGACTCTGCGTCTACAAAAAGAGAGTCAATAACACAGGCCGAATCAATATTGTATTGTAATAATTAACTTTTGAAGTGAGGCTGCCCGTGCCTGTGACTTCTGGCGCTTTCAGTGCAGAATAGGAAAACGAAAGCAAAGCGAACCAGTCACCTGTATCGTTACTAGAAATGCATTTCTCGATAAGGTTGCTCAATCTACCTGCTGCCAAGTTCCGTGCGCCCTTAGGGATGTGACGCAACACACGCACAGATTGTTTCAGGGTAGCCAGGACTGGACAACGAAGGAAATCCGGTTGAAATTGGTGTGGCGTTAGTTGTGGAGGTGGAGTCAAGGCCAAGCGGGACCCGTTTTTGTGAATACGACCTATGTGTACTTTAAGACCGTGAGCACTGAAGGTGCGTGATGAATTAGGGCAGTGGGGACACAGTATTTGGGTCGGGGGCTGCATTTGCAATAAGAAATACAAATACACTACACTAAACACAAAATACACACTTACAATAATAACACATTATAAAAAAATGCCGATAGTTGATGCACTATTCTAAAGACATGGACGTAATAGATGATTTATAAAATACTTAGCTAAAAATTTATAAGACTTTACACAAATGTCACTCAATAAAAATAAACAAATCAAATGTATGTCACTGGAGCCCAAAAAGTGACGGCGCATGCGTTGCTCGGTGTTTCCAAGGAGACGAGGCTGCTTCCCCAATAGAGTTCACTGAAACTTACGGTCGCCGTTGGTTACCTTCGGCAAGTAAAAATGGCTTTCCAAACATATGCGTCAAAATCTTGTTGATGTCTGATTGCCAACAAAAGTTGATCGGGGGCTTCTACTATTATTTTTTTATTACTGGCAATACTGACCGGAAATAGAGGATAAACGTACCATCTCTCTGGTACTTCACACTCGATTGGTTGAATGACTGAGTAAATGAAAAAAATAAAATAATCGGTAATGTGGCTGACCGCCATGACAATTTGGCTTTTTAGAGCCATATTTTTTATGGCTATTGAGAGGTTTCAATGTAACCCTGTATAGGAGCTACCTGTTAAAGACCCTATCAGTCATGGAGAAGAAGACAAAGACTATTACTGCACCTTCGTTGAGTGCAAGAAAACTTTCTTCAGTGGACATTATCAAAGCACAAAAGCTCGCTGGGTCAAGAAAGCTTCGCCGAAGTGTGAACTAAGGCGCGAAAACATTAACAACTCATTGAACTCGTAAGAAATTTACACTTGAGAAATTTTATCCCTGTATGCTGCGACTTTTTGTGAGTTCAGAATCGTGACAAAACATTTACATGCAGGCACATACATTGCTTCTGGCCCCACAGTAGGATAACCTGTATCGTGGGTATCAGATATCTGGGTATTTTTGTTCCCAGCCGGGATTCGAACCCGGTACCGCTCGTTTGGGAAGCACAGCCTCGGCCGCAATTCCACAGTGGTCGTCATATGAGTATAGACGGGATATCTTATAGCTTACAAACATAAGCATAGCATAGCGTCACGCCGTTTTCCATACGGGGTGGCAGAGGCACAATACGGTATTGGACAAGGTAGTCCAATACATCTGGAAAGGTATGTCTCACCTATTTCAGCAAAAAAGTTGACAATATAAGAATTGTATATCAGTTGCATTTTATAAACTCAATTAGTGTTAAAAAGGCTATGACGTCATTTCATAGAACTTTAACGACAAATATTTCAATTTCAAGTCCTATTTCTTCCTCCCCGGTCGATATGCGAGTGACATACACTTCATAAAAGGTCCTCATCAAAATTTTGCTGCACGGAACCAAAAACCAAAACATCATCTGTGTATATATTTTTTGTATTTGTTGTTTTTTTTTAAAAAGCGCTAAATCGATTTTGAAATATAATTTGTGTAAGAAGACCTCTTAAGTATGACCTAGCAATCAGAATAATAATCATCAAAATCGGTTCATAATCGAAGGAGTTATTAAACACACAAAAAAAACAGACGAATTGAGAAGACGAAAAGAAATTCCTCCTCTTTGATATCGGTTGATTACCGTTATGACAGTTCCTAAAATCCGGTCAAATGCGAGTCGTATTCGCTCACGAAGGGTTCCGTACTACCCTACAGTGGTAGGGATAGTGTGGAGTGAATAATTTCGATTTTACGTAGAAAAATGTTGCTGACAAAGTTATACGGCTACTTTCACACTCCTTGACGTAACCAGCGGCTTTCATAAGTTTGTATATGGTTTACAGATATTTTTTTAGTTTTTTTAGTATTTGTTGTTATAGCAGCCACAGAAATACATCATCATTTTACACCCCCGAAAACCTCTATATAGCAAATTTCATCAAAAGCGCCGTACTTTAATTATTTCTCGTTTGATAGTATATTTATTTATATAGCTCGGCCACGGCGTACGGCATACGGACTCGCACCTTAAAATAAATGTAGCCCATGAAAGTCCCCACCGAGGGGCACAGGCCTTTACTCGGATTCGAGTAAGGTTGAGCCATACCAGCACTGGATGGCTCAGTGCGTGTTGCTTGAGGGGTTTCGGGCTAGTGGCCAAACCGACTGTCAGATGTTTTCAAGTTACCGCAGCCTCCACCCCCATCGGCAAACTGCATGGTGCCGTATTTGTTGTCAAAAAATCACGCCTGCCAAATCACTGCAAAATGAATTTTCTACTCCGTCTCGCAATCCGAGTAAAGGGCGCCGTCCCTAAATTAAGGGTGCTCTCGCCGGGCAAAGACATCGTAACAGTTTCATTGTACAAACGCCGACTGCGACAGATTTAATTATCGGAAGCCATTGTACTGGCTGCAATGTGTCTTAAGCCTGGAAAAAACTTTTAAAAAAGAAAATCTGGGAAAGTCGTTTCATTTCCTAATTTGAATTACTGAAGTAGCTGAGTCCTTTCTTTATTTCCCGTGCTTCATTTTGATGTCTTGTGATATAAATGTTTTATTTCAATTCAATTTAATTTAAGACCTCTGTGGCGCAGCGGTTAGGGCCCTGCCTTCCAAGCGAGATATCCCGGGTTCGATCCCCAGCTGGGGGTAAAGAAAATAAACCCACAGGCCTTGTATGTTTATATGTGTGTGACGTTGCTGTCTCTGTTACCCACGATACAGGGTATCCTAGTGTAGGGCCAGAAGCAATGTAAATGTTCATGTTTATGTTAATAACATGTGTTTTTAAAGATTTTTCTGTATCTGGACTCTTTCGAAAACTTGGAAATGTTTATTTTGATTCGTTGCCTGTTAGCGCTACCCAAGGGGACCGTGCAGGTCTGTGGGATCCAAGAATTTCCTGCAGGAGTGAGCAACATTCCCCCAATGTAATTTTTCCTGAGTGAAGTTATGTGAAATCATACAAAGACTTATTGAGACGGATTGAGTTGGGTTGCCTTTTACATATTCTACGCGTTTCTTTCGAAGAGGTTCCGTGAGGCGAGTAACGAGTTTTAGGTGTTCTATTGTTTTTGTTGCCCGCCACATTTTACTGAGGCTAGATTGGATCTTTCCGTTCCAACATAATAGTAGTTTATGTGACTGCTGCATAATGGAGGGCATTAAAACTCGAGAGTGGGTTTCATAATAATATCACTCGAGAGTTTTAATGCCTAATTATGTACAGTTACATACACTAGTTTATCTACACACATATCATAAGCTCTCTTTGATGTGTTCAGGAACCGCATGTTTGACCGGCATTGTGGTTCTGCAATTGTTTAGCTTGTTCTGTAGTACCAACTTCATGCAGGCGGGCGTCGGCGTTCGAAATTTGAATGTCAGTACCAACTTCGCAGACAAACTAGGGACGGCACGCGGGTGGGCGTCGGCGTTCGAAATTTGAATGTCATTATATGTAGAAAAACTACACATAATGACCATTATGTGTAGTTTTCCAGATACGAAACGAGTTTTGACCAAGTAATTTAACATAATGCTGATCGTAACGTGCGGTTTTTGTACGCAGTAAAGAGGGTTTATGATACGTGTGTAGATAAAAGAGTATTTAAGCAAGCAAAACAACGTTGTTAGAGATAAATTGCACATTATTATGAAATAATAATTCTTTGTATGATTGATTGTGTTCAAATCTTCGATACCGCTAGCACTATCTAGAAAGATCTGCCAAAAGATGGAGGAAACCTAAAAAAAGAGGACTTATCATTTTAATTAGAGCTAAAACTAATATTCGGTAACTATTCGGAATTCGGCCTTAATTTACTATTCGGCCGAATACCGAACACGAGGGCACTATTCAGCCGAATACCGAATAATGCAGATGATGAAATATCTGTTTTATGGAAGCTATAAATAACATTTAATCACGCGTCGGAAGAAATAAAACAATAAAAATGGTTAGGTCCTCTTATTATTATCATCACAAAAAAAAACTATAAATAAAAATAACCCCGACACATTAATATTAACCCTACGTTCTACCCGTCGACCAGTATTCCTTGTTAAACAGACAACTTTCTTACAACTGAACCGATTTTAACTAAACTTATGAAAGAAACATCGCAGTAAAGTCTACCACCATTTACAGAAAAACGCTTCAAAATCCGTCCACCCGCTTGAATGCTAGAGAGCCACAGATAGACATACAATCAGAAGGAACAAACGATCGAATGAATGACAGACGTTTCAAACTTCTAACACAATTTTTTGCTCGCTGAGAGTTAACAACATCCTTTTCATTAAATAAGATATTTTTTTTTTATGAATAACTGAAATTAACTAGAGTTAAAGTATGACGAATAAACACAGTATGTTGTTGAATAAACACAAAAGGCTGTTGCGCTTGTTTTCATATACAAGGACAGCTTCCGCCGCGAAAAAGCAAACAATTTGTGTCTCGAAAATGTGAAAAAAAGTCCTGTCGAATATTCGGCTATTCAGTTCGTGTGGCAGCTGAATATTCGGTTTGCGGCTAAATCACTATTCGTTTCAGCTCTAATTATAATACGTATAACGCACAATAGGTACCTATAGTAAAAAAAAACATAAAATGTGGAATGTAACCCCTCCACCAACCCGCACTGAGCCGGCGTGATGGAGTATGGCTTAATCTTACTTGTATTTGAGTAAAGGCCTGTGCTCCTCGGTGTGAAAATTAACGGACTAATTTATTTTCATTTTAAGTAGAATATGTTTAAACTTACAAATAAGTCATAGAACATATTACTTATGGGATATGAAGACTTACTTAATCCAACAGTAACTGTTACTTCACCAGAATGTTCTAAGCAAAGAAAAAGAAAGCAGATTTCCACCATTTCTTGAGCCACAAATTAACTTGTAGGGTCTATAAAGAATAGTATTTTGACGGAGAGTGGGAACTTTGCTAATTTTCCGACCCATGGAACACGTTTACTTAAGATCTTACTCGTTCATTGCGGAAAAAAGGTTTGGTGTTCTGTCCAATGTTGGTTTCAGGGTTCAAAGCTATTGGCAGATAACTATCCATGGATAGGTGATCTTTCTGAGAAATTAATATTTGGTGGAGATGTCAGGTTCAGATTAAAAACATTACACCTATCTTTTCCAAACATCGAATACAATAGAACGGAAAGGCATGTTTGAGCTACATAGGAACATCTATTTTCTTGCTATTTTATGTCAAGTTCCCTCCACACCTACACACACACACACACACACACACACACAAACAAACAAAGTAGAATAACAGAACGTAGAGTAATTAAAATGTTGGCGCGAATCCAACTCTCTGGAGAGATGTTTCCTGCGTCCGCGTAGTTTCGAACTAACTGATTTCGCTCTTTATGTCTATATTGCTGGTTTTCAAGACTATACACTTTTAGTGTGGAGGCAGAAGAAATATAAGTATATGTAGCTGTAAATTATAATTTTAATTCAATAAATAAAAAACCAAGAAAAAGCTTCAGAATACGTTGAATACGTCACGCCTTTTCCCATAAGGGGTAACAGGCGCACAATTGTATCCATATTACCTAATTATTCAGTACACCATTCTTATAATATAGATAAATGCAACTTCGCCTGACATAAACGGGCATTCATTAGTATTTAATTATTATTATTAAAACTTCTTTGCACTCAATATTTGTATAACAGGTGTAAATTTTAAAAACTAATGTACAAAGGCTGACTTATTTCTAAAATAAATCTCTTCCAGCCAACCCAGTGAGGATATGTAGATAAATAAAGTGGGTTTTGCAATCTTAATAAAAAAAAACATTACACATGAATAGTTACATAAATACATACAATATATATTATACACTATAATCAAAGCAATAAACTACATAAACAATTCCTGCATATATAAAAATACATATTACACTTGAGAAAGGTAGTGTTCCTTCAATCTTGCTCTGAAAGAGTTTGGGGATTCACTATCCCTTAGGGAAACTGGCAAGCTAAGCTGACAGGATACGCTACAGGATATTCCAACTCCCTTGCAGTAACACACGCACGACGAGGTCTTGACGACGGAGATAGAAAGTGGAAACTGCTGCGCAGATACTCCGGGGCACCTGGATCGCGTAATATTTTAAAAGTAAAAGTAAGTATTTGGAATTTTCCACGAAGCTGAATCGGGAACCATTTCAATTGTTTGCGAAAATCTGACAAATGGTCGTACTTTCGCAAACCAAAAATAAAGCGAATGGTTACATTAATTTAGGCATTGAATTTAACACATACCAACTTCATTTACACTGGTGACGTGCAAAAAATTGACACGAACTTTGTAATCTTGGGTTTAGACAGAAAACCAGCGTCACAGGAATTCCTGTGGCATTATGCTGAGTCTGGGGCCTTTTGCTGTCGCGGCATGCGCACGTAGCAACGACGCCACTCTTGACGCCCACTTTATTATCGACTTTTTTATCCTGTGCGTATGTGCTGATTCAGTAACTAAACGTATGTTCTATTCTATTCTATATTCTATTCCGCTTCAGCTTATTTTGCTGACCTTCAGTCAAGTCCAGCAAGCACACGTCGACGTAATCCAATAAAGAAAGCAGCATGTTTGAGCAAGAGTAATTTATGTTTGATTCGATATAAACAAAACTGCAACCGTCTCAGAGAGTGGTAGGAGAAGTGCATACGCCTGCTTACTTCATTGGTGTGTGCCGTCCGAGACATGTTACCCCGTGAGATAATACTTCGCTAATGAAAACCACACGAGTTGAAACTCACATAAGTTTTGATCCATTTGTAATTAGAAGCGGCTCGTAACGTCGGAGTTAGTTGTTTGCAACTCGCTCGCCCCAGTTGCATTGCAGGCATGTGTAGCCTAACTCACGTACTAAAGACATTCCCTGGTTCAAGCGGGGAGGCGAGCGGGGGCTAGGACATCAAGTGCCGCTGTCTTAATTAAAGTGCATTCAGATAACTTGTCTCTTCGCCGTTAAGTTGGCTGTAGCAATATCCGTTCGCCAGATACACAATACAATTCGCCGCTTTTAAAAATAGCATACCAGGTTTTTAGGTGACTACAACCTCGCCACAATACGAAATACGTAAAAAAATACAAATGATACATACCTATATAAAAATTAAGGCATTAGATTAGCACATTATGATATTTTCTCCCTTAACTTTGGATAACAAATTTTCCAAAAGCTTAAAATTCCGGTTTCTTTGCTGCTACCAACTTAAACGGATTTTATACTAGCCTGAACCAGAGGCCTAAATTCAGGTTGGGCGTGGCCTCCAATAAAAGGAGTAAGGGGTTTTACTCTTATTAATCCTTTCTTATATTTATTCTCAAGTGAAAACCTTGTTAAAGTCAAAGTCAAAGTACTTTATTACTGTAGATATTTACATATACTTAGCAAACGTCAATTTTGCCTCTTCTCTACATTGGACCACTGTGGGAGAAGAAGGGCGTAGAAACTCCCACAGATTGATTTTTAGATCTCTTTTAAAATAGGTTGTGCTTAACTATTACACATATGAAAAATTTAATTATTATGATTAATAAGCAGGAATAAATAATTACAAAATTATTAACAGCAAGGCCTGTGTTGAGCTAGATTAACCCCATACAGTCCTGTCATTTAAGTAATCTTGAACATTGTAATATCCCTTTTTTGACAAAGTCGCTTTAACATGCTTTTTAAATTGCTCAAATGGCCATTTCAAAATCTCCAGAGGTATCTTATTATAGTAGAGAATACACTGACCCTTGAAAGAATTGCTAACCTTCGCGAGTCTAAATCGGCGCGCACACAGTCTGTGATTATTTCTTAGGTTAACATTACAGCTATCGCTAATTTTGGAAAATGTTGTAAGGTTCTTGCGTGCATACATTATATTTTCGAAAATAAATTGACTAGCTACTGTTAGTATGTCAATTTCTTTAAAAAGCTCTCTTAAGGAGTCTGTTCGTTTTAAATTATAAATTGCTCGAATAGCTCTTTTCTGTAAAATAAAAATAGTTTGAATATCCGCTGCATTCCCCCACAACAAGATACCATAGGACATCACACTATGAAAGTAACTAAAATATACTAGCCTAGATGTAGCCACATCCGTGCTTTGTCTGATGTCCCTAACAGCGTAAGCCGCAGAACTTAATTTACCAGCTAATTTATCTATGTGGGGTCCCCACTGCAATTTGCTATCAATGGTTATTCCAAGAAACTTCTTATCATTTACTAATTCTAATGTGCTGTTGTCTAACACTAAACTGGTCTCAACTTGCCTGACATTTGGAAGTGAGAATTTGATACACTTGGTTTTACCAGCGTTTAACAATAAATTATTAACTGTGAACCAATTCAAGGTTAAAGACAATACACCATTAACATCATCAAAATCTGCTTTTGGTCTTTCAATTTTGAAGACCATTGAAGTATCATCAGCAAATAACACTATGTTAGTTAATTTCTCCACCATGAAAGGCAGATCGTTAATATATACCAGAAACAAGAAAGGACCTAATATGGAACCTTGTGGAGCGCCAATTTTTACACCCGATCCATCAGATTTAACGCCGTTAACTTCTGCCTTTTGAATTCTATTGCTTAGATATGATCTTAGTAGATCCAACGCTTTATTTCTAACTCCGTAATGATTTAATTTAATTAATAGCGTATTATGATCAACACAATCAAACGCCTTCGACAGGTCGCAAAAAACTCCGATAGCATCCTGTGCGGCCTCCCATGCAGAATAAATATGAGATATAAGGGTAATACCTGCATCCGTAGTTGATTTACCCCTAGTGAAACCGTATTGTTTGGCGTGGAGTTGTTTGGTACGGTTGAAGTGTGAGAGCATTTGATTGAGTATAATCTTTTCAAATATTTTACTTAGTGTTGGAAGAACAGATATTGGTCTGAAATTTGAAGGATCACCCTTATCTCCCGATTTGAACAGAGGTATCAGTTTACTGTGTTTCATGAGGTCTGGGAAAGCCCCATCGTTAACACATTTATTGAATATATAAGCTAAATGTGGGGCTATAACTAGAATTACTGAACCAATGACTTTGACTGATATACCCCACAGGTCTTCCGTATTTTTTAAGTTAAGTAATTTAAACGTTTTGACAATGTCCTGGGGATATACATGATGAAATTTTAAATATACCTTACTGAAGCTCGTGTTATTTTTTAATAAAGTCTTTGCTTCATATGGAGATGAATTTAGACGATCTGTTGTGAGTAGAGGTACATTGGTGAAGAATGTTTCAAAAGCTTGAGCAACATCATCGCTGGATTTAACAACATCATCACCTATCTTTAGGCAGAATTCATTTTCCCTTGGTATAACTTTGCCAGTTTCACGGTTTATTATTTGCCAAACTGTTTTCATTCTATTATTTGAATTTTGAATTTTTCTATTAATGTGTAAAGTTTTTGCGGTCCTACAAACCAACTTGTGTGTTATAACTTTACTTTGAATAAAACTCGGAAGACATTGGGCTATGCAACACAATTTTTAGCACTGGAGCATAGTCCAGGGCCACATATAATATTGGCCGCTTACGGTCCTTACACAGCTTCATTTCAGTAGCGCCTTCAACTGCGTCGATTTCGATATCCTGGTTGAAATTCTTAAGTGGTATATCAGTCAAAGTCCCCTCGCACTCGGCTCGCTGGTTTGACTCCTACCTGAGAGACCGCCAGCAGCGCATTAAGTCTGAGGAGATCTCGAGGGACTGGTGTGAGCTATATATCCGCGAGTGTTCCCCAGGGTGGTATTCTTTCTCCTCTCCTCTTCTCAGTATTTAAAAACTCCATCTCTGACGTTCTTACTTCTTCTTATCATCTTTCCGCAGATGACCTCCAAATATATCGGCACTTCTCTCCGCGTGATGTCAAACTGGCTATAGAGGCATTGAATACTGTCCTCGATAACATCAGGAAATTGGCTTTTTCCTATGGGCTGTTAGTCAACCCGGGAAACTCTCAAGCCATGATTATGGGTACACGGCACTCGCTTAACTTATTAGAGAATTCGCCCGTCGATCCTGGATTGTATGATGGTACCATAATTACTAACAGTGGGAAAGCTATGAAAACAACTTGCTGTCCTGGTCGCCCCATGTTTGTGAGGTCAGCTGACGAGTCTTTGCGTCATTTCACTCCCTCCGTAGATTAGCCCCTTTTACAATCTTTAATAGACTACGCGGATGTTTGTTTGGTCAGCGCGAACGAAGAATAATTGAACAAACTCAAACGACTTCAAAACCTCGGAATTCGGTTTGTCTATAGGATGCGCAAGTATGACCGTATCTCCCAGTATCGCAAGGAGGTGAGGTGGCTCCCGATCGTGAAATTTAAATTCTCTCCTACCTGTTCAAAATTTTGCAAAATGACCACTACCCCACATATCTACACTAACGTTTTGTGTTTATTTTCCCCAGGGATAGCAATCGGAGATCCCACACGGTGTCTCTCCTTTCAACTCCTCGGCATAACACTGCCGCTTACGAACGCTCGTTTAGATTAAGGGCAATCCGACCATGGAACGCAATTCTCTGCGCTATTAGGAAAAGTCCCTCAATTTTCACTTTTAAGTAAATATTGAAAGTGCATTTCCATTCTCTTCCTTAAAAAGTCCCATGTATATATAGTCAGGTCATAAGTTCTGTCACATGTGCAATATGAAATAATTTAGACATGTTTATTATTTATGTAAACATTTATATAGCAAAATAAACTTAATAAAACATAGATTCTTATGGTAATAAAGTTTATTCACCCGCAATTCACAAATGACACCCGCAATTTTGAATACAGGCCTTTTATTCTGCGCGGCCAGTCGTCTATCGCAGCACGAACGAGGTCCATGTCAATATCGGCGGCTGCCTTAATCAAGGATGCTTTGAGTGCCTCCAAATCAAGATGAGGCTTTGAGCAGGCCTTTTCCTCCAAGTGTTGCCATATCTTGTAATCTAACGGACTCAAATCTGGACTGGAGGAGGGCCAGTCTTCGTGCCGGATGAAGTCGATTTCACGCGCCGCCAGCCAGTCTTGTGTGCTTTTCGCTCTATGAGCTGGCGCAGAATCTTGTTGGAATACCCAGTGCCTGTTATTAAACATGGTATGAGAAACAGGTTCCACAAGGTTCTTGAGGACTGTATTTTGATACACAACTGCATTCGTTTTTACGCTTTTCTCACAAAAAATTACCTCAGTTAAGCCCCAATAAGAGACTCCCAACCAAACCATGAGCGAGGATGGAAAATGACCTCGTTGGACACGCGGAATACGGTTGCTCGCTTCTTCACTGCTGTGTGCGTACACCTTATCATTTTGTTTGTTGTAGCTCTCTTCCACGGTGAAAATTTTTTCATCCGAAAAAAGAATTTCCCGATGTTTTTTTCCCGCGTACCGCTTCAACAAAGCGCGGCATCTCTTCAGTCTCAGGTCCATTAAACGAGCGTCCAAACGATGTCCTGTTTTTATTCAATATGCCCTAAGCCCTAAGTCTTCATTTAACACCCTTTTCACCGTGGTCCTGCTTAACCCCATCTGAAGGGCCAACAGTTTCTGCTTACGTATGGGATTTCTTTGAATTCGCGCCTTCACAGCTTTTATCACTGCTGGTGTTCTAACAGAGCGAGGGCGACCACTTCTTGACCTGTCATCAACACTAGAGTCTTCATTGTATCGTTGTATGGTACGATAAACGAATCTTTTGGTTATATTCAAATTTTTCAGTAAGTCGAAAATCTGAATTGGCGCGTAACCGCAACGATGCAATGCAATAACTGCGACACGGTCTTCTTAAAGTGTCCAAACCATATTTAAAAATGAGGAAAAATCTAAAAAGTACACATTTTTTTTTTCATGAAAAATTCGAAATTCGAATTCAATAAACTTTTTTGTGGCCAGCTTTCTAAATTCAAAAGTTTTTATTGTGTGACAGAACTTATGACCTGACTGTGTATGTATGATATATTATTGTTTATAATTGATATATATTGTTTACTAAAAAGTCTGAGTAACTACAATCGTAGTATAGTTAATATGTTACAGCAGGACACAGGGTCTTTGCAGGTGTGCGGGGCGTCACCATATCCGCGACATCCCCTTTCCCCTTTGGCCATTCCAGCTTGACTTGGACGTTGTGAGTAGTTGTGTGTGAGTGACTCTTGTCGATGCGGTTTCCAGACTTAAGAAAACTCACCAAGATTAGTGAGGCTGTTTGTCTATACTCGTAATATTCCAGTCCAGAGTATGTGTACCGTCCAACATACTTTCCACAAGTGATTTGCTGACAGAACATAGGTTCCGTTTCAACTGTATTTAAAATACTCTTTGAGATATCAATGTACAGAAAAGATATCAAGTACGACATATGTATGTATCTGGTTTTTGTGTGGACTATCCTGTGTCAAAACTACTACTAACCGATTAAATATTCTTCGTCTATTAGATATAAATAGGCCAAAATCTTCTGACCATACTGCCAATTCTTATTTATTTAATCCTTAGTTTCTTATGTTCGTGCTTCTTTTCTTTTTACCCGACTGCGGTGACGCCCAAAAGGAGGTTTATTATCTTCTACCAGAGACAAAAAAAAACTAAGCACGAGTTCTACTTCGATGACGTGTGTTGTCTGCACTAGTATTATTTTAAGCGTGTTATTCCGGAACTGTTATTCTTTATTTATTTATGAACCGATTACAATTTTTTATTTTTTCTTAAAATGATGACTAATAGTGTTTCTTATGGGATTAAATTGAATGATCACATAAAAAAAAATGGAGATCGATGCAAAAGTTTGATTACTAAATAAAAAAAAACTGTAATAATGATGTCATCCACGTAAACGAACGAATGCGTATTTTTGCCTTCCTGTGACTTTTCAGGTGTGTTTTTAAAAGTCATTGTCATGAGATGCATTCAAGATGCATTCAAGCTATATGACTAAGGCCGTATTTTCATCATGAAATTCATGTGTGGCCTTCATTGTCAGAAAACAGATTTCTTAACCTCGTTATCGTGTATTTGGACGACATTCAAATCCCAACCGGGAAGGAAAAATAGGCCTCGATTCGATAGAAATCAATTTTTTTAAAGCTTTTACTTGGTGAATTATTTTCCTTTTCTCTATTGTTTCGTTCACGAGATTCATTTCATTTCGAAACTTTGTTTTTAATCACTGTAGAAAATCGCTAATTATCTCAAGCAAGCTCTCTGGCTGTAGTAAGGCTATGTTCTCATTGCTCAACCAGTGAGCAGCCAAATGTCATATACTTATTTAGCACTTCGTAGCGTTACTATGCAATCGACACAAAATTACAAGCGCACCGTGCTAATTATCGGCTGCAGAAAATCACTACACTGGCGAAGTACCCCAGAACATACTGTGCATATATATATATTGTTTATATTGCAAATATTCAGAGTGCCTATACATAGCATATTGTACAAGTAAGTATGCCAAAAAGTTCATATTTATTTTCTGAATATATGTATAACTAAAGTCTTGCTGATTTTTATCATAGATTGACTTTGTCTGACTTTAAAAGAAAAAGACAGTGCTATGTACTCATCAATCTCCTTTTCCCTTTGCAAACGAAACAAATAAAGGAAGATTTACGCATAGCACTATCCCTATACTTTGTGGTCTACGTGGCTAAATTATGGCTATAATATCGTGGCGATTTGACGCTAAATTCACGCTAAGTTCGAGCTAAGTTTGCTGCTCAGTCTATTACGCGGTAAGTGTGCCCTTATGAGCCAAAGCCTTAGATAACCGCCATTACAGCCACTGAAGAGCCACTGGCACTAAAACTGGATACACTTCGACTAAGTCAGTTCCTGTAAATTGCGAGAGGTTTAACTGTTACTGACTTGGTACTGAGTGTGCTAATGAGTTAAAACTGAGAATAAACGACTGCATTCTCGTGAGATTTTCGTGCACACAAACGTTGCAATTTGTACATTAAGTAATACAGCGGTCTATAATGACTACGTTGCTGGCAGCACTATAAGTGGCCGAAAGCGCAGCTCCAGGCCTACGCAGCGTGGTCAGCATTTCAGCCTTCGATGGATAAGCTGGAATAAAGGCCGAGACCGAATATCGATGTCTTTATGGCGTGGACAGCAAAGCCTGCAATGATGACCAAGCTTCAAGGCCGAGAGCTCGAGGCCATCATAGCGTGGCCAGCAGTGCTGTCATTTAGGACTAAGGCTTGTACAGTGCTTTACTCAAACAATGCGAGTAATTTAAATTTAAAATCGCGAAAATTTATGAAACACCACATGGAAATTGCAAAAATTTTCACCGCGCTCCAATTTCATTTCTTTCTCGCTCTTTTTTTTTTTTTTCTAGGCTGCCTGTACTTACCAAATTTTTCGACGAGAGTGCCGCGAGAGGCACACCGCTTGAGGTGGTAGAAGGAGGAACCACTGACAAGAAACCTTGCCCCTTTTTGCTCCGGGGACGGAGAGAGCGTGCCGTGGTGGATGCGTAGCGGAAGGAGGTTGTTCCCACGTGTGGTGAGGTGGCTGACGCATCGGCTCGCTAAATCCAACCCTGCCGAAGACGGGATTTTGGGAGCCGCCAAGGTGACCCGTGCTGGGTGCACCCCGTGGTAGCGGGCGAGGTACATCCTGAATATATAAGTACATAAGATCCCGCATGGCGCCTGTACTGCCAGTGTAGCTGGTGACGCCCTGCTTGTTACTGTTACGCTGATCTTCCCTGCGGGGGGGGCAGACCTGAAGAAACAAGGGTCGAGATAAGTGTAGAATTAAGGACGTGTATTATTTAAATAGGACGGCCACTAAGAGAGAACCCCCCCTTGTTTTCTTTAACAAATGTTCAGGAAATAAAACTTGAGAACCAGAATCTCTTCTTTTACTGACAGGAACTAGTACCCCCAGAAAATATAATAAAATATATATAATAAAACTCTATTCGTATGGTTATAAATGTTCAGTGCAAGTGTTATCTAACATAATTGTTCACAAATAACAGGAAAAAAGTGATAAACCGGCCAAATATTTTTGTGCACACAAATCCGTATTTTGCCTACAAACTGTTGGAACAACTGACTTTTTAACTGCAGTTTCGTGAACAAATAACAAATTGTGCGACAAACCAACAAGGATAAACCAGTATTGGATAAGTTGGGAAACATTTATTTGCTCATAACCTCAAAAGATCAAAATCCAACCATCTACAGAAGCCGGATTCTTATGCAAAACAAGCGCCATCTATGAATGAGTAGATTTACTAAAATATTAAGGTAAGATCCATCGACATATTAACAAGATTGCTTTAGCTACTCGCCACTAGATGCCGTTATAAGTACCTTAACATAGATATAAAGTGGAAACACACACACACAGTGATAAAATACGCTAAGCCCTACGCATAATAATGAGGAACTGTGGAGCATGCGCTAAACACGTCTACATACAAGAACTACTGGATTGTACTAAATGCAAGGAACCTTTCCATTTTGGGTGTTTGAATATAAACAAAAACTATTTTATTGAAAAGAAACAAGATCTTGAGCGAAACTGGATCTGCCCAAACTGCCGTCAAATCACACAACGTACAAGAAACGACGACATGGCCCCGGCTAGCCCCATGGCTCGCGCGATGACAGCTGACCAAGCAATACCAACTACTAGTGAAACAGGACAAACCAGCTCCATGTCAAGCCATATCCAAAACGACGCCCATAATAACGATAATAACGATAATAATAATATCACTCATCGATCTAAGAGAAACATGCCTACTGAATTGGAGAACTCTTACTCTAGTTCGGAAGACTTGAGTAAACTAGGAGACACATTACAAACAGAAGATACCCTGAATACTGACATGAAAACTGAATTAACTCTACACAATTTAAAAGAGATGATTAATGCACAATTAAAAGAAAACAATAAAGCCATTATATATGAATTACAAAAAACAATACAACTTGAAATAAATGAAGCCATAATAAAAGTAAAAGAAGATCTAAAGAAAAAAACTGAATTTCTCACGAAAGAAAACTCGATAAGAGAAGTAGATATAGGAAAAATAAATGAAAACATTAAAAAACTAGAAGAAAAAAATGAAACTCTCAGACAAGAAATAACTACACTACAAAACAAAATTTCTACCGTCGCAGTTACACAAACATGGCCTGCGAAGGACAACACTTCTAAGAAGATCGTTATCTACGGCCTCACCGAATACTACAAAGAGCATGAGTACGACGTGCATGACAGAGTAAGCCAAATATTCTATGACATCTTACAAGTAGACCTAACAGGGTACATCGACGAGTCTTACAGAGTAGGAAAATTTAATAACAATCATAACCGACCGCTAGTCGTGGAACTAATAAGTAAGAAAATGGTAAAATATGTACTAGAAAACCAGCACCACTTCCAAGGTACTGGACTATCCATTACTGCGTTCCTAGACGAAAAGGCAAGACAAGAAAGAAAGATGATACGAGATGAAATGTTTTTGGCCAGAAAAAAAGGGCTGTATGCAGAAATCCGTAATAACAAGCTCTTTATAGAAGGAAAACAAATAGAATTAGAAAATGGAAACAACGAAGAACAACAACAACCAGCCCATGATCAACAGAACAGAAATAACTACAGAGATAAAACAACTAGAAATAACTACAGAGATAATACAACTAGAAATAACTACAGAGATAACACATCAAACAATTCCTTTCGAAACAGATTTTAATTTTAAAGCCCTTTTCCAGAATTTTCAAAGTCTTCACAATAAGCAACACCTACTAGAAGCATTCATCGATGAAACCCATAATTATCAAGCATTATGCATTTCGGAAACTTGGCTAAACCAAGATAAACTAGAACTATTAAATTTTAGTAACTACAAAACTGCAGCATCATTTTGTAGAAAACAACGCACAGGCGGCGGCGTGTGTATTTTGTTGCAAGAACACATAGAGTACGAGGAGATACAGGAAATTGCCGAGTTATCCATAGAATATGTATTGGAAGCGTGCGCAACCCTACTACCTAAAGAAAATGTCCTATTGATCACTATGTACTGGAATGGAAGACGGGAGGACATATTTAATGAACAATTAGACAAAATATTAAAGTTCACTAGCATAAAATATTCGAAATACAAAGTCATTATAGGGGGTGATTTAAATATAAATATTCTACTTAAAACTACTAAAACTAATCAATTTCTAGATAAAATGTCAGAACATAACTTCTCTCAACATATAAAAGAACCAACTCACATTACACCAACCTCATCGACATGCTTAGACTTAATATTTACAAATTTCACTGGAAAAAATATATACACGGCGGTAAAAGACTTTGGATTTACATATCATCTTGCGACAATCCTACATACCAATCTGTCCCATACCACGGAACGAATCGCATGGTTTACAAATAAAAGAATATTTAATAACAGCAACATAAATCTTTTCAAATCTGAATTAAATAACATTAACTGGCATGCTATAATAACAGAAAACAAAACCGTAAACGAAAACTATGAAATATTCCACTACACTATTACAGATATACTAAATAAATCTATACCAAAAAATAAAATTAAGTTAAGGACAAAATTAAAAAAATACTGGTTAACAGTTGGTATAAAAACCGCCTGTAAAAATAAAAGACTGCTAAAAATACTTACATTAAAATTCAATAACAAAATCCTTACAGACTACTACAAAAAATACGAAAAAACATTAAAAAAAGTCATTACGATATCTAAAAAAATTAACTATATAAATAAAATGAAAAAATCTAACAATGTAGTAAAAACTATGTGGAATATTGTAAAGGAAAAAATTAATAACCAACCAAAAAAGGAAAAAAACAATATTAAACTACTAGTAAATAACAACTTAATCATTAAACCAAGAGAAATATCTAACTGTTTTAATACTTTCTTTACATCTCAAGGTAAGGTAAGCACCCAAAATTCAAATAGCAGCGCCACTTTGCGCGGTCGGCCAGTCCTCTCACCCACTGAAAATACAATGTTTCTACGTCCAGTAACGCGTAGAGAAATATTTAAATTATTAAAAAATCAAAAGACAAATATGAGTCATGGCTTTGATGAAATACCACCGATTATTCTTAGACAATGTGCGGAGCAGTTAACTCTGCCACTTTTCCTATTAATAAATCAATCGCTAACTGAAGGTGTTTTTCCAGATTTACTAAAAAAGGCCGTAGTAAAACCTATTCACAAGAAAAATAGTAAACTCGATGTAAATAATTACCGCCCGATCGCGTTATTACCGTCAGCCTCTAAAATATTCGAAAAAGTTATGTATGACCGTGTATATACTTTCTGTGAGAAATATAAAATTTTAGACGATTGCCAAAACGGCTTTCGAAAAAAGCATTCCACTACCTTAGCAGTTTTTAAATATATACAGGAAATAGTTAACATCTTAGATAATAAACAGTATGCTGTCGGAATCTTGCTAGACATGACTAAAGCTTACGATAAAGTGCAATACAAAATATTGCTAGATAAATTATATGGTGTAGGAATCCGCGGAATTGCTCATAAATGGTTCACATCTTACTTACACAATAGAGAACAGTTGGTTGAAATAGAATTTTTTAACCACCAGACAAGCGAAATTCAGAATATTCGCTCAAAGAACACTAGTATACACGCATCCATTCCCCAAGGTAGTGTAATAGGATGCCTCCTATTCCTAATCTACATCAACGACCTACCAAAGATCATAGATAAAAAGAAATGCGTCTTATTTGCCGACGACATTTCCCTACTTACGTCATGCTACAATGAAATTGATCTGAATGGAAAGCTATTCCCCATTCTAAATAAAACTGTAAATTGGCTTAGTGATCACAACCTCGAAATTAACTATAAAAAAACAAAATTAATGTTGTTCCACCCATACCAGAAATCTCCTATCAATATTAACCTGACATATAATAATATTGAACTTGAAACTGTAAATAATTTTAACCTACTAGGCCTAACAATAGATACACATATAGACTGGAAAATTCATATAACAAAGATTAGAGCTAAACTTTCAAAATTCGCCTATGCATTACGAGTAATAAAAACTACTACAGATCTAAAAACTGCAATTACTGTATACTATGCCTACGGGCATGCATGGTTAAACTATGGCATAATCCTTTGGGGAAACAGTACAAATGCTCCTTCTATCTTTACTCTGCAAAAACGTCTAATCCGAATTTTGGTAAATATAGAGTCAACCGATAGTTGTAGACCTCACTTTATAAAGCTTGAGCTCCTCACACTAACAAGCATTTACATTTTTGAAACTTGTAAGTTTGTGCGAACATATCCCGATTTCTATACAAAACGAGAAAATATACCTACTAACTACTCTCTAAGACCCACCCGTAAAAATAATCTAATACTGCCCGCCTCCCGCCTGAAACTCCATTCATCTAGCCCATTAATAATGTCAATCAAAATATACAATAAATTACCCGAATATATTAAAACAGAAACAAGCAACAATACATTTACGAAACTTTTAAAACAATTATTGATATCAAAATGTTACTATACCTTAAATGAATATTTAGAAGATATATTTACTATACCTACCTAAATCCTACTATACCTATATACCAAATTTACAAAAACTTCACTAGAAGATAAACTTAAAAGATATTTAATATATAACTAAAGAAGAAGGCCGCACTAAGTGATAGGGGTTTTTTAAAAAAAAAAAAAAAAAAAAATATAACTAAATATATACTGAAATAGATAATAATATAATATATACGAAAATGATGATGACTTAAGATAATAGAGAAATAAATATGTTTAAATATAAATATAAAAGTAATATGTACCATATAAAAGTAATATGTACCTACCTAAATAAATATTTAAATTCTTTAGTATTATATAAATTTAACTTAGAAGTAAGTCATTATGTAAGTTTCAAGCGTCCTCCAAGAGGACACTACATTGCCATGCCCGTGTCAGGGTCCATATTTGGTACTTTGTTAAATCTGTTCTACCATCTTTGTAAACCTATGGAGTGCAATAAATGATTGAGTATTGAGTATTGAGTATTCTGGTGGCTGAGACTCACCAGCAATGGATTTCCATACAACTTTGCTGGCGCCTATTCAAATTCAAGGTCGACTTTGCTCAAAGGAGGATTTTTGTGTAAATAGTAGTATATGTGACTGATCCATAATGGAGGGTATTAAAACTCGAGAGTATGTTTATGAAATGAGCTGAATTATGCACAGTTACATACACTAGTTTATCTACACACATATCATAAGCTCTCTTTGATGTGTTCAGCAACCGCATGTTCGACCGGCATTGTAGCATTGATAATTGCTCTGCACTTGTTTAGCTTGTTCTTCAGTAGTACCAACTTTAAAGACAAACTAGTGGCGGCACGCAGGCGGGCGTTGGCGTTCGAAATTTGAATGTCATAATTTGTCGAAAATTTAGTACTATGCTGGTCGTAACGTGCGGTTTTTGGACTCAGTACTCAGAGGGTTTATAATAATAATCGTTTATTGCAGGCGTAAGTTACAAATTTAAAATGTAAAAAATCAAATTTATTTTATATTATACTGTCTCACATACAGATATTTACTGTTATTCACACATACAACCAAAAACCCTCACATACACTAGCACAGCAGAAGAAGAAGTACTCCCTGCCGCTGGAGCACATAGGTTACTCACTCGCATATAGCCACACCCAGTGCGCCAGCAGCGGCGAGACCCACCGTCCAGCTAACGTGCGAAGAATGGAGTTAGAGCTGCCGCGCACACGCGCTAACAGCGAGGCGCAGCGTTTCCTAATGATAGCGGCAAAGCCGTCGACCCTTGCCTCCGCAAACATGGCTGAGGCGCTGCAGTACCGTGGCAGCCCCATCACACCCTAAACGAATTGTTGTACTGGACACTCAGGGCGCTGTATGCCCCCTGCTTATAGTTGACCCACAGGCTGCACGTGTAGTAAGACTGGCAGTATGCCCTGAACAATGTTAATTTTGATTCCTTACTACAAAGAGCGAACCTGCGAGCCAACATGTTGCAGCGAACAGCTAGCGCCCTCCGCTCCCTTTCTTTATCACAGACATCTTTGAGGTCCTCGGTGACCCAGTGGCCCAGTTACTTGAACTTCTCAACCCTGTTCAGAGGAGAACTATTAAGGTAGACTGGAGGCAAATCAGAGTATGTTTTAGTGCCTGACTTGAAAACCATCAGCTCACTCTTTTTCGCATTTTACCTGAGCCCATGGGCCACCGCATAGGACTCACAAATGCGCAACAGTGCGCATAGTGCACCGATCGATATTATACGTGTGTAAATAGAATATTCAACGTGAAAACCTCTTCCAGAACACGTAGGAGGCACATATTTTTATTAGTAAATTTTTATGTTGCTAACGTTGTAAATTATCAGTATTTGATATCAAAGTAGGTCGGTGAATCTTGGAATTTGGCGTAGAGTTCTCCCCCCATTGTTTTTGTCCCATGATCATAACTCATCACTCAGTCTCTTCCTGGGTTTGCTGCACTTTCCCTTTGCATTTTTCGGGAGCCAGTCTGCTCTCCTGGTCCAACGATTAGGCTTCATTCGAGCAACGTAGCAGGCCTAATACCATTTTAGTTCGGGAGCCTTCTGAGGCTACATCCAATATTTTTGTCTGGGATCTGGGATCTGGTCTTAAAAACGAACACCAAAAATGAGTACGCTCAATTATACTCTAGCAAACTCTGAGTTTTAATCTTCGCGCGTCAGTCAAAGACCAGGTCTGGGTACCGTTGGTGAGGATGAAGTGAATGCAGATGTCCATGAGCTTGCGTTTCAGGGACAACGGGAATCGTCCCTTCATGAATTCCTTCATAGAGTAAAAGCTCTTCTAGTCATTTTTGACGCGACTTTAGACTTCCTTTTTAATACCTGGAAAAAGACGGTTTGTATAAACATTCCTGTACATATGCAATTCTCACCCCATAAACGTCCACCGTATGCTCCTTGCTAATGGCCAAACATCACCTTGGTTTTACATAGCTGAGTTATTGCAGCAAAGTTTGTAGCATAGAAGCTGAACGACAACGACAACGACGGACGACATGAAAGTTTTTAAACGAATTAGCAACGTCGACGACTGCAGTCTATTGCAGGAGGACTTAGGTAGGTTTGAATTTTACTGCCAGCAAAATAAACTAGACCTGAATGTGTTGAAATGTTTTGCCATTACTTTTACCCGTAGCCCTAAGCCTACTCAGTACAGTTAAATATTCAAAGGAATCCCCCTGACGGTGGTAGATGAGATTCGGGACCTTGAAGTTATTCAAGATAGTAGGCAAGCTTACGACAAGCATATTGATGGCATTATAAAAAGAGCAAATAAGGCTTTGGGTTTTGTCATAAGGACCTGCTCTCAGTTTACACATATTAAGGTTATTAAAATCTTGTATTGTGCTTATGTACGTAGCATCCTGGAGTATTGTTGACAGGTTTGGAACCCTCGATATGAAATTTACATAGATAGGATTGAGTCCATACAGCGTGGATTTCTGCGACATCTGCAATTTAAGTGCAATCATTTTGACTCGGACTATTCAGCCATATGTAAAAGACACCATACACTCCCCCTACAAGAGAGACGACGAATTGCTGACGTTGTACTCCTTTGCAAAATTGCACAAGGAGAAATTGACTCTCCGCAACTTCTTGAACACATCAAAATTAAATAGAAGAAGACATAGAAGTAATAGACATCCTATTCATCTAGACATACCTTTCAGTTTCACGAATTACAGACACATCCTTTTTCAGTAGAGCGGTAGCTATATTCAACGGTTTGGTCGATATCCCCGACCTTGCTTTATTCAACTCAAAACCGCAAAGTGTTAAGAGACTCTTGACAAAGCGCTGGTTTACTGCGTAAGTATCTTAAATTAATTAAGTTGTTATTAGGTAATATTATTTGTATCTCATATTTTTTGTATATTATGTTTTTTTTTCTATATTTTACAGTTTAGTCTTTTTGTACCTATACTTTCTTGTTAATTATTATGATTAAATTTATAAGTCTTGTCAATTATAAGTTATACAATATTTATGTACAATGTTGTTATCCAGACAGAACCATATTTTTAATTTTTCTCTGTTTAACCGCAAGCAAGCAGTTTTTTTTTAGCTTCTACTGCGAGAACACATTAATGGTTATAAGTTATTATATAGTTTTATTAATTGAGTGTGTAAAATTGTTTGTTCTCCTGATACAATAAAATAAAATAAAATAAATACATTTCTATTACATGAAATGATAATAGCTTAAAAGTTTAAAAATATGTTCTTAAGATACCTTGAAATTATAGGGTAATCAATGAACGCCGAAAAAAAACAGTGGAACCAAATATCTACCTGTGTAATTTCACCTGGAAGCAGTCTGAGCGTTAAGTCTGCTCATTATATTTGAAGGGCGACCAAAGCTCATTTTATAACGTGGACACTAACTCTTACGACACTCCATCAAGGATTTATGTGATAATTTTAAATGCGCCAGGGAAATCACTTGGATCCCCAAGGAAAAATCTTTGTCCCCGATTTCTAAAACAAGTTCATATTAAACAGGCCTACTATCTATACTATTTGATTAATTGACTTATCTGCTATCGTGAAAACCAATTCATTCATGATTCTTGCAATAAGTTGTTGATTAGTAGTAAGATTGTCCAAAAATGTCGTGGGGACATTATAGGGGTATATATTTTTAGGCAGTTAGATTTTTTCAAACTCTTATTTCAACATTAGACACAACCATTATCATGCGGAAGTAAGATTGCATATAGAAGTTAAGGGATTAAATATGGCCAGAAATGCATCTTTAGCTTCAATTCTAGGCTAAAGTACACAACATAAAAATGTAGGATAAATGTATGTTATAAAAGGTCTATTAGAGATAAGAATGGACTTTTAAAATTACCGGATATCTGTTATATTTAATACTTAAAAATATTGTTCGCAATGCATTATTATTCAACTAAATGAACAAGCGCTCGGAGACGAAATCAGTTTCCTATATGAAACTTACACGCAAAAATAGGTAAAAAAGGGAAAATTTCTTGTTGTTTCATTTTATTTTTAATGTTATTATTACAGGAGTTTAGTAATATTTTCTATAATTTTCTCGGTCTCGGAGCTCGGGCTGCCCCGCGGGGCTCTGCGCGGGAGCATGCGTCAGTCTGCTTCGACGCGATGCGACGGGTATTTGTTGTCTTTGTCTTATTATTAATGCCATTGGCCTATGTTCAGCCCTTAAGGAAAAAAAATGTTTGAATTGTTATTTAGTAATGACGGCTACTCTTTGCCGGACATATTGCCAAGTCAAGATTTACCGAGGTATACATACTTTTACTGATAGAACTTTTGTCATTGATACATATACTATGAATAATAAGCTTTTGTAACTAACAGATTGAGTAATATCCAGACTAGTATACTCGTTTCTAATTGTTATACATCTGTAACTTTATAGCTGTTACTTAGAGCAAGAACTATTTTTACTAATAAATCTAAATACTTATATAAAACAAAGTCGGGTTAGATACCACAATGACTCAAGAACGACTCATCCCCGCCCTGAATAGCAGAATAAATATGAAAATATCGAAAAAATTCAGGAAAATAAACATTTCTTTTTATAAGATATAAGATAATTTATTTGCATAACATGGTTTACATTTGATTATTTATTAACTATATAATTATTTATATATTCGCTTAGTTCTTATTATTATTTTATATATTTAATATAATTAGTGATTTTCTTTCAGTTTTATTAACAAAATTTATGGCTAATCTATTTTTATGATAAATCTGTTTTGCAAGCTTTAAAAGTTCGAGAAAGAAACGGCAAGAAAACTCAGGCCAACCCAGTAACTTTTGCGAGTTTGTGGATTAATATAATAAAGCGTGTCCGGTAGATCGAAGACTTAAACCGAAGCTAGTACGACTATTTAAAACCATTTGAACAAAACATATATACGGCGAAGTCTTACCGTTAAATTTTTATTGACGATTTAGTGTTTTTGAAAAAAAAAAAACAGATTTTCAAGGTTAAGTAATTATCATTGCGAAACTAAACAATAATTGGATTATTTTACAATTGATTCTAATAAATAATTTTATCTACACACGTATCATAAACCCTCTTTACTGCGTTCAAAAACCGCACGTTAGGATCAGCATTATGTTAAACTGCTTGGTAAAAACTCGTTTCGTATCTGGAAAACTACACATTATGGTCATTATGTGTAGTTTTTCTACATATAATGACATTCAAATTTCGAACGCCGACGCCCACCCGCGTGCCGTCCCTAGTTTGTTTGGGAAGTTGGTACTGACATTCAAATTTCGAACGCCGACGCCCGCCTGCGAGAAGTTGGTACCACAGAACAAGTTAAACAATTGCAGAGCCACAATGCCGGTCAAACATGCTTTTCCTGAACACATCAAAGAGAGCTTATGATATGTGTGTAGATAAACTAGTGTATGTAACTGTACATAATTAGGCATTAAAACTCTCGAGTGATATTATTATGAAACTCGCCTTTGGCTCGTTTCATAAACCCACTCTCGAGTTTTAATGCCCTCCATTATGCAGCAGTCACATAAACTACTATAATAAGCATTCTAATAAATCTTGATTTTTGCATCTGCTACATCAGACTTGGTTTTTACAGACCATTGAAGAGCACGGCAAATTTCAATCATCAATAAAAGTTTTTCAAGCCTAATTTAACAAAAACAAGCTTTTTATGTGCAAATCTTTACAAAAACATTCTTAGTTAATGATCTTTCATTTGAGGTATTATTGACGTAGATACATTAACTAAGAATGTTTTTCTAAAGAGTTGCACATAAAAATCTTTCAAGTGTTTCTGTTAAATTAGTTCCGAAAAATTTATTTTATTGATTATTGAAATTTGCCGTGCTCTTTAATGGTCTGTAAAAACCAAGTCTGACGTAGCAGATGCACAAATCAAGATTTATTAGAATTCTTATTAAGTGATTTATTAGAATCAGTTTAATAATCTAATTATTGTTTAGTTTTTGCTATGATAATCACTCAACTGTAAAAATCTGGAAAGTTTCTTCAAAAAACACTAAATCATCAATAAAAATTTAACGGGAAGAATTCGCTATATGTATGTTTGGCTCAAATGGTTCTGAATGGTCTGTACTAACTTAGGTTTATTATGTGACCTCTCACTTGGGAAGCAGAGCCTCGACCAACAACGGTCGTCATGCAAATAAGCCAACAAAGCCGAAGATATTTTCTGTTCCAAAAGCCGCACTAAAAAGGCAAAATGGCCACACGGCCGGATCACCCTTCATAATTTTAGGTCTGCAAAATGTCCGGGGGACTACGTGAGGTCATTAACTTGCACGTGCTCACTAACTAGGGACTATGTGGGGCAGGCAGGCAGCCAGGATGACAAGGTACTCGACTTGAAAGTTATGTATATGCTTGACCTGCCTCCCTAACCAAGATGCGTTTGCTAACTTATGACTCGCTGCGATAAGAAAATACACTGGCCTGCAAAACTAAATACTACACTTTTAAGATTTGAATTTTGTCTTAACTATAGAAGTTAGAGATTTAAAATATATAACATTTCATAGCAAATGTTATCAGCTTTCTCTGAAACTATTTTACAACATTAAACTCTTATTCGAGTCCTTTTTATTTCTAAAGTATATCCTGTGTACTTAATATTATCGCAATTTTAAAAGTGTGACACTTAGTTTTGCTGGTCAGTGTAAATGCGATTCGTAATTTCCCTTTTTTAGGTATTCTATTCACAAAACTTCACCGCGCTTGTCCGCGTTTGTTAGAATGAGAGAGTGTGATTCACAGCTACATTCTAACACAAAACACGTATCGTGAATTTGTCTTTTACCTTCTTGGCTATGCCTGTAGAATTCTATTTTTATTTTTTTATTCATAGAGTCGTCGCAGAGAGAGATAAGTTAGCCAATGCAACTTGGCTACGGGGACTGGGCCGTCAGTAACCCATGTCGACCGAAAATCGTGGAAAAGTATCAGATTTTATAAACGTTAAACGGCAATTTCCAACAAACTGGGCACTCGGTAGGGATAGAGATAACCTTTGAGATATTATTAAACCTTTATTGCACTCAATATTTGTATAACAGGTGTGAATGATAAAAACTAATGTACAAAGGCAGGCTTATTTCAAAAATAAATCTCTTCCAGGCAACCCAGTGAGGATGTGTAGATAAATAAAACGGGTTTTACAATGTTTTTTACAGACTTAAAAAAGGAGTACATTCTCAGTACGGTTCGATACGGTTTGGTTGGTATTATTTATTCACCGATTTAGAAAAAAACTCGTTTTGGTCCCATTTCAGACGACCTCTGTGGTGTGGCGGTTGAGGCTGTGCTTCCCAAACGGGAAGTCCCGGGTTCGAATCCCGACTGGGGAGGAAGAAAAAAACGCCAGAGAAGCCAAAATCAAGCGGCAAAGGTGCTATTTTGAGGTTAGAAGGTGGAAAATTATATTTTATATTTTCTCATCCATATAAACAAAAGTGCGTATTTAAGCCGTTCTATGACATTTCACCCGTATTTTCGGTCATTGTTATGAGATCAATTCTGAAGCCTGATAATGTAATTTAGACAGAATAATAATAATAAATAATAAATAAATATATATATATATATATATATATATATATATTAAATAAAGAATAGTTTTTGTTAAAAAAATAACTATTTTTGTCAGTAGGCCGTCGTAGTGATGACGTACAGTGGGGATCTCCAGAATAATCCTCAGTTTACTCAGTATTTACATATTATAACTTTCATTGAATCATTGTATATGCGTTAATAAATAGGACAATACGAAGTGACTATAATAACTCAATAAAGGACTTACATTATTTCGAGTCAAACCGTTAATTAATTTAAACTTTCAGTAATTCTCATGGATAATTCAAATGAATATAAACTTTCAGTTTCAGACAAAGTTATTTATTTTATCGACTTACTGAGCAAAGTGTGAAAACTATAAGCCCCTTTTAGAATCTGAAACAATAAAGACACTAGGATCAATTCTAGGTTACACTTCTAAATTTAAAGGGCTCATGTTTAAACGATTACCAAAAACGCACCTATTTTACTACCAATAAATTCGAAATGACTGTCAGAATGAATAAATGTCCACCAAATTGTGTTTGGATAAATGATCACCAAACTTCTTTTTATGTTTTGTGTACTTAAGTTTATGTTTTAAGTATTTTTTGTTGTTCTTACATGTTCAACCTAAAACGAAGGATAAAGAAGGCTTCGCTTCGCTCACCCCTTTTACCCTTCACCTACGCTACCGCAGTATTTTGCCCTGATATTTTTTGCAACTTTTGGTGTTCATTTATCCATTTTGGGTAGGAAAAATATATTTTGGTGATCATTATATTTGTTGCCAATTTAAAGTCGTTTATAAAACCTAAGACCGCCTTCCAGCAGACTTTTGACAACCGATAAATGGAGTCTAAGGCGAAGGGTATTAGAAACTAAATTTCTAATAAATTTTCTTCAGTGGTACTAGCAGACCTGTTGGTAGTACCACGGCCAAAAAAATATACCCGTGGTACTACTGGTAGTAACACTGGTGGTACCATGGGGGACTTTTAAGCACTATCTTCCTAAATCCCGAAAAAATATATGTTATGACAACATCCTTTTCCTTCAATGTGTGTGTCTGAAAACAATATATGTCAATATGAACTATACATGAAAAAAGTTTTTCACAGAAAAATTGCTATTTTTTGGGGTCCAAAAATAATATTAATATGGTTCGTGCGTAAAAAAGGTTTTTATGATATCTTAAATATGTGTGTTTTAAGGTGATACAAAACAATAATTGTTTTTTTTCGATTCTCTTCTATAAAGTCATCTTAGATAGATAGATAGAGTATTTGATTAAGACTCTCACTGTAGGAGAACGCGATTGGATGAAATTTTCTCAATAGAATTTAAATGCGAAAATGCCTCTAAATTGGTATACTTTATTCTGTATTTCGAAAATCCTAAAGACAAAGTCAAAGTTCTTTATTACTGTAGACATTTACATATACTTAGCAAACGTCATTTTTTGCCTCTTCTCTACATTGACCACTGTGGGAGAAGAAGGGCGTAGGAACTCCCACAGATTGATTTTTAGATCTCTTTAAAAAATTGATTGTGCTTAACTAATACAAATATTAAAAATTTCATTATTATGATTAAAAAGCAATAATAAATAATTACAAAATTAACAACAAGATCCGTGTTGAGCTAAATTAACCCTATAACTAATTTCTTTGCGAAATTGCATTCAAAATGTAGACATTATGTATTTGTTCACCCTCATTGAAAATCATTTTGATAAAATAGCGTAGTTTATTTTTAAACAATTTTTATGTGGTTTGACGCTACGTCATTTTAGTTTTAAGTCGACCACATTGTTTGCGCTCTCTTTTCCTTAAGTAATTACGCCCTCACTTTCGTTAACATTCGTATTCCTTTTATATATATTGTTGGAGGGAAGATTAATAGTAGAGGGGAGAGACTATAAAAGGCGATGCCCCGCCGGTACCGCCACATTCTCGCTTCATTTTTCGTGCTATTAGGTCGTCACTCTGTCGGTTTGGTTATCGATTTTAGTGTTAACGTAATTGTGAGGTTATAGTGTTGTGTGTTCATTTTGTGATTGCTTTACTTGGTTTGTAATAATTTCTAATTTGGTCGTTTGGATGAACTGTTAAATGGTGTAAATTAAATTGTTGTCAAATAATTCTATTTTGAGTTGAATTTCCTTAGGTAGTAGTGATTAAATTTTTAAAAAAAATCACTTCTGGTCTTATTTCCAAAATCAGAAGTGGGATTCGAAATCTTTTGCCCACTTGCTTAGTTTTACATGTGATTTTATCGGATTATGATTTGAATAACCATTTAACTTCATCTACCCTCGATTTCGTTATTTTTTATTTTTACTTGCTAACGCGTGCGAGTGTGGATTGCAAGTCGTCGTTGTCGTCAAGGGTGAGTCCTCCTTTTTTTTTCCTCCATTTATTATTGTGGCAGTTAGTTTGTATTCTAGTGATTTGTGTGTGATTTTCTTCTGTACTTACCTCAAGTACTCTAAATTCAAAGTTATTGTTCGAATCCTTGTAAATTAGAATGTCGGATCACGGGCGTGGTCGCAGTGTGACCCGCCGTGATAGTCGTAGCCCGTATCGCGACGATGATCGCCGCAATAGTCGCGACTGACGTGATAGTAGGCGCCGTGAACGGTCTTCTGAGATGGAAGCTCTAATGCTTCGTCTTAGGATGTTAGAAGAAAAGGTTAGGGCTTCGTCCGCGTCGGTTTGTCCTAATGTACAAGTGGTTCGTTCGAGAAATCGAGATAAGAGTCGAGATAGGTCACCACCGCGGCGTCAGCGAACATCGTCACGTTCGCGTGCACGTCTCCCGTCGCCAGCGCGGTCTACGCGTACGTTAGTGTCGCCAAGTAGGCGCAAGTCGCGGTCAAGGGATAGGTGCGTGTCTCCTCCTCGCGATCGAAGTCAGAGACACTCACAGGGTTGGCTCATATCGCCTACCCGTGGTCCGTCGCGTTTGCATTACAGATCTAGATCGCCACCTCGCGATTCGGAACGTAATTCTAAAAATTCAAGGTCAACCCCGGAACGTTCGTCGGTTACCGATCGCATTGTGGATGCGATCCGTTCTATTAATTATGCGGGTAGGTCAAGCCAACATTTTTATATTTCGAATTTCGATCCGAATTTGCACAATTTTGATGATTGGTGTGCGGAAGTGGATCGTGCAAAATCATGAAACAAGTGGAATGACTATGAATGCCTTTCGCGTATCGGCAACTGTCTTAAGGGTGACGCACGATCATGGTTAAACGAGTGGGTGTCAAGTGATCGTTCCTGGACAAACTTTAAGAAGGAGTTTAAGCCGTTATGCCCGAAGACACCTGATATCGCGAATATTTTGGCCGAGGTTATTAATACGAATTCTGACAAGTACCCTGCATATGCGGATTATGCACGCCGGGCATTGCTTCGGTTACGTATAGTGCGGGGTCATAGTGACGAGTTAATTTCAGCAATAATTATACGCGGCATTAGTGATCCGAATATTCGAGCGTCGGCAACTAATGCAAAATTAATGCCAAATGATTTAATTGAATTTTTCTCGATTTATGTTAAGCCCGTTAGTACCTCGAAGAGCTCTGCTCCGCGTTCGGTTGCGTTTAATAGTACTCAGAGTAAGCAAACCACAGATTCGTCACGAAAAAGAAGTTTTGCTGATATTAAATGTTTTTCGTGTGGCCAAATAGGTCATAGGCAGGCTAATTGTTCTAAGCGTCCTAGGATCGATCAGGGGTTAAGTAAGGTGTCGAGTACTTCGAGTGCTGCGTCTTCTAGGCCTGCTTTTGTGCAGACTAGGTCTGAACCTTGTTCATTCTGCAAGAAGTTGGGTCACAGTGTCGATACTTGTTTTGCCAAACAGAGATCTGAAGCGACAAATAAGGAGACAGTTAATTTCTGTTAGGTTTTAGTTACTTCCACCAATAGTGACGTTGTAGTGGCTGTCATTCAGGATGTACCAGTAGATATTTTGATCGATAGCGGTTCGACCATTTCACTTATGTCGTCATCCTTGCTGAAACATTTTAATTGTTCAGTTAAGCCTGCTTTTCGGATTCTCAAGGGGTTGGGTAGCCAGGAAGTAGAAAGTACGTCTTATGTAAGATTGCCAATTGAGTTTGATGGGTTGACTCTCGAGGTAGACTTGTTCATTGTACCATCCCAGTACATGAACACTCCAGTCATATTAGGTACAGATGTTTTGAATAGGGAAGGTGTTAGGTATGTTCGCACCAAGGATTATCAGCGGCTTACGAGGGTTGAACGTAGCACAGATACGGTGATGGCAGTTCAATCTGAGCCTTCTATTCCAATTAACACGCCTCTTGTTGATGACCAGTTACAAAAACTGTTAGAAATAGTAAATCACTTTTCAAAATTTTTCATTTCTGGTACTGCGACCTCAACTGTCAAGACAGGGTGTATGTCAATAAAACTTAACTCCAACACTCCTGTTTACTATCGCCCATATAGACTGTCCCATGCCGAGACGCTTCGCGTTCGCGAAATTATTAAAGATCTTTTGGACAAGGGCATTATTGAGGAGTCCGATTCTGAGTACGCAAGTCCTATCCTTCTCGTCAAAAAGAAAGACGGGTCGGACAGAATGTGTGTTGACTTCCGTAAGCTCAATGAGGTCACGGTGAAAGATAGGTTTCCTCTGCCGCGAATAGATGACCACATAGATCGATTAGGAAGTAACAAATTTTTAAGTAGGCTGGATATGGCAACTGGTTTCCACCAGATCCCGTTGGATCAAGATTCGGTACCGCTCACAGGATTTGTTACCTCTGAAGGACATTATAATTATTTAAAAATGCCTTATGGATTGGCAAACGCTCCTGTCGTTTACCAGCGGATTATCGCAAAAACACTTCGCGAGTTCATCGAATCTGGCGATATCCTGGTCTACATCGATGATGTCCTTGTTTTAAGTAAAACGGTAGACCAAGGCCTTGTTTTGCTTCGTAAGGTCCTTGACACATTAACTAGCGCCGGTTTTTCGATTAACTTGAAGAAGTGTTCATTTTTAGCGACAGAGATAGAATACCTGGGACGAACAATCAGTGAAGGTCAGGTTAGGCCGAGCCATGAGAAGGTGAGAGCTTTGATTGACTCAGCCGAGCCACAAAATGTAAAACAAGTTCGTCAGTTTCTGGGCCTAGCCAGTTATTTTAGACGCTATATAGCCAACTTTGCCCAAAAGACTGCATGCGTAGCCGCGCTAACTAAAAAGGGCGTTAACTTTTCTTGGGGAGTAGAACAACGGGCGGCTCGAAAGCACATCATAGAATGTCTGACGAGTGAGCCGGTACTAGCCACCTACGACCCTTCGTTACCAATAGAGGTCCATACAGATGCGAGTTCTATTGGTTATGGAGCTGTTTTGATTCAAGTACATGAGGGTAATCGTAAACGCGTGGTGTCTTATTTTAGCCGACTTACTCAGGGTGCTGAGAGCAAATACCACTCGTATGAGCTGGAAACGCTCGCAGTGGTCAAAGCTCTCCAGCACTTTAGGCACTATCTTGTAGGGGTACGCTTCACCGTGGTCACTGACTGCAATGCATTAAAACTCACTCAGAGGAAAAAGGACTTATTACCTTGAGTGGCCCGGTGGTGGGTATACCTGCAAGATTTTGATTTTTCCTTGGATTATCGTAAGGGTTCCCTTTTGTCTCATGCTGACTATCTCAGCCGTAATCCGGTAAATACTGTTACTGTCCAGAAGCCTCAGAATTGGGCCCGGATTGCCCAGGCCTCTGACGAAGAGACTCTGTCTCTTAGGCAGAGATTGTCGGACGGACAATTGGATCCTACCCAATATGTTGTAAAAAATGATATCTTGTATTTTAAGTTTATAACTACTGGTGAAAATCCAAAATTGTTATGCTACATTCCGAAAGGTCATAGGCTGAGTCTTATGAGAATATTCCACGTTGAACATGACCATCCTGGGGTAGACAAAACGGTCGACTTGATCATGAAGCACTTCTGGTTTCCAGGGTTGAGAGCTTTCGCGTTGAAATATATAACCCACTATTTGGTGTGCCTTTCCCATAAGAAAGTAGCCCGTGCTCCTTTACAACCCATCTACTCATGGGAAAAACCAGATGTGCCTTTTGAGACGGTCCATATGGATGTGTTAGGACCTTTACCAGAAGCTGATGGCTATCGTTATGTCCTTATTTTAATAGACGCTTTTTCTAAGTACTGTTTGTTATATCCTATGTTTCGGCAAGAGTCAGACGAGTTGAAGCGCCATGTTACCAACCTCATATCACTTTTTGGAACGCCCAAGCTAATTGTAGCTGACAGAGGTAGGATGTTCCAAAGTGCAGACTTCCTCGACTGGATTCACGGTATGGGCTGCGATACGCATCTAATAACTCCCGAGATGCATCAATCTAACGGGCAAGTGGAGCGCTACTGCCGTACCGTGCTCAATATGGTGCGAATTGAGTGCAATTATCGCGAACAAAGATGGCCAACCGTTATGTGGAAGCTACAGCTGGTCCTCAATATCACCAAGCATAGGACAACAAAATGTTCGGCTCTGAACCTATTGATTGGCATTGATGCAGCTACGCCGCTCATTCGGAGTTTACTACGTGATGTGGCCATTGAGGGATCCAGCCCAAACAGGGAAGCTCTCCGGGAGATGAGTCGCCAGAGAGTATCTGAACGTCTTCGTTCAAATCAAGCGTCTCAAAATGCTTATGTCAACAAAGGTCGCAAGGCACCTCGGGGTTTTGAACTTAATTCCTTAGTTTTTGTCAGAAAACAAGCCCAGGCGACAGGGAAACTGGATTCCTGTATGCGAGGGCCTTACCGGGTGATGAAGATCCTGCCTCATTGTCGCTATGAGCTTCAGCTCCTGGCAGGCTCATATGGGAAGTTAACGCAAGCAGCTGCGGAATATATGATGCCGTGGCATGGAGAATGGACTCCTGATGTCTGTTCTGCTTTCTTTAGTGGTGAGTGAATTTGATTATTTTGGCTTGCCAAGAATTCTGCTCAAATATTTTTTGCGAGACACGCCTGTGCCGGGGCCTCTGTCTGTCTTAAAGATCTTTTTTTGGGTGTCCTGTTATTTTTGTTAGTGTGATATGTTTACGCATGGGGTGGACACAGCCGATGGAGGTTTTACCTTGCAGTCTGGATAGCCTCTATCTTGAAGTCCGTGTACTTGGGTAAGCTGTCTTGGCTGACAGATGTATTTCCAGTATAAAGTACGTTTTATGTTCTGGAATGCTGTCTTGGAGTGCGCTCAGACATGCGATTCTGGTATGTGGAACGTGCTTGACGTTGTATGCTCGGACACTGTCTTGGAGACGCTCAGATACGTGGTCCTGGAGCATTTGTACACGCAGCGTCATGCCACGGGTTGGTCTCTGACGAGTCGTGGTGTATGTATGTGTGCGGTGCTTGTATAGGAAGCACTGTCCATGGGTTATTAAAGGTTTGGGTTGAAACATTCTTTTATGTGGAACCGGTTCACACGCGCAAAGTTATGTCTCACGTAAGTGCGCGTAGATCTCTAACGAGTCGTGAGGCGGCACTCCCCCGACGGGAACTGCCCCTGGTGATCGGTACAGATATCAGTTTGTTTTATATCCGTTGTGTTTAGGCTAGGCTAGGTTAGCTAGCTTACCGTATTGCTGTTTTAACGCACCTACCTATTAAGTAGTTTCCTTACTTTGTTTTGAATTGAGTGAACAAGTTTTTGTGCTTTGGTTTTTGTTCTGTGCAGATGCAGACGACGAGAGCGAGGAGTCCTCCTCGAGCGTCACCCAGCCTCCCGTAGTCGAGGTGACTGACGCTAGCGAGCCCCAACCTGGATCGTCCGGGATGCAGGGATTGACGGAGGAATCTGCTATGCCGCCCGAGACCCCATCCGGCAGCGAAGAATCTTCCATGCCAATCTTGGATACCGACCATCACAGTTAGAGAGGAAGGAGCCCGAGGACGGCCTGTTGGAGGGAAGATTAAAAGTAGAGGGGAGAGACTATAAAAGGCGATGCCCCGCCGGTACCGCCACATTCTCGCTTCATTTTTCGTGCCGTCGTTAGTCATTAGGTCGTCACTCTGCCGGTTTGGTTATCGATTTTAGTGTTAACGTAATTGTGAGGTTATAGTGTTGTGTGTTCATTTTGTGATTGCTTTACTTGGTTTGTAATAATTTCTAATTTGGTCGTTTGGATGAACTGTTAAATGGTGTAAATTAAATTGTTGTCAAATAATTCTATTTTGAGTTGAATTTCCTTAGGTAGTAGTGATTAAATTTTTTAAAAAAATCACTTCTGGTCTTATTTCCAAGAATATTTTATCTACACACGTATCATAAACCCTCTTTACTGCGAAACGAAAACCGCACGTTACGATCAGCATAATGTTAAACTACGTAGTAAAAACTAATTTATTATCTGAAAAATTACACACTATGACCATAATGTGTAATTTGTATGCATATTATGACATTCAAATTTCGAACGCCGACGCCCGCCTGCGTGCCGCCCCTAGTTTGTCTGTGAAGTTAGTACTACAGAACAAGCTAAATAACTGCAGAGCCACAATGCCGGTCAAACATGCGGTTCCTGAACACATCAAAGAGAGCTTATGATATGTGTGTAGATAAACTAGTGTATGTAACTGTACATAATTAGACATCAAAACTCTCGAGTGATGTTATTATGAAACTAGCCAAAGGCGAGTTTCGTAATAACCTACTCTCGAGTATTGATGCCCTCCATTATGTAGCAGTCACATAAACTACTATTACGTATCGCCTAAACCATTTTTATGGCAATAATCAATCCAAGTTCTAATTCTTCTTTTTATTAACGCTTTCCGGACAGTCTCACGGCAACTAAGGTGAAAGATGCGTGTAGGTTCTGGGATTGTTTGAAAGGAGATTGCAGAATTTTGTGAAAGGGGTTACCAATGGATGAGTCGGCCCTTTAGGGACAGCTACAATTCCATCGGCCCTTTCATGTAAGATCTTTTGAAGCATCTTTAGAATGAGAGAAAATGGTGGGAAAGCGTGGAAATTTAATTTTGTGCAAGGTATTGTAAACACATCAATGGTCCAAGCGCCTGGTTTATTCTTCCAGGAAACAAATTGGGAACATTTAGAATTGCTGTTTCTTGCGAACAAAGCAATGTCAGGTTTTACTATGTCTGAAAGCATAATCTGCCAATTTCCATTCTGTGTTTTCAAACTTTCGCTTGTCAAGGCATTATCGGCTTCAAAATTATCTTTCGTGTTGATATAAATATTAAACAATACATTGCCACATTAATGGGCTAACATTATTAAAATGTGGTTCTGTACACTCCTCATTTTATTAATACACGTTATGTCTGTTGTATTATCTATGCGGGCTAAAATCTCGGCCTGACGTAAGTTTTCAGTAAATTACTTGATCGGAAACAAAGCTGCTTTAAGTTCAAGAAAATTGATGTGAAGCTCTTCTCTTCTGTGGGCAGCTTATTATTATACTTATAATAAGCCACCCCCTCCCCCCCCCCCCCTTACCCCGTCAGGGATGCGTAAGAATTAATTTCTAATTTAAAACACTTGAATTTTAAAATAGTTATCTTGTTTTACATGATCTAAACACCACCATGTATGGTTTGAGATTTTTCAACATAAATATTAAAAAGCATTAGAAGTCCTAACTAGTTTAAGGTCAAGGTCAATGGAGATGAGGTAAAACGTTAAAAAAACGGCAAATTCGATGTTTCCCCATCCTGATACTCCCACATCCCCACGGTCCCGAATGCTTGAAATGGCGATTAAAAAAAAAACTCGAAAACTAATTATTTCCGAAGGTTTGCGTATTTTGAAATCATCTATAAATCTACAAATGAAGCATAGAAAAAATCAGCAAAAGCATCTGAAACGGCCGTCTTTCTAAAGGCCAGTCAACGACAGATAGACGGAGATAATCACGCTGGCACAGACTTATAATAAGATAGCACGTATTCCGCTGGTTTCTCGCATCGCAACGCTCAGTGTTTTTGTTCAGTGGGTCAAACGAGAAATGGACCAAACACGACAAACACGTTTCTCACATCACACAGCAATAACAGCGCATTAATAGTAGTTAGATACCTACATTTTGTTACTATAGTGGCGTCAGAATCAGTGGACGTTGTATTAAGGCGCCGTTGTTTTTTGTAGCTAGACGATACTCATATTTACATGTATTCACTCTACTCACGTTTCCTTTTTCTTCCCATATTTACGCAATACAGCGAAAATACAATTGGTTGGAATTTAAAAAAGTGCGCAGGCATGAGCACTGAAAAACTATGAAGATCCATCAGGAGGCGCTCGGCGCATTTACCTGTGGTAAAATGCTGCTAGTTTTTTATTTCGATTTACTTCTATCGATTCTTGGAACTCTAAATATTGTGTGAAGGCTATGCTTAGATTAACATCTCCAACGTGTTAAATAAATCGCTTCAAATAAAGCTGTGAAGCATAATAATCTACCACTCGTGCATGTGGTGATCGAATACTGGAGGCGAAAATGCTATTTATGCTATTATTTTAATGTGGAAATCAGGTGATTTTCGGTGAATAGCCATTTTCATTCATGAGCGAGCGAAGCGACGAGAGTGTATATATGGACAAGAGTCGAAAATCATCCTATGTGCGTGAATCATTCGTTGTTTTACAATAAATTGTGCGTGAAAAAATATACCTGTATAATGAAATAAACAAGAAAATACTAAAATGCGTATGCCTACGACGGAAAGAGGAACTAAGTAAAAACGCATATCTCACTGGCAAGGACGACACGGTGGCGGCACCGCGGCGGCTATCGGATTTGAGTGGTGGCAGAGATTTTACTACTGCGCATGTGCAATAGCTGCCTCGTCGTATCGCAAAAAGGATATTATGTTCAGCTAAACATATTTAATAGTAGTTTATGTGACTGATACATTGTGCCTAATTATGTACAGTAACATACACTAGTTTATCTACGCACATATCATAAGCTCTCTTTGATGTGTTCAGGAACCGCATGTTTGACCGGCATTGTGGCATTGATAATTGCTCTGTACTTGTTTAGCTTGTTCAATGTCGGGCGTCGGCGTTCGAAATTTGTATGTCATCACTTGAACAAAACGATTACGAAACGATTATATACTTCTCAACCAGTACAAATATTTATATTTCGCTGAATGGCCGAATGAATTACATTTTCAAAATAGCATATAGCAACGAGAAATTAAGCAAATAAATTATGTCTCTTTTTAATGAGTATTTTCTATTATTTATTATAGTCATACATATTTGGGCGATATTGAGGCAATTTGAGAATATTAACTTTCAGCAAAGATCAAAATCGATAAGTATTAGAATATATTCATATTGTACGGCAGAGTGCGCGGAAACTATAAGTGTTTTCGCGTTTGCGTGCATTACAGTAATATAGTAAATTTAGTTCAAGTTCAAGTTCAAAGATTTTTATTGATAATAGCACAAAAATGGAGACTTAATGAACGTCATAACATAATCAAGCAATCATAATAAAACATTAAGAAAGTGCCTAATTATTACATAATATAGAGGGTGCAATGAACTGGTTTCATTCCAGATGTCGGTGTCTTGTAAAAATCATTAATTTTGTAGTAGGCCTTTGTGCACAAAGTGTGCTTTATACATTTTTTTAATAGAGCTTCGGTTAAGTTTTGCATTTCTTGCGGAATTTTATTGTAGAAGCGTATACAGTGTCCCATAAAAGAACTGCTAACTTTTGTGAATCTGAACATTGGAAAAGAAAGTTTATGTTTATTTCTAGTTTGCACCTTGTGGATGCTATCAATGGTTTTATAGCTTTTATCAAGGATCATTCCATTCTTGCAAGTTTTTTATATATCATTAATATGCGGTGAATACTTTGTGACACTTTCGGGGCCGCGGGGAAGTGACGCACAACACACCCCGGAGGGGAGGGGAGGGTACATGCATTTTAACTATTCTGTATTACCTACATATCCCGATAGATAGATAAATGCAAATAAATTTGTACCTTAAATTGAATAAATTTTATTTCTACTTTCGAAAAGAAAATGTGTGGTCTACGTTGGTATTTTTGGGGTTGCATACCCGAAGGTACTTACGTCCGTCCGTCTGTCAACAGGCTGTATCTCATGAACCGTGATAGACAGACAGATGAAATTTTCATACGTAATGTATTTCTGCTGCTGCTTTGACAACACATACTAAAAAACAGAATAAAATAAATATTTAAGGGGGCTCCCATAGAACAATTCATTCAAAACCACATAATTCCAAATTCCAAATTTTAAATGTCTTTATTACTGTAGATATTTACATATACTTAGCAATCGTAATTTTTTAATACTTTGAAACTACCACAGATTGACTTTTAGATCTCTTTTAAAATCGCTTGTGCTTAACTAATACAAAATATATTTATGTCATCATTATCATAATTAATAAGCAGGAATAAATTATTACAAAATTCTTAACAGCAAGGTCTTTGTTGAGCCAGATTAACCTTATACAGTCCCATCATTTAAGTAATCTTGAACATTGTAATATCACTTTTTCGACAAAGTCGCTTTAACATGGTTTTTAAATTGCTCAAATGGCAATTTCAAAATCTCCAGAGGAATCTTGTTGTAGTAGAGAATGCATTGACCCTTGAAAAAATTGCTAACCTTCGCGAGTCTGAACCGGGGCGCAAGTAGTCTGTGATTATTTCGTAGGTGAACATAACAGCTATCGCTAAATTTGGGAAATTTTGTAAGGTTCTTGCGTACATTCATTATATTTTCGAAAATAAATTGACTAGCTACAGTTAGCATATCAATTTCTTTAAAAAGCTCTCCTAAGGAGTCTGTGCTGTGTTTTTTATATTATAAATTCCTCGAATAGCTATTTTCTGTAAAATAAAAATAGTTTGAATATCCGCTGCTTTCCCCCACAACAAGATACCATAGGACATGACACTATTAAAATTAACTAAAATATACTAGCCTAGATTTAGCCACAGCCGTGTTTTGTCTGATGTTCCTAAGAGCGTAAGCCGCAGAACTTAATTTACCAGCTAATTTTTCTATGTGGGGTCCCCACTGCAATTTGCTAACAATGATTATTCCAAGAAACTTCGTGTCATTTACTAATTCTAACGTACTGCTGCCCAACACTAAACTTATCCCAACTTGCCTGCCATTTGGAAGTGGGAATTTGATACATTTGGTTTTACCAGCATTTAACAATAAATTATTAACTGTGAACCAATTCAAGGTTAAAGATCCATTGACATCATCAAAATCTTATTATTGTCTTTTAATTTTGAAGACCAGTGAAGTATCATCAGCAAACAACACTATGTTAGTAAATTTCTCCACCTTAAAAGGCAGATCGTTAATATATACCAGGAATAAGAAAGGGCCTAATATGGAACCATGTGGAACACCAATTTTTACACCCGATCCATCAGATTGAAAACCGTTGAATTTTGCCTGTTGAATTATATTGCTTAGGTCTTAGGTGCTAGGTAGGATCTTAGTAGATCCAACTCTATATTTCTAACTCCGTAATGATTTAATTGCATTAGTAGCGTATCATGATCAACACAATCAAATGCCTTCGACAGATCGCAAAAAACTCCATAGCATCCTGTGCGGCCTCCCATGCAGAATAATTATGAGATAAAAGGGTAATACCTGCATCCGTAGTCGATTTACCCCTAGTGAAACCGTATTGCTTGGCGTGGAGTTGTTTTGTACATTTGAAGTGTGAAAGCATTTGACTGAGCATTATCTTTTCAATTTTTTTTCTTAGTGCTGGAAGAACAAATATTTGTCTGAAATTTGAAGGATCACCCTTGTCTCCCGACTTGAACAGAGGTATAAGTTTACTGTGTTTCATGAGGTCTGGGAAAGCTCCATCATCAACACATTTATTAAATATATAAGCTAGGTGTGGGGCTTTCACAAGTATTATTGAACCAATGACTTTGACTGATATACCCTACAGGTCTTCAGTATTTTTTTAAGTTTAGTAATCTATACGTTTTGACAATATCCTGGGGATATACATGATAAAATTTAAAATCTACATTACTGATGCTAGTGCTGTTTTTTAACAAAGTCTCTGATTCATATAGAAATGAATTTAGACGCTCTGTTCTGAGTAAAGGTACATTGGTGAAGAATGTTTTAAAAGCTCCAGCTACCTCAGCGTTGGATTTAACAACATCATCACCTATCTTTAAGCATAAATCATTGTCCCTTGGTATAACTTTGCCAGTTTCACGGTTTATGATTTGCCAAAACAGTTTTTATTCTATTAATGTTTCTATGAAAAGAGTAATGTAAAGTTTTTGCAGTCCTACAAACCAGCTTGAAAGTTTTGGAATATTTTTTATCATAGTCATGACATTTTATATAAAAGTTATAGGTTTTTTGTTCATAAAGATCATACAAGATAGCTCTACTTTTACCATTCCAAATGTTGCCCAGTCATTAAATTTAGATTTACATTTGTTGGCACTGACTTACTTTAATTAAAAAACATACAAACTTATGAATGCACCTAGTTATGTACATGGAGTGAAAAAGTAGACGCACCAATTACTTTGTAAACAACATTTTGCTAAGTAAAATTCAAACTATTCACTCCACATCATTCCTACCATTGTACGGTGCCACGGAACCCTTCGTGTGCTTGACCTTTTTTATGTTTTATTGTCTGCGTTATAAAACATATCTTTGGAATAGATTTAGTTTTTCTTGACACGAATCTTTTAGATACTTTTAAAAAAATAGACGGCGAGTAAAGCAAAAGTAATAAAACTTGAGCACAACTCCATTAAATTTGTATGGAATTGTCAAAGTCCATACGGTGAGTACCTATAGCAAAAATAGATATTAATCGAGCACAATTGGAGTTGTGAAAGTTTGCTCTCACCGTCTAGCTAGACGACTCACACGTTTGATCTTACTAAGTCAATCAAGGATATTCGATAAAAAAATACAAAGCTCTCTTAAGGAGTCTGTGCATTTTAAATTATAAATTGCTTGAATAGCTCTTTTCTGTAAAATAAAAATAGTTTGAATATCCGCCGCTTTCCCCCACAACAAGATACCATAGGACATGACACTATGAAAGATACTAAAATATACTAGCCTAGATGTAGCCACAGACATTTGGAATTTGGAATTTGGACAATGGGATATACAGAATATAACAGACAATGTAGTTATATTTAAGGGCTTGTCAGAGATGTTAATCTAAACAACAAAACTTGCTCTGATCAAATCTGTATAATAGCAATAGTTGTTCAGAATGATGTCCCTAACAATCCTTAAAAATACTACTGCACTTTCTGTGATAACCCGCATATTACATCTCGAGATGTAAAATGTTATCCCTCCCATCACACGGGTGCCATTATAATACAGTTAAAACATAGACCAAAAATACCTACAAAACAAGAGAAATCTTGACTTGTAATATATATATCGCTGCTTTGCCAGAAACCTCAGTCAAGCATATATAATCCTTACCTTATTTTACTTAGTTCACTAAGTGATTAGTTTGGTAGTTTCAATATTGTTGTTATTTGTAATGTCAAGTGAATAGAATTGATCACCCAACTCGAGTGTTGCTAATTTAGAATATTGTTTAAGTTAGAAATTCTCTGATCTGAACGAATCTGTTTTGCTCGCGTTCTGATTTGCTGGGAAATTTTGCTAGAGCGTGGACTTTGTGGAGTTGTTGTTTTTGATTAGTACAGGTGCATGGCCTGACCAATTAAGGATCGCGTTTATGAAAACGTGTTTTCACCACTTTCCCGTGTGCGTTCACCGAAGTGTCATCAGAAAACAGCACCGTACTGAACTCGCCGCTTTTCCTAATCGAGGTAGCTATGTAAAATTAATTATGCCACGCTGTTTTACATAATGTAAAGTATGAAAATACCAAGTGTTAGTGCAAGCAAAGACTAGTAGTAGTAAAAATAAATTGTAAATCGATGTAGATTATGTTTTCACTCATTGTTTGATCTCCCACGAAGCACACAATTATCTGATAGTCATGAAGAGCTATACTTCCCATCCTACTTATATCGAAATTATAGTATCGAAGTTCATAGTCAAATATTCCGAAAATGTAGCGATATTTTTTTTTACGATAATTGCCAAGCTGTAAGTTTGTACACAATGATATGAATTCATAGAACTATTACTAAGTAAGAAAGTGTATGGAATGAAAAAGTGATCAAGTTTTACTGTAAGCATCTGCCATTGCCCGAGTCTCTTATGAAACACGAATAGTAATAGACAATAGTGTATAGATTGCTTGATTACCGCCGGGACCTATTCGGATTGGAAACTAACTTATTCGTTTCCACGTTACAAGCGTATCACAATGACGGGCCAGCAGCAATTGTCGTACAAGTATCTAAAAGTGAAGAAAACTTACACTGATAAAAGCTGCCAGACTCAAGTGGAAGAAAGGCCCAGCAGTGAATATCACTCTTTTGTCCAGTTGCCCAGTGAGCAGCGTCACCTCCTTGCGGTAAAGGTTCTTCTTCCACCACCCACTTTCGTAGACACCGCGCATTGGCTCGTGACTCTGGAAACAGAAAAGTTGCATCCATAAAATATATTTTCATACCAAATTAAGGTGATACGAAAAAAAAAATGGGTTTTTTTAATCCATTTACTCCACCATGAAGTCATCTACAGATTTGATTTTTAGGTTACGTTTATTGAGTATTTGATTAAGATTTTCACTAAAGTGAAACGATTTGGGATGAAATTTTCTCGATAGAATTCAATTACGAAAACATCTCTAAATTGTTTTATTTTTTCCTGCAATTCTGAAATTATGAAATTATTATGGAACTGCGTTCAATATGTAGATATTATGTATCCGCAAAATCTCCTTAAAAAACTTTTTAACAAAAATGGCGTAGTTTATTTTTAAACAATTTTTCTGTGGTTTAGCGCTAGGTTTTTTCATCTTTTTCCGATTACGTCCCTCTCATACTGCGGGTCTTTCCGCCTGGAGTAACGGGGACCTTTGCACGGACGAGGTAGCGCCTTAACTAAATGTGAACCAAAATTCTACGCCCTATTTTATACTAAACTACAAGGGGTTGCCATGCTCCGCTCCGCATCGCTTCGGCTCTAGGTTGTGTTATTAAGTTGTAAACTAACAAACCTTACTTTAGTATTCAAACGAAAAGTTACCTAATACGAATACGAATCCGTCAAACTACACGAGGGCACGAAAATTGGTAAACATTTAACATAATATTTGGGAGTCAAAATATATATCGGTATAATATATCATTTGCTATTAATTACCCTTTAATCAATAATAACTCACCATATAAATCACATCATTGGCATGCCAACAATAACAGAATAGTTGTGCTACTCCAAAAACGGCGTGCTCCACCAACGTCAAAGTTTTTGTGAAATCTCCTTCGATCTGAAACATACGTAGCAATGTCTGGCTCCATACTACCATAATTACTGAGTCAAAAACCAGAAACAGCAACTTCATAAACATAAACACATAGAATAACTAACAAACAGAGAGCACTTTGAAAAATATGTGTAATTGATTGCCACAACCACTTTACGTCCTGGCTCCGGCACTAGGGGATAAGATTAACAGTTAGATGGATTTTTTTTCTCTTGAATACCTTCTTGGATCCACAATAGATAGATTTGATGTCTCGATAATTTGGGGTAGGTATTCCATTTCAGTCCCTAATAAAAATTTACTTCCCTAACTTTTCGGGAATACTTTTTTGAAGCTAGCAACACTGGCTTCGTTGGTACCAACTAAACAGCGAATGGAATAGTTAAATTGAATGTACTTTACAACATATCTTACAGTGATCCGGTACAGGTTGGCACACAGCATCAGTGATATCACCGATGTATAGTAGAACATAATTGGTGATAGTACTGAATTGAAAACTGCACCATATCTGCAAAGTATCAGAGTTAAAGATTAAGTGGAATGGTTGTAGGGCACACATAATGAAGAATACTGAGTAGTTTCTTATAGAGTATAACATATGACTGAGTTTGAGTTTATTCTAGCGAGATCCGGCATTGACGGTAAAGCTTTATACCTGTATAGTGATTTTTCAAGATTCGTGATTCTTTCGAATTAAGATTAGAAGGACCTCTAAGCAAAACCTCTTTTCGATCAGTTATTCCAGTCATAATGTCCTTTGAATCAATGTGACCAAAATGTGTTAACGGCCTAGGAGCAAGTCAAGCAACAAATGGATTTTAGCAAAAACAACCACATATCATAGCGTCACGCCTTTTCCCATACGAAGTGCCAGATGCACAATTGTGCCCACTTTGAGCCTGTTATTCCATTCCATTTTGCGTGACAGGGGCTTAGCCCATCGCCGTAACTATGGAGTAGTTAAGGTTTACTCACGATGATTTCCATCACCGTTGGGACGTCGCTATAATGTACTTAAGATGAATTATTTATCTCATTGGTATATGGTCAGGAATCGAACCTGCATTTTCTGTGTAAGAAACAAGCGTGAAACCCATTAGACCACGGAGCTCTGTCTGTTAAAAATTACACTCAAATTACGTCTCTCTGAACCTGTAGCCATTGAAGTGTTTTAAAAAGTACCTATTTACCTACGTTGTGAGGTCAAACAGCTGTTTGATAGTGGAAACTACAACACACAAGGGAGCAAAAAATTAAAAAAAAATGTAATGAAAATGGAATTCGAGCTGATGATTTAGGATCAAATCCGCATTCAAAAGGGGAACATTTTTCTCGGTATTTACGGCGAGGGCGGTACATTAAATCCAGAGTAAAGGGAAGGATTCTACGATAGAATCCTGAGCGTAGCGAGGGATTCTAAGTTAGAATCCTGAGCGTAACGAAGGATTTAAGGGTTAACGCCCATGACGAAAATAATTTTGCTCCTGAGTGACACATACAACTTTTCACACCGACAATGAGGAAAATTTAAATTAAATGCTCTAAAAAAAAAATAATAACTATACTTTGAATTATACTTTCGCCGCTTTTATTGTAATCGAACAACGTAAACAAAACTTTTTTTTTAATGGCGGATTTTGAAGTATTAGGGATAGGTCCCCACAGATAAAATATTCCTGTGCTACTTTTACCGATGTGTAAAAATAATCGAATCGAATATTACAATGGTTTCGGATATCAATATTCATTATATCACAATAAGAGTCATCAATAGTTTTGATTTCAGTAAAACATACAATTTATTGTGACATTTTTTTTTAAATACCATAAATCAATCATACGAAAAATCATAAATTTTCATATAACGTTGTTAAAATTAAAACTTGAAACATGTTCGTTTTTAATCGACTACGATGAAATTACAATCGATTATTTTATTTAGATCTGTGTTCAATTGGCACATTGCGTAAATACTACATGCCAATGAATAAATTAAAAAAGTAGCTTGAACAGAAAAGTAGCATTTTGCTCCCTCTCGTCGTGGAGCAAAACTTACTTTTCCGAATGAAAGGTGTGAAATAGTAGATTTTACAACAAGTGCACAAAACGAACCATTTTTATCCGAGACTTTTAGCAGCCCGAGCCGAAGGCGAGGGCTGATAGTAATGTCGAGGATAAAAATGGTTTGTGGACGAGTTATAAACTCTGCTTTTCACTTTGATTGCGAGAAAATAAAACAGTAACATAACGTATTAACATTTCTTTAATTAAAATTCAAAGTAAAATTACTACAATTTTGAATGGTGAATGAAATGGGTTTTCCCGGCATATTGACGGTATTCTTTTGAATTTGAGAAGATGACATGACAGTAGATGGTATATTAAGAGTTGATTGTTCTGGATATGGTTCTTTTTTCTGATCTGTGGATGGCTCAGACGGCAACAAGGAATCTCGGGATGTAGAAGGGGTTGGCTCATTTGGAATTAGATGAATGTCTTGTGTTACACGGTCGGTAATCCTGCTTTTGTTTTCTATTGATTGTTCTATATATCCCTCAGCCACCTGATCCGACTTCCACCCACCATGCCTTTTTAGCATTGTCAAGTTAGCTCCCGAATCTGCTAGGAGGGTGGCCGAGGTCCGGCGGAAGCAATGGCCCGTGTAATTCTCGGGATTTTCCAATTCAAGAAAAGTTGCAATTTGTTTCGGAAATCCTGCAAATTTATTGCGTCCTATTACTTGCTTAGTGCACTTCCCATTTTGATAATTGAGGAAGAGTTTATTTGTCGGCACATTTGAAGGCCGAAGAGCTTGGTATTTTTTAACTATATCAAGGTACTCTCCTTTGACAACAAATGTCCGCTCTCGTTTGGTCTTCGTGTCGGGTAAGTTAATTGCTTGTAAAAGGGTGTCCGTCTTGACGTCATCCATGGTAATATTAGCAAGTTCAATGCCGCGACATGCTCCGCTTATACCAAATATTAGTGCTACCTAAAACAAAATATAACTGTAAGTTGGTACACCCTTTGAGAACACGAGGAATAAAAAAATATGTAAATAATAGGTTTACGTACTTTTGTGGCCAAATATTTGTCATCGGGAGCGGTATTTAAAAAGGTTTCCACATTGTTCGCAGTAAGGACCTTGGACTTCTTGCATTTATGTCCACTACTAAGCCTCTTCAACAAAGCTGTAAGCTTCGTGTAGGACTGTACATTGACATTATGTTTCATTTGCAGTGTTGCTTTCAGCATGGAATATACACTCCACAGTGTTGAAGGCTGCAGTTTTTTCGATAACTCGTCAAAGTAACTTAAAAGAACACTTTCAGCGAATGTATTCACTTGTTTTTCTTTCCGCCAGCTTAGAAATTTGTCATAAGTTTTCATATATATTTGCCGAGATTTTGGCGGCCATATTTCTTGCACCACTTTTTGTGCGTTTATTTCCATTAAAGTATTAGGAGTAAGTTCTAAATCTTCTTCTTCACTTGACATTTTTAAAACTTAGCCAATTCAACAATAATTTGAGAAAATTCAATACGAAAATTTCACGGCTTCTTTCCCGCTACTTTACTTTTTTTAATTTTCCTGCATAATTTTCGGGCAAAGAAAAAAAATATACAGCCTATTCTTAAATTATTTTGGAATAATGTTTTTTTTTTGTGGTAAACACGTTTTGATATTTAGTTTCTTTTTCGTATTATCTTATTATAAATCAAAAATGCAAATAGGGATGGAAATATTATAAATTTGCAAGTTTTATCCATGTACAATTAATTGTTTTTGGCTGTATGGGCTAAATGGTCACTGCCTTAGTGTAGACACATTTAAAAAGCTACTTTTATGCACAAGAGCATAAATTCAACTTTATGTCGCCTAGATCCTGCATAAAGTAGTACTTTTTCGAGCATGAGAAGTGAAAAAGTAATTTTTGAGCGTTTACGGGCTCAAAATTATATTGAAACTACGTAGGCATAGGGAAAGTAAAGTGATTTCTAAATTATAAAACCAGTAGTTTAAATTTTAGTGCGATAAATAATATAATCAGTTTGTTAAATAATGGTTTAAATAGGAGAAGCCTCAATTTTAGGCGATCCACTTGAATTAATTTTAATACAGTCTTAAAGTTAATAAATAAAAGGAAACCATTATTCGCGTTGGTGTTTAAATTTATTTTTATTTCCTAGACAGGACTTCTTTCTGTGTTCAGGAAGGCTGAGGAGTGAGTGAATTTTATTTTGGTGATCCGACACATAATGTGTTATTTATTTATTTACTTTTACTGGGGATGAATAATTTATTAGACGGCTACAAGGTTTTAAATAGATCCAGATATCTACAAATATAGGAAGGTTTAGTAAACATTGTCGAGTGGAGGTGACTAAATGAAAGCTTTGCCCAAAGTATTTTAATCTAGAGCCATTCCACCATGATGTATTTAAGGATAGGTACAATTTTAAATGAATCTACATACCTACTTCCAGATTGCTGATAAGAAAGTACCTATTGCGCTATCATTAACCATTCACAGACGCGAGCTTCAAAATTTTTCGACGGTTTATTAAAATAATCATTATAGAAGAAATAGTTCTAAGTAACTGATAGTGACATGAGGAATTATGCAAGTTTAGTATAGGGTAGATAACTATTTAGGATTTTAGAGAATTTATACCTACCAATTTCATTTCATCACATTAGATAGTATCGCATATTATAAATGTAATTCAGTGGTATACGTATTCTTTATGAGGGGAAGTAATGCGATGTTTTAATTAGGAAGTTTAATAGGAAACTCGTTTAATTAAATACCTATCTTTGTGAAATACTTTCATTAAGTAGTAAGTAGGTAAATATATGTTTGGTAGGGTAGGACACGCATTGGCATTGGCTCTCTATGACGAAATGAATGTAGGTATTAAATACGATTATGAAATTATTAATGCCTAGATAGATATCACGGATTGTTGATTGGGCAGTTATAGGCATTGAACTACTAGCTCAATGGTTATCAGTGCCTATCTATAGGTACATGGTTAGATAGAAGGTTAAATTTATGTTTCTAAGTTAATTTCCGTGGGTAGATACCTATATAGAATAAGTACCTATACTTATGTGTGGATAGGAAGATATATTTTTATTGTTTTTACACCATGTTTCCGGGAGTACCTACCTATAATATAGATCTAAAAAATAAAAATAAAGAAGCATCATTTCGCAATACGGGTAAATAAATAGGTACCTATGCTAGTTGCGTTAGAATGCCTACATAATTATTGTAGCTGGCGATATTAGGGTAGTTATCTATGTTCGCGCCACCTAGCGGCGTTGCTTTGAAGCTTTGCGGCGGTGCTCAAGCAGGCGTTTGCGCAACATGACATCGTCGTAGTTCGCGTGGTCGTAGCATCGCTAGTGTCACATAGTTAACTTTAACTAGAGCTCATTCGTTACCTTAGATTTGTAATTACATTCACTATTACGAAATAAATCAAATTCTAAAGTCGTTAAATATAAACGTTCATATTTGTATCTCAATTACCTTCCATTTCTGAGGAGTAGGAGAATACAGACACATACACAAGTTTATTATTGTTGTGAAATTGGTTGGGCTCTATCTATCCATACTACTAGAATATGATTATTACAGGCTCCACATTATTTGCCGATTCAACACAGAATTTTGTTTAAGCTTGAAGAAATCACCTTGAACATAATTCATCTTTACCTAGTTTTAAGACCTGGAGATGCGGCCTGCAGAGAAGATGACCTTTGCAATAGTGTTAATAATTAAATTCAGTGTTCCTTAATAAGGCCGGGTGACGAATAAGTGCAGTGAAATCCATATGACATAAAAAGAAAATCCTAGCCATTTTTTAAAGTGAAGTGATGTGATTCTTGTTTTTGAAGTTGCAAGGTCTAAAGGTGGGAAACTCTTTTTTAGATTAAAATGGACTGTAATGCATTATATAAGTGTAATTTAAATACTTACTCCAACTAATAACAAGCAAATTTTAATGAAAAAATAAATAATAACAATACTTTGGTCCAATTTAGTCATACCTCAGTGAAATTGACGGAATATTGACTATACCCATAAATTTGTTTTCTAAAATTAAACTTCTATTAAAATTGTCCAGACCATTTCAACACTGAGGATTTTAGTAGTTATATTCAGATTTTTTCCATCTAGAATCTATAATGTTTTCTTTTAATTGTTTTATTTATGTTGTGTGTGTTTTGTGTTTTTTTAGAATCGCCTACTGGTTGATTTAAATGATAATTATTGTGTTTCCTAGATTCTTTAATTTATTAATTTGAACGTTATTTGAACTGTATTTTATAGAACCTTTTACCGTTTTATTTTAATTGGGTTTTGCAGGAAGGTTTTGTGTTTTGTCGGATTTTAACTACCTACTATGCAGCGATTATTGGGTTTCTTAAACTCTTGATTTTTTATTATAAAAAGGGGAAAACTATTTCGAACAACACGGTACCTTACCAATATATTCAGGACAGGCGGTGACCAATATTTTAAATCCACCAGGGTAATAGAAAATATTCGGTTGAAATAATTATATTATATGTTCAGGCTTCTCAGCACCTAATGACCTCGTAGGGGCCCATCAGCTACGAGGAAGCGTGACGATCAGGTGCCAAGAAGTGATGAACGTCGGCGATTCACCGAGCTAAAGTTATGTGGGGTAGATCTAACCTGGTCTGTGCTTCGGTCCCGTCAACCTCCTGTCTCTCTGCAAGGCCCGGGCGCGCCCTAGGCTCTTCTTGGTAGACAGGTTCTTCAGCCAACCAGGTATGACTGGCGGGCCAGCGTCAATGTGCACAGTGGTCCAACACAGGTTATGTTTCTACGTGGTAAATACGAATCGGGCACGAAAATCCGAACTTTAACTGGTTCGAAAGACAACGGCACACTCAGCTACATTAACAATCCTGAGGGTATCCCGAATACATTCCAGATGCCCAGTGATTTAATTTCAACCACAAATCAACCGCGTTTCATTGCGGGGCTTTTTTCGTCTGTCTTCGTCTGTCAGTTGTCAAAACTGTCAGATTGACAGCTAACGTCAAATTAAAATGACCGTTCAGAAACCATCGATCGAATATCGATTTGGAATCGAACAATCACCCGCCCGGACAGGCACCCACCTCTCCCCTAATCTACGGGCAGCCGAGACAACGTTGCTACCGCTCGTTTTAGAACCGAGCCTCCTACTAGAACCTCTGCAGACCGGGGGGTCCCGTCCTTGCCAGGGAACAAGTTAACAATGCGCCCCCTGCGCCAACGTAGTGGCGGTAGGTTAGCATCCTTAACCAGAAGGAGGTCACCAACACTAGGGGGGCTAGTTTTGTCAGTCCACTTAAGGCGCTGTTGTAAGATATGCAGATACTCGAGCGAACAACGCTTCCAGAAATTCTGAGTAAACTGCTGCAACATCTGATACCTTGACAACCGATACAATTTCACTCCCTCGAAGGGGTGCTCGGGCAACGCGTTAAGTGGCTGTCCTATCAAGAAATGGCCTGGGGTCAGAGCCTCCAGGTCATTTGGATCCGAGCTGAGCGGACACAACGGTCGCGAATTGAGAACGGCCTCGATCTTACAAAACAATGTCGCGAGCTCCTCAAAAGTCAGCGCGGTCTGACCTACTATACGCCCTAAGTGCGTCTTCGCTGACTTAACTACGGCCTCAAAAATCCCACCCCAGTGGGGGCAACTCGGTGGGCTGAAGGTCCACTGTATACCCCGAAGGGAGAGGGTCGTTCCAATATCCACTTTATTTACGTTCAAAAAGTTGACTATCTCTCGTAAGTATCGTTCCGCACCGATGTAGTTAGTGCCGTTATCAGAGCGGATCAAAGTTGGAAGTCCCCTTCGAGAAACAAACCTATCCAAATAAGCAACGAAAGCCTCTGTCGAGAGATCAGCAACGAGCTCGAGATGTACCGCCTTGGAGGATAAACAAACAAACACACATAGGTACGCCTTGTATTGCTTAGCGGTACGCAATCGTGAACTCTTCACCATAAACGGTCCTGCAAAATCCGTACCAACACCTGAAAACGGTCTGACCTCATTCACACGATCAGGGGGCAAGTCCCCCATGAGAGGTTGTATTGTTGTACTATTCTGGTAAAACAACTCGCACTCTTCTTCGTCTGCGTCGACTCGACGAACGGTGGGAGGTTCCTCTATCTCCCAGAAACGTTGGATAGCGTCTGACAACGCTGAGCCAATAAGTATGCCATCAGACTCGGCAGGCCTAACCATTGGCAATGCCGGACCCATGATCACGTGACCAAACTTAGTATCCACAGCAATCAACCCGTCCGGCTGAAGAACTCGCCGATCCGACAACAGAAACCTACCCAGAACGTCTGCTCCCAGTAGCAGGTCGACCGGGGCTGGAGTGTCAAAATCGGGATCCGCCAACTTGAGTCCTGATGTCAGGAATCGAACGGCCGGATTCAACTTCACCAAGGGGTATCTGCCCATGACATGCGTCATTACTAAAGCTTGCACGGATGTTTTTGTCAAAATGTCATAACGTGGAGAGAACGTGATCACCGATTGACCAACTACATTCGTAACCGTAACATTCCCCACGCCCCGTATTGATTTATTATACCTATTTACCTTAAGGCCCAACCATTGCTAAATCATTCGATACAATGCAGCCCTGAGCTCCAGAATCTAATAGGGCGCGAACGTATGTTGGGTTGCCCGCCAAATCCCAAACAAGCACAGAGGCGATCGGTAACACCACCGTCTCCGGTTGGGGGGCAACAAATTGTTGGGCCGCAAATTCCTAGCGAGGGCCCCCGGGGCCCCAACCTGCCTGTAACCGATCAGGTAGGCAGCTATACGCCAGAGGGTCCCATTGTACAAATGGCCCACGCGCCGGTTCCATTGCCACCCTACAACGCCCCGTAAAGGGGGGTGGGCGTGAATTCAACCGTGGCCGCTCCATGAGCGAGGGGGACATCACATGCGACCGACGAGGACGAGGCGACGAGCGGGGCGACAACTGAGGCGGCGTCCGAACCGCACCCGCATAGCTCGAAGGTGTCCCATGCCACCCGCCCGTTACGGCCTGCTCAACACACCCAATGTCCCGCTGAGTCGGATGCTGAGTCGCAACCGAAAACTCAGGGCCCCCCATGTGATGACCCTGAGTGCGGCCCTGCACCCCTGGGTAGCCGCGTGCTTGTGGCCCCATTGCCCGCTGAGTCGGATGCTGAGTCGCAACCGAAAACTCAGGGCCCCCCATGTGATGACCCTGAGTGCGGCCCTGCATCCTAGTACTGCCCTGTGCACGTGGGGACGTTGGCCCCTGAGTTGCGCTCCGAGTCGAAAACGAATTCTCAGGGCCCCTTGCCGTGTCACCCTGGGTACGGCCCTGTGGTGGCTGTTGGCCGGGCCGGTTCATGCACAACAGATAGTTGTGGGCCCCACCACAATATCCGCACATTTGTGTGCGCGTGCAGTCCCTAGCCATGTGTGGCCCGAGGCACAGGAAACACCAGCCCCGCTGCTTGGCCATCTGGCGCCGTCCCTGAACCCTAAGTTCCCCGAACATATTGCAATTGGCCAAAGCATGGCCAATCTGCCTACAACATGGGCAGGTCTCACTATGTGGGGTCAATGCACTCACAGTCCCATATGACTGCCGGTTGGTGCGGTCCTTCCTCGTCGGAGGGCCCCTACTCACAGCGCTCCCGGCAGCTCTCTGTGGCTCCGAAGGATGGGTGACCGTCAACCCCAAATTCTCTGCCCGTCGAGACTCCTCTTCCAAAAATCCGACCAAGTCGGAGAAGGCGGGCAGGTCCTCGGCCGACCTCCCGTGAGACTGTTCGAAACGAGTCTGCACGTCAGCGGGTAGGCGGGAAAGTACAATGTACAACAGTAAGTACGACCATTCACCAACCGGAAGTCCAAGATTCTCTAGAGCCTTGGTGACGGACAACAATGGGTTCAAAACCTCCGTCTGTATGGCCCCGACCTTGTTCAAAACCGGGATGCTAAACAAACGGTTCAGTTGAGCATCGGCCAACCTCCGTTTGTTGTGGTAACGTCTGACCAACAATTGCCTGGCCGTCTCATAGTTGCCCTCCGTAACTGTCAAATGAGCGACCTGCTCCCTAGGCTCACCCCTCAATGCTGCCACCAGCTGAGCCATCTTGACAGACTTGGTAATGTCCGATCGCAAGTGCACCAAAATTTCGAACAGATTGATGAAGCTCATCCATTCACCGGACACGCCGTCAAAGGTAGGCATAGTTATGGTAGGTAACCTGGTCCCCGATCCCTGATGCGGCAGAGGTGCTTCAATGTCACCACCATGGCTGGACTCGCGCTGTCTACGTATGTTTGCAGCCTTCTGCGTGATAGCAGCTGCCATCTCCATACATTGGTCGACATCCCCTAGCAACCGTGACAGCCTGTCAGGTGCGCAACCATCAACTGATTCCGCCTGCGCGGACAATTCGAGCACCCTATTGTAACGTTCCTTAACGTCCACAGACCGCTCCAATACCACATCATGCCTATCTAAACGGTCTATTAGACCGTGTGCGGAGGAAAACCATCTGAGTTTCTTAGAAACACCCTTCTGGATTTCAGATAACGACATGATCGGAACGATATTTACTCACAATTTGCAGTAACTCAATTTTATTGGACCCTTCAGTTTATAACCCAAACGAGGGAACCCCAAACCATAACTTAAATAATGTTGTTTTCCTTAAACAATAGGAACCGAGTTTTATATCTATATAAACTATGCTACACTTCCAACATTCTAATCCTGTAAATAACAAGCCAGTTTCCCTTTATTATTACAACACACACAGATAATAGTCAATATTAGTTCAAGTTATAAATTGACATACACTTGCTGCACAATAAACTGAAAACAATGTAATAGCCTGCTATCAATAGATGTAACTACCTATGTTAACCAAAACATTCATTCAATAGCATTACTAGACCACTAATAGATTGACTAACTAGTAATTCAATGCAAATTTCAATTCACCTACAATGTACCTAAGTTGAGTACCTACTATTCTGAGTCACATCTCAGTACAACTGGTCATTTAGGGAAAACTGTAATATATGTCTGTCTACTACCAGCCATAGACTTATAGCTTACAAATACTACCAATCTATGTGGATATAGGAACAACAAGTTACTTAACCGCCTAGATATCTACAGATTGGTAGTCCCAAGTCGTGCTTTCCTGGAGCCCTTGACGGCTGCAAATCTCAGGAAGCCACGCTCTAGCTACCAAAATGTTCAGGCTTCTCAGCACCTAATGACCTCGTAGGGGCCCATCAGCTACGAGGTAGCGTGACGATCAGGTGCCAAGAAGTGATGAACGTCGGCGATTCACCGAGCTAAAGTTATGTGGGGTAGATCTAACCTGGTCTGTGCTTCGGTCCCGTCAACTTCCTGTCTCTCTGCAAGGCCCGGGCGCGCCGCACAGTGGTCCAACACAGGTTATGTTTCTACGTGGTAAATACGAATCGGGCACGAAAATCCGAACTTTATCTGGTTCGAGAGACAACGGCACACTCAGCTACATTAACAATCCTGAGGGAATCCCGAATACATTCCAGATGCCCAGTGATTTAATTTCAACCACAAATCAACCGCGTTTCATTGCGGGGCTTTTTTCGTCTGTCTTCGTCTGTCAGTTGTCAAAACTGCCAGATTGACAGTTAACGTCAAATTAAAATGACCGTTCAGAAACCATCGATCGAATATCGATTTGGAATCGAACATTATATATTTATATATAAATAACTAGGTAATAAAAAATAATAGAATATTTTGGGGTTCTCAATAGAGTATAGTTATGATTTACTAACATTTTATTTCTTATTTATTTATTCTTATCCCTCACCCTGTTAATATAGGTTATTTAAAAGAATTTATTTTGCTTCTCGTATTAAGTAATATCTGTCCTTATATACTCTATTTTTACCTGAATCCAAGATAAAGTCAGTCACTGTCACATTATTCATATTTATGTTGAATGAAATTGAGAGTTTGAATTAATATTCAATTTGTGGTTATTCCAGCGACATGGAACGTAGTTTTAAATATGAATATAGTACTACTTTATAGTATTTGGAGTCAATGAGACTTTAAACTTATTGAAAGTAGTTACTAAGTTGACTAATTTCTGCAACAACGTTTTAAATTTGATATGTTTGACTCGACGTCGAGAATTCAGAGTTTAATTAAACAAACCTGCAATTCTCGACTTAACTGAATGATGATAAAGGTTCAATTTCCCTAGACATTGTATTGCAATCATGGCAGGCGGTCATGGTTAATTTTATTAATACAATAGTTATTAATTAATTAGCTTTGATCAAATTATGGAATAAGCTGTCGCAAAGCCACCGCCAATGTTCACATAACGCCAGAATGAAGCAATAGAAGTACGGAAATTCACAGTCATACTCTATTCAGATGTGTATATTTATATTACTATACGGATACATATACTTAGATCTTCGCACTTTACGAAGTAACAATATCATGTTTGGATCTGCTGATGGTAGATTGAAGGTAAATTTATTAACCTTAAAATGAATCATGCTACTTATGCACGTCTATGGATATGAACAAATATTTTATGCTTCATGCTATGCTATTGTGCATTTCTAGGAGACAAATGTGTCTTTATTGAAACACTTAACATGTAACATAAACAACCAGTGAAACTTTATTGTGTATGTTTATAGTTTTCTATATGTGGAAGAATATTTAATATAATCTACATAAATATCGGATATTGACTGATGAGACAGTTGAATGTCATTCACAAAATATAATCCTATCCTGATCGGTCATACCCCAATCCAATCCGGTGAATCTATGACTAAATCCAATTGAATGAATGAATGAATGAATGAATGAATGAATCCAATTCAGAATACTTCTACGCTACTCTTTTTATAAACGAGTATCAGAACTCCAAATTAATTAGTTTCGTAGAATTATCTGGTTAGAAGACCGAATCAAGTGGTAGGGGTTTCTTCCTCAAAATTTTATGAATACCAAAATTTTCCTTTTGTTATGTTAATATTTATAATTTTTTATTTTATTTCAATCAATACCCAAAATATACTATGACATTTTATTATATGAATCTGCTTTATAAAGTTATTGGTCATTCTTGTTAGTGGGGACATATTTAAATACTTATCTTTTATTGAAATTTAAAATTACTAATTATTCAATTTGAAACTTTCCTGGTTTAAAATCTATTGTCAAAGTTGACAACACTTCTTGCTCATACCTCTAGAACTAGGCTCATACCTCTAGAATTAGGGTTACTGGTTTCACATGTAGTAGGAGTTCTAATTTACTAGACTATCTATTTTATTTGGCCATCACAATTAATAAGAGACTGCGTTTAAAGGAGGGGTGGATTTATAAGGAGGGGGGATGTTACAAACTACTGGACCACGGAGGTTTTTGTCTTGGGAACGAAACTGTGAGAATTCAGGTGGAACTTACTTCACCAACTCCGCATGCCTCTTTTTGCACTCCTTCAGTCTTGTTAGACATTCCTCGTCATCAGCAGAGTCGAAAATCTGCGAGCAACTTCTTCTCAACAGTTCCAATTCCCCTTTGAAGAAGACCATAGTGACCAGTACTAGGGTGTCATAGAGACTCGTAAGGCCACCGGCTTGGAAAATCGTATAGACTTGATATGTGTACTCTATCCAGTATCCTTGACAAAAATATACGTCTATGAACGAACGAACAAATTATTGAGTGAATGAAATGTATTTTTTTTCTTATGTGGGGCCAGAAGCAATCTGTATGCTTTATTTAAAAGTTATGTTTAATTATTCAATGAATTAATCTATATTTCAAGAAAATTATTGCCGATACAAGATTGACACGAATAGCAAAATAAAAAAACCAGCCAAGTGCGAGTTGGAATCGTGCACGAAGGATCCAGTACCATCGTAGGGATGGTGTGGAGTGAATAGTTTGGATTTTACATAGCAAAATGTTGTTTACAAAGTTATTGGTGCGTCTACTTTCACTTTCCATGTACGTAACCATGTGCATTCATAAGTGTGTACATGGTATTGAAAGAATTGTTGTATGGAAGCCCCTCAAATATTTATTTTATTGTGTTTTTCAGAATCTGCTGTTATTGCAGCAACAGAAATACATAATCTGTGAAAATTTCCACTGTCTAACTGTCACGGTTCATGAGATACAGCCTGGTGACAGACGGACAGACAGACAGACAGACAGCAGAGTCTTAGTAATAGGGTCCCGTTTTTACCCTTTGGGTACGGAACCCTAAAAATTACGTTTTTCTATGAGTATCACAAACTAAAAATGGTTTTCTGTCTAAGTAGTAAAAAAACTGTATAGTTAATAAGTAGAGTGAAAAATATCACGATAAATATACCTATTCCAGAGTGGGTATTGAATGGGAGCCAACTCCTCAACATCTTGTCATACTCTGTAGTTCCAATCCGCACATTCTCCCTATATGTCATTGAAAACAAATACCTTGCAAAAGGCATCACGGCTGTGAGAGAACAAGTAACGACTAGCAGAAACCAATAACCGTAGATTATTTTTCGCAAGTATTTCGTGTAGTCATCTATTATTTTCCGCCCGACCGCATCACTTTCAGCACGACATGCCACATCTGCTTTTGTAACGTATTCTATGACATTCTTCCATCTTGTCTGCCAAATTAACATTGTGAACGTTTTTAGACAATTCACTGACGCCACTAAAAAATATTGCATAAGGTCCAGTGTCGTTTCAATATCAGACCTGTGATGCCACATTTCTATCAATTCTGTGATGGCAAAGATGAAAAGGGACGAGTTAAACACTATGAACAAACATATTGGTAGTTTTCGTTCTGGAAGTATTAGGCCCCAAGTGTTAAGGCCCTTAACTATGGGCCCTAAAAGAGGACTTTTAGTGTCTTCAAGTTTCGACATCAAATTTTTACACATTGCCTTGTTTGGTAGCTTCTTATTTAACAACGATATGATTGTTACGAATATTTGTGATCCTATTTATAGGAAAGATTTGTACATATCATGATTTTGGTGTAATTAGTGTAGTGTAGTGTTAGTATTAAAGTTATCGATGTTACAGCGGTCTGTCGATACATTCAACAGTAACAGTAAATAACTAAAAGAAAGATACGATGACTTTTATGGCCTTAAATGGTCCCGTCATTTAAGTAATCTTGAACATTGTAATATCCCTTTTTCGAAAAAGGCATCGATGCATTCGTCACCACATTCGTCTTAAACACACCATCAACACTAATGAAATAGCAGTAGTAATTGGTATCCGAAACAGAATATTTAGATCACCCATGAAGATGACTAAGGTTCCGGTCAATTTGACCATGTTTTCCTCAGTTTTCGTAAAACAGCCAAGATACTGTGCGTCCATTTCAGCTTGTGAAATGGCCTTCCTGTTTCTTCACTTGCTGGGGTCTATATATACCACGCAGACTGTATGTTGGACGCCATCTTGTGAAAAGGATGCCCACAGATCCTCACCTTTCTCGGTCTCGAGGTCACGGCGTCGGAGACGTGAGATGCCAGGGCAGGCAGCAAGCAGTACTTCTCCGCACGCAGTAGCGTGGTCACGGCGTAGCACGCTCCACTCCCCCTCTGTCACCTCGGCATCTCCGACCAATGAGTTCAGGAACGTCTCCGTGGCAGCAACTAGATGGTGATCCAGCACCAGCAGGTTTTGGCACCAGTAATCGAGACTGGTTTTAAAATCTCGAACATTGTGGTATACAATTGACAAACCCTTATTGACGCCTGAAGCGCTAGAAATTGCTCGCGCCAACTCTGTAGGCCTCTTGGTAGACGCGAAAGGGCAGCCACTCTTTTACTATGGGGGTTATCAGGCCAAACACCAAAAGCAGGTATCAAAGAGCGCCACCGGAACACCAACTTTATATGACTTGTAGCCGCGTTTGGTTGGTAATTCTTCGACAGTGCCTGCTTTGGGGGAGCAAAACTCTTTTACGTACTGCCTCACCTCTTCTAGCTCGACTTCATGTTATGGAGATGGAAAAACCGAAGTCGCTCGACTGCTCCAAGTGTAGAGGTGCTGGGTTCTGCGGTACCACGTAATTACCGGGGTCTTAGTGGCTTTTTGGCGACTTCGGTCCATCCCCCTTCAACATCTTTAGATGCATCCTTGGTCTTGATGATAGGAACTGATGCCAAAGTGGGAGCCGGAGTGGAAGCCGAAGAGAGAGCCAGAGTGGGAGCCGAAGTAGGAGCGACGTTTTCTGCGACATCGACGCGGGGTTTAGTAAAGCTAGCTACCTTAGCTACGAAGGTTGCTCCTTGCTTAATGACAGTCTTATGTTGTGTCTGCCTCATGATCTTGTTTCCTTCGAGTGAGCCGCGTTTACTGTGCACTGCACCGACTTGCTGGCCAACTAGCTCCACCCTCTCATCTTAACCAGCAATCGATGCCAGATTTTTTTCTAACATAACGGCGATATTAGAAAGGTCTTCCCTGACCCATGGCTAAGCGTATTTCATTGTAGGAACTTGAGTCCTGATGTCAGGAATCGAACGGCCGGATTCAACTTCACCAAGGGGTATCTGCCCATGACATGCGTCATTACTAAAGCTTGCACGGATGTTTTTGTCAAAATGTCATAACGTGGAGAGAACGTGATCACCGATTGACCAACTACATTCGTAACCGTAACATTCCCCACGCCCCGTATTGATTTATTATACCTATTTACCTTAAGGCCCAACCATTGCTAAATCATTCGATACAATGCAGCCCTGAGCTCCAGAATCTAATAGGGCGCGAACGTATGTTGGGTTGCCCGCCAAATCCCAAACAAGCACAGAGGCGATCGGTAACACCACCGTCTCCGGTTGGGGGGCAACAAATTGTTGGGCCGCAAATTCCTAGCGAGGGCCCCCGGGGCCCCAACCTGCCTGTAACCGATCAGGTAGGCAGCTATACGCCAGAGGGTCCCATTGTACAAATGGCCCACGCGCCGGTTCCATTGCCACCCTACAACGCCCCGTAAAGGGGGGTGGGCGTGAATTCAACCGTGGCCGCTCCATGAGCGAGGGGGACATCACATGCGACCGACGAGGACGAGGCGACGAGCGGGGCGACAACTGAGGCGGCGTCCGAACCGCACCCGCATAGCTCGAAGGTGTCCCATGCCACCCGCCCGTTACGGCCTGCTCAACACACCCAATGTCCCGCTGAGTCGGATGCTGAGTCGCAACCGAAAACTCAGGGCCCCCCATGTGATGACCCTGAGTGCGGCCCTGCACCCCTGGGTAGCCGCGTGCTTGTGGCCCCATTGCCCGCTGAGTCGGATGCTGAGTCGCAACCGAAAACTCAGGTCCCCCCATGTGATGACCCTGAGTGCGGCCCTGCATCCTAGTACTGCCCTGTGCACGTGGGGACGTTGGCCCCTGAGTTGCGCTCCGAGTCGAAAACGAATTCTCAGGGCCCCTTGCCGTGTCACCCTGGGTACGGCCCTGTGGTGGCTGTTGGCCGGGCCGGTTCATGCACAACAGATAGTTGTGGGCCCCACCACAATATCCGCACATTTGTGTGCGCGTGCAGTCCCTAGCCATGTGTGGCCCGAGGCACAGGAAACACCAGCCCCGCTGCTTGGCCATCTGGCGCCGTCCCTGAACCCTAAGTTCCCCGAACATATTGCAATTGGCCAAAGCATGGCCAATCTGCCTACAACATGGGCAGGTCTCACTATGTGGGGTCAATGCACTCACAGTCCCATATGACTGCCGGTTGGTGCGGTCCTTCCTCGTCGGAGGGCCCCTACTCACAGCGCTCCCGGCAGCTCTCTGTGGCTCCGAAGGATGGGTGACCGTCAACCCCAAATTCTCTGCCCGTCGAGACTCCTCTTCCAAAAATCCGACCAAGTCGGAGAAGGCGGGCAGGTCCTCGGCCGACCTCCCGTGAGACTGTTCGAAACGAGTCTGCACGTCAGCGGGTAGGCGGGAAAGTACAATGTACAACAGTAAGTACGACCATTCACCAACCGGAAGTCCAAGATTCTCTAGAGCCTTGGTGACGGACAACAATGGGTTCAAAACCTCCATCTGTATGGCCCCGACCTTGTTCAAAACCGGGATGCTAAACAAACGGTTCAGTTGGGCATCGGCCAACCTCCGTTTGTTGTGGTAACGTCTGACCAACAATTGCCTGGCCGTCTCATAGTTGCCCTCCGTAACTGTCAAATGAGCGACCTGCTCCCTAGGCTCACCCCTCAATGCTGCCACCAGTTGAGCCATCTTGACAGACTTGGTAATGTCCGATCGCAAGTGCACCAAAATGTCGAACAGATTGATGAAGCTCATCCATTCACCGGACACGCCGTCAAAGGTAGGCATAGTTATGGTAGGTAGCCTGGTCCCCGATCCCTGATGCGGCAGAGGTGCTTCAATGTCACCACCATGGCTGGACTCGTGCTGTCTACGTATGTCCGCAGCCTTCTGCGTGATAGCAGCTGCCATCTCCATACATTGGTCGACATCCCCTAGCAACCGTGACAGCCTGTCAGGTGCGCAACCATCAACTGATTCCGCCTGCGCGGACAATTCGAGCACCCTATTGTAACGTTCCTTAACGTCCACAGACCGCTCCAATACCACATCATGCCTATCTAAACGGTCTATCAGACCGTGTGCGGAGGAAAACCATCTGAGTTCCTTAGAAACACCCTTCTGGATTTCAGATAACGACATGATCGGAACGATACTTACTCACAATTTGCAGTAACTCAATTTTATTGGACCCTTCAGTTTATAACCCAAACGAGGGAACCCCAAACCATAACTTAAATAATGTTGTTTTCCTTAAACAATAGGAACCGAGTTTTATATCTATATAAACTATGCTACACTTCCAACATTCTAATCCTGTAAATAACAAGCCAGTTTCCCTTTATTATTACAACACACACAGATAATAGTCAATATTAGTTCAAGTTATAAATTGACATACACTTGATGCACAATAAACTGAAAACAATGTAATAGCCTGCTATCAATAGATGTAACTACCTATGTTAACCAAAACATTCATTCAATAGCATTACTAGACCACTAATAGATTGACTAACTAGTAATTCAATGCAAATTTAAATTCACCTACAATGTACCTAAGTTGAGTACCTACTATTCTGAGTCACATCTCAGTACAACTGGTCATTTAGGGAAAACTGTAATATCTGTCTGTCTACTACCAGCCATAGACTTATAGCTTACAAATACTACCAATCTATGTGGATATAGGAACAACAAGTTACTTAACCGCCTAGATATCTACAGATTGGTAGTCCCAAGTCGTGCTTTCCTGGAGCCCTTGACGGCTGCAAATCTCAGGAAGCCACGCTCTAGCTACCAAAATGTTCAGGCTTCTCAGCAGCTAATGACCTCGTAGGGGCCCATCAGCTACGAGGTAGCGTGACGATCAGGTGCCAAGAAGTGATGAACGTCGGCGATTCACCGAGCTAAAGTTATGTGGGGTAGATCTAACCTGGTCTGTGCTTCGGTCCCGTCAACCTCCTGTCTCTCTGCAAGGCCCGGGCGCGCCGCACAGTGGTCCAACACAGGTTATGTTTCTACGTGGTAAATACGAATCGAGCACGAAAATCCGAACTTTATCTGGTTCGAGAGACAACGGCACACTCAGCTACATTAACAATCCTGAGGGAATCCCGAATACATTCCAGATGCCCAGTGATTTAATTTCAACCACAAATCAACCGCGTTTCATTGCGGGGCTTTTTTCGTCTGTCTTCGTCTGTCAGTTGTCAAAACTGCCAGATTGACAGTTAACGTCAAATTAAAATGACCGTTCAGAAACCATCGATCGAATATCGATTTGGAATCGAACATTATATATTTATATATAAATAACTAGGTAATAAAAATAATAGAATATTTTGGGGTTCTCAATAGAGTATAGTTATGATTTACTAACATTTTATTTCTTATTTATTTATTCTTATCCCTCACCCTGTTAATATAGGTTATTTAAAAGAATTTATTTTGCTTATCGTATTAAGTAATATCTGTCCTTATATACTCTATTTTTACCTGAATCCAAGATAAAGTCAGTCACTGTCACATTATTCATATTTATGTTTAATGAAATTGAGAGTTTGAATTAATATTCAATTTGTGGTTATTCCAGCGGCATGGAACGTTGTTTTAAATATGAATATAGTACTACTTTATAGTATTTGGAGTCAATGAGACTTTAAACTTATTGAAAGTAGTTACTAAGTTGACTAATTTCTGCAACAACGTTTTAAATTTGATATGTTTGACTCGACGTCGAGAATTCAGAGTTTAATTAAACAAACCTGCAATTCTCGACTTAACTGAATGATGATAAAGGTTCAATTTCCCTAGACATTGTATTGCAATCATGGCAGGCGGTCATGGTTAATTTTATTAATACAATAGTTATTAATTAATTAGCTTTGATCAAATTATGGAATAAGCTGTCGCAAAGCCACCGCCAATGTTCACATAACGCCAGAATGAAGCAATAGAAGTACGGAAATTCACAGTCATACTCTATTCAGATGTGTATATTTATATTACTATACGGATACATATACTTAGATCTTCGCACTTTACGAAGTAACAATATCATGTTTGGATCTGCTGATGGTAGATTGAAGGTAAATTCATTAACCTTAAAATGAATCATGCTACTTATGCACGTCTATGGATATGAACAAATATTTTATGCTTCATGCTATGCTATTGTGCATTTCTAGGAGACAAATGTGTCTTTATTGAAACACTTAACATGTAACATAAACAACCAGTGAAACTTTATTGTGTATGTTTATAGTTTTCTATATGTGGAAGAATATTTAATATAATCTACATAAATATCGGATATTGACTGATGAGACAGTTGAATGTCATTCACAAAATATAATCCTATCCTGATCGGTCATACCCCATTCCAATCCGGTGAATCTATGACTAAATCCAATTGAATGAATGAATGAATGAATGAATGAATGAATGAATGAATGAATGAATGAATCCAATTCAGAATACTTATACGCTACTCTTTTTATAAACGAGTATCAGAACTCCAAATTAATTAGTTTCGTAGAATTATCTGGTTAGAAGACCGAATCAAGTGGTAGGGGTTTCTTCCTCAAAATTTTATGAATACCAAAATTTTCCTTTTGTTATGTTAATATTTATAATTTTTTATTTTATTTCAATCAATACCCAAAATATACTATGACATTTTATTATATGAATCTGCTTTATAAAGTTATTGGTCATTCTTGTTAGTGGGGACATATTTAAATACTTATCTTTTATTGAAATTTAAAATTACTAATTATTCAATTTGAAACTTTCCTGGTTTAAAATCTATTGTCAAAGTTGACAACACTTCTTGCTCATACCTCTAGAATTAGGCTCATACCTCTAGAATTAGGGTTACTGGTTTCACATGTAGTAGGAGTTCTAATTTACTAGACTATCTATTTTATTTGGCCATCACAATTAATAAGAGACTGCGTTTAAAGGAGGGGTGGATTTATAAGGAGGGGGGATGTTACAAACTACTGGACCACGGAGGTTTTTGTCTTGGGAACGAAACTGTGAGAATTCAGGTGGAACTTACTTCACCAACTCCGCATGCCTCTTTTTGCACTCCTTCAGTCTTGTTAGACATTCCTCGTCATCAGCAGAGTCGAAAATCTGCGAGCAACTTCTTCTCAACAGTTCCAATTCCCCTTTGAAGAAGACCATAGTGACCAGTACTAGGGTGTCATAGAGACTCGTAAGGCCACCGGCTTGGAAAATCGTATAGACTTGATATGTGTACTCTATCCAGTATCCTTGACAAAAATATACGTCTATGAACGAACGAACAAATTATTGAGTGAATGAAATGTATTTTTTTTCTTATGTGGGGCCAGAAGCAATCTGTATGCTTTATTTAAAAGTTATGTTTAATTATTCAATGAATTAATCTATATTTCAAGAAAATTATTGCCGATACAAGATTGACACGAATAGCAAAATAAAAAAACCAGCCAAGTGCGAGTTGGAATCGTGCACGAAGGATCCAGTACCATCGTAGGGATGGTGTGGAGTGAATAGTTTGGATTTTACATAGCAAAATGTTGTTTACAAAGTTATTGGTGCGTCTACTTTCACTTTCCATGTACGTAACCATGTGCATTCATAAGTGTGTACATGGTATTGAAAGAATTGTTGTATGGAAGCCCCTCAAATATTTATTTTATTCTGTTTTTCAGAATCTGCTGTTATTGCAGCAACAGAAATACATAATCTGTGAAAATTTCCACTGTCTAACTGTCACGGTTCATGAGATACAGCCTGGTGACAGACGGACAGACAGACAGACAGACAGCAGAGTCTTAGTAATAGGGTCCCGTTTTTACCCTTTGGGTACGGAACCCTAAAAATTACGTTTTTCTATGAGTATCACAAACTAAAAATGGTTTTCTGTCTAAGTAGTAAAAAAACTGTATAGTTAATAAGTAGAGTGAAAAATATCACGATAAATATACCTATTCCAGAGTGGGTATTGAATGGGAGCCAACTCCTCAACATCTTGTCATACTCTGTAGTTCCAATCCGCACATTCTCCCTATATGTCATTGAAAACAAATACCTTGCAAAAGGCATCACGGCTGTGAGAGAACAAGTAACGACTAGCAGAAACCAATAACCGTAGATTATTTTTCGCGAGTATTTCGTGTAGTCATCTATTATTTTCCGCCCGACCGCATCACTTTCAGCACGACATGCCACATCTGCTTTTGTAACGTATTCTATGACATTCTTCCATCTTGTCTGCCAAATTAACATTGTGAACGTTTTTAGACAATTCACTGACGCCACTAAAAAATATTGCATAAGGTCCAGTGTCGTTTCAATATCAGACCTGTGATGCCACATTTCTATCAATTCTGTGATGGCAAAGATGAAAAGGGACGAGTTAAACACTATGTACAAACATATTGGTAGTTTTCGTTCTGGAAGTATTAGGCCCCAAGTGTTAAGGCCCTTAACTATGGGCCCTAAAAGAGGACTTTTAGTGTCTTCAAGTTTCGACATCAAATTTTTACACATTGCCTTGTTTGGTAGCTTCTTATTTAACAACGATATGATTGTGACGAATATTTGTGATCCTATTTATAGGAAAGATTTGTACATATCATGATTTTGGTGTAATTAGTGTAGTGTAGTGGTAGTATTAAAGTTATCGATGTTACAGCGGTCTGTCGATACATTCAACAGTAACAGTAAATAACTAAAAGAAAGATACGATGACTTTTATGGCCTAGGCCCGATGATAAAAGGCGAATCGATCGGAGGAATAAAATCGGATCGAAGATGACGATCAGCGATTGCTATAGGTAGAGCTATTTCTGACACTTGCTATACGTGGTAACAATAAGGACATGCCCGGAATCCCAGGATTTAATTAACAGGGTGTAACAGAAAGGTGTAGTTTTATTTAAGGGAGTTGTTATGGATGTCATTCTGCACATCTTTCATTGTGAAACAGTTGTTTTTTCTGTAGATATTTACATATACTTAGCAAACGTTACTTTTTTCTCTTCTCTATATTGGACCACTGTGGGAGAAGGAGGGCGTAGAAACTCTCACAGATTGATTTTTAGATATTTCAAAAATTGGTTGTGCTTAACTAATACAAATATTACAATATTAATTATTATTTTTAATAAGCAGGAATAAATAATTAGAAAATTAATAACAGTAAGGTCTGTGTTGAGCTAGATTAAAACCATATAGTCCCGTCATTTAAGTAATCTTGAACATTGTAATATCCCTTTTTCTAAAAAGGCATCGATGCATTCGTCACCACATTCGTCTTAAACACACCAAAAACACTAATGAAATAGCAGTAGTAATTGGTATCCGAAACAGACGCACTATCCATATATTTAGATCACCCATGAATATGACTAAGGTTCCGGTCAATTTGACCATGTTTTCCTCAGTTTTCGTGAAACAGCCAAGATACTGTGCGTCCATTTCAGCTTGTGTAATGGCCTTCCTGTTTCTTCACATGCTGGGGTCTATATATACCACGCAGACTGTATGCTGGACGCCATCTTGTGAAAAGGATGCCCACAGATCCTCACCTTTCTCGGTCTCAAGGTCACGGCGTCGGAGACGTGCGATGCCAGGGCAGGCAGCAAGCAGTACTTCTCCGCACGCAGTAGCGTGGTCACGGCGTAGCACGCTCCACGACGACCGATGAGTCCAGGAACGTCTCCGTGGCAGCAACTAGATGGTGATCCAGCACCAGCAGGTTTTGGCACCAGTAATCGAGACTGGTTTTAAAATCTCGAACATTGTGGTATACAATTGCCAAACCCTTATTGACGCCTGAAGCACGAGAAATTGCTCGCGCCAACTCTGTAGGCCTCTAGGTAGACGCGAAAGGGCAGCCACTCTTTTAATATGGGGGTTATCAGGCCAAAAACCAAAAGCAGGTATCATAGAGCGCCACCGGAACACCAACTTTATATGACTTGTAGCCGCGTTTGGTTGGTAATTCTTCGACAGTGCCTGCTTTGGGGGAGCAAAACTCTTTTACGTACTGCCTCACCTCTTCTAGCTCGACTCCATGTTATAGAGATGGAAAAACCGAAGTCGCTCGACTGCTCCAAGTGTAGAGGTGCTGGGTTCTGCGGTACCACGTAATGACCGGGGTCTTAGTGGCTTTTTGGCGACTTCGGTCCATCCCCCTTCATCATATTTAGATGCATCCTTGGTCTTGATGATAGGAACTGATGCCAAAGTGGGAGCCGGAGTGGAATCCGTAGAGAGAGCCAGAGTGGGAGCCGAAGTAGGAGCGACGTTTTCTGCGACATCGACGCGGGGTTTAGCATAGCTAGCTACCTTAACTACGAAGGTCGCTCCTTGCTTAATGAAAGTCTTATGTGGCGGCTGCCTCATGATCTTGTTTCCTTCGAGTGAGCCGCGTTTACTGTGCACTGCATCGACTTGCTGGCCAAGTAGCTCCACCCTCTCATCTTAACCAGTAATCGATGCCAGAATTTTTTCTAACATAACGGCGATATTAGAAAGGTCTTCCCTGACCCATGGCTAACAATAACCATGGCCAATAGTACCCAAAATTGAGTATCGATGACTGTAAAATACAAGGGGTTATTTTTAGTCCGTATACCACATGAACTGGTGCCCGCTCAAAAGGTGGGGGCCCGGACATAACAGGGAGGTCTGACTCCTGGGCATGGGTAATTCCATTTTTCCCCTCCAACAAAAAAAAGTCTTCCCTGTCTTTAGTTATTTCATTCGACCCGCCGCTGACTGGAATTGGACTGCAGTCGCCCTCTGTCGCTGGCTTAGCATGCACGCTGTAGTAGAGGAAACACTGACTCTTGAGAGAACTGCTAACCTTCGCGAGTCTAAACCGGGGCACAACGTGATTATTTCTTAGGAAAACATTACAGCTATCGCTTAGTTTGGAAAATATTATAAGGTTCTTGCATACATAAGTTATATTTTAGAAAATAAATTGACTAGCTACGGTTAGTATGTCAATTTCTATAAACAGCTATCTTAAGGAGTCTGTTCGTTTTAAATTATAAATTGCTCGAAAAGTGCTGTTCCTGTAGCCACATCCGTGTTTTGTCTGATGTTTCTAATAGCGTAAGCCGCAGAACTTATTTTCTAGCTAAATTATCTATGTGGGGTCCCCACTGCAATTTGCTATCAATGGTTATTTCAAGAAACTTCACGACGCTTACTACTTCTTACGTACTGTTTAACACTAAACTGGTCTCAACTTGCCTGACATTTGGAAGTGAGAATTTGGAACACTTGGTTTTACCAGCGTTTAAGAATAAATTATTAACTGTGAACCATTTCAAGGTTAAAGACAATATTCACCATCAACATCATCAAAATCTTCTTTTTATCTTTCAATTTTGAAGATCTTTGAAGTGTTATCAGCACTACACTACACAAACAACACTAATGTCAAGCAAGCCCCTCATCCAGGTTTAGCCCGTGAGCCGACACGGTTGCCCGGGGTGTGGCCGCTGCGCGCATTACAGCTACTAGGAGTCACTGGTGAGAGTTTATGAGCTACCAACGAACTTTAGAACTATCTATGCTACTTACAGAGAAATCGGCCACTACACCAGGAATAAGAAACGACCTAATATGGAACCTTGAGGGACGCCAATTTTTACACCCGATCCATCAGATTTAACGCCGTTGACTTATGCCTGTTGATTTCTTTAGCTTTAATATGATCTTAGTAGATCTAAAGCTTTATTTCTGACTCCGTAATGATTTGATTTCATTAATAGCGTGTTATGATCAACACAAAAAAATACCTTCAACAGATCGCATAAAACTCCGATAGATCCTGTGCGGCCTCCCATGCAGAATAAATATGAGATATAAGGGTAATGCCTGCTTCCGTAGACGACTTACCGCTAGTGAAACCATATTGTTTGATGTGGAGTTGTTTTCTACGTTTGAAATGTGATAGCAATTGATTGAGATAATCTTTTCAAATATTTTACTTAATGCTGGAAGAACAGATATCGGTCTGAAATTTGAAGGATCACCTTGTATCCCGACTTGATCAGAGGTATCAGTTTACTGTGTTTCATGAGATCTGGAAAAGTTTCATCGTCAACACATTTATGAATATATAAGCTAAGTGTGGGACTACAACTAGAATAACTGAACCAATAACTTTGACTGATATACCCCACAGGTCTTCAGTATTTTTTAAGTTAAGTAATCCAAACGTTTTGACAATGTCCTGGGGATATACATGATAAAAAATATATATACATTACTGACGCTTTTGTCGTTTTTTAATAAAGTCTCTGCTTCCTATGGAGATGAAATTAGATACTCTGTAGTGAATAAGGGTACGCTGCATAAAGTTTTTGCAGTTCTACAAACCAACTTGAAAGTTTTGAAATATTTTTTAACATAGTCATGAATTTTCTTTCAAAGTCATAGGTTTTTTGTTAATAAAGATCATATAAGATAACTCTGCTTTAACGAATTTCAAACGTTGCTCAGTCATTTCATTTACATTTATTATTATAGTCACTGACTTTCTTTGATTTAAAACTTTATTGAATTCTGTTTGAATAATGTTGAAGAAGTCTTATTAGATTTTGTTTGGGTTCTGGTCATAAAAATCCGGTACTGACATATTTATATCCAAGTTTTTCGAATACGTCGTTAGTTTATGGGATGTAATAGTCCTATAAAATGATGGATCAGTCTTATCCTTACTAGCAATTGGGAATGAATTTGTTTGAACCGCTATATTTGGAAGATAAGCAGTTAATCACATTTGTACTTGTGAATGCACAGTAACAAAAAAAAACTTTTTAAAAGCAAGATTGGCTGGTAAATGTAATTCTAGTCGGCTCTAGAAATACAAGACATAAATTAAATTATTTGAATAAAGTTATTAATCATTTTTTCATCGTTGTTCCTTCAAGCAAATGTACATATATATCGCCACAATATAATTAACTTTTTTCTGTTATTAAATAGTTAAGTGAGGGGTTCCTCCATAATTTTCCCAAATATTTCGAAATTTGCCATGGCCTTTTTCATCGCTCGAAATCCTGTAGACATAAACAATAATATAGCTAACTAACTCAACACTGGATACCTCTATTTGTCTTTCAACAGTAAGTGCAAGAATATTTTTCCGCTGTTTTACCTTAATATAATATTTTTTACTAAGATTAAAGAACCACCTCGATCAGCAGTCTTTCTTTTGTAATAAATGTCAATTTTGTTATTATTTATCTTAAAAGACATTATATTTTCCTACAACTAGTGTTCTGTAACACAAATACTGATTTACTCTATTGTCTTATGAACTAATTTAAATTATCTACTTGGAACTGATTCCAATGTTGCATGCAAAGTATTATTAAACGGTGAATTCCAAATAGGGGTGCATGTCATCTTACCCTTAACATAAGCAGGTTTCTGATTAGTCTATTCAACAAAAACAGCTGATGTCAAGTTGAACTTGGTTAAACCAACTATAGTTACGTTGCATATATTATATGCTTACAATGTAGCTACTATATTTTCTATATTTATTAGACAGGTACAACGTGTCCTGATTCAGAATAAAGTTATGAATAAATCTATTCATTTTGAAATATTATATAGCATCGCTGTCATGACACGTTAAATTAAATAAATAAACATTAATTCTATGCAGAGATTTGTTTTGTTGTTCTGTCAAATTATAGGCGTATAGAAAATCATATTGTGTAAATTTGCATTTCATCCAACTGTGTAAGTCTAGAAGTGTTTCAACACTTTTATTCAAATCGTTCCGACTAATTTTCTAATGATTTCCCACCATAATTTCAATATTGCTGAAGTCATCTTAGATACCATGACTAATTATATTTACAAGATCTACATTTGAACTATTTTGACAGCAAATGTTCGTAATTTTTTTGTTAAGCCGGTAACGTAATAAAGGTCCAAGGCCTGTACCAAATTTTTCGGAGAACAATAGAGTTTTTCTCTGAGCACTTATTTCGGTAGTTGGCGGTACACGATTGGAGGTGAGCGGGACAGACGTGTTGGAGTGCGGTGCGATGCACATGGCAGCAGGTGGCGCGGCATTCGCGGCAGCGATGGCGCAACGCGTGTAACGGGAGCGGCTTGGCCCTCACGGCATCTTGCAGCATGACACACGCCTCAGCAGGCAGCGCAATACGCGCAAAACCGAGCGGCGCGGTGCTAGCGCTGTTGAGCTGCATGGTGCCTCCTCGTAAACAGCGCGCTGTGATTTCACGGGCCAGAGACTAACGCGCGTGATATCGAAGTCGAGGCTGAGGCTGTGGAAACTTGACGACGAAGGCTTGTATGGTAGATGTTTCAGAGCAGATTTGATCAGAGCAACCTTGTTTTTAGTACCCGGCTTCGTCAAATATTTCTTACTTGAATTATTATATCCGATGCGCAAATACCGCTAGACTACAGATTCTCGATTCATATACTCATTATTCCATGAAAAACCGAAACTTATTCTGGGTTTATCAGAACTAAGGGGCATGTCCATATTAACATCTATATTTGACGCCAATGAACCAAAATAGCTCTCCTCATTCCGATCACTAAAAACGATGCATGGAAATATACAAGTTAACACTTTCGGGCCCTTGTGGTTGCTTCTTTGTCCCATAAACAAAAACATTATATAAAAACACAAACATTATTTTTACTTGATGGATGTCTCTCACTTAGCTATTTCTTATTCCAACACACAAATATTAACAATTATATACAGGCGTTTACATTGCTTCTGGCCCTACACTAGCATACCCTGGGTCGTGGGGACCAGAAACAGCGACATCACACACTTATAGCATCCAAGACCTGTTTTTTTTTCTCTGTCCCCAGCCGGGGATAGTACCCGGGATGCCTCACATGGCAGGCAGAGCCACAATCACAGCGCAGGTCGCCAAACACACTAATAGATTCACGTCTTTACCCATATGCAGTGGCAAATACATAGACGCGACCTCATTTATCCAAGTATTCGATACTCCATCGTGTTAATATGCAAATAATAAAATAAATAATAATAACTTCAGCCCATTAATGCCCCCACCGAGAGGCATAGGCCTTTACCCGGATACGACTGAGATAAAGCCATACTCCACCACGCTGGCTCAGTGCGGGTTGGTGGAGGGGTTTTACGACCACTATCACGTAGCTATGGTAGCCGGGACCTACAGCTTAACGTGTCATCTGAAACTCTGAACTTCGGATGTACTTAAGATAAATTCATTATCTCATTTTTATATGGTCAGGATTTGAACCTGCATCTCCTGTGTGAGAAACAAGCGCTAAACCCATTAGACCACGGAGCTCTTAATAAGCAAATGTGTACCAATTTATCCTGTTATCGTATGATCATGACAACTTTATGAAATAACAAACACTTTAATCGACATTCTAAGTACGTACGTAATGACCGTGCAGCCCAACCCTAGAACGAACTACCCTGCAATTATCGCTCAACAAAGTAATTAAATGGGTGCTATAAAAAGACAGAGATAATCCTTGTTTATTTAATATTGACAGCAATTATCTGAAAAAAGATCAGATACGCGAAATTGGGGTGTAATATTAGACGAAAGAAAAAAATATGATTAAAAAGAACTTGATACTTATATACGGCCCGCTAACTTTTGAGTTAGTTTAAAGTCAACATTATATTTTTTTGATTACTTTTTATTTCGCATTTTTTTGTTTTGTGCTAATACTTGTAATTATAAGTGTTTAATGGGCCCGCTGACAGTCTGACTGACTTTTAATTAAATACTGTGGGAAAACCTCTAACCGGGGATCTTTGTTGCGCTCAATATATATTCAGAACTTCAGAAATAATTTTACAGCGCTATTTTGTCAAGTTTCCGCCGCGCTGTTATTTTTTATTACTTTTTTATTTTATTTAGATAAAACTTGCATATTCCCTAATTTTATATCAAAACTTTGTTCCCCATCTCATATTAATAAGCTATACTACTATACTTACAAACTCTTGAAAACTAAGAAACCGATTTTGATATGCATAATATTTTTACTAAAAAACACAACAAATTATCACGAAGACATACATACATACAAACTTACAAATATAGACCTGTGAAATTTTGTAAACAGCACGGAAACCCTCCAAGAATAACCTGCAGGTTGTGTGAATATTTGAGTTTCTGATAATATTGAATATATATTTATTTAATTGAGATTCTCTCCTTTTTAAGTACTTAAAAAGTGCTCCTGGTCTAATGGTTTCACGCTCGCTTTTCAGGCAGTTGATGCGGTTCGAATCTGGTGCTGACGATTTACTAATGAGATGAGTACAAGTACATTTACGGTAGTATTGAATAACTGGCTAAATGTGGGTAAAACTGTGCCTTTGCCAACCCCTTTGGGAAAGGCGTAACGCTGATGTTATATTATGTTGTGAGTCAAAACCCTTACAATACCTATTTTTATGCATGGTACCGTTTCTCGACAGACAAAATCAATAAATTTTAAAGATTGTTAAAGCAATAATTTGAGCCCAACTGCCGCTCTATAATCCTTATAAGGATCAAGAAATGTCCCTTGGAAGATGTTCCCGAAAAATTTCAATACATTCCTAAACATTTTGCTCCCGTCCGGATCGTAATATTAACAAAATTGTTTGTCCTATACAAAAGTCATTGAAATAAAACGTAGTAACATTTATTTGCTTTTATTAAGGCACTGAACAAAGTCTGTGAGACTAATAGTTCATTCGCGTTCTCCAAATGACGAAAATATGACCAAAAAGGATTTTTGAAGAAATGATAAAATGCCGCAATAATTCACCAAGTCCGCATCCCGACTTAATGTCATCTATATATATCCATCCAAGTCCTCATCAAAACTTTTGCTGAACGGAACCACAAACCAAAACGTCATCTGTGTATGTGTTTTTTGTTTTTGTTGATTTTTTCATAAAGCATAAACATTAACAAACGCGAAATAAACATTTACATACAGGCACATTCATTACTTCTGGCCACACACTAGGATACCCTGTGTTGTGGGAACCAGAAACAGAGACGTCACACTCATATAACCTTCAACCATTCAAGACCTGTTTTTTTTTTCTTCACCCCCCAGCCGGGGATCGAACCCGGGACCTCTCGCATGGTAGGCAGAGCCACAACCGCTGTGCCACGGAGGTTTCATTTTAATTACGATAAAAATTATATGGGACCACCTCTGATGACCTACCAATCAAAATATGAATCATCGAAATCGATTCTTAATTGACCAAATAATCGCGTAAAAAAAAATAAAAGAACAGTCGAATTGAGAATCTCCTCCTTTTTAAAGTCGTTTTAAAAGAGCTCCGTGGTTTAGTGGTTTCACAGATTTGCATTCAGCTATAAATGTCTAGAACGTGACAAATCCAGCAACTATCTTCTTGACACCCACTATTGCAGTTTCACAACCAAGTTCCTAAAAGCGTGTGTCCACCGACGCCTTTACTAGGACGTCAACAACATTTACGTTTGGTTGGACCAAATGTGGAATATATGGAATGTGGACAAAAGCGAATAATTGAACAATCATTTACAACGCTTTCCGCAAACGCCCTGCCAAATTACATTTAAACGAAAATGATAAAATATGAAAACTTTAAATTAACCGAATAAGCTGGCGCTGGAAGTTTCCATGCCAAAGGCACGGTCGGGCAAGCGATCGCCGTCAAGTAATTTTGAACTCGGCCTGAAATAATTATGCTCGTTCTCGTTGACGGCGGCGGCGGTGGACAAACGCCCTAACTTGCCACCGTTGAAGTTTAGCATCGCAAGGTTTACAGCGTCAAACTTTGACCACGGCCAGTTATTATGCACAGCCATGAAACAGTTGCTCACAATCACACTTTGTCATATCTTTGATGCTATCTTAGGGGTTTGGCTGGACCAAATGTGGAATATATGGAATGTGGACAAAAGCGAATAATTGAACAATCATTTATTTACTCATTTAAAGAATACTAATAAACGCTTTGTCGGAATACATTTAAACAAAAATAAGAAAAATATTAAAACATTAAATTAACCGAATAAACTGGCGCGAAAAGTTGCCATGCCAAACGTTCTAACAAAGCTAGCAGCATTACCACGCTTCACTACCGTGAAATCCTCTGCTTAAGAAATGCCCTAGGGCGGTAGTCAAAACATTTGTCTCTGAGGCGGCACTCCAACACCCTAATAAGTAGTTTTCCAAGCGCCCCTATGCCCTAGTTAACGTAAACGCCAGTGATACAAAAATGTAGTTCACCATGAGAGCGGCATACGAAAGACACTTCTGTTTAGCGGCAGATTTGGCCACGGCACCAGCAAAGGCTGCGGTTGACGCAACATGGGAAGCTGCAAAGGCATCAACGCAAGTCACGTCCCACAAAAGAGAACGCCCTGTATCAAGGAACCAAGGTCAAACGTTAAGGCGCTTCCCATCCGAAGGGCATAATCCTGACGGCTCCAGCATACTCGGAATGTTAGGCGAAAGTAACGCACTACGGACAATGCCATTTTTACGTGGTGCAGTGAAAACCTGCCAGCGCTCCTAACACAATGAATGGTAACCCAACTCGCTATTCCACGCCCTACAAACACATCGATGCGGCTGGCAGATATGTAGAAAGTAATGCATGTAGCCACAGACCTGATTCTGGCTGTAAAACCGCACGCAACCGCGCCTATTCCGGTACCACAGACTGAGCAGGCAGCTCATCGCGAATGACCACCCACATCACCTCGTCCCAGCAACGCTGACTATTCAGCCTTTCCGGCAGATCACTCCCAATACAACGAGCTCTCCATAAAACCTTTGCCTCCTCCGCAAATGGGATGCGAAACCCGTCAGCATGAATACTCAAGAATTGAGTAAAAAGATCCACGAGAACACCCTACGAAGAAGCCAAAAAAGCTGGCAGCTAAGTGCTGTGTAATCACCGTACTACTAAACCATGAGGCGTTAGGAGTGCGGTACTTACAGGATCAGAGGGGCAGCGCATGTCTACATTAATGGTCACTAAGCGAATTGTAAATTCTGTGGAATAGACCAGTTTTCTGACTTCTGAAAGATTGCGGGCCATCTTTTAGGATCTGAGGGTAGAAAAAATCATGGTATAATTTACGTAAATTCCTACATTATATATACTACACACATTCTTAATTGATCTCACCATAAATGATTAAATTGTTAAATAGCAGTAAATGGCATTAACGCCACACATCTAAAAAAGGAAGGTTCAATCAGTAATAATAAAGTATAGTATTGGGTGCCTCGGGAATTCGGGAATAACCCCCGCAGATTGGCAACTCCGTGCTTCTTAACTTTTTAATTTGTCTTATCAGGTCACCTTGAACGTGGCTCAATTTCTTTTAACATCGCAGTGTCGGTTCTTTTAAGCCCTCAAATCTTATCTACTTGGCTTTAGAAGTAATTTCCGTTTGAAATCGGTTGAAAATGGTATGAGTAAAAAGTACTTTAAATAGTAAACTCACTTCATTCACGTTTGGAAAATGTTTTATCGATGTCGTGACAGAAGCCTTAGCCTCTAATTCAGACATATAGGACTTTTACTCGCTTTCGAAAAATTGAGAGGGACACAGTTCAGAAATTCAGTGATAAAACGTTACAATTTATTCATTGTCACGAGTTTTTCCATAAGAAGTAACAGAGGTTTAAACTTGATACCTTCACGCATTTCTGAGAAAAAGGTTAATGAGCGATGGAAAGACAGGCAGACAGGAAAAAAATGCAGTTTTAGGATTTTGTCCCTAATTTGTCTTTTAAGACATTGCTTCGTGCCAAATTTCGTGATTCTAGGGCAATGGTCAATATTATGTGGCACTTGATATGCCTACGTGTTCTTGAGGAAAGGGGTTTTGACAGACGGACAGACAGAAGGACGGACGGATGTACAACGAAGTGATCTGTTTTTTAAAGGTACGTTAGTAGGATAGGTAGGTAAACCTTTAAACCCGTTTTAGTAATATAGTACCCTGAACAATTACGTTTGCGCGACATTTGGAATTAAATAATCAATGTAGTCAAATGCCTATCTGCCGCGCTCCCAAGAGTTCCTGGATCTGAATCCCGACTTGAGAGGAATAGAAATATATATATATATATATATATATATATATATATATATATATATATATATATAAATATTCATATTCTTTACCTCTGGTCTTGGATGTTACCATGTTTGTTACATCTCTGTTTCTGGTACCCACGTCATAGGTTGTCCTAGTGTGGAACTAAAAGTAATCTCAGTGGCTGTACCTAAATGTTATGTTAAGTTAGGTTCTTATAGCCTTTGCCCATCCCTATTTAGGGAAACAATGTACTAAGTTTGTTCAAATTTATAACTAGCCAACAGAATGCTCTTAAGGCTCAAGATCACATAAAAAACACTGAAGAGCGCTTTGACAAAATAGATGTTTATGTGACTGATACATAATGGAGGGCATTAACACTCGAGAATGGGTTTATGAAACGAGCCGAAGGCGAGTTTCATAATAATATCACTCGAGAGTTTTAATGCCTAATTATCTACAGTTGTTACAAACACTAGTTTATCTACATACATATCATAAGCTCTCTTTGATGTCTTCAGGAACCGCATGTTCGACCGGCATTGATCATTGCTCTGAACTTGTTTAGCTTGTTCAGTAGTACCGACTTCTCAGACAAACTAGAGGCGGCACGCAGGCGGACGTCGACGTTCGAAATTTGAATTTCATAATATGTATGTCGAAACATTGATACATTATGGTCATAATGTATCAATATTCAGATAAGAAATAAGTTTTTACTAAGTAGTATATCATTATGCTGGTACGATTTTTGGACGCAATAAAGAGGTTTTATGATATGTGTGTAGATAAAAATATAAAATTATTTCCACTAAATTCCTCTGTCTCAAAAAAATATATGTCATTCATAATGAGATACTCTAGTTTAAATACTGTGTCGTTACACGATTTGATTAATTTACCGATCGTAAAATTTCATTAACATAGTCTATATAAAAAAAGAGAAAATAATTTTAATATGAAATTACTGATTTTTCTCATAGCATTTAATACCTCATTTTTTCTCTTTTACAGCTCCTCATCAATCCTTAAAATTTATCGATTAGCTTATTTCCGTTTTTCAGTAAATGTGAAAAAACACCTAATCTTAAACGATGCCGGGCGGCCGGATGCTTTTCTGTGCCGCCCGCTACCCCGCCAGTTCCGCTAGCAGGCAAGAAGACGACAGGCGAAAGCGGCTCCCCTCACCCCATCAGCCAGAACTGAGCCTTAACTAGTGGATAAGGTATGCAAGTATTATGCATGGATTATGCCTTCTGGCTAGACCCTGCCACCCCATATGGAAAAAGGCGTGGAGTTATAATTAAATTATCTTATTCAACGTCAAAATTATACTTACTTATAACTACAAGAAATATTTATTTTTTTTATTAAAAAAAAGACTACACCGTTTCGGAACGTGGGCCTCGGGGTTAAGAAGAAACGGCAAGAAACTCCCCCATACATTTTTTTTAAAAAAGTGACTTTACAACAGGTACTGGTTTCAGTCTAAGGAAATTCGCCGGCGAGTGATAGACTTGATCCATCACCCCTCGTCGAATTTCTGTGCGCTGAGATGGTATGGACCATGCAGTTTTGTCATCTAAGTATTCCTTAATACTATAATAGGATTTTCTTATCAGCTCATTTTTAACATAGTTTTTGAACCTCTTTTCAGGAAGGATCAATGATTCCTGTGGTATTTTTTTGTAGAAGCGAATACAGTGCCCCATGAATGATGTGCCTATTTTACATAGTCTAAATAATGGTAGTGCTAACCTATTTCTATTTCTAGTGTTAATTGTATGGCTATCACCTACAATTTTTAATAAAGCTATGTTTTTTCTTACATGCATGATATTCTCGTATATATATTGACAGGTAACCGTTAGTATATTAATTTCTTTGAAATTTCTCTTAATGATTCCCTAGCATCTAATTGATATATCGCCCTGATCGCCCTTTTTTGTAAGACAAATATCGTGGTCTACAAGTAACAAAATATTATTTATTCTGTCAAATCACGAAACCAAACGGCACCCGAATCAACGTGTAGAAACCGCGCACACGACAAACTGCCCAATACACTTAACTTGCAAACCATCCCATCTATATTCCAGATCGCGTTTGACGATAAATATTGGGTATGACTGTCCCCAGCAATAAAATATGGTGGCGTGCAATTATTCGGTGCACGTCGACGTAATGAGCGGAGGAGCGGACGACCCTGCTATGAATATTCAGTGTGAAGCAGTTTGTAGGTTAAGCCTGGTGCGTAATGGGGCCTACTTGGAACCTACTTGAGCTCGTCACTATTTTAATTTTATATACTAATACTTACTAGCTGCCCGTGGCGCAGCTTCGCAACGCGTTTTTCGTATGCTCATCGTTCCCTGTCATAAAACTATTTATTTATCATTTTATCTACTCACGTACTATCATAAACCCTCTTTACTGCGTACTTGGTAACTACTTGGTAAAAACTCATTTCTTATCTGAAAAATTACACATTATGACCATAATGTGTAATTTTTCTACATATTATGACATTCAAATTTCGAACGCCGACGCCCGCCTGCGTGTCGCCCCTACTTTGTTTGTGAAGTTGGTACTACTAAATAAGCTAAACAAGTGCAAAGGAATTATCAATGCCACCATACCGGTCGAATATGCGGTTCCTCAACACATTAAAGAGAGCTTATGATATGTGTATAGATAAACTAGTGTATGTAACTGTACATAATTAGGCATTAAAACTCTCGAGTGATATTATTATGAAAATAGCCTTCGGCTCGTTTGATAAACCCACTCTTGGGTATTAAAGCCCTCCATTAAGTAGCAGTCACATAAACTACTATTATTCAATAGTTTACGATAAGGCTTACAGAAGAGGCACCTTCATAGGTTTCTGAAATCCATGTCGACATTATTGGCCCGTTGTTGAGCATAAATATGAGTCAGTCCTCAGATTAACGAAACTATGGTTACAAACTTTATGCATAGCACTGTCTAACATAAGTTCCGATACCAACAAAGAGGTTGAATCTAGTTAATAAATTAAGCAACGACGAAAGAGTTTGATTGATGCTAGATCTAAGGCTACCAACGCCATCTAGCTAAAGAGGCTGTACTTTCCATACAAATATTTTTCTACTTTTTAGCTGTTTCTTTGCGTTTTCCCTCAATTTATTTTTACCTTTTATTCTACTGAACTCAGGAGAACAAATGTAAATATGAATTACACAAACTGGTCGGGTAATTTTAGAAATTTAGTAAGTACAGCGATTCATTTTTATAAGTAAAAGGAAAGAAGAAGAAGATAGATATCGCTAAAAGGAGGGCTGAATAACTGGCTGATCTTTTCCACAATGCATACATTTTTTAGCAACTATCTTAATCTACTTTGTTTGGAACTTGGTTAAGATTTTGGATAATTAATTATAAATCAAATTAACTAATTTAAATTTCAGGTAACAATAAACCCATACATGAATAGCTTGACGTAAAAAGAACAAGTATTAGTAAATTGGAAACGATCGTACGGGTAGCAACATCTGGCCGAGACGGGCACTGGATGGGTGTCCGTTCTATGCAGCATTTGTTTCGGACGCTTCCGTGTTTCAGATATCACGCTAAGCTGTAGGTCCCGGCTACTTTCGCTACTCGGTGGTAGTAGGGGTAAAGCTTATAGTAGTAAAGTATAGTTATAATAGTTTACCGCTTTAATATATTTAATATATTTTGCCTGATGTGAGTTGGGGGCACTACTTTTGCCAATTCAGCTCCTTTAGGAAGCCTAGCAACCCGATGTTGATGCCGATGCCTTTCTGGGGCGACTTCGGCGAAGCGAGGTGTGTTGCCTGGTTGATGGCCACCCCTGAACATTCCAGCAGAACATGGATGGCTGTCTCCCCGAACTCCACGCAGGCTCTGCACAGTGAATTGTCCATAACACCTAGAGTGTGTAAGTATTTGTTTAACAAAGCGTATCCAGTTATCGTTCCGGTTACCTAGCGAAGCGGTGTCCTCTTTAGCTTCAAAAGCTTACATGATAATCCGGGTCTGATCATCAGGAGGGCCTAATAGGGCAGCTTGATAACTTCTGACAGTTGGGTTGTACACAAGCCCGACCCACCTCCATCTACCTGCACTGAGCTAGCGTGGTGGAATATGGCTCAATCTTACTCGTATCCGGGTAATGGCCCGTGTCGCTCGGTTTGGACATCAATGGGCTACGTTTACCTCAAATTTGATTGTAAAATAAGTTACAAGGTACATACCCTAAAGTAGCGAGAAAGTTATGAAGATGTCATAGGAGATGTCAAGTGAATGTCATTGTGTTTTATAAAAATGTCTTAAAATATATAATATTTTATACTTATTTATTAATCGGATAAATATAAATTGTACAGAAGACATATTCCTCGAAATGGTTTTGACATTTTCGTTCCTGTCCAAAAAGTTAGCAACCCCAATTATTCAAACTGATCAGGCCATTTTAGAGATTTAGTAAGGCTAACGTACAACGTTTAATTTTTATAAGTATAGATAGATAGATAGAAAATACAGTAGGTAGCTTGTAGTTAGCACAGGACAGTTTGGATTGAAGGTATAGAAAAGATAGTCGCTTATGCCCAGCAGTGGGTTGATGAGGGCTAAGTCCTTATTTACAGGTAACGAATATATTTTTTACCAATATAAATTTTGACTCCCAAATATTTTTTTAATGTTCACCAAGTTTTGTGCTCCCGTGTAGTTTCTCAGAACCGTATTTATTGCTACAGTATTTATTTTCACTTTTTACTCAATTTGGTATACAGGTTAAACACAAGGTTAAACTTATTTATATCATAATTTAACATCACTTTTCCCCCATAAAAGGTCTAGTCACATAATATTTATACCCAAGTATATATGATGGCTACCGTCTTACCTCTCTCTCCGCTCGGTCTACTAACTAGGTCATAACAAAAGGAAATACTACATTACAAAGCAAGTCACCGCAAAACTGTGTCAAATCTCTCGCATATGCACTGGACACCCGGTGCGTCACAAAGTTAATATGAAAGGAATCAGTAATTCAATTCAATTCAAAAATATTTATTTCAGATAGCATACATTTTGACACATATACATCCATAGGTAGATATTATTTTATCATTATAAAAAAAGTTTAAAATTAAACTAAATACATCATCCATCATCCTTGAATATTAAATAACACCCACACTCACACCCTGCTCACACAGTCACACACACCCTCTCACACACACAAAACATCGTCCTAAAATATGATTATAATTTATGGTTTGTTACTGCGAAGGTGCACATCCATCCAGTACTTCAACATAGGGCTGTCCACCTTCCCAGCCAGAGTGCTGAGAATAGTGTTGGAGCTGCCGAAAAGGCGGTTTCTTAACGAGGCAATCCTCTTTCTCATTATTGCAAAGAAATCGTCAATCCTAGCTTCGGCAAACATAGCCGAGGCGCTGCAGTATCGCGGCAGCCCCAACAGTATTCTCAGCGCATTATTATATTGGACGCGCAGGGCGCTGTAGGCTCTCCGCGTATAGCTGACCCACAAGCCACCAGTGTAGAAGGACTGACAAAATGCTCTGAAAAGTGTCAATTTGACAGCCCTTGTACACTTCGCAAACCTGCGGGCCAGCATATTACATCGGACCGCCATCGCCCTGCGCTCCCTTTCAATATCAATGTCATCTACGAGCCCCTCTGTGACCACGTGACCCAGGTACTTGAAATGTGGAACCCGCTTGAGAGGTGCTCCACACAATGACACAACCGGATCCTTATCAGGAGGTTTAGTCCCTGAATGAAACACCATCAACTCACTTTTCTTCACATTATACCTGAGCCCGTGTGTAACAGCGAAGGACTCACAGACATGTAAAAGTTTTCTAAGGGCCTTGACCGAGGGACTCAGCAACACCATATCATCAGCATAAGATATGTTATCAACGATTGTGCCATCGATTGAGCATCCAATACCGGTGTTGCTGAGCTCCCCGATCAGCTGATTGATGTAAAGATTGAATAACTTGGGAGATGTAAGTCCGCCCTGCCTGACCCCGCACTCAAGGCTATATGAATTGCTAAGCGAACTCATCCATTTTACTGCATTAGTTTGATTTTGATACCAAAATTTAAAAATGGAAACCAACTCAGTCGGTAGTCCTGTGTGAGTTAGCTTATTCCATAGTATATCATAAGATACAAGATCAAAAGCCTTTGACAAGTCAAGAAAACATGCATAGATGTGTGTTTTCCTGTCAGTATAGTACCGGACGGTCTGCTTGAGAGCCAGAATTGCACTTTCAGTGGACAGTCCGGGCCTAAAACCGAACTGGGCATCATGTATGTGAAGATGTTTATCAAGTTGACAATCAAGCAAACCGTCCAGCACCTTAGCCACAGCAGTTGCTAAGGATATTGGTCTGTAATTATCCTTATCAGAAGCGTCTCCCGTTCTATTTTTAATAATTGGTACTACTATAGTTTTCATTAAATTTTCAGGCAGGTAAGAGTGTCCCACACAAAAGTTAAAAAACATTTTAAGCACCCTAGGTAGGTGTACACCAGCGCACTTCAGGTGCTCGACTCTCAGACCATCATGTCCTGGTGACTTACCCCGCTTCATATCTCTAATAGTTAACATTACTTGATTGTATGTAAAACGCAAGGGTTTGTCACCAGTATCAGCGCTAGTCCGGGTGCCGGACACCGGAGTGTCACTGGACGAGTCAGTGTTACTGGAAAGATCAGAAACAACACGGAAATTATTTTTAAACAAGTTTGCTATTTCATGGTGGTCAGACAAACCATTAACAGTCACTGGATGACCAGGCTTAGGATTTAATTTATTTGTTTCATTCCAGAATTTTGAAAAAAAAATTGCATTATGGCTGGTGGCAAGAATATCCATTTTTATTTGTTCCGAATTCTTTTGACACCACTTAAGCTTCGATTTAAAAATCTTTCTGGAATTTTTCATTAGATCATATATATGACCAGATTCCGGCTTATTATGTAAGACCCAATTTCGAAAACAAAGCCTGGCTTCACCATGAGCCTGTTTCACATATTTATTCCAACCTGTTATGTAGGATTTTTTCCTCAAAAAATTAGAATTACAGTTGCTATTCACACTGTGACTGGAAATAGCCGCCACACAAAGAACATCAACTATGCTATTATACATATTATTAATTATTTGCCTGTGTTCTAAATTGCTACACATCATATCACAACATTTACTAAGTTCACTGGGGAAGTTGATCTCTTTCAATTTTAAATTACATAAATTTCTAAAAAGGTTTATTTGCTCGGTATCCCTCACACCCCAGTGAACCTTATTTTGTTTAACATTAGATGAGCTAACACTAAAGTTACAAGTTATTTCCATCGGAATGTGATCTGACCAAGACACATCATAACATATCCTGACCTTAGTTATTGATTGAAAAGCAACTCCGGTAACTATACAACGGTCAAGCCACCTCTTGCAGCCGTGGGCATCACTGATATAAGTGTAGTTATCAGAGTCTAAACCTAAAACTTCAAAGTCAGCGCATAACCACAATTGTTCAGCACAAAATTGTAACAAATCATTACAAAACAACTCGCCAGGATGAGCATTGAAGTCCCCTAACATGTACACTGTTGCTACATTGCTGTTCTCTATGATGGCATGCATTTCAGAAAGACACTCAGTAAACTCTGGTAGGTTATTAGTGCAATCTGTGGGCATATACACTGAGAATAATAGAAAAGACTGGTTTTTCAATTTACACTGAATGGCAGCAAGCCGCACACTTTTACACTCTATCACCGTAACCGACTCGAAAGCAGACTTCCTCCACAAAATTGCGACACCACCGAAAGGCCTACCTCGCAGGATACCAGCTCCTGCATCCACCGCTGATACTCCAGTCGCTGCGAAGTCTGGATGAATAGTACTGAGATACGGGATATCATAGGGCATCAGCCACGTCTCCTGAAGGGCCACTATATCTGACGTAAGACACAGCATTCTGACATGATCCACACTGCTCTTCACAGCCTGACAGTTGAAACTTGCAAGTTTGCAATTCGGCTCGTCCGCAGTAGGGTGACCATCATTCTTTTTCTCATTATAGTTAGGGATCTGATATTTCTTTGAGTGAGCAATTGGGAGTGTGTGACTTCTTGTAGCGAATAAATCGCTTAAATTCTATGTCCATAGGCCAAGTGTATTCATCGTTTAGAAAAAATGCGACTTTGGTTTTCGGTACATACACTTTGTAAGCACAATAATTTCTTTTCTTTTTCAATGTAATTTTTTCCATCTTGACAACCACCTGAGTTTTCTTGAAAATGTACTCTATGACATCTTCAACAGTTGCTTCCTTGGCAACATTTGTTACGAATAGCGGAATCATGGTCACTGCAGCTCTAAACTTGGAGTTGGGATCCACAGGTGCCTTTCCTATCATTCCGGAATAACGCTTGTGGTTTTTGTTACGACGTTCAACTCGAGTCCACTCGCCTTCATTTTTATTTTCGTTGCATTTTGTCATCTTTACTACTTCAGCTAGTGTTGGTTGGCTCTTACTTTGAGATGGTAAAGCATTGAATTGCTCGGCACCTATCAGCGCCAGCTGAGCCGAACATAAAGGAGGAGCATTTGCAATATTTGCATCCACGGAAACACAAACACTATCATCTTTGTTTATCACCGCGCTAATCGGTTGAGTCGCGCTGACAAGTTGGCTTGCACCTTGCGTTTGCGCGCACGCGAATGAGACAGCCGATTGAGATTTCGTGGCGGCAGAGAGAGACAATTGACATCCTGACGAATCACCGACGCCGCCGCCTCCGTTACCTACATTGCTCGGCGTCAACAACGTTGGTTTTAAATTTGAATTTGAAAAAGGAAGCGTTGTTTCGACAAAACCCATCGGGCCACTGTCAAGATTGTTGTTGTAGCTATCTGAAATGTATGCGCCTCGTCTGCGGTTCACATTCACAAAAGTATTTCCATCGAAATTATTCGCTATAGATGCCATTTTTAGGTTTTCCAGATCGTTTTGCACCTTCATCAACTGCTCCTCAGTAACATAAGTTTCTTTAACCGCACGTAATTCACTTTGCAAGATCACAATGTCCTTGAGCAACCTTGTCACATCCACATGATCGAAAGTGACCGGTGGCAACTTCTGCAGGTCTTTGGCAACAAAGATCGGAATGTCCACATGATTCGCATCCGCGTCTGTCATCAAATTAATTATGTCCTCGAGATCTCGCCCAGACTTGCCGTCCCGCTTCCGAGTTATTTTTCTCTTGTTTGTCGCGACCGAGTCAAACAAAAGATTCTTGGCCGTTTTCAGGTCCGCCTCCGAAAAAGCGGTTTTACACACACGAACTAAGCTTTCCACATCCATGACGTCTAGTTTATTGTATGAAAGCAAGAACTTCACATATAACAATGTTACAGCTTTTGCACTTGAGAACATTGGACGAATCCATTGTTTTTACGTTATCGGTCATCGCGACGCGTGCGCATGGTAGCTCTCATGTGAGACGAGTAATGATTGTATATGGCACCATCATATCACAAATCTCGCGCTCAGGAAGGCGGGGCCCACGGTAGCAAAAACGCGGCTGACGGGGTGGATCACTTTACACAAGTTCTTCAGAAATTTGCCTTAAAAGGCAGGCTAAAGCTCGTCTCACGGTGGTGCTTGTGGTCTACACGTTCCTTCAACGAACAATTATATGCAGCGAGCAGTCTGCTATATCCCGACTAATGAATAAAGGTCACAATTAAAATCTTTCTCACTGTGTCAACGCTCCGCGAAATGTCTCGCTGAGGTCCACAAACGTAAATACATACTGGTGTCCAACTTGATGAAAGTAGCACCAGCGAGTCGCACTCCAAAAGAAGGTCTTGATCAGGAAAATAGCGGCGCCCAATGCACACGCCCAATGCCCATGGGGATTCGTGGTCGGGGGAGCTGAACGTAACAATTTCATAACCAAACTATAACGACACTGCTAGGGTCGAATCACCACAAATCTTCTATAAACTGCCAACTCACTGAACCTTATTCAATAAAATAAACTCACCCTGATACAAACAATGTCACTCCAACAGAGTTACAAGACAAGAAAAACCAAGACTCCCCTCATTAGGCCTATTTATAGACAATTCGTCAGCCTTGAATGTTATAAGCGCGGACCTCTTCATTCAGCCCTTCGTTGATAGATGTCGCTACGGGTATCAAAATCCAGGGCTACAGTTTCATTTGGCGGTTTAAGAGTACTCTGGCGAAGACATTTCCAGGGACTGTAAAATGCGAAATACCGCAATAGGAACCACAATAGGATCCGTCGCCCTTGTCCTTATAAAGAGCCCTTATGTGTGATACATTAACACTTGTTCTTTTTTCCACATTAGATCAAAATGCTCTTATATTGCCGAATGTAGTTCCTCATTGCCGTACTAAAGCAATTCTTCCGGTATAAAGTCAGCGCCAACCGCACGTTTGTTCTGTTGTTGCTCTAATGCAAGAACAACCTCGCCTCGTAACAACGGCTCATCCAGCTCGCTAGATATGTGTTGAGGGATCGAGTTGATGTGTTCCAGGTCAGCAGACCGGTCCACATTCAGCAGAGTGTTGAAGTGTTCCGCCCATCGTTTAACTACAACTTCTTTGCTTTTAAGAAGGCCTTAAGCCTTTGCAGGCTTAAGTGGCACTTTTGCAAGAGGTTTGCATCTGCACGGGAGTATTTTTATTGCATAAGCTGTCTTGCAATCGCAGATGCCCTGTCTCATCCTCATCCCCTGTAGCCCAGTGGAACGGAAACCGCTACGACTGGTGGGGGGTCCGGATGCAGTCACTGGCCGGCAGTCACTTCTGACCTCAACTGCCGCCCTAGGCCATCGACATTGCCTTGCTAACTCGCCAGATCCGCCAGGTGCTTATCACCGTGAGCTATCTTCACCGCTGAGTTAGACTTGTTCACATGCGGGAGGTGTCCGCGTAGAAACCAGTCTGCCGAAGCCTCTTGGCCCCCTCACCCTACCCTATGGGTCGGCTGCAAACCCTAGAGCACCCTACTACACCCTAAACAAAAAAAACTATATAATTATCGAACCTGCTTACAATTTTTAACCACAGTCGGTTGAGAAATGTGACCCGCAGAGGGCGCCGCCCGATTGGTCAATAACGTATGAAGTAGCTGTAAAAATTTAGCCGACTTACAAAAAACCCGGTCAAGTGTGAGTCGGACTCGCGCAAGAAGGGTCGCGAAGGAAGCACCGTACAATGGTAAGGATGGTGTGGAGTGAATAGTTTTGATTTAACAAAGCAAAATGTTATTTACAAAGTTATTGGTGCTGCTAGATAAGATAAGATAATTTATTGGTAATTGTACTTGGTAATTGGTAATTGTAAATACATACATGTCAGATATACCAATAATCATCCGAAAAAATGTAAAAAGCAATAACCACAGTAGATATTATGTATGTATCTATATGCATACATGTGCAACTTTGATACTCCATGTAAGTAGCCCAGTTTGTATGTAGTTTACAGATAAATAAAAATCTTCGGCAGTGCCGAGTAGGTTGTTTCTGTAATCTTGGGCTTAGGTTCTATTTTCTGTATTTTTTTCATCACTTTTACTCGGAACTTTCGGAGGGGGAAAACTATTTTTTATGCACTTTTTTGACCTTAATTTCTGAAGTTATCAAAACTAAAGTAAAAATTAAATATGTTTTAAAATTTTGTAAAGAGCCCTTTTCAACGATACTCTACATGACTTATTACAGTGTGGGTTTTCCCTAGCCCTAGAGGCATAAAAATCCCCTCCACTTTTTTGTAGGCTTTATTTTTTCATATTAGACTTGAATTATGTTTTCAGGATAAGTATTTTTGCAGAAGATTTTAGGACTCTTATCTCAGTTCCTGAGTAAAGTGCATGTGGCATACGGACGGACAGACATGCGAATGATCCTACAAGGGTTCCTTTTTTACATTTTGAGGCATGAAACCCTAAAAAGATGAGGTTGACTGTCAGTTCATTTTATATCGGGCGGATACCTCATTCAACAATATTTTTTACGTTACAGAGGTATAGCCCACACTAATGCCAAGTAAATTTTCAAAAAGTAACTTACTTAGAATCATAGGTACTCGTATTATGTATACCCATATAAATATATATTTTTTGGTCTGAGTTTCATTTCTAGGGTTCCGTACCCGAAGTGTGCCAAACGGGCCCCGCCTCCGCTGTACGTCTGTCCGTCTGTGCGTCTGGCTCTACCGGATCATCCGGAATAGGTAGAGAGCTGAAATTTCCACAGAGGGTATATTTGTATTACCGGTATAACAACAAATGATTAACCATAACGGTTTTTAAGAATTAAAAGAAGCCATTTTGTTTTATTTGTTTATCGGTGAAAACTGGACTCACCCAATCTTATCGGAAAAGTCGGTGCTAAGTTATTTTAATTTGTCAATAATTAAGTATACCTTTTTGTTTTGTTATTGTAATTGTTAATAATTAAGTATACCTTCCCAGCAAGCCGTGTCAACATTTGCAGACTACTGTGTGTTTTTTCGCAGTCTGCTTATGTCACTTATAACATTTATATCTGACATTCTTAAAAATATATATATAAAAACTACAGTTATAATGATCTATCTGATCTGCAATAAAAGTCTTATTTGATTCGATAACCCATTATAAAATTAAACGAGTTTGTCCTTATTGTACCCACGGCCTAATGTTGGAAATATCTTCGAGATATGCTCACAGACAGTGCATATTGTCTATTGTGATAAATAATACATATCCGCTCTATGGTATACGATTACCGTCCCAGCTCTATTTGTAGTGGCACTGGGACTTCGTGGACTGGGCAAAATCATGAGATGAATATACCCGATCGTATTAAAATGGGATACGGGGTCATTGGGCTCTTAAGAAATATGATTTCTACAAAATAATTTATGAATACGGTATTTGACTGCTTGTCAAAATATATGCTTTTGGGAACTGTCAAAATGGTAATTATTTACACGAGTTCTATGAAATACTAGCATGTGACGTTATAGTCAAATGCTGTCTTTTAACAAAAAAAATAGTTAAATTCTGATATTGTCAAACATTTTTGTTTCTAGATTCTAGACTTACCATGCCAAATACCGTATTATATTATTTTTAAGCCAAATGCAATATATTATAACAATCGTTCTTGTATTCACCTAAAAATCATGAAAGGCAAAAACAATTTCACTAACGAATTTCGCACTAAATATTTTTGATAGATAATGTTCTGATTAAACAAACACTTAATTTTGAATGAAATGTGTCCATTAGCGTTGATTTGAGACGCCTTGTTTCTCTGTTTTATTATTTCATTTTCGTTTAGTTAATAAAAAAAACATTTTATGGCATTGTGATATTCTTATTCAGGATTTCATTGTTTGTCCAGAGCCCAGGGACACGCTGTATATTCCAGATTCTACGATAGATGTCCAGCAATATTCAAATACTCTTTCGTAATAACTTATTTTCCTTCATATTTTTATAACACGAGCAAAAGGGTTATGATTTTGACCATTAAATTGGTATTTATGTTTGTGTGTATGAATTTATGTATGTATGTATGTATGTATGTATGTATGTATGTATTTATGTTCATCTGTTCCCCAGACTGCTTATCAGAACTTGAGAAATGAGGTAAAGTAAGAAGTTCATTGATCGTCAGCTGGCTATGTGACGTCATAACGTCATGATGACGTCGAGGGTGATGACGAAAGGGGCGCACTCTTGAGGGCATTAAGTCGTGGATTTAAAATAAATATGAAGACACACGGCAGTTCCAGTACAGATTCTAGCGACGCACCAGCTGCATGTAATGGTAGCACGAACCATTTCGACCTACTGATAACGCGAAACCTATAAAACCTTCATAAAATTTGGCCGATACATTAAAACTCAGAGGTTTACATAGCGAACCAAATTACAGAAATGTGCCCTGACCGTTCTTGTTTTATTAACGTTCAAAAACCGCCGTTTTTGTGAATGACTTATAGATCAACAACCTAACCCACTAACAGATAACCTAGAAGCTTAAAATTTCTGACAAAGGTGAATTATAATGATTTAGAAAAAATAAAAAAAACACCTACCAAAATGAAATGGCTTGTGTTTAAACGATTACCAAAAACGCACCTATTTTACTACCAATAAATTCGAAATGACTGCCAGAATGGATAAATGTCCACCAAATTGTGTTTGGATAAATGATCACCAAACTTCTTTTTATGTTTTGTGTACTTAAGTTTATGTTTTAAGTATTTTTTGTTGTTCTTACTTGTTCAACCTAACACGAAGCATAAAGGGGGCTTCGCTTCGCTCACCCCCTTAACCCGTCACCTAAGCTACCGCAGTATTTTGCCCTGATACTTTTTGCAACTTTTGGTGTTCATTTATCCATTTTGGGTAGGAAAAAAATATTTTGGTTATTTGTTTATTATTCAATTCTAGCTTTTAGGCGATGGCTCAGCTCACGTGTGCAAATTTTTCTTTGTTGCAGTCGGATAGAAATCGAAGACGCATGCGATCAGTTCCGTATAAAATAATAATAACATAATATATAATAGTAGTTTATGTGACTGCTACATAATGGAGGGCATTAATACTCGAGAGTGGGATTATGAAACGAGCCGAATGCGAGTTTCATAATAATATCACTCGAGACTTTTAATGCCTAATTATGTACAGTTACATACACTAGTTTATCAAATTCAAATTCAAATTCAAAAAGAGTTTATTTCCATAAGAAACACATAGGTAACATTTGGAGAATGTGAAATCTTAAACTAACACATGTATAAGGTACAGGAAAATATAGAACTCAATTTGAATTCCGTCACCTCAATGTTTTAGATGCTGGAGGCAAAGAGGCGACTAGAAACCTCCAGCTTTATACGTTATTTTTTACAGAATTGGAGCAAACACCTTCCCAAGCTTTCTTGTCTTCTACATAATCTGATATTTTGTAGTAACCTTTTTTACATAAGTGATTTTTAACAACATTTTTAAATTTATTTACAGACAATTCTTGTAACTCAGTCGGTATTTTGTTGTAAAAGCGAATACATTGCCCTTTAAAAGATACATTAACCTTATGGAGCCTAGTAGTAGGTATAGCTAGTTTATTCCTATTTCTAGTGTTGACATTGTGCCTGTCGCTATTCTTAGGAAATATATCAATATTTTTGTGGACCTACATTAGGTTTTCATAAATATACTGACACGGCACTGTCATAATGTTAATTTCCTTAAATTTACAACGCAGTGACTCTCTGGGACCCACATTGTAGATTGCACGAACAGCCCTCTTTTGCAGCACAAATATTATGTTAATGTCTGCAGCGTTCCCCCACAGCAGTATGCCGTAAGACATAATGCTATGGAAGTATCTACACACATATCATAAGCTTTCTTTATATGTTCAAGAAACCGCATGTTTGACCGACATGGTGGCATTGATAATTCCTATGCACTCTTTAGCTTATTCAGTAGTACCAACTTCAGAAACAAAGTAGGGGCGGCACGCAGGCGGGCGTCGGCGATCGAAATTTGAATGTCATAATATGTAGAAAAATTACACATTATGGTCATAATGTCTTATTTTGTGGTCTTATTTTTCAGATAAGAAAGGAGTTTTTACCAGGTCGTTTAACATTATGCTGATCGTAACTTGTGGTTTTTGTACGCAGTAAAGAGGGTTTATGATACGTGTGTAGATAAATATAATAATGATAAATATAATAATAAAAATGCATAATGTAAATCAAGTTCGTTGTATGGGGACCCCATCACTGTTTAATATCTTCTATTCGTGCAAAAGCCTGTGCACCTCGGTTTATGTAGTAATAGGCTATATTTATTTATTTTAGTGGTAGCTAATACTTATAGATACACGAGTAGTTCTTAATAAGCGCAAGTACTATCGTATTGAATTTATAAACTTTCTGTCCAGAATCGGTTTGTTTAAGAAAATGTATCTTAAGAGATAAGCACGACTTTGCGCCTAAATTATCCTGGAACAACTTTTTATTTAATTCCTGACATGATGTAATGATATCTCATGCTTGCTTTAGCAAAATTTGGTTCAAAAAGCATGGCTTGGCCTTATTAGCTTAACGGAGACGCTGTGCTCGCTCGGTAAGTAAGCAAATGCAAGTGTTTGCAATCAATAAGAATGTTTTATTTTACTTTTTGGTAATGTTTTATAATCATTATACCTATACAATATAAACTCGATCTCTCAACACCGCCAAGATGGTCGATGCAATGACAGTACCGCGTTTTCACGTTGCACTAGCTAAATACCACTCTCTAGGAAACCGCGCTATTTCTTTTATTGGCGTCGTTCGATGCTATGTAGCGACCGCTAAATATCGCTGCCGCTAATGGAGGAAACCAGAGCTTTAGCCTTTGAACACACTCAGATGGATAGGTAGTTCTAGGATACGACCAAGTCTTACATACAACGAGTGCATGAACGCATGTGCTCGTTTTTGTTTCAGAGTCTCTCCCCGGTCCCACATCACTCCATACTTGAACGCCGCTAAATTGCTTAACATGCCTGCACGCCGGCGCCTGGGCGCCACTTGGTCACTCTGCTGTTCGGGGTGGTAAGACATAAAACCCCCACCTACCTTTTTAATAAACTGGTTTGGTCCAAAAGTGTGCGCAGGTTCAAGGCAATGGCCATGCACCGAACCGCTGCTTTCAGAGGTAGTTTCATGTTTGCGGCGTCTAAGTGCTGGAATGATATCCCTCCTCCTATCCTAAGGGGCGCTTAGCAAATACACCTTTAAGCGTATGCTTAAAGGCTATTTGTTGACGCTCCAGAAATCATCCTAATCCCCCGCACTGTGACAATAATAAATATGCTAATTGCATTTTTTTTATCTAGTTTTGTTTTTAATGTTTACTGTTAATATTATATTAATGAATCTGCATCTAGGTAGTATTTACATTATGATCTCACTTTGTATTTATGTTTATTTCTCTTGCGCCTGTCCCAATAATTTAGGTAGTTTACATATTCCTTTAGTATATGTAAACTACTAATACTTTCTTACTAAACGACATACTACAATCTTGACAGTGTCCCGATGGGTTATGTCGAAACAACGCTTCCTTTTTCAAATTCAAATTTAAAACCAACGTTGTTGACGCCGAGCAATGTAGGTAACGGAGGCGGTGGCGGCGGTGATTCGTCAGGATGTCAATTGTCTCTCTCTGCTGCCACGAAATCTCAATCGGCTGTCTCATTCGCGTGCGCGCAAGCGCAAGGTGCAAGCCAACTTGTCAGCGCGACTCAACCGATTAGCGCGGTGATAAGCAAAGATGATAGTGTTTGTGTTTCCGTGGATGCAAATATTGCAAATGCTCCTCCTTTATGTTCGGCTCAGCTGGAGCTGATAGGTGCCGAGTAATGCAATGCTTTACCATCTCAAAGTAAGAGCCAACCAACACTAGCTGAAGTAGTAAAGATGACAAAATGCAACGAAAATAAAAATGAAGGCGAGTGGACTCGAGTTGAACGTCATAACAAAAACCACAAGCGTTATTCAGGAATGATAGGAAAGGCACCTGTGGATCCCAACTCCAAGTTTAGAGCTGCAGTGACCATGATTCCGCTATTCGTAACAAATGTTGCCAAGGAAGCAACTGTTGAAGATATCATAGAGTACATTTTGAAGAAAACTCAGGTGGTTGTCAAGATGGAAAAAATTACATTGAAAAAGACAATAAATTATTGTGCTTACAAAGTGTATGTACCGAAAACCAAAGTCGCATTTTTTCTAAACGATGAATACACTTTGTATGGTCTTTGGTGGGATCCACACAGCCTTAAATACAACTCAGGGTTAGCTAAGTTGTCAGTTGGAAGTTAAAGAGTCTCCTTGTATAGTTGAAAACACTTTACTTTTATAATTATGAAATACACTCTAAAAATAGTCTGTTGTGGCTTAGATTTAGGTGCTACGGCGAATAAGTAAGTAGAACTGCAATATGTTAATAGTTAAAATACAATTATATAGAAATTAGAACGGGCTGATAAATGCCGCGTTCGCATTGTACAAGGTTGGCTTGTACATGCTCCCGAGGGAGAAGTTAACTTAGTGCTAAACCACAACAGCTCACAAAGCAAGTAAATTAATAAATATTTTAGTCAAAACTGAATCTTGACTTTCCGACTTCTTGCTTCGTTTGTTTGTCATTGGGGCGCCTGACTGTCTCTGTCATCTCAAATCCTTGGTTTTCATGGGATTGCATGATCCTTGGGGACGGCCGGCGACCTATGCATTTCTTCCATATGCACCAAAACAATGCGACTATTATGACAGCTATCGATAAGAGGCTTGTAATTCCGATGTTTACAATGCTGTGCGTCGATAAGTTTGTTAAATTCAGCCAGTATTCGTTCCTCTTTTGTTGCGATATTTGTTTTTCGATCTCTTGATATTCCTTGCTGTGATCCTCTTCTTTAAGATGTAGTGAAATGTTCTTGAAGTTATTAGATGCCATGTAGTGTGGTGCTGGAATTTCAGGCACACTCAAGTTGAAGCCCATCGTCATTTTGCTTCCGTATGAGTTGTAGGAATGTATCGTAATGTCTGACCGTTGCAAAATACATCCTTGACCTAGAGCAACGATCCCTTGCTTGCTGATTTGTTTTGTCGTAGCAAGGTTTTTACATATTATTCTTAGTTGACACTCATCGCAACAATTGTAGAGCCATGAGTTTTTGTTGTGTAATTGAACCCAGTAATCACTGCACGAAATTTGTTTCACAGCGCATAGAATTTGCGTTCTTTGACTCAGCAGTTTTGCGGCGCATGAAGTGTTATTTCCTTGTAAGTTATCGTTATCGGGTGATGTTCATGACACAGCAGCGAATCTTTTGTTGACATACACTGTGACACATCTTGGTTTTCCAATTCAATGTACGAATTTTTTATTAGATTTACAGCGATGTATGCCGCCGTGTCTGTAACCGTCGTATATCTTTCTCCATTTTTAACGGTGGTCGGTATCAACCGATAAAGGCTGCACTCATCATCGCTTACAAGCGGTATATGAAGCACGAATAACAGGTACTGTTGAGTTAATCTCGCCCTTACATAAATAAGTTTGTAGAGTTCTTCGGCGTCATCTTGCAGGTTTTTGATAGGCAGCGCTAGATTTTTAGGCATGGAACTCGAAATTCGTTCTAACTGTTTACTTAGTTGATCAGGGGTGAAAAGATTTATGTCCAGATGACCTCTGTAAATGTCGGTCAACGCATTCATGAGCATCCCTTGAGTTTTCTTCAAGCTGTTTATCAAGGAGCTTGCGGTTATTGCGGCTGTGTTAGCGCTACTTAGCATTTCTACCTTGCTGACCCGGTTTTCGGTCGTGCGCATTTGCTCTTCCGATTGTTTAATATAATCCCTTATTACTTGGAATTGATTTTTCACGAATTGCTCGTTTTTCTTGACGATATTTTCCTCTACCTCAATTATAGTTGTTTGGTTTTTTATCAGTTGTAGTTGGTATTTCTGATTTGTCCGCATGTTTTCTATGTCCTATGTGTATTTTTGCGCGAAATCTTCATCTAGTACTCCAAAAAAGGGTGCGATCAAGGTTTCCCACTCCATTGAAGTACCCTCTTGATTTTCTGTTCAGGTGATGAGACAGGAGTAAATTGTTGTAATCTATAAGTTGGTAGATTTCGTGGGTGAGCTGTCTTGTCATAAGTAGACACGTCTGTGATTTTGCAGTAGCACACATCTGATCTACGTGATCTATATATGTTTTTAGGCCTTTCGTGGCTTGCCAGTACGAAGATAAGTTGTAGTAAACAAGTAGGTTCCATTCGTCGTGGATTAGTTGTATTTTTCCGATTTCGTCGAAGTACATCGGTCGGTCTTTTTCAATCGTGATGATCTTGTACTGTTTCTTATCGATGTTTTCAGCTCGAGACACAGGTATTGATGGCAGGCATATTAATGATAATAGTAGTAAAGTAAGGAAGCTGCTCACTTTTCCTCCGCGTTTTAACACGGGTGATGAGTTTTTAGTCTTACACTCCTCCGATTTTCCCAGTTCGTCGAAATCTGTTCGTTGGCTTCTATTTATCGGGAGGGGTGTTAGTTGGCTTATGGGGTGCTTGATTTCACCGCTTTTGGCCTTCATCGTCACTACTCGAACGAGTCCATCTTCTCCGGGATGCTGTTCAATTATTCTACCCATTGCCCATTTTCCAGGTGGTATGTTGGCCTCTTTTATTAGAACTAAATCACCATTCTGTAAGTTTTCTTTTTTCTGTAGCCATTTTGATCTTTATTGAAGCTGATGAAGATATTCGCTTGACCACCGTTTCCAAAAGTGTTGTGACTTCGATTCCGTGACCTCATGTCAATTTTCCTCATGTCAATTTTTCTTTCATCTGTATGATCTTCTTGTGGCAGGGTTAGGGTAGCGCTCCCAGTCAAGAAATGACCCGTCGTTAAATATTCCAGATCTTCTGGATCCTCAGAAAGAGGACACAAAGGACGGATGTTCATGCAGGCTTCTATTTGGCATAGGAGAGTACTGAACTCTTCATACGTCAGCTTTTGTTCACCAAGTACTCTGCGTAGATGATGCTTCATTGTCTTGACAGCCGCCTCCCACAATCTTCCAGCGGATGGCCAAATTGGTGCGTTAAAATGACATCGAATTTGAAGTTTCTTAATCTCCTCGAAGAACTCAGTCGACATCATGGTTTTAAAGGCTTTAAATTCTCGTCTTAGCTCTTTGTCTGCACCGACGAAGTTACTGCCATTGTCAGAGTAGACCTGGGCTGGCACTCCTTTCCGTGCACATAGCCTCTTGAGTGCTGCTATGAAAGTTGGCGTACTCAAGTCTGAAACCAGTTCTAGGTGTACTGCTTTGGTGGCCATACAGATGAAGATCGCAATATAACCTTTGCTGGTTTTAACGCCCCTTCCTCTGTTTAACTTCACCTCTACATGGCCGGTAAAATCTACTCCAGTGTGAGTAAATGGCCTGGATGGGGTGATGCGTACTTCTGGTAAATTCCCCATTAGTTGTTGAGTTTTCGTGGATGAGTATCTGTGACATTTGATACATAATCTTATCGCTTTCTTCACGGCTCGGTTTCCACCCATTATCCAAAATGTCTGCCTGATCTTGGCAAGGGTAAGCCTGGCTCCTCCGTGTAAAGTTTGCAGATGGGCTTGTAGGATAATAAGTTCAGTTAAACGACCCGTATGTGGCAGAATTGCAGGATGTTTCATTTCCACAGGTAAAGAACACTGTTGTAAGCGTCCTCCCACTCTTAATACCCCATTTTCGTCAATGTAGGGATATAGTTTTAGCAATTTACTCTTATTAGGAACAGAGTCAATCGCCTTGAGGCTCTTGATTTCCTCTTTAAATTCTGCCTCTTGAACCCATTTTACAACTCTGTGCAATGCATCTCTCAGCTCGTTAAGTGTCAAGTAGCTATTTTTCTGCTTTGTTTTGACTCGTAACAACCAGCCGAGCACTCGTACTACACGCGTCAATGAACTACTACGTTGTTACAGGTCATGTATCACACCTTGTTTGGGTGCGGTATCCGCTATCTTTTGCGCGCTGCTCGACTCAGCGTTTTTCGTTACAGCGTATGCATGTGTGATGTCAGGTTTTATGTCGCCATGTAGATCATTTGTGGTTGTTAACCATTCAGGTCCGTTCCACCAAAGCGTATGCTTGGTAAGTTGGCTGGGGAGAACACCTCTTGAAGCGCAGTCAGCGGAGTTTTCGCCGGTCTTGACGTAATGCCAGTTTCCTTGCGGGAACGTGTTGGTAATATATGACGCCCTGTTCGCCACATACTTGTCCCATCGAGAACAATCTCCTCGTAGCCACGCTAAGACTACTTGTTAGTCAGTCCAGAAGTGGACCGTCGTTGGAAACTCTGATAAGGCGTTGGTCACTTTCTCCATTAATCTGGATAGTAGAACAGCCCCCTCCAGTTCTAGCCTTGGTAATGTCAGCTTTTTTTTATTGGAGCTACTTTTTTTTTGCTGCCAGTAGCGTTACTTTTCGCTGTCCGCACTCGCCGTCCATTGTGGTATAAATCACACAACCGAATGCCTTTTCGCTGACGTCGCAAAATCCGTCCAAACGTATGTTGTGTGACGTATACGATATCCACCTTGGTAAAGTGACGTTGTTTATGTTTGGTATATCGCCGCGTAACTGCTCCCATTCTTTAGTGATTTCAAGAGGCAGCTTGTCATCCCAGGACATTTTTGTCAGCCACAGGGTTTGAAACAATATTTTTGTTTTTATGACTACAGGTGCGATCCATCCAAGGGGATCGTATATCTTGCTGATATCGGATAATAATGTTCGTTTAGTCATCTTTCCTTTTCTGTCGGTTAGTTCCCAGTGAAAACAGAATACATCCGTCTTCGTATTCCACCTAAGACCCAGAGCTTTCATTGCTTCTTTTTGTTTAAGGTCGATGGTAACGTGGGGGTGTTTATAATTTTCTGGAAGATCTTTCAGGATTGAGGACTCGTTGGAGGCCCATTTCTTCAATATAAATCCTCCCTTTTTTAAAAGTTCGCTGAGTTGGACTTGTAGCGGCTCGGTTTTTTCTAAGGTGTTTTCTCCGCAAATTAGGTCATCCATGTAACTCTCGCTTTGGAGCGCCTTGTCGGCTAGTGGGTATGCATGTCCTTCGTCTTGAGCCAATTGTTGTAAAGTTCGCATGGCCAAGAATGGGGCAGCTTTTGTCCCATACGTTATGGTGCACAGTTGCATTTCTTGTAATGGTAAATGCGGGGACTCCCTCCATAAGATTTTTTGTAGGCTTTGTTGTTCTTCATCAATTAGAATTTGGCGGTACATTTTCTCGATGTCGGCAGTTAAAGCATAGCGATAGATACGCCATTTGATGATAAGGGTCAAAATATCTTTTTGAAGGTTTGGTCCACATTCCATGCAATCATTCAGACTGTACTTCGTGTCTGTTTTCATTGAAGCGTTGAAGACAACTCTAAGTTTAGTTGTCGCGGAATCTTCTCGAATAACACCGTGATGGGGGAGGTATGATTGAAGCACCGTCGAGTTGTGAGTGGTTGTTTGTTGAGCAACCGGTGATTGTTGATTTTGTTTAAGAAGTCCGTCCATGATGATATCTGCATATACTTCGGACCCCAGTAGCATGTCGATACGGCCTGGTTGATGGCAATTGGGATCAGCCAGCTTGATGTTGTTTAAGTGGCTCCAGTCGGTCCTGTCAACCGATGTGTTCGGTAGATCGTTCATCAATTTTCTCATAACGAGTGCCTCGATTTTGAAGGTGAAGTTTGAGTTTAAAGACTTGCACTCAATTTTCACACGTCCCTTACTGGACTCGGGTGATGATCCGATCCCGGAAATAGCAGCGCTGTAGCGTTCCCTGGGTACCTTTAAGAGCTGGGCTGCGTTCTCCGTAATGAGGTTAACTTGTGATCCTTGATCGAGCAATCCTCTCAATACAACATGATTCCCGGTTACATCCTTTGCCATTAGTTGTACTGTGGTCAGAAGCACTTCTCTTTTTCCATTTACGTGATTACTCTTCTGGGTTATAGTAGGATTCCGGGTTATCCTTCTCTTGATATCCGGATTATGCAGGGACGTGTGATGAAATCTTTTACATATCTTGCACGTTTTATTTGAGTCACACTTTCGACCTTCGTGACTGAATAGGCAGTTTTTGCATACGTGCGTTTGCTTGACTGCCGCATTCCGTGCCTCAATACTCATGTCAGCAAACGTAGGGCAGTTCATCAACACGTGCTTGCTTTTGCAGAGTGGACAGTTTCGAATCGTCGTATGGTAGGTCTTTGTCCACTTCACAGACTTGTTATAATTAGTCGACCTTTGATCGGCGAAATTATTTTCCTTTCGAGTATGCGAATTTCCTTCAGTTCCAGATTTCGCAAGGTTAAGGGTCTCTAAAGCCATGAAAGAAGACTCTAGGAATTTTACAAATGCCTCTACGTCTGGTAATTCTCTTGGATCCTCGAGGCTGTGCATGTATTCGCTATAGGTTTCAGGATCTAGCTTCTGTACTATCAGGTGCACTATGAGTGGGTCCCAGGTCGAGATGTCGATTCCGATGTTCGTTATCGCATTCAAGCATTCAATAGTAGTATCGTGTAGCTTCTTGATCTTGAGAGCGTTAGGATTCTGGATGGTAGGTTGATTCAAAAGTGTATTAATGTGAGATGTAAACAGCAGCCGCTTATTGTCGTAACGGTGGCAGATGATATCCCAGCATGAATCATAATTGTCGGCACTTATGTTCAAATGTTGAATTAACTTTTCGGCTTCTCCTTTGACCTTTGATTTCAGATGTTGCATTTTTTGCGTCTTAGAAAGTAGCGGGTTTATATGTATAGTTTCCAGAAAGAGGTCTTTAAAGGATGTCCAGTTGATGTAGTCGCCGTTAAACTCTGGTAACTCCATTTTCGGCGTGCTTTTCTGATAATGCATGTTGGCCCACATCTTCTTATTGATCTCAGATTTGTACCCATCGTAAGTTTCTTCCCATTCGTTATACTCAATGGCGTAATCCGAGTTGGAGCCTTGAAGCAGGTATTCTATCTCCCAGTGGATTTTATCGATAGCATCCCACTTAGACGTTAATACCTTAAGATGGTCTTCTAGTTCCCACTTTTCGTTCACATCTTGAAGATTAATCTTAGAAACAACTCTTTTCAGTGCGTTGAAGTTGAATCTTTGTTGCCGCAGTAAGTCAGTTTTCCTGTCCTTTTCAACATCAGCGGGCTTAACGTGGGTCTGTTCTTGTTGGTTAACCTCCATATTTGCTCCTGAGGTCCCTGGCGTAGCTAGTGATCCGGTGGATAGTCGCAGAACCGCAGGAGCCAGTACAGCCTTCTGGGAAACTCCGGCTGTCGGGGCTAATCCTTTTTTCATGTCAACCATGATCTGTAGAGTTTCTTCGTACATTATTTTGGTTTTGTTATACACATCCTCCTTAAAGTAGTCATAGTCCGTTGTTCCTGCTGGGGCCAGTATCTTGTGGTTCGAGCTAAACTCAAGCCAATTTACCTCCAGAGCACTGATGCGCTTTTCCAGGTACTCAAGAGTTTTGCGATCTGCCCCATCCTTCTTGAAGTTAGTACATATCGATTTTATACTTTCGAAGGAGATGAGCTAAAGTTCGATGATTTTTCAGATCATTTTTGTGCTTGTATGTGTAGTTTCTTCAGTTCATGAACCAATTTCCACCGATCTTGTAGATTGATGTTGTACGAGTAGAATAAGACTTTTCTTGTCTTTATACACCAGATTTGTGGGTTCAGGTGTCAGTAAGATGAGGCTGCTCTTGCCTTCATACACTCGGCTACGGCCGGCGTCAGTGCGTTTGTTGCGTAAGACTTGTTGTCTCCAGTTGATTACTCCCTGCAGTGGAGGACAGTTCTATTCTGCGTGAGCTGCTATGCCGTTAGTATGTTATTCTTGATAGATGCAGTGGTCGGGATACACTACCTGTCGGTGGTTCATGTGATCAGGTCCGTGCTCAGTGCGTACAATCACGTTCCGGTGTGCCTTCCTGCTCGCTGCCGCTTCCGTCACAGTTGCCCAACACCAACACAAACACTCCAATCACAGAGTTTTGAAGAACCGATCCGGTTCAAAGGACCAAAAAGATGTATGGTCTTTGGTGGGATCCACACAGCCTTACATACAACTCAGGGTTAGCTAAGTTGTCAGTTGGAAGTTAAAGAGTCTCCTTGTATAGTTGAAAACACTTTACTTTTATAATAATGAAATACACTCTAAAAATAGTCTCTTGTGGCTAAGATTTAGGTGCTACGGCAAATAAGTAAGTAGAACTGCAATATGTTGATAGTTAAAATACAATTATATAGAAATTAGAACGTGCTGATAAATGCCGCGTTCGCATTGTACAAGGTTGGCTTGTACACACTTGGCCGATGGACATAGAATTTAAGCGATTTATTCGCTACAAGAAGTCACACACTCCCAATGGCTCACTCAAAGAAATATCAGAACCTCAACTACAATGAGAAAAAGAATGATGGTCACCCTACTGCGGACGAGCCGAATTGCAAACTTGCAAGTTTCAACTGTCAGGCTGTGAAGAGCAGTGTGGATCATGTCAGAAAGCTCTGTCTTACGTCAGATATAGTGGCCCTTCAGGAGACGTGGCTGATGCCCTATGATATCCCGTATCTCAGTACTATTCATCCAGACTTCGCAGCGACTGGAGTATCAGCGGTGGATGCAGTAGCTGGTATCCTGCGAGGTAGGCCTTTCGGTGGTGTCGCAATTTTGTGGAGGAAGTCTGCTTTCGAATCGGTTACGGTGATATAGTGTAAAAGTGTGCGGCTTGCTGCCATTCAGTGTAAAGTGAAAAACCAGTCTTTTCTATTATTCTCAGTGTGTATGCCCACAGATTGCACTAATAACCTACCAGAGTTTACTGAGTGTCTTTCTGAAATGCATGCCATCATAGAGAACAGCAATGTAGCAACAGTGTACATGTTAGGGGATTTCAATGCTCATCCTGGTGAGTTGTTTTGTAATGATTTGTTAAAATTTTGTGCTGAACAATTGTGGTTATGCGCTGACTTTGAAGTTTTAGGTTTAGACTCTCATAACTACACTTATATCAGTGATTCCCACGGCTGCGAGAGGTGGCTTGACCGGTAACTATACAATTACCGGAGTTGCTTTTCAATCAATAACTAAGGTCAGGATATGTTATGATGTGTCTTGGTCAGATCACATTCCGACGGAAATAACTTGTAACTTTAGTGTGCTGCCGCGTAGTAATAGCTCATCTAATGTTAAAAAAATAAGGTTCACTGGGGTGTGAGGGATACTGAGCAAATAAACCTTTTTAGAAATTTATGTAATTTAAAATTGAAAGAGATCAACTTCCCCAGTGAACTTAGTGAATGTTGTGATATGATGTGTTGCAATTTAGAACACAGGCAAATAATTAATAATATGAATAATAGCATAGTTGATATTCTTTGTGAGGCGGCTATTTCCAGTCACAGTGTTAATAGCAACTGTAATTCTAATTTTTTGAGGAAAAAATCCTACATAACAGGTTGGAATAAATATGTGAAACAGGCTCATGGTGAAGCCAGGCTTTGTTTTCAAAATTGGGTCTTACATAATAAGCCGGAATCTGGTCATATATATGATCTAATGAAAAATTCCAGAAAGATTTTTAAATCAAAACTTAAGTGGTGTCAAAAGAATTCGGAAAAAATAAAAATGGATATTCTTGCCACCAGCCATAATGCAAAAGATTTTTCAAAATTCTGGACAGATACAAATAAATTAAATCCTAAGCCTGGTCATCCAGTGACTGTTAATGGTTTGTCTGACCACCATGAAATAGCAAACTTGTTTAAAAATAATTTCCGTGTTGTTTCTGATCTTTCCAGTAACACTGACTCGTCCAGTGACACTCCGGTGTCCCGCACCCGGACTAGCGCTGATACTGGTGACAAACCCTTGCGTTTTACATACAATCAAGTAATGTTAACTATTAGAGATATGAAGCGGGGTAAGTCACCAGGACATGATGGTCTGAGTGTCGAGCACCTGAAGTGCGCTGGTGTACACCTACCTAGGGTGCTTAAAATGTTTTTTAACTTTTGTGTGGGAAACTCTTACCTGCCTGAAAATTTAATGAAAACTATAGTAGTACCAATTATTAAAAATAGAACGGGAGACGCTTCTGACAAGGATAATTACAGACCAATATCCTCAGCAACTGCTGTGGCTAAAGTGCTGGACGGTTTGCTTGATTGTCAACTTGATAAACATCTTCACACACATGATGCCCAGTTCGTGTTTAGGCCCGGACTGTCCTCAAGCAGACCGTCCGGTACTATACTGACAGGAAAACACACATCTATGCATGTTTTCTTGACTTGTCAAAGGCTTTTGATCTTGTATCTTATGATATACTATGGAATAAGCTAACTTAGACAGGACTACCGACTGAGTTGGTTTCCATTTTTAAATTTTGGTATCAAAATCAAACTAATGCAGTAAAATAGGTGAGTTCGCTTAGCAATTCATATAGCCTTGAGTGCGGGGTCAGGCAGGGTGGACTTACATCTCCCAAGTTATTCAGAAGGTGGACAGCCCTATGTTGAAGTACTGGATGGATGTGCACCTTCGCAGTAACAAACCATAAATTATAATCATATTTTAGGACGATGTTTTGTGTGTGTGAGAGGGTGTGTGTGACTGTGTGAGCAGGGTGTGAGTGTGGGTGTTATTTATTATTCAAGGATGGTGGATGATGTATTTAGTTTAATTTTAAACTTTTTATAATGATAAAATAATATCTACCTATGGATGTATATGTGTCAAAATGTATGCTATCTGAAATAAATATTTTGAATTGAATTGAAAAAATTGATGGTGCTGGCTGAAAATCAGCGCTGTAGGTGTCTGATATCTCAGCATAATGCTGTGCCAGTGTCCGGTTCACTGCCGCAGAGACACACTTGTTTCATGTTTTATCTGTTTTTTGTTTATTTTTTGTTTAATATGTGTGTCCTGTGTTTGTAAATAAATGTGTTCTTTCTTTCTTCTTCTTCATACTTTTTGTGCCAAATATGGCTGAGGCAAGCATGAGATAACATTACAACTTGTCAGGAATTAAGTAAAAAAAAAAGTTGTTCCAGGATAGTTTATGCGCAGAAGCGTGCTTATCTTTGTGCTTATAAAGTACCACATATGTATCTATTGCAAAAAAGTGAGGTAAAGTTAATTGCCTCACTCTACTAAATTATTAGACCTCCTTTCAATCTTTATTCAAACACCTTTCTCATCGGTATTAAAAACATTGTTACAAGTTTTTTGTAGACGCATCAAACTGATAAAAACGAATCGTTAACTTTGGTATAAATTGTTTAACTAGCTGTGTAATTGTTAAGTTATGTCATTTGTTATTTAACTTCACTCAAATAAATGAACTTCGACAAACAAAAAAAACAAAACACCACGAGGAGTACGGGCTTTTGGATGAATAGAAGATAAATATAATTAAGTAGTTTTTGGAGGTTCCCATACAACAAACTTGATTTACACTATGCGTTTTTATATAGAACCGATCGCGTCTGTCTTCGATTTTTATCCAACTACAACGAAGAAAAATATGTATACGTGACCAGAGCCATCGCCTAAAAGCTGAACGCTAGAAATGAACAATTAACAGATCAGGAATCAATTTATCGCGATTTCATTTTTCTAGGTGTTTTTTTAAACATATTCTCAATCTGTATAATTCAGCGTTGTCAGAATTTTTTCCTACAAGTAATATGCCTCCTGGATATTAAATATAGCTACTCCAAGGCCGAGAGAGTTTTACAATTTTTCATACAATTTATTCCGATTTTTCAACCGCTTCTCCTTGTAGAAGAAGGTATTCCGGATACTCTCTGGTTCAGCAAGGGGGCTTAAGCCGTTCTTAAATTGTCCGGAATCAGTCATTTGTTTGTGAATCTCCTAATTTTGATTCTTTCATCAGGCCGTCAACTAATATACGCCCCCAACGTTCAGATATCTCATCTAATTGACGACCCGAATGGCCGAGTCGGCAGTGACCCTGCCTACGAAGCCAAGGGTCCCGGGTTCGAGTCCCGGTGGGGGCGAATATTTGTTTGATGGGAACGGATGTTTGTACCCTAGTCATGGTTGTTTATCTATCTAAATATAATATTTATCTATATAAGTAAGTGTAAATTGTTAAATTAACAGACTTCTTCATTGCAATATAATGATTAACAGTTACTCGGGAATCAAAGTCAAAGTCAAAGTCAAAGTTCTTCATTACTGTGGATATTTACATATACTTAGCTAACGTAATTTTTTGCCTCTTCTCTACATTGGACCACTCTGGGAGAAGAAGGGTGTAGAAACTCCCACAGATTGATTTAGATCTCTGTTAAAAAGTAGTTGTGCTTAACTAATACAAATATTACGATTTTAATTATTTTGATATAGGACTAAATAATTACAAAATTGACAGCAAGGTATGTGTTGAACTAGATTAACTCTATACAGTTCCGTCATTTAAATAATCTTAAACATTGTAATGTCCCTTTTTCGACAAAGTCGCTTTAACATGGCAATTTCAAAATCTCCAAAGGTATCATACTGCAGTAGAGAATGCATGCATGTCTAGACCGAGATTGTTTCTTAGGTACATTAAAGCTATCGCTAAGTTTGAAAAATGTTGTAAGGTTCTTGCCTACATACATTATTATTTTTCAAATTTCTTTAAAAAGCTTTCTTAAGGAGTCTGTTCATTTTCCGCTGCTTTCCCCAACAAAAAGATACCATAGAAGATAACACTATGAAAGTAACTAAAACATACTAGCCTTGATGTAGCCACATTCATGTTTTATCTGATGTTCCTAACAGCGTAAGCCGCAGAACTTAATTTACCAGCTAATGTATCTATGTGGGATCTCCCCTACAATTTGCTATCAATGGTCATTCCAAGAAATTTCGTATCATTTACTAATTCCAACGAGTTGCTGTCTTTAACTAAACTGGTATCAAGTTGCCTGATATTTGGAAGTGAGTATTTGATTCATTTGGTTTTACCAGCATTTAACAATAAATTATTAACTGTGAATCAATTCAAGGTTAAAGACATTGATACTCCACTAAAATAAACAAAATCTTCTTTTTGTCTTTAAATTTCGAAGACCAGTGAAGCATCATCAGCAAACAACACTATGTCAGTCAATTTCTCCACCATGAAAAGCAGATCGTTAATATATACCAGGAATAAGAACGTGCCTAATATGGAAACTTGTAGAACGCCAATTTTTACTCCCTATTCATCAGATTTAACGTCGTTGACTTATGCCTGTTGAATTCCATTACTTAAGTATGGTTTTAGTAGATCCAAGACTTTATTTCTAACTCCGCAACAGGATCAAAATAATCAACTGCCTTCGACAGATCGCAAAAACACCGAGAGCGTCCTGTGCGGCTTCCAAAGCAGAATATATATGAGGTAAAAGGGATATAACTTTATCCGTAGTCGATTAACCCCTAGTGAAACCGTATTGTTTAGCGTGAGTTATTTTGTACGGTTGAAGTGTGAGAGCATTTGATTGAGTATAATCTTTTCAAAATGTTTACTTAGTGCTGGAAGAACAGGTATTGGTCTGAAATTTGAACATTCTTCCTTATCTTCCGATGTGAACAGATTTATCAGTTTACTGTGTTTCATGAGTTCTGGGATAGCTCCATCGTCAACAGATTTATGAATATATAAGCTAAGTACGGGGCTTTAAACAGAATTACTGAACCAAATACTTTGACTGATATACCCCACAGGTCTTCAGTATATTTTAAGTAAAGTAATCTAAACGTTATGGCAATGTCCTTGGGATATACATGATGGTCGCGACTGGCTTTTGTTTTTTTTTCCAATGACTCTACTCGTTGAATTTAGTGTGGCTGTATGAAAAAATAAAGCATAGTTCAAGCAGAAAGAGATAGAATACGGTCCTTATGGATAAATTGATTGGTGCAAAAGAAACAACATGATTTTGACACCGTGTCGTCACACAAAGTCTCTGGATACCTAGGTATCCATGCGCAATCGGAGGGTACAAATTCTTGGATACCTAGGTATCCATGCGCAATCAAGCGGGCATGTGATTTTGTATGCCTCGTTAGGCATACAAAATCACACATATCCAGCCGTTGCTGGACGTAAGAACAGAACTTATTATGTAACATCTAAGCTTAACTACGTTCCACAATAAACGATCTGAATCTGAATCCAAAGTGATCCTATAAGGGTTCCAATTTTTAAAACAAACAACAAAAAACGTAGGAATGTAGTGTAACTTAAGTTAACAGAGGACAACAATTTGTTTCTTGCTTCTTTTGATTCTACTTTGTTTCTTAATTAATGCCGTCCGACCTCTTTAGAAGTCATTCATTATGCCTGTTTCAAGTGGGACCACCTCTTTGTCAGATTCTCTTTTGAGAAGATAACCTGAAGAAGGAAAGGTTTCGGTAATGTATTGTTGCTCGTTAGCACTACCCCAAAGACAAGTGCGGTGATGGACAAGAATATCTTGCGGAAATCAGTATGTACCTAACATCCATGTTTTTTATATTGTTGAACGCTCAGTGAATAATAATAATAATAATACCTTGGACACTATTTACACACATTGATCTAGCCCCAAACTAGGATTCCCTGTATCTTGGGTACTAGACAACGATACACATACTTACATAGATAATTATTATACTTAGATAAACATCCATGACTAGGGTACAAACATCCGTTCTCATCAAACAAATATTTGCCCCCACCGGGACTCGAACCCGGGACCCTTGGTTTCGTTGGCAGGGTCACTGCCGACTCGGCCATTCGGGTCGTCAAATTGAGTTGGCACTTTACTAGATTTCAACTGATTTGTGATAATAAGAAATTGTTACTCACATTTATTTTTATTTTTGATAGATAAGTAACTTGAGTTATACTTTTTCAAGATCCTTACTAAATATGTCAATTAACTAATAAACTTGCCGATGGTAGTACATGGTATATTTTTTCCGTTATGATGAGTCAACGTTGAGTCACAAGATTTTCTCATATAACGACATAACCAAACTACGTATTTTTTTATTAATCTGACGAAATATTCTGCTCAATTTGTGAGTGCTTTCTATAGTATAGTTCTTTAGATTCATACTGGTAAAGAATTCGTAGGAGAATTACTAATTTTGTTGTCACAGTAATCAAATATGTGCTATGGGATGTTGATTTTTTAAATTTATAATAGAAGCCAATATTTTTTGAACCGAGTGACATAGTTTTTAAATTTTATTTTACCAGAACTTTCAAAGGTTGGCCTTTCATCTAGTGCCACATTGACATTGAGTTTCAGAACATTTAAACGAAATTAAGTAAGAAATTGTTTTAATATATACAGGTATTAAAACAATTTCTTACTTAATTTCATCTTATTTTCTATCTTTTAGTTCACTTCTTACCCAGAAGACATTTTTTTTTATTTAACTAATTATAAATTGGTTTTAATTTCCTCGCGTTAGTCGTGAAAATCATTAAAAATGTACTATAGTCGACTTACAAATTTGTTATAACTTCAGAAGTCCTGCTGCAAGTTTTAATTATAAAAGTATTTATTTCTGCCAATTTGCCTATTAAAAACTACACGCGCAGGCTTCAGGGTTGTCAACAAAGGTTCAGTTGAATGCAATTACCTAAAAGTTGTCGGCCAGTAGCCTTAGTTTTCTCATTTATTAAGGGGATGACTTTCTACAAAATCAAATAAAATACGACATTAGAGGTAATTTATTGGTAATACATAATTATATGTCAATAAAAAATTCATAAAATTAATAAAATGTAAGAAATAAAATTGTAATAAGGGAACATATGTCACATCATTAATAAAATTGTTGTCTTTACTCGTAAGAGTATAATGTAATATTAATTGGTAAAAATAAAAGAATATGTAGTCGTGTACGTCGTTTCTTAAAATTTATTGTCAAATTACATGTCAATTGATTGACGCACTTAAGAGATGCCAATTAAATAATATCTTATTAAGCTACAATTACATCTAACATATAAATACAAATATAAAATTATTTTATTAATTACATTTGTCAGGATGAAAACATTATTATTGGCACGATTGGTACCTAACCCAGTGAATTACAATGAAATGAAAAAACCATACGAACACTATGAAATGCAAAGTAGTTATTTGCTGGTAAATAATGATAGTGATATTTCGGCTAGGTGTATCAGGTGTATATGAAGTGAGTACCAATCTAATATTTTTTTTTGGCTTATATTCTACATTTATTAAAAACCCTAAATGTGCGAAATCTGACACGCACTTGGCCGGTTTTTTTTATTTAGGTTTGTAATTTGGGAAGCTCAGGGCAATAGTAACGTCATCCGGTAGCAAGTTGTACGCCTTCGGACCCATCACCTGTATTGCTTTAGCCATTTTTTCTAATTTATGAGGATATTGGCCAGTTTATCTGCTTAGACAATCAACAATGACCCTCACATATGTAGCAAGTTGAAAAATTAGTAGGGATGGCAATATCATTAGCCAGGCAGATACGCACGGCTGTGCCCGACAGGTACCCGTCGGATTTATCTTGGATCGGATCTGATTTGTTACTAGGCAGGCATACATGCACGGATGTACCCGAAAGATCTGCCCGCCAGGCATATCCGTGCCCGTTTCATGCCATACATCTTGCCCGCAGGCACGACTGGCGGGTAGATCCGCCAGGTACCTGCCGGGTACATCAGTGCGTTTATGCCTGGCTATTAATACAAGCGCCATAAAGTGCGGTCTGGCGGATGTGTCCTGGGCCACATGCGCTACCTAATTTACCGCACAGCTTTTGTTTATGATGCTCCCAGGTCATTGTCAGGTCTATGACAAAACCGATAAATGATGCGGAGGAGACGTGTTCAATTTTCATTTCTTCGACGCGTTTATCTAGTAAGCGTCTCCTGCGTCCGGAAAGGTCAAATTGCATCACTTGAGTCTTTGTTAGATTAAGTGCGAGGCCGTTTTTTGCCATAATTAGTGTGTGTGAACTCTAGTGAGACAAGAGTTTTGCCTTTGACTACAGCTGCTATATCATCTGCGAACATAAACAATTCACCGTCAGTGGTTACCTTCAGCAAGTCATTCAGGAGGAGACAGAAGGTAAGGTTTGACAGTGAGGAGCCATGAGGTTCTCCCATGTCTACTATGGTTCCGTCGGATCATAGGTTACCTAGGGGTCCTAAAACATATTGAAAGCGATTATTTTTAAAATCTGTTATTACATTTAAAGCAGGGCCATCGATTCCATGATACTTCAGCTTCATTCCAAGCACGTCATAGTTTGTGATGTCAAACGCTTTGGAGAGGTCACAAAACAAGATGGCTACCTGCATTTAATGTTCACGAGCGCTCAGGGTGCGACGCACGACCTCACGGGCCAGCATAGTTGTTGAGTGGCCCTGACGATACGCATATTGGCACTCGGAGAGTGCTTTGGTCAATGATAGGTATTTTCCCAATCGAGTGCTTAAGCCATGATCGAAATTTGGCTATTGCAGGTATAATTGCAATCGGACGGTAACTATTGGGATGGCATTTTTTGCCTTTGCCTTTATAAAGAGTACTGATTTTTATTTCCTTAAATGCATCAGGGTATGGACCATTCCGCAAGCAGAAGTTAAATAGTACTGATAACGGTGACGCTAATTTTGGAGCGGACAAAATTATCAGCTCTATTGAATTGTTATAGATATCACGAGTAGGTTTTACTACCACTCGCTTTTTCATTATTTCATAAACTTCTTTTGGCGTGAAGTTACTAAGTCGAAGCGCGCGGTCGTCCGCTGGGCACGCGGCTTTATGCGCTACGCGGGCCCATTCCAAGTCGTTGAGAATTGCACATGCAGGTGATTCACCAGCTCTTGCTTGCAATTAAACATTATCACTGCCAGGATTTTATATTGTTTCGGTAAAGTCGCCTCGCCTTTGCCTTTTAATTTCGTGTATAATATTGTTGTATTGTTCTGTGCAATAAATAATTGTGAATTGTGAAAAACAGTATGATTTTTCTTTTTTCCAGACTCCATGTTAACTATCCGCCACATTGTTCTTTACGATATAATCATTATTTTATATGATGTCAGTATAATATTGAGCTGTATGAGATTTTAATTTAATGCCATATTGCATTTGCACATCTATTAATTTGTCTTGGATTATTAGGTGATTAATTATTTATACCAATTATATCAAAAATTCATGTCGTATATGTTTTGTTATCCATCCATTTTTATATGATACATTTTGTTTTAGTTTATAAGGAAAGAAGATTATAAACTTGGTAATTATAATGTTTATAATTGATTCAGCTAGCTCATCCGTGCTTGTTTTGGAGTAGTAGACTAGGGACCAATCTACACTTTCAAGTGCCGCTTGGAGGACTGCGCGAGCGGCACAGCTGCTGCATGCATATGCATGATCCAGGTGAATGCAGCGCGCACGCCACGGTGGTCGCCTAGGTGAATGACGACAGGATACGGTACGACGGTGCCCGGAGTGGTGTTGCTATACAGATGATCGAGGTTGGTTGCAGTCGTTGCGGTTGCACGGGTTGGGATGGCAACTTCATTTCTGAATTCATGCGCCATCAATACCTCACATAGTTGTTTTTGCTTCGAGGTTGTAGTCATTGAGTTTATATTATTGTAGCCAACATTTATACAATCCATACCTATGTCATTTATCTTGTCGAGAAGCCGATCTAGTATCTCTAAAAATTTAGTAAAGCATACAAGATTAGTCCTATAAATGCAATAAATTAAGGTCTTATATTCTAATAGTTCTAAGGCTTGAATCTTTCCAATATTGCTCAACTGAGATGTTACATAGTTCTATGTTTTCAGTTGCTTTGATGTTAATTATAATGAATATTTATGACACACCATGCTATAATAACTTGCGGCAGTAACTAGGACGAAGAAGAAAAATAGATAAAGAAGTAGTACTGGAGGTGACGTGAAGATTAAAGAATTCAGTTTTCCCATTGACGCTGTAGCTACGAAAATACGTCACCACGTGGTAGTAAAGTTTCGAGTTGCGCCAGCATAATTGTCGCTGCACACATTGCTTTTGGCCCAATGCTAGGATAGCGTGTGTCGTGGGAAGCAGAAAGAGTGACGTCACACACATAATCATCCACGACCTGGGGATTTTTTTCCTGCCCAGCCAGTATTGGTTCCCGGGACCTATCGCCTGCGAGGCAGAGCCATAAATCGCAACTACACACAGAGATCTTCAGTAACATCAATCACAATATAAGTGGGTATAAATGGTTGCTAACAAGTCTTCGCATCTCCTTAACACGTCTTCTCACTAGAGTATTTCCACAGAGCCTAGAAACTGCCCTGAGGCTTACCTGGAGATGAAAGCCTATAAACGTTTTTGTAGCGTTTTGCACATGTAACATCTAGTTAGCTGTAAAGTCGCAATTTGAAAATTCACTGCTTGCACGCATCATGCATCATTTTGTTTGTATCGTCTGTCCCTGTTTCTGGAATTTGCGACTCATGGTATCCTAGGAGCAGTTTTAGGGCCAGAATCAGTGAGAGTGATTGCTTGGGTGTAGACAAATTTATAACATGTTAATATTATGCTCGTTTCTAGATGTGGAAAGTCCAATAAGTTTTCATCGCTTCGTAACTATATATTAGATTTAGTTGCGAACCAAACCGGCCACTCTACGCAAGTTCTAATCAAATTACCTGACGGGGACTCGAAACATCCAACGTTTCTAAAGTTTGTTACTTAAAGCTCAAAGAGCCCTGAGCTGAACTAGGAACTCATATGATATGTATGAGTGTAGGATTCTTGACTTAACCCTCTAACTTGCAAATGGGGAAATCAAGATCCCTGAGCTTCAATAATATATTTTCACCGCATTTACTAAGGCCTCTTTGCAGGGTTGCTCAAAACTTAACTAAACCGTATTCTTGAGGCATATGAACCAACCGAACGGGTAGATTCTGTGGGATATCAAGCTGTTGGTTATTTTTGACGTCTTCAGAACTTGACGCTTAATAATATTTAGCCCGAACGAGAATTGACAGACTCCTTGTTTAGGTATTTGCTGACTGCTAGCAGCACAAAGAGATATCGCAGTGCGCTTGTGTTTGTAAAGTCTGATGCTTTACTGACTACGCCGACTAAGCAAATTTGATACTTTTCTTCCTCCCTCGCTTTACCCGTTGGCCGTCACTTTCATGGAACTTGATGCCTTTTGTATTTGTATTGACATATTGGTAATATGCAATAAACATCAACAGTCAAAACAAGTAGATATTCGAAATAATGTAAACAACGATGACAGTTGCCGAATCACATTCACGGCACAGAGTGTGGGGCCAAAGGTTGTGCTTGTATGTAAATATTATGTTATTGTAATGTCGTAGCCATATCATAGACTCATCATTTCAAAAATGGCCAGAAAGGGTTGAATTTGATGAAAAATTTATTTTTCAAAGCATTCTTATTCAATACTACCACACAGTACTACCTAATGTTTTCATGTGATATACTTATCGAACTAACACGAAGACTATTCGGGGACTTCGCTGCGCTCGCCTCCTTTTGTGTTAGCTACCGCAGTATTTTCGCTAAAAGATTTCTTCGTTCAATGAAAGTTCTTATTCAACCATGGTTGGCCATTTTATGATATGGTGAAATCTACTATATGGTTACGACATTAACATAATAAATTCACAGCAACTACCTACTACAACTTTTGTCATCCTGCCAAATTGAGGGATAAACTAGTATGATGTATTTCTAAGAGGCATGGATCTACTGGCTCTGGTAGTATACATGTCTTGTAAAAGGGTTTTAGTCTTTGCTGCATTTTGTTTCCCAAATATCATCATCTGTCATAATCTTCTCTGCCTTTAGAGGGAATACTGGACCAGTCTTTACTGTGTTGTTGACGTAGTTACCTGATAGAAGTCATTATGATTTTTGTAAAATACAACAACGCCATCCTTGATTTTCCAACAATTGATTTCTTCTTTTCCTTAATGCTTCTTCAGGGTCCATACATAATACGGTCATGGTACATTTTATCTCTACTTTACCATTATTGAATACAGCAGCTGGCGTAGCACACAAAAACACTATTCCTAGGGTCAATGTATGTATAGTCTACACTTTTTTCACTATTTAAGGGAAAATAAGTCAGAAAAAAAACTATCGTATGACATGTCAAATGAAAGGGCTTGATGCGAGGATCTCAAATATATATATTTTCAAAAATATATATTAAATATTTAAGAAAATAGACAAGAAAACACCATTCAATATTTATATACTACACTAAAAGGGGGGAAATTTCTTTCAATACCACATACATACAAATATTCAAAGAGTATGAAAATAGCCGCACCAATAATTTTGTAAACAAAATTTTTCTATCTTAACACACAGGCAAATTAAAGATGTCTAATCCTAAATCAAGAAATTTGAATACCATCCTGCGGTAGTACGGAGCCCTTCATGCGTGAGTCAGACTCACATTTCACCGTGTTGATAGCCCGTATCCGTATTAAAGGTAGGTACAAATCGATCTAGGTACTATCACGCACTAAAGAAACCTATAACCACCGAATATCACGCACTAAAGAAACCTATAACCACCGGAAGGGCAATGCGCTTCTAAAGATTCGAGTAAATGAACCTCTAGTGGATATCATATTGAATTTAGCGTGCAGTCACATAGACTACAACTAGCGGACAATCGAGACCCTTCTAACGATACCTCATTCGACATACTCTAATAACTAGTTTAGATGTTCTGGACATACATACGAACATACACACCATACATACATGCATACATAAGGGCCAAAATCGTAAACCACCTTTTGGCTTTGCCGTAGTCGGGTAAAAAACCAAAGGTCGACCAGCCTAGCGGGTTTCGAACCCGGGACCACGTAATTGTCTTTTGGGTCTCATGTTCTTTCAATACGCTGCCATAACATATATTTCAATAATTACAAAACTATATAAATAGCTCTGCTTGTTTTTCAACGTATATCATACATATGTGGTGTTATAGTTTTTGTTCGGTTTTCCTGATGAGTTGTGACACCCATTGACAGCACAAACCGTATTTATAAAAAAAAATATCTCTGAGAGCTGTTCTTAGTAAGGGCTAACCTATAAAACTGACAATTTGGCTTGATTTTACTTGCCTCACTTTTAGTGCGTGGACTCCGTTTCTAGGCGTTATTATTCTAAGCAGACATTACAATATACAGTATACGGTAGATACAATTGTTCACTCTCACCACACACCTTCCTTTTTAGGTGAGTTCGCTTTTTTGTAGAATACATAACATAAAAAACATAGCGTCACGTCATTGTCCCATACGGGGTGGCCACCATCGCCACAGCTATGGAGTAATGAAGGTTTCCTCACGATGTTTTTCATCACTGTTAGAACGTCCGACTTAAGACATATTAATTAACTCATTGGTACATGGTCAGGAATCGGACCTGCATCTCCTGTGTGAGAAGCAAGCGTGAAACCCATTAGACCACGGAGCTCCAATTGTTGAATACATGTAAATAAGGCTTGTGTTTAAACGATCACCAAAAACGCACCTATATTACTACCAATAAATTCGAAACGACCGCCAGAATTAGTAAACGACCATAAAATTGTGTTTGCATAAATGATCACCAAACTTCTTTATATGTTTTGTGTGCTTAAGTTTATATTTAAAGTATTTTTTGTTGTTCTTACATGTTCAACCTAACATGAAGGATCCGCTTCGCTCACCCCCTTTACCGTTCACCGAAGCTACCACAGTACTTTGCACTGATATTTTCTGCAAATTTTGGTAATCATTTACCCATTTTGGGTAGGAAAAACTTATCTTGGTGATCATTTTTGTTGCCGTAAAACACTACCGATCGGCAATCCAAAAGCAAAAATTTAAGGTCACGAGGTGCCCCCGCGTTCATTCGTTCGAAACTATATCGAGTTATTCATCCACATTGCCGTGTGGTTGGCCGCGGCTAGGCCGGTTCGAAATCATGAGTGTTTGAGCCATTCGTGTTATTGGTGAACATCCATGTCTTTGTTATCATTAAGTTTGACGACCCGAATGGCCGAGTCGGCAGTGATCCTGCCTACGAAGCCAAGGGTCCCGGTTCGAGTCCCGGTGGGGGCAAATATTTGTTTGATGAGAACGGTCTAAGTAATATCTATCTATAATCTATCTAAGTATAATATTTATCTATATAAGTATGTGTATCGTTGTCTAGCACCCAAGATACAGGGAATCCTAGTTTGGGGCTAGATCAATGTGTGTAAATAGTGTCCAGGGTATTATTATTATTATCATTAAGTGAAAAAATAATATTTGCGTGATCTTGTCTACGCCTCATCAAGAGAGGCTACTGGGTGTACGACATCCTAGTCGAGTTCCAACATCTGGGCGCGCGCCCGAAATAATTTTGCAGCACGATTTGTTTCTGTCACGGTGGAGCACCATCAGCGCAATATAATATTTAACATAACAAAGCGTCACGCCTTTTCCTATACGGGGTGGCAGAGGCACACTCGTAGTTCATATTTAAGGTATTGTTTTAGCTTAAGTTTACTTACTGCACGGTTCGCCGTCGATTGAATCCCAGCGGGGTGGCAACTTTGTTTCACTCTAGCTGATGGGCCCCTCAAGTTAATCATCGTCCAAGTTTACCTCACTTCCCAATTCCCCACCTCTATAACTCCTTCCGGACTGTGTTTCGGGATATATGTGTTTTAATATTTTTTTCTCATTTTTTTCTCATAAAACGCTAAGTATCAAATTTACCCAGTGAAGACATATTTAAATTTCGAGAATAAAGCGCGCCAGAAATTGAAGTATGAAAGTGACGTTTCAATAAAATTTCGAACATCACTATGCACTGTTTTCGTTTTATACATTTTTTTTTCCTCGGAAACAAAAATCGGGAAAACGCCGTCACAAGGTAGGAACATCGATTTAACTTTGCCTCAACAAAAATGGCAATTGCCTGAGTCTTTATTGAAGTCCTTGCTAGAATAGATTTTTAATGATTTTACAAAATTACCTGAACGTGAAGCTCTATCATAATTGTATGAAGAGCTTCGTCGGAAGAGATTAACATTAACACATCACAGTATCACGTTACGGTGACGCTAGATCGCACTGATAGTTGAGATATAAATATATATTAAACTTGCTTGCTTGGCTCGACCCCTTTTCACAATAATCTGGATTTGATCAGGGTGGGAGGGATGCTAATCTCATCGGACGAAACTTTTTGTATAATTATGGAAAAACTTTACGTAGGGGTTAGTTCGTTTAATCATTAATTTAATGGTCAAACGATTATATCTGAAGTGAAGTTCGATCTTGATTATCCTGGCTTCGTCGAAGAGATTTATATTTCACCATGCAGTTTGCCCTGGAAAAGCCTCAACCCATCGGCACATGTTTTGAGTCAAAATGTAGTGTGTTAGGGGCAATCAAAAACCATCCATGACCATATCACGTGATCGTCCGCGTGACCCCTCCAACACGGGATAGTCTTTATTTAGTTCAGATCTAAAAGCAATATACAAAAAATAAAGCTGAATAGAACTATAACATTGGTTTTTGGGGGTTTAGCTTTAGATAATCAAAATCGAACTTTACTTCAGGTAAGTTCATTTGATCATTCAATTATCTTGGCTTCATCTCCGAGATTTATATGTTAAGAACTAATTACAACCAAGTCCTATGTATTTTTTTTATAACGCGTGTTGTTCGAAGCTGGTTTCGAACCTTCGAAATTAATCTTATTTCCTTACAGGTCTCAAATCGGTAGTTTTACTTATATAATTTAGAGGCGTTTGTGCTGGACAGATAGATGAACGCTGGCGGAAGAAAGGGAGATCTATAACAGGTTATTTTTTACCAATAGCAGTTGTCTTAATTAACTCCATTATGGAAATTATACTTTTGTTACCGCCGACGTTAATGTTCGGTAACATAATAAGACTTAAGGTCGGTAACTGTACCCGTTGTCCAGTAGCCAGAGCCAACAACATTGCTAACTTTTTCGTCAAGTTCTCCGAACATAACACAGTTTGGGAATTTTTAGGCAAATTTTTCTAGCACTAGATTAACGAATATTTCGAAAAAATTGGGATATTTAACCTGAAAAAACCTTAAAAAATATATTTACAAGTTCGTCTTCACCCACCTCATTTCTAGAAATAAGGGATAAAGCTTTTATTTTATTAAAAGTGAGCCTTTTTCGAAACGAGTAGTTATAAAATGTAGTACATTATGGACACCTATCTCCAAAGGATCAATCTCCCTTTCGGTACAATAATCCCACCACTGTTTAAAGCTAGATGTGTACTGTAAAATAGTCTTAGGTGATAAGGGTGACAAATTTACGCCGATCGCTGATTGCGGGACAAGATTTCTCAGGCACCAAATTGGGGCCTGAGAAATGTTAAACCTAGACCTAGCAAAAAAAATAAAAGTGTGAATCGATATTTACAAAAAGAGAAATATTTACTAAAATAAATATTTACAAAGTCATGAGAAAACGAGCCAATTTCCGATTGAGTCGAATGTAGAGTGTAGATTGTTGTAGATTTGGGCGTCATTACTAGGAATTAAAACTGAGGTGTCATCAGCGAATAGTACGCAGGAGTTATTTATTACTTTAGGAAGGATATATTAAACATAGTAAACATCCAAGAGAACTGCCTTAAGGAATTGATCTGAGTACGTTCGCTGTTTCTGATTTGACTTTGGCTATCTCTCCTGTTTGGTGGTTGTGTTGGTCTATTTCTACATGTTATGTACGATTGTTTAAATAAGATTCGAACCATTTGAGGGCTTTGCCACGTACGCTGATACCTGACAGTTTTTTGAGCAAGATATTGTATAAAATCCGGTCGTAAGCTTTGCTCATATCGAGCAAAATGCCTATTCCATTTTCCCATCGTTGATAGCGTGTAAGGCGTTGTGAACTTAAAATTTAAAAATTTACATTTTTACTAGTGAATGACACAGTCACAAAAAACATTATCGAAGTTTGGCTGGTAAGATTAATTCTAGTCGTCCCTAGAAATACAAGACATAAATAAAATGGTTTCAATAAAGTTATTAATCATTGTTTGTATCATCAAATATCAACATTAAAATCGCCACAAATGATTGCCTTTTTTCTTTTGAGACATAGTTTAGTGAGGGCTTCCTCCATAATTGCCATGGCCTTTTCATGCTTTGGAGGTCTGTAGACACAAACAATGATATGGCTAACTAAGTGCAAGTTTCTAAATTTAATCTTTCCGTTGTTCTATCTTAATATTTTTGTTACTAAGATTAAAGAACCACTTCTATCAACAATCTTTCTATTCTAACATTTGTCAATTTTGTTATTATTTATGTAAAAAGATATTATATTATGTTCCTTTAACCAGTTTTCTGTAATACAAATAACATCGGTTTGAGAATTATTTAGAAATAATTCTAAGACAAGTAATTTACCCAGGTAGCCCCTGGATGTATGTGCACTGTCCCAGAACATCACTGTACCACAGTACCAAGTACCAAAATAATTTTGACGTATTTTGTATCGCGGTATACAATATACCTCAAGATATTAAAAACCTCCCTGTTAATGTCTTCACATCTAGACTACAAAAATGGCTATTGTTTTTATTCACTTCAAGATATTTTCAATTTTAAACCTGTTGAATAAACGTGTACAACAAAATATTTTCAAGCTATAGACTCAGCTCAATTAATGTACCAAAAATAATTACTGTACAATACCCTTGACATAGCAAATAAATCTCTTATTTCTTGTTTCTGTTTTGATGGGTAATATTTAAGTGGAGTGGAACTTGTCCCTTGCCTTTGACATATTTGGTGGCTCTTGTAAGCTAGAGATGTCCTCCATTGTCGTATTAACTAATTTAAATTACTTGGAACAGATTCCAATATTGCATGCAAAGTATTATTAACCGGTGATTTCCCAAATAGTTTGTCATCTTACTCTTAAGATAAGCAGGTTTCTGATTAGTCTGTTCTATAAAAACAGCTGATGTCAAGTTGAACTTGGTTAAACCAACCATAGCTGCGTCGCATATATTATATGCTAACAATGTAGCTACTAATTTACTTTATTTGTAATACAGGTACAACGTATCCTGAGTAGAGTAAAGTTATGAATAAAATATTCCTGTTGAAATATAAAATAGCATCGCTGTGAAGACACGTTAACGTCCGTAAAGTTTAAAAAAAAATTCCAAGCCGTATTGTGTGACTTATATATGGAAAGGGCTTGTTGCCAGGATCTTACGTTTCTTTTTGTCACAGAACTGAAAAGCTTATCTAAAAAATATTGAGGAAAATAGGCAAAAATACCATTCCCTCCTTATCTCCGAAACTATTGATACTAAAATATTAAAAAAAACATTAGGTATATATATTTTAACTATAATATCACAGGAAAAATAAACATAAATATAAGGTTACAGTAGGGTTAAAGGAGAGGAGACATAATTGAAGGGCAAATCAGAATAACATTTTTTTTACTGTATCGTGTGACATTTTTGACATTAAACATTTGAGAAAATGGGCAAAAGAGACCTTCCCATCCCCCTTCTTAAATCTGAAAACTAATGAATAATAATGAGGAATGCATGTTTTCTCGACAGTGGGGCATAATAAAAGGCTTGTCACTGCAAGCTCATTCTGTCTATTTGATTCCAAGCTTATATACCCGCCTTATTCATAAACGTCTAATAAAGCTATTTTAACTATAATGCCGTTATAATTCGTTTGCCTTTGTCTATCACTTTGAAATTTGTGTTTATGAGAAGAGTACAAAGCAAATTTTAACTATCTAGGCTTGATAACTTTTATGAATAAGGACAGTGATACATGATGACAATGTCGGACGTGACATTATAAAATCACACTTCCTGTGTCGCCGACTTGCTATTGCTACAGTACGTGATGAGATATTTCCGCATACCTACCACATTTGTTTTCTGCTGATTTCCACTAAATATTACAATAACTATTTTTGGAAAATTTCGCTAAACGGACGACTCCCGTTTGTTCTTTTAATTTCTGAATATATATGTTATTGTTACCACTTGTATACCATAACAATAATAGAATTTTTCACAGCTTATCTAATCAAATTCTTATCACTTATTAATAGAAAGTGATAATAGTAGAGAGTAGACCACCTCAGCATTAAAATCAATTTTAAAATCGAGTCATGTAATGTTAATGGTAGTTCTTTACTCCCTTGGTAAACAATCTACTATTGTAACGTCACTGTTTCTGGTTCGCATGACACAGGCTATCCTCATGTAAGGTTGTTAACAATTCTTGCACCTACATTATTACTGGAGCCCAATTCTGTCCTGAAGATTTCATCGCGACCGCTCCGTGGGGCGCGGAATGCCGTGTTTGGCTTGTCGGCGGCATCTATTTAGTTTAGACACTAACTGTCAAATGGAGCGTTTTGCGCCCTTGCAATCCCCAGTACAGAATCGGGCCCCAGTAAATATGTTTCTAAAGAAGAGATGATAACTCCTCGAGCACACTTGGGTATTGTAGTACACAAAATTTCGTTATAGGTGTTGCATTGTATAACCATGGCATAAGGTTCAAAATTTAATGGTAGCCAAATTAATTGAATGATGCATAATGCGTTAAAAACATACTTTATTTACAGGGGCGTTGGCAATGGTATAGCTGCGTATATTATTATGAACGTGATTTTGCGTGACATGGGGTTAGCCCATCGCTGCACAAATATCGCGAATTCCCAAAAGCACGGATCGCCCATAAAGCATTTATAACCTTGCTCCGATATCTCTTGCTGATATGTATTTTTCCTTCCGGTGATTTAACCCCGCATCGGCGAAGGTCGGACGCCCGATATCCAGCTTAGCCTCACAATTTGCGGATTGACACTAACAAGGGTTAAGGTTTTCTGCCCCGTCACTTTGCCGGCCGTTTAAGGGTTAATTAAAAGTCAGAAAGGACGGTGAAAAAATCCGATAACTGCACGCCTTGTATGCTTCATCTTCTTCTTGTAAGTCCATCCGTCACTCAATCCCCTATAGGGGGTTGCAGACCAAAAATTGTGTTAACTTAGCTTAGCGTAGTTCTTAGGGATAACACAGTTTCAGGGTTCCGTACCCGGAGGGTGGCCTTAATACTAAGCCTCCGCTGTACGCTTTTCCATCTTTCAGTCCGTATGTCCGTTAGAGGACTTTTTCTGATGGTCCCCGTGCAACAGACAGAATTTCTTGTGTGATGGTACAGCACCCTTAGTATGCAAGTACAACTAGCATAAGATCAGTTTAATTCCATTTGGGGAAGACAAAATCAGATGAAGTCTGATTATATTTAAATGGTTTGGTCATCGTTTATGAAAAACGTTTAATAATCGGTTAAGTGCGAATCGGAATGCCCTTATTCATTTACTTAAGTCGACTGAAGAATGTCGAAAAGTGACAGTATTTTTTAACACTAACGGGTCTTGCGCCAGACTTTTCACAGGCGCAAAATACAACAAGTTCTAGTTACGTAGTTTACCCCTCATCGACCCATGACTGCAATAGAGAATTTTCCCACTATAGGTATTGATTTTTTTTACCATGGCATGAGGTTCAAAATTACGATGCCTCTAAATGGGGTTGGGTTGCTGGGAAGTTAAGCACGACAAGGATAAACAACGTTAAACTTCGTGAAGAAGCCTTCAATTACGATGCCTCTAAATGGGGTTGGGTTGCTGGGAAGTTAAGCACGACAAGGATAAACAACGTTAAACTTCGTGAAGAAGCCTTCAATTACGATGCCTCTAAATGGGGTTGGGTTGCTGGGAAGTTAAGCACGACAAGGATAAACAACGTTAAACTTCGTGAAGAAGCCTTCAATCTCCATAGCTCTGGCGATAGGCACTAAAAATTGATATGTTGCCCGAGAGTTTTTTAGAAGGGGAGTAGAGGGATGGGGTATAATATTCAATGACATATAAAAGACTACCCAAATGGTCGAGTCGGCAGTGACCCTGCCTAACGAAGCCAAGGGTCCCGGGTTCGAGTCCCGGTGGAGGCAAATATTTGTTTGATGAGAACGGATGTTTGTACCCTAGTTATGGTTGTTTATCTATCTAAGAATAATATTTATCTATATAAGTATGTGTATCGTTGTCTAGTACCCAAGATACAGGGAATCCTAGTTTGGGGCTAGATCAATGTGTGTAAATAGTATCCAAGGTATCCAAGGTATTATTAATGGGAAATTATAAAACGATTGAATAAAAAACTAATTGAGCAAATGATCACTGAGCGAATGACCATGAACAGCTTGAAATGAGCGACGAAAATACTGAATTGAGCATTATTTTTTCTGATAATAATAAAATCTAGAACGAGCTTAAAAAAGTGGGCATTTCGGATATTAAAATTCTAACCGTGCGACGTAATTACTCAGTGAGCGACTAGTAATATAGAGAGGGCACGAGAAAGCCAAATTTGGCTAGAGTAGGTTATTGTGGCTAAATTTCAATTGGATTATAGGTAAGGTTAGAACATAGAAGAAGCAACCCCGGAGCGTAGCGGAGCGGAGCGTTTGCAAAGAAAAGCCAAATTTGACAAGAGTAGGTTATTGTGGCAAAATTTCAAATGGGTTACAGGTTAGGTTGGAACTTAAAAGAAGCAACCCCGGAGCGTAGCGGAGCAGAGCGTATGCAAAGAAAAGCCTCTCATTTTGTTTTTTTAAGTAACTTAAATTAATGTTTGTAAATTGCTGTTCTGTTCATTTCTCGTCACTCGCAGTCAGTGGCTCACCTAGTGATATAATAACGCAAATGAATTATTTTTGTCACTTAAAACCTTAATTTACTCTCAATCTTTTAAATACTACCCATATTAAATGCTACCTATTTATGAGTACCATCATTATTCAACATTAATGTGTTCTTAGTGTAATCAAATGGGTCAATAAAACTGAAGCGTTTATATTTGTTAGCAGCTGTAAAACCATGATACAAGTCGGCCTAAACGTGAAATTGACATTAATTACAATTCCAATAATCGACGTACGATTTAGCTGTAGATTGAAGTTGCTGAATAGGGGGCTAGTTAGTCGAGGATCTCGAGATTTCATTCACAACTATTGCTCATTGAAATGGGTCTGGCAAAAACACCGCAGCTGTGCTGTCCTTGCTCCCAAGAATTTAATTATTTCCGGTGAATTGGATATGTGACGCGGTTTCTCGATTTACCCGCACTCCGTAGTTCAGTTACAATATGCTCTGTGTTCTTCCTCTTGTCCTTCTTTTTTATGGCGTGCTTATCTCTTTTGAGGTTAATTTTTCCAGTTTTAAGTGAGTTTTACTTTAAAGATCACAATGGATGATTTACTGACAGTTCATAAAATAGAAAATAGAACAGTTTCAAGTTATTGATTTTATGTATTTGGTGAGATATGTTTTTTTTCATGTCGTTTATACATGTATAGCAAGGTATGCAAGGCAAAGGCAGAAAATGCTAATTTGATGATGTTTGAGTAAGTATGGTGGTTGAGTAATAGCTGTTCTGTAACAAAACCGAAAACAAGAACTGTCACTTATCATCAACTAACAAAATACAATTTTATTGTTTTGGTTTATAGCGACAACTTTCTCTTCGCGTTATCCTCTGTTTTATGACCTACCGTGGTGCCTATAAAGGGTGAGACTAATACTGTTAACCGAATGTAGCCAAAATCTCTAATCGCTGTTTACGTGGTCGGTATCTGGCGGGAGTCAAAAGTCAATTTGAGATTGTGCAAACCTGAGCTGGACGAATCAGGAAGCGACCTAGCCATATGACCTTTTAATAGTAAAAGGCCTATACCACTTTTAAAGACTTCGAAGAATTTCATCACAACGGGCACAGCCAATGTATAGGTATATTATTTTCCATATTTTATAGATTTGAAATTTACTTATATTGTCACGTTACGAGGGGGTTGGTGTAAATAACCCCCGTAACGAAAGCTTATTTAAGAAAATTTCGAGAGTAGGTCCTAAAAATAACTGAAAGAAAGAAATTAGAATGAGTCCAAATTTATTTTAAACAAGTTTTCCTATTTGTAAAAAGTTATCCTACCTACCTGTTTACATAAAAATCTAATGACTGACCCCTGGGTGTCGTTCGGCGTAAGTCGGCGTCGAACTATAATCTGGATTCAAGCTTTGTAAAAAAATTTGTTTATCCGGGTCCAGGTTTTGAGAGGGAGAGCACTCCACATGTAACCACCGTATACTATTGAGAGGAAGAGCACTTCACTTGGAATCACAGTACACTTTACGAGAGGGAGATTACTTCTTCATTCTTCAATGGGCAAGTTGAGCCCGCTAATTGGCTCCTTAGTTGCTCTTTCTTTCGAGTTTTTGATATGTGAGACCACTCTCTATTGGTTTTTGAAGTCTGAGGAAAACGGTTTTTCATTTCAGCCTTCGAAACTTGAAACATTTTTGATTTTGAATTTTGACGTTTCTTCACCTAAGTTGCCAGGTAGAACTAAATACTTTATGAAGCATAAAAAAACATAGACCAAATAGAAGAACGCAATCGTCACGATCCTTCACAAAAAGGGGGACAAATCCAAGTTGTGCAATTACCGCCCTATTAGCCTGACGAATACCAGCCTCTCGAACAAGCTCCGAAGTGGTTACTCGACAATGGATCATATCCATGCGGTCAAGCCGCTGATGGAAAAAAACAGAGAATCCAACCGGCCCTGGTGTTTCGCCTTTGTCCATTATGAGATGGCGTTCGACGGCGTCGAGCACTGAGCCATGTTCCACTCCCTCCACCGCTGCGGCATTGGCATTCGATACGTCGATACACTCCGGGAGCTGTACAGGACTACGACAATGCAGGTGCGCATGCATAGGAACACCGACTCCGTGTCTATAGACCGGGGTATCCGACAGGGGGACACTCTTATACCCAAACTATTCACCAACTTTCTGGAGGACATTATGAAGACGTTGGCTTGGAGTGAGAGAGGCATCAACATTAACGGGGCACGCATGTTGCAGCTCGGGTTCACGTATGACCTCATTCTCGTTGCTGAATGCGTATCAGATCTCCAAGATATGCTCGCAGAATTGCACGAAGCTTCCCTATAAGTCGATCTTAGGATGAACATGTTCAAGATCAAGATCATGACGAGTCGCCCACTAAATCTGCCGGCCCTAATTGTTGGCACAGACACCGTACAGGTGGTCAGCGATTACGTCTATCTTGGACATCGTTTATCCTTTGACCGAGATGCACAGATAAAGGAGATTGAAAGACGCGTCGGATTAGGATGGGCTGCATTCGGGAAACTAAGTGATGTCTTCAAATCCTCACTTCCACAATGCCTGAAGACCAAGGTGTATAACCAATGTGTCTTGCCCATCCTCACCTATGGAGCCGAAACATGGACGCTCACGAAGCATAATGTGCATATTATAAAAGTAGCACAAAGAGCAATAGAGCGTTCCATGTTGGGTATTTCTCTCGTTGACCGTGAGCCAAACGTAAAAATTCGACGGAATACTAAGGTCGTAGATGAAGGCAAACGATTGACGAGATTGAAGCGGAGATAGGCGGGACAGCGGAGATGGCGGCTAGATGGAAAGACGGACGGTGCACCAAAGCAGTCACAGACTGGTGGCCACGGGGAGCGACAAGGCCAGTGGGCATACCATCAGGCAGCCCGATCGTCCGACGATATCATCAAGTCGTCGGGTCCCACTGGGAGCGATTAGCGCAGGACCAGGGAGATTGGCGCTTTAGACAATAGGCCTATGCCCAGCAGGGGGTCGATGAGGGCTGAATATGATGATGATGTTGATGATGAGACCAAATAGCAAGTTATCAAAAACTAATTCTATCTAAAATGTAAACCATAAAAAAATTCATAGAGCTGAAAATCAAGTCCATTACAAGAGTCAATCGCAAGGTTGGACTATTTATCAGGTGACAATACTGGAGTGCAAGGCTTAGGTCCTATTAAACGAGAACAGAATATCCCATCAAATATTCAAACCCTGACCTTATTTGGTGAGTAATTTTAGGGTACAGTGGTTAGTGTAGCAAAACCCTACAATATGTATTTTATTATAGATTATTAAATTGAAGATATTTTGCACTGCCTACCCTTTCAAGGTAAGTTTTCCTGTCATGCCTTGATTTGCTGGAAGAAATCTCTTTTTAGAGATAAGCTCGCTATTGTACATATATTTTCCATTACAGTATATCTGTGTGCAATAAAAAATTATGAATTATGAAGTCCGAAGAAATCTGAAACAGACTGCTTGATGTATGTTACTATTGCTAAGTTTTGATAATTTTATCTCAGGTTTGTAGTTTCATAACTGAGCATTATCTATAAGTAGATCTTGCAACTATAGAGTCTTGCATCTTAAAAAAGAAGTAAATTTAACCAGAAAAAAAAAAAAAAAAAGTAAATACAGATTTAAGGCTACGTTAGGAAGTATTGACTTTGCTAATATTTATGCTTAATAAGTGCCTAATACAATCTCAAACACGAATATAGCAGACTCTTGATATAAGGGCTTTCCGACTGGAAACGCAACAAGGTCATGGATTGTTTTTTATTTTATTTATTATTATTTGTTTTTTTACTTTACAATATTTAATAACTTTCCACCTCAAAAGACCTCTTCTGGTCAATGTGGAGCAGCGAGATCATTCTTAATATAGTAAATGTTTCGATTTAAACAAGTATTTCTTATCAACTATGTAGATGTATATAAGGTTCTTCAGTATATAACTCAAAATATGTGATAAGGTAACATGTATACCCATGTCCGCATACCAAATTCAATATTATATCCAGGTAGTTTATATGTATTACAGTAAGATAAGTTTCTCATACCAGCTGGTCTGTTCTATGGCTGAATATACGGTTAAGTTCGTTTCATCCAATTCCCAATTCATAAAATTCTTATTTCATCCAGTTCCCATTCAGCCAATTCTTGAAAATCACGCCTTTTCTCAGACAGCCTTAGGCGTAACTTCACATAATACAACACCTTTATGAAAAAATTGTCAGCTGTCACTATTTTTGATAGATGTCAGTATTTTTGACCACTTTTGTTAAGTTGATTTCTCAACCTTTTTAAGGTTGATTAACTCAACCCATTTAAAGTTGATTTACTCAACCTATTTAAAGTTGATTTACTCAACCTATTTAACCTTGAGTAAATCGACCTGACAAAATTTTGTTTATAATAGTTTTACACAGTTAATATTATCGTAGATGGTAGAAAAGAAAGGCTTCCAATAAAGTTGCAGTTTACTTCATATCCGACTAAGTTTTATTAGTGTGTTCAGATAATAATCTCGTTTAAACTACATCCAATTTCATCCCACACTAAGATGTACAAATATCAAAATTAGTATTACCACATCCGACAAAAACATAGGAAGATGAACAAGACGTAACTTGGTAATGCGACACATTTTCATATACCACATCCGACAGTTTTTCATATAGTACAAGTAAATAACAATGTAAGATATGGCACATCTGACACAAAAACAAAATTATAGTTACTACAATATTATCAGTTTAGAATGGTTTTTACAATTTCCGTAAGAAAATGTAACAAAATGTATCGAGGCAAAAATAAAACTTATTTTTAGAGTGCGTTGAAGTTATAAAAAAGATATTAATATTTTTACTCTTTTGGTCGGAATATGATTGAAAACCAGTGTCGGTTATTTCGATTCGCTTGAAAGTTTTTGCTTTGTAAATGGCGCTAAACTAAGTGTTACATTGTTTTAGACCAGGTCCTTAATAAAAGGCAAAATTTTGCATCGAATTGTATAAAACGGTACAATTATAAAAATAATCAATCGGCAAGAACATCACCGACTAAAAAAGTGGGAAGTGGCAGATCCGACAGAGTGTTAGTCGGGCGCTATAAACACTTCCGACTTTTTTCCTTTGTAAACATTCGACAGATTCATATTGTCACTTTACGAAGGGTTGGGGTGAACAAACCCCCCGTAATGGAAGCCTAAAGAAAGTAATTAAGAGAGTAAGTCCTAAAAGAAATGTGTTAATCCAAATTAACGTGCTATTCATTTATAAGGTCGATAGTATGGGGCGACCGTTCATTTGTCAATCATTATGCCGTCTGTCTCTGAAATGTTGGTTCATGTCTCAACCAGTCCTTCATTCAATCAAGTCTTGTTCAAAAGCCGACGCCATGGGTGGTCGTGCCATAATGTAACCTCTCAGTTAAACCTTGCTCATAGGACACTCGTGTGTCAAAAATATATCTCTCAGTTTAATCTTGTTTAAAAGAAACCGACCGGTCGGTTTTATTATAATATTTTCATAATTGTACAGTGCAGTAAATGAATTCGTTATCATCAAACTACAGTCAACGTTTCATTCTTCAATCATCAAATAACATCACAGCTCTGACCTGATTATACTACCCGGGCGCGCTTAGAAGGCACCCGACTCGAATGACGTTTTTGGGAAAAGTACATTGTGTACAGTACAGTATATTACTTAATCGAAATTTGATGTACATAATCGATATTAGGGTTTGGTTGTGCGTTGTCTGTCACTTAATGACAGTCAGTTTAGCGTGTTATACCAATGGGTGCATTCAGCAGAACACATCGTTGCTGAAACGATCTAACGGTGATGGAAATCATCGCGAGGAAACCTTTAATCTCCGTAGCTGTAAAAATGGAGTATGTAATAAATGGCTAAACTTGCATAAAAAACAGTTTCTATTTACAAATACAGTAGTAAACAATTGACATGCTTGGTTCTCACACATTTATCAGTGCTAGCGATGTCTACTCTATACATGTTTGTGGTGGCACAGTTTGCGTTTTACCAGGGTTAAGCCGGAGTTGGTTGGCTACATAGTATGAAGACAGGACCTCGAGAGTTTCTTCCAGTTCAGCCTCGACTTTTTCAAAGGTACCTGACTGGGAGGCCAAGGCTAGTTCGTCCGCGAAGAGAATATGGCACATATTGTGCAGAATAGGTTGGTCGTTTGTCTAGACATTAAACAGGATAAGTGACAGACCGGTACCCTGTGGCAAGCCATTTCGTTGGTATCTTCATCTACTATTGTGGCCTTAGAAGGATACGTAGAACCTGCGGTTATTGAGTAGCTCTTGGATTATGCACGTGAGATGGTTGTCCTTTGTGAGGTCGTAGATTTTCGTGGTAAGTCTGCGATGGCTGACCGTGTCGTACGCTGCCGTTAGATCCACGAAGGCCACTCCGGTAATCAACACCTTCTCGTAATCGTCCTCTAAATGATGAGTTAGGTTGAGGATTTCGCTCGCACACAATTTCCCTGGGAGGAACCCAGTTTGTTTTTGCTGGAATTTATTTTCTAATGTGTTTATTATTCTGTTCAGGATTAGCCGTTCATAGATGTAGCAAAAAAGGTATATGGGTCGGTAGCTCTTAGGATTGTCAGGCGCTATTACTGGCTTGAGCAAAGCTATTACGTGCGATCGTCTGCAGCTTTTTGGTATGTATATGTCACCGTTGGATTGTCAAAACTAACTAACGTTTTTTTCTCTCGTTAGTTGGTCAACTATCAACAGATAGTAAACTGTAGAGTACTGCTTACTATATGACGCGTTAGTTAGTTCATGATACGCGGTAAATATTAAACTGCAAATCAAAAATACTGATTTTCACAGAAAATATCTCATATATTTGCTGCGGTAGCTTAGGTGAAGGGTAAAGGGGGTGAGCGAACTTTATCTTTCGTGTTAGGTTCAACATGTAAGAAGAACAAAAAATACTTAAAACATAAAGTTATGTACTCATTAAATAATGAAAACATAAAAAGTGTTTTTGCTGATCCTTTTTTGCTGCCCTAATCAGTATTTTTGATGTGCGATTAAATACCAGCCATGATAGACCAATGGTTAATACCGTTGAATAAACTTGAATTGCAAACAAAATACCAGGGCAAACACTACGGTACATGTAAGAACAAAAGAAACGTAAATTCTAAACCCTGTCGGCCTGGTTAACTATCTGTCGATAGTTGATCAACTAACGGTTTTGACAATCTTACGGTGACATATATATCACTGGAGCACTTATTCATCAATTGGAGTAGGCAGACTCTTGCTTTGGGTTTAAACTTCTTGGTCTGCTCCGTAAGTACATCATCGATACCGGCTGCTTTACCACCCTTGAGGTTGTTTAAAGCTTTCTGGAGTTCTTCAGCATTGAAAGGTGTTTTAAGGTGTTCGACCTCTTCGTTTAATGTTCTCAATAGACGGACAGGGCGGCAGCCTGATGACGTTTTACCATTAGACAGTTAGTTGGTGGGCGATTTAAGTAGCGGATATGTTACACTGTAACTAAGCTTCGGTGATGTCGTTGTTTAGCTTCTTTATGAAGGATCATGCTTTTTTGCTATTGTAAGTCATATCAACGCATTCCAGCAGACCGCACCACTATTTTATTTTTATTGCTATGAGTTATTCATTCGCGGCATCTATGGTTTCTTGTGCAAATAGATCATTTGTATACTGTTGTGCATATGTATTTGGTTTTATGTTTTTTTTTATTCCTAGTATATATTGGGTCTGACAATCTCTAGGAATGTTTTTTTCTTGGCATCAAGCTTCACAATTGAACGAAAGATTTGTAGTTTCCCGGTGGTGGTGTTAGGTTAACAATAAGATCATCGGGTTCTTTTGCAAATCCACACCAATTCGCTTTTGCTCCCGCCGCTATAACTCCACCTGAACGGCACTGTTCTTGGTTTGACAGCAGGTGAAACTTGGCACTTGATAGATCTATGTTGCGTTCTCGGTATAGGTGGGAGCACTAATTTGGTTCATTGTTGGGCTATTGATGTGGATGCAAATATAAGCTAAGGGTTAAAGCCTCTTTTACAGCGATCACTGTTGAAGGGAGTTGGTAATTTGGGATCGTGTTAAGTGCCAGAATATTTCAATCAGCCCACTCTTCCACCATATTGCCATTGGTATTCTGAATATGGTAACTTCAGGATTTCCTATGACTGGTAAAGTCTCCGAGTATAAATTTGACTGGTTAAGTGCAGGATTCGGTATTATTCATGAAATCGAAGTCCGCCGCTGGAGGTATGTAGACAGACGTTACTGTTCAGTAGGAGAGCTCGATGGTTATTATCTCTCAGTTATTGGTGCAATTAGGTGTGCAGAAAGGACATCTACCGCTGGTTTGTCAATAATAGCACTCCCGTATTGACGATATGTGGGCTTTCAGCTATTAGTTTCATGCCAGCAAAGGTTATTGTTTTTGCCTCTGTAGGACTCTTGCAGACAGCGGACTTCACAATCATATTGATTATACATAGTCATGAGCAGTTGTTCCTTTTGGTCTGAAAGACCCTCAATATTTGATGAAATCATCGTCAGAGTTAGTTCTGAAAAGAACCTTTGTGTACTCATTATGTAGAGATTTAAATTGGATTATGTTTTAGGTTGAACGCTTCCGATTTGCAGTAATCGAATTTACAGGTCATTGTTACTCACTGGAGGAAGGCTTACAGCGTCCCATCCAGTAGGTCCTAAAAGAAATGAAAAAAATAAATTAGAATTAGTCCGTTTCATTTTAAACAAGTTTTCCTACTATATATAAAAGTTAACCTACCTAACTAACTATATATATACAAAAACCTAGAAACTGAACCCTGGGCGTCCAGATCAGATAGCATGCTGTCAAAAATGTAACAAATAATTTAGTAGTTATTCCTTTATACAAAATTGGAAATCAAATCCAATACATAAGTCGTGACCATCTATCAGAAATAATAACTTAAGTGTAATTCTAGGCCCTTTAAAACGTGAGAAGGATATCACTTGAATTTTCAAACCTTATCAGAATTTAATTAGTCATTTAGGGTGTAGCTGTTAGTGTAGAGAAAACATTACATTATTTGAGATATGAAAATTTGCGAGGTCGTGGATATTGATATTTTAGACTCTCTAGTTCGATAAAATAAAATCGTCAAAATTCAGTTCCGACATTGCTAATTACTACAGTTATGTAATGTCAACCCACCCTCTCCGCTCCACCATCGCAGAACCCGAAGCAGTGTAGTGTTAGTTATAATACGTTTAGCTAAATGATAAAAACAAAAATTAGTAAGCACGTATTTCCCACACGGCCGCCCGTTTGAGCAATAAGTGAAGATGTAGCTGAGACTCATGTTAGTTTATCAATTCATTCTGTATTGGAAAGTTTTTGATGCAAAAAAAGGAAGCTAACCCGTTTAATCTTCTTTAGAAGCTGAAAAATCGCCAGGATTATGGATTAAAATGTTGCGCGAAGTGCTGATCGTATTTGTTTTAAAGTGGTTCCGTAAAATATTATAACAAACACAACACTATTTCTTTGTAGTGTGTGCGGACTTTATGCTATATTAGAGGCGCGGTTGCGCCGGATAATTGAATATTTTCGTTGCTAGTACTTATACAGTTTTGAGCATTTTGAGAGTAGGTCAAAATTTAAGAATCCCTAGAGTTCGCATAGTTTGTAAACCTCCTGCTTTTTATTTCGCATCCAGCCACCATTTATCAATTTCGACCTTTATGAGGTCCTTTACGAGGTCGTTAATCTATAATTGCAGTGTAAGGACCCCCAATAAAATTTAAAGAAAAAACAACACTTCCTAATCCTGGTAAATTTGTACTCTAATCCTATTAAACTGGTGCCCTCAAAGCGAGCAATCACATCGTGTTCGGGCCCTTTTTCGGAGGGCCCTCATGTTCACTGTGTCAATTTATCAGACGTTTAGTGTGGCGAAGTATTTATTACGAGTGCCGAGAAACTAAGAATGTTGAATGAACGTTTGGTGCTCACTAGCGTTGGGTTTTCTTGCGGGACTTTTCCTTAGGTGGGTGATGGCCCAAAATATTCAACCGAATAAACTGTCACGTGCGAGTCGGAATCCATACCACCGCACAATGAAAAATGTTGTCTACAAAGTTTTTGGTTATTGGCGGCTTCTTTCATACTTCTTGTTTGAAAACCAGGTGCATTTATAATTTTTTTGATGGTATTAAAAGAGATTTCCAGCCTTTTTAAAACCTTAATTTCTTATTATTTCTCCTTAGTAGTTCGGGAGATTAGAGATCTTTCTTTCACCGGCATCGGTTGCCATGTTGGAGGCAAGTGTGCCAACAACCTGAGTTATGCGGACGACATGGTGCTGCTGAGCCCCACGATTGGTGCTGTCAGACACTTACTACAGATCTGTGCAAGTTACGCGGATGCACACGGACTTGCTATGACGCAACGAAATCAGTGCGATGTTCTCTTGACGGAAACTCACTGAAATTTGTTGCTAGCTTCAAGTATCTCGGCACTGGGTTACGAGCGACATGCGGGATGATCTCGATCTGGACAGGGAGAGACGAGCTATGGCGGCCAACATGATAGGGCGCAAATTCTGCAAATGATCGCATGACTCAATACTGGCGCTCTTTAGAACGTACTGCTAAAAGATGTAATGATATATTTAATGATTAAACAGTGTCACTAATTTTAGGTATAATTTGCATTAAAAGGTATTTTACAGGTACGATGATGCCACTTTTTGTTGGAAAATGATTTAGTTCATTCTATATCCTCAAAATATATTCATATCTTAAAAATGTTATGATTACCACTAGCAATTGAGAAAAAATATTTACTTAAGTACTACCTAGTGAAAATACGAGCCTTAACAGCAGATATAAACATAAACATTAACATACAGGCAGATACATTGCTTCTGGCTCCACACTAGGATACCCTGTGTCGTGGGAACCAGAAACAGCGACGTTACGCACATATAAACATTCCAGACCTAGGTTTTTCTTTTATCCCTAGCCGGGGATCGAACCCGGGACCTCTTGCATGGTAGGCAGAGCTACAACCACAGTGCCAAAGAGGTCTTCAGGTTACAAATGTATTGTAGATGGAAATGTTTTTACACTATTGTTAATTGAGAACTGTTGTTGTTGTTATTTGACAGAACCAGATACCTTTCAAATTCAAACTACAATCGATAGGACATATCGTGTGAAATATAATCGTATTTTGATTGGTCTAACCTTTAAAATATAAACTTTAAAAGGATTTTGAAAGAAATTTCTAGATAACAGAAACAGAGAATAGAGATTCTGAACACTGACAGAATGGTTAAAAATAAAACAATTAAAACGCTTATGTTGTATTTTTTTATTCCATATTATCAGATGAATCATTATCATCATCATCATCATCAACATTAATTTAGGAATCTATCTGACATAAGGTATCAATAAGGCGGCCGAGATGGCACATTTGGTTTTCTTCTTTATTCACATATGCGATGCCTTTTTATTTTTCTCGGGCGTCACGGTGTTAATTCCTTAATGGAACAGAATTTTAATATCTTTAATTTTGAAGGTTTTTTTGTTAATAGCTACATAGCCTGTACCTGCGCCAAAACCAATTCTATAGGATTCAGTTCGCAGTGGTAAGGGGGCAAGCCTAAAACTGTAATGCCTTGCATCGCTGCCATCTTGTCCATCGCATATTTCTCCTCAATATTACATGTTTTGCCAATTCCAGCAAGGAAGCTTTTACATCTGTGTTCAAAACTGTTGTTTTGCCTTGCAGCCATTCCTGGATCCTCGGTTTCTTCTTGCTGAGGCTTAGTATTAGTAATATCCAAACAATTAAAGTTAATAGGAACACAAAACATACCTTGGTTGGAGGTCCGAAATATTATTTTCTATGAAAATTTGCTATGGGGCCAAGCTGCTGATATTGAATATGTAAATGTTTGTTCTACAGTTCTAGAGCAATTTACAACCTCCGCAGTCGTGACATCCTGAGGGAACTGTTCAAAGAATTATCGTTATAAATTACCGTGTCGATATATTTATAAAAATATATCGGCACGGTAAGTATGTACGTTAGGAAGTATAGGAATAGCTTCACTAAAAAAACTGACACCCTAACCCTTACTATGGAATAGTTAAAGTGAGAACTTCATTTGTTGGTTTAAGTATACATAGCTCACACTAAAAGTTTCCGGAACTGACCACTTCCATGAACAATATTTAAAAGTAATTACAATATTTGAAAATGGAACTCTTTGGCTATATATTGCAGTTTGTTTCATCTGACTGTCGATTGTTTTAACATTGTGGCACAATTTAAAAATTGCGCGTCTGTATTAAGATGGATTTAACTCAGAAAAAAAATCGTAGTATGGTTTTCTACAATTTGAAGTGTAATTTGACAGCTCAGCAGAGCCTCGCTCGGCTGCAATCTGCTTTTGGCGATGAAGTACCATGCAAGATGACTATTTATAGCTGGTTTGCAGAATTCATGCGCAGTCGTGTAAATATTAATGATGAATCTCGCGATGGTCACCCGTCCACCGCTGTAAACATCAGAAACATCGATGCTGTATGATCAAAACAGACAGGCAAGTGACCTACCATGAGATTCGCATGAGTCAAATACTATCAATCCTTCACAAACATTTGGGTGTGAGAAGGCAGTGCTCGCGGTGTATGCCACACAGTTTCACCGAGACACAAAAAACGAACCGCGACACTTGGCGCAATAACTTGCTTACCAGATTCAACGAAGGGGCGTCAAATTCGGTGTGGTACCTAGTAACAGGTGACGAAACACGGACTTATTGCTACGATACCAAAACAAAGCAGCAATCGAGAATATGGGTCTTTCAAGATGAGCCGAAACCTACCAAAGCGGTGCACGTGAAAAGTGCATCTAAGCCGATGATTGCTTATTTTTTTAATAAAACTAAACACGTGGCTTCTGTTGCTTTCGAGAATCGTCGTACCGTGAATAGTGACTGGTACACGACCATTTGTTTGCTGGAAATTATTGAAGTACTCAGTAAAACGCTAGCCATCCTGCAAAAAGTCTCGACCTGGCACTTTGTGACTTTTTCTGTTCCCAAAAATTAATAACCAATTGCGGGGTTAACGATTTTCATCACCAGAACAGGCTGTCGAAGAGTATGAAAAACACGTTTATGAGGTCACCACGGAGGAGTGGCACAATTTTTTTCAAAATTAGTTTAATCATATGAAAAAGTGCATTTACGCAAAGGGAGAATATTTTGAGAATCAATAAATAAATTTTGACCTTTAATAGTATTTTTTTCTTATTCATTCCAGTAACTTTTAGTGCGCCCCACATATATCAAAATACCGGACGAGATATTAAATGTTATAGGTTAGATGATAATATTAATGACAAAAAGGTATGGAGCTCTGATTTCCCAACGCAGCACAGGAACCACGTATAAGTTTGTAACAGAAGACCTATTTTCGAAAAAAAAAACTTGTAGAAAAGAAAAGTAGGCCGTGTTGCAGTGTTCCAGTTTCTTGTGCCGATTCTTCTCCGCTTTGGTTACACTTTCCAAAGCGGTAGTAGTTTTTCTTGTTGTGAGAAATGTGATTAATTGAAATATTTATAATTATCGGTTATTATTTATAATTTTCAAGATTACTGTTGATAAAAGTAATTAATTTAAAAATAAACGTTCGGTTTACATCTTTTTAAGCAATGAAAGTGGGCAAGGATGGCGGCAGGGTTCACTGTTGGATTGCATTATTTGAAACATATTAATATTGGTTGGCATAAATCCTATGAAAGATTTTTTTTCATGATTTTCGTTATTTTCATTCGCTCCGCTTTTGCTTCTTCTAAGTTCTAACCTAAACCTATCAAATTTAGCCGTAATAACCTACTCTAGCCAAATTTATTGTTATGTGGGATTTATTATTTTAATCAAAGGCGGTAGTGAATTATTAATAATAATCAGAAAGTTTGATTAATTTTACAGTTTTTATCACATTGATTAAATCGTGCAGTAATTGTAATAATAATCGATAATTCATTAATAATATTCAATTAATCACTTTGATCGTAACATATAGGATCAAATGATGTCCGTAATTATTTCTATTTTGAAATAAATATTTTGAAGTTGAGGTTGAAGTTTAAGTTGTTGAAAAGCCATACACGTTTTGACAAATCGCCTAAAAAGTGAATTCGTCCTACTTGTCTTTGAATCTCTTCTTTGGCCGTGGTATTAGAGGAGACTTTAAATAAATAAAAAATAACATAGTTATCTTAAGACACCTTTATATTGCTGAATAACCTACTCCAGCCAAATTTATTGTTATGTGGGATTTATTATTTAAATCAAAGGCGGTAGTGAATTATTAATAATAATCAGAAAGTTTGATTAATTTTACAGTTTTTATCACATTGATTAAATCGCGCAGTAATTGTAATAATAATCGATAATTCATTAATAATATTCAATTAATCACTTTGATCGTAACATATAGGTTCAAATGATGTCCGTAATTATTTCTATTTTGAAATAAATATTTTGAAGTTGAGGTTGAAGTTTAAGTTGTTGAAAAGCCATACACGTTTTGACAAATCGCCTAAAAAGTGAATTCGTCCTACTTGTCTTTGAATCTCTTCTTTGGCCGTGGTATTACAGGAGACTTTAAATAAATAAAAAATAACAAAGTTATCTTTAGACACCTTTATATTGCTGAATAAAGAGGTTTTGCCTATTCCCAAAATAACAAACACAAAGTAACTGGAACAACAAAAAGTGTGAAATAACAACGGAACAAAGAAGTCTTTGGTGCACTCAGTTAGAAGAAAGGGAGACCAATAAAGGAAGTGCTATAAGCCTGTTCCCCAAGCAGGCCAAATTTTGTACAATACGATTAAAATCAGTTAACGATTTGGCCAACCTCGGAAATTGTCGTGAATCGCTCCTCTCTCATATAGAGTTATCAATTTACAGATATGACCTTTAATTATATTACTCTTTGTCTTATTGAATACAATACAAGAACGACACGAGTAACAAAACCTTTACATCGAAACAAGAAAAATCATTGACTATTTTGACAGTCTGCCTTCTTAGTGTCAATAAAAACAGTGTTGAGTATATGATACATTTATGTTTATGAACGCTAATTTCATTCGTTAAAATATTCGATTCTATCAAATTTTATCAAAATTAACTTACATTAGTTGTGTATCATGGCTTCAATAAATTTAAAGCGTGGTAAAAAAATTGTTGCTCAATCTCGTGATATTGTAAAATTATTTACATATATTATTTTATTTATTATTTACATATATAAAATTATATAACTATTTAAGAAAAGAAGCTAATTTATTTAAAAAATTTGGACAGGGTTTGTGAAGCAACCGGAGTTTCGAAAAGCAACGTGTTAATTTTTTTAAAGGAAAACGACAAGCTGTCAGGTCAGTCACCTAAAGATCAACTCCAAATAAGTGCCCGGCAAAAAATATGGTTTAAAAATACATATAACTTTCATGAAAGATTTAAAGAGCTTCCTACGTTGCGATCACTACACAAAAAACTAAAAGAGGAATTAGGATTCAAAGGCTCAATTTCATCTCTGCGAAATATAATCCGAGACATGGGATTCAGATTTAGAAAAACCGACAATTACAGGAGCAATTTGATGGAAAAACATGACATCCGTTTAAAAAGAATAAAATATTTGAGAGAAATCCGATAATTAAGGGCTACTGGTAAAAATATTGTTTATACTGATTAATCATATATTCATACAACGCACACAAAATCCAAAAGCTGGACGGACGCAGCCATTAAAAATCTGAAGCAACCTATATCAAAGGGTCAAAGATTTATTATTGTTTTATTATTTATGACTGCACGCAGGTAATGAAAAAGGCTTTGTACCTGGAGCTCTTTTACTAGATCTGTCCGAGGATCAAAATGGCGATTACCACAAGGAAATGAATGGTGAGAAGTATGATCAGTGGTTAAGAACACAACTAATGCCTAATTTACCCGATAACAGCGTTGTTGTTATAGATGACGCTTCATACCACAACAAATTTGTTGAAAGGCCACCTAATAGCAATACTCGAAAGGCGGACATGATCGAGTGGTTAACAAGACACGATATTCCTTTTACACCTGATAACAAAAACCGGAACTGTATAGCGTAATACAAGCTACAAATAACACTTCAGCGTTTTTCGAGTGAATAAAGTTTTGGCTGAAAATGGACATACAGCAATACGATTGCCTCCATATCACCCAGACTTTAATCCCATAGAAAATATATGGGCACAGTTAAAAGGCTATGTCGCTTCCAAAAATGTCGAAATAAATAAAACGTCAGTGAAAAAACTGCCTATGTAAAATGCTAGGACCCGAAGAATGGACGAAAGTCTGTAATCATGCAATAAAATGTTTGTTTGTAAATTAGATGTGTTTAGCGTGCGTTTTATAATTAATGTAAATGATTCAGATAGTGATAGTGAGGAGGAGGAGGAGGTTCTCAATTTGACGTGAATGTTTTTTTGTATGTATGTTATAAGATTTCTAGAAGACACGATGTATAGATGTTATAGATGTTATTAATGTTCAAATTCATTTGGCTTCTGCATAATAAATTTCTTAAGTCCACCTGTTAGTAATATCATATTTCAGGCTCTATACATTGCATTTATGATGCTTCAAATTAAATGCTACCTAAAAGAAATCGCGGTAATGTATTTCGTGTCATTTCCGTCTTCGGATTTAGGCGATGATATCCGAATCTTTAACTGATTTTAATCGTATTGTACATTAATCCCTTGCCTTTTTCTCTTTCGCTCGCGCATAAATTATATTAGCGTCATGCTCGCACAGTTTAATTGCAAGCATGTGCGAAGTTTTAGTTAGAAGCCGTCCGCAACTGCCGATAGCACATGGGAGTCAGAGACAGAAAGCGTAGTTACGACGCGAGTGAGTGTGAGAGCTTACCTACGTGCAATGCTCGCTGTCACACTCAATCGCATCATAATTTTTTGTAATCGAATTTGTACCTAGCCGCTGATAAAACCGGTCGGCTAGGTTGGGGATATCGCAATTTTACCATATGTGAAAACAAAACGCACCAACCAGTAATTAATTAGTAAAATATTTTATTTTTATTATAAAAAATATAAACCAGTTTTTTAATCTTTTAAGAATTAATAAGAATATCAATATGAAACTGTAGATGGTAACATCATTTTGAGAAGTGACGTTTGAAACTGTCAGGTTCCTTCGTAAATCGACCAATAAGGGTAAAATAATATTGTAAAGACGGTTTTTCAGGTTACTCACGGCCTGCGCAGATTCAGGTTGAATCAACTTGGTCTATAATATGCGTGGGTCGGTGAGCTAAAAACATTGTGTATTATGTTTCGTAATTTCACGACATTCCTATTTAATGAATATGACTTAATTTAAATCTAATTTAATATAACTTATTTTGACATATATTTCCATTATGAACGCTTGCATCTGAAATAAAGATTATTATTATAAGCTTTTTTGTAAAAAAAAAAACTTATAACTAAGTATTTTAAAATTAAAAGCATAATCCTCGCAAGACCTTTAATTTGACATCTCACACAATTCGAAAGTTCGAGAAATATTTATTTGAATTTTTCTGATTTGTCCACCAATTTTATATCCCCCTTTAATTTAATTTATTTTGACATGTGTTTTCCATTATGAACGCTTGCATCTGAAATAAAGTTGATTTTATTAGCTTTTTTGTAAAAAAAGAAACTTAGAACTAAGTATTATTATTATTATTATAAGTATTTTAAAATTATAAGCAAAACACATTTGAAATCCTAGAAAAAAGACCTTTGACATCCATCAGCATTTGACCATTTGAGATCTCAAAGAATACAACTCGAAAAACATTTATTTGCATTTTTCTGATTTGCCTATAAATTTTATACCCCCCTCCCCCGTTATTTAAACCATATCTTTTTAATTATTTTTCTGTAAAATATAAGTTAAGACCTATACTTTATACCTCCTTTCAAAAGTATCGCAACATTTCTATCCAGCCGATCCTTTCTAAAGTCCTCGAATCCATTGTTCATACTCAGCTTTCCCATTACCTATCCTTTAAAAATCTTCAGCAGATTTTTAAAGGATCGGTAATGGGAAAGCTGAGTATTAACAATGGATTCGAGAACTTTTCAATTAGGATTTATAACGGATCATAGTACTGTTACGGCCCTATTAAAAAGTAGCCGATGATATTCAAGATCGCCATGGATCAAAGGCAGATCTCGGTTCTGGCACTTCTGGACTTCAGCAGTGCTTTTCTTCGACATTCTCGTTGAAATTTTCCTATCTCTTAATATCTCCTCTCTCTCTGCCAGCTGGTTTGACTCTTACCTAAGAGAACGAATACAGCATATCAAAGTCGGAGGAGGCTTGTACTGAGTGAAATGACCTCTCCTCCGGTGTCCCCCAAGGTGGCATTCTCTCTCCTCTTCTGTTCTCAATATTTATTAATTCCATATACGATGTCCTTTCTTCTACCTATCATCTCTACGCGGTTGACCTTTAGATCTATTGTCACTTCTCTCCTGACGATGTAAATACTGCTGTGGAGGCGTTGAACGCTGACTTGGTTAATGATCGTCGTCATTGGGGTTGCTGGTTAATCAGAATAAGTCTTAGGCATAGCCTTATTATATCATAGGGACCAGACACACATTAAACAAGTTGCAGCAACTTAATGTCCCTTCTGTAATTTATAACGGTATAATCATGTATAGCGATAAAGACAATAACCTGGGTGTAGTCTTCGATAACCAATTGACCTGGTAAATGCATGTTAACGAGGTCAGCAGGCGAGTTCACGCAACCTTTCACTCTCTCAAGAGACTTCCGATCTTTCTTCCTCGCCAGACCAAAATAACTCTATCTTAGTCCTTTCTTCTTCCCCTTATTGAATATGCAGGTGTTTGCTGGGTCAGTGCAAATATAGAACAACTGCACAAATTCGAACGACTTCAAAATCTCGGGATTCGCTTTATCTTCGGACTGCGCAAGTATTACCAAGCATCTCAGCATCGCAGGGAGTTAAAGTGGCTACCAATTATCTCTCGGACTACCGGACTCTCATATCCTATGTTTCCTCTATAATATTTTGTGGAACCCTCGTTACCCTAACTCCCTGCATGATTGGTCCGAATTTCAAGCAGGCATCGGATAACTCACATGGCGTCTATGCTCTCATCCGCCCTAGTTTGCATACTGTAGAATGAGTTCACTGCACTATCAGAGACAGCACTCAATATATATTCAAAAACCGGCTCAAGAAGCACTAACTCTCTCTTCAAGTTTAATATCTATAATGTATATGTATTAGTATGTTATATGGATAAATAAGAAATCTCTTGTTAGATATAAGCTCGCCTTTATACACGTTTTTTCTATTATAAGTTATCTGTATGTTTGTTTCATGTAGTACAATAAAGAAATTACCAAATTACGAGTGAACCCATAATGGTTACGTTTTTCCTTTTTAAGGTACGGCACCCTTATAATTTGGTAAAATAGGTAATTTAGATTTTCTATTTTGTTTTAAATTGTTCATATTGTTTATTTTTATGTGTCTGTATATTTTGTTTTAGGCGATAGAGTATTCAAATACACATTATAGTAGTTTATGTGACTGCTACATAATGGAGGGCATTAATACTCGAGAATCACTCGAGAGTTTTAATGCCTAATTATGTACAGTTACATACACTAGTTTATCTACACACATATCATAAGCTCTCTTTGATGTGTTCAGGAACCGCATGTTTGACCGGCATTGTGGCTCTGCAGTTGTTTAGCTTGTTCTGAAGTACCAACTTCACGTAGGCGGGCGTCGGCGTTCGAAATTTGAATGTCAGTACCAACTTCACATACAAACTAGGGGCAGCACGCAGGCGGGCGTCGGCGTTCGAAATTTGAATGTCATAGTATGTAGAAAAATTACACATTATGGTCATAATTTGTAATTTTTCAGATACGAAATGAGTTTTTATCAAGTAGTTTCACATTATGCTGATTGTAACGTGCGGTTTTTGTACGCATTAAAGAGGGTTTATGATAGGTGTGGTGATAAAATAAATAAAAGCCAAACGGACTGGCTTTTACTATTTCTTAATGCATTAGAGTAAATGAATGTGGATTGAACAGATGGAGTTCAGATGTCGATATTGTTAGTGATGCACGATTAATGAGTGGGAGTTGTTTTCCAACAAATAATTAAAAAAACAAACATCCAAGTAGTGGTAAGCATAATAAGGTAGGCAGCGCTGCACAGCTAATTCCGATTCTTACTTTATAAGTGCTAAGAAATACGCGTGTCCACAATTAAATAGATGTTGTAGATTGAGAATTAAATATTTCCAAACAGTCTTTCTCCCTATGGCTGTATGGAGCAAGACTGTTTGTAAAACCCTTAAGCCGGAGCAATTCAGGCCCATTTACTGCCAAATTACCCTTTAATTATTTCCTGTTGACGGTCCATAGTATGTGATGGGTTTCCGCCATGTTGAATTTCACGTTATTGATGTGGAACAAGGAGGATTTAGAACGGAGCAACCATTTGTACGCATGCAATAAAACGTATTCTGTATCTCTTGACAAATCCTGATTCTGGATAAAGTGACGTTTCACCAGCGACTGCTCCTGGCACCAATAATCGCGCTCTGATCGGTAAAAATTTGAAGCAAGCGAACGTTCATCATCCAAAGAGAAGGTGATTACTCAATTGTCAGTTACAAGATAACTAAAGTTGACCATCGTCGTCGCGTCATTGTCACTGAGTGGTCATTGTCTACGGTAATTAGGCCCCTGACTCGTTGACGGCGTCGCCAGCGTCAATCGAATATGATCGAAATTTTATACTGGCGGCTTTGGCGACTGTATCCTTCTCATGAAGTAATGATTTTTTAACTACAATAATTTTTTGTGTCTGACTCTGTACTGTAGTTGTTTTTCTATAAAGTTACGTCAGGTATTTTTATGTATAAAGAAACATATGTAAATCTGAATCAACACTAATCTGAATACACACTCTTATCTGTACGTGACCTCGACTCTTGCAATAAATGCCACACTTTTTCAACGGTATTTATTTCGGGTTGCGCCTCCAGTCCCTCTTATTTTGAGATATTGGGAGCAATTTTTCGAAGCTTAAGGGGATTTTCGGGAATTTCCGGTTACCATAAAAACATCACCAGGTCTTGGATGTTTATATGTCACTGTTAGATTGTCAAAACGGTTTATATTGTAACTTTCTCTCTCTCGTTAGATTACAAACTATCGATAAATTGTCAACCGTACCGTTCTGCTTAGGATATGACGCGTTAGTTTATAATAAAACCGTTAAATTGTGAACTGGTTTATACTTGAATTGCAAAGGAAATACCAGGCCAAACGTTGCCGTAGCATAGGTGAAGACTAGAGAGAGGGCGGGCGCAGCGAAAGCCCCGAATAATCTTCATGTTAGGTTGACATGTAAGAACAAAATAAACCTAAATTCTAAACTCTGTCGGTCTGGTTTACAACTTGTCGATATTTTACAAACTAACGCGTTAGTTTATAAACTAACGGTTTCGACATTCTTACGGTGATATATATATGTTATATATTTATATACAGCGACGTCGCTGTTTTTTGGTTCCCACAACACGGAATGAATGTACGTGCATGTTTGAGTATTATTCGGTTATCCCCTTGTTTTTTTTAGAGTCGCGATTTTAAACCTTATGCCATGGTAACAAAATTTAAAACCTATAACTGGTTTTTGGATACTACAGTACCCAAGTGTGCTCGAGGGGTTATATCTAGGCAGCAGTATAAGATGAAGATATTGATTATGCCTTCCAATCTGTATTCGGCCACGGCGATTACTTTATGTGGTCCATGGTTAGTTTTGATTGGTTCGTGGGGCGTTAATAGTATGCTTTCGTATTACTCGTAATTTACCCCTTGTCTTCGGAACAGGAAGTCCTCCTCCAATGCGGGATTTCAAACAAACATGATATTTTGCTAAATAGAGATTTGTTTAGGTAAATGTCATCTTACAAAATGTTCCCGTAAACAATTAACAATAACGGGCACTTTTATCTGTTCTGGCCCTCACTGAATATCCTGTATTATAGAATAGAATAGAATAATGATTTATTTGCGAGACAGGCACTTACACTAATATACAGGGTGTCCCAAAACTCACGCGCCACAGCGACACCGAAGGTAGATCTGCCTTAGGCGCTTTAAATAAGCCCAACTTAACCTCAGTGAAAGTTTCATATAATTTGAGATATTGACGGTTTAAAGTTTTTCATGAAAATCCCCATTTTTTACATTGTTAGGTATGCCATTACTTGCCTATTCCTTTTTTTTACATGTTCTTGATTTCTAAGCTATTGCTATAAGATACTTAAGACGACATAAGCATATTTTTTTCGATAACTAATGTTAAATACGAGATAATGATGAATTCGTCAGAGCTTAAATCTTTTGCACAAACTTTGACAACTTCTTTGACCGCGCGTCTTGAAAAAAAAAAAAAACGGTCAAGTGCGACTCTAAATCGCGCACGAAGGGTTCCGTACCACCGTTCAATGGAAGCGATGGTGTGGAGTGAAAAGTTTGGATTGTAAACAATATTTTGCTGTGTAAACAGCAAAATATTGTTTACAAAGACAAACAAAACACCAGAATCGATAATGACATCATTAAATAACTCTTACCATCAAACTGATGAAAATGATACACTGAACTATGAAGAATACAGAGATGTGATATCCCCCTCTAACAATATTACTACAAGAAAAAGACGAAGATCACATTCTGCAGACGGAATATACATCGATGTAACAAATTCTTCCATAGTTGACATGGACAGACGTAGCCTGCCCGACTTGACTCTGGCTGATAATCAAGACTTAATCGAGCAATTGGAAAAAAATAATCGCACCCTTAAAGAACTACTTTTTATTGCAAATCAAGAGATCGAAGTTCTAAATTTAGAGATATGCCAATTAAAGAAGAATAACTCTGAGGAGAATAAAAAAGTAGAAATCCTTAAGAAAATGATACTACAGACAACTCCATCAAAGCAGGCTTTGACTATAAACAGCAGTAGTTTTCAACCACAAACTGTGAAACAAATGGTTAAGAAATCAAACTTAACTTTTTCGAGCTCAACGCCAATATCTACAAAGGAAAATACAAATAGACCGGTTAATCTGACGAGGGCTTCAACTATAGACACAATGATGGATTATAGAGAAACTGTTTATTCCAATCTTGAAATTAAAGGAGGGGCACCAGACATAATGACGGATATAAAGAAGATCCCACTTCAAGCCAACAATGATGATCTAGAAAACAGCGCAACAAACAGTGATATCGAAAAGTCCGAGTTACTTCGGAATAGCACAACTGAAGTTCAGAAAAAAACAGACATTATAAAAACCAATAAAGATATCTGTAAGAAAGAACCAGCGATCGGATTAGTTAGGGTTGTGATATTATCGGATGAGACAGGCAAAGGATTACATGGACCAATACGAGGAATGTTAGGGGACTACTTACTTCAAGATTACTTAAATGACAGGACTGTATGGGGTTAATCTGGCTCAACACAGACCTTGCTGTTAATAATTTTGTAATTATTTATTCCTGCTTATTAATCATAACAATTAAATTTTTCATATTTGTATTAGTTAAGCACAACCTATTTTTAAAAGAGATCTAAAAATAAATCTGTGGGAGTTTCTACGCCCTTCTTCTCCCACAGTGGTCCAATGTAGAGAAGAGGCAAAAAATGACGTTTGCTAAGTATATGTAAATATCTACAGTAATAAAGTACTTTGACTATTGACTATTGACTATTGATGGACAGGTTTATTATTGAATCTTTTTCAAAACCTAATGCGACTCTTGATCAAGTTTTGAATTATTGTGAAAGCCTCTGTGAAAGCTATACTAAGTCTGATTTTGTTGTCATTTTGGGCGGGTCCAACGATAAGGATCCTCTCAAATTTCAGTCTTTATTGTACTCAAACTTAAAGAAACTTGAACACACAAATGTAAAGTAATGTTTTGTATGGCAAATATTTAGCTGAGAAAAAGATCAATGAAACAATTAACTTTATTGCGAGTAGATTTCAAAATGTTTCTGCTTCGGACTTCTGGGATTCAAGTGATGAATTTTTTAGATTTAACATAAGTAGGAGGTTAGTTGCTAGTAGACTCTTATATAGAGAAATTTGTAAACGCTGTTATCATAATGAATATAGGAACTATATGACAGATTCACATAATAGTGGAATGCGCAATGTAAACAGGTCCAACAAGGAGACACAAACAAGTTGTCTCACTGTGAAATTGAATACTTCAATGCAAACAGAAGGGATTGAGAATGAAACGTTTTTTCGTGAATAAACATAACAATGGCACGGGTAGTATGCTAAGGTCATCAACAGGTAGTGATTCACAGTCATCAAAAAAATTTAAAACAGGTGAACATGTGGTGCAATTTATTGATACAATAAGAATATTTCATCAGAATATTTGTGGTATCTCTAACAAACGTGACGACTTAATAGTTTATCTCAATTCACTAGAAGAAATTCCAACCTATGTATGCATAAGCGAACATTTTTTAAATGAGTCATCGGCGGCAGTTTTTATCTTAGATACCTATATTGTTGCTGACAGTAATGTACGAAAGGGCAAAAAGAGAGGTGGTTCACTTATTCTATGTCAAGGAGAAAGAGAGTTTGAAGTTTTGGAAATTTGTAAAAAACTGTACAAGATTAACTCATTTGAGGTATGTGGGATTCGTGATATCGCTACAAATCTATATATTTTCTGTTTATACCGGATACCAGAAGTAAGCAATTTTACAGACTTCTTGAACTCACTAGAACAACTACTTGAGTACTCTTTTAAGAAGGAGTGTGTCATCGCAGGAGATTTTAACATAAACCTGCTTAAAGGTGATGAAAAAACAAATGATTTTCTCACATTGTTACGATGTTATAATTTTACGCATATTATAAATGAAGCTACATTTCAAAGAAACAGCTGCGAATCATGTATTGACAATTTTCTAACAAACTCAAACTTAGATCTCTTACATGACGTGATGGTAGATAACAATAAGATTGGGGATGGTCATTTTGCTATCTCTTGTTCAATAAATTTAGAAATTAAAAAGAGAAATATTACAGAGGGTGATAGAGATTACATTTGGGCAGAGAAAAGAACTTATAGTAAAATTAACTAAATTAAAATTTAGAACAGACTTATCGAATCATCAATTATTCGATATAGGTACAAATACATTCTTAAACACTATTAAAGAAATACACAACAAATGTTTTAAGAAAATATACAAAAAAATATAACTCAGAAATAAGAAGAAAGTGAATTGGATTACTAAAGGAATAAAAGTTTCTAGTGTTATGAAACGGTTTTTGAAAACAGCAGACCTCCAAACATGTCATAAGTCTGTTGTATCTTACACAGTAACATACATGAATACTTATAGGCGAGTTTTAAGAACAGCGAAAAGGAATAATGTTAACAATGAACTGAGGAAAACTAACTACTCTACTAAATCTATATGGAATATTGTAAATCGCCATAGAAATAAATCAAAACATGTTAATAATAATAAAGAGCTGCTTCTAAAAGACGATGACCATATAATAGACAAACCTGATGATATTGCGGATATTTTCTCAAAGGAATTTGATAAATCAAATAACAATAATACAGTGAATGCTAGCAAGGCGTTGAATTACTTATATGAGAATACAGATAGAGTTAATGAAAATTTAGTCGTAAATACTGTGACTGCCTCTGATATTACTAAAATTGTTAACAATATGCAGGCCAAAAAGTCATGTGGAGTAGATGAATTGCCAATAACGGTTATAAAGGATAATATTGATATCTTGGCATATCCTCCTGCAGCTTTTTACAATGAGAGCATTGAAACTGGTACGTTTCCTGACCAGCTAAAGATTGCTAGGATTTTACCAATATTTAAAAAGGGTTCGAAAACCGATTCTGCTAATTACAGGCCAATATCTTTATTACCAATTTTGTCAAAGATTTTTGAAAAATTAATTAAGAATGCTCTAGTTGTACACCTTATTAAGAACAAAGTTCTTAGCACAAGGCAATTTGGTTATAGAACAGGCGTTAGTACAGCAGATGCAATTGAGGCACTACTTAATGATGTGCTTACAAACCTGGAAAGAAAACACAAAGTTGCAGCATTATTTTTAGATCTAAGTGCAGCATTTGATAAAGTTGATCATGAACTTCTCACTAAAAAATTAGAACACTATGGCGTAAGAGGACAGCCATCAAAACTAATTCGAAGCTATTTGCAAAATAGATACCAGTTTGTTGAAGTCAGATAAATAAGTAAAATGAAAGAACAAGTAGTTTCTTCTAACTTAGTTAAAATAAGAAGAGATGTACCGCAAGGATCAATATTGGGACCCATCTTCTTTGTGGTTTTTATAAATGACTTGGTAAATGCTATCATCAATAACTCAATAGACACTAACTTGGTCCTATTTGCTGATGATACTAATGCAATAACTTCGGCAACCAACATAGTCGATCTTAATAGAAGACTTAATATTGTGCTGGCTTGTTTCAAAGATTGGTTCTTGCACAATAATCTAGAATTGAATGGCACAAAAAGCAAAATAATACTTTTTAAAACAACCACAAGAAACACTGAGACCTTGGACATAGTTTATAATAATGAGAAAGTCAATGTCGTTAAGTCACTAGAGTTTTTAGGGGTTCATATTGATGAAAATCTTAACTGGAAGGAGGAGGTGGAAGTGATTGTAAAATCCATTAGTTCCGCTTGTTTTGCTATGAAGACCTTAAGGGATGAGGTCTCTCAAGACCACCTCAGAACAGTGTATTTTGCATTAGTAGAATCTAAGTTAAGATACAGTATTAAATTTTGGGGTAACAGCTACCAACGCAATATTCTTAGTGCCTTTAGGATGAAAAAGAGAGTAATCAGAGTATTAGCTAGAGTTCCTCAGTGGATCTCATGTAAAGAATACTTTTTGAAGTTTCGTGTATTAACTGTCCCTAGTCTCTATATACTAATATTACTGACTACCCTGAGTAAACACCTGAGTGACCTAGAAGGTCCGGTAGAGAAACATTTAAGAAACATTTCCAGGAGGCAGGACATTAAACTTCAGATAATTCAACCTCGCCTAAACATTGCCAAGCAAAATGTTCTTTATCAATCCATAAAATTGTATAATTCATTACCGAAAAATTTGAAAATAATTGATAAAACGAAGATGTTTGAAGGAAAAATTAAAAAATATTTGATGGAAAAATCTTTTTATGACATTAATGACTTTTATGCTGAACCTAATTGTTAGAAAATTTGAACTATTTGTATTGTATAATTTATCAACCACAAGATATGACAACATGTGACATTAATTTAAATTATTGATTTATTCTGAAAATTAAATTTAGTAATAGTATTAGATATTAAGTGATTTCAGACACAATGTATATTGTTAATGAATGAATAAATAAATAAATAAATAAATAAAAGCTGAACAAGAACACCGATAATCAAATTAGAGTATGCAAAATAAAGAATATGATACGATTGTAAATGCTAATCAAACAAACATAGCGTCACGCCTTTCTCCTAGTAGGCGGAGCTCCGGATTTTTGATGCAAGTATACTACCATTTCCTTATTGGCATAACATACGCAAGTTTTTAAATATATTATCTCATTCCAAGTATTTTTTTTTTCAGGACAAGCGGTCAAAGGAGTGGTCAAAGTTGGTGCAAAAGATTTAAGCTTTGACTAATTCATCATTATCTCGTATTTTACATTAGTAATCGACAAAATAATACTTAGGTCGTCTTAAGAAGTATCTTATATCAATAGCTTAGAAATAAAGAACATGTAAAAGAAAGGGATAAGCAAGTAATGGCATGCCCTAACAATGTAAAAAATGGGGATTTTCATGAAAAACTTTAAACCATCAATATCTCGAATTACATGAAACTTTCACTGAAATCAAGTTGGGCTTATTCGATGCGCTTAAAGCAGGTCTATCTTTGGTGTCGCTGTGGCGCGTGAGTTTTGGGACACCCTGTATAATACTTAATTTCTATATCAAACTTGTGTTTCGCAAAACGGACCCTGACTCAGCATAATGCTGGCTGGTTTACAACCAACGGTGGTCTTCCGTCAGATCCGGTCGGTGATGCCATGGACAATCTACCTAATAAAACAGGATTGTAGTAAGTAAGGTATGGATAGAAGATAAAGAGAAAGAAAAAAAGTAAAAAGAAAACGGCTTACAGATTATAAAAAACTAGGTACTTAATACTAGCAAGGAATTTATTATAGGAACCAGAAACAGTGACAATCATGTGAATGAAGTGAGCGGTGCCACAAACTTATGCCCCAGTTCGTAAAATCTACGAGTCCAATGTTTATGTTATGGTTACATAATTTAAGTGCATTTTAAAAATGTGCTCTCTTAAACGTCTTTAAATTCTCAGGGATTTTTCGAACTGAGCCGACCTATTTTTTACAAACTTGGGTGTCCATTAGGTAGAACCAGCAATCCCCGGGGTTTTCCCCAAAGCGATTTTAAAATAAGGTAAAATTTCCTTCTTTTTACAGCCTTCTTAGTATCAAACTTCTAGATCAACACAAAAAGATAGAGCCGTTATAGCCAAAATTTTGCAGAATTTGCGTAATACTCGCAAAAGTCAAAGACAAAATTAATATATTTTTTATTACTATAAATATTTATAACTCCCACTGATTGGTTTCTAGATCTATTTTAAAAATAGATTGAGTTTACTTCATACAAATTTTACAATTTTAATAATTATTAATAATATGCAGGAATAAATAATATCAATATTATTTACAGCGAGTTCTCCGATGAGTTACAACAACTTTTAGTTGACACCATGCATTCTTGTAATTTATGCAATCTTTACTGTTGTAATAACCATTTTTAGACCAACTCGTTTTAAAACTGCTCAAATGGCAATTTCAAAATCTCCAGAGGTATTGTAGTTGAGAATGTACTGAGCCTTGAAAGGATTGCTTTCGCAATATCTTAACAAGGTCGCAACTAGTCTGTGATTGTTTCTTAGGTAAACATAACAGTAATCGTTAGTTTTGGAAAATGTTGGAGATTCTTGCGTACATAAAGTGTATGTTTAAACAACTTTATTTTAGAAAATAAATTGACCACCCAGATTTTGTATGTCAATTCTTTAAAAAGTTCTCTTAAGGAGTCTGTGAGTTTTTAATAATAAATTGCTCGTATAGCTCTAGTTAACCGGCCTTAACAAGGAAGAGTTCTAATTTCGACGGTTTTTTTGTATGTTTGCTACGCGATCATTTCGTCAATTATGAATCGATTTTGATGATTTTTATTTTGATTGGCAGGGTACCTTCGAGGTACGCCATACATATTTTTTGTAATTAATGTATAACAAATAAATAAAAAAACATCATACTAATCATGAACATTTTCCACATCATCAAACGAAGAATCATCAGCAAACAACAAATTGTCAGTCAATTTTCCACGCAAAGTAATTTAATATTTTTACCTTTAAATTAACATTACCTCCTTTCCTTGGACCTAGAATCATGAATTTTGTCGAAAGGCCAAGCACGGGAGGCGATAGCTTAAGCAAAGGAAACAATCCTAAAACCTAAAATATGCCGTTTCATCATAAAACCAGTTACTATGCCCTGTAATTGTTATAAAATATAACTTGCGATGCATATGTGAATGAACTATCACTGAGTGATAGTTCCTACTTTTGTCAAGTAAATTGTAATGGAACTATGTAGTCATATTTAAAGTATTTTTGGATATCCATAAATTTCTAGACAGGAGGGCGGTACCCCTTCCAGGGTTCCTTACACGAAGTGTGCTCAACTGGACCCTATTAGTGAGCCTCCGCTAGCTGTCCGTATGTCCGTGCGTCCGTCTGACCCGCATATTATTTACAATATGTAATTTTTTTTTTACTAATTTATATTAAACAAAACCTACATTTGAAAGAGATCTAACATTCTATATGTGGGAGTTTCTTCGCCTTTCAGCTCCCACAGTGGTCCAATGTAGAGAAGACGCAAAAAAATACGTTTAGAAAACATTTGTTAATACACCGAAAATACAGAATTTTGAATTTGAATTAGACTGTGCATCAGTGGGCTCTATCTGATGAACTGTTATAGGTTGACAGTCGAAAATCTGCGGCCGCTCGAAATTGACCGATTTTTCAAACATTATATTTCCCCAATCACGCTTCAACTCAACTTCACAGAGAATTCACTCCGCACTCCAAACTTTTCCGAAACTCTTAAAAGAAATTCTGAAATGAGTGACGGATGGAAACATAATCAGTACTGAAAGCCTGGGGGACAAGGCAGAAGAGAGTTTAAGGAAGTAATTTTAAGGGTCTAATTGCCTCCGTATTTTTTGAATGAGAAAATGCCTGAGAAAGCTCAACCGACAAAACAAAGTTTGATAACACTCAATGATGTACCTCGCTCTGAAAGTGACAGCACTAGATGTAATTGGCACTTTATTTGATTAACAGTGCATTATGCCATTCCTTGGCAGGAATAGCTAGAGAATAAATGATGGCAGCATTTGCTGTCTACTGCGTGTTTTTTTTAAATTAAATATTTGGTTTGTCTGTTAGGTACGTAGTAATCCGCTAATACAGTGTGTCCCAAAAGTAATTTCATATTTAAAAAAAAGATAAAAATGTAATAAAACTACATGAAATATGTTAATCATTTATGGGTTATTTACACTCTTTGGGTATTTATTTATTAAAAACCCATCGTCCAAATGTCCCTTGTGGTCATAACACTCACATATCCGAAACCTAACATTTTCCAAAACTGCGATACTCAGGTAAGCAGAATCCACGGTGTCTGGCGTTTTTGATGATCTTTTCCAGCAAACCAAGTCAGGATGAGGTGGGTTGATCGCTGAGCAATTTCAGGCTCTGTTTACATCTAAGTAATATCGTAGGAAAGTGCAGGACAATGCTGTGCGCTATATGTATATGTTCAGCTCTCTCCGGCACTTTCCTACGATATGAATGTCCTCTTTCTTATACATTCCTATTTGCAATAATTAAGTTACTATTTAATTAAGTTACCATTTTTTTTATATTTTATCAATATTTGAAATGAACCTAATTGTAAGCATGTTTTTATGAACAATAATAATGTGAGAGGAATTGGTTTCTAAAATACAGGTGAAAACCAAGTTTATTTGCCAGGACTGACATTTAATTTTGTAATATATGATTTGATGAAATAAACTAAATTTCATTTAATTTCGCTAAATTTCATTTCATTGAACTAAAAAGCCCAAAATTTTAAGAATTAATTAAATCATTTTGAACCCTGAGATTTATTATGAAGATTCCTACAAAAGACTTATACCACAATAGAAAGAATAAGTATTAATATTTTAGGGTATTGCTGCCAATTAACGAGGTAATAGAGGTCGAATGTAGCATCATTCTGAACTACTTTCACAATTACTATTACAGAGCAATTTTATTTTTCACTTCTCGATATAAATCAGCAGACCACCCGGCACAAAATGTACGGAGAAGTGAAAATTTAAGTTGCTCAGCTGCAATCGGTTATATAGTAAAAGTTGTTTATGACGATTGCTAAGTATATGTAAATATCTACAGTAATAAAGACATTTGGAATTTGTTCAGAATGATGACTATGATCCCTGACAGCCCCCTTAAATATGACTACACATTTCTGTAACATTCTGTATACACGGTATACTCGCATTACGAGGGGAGGTCCCAAAGTTCGCGGAATAAGGACATTAACTTATGATATGCCATTCTAATTAACAACTAACTGCAAATACTTAAGTATTATTTTTTACTAATTATCATCATAAATAACAAAGTTATAGCCCCAACGGGTACTAAATCCGCAAGTGAACTGCAACTATGGAGCAAATTGAACACCGACCACTCATCAAGTTCCTCACCAAACAAGGAAAAGGTCCAAATATCATAATGAAAGAGATGCAAGCCTTTTTGGGCGACTATTACCCTTCTAAAACCACAATTTACATATGGATTGGACTTTTCAAATATGGCAGGGAGTCACTTGAAGATGACTCCCGCTCCGGATGCCCTTTAGAGGCGAACTCATCGGATATTGTCGAAAAAATCTAAAAACTTGTATCGGAGAATGCCGGACTGAAGAATAAATATGTATCTGCATTCATTTTTATAATACTGGTACGTCCGAAACTACTATTTTAGGATATTGCATAACCATCTTGGCATGACAAAAGTCAGTGCAAGATGGGTACCAAGAATGCTCATGCCCCATCAAAGAGAAAAGCGAGTCGACGCGTCAAAGAACATTTTGCAGCTCTGTGGAACCGGCTGAAACCTTAGCCGAGACAGGAGTCTATGCAGTGGCGTAAAAAGGGTACACCACCCCCTAAGAATTTTAAGGTATCAGGATCGTTCGGAAAGATTTGACTACAGTTTTCTGGGACACTGAAGGAATCTTGTTGATCGACTACAAAAAAGGTGCTAACATGACAGAAGAATACTAGGCTTCCCTACTGCAACAGATAAAGGAGGCTATCAAAGAAAAAAAGTGAGGAAAATGGCCTCGAGATGTGCTCCATTTGCATAACAACGCGCCAGTTCACAAGTGCCATACTGCGATGGCTGCCTTAACCAACTGTGGTATCGATACTCTCATTCATCCAACCTTCAGTCCAGATCTGGACCCCAGCGATTTCTATTTGTTTCCAAAAATGAAAATAGACCTTAGGGGAAGAAAATTTACCCAAGATGAAGAGGTCAAGGAAGCAATTTTAAGCTATTTTGAAGGCAATGAGAAGATTATTTTCTATGATGGTATATTTGGCGTTCTAAAAAGTATATTGATTTTAAGAGTGACTATGTAGTGGAGTAAAAATAAAATGGAATCGATAACTTATTTGAAACATGCTTAGTTAAACTAGTTAAACTTAAACATGGAATAGTTTGGATTTTACATAGCAAAATGTTGTTTAAATGTTATTGGTGCGTACTTTTACACTCTTATTACATAACGAGGTGCATTCACAAGTTTGTATGTGGTATTGGAATTTTTTTTGTATGCGAGCCCCCTTAAATATTTATTTTATTGTGTTTTTAGCATTAGTTGTTACAGCGGCAACATAAATACATCTTTGTGTCACAATTCAATCATCAATTTAATTTGTCTTATTATCACGGTTCATGAGATACACCCTGGTGACAGACGGACGGTGGGACGGACAGCGGAGACTTAGTAATAGGGTCCCGTTTGCCACCCTTCGGGTACAGAACCCTTTGAAAAAGTCTGCAGCCACCTCAAAAAGTTTTTTTTTTTGGATATATATTATGAATGATTATGATCAAAGGTTAGTATGGACGGATGGGTTTTTGAGATTATTTACTCTAAAGTAACGCGTTTTCTCTTAGATAACAGTTCAGGTTAGTAAGACCGCCATCCTTATGATTAAAGGTTAGTATGGACGGATGGGTTTTTGAGATTATTTACTCTAAAGTATCATGTTTTTTAGATAACCATTCAGGTTAGTAACACCACCATCCTTATGATCCAAGTAGGTACATGACAAAGTACGCAACCTCAGCTATAAATATGATTTGAAAACGATAGGGGAATCCGGGAAAAAAACCCTCCTAATCATCTTTTATACTATCTGCAATAGGTCTTATACGACAGATTTTGACCCTTTATAACTTTTTATACAGATGTGATACAGGTTATTGGTTGTATTAAACTAAGGCCCTCTATCGATACCGTAATCAAAAATCTAAAAGATTGAGATGGTCGCGAAAAGTTGACGGGGCTACCAGGATCCATACATTTTTGCGCATTGTTCTTTGGTTCACTTGTTTCCTTGATAGGATTGATGATAACTTTAAACCTCCGAACCAATGTTAATTAAACATAGCTAAGATCCATCGCAGTGACGATAACTCAAGGGCAAATCCATGGGGGCACTAGTTAGATTTTCCGAATATCTTTATATAGCATAAAATCTTCGTTTAATGGCAGACCCATATGCCATTAAACGAAGATTCTATGCTATTGCGTGCGTGCTGTAATTAACAATAAAATAGCTCGCGAGCAACCATATCTACTCAAGCTGCAAGCGTGGACATTCACTCTAGATCAAACTGAAAAATCACATTTCATTTGAATAAAATATAAGAGAACAATCTTACACAAATCGAACTAGGCCCAAAGTAAGTTCAAAAAGGCTTGTTTTATAGGTAGTAGAGGACAATATATTTAATAGAGATATAAACTTACGTAAATGTTTAGAAAATGTCCAAGACCAAGAAACAAATATTCATTCTCATCACACAAATATTGCCCCTGCCGGGATTCGAACCCAGGTCCGACAGCTTCGAAGGCAGGGTCACTACCCGCTAGGCTAAACCAGTCGTCAAAAATGCTTCATCAGTTTTAAGATGACACCATAATCGTAAAACGGTTAAATACTTCTTGGAATAATGTGAAATTATGATTCTGGTATTGAGCAATCCACTCATTTGCTCGGTGCTCCAATTCAACTATTCTCAAAAGGCTTGCCCCGCCCCTCACAACAGATCTTATCGAGTGCTCACTGCTCGACATGCTATCCATGTCATCGGGTTAGCTCAAGCTCATAACGGATGCAATAGGCTCAATTTGCTAGTCCTGTGAAAACAAAACCACTTGGTTGCTCAATTGGCTATCCATGTGACATTTCCGGGTGTTTGCGTTAACCTTCTTATTACATTTTGGTTAGTTTGAGTCATAGTAACATAATGACGGAATAAGTTGGGTGGAGGTGTAATGACGTTTGCGAAGTATAGGTATGTTCAGGCTTCTCAGCACCTAATGACCTCGTAGGGGCCCATCAGCTACGAGGTAGCGTAACGATCAGTTGCCAAGAAGTGTGAACGTCGACTATTCACCGAGCTGAAGTTAATTGGGGTCGATCTAACCTGGTATGTGCTTCGGTCCCGTCAACCTCCTGTCTCTCTGCAAGGCCCGGGTGCACCCTAGGCTCTTCTTGGTAGACAGGTTCTTCAGCCAACCAGGTATGACTGGCGGGCCAGCTTCAATGAGCACAGTGTTCCAACACAGGTTATGTTACGTGGTAAAAACAATCGGGCACGAAAATGCGAACTTTATCTGGTTCGAGAAACAATAACACACTCAGCTATATTAACAATCCTGAGGGAAACCCGAATACATTCCAGATGACCTGCGATTTAATTTCAATACCCTAACCAAAACGCGTTTTCATTGCGAGGGCTTTCGTCTGTCAGTTGTCAAAAAACTGCTAGGTTGGCAGCTAACGTCAAATTCAAAATGGCCGTTCAGAAACCATCGATCGAATATCGATTTGGAATCGAACAATCACCCGCCCGGACAGGCACCCACCTGTCCCCTAATCTACGGGCAGCCGAGACAACGTTGCTACCGCTCGTTTTAGAACCGAGCCTCCTACTAGAACCTCTGCAGACCGGGAGGTCCCGTCCTTGCCAGGGAACAAGTTAACAATGCGTCCCCTGCGCCAACGAAGTGGCGGTAGGTTAGCATCCTTAACCAGAACGAGGTCACCAACACTAGGGGGGCTAGTTTTGTCAGTCCACTTAAGGCGCTGTTGTAAGATATGCAGATACTCGAGCGACCAACGCTTCCAGAAATTCTGAGTAAACTGCTGCAACATCTGATACCTTGACAACCGATACAATTTCACTCCCTCGAAGGGGTGCTCGGGCAACGCGTTAAGTGGCTGTCCTATCAAGAAATGGCCTGGGGTCAGAGCCTTCAGGTCATTTGGATCCGAGCTGAGCGGACACAACGGTCGCGAATTGAGAACGGCCTCGATCTTACAAAACAATGTCGCGAGCTCCTCAAAAGTCAGCGCGGTCTGACCTACTATACGCCCCAAGTGCATCTTAGCTGACTTAACTACGGCCTCAAAAATCCCACCCCAGTGGGGGCAAATCGGTGGGCTGAAGGTCCACTGTATACCCCGACGGGAGAGGGCCGTTCTAATATCCACTTTATTTACATTCAAAAAGTTGACTATCTCTCGTAAGTATCGTTCCGCACCGATGTAGTTAGTGCCGTTATCAGAGCGGATCAAAGTTGGAAGTCCCCTTCGAGAAACAAACCTATCCAAACAAGCAATGAAAGCCTCTGTCGAGAGATCAGCAACGAGCTCGAGATGTACCGCCTTGGTGGATAAACAAACAAACACACATAGGTACGCCTTGTATTGCCTAGCAGTACGCAATCGTGAACTCTTCACCATAAACGGTCCTGCAAAATCCGTACCAACACCTGAAAACGGTCTGACCTCATTCACACGATCAGGGGGCAAGTCCCCCATGAGAGGTTGCATTGTGGCAGCCTTAAGTCGATAACAAGGCATGCACCGAAACACGATGTTCCGTATGACACGGCGGGCAGATAAGATCCAAAACTCCCGCTGGAGCATGGCCAACAACGCGTTACAGCCGGCATGCGCGTTTTTAATATGACGATCAGTCACCAGCAATTCAACTAACTGTCCCCCCTTGGGGAGCAGAAGTGGGTGACGAGCCGAATACGACAGATTCGCATTGCGCAATCTTCCTCCTACCCGAAGTAACCCGGTCGAATCAACAAAGGGGTTGAGACGCGCGACGGCTCCCTTCAATTTCGAACGTCCACTTCGTATAATCTCCAATTCTGCCCCAAACTTCGAGGACTGTACCAACCGGACCAAATTCAATAGCGACTCGTTCCGCTCTGCCGGAGTCAGAATAGGGTTCAACGTTCGCTGATCGCGAGGAGTACAACAATTTCGAGCGAATCTCCTAATCCAAGTGGACACGTTTATCAACTTGTCAAGTGAGCTATACCGGTCCAGCAGAAACCCGGCGTCAGGGTCCTCAGCCTTCTGGGTAACATGCACGGCCGCTCTGGGGCCATGATCCGAAGATACTACTACATTGCTGTGGGGCCAGTCCGATTCTCTCTTGGCAAGCCAGGGTGGTCCCCACCACAAATGGTGTCTAACGAGTTCAGGAGCCTGACATCCCCTGGATGCACAATCAGACGGGTTCAATTCTCCTGGTACATGTCTCCAGGTCAGTGGGACCTCAGACGACACAATCTGGGAGACACGGTTCGCAACAAAAACCTCTAAGTTATGGACCGAAGCCTTCAGCCAGCACAAAACAATCTGGCTGTCCGTCCAAGCGTACACCGTATCCTCCAAAACCACTGACCCACGCAACACTGTTAAAGTGTGATTCAAAAGTTTGGTCAAAAGAGCAGCCCCGGACAGTTCCAGTTTTGGAATCGCCATCCTTGTCCGAATAGGCGCTACCTTGCTTTTTGCCAAAACCAAACGCACGTCGACCTCCCCGGTGGAGGTGACGGTTCGCAAATAAACCGCTGCCGCAAACCCTCGTTCAGAGGCATCACAAAACCCGTGAAGGGTTGCCCTGTAATCCCCAGCAGGGACCAATTTCCTCGGCAGCGATACATTATTTATGTCCGATAGCGAGGTGAACATTCGCGTCCAATCAGTCAACAAATCACCTGAGAGGTGGGTGTCCCAGGTCAACTGAGCCGCCCATAGCCTTTGCATAAAACATTTGAGAGCAAAGGTGACTGGAGAAATCCATCCATTCGGGTCGAACGTTCTCGCAATCGTTGACAGTACTGACCGCTTCGTCCAGGCCTTCGGTGTTTCTAAAACCACCCGATAGGTAAACTCATCATGGACGGGCCGGTACTGAATTCCAAGTACTGACAACATGTTAGGGTTGTCAGGATTCTCAAAAACGTGCGGGTCTTGTTGAAACTCATCTGGGAGACCAGCCATCAACTCAGGGGAGTTGGACATCCACTTACGTAGTTCATAGCCGCCTCGTTCCAGCAATTGAATGAGCTCGTCACGTCGGTCCAGAGCTTCCTCTACACTGGCTGCCCCTGTGCAGACGTCATCGACGTACAAATCTTGCTCCAGGATAGCGGTGGCTCTAGGATAGCTCACACGGTCACGCGACGCCAACTCCCGCAGGGTACGCATCGCCAAATACGGGCTAGACCGTAACCCATACGTGTTCGTGTTTAACTCATAGACCTTGACTGGCTCGGCCGTGGACTCACGCCAAAGTATCAACTGATACCTTCTGTCAGCCGGATGAATTACCGTTTGCCTAAACATCATCCGAATATCTGCGACAAATACAATCTGGTGCCTCCGAAAGCTCGTGAGAATATCCGAAATATCACGACTCAACTTGGGTCCCGAATGTAGACACTGATTCAGGGACATCCCGTTCGAGGTAGGTGCTGACCCATCAAAAACAACTCGAATCTTGCCGGTAGGGGTTCGTAGGACGGCATGGTGTGGAAGGAAACAATGATCCTCAGATCTCCAGTCCACACCCGATACCGACATGTGTCCTAACGACTCATACTCCCTCATGAAATCAACATATTTTTGTTTAAATACGGCGTCCCTTGTCATCCTACGCTCCATCGACATCAATCTCGTCTCAGCCATCTTCCTAGATTCTCCTAGTGGCGGTCGATCGGCCCTGAAAGGCAGTCGAGTTACAAAACGACCAGAACGAAGGCGACCAGTACTATTCTGGTAAAACAACTCGCACTCTTCTTCGTCTGCGTCGACTCGACGAACGGTGGGAGGTTCCTCTATCTCCCAGAAACGTTGGATAACGTCTGACAACGCTGAGCCAATAAGTATGCCATCTGACTCGGCAGGCCTAACCATTGGCAATGCCGGACCCATGATCACGTGACCAAACTTAGTATCCACAGCAATCAACCCGTTATGCTGAAGAACTCGCTGATCCGACAACAGAAACCTACCCAGAACGTCTGCTCCCAGTAGCAGGTCGACCGGGGCTGGAGTGTCAAAATCGGGATCCGCAAACTTGAGTCCTGATGTCAGGAATCGAACGGCCGGATTCAACTTCACCAAGGGGTATCTGCCCATGACATGCGTCATTACTAAAGCTTGCACGGATGTTTTTGTCAAAATGTCATAACGTGGAGAGAACGTGATCACCGATTGACCAACTACATTCGTAACCGTAACATTCCCCACGCCCCGTATTGATTTATTATACCTATTTACCTTGATGCCCAACCATTTTGCTAAATCATTCGATACAATGCAGCCCTGAGCTCCAGAATCTAATAGGGCGCGAACGTATGTTGGGTTGCCCGCCAAATCCCAAACAAGCACAGAGGCGATCGGTAACACCACCGTCTCCGGTTGGGGGGCAACAAATGGTTGGGCCGCAAATTCCTAGCGAGGACCCCCGGGGCCCCACTGTGCCTGTAACCGATCAGGTATGCAGCTATACGCCAGAGGGTCCCATTTTACAAATGGCCCACGCGCCGGTTCCATTCCCAACCTACGATTCCCCGTAAAGGGGGGTGGGCGTGAATTCAACCGTGGCCGCTCCATGAGCGGGGGGGACATCACATGTGACCGACGAGGACGAGGCGACGAGCGGGGCGACAACTGAGGCGGCGTCCGAACCGCACCCGCATAACTCGAAGGTGTCCCATGACACCCGCCCGTTACGGCCTGCTCAACACACCCAATGTCCCGCTGGGTCGGATGCTGAGTCGCAACCGAAAACTCAGGGCCCCCCATGTAATGGTCCTGAGTGCGGCCCTGCACCCTGGTACTGCCCTGTGCACGTGGGGACGTTGGCCCCTGAGTTGCGCTCCGAGTCGCAAACGAATTCTCAGGGCCCCATGCCGTGTCACCCTGGGTACGGCCCTGTGGAGGCTGTTGGCCGGACCGGTTCATGCACAACAGATTGTTGTGGGGCCCACCACAATATCCGCACATTTGTCTGCGCGTGCAGTCCCTAGCCATGTGTGGCCCGAGGCACAGGAAACACCAGCTCCGCTGCTTGGCCATCCGGCGCCGTCCCTGAACCCTAAGTTCCCCGAACTTATTGCAATTGACCACAGCATGGCCAATCTGCCTACAACATGGGCAGGTCTCACCATGTGGGGTCAATTCACTCACAGTCCCATACGACTGCCGGTTGGTGCGGTCCTTCCTTGTCGGAGGGCCCCTACTCACAGCGCTCCCGGCAGCTCTCTGTGGCTCCGAAGGATGGGTGACCGTCAACCCCAAATTCTCTGCCCGTCGAGCCTCCTCTTCCAAGAATCCGACCAAGTCGGAGAAGGCGGGCAGGTCCTCGGCCGACCTCCCGTGAGACTGTTCGAAACGAGTCTGCACGTCAGCGGGTAGGCGGGAAAGTACAATGTACAACAGTAGGTACGACCATTCACCAACCGGAAGTCCAAGATTCTCTAGAGCCTTGGTGACGGACAACAATGGGTTCAAAACCTCCGTCTGTATGGCCCCGACCTTGTTCACAACCGGGATACTAAACAAACAGTTCAGTTGGGCATCGCTAACCTCCGTTTGTTATGGTAACGTCTGACCAACAATTGCCTGGCCGTTTCATAGTTACCCTCCGTAACTGTCAAATGAGCGACCAGCTCCCTAGGCTCACCCCTCAATGCTGCCACCAGCTGAGCCATCTTGACAGACTTGGTAATGTCCGATCGCATGTGCACCAAACTGTCGAACAGATTGATGAAGCTCATCCATTCACCGGACACGCCGTCAAAAGTAGGCATAGTTATGGCAGGTAACCTGGACCCCGATCCCTGAAGCGGCAGAGGTGCTTCAATGTCACCACCATGGCTGGACTCGCGCTGTCTACGTATGTCCGCAGCCTTCTGCGTGATAGCAGCTGCCATCTCCATACATTGGTCGACATCCCCTATCAACCGTGACAGCCTGTCAGGTGCGCAACCATCAACTGATTCCGCCTGCGCGGACAATTCAAACACCCTATTGTAACGTTCCTTAACGTCCATAGACCGCTCCAATACCACATCATGCCTATCTAAACGGTCTATCAGACCGTGTGCGGAGGAAAACCATCTGAGTTCCGTAGAAACACCCTTCTGGATTTCAGATAACGACATGATCGGAACGATACTTACTCACAATTTGCAGTAACTCAATTTTATTGGACCCTCCAGTCTACAACCCAAACGAGGGAACCCTAAACTACAACTTAAACAATGTTGTTTTCCTTAAACAATAGGAACCGAGTTTTATATCTATATAAATTCTGTTAATACAATTTAGTTTCCCTTTATCATTATAACACACACAGATAATCAATATTAGTTCAAGTTATAAATTGCTATAACTGAAAACAATGTAATAGCCTGCTATCAATAGATGTAACTACCTATGTTAACCAAAACATTCATTCAATAGCATTACTAGACCACTAATAGATTGACTAACTGGTAATTCAATGCAATTTTCAATTCAATATCTGTCTATCTACTACCAGCAATAGACCTATAGCTTACAATACTACCAATCTATGTGGATATAGGAACAACAATCAAGTTACCTAATAACCGCCTATACCTACAGATTGAAAGTCCCAAATCGTGCCTTCCTGGAGCCCTTGACGGCTGCAAATCTCAGGAAGCCACGCTCTACTACCAAAGTGTGAGAGCTTCTCAGCACCTAATGACCTCGTAGGGGTCCATCAGCTACGAGGTAGCGTAACGATCAGTTGCCAAGAAGTGTGAACGTCGGCGATTCACCGAGCTGAAGTTAATTGGGGTCGATCTAACCTGGTCTGTGCTTCGGTCCCGTCAACCTCCTGTCTCTCTGCAAGGCCCGGGTGCACCCTAGGCTCTTCTTGGTAGACAGGTTCTTCAGCCAACCTCCTATGACTGGCGGCCAGCTTCAATGAGCACAGTGTTCCAACACAGGTTATGTTACGTGGTAAAAACAATCGGGCACGAAAATGCGAACTTTATCTGGTTCGAGAAACAATAACACACTCAGATATTCATAGTCAGGTCATAAGTTCTGTCACATGTGCAATATGAAATAATTTAGACATGTTTATTATTTATGTAAACATTTATATAGCAAAATGAACTTAATAAAACATAGATTCTTATGGTAATAAAGTTTATTCAAAATGACCCCCGCGATTTTGAATACAGGCCTTTATTCTGCGCGGCCATTCGTCTATCGCAGCACGAACGAGGTCCATGTCAATATCGGCGGCTGCCTTAATTAAGGATGCCTTGAGTGACTCCAAATCAGGATGAGGCTTTGAGCAGGCCTTTTCCTCCAAGTGTTGCCATATCTTGTAATCTAACGGACTCAAATCTGGACTGGAGGAGGGCCAGTCTTCGTGCCGGATGAAGTCGATTTCACGCGCCGCCAGCCAGTCTTGTGTGCTTTTCGCTCTATGAGCTGGCGCAGAATCTTGTTGGAATACCCAGTGCCTGTTATTAAACATGGTATGAGAAACAGGTTCCACTAGGTTCTTGAGGACTGTATTTTGATACACAACTGCATTCGTTTTTACGCCTTTCTCACAAAAATGTATCTCAATTAAGCCCCAATAAGAGACTCCCAACCAAACCATGAGCGAGGATGGAAAATGACCTCGTTGGACACGCGGAATACGGTTGCTCGCTTCTTCACTGCTGTGTGCGTACACCTTATCATTTTGTTTGTTGTAGCTCTCTTCCACGGTGAAAATTTTTTCATCCGAAAAAAGAATTTCCCGGTGCTTTTTTCCCGCGTACCGCTTCAACAAAGCGCGGCATCTCTTCAGTCTCAGGTCCATTAAACGAGCGTCCAAACGATGCCCTGTTTTTCTTCGATATGCCCTAAGCCCTAAGTCTTCATTTAACACCCTTTTCACCGTGGTCCTGCTTAACAACATCTGAAGGGCCAACAGTTTCTGCTTACGTATGGGATTTCTTTGAATTCGCGCCTTTACAGCTTTTATCACTGCTGGAGTCCTAACAGAGCGAGGGCGACCACTTCTTGATCTGTCATCTATACTAGAGTCTTCATTGTATCGTTTTATGGTACGATAAACGAATCTTTTGGTTATATTAAAATTTTTCAGTAAGTCGAAAATCTGAATTGGCGCGTAACCGCAACGATGCAACGCAATAACTGCGACACGGTCTTCTTTAAGTGTCCACTCCATATTTAAAAATGAGGAAAATTCTAAAAAGTACACATTTTTATTTTCATGAAAAATTCGAAATTCGAATTCAATAAACTTTTTTGTGGCCAGCGTTTTAAATTCAAAAGTTTTTATTGTGTGACAGAACTTATGACCTGACTGTGTATTAACAATCCTGAGGGAAACCCGAATACATTCCAGATGGCCTGCGATTTAATTTCAATACCCTAACCAAAACGCGTTTACATTGCGAGGGCTTTCGTCTGTCAGTTGTCAAAAAACTGCTAGGTTGGCAGCTAACGTCAAATTCAAAATGGCCGTTCAGAAACCATCGATCGAATATCGATTTGGAATCGAACAGGTAAATATCTACAGTAAAAAAGACATTTAGATTTGTTTCGATTTGTCCTGTTAGCCATGTAAAATTTCAAAGGCAGTGCGCTGCCCCTATTACAGTGTAAGTATATATTCATTAGTCGATTTCATATAACGATTTTTTATGGATCTTCGACACTCTACTTGGTAGTTATGTTAAATTATAAGAGTAGCTTGCGCCACCCTTCTTAGCACATCTCATTACGTACTTTTTTCTCGACGTGCTGGCCACGTCAAAAAAGACGTGCGTGCGCTTGGAGATTGAGTAAAATTAAGAGCCGATCTTTACTAGTCCTTGACTGTATGCCCCCCCCCTCCCCCCCTGAATTAAAAGCTGGAACTGCTCCTGAGTCTCCTACCAATAAAAGTCCCAATAAATCTCCCATTTTAGAGTAAGAGGCCACACACAGACAAACGCTTCAAATTTGTTACACACCTATTTTTTGTCAAGGGTAAAAATTGTGAACAAAGGCAAGCTTTTCTCTGTTTTATATGACCACTAGGTTAAAACACCCCCGACTAAAACATTTAGATGTCCTATTTATTCTGTATAAAGACTGGATCGATTTTATTAAACCATGGCTTAGAACCATTGCAAGAAAGTCTATTACCATGTACAGAAAACAGCATCAAAATCAGTCAACCTGTTTGGGAGCTAGAGTGCAACAGACATACAAACACATACACCCCTTTTTTGAGCCCGACCACGAAAAGGGGGGTGTAATAAGTTTGGTGCGTCTGTCGATCGGTGTGTCGGTGGGTCTTTATGTCAGTTCATGACACACTAGCGATCAAACGGATGGACGGATTGTAATGGTACACAAGAGTCAGTTCATTTAATACTTCATTTTGCGTGACAGAGGGCTAGCCCATCGCCGCACGGTACACATTGAATACAAGAGTCAGTTTCTTTAACGCTTGGGTTATTTGAGTAGTTCGAAGTAAGTTGACAAAAAAAGAGCCATAGCACGTGGTTGGTTCCGAGAAGCTAGGTCGAGTCAGGTTTTTTTTGTTGCATACCTGCGAAATGTGTAGGGATCAGAGCCGATTTGGTGCGCGCTGAATAAATTATGAATAACTAAATAATGGAAGGTTATTATGGAACGATACGGAGAAAGCTATTATGTTGACTGCAAATATACAATTGCGTTTGTTTGGTACGAAGTGGCGAGTTTGATATCACGGGTTTGAATATCATTCTAGTGATCTTTGTCTAAGACGCTAGCGGTCGGGAAGGCTTAATTAATCGCAAAAGCTTTTATGGTCAGCGATCAACAGATTTTGTGTATCGGCAATACCAAATGACTTGAGTGATAACCGACGGTTGATCATGGTCACAGACCATCATAGTAAATATGCATACACAAAGTTTGTAGAACGGCGGATCTGCATGGCATGTTTGATTGAAATTAGACCCTGTGTAGTTAGAGATAAGAAGCTTTCGCTTGGGCAGCGCGTGTTCCGCAAAGGACGCCATTTTTTTTTCAGACATGTGGGGTCTATAAATACGAGAGCGTGGGAGGGGGAGGCATTTAGTCTCTGCGTCAAGCTACTGTGACACTCGTCTTTCAGTAATTCTAAACAGTTCGGTTCGCCATTTTACGCGTCTGGAACTGGACGAGTTGTGATTGCGTGTTACAGTGGATTTTCGTGAGTGTCTGAAGCGCTGAGATATACCTCGGTTCCTATCCTTTAAATCAACCTACCCCAAATTCCAAAACTATCCTTGGGTCGTTAGATAAGAACTTCTAGGTAATTGATCTGAGTCTGAGTCTGGGCTTGGAGCGACCCTAATTTCCTTTTTCCTTCACCATAGGGTTCCTGGATTGGCTCTTAGGATATTCGCGGGCTAATCCTCTCCTCATTCCTTTCGAGTAGCGAGTTTTGAAATTCCCACACACACAGTCATTAAACATACAAACACATTCAAATCAAACTCAACCATTTTCGAGTGGTGTCGATAATGGACGTGGTATAACACTATGATTTTAGACTAGGCTAGACAGGAGTTTAGTTGCGGCTAAACCTAGGTTGGCAGGGCATAGGGAGACTGTTTGATCGATGAGGTTCCGCGGATGGAAATAACAAATTCAGAACAAAGTATACACGTTGTCAACACAGATAACCTATCCTGTTGATATTTTTGACATTTGAGTGTTGTCGGGGACGCGCGAAGTGATCAAATTACAGTCTAAAGTTCATTGTTTAGGACCGGGTAGATTGTTTTGCCTTGCCTTGGATCGGTTTGGATTCAAGTTGCATCTTTAAATTAAATGTAAATTACGCTGGAGGTCTAATGCGTAGACTGTGTCGAGTATTTATGACAGGGCTCGGTCGAGGAAGTGCTGAGGTCAGTTAGATACATAGATCGGTATTTACCGAAGTATGTACCTCGCTGTGGTGTGGGTTAGATCTCCAAAAGCGCTAATGACAACGTTTCGATAACATCCAGCTCAAATTGCGCAGAGTTGAAGGTTTCAAAACGTTACGGACCTTTTGAGGAAACCGCTAGTTCAAACCCATTTCGGAAAATCAAATCGCAATTGTGTAAACCCGGTCTATTCGGATCGTTATTGCCGTGAACTAATTATATAATTGGAACCACCACAAGCCGCTACTAGCGAGCACATGAAATATCATTGAGTACTCACGTCGTAACACTACGACGGATATCTATACGATATCCCAAACAAATATTATAAATTGTGGTCGACCACACGAAAAGAAGTTCCAAGCACCCATATATACAAAAAATAAATGGTACCATCACACAAAATACAACAAAGATCGATCTGGCGCAATTCACCGCTAACTGATGCGAAGCTCCGGCTTGCGGGCATATATGCTTTCTCTGTCTAACTTGAAACTCTAACTTCCTGAACCGATCTTCCGTTCGACGTTATTGTACGCCTAACGAATTTCTCAATGAACAAGAAAATTCAGACTTATCATTCTTAACTTTAAAATTTTACAGCTGAATCGGGTCATCTCTTTTGGGGTAGATAGAATAGACGATCATAGTTTCTGATAGCGGTGGCTCGACCTTAGCCTTTATGCCGTTATAGGATTTTAATGTGGTTTTATGTAAAGTAGTTGATTTCCCTACAGTGGTTCTTAGATATGTTTTATTGTAATCGGTACAGTAGTACGAAAGATGTCAAGTTAACTAAGAAATACGGTGAAACGGGTAAACGGATTTTAATGCGGTTTCCTACACTTAGAATAAACTTTACCGCAATGGTCCTTAGATCGGTTTTGTTAGAATCAGTTCAGTAGTTCGAAAGTTATCAGCTTGACAAAGAATAGCAGTCAAAGTGTTCGACGGATTTTAATTCGGTCTTAAGAAGTTGGTCGTATACTTTATTTCGATGTTCTTAGATATGTTTTGTTAAAATCTATTAAGTAGTTTAAAAGTTATCAGCTTAAAAAGGCATAGCAGTCAAACCTGCGGATAGATTTTAGTATAATTTTTTGTAGTTGTTAGTAGACTTCATTGTGATGGTTCTTAGAAATGTTTTGTCAAAATCGATTCATTAGATCTAAAGATATGTGTCGAGGGTTTTTATTTTTAAATTTATTGTTATTCGTTAGATTGTACGAACATAAAAATCTTACTGAATTGTGAAGCGGAAAGGCAGGTAGGTAGTATAGATTACCCTGACAATTATTATATGGTAAAGAGGTAGGTAAGGGTTAAATGAAAACGGCTATAAGGGTGAAGGTTTTAAGCGACAGGGGCATATCAAGGGTGGTGGGTTCAAACACGAAATTAAAGAAATAAACGTGTTAGTTTCGACATTTTCGGACATGCGCTTATCAGATAAAAAGATAAATTTTATAAAATATTTGTAGTCATCCCTTTATGTTCGACTCGCTCTTGGCTCAACGCGTGTGAAGCCGCGGGCACTGGCTCGTGAGTGGATAAATCTGTATCTCTACCTCCTCATATGAGAAACGGCGTAATAGTAGTTTATGTGACTGATACATAATGCCTTATTATGTACAGTTGCATATACTAGTTTATCTACACACATGACATAAGCTCTCTTTGATGTGTTCAGGAACCACATGTTCGACCGGCATTGTTGGCATTTATCATTGCTCTGCAGTTGTTTAGCTTGTTCTGTAGTACCAACTTCACAGACAAACTAGGGGCGGCACGCAGGCGGGCGTCGGCGTTCGAAATTTGAATGTCATAATTTGACAATTTTTGGGACATTATGGTCATATTGTACAAATTTTCAGATAAGAAATGAGTTTTACCAAATAGTTTTACATTATTCTGGTCGGTTTTTAGACGCAATAAAGAGGGTTTATGATACGTGTGTAGATAAAATATTTCAAAAGAAACAAGAGGTCGAATATTCCTAACGTAATAATATTATGTATTTGCATAAAATATGCAAAATTAAGAGACTTGATAATACACGGCTGGTTAAAAACTAAAATTTTAATTCAATTGTTGCAATGCAATGTATAAAAAGTCATATCTAATTCAATGAAAGCCAAGTAAAGAATTTCCATTTCTCTAATGAGTCTACTGAAATTTAACTGTATATTTTATTTTATTTTCTCTGTGTATTACATGAGACGTTCATCATAATAATATTAATGAACTGGATGCGTGAAAGATTTTTCTGTCTTGATCTTGACGAACGATCAATGTTGTTTTAATCAATTCTTTCCCTCGCTTTGAATTTTGAATTACACGCTTGAGGCTTTCGGATGACAGTCCGCACAAGATTAAAAAATATGGTACTTGACTGCTAGTCAAAAATAATACTTTAAAAAAACTCAAAAAAACGCTAATTTTGTTCACTAGTTCTATGAAGTACTAGCATGTGACTAATGTATCTACACAAAATTGATTTTATATAATACGACTTCTGGAAATATATAATTCTGGTACTGTCAAACATTTTTCTTGAAGTAGGTTCAGCTCGAGACACGTTTCTAGATTTATTGGACTACCTTGTTCAAAACCGTATTACGGAAAGTTTCGGTAGGAAACGTTGTTTTCCAGGTAACTTTCCGGTACCTTTTCTGATACTTTCCAAAGTAATGTAAATTTTCAAAAACGGTAATTTTACTTATAATGGATGCACTGAACGGATCGAGTCGAGGAAATTGGACTTGAAGTCGGTCTTTAGGGTTCCGAAGGGTGCAGACGAAGCCCTGTTGCTGTCACTCACATGTCCGTCCGTCCATCGTCTGTCACTAAGGGTGTCCAGCCAAATTGTTCAAGCTACACACTTCAAATTTTTTCAGTATAAACATCTTGTAGACTGCAAGCCCTACAAATTGTCATAAATATGTTTTTCCCATACAGCTAAAGGAGGGCGCGAATGAAATGAATGATTTACCCAATAGAGTTGAGTATTGTTGTTTATAGCTTGTCGATAAATCATGTAGTTTTGGTTTGAAAAGTATTGTTAACCAAAGAAATTAGAAGCCAGCAATGTCAGATTTTTTTACAAAATTTTAAGCCATGTTTTTTTTTAACTTTTATTGCCCTACATCCTTAAAATTTAGTGATAATGTTTAATATTACGTATATTTACTAACAAATACCAAAATATTACTAAATCAGATCATTGAATTTAATTTCCCCCATTTTTAGGCCGCCATTTGGTAGGTACCGAAACCTTAAGGTCAACACGCACTTGGCAGGTTTTTTAAAGTTTATATTATCGTCATCCTCTATACTTAAGCGCTTCTAAGCAACCCAAGACCATTAACGTAAGATTTTAGAACGAACGTGAAATTTAAACTGTAAAATGATTTAAAAACAAAGCGATTGCATGAATTATGCATGTTACAGAGTGAAGTTAGTTTTTATGTGCAGGTTATACCCAATTACACGAATTTATTGTTATTCTAAGAAAAAATATAATTTGAAAACAACTAAAAAAGGTTATCTTCAGGTAAATTTCGCGAACTTCGAAAAGGAGGAGGTTATTTTTATCTCTAGTCCGTACAAATTGTTTCGCTTCATAAAATACATCGAACTTTTTTGTATGGAGGCTGGCATACCTTAAAGTTGCAAGTACCTAAAAAAATGGTATATTCGCAGTGGTACTATGTAGTTAGTTCCATGGTGGCATTAAAGCGAAATATTTTTCTCTTTTGTTCCATGGAACTGTTCAATGGAAAAAATGCGAATTTAAATTTTCACTCTAGTCCCGTCTTCCTTATAATAGTACAAATAATATTATAACCGAAAAATAAACTATTTCAAAACCAAACTTTTATGGCAATTACTAAGAAAATTGTTAGAGCGAGGATTGAGCAAAAGGTCTTGAAGTCAATCGATGACAACTGTCTATCACTGTGTCAAGTTTGTTTATTGTTATTGTTCAAAAAAGCAAAAAATTAATCAACATATTTTGACAAAAAAACACTTTTTTCTATAATATTGAAGTAATAATGAATTAAGAAAAAAAAACAACTAAAATCAAAAGTGTATTTTCACGAAATTGACAATGGTCGAACTTTGCCAATTTTTATATGCAGTCTGGGCATAATTTTTTTGCACACTGGTAATTTGATTGGCGCTTTTATCGAGGAAGACAACTGGCTCCTGCTTTCCTTGAGTTTTGATTGTTCTCGGTTAAAAATGTGAAAAAACAATACAACAAAATTACGTAAAAAAATACGTAAGTGGTGACATGGGCTCTGAGAGACCCCTGCCAAACTTTACGCCAATGTAACTTACCGATTTGAGCCTGTCCGACACAGCTATCCCCTTCTACGGCATGGATGCAAGTAAACTCGAAGCTACTCAGGTGATGAGCCCAAGAAAACCCGGAGAAGGTGCCAAAATGTTGTTTTACTGACGCCGCTGGGCCTGTAAGACCCCTTGTCACCAGTTAAAGGTTAATGTCGGAATTGAATTTTCTGTAAAGAGCTCGTGGCTTAGTACTTCTACAATGCGGTCATCAGTACTATCGCGTCACAAAGCAAGCCATTTTGCACTGCCAAAAAATTTACAAGTTCAAGTCATGTTTTTTTGGAACAAATGAGAATTGGTAAATTCGCTTTTGTTCCATAGCAGAAAATGATGGAACTTTTGAGAGTGTAATATTCGCTTTTGTTCCATCATGGAACTTAAGCGAAAAATCGCCTAAAATGACGTATTTTGGTGTATACATGTAAAACTTACGCCATTTGATACAGAAGATAATGATATAACAAATAAACACTGGAAAGACTGAAAATAACAAATACTGGAATACTTATATATGTCACCGTAAGATTGTCAAAATCGTTAGTTGATAAACTAACGTTTTTTTTTCTCGTTAGTTGGTCAACTATCGACAGATAGTAAACTGTTGCGCACTGCTTACTAAATGACGCTTTAGTTGATAAACTAGCAGTTTAAACCGTTAAATACTGGTTCAAACTTGAATTGCAAACGAAATATCAGGGCTAACAATGCGGTAGCTTGGGTTAAGACTAGAATAGACTAGTCTAGACTAGAATAGTCGTCGTGTTAGGTTGACATGTAAGAACAAAAGAAACGTTAATTCTAAACCCTGTCGGTCTGGTTTATTATCTATCTATAGTTGATTAATTAACGCGTTAGTTTATCAACTAACGGTTTTGATTATCTTACGGTGACATATAGATATATAAATGCCTACCATGTATATATTATTTGTATTGTTTCTGATTTGTTCTATTTTGTGCAATAAATATAGAGACGATATGAACCGAATATTTCAGTTTATTGAAAACGATTACATTATTTTATTTTACATCTTCGAACTGAAATATTTCAATAAGTAATTTACGATATAATATGTTGTCAATAAGTATTTGTTGTTTGTAATTATCTTCTTTGTCGAATGGCATGTGAGTCTGCAGGGGTAGGTGTCACCTCGTGGTTGAAGGTTCATGTTGATGAATTGCAACAGTAATTGATGACAATTATTTTATTTACTGCCCTGTAAAATTTAACGTATACAATGGATTACAATTTGAAGTGCAATAAATAGATAGCATACAACGGGTGCGACGATTCCAGTCACAGAGGTATCACAACAACCTCCATTGAACTCAATGGCCCGGCCGCAAACTTATGCCTCGGAGATCATCTCACTGAGGCCAACAAGCTGTTATTGAAGCGTGCGCGGGAGCTCAAGTAGGAGAATAAACTCACCTACCTATGGATACGAGACTGTAAAATCCTAGCCAGAAAAATCGAATCATCTAAGGTCACGGTGATTAATAACAAGTTTGATTTCAATAGGTTCAAGTAACTAATTTTAGCATTGTTTTCCGATTCACACCGGCTATGTTTTATTACAACCTTCCTTTAAGTTCCTAAGAAAATTGCAGCCCCCATGCCTTTTGAAACTATTATTCTCTCAAGAAACTATTTGCGAATCTCTATATATAAACAAAATAACCAATTATTATTGTTTCATTCAAAACAACAACATCATATATATAGTTTATACTACCAGCACTGCATATAAATAAATAAATAAATAAATATATAGTTTATACTTCAATACTGCATTATCAGAAAGTACGGTGTGTGACTACACAAGATGATGTTATTTTTATTTCCCTAAGGGCTACCACTGACATGACTGGTTATTCTTAGAATGTACGTGGGCTTCGTACGAAAATACACACACGCGGAGCGCCGCGGGCTGCAGCCGACTGCCCGGAGCTGGCCCTGCCCCCCTCCTGCTTCTTCCGAATGCATTTGGGTATCCGTGCCTTTATCACAACGCGGTAATCAAAGGCATACATTTTTGAATATGTGTTGTGCTTAAATACCGCACGGGACCTTGTATAGGGACACGTTAGAAACTTTTTTCGAGATTTGTGGCTAGCTAATAATAGAAAATCCCAATGATGTTTTCCTTGTAACAGGAAACTTCAATATATTAGATGCACAATCGATTATAACCGATTATTTAAAGTTAGGCCTCGAGAATAGTGATTGTTTACCTGTACAGCTACTTGGCGAATTCTTATCTTTCTCATGTCTGGGACAGTATAACAGTTGTTTGAATTGTAATCAACGGATTCTCGATCTTTTTTTTTGTAATAAAACTTGTGAAGTTCTTGCCAGTGCTTACCCTTTAACGCCAGAAGATGCGCACTATAAGGCCTTCGATTGGAAATAAATATTGACATTACACTTCCTCTAAGACCTGCCCCTGCTTTCGTATATCGTTTCTACCATGCAAACTTTCTAGAAATAAATCTGGAGCTGTCTAAGATCTATTGGTTTGAGGTTTTCTCAGGCCAAGCTCTCGAAGAATGTGTATTATTATTCTAAGACGTTTTAAATAACCTAATCGATAAATACGTTCCTAAGGTACTCAATCGTATTTTTTGTTCTAAACGCCCATGGTATACTAAACCGCTTAGGAGACTATTAAATGAAAAAAAGAGGTATCAAAAACTGTGGAAGACTTACGGAAATCCTTTAGACCATGATAGTTATAAAACTCTGGGGAAAAAAATATTAAAATTCTAACCCGAATGTTACAAAAATTATATAAGCCAAACTGAAAATAGAATTAAAACCCACCCAAAGTTCTTTTGGACTTACATTAAATCAATTCTTGCAAAAATGGTCTTCCACAGGTTATGCATTACAAGAATATGCCAGCCTCTAACGGTACTCGGACATGCGACTTAATTAATGAGCACTTCTACTCTTTATTTAAAACACCGCCTGACAGCTCCTTAGACTTAAATAATCTTCCGCCAGCGAGTAACACAGTTATTGACATGGATACAATTTCTATAACGAATGAACTCATTGGTAATAACCTAAAATCCATTAATACTAATAAAGGTGCAGGTCCTGATTGTATACATCTCATCCCATTAAGAATTGCTCTACTAACTTAACAGTGCCTATAACACTACTTTTCAACAAATCCATCAGAGAAGGATGCATGCCCACCATATAGAAACGTGCACTTATTATTCCAATACCCAAAGGTGAAGTAGTCATAAGATTGAAAAATATCGGCCAATCTCTAAATTATGTCAGTTTGGTAAGATAATGGAAAAAATTGTTACAAATCAGGTATCTGCTGTCGTCTATCGGCATATCATCCCAAACCAGCACGGTTTTATTGAGGGTCGCAGTATAGAATCGAATCTGCTAACTTATACGGAATTCATATTAGGCGCGTTAGACGGTAACTGTCAGGTGGACGCTGTGTATACCGATTTTTCCAAGGCATTTGATAAAGTCTGTCATGAGCGGTTTCTTGTAAAGCTGTGGCATATCGGTATTCACGGTGATCTATTTCATTGGATAAAGTCTTATGTAGAAAATCGTTCGCAGGCAGTCGCGGTTGGAGGTTATACTTCCCAGTATAGGACTATTTCTTCAGGTGTCCCACAGGGGTCTCATTTGGGGCCTCTATTATTTATTATGTACATCAATGACATTACGGAATGCATAAGACAATCTAACTTGCTTTTATTCGGCTACGATACAAAGATATTTAGAGTTATTCGAAACACAGATGATTGTAATACCCTACAAAACGACCTAGATAACTTTGAGACCTTTGAGACATACAAACACATACACCCCTTTTTTGAGCCTGACCACGAAAAGGGGGGTGTAATAAGTTTGGTGCATCTGTCGATCGGTATGTCGTTGGATCTTTATGTCAGTCCATGGCACCCTAGCGATCAAACGGGTGGACGGATTTTAATGTGGTTTTACGTAAAGTAGTTGATTTCCCTACAGTGGATCTTAGATATGTTTTATTGTAATCGGTACAATTTGAAAGTTGTCAAGTTAACTAAGAAATACGGTGAAACGGGTAAACGGATTTTAATGCGGTTTCCTACACTTAGAATAAACTTTACCGCAATGGTCCTTAGATCGGTTTTGTTAGAATCAGTTCAGTAGTTCGAAAGTTATCAGCTTGACAAAGATAGCAGTCAAAGTCAAAGTCAAAAGTCAAAAGTCAAAAGTCAAAAGTCAAAAGTCTTTATTTGGAAACACAGGTAAAATCATGATCTTAAATATTAAGAAGAACATATCTCTATGTTTGGCGCAGTGGCATACAAATATTCAAATGTGTAGGTACATATTAAAATTACAGTGTTGTGTCGTCTAGATATTCTCTTATGGAGTAATATATTTTGCTTAATAGCAACTTGCGGATTTATTTCTTAAATTCTATTATATTGTCTAACTTACGTATTCTATCAGGCATGTGATTAAAAATTGTGGGTGCCATGCCGAGAATGTTATTTTTATATAATGCTGTTTTATGACTGGGCATGATAATCTTTGTCTGGTGACGCTTACTAGAAAAGTTAATAAATAGGTGTTTATTGGTTTTGACAAACATTACCACCTCATAGATGTATAGTAAAGGGACAGTTAAAATATTTAGTCATTTGAAATAAGACCTACAACTGTCAGTGTGTCGGATCCTACAAATAGCTCTTATGTATTTTTTTTGCGCAATAAAAACACTTTCTTTGCCTACCCCATTTCCCCAGAATATTAAGCCATACCTCAAGACAGAGTCTACATATCTGTTATACGCTAATAACACAGTTTCTTCTGACACAGTTTTGGAAAGTTTGTGCACCACGTAAGAGTATTTATTAAGTTTATTGCATGTTTCTACTATCTGAGTCTTTCATTTTATATTGTTGTCAATTTGTATTCCCAAAAACTTCGATACCTGGGTTTGTTCAATGTCTTTACCTAAATAGTTAATGTGCAAGATTGATGTCATATTATTATGGAATGTCATTATTTTTGTTTTGTTAATGTTTATTATTAAATTGTTGCTATTGAGCCATTGTATTATATTATGTATCGTGTCATTAATTTCCTTGACAAGATTATTTGGGTCGTCACAGGAGATAATGACTGTACTGTCGTCTGCAAATAGTACCATAGGGTGTAACACTACTTTAGGCAAGTCATTTATATATGCTAAAAATAGCAGGGGTCCCATGACGCTACCTTGCGGCACACCATTTTTTATTTCTCTGGTGTTCGATGGATTTTAAATCGGTCTTAAGAAGTTGGTAGCATACTTTATTTCGATGTCCTTAGATATGTTTTGTTAAAATCTGTTTAGTAGTTTAAAAGTCAGCTTAACAAGGCATAGCAGTCAAACCTGCGGATAGATTTCAGTATGGTTTTTTGTAGTTGATAGTAGACTTCACTGTGATGGTTCTTAGAAATGTTTTGTCAAAATCGGTTCATTAGATCTAAAGATATGTGTCGAGGGTTTTTATTTTTAAATTTATTGTTATTCGTTAGATTGTACGAACATAAAAATCTTATTGAATTGTGAAGCGTCAAGGCAGGTTGGTAGTATAGGTCACCCTGATAATTATTATATGGTAAAGAGGTAGGTAAGGCTTCAGTAAAACGGCTATAAGTGTGAAGGTTTTAAGCGACAGGGGTATATCAAGGGTGGTGAGTTCAAACACGAAATTAATAGTAGTTTATGTGACTGCTGCATAATGGAGGGCATTAAAACTCGAGAGTGGGTTTATGAAACGAGCCGAAGGCGAGTTTCATAATAATATCACTCGAGAGTTTTAATGCCTAATTATGTACAGTTACATATACTAGTTTATCTACACACATATCATAAGCTCTCTTTGATGTGTTCAGGAACCGCATGTTTGACCGGCATTGTGGTTCTGCAATTGTTTAGCTTTTTCTTTAGTGCCAACTTCACGCAGACGGGCGTCGGCGTTCGAAATTTGAATGTCAGTACCAACTTCACAGACAAACTAGGGACGGCACGCGGGTGGGCGTCGGCGTTCGAAATTTGAATGTCATTATATGTAGAAAAACTACACATAATGACCATTATGTGTAGTTTTCCAGATACGAAACGAGTTTTTACCAAGTAGTTTAACATAATATCGTAACGTGCGGTTTTTGAACGCAGTAAAGAGGGTTTATCATACGTGTGTAGATAAAGCAATAAACGTGTTAGTTTCGACATTTTCGGAGATGCGGTTATCAGATAAATAGATAAATTTTATAAAATATTTGTAGTCATCCCTTTGTGTTGGACTCGCTCTTGGCTCCACGCGTGTGAAGCTGCGGTCACTGGCTCGTGAGTGGATAAATCTGTTTCTCTACCTCCTCATATGAGAAACGGCGTACGTTTCGAGATTACTTAAATGACAGGACTGTATGGGGTTAATCTAGTTCAACACAGACCTTGCTGTTAATAATTTTGTAATTATTTATTATTGCCTGCTTATTAAATAAAAAAAACATAATTGTATTAGTTAAGCACAACCTATTTTTAAAAGAGATCTAAAAATCAATCTGTGGGAGTTTCTACGCCCTGCTTCTCCCACAGTGGTCCAATGTAGAGAAGAGGCAAAAAATGACGTTTGCTAAGTATATGTAAATATCTACAGTAATAAAGTACTTTGACTTTGACTTTGACTTTGAGAAGCCAGCAATGTTAGATTTTTTACAAAATTTTGGGCCGTTTTCTTTTTTAACTTTTCATTGCCCTACATCCTTAAAATTTAGTGATAATGTTTAATATTAAGTATATTTACTATCAAAAACCAAAATATTGCTAAATCAGATCATTGAATTGAATTTCCCCCATTTTTAGGCCGCCATTTGGTAGGTACCGAAACCTTAAGGTCAACACGCACTTGGCAGGTTTTTTAAAGTTTATATTGCCGTCATCCTCTATACTTAAGCACTTCTAAGCAACCCAAGACCATTAACGTGAGATTTTAGAACGAACGTGAAATTTAAACTGTAAAATGATTAAAAAACAAATCGATTGCATGAATTATGCATGTTACAGAGTGACGTCAGTTTTTATGTGCAGGTTATACCCAATTACACGAATTTATTGCTATTCTAAGAAAAAATATTATTTGAAAACAACCAAAAAAGGTTATCTTCAGGTAATTTTCGCGAACTTCGAAAAGGAGGAGGTTATTTTTATCTCTATCTATCGTTTCGCTTCATAAAATACATCAAACTTTTTTGTGTGAAGGCTGGCATACCTTAAAGTTGCAAAAAATGGTATATTCGCAGTGGTTCCATGTAGTTAGTGGAATTAAAGCGAACTATTTTTCGCTTTTGTTCCATAGCAGAAAATGATGGAACTTTTGAGAGTGTAATATTCGCTTTTGTTCAAAGTCAAAGTCAAAAGTCAAAGTCAAAGTACTTTATTACTGTAGATATTTACATATACTTAGCAAACGTCATTTTTTGCCTCTTCTCTAAATTGGACCACTATGGGAGAATAAAGGGCGTAGAAACTTCCACAGATTTATTTTTAGATCTCTTTTAAAAATAGGTTGTGCTTAACTAATACAAATATGAAAAATTTAATTGTTTTGATTAATAAGCAGGAATAAATAATTACAAAATTATTAACAGCAAGGTCTGTGTTGAGCCAGATTAACCCCATACAGTCCTGTCATTTAAATAATCTTGAACATTGTAATATCCCTTTTTCGACAAAGTCGCTTTAACATGCTTTTTAAATTGCTCAAATGGCAATATAAAAATCTCCAGAGGTATCTTCTTGCAGTAGAGAATGCACTGACCCTTGAAAGAATTGCTAACCTTCGCGAGTCTAAATCGGGGCGCACATAGTCTGTGATTATTTCTTAGTTAACATTACAGCTATCGCTAAGTTTGGAAAATGTTGTAAGGTTCTTGCGTACATACATTACATTTTCGAAAATAAATTGACTAGCTACTGTTAGTATGTCAAATTCTTTAAAAAGCTCTCTTCCTTAAGAGTCTGTTCGTTTTAAATTATAAATTGCTCGAATAGTTCTTTTCTGTAAAATAAAAATAGTTTGAATATCCGCTGCTTTCCCCCACAACAAGATACCATAGGACATCACACTATGAAAGTAAATAAAATGTAGCCACATCCGTGCTTTGTCTGATGTTCCTAACTGCGTAAGCCGCAGAACTTAATTTACCAGCCAATTTATCTATGTGGGGTCCCCACTGCAATTTGCTATCAATGGTTATTCCAAGAAATTTCGTATCATTTACCAACTCTAACGTGCTGTGTGTCTAACACTAAACTGATCTCAACTTGCGTGACATTTGGAAGTGAGAATTTGATACACTTGGTTTTACCAGCGTTCAACAATAAATTATTAACTGTGAACCAATTCAAGGTTAAAGACAATACACCATTAACATCATCAAAATCTCCTTTTGTCTTTCAATTTTGAAGACCACTGAAGTATTATCAGCAAACAACACTATGTCAGTTAATTTCTCCACCATGAAAGGCAGATCATTAATATATACCAGGAATATTATTATATACCAGGAATATTAATATATACCAGGAATTCATCCACGTTCCATCACGGAACTTTTCCATGGAACTTAAGCGAAAAATCGCCTAAAATGACGTATTTTGGTGTATACATGTGAAACTTACGTCATTTGATACAGAAGATAATGTTAAGCAACAAATACTGGAATACTTATATATGTCACCGTAAGATTGTCAAAACGTTAGTTGATAAACTAACTTTTTTTTCGCGTTAGTTGGTCAACTATCGACAGATAGTAAACTGTAGCGTACTGCTTATTAAATGACGCTTTAGTTGATTAACTAGCAGTTTAAACCGTTAAATACTGGTTCAAACTTGAATTGCAAACGAAATATCAGGGCTAACAATGCGGTAGCTTGGGTTAAGACTAGAATAAACTAGTCTAGACTAGAATAGTCATCGTTTTTTGATCAATTAACGCGTTAGTTTATCAATTAACGGTTTTGACTATCTTACGGTGACATATGCATATGTAAATGCCTATTATGTGTATATTATCTGTATTGTTTCTGATTTGTTTTATTTTGTGCAATAAATATAGAGACGATATGAACCGAATATTTCAGTTTATTGAAAACGATTATATTATTTTATTTTACATCTTCGAACTGAAATATTTCAATGAGTTATTTACGATATGTTGTCAATAAGTATTTGTTGTTTGTAATTATCTTCTCCGTCGAATGGCGTGTGAGTCTGCAGGGGTAGGTGTCACCTCGTGGTTGAAGGTTGATATTGATGAATTGCAACAGTAATTGATGACAATTACTTTATTTACTGCACTGTAAAATTATGAAAACTGAAACTTACGCTCTATGCATTGACAATTACATATTCCACCGCGACGACAGCGTAAAAGCGACGGCCCACGAGCGAGGCTTGACTGAACGAATGGCTGGTTGAGTCTTTTTATACATGAAGCAACGTTTTGAGAAACAGATAACATAACTATGACAATTGAAGGGTCGTTACATAGTATCGACCTTTAAAAAAGAAATACCATGTTAATTTGGATAAATTAACTGAAAAATTTGCTACCCATCATGGTTAGCTGGAAGAAATCTCTTGGTAGAAATAAACTCGTCTTTGTACAGGTTTTTTCTATGATAAATTATCTGTGTGTCTGTTTTGTGTTGTACATTTTTTTTATTAATGTTGCCCATTAATGTCCCCACCGAGGGTCACATGCCTTTACCCGGATGCGAGCAAGATAAAGCCGCACTAAATTAAGGTTTATGTTTAAAAGATTAACAAAAACGCACCTATTTTACTACCAATAAATTCGAAATGACTGCCAGAATGGATAAATGTCCACCAAATTGTGTTTGGATAAATGATCACCAAACTTCTTTTTATGTTTTGTGTACTTAAATTTATGTTTTAAGTATTTTTGTTGTTCTTACATGTTCAACCTAACGCGAAGGATAAAGGGGGCTCCGCTTCGCTCACCCCTTTACCCTTTACCTAAGCTACCGCAGTATTTTTCCCTGATATTTTTTGCAACTTTTGGTGTTAATTTATCAATTTTGGGTAGGAAAAAAATATTTTGGTGATCATTATATTTGTTGCCCTAAATTAATAAATATAATATTTTCACAAAACGACACACACTGTGTCTTTAGAACTCACTAAATGTTCAATCTAATGTTCTGCTACTCGTATGAATCAGCTTCATTTAAACTTGCTGCACAAATCAGATTTTCATCATTTCGTAAATAAAATATTAGGGTTCCATGCATTAAAAAAGGTTCCCTTAGAGGATCTTTGAACCCTTAGAGAGGTCTGTCTGTATGTCCCTCTGGTTGTCAGTAAAAACCCCTTTTTTCAGAGAAGCGCGGAGGTCAAGTTGAAATTAAACTGATATCAAGTAATAATAATAATAACAATACCATGGATTTACACATATTGATCTAGCCCCAAACTAGGGTTCCCTGTATCTTGGGTACTAGACAACGATACACATACTTATATAGATAAATATTATACTTAGATAGATAAACAACCATGACTAGGGTACAAACATCCTTTCTCATCAAACAAATATTTTCCCCCACCGGGACTCGAACCCGGGACCCTTGGCTTCGTAGGCAAGGCCACTGCTTACTTGGCCATTCGGGTCGTCAATTGGTTCGTCTATAGTCCCTTGGAGTTGTGGAAAGTCAAACATCTGAAAATCACAAACAAAGGAAATAAAAAGTAAACAGTAACAAAGTAAACAAAAACATAAACAAAATCATATTTGTGTGGAAACCTTGAGCGGAACCGCTTATTTATATACGAGTCAATATATCCTCTTACCAACCACCAACACTTCTTTATTATTTCATTCCGCAAACATTTCAGTATTACCGTGAATTCCTGGCCACCTCTAGATACCGCCTTCAGATATTCGCAGTTCCCTTTATTATCTCGTTGAGGGTAGGACTTGAATTTTTACGAGGCTTCTCCAACTTTCTAATAAAGTTCGAAGGAAAAGATTGCTCTCGAAGATAACAGGACCGTTGTTTTATCCATTGGCAGTTTCCGATACTGAAAATCGAGCATGGGAAAGTTCGGGAAGCACTAGTGGGCACATTATTGTGCCTTGCCTGTCCTAACCAAAATTACATGGAAATGCGAATTCCAAAGCTACTGCTAGGATTCGGATATGATTACCGACTATGGGCGAATGACGTAAATGCATATAGACTTTACCTGCTGACCATATTTTGGGGCATGATAATACCATCATTATAAACAACTTTCCCCAAGAAACATATTGTCGCAAATGAAAAATAATATTGATTTTCCCACAGTAACTTGTAATCAGCTGATCGGGTCAATGTACTGAGGGACGAAAATTTATTTTCATTTGCGACCGTATGTTTCTTGGGGAAAGTTGTTCATACTGAGAGGTACTATAATTCCCCAAAATATGGTCAGTTTATTAAATGTCACCCCGTTTATTATATTGGATGTAACTGTAATTGGTTCTTATAATGCTTTTTGATAAACAATACGTAAATATTGTGTTATTACTAGATCATTTCCAAGATTACAATTGTAGTATATTGTTATAAATATCCATTAATATGATTTGTAGGGTCACTTCCTGTGACCAAAATGTTTACTGTTCAAAGTTTGTGATATCTGGTTCCGGGGATTTACTTAAAATGCATAAAATTTTGCTAAATCCCGTTTCTGCCGTCAGAATTAAATAAAATCAGTTTGGATTCGACTGTTTCTGGTAAAATTATAATATTCATGAAAACGGAAATGGTCTTTCGTAAAATTAATGCCAAATCCAATTTAGAAAACGGAAGTTACTTCGGTAGCGTAAATGTGTACTCTGATGTAAAGCGGGATAGTGTTCTCTATCTAAGCCAATTGATTTAGTCGATGGTCGACGAGTAGAGATATTTACGGATTAATACCAAATTATTAACGAGTAGTTATGCCGGTTGATTCAGTTACTCAACGAATAGACATATTTAGGCATTCTATGAAGTGATTTAGTTAGTTTGTTGAGAAATGTTTGCGAATACAAAGTAGGCTTCGGCTATTTTGCTGAGCAAAGTAGAAAGACGATCATGAATATCAAGCATTGTATTGCAATAAATTAAATGTCTTACAGGATGTTATAAAAATAAAAGTTCTTATTAATGTGTTTTTACCCTATGTTAGTAAATCCGAGTTTCAAAAGACTGACAAATGGGTGACATAAATACTAAGGCTTTAATCTTAACGGTGACAAATAATTGTTAGGTTTTGATATTTGGCCTAAAATATGTAATGTCAGTTTCAGATGATGTAATCTTAAACAGGTTTGCAATTCTCATAAATCTTGAACAATTTTCGTTATACTGGCAACAAAACCGATATCTCTAGTCTCCGAACCATGAGATTGCGTATTGTCAGAACAGATTGTTGTGGATGAATTATTCACTTTTCTTTTAATTTCTTCTGTGTAGTTATGTTATTTGGTAAATTCCATATTGTGATAACAATCGCGAGTACAGGTCTTAATTTAAACACAATTCTGTGTTCATTCGTCTTTTTATGAATGAGTCATTTATATTCATCATTAGTCAATTAGTAAGATCGTAATGAAATAAAATGAACAAAACGTCTACTACATATAAAATTATCAAACCCAATTCTAGAGGTATGAGTAAGAAATATCATCAACCAAGACAATTGACTTTACCCTAAAGAATTTTATGTCAAATATAATAATTCTAGGAATCCTGTTTGGCACTCACTACATATTATCTGTATTTTTTATGTATTGCTGACACACTCTCTTGCTCTCGCTCTCACATCTTAGGCTCCAGTTAATTTGTGTAATTAAAAATATAAATAGTTTATCTAAAGTACTAAAAACTGCAATTTATGTACAAATGTGATTACCATAACCTGTGGTAATAAACTTTTCAAGAATGGAAGCTATTTCAATCCATAACATGAAATGGTCCAACCGACCCATCGTGTCAGTGAGGAGGAAGCCATTTCACTCAAATAACTGGAAAATACAGCTCATAGACAACGGGAGCTACCGCTGATCAGATAATAGTTCTGCTTTAATTTCAGGCCATTTGGGGTTCAACATAAAAGTAGAAATAAATAAAACTGGTCTCCCATTGTTTCGGACGTAAGTCATCTCATCTTGTGTTTTTTCATGCAGATAGCACGAATAACCTGTGAATGAGGATGGCAAGATTATCGTTGAAAGATATTTGATGGGTTAACATTTTCGTCTTGATTTAAAGCGTCTCTGAGATGAATGTATTCATCAGCCCTCAGTCTCTGTTGATTACGACATATGTAATTCAATCTTTCTGATTACATTTTGCCATCATATCGACAATATATTGACTAAATCTCTGTAATAATGTAATGGCTTAAAATAGTTAACTCTAACCATCAACCTAAATGCATAAAATTGCATGCATATCACAGTTTTGTTACGCGCCGTTCCTTGGTGAGGAATGGTCAAATAAAAACTGTCTTGGCCCATTACGAACATTATGGGATACTGTGTGGATCATAAGATCGGTGTAACTTTAGAGGAGTCCAGTTGGACCTTTTTAGGAGTTATCTCTCGAGTAGAATCCAATGCGTTAAAATAGGTGAACTAACGAGCAGCACGAAACCGGTGAACTGTGGGGTTCCACAAGGAAGTATCCTCGGACCCACTCTATTCCTGGTTTATATAAATGACCTTTGTCGCCTTGCACTACCGCAGGCCAAAATCATCGCTTAAGCCGATGATACAGTCTTACTTTTTGCAGGTAGTGGATGGGACGAGGTATTTGATAGTGCCCAGCGAGGCTTTGATATTGTTTCTCGCTGGTTACAACAAAATGTTTTGACCCTTAACTCTGAAAAAACCAAATATTTGAGTTTCTCCATCCTTAGCTCTAAACAACCGAATATCGAATACAAATTATTTGCCCACACCTGCGATACACTTGGCCTGAATTCGTGTATGTGTAGAGTTCTGGAAAGGACACAAACAATAAAATATTTGAGTGTAACTCTCGATAATAATTTGAAATTTCAGCATCACATCCAGGCTCTTGGTTCCAAAATTAGAAAATTAATATATGTTTTTAAGAGTCTCAGGAATGTAGCTGAGGCATCGCTTATGAAACTTATTTACGTATCTCTTGCTGAATCCCTGTTACGTTACTGCATTACTAGCTGGGGTGGCGCCCATAAGACAACACTCTTACGCGTAGAGAGGGCTCAGCGTGCAGTATTGAAGGTCTGCACATTTAAACCTTTCATTTATCCTACAACGAAACTCTTCAATTTTTGCGACGTTCTAACTGTTAGGCAAATATTCATACAAAGTATTATACTGAAACAGCACAGTAAACTCGTTCCTAGTAATACAACAGTACCAAAAAAACGAAGAAAAGACAAAGTATGCAAAACTGTAAAGGTGCGTACAAGCTTTATGCAAAGATTTTTCAAGTTCCTTGGACCTCATCTCTACAATGAAATCAGCAAACACAGTGAAATGTACACAAAACCAGTATTTGAAATTAAGAAAACTATATACAAATGGCTAAGATCCCTAACGTATGAGGAAACTGAAAACATTTTAACGATTTTATTCTAATACCAAATATGCTATTAATAATTAATAAAAATAAAAATTTTACAAAATCAATCCACGCTATTAACAAAAATAAAATATGTCAATAGGTATTTTAAAATAAATAAATAATAATAATTAAATATTAATAATTAAATATTAATAATTATCAACACTTCCATTCACTACTCACAACAATAAACCATTCAAACATTACACTTTTCATCTTCTCTATACACACACACATACATATACATTACCTACACAAACTAAGATATAATTAAAAATTTAATGTTACTTTAATTTCAACTTTATGTTTTAATGTTAATTTTAAATAATTCTGTTCTAATAATTGCAATATATGAATTTTTATTGTAATTTATCATCATGTCAAAAAATTTCCTACTTTTTAAAACTATTGGAAATTGTGTCATCTACTGGTGGGAAGGATCTACTTATCCTATGCCACAGGGCTTGCCCTTTTTTAGGGAGTAGTGAATATCCCTTGTTCTTTACTGCGTAAAACATAAGTTTATGTGCATATTTACCTGAATATAGTATTTCTATTCTATTTCTATTCTAACTCAGAGACCCTTTTAAGTTAGCAGTCTCTACTAAATGTTCTGTGGTCTCTACCATGCAGCACTATACGTCTGGGGTCCTTTTCTTCGTCAACCAAGAGAACGGCTACCCCGTTTACAGCTGGAGCATTATATATACCCGCGTGTGCTGTCTGCGGTGGGCGGTCGGAGTGAATAATTAACTTTTAATTATCCGAAAGAGTTACGTTCTAAGTTTTGTTTAAAACTTTGTATGCATACATTGTGGCTTTTAAATGCGGTATTTGGTTCATTAATTAAATCAATTTTTAGCGTTGGAGCTATGTTTGACCGCAAGTACATATTGTGGATTTTGGCCTGATGCTGGTAAAAGGCTACTTATAAGATGATATACTTATCCCTCTATTTAAATATTTATAAATTTTGTTCAGCAAGCCGCTGCGAACGCTCGATACGCGACTCTCTGGCACGCGATTGTGACGCATATTCTCTCCGACTTGCAAGACGATTTTCAGTTTCTGATGAAGATTCTCCATTACGACGTATTTTTTATGCCTCGCCTGGGAACTCTTTCTAGAAAGTTGAGATCTTGATCATTTGGGCATTTAAAAATGATAAGAACATTTTTTACTCTCTTTCTACTAATTCAATCGCTGAACTGTTAATTTAAATAGAAGAAAATTGAAGAGCAACCGATATTAAAGACGAAAATTTCGAGGGCAAATGTCCCACAGTTAAACCAAAGCATTCAGCGATTCAGGATACAACTAATAACATAATTTCAGTATTCAAAGTAAAAATAAACCTATGACTATGAAACTTCTACATATTGTATATCTAGAAATCGGGACTCATATTGCGAAATGTTTGAATTTTCCCTTGTTTTGTAGGCTTAACACTAATCATGTTGTACATTTCAACTAAGCCATTAAGATCTTTGTAAAATATACAATATTAATTTATTATCAGGTAGCACTTAGTAAAAAAATATTTAAAAATAGGTTTAGTTCTGAAAATAACGTTTGTTTAGGTTTAGTGATAACTTTTTGTTGGGTTTACTAAGCTACCAAGCGAATTAATAATATTTTCAAGCTATAATTATTCCATTCTGCACACGAAAGTTGCGTAGGGAGACGACCGCGCGGATGGGCCGCGCGGCAGTTTATTTTTTGACATTGACTCCCCTCTCGCACCTCAGCGACGCGCCTACGTGCCTAGCTAGCCGAGCGGGGTGAGCGGATACTGACTCCCTTCCCGCACCTCAGTGACGCGCCTACGTACCTAGCTAGCCGAGCGGGGTGAGCGGATACTGACTCCCTTCCCGCATCTCAGTGACGCGCCTACGTGCCTAGCTAGCCGAGCGGGGTGAGCGGATACTGATTCCCTTCCCGCATCTCAGTGACGCGGCAACGTGCCTAGCTAGCTGAGTGGGGTGAGCGGATATTGAATCCCCTCCCGCACATCAGTGACGCGCCTACGTGCCTAGCTAGCCGAGCGGGGTGAGCGGATATTGAATCCCCTCCCGCACATCAGTGACGTGCCTACGTGCCTAGCTAGCCAAGCGGGGTGAGCGGATATTGAATCCCTTCCCGCACCTCAGTAACGCGCCTACGTGCCTAGCTAGCCGAGCGGGGTGAGCGGATACTGACTCCCTTCCCGCACCTCAGTGACGCACCTACGTGCCTAGCTAGCTGAGCGAGGTTAGCGGATCTGATTCCCTTCCCGCATCTCAGTGACGCGCCTACGTGCCTAGCTAGCCGAGCGGGGTGAGCGGATACTGATTCCCTTCCCGCATCTCAGTGACGCGGCAACGTGCCTAGCTAGCTGAATGGGGTGAGCGGATATTGAATCCCCTACCGCACATCAGTGACGCGCCTACGTGCCTAGCTAGTCGAGCGGGGTGAGCGGATATTGAATCCCCTCCCGCACATCAGTGACGCGCCTACGTGCCTAGCTAGCCGAGCGGGGTGAGCAGTTACTGACTCCCTTCCCGCACCTCAGTGACGCGCCTACGTGCCTAGCTAGCCGAGCGGGGAGAGCGGCGACCGGGCGACTTTTTTCTAACACTTCCATTTTTAAACTAGTGATATCTTTAGAATGGAATGTAATTGAATTATTCAAAAAGGCACATAAAAGTATTGAAGCAGTCTTGAATATGTAGTCATTTAGTTTGATTAGGATTAATACCAAGGTACAAATAAAGAACCTTTTCTAGAGGCGCCTTTTAATTATTTTTTAAATAAAAGTCACTTATTGCGACATAACTATAATAGTCGACATAACGAAATATGCTGTTCCAACATTTTTTGTAGATATTGATATGTTCTGCAAAGTCGTTGTACATTATTTTGTTATGTCACTAATAACTTACTCAGAGCACGCGATATAAGGATTTTTTTAGATCATATTAAGGGTTCTTTACCCAAAGGGTAAAAATGGGATCCCATCTGTCTGTCTGTCCGTCTGTTACCAGGCTCTATCTCATGAATTGTTAGACAGTTGAAATTTTTACAAATGATGTATTTCTGTTGGCGCCATAAAAACAAATAGTACAAAACAGAATAAAATTAATATTTAAGCAGGCTCCTAATACAACAATTCTTAAATTCCACATATAAACTTATGAATGCACCTGGTAAAGTGAATGAAAGAAGCCGCATCTATAACTTTGTAAACAATATATCCTATGTAAAATCCAAACTATTCACTCCACACAGTACCTACCAATGTACGGTGGTATGGAACTTTTCGTGCGTGAGTCCGACTCGCACGTGGCCAGTTTATTTCACACCTTGGGTTAGTTATTGGAGTTTTAGTAAGGATCTCTGATTTGTTTGAAATTAAAATATGTCACCTAAGGAAATTCTAGCTTCACAATGGTGAAATATTTTTTTTAAATCGGTTTAGTAGTTTCGGAGCCTATTCAATGCAAACAAAAACAAACAATCATATCTATCTTCTTTAAAATATTAGTATATTTATACTATATATTATCTATACTATTTAGTATAGATAACCAATACTAGGTGGGTACGAATAAACTCTCAGACCTCGTGCACGTCTCCATAGACAATAGACATGTGACCAATTGAATAATTACTAATATTAGTGTTTAATATTTATGCTTCGGAAACGCACCGGGTTTTTGTTGCGCGAATCGATCGCGAGTAATCGGCACATCACTAAGCGGAAACGGACCGCAGATGTCACTCGTATCGGAACGAGATGTAAAATTGGAGGTTATCTTTACTTTTAGTCTTGTCTCATCGGTGAGAAGAACATGGCTGCTCGGGCACCGTGGCATTGATTGGTATTTCGGTGTATCAATTACTAAATACAGGCATCGGGCCTGGTCGCAGTGTAAATCTACCACATCGTCGGGAAATAAGTAGATTCGCGTCAGCGGTCAAGTGATTTGTGTTGTGAAGCACATAGTCGTATCGGACGGCGACTCCACGTGCCGGCATCAGCGCGCCGGCGACGGCGTCGGACAGCGACGGCAAGGGTTCGGTTCCATATCCTATCCCAACTGTGCCCCCTTTCCCGAATTCCTCTCTCGAATCGAGCCTTCGATCTCCTGTCTACGGTGACAAGGTCAGTAAAAATTCATTCATCATTCTTTTCTCTCACGTGCGGGCAGAGGCACACCCCCTTAGGATTCCACGCCGTTCGGTAGGCGTGGAGAAATTAAACAATTAGTATATAATGTATATAAATCAAAGTCTTTAAAAGGTCTTCTTCACTACATATTATTCAATAGAGATATGTATGGAACAGTAAGGAATGTTCCAATTAAGGCTTAAACAATTATAACCATGTGGTTATAGAATTTCAGTAAATAGTGTCATGAGCATGACATGTATAAAATAGAATATTTTGGGTTGTTTTAGGACGAAACTGATCAATTTGTATTATATCCTAAATAGATGCGTGTTTTTGGGGAAAAATACTGTGTTTATCGTTTCAGTTTAGACTCAATCTATTGGAAATCGCTATACACGAGGACTTGAAATTTATTAGAATGACAAGATCAATAAGCAGGATGAAGCACGAAGCACAGCTTTCTCCATGGAAAATTAAAGTGTCTAGTGAAATTTCAAATGAAATGTTTTCAAAGTGAAATGTTTAAGTGTAACTGTATCTAGTTTATGGGAATGTTTTGGAATTGTCTTAAATTTAAATGTATTGTTTGAAGACAGAAAATTTGTCTGGATGGCCGTTTATTAGCTTTTTGTAAACGATACGAAAATATTTGTTATTACTAAAAATTGCCTAGAACAAATCAATTATTATTAGATTATTATTACCCCTGTTGACAGGACTTGTTTGGTCATTTCCTGCTTCAAAAATGTCAACTTCGTTAACATTTTTGAAGCAGGATCTGATGAAAAGAAGTTGGGATTAGAATGTTTCCAAAATTATAATATTCATGGAAAAGGAAGTTGTAATTGTAAAATCCAATTTAGAAAACGGAAATTACTTCGGCAGCGTAAAAGTGTGCAAAGGAAGTCAACTTTAGGCGGGAAACGAATGGCAACGGTGTGGTGTTGGATGGACTTTCGGTCATTCCTTGTCCAGCAGTATCCTCATAAGGTTGAAGTGTGGTTTTAGGTTTGTAGATAATATTTATAATATATGATCTGAACAATAATGATCAAAACGTAATGGAAGCTCTTAATATTTGTATATCTATAATATGATCAAAAAGAATAAAACTCAAGATATTTTCCAGTGGCTTTTTCATTCAATAATAAAAAATGAATGTAGCCCATTTATGTCTGGATACGAGCAATATTCATGAATATTTTTTAAGCTGGTCAGCTGTTCAGATGTTTTTTTATAGACCTTAAGGATATAGGTGCCATAAAAGTACACGATGTTATGTATTAGCTTTGATATATAAAATGACTTTTTCTCGAGAGGACCAATCAGTTTTAAATATTCCTCCTAATAAAAAATAATAAACATAAACATAAATATTTAAATGCAGGTACATACATTGCTTCTAACACTAGGATATCCTGTGTTGTGGTTACCAGAAACAGCGACATCACACATATAAACATCCAAGACCGGGATTATTTTTTTCTTCATCCCCAGCCGGGGATCGAACCCGGGTCCTCTCAAAAGGTGGGAAGAGCTACAACCGCGGCACCACAGAGGTCACAAATATTGAAGAAAAAGAAAAAAAGAAAGTAAATAATTTAATAGTTGGCAAAAAATCATATAAAAATTATAAAATAATAACCCAACATCATTCTGCTTATACACAGTCGGTCCATAAGTTCTGTCACACATATTTTGCCGCATAGTATATAATACCAAGTTTTATTTTATTTAATACTATATATGGTTTGATAGCTCATTAAATACTGATAAATTAGAACGATTATTGGATTTAAATGCTTGAAGCCATATTACACAAATGCTAGTTTCTTCAGAGATTTTGCACTTTTTACCCAATCAAAAATACGAACGTGATTCACTTTATCTTTTTTCCATGACTCTTAAAACCTTTCAAACTTACGTGAGATTTTAGTCAGAACCCTCCCTGAACCCATTACCTTCATTTTGAAGCATAAGATAACTAAGTCTGCGTAAAACTAATTTTCATATTTACATTTTACGTAGTGTACTTGTTGCCCACAAGATCATTTTTATACGTTTTTCTGAAAACGTAAAAAGTACGTAAAGTTCTCTTTGGGAGCAGTTGGAACTGAAAGCTAACAGAAAATCAATTGCTAGTTGTTAAGCATGGTCTGAAATCGAGGTTTCAAAATAAATTAAAAAAAACTTGTTGGTTATCTGGAACACTGTTTTTTATTAAATTTGTGGTAAGTGGTATTTTTGTCAGTTGCGGCGTGTTTTGGTTTCGCGATTGTCTCAAGTTATAAGGTTTTTTGTCATATTGCGATAATCGTACAAAATGTATTGTATTGCAATTAGATTCGTATAAAATAAGCTTTTTAATCATGTATAATACGAATAAGAAAAAGTTTATTGCTGAGTTTTATCTATCAAAAACCTTGTGACAGAACTTAAGGACCGACTATGTACTTTTAAATACAAATATTTGGAAAAAACACCAAGCTTAGCAATGCTTTGAACATCAGCTGAACAGACCTGGTTTTCAGCAGGGCCCCTCTATAAAAACGCGAACCAGTATAAGTTTCAGGTTGATAAGGAATTACGAATAAAAACTTCATATAAGACCTCCACGAATAGTTTATGCTAGTGACGTTTCATTCCCGGGGAAAACATTAATGCGTTAAGAGCAAACGAATGGTTAGAAACTGAATAAAATATATGGGCTGGCCTATATATACCAAATTAGTAAAGTAAAATCAAAGAGGAAATTCGCCGAATTTATTAGTATGAAAGAAACTCGCTGAAGTACTCTTTTATGTATTTGTTTATGTAAGGAACACAAATATTATACACAGTGCACGTTTAAATAAAATTTAAATGTGGTCATAATGTGTATATGTCACCGTAAGATTGTCAAAACTGTTAGTTTATAAATTGACGCTTTAGTTTGGTAACTATCGAAATATTGTAAATCAGACTGACAGGGTTAAGAATTAACGTTTCTTTCGTTCTAATATGTCAACCTAGCACGAAGGTTATTCGGGTGCTGCACTGCGCTCCCCCCTCTAGTCTTCACCGTACCGCAGAGTTTGCACTAGTGTTTCCTTTGCAATTCACGATCAAACCAGTTCACTATTGAACGGTTTTATTATAAACTAACGAATGCGTCATATCGTAAGCAGTACGGTACAGTTAACAATTTCTCGATAGTTTGTAAACTAACGAGAAAATAACGTTAGATTATAAACTAACGGTTTTGATAATCTTAAGGTGACGTGATCACAACATTCAAATGATTATATTACTCACAGACATAATTTTATTATATGATTGCTAAAATTATTCCAATCAGGATTAATAAAACTAATTCTTAAAAGACAACAATAATACAAATAACACGAATAAAAATGCATGCAATGTAAAATGAACAATCATTAAACTCCAGGCACAAGTATAAAAAAAGCAAATCATTCATAATTAATTAAAAAAAAACATTAATTAAAAATCTCTGGGTGTATAAAAATAATGTACTCTCGGAAGATTGTGGATGTTTTACTCAAAAGTGACGGAAATCCTTAAACCCAAAAACAAGCCAAGCTTCCCACATAGATTTTTCGATGCTTTAGCTAGATTTTGGCAGTATTATGACCGCAATCTTTCAAAATATTAGGTCCTTACATATGAAATTGGCGTTTCGTATGGAGAAATTGAAGTTAACTCAATTTTCCGTACAAACATTTTTTGTATTTTTTTTAGAAATGACAGATCCTAATTTTATAAACTTTGTGTGTATGAATGAGACAACATTTAGCTAACAGAAAATTTGATATAATTTTTAAAAAGTGTCAGCTGTAAAAAAATATTATGAATATTATCATGAAAATGGATGACATTTAGGAGGCACTGATTTTGAAGATAACATTTTAGTTATCAAAATGAAAATTAAAAAAAAAATTAATAAGTAGATGTAAAATATTGAAATTAATTTTAAAACAATAAAAAAAAAACTGGAAATAGCTATTGAATTACTCGAATTATGAACTCCTGAATCTAGAAAAAAGTTCGCCAATTTCATAGGTAAGCACCCAATATAATCTTAATACTCTATGGGCCCGAAATCCCCGACTTGGTATAACCCAACGTTTGTGGCTAAGATATTTTTTTTTTATATCGTCTTTTCATCGGAGGGGGGCGGAGGGGTGTTTTGATCTGTTTTTTTATAATGTCGAAACAAAAAAAGATAAATCGTGCAATTTTTTAAAGTTTTGTAGATTTTGCGTTGTACTATCAAGGTTCACGTTATTTCTAGTTGATCTCTAGCAAAATTGTCGGAAATCAGGTAAATTATAACGTGGGAAACGTGTGACCATAGCCTGTTGAGTTGAACAATTAGTGGGAACTACCTTTATGTCTGTTAAAATTACCTTTTTTATACTTGCCTTTCACCATACATTGTTAAATACAATACAAATACAAATACGTTTATTGTGCTTAGATGAGGTAACAAATAGGTGGTAACCTAACATTTAACGGCACTCCACATCTAACCACGTAGTGTCATGCAAAATAGTACCCAATTAGTGCAATACATTATAAATTATCTCTATTATTTACAGCAGATAGATAGGAAATAATTAATTGTCAACAAGGTTTATAGTCAAGGAATATTATTAGCACGAGAGCCTTTTTTTAAATATTGTAATAGCATTTAGTAATAAACGTAATTTATACTTAAACACAATGAAAGACATGTCTTATAAATCCGTTGGTATAGAATGAAATATTTTTATCGACATACAGTAACAGTTCCGTTTGAGGAGACGTAGAGAAGTTATTGAGATACCTGGTGATAAAGTTAAGTATACATTTTTTCTTAACTTCATAAATATATATTCCTGTTTGCGTTAAAAGATTTATTGTTATAAAAAGGGGTCTGCACAAATCGATAGGGCTCTTGCTACAAATAACTCGGATACATTTTTTTAATAAGAAACAGCTTGTCGATATCTACTGAGGTTCCCTATACAAATATTCCGTAACGCAGGGCAGACATCACATAGTCATGGTATGCCCGCATGGCAGATTAATGTCGAACAATCTCCACCAGCCAGAAGAGAACAAATATGAAGCTGTTTTTTATTGTATTGGCTATAAGCGGCTTCCATGTCAGCCGGTAATCAAGCGTTATAAATAAGAATTTAATTTCTGGAGATTACTTAATTTCAGATTTGTCATATTTCTTTGATATATTAATGTCAGGCCTGATTCTATTATGTAATGTCAAATACGATTTTTTGTCAATATTTACGCATACATTATTTATTCCCAACCAATCAACGATGTTTTCAATTGTATTTTTATGTAAGTTTAAAAATTTGTTACATTTTTATATTTAATTATGATTGATATTTCATTTGCAAATCAGTTACAATGATGATCTGTAACGTCTCGGACATCGATTATATTAAGGAAAAACAGTAGCGTTCCCAAGTCGCCCCCTTTGGGTACGCCGAATCGGTTTACCCTAACGTTGTGATCGCGATACTTCCATTGTATGTTCTTTATTTAGTTTCGTTCTTTATTTATACTAGTTGCATTCATCCTTTTCGATATAATAATAATAATAACTTGGACATGATTTACACACATTGACCTAGCCCCAAACTAGGATCCCCTGTATCTTGGGTACTAGACAACGATACACACACTTATATAGATTAATATGATACTTAGATAGACGACCTCTGTGGTTTTCTCTACCATGCGAGAGGTCCCGGTTCGATCCCCAGCTGGGGGTAAATAAAAAAAAATACCCCAGGCCTTGGATGTTATATGTGTGACGTCGCTGATTCTGTTTCCCACGACACAGAGTATCCTAGTGTGAGGCCAGAAGCAATGTATGTGCCTGTATGTAAATGTTTATGTTATAGATAAATAACCATGACTAGGGTACAAACATCCGTTCTCATCAAACAAATATTTGCCCCCACCGGGACTCGAACCCGGGACCCTTGGCTTCGTAGGCAGGGTCACTACTGACTCGGACATTCGGGTCGTCACTCAATATGATGCAATCCAATCGTACGCTGGGCCATGGATACCGTATTTTTTACATTTTGCTTAAAGTTTGTCATGGTGTACAAAATCAAACGCTTTTGTAATATCGAAAAATACTGAAATGATTGGAATGTTGGAAGTCAATATTTTTCGCTAGAATATTTGCCATTTTGAAACACGCCAAAGTTGTTAATTTGCCTCTTTGGAATCTGTTTTGTTCTTTCCTGAGGATTTTCTATTTTGATACTAATCCAAACAGTCTACTGAAAAGTACCTTTTCAAAAATATTTGATAGAATTGGTTCGAGTGTTACAAATCGGTATTTCCTCATATGTTTATTATTATCTTTTTAAAACACAGGTTCAACAATTGATATTTTGAGTTTATGAAGGATTTGTTTGGGATTTATATTTCAATGAATACTAGAAAATAAGCATGATCAAGATTTATTTCACAGTAATTTTATTAAAATGAAGATTCTATTGCAAAGCAAATAATTTGCCATTTTATAAGGTAGTTTTTACCCAGGCAATGGTATTTTGTTTTACCTTATATTTTTTTTTAGGCTTTGCAGTATTTTTTTCAGGATTTTTCAATAAGGAATCATGGGCTTTATTCAAACATTTTTCATAAGATTTTTCAATAATGTTGAAAATCAAAAAAGTGTCTTCAGCATTATTTTCTTGAACATTATCATATATATCATATATATATCATATATAATCCATAATTAGCTGTAATTCCAGCTATTATTATTGTCAAACCTGATAATAATAACACAATTTTAAAAATAAGTAGATATAGTATCGAATAACTGGCTAAACGTGGAAGCACGCTTTGCTATGTTTTGTTATCTTGTAACGGAAATGTGAAGATCTGACACACATTTTTTTATTTACTATAAAAAGTTGGCAAGCGTTGGCAGGTTTGGGCAACGTGATTTAATGATTCAACTATGAACTGCAAAAAGGAGCCAAAGATTATTAGACCAAACAAATTACGGTGAAGTTTGGTGTTGATCAATGCTCAATTAAGCGGCAAAATAAATTTGGTATAAACATAAATACGGAGATTAGTGGTTATCGAAGGCATCGCAAATTTCACAAGGCCTCAAATAAGTTCAAGTGGCTCATCGCGTTGTTATCAGACATTAAATATTAAGGTTCGAGTTTCGTTTCTCCGTTGTCAACTTTTATTTTTCTATTTTACTTTTGGTTTTGGTTTATTAATTTGTGGGTCATTTTTGAATAGTTATTCAGGAGTGTCGGTTTGTGCTAATTAAATTTAAGTCCTAGAAGTTAATTTACTATCATGCATCTTTATAAATGTTTTCTACCTTAATTAAACTACTGAATATGTCATCACAGTAATTGCCTATTACTTCTATAATCGTCATTATTTATCTAGTCTATAAATCTATACGTAGAATGCGCCAGATTACCTAGATACATAAAATAAAAAAGCGACATCTTTGAACGGATAGCGGAATTGTAAGGATTGATGTTCGCTAAAACATATTTTGGGTTTCATATGAGGTGGCGGCACCTTTTGACGAATAGCAGGAATGTTCCCAAGATCTGAGAAGAGTGAGTTTAAAATATTGTACGGGTTCCGTATGGGAATACAACCAGAAGGGAGAGCTGAAATATGGCGTTTAGCATCAAACAGGGATATGACGAAACAGGGTTTCACTGAGAATGTACCTAGGGTTTTGCAATGGAAAACAAATTTTAGATTTAAACAATGGTACTGTAAGGCTCGATATTTGTTTATGCGATTATATTGTATACGGGCCTCTTTAGAGTGGGTGTTCACTTTGACACTGTTACTTATTTTGTAGTTTTAAAAAGAAAGAGGCTTGGATGTGAGAAGTCAATGTGACACACTTCACCTTAGGCTTCGGCCAGCGACTGAGCTAAATTATATAGTGAGGATTAGCGTAATGGCTATCGAGCCAGTTGGATCCCTTTTATACAGTTTGTAACCATATATTCAAAAATAAAAGATCAAATTCATATATAAAAGTCTTTACCTAATATACCTAATCGGTAGGGCTAGCAAATTCAAGTATAGGCAATGATCGTATAGTGCTGAAGACACTACATTGGTGGAGGCACCAAACGAACCGGAGAAATAAGAAGACCGCTTCATAAGGAATAAGAGGTGACGTCATAAGCAGTGACGTAATAGAAGAGGATAGCGAACGTCGATCCAGACCTTGAAGAATCGGGGAATGATTGAAACTACATTGAAAGGAATTATATTTCCGTACTTAAGTTTTTAATTTAGGAATTACCTCGACCTGCCAAGCGAGTGAAGAATCGAATAGAAAAATATTGTGGGAAGATTTTTATAGCAGCGGACATTTTGTGAAAAAATTTATGAAATTATTTCATGATGGAGGATTTGTTAACTTGTTTTTCGGGGAGTCCTCAAGAGTCCTTTGAAGACTTTTTAGAAGACTTCAGAGATGCTGCATCGAGGAAGAAATTTATATCGTCGGAGGAATAAAAATAATTATTTCCTTCGTATTTAAAAGGTGGAGCCTTATATTTTTTTAGGGAAATTAGGGGCAGTGCCCAGATATTTGAAGAGGTGGTGAATAAATTTAATGAGGAATTTGGAAGCACAGACTTTGCAGAGAAGTTCTACAATGCCAAGCAAGAGAAAAGAAGTTTGTTGGACTAATTCCATTATTTAGGGGTCCTAGCGAGGAAGGCTAGAGTTACCAAAGATGAAATTTTTATAACGCAGTTTTTAAGAGGATTGCAAAACCATATTAGAAATAAATTAATGTTGAGCCATTTTGTAGATAAGAAGGCGCTAAGGGCAGTACTGGTACATATGGAGAAATGAAGTCCGGGAAGTGATGATAATGTAACTTCGATATTATCAAAATATTTAGGTAGTAATCAAAGGCAATAATGCTCAGTGGTGGATCGATCATTAGGATAACGGGAAGATGTATGAAGTTGGCACGTCTGTATCAAGGACCATACAAGGTAATTGAGATCGTTGGGAGGTCTAATGTGCTGATTCGTCGTCTGAACTCACGGTCACGGGGCGTAAATTGTTAACACAAATCGTTTAAAACGCTTTGTGCTGCGTTGAGGAGTTCGTATGATATTAAATAATTATACATTAGGAGTATAATATAATTTTATCCCGGTTGATGGTTTGTGGTTTATGTATGTGGTAGTGTTATGAATTGTTTATTAACCGGTGTTTCTTTTCATGTTGTTGCTGAACTATGATGTTTGATGAGGACCGTTCACCAAAGACCCAAGAAATATCTGTAACATACTAGATTTCCGTGGTAGATTACCTTTATATGAGAAACTTTTATAAACGACAGTTCGAATAATTGTTTGAACCGATCGCCTGGTTTTATCTTTGAGAGCAGTATGACGAGGCAATAGCTATTCTTCATAGGGTTCTGTTTTGGTTCCTGCGTTCTTAAAGTATAGAGTTGGGATGATTTGGTAAGGGGAGAGTAAGGGTAATGTTCATAAAGTTGGTAACGAAGGTTTCTCAATGAATGTAATTTCTGATGTGGGATAACTCGGGTATTCGATACACATTCGAGATTCTTTGTAATGTTTTAACTTGGGTAATTGGTTGCAACTCACGGCGATTATCTTAAACTGTTAATAGTAAAAGATTACTGAATTTACTGAATTTCAATGGATTAGTTGAGATGTTTGTAAGTTGTAGTATCGGTTTTAAAGCTAGTTGATTTCATCTTATTATTGGAATGAATTTTTAGGAACTCATTCTTAAGCTGTGGCTTAGTAATACGGATCTAAGATTAAAACTGTTAATATGGTTGACGTTTCCTATATTTGAAAATGATATTTTTTTTCTTTGATCTTTGCCTGCGTTAATTTTTGAAATATTTCCATTCGGTGGAAAGAGTTCACAGTGTGTTCACAATTTTTTAAGCAAAGACGGAGTTGTGTTAATTTTAGGAACGGAGGTATTATAGTTGTCTGATAAGTTTTTCGCTAGTTTTTTTGTCAGAAAGTTTGTCGAATGATAACCATTCGAGAAGCTAAATCTTAGCTAGATTCAGCTGTTTGCCTTCGTATTGTAATAGAGAGTTTTCTAGCGTTAGGTAGGTAAGTGTTAAGCCGCGAATAATTGTATGATGGGATCATAGGGTGTTATAATTTAAGTTTTTTAAGGTGCATAGCCTACACCTTAAGTGTAGTTAGGTTTATATTAAGTAGGATCTACACCCTAAGTGTAGTTAGGTGTGTAACTTAACATATGACCTTCGGTCAATTTATTCTATTTCTTGTCAGTTTATTCCTATTCATGTCAATGTTTTGTTTTGGTACTGGTCTTATGCGTGATCAGAATTTAATATTAGGGTACTCGATGTTATTTAAAATTATGCTTGCGGCATATTTACTGTTTTCTAGATTTCAAGCATAGCAAACTAACTAAATGATAACATTTAATGTTTTTTAGATTTTAGACTTTGAGATAGGGTTGTCATTTTAGATTTTAGACTTTGAGTTAGGGTTGCCACTTTGAAAAAAAAAAATTGCATTGGAATTTTTTTTTGAAGGGAGGGGGGAATGATTGTAAGGTTCGATATTTGTTTATGCGATTATATTGTATACGTTTAGAGTGGTTGTTCACTTTGACACATTCACCCTAGGCTTCGGCCAGCGACTGAGCTAAATTATATAGTGAGGATTAGCGTAATGGCTATCGAGCCAGTTGGATCCCTTTTATACAGTTTGTAACCATATATTCAAAAATAAAAGATCAAATTCATATATAAAAGTCTTTACCTAATATACCTAATCGGTAGGGCTAGCAAATTCAAGTATAGGCAATGATCGTATAGTGCTGAAGACACTACATTACTAAGTCAAAACGATGTTTGAAACGCAGGATATTGAAATGAGTGTTATTTTGAATTCTTTGCCACATTGATTGATATTTTACTGATTTATGATGATTTGTGAATAAAAAACAAAAAGTAATAATAATAAAAATGACAGTGAATCCTAATGGATTTTTAGGGATTTCTTATTTCTATACGGGATGGGTATCTAAATGGTTGATATTGAAAAAGTAGGGCAATTTGGTCTAGAGTGTTATCATGAAAAATAAGTGCATTTGCTTAAAGCGTTAAGCCACAAAACTACTTTTAAAAAATCACCAAAAATCCTGGCAACACCAAATCTTTGTATAAAAGAACGATGTGGGGGCGATAACGGCAGCTATATTTTTATAAGAATTTCCGCGAGAAGTCTCTCTGAATCTGGAGCCATTGAAGGATTTAAAAAGTACCTATTTACCTACGTTGTGCGGTCAAACAGCTGTTTTATAGTGGAAAGTACCTTAAGTAATTTTTGAGTGTTTACGGGCTCAAAATTATATTTTAACTACCTAGGGAAAGTAAAGTGGTCTCCAAATTATAAAACGAGTAGTTTAAATTTAAGTGCGATAAATAATATAATCAGTTTGTTAAATAATGGTTTAAATAGGAGAAGCCTGAATTTTAGGCGATCCACTTGAATTAATTTAATACTTCTAGTCTTTAATAGTCTAGTCTTAAAGTTAATAAATAAAAGGAAACCATTATTCGCGTTGGTGTTTAAATTAATTTTTATTTCCTAGAAAGAACGTTCTGTCTGTGTTCAGGAAGGCTGAGGGGTGTGTGACCTTTATTTTGGTGATCCGACAGATAATATGATATTTATTTATTTACTTTTACTGGGGATTTATCATGTTATTTTCTTTCGCATACGTTCACTTGACCCAGACGGCTACAAGGTTTAAAATAGATCCAGCTATCTACAAATATAGAAAAGTTTGACCTGTTTGACCGATTCTTAGTTAACTTGAAAACTTTCGAACTATTATACAGAACACGGACAGACATAACGACACACCGACACACACCGATCGACAGACATACCAAACTTATTACACCCCCCTTTTGGTCGTCGGGCTCAAAAAAGGGGTGCGTGTGTTTGATGTCTGTGGCATCCTAGCGCTCAAACGGGTAGACTGATTTTAATGCGGTTTTCTGTACATGGTAAAAGACTTCTAGATAGAGTTCTAAGCCATGGTTTAATAAAATCAGTCCAGCCGTTCTAAAGAATCAACAATGAGATAAGACATCCAAATGTATTGGTCGAGGGTGTTTTAAACTAGTGGTCCCCTGTCACATAAAACAGAGATATGCCAGAGATAAGCTTGCCTTTGTTCACAATTGTTCACAATACCCTTGACGAAAAACAGGGGTGTTACAAATTGGAAGCGTATGTCTGTGTGTGGCCTCTTACTCTTAAATGGGAGAACGCATTGTAATGCAGTTTACTTTTATTGGTAGGAGACTAAAGAGCAGATCCAGCTTTCAATTCAAGGGGGTTCATAAAGTCAAGGACTAGTAAGGATCGGCTCTAAATCTTCTCAATCTCCAAACGCAGACACTTCTTTTTTCACGTGGCCATCACTTCGAGTAAAAAGTACGTAATGAGATGTGCAAAGAAGGGCGGCGCAAGCTACCCTCATAATTTAACATAACTACCAAGTCGAGTGTCGAAGATCCGTAAAGAATCATTATGTCAAATCGACTAATGCATATCTAACTTATACTGTAAAGGGGCGGCGCACTACCCTTGAAATTTTACATGGCTAACAAGACAAATCGAAACAATCAAATAAAAATGTAGAATAATGTCTTTATTACTGTAGATATGTGGTAGATATTTACATATGCTTCGCAAACGTCATTACAGCTCCACCCGACTCATTCCGTCATTAAGTCAATGTCGCAGTTGGTTGGTGAATTAGACAATTAACTCTCTAGACAGTTAATTAAATACCGAAGTTTAACCAAGTCACTAGCGTTTAGATTTAAATAAAGCATCGTCGAAAATGTTTATCAACTGTCTTACCGAAAGCCGGCGTGTTGGAAAACAAGATGGCGTCACGACAACAGCTGATTTGCACAGCTTATATCCATTGAACTGTCAAGGAGCGCATACGCAATTTTTTTTATAATTATTTATCTTGAGTCGACGCAGGCACACGATCAAGAGATACTTTGCCACTGGCGGGCGCGTCACTTCATTGCCTCACTAACCGCCGATGGCTGAATGGCTGGCTTTAGAGGCTAATCGGCTACAGTTAGAAAGGGATAGTCCTATGTTTCGTTCTTCATTTCGATCAAAATATGACTTCTTCAGACCGCGGTCATATTTGATGACGTGACAGACAGGCCCTTTTTTACGCGATCATATTTGATTACGTGACAGACCAATGGATATCAGGGTAAAACATTGCAGTAGCTTAGGTGAAGAGTAAAGGGGGTGAGCGAAGCGAAGCCCCCTTTATCCTTCGTGTTAGGTTGAACATGTAAGAAGAACAAAAAATACTTAATATATAAACTGAAGTACACATAAAAAAATATTTAAATTGTATATTTCTTGTTGCCTAGGATCGTTTAGACAACTCGTTAAACCTTTCGTTCACTCACTTGTCTGACGGAATTTTAGGGACTTGGTTAAATGTCGGTATATAATTAACGGGCTAGCGAGTTAGTTAAGTGTCCGATTTAACCAACTAACTGCGACATCGAAATGACACAAACTAAAAAAAATGTAATAAGAAGGTTGGCGCAATCACCCGGAAATGTCACATGGATAGTCAATTGAGCAACCAATTGGTTTTGTTTTCACAGGTCTAGCAAATTGAGCCTATTGCATCCGTTATGAGCTAGAGCTGCCCCGATGTCATGGATAACATGTTGAGTAGTGAGCACTCGATAAGATCTGTTGTGAGGGTCAGAGCAAGCCACTCGAGAATAGTTGAATTGGAGCACCGAGCAATTGCTCAATACCAGAATCATAATTCCAAGAAGTATTTAACCGATTTACGAATATGTTGTCATCTCAAAGCTGATGAAGCATTTTTGAAAGCCGGTTTAGCCTAGCGGGTAGTGACCCTGCCTACGAAGCTGACGGACCTGGGTTCGAATTCCGGCAGGGGCAATATTTGTGTGATGAGCATGAATATTTGTTTCTTAGTCTTGGATATTTTCTAAGGATTTACTTAAGTTTTTATCTCTATTAAATATATCGTCGTCTAGTACCCATAACACAAGCCTTGTTGAGCTTACTTTTTTAGAAAATAAAATAAATACTAGAGGACAATCTTACACAATTAGTTGTGTAAGATTGTCCTCTAGTATTTATTTTATTTTATATTTATTTTATTCAAATGATATCTGATTATTCAGTTTGAGTTTACGAACTTTGAGTTTACGAACTTTGAGTAGAGCAACTATTGTCCACGCTTGCAGCATGAGTAGATTTGGTTGCTCGTGAGCTATTTTATTGTTACTTTCAGACTTTTACATTTTCATTAGTGGGTCGGGGGTGTTTTATTTTTTAATAGTAGTTGTTTTTGTATGCAATCTGTGTGCAATACAGATTTGCCAACAGTGGCAACCTACGGGAGGCGAAATAAAAAGGCTTGTCACAGCATGCTCAGTTAACGTCTGTCTATTTCATCGGAATGAAATCCTAGCTTAACCGATGTTGGTACATGATAATGTCGAACGAGATATTACAAATTCACACTTCCTTTGTCGTACGTGAGAGGATGGTACAACAGAATTTGTCAAATATTTTTTTAAACGTACTTAATGGGGGCGCAGAGCAAAAAATAACTCCGTGGACTTATGGATTTCACCATTGTTTCTCACACAGAATGCAAGTTCCAAACCTGACCTGAGATAATAAATTTATCTTATGTATACTATCGGTCGTTCAGTGTTTCGGATGACAAGTTAAGCTGTATGTCCCGGCTACATCGCTACGTGATAGTGGTTGTAAAAACCCCTCCATCAACCCGCACTGAGCCAGCGAGGTGGAGTATGGCTTTATCTTACTCGTCAACGGGTTAAGGCATGTGCCCCTCGGTGGGGACATTAATAGGCTACATATATATTATTTTAAATAATGTGGGCACAACTGAGCTTTGCCAGCCGCACGGGAATATATGTATATGTTGCTTTGTTTGTTTATGTACCAATTAAATTACTCTGAGAAACAAAGAAGAGTCTAGGCCTTATTTATAAACCGCACTCAGCACATGAGAGTTGTTTCAGCGCTGTCACAATGAGGTTGTCGCTTAAGAAGTCCGTTATTTTGACTACACTGAGGCCACTCTCTAGTGCTGAGTGCGGTTTATTAATACCGGCCTAAGTGCGGCTATTAAGGGATTAGACAGGCAGGTATATTTCAGACCCTTAAGATATTTTAACCTCCCAAAAACTTAGGGTAGTTGGGACAGGTCGAGATTTAGAACCTTATGTCATGGTAATAAATTTAAAACCTATAACGTTTTCCGTTATAGGTTTTACATTTATTACCATGGCATAAGGTTAAGTTTAAGGTTAAGGTTAAGTGGCGTTATCTGACCGGTGGTATTCCAGAAGTTAATGAGAATGTCTTTAGAGGATCGCTTGAACCGATTTCCTTGAGTACTTTGTAGTGATTCAAGCAACTATTGTAGAAGTCACTTTATTTAATACATTGCAATCAAGAAAATACTCAAAATATAGAATTGAATACGCTAAACGTCTGTGTGCAACTGTCCCTTGCCACCCCGAAGGGGAAAAGACGTGACACCCGTTTTTTTAAGCAATCTTGTTTTTTTAAGATTGGTATCACCTAATTACATTAATTAATAATTAATTAAAATACAGGGTGGTGTTCTTAAATTTGATTCACTTACTTGCATTCTTAGTAGCTTAATGCTGAGTTATTCAAAACAAATTAAAATTTGTCTCTAGTATCTCAGCATAAGAAAGTTAATTTGTTCTATGCCCATTGCTGGGGCGTACTAAAGTGAATACCTTCTTCTACGAGTAGCAACTGTGATTGAAGCGTTATTTGGATTGCGCTATTTGAGTTAGTAATTAAGTTAAACAACCTCCATTACATGGTAACTATTCTAAATGCTGTTAATTATTCTTGTTCTATGGTTGAATGTAGGTGAAATCCTGTGCCTGTCCATCCCCGTATGGGGAAGGCTTGATACTAGCGTAACGTCCTGTCAACTTAACCAATAGTTCGCGGATTAGGCATCTTTCAAATAAGTCACTCTTAAAATCAATATACTTTTTAGGACGCCAAATTAGCTTTTCTATGCCATCATAGAAAATAATCTTCTCCTTGCCTTCAACATAGCATGAAATTGCTTCCTTGACCTCTTCATCTTGGCTAAATTTTCTTCCCCTAAGGTCTTTTTTCATTTTTGGAAATAAATAGTAATCGCAGGGGTCCAGATCTGGACTGAAGGTTGGATGAATGAGAGTATCGATACCACAGTTGGTTAAGGCAGCCATCGCAGTATGGCACTTGTGAACTGGCGCGTTGTCATGCAAATGGAGCACAACTCGAGGCCATTTTCATCGCTTTTTTCTTTGTTAGCCTCTTTTAGCTGTTGCAGTAGGGAAGCCTAGTATTCTTCTGTCATGTTAGCACCTTTTTTTGTAGTCGATCAACAAGATTCCTTCAGTGTCCCAAAAACCGTAGTCATCATCTTTCCGACCGATCCTGACACCTTAAAATTATTAGGGGGTGGTGTACTCTTTTTACGCCACTGCATAGACCAGGAGTCTATCTTGGCTAAGGTTTCAGCCGGTTCCACAGAGCTGCAAAATGTTCTTTGACGCGTCGACTCGCTGTTCTCTTTGATGGGGCATGAGCATTCTTGGTACCCATCTTGCACTGACTTTTGTCATGCCAAGATGGTTATGCAATATCCTAAAATAGTAGTTTCCGACGCACCAGTTAATGCAGATACATATTTTTTCTTCAGTCCGGCATTCTCCGATACAAGTTTTTTCGATTTTTTCGACGATATCCGATGAGGTCGCCTCTAAATGGCATCCGAAGCGGGAGTCATCTTCAAGTGACTGCCTGCCATGTTTGAAAAGTCCAATTTATTTGTAAATTGTGGTTTTAGAAGGGGAATAGTCGCCCAAAAAGGCTTGCATCTCTTTCATGATGATATTCGGACCTTTTCCTTGTTTGGTGAGAAACTTGATGATGGCTCGGTGTTCAATTTACTCCAAAGTTGCAGTTCACTTGCGGATTTAGTACCCGTTGGGGCTATAACTTTGTTATTTATGATAATAATTAGTAAAAAATAATACTTAAGTTTTTGCAGTTAGTTGTTAATTAGAATGGCATATCATAAGTTAATGTCCTGATTCCACGAATTTTGGGACCTCCCCTCGTAATGCGAGTATACCGTGTATACAGAATGTTACAGAAATTTGTAGTCATATTTAAGGGGGTTGTCAGGGATCAAATTCATCATTCTGAACAAATTTTACTACAGAACCGATTGGAGCTGAGCAACTTAAATTTTCACTTCTCCGTACATTTTGTGCCGGGCGGTCTGCTGATTTGTATAGAGAAAATAAAATTGCTCTGTAATAGTAATAGTAAAAGTAGTTCGGAATGATGCTACATTCGACCTCTATTACCTTGTTAATTGGCAGACAGTACAGCAATACCCTAAAATTTTACTACCCCTTTTTATTATTAATGTAAGTATTTTGTGTGATTCAACATAACATATCAGGGTTAATAATAACTTAATCAATTCTTCAAACTTTAAGCTTTTTATTATACAAAAAAAAAGCCAGAAATTGCTCAGCGATCAACCTTTCTCATCCTGACTTGGTTTGCAGGCAAAGATCATCAAGAACAACAGAAACCGTGGATACTGCTTACCTGAGTATCGCAGTTTTGGGAAATGTTAGGTTTCGGATATGTGAGTGTTATGACCACAAGGGACATTTGGACAATGGGTTTTTAATAAATAAATACCCAAAGAGTGTAAATAACCCATAAATGATTGACATATTTCATGTAGATTTTTACATTTTTATCGATTTTTTAAATATGAAATTACTTTTGGGACACACTGTATAAGAGGACTACTACGTATCTAAAAGACAATCTAAATATTTAATTAAAAAAAAAACACGCAGTAGACAGCAAATGCTACCATCATTTATTTTCTAGCATTTCCTGCCAAGGAATGGCATAATGCACTGTTAATCAAATAAAGTGCCAATTACATCTAGTTCGTGACAGCACTAGATGTAATGAGCGAGGTACATCATTGAGTTTTGTAAAACTTTTTTTGTCGGTTGTGTTTTCTCAAGCATTCTCTCATTCGAAAAATACGGAGGCAATTAGACCCTAAAATTACTTCCTTACACTCTCTTCTCTCTTGTCCCCCAGGCTTTCAGTACTGATTATGTTTCCATCCGTCACTCATTTCAAAATTTCTTTTAGGAGTTTTCGAAAAGTTTGGAGTGCGGATTTTTTCCTGAAACTATTTTGAATGCGAACCTCCTTTCAATACAAACCTCCTTGGTGAAAATCATTGACTGTGTTGTTATTTTAATGACTTTGAAAATTATCTGTCGTTCTTGTATTGTTTGCAACAATGGCCGTCTTGCGGGAAGCTTGTCGCGACAGTCACATATTGGTTTCGTCAATTTAAACGTGTCGAGAGAACCTAAACGATGACCCCCGACCCGGCGGACCAACAACTGCAGTAACTCATGAAAACGTCATCAGGGTGGAGTGGCTATGGGGGGGAAATATAAATATTAGACATAGGGAGATTAAGGATGAATTGAAGATTGGATTACAGGCAGTTTCCACTATCCTACATGAACACCTTGAAGTCAGGAAGGTTGCTTCGCGGTGGATTCCTCATTCTCTCACAGAAGTGCAAAAATACCGTCGTGTTGATTGGTGCAAATTTATTCTGAAAAAATTCGAAGGAATAACATCACAAAACGTATCCTGCATCATGAAAAATGATGAATCTTGGATCTATAGCTATGATCTTCTTACAAAGCAGCAATCCACGCAATGGGTGTTTGAAGAGGACCAATTGCCTACAAAAACTCTTCGAGGTCGGAGCGTTATTAAAAAAAAAAAAATTTTTTTTTCGACGTAGTGGACCAGTACCAGTAATCCCGCTAGAAGACCGTAGAACAGTTACTAGTGAATGGTATTCCGAAGTTTCTATTTCCCACAGTAAAAAAATGCTTTGGAGACGAAAATTTAACACCGCAAACGACGCTGTCGAAGAATTATATTAATTAGCGCGTATATATTAATTCCCAGAAGCGCGTCCCCGAGCTGTGGGGACGCGCTTCCGACTGGGAACGCGCCTTCAAAATGCAAAAACGAGCCGTAAGAGTAATAGCGCGAGGCGCATGGGACGCCTCAGCTCGACCACACTTCAAGGCACTAGGGATCATGACGCTGCCTTCCTTAGTGATTTTTCAGATAGCACTATACGTGCGCGAAAATTTGGGCTCATTTAAAACGCACGGTGATACACACGGATTCAATACCCGGAATGCCGCCGCTGGGAAGCTCGTCATTCCGCAGCGCACGCTGGAGAAAGCCGCCAGGCTCACCCACATCGCGGGCCCGTCAGTCTATAACCGTCTGCGGGACGACATCACTTCCGCTCCCAGCACCCAAATCTTTAAATTCAGACTGAAACGCTGGCTTCTCGAACAATCGTTCTACCACTAAAATGAACTTCTTACGCCAAGCGTATAATCGTATCCTGATACGTTTTGTGAAGTTCCCCTTCGAACTTTTTCAGCATAAATTTGCACCAATCAACACGACGGTATTTTTTGCACTTCTGTGAGAGAATGAGGACTGACTTTAAGGAGTTCATGTAGGATAGTAGTAACTGCCTATGATCCAATCTTCAATTCATCCCTAATATCCCTATGTCTAATATTTATATTTCCCCCCCATAGCCACTCCACCATGATGACGTTTTCATGAATTACTGCAGTTATTGGTCCGCCGGGTCGGGGGTCATCGTTTAGGTTCTCTCGACACGTTTAAATTGACGAAACCAATATGTGACTGTCGCGACAAGCTTCCTGCATGGCGGCCATTGTTGCAAACAATACAAGAACGACAGATAATTTTAAAAGTCATAAAAATAACAACACAGCCAATGATTTTCACCAAGGAGGTTTGTATTGAAAGGAGGTTTGCATTCAAAATAGTTTCAGGAAAAAAGAGGTAATATTTACTCAGTAGCTAACAATTTTTGGAACAGCCAGAATGTATCTGAGTGTGTTGCTGTTGTGTCCACGAATTATGCATATGTAATTATGATAAAATCATGAGATCTTGACACATAGTTAGCAAGTCAAGTAGTGATAATTTGCACCCCCCACCAACACCACTTCCTCTCCCCTCCTCCTCCTCCCCTCAACGACGAACAAATGACAAGCAACAATATTTGAAGTGATGGGCGGCGATATGTATGCAGAACGGTACGTGGGCCGATTCATTTTCCCAGTGTTTATATTTGAATTTCGCATTTATACCCACGCATTTTGTTTTCCAGATTTTTGTATCTTTCTGTTGCCCGTATTTGAGTTTTCTACACGCTTTAATTTCTACCGGTTCTTTTTGCCAGACAAATATTTTCCTACAAGGGTTTTTCTCAAACCGTATTTTTCACAAAGGCACGTGTGTGCCTGCTGTCATTATAATTTGGCTATTTTATCTAAAGAATCGTGGTCTAGTGGGTTTCATGCTTGCTTCTCACGCAGGAGATGCAGGGTCGAATCCGATGCTGACCATGTAGGTACCAATGAGATATTTACTTTAAGTACATTATCGGACTTTCCGTGTTTTGGCTCTTTCGCTACTTCGTAATAGTAGTCGTAAAGCTGTGTCAGATGCCTATGGCAGCTTTAAAATCCCTGACAGTCGGGTTGGCTTCTAGCCCGACACCCCTCCACCAGCCCGCACTGATCCAGCGTGGTGGAGTATGGCTCAATAGTACTAGTATCCGGGTAAAGGCCTGTGCCCTCGGTGAGGATCTTAATAGGCTACATTTTGTTATATTTATTATATTTACAGTTAACCAGACCAGAGTGCCGTCAGCTCAGTTCGTTTGACGACCTCTGTGGTCGAGGCTATGCTCCCTAAGCGCAAGGTACCGGGTTCGAATCCCAGCTGGAGAGAAGAAAAAACCCATGGATGTTCACATCTTTGTGACGTCACTGTTTCTGGTTCCCACGTCACAGGGTAGTGAGGGGCCAGAAGCAATATGTGTGTCTGTTTGTAGTTGTAGAGTTTGTTAATAAGCTAGTTTCTGAGGATCCGTACCCAAAGGGCGATCTACAGGACCCTTTTACTAAGCCTCCGCTGCTATCCGACTGTCCGTCCGAATGCCTGTCAGCGGGGTACAGATGTAGTGAATAATCCTTTCCTATCGGCAAAACTCGGAACAACGATCACACCCGAATGGTGCCGATGTGTCAATGAATTACTGTATTATTAAATTACGTGTAGGTATCAAATAAATCGCATACTTTATTTATCAATGTCAAATGTCAAATTGCCCGTTTGACGTATATTACACTGAGATGTTAAAACCACCACGATTCTATCATATAAAGAATTCATTAGGTAAACAAAAATATAACTAGTTACTGAGGACGTTTTATTTCAATAAAACGCACTGATAAAAACCAAATTCCGGTTGGGATGAACTAATGATTCTATAAGGATTGGAACCCCAAAAGTCTAACTATAAGTCAAAACTACAGTAAGATTTTGCAGACCTTTTTTATAACAATAAATTTTTTTAATTAATTAAAAATACTATGACATAACAAAAAAGACACCTCAACATAAAACAAAACAAACCAGCAGAGAAATTAATATAAATAAATATGATTTTCTGATTGGACGAACGACTTCGATTATGACAGCGGGATAGGAGGAGGAGGAGCGGGGTGGACAGTGTGATGCGAAACAATACTTCCAACTTCCATATCACAGTCAGAATCAGAACTATTTTCTGGTGTATCATCGTCAGAGTTTTCATGAACGGTGATTACAAAAGTAGCCATATAATTTTCCAACTCAGGTTCGTGTTTTCGGTACTCGTTTTCGCATTTGATGGCGTAGTCACATACTTTAGCCCAAACATCGGAACCAATCATATTAACCTTTTCCTGTACCAATTGTTTCACAGTAGTCATATTCATACTGATGTTTCTTTTGGATACGTATCCCTTTATTTGAGACCATATGTTTTCAATCGGATTGAAATCAGGATGCTATGGTGGCAATCTTAGTACGCTGTGTCCATATTCGTTCATAAGTTTATCTATAGAGTATTCTACAAAGTCTTGTTTGTACTTGCAAATAATTTCATATATTTCAAGTTTTGTTAATGACGGATCAATCGGAACGTTATGTTTGGATAGCCAATCAATCATGTCTTGCTTCCTGGTATTTGAATTAGGAGGTTTTTCTACGTACTTATTATGATATGCAGCATTATCTACTACTAGTACCGAATGTGGAGCTAAGTTTGGAATGAGTTGATTACGAAGCCATTTTTCATAGTTTTCATTGTTCATCGCGTTGTGATAGTCACCTGTTTTATCAGTAGACTGATAAATTAACAATGCCCCAGGTATAAACCCCTTTCTACTACCAGCGTGCACTATTATAAGACGTTGTCCTTTAGAAATTAACTGTTTCACTCCGTTTTCTGACGAGTCAGCCCAGCTTTTACCTGCCAAATGTGAGGTATGGATGTATGTTTCATCCATATAAACAGTCTCTCTCCCTTGCAATCTGTACTTTTTTATCGCGGCTAAAAACTTTACTCTTTTTAAACGAACATCATATTTCTCGATAAGTAATTTTCTGTTGTTTTCAACTTTTTTATACCTAAATCCCATTTTTCGAAGATTTTTTTTTAGCGTAAAGTCACATCCCTTAAAATTTATGGCTTCGGATAACTTGGACTTCAGGGCTTTAATTGTAGGTACTTGTTTGTATATCAAATGGAAATTATACACTAATCGGCGTATAATGTTGTAGTCAAAATCGTCAAGACCTAGACAAAATAATTTATTTGGTCTACCCAACTTTGCCGACTTCGGACTATTGGAGGTGGATTGATTTATGTATTCTTTTTGCAATATTTTATTTACTGTTCGTTGAGAAATTCCACTGGCCTCCGAAACTCGTTTTTGGACTTTACAAAAGTAAGCAGTTTTATCATTTTCAGTTAAGAAATATAAATAAATATTGAAAATAACTTCGCAGGCTTGCCGATCTAAACGTTTCCCTTTTCTTAGTGCTTTCGGCATGTCTGTTATAAATTTTTCATGTGGATCGAATAAAATCAATGTTTATTATTTACAAAAATGACAGACAAGAGTGAAATGTAAAGTCAAAAAAATAAAAAAATAGGTGGCCTGCATTAATACACGAGTCCATGAAGTTTATCACAAAATCTAACATAAATATCAACAAAATATTTCTGTGGTATTAACTACTCTATATAGATACTTCCTCTTGCAATGCGACCGTTCCCTACGTTGTCTCGATGGGTACTGAGTGCGAGTGAAGTAGTAAGACAAAAACGAACATTTCCGAGAAAATACGAAAGGAAAGGATTATTCACTACATCTGTATATCTCATGGACTGTAATTGCAGTGAGTTTGAGTGTAGCCGGTAGAACAACACGCATTTAAAAACAAAGGTCCCCATTCAATAGACATGATGGTATTGGACCCACCGAATGCGAGTCCAACTCGCACTTGACCGGACTAAATTGTTAAGCGAGGGGACTGTTGATCATGTCTACAGGAAACACTTGGTTCCCTTCACGTACACGTTCTCCTAGATAGTGATAACAGGAACAAAACAAAATTTTGATCTTTCAAATACACCTAAGATTAGTAAGCAGGCTATATATAAAAGAAGAAAAAGAACTGGGCTGACTTCCTATCACGAAAAAAGGACTGTCGTATATACGTCGCGCCACACGTTATGATAATAATAATTGATTGCATCATAAAAAGTTTACGTTTTGTTACAGATAAGGTTCTTAGCTTATTTAGGTATTAGTCTCTATAGTAGGGACATCTGGAACCGGAGCTAGGAAAAATAGGTGTATTTCAGGCTCCGGTGCTCTTCTACAATGCTCTTCTAGCAACACACTTCGTGTTGCTAATTTTGTAAATATATCTTACAGTGCAGATTATCAAGTTAATACAATGCCAAAAGGAGATCACGTTAACATATAATTAACAATACGCTGCTTAAAAACTGAAGGGCCACAAAACAAAATTGTCCGAAATTACTTTTATTCAAGTAATGAAGCCAAAATAACCCTTATTTTCATATTTCGCAAAGACACCTAACGAAAACGGCCTATAAATCAGAAAGTTACGCAAACGCCCTTTTTGCATTTTCATGCATTGGTGGCTAAGTTCTGAGTAAAGCGGCCATCTTTTTAGTTGCGACCAGAAAGTCGGCGCGAGCATGCGTCAGTTTTTTGCTAAAGAGCCACATCGCGAAATGTTGCCTGTATCGAGTGTGAATTTTAAAAGCGACAGGGCCACATTCTGAAATACGTCCATTTTGCATATAAAAATGAAGTAAGTACAGGAATTATTTTAAGGCAAAAGTGCCATGTTTTGTAAAGTGTCCGATTAGCAAATAAAATATGCCTAATTATATTATTTTTGTTATAAGCTTAAGAGATGTTTCTGTGACATGTCTGTTTGGCTCCAAACATTGTTGTGCTGTGGATGTTTTCTTTTAAGACAAAACGCTTTGATGAGTTTTGTGATTTGTGTTTGATATTGGATTTCTTTGCTTTGCGACGGATTATTCAGATTTTAAGTTTTGCGATAAAATTCACTATATCAATGATCGAAAATATCTATGACTTTTAATATTGTAACTTTTGTAATGGTTGAATTCAAGTACTGCTGGGTTAGTCAGCTGCTGTTCTTGTCTCTCATTGTCAACCTCACCCGCGTAATATATGAATTTGTTTTCTTTTGTAGAATGAGTAGAAGAATACAAAGAATTTTAAACATGGTTCTACCTAAAAATAACAGCCATTCGCAAAAACCAGAACCAGACTAAGATTTACATATACCAGAGGAAAGCAAAAATTCACCCATCCATTTACAGAGGCACGATAATCATTCTTCATTTACCTGTGAACCTACGGACTTACACGATGATTCGTGTGATACAAATTCCATACCCGATAGTCAGCTTGGATTTGATCTCGATTTGTCATTTGATGACACAAATGAAAAAGACTCGGCGTGTATTAAACGACCCATTAAGGAAGTCAAAATCAGTAGCTCAGATACTGATGACGACTCCAGCTCTAATTCTGATTCTACAAGCTCAGAAAGCTCGGAGGATGTTTTTCCTTCAGACGAAAGCGTAAAATATCCTGACTACCAAATTAATTCTCCAGCTGCTTCCGACCAATTGTACCATATATTTTTTTCACCAAAGCCTGGGACTTCTAGAGTTTTTAAGAGCATGCGTCTATCGAGCTCAGGTTAGCAACGACGTTCATTTCTTATCTACGAAATATTGTTCAAACACTGCCAAGTGTTACCAATACACAAAATGGTAAAATTTGCTCTTATCGTGGAGCAATACCATCGAAAAGACCTCCCGAAACCCGTTCAACATAAAACTTGCACCAGAAAAGTTGTTAACAAAGAACTGGAAACCACCAGATTCAATAACACATATGGACAAAGAACAGATAAAGTAATCTTACCGCGGATTATAAACGAACTACCCCCCTGCTTAAAAGAAAAGATAACAGTCACAAACCTCAAACATAAAATCAAAAACCACTATCTACAACAAAACTAACCCACACACACATAGTCAAAATAAATAAATGAACCCAATTTTTTACACGTTTCAAACATCAGCAGCATCACATAATCACATTGGAAGGACCCACATAACAAGTTGCTAGTAGGCCGAGGTGGGAGCGAGACGACTGCAGCCGTCAAGCCAGCCAGCCACTGTATATTGCGCGAGACACAAATTCTATTACTTTCCCGTACTTACGTACATGCTCACTCGCGGCCTTACCCGCATGAAGAAGTGGCCAGAGATGCTATACAATGCGAAATACTTACCACCTGCTACCTGATTGTGCATTATGTTGCTGCACCTGCGCTTCACTTATAATGAGCATTTATTAGTTGAGCCCAAATCAAATAAAGCGAACGTCTACCTACCTAGAATAATAAATTTGCAGTGTTAGGTTAGTTATGTGTAGTAGTAGTGTAACTTATCTATGTAAACTGACAACTACGAATGTTCTGTGCTCAGACAAACCTCAGTGGTTTATGAGTACTATTTAAGATATCATATATGTTACTTAAGATACAAAGAATAAATAAAAAAAAATAAAAAAAAAACCTAAAATGCTACAGATAATATTGCTATACCTATATAAATATATCTATCTACACAGGTATCATAAACCCTCTTTACTGCGTCCAAAAACCGCAGGTTACGATAAGCATAATGTTAAACTACTTTGTAAAAACTCATTTCTTATCTGAATATTTAACATTCTGACCATAATGTGTAAATTTTCTACATATTATGAAATTCAAATTTCGAACACCGTCGCCCGCCTGCCTGTCGCCTCTACTTTGTCTGTGAAGTTGGTACTACAGAACAAGCTAAACAACTCAATGCCACAATGCCGGTCAAACATGCGGTTCCTGTACACATGAAAGAGAGCTCATTATATGTGTTTATATAAACTGGTGTATGGACCTGTACAGTATTAGGCATTATGTATCAGTCACATAAACTACTAGAACATGTTTTCGTAATTTTTCAGTCAATACCTATTGACATGGAAGTTCTTAGCTCTGACAAGCAGCCATGCAGCATGGCTAACCAGCAAGTCGGCAACAACTCACAGCCAAACAACGTTTATAGCCAACTTCAATGCATCGAAATCGTCGCCAATTTATGTTCCAGACCATTACATAACATTGATTAAAATGGCTAAGTTTTAACGACTTAAAACCTCTGGTTGTTGGTAATTACACCGTTACAGAAGATGGAGAAAGGCTGAGACGGACTGATATAAAAGTACAAAAAATTGATCAAGAAAACCCAAACAAGTTATTTTTTAAGACTTATTACGACGACGCAGAGTTTAAGTCAGTGTCTACTTTGACCAAAAAACAAGCGAAGACCAACACTGTGATAACCACGACCCTCAAAAAATTATATTCTCAAAAACTAAAAGTTCCTGAGACAAAAATAAACAGGGCATGCTGAAACTGATAGAATTTTTTTTTGTGCCAAAGTATTACGAAACTTTGTATGCAAATTTTTTAATGTAATTATTTCCTTTGAACTGATTTGATAATACCAGTGTAGTTATAATTGAAACTATTATTTAGTATCTACAGTAGAAACAATATAATATAAAAATACTGTATCTTGGGTGAAAATATTGATCTCTTGTGTGTATTAAGCATTTATCCATGTTATATTACTAAAATTGCAACCAATTTACCATTGCAATACACATTTATATATGCATTTACAATACAATATACATTTGAAATATTGTTACCAATAATGACTGATAATTATGTCTGATGAGGTTTTAGATGAATATATTTTTGTTTATTTCTATTTGTGTAATAAAATGTTATGTTTTTGATTTATTTTGATATTTCGATGTTTAATGTTTAAAAGTTTTCTATGTTATTGTTTTTATTTATAAGTTTGTCTTTATCCAACAAGGTTGTGTTTTTTTTTTAAATAAAACATGCAAAATTTTTCGACTTGTGGCCGGCATTTCCATTTACTTAAGCGAAAATGTTTATAAACTAAAGGGAATTGTTCGATTCCAAATCGATATTCGATCGATGGTTTCTGAACGGCCATTTTGAATTTGACGTAAGCTGCCAACCTGGCAGTTTTTTGACAACTGACAGACGAAAGCCCTCGCAATGTAAACGCGTTTTGGTAAGGGTATTGAAATTAAATCGCAGGCCATCTGGAATGTATTCGGGTTTCCCTCAGGATTGTTAATATAGCTGAGTGTGTTATTGTTTCTCGAACCAGATAAAGTTCGCATTTTCGTGCCCGATTATTTTTACCACGTAACATAACCTGTGTTGGAACACTGTGCTCATTGAAGCTGGCCCGCCAGTCATACCTGGTTGGCAGAAGAACCTGTCTACCAAGAAGAGCCTAGGGTGCACCCGGGCCTTGCAGAGAGACAGGAGGTTGACGGGACCGAAGCACAGACCAGGTTAGATCGACCCCAATTAACTTCAGCTCGGTGAATCGCCGACGTTCACGCTTCTTGGCAACTGATCGTTACGCTACCTCGTAGCTGATGGGCCCCTACGAGGTCATTAGGTGCTGAGAAGCCTGAACAATTTGGTAGCAGAGCGTGGTTTCCTGAGATTTGCAGCCGTCAAGGGCTCCAGGAAGGCACGATTTGGGACTATCAATCTGTAGGTATAGGCGGTTATTAGGTAACTTGGTTGTTGTTCCTATTTCCACATAGATTGGTAGTATTGTAAGCTATAGGTCTATTGCTGGTAGTAGATAGACAGATATTGAATTGAAAATTGCATTGAATTACCAGTTAGTCAATCTATTAGTGGTCTAGTAATGCTATTGAATGAATGTTTTGGTTAACATAAGTAGTTACATCTATTGATAGCAGGCTGTTACATTGTTTTCAGTTTATAGCAATTTATAACTTGAACTTATATTGACTATCTGTGTGTGTTATAATGATAAAGGGAAACTAAATTGTATTTACAGAATTTATATAGATATAAAACTCGGTTCCTATTGTTTAAGGAAAACAACATTGTTTAAGTTGTGGTTTAGGGTTCCCTCGTTTGGGTTGTAGACTGGAGGGTCCATTAAAATTGAGTTACTGCTAATTGTGAGTAAGTATCGTTCCGATCATGTCGTTATCTGAAATCCAGAAGGGTGTTTCTAAGGAACTCAGATAGTTTTCCTCCGCACACGGTCTGATAGACCGTTTAGATAGGCATGATGTGGTATTGGAGCGGTCTATGGACGTTAAGGAACATGTATGGAGATGGCAGCTGCTATCACGCAGAAGGCTGCGGACATACGTAGACAGCGCGAGTCCAGCCATGGTGGTGACATTGAAGCACCTCTGCCGCTTCAGGGATCGGGGTCCAGGTTACCTGCCATAACTATGCCTACTTTTGACGGCGTGTCCGGTGAATGGATGAGCTTCATCAATCTGTTCGACAGTTTGGTGCACATGCGATCGGACATTACCAAGTCTGTCAAGATGGCTCAGCTGGTGGCAGCATTGAGGGGTGAGCCTAGGGAGCTGGTCGCTCATTTGACAGTTAAGGAGGGTAACTATGAAACGGCCAGGCAATTGTTGGTCAGACGTTACCATAACAAACGGAGGTTGGCCGATGCCCAACTGAACCGTTTGTTTAGTATCCCGGTTGTGAACAAGGTCGGGGCCATACAGACGGAGGTTTTGAACCCATTGTTGTCCGTCACCAAGGCTCTAGAGAATCTTGGACTTCCGGTTGGTGAATGGTCGTACCTACTGTTGTACATTGTACTTTCCCGCCTACCCGCTGACGTGCAGACTCGTTTCGAACAGTCTCACGGGAGGTCGGCCGAGGACCTGCCCGCCTTCTCCGACTTGGTCGGATTCTTGGAAGAGGAGGCTCGACGGGCAGAGAATTTGGGGTTGACGGTCACCCATCCTTCGGAGCCACAGAGAGCTGCCGGGAGCGCTGTGAGTAGGGGCCCTCCGACGAGGGAGGACCGCACCAACCGGCAGTCGTATGGGACTGTGAGTGAATTGACCCCACATGGTGAGACCTGCCCATGTTGTAGGCAGATTGGCCATGCTGTGGCCAATTGCAATAAGTTCGGGGAACTTAGGGTTCAGGGACGGCGCCGGATGGCCAAGCAGTGGAGCTGGTGTTTCCTGTGCCTCGGGCCACACATGGCTAGGGACTGCACGCGCAAACAAATGTGCGGATATTGTGGTGGGCCCCACAACAATCTGTTGTGCATGAACCGGTCCGGCCAACAGCCTCCACAGGGCCGTACCCAGGGTGACACGGCATGGGGCCCTGAGAATTCGTTTGCGACTCGGAGCGCAACTCAGGGGCCAACGTCCCCACGTACACAGGGCAGTACCAGGGTGCAGGGCCGCACTCAGGACCATTACATGGGGGGCCCTGAGTTTTCGGTTGCGACTCAGCATCCGACCCAGCGGGACATTGGGTATGTTGAGCAGGCCGTAACGGGCGGGTGTCATGGGACACCTTCGAGTTATGCGGGTGCGGTTCGGACGCCGCCTCAGTTGTCGCCCCGCTCGTCGCCTCGTCCTCGTCGGTCACATGTGATGTCCCCCCCGCTCATGGAGCGGCCACGGTTGAATTCACGCCCACCCCCCTTTACGGGGAATCGTAGGTTGGGAATGGAACCGGCGCGTGGGCCATTTGTACAATGGGACCCTCTGGCGTATAGCTGCATACCTGATCGGTTACAGGCACAGTGGGGCCCCGGGGGTCCTCGCTAGGAATTTGCGGCCAAACCATTTGTTGCCCCCCAACCGGAGACGGTGGTGTTACCGATCGCCTCTGTGCTTGTTTGGGATTTGGCGGGCAACCCAACATACGTTCGCGCCCTATTAGATTCTGGAGCTCAGGGCTGCATTGTATCGAATGATTTAGCAAAATGGTTGGGCCTCAAGGTAAATAGGTATAATAAATCAATACGGGGCGTGGGGAATGTTACGGTTACGAATGTAGTTGGTCAATCGGTGATTACGTTCTCTCCACGTTATGACATTTTGACAAAAACATCCGTGCAAGCTTTAGTAATGACGCATGTCATGGGCAGACACCCCTTGGTGAAGTTGAATCCGGCCGTTCGATTCCTGACATCAGGACTCAAGTTGGCGGATCCCGATTTTGACACTCCAGCCCCGGTCGACCTGCTACTGGGAGCAGACGTTCTGGGTAGGTTTCTGTTGTCGGATCGGCGAGTTCTTCAGCCGGACGGGTTGATTGCTGTTGATACTAAGTTTGGTCACGTGATCATGGGTCCGGCATTGCCAATGGTTAAGCCTGCCGAGTCAGATGGCATACTTATTGGCTCAGCGTTGTCAGACGTTATCCAACGTTTCTGGGAGATAGAGGAACCTCCCACCGTTCGTCGAGTCGACGCAGACGAAGAAGAGTGCGAGTTGTTTTACCAGAATAGTACTGGTCGCCTTCGTTCTGGTCGTTTTGTAACTCGACTGCCTTTCAGGGCCGATCGACCGCCACTAGGAGAATCTAGGAAGATGGCTGAGACGAGATTGATGTCGATGGAGCGTAGGATGACAAGGGACGCCGTATTTAAACAAAAATATGTTGATTTCATGAGGGAGTATGAGTCGTTAGGACACATGTCGGTATCGGGTGTGGACTGGAGATCTGAGGATCATTGTTTCCTTCCACACCATGCCGTCCTGCGAACCCCTACCGGCAAGATTCGAGTTGTTTTTGATGGGTCAGCACCTACCTCGAACGGGATGTCCCTGAATCAGTGTCTACATTCGGGACCCAAGTTGAGTCGTGATATTTCGGATATTCTCACGAGCTTTCGGAGGCACCAGATTGTATTTGTCGCAGACATTCGGATGATGTTTAGGCAAACGGTAATTCATCCGGCTGACAGAAGGTATCAGTTGATACTGTGGCGTGAGTCCACGGCCGAGCCAGTCAAGGTCTATGAGTTAAACACGAACACGTATGGGTTACGGTCTAGCCCGTATTTGGCGATGCGTACCCTGCGGGAGTTGGCGTCGCGTGACCGTGTGAGCTATCCTAGAGCCGCCGCTATCCTGGAGCAAGATTTGTACGTCGATGACGTCTGCACAGGGGCAGCCAGTGTAGAGTAAGCTCTGGACCGACGTGACGAGCTCATTCAATTGCTGGAACGAGGCGGCTATGAACTACGCAAGTGGATGTCCAACTCCCCTGAGTTGATGGCTGGTCTCCCAGATGAGTTTCAACAAGACCCGCGCGTTTTTGAGAATCCTGACAACCCTAACATGTTGTCAGTACTTGGAATTCAGTACCGGCCCGTCCATGATGAGTTTACCTATCGGGTGGTTTTAGAAACACCGAAGGCCTGGACGAAGCGGTCAGTACTGTCAACGATTGCGAGAACGTTCGACCCGAATGGATGGATTTCTCCTTTCACCTTTGCTCTCAAATGTTTTATGCAAAGGCTATGGGCGGCTCAGTTGACCTGGGACACCCACCTCTCAGGTGATTTGTTGATTGATTGGACGCGAATGTTCACCTCGCTATCGGACATAAATAATGTATCGCTGCCGAGGAAATTGGTCCCTGCTGGGGATTACAGGGCAACCCTTCACGGGTTTTGTGATGCCTCTGAACGAGGGTTTGCGGCAGCGGTTTATTTGCGAACCGTCACCTCCACCGGGGAGGTCGACGTGCGTTTGGTTTTGGCAAAAAGCAAGGTAGCGCCTATTCGGACAAGGATGACGATTCCAAAACTGGAACTGTCCGGGGCTGCTCTTTTGACCAAACTTTTGAATCACACTCTAACAGTGTTGCGTGGGTCAGTGGTTTTGGAGGATACGGTGTACGCGTGGACGGACAGCCAGATTGTTTTGTGCTGGCTGAAGGCTTCGGTCCATAACTTAGAGGTTTTTGTTGCGAACCGTGTCTCCCAGATTGTGTCGTCTGAGGTTCCACTGACCTGGAGACATGTACCAGGAGAATTGAACCCGTCTGATTGTGCATCCAGGGGATGTCGGGCTCCTGAACTCGTTAGACACCATTTGTGGTGGGGACCACCCTGGCTTGCCAAGAGAGAATCGGACTGGCCCCACAGCCATGTAGTAGTATCTTCGGATCATGGCCCCAGAGCGGCCGTGCACGTTACCCAGAAGGCTGAGGACCCTGACGCCGGGTTTCTGCTGGACCGGTATAGCTCACTTGACAAGTTGATAAACGTGTCCACTTGGATTAGGAGATTCGCTCGAAATTGTCGTACTCCTCGCGATCAGCGAACGTTGAACCCTATTCTGACTCCGGCAGAGCGAAACGAGTCGCTATTGAATTTGGTCCGGTTGGTACAGTCCTCGAAGTTTGGGGCAGAATTGGAGATTATACGAAGTGGACGTTCGAAATTGAAGGGAGCCGTCGCGCGTCTCAACCCCTTTGTTGATTCGACCGGGTTACTTCGGGTAGAAGGAAGATTGCGCAATGCGAATCTGTCGTATTCGGCTCGTCACCCACTTCTGCTCCCCAAGGGGGGACAGTTAGTTGAATTGCTGGTGACTGATCGTCATATTAAAAACGCGCATGCCGGCTGTAACGCGTTGTTGGCCACGCTCCAGCGGGAGTTTTGGATCTTATCTGCCCGCCGTGTCATACGGAACATCGTGTTTCGGTGCATGCCTTGTTATCGACTTAAGGCTGCCACGATGCAACCTCTCATGGGGGACTTGCCCCCTGATCGTGTGAATGGGGTCAGACCGTTTTCAGGTGTTGGTACGGATTTTGCAGGACCGTTTATGGTGAAGAGTTCACGATTGCGTACCGCTAGGCAATACAAGGCGTACCTATGTGTATTTGTTTGTTTATCCACCAAGGCGGTACATCTCGAGCTCGTTGCTGATCTCTCGACAGAGGCTTTCATTGCTTGTTTGGATAGGTTTGTTTCTCGAAGGGGACTTCCAACTTTGATCCGCTCTGATAACGGCACTAACTACATCGGTGCGGAACGATACTTACGAGAGATAGTCAACTTTTTGAATGTAAATAAAGTGGATATTGGAACGGCCCTCTCCCGTCGGGGTATACAGTGGACCTTCAGCCCACCGATATGCCCCCACTGGGGTGGGATTTTTGAGGCCGTAGTTAAGTCAGCTAAGACGCACTTGGGGCGTATAGTAGGTCAGACAGCGCTGACTTTTGAGGAGCTCGCGACATTGTTTTGTAAGATCGAGGCCGTTCTCAATTCGCGACCGTTGTGTCCGCTCAGCTCGGATCCAAATGACCTGGAGGCTCTGACCCCAGGCCATTTCTTGATAGGACAGCCACTTAACGCGTTGCCCGAGCACCCCTTCGAGGGAGTGAAATTGTATCGGTTGTCAAGGTATCAGATGTTGCAGCAGTTTACTCAGAATTTCTGGAAGCGTTGGTCGCTCGAGTATCTGCATATCTTACAACAGCGCCTTAAGTGGACTGACAAAACTAGCCCCCCTAGTGTTGGTGACCTCGTTCTGGTTAAGGATGCTAACCTACCGCCACTACGTTGGCGCAGGGGGCGCATTGTTAACTTGTTCCCTGGCAAGGACGGGACCCCCCGGTCTGCAGAGGTTCTAGTAGGAGGCTCGGTTCTAAAACGAGCGGTAGCAACGTTGTCTAGGCTGCCCGTAGATTAGGGGACAGGTGGGTGCCTGTCCGGGCGGGTGATTGTTCGATTCCAAATCGATATTCGATCGATGGTTTCTGAACGGCCATTTTGAATTTGACGTTAGCTGCCAACCTGGCAGTTTTTTGACAACTGACAGACGAAAGCCCTCGCAATGTAAACGCGTTTTGGTAAGGGTATTGAAATTAAATCGCAGGCCATCTGGAATGTATTCGGGTTTCCCTCAGGATTGTTAATATAGCTGAGTGTGTTATTGTTTCTCGAACCAGATAAAGTTCGCATTTTCGTGCCCGATTGTTTTTACCACGTAACATAACCTGTGTTGGAACACTGTGCTCATTGAAGCTGGCCCGCCAGTCATACCTGGTTGGCTGAAGAACCTGTCTACCAAGAAGAGCCTAGGGTGCACCCGGGCCTTGCAGAGAGACAGGAGGTTGACGGGACCGAAGCACAGACCAGGTTAGATCGACCCCAATTAACTTCAGCTCGGTGAATCGCCGACGTTCACGCTTCTTGGCAACTGATCGTTACGCTACCTCGTAGCTGATGGGCCCCTACGAGGTCATTAGGTGCTGAGAAGCCTGAACAGGAATTATGTGCTGCTAGTCGCATTTGGGCTATAGTTACCAGAAAATTAAAATAACCAAGTGTTAGGCAGTTAAAATACGCATCGAATGATATCAAATGATACAAATTCATGGCAAGCAGGAGTGCCGAAAAAGCAAAAAAACTAAATGAAATATTTCAATATGGCCTCCTGAAAAATACTAAATTTTGAGTTGTGGCCCTTTAGTTTTAAAGCAGCGAATACTTCGAAATTTTGAGACAATTAATATTAAAATTATATGTGAGTTGTATGAGTGTGTGTGAGTATGTGTGAGAGGGTGTGCAGATATATGCAACTGTGTTGAACAGGAAATATCATATGTACACATATTAATCAATGACAAAAACTATGAGAGATAAGTTAATAAATATAATATACACATATTAGTTATAATTCATGTTCATGTATGATATATAATTTAACGATTTTAGGAGATCTTCGGTTTGATCATATGATAGATATTTTAGAAATTTGGAATGAGCGGTGGCCTTGAATTCGCAGTAGTCACTTAACAACACCTGTGCATATAATTACCGCCAACATCGCCTAGCGCTCTTAATTCGTGGCGCGAGCTATACCTGTGCTTTTGCGCCCCGTAATTACGTTGATATAGAAGTTTAGTTTATCTACAGCACCAAAGGCCCACAGACCTAAAGTAATAGATTAACTAATTGATAATGTGATTTGGGGTCACCAGTTACTAATGTACAATCGAACCATCTGAATCATGACCCACCATAAGCTTATTTTGCTAAACCCCTTAAATGCAAGTAGGTCGAAATTCGCTTGAAGGTTTATTTCCTTGGTAACGAACTTGTTGTCATTTGATTAGACACTGACATTTACATAGATCTTACAAGTTTGAAAGTATCTAACGAATTATCAGGCAAATGGGTCATGATTCAGTTGGTTTGATTGTACATTCAGAATATTGAATATTTTCCATATTTCAACAAATTGTATTACCTGGAATATTCCAAAATTATTCTCTTCACTTTTGAACTAAGAAGAAAAGTTCAAAAGGCCGAGCTATTATTTGTTTGGTTTTGTATGGTTTCGTCTGAAGAAAGTTTTTTCATCAAGCTGAAAACTTGTGCAATTTGTACAAAGAATCAAAATCAAATCCCTTTTTCCGTACGGGGTGGCAAAGGCACATATTACGCATGAAGATAATTCACATGCATTATATTTAAAGGTAACAATTATATTATTAAAAAAATATAGGTTTTGTCTGCCAAATAAGTTAAATGTTATGTTAAGTTAAGTTAAGTTGTCTGTTATGTTACCGAATTTTGTACCCCCAAGGCCTCCATGTAGTTTCACAGCACCGTATTTGATGCTTTAGATCACTTTCTCTCTGAAGACTATAGTTAGGTTTTGTTAGGTCAAAACGTAGTATTTTTTTTTGTGAACATTTAGTTAATTTGAGATGTTTTTTTTTTAAAAACAGTAACTTGAAAACATACACGAGATAGATTTTATTGTTCTTACGAATTCAAAACTGTTTTATTCGTTAATGTCCTTGTTCAGCCTGGTGAAAATATACACAGCGATATTGGTGTGCCAATTCTCTACCAAAAATAGTGAAAATGTGGTAGTTTGAGTCGGGTGTCCTCTGACTTATGTAGTGAATAGAAGAAGCTTCCACGAGTGTAAGAAAAAAACCAGCCAAGTGCGAGTCGAACTCGCGTACGAAGGGTTCTGTATCTTATTATTATTTTAATATTTGTAATTATTTTTAATTTTGACATTTAAGATTGGACATAGTCTGGAAAATAAACAATTATTATTATCTATTAAAACGGCAAAAAAACACAATTTTTGTTTGGGAGTCCCCTTAAATATTTGTTTTATTTTTATGTATATATTTATTTTTTAAAGTGAATATATAACTTAATATTCTGTGAATATTTCAAGTATCTACCTGATGCCATTATCAATATTGAGCAAATACGAGAAAAAATAAATAAGTTTGTTGAGCCTCCTTAAATATTTATTTTATTCTCAATTTTAGTATTTTTTGTTAGAGCGGCAACAGAAATACATCATCTGTGAAAATTTAAACTGTCTAACTATCACGTTCGTGAGATACATCCTGGTGACAGACGGACGGACGGACATCGAAAGCTTAGTCATAGGGTCCCGTTTGGCACCTTTATGTAGAAATATATAAAAAGAAAACAAATATATAAGGGGCTCCCAAACAACAAACGTGTTTTTTTTTTGCCGTTTTAATAGATAATGGTACGGAACCCTAAAAAGACATCCCATTACCATCAGCAATTATCTAAAAGACGCAGACGCTCCGACCATATCTTGACACAGTTTCCCCCCTTCCCCCTCATATTTACACAGAAGCAAGAAAAGCCTGGATCGTTAAAAGCGGTGACTGCGCGAATAGTGGGAAGAAAATTATGCGTGAAAATGGGCCCCAAATACAAAATTATGCAGTGTAATATCGCGAAGAAATTAACATAACTTTGTCAGGGAAATTGACCTATGAACGTGGGTCTGCCGTGACATAGGGCAAAATATTTTTCGTGTTGTTTTCACCTATTTTTGGCCTCGTAAAATCCATAATTTGAATCCAGTTATGGGTTGAGGTATTTTTTTTCCAGTACCTAAGATATTTCACGCCTGCTTCTCACAAAGGCAATGCAGGTTCGATTCCTGACCATGTACTGATGAGATAATTAATTTATCTTAAGTACTATCAAACCATCTGAATCATGACCCACCATAAGCTTATTTTGCTAAACCCCTTAAATGCAAGTAGGTCGAAATTCGCTTGAAGGTTTATTTCCTTGGTAACGAACTTGTTATCATTTGATTAGACACTGACATTACGATAGATCTTACAAGTTTGAAAGTTTCAAACGAATTATCAGGCAAGTGGGTCATGATTCAGTTGGTTCGATTGTACATTATGCGGATGTTCTAACGATGGTGGAAAACATCGTGAGGAAACCTTCATTACTCCGTAGCTGCGGCGATGGGCTAGCCCCCTGTCACGCGAAATGGAGTGTTGCATAACTGGCGCAAAGTGGGCACAATTGAGCCTCTGCCACCCCGTTTGGGAAAAGGCGTGACGCTTTGCTATGTTATGTTAAGATTTAAGGGGTGACAGGCTTACATTATATGGCGAGCACTAGTAGGTACTCATGATTGTGTAATAAAACACAAAAATGTATGAAGTGACAGTTGTCAAATCCCTGGGAAAATCCTAAGATATCAAAACTAAACATAGATCATTTTTTCATTGCGTATTTTAGTTAGGTCTGTTTGCCTGCGCAGTCGGCATTGTTTTCATGATTTTTTATATATCGTCGGCAGTGACCCTGCCTACGAAGCCAAGGGTCCCGGGTTCGAGTCCCGGTGGGGGCAAATATTTGTTTGATGAGAACAGATGTTTGTACCCTAGTCATGGTTGTTTATCTATCTAAGTATAATATTTATCTATATAAGTATGTGTATCGTTGTCTAGTACCCAAGATACAGGGAATCCTAGTTTGGAGCTAGATCAATGTGTGTTAATAGTGTCCAAGGTATTATTAATATATCATTATTATTATAGGAATTAGGAATTTATAGGAATGGATAATACGAAGTAAGAAGAGTCGATTGCAGATTTAGGGAGGGATATCTGATTAATAAATAAGAAATAAGAAACTTTACTTGCATATAATTGTTTACATAAGTCTGACATATGTTATTTCAGTTTCACATGATAAAACCCTAAATAGGTATGCAAATGATATAGCATTTACGCAAAATAATTACTAGGTATTTCTTAATATATACATTATTGTAGCCAAAATATAGCAATAGTAAAATCAATAAACTTCCTCAGACTAACACTTACACCTTAATTATGGATTGAAGCCTTACAAAGAGAAACTATTCTGTATTAAAAATAGTTTCGTATAGGTACCTAATAAGGAGACTAACACAAATTGCGTCCACAGAGGTGGCTATTACAGCACTCTGTGCACTCTTAGTAATGGTATTTTTATTTTGGCAATTCTACTGACAGAGATAAAGTTTTCGAAAATAAAAAAAAACATCAGGGCTATTGCTGGTATTGGACCCTCGGAAAGAAGCAGAATTTTAATTTCAAAAAGTATGACATTATAACTTTTCGATCAATTTTTATTCTAGAATGTCTAATGTTCTTGAAGAAACATTTTATTCTAGAAACTGACGTAATAACGACCTAAAATTATGATCTGCTATATGTGCACTTTAAAGGAATAGTTTATTCTATAAAGCCATTAAAATAAATAACTTATTTCTTGACATAAAGACTTACATTATATTCATTTAAACATACTATCACTAGAATACTTAAAAATGCAATAAATTATGATATGAAAGAAACCCTTAATGATAAAGAATTGATTTTTAACAAGCCCACAGCTTTACAAAGCGGTGTGTAGCACATCCTAATATATCTACAATTCTTAATATAAATCAAAATAAAAACAAACATATAAAATTTATATAGCGACTGTGAGGTCTAGTCGAATGCACGAAGTCGAAGCGTTCACGCATAATGCTGGGATATTGGGAGTTTGCTAAGATGCTGTAAAGGAAAGTTAGGATGTGAATCCCGTCGAAGATAATTAGGTAGCCATTTAAACTCCTTGCGATACTGTGACACATGGTTAAACTTTTGCAGTCCGAAGAAGAACCGGTAGCTCTAGCCCAGCAAACATCAGCATAATCAATCAGCAGAAGGAGAATGGATTGAGCGAGGGTAATTTTTGTTTGAAATGGCAAGAAGTTCTAGAGTCTTCTTAGTAAGTGAAAAGTGGCGCAGACACGCTTACTGACTTCACTGACATGCTTTAAACAGGTGGCTTTGATTTTTGGCCTTGTTAGTGTAAGCGATAATAGTATCGTTATAAACTAAAGGTGGCATGGGTAGTTGCTCTAATTGATTTAACAAGTACCTGGATCCCATAATCATAGCCTGAGACATCCTGGGATTATGGGCAATGCCCATATCCTGATGTTCCCGAAGTCAGCGTTTAGCGCATCTTTAGCCGAATTCACATCACTAAAGAGAAAATGATAGTATATCTGAAGATCATCAGCATAGAGATGATATGAAGGAGAGACAATATCAGAAATGGAAGTGATGAAGACTGAGAACAAAAAAGGGGAAATAATACCACCCTAAGGAAACCCCCGCAGTAAGATCGCACCACTCGGTTTATAACAAATATCTAACCCCTTAAACTACCGGATAGATATTTGTTAGAGACTTCCACAGATTTTGATGGTAGAGATCTGAAAATGTATATAAGTATTCCTTGTTATACATAATGAAAGACCTATTTTAGGATTTTAAGTAAATCACCTTTTAAATGAGGGGATGGAAGTTTACATACAACAAGAATTTCAAGCTAGCAAGTAGTGAAACGGCCATGCCACATATTTTGACTAAGGTGTAGAGTTTTTAATGTAAGGGCTTGTAGAGGCTTGAAGAGTTAGGGCATGTAGAGTTAGAAGCTTGGCTCTACATGAGATCTGATAAATTTTGACAGTGCGAGCCATAATGGTAACGTCTTGGCAACATTTAACATGAAAATGTTTTTGGTGGGATGTGGTTTTTGGCAAGGCCTATCTACCGTAACTGCTATTTTAGACCTAAAGAGGTAGAGGTACCGATCTATGCTTGCTTTCTCGACTTATTGAAAGCCTGTGATATGGTCTCGTATAACATCTTATGGACTAAGCTGAGAAAGGCGGGAATGCCATATGAACTGATATCTGTTTTTTGCTACTGGTATAACAATCCGATAAATTATGTAAAATGGTCTGACTATGTCTAAGATAGCTATAGGCAACAGTGTAGCCTGCGACAGGGAGGTCTATCATCACATAGATTATTTAACCTGCCTATGAATGGAGCTCAGCAGGTTATGTGTAGGTTGTTATATTAATGATGTATGTCTCAATAATCTGAGCTATGTCGACGATATAGTGCTGCTGAGCCCCTCGGTGAGTGACCTTAGAAAGCTGTTGGTTGTTTGTGAAAATATGCAGATAGTCATGTTCTTCTGTATAATGTTAAAAAGAGCGAATATCTCATATTTAAAGTTGATTCGGGACCGCTTGAAAATGTACCGTTAATTAGCTTTAAGGGGTGTTGTCTGAATCGTTTATCCGAATTTAAATATTTTGGGGCACTTGGTGGATAAATACCTGAAGTTTAAGTCAGATAGGGAGAGAGAGCATAGGGCGTTGGCAGTCAGAAGTAATGTGCTGACTCGCAGATTTGCTCGGTGCTCAATACAAGTAAGGATAACTCTTTTTAAAGCGTATTGCCAATCTTTCTACACCAGCAGTCTGTGGGTCATTCATTCACAGAAGACTTTCAGCACCCTACGCATCCTATAAAATAACGCCTTTACGAGGTTGCTGGAGCTGCGGAGCTTCTGCAGTGCTTCAGCAATGTTTGCAGACGCGCGCACTGATGGCTTCCAAGCTAAAATGAGGAAAAGAGCAGCGTCATTACTGGGCATAATGCGCGGCAGCAATAACGGTATCCTCAAGGCTTTTGCATTATGTGAAAATGTTGGTTTAATTTCTAATTAATTGATTAGAAATTAAATTAACATTATTGCTAACTGATTGATTGGAAATTGAATTAATTCTATAGACAATGTTTGTTATTGTGAATACATATATACTTTTGTATGGATAATAATAATTACGCAAATCCCTTTAAAAAATCTTAGATATTATAGGAAAAAGAGCTTCTGGTCGGGAATTGGTAACATCTTTTTTAATTTCAGATTACAGTTAGGTTTTATTTAAGTTTCTCCGGCCGTGCTCCAAACATATTTTTTTACAATAGATAGATGGGGGAGAGTATATGGGAGTAAGTTTTTAATATTTTAGTTTTGATGCCGTTTAGTAATACTATCACATTTTTTTACGATCAATTTCTGCAGTAGTCTATTGGCGACATTAATATGGATGTTTAATTTGGTTTTAATTAAGGAATATTGCTACTTTGTGATTTCACCTGATCTATAAAAAAAAACATTAAAATATTTGCTATATGGCGATATATTATTATCTGTCTCTGATGGTTTTACGGTGTTTTACGATTTTTCCAGTCCTAGAGCAAGTTTTGATTCCTTTTGGTAACGTTACTATATTCCAATATTGGGCATGTGGTGAAATATTCACAATACAGGACCGATCCACCTGTTTTCAGCGGATCATCGTTTATAGGGCGACCAAATAATAGCAATTGTTTTACATGCAATAAAATGGCAACAAAGCAAGATTATAGAGATTGTTCATATGACAGTAGTCTAAAAACCAAAATATGTTTCGCCGTTTGCTGAAAATCTCATCGAATATCGAAGCAAAGTTTTCTTGGAACAATTCGGAACTCAATTTAACTTGTGTCGTTAAACCCAAAACACAATTCACTTGTTTCGACGCTTTCCCAAGTTGCGATGCGACGATAGCTCCTGATAACAGAATTGAGCTATTCACGTAGATTGGTTAATTAAAATATATGATTACAAAGATTAATATCGAACATCAGAGTTACCTTAAATCTACAAAATCGTCTCTGAAGCGCGGTAGGTTGAAGGAATAAGTAGAATTATTATTAAAACAGATAACCTAGCTGCTTTTCTTCTTTCTTTCTTTAAATTTATAGATGTAGACCTATGGATAGTCGAAACAGGTTATGAATGCACCTTGTTACCTATATTGACTTTCTATAAAATGATTTAGTGTAAATGTCACTCTCACACGGTCTCCACAAATCCAAAGACACCTAGCTAACGAGCTAACGAAATGGTCATAAATACATAAAAACATACACCTCTTCAAAAAATTCGTTTCAAGGCCTGTATTAATAAACCACTCTCAACTCTGATATCTCAAGCGCGTGAAAATGCCAGAATTGATATGGCGAAACCTTCACTCCGATTTCTGTATTAAAACTTTCGCATAGCAAATGCTTAAAAATTATTCTGCCACTGCAGATGTCAGAATAAAAAAAATGCGAAAGAACGATACTTAAGTATAGACTCGCCTTATTCATAAACGTCTAATAAACCCATTTTAACTATAATGCCATTGTAATTAGTTTGTCTTTGTCTATCACTTTGAAATTTGTGTTTGTGAGAAAAGGACAAAACACATTTTAGCTATTCATAGGTTTGATAAGTTTTATGAATAAAGCGGTAAGCGAATGAAACTGACAATACAACACAAAGAGCTGAAATCGGTTCATTAAAAGGGACCTCAGTATATACATACAACCAAGTTTACCTAATAATTCAATAATAAACATAAACATGTGTGTTAAGGTACATGCAGGGTGTAACAGAAATTAGAAGTCATATTTTAGCAGGTTTACTATGAAAACGATTTGTACAGAGCAACTTTATTGTTTACTTCTCCATGCAAAAAAGCGGCCCAAACTGTAGGCAGATGTGACAATCAAAGTTGCTCAGATCAAATCGGTGTCGCAGTGAAAGTTTATTCAGAATGACATCACAACCCCCATAAACATGATTACACCTTTCTGTTACATAGGTACATTGCGAGAGCTCCTGGTTTCAATTCCAGGCTTGGGAGAAGGAGTCAAAATTCACCAGGTCTTAGATATTTCTGGTTTCGATGACACAAGGTATCCTAGTATCCTAGTATGGGGCCAGAAGCAAAGTATGTAATAATAATGTAGCCCATTTATTTCCCCGCCGAGGGGCACAGGATACCCGGATACGAGTAAGATTGAGCCATACTCCACCACGCTGGCTCAGTGCGGGTTGATGGAGGGGTGTCGGGCTAGTGAACAACCCGACTGTCAGATGTTTTCAGGGCCTCTGACCGAGTAGCAGTAGCCGGGACCTACAGTTTAACGTGTCACCCGAAACACGGAAGCGCCCGAAATAAATGCCACATAGAAACGGACACCCATCCAGTACCCGTCTCAGCCAGATGTTGCTACCTGCACGATCGTTTACGATGTTCGAATACCGCTAGGCCTCGGACACTTCATATATGTGCCTGAAAAATCATTGGTAAACCATAAACCTACCATTGCACAATGATAATATTCAGCACCACAATAATAAAGAATAATAATAATAATACCTTGGACACTATTTACACAAATTGATTGACATTGATTGACAGCCCCAAACTAGGATTCCCTGTATCTTGGGCACTAGACAACGATACACATACTTATATAGATAAATAGTATACATAGATAGATAAACAACCATGACTAGGGTACAAACATCTGTTCTCATCAAACAAGTATTTGCCCCCACCGGGACTCGAACCCGGGACCCTTGGCTTCGTAGGCAGCTTCACTGCCGACTCGGCCATTCGGGTCGACAATGCTGATGGATGACGTTGTCTGAATGCCAACGGGTATGAAAATTTACGTGTTCTTGTTTGACGAAAAATCTTATACCGGACGGGTCATGTTTCCATCTAACCACTCATCCATTTTGTCACTGCGAGCATCGATCACTGTCTAACGGTGTCCAGTTACCGAGAATAAACCCCTGCCTCTTTGTTTTAGCCGTTGACTATGAAATTTTGCTGTGAGATCGTGTTTTTGTTTGTATTTATGTGTATATAGTAAATTCGAAGCAGGTTTGTCTAAATGACATTTAGGTTATGACTGAACTATCGTTTTTCCATATAAAGTATCGATAAATTAGGTGAGGCGCTCTCTTATTGATATCGTGAGGGTCTGGTCGTAATACCCTCCCCCTAACCCCTCCTTCCCGTCCGCACCCTGTCTTGCCTTGTTTCGTGCTTTGTGCGTCGCCGTGCCGCATCGTGTGGCCCAGCCCTAAGCATAGTCGTAAAGTCGGGCAAAGTTATCAAATTTGACTTACCATATCAATAAAGTCATGGAACACCCGGTACGTCAATAAATCGTGCGTGCCGTGAGCGTGCCGGTTGTGAACACTAACCCCATGCAACCTCAATCGGATCAGGTTCGTTGGACTGGATAGGATCGCAATAGAAATTCTTATAACTTTCCGGATTCTTCATTAGTACATTGTTGTAGAGGCAAGAAAGTGAGTATTAAATGGACAAGTAAGTTTTCACGCTACTGCTCGGAAATATGGATTGAAAGATGGATTGAAATGAGAGTACAAAGTAGTTCTTAGTAGTACAATTCAAAAACAGTCAAACAATGTAGATTTGCAAAGTAAAATGAAGTGTTTTGTTTAGCGGCCTTTTTTACTTTCTACTCTGCTATTGGTCGATTATTTTTGACATTAGTAACTCGTTCAGAAAATAACAAAATTATTAGAGCAACATTACATTTGTGCGTGCGTTTTTACAAGGAGTTTGTATATGTTTAGTGTTCTTTGCACTAGGAATTTGCGAGTATTTTTTGTGCAAGGAGGTTGTATAGCATTGAGATGTAGGTCGAATATATTGGTGTGTTCTAATAGATGGACTCGCATCTTCGCGGGCCTCACCTGCGGCTCGGCCCGCGAACTAACTCGTCCATCTATTGCTTACTTTCTATACCCGGGCAACAATGTACTATTGAGAGCTGAAACGAAGGTGAGTCTTCCTAGGAGACGAGTCTATCTACTGCACTTTTGATCGAGACTTCTACTGCGGGAAAATAAAATTGATAAAACAGAAAAATAAAACACATAACATATTGTCACGGCTTTTCCCATACGGGGTGGCAGAGGCACAATTGTGCCCAATTTGAGCCGGTTATTCAATGCTCCATTTTGCGTGACAAAGGGCCAGCCCATCGCCGCAGCTTTGAATGACGATGTTTTCCATCACCGTTAGAACTTCCGTATAATGTACTTAAGATAAATTAATTATCTCATTGGTACATGGTCAGGAATTGAACCTGCATCTCCTGTGTGAGAGGCAAGCGTGAAACTCATTAGACCACGGAGCTTATCACAGAAAAATATTTTTTAGTTTAATTAGGTTTGGAAATTTGTGACAGCACACGTCAAAAAGGATTTTACCGATACGTCGGTATAATGACCGACATGGAGCGGCTTATAAATCTAATTTTATCTTTTACCTCGGAAGAGCTGGCTGGACCTGCGTGCGATAAATATAAGGTAATTAAAAATAAACTAAAGTTAAAACTACACTACTATTACTACTTTTAAAACGAAAGTTCAGCTATGGAAGCAGACACCTTCTATATATACTTTAAGTTAGTTTTTTTATTTGTGCTCAATATTGTAACCATTTCCTTGATTAAATGATTTAATTATTATTATTGTCTGTATGGCTGGCCTGGTGAACTCCATACGACCAAAAATTTGATTGTAAAATAATGAATATGGTACATACCCAAAAATGTCGCGTTGGCGAGAAAATTTGTAATAAAATAGTTGGTCGTTAAATAAAAGTCGATAGTAATTTATTTGTTAGTGAAAAAGATCTCCTACCAACGTCATCTAACCTTTGCATAGTAAAGTCAAAGTCAAAGTACTTTATTACTGTAGATATTTACATATACTTAGCAAACGTCATTTTTTGCCTCTTCACATTGGACCACTGTGGGAGAAGAAGGGCGTAGAAACTCCCACAGATTGATTTTTAGATCTCTTTTAAACATAGGTTGTGCTTAACTAATACAAATATGAAAATATTAATTGTTATGATTAATAAGGAGGAATAAATAATTACAAAATTATTAACAGCAAGGTCTGTGTTGAGCCAGATTAACCCCATACACTCCTGTCATTTAAGTAATCTTGAACATTGTAATATCCCTTTTTCGACAAAGTCGCTTTGGCAAATGGCAATTTCAAAATCTCCAGAGGTATCTTATTGTAGTAGAGAATGCACTGACCCTTGAAAGAATTGCTAATCTTCGCGATTCTAAATCGGGGCGCACATAGTCTGTGATTATTACTTGGGTTAACATTTCAGCTATCGCTAAGTTTGGATAATGTTGTAAGGTTCTTGCGTACATACATTATATTTTCGAAAATAAATTGACTAGCTACTCTTAGTATGTCAATTTCTTTAAAAAGCACTCTTAAGGAGTCTGTTCATTTTAAATTATAAAAGGCTCGAATAGCTCTTTTCTGTAAAATAAAAATAGTTTGAATATCCGCTGCTTTCCCCCACAACAAGCAACAAGATACCATAGGACATCGCACTATGAAAGTAACTAAAATATACTAGCCTAGATGTAGCCACATCCGTGCATTGTCTAATGTTCCTAACAGCTTAAGCCGCAGAATTTAATTTACCAGCCAATTTATCTATGTGGGGTCCCCACTGCAAATTGCTATCATGCCAAGAAACTTCGTATCATTTACTAATTCTAACGTGCTGTTGTCTAACACTAAACTGGTCTCAACTTGCCTGACATTTGGAAGGGAGAATTTGATACACTTGGTTTTACCAGCGTTTAACAATAAATTATTAACTGTGAACCAATTCAAGGTTAAATACAATACACAATTAACATCATCAAAATCTCCTTTTTGTCTTTCAATTTTGAAGACCATTGAAGTATCATCAGCTAACATCACTATATCAGTTTATTTCTCCACCATGAATGGCAGATCGTTAAATATACCAGGAATAAGAAAGGGCCTAATATGGAACCTTGTGGAATGCCAATTTTAATACCCGATCTATCAGATTTAACGCCATTAACTTCTGCCTTTTGAATTCAATTGCTTAGGTATGATCTTAGTAGATACAACGCTTTATTTCTAACTCCGTAATGATTTGATTTAATTTAATTAATAGCGTATTATGATTAACACAATCAAACGCCTCCGACAGGTCGCAAAAAACTCCCATGCAGAATAAATATGAGATATAAGGGTAATCTGCATCCGTAGTCGATTTACCCCTAGTGAAACCGTATTGTTTGACGAGGAGTTGTTTTGTACGGTTGAGGTGTGAGAGCATTTGAATGAGTATAATCTTTTCAAATATTTTACTTAGGGTTGTAAGAACAGATATTGGTCTGAAATTTGAAGGATCGCCCTTATCTCCGGACTTAAACAGAGGATACCTCTGTTCAAGTCGAGAGATAAGGGCGATCCTTACTGTGTTTACTGTTGTTTGTTGTTTAGTTTACTGTGTTTTATGAGGTCTGGGAAAGCCCAATCGTCAACACATTTATTGAATATATAAGCTAAGTGTGGGACTATAACTAGAATTACTGAACCAATGACTTTGACTGATATACCCCACAGGTCTTCCGTATTTTTTAAGTTAAGTAATCTAAACGTTTTGACAATGTCCTGGGGATATACATGACGAAATTTTAAATATACCTTACTGACGCTAGTGTTATTTTTTAATAAAGTCTCTGCTTCATACGGAGATGAATTTAGACGATCTGTTGTGAGTAAGGGTACATTGGTGAAGAATTTTTCAAAAGCTCAAGCAACATCAGCGCTGGATTTAACAACATCATCACCTATCTTTAGGCAGAAATCATTGCCCTTGGTATAACTTTGCCAGTTTCATGGTTTATTATTTGCCAAACTGTTTTCATTCTATTATTTGAATTTTGAATTTTTCTATTAATGTGTAAAGTTTTTGCAGTTCTACAAACCAACTTGAAAGTTTTGGAATATTTTTCAACATAGTCATGAAATTTCCATCAAAGTTATAGGTTTTTTGATCATAAAGGTCTACTTTCTACATGCATCGCACGGCTGTTTATCATAAAGTCTGCTACCAACAAAGAGCCTATGTTTTACCTAATTCACTATGTATTACCTAATTCAAACTCATTTGCCATTGATTGCAAATAAGTTTGAAACTTCCATGGCCACATACGCCATGGCCATCTAGCGATAGAAAGCTGAGACATCTCCACTTACCATACAAAACATTATTTACTTTTCTCTCCGATTTTCCTTATTTTCTTTTTACCTAAATATCCTCCAGACTGAGGAGAATAAATGTGAATGAGAATAATTCAAACAGTTGGGCCAATTTAGAGATTTAGGAAGACTGTACAGCGAGTCATTTTATAAGTATAGATAGATAGATCAAAACCCAAATAAAAAGAGTCAAGGGTCACATAATAAAGCAAATGCATCAATTGAATTATTATTTTATTCCCATTCAAATTAGTCATCAGTTTACGCGTTAGTCCACATTTTGCTAGCATCGGCAAGAAAATTCGCGGAATTCTCGTGAATTCCACTATCGGCATATGAAAACGTCGAGTAAACAATACAGAGATTTGCATCAGCAAACACACAAAGAAGACAGAAGAGGCTTAAAATCTTTGCTTTAAAAATGAAAATAGCACTGTCTTGGGAATCGTGGAATAAACAGCAACCACTTGGTAATGTTGTTACGACAGAAAACTTTGCCTTTCGCTCTGAGTAAAATAGTAGTGTCACCACGGTTCCTGTTTAAGTTCAACAATAATAAAACTATTGCTCCTTGAAACTTCTATACATTATTTTTATTACAGCAGAAAAGGCTTATAGAAAGTTCGAGAAAGTATATAAAGTTAGTATTCCGGTAAAATTTCATACTTTCATATTCCATAATAAAATATCATGGAATGTCATTTACCTTCTCGATATCAGTGCTGACGAGTCAACGACATTCCATAGAAGAAACTACAAAAATAATAGTAGATTATGGACCAAGGGGATAAAGTACTGTTTTATGTTAAGGGCGCGATATTTAATCCTTAACGAGACAAAGGACTCCAGATCTAACTCCCGTGCGAAGCGAGAGTGGGAGCTTATAAGACTGAGTCCTGACTGCTGTGAGGGATTCAAGCGTGCCCAAGACTTAACAACTTTATCCCCGAGAAGTATTCTTTACTTTCAAAACAGCATTTTATTAAAGTAAATTAATGTGGGAAAATTATGTTTGATACATTAGTCCAGTTTCAGCGTCTTGCAACTTGATTTGTTTTGTTTAAAATATTTTCGATTCAGCTTGCCATGGCCAGCTCGATTTTCGAATAAGTCCGTCGCCGCACTCCGCCTCCGCCCCTGCTCCCAGGGTGATGGGCTGTGAGCGCCGTGCATACTTGACGAATTTAGATTTTATGGCCTTTTTTTTGTTGTAGAGGAAAAAAATGGAATTGCCCATGCCCAGGAGTCAGACCTCCCTGCTAGTTTCAGGTCCCCACATATTGAGCGGCCATCAGCTCGTGTGGTATGCCGACTATGTAAAAACAACCCCTTTGTGTTTTCACTTATGGATAGTCGATTTAACTGTGAGCCATGGCCTAGATTTGATGGCCGTAGCAATAAGAACTATGAGAAGTGAAAATTGTTTTAAAACCTGGAGTGATCTAGGTTGTGATATAATGAAATTCAGTACCACTTTATGAGACCGCGTAAGGCCAGAGTTATAATGACTGGCTTTAGGTAAGGTTTGCATGATATATAAAGTGTAATTTTCGAGCAGAAAAGTTTTTATCCTTCAAGCCCCAGGGTTATTACCTATCTTGTTCTTTACATATTCAGCCTGGTTTGTTAGAAGAAATCCATTGATAAGCTTGCCTAATTAGAACATTTATACACTGACGAGCAATGAAAAAGTTCCAGTGAGATAGCACCACCAAATTAATCCTAAACGGGAAAGGCTAGCTTAATGACGCCGTCTGCAATATTGAAGTACATTTAACAGCGCATCAGAATATTACCAATTAAAAACGTAAATATTGTAAACGTAATATTGGTTCTATGTACATATTAAGGTGTTTGTCGGCATTTTGTGGGTGGAACTTTTTCATTGCTCGTCAGTGTATATTATGAATTTTTTGTATATCTGTAATGTCAAATATGACGATCTCTGTGGCGCATCGGTTGTGGCTCTACCTACCATGTGAGAGGTCCCGGGTTCAATCCCCGGCTGGGCTAAAGAAAAGAAAAAAAAACAGGTCTTGGATGTTTATATGTATGTGACGTCGCTGATTCTGGTTCCCACGACACAGGGTATCCTAGGGTGGGGCCAGAAGCAATGTATGTGCCTGAATGTAAATGCTTAGGGTTATGTTTATTTTTATTACAAACTACAAATTAGTATCGCGATTTCAACTTGATGATTGTTTTTCGAAATGTAACACCTTGTGAAGAAAGGTTTATGCTGGCTGTTTATTTGTAAAGTTACGCCCGTCTCAGGGGTGGATATTCACACGACATAATAATAAAAAAGCAGTGAAAAATACCTAAAAGCCATTATAGTAGTTTATGTGACTGCTACATAATGGAGGGCATTAAAACTCGAGAGTGGGTTTATATAATATCACTCGAGAATTTTAATGCCAAATTATTACAGTTACATACACTTGTTTATCTACAACCATATAATATGCTCTCTTTGATGTTTTCAGGAACCGCATGTTCGACCGGCATTGTGGCGTTGATCATTGCTCTGCAGATGTTTAGCTTGTTCAGTAGTAGCAACTTCACAGACAAACTAGGGGCGGCACGCAGGTGGGCATTGGCGTTCGAAATTTGATTGTCATAATTTGACAAATTTTGGTACATTATGATCATAATGTAACAATATTCAGATAAGAAATGAGTTTTTATCAAGAAGATTATTATTATTCTGGTCGTAACGTGTGGTTTTTGGACGCAGTAAAGAGGGTTTAGGGTACGTGTGTAGATAAAATTGTTAACGCGCTTCATAATCGGGCACTCGGCGCGCGGCGCACGCGCGCTTTTCATGGACCGGCTGGGCGTTTCTGCACGCTGCGGTTATTTCAGGACCAATTGAACACGGCAATTTCTGAATCAAAATTATGCGAATGAGAAATTAAAATAATTTTTAGTTACAAGCGATACGTAAACAATCGTCCCTGAGTCGAGCGTAACTTTACAAAATAACGTACCTTTATAAACTATATGTTTGTAAAGTCAACATTAAAACATGGTTATGCTAGCTTCGTTAAATCGCAAACATGAGAAACTGCAGTAAAACTTACAGTGCAGTACGCAAACAAAAACAACTTCATACTAATGAAGTATACCATTGCTGTATTGCTGACCTCTGAGTTGCTTCAGTTAGAGTCTTTTCCTCCTGAGCGAGAGGTCCTAGGTTCGAATCCTGACTGGGGAGAAAAAATAAATAAATCCCCAAGTTTTGGATGAATATAAGAGTATGAAGTCACTGTTTTTGCTTCGCACGACACAGACCATATAATACAACCATTATGGTCATAAACAATGTATGTGCGTGGATATAAATGTCTATTTATTCATTGCTATCTTTCAGTAGTATATCTATCAATAATTAAGAAATAAAAAAACATCCCCAACAAATTAATGGAGCCTTACGGCTTAAATACTAGTTACACAAAAAACCGCATCAAAAATGGCTGAATGGTTTCTGAGAAGCACTCAAGCATCATCACCCTGGCTGCTACAGCAACCCCCGGTGGTCTGCAATCGTAAAACATATGTATAAACCTGCTCTGAAATCAGAGACATTTAACGCAAAATACGTAATCGAAATCGGTCCAGTAGTTGTCCAGGAAATTGGTGACAGACATACATACACACACACAAACAACCAATAAACTCAAAACACAAATACCGTTTCATTCCGTTCGTCTTGGGTAAAAAACCAAAACACGGGTTTCCTTGCTACCAACTTAACGGCAAACGGAATTGTTATAAGAAACGCACGGTATACGTGAAAAATAATCTCCGTCTGACTGAACGTGGGCTGTCTTGCCTATTAGTAAATCGACATACCCATATCCACTTAGTGATAATTGAGCAATACTCCTTTACGCTGGATTTACGCTTTATTGCGGGCTGGTGGAGAAATGTCGGAATAGTGGCCAACCCGACCGTCAGAAGTTCTCCAACTGCCCTATTAGGGCCTCTGACACAGCTTTACGACTACCACCACCTACCACTACATACAAACTACTCATAATATTAAAGCCATTTTATTCTCAGGTACGAAAATCCAACCTAACTCTGCTCCATTCTTCATTTGACAAAGGTCGCACGTCGTACTATTAATCACTAACCCTTATTTGCATAGCACGATCTTTTGATGTCGCGCCGATTTGCCGGAACCTTTGTATGTACGGCCAAGTGCAAGTAGATGCCGAGTACCGATTGAGAATATGAAACTAAATATTTGCATGGAAACCGTTATTTAAACGCGTTAACAAATATCGCAACGCCTCGTGACATCACGAAGCCAAGTCAACCAGCACCGGATGCGGTTTCTTCTGGAACTTCCAAAAAACTGGAACCCCAGAAGGACACCTATGCTGCTGTGTCCCGCCGTGCCCACTGCCGCCGCCCGCGCCCCGCACCGCCTGTCGCCGAACAACAGACAGCTGCAGGCTGCGCCGCGCGCGCCGCCGGCCAGGTCCGCCCGTGGCCCGCCGAACGCGACTGTCGATGGGGAAGGCTTTATCCTGGTCCAAAACAGGAAGCGCCGCTCCAGACGCAGCCGCAATCAGCTAGGCACAGCCCCCGCCGGTGAGTGCAGCCTCAAAGCTGCCGCTCCCACTGCACAGATATACCATTCCAGGATCGACGTGAAAATGACCTGCGAGGACGTTGAGCGCCACATCCTGGAAAGGCTGAAGAAAAATCCGCCGTCTGGTTTCAAGGAGTTGAATGTACAGATTGAGATTTTGGAGTCAGAAAGACCCAAGGACTTCCTGTCATTCAAACTTCGGGTGCCGGCGGACCTGAAGACGATGTTCCTGGCCAAAGGTTACTAGCCGGAGGGCATCCTTTTCCGACGCTACAGGGAAGCGAAACCTAGGAAGAAAATCCCTAGCTAGGCTAGATAATATTTTGTGTTTATTTAATAAATTATGTATCTTTAGTCTTAAAGTATGTATAGATATGGGTTTTGTAACCTGAAATAAAGATGATTATTATTATTATTATTATTATTATTATTATTATTATTAAACGCCGATTTTTAGTATGGGGATCCCTTTAGTAGTTTTTTGCTAGCAAAGGCCTCTCGCCCTACACTCTTGGCGATACTGAGCGGTCGTCTATCAGATGTCTTCTCTCTATTCTCTTATGGAACAGCTACGCTACGCTACGTTAGCTACGCTAACGCTATAGCGTATCGATTTCTCTCGAGGTCGATAAAAGCCGTATTTGACTTGGCGGCGGCGTTTGTTTGGAGACCGGCGGCCAAATACGGAAATTTGCGCCCTTCGTAGTCATCGATCTGCTATCGAGATGCGTTTTCTAATAGAAAATTGTTCCACTGTTCTCGTCCCGAAGACCTAGTTGATCCCCCCATCTGTTTAAGAGTTTGTTTTCATAGCGGATAAAGTTATACAAATGCTGGGATATTTTCATAATAAATAAATATAACTTAGCGTCACGCCCTTTTCCCATAAGAGATAGCAGAGGCACAATTGTGCCCTCGTTTAGTCAGTTATTCACTACTCCAATTTGCACGATCTTCAAGCTTTAATCCTCACCGTTGAAACTTTCATGAAAATTAAATTTGACACTTTCAAAAAATAGTCCATAAATAGTCCTAAATAGTCCACAAAGAAAGAAAAATAGTCCTCTTATAGTTCCGAAGTTATAGCTATAAGTTGGTGAGGATTACAGCTTGACGTCAAGCTGTAATCCTCATCTCTCGTGCAAGCAAACGGAAGGGCCTATCGACTTGGTTTGGGTTTCAAAAATTAGTCCAGAAATAGTCCACACGGAATGCCAAATTTCAGAAATAGTCCTTCAACGATTCCAGAGTTATTAAGACATCTTGGTGAGGATAACAGCTTGAACATTTTATATCATCAAATATCTTCGGAACGCCTACTAGTTTCAGTTTGAAATTTGAGGCAAAAAATAGTCCAGAAATAGTCCACTACACATTACAGTCCATTATTTTGTACACGACTGTACATTGATTGAAATGTATGGGAAATTAAACATTGCTACTGGACTATTTTTTAGCATTTTAAAATTTCATTTTCATGAAGGTTTCAATGGTGTGGATTATAGCTTGAAGGTCGTCAATTTGCGTGACAGGGGGGTAACCCATTGCGAAGCTATGCAGTAATGAAGGTATCTTCACGAGGTTTTCCCTCATCTTAAGAACGTCTGTGTAATGTAAGATAACTTACTTATCTCATTAGTACATGGTCTACACAGGGATCTGAACGTGCACCTCCAGCGTGAGAAACAAGCGTGAAACCCACTAGACCACGGGGCGTACTGTTATACCTTTACGTTGTTAGGGTTAATGCTGACCTGCACCTTTTATACAAAGCTCCATGTTAGATCAAGTTCCATTTCCATTAATGTATATTTAAAATTTCATCATGTATATCCCCAGGACATTGTCAAAACGTTTAAATTACTTAACTTAAAAAATACGCAAGACCTGTGGGGTATATCAGTCAAAGTCATTGGTTCAGTAATTCTAGTTATAGCCCCACACTTAACTTATATTTTCAATAAATGTATTGACGATGGGGCTTTTCCAGGCCTCATGAAACACAGTAAACTTATACCGCTGTTCAAATCGGAAGATAAGGGCGATCCTTCAAATTTCAGACCAATATCTGTTCTTCCAACACTAAGTAAAATATTTGAAAAGATTATACTCAATCAAATGCTCTCACACTTCAACCGTACAAAACAACTCCACGCTAAACAATATGGTTTCACTAGGGGTAAATCGACTACGGATGCAGGTATTACCCTTGTATCTCATATTTATGCTGCATGGGAGGCCGCACAGGATGCTATCGGAGTTTTTTGCGACCTGTCGAAGGCGTTTGATTGTGTTGATCATAATACGCTATTAATTAAATTAAATCATTACGGAGTTAGAAATAAAGCGTTGGATCTACTAAGATCATACCTAAGCAATAGAATTCAAAAGGCAGAAGTTAACGGCGTAAAATCTGATGGATCGGGTGTTAAAATTGGCGTTCCACAAGGTTCCATATTAGGTCCTTTCTTATTCCTGGTATATATTAATGATCTGCCTTTCATGGTGGAGAAATTAACTGACATAGTGTTGTTTGCTGATGATACTTCAATGGTCTTCAAAATTGAAAGACAAAAAGGAGATTTTGATGATGTTAATGGTGTATTGTCTTTAACCTTGAATTGGTTCACAGTTAATAATTTATTGTTAAACGCTGGTAAAACCAAGTGTATCAAATTCTCACTTCCAAATGTCAGGCAAGTTGAGACCAGTTTGGTGTTAGACAACAGCACGTTAGAATTGGTAAATGTTACGAAGTTTCTTGGAATAACCATTGATAGCAAATTGCAGTGGGGACCCCACATAGATAAATTGGCTGGTAAATTAAGTTCTGCAGCTTACGCTGTTAGGAACATCAGACAAAGCACGGAAGTGGCTACATCTAGGCTAGTGTATTTTAGTTACTTTCATAGTGTGATGTCCTATGGTATCTTGTTGTGGGGGAAAGCAGCGGATATTCAAACTATTTTTATTTTACAGAAAAGAGCTATTCGAGCAATTAATAATTTAAAACGAACAGACTCCTTAAGAGAGCTTTTTAAAGAAATTGACATACTAACAGTAGCTAGTCAAATTATTTTCGAAAATATAATGTATGTACGCAAGAACCTTACAACATTTTTCAAACTTAGCGACAGCTGTAATGTTAACCTAAGAAATAATCACAGACTATGTGCGCCCCGTTTTAGACTCGCGAAGGTTAGCAATTCTTTCAAGGGTCAGTGCATTCTCTACTACAATAAGATACCTCTGGAGATTTTGAAATTGCCATTTGAGCAATTTAAAAAGCATGTTAAAGCGACTTTGTCGGAAAATGGGATATTACAATGTTCAAGATTACTTAAATGACAGGACTGTATGGGGTTAATCTGGCTCAACACAGACCTTGCTGTTAATAATTTTGTAATTATTTATTCCTGCTTATTAATCATAACAATTAAATTTTTCATATTTGTATTAGTTAAGCACAACCTATTTTTAAAAGAGATCTAAAAATAAATCTGTGGGAGTTTCTACGCCCTTCTTCTCCCACAGTGGTCCAATGTAGAGAAGAGGCAAAAAATGACGTTTGCTAAGTATATGTAAATATCTACAGTAATAAAGTACTTTGAATATTGACTATTGACTATTTCTATATCCAATTTTCTGTTATTTCCATTTGTGTGTGTTTTCTCGTAAATAAATAATTTGTGTTTAAAAAATTTTTTTTTTTTTTAAAGCATTCATCCATCATCCTTATAATAGTACGTACGAATATTTAACATTACTGTTTGATACTTATCGGTTTTAGTCGCTGAAAGTGATGAAGATGTCCTGGAACCTTTAAATTTCGGACGACAGTTAATTGGTTTAAGTTTTTTTTTAAAACAAAAAGCCGAGAAATGTCGAATGGTATAGTTAAAATAATCGTACTGTACTTAACTTCGGGCACAGAAACAGCGACATCACAAACTTTATACAACTATAAACAGGCCCCAAGAATGATTTTTCCTCTTCCATGGGTAGTATTCGAATCGGAGACCTATCAATTGTGAGGCTCAACCTCGAACGCTACGACACAGCACGTCGTATCTCGTAGATCATGTCATCCTGTCGGCCGAGTGTAGGAAGCATCTTGGATCATTGCAAATCAGAGATAACCCGATGCCTATGTAAACACATGTGCAGGGGCCCAATTCCGGTACACAATAACAGCTCCATGACAATTACATTACGATTACGGTCAACTTTAGATCTCCAATATCTGACGATTTTGTAATCCGATTCCTTTTGTTGATTAACTTAATTGTTGTGCTTACCGATTGACTTAATTTTCACTATAATTGCCTTAAAAAAATATTCTCCAAACGCCAAATATTGGAAATCGAAAGTTGACCGTAATCGACATGTAATTGTCATGGAGCTGTCATTTTGAACCGGAATCCTAGCCCTGTTGTCTATATCAGACGACCCGAATGGCCGAATCAGCAGTGACCCTGTCTACGAAGCCGAGGGTCCCGGGTTCGAGTCCCGGTGGGGGCAAATGTTTGTTTGATGAGAACGGATGTTTGTACCCTAGTCATGGTTGTTTATCTATCTAAGTACCTATAATATTTATCTATTTAAGTATGTGTATCGTTGTCTTGTACCCAACTCACAGGGAATCCTAGTTTGGGGCTAGATCAATGTGTGTAAATAGTGTCCAAGGGAACGCTACTGTTTTTCCTTAATATAAACGATGTCCGAGACGTGACAGATCATCATTGTAACTGAATTGCCAATGAAATGCCTTGACAGTTCCTCTCTATTAATATAGAGGACATATTATAAAGTATTATTATCTAGTTGCCACCACAACCATAAACTTGTTGTTACTACAAATTGAGAGTGTTTTTTTGAAAAAGTTGCTTTAAAGCCATTGAAGTTAGGATTCTGTGGCAACGGTGCGGCGGGGTCGCAGACCGAGCGGGTCGCAGACCGAGCGGGTCGCAGACCGAGCGGGTCGCAGACCGAGCGGGTCGCGCCGCGCAGGAGCGGGCGACGGCGGCTGCGGCAGGGTAGAACACCGACCGGGTTGAAGCATTGTTTCTATACTTTTGTTGTAATATTTATATATTTATCTACACACGTATCATAAACCCTCTTTACTGCGTCCAAAAACCACCAGCGACCAAAAACAAAGCGACCAGCATAATGATAAACTTCTTGGTAAAAACTCCTTTCTTATCCGAATATTGATCATTATGACCATTATGTACCAAAATTTGTCAAATTATGACATTCAAATTTCGAACGCCGACGCCGGCCTGCGTGCCGCCCCTAGTTTGTCTGTGAAGTTGGTACTACAGAACAAGCTAAACAACTGCAGAGCAATGATCAATGCCACAATGCCGGTCGAACGATTCATTGGTCAACTCGGCCCGCATCTCATTCAGCCCGCGGGCCGAAATGCCCACTATGAAATTTATTTACATGTTTGCATGGTCAACTTGGCCAGCGGGCCAAAACGACCCCTTAAACAATCTAAACTCGGCCCGGACTACATTCAGCCCGTGGGCCGAAATGCCCACTTTGAAATTGATTTGTATTTTTTATAGTCAACTTAGCCCAAGCAAATGAAACAATCTAGTTGACGTTGTTAACTTCAATTCAGTCATGGCTAGAAATAGATTGTATACCTTGCTATCCTACTTCTTGTTTATGATTAATGATGACATAGACATGCTGTTCCTGAACACATCAAAGAGAGCTTATGACATGTGTGTAGATAAACTAGTGTATGTAACTGTACATAATTAGGCATTCAAACTCTCGAGTGATATTATTATGAAACTCGCCTTCGGCTCGTTTCATAAACCCACTCTCGAGTTTTAATGCCCTCCATTATGCAGCAGTCACATAAACTACTATTTTTTCGATAATGTAGCCCATTAATATCCCCACCGAGGGGCAAGGGCATTTACCGGGATACGAGTTAGATTGAGCCATACTCCAACACGCTGGCTCAGTGCGGGTTGATGGCGGGGTGTCAGGATAGTAGCCAACCCGGCTTTTTCAAGCTTAACGACTACAATATTAGCCGGGACCTACACTTTAACGTGTCATCCCAAACACAGAAGTGAGCGAAATAAATGCCAAACAGAAACGCACACCCATCCAGTATCCGTCTCAGCCGAATGTTGCTACCCGCACGATCGTTTCCGATGTGCGAATACCTCTCGGCCACGGACGCTTCTATTTTTGTATTAGTTTTATTTTATTTTCTTTGTAAGGGAAAGTTTGTGTGATATTTGTAGATAGTGTTATATTTATAGATGGTGTAATATCTGTAGAAATATTAATACAATTTCTTTGTAAGTGGGCATACGCACAATTGCAGTTAGGTACCGTGCGGCTGGCCGCGACCAATAGTTTGTATGAAAATAGTATTTTATGTGACTGCTACATAATGGAGGGCATTAATACTCGAGAGTGGGTTTATGAAACGAACCGAAGGCGAGTTTCATAATAATATCACTCGAGAGTTTGAATGCCTAATTATGTACAGTTACATACACTAGTTTATGTACACACATATCATAAGCTCTCTTTGATATGTTCAGGAACAGCATGTTCGACCGGCATTGTGGCATTGATCATTGCTCTGCAGTTGTTTAGCTTGTTCTGTAGTACCAACTTCACAGACAAACTAGGGGCGGCACGCAGGCCGGCGTCGGCGTTCGGCGTATCAAACAGTAATGTCATAATTTAACAAATTTTGGTACATTATGGTCATAATGATCAATATTCGGATAAGAAAGGAGTTTTTACCAAGAAGTTTATCATTATGCTGGTCGTTACGTGTGGTTTTTGGACGCAGTAAAGAGGGTTTATGATACGTGTTTAGATAAAATATATTTCCTTCGCACTGTGCCGCCTTACCGCGGAGGTCGCTCTGAGCACTGAGAACCGCGACCGCTTAGTTTGAAGACCCACCAAGAGAAAGATGTACTGTTGTCAATGTCTGGTTGCCATAGCAACCATAATAAATATCAGTCATGATCCCACCATCTTGTTACGGGCTCTTCCCCTGTCTCTTAAAAGGGATGTTGATTAATTGGCCCTGCCATTCCATTAGGGCAAATGTGTGAAGATATGGTATGTGTTATTGTGTCTTTTATTGTACACAGATCGATTTCAGAGATAACTCAACCAAAAAAAAAAACATAATAAATATTGTAGTTACAAATGAATTAACACCCCGACTACCAGTACACTAAAAAGCACAAAACAAGCAGATAATACTTAACGTAATTATTGAAATTTGATAAAATTATTATAGAACAGTGTTAAATTAAATTGAATTTGAATTTGGTCCCGCCTGAATTGCTTTGCTTTATAGTGTACAGCAGTCGCGATTTTCAGCATTTTCAATAACGTTATTTATTGCCTGCTCTTAAAGTCAAAGTAACGATTTTTTCTAAGAAAATCTTCAGGTGATTAGTTTAAAACGAATTAGTATTATTCATAACTTGAGCAATATTAGTATATGTTTCCGTACTCGACTTTTAAAACCCTTTATTTTAATATACCATACGAGGATCATGAAAAATGAGTTTCTGCCGCGCACAAAACCCGCCATTTTTATTATTTCTTATTTAATCAGTGACACTCGCACTATCAAGGCAAATCTAATGAGGTATATATATATATATATATATATATATATATATATATATATATGGGATCAAAAATGTGTAATATCTTGCCCGAATCAAAAAAGTCAAAAACTTTAATAATATCCCAATATTTAATAATATTCAGACACTTAAATATTACCCATCAAAACTTGCAGGGGCTAAATGGCAAATAACTTGTATTAGAAATATTTCTTAGTAATTCTGACACAGATGTTATTTTTAATACAGAACACTAGTTAAAGGAAAATTTGATGTCTTTTAACATAAATAATTACTAAATTGTCAGTTGTTATAATAGAAAGTCTACTGAATGAGGTGGTTCTTTAATTTTAGTAAAAAAACATATTAGATGAAACAACGGAGAGATATAGAATCTTGCACTTACTGTAGAAAGACAAATAGAGGTAAGCTGTGTTGAGTTGGATAGCCATATCATTGTTTGTATCTACCGATCGGGATAAAAAAGCCATTGCAATTTTGAAATATTTGAGAAAATTATGCAGAAAGCAATAACTATGTAATAACAAAAAAAAAGTTAATTATTTGTGGCGATCTTAATGTAGATTTGCGTGTATATAGCAAAGATACAACGGTTAATAACTGTGTTCAAATCATTTAATTTATGTCATGTGTTTCTAGAGCCGACTAGAATTACATTTACCAGCCAAACTTGCTTGGATAACGATTATGTGACAGTTCACAAGTAAAAATGTAATTAACTGCTTACCGCCCGATCACAGCGTTCAAACAGTTCCATTCCCACTTACTAGTAAAAATAAGACTGATCTACCATTTAATAGGCCTATTACATCCCATAGATTATATAAAAAACTAAGATATACATTTTCCAGTATCGGATTTCAATGAACAGAACTCGAACAAAATATAGGTATTCAGACTTCTTCAATATTATTTAAACACAATTCGATAAAGGTTTTAAATTAAAGAAAGTCAGTGACAACAACGGTTAATCTAAATTTAATGACACGGCAAAACTTGGAATTCGTAAAATGTAGAGCTATCTTGTATGACCTTTATGAACAAAAAATCTATAACTTTGATTGAAAATTTCATGACTAATTTAAAAAAATATATTAAAACATTTAAGTCAGTTTGTAGAACCGCAAGAACTTTACATTAATAGAAAAATACAAAATAACAGAATGAAAATGATTTGGCAAATCACAAACCTTGAAACTGGCAAAGTTATACCAAGGGACAGTGATTTCTGCTTAGACACGTGATGATGTTGTTTAATTTTAACGTTGAGGTAGCTCGAGCTTTAAAAATTCTTCACCAATGTACCCTAACTCACAATAGAGCGTGTTAATTCATCTCCATATGAAGCAGAGACTTTATTAAAAAAAAACAGCACTAGCATAAGTAATGTAGATTTTGAATTTTATTATTTATATCCACAGGATATTGTTGAAACATATAGATTACTTAACTTAAAAAATACTGAAAATCTGGGGGTATATCAGTTAAAGTCATTGGTTCAGTAATACTAGTTATCACACCTAGCTTATATATTTAATAAATGTGTTGACGAATGAGCTTTCCCAGACCTCATGAAACACAGTAACTTGTTACCTCTATTCGAGTCGGGAGACAAGGGTCATCCTTCAAATTTTAGACCAATATCTGTTCTTTCAACACTAAGTAAAATATTTGAAAAGATTATACTCAATCAAATGCTCCCACACTTCAACCGTACAAAACAACTCCACGCTAAACAATACGGTTTCACTAGGGTAAATCGACCACGGATGCAGGTCATACCCTTATATCTCATATTTATTCTGCATGGGAAGCTACACAGGATGTTATCGGCGTTTATTGCGATCTGTCGAAAGCATTTGATTCTGTTGATCATGAAACGCTTCTAATGAAATCAAATCATCACAAAGTTAGAAATAAAGCATTGGATCTACGAAGATCATACCTATATGGCGTTCCACATGGTTCCATATTAGAACTTTCTTATTCCTGCTATATATTAATGATTTGCCTTTCATGGTGGAGAAATTGACTGAAATAGTGTTGATGGCTGATGATACTTCACTGGCCTTCAAAATTTAAAGACAAAAAGAAGACTTTGATGATGTTAATGGAGTATTGTCTTTAATCTTATATTGGTTCACGGTTAGTAATTTATTGTTAAATGCTAGTAAAACCAAGTGTATCAAATTCTCAATTCCGGAGGTCAGGCAAGTTGAGACCAGTTGAGTGTAAGACAGCAAGGCGTTAGAATTAGTAAATGTTTCGAAGGTTCTTGGAATAAATATTCATAGCAAAATGCAGTGAGGACCCCACATTGATAAATTATTTGGTAAATTAAGTTCAGCGGCTTACGTTGTTAGGAACATCAGACAAAACACGCGCTATCTAGCTTAGTATATTTTAGTTACTTTCATAGTATGATGTCCCATGGTATATTGGAAAGCAGCGAATATTCGAACTATTTTTATTTTACAGAAAATTGCTATTCGAGCGATTTATAATTTAAAACGCTGTGGGCTCCTTAAGAGAGAGTTTTAAAGAAATTAATAGACATATAGCTAGTCAATTTATTTTCGAAAATATAAAGCATGTACGCAAGAACCTTACAACATTTATTTTATTAAATTAGCGACAGTTGTAATGTTAACCTAAGAAATAATCACAGACTAGTTGTGCCCCGATTTAGGCTCGCGAAGATTATCAAATCTTTCAAGGGTCAGTGCATTCTCTACTACAACAACATACCTCTGGATATCTTGAAGATGTCTTTTGAGCAATTTAAAGTTTGAAACGAGCCCAAGGCGAGGTTCATAATAATATCACTCGAGTTTTAATGCCTAATTATGTACAGTAACATACACTATTTTATCAACACACATATCATAAGCTCTCTTTGATGTGTTCAGGAATCGCATGTTCGACTGGTATTGATCTTTGCACTGAACTTGTTTAGCTTGTTCTGTAGTACCAACTTCACAGACAAACTAGGGGCGGCACGCAGTTGGGCGTTGGCGTTCGAAATTTGAATGACATAATATGTCGAAATATTGATACATTATGGTCATAATGTATTGATATTTAAATAAGAAATGAGTTTTTACCAACTAGTGGTTATTATTTTGGTCGTACCGTATTTGGACAATATGCTTGTCGTAACGTGCGGTTTTTGGACGCCGTAAAGAGGGATTATAAGTGTGTAGTTGTTTTTTTTTTATTATTTATTTATCCAAAACAAAAACTTATATATATTTGTTCACATGTGAACTAACCGCGGAAACCTCATAAGGTTTATATGCGGAATGTGTTTTATAGTTTGGAATATGAAATTTGGAATATAATATGGAAAAATATAGTTTATAGTTTATCGCGGGCCACTTTTCCGTAACTCGACGTCTTAAATTTGCGTCTATTTTGCGTGACGTGGGTTGGGGGCACTACTTCTGCCAACACAGCTCCTGTAGGAAGCCTAACAGACCCTTAATGTTACCGATGCCTTCCTGGAGCGACCTCGGCGTCCCAAACAATTTTTAAAAGAGATTTAAAGATCAATTTGTGGGAAATTATTCGCCCTTCTGCTCCCACAGTGGTCTAATTTAGAGAAGAGATAAAAAATGACGATTATAAAGTATATGTAAATACCTACAATAATAAAAACAAACATACACAGGCCCCCATACAACCCTACTTTTCAAGATTTCAAGGTGCCAGTTTAGTTAGTTCAATGACTTATACGACAGTATGTGTGATCATGATCAATCACTAATCCTTGACTGTGTATATGTGGTCAGACGATCAGTGAAGCATGCAATGTCTGGAGTCAGCTATCTGTTCAATTAAACGCATCAATAAATTCATCAAAGCCTACAGGACGTCGTAGATATTCTCGATAACAGGAATAATGCTGTTAAGCGAATTTCCGACAGATTATTCCAAATGGGCGCCCGAGCATTAAATCTGGGTAAAAAAAATGTTGCGTAGCCAAAAAAATACTTTACTAAAAATACCATTGTGTGGGACCTACGAACGAAACAAAACAAAGTGCCCTTTCCTAACCAGGTGGCAAAGGGACAGTTGCACCCACGTTATTCAAAACCTTGTTTTGTATAACAGGGGGCTAGCCCATCGCCGCAGCTACGGAGATATGATGGTTACCTCACCAAGTTTCCACATTTTCTTATTCACAGTAAAATGTACCAAAACAAATCGTCGACAGCAATTTCTGAATAAAACATCGAATATTCTCTGGCGTAGCGATTTTCAATAAAAGCAGACAGGGTTGGGACAAAGCAAAAACGCGGATAACAACAAAAGTAACGATAAATAAAGGAGCATGTGTCAGACAGAAGATATAACTTTGTATTGGTGATACGCACAGATACACAGATGAGTCTTTTGGGGTCTTTCTGCTTTCTAGCGTCGGAGTTGACACAATCTTCCTATTCTTTCTATTTTCAACTTCCACATAAAACACTCCAGAGTTCATGGCTTCGCTTATGACGTCACGAGCTTTAAAACGATTGAAAACTATTTGCCCTTATACTGGTAACATGCTTTTTTGTACGTAACTAAAAAGATAAATAATTAATATTATTATTAATATAAAAGTTTACTGGTGACGAAGGGCCTGAGAGACTCCCACGATATCTGGGTCGATAGCATATAAATTAAGTATGGTAGCTTGCCGCAGTGTTTAAAAACAGTTAAATAAAATATAAAACGATAAAATAAAACAACTTGTAAAGCCATTACCACAAAAAAATAAACTACTGTGCTATACTGGTTTAAAAACAAAAATTTATGGGATTTGACGTTTGTTTTGAGGTTAAACGCTGTTTAATATTTTTTTGTGGTAACACAGTAATTAAGTCTTATTTTTTTATCTGGAGCATGTCTCTACATAAACATACTAATACATTTATATTACAGGCACATACATTACTTCTAGTGTGGGGCTACTAGGATTCGTGTGTCATGGCAACCAGAAACAGCGACATCATACACAATACAATACAAGGAGTGTAGTGACAGCATAAATTACTAAATTAAAATCAGAATATAACACCAAATATTTTATTCCATAAAGTTAACATACTGGTAGTTATCAAATAAAATATTTCTACTCAATGCAAGCACCCTAGGGTTTACCACAAAAAATTAAACTACTGTTCAAAATTTGTCTAAAAACAAAAATATATGGGATTTGAAGTTGGTTTTGAGGTTAAACGCTGTTTAATATTTTTTGTGATAAATCCTGCACGATACTTGTTAAATACAAAAATATATGGTATTTGACTTTGTTTTGAGGTAAAACTGAGTTTATGATTTTTTTGGTAAGATGGTTATGATTTACACATTAATAAAATATGATTATAATAATAATAATACCTTGGACACTATTAACACACATTTTTGTAGCCCCAAACTAGGATTCCCTGTATCTTGGGTACTAGACAACGATAAACATACTTATATAGATAAAATATTATTCTTAGATAGATAAACAACCATGACTAGGGCACAAACATCCGTTCTCATTAAACAAATATTTGCCCCCACCGGGACTCGAACCCGGGACCCTTGGCTTCGTAGGAAGGGTCACTGCCGAATCGGCGATACGGGTCGTTGATTAATGTGGAATTACTGAATGCATTGGTAATTCGTTTTGCAGTTCAACTTAGAAGGACAACTGGCTCAGATTTTTCTTGTTTTCGGCCTGTTTGCGGGGTTTTGTAGTTCAATTACGGTGGCAACATTACGTTTAAAAGTTACGTAAGTGGTGAAATGGGGTCTGTGAGGCCCCTGCCGAACTTTTCAATGCGAGCCTGTCTGACGCAGCTATGGCGTGGACGCAACTAAACACGAAGCTACATTTGCGGCAAGCAGAAGGAAGCGCGGTGAACGGTGTGAAATGATGTTTTACTGTCGGCACCGGGCCTGTGAGACCTCTTGTCACCAGTTTTATGAACTTTTTATTACTTAATCTATATTTTTTGCATGACACAATTTCCGCTGTATATTGTTTTTTTTTATTTCACTCCTAATATGAAAATCAGTCCTTGTTTTGTAGATTAGGACTAAGGTTTGGTCAGGTAAATACATTATTTTGGTAAATTTTTGTTGCACTTAACTGGCGAATTTTATACATAAAACTGGTTTTATTTCAGTTCTACTATTTCATTTTTCTCGTAGCAATTGTTCGACTCAAATCCAAACACAATAACCCGACTTCCAAGTGGCCGCATCATAACTCCAGACCCTCGTATTTTAAGTTTTCTGCGAGTAAAGAAACTTTCATTTGTTTCGGGCGGTGAATTATTCAATTTCGGTAGTCCCCCAGTAAATTTGGGCCAACTGACGCTTCGCGCGGGGTCTGTCCCACAAAACTTTAAAAGAGCACAACATTGTACAAAATTGTTTAGTTGTCAAGAAAATAACAAATCACAAAAGTTTCAAATTATGTATTCATGCAATTTCTAGTTAACCATTCAAGTGTCATGGCTGAAATTCACAAAATGGCGCTTGCGTCACGGGGTCGCGCGCGCGACCGTTCCGTTCTACTAAAATAACGATCTCTCTATTTTTTCAAATAAAACTCTCTATGAACTCTATCTTTTGCCTAGTATTAAAATCTAAATTCTAATTTGAAATCAGGAGTCAGTGAAGTTTCCCAATTTATTGAAGAAAGATCGTTATAAATAAGAAAATAAGCCATTATTTCAAAATGTTTGTATTTTATTTTCATAAACATACATTAATTTTATGAATCAATAAAAAAACACGCCTCCCCATACACATTTTTTACCCCACAAGCATTAAGAAATCATGCCTAATTTAGGCGACCCCAGGTAGAAGATAGTACTAGACTGAGTTGGCGTCACTTTGTCGGCTTTCATACCGCCGATGGTAGGGTTAAGAGTTAAACAATGGATGCCATAATGAACGTTGTTCTTTCAGCTACCTAAGTTGCAATTTTGAACATGATAGGATGAAGGTTTCATTCAATTAATGGTCCAAAGTGTCAACTTTATATTTCGTCTCATATTTGAGACGTGGATACTCAAGCGACATTTGACACGTCTCATATTTGAGACGTGGACACTTGAGGGGTTAAGTTAATATTTTTAAGGGATTTTATATATATATTTTTATATGAAAATATTATACGCACACTTGTATTTATTGCATTATTGTAATTTGTCAGTTTTATATAAAGGGCCCTTGAGTTTTATTAAATGTGGCAACAATTGTGAAGGACAGAGACCATAACAGCTGGGGGAAAGATGGGGAATTACAACAAAACGGCCAATCACACACTTATGTTGTGCCGTCTTCGGCAGTGATTGGTTGTAACAGTTTATTTCTCAAAGTACACCAGTAAATGTGGTTTTTAGGGTCAGTACCCGAAGGATGCCAAACGGGACCCAATTAATAAGCCTCCGCCGTCCGTCTGTCTGTCCGTCTGTCACCGGGCTCTACCGGATCAACCGAAATATGTAGAGAGCTGAAATTTTCACAAATAAAACATACGGGTTTTTAAGAATAAAAAAAATTCAAAGTAGTACAGGAGATTATTTGAATGGCCATTTTCTTAGCCAATTTGTTTTATTTGTTTATCGGTGAACTGAACTGGACTCTCCCGATATTATCAGAAAATATCTTTTAGTGCGGGTATTGAGTTTTGTACTTCGTTATATTATAAGATTAATAATGCAGAGTGCAGGACTTGTTAGTGGACGTTAATGATGGACTTGATGTTAAATAAACTTTTCTCTATAGTCAGTATTTTGCACAGTATAATGTATTAAAATTGTTGACTTGTAATTTTTTCAATTGGCATTTCAAATACCTTGGTTGCTAATAGGTCAGTCCAAATTCTAAATTGAGGTTATGTTGGCTCTCAGCTTTATGTACAACCTGTAGCCGAGCAAAGCGGAGCGGAACGAGGCGATCCCACGGTGCAAGGCCACATTATATATAAATACTCGATGAATATTTTCTTGTCGTTTCTTTCTCGACCAAAATTCGACAGCTTTAGGAGCAGAGTAGCATATCTTTATATTATATTGCGTAATATTCTTAGTAAAAATAAACAAATAAATTATCACTTTTTAGAGATAAGCTCGCTTTTTTACATTTGTATTTCATTAAAGTAACTTTTTATGTATCTCTGTGCAATAAAGAAAAATAAATTATGAAGTATATTACCTAAATATACAATAATTATAAATATATAAGACAAATAAGTACAAACTTGATACATAAATAAATAGCTATCGCAGCAATTCTCAGTTTTGCATATTTAAGATTAAATCATGTGAAACTTAAATAAAATACTCAAAAATAAGTATTCAAAAAAATCTTATTTCTTTAAAAATAAAACAAAAATTGCAATATTTTAATTTTTCAATCTTTTTGCGTGTTAGTATCTTATAGGAAACTGTTTTCATCTCTAAGTATAAGAAGATTACATTGAAAATAAATCATGAGGTAGAAAGTTTTTATTTACGAGCGACCGCAGCGTTTAGTTTCGAGATTGGCCAAAATTGCCCGTCTGTCTGTTTCTTCCTACAGGTCGCATTTTCCAACTGATTTAAACGCAAACTGGCTCATGAATTCCGTGATTTAATAAAAAAATATTGTCGATCGCAATTTTCGGATGTGGGGAAAACGGGGAAAGTTTGCTGCAGCTTTTTTAGCAAATCAAATCAAATCAAATCAAAAATCATTTATTTCCATAGGATGTTGTTACATCACTTAGATCCGTCATTACATTTTTTTGGGTGAGTTCACTAACACAATGGCGGAATCTGTGGAGAAGATCTCACCGAAGAAACTCCACAGTCGTCGCATCTTTTGCGCTTCCTTTTTTAAATAAAATATTGTCAAATTAAAAAATGAATGCTAATTATATATCGAAACAGCCTGTTACTCAAACAATCTATTCCCATGGACATCTGTCCTCTAAGTAATCAGATATCCTATAGTAACCTTTTTTATACAATTTCTGTTTTATTTTTATTTTAAACTTGTCTAAAGGTAAGTTTTTAATATCAGTAGGGAGTAAAAGAATTACTAATTTTATGTAGTCGGCTTACATAAGCAACCAACTTGTCTTTATTTCTAGTATTAAAATTGTGTATATCACTGTACTTCTGAAAATTAGTTATATTTCTTTTTACATACACAAGATTGTCATAGATATATTGAGACACAAATGTCAGAATATTGATTTCTTTAAACTTTTCCCTCAGTGACACTCTAGGCCCTAATCTATAAATTGCACGAACAGCCCGTTTCTGCAGAATAAATATACTATTAGCATTCGCAGCGTGACCCCACAATAAAATACCATAGGTCATTAGACTATGAAAGTAACTAAAGTAGACTAGTCTAGCGGTGTCTACGTCGGTAAGAGCTCTAATTTTTTTAACTGCGAACGCTGCCGAACTCAGTCTGTTCGACAATTTATTTATATGAGGATCCCATAATTCATAATTCATAATTCTTTATTGAACACAGTTATTTAAAAAAGATACATTAAGAGAAAACATATGTACAAATGCGAGCTTATCTCTAAAAAGATATTTCTTCCAGCAAACCAAGGCATGACAGGAAATTTTATCAATAAAGGGTAGGCAGTGCACAATATCTAAACAATAATAAAATACATATAAGTAAATTACATATCTATAAAATACGGTAAATAAAATACATACTCGTATCTAACAAACTACTAAATACGTATCAATACATAGGGCGCACTGTAAGTTTCCGGAACTGGCCACTTACATAAACAATATTTAAAAATTTATTGCAACATTTGAAAATAGAACTCTTTGGCTGTAGAATGCAGTTTGTTTCATCTGACTGCCTTTTGTTTTTACCTTGTGGCGCCATTTAAAAAATTGTGTGTCTGCATCAACATGGATTTAACTCGGGAAAATTTTCGTAGTATGATTTTCTACGCTTTTAAGTGTAATTTGACAGCTCAACAGAGCATCGCTCGGCTTGAAACAGCTTTTGGCCATGAAGCACCATGCAAGACAACTGTTTATAGCTGGTTTGCAGAATTCAAGCGTGGTCGTATCAATCTCAGTGACGAATCTCGCGATGGTCGGCCGTCCACCGCTGTGACCAACAAAAACATCGATGCTGTGCGCCGTATGATTGAAACAGACAGGCATGTGACCTACCATGAAATTCGCGCATCCTTAGAAATAGGCATGAGTCAAATACAATTAATCCTACACAAACATTTGGGTGTGAGAAAGCTGTGCTCGCGGTGGATCCCACACAACTTGACCGAGGCTCAAAAAACAGACCGCGTCACTTGGTGCAGTGCCATGCTTACCAGATTCAACGAAGGTGCGTCAAATTTGGTGTGGGACATAGTAACAGGTGACGAAACATGGATTTATTGCTACGATCCCAAAACAAAGCAGCAATCGAGCGTATGGGTCTTTCAAGATGAGCCGAAACCAACCAAAGTGGCGCGCGTGAAAAGTGCATCTAAGCGGATGATTGCTTCTTTTTTTAATAAAACTGGACACGTGGCTACTGTTGCTTTAGAGAATCGTCGTACAGTGAATAGTGACTGGTACACGACCATTTGTTTGCCGGAAGTTATTGACGAACTCCGTAAAAATAACCGTAAACGCCGTATCATCCTGCACCACGACAATGCTAGTTCTCACACGGCCAGACAGACAAACGACTTTTTGAAGGCGAAAAATGTAGAACTCATGAGTCATCCTGCATACAGTCCCGACCTGGCACCTTGTGACTTTTTTCTGTTCCCAAAAATTAAGAACCAATTACGCGGTCAACGATTTTCATCACCAGAAGAGGCTGTCGAGGAGTATGAAAAACACGTTTCAGAGGTCACCACAGAGGAGTGGCACAAAAGTTTTCAAAACTGGTTTCATCGAATGAAAAAGTGCATAGACGCCAAGGGAGATTATTTTGCAAAACAATAAATTAATTTTGTGCCTTTAATAGTATTTTTTCATATTCATTCCGGAAACTTATAGTGCGCCCCACGTACCTACATACATAAACCTGTACATAAAGTTTACATATAATAATAATATACATACTACAACTATCACAAAAGAGAGAGGAAGTGCTCTTTTACCCGGTTTTTGAAAGCGAAAAGAGTCGGGCTGTCTCTTATCGCACAAGGAAGTGCGTTCCACAGTCGGACCGCCTGCAACCTGAAGGAGTGCTCATATGCGGAAGTGGTATGCCTTGGAGTGGCTAAGAGTGAGACCGTGTGAGATCTCCGTTGCCGATCTCCTGAAAAGAGATACTCAAAGCGGTCTCGAAGGTAGCTGGGGTAGCGCGGATTTTTCAATATATTGAAAAGACAAAAAAGAATATGGGAGTCTCGGTGACGACGAATCGGAAGCCACCCCAACTCTTTGCGAAATTGAGAGACGTGGTCGAATTTGCGCAGCCCGAAGATAAACCGAATCCCGAGATTCTGAAGTCGTTCGAGTTTGTTCAGAAGATCTTCGTTCGCGCTCGCCCAACAGACATCGGCGTAGTCGATTAGCGGCAGGAGAAGGGACTGAGCAAGGGTGATTTTGGTCTGCCGCGGCAAGAAGTACTGCAGACGCCTGAGGGAGTGAAAAGACGCAAAGACCCGTCTGCTGACCTCGCTGACATGTGGAGACCAAGACAGCTGGTTGTCAAAAATAACTCCAAGGTTTTTCGCTTTATCTGTGTACTCTATTGTGATGCCATTATATGATACGGGAACAATGGGTTTTTGTAACAAGGAAAGAGTGTGCCTGGTTCCTAAAATCATGGCTTGTGATTTATTCGGGTTTATGAACAGCCCGTATGATGAGGCCCAGTCTTTCACATTCTCGAGGTCAGCATTCAGTGCCTCCACGGATGAAACTACATCGCAGGGGGAAAAGTGGCGATAAATTTGTAGATCATCTGCGTACAGATCATACGAAGAAGAGAGGACGTCGGAGATGGAGTTTATAAAGACTGAAAAAAGAAGAGGAGAGAGAATACCACCTTGAGGCACTCCTGAGGAAAGATCACACCATTGAGTTTCGGTCTCTTCAGACTTAATGCGCTGCTGACGACCTCTCAGGGATGAGTCGAAACAGCCAGCAGCGTGGGAGGAGACATTCAGCGATGTTAATATAGCGACAAGAATGTCAAAATCGACGCAGTTAAAGGCATTGCTGAAGTCAAGCACGGCCAGCACCGTAACCAACCTCTGATCCATGGCTAGCTGTATATCATCGCTGACTTTTAAGAGTGCTGTGGTAGTACTATGCCCTGGTCTGAAGCCAGATTGGAAAGGATTGAGAAGTTTGTTTGATGAAAGGTAGGAGGTGAGTTGGGAGTGGACAATGGATTCAAGGACTTTGGAGAGAATAGTTAAAATAGTTATGGGCCTGTAATCTTTGAAGGAGGAAGGATTGGAATTTTTGGGCAGTGGGATGACAAGAGCTTTCTTCCACAGACTAGGAAAAGATCTAGCTGATAGAGAGAAGTTTATGATGTGGGTAATTGGAGGGAGCAACTCTTCAAGGACGCTGTGGATCTTCTGATGGCTGACGTTGTCGCCACCAGCAGCTTTGGATGTGACCGCTAGCACTGCCTTTCTAACTGCGCCGATTCCAACGAGACTAAAGTTGAACGGTGAGGTACAGACTGCAGCCTTCAACCGTAGATGACGAAGGGTTGCCTGCTTTGTGGCGGGGTCTATCACGAGGGGGGGAGAAGAAAAGAACTGGTTAAGACCGTTGAGATCGACATCACCTGAAGAAAATTCCTGGGACTTGCCAACACCAAGGGTTTTAAGAAATTTCCAGACCTGAGCTGGGGTGTACATTTCTATCTCATATATGTGGCGTCGCTTGGCGTCACGGCACATGCGGTTGCATAGGTTTCGAAGGCGTTTAAATGTTAGGAGATTGTTATCGGTTGGGTCCCTCTTATATCGCCCCTTCGCACGGTTTCTTTTTGCCATTAAACGCTTGATAGCGTCTGTCAACCACGGAGCAGGAAAATGTTTTACCCTGACCTTTTTCATTGGTGCGTGCTTGTCGAACAGCCCCGGGACAATTGAGTTGAACTTCAGGATTTTGTCATCAACGGTCTTACCAGTTACAACGGGGGTCCAATCGACAGATGAGGCATCTGATTTCAGGGAATCGAGGTTCACACCTTTGAAGCTTCGAATATCAAGGAATTTGACTTTGCGCTTAGGGAGCCTAATTTTGTATGAAACATACACCAGATCGTGATAGGAGAATGGGGCATTAAGCTGGCCATGAGCAGCCACCTTGGCTATGTTGGAGATAATCATGAGATCGAGAAGGGAGGGAATACAGTGCGGTTGAAAGTGAGTAGCGTTAAGGGGAAGAATATGTAAGTTAGAGGAATTTACAATAGATTAAAGTTTGGCAGAGCGGGCGTTATTTTTCAGGAGACAGGTGTTAAAATCACCGAGAATGAGAGTGTCACTATAGAGAGGAGTCAAGTCACTGAGTAGAGATTCAAAAGAATCAAAGTAATCGATACGAAGTGAGGGGCTGTAATATACACCCAGAAGAATTTTGTTGTGGTGCAAGCTGATCTCAAGTAAGAGATACTCAGCTGAACCAGAGTACAGGCTTGGCGAGTGGCAGATGACTTTGCACGGAATGACAGAACGTAAGTAGATAGCAACCCCGCCATCTGCTTTGCCTGTCCTATCGTTGCGATAGAGCCTGAACCCTGGCAGAGAATACATGGAGGAAGGAAGAGATGGTTTCAGAAATGATTCGGATACAAAAATACCATGTATAATCTGATCACTGAAAGCTTCCAGGAGATCAGCGTAACTAGCAGGAATGATTTGGGCATTAATATGAACGACATTGAAATTGAACTCCGACTTGTTGAACACTCGTTTCAGATTGCTAGACAATGATGCGTCCGCAAGGGAGTCGACACCTCCTGAACCAAGAGAGTCGCCGTTAGAAGAGCTAGAGAAAACACTGTCTGTGAAATTGTTTATGATATCCATTTAAAATAAATAAATAAATATACTACAATAGCTATAAAATAAATATAAAACTAAACTATAATATCCTCCCTTACGAGGTTTAACACTAAATTAACAATTAAATACAAAAAGCCTGAACCCAGACACACTGGGCTTGTTGGGAAATAATATATTACCTCTATAAGTTTGAAACAACACAGACAAAACAAACAAGCAAAACGCAATGAACAAAACGCTGACAAACATTACTTTGTTTGAGTGTGACGTGACCTTCATTTCGTTTCGCTCACTTATGGGTAATATGCAGGCAGGCAGAGTATGGAACAACTTAACATAAAGTTGTTATTATAAACATAAAGAGAAAAAAGAATTAGTGTCGAGAATCAAGCGAACAGGAACGAGACGGACTGTGAACATACAGGTCAACTTCATATCATGAGTGGAACACGCCCCGCACGTTCCGTGATGACAATTGATGACATTAGACCACAGACTATCACTTGACAAAACATTGACTGACATTAGTTGTTTTGATATTATTAATTATAAAACTTACCTACCTGCTAAAAATAAGAAAACACGTATAATCCGAACAATTGTGGAGAACACTTCAGGCAACAGAACTGATCGACGACATATAAAGCCGCGGCCTACTTTTTCGCTCCCGGCGGCGGCGGCACTCCTTTGCGCCTGATGCTGGGGGTGCGTTTGCTCAGGCCCGACGCTGCAGCAGCCGTGGGCGCAGCAACCGAGGGAGCAGCCACAGCAGCGGTCGGCTTCTTTGCAGGAGACTCCCATTGTAGTTTGGCGTCTAAAGTAATGCCCAAAAAGACAGTCGACATAATTTCGTAGCGATTAATTTTACTCATCTCCCATGGTAATTATAGAAACATTATTTCCGTTATAGGTTTTGAATTGTATTACCATGGCGTAAGGTTCAAAATTGCGATGCCTCCAACATAGGCGCGGGAGGTAAGATATTAAGGGATTAAATATGGCCAGAAATGCATCTTTAGCTTCAATTCTAGGCTAAACTAGACAACATAAAAATGTAGGATAAATATATGTTATAAAAGGTCTATTAGAGATAAGAATGGACTTTTAAAATTACCGGATATCTGTTATATTTAATGCTTAAAAATATTTTTCGCAATGCATTATTATTCAACTAAATGAACAAGCGCTCGGAGACGAAATCAGTTTCCTATATGAAACTTACACGCAAAAATAGGTAAAAAAAAGGGAAAAATTGAAGTTGTTTTATTTTATTTTTAATGTTATTATTACAGGAGCTTAGATATATTTTCTATAATTTTCTCGGTCTCGGAGCTCGGGCTGTCCCGCGGGGTTCTGCGCTGGAGCATGCGTCAGTCTGCTTCGACGCGATGCGACGGGTATTTGTTTTCTTTGTCTAATTCTCAATGCCATTGGCCTATGTTCAGCCCTTAAGAGGTACACATGATGTTGCGAAAAAAAATCCAAAAGGGGTATAGAGGGGGAAAAGAAGGTGAAGTTTGCTGTAGCATTATATATGGAAGGATTTAATTTTTTTAAATTGAAGCGAGATCTACTGTTCTCACAGAACCACTAGTAATATACACATAAATGTAATAGGTAGTATGACATTTATTATGAAAGTAATTCTTTAATCAACTTTACAAAACATATATTTATCCTAGATTTTTCTGCAAACTGGTTTGGCCTACAATTTAAGCTAAAGATTCATAACTTTCTACACGCCAGGGATAATTAATGACTAAATAATGACTAAACCGTGCCAAATATTCCCAAGACACTTAAACTAAACCTGAAACTGAAACTAAAATTGTCTGGACTTTGTTATTATTAAAGATAACACAATTTTGGACCTCCGAAGTTGAAACACCCTGAAAAATCTATATCCGAGGCGAGAGCAAACATGGCGAAATATTTTTTTATGTAAATAAACTTTCGATTCAAAATTAAACTCTGCGTGTTCAACTGTTCAATTGGGAGATATCGGAATGATGAATGATGGAGGTTACTGTTATTGTAGGTGAAAAAATAAGTGGGCGATCAAAAAGTAATATTTGTAAAAATATACTAAATTCGGTACATCGAAAATTAGTTGATTTATATTATTTTTAAAAGCTCATATCATTTTTAAAATGATTTGAGTATTTGTCAAGATGAACCCAAACTTATTGGGGTTGCGTCGTTTCATCACAGAGTACCCATGGCCACCTTCCTGCTCCATCATCAGAACTGCCATGTCAAGACAGTATTGCATTATCATCGGATTCACGTATAAACATAAACATTTACTTACATTGCTTCTATGTGGGGACACTAGGATACCCTAATAATAATAATAATAATACCCTGGACACTATTTACACACATTGATTTAGCCACAAACAAGGATTCCCTGTATCTTGGGTACTAGTCAACCATACACAAACTTTAAAGATAAAAATTATACTTAAATTGACAAACAACCATGACTAGGGTACAAACATCCGTTCTCATCAAACAAATATTTGACCCCACCGGGACTCGAACCCGGGACCCTTGGCTTCGTAGGTAGGGTCACTGCAGACTCGGTCATTTGGGTCGTCTAATGTATCGTGGGAACCAGAAACATCGACGTCACACACATATAAATATCCAAGACTTTTTTTTTCTGTATCCTCAGCCGGGATCGAACCCGGTACCTCTCGCATGGTAGGCAGATCAACAACAGCTGCACCACAGAGGTCGGCCAAATATGGAATTGGAAACTGAAAAGTGGGTCAAAAGGGATCTTACATTTTTGTATGGAGACTGGCATACTGTTTTTTTAAATCTTTATATCTGCGGCCAGAGATACAACCGATGTACATTTTTTTGTTGTTACACTTAATGCTAGATGACTATTTCTGTACACTTTTAAAAATAATTATCCATAAATATTTTTTTAGGTTATAATAAACTAAATCAAGAAAAGTAGGACCATCACACGCGAGACGGTGGATTACTATTGGGTATCCGATTATGATATTTTAGAGACTTTTATTATCCTCAATATTAATTGTTGTTTTAATTAGCATACACTTCGCTACGCTCCACGGTTTTGCTACATCTAAGTACCCAACTTATAACAAAACTGAAATTTAGCCACAATAACCTACTCTAGCCAAGTTTGGCTTCTCAATGCTTTCAGTCGCAAGTTGGCTCCGCTGGTTGCACATGCACGTTCTAACCTAACCCAACGTACCGAGCCAGATCTATTGTCACCCTACTTTTCAATAAGCCGAGTTATAGGCTGGCAGATCGTTAAACGATGGTATGGCGGGTTTAACATGGCAGATCAGAGAAATGCCGCCATATCATAATATGCCGAGGCTCATCATGATGTCCAGAATTTGAGGATCGGCCGCCGACACATAAACAGATACATGTCTTAATCATAACCATCCTTTTAGTTTTACCGTAGTCAGGTAAAAAGTCTGACCTAACCTAACAGGATGAATGAGGCTAATCAGTCAGTATTTTAGTTGCTAGGTCTTTATGAAATATTTGAACTATCTATCTATTTATGTGTACGTTCATGGCTCCAAGTGCTGAAGGCCCCTACACACACGCGCGTTGTTCGCGCCGAGAATTGCTGGAGTAACACATTCGCAGACGTTCACAGTATAGTTTGCGCCAAAGAGAAAAGTAATACAAACAGAAAGTTCTGACCGAAAATGGAGCGATACACCCCTCAAATGTCCAAGTTTTGACATATTCCCGTATAATTAAATACTTAAAATATCCACAAATTATACAAGGTAACTAAAGTATACTTAGGTATACATGTTACATATTTCGACGAAGCTCTAGGCAGATACTTGACATTTTTATTTCTAATATTTCTTTAATTGTGATTCTGAATAAATAATTTGACCTAAAAAAAATATACTTAAACGCATGTAGATACATGGAAATTAAGTACTTGACTAGGTTTATTCCTCTGTACTCAAAATTATCCTCTTGAATACCACCGGCGCTAGATAACGCCACTTTTCCGTTATAGGGTTTACATTTGTTTGTTTGATGAGAACGGATGTTTGTACCCTAGTCATGGTTGTTTATATATCTAAGTATAATATTTCTCTATATAAGTATATATATCGTTGTCTAGTACCCAAGATACAGGAAATCCTAGTTTGGGGCTAGATCAATGTGTGTAAAAGGTGTCCAAGGTATTATTATTATTATTATTATTATTATTATTATTATTATTATTATTATTTTCATACCATGGCATAAGGTTCAAAATCACGACCCTTCCCAACTGCCCTCGGTTTTTGAGAGGTTAAGTAGGTACGGTGGCGGTTAGCTAATTTGTGACTTTGACCTGAGCTCGCATAGCACATATGAAATAGTATACGTTCTTCCGAAGTGCAACTAGCTCTGTTTACACTGGTAACGCCCCAATCTGCAAGGACTGTGAACAAAAAAGTGACTTACTAGGTACTTTACGGGGTTTGCGCGACTAGGCAAGCTCACATATTGTGATACTAGTAGACTCCAAGAATAGGTATTTGGATCGAGTATTTTTGCGGACTAGGAACAGATAGACTAGGTATTAAATGTACCTAGTACGACTTACCACTACAACTGAGCGGCCCGCGAATGTGGAGCCTTGTCGTGTTCGCGGAATCTTCGCACCTTGCGAAGACTTTGTCGCTGGACCAAAAACCGTCAATAAACGGCAACGAGGCGCGAACGCGACGCGAAGGCACGAAGAATATGCGAATGGGATCCGCATTCACGGTTTGCGGGTCACTAACTTAACTGAACTTCGACGGGGAGTCAAAACAGTGGGTTAGTTCATACGGATCCCGGGATCAGATCAAAGTTCATACGGATCCCGACGATTCGTTCACACCGATGCCGCGTGGGATCAGTTGACCCCATAATAAAATACCTAGTCGGTCCATAAGTTCTGTCACAAATATTTTGCCGCATAGTAAATAATACCAAGTTTATTTTTATTTAATACTATATATGGTTTGATAGCTCATTAAATACTGATAAATTAGAACGATTATTGGATTTCAATGCTTAAAGCCATATTACACAAATGCTAGTTTCTTCAGAGATTTTGCACTTTTTTAACCAATCAAAAATACGGACGTGATTCACTTTATCTTTTTTCTATAACTCTTAAAACCTTTCAAACTAACGTGAGATTTTATTCGGAACCCTCTCTGAACCCGTTACCTTCATTTTGAAGCATAAGATAACTAAGTCTGGGTAAAACTAATTTTCATATTCACATTTTACGTAGTGTACTTCTTGCCCACAAGATCATTTTTATACGTTTTTCTAAAAACGTAAAAAGTACGTAAAGTTCTCTTTGGGAGCAGTTGGAACTGAAAGCTAACAGAAAATCAAATTCTAGTTGTTAAACATGGTCTAAAATCGAGGTTTCAGAATAAATAAAAAAAAGTTTGTTGGTTATCTGGAACACTGTTTTTTATTAAATTTGTGGTAAGTGGTATTATTGTCAGTTGCGGCGTGTTTTGGGTTCGCGATTGTCTCAAGTTATAAGGTTTTTTGTCATATTGCGATAATCGTACAAAATGTATTGTATTGCAATTTGATTCGTATAAAATAAGCTTTTTAATCATGTATAATACGAATAAGAAAAAGTTTATTACTGAGTTTTATCTATCAAAAACCTTGTGACAGAACTTAAGGACCGACTAGGTATAGCAGTGCACACTGATCCCGTTGTACAGAGACACGAAATAAAGAATAATAAAAACGGATACATACAATACATACATACATAGCGTCACCCCTTTTCCCATACGGGGTGGCAGAGGCACAACTGTGCCCACTTTTAGCCAGTGATGCAATACTCCATTTTGCGTGACAGGGGGCTAGCCCATCGCCTCAACTGATGTCGTATATGCATAAAATCGATATCCAAGGATCCGGTTGGAGTCCAATCATGAGTCAGATTTTGAAAAATTCACGGCGCCATCTTGAACTTTTTAGTTAATTAACCGATTTGCTTCAAAATCGATATCTGAGGATCCAGTTGGAGTCTAATCATGTTTCTGAAGTCAGGTTTTGAAAAAATCTTGAACTTTTTAGTTACTACATCGATTTGCTTCAAAATAGATATCTGAGGATCCGGTTGGAGTCCAATCATGATTCTGAAGTCATGTTTTGAAAAAGTCGCCGAAGGAGTGCCGAGGAAGCCTGCCCGCGCTTTGCATGTAGTGCAGACCGTGCCGACGTGAGTCCACACTCGCACCACACACGCAGGCATGAGGCTGTCAGACGCCAGGCGACAGCCACGCGCAATGTGTCATTATCTGATCTGATCCGGGGATCGGTGTGAACAAACCCAAATCGGTTAAGTAAACTAAAAAGAACAAGATGGCGGCGACTTTCTAAAAACTGAGTTCAGAATCATGATTGAATCGGATCCTCAGATATCGATTTTGAAGCAAATCGGTTTAGTAACTCAAAAGTTCAAGATGGCGGCGACTTTTTTAAATCTGAGTTCTGAATCATGATTGGTCTCCAACCGGATCCTCAGATATCGAATTTGAAGCAAATCAGTTTAGTAACTCAAAAGTTCAAGATGGCGGCGTTTTTTTAAAATCAGAGTTCTGAATTATGATTGGACTCTAACCAGATCCTCAGATATCGATTTTGAAGCAAATCAGGCCAGTAACTAAAAAGTTCAAAATGGCGGCTTTAAATCGTCATCTTCAACATTGATATAATTTTCAGCCCAAATCGACCCACCGCTGGGCACATGTCTCTTCTTTGTCCAATTTATTCAAATTATTTGGGGAGAAAGATGAACAGGAATAAACAGAATGTTATATAGCCCCCGTACACCCTGTATTAAAGACTGTTTCATTTACGCACGACTTCTAATTTACCAGTATTATTATTTACCGAAAACCCTACGTATAAAAATAATATAATATAAAGAAATCAGCATCGATAAAATGCTATTCTATATTTCGTACATTGTGATTCGGGATCGGTGTGAACTAAAATATTATATTTTTTTAGTTAACACTGATCCCGGGATCGGTGTGAACGAATCGTCGGGATCCGTATGAGCTTTGATCTGATCCCGGGATCCGTATGAACTAACCCAAAACAGTTATGTGAATAACTTTGATGATTCCATACAAATTCCAACGGAGTTGTCAAATCTATTCAGAGAAAAGTGTTGACGAAGTCGAGTGGTTGGACTGAGTGTTTGTCGAGCACAACACTAACCTACTAGTGAAAAGATATTAGATTATAAAAACTCCATGCTTAACCTTTCGAGCTCAGGAACTGGATATGAGGTATCGCGATTTTTAAACTCATGCCATTTTAATCAATTTCAAAACATATCACCGGCGTCACCATAGCTTAAGTGGTTAAGTAGATAGTCATACTCTTCTGTATTTGACGCAATCTACTCTCATCTCGTAGTCTAACCTCTAACAAAAAAACTATCCAAAGTAAAACTTTGCATGTAACTAAATGTTTTACATTAAATTATATTTACATAAAACCTCTGTGGCGATGTAAGTACTCAAAATGCGATGTAACACACGATGAGTGTTTAAATATTCAAAAGCACGTAAACATTATTTCACCTTTCAACAGATTGTTTTTAAATCGCATCCCAAAAACCAATAAGCCTTGCTATCTGTCGGCAGAAAAAAACCATATTTTAGCAGCCCAAGGTATTTTGGTTGCTGAATTTATCGGTTCCCCAAAGTCATAAAATAAAGGAAAGGAGGATATAAAAAACCGCGATGCGGTGTGTGAATACTCTCTGGTGAAACACAAGAGAAAATGTTGATAGAATGATATGTGAGAGTAAACACTCTATAATAATAATAATAATAATAATAAATGTAGCCCATTAATCTCCCTAACGAGGGGCACAGGCCTTTACCCGGATATGTGTAAGATACAGTGTGGATTGGTGGAAGGGTTTTACGACCACTACCACGTAGCGATAGTAGCCGGAACCTACAGCTTACCGTGTCATCCGAAACACTGAACGTCCGATAATGTACTTAAGATAAATTAATTATCTCATTGGTACATGGTCAGGAGACGAACCTTTAATCTTCTGTGCGAGAAGCAAACGTGCAACCCATTAGACCACGGAGCTCTTTTTAGACATACACAGTACATGAACATTATATTTATCCATATTAAACGGATGTTCCAAGGGTGATGGAATAACAATGTAAGGAAACCCCAATGACTCGTGACGCTGTTTATATTGTATTCGTTTCATATTTATTTTAAAAAAATGTGTACAAACGACATACAGAATTATTATTTGTATACAATAGCGAGGTTATCTCTAACACGATATCTCTTCCAGCAAACCAAGTAAGGATTTGGAGAAGGTTGATGAGTACAAACATTACCATGGCCTGTTTCACCATATCTGCTGCAGCCCTATGTGACAGATAAATCTTGAATTTACGGACAACAGTTACCATATTACTACCAAAAATGTTAGACATAGCTTAACCTCAAATCAAACGTCAAATCCCTTACATTTATGTCTTTAAACAAGTATCGAACAGGATAGAGTGTATCCGGACATGTTGGAAAATCCTTTAATACAAAGCGTCCTACCGTCACGCTTTCCCATACGGGGTGGTAGAGGCACAGTCGAGCCAGTGATCCAATACTTCAACACAATACTAGTAGGTACTCGTGCCCAAACAATTCAATGGTATCTAACGAGACCCATTCAACTGAGTTGAGGAACTGCAGCTAGGGTTGCAACTGGATGGTTAAGATGTTGGTTATTGTCAAAGGCCCATACTTTAAGCGCCCTCTTAAAGCAGAGACTTCGCAAATCCCGAAAAATTATATTTTATGGAGACATCCTTTTTTTTCAATGTGCATATTTGAAAACATAATGTCACGAAATTTACGAAAACAATATATATTTTTTTTACCTAAAACTTGGTTTTTCTTGGGATAAAAAAATAATATTGTTTTGTTTCTTACCTCAAAGATTAGATATTGAAAATACCTTAAAATTGCTTTCTCGGAATTATGAATTAATAAGTAATTTTTGAAAAATAGGTAAAAAAACACATCATTTTCAGCTACTAACGTAACAGTCATGTCGCAGTGTGAGCTGTTATGAACTTCATTGAAGGTGGTGTCTTTTTAAAACATTCTTTGTCCGTCTGAATAGGATAAAGTCTTCCAACTATACAGCCGATTCTTATTTATTTATTTCCTCGTTTCTTCGATTCGTGGTTAGTTTCTTTTTATACGACTGCGGCGAAGCCCGAAAGGATGGTTTTAATTTTTTGGCGTAGTAAAAAAACTGAGCACGAGTTCTATTGACTTGTATTGTGCTGAACGAGTTTTTTTTTCAACCACCACAAGTTGCTAAATATACCGCTGTCTCGGACACTCGCTAGTTAGTTACGCTTGCTGTCTCGAATACTCGCTTGGTAACTACGCTCGCTGTCTCGCGCACTCGCACAGGCGACACGTCGTCTGCAGTTGCGGTCGGCGACAAACTTGCACCGCCACCAGTTATACAACACTCCATTTTGGGGGCTAGCCCATGGCCGCAGCTAAGGAGAAGGTGACACCCCGTATGCTAAAAGATGTTTCGCTTTATATGGGAGAAAAAAATCCCCAGGTCTTAGACTATGTGTTTCTTCTAAGTGTGTGGCGTTGCTGTTTCTGGTTCCCACAACAAAAGGTACCTCGCGCCACGAATTAAGAGCGCTAGGCGACGTTGGCGGGAATTACTGCGCATATGTTCAGGTATTGAAAAGTGACTATTGCGCATTCAAGGCCACCGCTCATAACGTGCGACGCGACGTATATCTTAATGTGGGTATGTATAAATGTTTCTGTTTTTGTTCAAATTTAAATAAAACCATGTCGACAACCCTATCAGGAGAACATCCATCTCGATGCATTCAGGTAGTAATCGTAAGTCTGCATCCGCGAAATAGGTCACCTGCAATTCTAAACCTAGCCGTGTATGGAATAAGGACGAATGGGAATGCACCAGTTCTATGACTAGATAGGTTTTAGAAGTTGCTGTTGCGTACTCATCGACTATAGGTAGAATTGTAATGCTGACATCGCGTTCACACATTGATATGAGATTTCAGATGTCGCAGTTGGTTGGTTAAATCAGACACTTAACTAACTCTTTAGACCGTTAATTAAATACCGACGTTTAACCAAGTCACTAGCATTTGATTTATATAAAGCATCGTCGAAAACGTTTAACAATCTATCTTACCGAAAGCCGGCGTGTTAGTAAACAGCTTATATCAGGGCAAAACATTCCGGTAGCACTTGAAGGAGTTTCTTTTTCCAAACTCAAATCAGTTATGTACTCATTAGTTTAGTTGATCATATTTTTTTTTTATCCATGTATATGAGACTTAAGTAAGTGTTTGACTTGTAAAAGTGCATTATATTGCCTACTCGCAATAAGTGATTTGAATAAACCCTAACATAATCCAAATATGATCGTAGATTTTGCGGCTTACCACATGGTTGGTATGAGCGAGGGTTTAGACTCCGGCCCATTTGGTTGTGAAATGCACTCCCTTGCACCATCAGGGACAGTCCTCTCTATGTATAGTCCTCAATATATTTAAAAGTCGCGTGAAGAAGCATTACCTCTCTCTTAACAATTACAGTTAGTATGCATGTAAGTATTTATTAGCACATTTATATATATATATAAAGTAGTAGTAGTTAGTATTATATTATAAAAATTTATTATGTAATTATAGTAATTATATATTTTATTTTAAATATTAATATTTATGTAAGTACACGTTTCTTTCGTCATATGGCACAGCAATCAACCTTTCCCACTTTAACCTGGTTTGCTGGAAGAGATATCTTATTAGAGATAAGCTCGCTCGCTGTCCGTCCGTCCGTCCGTCCGTCTGTCACCAGGCTGTATCTCACGAACCGTGATAGTTAGACAGATGACATTTTCACAGATGATGTATTTCTGTTGCCGCTATAACAACAAATACAAAAAAAATAAAATAAAATAAATATCTAAGTGGGCTCCCATTCATCAATTCTTTCAATACCACGTATGGTATTGAAAGAATTCCATGGATTGTGAAAGTAGCACTACCACCAATAATTTTTAAACAACATTTTGCTATGTCAAATCCAAACTATTCGCTTCTCACCATCCCTACCATTATATGGTGTTACGGAACCGAATGCATGCGAGTAAGACTCTCACTTGGTCGGTTGTTTTTAAATTTATTTCGTTCTTGGATTTTGGTTAAGGAACCCCTCAAGTGCGAGTGATCCATTATTTACTTTATTGTAGCTAATAATTCAAAACGCATTAGTTCTTACTAACAGTGTCTTGCGTCTATTACTTGGCTCCAGGTTATACAGCTGGAGTTAAATAGGTTATAAAATAAAAATACTTAGTCTACTTTACAGCAGCATTAAAAGATCGTTTCCGTTGGCTTTCTCCACTGCACGGAAGATAGTTATATAAAAAAATGTACTTAAAACTTTGCTTTTATTGTCCGCGTCTTCTACTCCATTTTGTGGCTTTTCAGGTAATTATGTGGTGAGTTGGGTGCAGTACATTACATATTAGGAGACTTTTAAAAAAATACAACAAAGCAACGAAATAGCGTCACGCCTTTTCTCATGGGGGCTTTTCTCAGTTGTGCCCACGTTGACCCATTTATTCTATACTCCGCTTTGCTTGACAGGGGGCTAACCCATCACGATGTTTTCCATCATCGTTAGAACGTTCATATAATGTACTAAAGATAAATTACTTACTTACTAACTGATTAAATTTTTCATCAATAAATTTTGAAGGAACATAAAACAGTGACTTTTTAGGGTTCCGTACAGAAACAAAGAACCCTTATAGTTTCGTCAAGTCTATGTGTCCGTCCGTCTGCGAGCCTCAACCCTGTTCAGCGCTTCGCTGAGTCTGCACTTCACCTACCCGTTCTCGGCTACACCTGCATCCTGGTCATCACTTCATTAGAGTCTCCTCTCCACTTCACCTGGCCGTTCTCGGCTACACCTGCTCATCAGGGACTTCGGGCCGACACGCTACCAGGGCCCCTACTCCTGCTGCTCGTCGGGGTCTGATGACCGATAGGCCGCCGGCCACACTCTCCGACAGCAATTCCTACATCGCCCACCAGTGCCTCCACTGACCGGTCCAGACGTCTACTGCTTCATCGGTCTCCTACTCTCCGTGTCCTCCGCTTCCTTTTTTATACCTAGACATCTGTATTTTTTATAAAACCTGTTCTCATTTCATCCACCCTCATCTTCTTATCATTTTTCTATAGTCATTATATATAGCTCTAATAAACGGTCATTTCTAAATTTTATCCTGGTTGTTTTCTGTTAGGTTCTGGCTAGGTAAATATCTTTACACGACATTTTGGCGCCCAACGTAAAAGTTCTTCTCCACTCTTCACCTTTTCTGCGCCTTGTCTCTTTCCCTTTGATTTGCTTTCTCTTTCACTCTTAAATCTTTATCTATTCATCCTTTTCACATTTTCCAAATTCTAAAACAAAACTTCATCTAGTTTTTCAACTCATCTGGATTATATTTAGGCCTACATTTAACTTACATTACTTCACTTCACTTCACTTCACTTCTATAACACTTGACTCTACACTCAACTATAACAATGGAAAGGGTTACTTTGACTTACTTTTCCAAATTCTAAAACAAAACTTCATCTAGTTTTTCAACTCTTCTGGATTATATTTAGGCCTACATTTAACTTACATTTCTTCACTTCACTTCACTTCATCACTTTAATATTTTTAACAATGGAAAGAGGTAAAATTTTCTAAACAATTCGAATCCTTGACTCCACCTTCAACTGCAAATTACTCTCCATCACTTGACCTTCCTGCTGATCCGACTGTCATGGAACCTCCTCTTGTTTCTCAAACTTCTGTCCTGAAGGTGATACGAATCTTTATATAAAATTTTTGCATGTAAGTAGCATAAATTTTCTTAACTTCTATTAGCTATTAATTTGTATATATGTATATTCTTTACTTCAGACACATCTCGTTGGCGATGTGGCTGATCTCTGGCTTCGAGCTCTACCGCTCTGGCCGTTCTTAATCTTAAGGCAAAGCGACTAAAGCTACCTTAGGATAAATTTGTTTCTCTTTACCTCTACTTATTTTTTTTTCCACGCAGGAGCGGATGGCAACTCCTTAAGTAAGCCTGAATGTCCTTTTGAAAACACACTTTTAGAGTGGTAGTCATTGAATGTGAACTCCACCCTTAACCCATATATGCCCCTTGATTCGAAAACGAACAAAACACTCTAATGCCCAGAATTATTTTGGACTTCCATTTGTTGTAATACTTGAATATGTGTGTGCTGATAGATATTAATTAACGTTATAACTAGTTTCATTGAGGTGGCTATTGGATAAATACCTTTTTTTTTACTGTTCGAAAACGAAACATTGGGCTATTTCCTATCCTAACCTACTACTTTACTGTGAGTAAATAAATAATAATATTTTTATATTTATATTTATTTTAAATGGTACAATTATAATAATTAATAATAGAACACTTAAAATTTAGGAATGAAACGAATTAAAACATTTGGGATGTAAGTTAACCTGGCACTTTCGACAACAAAAAATAGTCAGGCTTTTGCAATAAGCACAACGGAGTCGGCTCGGTGCTTTATCAATCATGTGATCAGCATTGAACTTTCGCACTGAGAGAGGAACAGTGGTGAAAACCCTTTTAGATGGTCCTGCCCGGCGCTTATCAATGCCGTACCTTTGGAGTAAGGTCCGGGCAACACTACGTCGAAACTCCAGTGTGTCTACATCGTTGCAAACTTCTCGCGCGAGGAGTGTTGCATTGTTAACAGCCACATCAATAAACCAGAAAGCTATTGGAATGTACCATTTTTTGCCTCTTATTGCAATTCTGTAAGTACCAATATTAGCGTCCAAGCGATCTACTCCGCCCATGAAGCGATTGTATTGATAAACAACGTCAGGTTGTGGCACATCCACCCTTTTCTTTTGCGCAGCTGAGTATCTATTTCCTGTTCGCAGAGGTGCGATGCCATACTCACTGGATAACAACGTAACTACACTGTTGTCGTTCCAGCGTACAGCACAAATTCCACTATTTTGATCCAACCGACTATCGTGATAACCTCTCTGTTCTTTCTTGCATAAATTCACATCTTTCAAGGGACACTTTTCTGTTCTGTTGTTTCGTACTGTTCCCGTGACTAGAACATTCTGTTCCTTCATTTCAGAAATCAGGGGTAACCCTGTGAAAAAGTTGTCGATATAAACGGAGAACTTTGTATCTTTGTATACAGCTTTGACCTCATTCATCAGTTTTTGTACGACGTGTTGCCCTAATCCGACCCTGACTCTTTCAGATTTACCTTGGTAAAGATCAGCATGTAAGCAGTATCCTAGACGCAAAGCCGCTACCCATGTTTTGAAACCGAATCGGATTGGTTTTCCTCTAATGTGCTGTTTACAGCCATGTCTGCCATAATAAGGGATCATGGATTCATCTATGCTAATATTCTTTTCAATCATTGCATATTGCAGGAATTTTTTGTTCAGCATGTCACTGAAAGGGCGCACTTTGGCCATTTTGTCACCGGGCACTAAATTTGAGTTATCAGCCTATTTGAGTTATTATACATGGAAATATCGTAAAATCTCTTCAAAGCGGTTTCGTCGCATACATTTAGCAATCAACAAATTGTGAGTATCTTCATTACTCTCCCAATACATACGTCGTCGAGGCAGTGGACAATAGCCTGTCAATATGAGAATGCCAATGAAGCAATACATTTCATCATCAGACAAGGTGAATGCCATATTTCCTTTTTCTACAGCATAAACGACAGTGTGTCGAACAATATGAACGATCACTTCGTGGCTAAAAAATAATTCGAAGAAATCGATTGGCTCCGACGCATCTGATACGGTCACCACAGATCTTGGAGGCGGTACAATCCACTCTTCATCCATTGTACCTACAAGTAAGTCCCTTTTCACCCATTTACGTGGTCTTGGCCGTCGTGGTTGACTCGACGATCCAAATTCTGATTCGCGGTCTTGTATAGACGAAAGTGGAACATCATCTTCTTCATCAAACAGACAGTCATCATCGCCATGAACCCCTTGAAGTACCAGTTCGGCAGGTGCCAGAAGTTGTCTTCTTGATAAGTTCTCAAAACTTACGTTTGTCTCATCGCCAGAGTCCGAGTCTGAAACTAATCCATCGCCGGGAGGGTCTATATAGACATCCACACCTGCCGCATCATCGTTCGAGTCCAAATCATTGATAATGTCAACAATTTCATTGGTCGTCAACGGCTTGCACCTCCTGAAATACAAAATGCATATTTGGTATAATGCATGCCGTGTATTTTCCCAATGTATCGTTTTCGAAACACTGTTTAATTACACGCTTTTTGGGCATCTATATACAATTATTTACTTATCACAAGTACAAAAATAAATTCTAGACTTATCTAACTGTATTATGAAATACACAAAACATGTAAACTTATGTTAATTTGCAAAGTTACTCACTTTTTTGTTGCAGACGCCATGATTTCCACGTATCTAAATCAAGTCACAACTTGCACTGACTCATTACCGAAAAAAAAATGGCGTTAGTCCTAAATATTCAAACACAATTAGAGGGAAATACCTTAATCTTGACATAGATGGCAGTAAGATGCACTTTTCGAGCGAAATGTACTAGTTGATGAACTGCAACGAAAGCGACAATTTTTGTTTCGTTTTCGAAACAGTAGGTGTTGGAGGTACCAAATAAAAAAATAGTTCTGGGCATATATGGGTTAACTGAATGAAGATGATGAATGTAAGAGATGGTATATCTGATTTTGCCTGGTGATGTCTGTTTCTGCAAAGCTGTGTTTTTCTGGTTTGTTTTTGTACATATCAAAATTTTTGCTGAGTCAAAAAATTTTCCAGGGTCGGGGGAAAATGTAGTGTTATGCTACTTACATGTCATTTTCCAGTTTCTTCAGCTGGATACTTGCTGAGCTGTACAGCTTGTTATTTGGTATCACCTTTATTTTCATAGGACCCTGTAATGTTTTAAACCATAAGAACACATCAACAAATCATTTTCGCTTTGTATTTTCACACTATCAGCACTTCTAAATCGATAGCGAAGGGGTTTACCTTTGGTGACCTTGTATTTGGCTTTCTCCAAAACTCTGCAATCTCGGGCTTCGTGCGCGCTGGTGCGCTACCCTTTTATCTTTCGCGGTTATGTAATTTTGGCTACGTGAACTGGTTAATTTTTCTATTACGAGCCTGAAACCAAAATTTGACATTTGTTATGTTGTTGTTTATCTGGTTGTCATGGCAATGTCCATTCAAACTCTTTAGCGGTCTGATATGTTTGCTTCAATACTTTTACAAAAATACTTTTTCTCTCTTGGCCACTCACAAAAATTGCTTTTAATTTAAATTATTTTTAGAACTCTCCAAAAAGGGTATAAGAGCGGAACATTTCTGAAATTCGGGAGTCTCACTTCAGTTCTCGAACAAGAAGAATCACCTAAAGGCCTTATCCCGGGGTCGCACTGCCCCGGGATCCTGCGAGCCGTTACTGCAACGCGATCCTGCGAGCCGTTATTGCAACGCGATCCTGCGAGCCTCAACCCTGTTCAGCGCTTCGCTGAGTCTGTACTTCACCTACCCGTTCTCGGCTACACCTGCATCCTGGTCATCACTTCATTGAGTCTCCTCTCCACTTCACCTGGCCGTTCTCGGCTACACCTGCTCATCAGGGACTTCGGGCCGACACGCTACCAGGGCCCCTACTCCTGCTGCTCGTCGGGGTCTGATGACCGATAGGCCGCCGGCCACACTCTCCGACAGCAATTCCTACATCGCCCACCAGTGCCTCCACTGACCGGTCCAGACGTCTACTGCTTCATCGGTCTCCTACTCTCCTTGTCCTCCGCTTCCTTTTTTATACCTAGACATCTGTATTTTTTATAAAACCTGTCCTCATTTCATCCACCCTCATCTTCTTATCATTTTTCTGTAGTCATTATATATAGCTCTAATAAACGGTCATTTCTAAATTTTATCCTGGTTGTTTTCTGTTAGGTTCTGGTTAGGTAAATATCTTTACACGACACTGTATGTCACAGCAACTTTGACTATTTGAATGTAGATGTATTCTATGACCTGCTTTACGATTTTTAAACAAAAATTAAAATAATTAAATGGGGCATATACAATACAATACATGGAACTGAAACCTTTTTTTTTTCTGAGGTTTCTGAAACTATTTTTCCTCAAAGTAAATCGTCAAAGAGATAGCCCTTTCCAAAGTGGAAAAGTCGCAATTGCTGGTCTACCAACGCTTATCGGCGCTAATCGGCGCCGAGTTTATGTACAATGTGCTAAACCAGTACCAATAAGCGCCGACCAACACCAACAAGTTCAGGTCAGCTTGGGCACATTGTAAAGAATCTCGGCGCCGCCGGCTACCAGCGCAGATTTCCCGCGCCAACCAGCGCTATAAGCGTTGGTAGACCGGCACTGGCCGCCATCTTTTTTTCTGTATACGGCCTACACCGGTTTTGGCTTTATGCATGCCGGAGCTCTTGCTTATGATGCAGAATCTCGACTGCCATGCCACTCGTTGAATTCGTAAGTACTTAAAAAGGCTTATGTTTAAACTATTACCAAAAACGCACCTATTTTACTACCATAAATTCAAAATTACTGCCAGAATGGATAAATGTCCACCAAATTGTGTTTGGATAAATGATCACCAAACTTCTTTTTATGTTTTGTGTACTTAAGCTACACATTATGACCATAATGTGTAGTTTTTCTACATATTATGACATTCAAATTTCGAAAGCCGACGCCCGACTGCGTGCCGCCCCTAGTTTGTCTTTGAAGTTGGTACTGACATTCAAGTTTCGAACGCCGGCGCCCGCCTGCATGAAGTTGGTACTACAGAACAAGCTAAACAACTGCGGAGCCAAAATGCTGGTCAAACATGCGGTTCCTGAACACATCAAAGAGAGCTTATGATATGTGTGTAGATAAACTAGTGTATGTAACTGTACATAATTAGGCATTAAAACTCTCGAGTATTAATGCCCTCCATTATGTAGCAGTCACATAAACTACTATTTGTTGTTCTTACATGTTCAACCTTACACGCACCTTTCTTTCTTTTCACCTACCGCAATATTTTGCACTGATATTTTTTGCAACTTTTGGTGTTCATTTATCCATTTTGGGTAGGAAAAAAAAATCGGTGATCATTATATTTGTTGCCCTTAAAAATATTTAAACGTATGACTCTAACTGGTAAGAGCTCCGTGGTCTAACAGGTTTCACGCTTGCTTCTCACACAGGAGATGCAGGTTCGATTCCTGACTATGTACCAATGAGATAATTCATTTATCTTAAGTACATTACACGAACGTTTTAACGATGATGGAAAAACATCGCGGGGAAACCTTCATTACTCCATAGCGGCTATGGGCTAGCCCCCTGTCGCGCAAAATGGAGTATTGAATAACTGGCTCAAAGTGGGCACAATTGTGCCTCTGTCACTCAGTATGGAAAAAGGCGTGACGCTGTTTTATGTTAAGTTATGACTGTAAATCCAGTTTTTGCTTGGCAAAAATATTGGTTTTGCCTCACTGAATAGCGACAAAAAAAGAGCGCGACCAGAAATACTGGCTTCGTCTGATAAAATAACTGAAGTACTTGACTAGAAATCTAACTTGAAAACCTGAATTCGACTAAGATAAAGTACAAATGAGCGTTGGATTTTGTTGTTCTTACAGGTTCAACCTAACAAGATGGATTAAAGGCTTCGCTCACCCTCTTTATCCATCACCAGCGCTGAACCACCACTTTGCCCACACAGTCGTTATTTAGCCCATAAGCAGTGGCTAAACCAATCAGTAATTTAAACGCGCGAATTTCAGTATTTTTTTCGCTCATTTTAGGAAATTCCGCTGTTTTTGGTCCTTTGCTCAGTAGTTATTTATTCCGTCGTTTTATTATTTCTCCATAATAACTAGCTATTTATTAATACACCTACATAAAATTGAGTACATATTTGACCTGTATATTTTAAATTATATGAGTTTTATATTATTTTACTTTCATTGTATTTTTTTATTATTTTTTCAATAAGAATAGTGTGATAAATTATAAGAATATACAGATGTATACTCTTTACGAATATTATACGTAAGACGTTGGCTGTTTGGTGGAGAAACGAACAACAGTTGAACTCCAGCCAGTCCAATAACTTTTCCAGGTTCAGTTAAGAATCAATTCTTTATCATTTCATTATTCATAAATAAGTATATTTTATTTTTATAGATCTTAGCGATAGTAAGTTTGAAGGATTTAAAAAATTAGGTCTTTGGAGGCTAAACCATCCAGTAATTTAGTCGCGAAAATTAGCAATATTGTCGCGCAATTCAGTATTTTTTCGCCCATTTCAGGAATTCCGCTGTTCATGGTCAGTCGCTCTATACGTTTTTATTCGGTCGTTTTCTTATTTCCTCTTAAACTACAACGACTAGCTTTTGGTCAACATTTACATAACACTAACATCCAAATACAAATCTCTCTGGATATAATTTTCGCTCTACATATCATTGGCCATCCATTCATTATATCTAGGTATTGGTATTAGTAGGCCATCCATTATAAGGTTAATTGTTTTGTGAATTTAATCAATTCATAGTATTTGTGGAATACAGTTAGGCATAGCGACAACTAGAATTGATTATAGCGCTTCCTATTCATAATTCTATTGCTGTTAACAATGTGAATTGTTCGCGCGACATTTTGATATTCGTGCCTTGTTGCTATTTTCTGTTTCGATGGGAACACTACAAAATACTTATGTAACTGACCAATTTTAGATTTATTTAATGTTATTTTCTTTTGTTAAAGTAATACTGTAAGCACTGTAACTTTGTTAATTATTTTTAAGCTGACTTAATCATAAGATGTATGGCTTATAAAATAAATAAGATTAAAAAAAAAAAAAAAACTCCATAGCGTCACGACTTTTCCCTTAGGGTTTGGCAGAGGCACAGTTGAACCCACTTATAGCGTGTTAGTTTGCATATTTATAATTTCGTGTGAAGTGTCCGTGGCCTAGCGGTATTCGCAAATCGGAAAAGATCGTGCGGGTAGCAACATCTGGCCGAGGCGGGCACTGGATGGGTGTCCGTTCTATGTGGCATTTCTTTCGGACATTTCCGTGTTTCGGATGGAACGTTAAGCTGTAGGTCCCGGCTAATAAAACTATTCGTTGGTAGTAGTCGTAAAGCTGTGTGAGAGGCCCTAATAGGGCAGCTTGATAACTTCTGACAGTCGGGTTGGCCACAAACCCGAAACCCCTCCATCAACCCGCATTGAGCCAGCGAAGTGGGGAATGGCTCAATCTTACTCGTATCCGCGTAAATGCCCGTGGCCCTCGGCGAGGACATTAATGGGCTACATTTATTAATTATTAATTTCATATATGTTACGGCTAAAGCTAGGTGTGAAGCTAAACTTAAGTTTAGCCGGCTAGTTTTAAGATTAATTTCGAGCCTCGGCTAATGTCCGAAAAAATGTTCATTGCGGTAAATGATTTCAACATTAGTCGGCTAAACTGCAGTTAGCCTCGACACTGTTGAGGCTAAAGGTGGGTGAGAAAATATGGTTGACACTAGCCGACTAAACTTAAGTTTATTTTTCAGTAAACCTAGGCTAATGTTGAAAAATTACCGTCTTAATCTGGAATGATTCGGTAGCCGTAAACACTGCGGTAGCTTTGGTGAAGGATAAAGCGGGTGAGCGAAGCCCCCTTAATCCTTTGTGTTAGGTTGAACATGGAAGAACAACAAAAAATACTTATACTCGTATTATTATAGTTTTTGTTGTTCTTACATGTTTCATTTCATCACTATCAAGGTTCTTGAGATACAGCCTGGTGACAAACGGATGTACGGACGGACGGACGGACAGCGGAGGCTTAGTAATAGGGTCCCGTTTGGCACGCTTCGGGTACGGAATCCTAGGAACCCTTTAATAATCCAATAAGTTTTTATCAAGATTGGCTATTTGAATGTTGGCCACTAGCCCGACGCTCTTCATCAAACCGCCCAAAACCAGTGTGGCCGTACTCGGAACTTACTAAATTCCGAGTATCAGCTTCTTCGATACTTCGAATCTTACAAAAATATATATGCAAAAGCCGCCTACAAGGTCCGAAGTTCTTTTATCTTCCAAAACACGCTGCAAAGTATCACTCCAGGAACTTCACCCAGTTTCCCGTTTGTAACAATAAATTTCATAGGACTCCAGTTTAAGGCGGCCGCGCGTAATTCGGGTTATCAAGATCGAAAATGGAGTCGCAGTAACTCAAACGATAAAATCAGAACGTTGTATGTGACATTTTGCAGGATTGTTTCCGTTTTGGAACGCGCGGTGCTGTGATTTCGCGTCTTCGTGGTGACTTGTGCAATTAGCGTTCCAATTATAAATTTGGTTATTTACTAGAGTTATATATTGAATGAATTTTTGAAGAAAGTCCTAGAAAATACTTAAGTACTTTCCTAGTAGTTTAAAGATACCTAGGTACCTCGTTTTTGAACATTTCTGGTTTCTCAAATATTATGAGGAGGAGGAATGAATGTAAGTAAATATAACTGTTACCCAATTTTATACAAAAATATGATAAAATAAAATGCTATGTCAAATAAAAATATGTTGGCCCTCAAGGTTATAAATAAAAGATAATGAATTGTTGAAGATGTAAAGCAACATGAAAAGCGTAAGAAGCAAACCACAATAATTGTTGACAAAGAAAAGTTTCTAGGAAATTATAAATTCCAGATTGATGCAGTTTTACCGCAGCCATGACGTAGAAATGATGAAGGTCTGAGAAATCACGATTGTAACAAAAAACCATGCTATTATCCAAGTGCCCTTAATGACGTCACGTCATTGTATTCTAGACTTGTTTCTTAGCACTACTAACAAAGTAATTTGGTTACCTTATTGTCAGCTATTATTATAAACTTAAGGACGTTAGTCGAACATGATGAGCCCATAAATACACATTATTAAAGGCTCAGATATTCTAGGGAACAATTTTCCCCCAACTTGTGGCTGCAACAACGTGACGTTGAAATGTTGCACAGTGTCCCGAAACTTGGCCTGCGTGCCTCGAAACATGCTCCGTCGCATTTCAGCATAGTAAAAGTTGTGTATGAGTCACGTTACGGCGAAATGATGTGGCAACTTTATCCCCTAGTGTATCCTTCAACTAAACATAATTCTTTATTGCACATAACATTACAACAAAACATTATACACGAAATTAAAAGGCAAAAGCGAGCTTATCTCTCAACAGAGATTTCTTCCAGCAAACCTATCCGGCTAGAATACGTAAAAACTGAAAAGGGTAGCCCAGTGCAATTATAAAATTACCAAATACCAATAAAATATAATAATTACTATAAAAATACACATAATAAAATAAATAGTAGATAACATAAAAATAAACAAATAATAATAAATAGTTAAATACAATTACCTATACATATACCATACCTATGACGAAAGAGGAAGTAAGTGCTCTACACCGAAAGATTCTTAAGGTGATACGAAAAAATGGCCTTTTTTATCGAATCCATTTACTCCACCATGAAATCATCGACAGATTTGATTTTTAGGTTAAAGTTTATAGGGTATTTGATTAAGATATTAGTAAACTTTGTATATCTTTGGTTCTCTGCGATAAAATATTTACTATTCGTTATGTATGACACACGTTATATTTATTCATCACACACACTGTATTAACTCACACTGCCTACTATATGGTTTGGCAAAATATCAGTGTTTCAGGTTCCCAGTAGGGTATGCTGAGCCGCATCTTTTCATCTTCACGTTACACGTCGCATATAATTTTTCATGACTCCTACATACTTTTCTTTATTTTTGTAATTTTTATGGTTTTCGTAGTGCTGGTTGAATTTTTATTCAATTTTTTTCTGTTTATCTATGTGTCGTGTAATTTGACTTTTAAATAAACTTTTTCTATTTCTATTTTTCTTAAGATTCTCACTAAAGTAAGACGCGATTGGATGAAATTTTCTCGATAGCATTTAATTTCGAAAATACCTCTAAATTGTTTGATTTTTCGTGTAATTCAGAAATCTTAGCCAATTTAATTGTGGAACTACGTTCAAAATGTAGATATTATGTATTCGTAAACTCTCCTTAAAAATCTTTTTAACAAATTAGCGTAGTTATTTTAAATAATTTTTCCATGGTTTCCGCGCTACGATGTGTAATTTTTCCTCGATTTCATCCCTCTCACACTGTGGGTCTTTCCGCCTGTAGTAACGGGAACATTTGCACTGACGAGGTATCCCCTTAAAGGATCGTTCATAGAAACTCCATTAAATAATGAGCAGATAAATTTATTTAAAAACCTATTACACTAAGATTGACTAGCATTAGACCTTTGACAGCCGCTAAATATACTTTAAACACAACTTAAGTTCAACATGGTCACACGGCGAGGTTATATTGCCTGGCAGCCTGATTCCCACTTAACATGGTCGTGTTGTATTTAAATTGTGTGTTTAAACTTTATGAAGCAGTTGTCAAAAGACTGGTGCAAGTTGGCTTAAATTAGATTTATAATCCTTACAACGAGTAACAGTCCGTATAAGTATATTTAATAAATAAAACTAGAAAATTCAAAAGGCGACAAACCAAAATTGCTGAACCAAAAAAAAGTAGTGGAGCTTGAAAATAAAATCAATGGCGTCAGAATGTCACGACCCATCTGATTTGAGTTATTAGTTTTTCATGTTAGATTACATATTACCACGTTTAATGAGTAAGTTTTTAATCCTTGAGAATATTACCCAGGAAACTACGTACATCTTATGGAACATTTCCTGGCTAATCAAACTAATCTTAAATATGTCTTAAATATCGAGATTATGTCTCGACAATTAATAATTATCATTTTGCCTTAACAGTGAACTATCGTGTAGTGAATTTATAAATGTTATTACAAATTCAATGGATATTTCACTTACAACCTTCTTCACCAATAAAGCTAAACTCAAGAATACATCTGTCATTCAGAATTAATGACCATTGTTAGCCGCTTTCTAAGTAAGCTACTAATATTAAGGGTATTGTATTATTGAAGTATGTATCGTATTTCATTCACACTAAGAGCTAAATTCGTACTGTAATAGTATATCTTACCTTGAACACGACCCAACTAGATAAATCTTCGATACGAAACTAAATTGCGGATTGTATTTCGTCTAAAGCAAATAGAGATGTTATTATTTGGCAGTGATAACCGAATGAGCTGAGCCAGCATTTTACTAAAGCAAATATTAAACTGCACATCAAAAATACTAATTTGCACAGCAAATATCAAGTCAAAATGCTGCGGTAGCTTAGGTGAATGGAACCCTTTATCTTTCGTGTTAGGTTAAAAGTGTAATTACAACAAAAAATACTTATAACATAAACTTAAATACACATAAAATATTTAAAACAAAAAGTGTTTTTTGTTGATTCTTTTTTGCTATGCAAATCATTATTTTTGATGTGCGATTAAATACTAGCATATAACTAATTAAGTATGTCGGTTCATACATCAAATTATGTTACATATGAGACTTGAAATGTTCCTTTTTTTCGTTTCGATAAAAAATATAGTCACATTATTTTCACGTTCTTTATAAATACTAAGACATTTACATGATTAATTATCTTATTATTGACATAATATCCATAACTAGCCTGTATAAATTTTATCAGTCACAAAATAATCAGAATGTTTTAAAGAACAACTATAATATTACAGGATGACTGAGGCCCAGATGCGAGATTAACAACTTACAGTTTTACGAACGCTTATAGTGATAGCGGAAATGTCACTCGGCCAACCGGCTAAGACTCTGAGTGTATACTTTGTAGTATTCAATTGATATCAATGTAGTTAGAAAGGCATATTTTTGTCTAACACAGAAACCTACATGGCCAGAGCCATGGTGCAATTTTACAAAAAAGGTTAAGATTCAGAAATCTTAACCTTTTTTGTAAAATTGCACCATTAGCATATTTGGTCACCCTCCCAACTTATCCCTCTTTCTTATCAACGAATAACTCTTCGTCGTCACTTCAGGACTGTTAAGATCTTCCAATTCACTATTCTCACTTATAGTTGTTCCACTTTTGAATTCAAACCCACCAACGTTTTTCTTCACCTTCTCCCGTGTCACTGGATCATGGACGTTCAACAGCTCTCTCATGTTTTCAATAACTTCGTCCAAATCCTTCTCTTCAGTAGCAGTGTCATTGGCAGCCTCTTCGACCAAATCAACTCCAACTAGCCGCTCCCTGAGATAGTTATTGCCAAAGTTCTCGAACATAACTTGGTCGTTCTCGATGTTATCCTCACAACATCGCTGAAAGAACAGATGTACAACAGGCCGTCCGTGAATACTGCTCAACACTACGAATAGAATAAGACAGACTAGAACGCAGAAAGTTAGAAATCGCCACCACATTATAAATCACACATTTTTAATCGATCACGATATATCAACTTTTCCCCTTTCCCATCCAGTTTTGCGTGACAGGGGGCTAGCCCATCATAACATGACTGATGAAAATAGTAAAAAACCGCGCGCGCGATGAAGCGGAAAGTCAATAGGATACTAGAGTAAATGAGGAAAATGACAAAACAAAATGGCGGCCGCTTCTTCAACACGCATGGCCGTTAATAATAATGTGTTATTGTTCTTAGATCAATTGATTTCGTTTGCATACGGACGGGCGTAAACTTGCGGCCTGTTGTAATTACTTTATCGGATGTGCAATCAATAGAAGGACACAATCTCAGTATGTTTATCGAAATAGATAACCGATGAACATAGCGACGACCCGAATGGCCGAGCCGGCAGTGACCCTGCCTACGAAGCCAAGGGTCCCGGGTTCGAGTCACGGTGGGGGCAAATATTTGTTTGATGAGAACGGATGTTTGTAAGTACCCTAGTCATGGTTGTTTATCTATCTAAGTATAATATTTATCTATATAAGTATGTGTATCGTTGTCTACTACCCAAGATACAGGGAATCCTAGTTTGGGGGTGCATCAATGCGTGTAATTAGTGTCCAAGGCATATATTATTTTATAGATAGAAAAGTGTCTTCTTACACAGTCCATTTGAAACCTGGCTTGCTATATTGCTATATTAGGTGACATTTAATTAGCCGACCATATTTTAGGGAATGATATAAAGCATCTATATGAACAACTTTCTGCAAGTAAAATATGGTCGCAAACGAAAAAAAAATTGGGAAAAAATACTTGTAATCAGCTGATCGGATGAATGTACTGAGGGACGATTTTTTCTTCTTCATTTGCGACCATAATATGTTTCTCGGGGAAAATTGTTTATAATGATGTGTACTGTCATTCCCCAAAATATGGTCGGCTAATTAAATGTCACCTTGTATAATCAGACACTTATTGGGATTGAACACGTAACATTAAAATCAACCAAGGTGATAGAAAACATTGTGAGTAAAGTAGGTATTTACTTAGCTGTGGCGATGGCCTTCTTAACTTGCTACTACTTAGCATGATAAGCATGGGCAAGGCACTAAAATATTAAAAAAAAAAACAGTTAAAAGGTTCTTGAATATTGTAGATATTTACAAATGTTTATGTTGTTATGTTTCACTATTTACCAAATTGAGTAAAAGTAAGAAGTTAAAGCCCAAACATATTTTTTTTTATCTCAAATTAACTAAATGTTGAATAAAATGTTACACCCTATTTTATACATTTATACGTTTCGGGTCTGCTCCATTATAATTTTTCATATTAGAAAATTATAACCTATCAAACCTTACTTTAGTATTCGGACAGAAAGTGGCCTATACATATATAAGATGATATTTAATTAGCTGACCATATTTTGGGGAATGATAGCACCGATCATTATAAACAACTTTCCCAAAGAAACATATGGTCGCAAATGAAAAATATTTTTCGTCCCTCAGTACATTGACCCGAACAGCTGATTACAAGTTACTATGAGAGACCCAATTTTTTTTTTCGTTTACGACCGTATTTATTTTGGAAAGTATTGGGGAAAGTTGTTCACAATTATGGAAACTATCTTTCCCTAAAATATGGGCAGCTAATTAAATGTCACCTTGTATAGCAACTTATAATGATCTGTGAAACTTTATATATATGTATATATATATATATATATATATATATACATAGTCAGGTCATAAGTTCTGTCACATGTGCAATATGAAATAATTTAGACATGTTTATTATTTATGTAAACATTTATATAGCAAAATCAACTTAATAAAACATAGATTCTTATGGTAATAAAGTTTATTCAAAATGACTCCCGCGATTTTGAATACAGGCCTTTATTCTGCGCGGCCAGTCGTCTATCGCAGCACGAACGAGGTCCATGTCAATATCGGCGGCTGCCTTAATCAAGGATGCCTTGAGTGACTCCAAATCAGGATGAGGCTTTGAGCAGGCCTTTTCCTCCAAGTGTTACCATATCTTGTAATCTAACGGACTCAAATCTGGACTGGAGGAGGGCCAGTCTTCGTGCCGGATGAAGTCGATTTCACGCGCCGCCAGCCAGTCTTGTGTGCTTTTCGCTCTATGAGCTGGCGCAGAATCTTGTTGGAATACCCAGTGCCTGTTATTAAACATGGTATGAGAAACAGGTTCCAAAAGGTTCTTGAGGACTGTATTTTGATACACAACTGCATTCGTTTTTACGCCTTTCTCACAAAAATGTACCTCAGTTAAGCCCCAATAAGAGACTCCCAACCAAACCATGAGCGAGGATGGAAAATGACCTCGTTGGACACGCGGAATACGGTTGCTCGCTTCTTCACTGCTGTGTGCGTACACCTTATCATTTTGTTTGTTGTAGCTCTCTTTCACGGTGAAAATTTTTTTATCCGAAAAAAGAATTCCCCGATGCTTTTTTCCCGCGTACCGCTTCAACAAAGCGCGGCATCTCTTCAGTCTCAGGTCCATTAAACGAGCGTCCAAACGATGTCCTGTTTTTCTTCGATATGCCCTAAGCCCTAATTCTTCATTTAACACCCTTTTCACCGTGGTCCTGCTTAACCCCATCTGAAAGGCCAACAGTTTCTGCTTACGTATGGGATTTCTTTGAATTCGCGCCTTCACAGCTTTTATCACTGCTGGAGTCCTAACAGAGCGAGGGCGACCACTTCTTGACCTGTCATCTACACTAGAGTCTTCATTGTATCGTTTTATGGTACGATAAACGAATCTTTTGGTTATATTAAAAATTTTCAGTAAGTCGAAAATCTGAATTGGCGCGTTACCGCAACGATGCAACGCAATAACTACGACACGGTCTTCTTTAAGTGTCCACTCCATATTTAAAAATGAGGAAAATTCTAAAAAGTACACATTTTTATTTACATGAAAAATTCGAAATTCGAATTCAATAAACTTTTTTGTGGCCAGCGTTCTAAATTCAAAAGTTTTTATTGTGTGACAGAACTTATGACCTGACTGTGTATATATAATCACAGACTATGTGCGCCCCGATTTAGACTCGCGAAGGTTAACAATTCTTTCAAGGGTTAGTGCATTCTCTACTACAATAAGATACCTCTGGAGATTTTGAAATTGCCATTTGAGCAATTTAAAAAGCATGAGCGACTTTGTGGAAAAAGGGATATTACAATGTTCAAGATTACTTAAATGACAGGACTGTATGGGGTTAATCTGGCTCAACACAGACCTTGCTGTTAATAATTTTGTAATTATTTATTCCTGCTTATTTTATTAGTTTAGTATTATATTTGTATTAGTTAAGCACAACCTATTTTTTAAGGGATCTAAAAATCAAACTGTGGGAGTTTCTACGCCCTTCTGCTCCCACAGTGATCCAATGTAGAGAAGGGCAAAAAATTACGTTTGCTAAGTATATGTAAATATCTACAGTAATAAAGTACTTTGACCTTTGATTATATATTTTTAATATTTCTATGCCAATTCTAACTGTGCGTTCCTATAATTGGCTTTGTATAACTTTGCTTTGTATAATGTTTTTGCAGCTGTTGGGACTCCTTAAGTTTAAATAAATAAATATATGGGGTCACGAATTTAGGGAACCTAAGGCTTTACCACATAAAATAACTGTTCAACACTTGTTTAAAAACAAAAATGTACGGGATTTGACGTTTGTTTTGAGGTTAAACGATGGTTAATATTTTTTGTGGTAACATATTTGGCGGTCAAAGCTTATATTGGTAAACGATATGTTTGATGCCGTATTGGTCGCAAGCCTACCGCCAGCTTATCCAACCACTAGCCTTGGTGACGTTTTACTAACTAGGCGCCGCATTTCGTATGCGAACGGCATCATTACCGCCATTTATCCTTCGATATTTTATCGATCAGCCCTCTGTGCATATTAAAAAGATAAGGGACCGCGCTTTTCGGTGAGGACAAGGAGGTTCCGGCAAGGAGACGCCACCTTTGCGCTTGCACTCCGAAGCACAAGGTTGTAGACGTAAAAATGTTTGGCGGGTGATTCTAAAATCGAAAAATGGGCGAGAATGAGAGTAAAATTAAAAGACAGGAAACAAAAAAACAAAAACCGGGAGTCGGAATCGCGCCCCGAGGGTTCCACACAAATCTAATTTTTAAATGATTTGAGTACAAATTTTCGGATTTCAGATGCTATCCTCTACCATCCTTACTAATAAAAATAGTTATTCACTGTTTAATTTATACAGTGATTTGGCCTTTTCATACGTCGAGTAAACGTCAAATGTCAAAGCAAGACAAAACATATTAAGTGTAAAATATAATATAATAAGTATAAAAACAGTATAAGTTATACTGTGAATAACTTCTTTTATTTGTTAGGCCGTACTTGTCTACTTTGCATCGTGCCAAATTTCATGATTCTAGGTGCGTGGAAAGTACCCTATAGATTTTGATTATCTTGTGTGTACGAAGCATATTCAGCAAAAATATAGTTTATAAAAAACACGCTTTTAAAGCACTTCGAACTAAAAAGTTAAAAATAATTTTTAATATAACTTTAATTCAATAATGAATAAAAAATACTATTATTATTGTGAAACAAAAAGCGTCGGGCTCTCGATATACCAAAGATATAGAACAAAGCGCCTGATGATTTTTTTTCACAATAATGATAGTATTTTTTATTCATTATTGTTTTAAGGTTATATTAAAAATTATTTTTAACTTTTTAGTTCGAAGTGCTTTAAAAGCGTGTTTTTTAGTTTTTTTAACTATATATATTTTTCATTTTTTAGTTCGAGTTTAGTTCGATTCACTTTCTCTCACACAGAGGTTGTGTGAGAAATTAATTAATCCTTGCGATCCTAATCAGGATAATGAGATAAACTTATGAAATTATTACATTGTCGCTGATTCTTGTTAAGTGTACAAAGTTTGAATTGAATTGAATCTGACCGTTTAAAGTGGGTCAAAATCGAGTCTAAAGGAGGTTACATACAAAAAAACAAACATACAGGTGAAGCTAATAAAAGCGTGATAAAAATGTGACATAAGAGGCAGGAATTTATGAATGCGTTGATCTTTTTGTTAGATTTTTCGATAATGTCAACTTTAGTTCCTGATAATAACATAAAAATTAGCATAAAAATTAATATATGTGCCGGTCGACTATGTTAGTCATATTTTCACGTAATGTTAAGATAAGTTGACGACCGTCACACATAAGGTATATTTATATTCATCACGCACTATGTCTTATCCACGTCATTAATAACATGTACCAACCTAGTATATAAGCTAGGATTTCCTATAATAAAATAGTCTAGTCTAGTCTGGTATTTGCGCGCATCTCAAGCCTTTTACTTTACTCCCGAAGATGTCGCTCTCCTTATAATTGCCCCTGGCAAAGTGGTGACCCGACTTTTGAACATCAGCAACCTTCGGTAATAGCAGCATGGACCCAGCCGCGAAGAAAACTCCGTGTGCTGCCACCTTAGAAGTGCAAGCAAGAAGCACTTCGTCCAAGATCGCCGAGCCCCGACTTCTGCATACATATTTCAAACCACGCTGCAGAAATCCATAATCAAGACCCCACCCAAACCAAGACGACATCAATCGAGCCATGACGGACCAGAAGCCAAAAGATTTCAACTGAAGATTTCCCGCATCGAACTCAAGATACCGCAAGAATAATGAACCGATAGTCAGCCGACTGCTGATTTATCAAAATGGAGCTCGCACCAGCAGAAACGAACGCGTCGGCAAATTCATTCACAGCAAGCAGCTTTTTCAAGTTCAAGACATAGGAAGCCGTTCCAGCCCCCAGAAGAGTATTGAAACATCATCGATATACCTAATCCAATGAATATTGAAATCATCCAGGAAGAACATCGTACGAAGAATAATCAAATCACTGAAGAGAGAGAGATATATATATTTAAATATAAACGATTGGTGTGCAAGATGTGCCCTGTGTTACCAAATCCCAAGGTTTTTAGGAAAACAAATTTCATCAATCGACAACTTAATATACACTCAAGAGTGAAGAGCACGCACGTACATATGACGTACGAGATCATTGACTGCCTACAGCAAAGGTTACAGATTTAATGCTGACGCTGATTCAGCACAATCATCCTTGTGTAGGTACGGTCGCAATTATAAACAAACAGTGATTACAAGTTCAACGACGTGCGATGTAAATTGACTCATCGATTCCTGTAAAACATGGGCGGCTGCAGCATCAGACGACTCTCCTGCGGATCTTTTCCAATTATAGGTTAGGTTAGTTTACTAACCGCGAAGCCCCTTTTTCCTAGTGTTTTTCTGTTTTCCAGTTTTTAGTTTATTTTATGTAGTGTGCGGCCAGACACAAGACTTGCCTGTAGGTAAATATTAAGTAATTCTTTAAACTTATGTAGAATTCGCATAACCGTAGTTCCTTTATTTTTTTAATTCGCGTAAGATTTACCTTTTAAGTTGAAGTATGCGCTATTACTATCCAGTTTTATTTAACAATGACTTTCCTTATATATAAAAATAGATTAAGTTAAAGTATGCACAATTAAGATCTGGTTTTATGTTTATTAAAATACTACTAGTTATTATTGCAGTTGATATAAATTTGTTATGTAATCTAACTTAGATTTTTTCCATTGTTATAAGTACATTTATTTAATTTTTTTCCCTAAAGGGGGGACTATGTTAGTCATATTTTCACGTAATGTTAAGATAAGTTGACGCTCTTCACAGATAAGGTATATTTATATTCATCACGCACTATGTCTTATGCACGTCATTAATAACATGTACCAACCTAGTATATATGAAAGGATTCCCTATAATAAAATAGTCTTGTCTAGTCTGGTGATTGCGCGCATCTCAAGCCTTTTACTTTGCTCCCGAAGATGTCGCTCTCCTTATAATTGCCTCTGACAAAATATACATGCGTATACATTGCTTCTGGCCCCACACTAGGATGCCCTGCGTCGTGGGAACCAGAAACAGCAACGTCACACAGTATATAAACATCCAAGAACTGTGTTTTTTACCACCAGGCGGGGATCGAACCTGGGACCTCTCGCATGGTGGACAGAGTCACAACCGCTGCGCCACGGAGGTCGTCAAGATTAATTCTAATAACTTAATACCTCTGCGCACTTCTGAGAATAAGAGTCTTGACAGACTGACTGAAAGACGAACAACGAAGTGATCCTACAGGGGTTCTATTTTCCCTTTTAAGTTACGGAACCCTAGAAACACATATCATCATGCCTTTTCCCATACCCGATGGCAGAGGCACAATTGTGCCCACTTTTAGCAAGTTTTTAAATGCGTTACAGGGGGCTAGCCCATCGCCGCAGCTATGAAGATAAATAAAGGAAACGTTTATATAATATCCGTCCTGTTGACGCATAATGCCGGATACGTAAAATGCCAATACCCATAATGACGGATTCGCGAAATGCCATCATACGGAAAGCGCTTCCACACCGAAATTAAGTGTTACGCCATTTCTCATTTGGGGTGGAGGAGGCATATTTTCACCATTTATTCATCCTCATAAATTACTCGTGAAAATTTGCCTCTCTTCTGGTCTTTAGCAGTACAGATCGCGTGTTTAAGGAGAGGTCTATATCCGACAGTAAGTGAATGTAGGCCGCTTGATGATAATGCATTCAATTCAATTCAAAGATATATTTGAGAATTATGGATACAAAACAAAGATCTTAGGAATACAGTCAAATTAGCTATATGTTTGGCGCAATGGCATAAAAATATAATAATTAATGAGCAGCAATTATTAGTATAAATATCTAGAATTAGTAGCAATAACAATTGGTACTGCCAGATGAATGAGCAATAAAGTACATTGACCCGCAAAAAAATTGTATGCGGATAAGTCGACCTCTGCGGGCTGCGGTTGTAGCTCTGCCTACCATGCGAGACGTCCTGGGTTCGATCCCCGGCGGGGTGGTGTAAAGAAAATATATCCCCAAGTCTTGCATGTTTAAATGCGAGTGACGTCAATGTTTCTGTTTCCCACGACTCATGGTATCTTATTGTGGGACCAGAAGCAATATTTGTAAATGTTTTACGTTTATGTTTTGACTTTTTCCGCGGAAAAACACGACAGAAAACGTCAAATCGCATACATTTTCTTGTACTTTATTGAACGTTTATCTGGCAGTATCTACAGTCAATATTAATGATTCTGTGCTTCCAATCCTAATGATTCTGTGGTATGGGATTTTCCGTTGCGGGCTAAGCGGGTGACGATAAAATTTTATGGGGGTCTGTATTGATTTTTACTGAGGCTCAGATTTGTGGGCCAAAGATAGGCCGGGCAAGTCTTTCGATCCTAAGCATTGGCCATTTTCAGGAAAAGTATTTTTTTTTGCAAATGCCTTGGACTGGAGACATTCCCACTCATTTTCCTTTAAAAAACCGGGTAAAAGAGCTCTTCCTCACTTTTTCACGATAGAAGTTTTAGTATGTATATCATTACTATATGTATATATAGGTAGATATTTAATTTACTTATATTTATTTTATTATCGATAAGATATAAGATATTGTGCACTTTCATGGTAAATTTTCCTGCAATACCTGGGTTTGCTTTTGCTCTTTTTAGAGAAAAGCTCGCCTTTGCACATATGTTTTTCATTATATATATCAACTGTATATTGCATAAATCAAAATACAAGTTTTTGAATTGCGTCCATGGTCTATTGATTCATGTTCGCCTGATGCAGGAGATTCGGGTTCGATGACCGTCGCCGATCATGTATCAATGCGATAAATCATTTATATCTATTACGTTTTATGGACGCTATAACGATATTGGAAAACATTGTGAGGAAAACTTCATATTTCTATACTATTGGATATTGCTTCTAACTCCACACTAGGATCGCTGTGTCGTGGGAACCATTTACAGCGAAGTTAGATTCATCCAATACATGCGGTTTTTAGGATTCCGTACCCGAAGGGTGCCAAACGGGACCCTATTATTAAGCCTCCGCTGTCCGTCCGTCCGTCCGTCCCTGCGTCTGTCACCAGGCTGTATCTCGTGAACCGAGTTAGTTAGATAGATGAAATTTTTACAGATGATGTAGTTCTGTTTCCGCTAAAAAACAGGATATAATATATATTTAAGGGGGCTCCCATACAACAATTCTTCCAATATCACATGCAAACTTATTAATGCACCTGGTTACGTACATGGAGTGTGAAAATAGCCGCACCAATAACTTTATAAACAACATTTTGCTATGTTAAATCCAAACTATTCACTCCACACCATCCCTACCATTGTACGGTGGTACGAAACCCTTCGTGCGCTAGTTAGACTCGCACTTGACTTTTTTTTAAATCCCCAGCCGGGGCTCGCACTCGGGACTTCTCGCATGCTGGGCAGAGCCACAAACGCAGCACCATAGAGATCGTGCGCTGCGGCGTTGAGTTAGCCCCTGTCAGGCATAATAAAGAAGACTATGGCACAACTTGCCCCTACCACCCAATAGACTAAATATCCGTGATGCTTTGTTTATTTGTTTTAGGGAAAGATAGTCTTTATCGCTCACAAAGAACTGACGCATTCAAAGCTTCGTTTGCCATTTCCGCGACGACGTTACAACAGAACAACTTTGCATAGTAATAGGTCAATGGAGGTATTTGCATATAAATTGCGATGCTGGCAACCGCTAATAAATTAACAACAAACAAAGGAAATAAATAAAATGCGTGAACTATGCTAGTCATGCACATAAATTCAATGTGAGCAGGTTTTGATCGGTTATCTATTTTATCATTTCATAATATTCCGCCTTTTGGCTTGTCTAATAAGCAGATGAAACGTTAGCGTATAATACGGTCAGTAACTCTGGAATTCAGACAGCGTTAAAACTCACTAACGAATTATAAACTGAGCTTTTAATTAGTTTATCTAGACACGTATCATAAACCCTCTTTTCTGCGTCCAAAAACCGCACGTTACGATCAGCATAATGTTAAACTACTTTGTAAAAACTCATTTCTTATCTGAATATTGAACATTATGACCATAATGTGTAAATTTCCTAGATATTACGACATTCAAATTTCGAACGCCTTTTATAGTCAATAGTCAATAGTCAAAGTACTTTATTACTGTGGATATTTACATATACTTAGCAAACGTCATTTTTAGCCCCTTCTCTACATTGGACCACTGTGGGAGAAGAAGGGCGTAGAAACTCCCACAGATTTATTTTTAGATCTCTTTTAAAAATAGGTTGTGCTTAACTAATACAAATATGAAAAATTTAATTGTTATGATTAATAAGCAGGAATAAATAATTACAAAATTATTAACAGCAAGGTCTGTGTTGAGCCAGATTAACCCCATACAGTCCTGTCATTTAAGTAATCTTGAACATTGTAATATCCCTTTTTCGACAAAGTCGCTTTAACATGCTTTTTAAATTGCTCAAATGGCAATTTCAAAATCTCCAGAGGTATCTTATTGTAGTAGAGAATGCACTGACCCTTGAAAGAATTGCTAACCTTCGCGAGTCTAAAACGGGGCGCACATAGTCTGTGATTATTTCTTAGGTTAACATTACAGCTGTCGCTAAGTTTGGAAAATGTTGTAAGGTTCTTGCGTACATACACTATATTTTCGAAAATAAATTGACTAGCTACTGTTAGTATGTCAATTTCTTTAAAAAGCTCTCTTAAGGAGTCTGTTCGTTTTAAATTATAAATTGCTCGAATAGCTCTTTTCTGTAAAATAAAAATAGTTTGAATATCCGCTGCTTTCCCCCACAACAAGATACCATAGGACATCACACTATGAAAGTAACTAAAATATACTAGCCTAGATGTAGCCACATCCGTGCTTTGTCTGATGTTCCTAACAGCGTAAGCCGCAGAACTTAATTTACCAGCCAATTTATCTATGTGGGGTCCCCACTGCAATTTGGTATCAATGGTTATTCCAAGAAACTTCGTATCATTTACCAATTCTAACGTGCTGTTGTCTAACACCAAACTGGTCTCAACTTGCCTGACATTTGGAAGTGAGAATTTGATACACTTGGTTTTACCAGCGTTTAACAATAAATTATTAACTGTGAACCAATTCAAGGTTAAAGACAATACACCATTAACATCATCAAAATCTCCTTTTTGTCTTTCAATTATGAAGACCATTGAAGTATCATCAGCAAACAACACTATGTCAGTTAATTTCTCCACCATGAAAGGCAGATCATTAATATATACCAGGAATAAGAAAGGGCCTAATATGGAACCTTGTGGAACGCCAATTTTAACACCCGATCCATCAGATTTTACGCCGTTAACTTCTGCCTTTTGAATTCTATTGCTTAGGTATGATCTTTACTTACGCCTATTTACTTTGTCTGTGAAGTTGGTACTATAGAACAAGCCAAACAACTCAATGCCACAATGCCGGTCAAACATGCGGTTCCTGAACACATCAAAGAGAGCTTATGATATGTGTGTAGATAAACTAGTGTATGTAACTGTACATAATTAGACATCAAAACTCTCGAGTGATGTTATTATGAAACGAGTTTTAATGCCCTCCATTATGTATCAGTCACATAAACTACTATTAGTTGTGTTGCCTCTGTAATCGGTCTGAATAACGTTATTTATAACGTTATAACGTTATACCTGCAGCACGATCAAGCGTTAATTACGCATTTTATCTGGATTAAAGTCTTCTAGACTTTAAGTTAACTTTATTTAATAAGAAGTTTGTATTTATAGGTTTGTCATACCCTGCAGTAAAAAGGCTATGGAAGATATCATTATAAAGAACTCAATTTGGTAGTGAAGAGGTTATGGAAGACATAATTATGAATAAATCAAATAAGAAGACAAACCTTAGTTTTTTAACTCACTTCTAAAAGGATTCTCGGTTCGTCGGGATCTTTTATCGTGATGATGATATATTTTTATCGATGTTCAGCTATTTCTCCAATACGGCTAAACCGATTTGGATTTTTTATTTTTTTTGCCAATAGGTTGTACCATTGAAATCAGTTCCGAATTTGATAATGGGATCCTGGAGAACTCTAAGGAACTCTTAACTTAATTAAAGCATAATTGTATATAGCCATTTGGGTATTTAGTTTAGTATCTAGTGCATTTGGATCATCTGCTGTCATTCTCAGGAAGCATGACTTGGTGAAGTGGAACTGATGATGAAGACTTCAGATTGCCACTAAATACTAGTTTAGGTTTTTATTGAGTTTTGGAATACGATTGCTTATATGGTTGCTATTCAAATAAGGCTTAACTCAAGTCGATTTTTGACGAAGAACGTCTCTAAAACCACACTGAAACATATGAGTACCAAGTCCGAAAACTTGAGCGTAACGAATAGGATTGTTACATCTTACCTTAATAATTGCAAAACTATTAGTCTTAGAAACATAATCCTAAAGTCATTGTTTAGCGTATAATGTGTTAAACTTTGATTTGCATCAGGGTCGGTGGGGCGCCGGGTAGTGAGGTAGGGCTTTGAGTAGTATGAACCAAACTCGCGCTCCCACGCGTTTCTATTCAGTCAATCTCACGACTCACAATTGACAAGACGGTAATTATTACGTGTATTTATTGAGTTTAAGTACAATAATTGTTCTATAAATAAAAAAGAAGTAAAAAAATACGTAAGAAAATTCAATATGTCGGCATCAGCTCGTGGAAGAGCCAGCAAGAAATATAAATCACGGCTATTGTCAGAAATAGAGGGTCATGGGCTACACATATGACCCCTTCTTTGTGCCACAGAGCGAGTTATCCGGTTTCGGGAGCGCCTCAAAGCTGCCAAGGCACGCTTCGTAAACAACTCTGACTTCGCTAGCACCTCTTCCTCTGCCGCTGACCCCGTGAACACCTTTGCTGATGTAGCTGTGTCATACTGTGATCATGCATATCGAGTGAAGATACCTACCATACATCTGTTGAAGCTTCCAAGACTCGCTTAATAAACGAAATCGACCCAAAAAGCACCGCTTACGCTGGTGTACCAATGTACAGAGCAATTGAAGACACTACTTATACATCTGTTTAATCCACTACTGAACTGAGGGATATGAATATAAGTGTATGAGTGTGTGATACGATATGATTTAACATTATATTATTAAGAGTTAGTAATCTGACTTGTGTTAAAACAAGATTTTTATATTTGTGTCCTTCGACACTATCAGCGGACAAATACAAAATCAACACTGATAATCTGGAAAAAAAGACCATTGTTCATTTACCAAAAGTATTATCACAGGCCAACCTTAAACAAAATCCTTGTCGAATATTGATATAAATAAGTTACATGCATTACCGCTACAAGTATTATTATTTAATTATCGGTCTACCTGTATCGAAACTGTAATGTTACTGATATACCGCATGAATAAGCAGATACCGATATTAATTAAGTAAACATTACATACGTAAGATCATGTTGAGATAATTAATTACCTTCGTCTAGCGATTTCATATTATCCAGCCTAAGTATAACTTCAGGGTCGGTAGCTATTAGTAAGACGAGATATCTGTGAGTAAGACATATGTTGTCATTATACCATTTCATTGAACTATTTATGTTTGAATAGTTCAATGAAATGGTACCAAGCCATATTTTTACCAATTTATAAGTTTTTAGAGTTCGGGGTTGTCTAACAGAACAATTAAAATGACCACCAAAATAATTGTTTCCTACCCAAAACGAGTAAATGCTACCCAAAATGGGTACAAGATCACCAAAAGTTGCAAATATATCAGGGCAAAATACTGCGGTAGCTTAGGTGAAGGGTAAGGGGAGTGGGCGAAGCCCCTTTTATCCTTCGTGTTAGGTTGAACATGTAAGAACATCAAAAAATACTAAAACATAAACTTAAGTACAGAAAACATAAAAAGAAGTTTGGAGATCATTTATCCAAACACAATCTGGTGGTCGTTTACTAATTCTGGCAGTCGTTGCGAATTTATTGGTAGTAAATTTGCGTTTTTAGTGATCGTTTAAACATAAGCCATTATCTAATGGCTGGCACCCATTTTAATCCCAATTATTTTAAAACGAAGTCACGCTAGGTTACCTTTTAGTGTTTCACATAAGGATACACACCTTCGCACTAAAATACCTTCATAATGCGAAAACATCTTTGTTACACTTTTTTTAATATAAAACCTAACTGTCATTTGGTAGATAAGGAATGGGTCCATACGTGCTCTTGCAACACTTTTAGTCAGACGATGGTCGCGCTGCAGTCATTAAGGCGACGCACTATTGACGACCCGAATAGCCGAGTCGGCAGCGACCCTGCCTACGAAGCCAAGGGTCCCGGGTTCGAGTCCCGGTGGGGTCAAATATTGTTTGATGAGAGCGGATGTTTGTAGCCTAGTCATGAATGTTTATCTATCTAAGTATAATATTTATCTATATAAGTATGTGTATCATTGTCTAGTACCCACCCAAGATACAGGGAATTCTAGTTTAGGGCTTGATCAATGTGTGTAAATAGTGTCCAAGGTATTATAATTTTAATTATTATTATGGGAAACATATGGTTAATGCTAAAGTCGTCAAAGTGACGACCTCTGTGGCGCAGCGGTTGTGGCTCTGCCTACCATACGAGAGGTCCCGTATTCGATACCCCGGCTGGGAAAGAAAAAGACCCCAGGTCTTGGATGTTTAAATAATGTGTGACGTCGCTGTTTCTGGTTCCCATGACTTAAGGTATCCTAGTGTGAGGCCAGAAGCAATGTATGTGCCTGTATGTAAATGTAAATGTTTATGTTCATCCTACTAGGATTCTGTTTATGATTACTGGTAGTTGATTAGACAAGGAATTCAATATACTTCTATATACTTTATTGGAGTTCCCTATTGTATAGCAACAATAGAAAATGTCAACATTTATAATACAAACACCGTTTCATCAATTTGTTACCAAATCAAATGCTTAAAATGTCAGTACTTCAAAATATCAACAATTTACTGGGACAACTGTTTACATCAACGGTTCAAAATGTCAATACTCAGTTTAGCAACAAATTGAAATTTCGGTTATTTAAAAGGTGTCGGACGACCTATAGGTTGTCACAAAAGGGAGGTAATAGCCGAAACGGGATTCTTAGGCACATTGTCCTGAACAACTCTTACTATGGGAACGACTTGAGTTAGTTTGCAAGTTTATCTCTAAAAAGAGATACCTTCCAGAAAACCTAGGCAGGTTTTGATAGTGTATTGCTACTAATGGCAGTCTGGTGCACAATAAAATAAATAACTACCTACTATCGTATAGAATATAATAAAAGTAATATGATAATTAAAATATGTACATACATATATCAACGTATAATTTATGTACTATTAATGTTTATGTTATATGTTTCATTAATATTAATGTTTATGTTATATGTTTCCCCAGGAAGTTGGTCCTCGCTGCGGGACCTTGAGTCAGCTGGTACATAGCTCACGCTCGTAAGGGTAGTGTAATTGATGGCAGTTCGCCGCATTATATTCTTACAGACGCGCGCGTCTCGGCAAGTCCCAACTTTCCACTGAAGGAGGTTCTCTGCGTCTCCTTGCCGACAGCAAGTGACAAGGCGTGTTCCAAGTTCCAAGGCTCTACCTTGCACTGAAAGACATAAGAGGTTATATTATGTGCTATACACTCGCGGGACGCGGGCCATACTCTGGCCTACCATTACGCGGATTGAATGCTGCTGTATACGAAACTACACGATTGCGACAGATCAGTTCAAAATACCGACCAGTTCGAGTGATAACCTTTCTTTCGACGAATCATGTTCTTCTTTTTTTATATCAATCTAATTAACATGTCAAAGGTGACAGTTAAGTTCCAAAATCAGTGTTTGCAGACACAATGGGTCGTTCCTAAATTCACTTTAACTTTCATAACGAAATGCGATTGGGTAAGTTCGGTTCTAAATAGTCACCTATCCGGACAGGTCCCCAACCTGTCCCCTAATCTACGGGCAGGCGAGACAACGTGGCTACCGCTCTTTTGAGCACTGAGTTTCTGACTTAAATATCAGCAGACATGGGGGCCCCATCATTTCCAGGTATCAAGTAACAATGCGCCCCCCGCGCCAATGCAGTGGCGGTAGCTTAGCATCCTTAACAAGCACGAGGTCACCAATACTAGAAGGGCTAGTTTTTTCAGTCCACTTAAGGCACTAGTTGTAAGATGTGCAGATACTCGAGTGACTAACGTTTCCAGAAATTATGAGTAAACTGCTGTAACATCTGATACCTTTGACAAACGATACCACTTCACTCCCTCGAAGAGGTGTTTGGGCAGCGCTTTAAGTTACTGTCCTATCAAATGGTCGCGAACAACATCGCGATTCATCAACATTCAGTGCAGTCTGCCTCACTATACGCCCTTAGTGCGCCCTAGCGGACTTGTCTACGGCTTCAAAAATCCCACCCCAATGGAGGCAACCAGGAGGACTGAAGGTCCACTGTATACCCCGACGGGAGAGAGCGGTTCCAATATCCATCTTATTTAAACTTGAAATTAACTAAATCACGTAAGAATCGTTCTGCACCTTCAAACTGGCAGACCCCTCCGGGAATCCAATCTGTCCAAGTAAGTAACAACGGCCTTAGTCGAGGGGTCAGCAACAAGCTCGAGATCAATCGCCTTTGTGGATAGACAACAAACACGTAGAAATACAATGCTCAGAAAGGCCATACAAAATCCAAACTCCCACTGGAATATGGCCAACAAAACTTACAGCCTTCCTGAGCATTCGTAATATGCCGATCTGTTACCAGCAACTCCACTTACTGCCTTTCTTTACTGCACTCTATGCGTTAATATCACACTCAAGAAATTTATAAAGCTTTAATCGGAATACAAAACTAAATGGCAATACCCAAGCTGTCCTACCAAGAATCCGCGAGTGGATAACAGTAATACGCGAGTCAGAAACAATACGCAACAGCAGCTCCAATCTACTCGTCTGATGCAAATTATGTTACTTTGCGTGATAAGAACAAGACACAGAATTTAGACGTTAGTGAGTCGGCCGATGCTGAGTTCAGCCTAACCTCTAAAATTTGCTTGCTAAGACAAGATATATAACTAACTTCAAGCAAGAGCTAGAAATCAAGAAACTCAAGGAGGAAACTACAGATGTGCGTCAACATAACAACATCAGGAAACAGCAAAATCGTTTGAATAACCTTGAGATCACAGGATTACCGGAAACAAAGAATGAAAACCTTATCTCCATACTCCAGCGTATGGTTACAAAGATAAAAATCACCCTGGATAGAGAAGATGTTGATTTCGTAACGCGGCTACTACTCCGAGAGAAGCCTACAAAATAAAACTTCGTGGCTACGATCATTGTCAAGTTCAGCAAGCGTTTCATTCGAGATAGCTTCTTGGCTGAAATTAAATGGCTTGTGTTTAAACGATTACCAAATACGCACCTATTTTACTATCAATAAATTCGAAATGACTGCCAGAATGGATAAATGTCCACCAAATTGTGTTTGGATAAATGATCACCAAACTTCTTTTAATGTTTTGCGTACTTAAGTTTATGTTTTAAGTATTCACTAAACTACCGCAGTATTTTGCCCTGATATTTTTTGCAACTTGTGGTGTTCATTTATCCATTTTGGGTAGGAAAAAAATATTGTGGTGATCATTATATTTGTTACCAAATTAAATCAAACGTAGTCTGTCAACGAAAGTTCTCGATTTGCCTGGACATTACAAAAACATCTATTTCAATGAACATCTTACGCCCAAGAATAAGTCGCTGTATCTCAAAGCTCATAAAATAGCAAAGGATTGTGGGTATAGGTATCGCTGGTCAAAAAACGGCAAGGTTTTTATGAGGAAAATCGCCTCCGAAATAGATCTCTAAAAGATCGTTTGAACTATTGTTATGTCTACAAATGCATAGAAAAAGGTTATAAAAAATATTATGTAATCAATCTATGTGGTGTCAGTGAGTTCAACGCATTCTCTATCGCACAAGAAAAAATCACACTATCTTAAGTCAATTTTATGTGTCACATTATCTGTCGGTGTCATTATAAAATAATACAATTTATACAATCATTATCTACTCACAGAGTTCCTTAAAATTTACTGCGAGAATGTTTCTAGTTTACGGTCTAAAACTCATACTTTTCTTCACAACTTACTCTTAGAAGATTATGATATTGTAATTATTACAAAAACATGGCTGTTACCTAGTATCAATGATTCTGAAATTGCAGACGATAGATAGGTACGACGAATTCGGAAAAGACCGCGATTAAGTTAAAACAGGACAATGCTTTGGTGGAGGCGTACCTATTTTGGTAAAACGGTCCCTCAATGCGGTGCAAAATAGTAATTTTCAGAGTGGCTTTTAGGATGTATTAGTATGTATCTATTTCGACAAAATTACATAATATCTTCGAGGAACACTCGTTAAATAAGATTAAATAAATGTAGTTTTTATATTCCGGACGGTGAAAATTAAATGGTTCGATAAGGTTTTGAACGCACGTGTGACCGTACAAATCTCTTGCATTGAGGTCGGTTCCCGCAATCCAATCTGATGTCTCTCAGTGCAAGGCTTAACCTTTTTCTTCTTCTTCAACCTTGAGGTTATGTTCAATACACTTGCTGCACGCGGGCCATACACGATTTCGACAGAGCAATTCGAAATCCCGACCTGTTTGAGTGATCACTTTTCTTTCAACGAAACGTGTTCATCTTTATTTTAATCCATCTAATTGACTTGTCAAAGGTGGCAGAGAAAAAGGAATGTTCCAAAATTCTCTTACGAAACGCGATTGGGTACGATTCTTAACAGTATACAAACATATATATTACATATGAAATTGGCATTTCGCCGTACTGGCCACTTTGATCTCAAATATCTCCTCTATGGTTAGGAATTCCAAATTAAAATTTATACAGCTTTTTACGCATGTATTTGTGTTTCTAAAATTATAATTCATTTATTTTTTCCTCAATTGTTTTTTTTTTCTTGCGCCACTCAGCTTACAAAATGGAAAACTTGAAATATTGCGTTATTTACGAGTATGAGTTCTACCGGGGCACCAGTGCTACTGAAACGGCTCGAAGGATTAATGATGTGCATGGCGACGGTGCCGCAATAGAAAACACAGTGCGTTTTTGGTTCCAACGTTTTCGTTCTGGAAATTTCGACCTGCAGAACAAGCCCCGTGGACGGCCGGAGACCAAAGTTTATAATGAAGAATTGAAGGCTATTGTGGAAGCAGATACATCGCAAACCACGTCCGAGTTAGCTGCAGGCAGCGGTGTTAGTGATAAAACGGTTTTAATCCACTTGAAGCAAACTGGGAAGGTGAAAAAGCTTGAAAGGTAAGTAGCTCACGAACTGAGTGAAGCAAATCAACAAACGCGCGTTGACTGCTGCGTTGCATTACTCACCCGGCACAATAATGAAAGGATTTTAAATCGAATCATTACCTGTGATGAAAAGTGGATCCTGTACGATAATCGGAAGCGCTCATCGCAATGGCTGAACCCTGCCGAACCAGCCAAACCACGCCCCAAGCGAAAATTGACTCCAAAAAAGTTACTTGTGAGCGTTTGGTGGACTAGTACTGGTGTCGTTCACTACAGCTTTCTTAAATCTGGCCAGACGATTACGGCAGATGTCTATCATGATGGAAAAGCTAGCTGCTAAACAACCGAGGCTGGTCAATCGCTCTAGGCCACTGCTGCTTCATGATAACGCTAGACCACACACTGAACAACAGACGGCTACCATATTAGAGGAGCTTCAATTGGAATGTCTAAGACATCCACCGTAATCTCCGGACCTTGCTCCAACAGATTACTATTTTTTTCGTAATTTGGATAACTTCTTGAAAGGGAAAAAATTCAACTCCGATGGGGCAGTCCAAACCGCCTTCAAAGATTTTATTGATTCCCGTCCGAATGTTTTTTTTAGTAAAGGGATCGAAGAACTACCTGTGAGATGGCAAAAGGGTATAGATAGCAATGGTACATACTTTGATTAAATAAATATATTATATTAAAAAAAAATTGACTTTATGTTCCTCCCATGCGAAACGCCAATTTCATATGTAAGGACCTAATTTTATACGTTGATAAATGTATGTATTATATTACTTTTATGCTATTGTATAAGTTAGGGTAGCGCGGATTTCTCATGATTTTAAAATATAGGAGAGAATGTGCATATCACGGCGAAGATGAATCGAAATTCACACTTGCTCCTTGCATCACTGGGAGACATATTTGACTGTGGTCATATTTGCACAGCCCGAAGGTAAACCGAACCGTACATTCTGAAGTTTTTTGAGTTTATTTAATTGGTCTTCGTTCGGACTGATCCACTTTGTCAATTAATGCCAGTAGTTAGGACTAACCAAAGGTGATTTTGGTCTGCCGTTGCAGGAAGAACTGCAATCTCCGGAGAGAGTGATGTGATGTAAGGACTCATCTGCTAATCTCACAGATATGGGGAGACCAGGCCATCAGGTTATCAAAGGCAACCCCATGGTTCATAAATCATAATGTCTTTATTGCACACCAATAATATACAGACAAAAAGACTTACAATAAAAATTGTACAAAGGCGAGCTTCACTCTAATAAGAGATCTCTTCCAGCAAACCAAAAAAGGATTAGAAAGGTCGATGGCTGAGCAGGGGTAGACCTAAGTACAACTATACAAGTTACCTAGTACATGTCTAAATAAATAATAAAAAATCAATATAAACTATATATACGAGTGCCTTCATAAATATTATATATTGAACTCGTATGCTTAGGAGACGTTAACTAAAACGAGCTGTAAATCAAGTCATGATAGCAGAAGGGGGCGTTAAGTTGGCCATGCGGAGCTACCTTGGATATGTTAGAAATAATCATCAGGTCAAGAAGAGAGTGGGTGCAGTTTGGTTGAAAGTGAGTGGCATCAAGAGAAAGGATATGTAAATTTAAAGAACTCACAATAGATTTGAGTTTTTCAGAGTGACTATTAGTTTCGAGGAGGCATGTGTTCAAATCTCCAAGACTAAAATTGTTACTGAATCAAATCGGTGAGTACAGTTTTGAATAAGTTAAATTATCGATTGGAAGAGTAGGGCTACAAAAGACACCCAGGAGGACTCAAGCTGATTTACAGTAACAGGTGTTCAGCTAAACAGAGTACAGGCTTCGCGAGTGGCTGATGATCTTGTAAGAAATGTAGAAACGTGATAATCACTATTGTATCAGATTTTCACGTATTTTAGTCAAGGACCCAATTTTAAACTGTTTTTTAGAGAATAATTGGTTATATTTGCCGACACCCAATGAACACCTATCGTTATTAAAGGACGACTCCTTAGTTACTAGTCGACGTAATAAAAACGCAACCTATTAAAAACTTGACACATATCTAAACATAATACAGTTAATATATCATGTAAAGTTGTATCTTTGCCACCCCATCTGAGAAAATACATGATATCATTATTTACGTTATACGTTAAAATAGTATGAGTTTTAATAACTATCCTATCAGTTGTTGCTGTCTGACATCACTATTAGCCAGTATTATCGTTTAGATTTAAAAGACCTTCCGTACCACCAGGAGCGTGGCGAATTGTACTTGTAATTTTTTATTTATTTTTATTTTTTATTTATTTTTATTTTTTCTTACATATTTCATTGGTACCTTCATGGTCAGCACCGGGAACCGAGGTCAGGCTAAAAACCATTTAATAACTAAGCTATCTCCTGATGCTAAACTCGTAACTTTGCAAGCAAACTTCAAATGTGCTTAGATCGTAATTCTCCCACCTCGCAGTAAAGCTCTCTGCACTTTGTGTCTGACAGAACTGTTTGTTCTCTTTGTCCCCTAAAAATGTGACCCGATCGCAGAGACTGCGATGACGAAATAAAGTGCCGAGACGCAGGTTTGTAGCTGACCTTGAGTTGGCGCTGTCAGATCCTGAGCAAGATTTAATGACGGCATGACTTTGATCGACCGTTAGTTGGCCATTAAGCATTTTATTATAAAATGTTAATTATAACACAACAACAAAAATACAACTTAATTGACACGAGTAGTTATTTCTAGCGATTGTATTGGTGAATATCCTTCAAACGTTAATTTTATTTTCATAATTATTTATTGCACAATTGTCAATTGTCAATTGTAAGACGGGCTGGTTTCCGCAACTCGACGACGAAAGCGCCTATTTTGCGTGTGGGTGGGAATGCGACATCATTCGAGCCAACCCAACTCCTCCAGGAACGCCAGTAGGCCCTTTACGTTACCGACTATCCCTGGAAGGTCCCTCGATTGACCGAGGTGTTTAGCCCTGTAGTCCGCTACTCCCGTGCACTCCATGAGGACGTGAGCAGCCGTTTCTTCTGCCTCCAAGCAGGCTCTGCAAAGGGGGCTGTCGGTAACACCTAGGACATATAGATGTTTATTAAAGAAACCATGGCCAGTAAGTGCTGCAGTTACCAGTCGCATGCGCGGCCTACTAAGTCGAAGCAAGGTCTTAGCCAGCCTAGCGCTAGGGGACGGCAAGGCCAGCTTAGCCTGCCTGCACTCCTCATGGTTTGTCCAAAGAGTGGCATGATCATTCCTGGTCGACTCTCTCAGAAATGAGCGTACCATCTTGAAGGGAAGAGGGATGATAGGTTCGGGACCATACGCTGTCAAGCTAGATCCTTTACGCGCCAACTCATCCGCTGCGTCGTTACCTCTTGATCCGCTGTGTCCTTTTATCCATTGAAGGATTACGCGGTTATGTTGACATACCTCCATTAGTCGTTTGTGACACTCGTAGATTAGCTCTGAGTTAATATTGTTGCTATTTAGGGCTTGTAGGACGGCCATGCTATCCGAGAGTATTCGAATGGAGGAATCTCTTACCTTTCTCGATGCTATGGTATTAGCGGCCGAGATGATGCCCATGCATTCAGCTTGAAAGACAGTATTATGGGCACCCAGTGGAATGGCTATCTTGATGTTTAGGTCCTTCGAGAAGGTGCCTGAACCAGTGCCTGCTTCAGTTTTTGAGCCATCGGTAAAATTTCTGAGCTCTTTAACGTCGAGCCCCTCATTATATTTATTGCACTTAAATATATCAAAAATCACATTAATGGAAAACATATGTAGAAAGGAGAGCTTATCTCTAAAAAGATATTTATTCCAGCAAACCAAGGAATGACAGGAAAATTTACCATAAAAGGGTAGGCAGTGCACTCAAATCAGTATTTTTGAAGTACGCTTAAATAGCCTTTAGCCTTGTTTAGTAATTTTTCTACAGTGCATTCTTAACAATTTTTTTATTTATTTATCCATGTTACAAATTATTATTTTTAGACAATGTTTACGAAGCGATCACGGAAACCTACATGGTTTAGGCGTGATCTCTGTCGCTCGCTCTAAAGCAGTGAACATCTGCAACAGACACATATTTTTATTGACCCGTCTCAGTAGAGCAAAGTAGTTACACATGTTAATTATGCAAGATATTATGTTAAGTTGTATTTTATGATTGATGTGTTCCTACGTGCTCAACCGAGACAGACCTTAACATAATAACTTTCTTTCCTATATTTAAAGTAATGTACAGCTATTTACATAATTGTGAGTGCAAACACTAATTCCTTATTGTTAATGTAACCCGGCCAGACATCCTATTCTACAGTGCATCCTTAACATTTAGCTCTAAATTTCAAAAGGTCATTAATTGTAGGGGGCCAAAGATACTATGGTTTCCCCAATCAAAATACTTAAAAGTACCAATTTGTACATAAACCTGACATATAGTAATAATAATAAAATAATAATAAGATATAATATAATAAAATACACATACTACAACTACTATCATGAAAGAGAGAGGAAGTGCTCATTTACCTGGTTTTCAAGGAGATCGATATCGATTGTGGAGTTAGGTAATAAGGGGGCTGTCCTTTGGGTGCAACGGGACCACACCGGGTAGCGGACTTGCAGCTTGTCTCGAAATAAAATTGCATATAGCAATAAACCGGAAGGAGCGATCTGCATCTCCCGAGCTCGCAATATTGGTGCAATTGGTCTATATTCGCATCACGTGGCCTTTGGACATGGAGACGTAAGGCCTGGAAGCGCCTTCTGAAATTCCCTATAAACGTTAAACCTATACAAAGGCAAATACATTACTGCTGGCCACGCAAGTCTTAGATTCGTAATAATAAACCACACTTAGCTCCGAGAGCTATCTCTAGCGGCTGAAAATTACAAATTTCATACGGCGAAACCAAAACAAAAAAACTGAAAAATCTCATTTTTTTTTGAGTTTTGGGTTTTACGGAGCAACCATCATCATGACATAACTAAGTCAACTCTCAGAGCTAATAGCGGTTTGTTATTGTTGGCAAAAGTGGCTAAGATAAAGTTTGTGTCATGGGAACCAGTAGACTTATCATGTAGATAGGAGTAGGTTGGTTGAATCTGAATCTGAATCTGAATCTGATGTCGGGTAAAATGACAAGATAACGCCTTAAATCGCTCCTTTACATTTACATTTATTCGTAAACATAGTCACAAATTCACCAAATATATATATTTAAATACTAACTGTAAGAGACCAATGCGTCTTTAAGTTTGTTTCAAAATCTTCAACAATATCATTAGTGCATCAGTGAAATAGTAAATCAGTGCATTGTGTGATCTAATTCCGTTGAGTGGATAGTCATAAATTCAACTACATTGATTTCATACCTACATCAATGAGTCTCGGTGACGCATTGTGCTAAGGTTTTGGTCTAATTGCAGAGCGTACAGTAGATCCCTGGTTCGATTGCACGCCACACTCAAGCCCGTGGCCTATTATTACAACTTTGCAGCGATCGGAGGAAAGTGGTGTCACGGAAAAAACAATTTGCGGACCACAACGCGCTACCACCGGAACCAACAGACCAGAACCAAGATAATCCTATTATTAGTGATAATAATTGTTGCGCTTGTCGAGCCGACTTTGAGATGGATGAGCGCCGTATGAGCTGTACGGTCGGGTGTTGCCCTTATAAGTTGCATTTTCTAACACCGAGGAAAGCATTTCTCAAAAGTAAATTGATTTCTGGGTCTGACCGAAGTGTCGGATGTCAATAAAGAAGGAAAGCGACCACACGCTGACGCCCATTAGTATCCCGAAAGTATTTTCGGGGTACCAATGGGCGTCAGCGTGTTGCGTGCCATACGGCCAGCGTCCGTTACCTTAATGAGCAAAAGCAAGCCTCTGGTAACCGCTGATTTATGATTTCCGTAAAATTGGGTACATGGAGATTAGAGAGGAAATGAAGAAGGTACAGCAAGATGTAGTCGCAATTACAGAAATACTAAAAAATATCATTTTATCTACGTCAGGGCTTGCTGCGAGAATGTATGTCATGGCAACTCAGACCGAAAAGGTAGAGTAAAAGTTGACAACTGTAGAGGTCAAGAACGTTTCTTTTCATAAACGTGCAATCTGCAGCGTCACTCATCCGACCCAAGCATAACCTGCAAGACAGAAGACGACTGAGCCGGATCATAAAGAAGCTAACACCGCGTATCCAGCTAACAAACAAAAATAATAAGACGAGTTAATGTCATATCTGCCATATCTGCCGAGCATTACGGACAGATCGGGCTCCGAACTCACCCCACCCAACGAGCACCCATGAGAGTCAGTCGGTACTCATGCATCCATCTTGTCTCTCTGTCATACATCTTTAGAATATGCTGTCGGATCATGAGGATGTTTAGACATATGTAGAGCAATTGTGGGCGCCTGGGGCAGTTAGAGTTGAGCAGCTCTCATCAAGAGATCCTATAAAATAGGAGTTACCGTCAGCTGCTTCGATACATGTTTTAGGCCCGACAATGCCAGGGTGAGAGAGTGGTTGCCCTTTCGAAAATAGCTCAGCGCCTACAACCGCGCCCCAAGAGTTGCTGCTACAAGCAAATGCACCTAGAAATCTCTGCATACTGTTCCAGAACGTACGAGGCATTAAGAGCTGGCTAGAGTATTGGTGGAATACCTTAGGTCTATTAGAGCAAGACCTTTTTGCCGCAACGAAGATCTTTTTGGACTCTTCCGTGGGTGATGCTGAGGTAATGACGGGAGGATGGAGCGCACCACGCCGGGACCGTATCACCGCGTTCGCAGGCGTGCTACTCGCCACCCACCCTGGCACCATACTTCGCTGTCACCGCGGCCTTAAGACCGAAAAGGGAGAAGATCTCTGGCCAACCTTTTCTCTTGATGAGGCCCAACTCTCAGTTTGCGTTATCTATGTAGACCGCAGTATGGCGAGAAATAAGAGAAAAATAACTCAAGCTGAAAAAGACGCCCAATACCTCAGTTGGTTTACCAAAACAGAAGAGAACATGTCGGGACTAAAAATAACCTTAAGAGTAGCGCCTCAAAGTCTGTTGCTAATTATTGTTGTTATTTTCTCAGTATTTGTATGTGAAGAATGATGTATTGCTTATCTTTATCCATCCGCTTTTATATTGGGTATGCTCGGATACAACTCACTAGAGGTCAGACGTAACACCGACAGTGACTGCGGCGTGCTTGTCGGTACGGTATGCGCGTTATACGTGCCCGACAGATATCTCCGCGCGCGTAGGCACCAGCTGTTAGCGGGCGGCATGTACCGCACGGTGGCGCGCCGGCTGTTGCCACTGGTGAGGGCGCGGAATAGCCTCAATGCTCTGCTGGTTGCAGCACCACTGACTGATCTGTTTGGTGATGAGTGGAGGCATATTGTGTGAGAATGTGGCAGGTTCTGCGAGATGAAGGAGTGAAAGTATTGTCTTATAAATATTATTATTATTATTTTGTGCATTGACATTTTATTTCAGTACCCTTGACATACCTAATAATGTTTAATACTATTTGAATTTGACCTAAATTTAATGTTTAATGTGATTTAATATGTAGTATTTTTTACGTTTTGTACCCTTTGTACCTGTGATATCGACTTACCTAAATTGATACTGACATTGTGTAATTATTTGACTTTGTACAGCGCATTGGGTCTATACCTGTAATATTGTATATCGTACTTGTATGTTAAATAAATAAAAAAATTATGCGCACGGTGGCGTGCTTGAAAAGGTGTTGGTGCCGGAGAGCATCGGTGGCGTAATCCACTCTGTAAATTACATCTGTGCCGGGCAGTCTGGTGCCACGCACGGATGCCTACCACCCACCTCTCGACGTTATTGTGCTTCTGTTGACAGAGTAGAGCGTGGACCAGCAATCCGGCCGCTTGGATCCTAGCAACATTGGCGGTCACAATGATTGGAATTTTGCAAAGGGTAAAAAAACTACACAGTTCTACCTATCGTGGGATAATGTTGTCGACGCTCCGGATGTAGAGTCGGCGGTTGATCGCTTTTGCGATGAAATAAACGAGATCTTAAATAACTAAATCCCGAAAAAGACCAGGCTAAGTCAACCTACCTCACGTTATCTGGTGTTTTTCACTGGTGAAATCATCAGGGACATTGCCAAGAAGGCCAAGTTTTATCGTGAATGGAAGTCTGCAGAGAGGCCGGCCGATTATGCTGCATTCAGTGAGCTTAGTAGAGCTAGCAGTAAGTGCCGCACGGCAGCTTACGCAAACCACATTAAAAGTATAGAAGGCAATATTAGACACAACCGCGCGCGTTTTGGAAACACGCGAGTGCCTTTAAATTGAATGGTGGATTCGAACCTCGGGTCACGCATCAGGGGCAAGAGTGTGTTGGAGAGGAAGTAGCAGCCGCATTTGCAGATTACTTCTGCAACGTTTTCCTCAGCGACGTGCCGGTACTTGTTTCGGATCTGGTAAACAGTTCAGATGACTCGTGCATGGCTAACAATCGTCAGAATTTTATATGTTTTCCGTAGGAATATAGAGTTAGGGCTGAGATAGCTAAGGCCAAGGAGCGCAATTGGATCGAATAACGTCCCTCCTTACTCTTTGAAGGCCCAAAGCGATCAGCTGGTTCTACCTTTGGGACGTATTTTCAATCTAGATCTAGACCAAGGGAAGTGCCCTACCAGCTGGAAGCTCTCTCAAATCAATCCTATCCCCAAGACAAGAGACATTTCCTCTGTAAACCATTATCAACCTATTGCCATACTGAGCTCATTGAGAAAACTTATCGAGTCAATCATATACGATAAAGTAAAAACGCAGATGACGCCGTATCTGTGCGACTCGCAACACAGGTTCAGGAGCCATTGCTCAGTAACTACTAACTTACTGACATTGGTCGAGACGGTCTCGGAGAGTTTGCACAAGGGATGTCAGGTAGACGTCGCCTATCTGGACTTTCGTAAGGCATTTGACAGAGTCGATGACGACGTCCTAATGAAGAAATTGTTTTCCATTGAATTTGCCCCACGGCTGTTGGTTTTCTTCGCTGACTACCTGAAGAACCACCAACAATATGTGCGACATGGCTGTTTTGCTGGCTGAAACATGCCAAATGCTTTTTGTATGCGGACGATCTGAAACTGATATTTCCCGTGAAGTCAGAGGATGATTGTAGGCTGCTGCAGGAAGATATAGACGCCGTGTGTGAACAACAAACTCCTATTCAATACTGAGAAGTGTTTCATAATGTTCTTCACGCGTTCTCCTCACCCTATTAGCGCGACGTATACAATCGGCACGAAGTCTATGACTCGTGTATATTCGATTAAGGACCTCGGTGTTACGTTCGACACTAAATTTACATTCAATGAGCACATGAGCACTTTCGCAAGAAATGTTTTGAAAGATAAGGGTTTGTGATACGGAATAGAAAAGGATTCTATAATTTGGGTGTGATCCAGCTTCTTTGCACGGCCCTAGGGAGAATCAAACTTGAATCTACCTATATATGGGAGGATATTGTGCAATAGTGTGGCAGATTCTCTGAGAAGAAAGCATGATTGTGTTGTCGCTGGATTAACAAAAAAAAAAAATTGTTATGAATTGAAATCTAATTAAAGTGATTGTCAATGACCGGCTGCCATTCATGCTACTCGTTCATATGTGATGAGCAGGGTTGCCTCACATGAAATTGTTGTTAAGGTGGACGTTAAGAACGCCTTTAATACTGTTGAGCGGGACGTCGTCTTAAGTAGGGTGAAGTCTTGTTGTCCAAATTTGTACCCATACCTGCACCAGTGTTACAGTGCCACTAGTAACTTGTTTTTCGGTGGGAGCCTGGTGCAGTCAAAGATAGGGGTTCAGCAGGGTGATCCCTTGGGTCCTTTTCTCTTCAGTTTGGCAATCCAAGAAGTTGTGGCTTCTTTGCGTTCACCTTTAAACGTGTGGTATTTAGATGATGGCACAATCGGTGGCAGTCCAGAGGTGGTTCTGGAGGATCTTAGAAGACTGATACTGGGGTTCGGCAAATTAGGGCTTAAGTTGAATACCCAGAAGTGTGAAGTATTTTCTTGTTCAGGACAATTACCTCAAGAGGTGAGCGACGAAATCCAATCAGTCGTTCCCGGAATCATTCTTAGGAATAAGGTGGATTTCACACTTCTGGGTGCTCCTATTTTCCCGGAGGGCATTCCCGGAGTATTGCAATCAAAAATTGATATCCTTAAGGCGTCGAAACCACATTTAAAGCAGCTTTCCGCCCATGTTGCCTTGACGATTTTAAAAAGTTGTCTTTCTTCACCAAGGCTAACTTATTCCATACGGACTGCCCCGATTTGGTTGCACAGGGAGATAACTTCTAGATACGATGCAGTTTTGAAGGATTTGTTGGAGTGCATCATCAACGTAGAGATGTCCTCGTCTCAGTGGGTGCAAGCCACGCTGCCCATCAGGTACGGGGGTTTAGGTGTTCGACGCTTGCAGGACACCGAGCTCCCTGGCTTTCTGACTTCTTCGCATGGTGTTGTGGACCTCGTTACTCACATCTTGGGTATACATGGTGACGGGTTCCGCATTCCTTTTGCGGGGGAGGCGGAGAGCTTATGGCGTGCCCGGTGTCCTAGAAGCGACCTGCCGGAAAGGCTATGTAGTCAGCGCTACTGGGATGAGGTCCTGTGCGAAGTCATTCTTGATGATCTCCTCGCTCATAGTTCGGGGCCGGAATTGGCGCGCCTGCGTGCCGTTTGTCAGTCCGACTCGGGGTTGTGGCTGCACGCAATGCCTTCTCCCCAGCTGGGAACTTTCCTGGACGACGACACTTTGCGCGTGGCAGTCGCTTTGCGTTTGGGCTGCACTATCTGTCAGCCGCATCGATGCGTTTGTGGGGCATGGGTCAATGAGTTGGGTCGCCATGGCCTACATTGTACCAGGAGCGCTGGCAGGTTTTCGCGGCACCACGCAATAAACGACATCGTTCGTAGGGCTTTCGTATCGGCCAACGTTCCTAGTGTGTTGGAGCCGCCAGGTTTGTGCCGGTCGGATGGGAAGCGTCCGGACGGCTTGACCCTGGTACCTTGGGAGAGAGGACGTTCCCTGCTGTGGGATGCGACCTGCGTCTGCACCTTTGCAGCCTCCCATGTCGGGTCAACGGCGGCCCGCGCTGGTGCAGCCGCCGAGTCTGCCGCAAGACAGAAGTGCCTTAAGTATGCCGCACTCACGGGAAGCTACATCTTTGTGCTTCTTGCGCTCGAGACGACTGGGGTTTGGGGGACACAAGGGAAAATATTTATTAAGGATCTGGGGCGCCGTCTAAGGGATAGAGGATTTGACAACCGCTCTGGGGCATTTCTGATGCAAAGGATCTCCCTGGCGGTGCAGCGGGGAAATGCTGCAAGCGTCATGGGAACCTTAGCCTCGGCAATGTCCCGGGGTGGTTTATTCGCGTAGTTGTTTCTTTTAGTGTTTCTATTTTATTTTTAATTCATATATTTTGGTTACTTTCATTGTTAATAAAAAATTAAAATTAATTAAAATTAGAGTCTGACTGTCTGTTATAATTGTTAGTATAAATTAATTTTATTAAATTGTTATTTAACTATAATTTGAATTGTAATTATTTTGTATCATGTGAATATATCGTGAATGTTTGTGTCGAACTGGCATGAGCTGTAATGGCACAAACAAAAATTAAATAATAAATAATAATGTTATTTTGACATCTCGAAATGTCAATCGCTTTTGAAAAAAATACCAAGTACAACACGATTATTTCACTTTCACTGTCTTTTGTTGAGACTTGGCATAAACATAAACATTTACATACTGGCACATACAATGCTTCTGGCCCCATACTAGAATATCCAGTATCGTGGGAACCAGAAACAGCGACGTCACACACTTATACATACAACCATCTAAGACCTGGGGATTTTTTTTCTTTAGGGATCGAGCAGCCGGGGATCGAACCTGGGACTTCTCGCATGGTAGGCAGAGCCACAACCGCAGCGCCTATGCTTATGCGATAATCCAACTGGTCAATTATTTAAAAGCGATTGCGCACTTATAAAGAAACACATAACAAACAGATGCTTCATAAACATTTACATAAAGCCATATTTTATTGCCTCTGGTACTGCACTAATTTACCCTGTGTTGTAGGAATAAGAAACAGCGTCACTGACATAAAATTCTAAGACCCAGGATTTTTTTTTAAACCCTTTGTGACGCAGAACTTTGACATAAGTGCAAATTACATGACTGAGCATTTGGATGATACTGATTTTTAGAGTCCCGTTCCCGAAGGATGCCAAACGCTGCTCTGCCCTAACCCTATTACGAAGTCTCCGCTGTGTGTCCGTCCGTCCGTCTGTCCGTCAGCGGGCTAAATCTCCTGATCCATAATAGGTAGCGAGTTTATATTTTTTCACAATTTGTATTTCTGTGGCCGGCACTCTTCCGTGTGAATTCGACGCATGTACTGGTTTAAAAAAATATACTTGTGCTTCGGCAAATCGACAGAGGAATAAGCGCAAGCATGGCGTCTCCATACTAAAACCTCCTTGCTTGGGATACGAGCACATGAGTCAGGCTGGCCATTTTGCGATTATGTTCACTTCAGTCTGCGAAATATGGAATGCAGATGAATTCATGGTGCATTGGTAAAATAAATTCTTCTATTTTCCATTTAAAATCCTCCATTTAGGTTAAATGAGATTATTTTGGAAGTTATGAACTCTTCGATGGAGAACGTCTAGAATATACACTGACGAGCAATGAAAAGGAGTCTTAGAGGAAATTTTTCAATGCTCGTCTGTGTATAATCAATAATAAGGTCACATCGCCATGATAGGACTGTAACGTGAAGAACACAGAAATAAAACAGTTGTAAGAGGAAGGAAGTTGTCTAAGTTATTCAGAGATTAGTGTTGAATCGTGATTGAAGCAGTCGGCCTTAAAAATAGAGATAAATAAATGTAGCACAGGCCTTTACCCGGATACGAGAAATATTGAGCCATAGTAAACCACGCTGGCTCAGTGCGGGTTGATGAAGGGTGTTGGGCTAGTGGCCAACCCGAACGTCAGAAGTTAACCAGAGACCCTATTAGGGCCTCTGATACAGCTTTAAGACTGCTATCAGCGATAGTAGCCGGGAGCTTAACGTCATCCGAAACACGGAAGCGCCCGAAACAAATGACACATCCTAACGAACACCCATCCAGTGCCCGTCTCGGCCAGATGTTGCTACCCGCACGACTGCTTCTGATGTGCAAATACCGCTAGGCTACGGACGCTTCAAGTAGGCTCTACTTGATATATACCTGAACAACTTATACAACAAAACCGTAATGTGATCCCATACGTATAATATGTGGCAGAGTTAATAGGACCATTGATAATAGGCATAATAGGAGGTATCTTGTACCTCTTATTACGGCTTAGGATCTGTGTATGCCCGTAGGACGTAAGCAGCGAGGATTTATTTCCAAAGCCCTATGCGATACCTTCTATATATTATGTACCTTTGTATCATGATGAATAATATTTTAATATAAATACAAACATTTACATACAGGCACATACATTGCTTTTGGTCCCACACTAGGATACCACCAGCGAACCAGAAACAGCGACGGCACATATGTATAAACATCCAAGACCTCGGGTTTTGTTAATATATCCCCAGCCGCGGATCGAACCCGGTACCTCTCGCATGTTACGCATAGCCACAAAGGTCATTGATGGTTTAACGGTGTTGTTAGGGTCAAAATATAAACTAATGTCACCTGATTCGACCTTAGGACCTTGATTGAATCAAATCCAGGCGGCGATTGGAAAATTAAAAAAGTAGATGAAAATATTATTTAAAGAAAATTAATTTAAACAAGACAAGAGTGTCATATGCGTAACTCTTGTCATGACCGATTTGTAGAGATAAGTGAACAATACAGTAGCCACTGAATTGTTCACTTATCTCTACAAATCGGTTATAAACTCTGGTTCATACTGATATTTATTCAGAATTATGCTACTACACTGTTTTGTTTCTATATTCACGTAGGTTGCTTTCCCTTGGAATCCCTGAATATTAAATTCCAGCAAGCGTGATGAACTTTGAAGAGGAGTTACAGTCACATCACGAATCACGTGACCATAACAGGCCATCAGGTGAGGATCGTGACTAGAATAATTATTATGACTTAAGGTTTGTCTTGCGCGTCTTCCGCGATAAGAAAATAGCAGGTAAGTCATCGGTTAGTAAGATCCTGTAATTGACATACTTCATCTAGAGTACTGAAGATTCTACTGGGGGCATTTCTTAAAATTCCTCTTTTTTCTCTAAAAATTCATCATCATTGCAGTGATAGTATATGTGGTAAGATTAAGCCATATGGCCACTTACATGGGCGTTAAATACAAAAGTGCGAAGCAAGTTTTTGTGAAATTAAATATATTAGGGCTTCCGACACCATATTTAGCGACACTGCTGGCATTAAAACCTCGGAAAGTTGCAGAACTTATTTCAAAAATATATATATATATATATCTATTATTTCTATTAATATTGATATCAGAATGTGTAGTAAAAAAATTCTTGGTCTACTGAGCGCAATACAACTCATTCTAGAAACTTACTTAAAACGACCTAAAATTACCATTGCCTCAATTTATTTCAGGAGCAGCGTATTTTATGTAGCCATTACAATATTCTATGTACTTATTACCAAATGACACAAAGACCTAACACTCAATTCAACAAGTCATCCGAAGCACGAAAACTAACCATGAAGCTCACGTACATTCGTGAAGATTTTATTTACGTGAGTTTACCTTCGATTTGCTTTGTCATCAATGTTCTATCAGGTAACATAACTATACAGAGAGTATCAAAGAGTAGTCCGAAATATCCCTTTCCATTATCCAGCAAAACCACGCGGTACCTAACGAAAATGGTATCGCCTGATGAAAACTGGTTTAAACTGGATTATACCGGCTCGCGACGGATAGTGTCAGCAATATTTATGCACGTCATTCCATTTCGGGCCGCAAACTTACCCCGAACTCTTGTTTACTCTTAAGACAATCGCGGAAGGTTTCTTTTGGCTCGGATAGTTGCGGTGGTATCTGTGGTTTATTTACACGACTAACAAACAGAAGAGAACAAAAAGATTTAATAGGTTTTTCTAAATTGTGAGTCGGGAAGTGTTTTGGTTTGCACAGTTTATTTTACTTTGTGACGAATCTGGGCAATGTGCATAACATACATTCTATGGATTAAAGGTATCAAAACTAACTATTTTCCGAACTAAACTTAAAATCTGACAGCTCTTTGTCTAGTAGTTGTAAATTTGTTTTCAAAAGCTTTTTATTACCTACCTACTTTAGTTGTGAGACACCTCTGGAGTTTCATGAAATATAAGTAAGAAGAAATTGGAATTCTGTTTCATGAAAGAAAAGTAACATTCAGTTCAATTTAAACCTTTTCCGTGCGATTGTATTCTTATTTTCAAACAACCACTAATCAAACTGGGCGCGTTGCGGTTGATAATACCCTTAAACAAGAATTATAGGCGTGATTCGAGAAATATTGCAAAGCCCGGGATTTACGGACCAACATTGAAATAAGCAACAATAAATTGATTTTCAATTACAAGTGGGAGTATAAAGTACACATACAGTAAATTGTAGTAAATGAAGCGCATTTTGTTATATTTGTAGTTCGGAGAAAAGGGGACTGGAAGAAGGATCTTCCAGTTATAAATACATACAATAAAACTCTACGCCAAACAATACGGTTTTACTAGGGATAAATCTACTACGGATACAGGTATTACCGCTATGTCTCATATTTATTCGGCAAGGAGTTTTTTGCGATCTGTACAAGGCATTTGATTGTGTTGTGGTGATGAATGAAATTCAATCATTACGAAGTTACTACGATTACGAAGTACTTTATTTTCTTCTGAGGGTAGTCAAGCAAACAACATCAAAATTTTGAGTCTTCCAAATTTAATTAATTTAATATTATTATTGTCAATTTAATAACAAATATAACTATTTAATTTTAAGCCTGAACCTAATTTAACACTGGATAAATAATCACTCTCACCTGAAACAACATATCCAATCATTTACACAACACCATGGATCTGTACACAAAACTGAGCACCAACATGGAGAAGATTGTGGAGTCTTTCAACACTCGGATGGCGCAATATGAGAAGGAGCTTCGGGAGGCCTCCACCATGTCGCAGTCAAGCAGCCCTCCTGACCTGAGCACTATGAGCAGGGAGTTCACAGAGTTTAAGGCCTTTACGTGGAACTGCCTCAACATGTTGCGGTCACAAATGGAGCTGCTGCTGGTGGGTCAGGACCGGCTGGAGATGGGCACCAGGCGGAAGGTACTTGTGCTTCACGGGGTGTCGGAGTAGGCAGAAGAACAAGCTGATGAAGTTGCTCGGGTGATATTAAGCGACCGGATGAAGGTGTCCCCGCAGTGTGTTTCTGATGTGAGTGTGGTCCACAGACTTGGCCCCAAGGAAAAGGCATCCAAAGCCCGGCCCTTGCTAGTTCGGTTCTCTTCTTTCATAGCGCGGACCGAGGCGTGTAAGGGCAAGACTGCCTTGAAAGGAACGGGGATAACTGTTACAGACATCAAACTGTTACAAAATCAAGACACAGTGTATTCTTAGCCGCCAGGAAGCACTTTGGTGTACGAAACTGTTGGACGACGGAGGGCAGGATCGTCTTATTACTCCCAGATAAGACTAGGCGGAAGGTGGAGTGTATGGCGGACCTACTGGTGTGCACCAGCCAGTTCCCTCCCTCTACCACTCAATCTGAGGGAAAGGAGTCTCCTGCAAAGAAGCCGACCGCTGCTGTTGCTGCTCCTTTGGTTGCTGCGCCCACGGCTGCTGCAGCGTCGGGCCTAAGCAAACGCACCCCGAGCATCAGGCGCAAAGGAGTGCCGCCGCCGCCGGGAGTGAAAAAGTAGGCCGCGGCTTTATATGTCGTCGATCAGTTCTGCTGCCTGAAGTGTTCTCCACAATTGTTCGGATTATAAGTGTTTTCTTGTTTTTAGCAGGTAGGTAAGTTTTATAATTTATGTTAATAATTATTAATATCAAAACAGCTAATGTCAGTCAATGTTATTTCAAGTGATAGTCTGGGGTCATATGTCAGCAATTGTCATCACGGAACGTGCGGGGCGTGTTCCACTCATAATATGAAGTTGACCTGTATGTTCACAGTCCGTCTCGTTCCTGTTCGCTCGATTCTCGACACTTATTTTTTTTTCTCTTTATGTTTATAATAACAACTTTATGTTAGGTTGTTCCATACTCTGCCTGCCTGCATAATACCCTAAGGTGAGCGAAACGAAATGTAGGTCACGTCACACTCAAACAAAGTAATGATTGTCTGCGTTTTGTTCATTACGTTTTTCTTGTTCGTTTTTTCTGTGTTGTTTCAAACCTTTTAGGTAATAGATTATTTCCCAACAAGCCCAGTGTGTCTGGGTTCAGGCTTTTTGTATTTAATTGTTAATTTAGTGTTAAACCTCGTAAGGGAGGATATTATAGTGTAATTTTATATTTATTTTATAACTATTGTAGTATATTTATTTATTTATTTTAAATGGATATCATAAACAATTTCACAGACAGATTTTTCTCTAGCTCTTCTAACCGTGACTCTCTTGGTTCAGGAGGTATCGACTCCCTTGCGGACGCATCATTGTCTAGCAATCTGAAACGAGTGTTCAACAAGTCGGAGTTCAATTTCAATGTCGTTCATATTAATGCCCAAAGCATTCCTGCTAGTTACGCTGATCTGCTGGAAGCTTTCAGCGATCAGATTATACAAGGTATTTTTGTATACGAATCATTTATGAAACCATCTCTTCCTTCCTCCATGTATTCTCAACCAGGGTTCAGGCTCTATCAGGTTGCTATCTACTTACGTTAAGACATTCCGTGAAAAGTCATCTGCCACTCGCCAAGCCTGTGCTCTGGTTCAGCTGAGTATCTCTTCCTTGAGATCAGCTTGCACCACAACAAAATTCTTCTGGGTGTATATTACAGCCCCTCACTTCGTATCGATTACTTTGATTCTTTTGAATCTCTACTCAGTGACTTGACTCCTCTCTATAGTGACACTCTCATTCTCGGTGATTTTAATACCTGTCTCCTGAAAAATAACGCCCGCTCTACCAATCTTAAATCTATTGTAAATTCCTCTAACTTACATATTCTTCCCCTGGACGCTACTCACTTTCAACCGCACTGTTTTCCCTCCCTTCTCGATCTCATGATTATCTCCAACATAGAAAAGGTGGCTGCTCATGGCCAGCTTAATTCTCAGTTAATCATTTATCGTTAAACGCTGGTAAAACCAAGTGTATCAAATTTGCACATTCAAATGTTAGGCAAGTTGAGACCAGTTTAGTGTTAGACAGAAACACGTTAGAATTAATAAATAATACTTTGTTTTTTGGAATAACCATTGATAGCCAATTGCAGTGGGGGCCCCACGATAAATTTGCTGGTAGAATAAGTTCTGCAGCTTACGCTGTTAGGAACATCAGACAAAACACGGATCTGGGCTAGTATATTTTAGTTACATTCATAGTCTTATGGGGAAAAGCAGCGGACATTCAAACTAATTTTATTTTACAGAAAAGAGAGCTTTTTAAAGAAATTGACATTGTAACTAGTCAATTTTATTTCGAAAATATAAAGTATGTAAATCCAACGCTTAAAACATATTTCAAATTTAGCTATTGCTGTAATATTAACCTAAGAAATAATCATAGACTAATTGCGCCCCGGCTTAGACTTGCAAAGGTTAGCAATTATTTCAAAGTTCAATGCATTCTCTACTTCAACAATATACCTCTGGAGATTTAGAAATTGCCATTTGTGCAATTTAAAAACCCATGTAACAGTGACTTCGTCAAAAAAATTATATCACAATGTTGAAGATTTATTAAATGACGGGATTGTAAGGGGTTAATAATCTAACTCAACACAGAACTTGCTGATTATAATTTTGTAATTATTTATTCCTGCTTATTAATTATATAATTAATATTGTAATATTTGTATAAGTTAAACACAACCAATTTTAAAAGAGATCTAAAATAAATCTGTAGGAGTTTCTTCGCTCTTCTTCTAACACAGTGGCCCAATGAAAGGAAGGGGTGAAAATGGCGTTTGCTAAGTATATGTAAATATCTACAGTAATAAATAAAATTGAACTTTGAACTTCGAAGTTATTATTAATACATTATCAGAATAATTATATACATTATCATCAAAACACGATAACAACAATAGCCAGGATCAGTCGTATGCATATTTACGGTTAATAAACTCGTCTACAGTGTAAATATTTGCAGAAGCCAATTGAATAAATCACGACTGAAACTGTTGCACAGCAGCGTTTTATGAGATTTGGTATTTTATAATGATCTATTATGCACATTGCTAACCAGTGTTTGAAGTAAACTTCTTAGGTGTCGTTGAGTTTGTGGGGGGGGGGGGGGGGTTAAGTCATATTATTTAAGTTTCACACCCATTACAAGAAGTTTTTCAAAAGACCATTGAGTTTTAATACGCTTTTTTAACACAAAAGAGCAGTTAAAGTTAAAGTTGTAATATAGAACGTTAATTAGTCAGAGAAAAACGTAAACTAATTATATTTTATTACAAGCATTTTTCATAGTGAGTTCTGGAATGCACAAAATAGCAGACGCAGTAAACAAAACTACTTGCTTGAGATATGTGTTGTGTAATTTTTTAGGGTTCCGTACAGGAAGGGTGTTGTGCAAACGGGACCCTCTTGCTAAGCCTCCGCTTTCCGTCCGAACGTCCGTCCGCCTATCTGTCCGTCATATAACTTTATGACGTTATAACGGGACTAGGTAGAGTTGAAATTTTCACAGAAAGTATTTTTGTTGCTGATGCAACAAATAATGGACAACACGCACTTTCAAAATTAACGGGGATCCCCATGGAATGTCCTGTTTTTCTCCTGTGTGAGTCTGACTGGCACTTGACCTTTTTTTTCTTCGTCCATCTGAAAACGCACATGTCTTTAGACCATACAGACTATCCTGATTTATTAATTAGGTTTTTATTTACGTACATATGTAGTTCCTACAATTTACCTTTCTGCTGGCGCGAGTCTAGTATAAAAACCATACCCACAATTTTCGGACGGACACTGGTCCGATATGAAAAATATACCACAGAGACCTGTTGACATAAATGTAGTTCAACTGGTCATACGGGTGCATCTAGGATTAATGTCTATTTTTCTATCTCTTTCCAACAAGACTTCGCCCATTTCATCTAAACATCTCTTCGCTCTAGGATCAATGCGGAAGCCAGTTGCGACATGTCTTTGTAGCGCTTCGTGGTGAGGGAATTTATTTCGTGGTTGATTTCTTATCTCCTTTGATATATGTATTTTTCTAAATAAATAAATTAAATCAAGGCTAGTGACGTGTGCTAGTGGTGTTACTAGACAGTATTTAAACAGAAGATAGAAGATTTTTTTAAAAAATAGTCGAAAATACCTATGCATCGAAATTGCTTTACAATGTTGAAGGTATTCGATACCATATTACTAATAGAATATTGCTCAAATTTACTGCCGGTTATTTTGTTGTATACTAAAATTATGTTTCTCCTTAAAATAAGCTATACTTTGGACGGATTTAACAAAATTTCAATGAGCAGTCGAAAAGGGCGAGGTTAGGGGAATTTTCTTGAACGCATGTAATTAGCATCTATGCACGTTAGGTTGTTGACACAACTGGAGCCAAATTGTTTTATTTTCTTGCTTTATTTTTTACCACGCGATGAATTATTTTGTTATAGTTTTGTTTAAATGTTGTTTTCTGTGCCTTAAAATATGTATCCTTTAATTTGGCCTGAATCTTATATTACATGCAAAAAAAAATGTGTTATGTGCCTTATATCTGAAAGTTATTTTTAAAATGAAAACTAATTAAAAACTATCTTGATTTATTTCTTATGTAAGAAGTAAATCAAGAAACAAAGATATAAAAAGAACAGGACACAAATAAAAAAAAACAAGATATTAAAAATATATAATGAAACGTTTAATATTACTTAACTTTTACTTATACATTAATGGCCCGCGACTGGAAAATCATCTAACAAATATATTTCATTCGTTTTTTTTTTGTTTATTATAATTATTTTTACATAAACACAATTTAATATAATGCTGAGTAGCATTACTTTATTTTTTATCACAAGCCTGTTTTTTAATCCCTCTAGTGCCCCGTCTTTATGCTACGCGCCTATACTGCGCCTGGGGTGATTTTAATACCAGTAAGAGGCCGTTTTGTGGATCAAATTGAAAACTACATATAAGTCATGCACGTTTCACTCATACATTAATTATATTTTGTACCTAGGTAGTTATCCTCTAAACTTTTAGTTTACCGAACGATAACTCTTTATAAAATTGTCGAGAAATTTACCTTTTGAGATCGACAAAAAGTAAGGGAAAAAATTTAATTGACTTTAGACTTCAGGTACTGACTGAAATTTCGTTCAAATATATAAAACCTACACGCATCTCTTCCATATAGCGTCTTTAATTGGGAAAAAATAATATTTGAGTCATAGCTTAGCCTTGGGCCAAGAAAATATTAGGAGCTTACCTATGAAATCAAACTTATGTTTGGAGAAATTGAAGGCATCTCAATTTTCAATACAAACTTTTTTGCATTTTTTTTATTTCCTAATTTTATGGATTTTTGTGTGATGACTTAGACAACATTTAGCTCATAGCAAATTTGATTTGATTTTAAAAAAGTGTCAGCTGTAAAAAGATATTACGAATCTTATCATCAAAATGGATGACATTTAGGTCTTAATGCTTTTGAAGATTACATTTTAGTTATCAAACTGCAAATTAAAATAAAATTTAATATGTAGATGTAAAACTTTGTAATTAAATTTTACAATAAATCTAGATTTATTCCGCGTTTCAATCTAGTGGCCCCTAATATTTATGGCTATATATAAGACATTTAAATCTACTTAATTATTTAATTATTAACAATTACCATATATTGGCAATCGGCGGACAGAAAGGAGGATACATTAAAAATCTGTTTTTGTTGGAGACAGGCAGTCTTAATAAGCCTCTTCACTGGAGAACATTCGAATGTCTCATAATCTAAGCTTTTAAGCCATTTTATCTACATAGAACCTCTTTACTGCGTTCAAAAACCGCTCGTTACGATCAGCATTATGTTAAACTACTTGGTAAAAACTCGTTTCGTATCTGGAAAACTACACATTATGGTCATTATGTGTAGTTTTTCTACATATAATGACATTCAAATTTCGAACGCCGATGCCCACCCGCGTGCCGTCCCTAGTTTGTCTGTGAAGTTGGTACTGACATTCAAATTTCGAACGCCGACGCCCGTCTGCGTGAAGTTGGTACTAAAGAACAAGCTAAACCGTTGCAGAACCACAATGCCGGTCAAACATGCGGTTCCTGAACACATCAAAGAGAGCTTATGATATCAACATCATCATCATTATTTCAGCCTGTTAACGTCCACTGCTGAACATAGGCCTCTCCAATCGCACTCCAGCGTGACCGGTCCGTAGCCACCTGCATCCAACGAGATGATATGTGTTTAGATAAACTAGTGTATGTAACTGTACATAATTAGGCATTAAAACTCTCGAGTGATATTATTATGAAACTCGCCTTCGGCTCGTTTCATAAACCCACTCTCGAGTTTTAATGCCCTCCATTATGCAGCAGTCACATAAATTACTATTGTTGCTTATTTTTTAAATTCATAATTACTGAAGGTTTTCACTTTTAATCTGAGGTAGTGGAATTCCTTTTTTTCTATCGTTTCTAATGTCTAGTCACGAGTTGATGATATCTCCTGAGACACTGATATGCAAATAATTTTCTGACACTTAGTATAGGGGCTACTTTGTAAACTAAACTAGTTTCATATTTACGTGGCAGGAAGACCATCACCTTACTCGACTTCATTATCAGCAATCGGAACAGCACAGACGTCAAAATTCGCGGATGACGACAATTTTACCAGCTTTGGGGACAGGAACATTAGTAAGTACGAGGGGAGAGCAAGATGTAATCGTATTAGCAATTTAGACTTCACCGCCACGAGCAGATAATCGAGGAGATGCGTCGCGGCTGACTGCACCACATCCGCAACTCAATCCACGACTCTGCATTGCGTAAGTAAGCAAGGATATCATCTAGACATTCTAACGCGTAATCGAAATGTAGCCACAACAAAGAACAGCCTGTTAGGACAATTTAAATGCAACCAATCTAACCTAAAGAACAAAACGATGACGAAAATCCTTGAATGAGCACGGTCTCCTAGGAGTGATATGAAGAAAACTGCGAATTTTACCTAACTTAGACAAAATTACCCAAAACTCCTCCTCACTATCTCCATCAAAGTCGATGATCTCATCCGTCAGTAACTCCTCATTCAGCTGCTCCACCCGCCCGACAATGTCAAACTTCTCGGGTGCCGCAGAACTTCCTCGCATAACCTCCTCATTCACCAGCTCATTCCGTGCCAAAAGAGCAAAATTAATGGGCTACTCTACTGATTTACCAGCCTCCCTCTGCCGACAACTTCTCAAAATCAATATTAATGGGAGAACTGTCACCAACTACTCCATCAACAACGAATGGTTCTGATTCGTTTTCACTAATCAAACCCGAACCCATACAGTCCTCAAAATAAAATGTTTTTGATTCGGTTTCACAAATTGAAACCAAATCCACACATTCCTCACAATAAGATGGTTTTAATTCGGGCCACGAATCAAAATTCTCCTCCTCAGCAACAAAAACAAAATGACTCTGACTTAAGTTAAATCATTAAAGTTAAAATAAAAAATAAAAAAGAGTCTAAACATGAACACAGTTGCACCCTTCAGATTACCTTGGCATCGCCAACTCCATCCACAGAATGAGGTGACACCTTATAGCCTACGGCAGCTGGACTTTCGTCAACAATCTCCCTAACCACAGCGATGTCCGCGACGGTAAACTTAAAAATCGTGTCTGGCGACAAAACTACTCCCACAGCTCCGTTCATGTCTCCGCACATTGACATAACGTTCGGAGACCGTTGATGATTTGCATGATTAAAGTTATGGAAAATTTCTTATAGTATAAACTCCATCATGTTTTTGTTCCATATATAACGTCTATTTTCATACTCAAAACTAATAATATTATATACAAGAAGTATCTGTTTAAATATTCAGAACCAAGCCTCAATACTTTGCTGCTGAATTATAAACAGCCTTAACATTTACTATCTGGATAATTTCAATTAGTCTACCAAAGATATAGTCCGAACAATACAGAAAACCAATACGAATCCCCACCCCATGTCAGACATGCCACGTTCGGGGTTTAACCGAAATTAATTACGCCTTGAATATTAATCACTTTGGCTAGAGGTTTGGAGATTTACCTCTTTTGAGTTGAAACTTTTCGTTATAATCTGACTTAAGTTCAGTTAATAAATGGAGCACATTAATATCCCCACCGAGGGGAATGGTCTTTACTAAGATACGAGAAGGATTAAAAAATTGCAATTGCTGTTTTTTTTTAAACCATCCGTTTCCAAAAAAGATTTTTTGAAAATTGAGAAAGAGTCTTGCAAGAACTATAATTACGATCAATTTTATATGCGTTTATTTTTTATTTAATATTTCAAAGGCGTGAACCTCGATTCTCTTAAATTTGATGCCTCATCTATTGATTGGATCCCTGTCATCACTAGCAAGACCGTTGATGACAAAATCCTGAAGTTGAACTCGATTGTCCTGGGGCTGTTCGACAAGCACGCACCAATGAAAAAGGTCAGGGTCAAACATCTCCCTGCCCAAGGTTGACCGACTCCATCAAGCGATTAATGGCAAAAAGAAACCGTGCGAAAGGGCGATATAGAGAGATGCAACCAACCAAAATCTTCTAACTTTCAAACGCCTCCGTAACCTGTGCAACCGCATGTGCCGCGATGCCAAACGACGACATATCCATGAGCGTATAATCTCTATACGCTCATGGATGTGTCGTCGCTTGGCATCTCATACCCAGTACACCCCAGCTCAAGTCTGGAAGTTTTTTAAAACCCTTGGTATCGGCAAATCCCAGGAATCCTCTTCAGGTAATGTCGATCTCAAATGTCTCAACCAGTTTTTATCTTCTCCCCCCGTCGCGATGGACCCTGCCGCTAAGGAGGCAATCCTTCGTCGTCTACGGCTGAGGCCTGTAGTCTGCACCTCACCGGTTAACTTCAGCTACGTTGGAATTGGCGCAGTTAGAAAGGCATTGCTAGCTATCAAATCTAAAGATGTTGGTGGCGACAACGTCAGCCATCAAATGCTCCACAGCGTCTTTGAAGAGTTGCTTCCTCCAATTACCCACATTATCAACTTCTCTCCATATGATAGCTCCTTTCCTAGTCTATGGAAGAAAGCACTCGTCATCCCACTGCCCAAAAATTCCAATCCTTCAAAGATTATAGGTCCATATCTATCATATCCATTTTCTCCTCCTTGAATCCATAGATAGATAGATAGATAGATAAACGTTTATTGCATCAAAGCAGCACACATACAAATTAAAAGTGATACGGAGGTGCAACTATAAAATAACTTAAAGGAAGCAAAGTTATAAAAAAAAAAACTCATAAGATTATTACTAAAACAATAAAACAAAAAGAAGAATATAGGTCGGTATGTAGGCGCGCTGCATTGACGCGAAAAGGTCAAAGCTCAGTGTTTATTGCTCGTTAAGAGCAGCACTGGTTTTCAGCCCTCACCTAGGAGACGCAGAGACTCAGCAGTTACATCCGAATGTGAATGTGAATGAAAAGAATAATAATAAAAAAGTGTCAGAAATAGATATTTCCTTACAGGTGTTTAAAGATGTGGAAATAAATAAATACATTGCACATAAATATGTTTCAATACTTTCATGAGTAGGATGGTACAAAATATACATGAAGATTAAATAAATAGGTATATAAGTATATTATGCCACGTGAGTATTGAGTAGCAGAATGGGTATAGTGTGAATATGTTAACTAAAATCATAAGATATCTAACTAAAAAATATATGAAAATGGCAGAGGTAGCCCGACTGTCCAATGTTGGAAAGAGAAATTCCGAGTTTTTGCTTTTGAATCAGGTGCGACTTCATATGTGTTTTGAAGGTGTATTTGGAGGTTAGATTTCTTATGGGCGGCGGAATATCATTCCAACATTTGGTAGCTTGGAAGCGGAAGCTACCTCTAAATGCCACCGTGCGATGAATATGACCTTCAAGAGGTGCTCTAATATCCCTCATGCCATATCTGGGGTGAGATGTTGCCACCTTTAATTTTAGGTACAGGTACTCAGGTTTTTTAAACTTGATGACATCAAACACTACACTTGAAAGGTGTAAGTGCCTACGCAGTTCCATTTTGAGCATTCCAGCAGAGTTTAAGTATGGGGTGATATGACTACGAGGTGGTACATCAAAGCAAAACCTACAACAGGCATTTTGTATGCGCTGCACTAAACGCTGAGTCTTCAATAGAAGACGTGGACCATAAACTATATCTCCGTAGTTGAGTCGAGATAAAATCAGTGACTCGCACAGAATAATACGTGCCCTTTCGCAGATAAGGTTACGGATTTTGTACAAAACCCTTAAACGATACATACAACTCTTCACTAAATTCAAGACATGAGTTTCAAATCGCAGGTAAGTGTCAAATATGATTCCCAGATTCCTGGCCTCGTCAACACGCTCTAGAGTCTGGCCTTCAAGGATTAGCTGAGGATTAGAAATGAGATTTTTTTTAACTTGAACTTTACTCCCAAGCACCATAAACTTTGATTTCAAGGGATTGAGAATCAAGGAATTTTTATTTGACCAGGCATCTAACCTGCTTAGGTCTTCATTGATGAAGTTCCGTAGTTCACTCCCAACTCTCCTCCTACCTTTCATCAAACAAACTTCTCAATCCGTACCAATCTGGGTTCAGACCAGGGCATAGTAAGGCCAGGGCAGGGCAAATTTGACCATGTTTCTCAATATCGCAAAGAATTGGGGTGGCTTCCGATTCGTCGTCGCCGAGACTCTCATATTCTTTTAAATCTTTTTAATATATTGAGAAATCCGCGCTACCCCAGCTACCTTCGACAGCGCTTTGAGTATCTCTTTTCAGGAGATCGGCACCGAAGATCTCACACGGTCTCACTCTTAGCCACACCAAGGCACAACACCTCGGCATATGAGCACACCTTCACGTTGCAGGTGGTCCGACTGTGGAACGCTCTTCCTTGCAAGATAAGAGACAGTCCCACTCTTTTCTCTTTCAAAAACCGGGTAAAAGAGCACTTCCTCTCTCTTTCATGATAGTAGTTATAGTATATTATATGATTACTATATGTACAGGTTTATGTATATATTGTTACTTATTTAGAAGTTTGGTATATAGATATTTTATTTTACATATTTTATAGATATTTAATTTATTTATTTATTTATTATTTATTATGGGTAAGTTATTAGATATTGTGCACTGCCTACCCTTTCATGGTAATTTTTCCTATCATGCCTTGGTTTGCTGGAAGAAATCTCTTTTTAGAGATAAGCTCGCCTTTGCACATATGTTTTCGATAAATGTAACTTTTTATTTTTCTTTGTGTAATAAAGAATTGTGATATGCAATTATCCTAGACTTAAGTAGTAAAACTCACTTCAAACACAATTTATTCCACGAAAACTCGCTCAAAATATCTAACAATAACAAAACACTATCTTTGACGTTCATATTTTTAAAAAGTGTTGCCATGTATGAACACGAAAAAAGGTCCCAATTGTATACGTAGCAAAACGTCAAAGAGAATGAGTATACGGAGCATGAAAATTTCGCTCCTTTTTATTGTTTACGATTAAAATTTGATAACGTTTATTAATTACCAAATAACATTCTATCTGTTAAGGGACGTTGGACGGTTAAGTAGTTATATAAGACAGTTTTTTTAAACTGACAAGCCATATTTTTTGCTACGATTTAGTGTTTTTAGTGTGCGCCATATCTACAAATCTTGGCATCAAATTAACTCTCCATTTTTTTTTTCAGCGAAGTTAAACTTGGCCCTCATACATACATAAATGATATATCTTAGTTTATATTTTTATGTTTAGAATGAAATATCAATACTTTTGGTACAGTTTTAAGAATTAATATTTTACTAATAACTTAAATTTAATACCAGTTTTTATCAGCGTCTGTCAGCTTTTCTTTTGAACCGTAAGCGGTAATAGTTGAATTTTTCCTTTATTTTTTTTTAATCCATACAACTTCTACAACGAGCTGACCTTCCTCTATTCATAAATAGAAGATGTTAAATTCGAGGTCAACATTTCCTTAATACTGTATTATTTTTTATATAAAAAAAATCATTTTAACTGTAGCCCAGAGTGGTCCAATGTAGAGAACATTAGACTACAGTGAGGAAGAGTGCGAAAAACTCCTACAGAATGATTGTTGGATCACATTAAAAATTGTTTCTATTTAATAATAGTAAAAATAATAATAAAGCCATTTATTTCCCAACTACAAGTACCTGATACAATATGTTTTTTTTCTTTAGTGTCATCGGTATTTTGGCCTTTAAATATATTTGTGTGACCAGTATTTCGCCCAGGCAATCTTTATTCTACACTATACTTCTGTTAACGTTGGGTTTTGGAACGTTATACTTTGGCCCAGGTATACATACTCTTCAACATATTTGATACTTTGCCCTTTTAATTCAGGTTATTTAATGTTGTTTTTCATTACACAGGTTTTATCCGGATTCATTTGTAGACCACACCTTCGACTCTCTCAATCCAAACTCTCAATCATTAATACCAGATATTTTTCGATTAGTATCACGATGTCGTCAGCAAACCGTGGGTGATTGAGGTAATCGCCCATCTTGTCCCACTTCAGCATATATAATAAATGTTGCAGAAGTGAGGTGAATAGGTTTGGTGATATAGTGTCACCTTGCTTTACACCTCTCTTGACCTGGAAAGTTTTTCCCATTTTATCCATTTCGACAGTAGCTTGTCATGCTAGAGGCGTGACATTGCATTCGCCAATCCGCCAATCAGCGCTCGCGCAGGCCGCGACAGCAATCCGGCTCGAAGTACCAAAAAATGTGACTGCTGAGGGCTCATGTATGCAGGGCTGTAGTATTTACTACGCTTATATATCTCTTTTAACACTGATATGTATGTATTAGGAGACTCCTTGTTTTTCAAGTGTTTTCCATGATGAGTTAGCTGATAGTGTTAAAGGCTTTAAAATAGTCCATGAAAGCAATATATACTGTTTTATTATTGTACTCATACATATGTCGTACATATCTTTCAAGCACCTGAGTCAAAGTCAATATATAATATGTTGTTGAAAAATTAGGTCAGAAACTTGCCTTTTCTATGGGATGGCATTGCTCTAGAGTCTGTCTTATTCTTCCTAGAAAAAAAAATACTTCCTAGAATGACACTAGTAAAAAGGTTGCAAGATGGACTGCAAAATACTTATTTGTCTAAAATTACCAATGTCCATGTGGTTGCCTTTTTTGTAGAGCAATAAGATGAGAGCGTTTTCCCAATCTTGGGGAATTGAGCCGTAGTCGATGATGCCTTTGAAAAGGTTGGTCAATATTTTGTGACGGGCTCTTTTATCGCTTTCAGGATGTCATTGGATATTCCAACTTCGCCGGGACTCTTTGCAGTTTTAAGTTTGTTTATGCTATGGGATATTTCGCTATACATAAAGGGTAGAATGACTTATAGGTAGGTATGATTTTAGCTTCCATTTTAGCTTCAGGACCCAGTCTCGCTTGGGTTTGATTGTAGTCGTATAGGTTCTTGTAATAGTTTGTTACAATATGCACAATTTTCTCTATATTGTTTACCACTCTATTCTCAGTTTTTAGAGAGGTAATCCAATCCTTAGATGTTTTTAGCCGAGATTGAGACCTTTTCATGGAGCTTATTCTTAGTTAGTTAGTTAGTTACTTAGTTTCTGTTTCTGTCCATCCTTAAATAAATATTTCTTTATTTTCCGGTAGAGGCTTGTGAGTAATTTCTTTTCATACATATACGTGAACGAAGGCTTATAGGAGACAATCTATTGTTATTTCGAGAGACGAAATCACACGCACAGCTGCACCATTACAAGCACCACTGGGTCATCAATGTTAAAATCTTTATACGACGTACTGAAGTAGAGAAGGCTATCCACATAATAAGGAGACTCCTTGTTCTTCAAGTGTTTTCCACGATGAGTTATATATTATTTTTTATTTAATTATAATAAAAATAAATATATTTTTTATTTCTTTTTTTTAATAAAATTTTGGAAAACCAATAAAATAGAAAAAGAAAGCCAAATACAGGTTTTCACTTATAGAAATAGAATAATAATAATAAAAATAAGTAACAGGGTAGTTTCTGTAAACTGTGTTAAACTCGCAATTAAACAGGTACCTTAATTGTTAATTCTCTTTCATCACTGATAACGATAACAGTCATAAGTAAAATATTTATTTACATGATCTATCACCACCTATTATACAAATACCTCTCATATACTATTATCATATCATACACTATACGAATAAAACATATACACAACATGAACCTAAATTATCAAGTCTCCCTATAATATCTAAAAGGCATAGAGGAAGCATACCAGCAATATGGCAATCTGCGTTTATAAAAAATTACCGCTAAATACAAAGCTACTCTCTGGTGATCGGTTCCTGAAGGCCTTGAAACAGTATTTAATGCTTATGTGTCCATACACACTGACCGAATTTTACGAATATGGAAAACAATGTCTCTATGATAATCATTGTTTATGTATTCGACTGAAATGTATAATTTAAAAGACTTGATGTAATTGTAATGAATTTTTTATTTTTTTAAATTAATTCTTTGAATTTTATGTAAGTTGAATATAATTTGATTAGTATAATCTCTTGATAGGAAATTATGACTATGAAATTGCTATGCCACTGTTGCTAAAATTACGTTAGGACATTGTATTTAACTACTGACATCTGTTAAAATACTGTAATTTATTACAATAAACATTGAATTGAATTGAATTGAAGTCATAACTCTCGCAATTTCTGTACATGTACTAAATCCTTCAATGAATGAACCCAATTTAAGAGAGACCAATTGTATAGTCATTCAAATCCCTGATGCTATCACTTTACTGGATGTCTATCGCTCGCCTTCTTTTAAGAACCCTACCAACTTCTTGGTATGCCTGGAAGACTTACTGAGTTCCATGACAAGTCAAGGAAAACAAATATTGCTTGCAGGCGATATAAATATAGACACTCTTGCAGACACAAATAAGAAAAAAAATGATAACCTATGTATAACGGCAGAACACGGCGTAATCCCAGCTATAACACAACCAACAAGACAAGATTTATGCTTGTATCCTATCTTTATTTCTCAAAAAATGAAAGCAGAGGCTATTGTTTGTAAACCAGCTATAACAGACCATGACGTGGCTATCGTTGGTGTAGATTATGCCGCAATGAACCCCAATAAAAACGTATCATTACCCAATTCCAAATAGAATATATCCATCTAGAAATATAATCCATCGAATAGACCAAGGTTACAGAACTAGACAATGTCGAGGAAGCAACCAAAATTTTTATGGAAACGATAACACTAATAATAAGTAAGAACACAACAACCTTCACTGTTAGGATGTCAAAGTATTATATTAAGAATCAGAATGCGTAACACGCCAAATACAGGAACGATCCGGACAACCTAATAAAGAGAACGACGTACCTTAGATACAGAAACTTACAAACTTGCTGCATACACTAAAACACGAACACGAAAAACAAATGCCACAACAAAACCGTTACAGCCCAAAAAAACTATGGTCTACAATAAAAGACATCTTCTATATAAAAGCCCTTAAGAGTACCGCTTAAAGTTAACTAACGATAGAAAAGGATAAACTAGCATCATTAAATTAATGCAATAATTATTTTTCAACCATAGGCCAAAAACTACCTAAAAAGACTCTCAGTACCCTGGGCGAAAGAGAGGACTCCTTGGCTTCAAAAAGGACTATCGCAGCTGAATCCGTACCCTCTTTATATTCCTAAACTGGGCTCTCACGATACAGGTCTAACCTAGTGTGAGGGCCACCGGTAATCTTTACTACCTTTTTGATTCCTTAGAAACTACTTATTTTATTATGTGAATCTGTAAACTCTTTTGTGAAATAAATCATTATCTTATCTTATCTTATCTTAAACCCTACATACATATTAGAAATAAAAACTATTATAAACATATACCAACTCAGAGGACCCGGATCTTGGTAGAATAACCAATAAACTAATTAAAATATTAAATGAATCACTGGCGACCCCCCTAGCTCATACAGGCAACATCAGTATGTCAAACGGGAAATTTCCGGAGATATGGAAAACTGCTGCGGTAACGCCTATCCATAACAGAGCGGTCCTAAAAATGACCCTGCCAATTACCGCCCTATATTTCTTCCTGCCACCTTCTTAAAAGTACTCGAGAAAGTTGTAAATAAGCGACTAGTAAAGTTTAGAGAGAGTCACAACTTATTGTATAACAGACAGTATGGTTTTAGGCGTAGTATCAATAGAGAATACAGTAGGTAAACTGGCAAAACTTACAATGAAAATGAAATGAAAATAGTATTTATTGAGCCAACTTATAACTAATTACATTAGACAATAAAACTTAATCAATAAAGGCTACTTATGGTGCATATCTGGTTCATACTTGTTGACTCTTGAACCAGATTCTTAGGAACCTGTATGTCGAGAGTCAAGTGGTTATCACCAAAAGTTGTCTCTGGGAAGTTGCCTCACTATAGGGTTAAGTGAGTGTGTGAATTATGTAATTAGTACATTAACAAAATATATTAAAATTATACAATAATTTAGTGCAATTTATTCTGTTAACACTTTTCAATATTTATGTAAATGATATTGTGAGTCCTGACAAATAAGAATTTCATTGCAAGGTTTAGATTAGTTTCATTTAGCTGAATGATTTTACAATAAGTAGGTAAGTATTTATCTTTTATCTTTAATATGTAAGTGTCTGAAGGGTTTTATAGGTAGTAAAGTGTTGATTTATGGTTGATCTTATTCAGGTGAGTAGTAAATATCGGTTAGCTATAAGTGACATTATTCTTAGCAGAAGATCTTCGGTTTCACTGTATTTTAATTTAAGAAGGAACTTTCGTTACTTGATTTTTACTTCTGGGTAGCTTAGGGGGTGGATGTTAAGAATTTTATTCATTTTATTGTATAGACTAGGTGCTTGTATGTTGTACTGCCTTCTAGCAAATTCGGTTTGAAAGTTAGGAGTTATGCAAACGAATTCAGTTCTACGGCTGGATATTTTGGAGGGATTATAATTTAGATTTGTGTTGCGTCTTAGTGTTGTTTGGTGTATGTATAATTGTCGGACTGTGAGGAGCTCATAGTACTTGTACAGGTCAGCACTAGGGAAGCTGTATGGCTTGAAAGTGGAAACCTTTAGCAGCGATCTTTGTGCTCGTTCCAGTTCGATCAAGTGTGTTTTACAGGCCCCACCCCATGCTGGAATACAGTACGTTAAAACGGATCGTGCAAGCGTATAGTAAACGGTCTTCAAAAGGTAGGGTGGTGCTACATGTCTGAGTTTTTTGAAGATCCAGATTAGCTTTCTCAATCGACCTGCTAGCATTTTAATGTGGGGCTTCCAAGTCAGGTTATCGTCAATGATGACTCCAAGATATTTTATGATGTTGCTTTTTGCCATGGCATGGCATTGGCAATTAATGTTACTGTAATCTTTGCAACTATGCACTTTGATCTCAAAGTCGGGGGGTGGTTGCCCTCTATTAATGATAGAGAAGGTTAAATATTGTGCCTTAGATATATTAAGAGTGAGGAGATTGTTTTTGAGCCAGGATGAAATAATAGTAAGCCCCGTCTCTGCATGACTACGAGCTAGGTCCCACGAATCCCCATGAAAGACCAATGCTGTGGCATCTGCAAAAGTTACTATTTTACAGTTGTCTAGTTTATGTTGGCAAAGGCCATTAATGTAGATGAGAAATAGTGTGGGTCCCAGCACGCTACCCTGGGGAACTTTATATGCTATATCCATGTCACTGCTAATTAAATTATCGATTTTTATGCGTTGAACTCGGTTTTGTAGATAGTTTTGAAAGATGGCAAGGGGAATACCCCTTATACTCATTTTCTCCATTTTGTTTATTAGAATGGGCACTGAAACCGTATCAAAAGCCTTGGCAAGGTCTAAAAATACTCCTATACACTTCTGTCTTTTATCTTAGGTCTCACTTCTAACGATCTCGAATTGTGCGGCCCACCTGAGGACATCTTCTTCAACGAACGGCTGACAAAAACAAATCGGTTGTTATTTCGTGCAACAAGGCTTAGAACCAAGAAGACCCACAGATACCGCTGGATCAGCAACGGCGTCATACTCGTCCGCCAGCGCGAGGGACAGCCGGCCATTCCTGTTCGATCATACGAAGACCTTGATAAGCTTGTCGGACCAGCTAACGTGCAACTTGATTAACACTACACAACTAAAACGACATAAACTCAGTGCATTGTTTTATCTAATTGAATTTATAGATCTATGTGCGACCAACCTCCACACTTATATATATTTACATCGCAATATATATTTATTTAATAACACAATCCCCTATAATGTTATCACCTACACACATATAATTATTTTACACATATCGGTAATTTATAGACGACACTCACAATCAAAACCCAATAAAACACATGTGATAGAAACAGGAACTGTAAGTTATCCATCCCGTGACATCAGTAAACCACAGGAGCAGGTAGTCTCATGGTGCAAAAATCGAACACTGGAAAATGTCTTACTACTGTCGCGGGCCTAAGTTTAGAAGCAGATATAGACACCTCACTTGCCACTCCGTGCCACGTAGTTGATCTACCAGAGTTGTGTAAAGGAAAACTTAGTCTAGAGCATAACTTCAAATTACTGTCTTTCAACATAAGAAGCATGCAAAAAAACTTTGATAAATTTTATGTAACCTTAGAACGTTTTAATATTATTTTCGACATCATTATCCTCACAGAATGCCATCTCACCGAAATCTCACTCATCAGGTCAATACAGGGATATTCTGCATTCAACACCTACAAGTATATTAATAAGGCAGGTGGCGTAGTTGTATTTGTCCGTGATATCTGGGCAGTAGATGTACTTGAACCGGACATAGTTGATGCCAACAGCTTGCTAATAGATTTCCCGTCGTCGTCGTACACAGTACTAGCGGTATACAGGTCACCCTCAGTCTCCGACAAAACACATTTTATAAAATCGTTAGACAATCTTTTAAAATCACGCACAACCACTAATTTAATAATCGCTGGCGATATAAATATTAACCTCTTGGATGAAACTGATACCCCTGACTACACTTCATTATTGGCAGAATCGGGCCTCAGGCCGGTAATAACTAAGGCTACTAGAGGGCGGTCATGTCTGGACCACATATTCATAGGAACTACACTAGATGCTTCGGGAATTATCTGCAGAACCTCAGTAACGGACCACAGCCTTACGTTGGGAGGCTTTAAATATGATATAAAAAAGAAAAAATGCAACAGAACATATACCAAAACGGACACAAATGCAGTAGCGGGAGAACTAAATGGGGTGGACTGGGCGGATGTTCTGAATTGTGATGATGCCTCGTCGGGTGCTAGGATCTTCTCGGAGACTCTTACACGAGTAATCAACGCCCACTCTAAAACCATAACCCTCAGCCGTAGAAAGTGCATACTGAAGCCCTGGATCACACCAGGTCTCATCCGCTGCATGAAGCACAGGGATATGCTGCATATGAGTACTCGTAAAGAGCCTAAAAATGAGGTACTAAAAATATCTTATAACAGGTATAAAAATTATTGCAACGATCTTTTAAAAAGATTAAAAAGGCAATACAATAATTCCAAGTTAGTTGAAAGTAGTCATAACCCTCAAAAGATGTGGAAAGTTATTAAGAATATTTGCGAACTGAATAAAAAATCAGAAGGTTCCACCGACCTACTTAAGGCCAAAAATACATTACAAGAATTCCTAAACCACTGCAACGAATATTTCTCCAACATAGGCCAAAAGTTAGCAAATACAACCATGGATAAGCTCAAAGTCGATCAGTATACCTTGAGAGAGAAAATCAAACCCTCTGCCATGTCTAGTGCTGACTCGCTTTTTCTACGACCAACAGATGCGATCAAAGTAAACAAAATAATAAGTCAACTTAAAATCGATGGTGCGCCGGGATTAGATGGCATCAATAGCAAGCTGTTGAAATCAATCGCAAAGCCCCTACTTTTACCGCTAGTACACATTTTTAACATCAGCCTTTCAACTGGCCTCTTTCCTCAATGCTGGAAAGGAGCTGCAGTTGTTCCAATACATAAAGGCGGGGACAAATCCGAGCCCGCAAACTACAGACCGATTTCGTTGCTAAGCACTCTTACCAAAATTTTAGAGAAAATTGTTAGTGTTCGTCTAGTTGGCTACTTAGAGTCTCATAAGCTTCTCTCAGACAGTCAATTCGGCTTCCGTCAGGGAAGATCCACGGAGGACGCCGTCACTGCACTGCTCAAAGTTGTTGGCGAAGAGATGGACAAGAACAGAGCATCTATAGGCGTCTTCTTGGACCTGGCGAAGGCTTTTGACACCGTCTCCCCACTGATACTACTAGCGAAACTAGAAATCATTGGCATCCGTGGCACGGCGCTTGACTGGTTTGAGAGCTATCTCTTGAATAGATCACAGCACGTGAAAATAGGTAAAAACATCAGTTCTCAGGAGCCAATTTATTTTGGAGTGCCCCAGGGCAGTATCCTCGGCCCAACCCTCTTTATCGTTTACATTAACGACATATGGAACGCGGTGGAAAAGGGAAACAATGTCAAGGTGTTCTGTTATGCCGACGATACTGCCTTGGTGATTAGCCAGGACAATTGGGATCAGGCAAAAACTCTCACAGAGTCGTGTATGTCACTGGTAGGAGCATGGCTTGATGAAAACCTTCTGACGCTTAATGTGGATAAGACAAAATTCGTCTGCTTCCACAAAACAGCGGCGTCCCAACCACCTACCCACTTCAACGAACTGCAGATGCACACATGCCACTCTAAAGATAGTCCCTGTGGCTGTCCTGTAATCACCAAAACTGATAAAATAAAATATCTGGGTCTCACGCTCGACGAAAAACTTACGTTCCGACCCCATATTAACATCGTGGCGGGACGTGTCAGAAGGCTCATACCTGTTATGAAGTTTCTTAGGCGGGGTGCTGCTAAGGAGGTGCTAAAACTAGTATACACATCCCTGGGCCAATCTCTCCTGCTATACTGCATCACAGCCTGGGGCAGCGCAGCAAAAACTGCTATGATCACACTGGAAAGGGCTCAGCGGTCTATACTCAAGGTGATGATGAAAAAGCCTTTCATTTATCCCACTGCAGAGGTCTTACGAGAATGCCAAGTACTGTCCGTTAGACAACTGTATATTCTAAGAACAGCCTTGTACAAACATAAGTTAATTATAAACTCGGACGAATACAGCTCAATGATGGCTAGGAGAGTATACAAAGTGACAACGCCCACTGTCCGTACGGCATTTGCTCAGAGATTCAGTTCCTTCACCTTCCCCTTTATATACAACGTAGTCTGTAAGAACACAGACATTAAACACTCCAGCATCCCAGAGGCTAAGGTTACAATAACGAAATGGCTGTCGACTCTAGATTATGACAAAACCGAAGCCCTCCTATCCGTTTGTACCTAAGTAATAATAACACACACATATTTATTTATATTCCTACATAATCACTAATCTAAACACACATTCACTTTATATTTATTTTACATTATCTATATCCAAATGACATCCCTCATAAAATTAAACTGATTATGAATTATCTTTATTTATCCTTAACATTTTCTGCTTACATACACAATACCACTCTTATTTGTAATATATACATATTTATATAACTGTTGGTCTTAATTAGCTTAAATTTTTAGTTTTATATAATTTTTCCTTTTTAAAAAAAAAAAAAAAACTTAAAACTTAAATAAAATCATTTTCGTCTTTACGAATAAACTAACTTATGTATTTAGCAACTAATTAAGTATTTATAAACTTGTAATTTAGCCAGGACTCCACGTGACAGGTTAAACCTAGTGTGGGGTCCACAAGCAACTTGTATATTTCAACCCAATCTGGTAAATAAATATTTTGTATTTGTATTTGTATCTAGTCTTTGAACGATTTCTTCAGTTAGTGAGAGCACGGCATCTACAGTTGACCTACCCCCTCTAAATCCAAATTGTGACCCTGATAGAAGCTTTTGCTCATGTAGAAATTTTTGCAGCCTACGATTAAGAAGCTTCTCTATTATTTTTGTTAGAACGGGTAGGACCGAAATGGGCCTGTAGTTGCCAATTTCGCTTTTGTCTCCACTTTTAAATATTGGAAGTACCAGAGATCGTTTAAACACGTCAGGGAATATACCTGTTGAGAAACAGTTGTTTATCATATGCGTCAATGGTTTTACCATAAGACTCTTGGCTAGTTTAATCGTCCTTGTGGATATTTCATCCCAACCTATAGCGCAGTCTAACTTTAGATTTAGTATTGTTGTTTCAACTTCGGATTCATCGGTATCCAGGAGTACAAAAGTGTTTAGATTTGTGTTACAATCAGAATTTGTTACTATTTTGTCTATACCGTTAGGATTGTTTTTGATTTTCTCAGCTAGTTGTTTCCCTATGTTCACAAAGTAATTGTTAATAAATTCTAGTGACTGAGCAGTAGTTTGTTCAAGTTCCAATAGTTCCGGGTTACTCCTTTTGTTTTTATCTATATTGGCTATTTTTTTATTGTTTTCCAGGTTTTCTTGGTGCTATTTGAAGCTAACTTTAGTTCTGTGCGCTCATATGAGATTTTAATTTTTTTCAAAAGATTATTACAGAAATTTCTGTACCGGCGGTACGTGGTTGCTAGTATAAGATTATCTGGGATTTTTCTTAATTTATGATGCATTTTATCCCTATTTCTTACACAATGCAGTAATCCAACAGTCATCCATGGCTTAATTGTTCTACATCTTTTTGTAATAGTTTGTGTCTCAGTGTTTTCATATATAGTTTTTGAAATTATTTCCACCATCATATTCGCAGCTTCATTGGGGTCAGTTATAGTTGTTATATCGCTTAGGTTTGAAATCGATAGTTGTTTTATTATATTTTCATAATTAACTTTTTTGGAGGTTCCGCTTATTAGATGTTTTGGGTTTTTAGTTTTAAGGTTAAGCACTACTGTTGAATGATCCGTGACCGAGTTATCTAGATCCGTGACATAAGCGCAATTTTGTGTTTTCAATAAGAATATGTGATCCAAGCAATTATTTCCTCTTGTAGGTAAGCTATGAGCTGGTAATAAGCCATGTTCTGCGGTAAGATTTAGATAATTAGTACTTCTTGTGTCTGTGTTATTTGGTTTTATGTCTATATTCATATCGCCGATCATAATAAAATGTTTATAGGAATTTAGTGACTGTAGGCTTAAGTCTATGGAGTTGATGAAATTTTCCATATTTTGTATAGATGGTGATCGATAAACTGCCAGAATTGCTGTTTGCTCTCCTATCCTTATAGTTAAAGTAGTTATATCAGTCAATACCGGTTCTTCAATCGTATACTTAATGTTACTCCTGATGTACGCGACTATGCCATCGTTTTGGTTATGACATACTTGGTTGCAGTGTAGGTTATAGTTGGGTATTGTAGGGAGAGTTTTATCAGCGTCGAGCCAGCATTCAGTCAATATCATAATGTCGCATTCAAAGTTCAGCTGTGTTAGGGTTGTGTCGAAGTTATTTATATTTTTGTTTATGCTTCTTATGTTTTGTGTTAACACAGTAAAGCTATTGTTGTCGTATGATAATAGTGATTAACAGTTTGCCGGGATACACATAACAGACTCTGCTACCTTTATGGATTCCAACTCATCTAATATTTAAACTTTATTGGGGTTTTTTATAACTCGCAATTTGGCATATCCATACGTTTTGAAAGTGTCCACAGTATAATACGTGTCAGTTAGGTGTTTAAGATACACACACCAAACATATTGCAAGTTAAAGTTACAGTATGGCTCAACACAAAAGACTATAAAAAAGAAGAACAAATTAAAACATGCAAATGATAATAGAAGCTAACATCTAGTCACTGTGTTTTCAGTAATTTTTGTAAACATTGCTCAGATTGTACAGGGATTGCTGTAGAGCCATTGTCTTTCCGTATGAAAATCTTCCCATTAGTAACCCAGCAAAAAGTGTAGTTGTTAGTCTTGATGAACTGGCGGGCTTGGTATAACAGCTTTCTTGCATTGTTGGCCAGATGTTCTGAGATGTAAGCCGCTGAACATGGTCCTGGGAGACCAATGTGCACTGAGTTCAGTTTTTCGGCAGGTCTCTTATCTTTGTTAAATTTGCGGACTGCATTCATTAGGTCAGTCTTGGTCTGTACTCTGGCAAATTCAGCAATGATCATTTTATTTACTACAATCTATTTATTACAATCGTTACATCGGTGCTAGATGGAGGCGAAGCCTGTATCGGAGTATTTTTAGATCTTGCAAAGGCTTTCTACACCATCTCTTTACCGACGGTTTCTCTCATTTTCTTATCGAAGAAATCCAGAATCCGAGACAATTTCAAACCTAAACCCACAAATTTCAATCGCGGCTGTCTTGATTGAACGTGTAAATGAGGCTCGCAACCTTGGGCTTATCATGGATCAAGAGCTTCGTTTTGAGAAGCATGTTCTTGAGATGGTCAAGAACTGCATCTATAGGCTTAGTATATTATATAAGATAAGATGCTTTCTAAGCGAGCAATTGCGTATCACGCTGTGTAGGCCTTGATATTGTAAAAGTTAAATTATGGAATTTCAGTTTATGGACCCTGTCTTTTCAAACGAACTCAACGGCTGTTGCAATGGGTGCAAAATGCTTGTGCCAGGTTTTGTTGCGATATTCCTTCACGCGGCCACGTAAAACCCTTCCTTAACAATGCCAACATTCTTAAGATAGCCGGCAGACGGGACCTACATCTGGCTTCGCTCCTATTTGGGGTGATAAAGCGCGAAACACCCGACTATCTTCATGAAAAACTTACCTGGAAACATTCACACCATCACCTCCTCGAGTCTACTTTTGATCCCCCGTCTCGGGTCTGATGCTTTTCGGGGCAGTTTCAGATATTTGGCAACGAAGTGCTGGAACAATCTGCCGCCACCAATCCGTGATCTAAAATCTATAGCTCATTTTAAAATTAAGTGTAAAAATCATCTTTTATAACTCCATAAAACAAATGTTTGACTCACTCCCGATGAGCTCTCACGTTATTGGTGTCGTTGGCAAAATAATGTCACCCTGTCGGATGACACTTTTGTAATTTAGTTTTTCGTATTTATATACTTTATACTTACACAAAGCACACAACTATTTTGTTTATTTACTAATTTATTTCTCTCTTTACTTTATTTACTATATTTACATATTATTGAATAAAGTAGCTTATTTAACGCCCACCCATATATGATTTCCACGCACGATATTTAGGTACCGACAGAATATCAGCGTTGCAAGACTTGCTGCAAGTCCTGCAACACATGCTGAGTCGGAACCTATTCGCTGTTGCGGTACACACCGCATGTGGTATTTGGTCATTCTTGTATAATTTTTTTCCGTGTACTTACAACCATGATTATTTAATTTAGTATTTATATTTTCTCTGTGTAGATACTTATAATTGATTAATTTCCCACGCCTACCGAACGGCGTGAGAATCCTGAGGGGTGGTGCCTTTGCCACGTGAGAGAAAAGAAGTGATGAAATTGTTATTACCTTGTCACCGCAGACAGGATAGATTGAAGGCTCGATTCGAGACAGGGGAATGCGGGAGAGGAGACAGTTTTGGAATGGGGGATGGGATCGAACCGTCGCCGGCGCGCTGCTGGCGGCACGTGGAGTCGCCGCCGATACGACTATGTGCTTCACAACACAATTCACTTGACCGCTGACGCGAATCTAATTACGATCAATAGCCCGACGCTATGAGGTAGATTTACACTCTGACCAGGCCCGATGCCTGTATTACAATTGGTACACCGAAATACCATCAATGGCCCGATGCCTTGGTAGCCATGTTATTCTCCCGATGAGACCAGACCAAGAGAAAGATAACCTCCAATTTTACATCTCGTTCCGGTACGAGTGACAGCTGCGGTTCTGTTTCCGTTCCGAGTCGCGCAACAAGAGGAGGTGCGTTCCGAAGCACAAATATTAAACAGCCTATATGGCCTAAACTTGTGTGATATGTATTGTTACAGTCAATAAATTGATATTCTATTCTATTCTAACTAATCTGTCATATTTTTTTGGTTAACATACCACCTATCGCTTAATTTGGAAAATATTGTAAGATTATTCCGTATAAATACTTTTAAAAATAAATTGACTACCTACAGTTCATATGTCCACTTCTTTAGAAAGTTATCTGATGGAGTCTATGGATTTTAAATTATAAATTTCTCAAATAGCTCTTTTCTGTGATATAAGAATATCCGCTGATTTCCCCCACGACAATATACCATAGGATATGACACTATGAAAGAAACTAAAATAGATAAGCCCAACTGTAGCTACATTATTAACAGCGTAAGCTGCAGAATTTGATCTACTAGCTAATTTATCAATATGGGGTCCTCATAAAATTTGCAATCATTTTTTTTTCCAAGAAACTTCATATCATTTACTAATTCTAACGTGTTTCTGTCAAAAATTAAACTGGTCTCAACTTGTTTGACATGTGGAAGTGGGAAGTTGATACTCAGTGAACTAATTCAAGGATCGGAAATCGAAAAGACATATCAGTAACATCATCAGAACGTTATATGTGTCTTTGAATTTTGAAGTGAAGTATCATCAGCAAAAAACACTTTGTCTGTCAATTTATTCGCCATTAAAAGCAGATCATTAACATAAGCCACTAAAAAGAAAGTGCCTAATATGGAACTTTGTTGAACGCCGATTTTTACACCCGATCCGTCAGATTTAATGCCATTGACTTTATGCCTTTTGATTGCATTTTAACAGATGGCCGTTGTGTCTATTCCTGTAAATCGGTTCGTTTACACATATGGGTTTGTGTGCGCCATAGTTTAATTTTTATTGAATTTCTCCGATCATAATTTATGATTATGAGGTGGGACGCCCTCTTAACCACAGGCGGGTGATGGGTCCTCTATTGTGACTATTTCACCCAATTCCCAGTGTTTAGGCATTGGTTACTGTTGGTTCAATAGATGTCCATCCTCAAATCTTCTTATTCGTTTAATTAATTCTAGGATGTCGCTAAACTTTAAGTTTGACAAATCAACTGCTTTAATGTTATCCCTAGTATTCGCCATCTTATGTTTGAATACATTACGCATTCTCCCAAGAAGTACTGGCTACTTTCCTCCAAGCCACTGTCAGGGCATGGTGGGTCCTGTATCCGATCATAATGAGAAAAACCCTTATTTCATGTAAGAATTATAATATCATTACCATACTTTACTTTATTCTTCCAAAAGCACCTATATTCTAATTAGGTTCCTGCTAAAATATGTTATTAAATTTACAGTATCCTAAATTGTACTTGATTTACTGAAACATTTTATAATAAAAGCAATAGTTAGTTATAAAAGTTGGTTTCAATGATGCGTTATGATGTCTAAAACTATAATAAACTCAAATACAAGTTATCTTGAAACATTTATTTTGCACAAGGCGTCTTTTAAATTTCATAAACAAATGGCCCTCTTACAATCTAAAAGTACCTACTCTATTTACGAGATACAATTTACTCTATCAAAATTATTCATTCATCTAGCCTGGTCCATCCTGTACGTTATGAAATATGCTAGAATGAAATAGGCGATAAAATTGACCTTTCGTGCTGGTAGGAGCGCGAGACGTGCCTACTCACAGCGACCGTATTTCGGCAGGTTTACACACAGCGATAAAGTTGACATTCCGTAGACAAGTTTGGCTGGCAATGTAATGGTACATAAGAGTCAGTACATTTGATACTTCATTTTGCGTGACAGAGGGCTAGCCCATCGCCGCGCGGTATAGTTACACACATTGAATACAAGAGTCGATTCATTTAACGTTTGGGTTTTTGAGTAGCTCAGGGTAAGGTGGCAAAAACAATGAGCCGAGCGCGTGGTTTGGTTCCACGAACAGAGGTCAGGTCAGGACTTTTTGGCGCATTACTGCGAAATGTGTAGGAATCAGAGCTGATTTGGCTGCGCGCTGAATAAATTATGAATAACTAAATAATGGAAGGTTATTATGGAACGATACGGAGAAAGCTATTATGTTGACTGCAAATATACAATTGCGTTTGTTTCGTACGACGTGGCGAGTTTGACATCACGGGTTTGAATATCATTCTAGTGATCTTTGTCTAAGACGCTAGCGGTCGGGAAGGCTTAATTAATCGCAACAAGCTTTTATGGTCAACGATCAACAGATTTTGTGTATCGGCAATACCGAATGACTTGAGTGATAACCTACGGTTGATCATAGTGAATATGCGTACACAAAGTTTGTAGAACGGCGGATCTGCATGGCATGTTTGGTTGAAATTAGACCCTGTGTAGTTAGAGATAAGAAGCTTTCGCTTGGGCAGCGCGTGTTTCGCAAAGGACGCCATTTTTTTTCAGACATGTTGGGTCTATAAATACGAGCGCGTGGGAAGAGAAAGCATTCAGTCTCAGCGTCAAGCTACTGTTACAGTCGTCTTTCAGGAATTCTAAACAGTTTCGGTCTGCCGTTTTACGTGTCTGAACTGGACGAATTTTGATTGCGTGTCACAGTGGATTTTCGTGAGTGTCTGAAGCGCCGAGATATACCTCGGTTCCTATCTTTTAAATCAACCTACCCCAAATTCCAAAACTATCCTTGGGTCGTTAGATAAGAACTTGTAGGTAATTGATCTGAGTCTGAGTCTGGGCTTGGAGCGACCCTAAATTCCTTTTTCCTTCACCATAGGGTTCCTGGATTGGCTCTTAGGATATTCGCGGGCTAATCCTCTCCTCATTCCTTTCGAGTAGCGAGTTTTGAAATTCCCACACACACAGTCATTAAACATACAAGCACATTCAAATCAAACTCAACCATTTTCGAGTGGTGTCGATAATGGATGTGGTATAATACTAGGATTTTAGACTAGGCTAGACAGGAGTTTAGTTGCGGCTAAACCTAGGTTGGCAGGGCATAGGGAGACTGTTTGATCGATGAGGTTCCGCGGATGGAAATAACAAATTCAGAACAAAGTTAAACCGGTGTCAACACAGATAACCTATCCTGTTGATATTTTGACATTTGAGTGTTGTCGGGGACGCGCGAAGAGATCAAATTACAGTCTAAAATTCATTGTTTAGGACCGGGTAGATTGTTTTGCTTTGCCTTGGGTCGGTTTGGATTCAAGTTGCATCTTTAAATTAAATGTAAATTTCGCTGGAGGTCTAATGTGTAGGCTGAGTCAAATATTAATGATTGGGCTCGGTCGAGGACGTGCTGAGGTCAGTGAAGTTCATGGATCGGTATTTACCGAAGTATGCACTTCGCTATGGTGAGGGTTAGATCTCCAAAAGCGCTTATGACAACGTTTCGATAACATCCAGCTCAAATTGCGCAGAGTTGAAGGTTTCAAAACGTTACGGACCTTTTGAGGTAACCGCTAGTTCAAACCCATTTCGGAAAATCAAATCGCAATTGTGTAAACCGGTCTTTTCGGATCGTTATTGCCGTGAACTAATTATATAATTGGAACCACCACAAGCCGCTACTAGCGAGCACATGAAATATCATTGAGTACTCACGTCGTAAAACTACGACGGATATCTATACGATATCCCAAACAAATATTATAAATTGTGGTCGACCACTAAAAGAAGTTCCAAGCGCCTATATATACAAAAAACAAATGGTACCATCACACAAAATACAACAACGATCGATCTGGCGCAATACACCGCTAACTGATGCGAAATACCGGCTTGCGGTCATATATGCTTTCTCTGTCTAACTTGAAACTGTATCTTCCTGAATCAATCTTCCTTTCGATTATTGTACGCCTAACGAACTTTTCAACGAACGAGAAATTCAGACTTATCATTCTTAACTTACAAATTTTACAGCTGAATCGGGACATCTCTTTTCGGGGTAGGTAGAATAGACGATCATAGCTTCTGTAGCGGTGGCTCGACCTTAGCCTTTAATGCCGTTACAGCAAGTGTAATTCTAGTCGGCTCTAGAAATTCATGACATAAATTAAGTTAGTGGTAGTTGATCGATTGTTATATCTACATGCAAATAATTAAGATCGCTATACATTAAGATGGCTACAAATAATTAACTTTTTTCTGGTATTAGACCATAGTTTAGTGTGCTTCTTCCATAATTTTATCAAATATTTTGAAATTGCCATGGTCTTTTTCATCCCTTGGAGAAATGTATTCACTGTTACCATCGGTAGACAAAAGAAAAAATAAATAAAGGGGTCCGTCCCTATACATAAAACTTGGTTTACATTGTCTGGCGGTACGAAACCCTTCCTGTGCAAGTCCGACTTGCATTTGGCTGGATTTTTAGCCGAAATGTTTACGTGAATAGAACCGCAGGCAGATATAATAACTCCACCTTTAGGTGGCCATAAAGGAAAATAAATGATCACAAAACTCGATATTCCAATTTTAAAGGCAAATAAACATACTAAATTTCACTAAGTTTTGGTCTAAATTCTGCTAAGACATAACATTATTTCCCAAAATAGTACTTTAGGCGAAAATCTGACAAAGTTTAGGCAAAATGAGACAGTTAGTTTGACATCTTGTTTAGAGATGGGGGATGAAGTATATCACAGAATGAATGAATGAAAAACGCGGGAACGAAGTAATATCAAAATATTTTTTTGCAGATAATGGATATTACAGTTTAAGTGCGTTTTATTTTTTTTCCTAACGAAACACAGTGCATCCTTGTTTAATAGGGGACACGGCCACCACCATTTCTTCAGGTCGGAATATCGATCTGTATATTTAACTAGACTAATTAACTAGACTAACAACAGTTACGGACAAAAAATCTGTAGGGTGCATACTTATAGAGAAAAAAAAATGTATATAGAAAAAAAGGATGTGCGTTCTGGAACCCATTTAAAATAACGTTGACTGATAAAGCATTGTAAAGGTTTCGGTAATAGAATTTTGATTAATTTTACATGTACAAAAAAGGCATCGTCATCTTATTTTATCCAGTCAGTTATAAATTTCAAATGATCTTGTAGTTTGGTTTTAAATTCGAGATTACTGGAATTTTTATTGTCATCCATTTAAACGGTATTATATACCTATTACTTTATTGTGACTTTTCAAGGCGCGTGTAATGTCATTGTCGTGAAATGTTTGTTTTATATAAATATATATACATTTTTGGCACTGCTATGCTGAAACTAGAGAGAGCGCTGCGATCGGTTATAAAAGTTTTCCGACTGCTGCTCTAATTGCTGAAGCGGAGCTTGAGCTAAATATTAAGAACCGCTACTCATTTGCACGGTAAAATAATCCTTAGTGTTAACTATGAAGATTTGTTGAATTAATCTTCCTTGTACCGCGAACTGCACCCAAAATATTATTTGCCTGTCGTTTCTCCAATTTCATGATTCCTTTCGTCTACAACAGGGTTGTCAGACAACTTTCTAGCAAAAATCAAAGATTTTCTGAAAATAACTGTACCTGCGGCCATTCTACAAGGTCAGACCATTATCGTTCGAACTCAGTTCTTTGACACATTAATAACAATTATGCAATATATAAACGATTTGTTTTTGGGTCACTTCTGGGAAAATATGGAAATATTATTATTAGAAATTAAATCAAATATTTCAAAAAAAGTGAAATTAAAAGGGTAAGTGCTAAATAGTGATACATAAATTTAAAAAAACCGGTCAAGTGCGAGTCTAAATCGCGCACGAAGGGTTCCGTACCACCGTTCAATGGAAGCGATGGTGTGGAGTGAATATTTTGGATTTTACACAGCAACATATTGTATACAAAGTTATTGGTGCGGTTACTTTCACACTCCATGTACGTAACCAGGTGCATCCATAAGTTTGTATGTGGTATTGTTGTATGGGAGCCCCCTTAAATATTTATTTTATCCTGTTTTTTAGTATTTGTTGTTATAGCGGCAACAGAAATACATAATCTATGAAAATTTCAACTCTCTAGCTAGGTAGGTTCTTGAGATACAGCCTGGTGACAGACGGACGGACGGACGGACGGACAGCGAAGTCTTAGTAATAGGGTTCCGTTCTTACCCGTTGGGTACGGAACCCTAAAAAGGAGAAGGCAAGTATATTACACAGTGGGACACGAGCGATTGCTACAATAGCTTCATGTAAGAGAAAGAAAAGTGATGTTACGATGTGAGCAAACAGACAGTATAATAATGACATTTGATCGGTCGTTGTTAATATCAATCTTTCACAAAAAAAAACACGTTAATTTGGATTAATATCTATATATGAGAGACCCTAGTTATTTTTGATATATAAGTCACTGGCTAGCTAGTTAAATCAATCTTAAAATTTGCCGTTTTGGAACATTTATAAAATTTGACCGGTTTGGGCTTCAAATCTGAAATTCGGTACTCTATTTAATCTAAGTGACTTTAATGTACAGGTCAAATAGGTCTTAAGGATTAATATAAACACAAGGCTGGTGCGTGGCGTCGCGCGTCGTGAACTTGGCTTGACACACTGCCGTGTGTATTGATAATATAATGTATTAAAAATACTATCCACAAACGTTTCGTCAAAATAAATGTAAAAATCTTAATATAAAATGAAAGAACATCAAACACGAAGTCTAAACTAAAATAAACCGAATAAACCGCCCCGGGACACTTCCGTTGCAAAGGTTCCATAACTCTGCACAGCGAGAGACATCCTTTGCATAAGAAATTCCCAAGAGAGGTCGTCAAAACTTTTATCCCTGAGGTGGCGTCCCAAGAGTTTAACCTGCGCCTTCCATACCCCAGTCGTCTCAAGCGCCAGCGGTCCAAAAATAAGCGATCTAAAATTGGTTATATAATTAGTTGGTGATAATTCTAGCTTTGGTTGAAGCTCTAAAGTGAAATATTTTGGAAAACGGATAGCGTACAGACATCGTGGGGAAATCTTCATAGCTGCAGCGATGGGCTAGCCCCCTGTCACGCGAAATGGGTGAGTTGAATAAGTGACTGAATGTGGGCACAACTTGGCCCCTGCCACCGGTGTATAGGGAAGTCGTGATGATCAGAGTCAGAGTCAGAGTCATTTTTTTAATTGAATATAAATAAATAAATAATTTTATTCAACGTCAAAATTATACTTACTTATAACTACAATGAATTTTTTTATATTAAAAAAAGACTACACCGTTTCGGAAGGTGGGCCTCGGGGTTAAGAAGAAACGGCAAGAAACTCCCCCATACCTTTTTTTTTTAAAAGTGACTTTACAACAGGTACTGGTTTCGGTCTAAGAAAATTCGCCGGCGAGTGATAGACTTGATCCATCGCCCCTCGTCGAATTTCTGTGCGCTGAGATGGTATGGACCATGCAGTTTTGTCATCTAAGTATTCCTTAATACTATAATAGGACTTTCTTATCAGCTCATTTTTAACATAGTTTTTGAACCTCTTTTCAGGAAGGATCAATGATTCCTGTGGTATTTTACTGTAGAAGCGAAAACAGTGCCCCATGAATGATGTGCCTACTTTACTTAGTCTAAATAATGGTAGTGCTAACCTATTTTTATTTCTAGTGTTAATTGTATGGCTATCACCTACAATTTTAAATAAAGCTATGTTTTTTCTTACATGCATGATTCTTTGCTTGTTAGGGTTCAGTACCTTAAAAGGAGAAAGGGAACACTTAAAGGATCAATTCCTTGTCCGTCTATCTGTCCTTCTGTCAAGCAAGACCTTTTATCCCAGGAACGCGTGAAGATTAAAATTAAAATATCAATTGTTCTAAGGAATTTATTTTAAACTTTAAACTTTTAGTCGTCATCACTAAGTTGTATCGCGCCACGAGTTATGAGCGGTGGCCCTGAATGCGCTGTAGTCAGTTTTCTACACCTGTACATATGCGCAGTAATTCCCGCCAACGTCGGCCAGCGCTCCTAATTCGTGGCGCGAGGTATAGAAACTTTAATTTTTTATGCGCCGCAAAACCCTTATGGGCGTAGCGCCAAGGAGTGCGAACTGTCATAAAAATTATGTACTCAGAAATAAGAGCTATGATTTTTCTAAAAAACAAAATATAATGGAACTGACACGCCATTAGAGTTCTGCGGGGCTTTACAGTCTAATCGTTTCTGTAATTAGGGGTACATACATCGTTCAGTTATCTTCTGGACTTTTGTACCGTTATTTCGTTAATCATATGGAAACTTTACTGCATATAAATGTAGCTGCTGTGACATTACTCAGAGGAAACTTCGATGTAACCTCATATCCTTTTAAACTACATTTTCCATCTCCTTTGTAGGATATTGCGCTACATCGAAATCCTGTTATTACTTTCTCACAATTCGCTCAAGAGTCTGTCGCTCCTTTTGGAAAACCCAGCAGTTTGGTTAGATTTTAGATTTTCTATTCAATTTAATTTTCAAATCAAGTCAAATATTTATTTCTCAGAAAAGAAATTTACATAAATTAAGGTAGGAACAAAGGTATTGTAGTCTAAAATTATAAATGCGTGTACATTTAGGTAGGGAGACGAGCTGACATCCTAGCTAGATTAGTAGGTAATCTGTGTTAAGGAATATCAGGCCCTGAACCCCGTCTATCATATCTTGAAGTGGATTCAATGATACTTGATCAAGTATACATATTCAAAATTTACAGAGTACAAATTCCCTTAACCTAGAATAACTTATATAACACTACTGTGTGTATGTGTAGGAGGTTGCGTTAGAGGGTGTATGTGTGTTTGTGTGTGTGTGTGTGTGCTTGTGGGTCTGCACTTGTGTGTATTACAGGAGATTTGACATCAGAGAATCATCCATGGACCAACTCTTCAGTATATTCATAGGATAGGTTAACAAGATAGGCTGTAATTTTACGGGTGCATTCCAAATGGGAAAGCGACAGCATTGAGTAGTTGCACTGATTTTATTATATGGAAATGACCCGAGATAGGGGAAGAATATTTTGATAAAAGTGAAATTGGGGGTTGGTGCGTCATTTTGTTATGTTCTTTATACTACCTCGTGCAGTAATCTTGTGTTGGGTAGCAATAGCATTAAGTATGAAAATCTGTCGTACATTTAATACTTTACAGTCCTGGTTGAGTAGGATAAATTTTGGGTCGCGAAGTTGATATCTTCAGGATAGCTCATCTGCAAACAAAAACATTGTCATATCAGTAATAATAAAGTTACCTCGTAACGGCCGGTCCACACGGCGTATCTCGCGTTGTTTCCTGCGGCGTGAGACGCCGCATTGCATCGTGGGGTCCCGCTCTTAGCACGATGGCTAGAGTTCTAATTACTTTCGTTAATTTAAGAGTTGATTTGTCAAGTTACTTTTACCTTTCTGTAAGTTTCATTTTCAAATTACAGTATAAGTCATTTCAATATACCAGCATAATATTTAACTTTAAAATAACGACTCAGTGATCTGATTGCTGACCGCACTTCATGCAAAGTTTTAAGCCGAAAATAACAAATTCAGCACTCCGCTACCATTAATTTGGATCGAGCCATTTGGTCGAGACAATACCATTTTATCGGGACCACCTATATAGAGTTAAATAACGGCTGATGCATCCCATTTGTAGTGGCCAATTCGATTTGTGGTTCCGTATATTTCTTTATGACGAATTTAAACCTTGTGTGGGGGCAGAATAGTTTATTTTGCCGCTGCTCTGATTTTTACCCCACTTCAGCGAACCGAAAAAGATGAGGGTTAACGACTCACCCGGTTTTGCAAAACGATACTTCATTAGATTCCTCTTCATAGCTCCAGTGGCATTGAATGCATGACATGAATTTAATGTAAAAAATTTGGAATTTATGGACTTTAACCCTTCACCGAGATAAAAATCGAGATACATGATGATTATGTCCTCCACGACGTATCCGTCGACACTCTGTCAGTTTCTGGCATGTGCTCGGAGCTGAATTGCAAAGCCGAAGTTGGTTTTAAACGTGCGGCTGAATATGTTGCACTGTAACTGTCCGCTTGTATTGTATACTACTATGGGGCCGTCCCCATATAGGTCTCAATGTCAGCAGCATGAGCTGCTGACATTGAGACCATCTACATTTTGCAGAAGAGAGCAATCCGTTTTATTTATAAGCTAGGTGAAAGAGAGTCTCTGAGAGGTTTCTTTAACGAAACCAACATCCTTATTGCCTTAGTTGCAAGTCAATATATCTATAAAAACATAATATATGTGAGGAAAAATATCAGTAGCTTTAAAACCATTGATAGCCGCCACAATGTACTAACTAGAAATAAACATAAACTTTCTTTTCCAATGTTCAGACTCACAAAAGTTAGTAGTTCTTTTATGGGACACTGTATGCCCTTCTACAATAAAATTCCGAAAAAAATACAAATCTTAACTGAAGCTCATAAAGTGTATGTAGCACACTTTGTGCACAAAGGCCTACTACAAATGACTTTTTACAAGACATCTGGTATTAAACCAGTTTGTTTGCACCCTATATACTAATAATTTGGCACCTACTTAATGTTTTATTATGCTTGCTTGATTATGTGATGACGTTCACTAAGTATAAATTTTTGTGCTATTATTATTAAAAATCTTTGAACTGAACTGAACTGTAGGTTTAAATATAGGAGACCTTGGGGCGTGTCTTTCGATTATGGCGTTTGGTGTACAGTTCTTCAAGACAGGCATCTTCAAACTGTGCAGTTTGTTTTTAGGGTTCCATGCCTCCGCTGATCGTCCGTCCGTCCGTCCCTCCGTCTGTCACCAGGCTCTATCCCATGAACCGTGATAGTTATAAAACAGATTTTTTTACAGATGATGTATTTCTGTTGCCGCTATAACAAAAAATACTTAAAAAAACAGAAGAAAATAAATATTTAAGGGGGCTCTCATATAACAATTTATTCAATACCACATACAAACGTAAGAATGCATCTGGTTACGTAAATGGAGTAGTAGCCGCACCAATAACTTTGTATACAACATTATGCTATGTCAAATCCAAACTTTTCACTCCACACCATCCCTACCATTGTACGGTGGTATGGAACCCTTCATGCGCGAGTCCGACTCGCACTTCACTGGTTTTTGATTGAACTACGCCACTCTGGTCTCATCAAGGCGTCTTCCTCTCACGTTATATGGGACATGCGGCAGGACTTTAGATGTCGTTTCAGGACATCCTTGTATCGGAGATACTGCCCACCAGGCTTCCGTTTTCCACCGGAAAGTTCTGCGTAGAAAACTAATTTGGGCAAACGTGAGGCATCCATGCGTACAAGGTGTACACACCATCTTAACTGCCCCTACATCAGGAGACATTCTATGCCGGAGATATTGGCACGACGCAGAACCTCGGAGTTCGGGACACGATCCTGGTATATTATCCGTTTTACCGTATAAACAATATCGTAATAAAATCGAGATACAATAAATGATTTCGCTAACTCATTCAATGGATAATTTCATGATTGGTGCTTTGTTATTTTCAAGTTACCATCAAAACTCCTAACCAACAATATTTTTCAGAAGATAAGACAGAACCAATACACAACAATATTCAAGGCACCAAACAAACGACTTCGCCTTCCATTATTCTCACAACAACCGCACGATTCGGGGCCCTATTCCCAGCACAGTAAGACAGTGGCATTTATCACTATACACTACATGGTACGGTAAAATTTCATTCTGTTGGGATCCCCGTTTGCCGAGATGAAAAATGCTTTGGCCCAGTTACTAAGATTCCTTGCATGTCTATGCGGGCCGTATTATTAGACGCTCTTTTATTTTATTCTGAAATTGGAATGCGGCGTCTTAGCGACTTTCAAATTGACTCATTTTTTAACGTTTTATGCGGCTGTCAGTGTGTCTTAATTGGCACCCTAGCGGTCAAACGGGTGGACTGATTTTAATGCGGTTTTTGTAGGTGGTAAGTTACTTCAATGCGATGTTTCTTAGGTATATTTTATGAACATCCGTTCTGCAGCCCAAAAGTTATCAGCTCAAATAGGAAACAAGTGAACCAAATTTTTGCCGTAACTTTTCTTTAATGTGTCGGTGGCATTAAATTTATATTATCTATAAGTTTTTAAAATGTATTTAGCTTCTTTTCATACGGCGGGCAGAGGCACAGTATCGCGTACGTTGCAGAGGGCTAGGCTAACGTCAGTTATGGAGGGTATGAATGTATCATGGTTCGTATATAGTATCTAAAATAGGGAGAGGCCCCGCCAGGTTTCTTGGCGTTTGAGCAAGCTGTCACCTCTCTCTCTCGCCCATGTATGGGTCCATGTTTTGAGGTTACTACAAAGTCTTATGGCTATTCAGTCTCTGAACCTAAAGTTATTCGCAAATTTACCATAACCTACTTAAAACAAGTCATGGTATCAGGTAAGTAAAGCTCTTTATTTCAGGTAAACAAAAACCCATATCTATAAATACCTTTCAACTAGAGATACATAATTTATTATTATATAAACCCACACAAAATATTATCTAACCTAGCTAGGGATTTTATTCTTCGTTCTCGCTTCCCTGTAGCGTCAGTAAACGATGCCCTCCGGCCAGTAATCTTTGGCCAGGAACATCGTCTTGAGGTCCGCCGGTACCCGAAGTTTGAAGGACAGGAACTCCTTGGGTCTATTTGATTCTAACACCTCAATCTGTACCTTCACCTCCTTGAGACCAGCCGCTGGATTCTTCTTCAGCTTTTCCAGGATGTGACGTTTAACGTCCTCGCAGGTCATTTTCGTGTCGATCCTGGAAATGTATAGCTGAGCGTTGGGAGCGGCAGCTTTCAGGCTGCTCTCACCGGCGGGGTCTGTGCCGTGCTGGAGCGGCGCTTTCTGTTTTGAACCAGGATAAAGCCTTCTCCATCGACGGTCGCGTTCGGCGGGCTACGGGCGGGCTTGGCCGTCGGCGCGCGCGGCGCAGCCTGCAGCTTCTGTTGTTCAGCGGCGGGCGGTGCGGGGTGCGGGCGGCGGTGGCGGGCACGGCGGGACACAGCAGCATACGATACCTTCTGAGATATACCAGAAAAACCGCATCCAGTGCTGGTCGACTCGGCTTCGTGACGTCACGAGGCGAGGCGGTATTTGTCGGCGCGGGCTTGGCAACCTGCGTAACTAGGTCAGTTTCAGTAATGTAATTTTTGCTGACCGGCGTAATGTCGTCGCGCGCGTCGGCGATCTGCTGTGTCGGCAGCGAGGTATTAGCCTGACGCAATGACGACAATTCACGTTTGAGGTCAGCACAGATGCTTTCCGAAGCCTCCAACTTGCCTCGGATTTCAGTGACGTCGGCCTGCAGCCGTACGATGTCCTTCAGCAGCCGCGTGACGTCGACGTGGTCGAATGTCACCGACGGCAGCTTGTTGAGCTCCCGGGCTACGTAAGTCGGAACGACGTCGGGTTCGGTCTCCTTGAACACCCGGAAGATGTCCTGGAGATCATATTTCCCGCTCGCACCCCTCCGCGCCACGAGGCGCACGGTGGTGATGGCGGTTTCGTGCAGCACGGTCTTGGCGGTGGCGATCTCAGCCTCCTTGAAACTCTTCGAGCGGATCTGCTCCAGGGAGAGCTCGTCCATCACGTCCAACTTCTGTTGCACGAAGGCGAAGAGCTCGTTCACCACGATGGTGTCCACGCGCTTAACTGGTAAAGCCATGACGGGATCGGTATTCGAAAACTAGGTCGTCGCTGTATTACAGGGCATCGTCGCGGACGCTGCTAGGAAGCGTCCGCACGTACCGGTGTCGTAGTTGCAACCAATGTGGCGTATTGAAATGGAAATGGTTGCCATGTTGATGTTCTTGTGTTGAACCTAATCTTAATCGGTTTAAAAGTTGTGGCAACTCCCTAGGCGGCATTCGGAATCTTATTTATACACGGCCAGCACCGCTTGTCTTATTTTCGAACACGCGATCAAGCATATTAATTATAGATATGTTTTTATCGATTATATGCATACATAAGCGTTTCATATCCCTTACCTCTCGGCCAGAGTCGTTTAATGATTCATTTAATATTGTTTTGTTAACGTTGTTTAATGTCAATTCAAATTTTTTTTTTTTTTTTTTTTTTTTTTATTTATTTACATACGTGCTTGTGACCTAACAGTTAACAAAAACCAAATTGACACAAACAGACATTAATTTAGAGTACAAAGAAACAGGTTATAAAGAACACAGACGTTACTTACTTAATTTGGAATCGGATTAACCATTCATTAAATGACTCAAGAGTACGGCGGTCACTCTCTATGTTTCTGTTATGGCTCTTCAATTATCTTTAGGCCCTTTATAACCACGTCTTATTATGGCATGGTTCGTTATGACAAGTTAACTAATTGACAATACTTAACGAATTGAATTATTATCTAAATCAAACTGATTTTTTTAAGATCGGTCTATTATTATATTAGAGTTAAACTTAACTTAAATACAATCCTTCAACGCGCGCTCTCAACGCCAACACGTATTTAGTTTAACTCTGCCTTTTAAATTCATAAACTGTGTTAATTCGGAACCTATCGCGGTGAAACAAAAACAAATAGCAGGAGTTCAAATGGATCAATAAAACAACTCGATCTGCTTATTACAACGATACTCCAAAAGTGCCTAATACTCGAAAATTAACATAAACCTGCCGTTAAAGTGCCCGGTGAACTGCTGTTGTTGCTACCCAGTCAGCTGTGGCCGGTGAGTCACCAAGCGGTGCTGCGTCCTGCGAGCCCGAACACAACTACTCACTACTACTACGCGTTCACCAATTTCGTCACTGCAGCCGTCGAGCAAATAGCGCAGCCGGTAACCGCTTGCCTGGGGGCCCAGAGATACAAGTTCAATCCCCGGCGATCAACTTTTTTGTTTTTACTTCGTAATTCAATTTTTTATTTTTTGTACAATGATAGTAAGATCAACTGCTGCTCAGTTAGGAACAGTGGCGCGTGTTGTATGCTAGCGGTTTCATAATTACGAGGTCCACGTATCAAATCTGTAAAATCTAAATAACATTCAATACTCATAGTTTTTGACACACTGTTTTACTTATCAGTTCACAATGAGTAAAATGCTAGCAGCAGACTTACATAAAAACATAACACTGAGAACTGGAAGTAGGAAACGTCGATTTTCATGCGGAGAGGAAATGCGAAATTACATTTTAGACTTAGATTCTTCAAACATCTCCGACGATCATCCATTGAGCCTACCAGACCTATCAAGGCAATTCTGCGACCAGGAAGAAGTTCAGCACCTTATAAATCGGATCCGGAATTTAGAGATGCAGCTTGCAAGTGCACACGGTGAAATTGACTCTCTTTCTGAGGAGAAAAATTCGTTACAGAAGCAACTTTTAGATCGTCAGATAACGACTAATTTGCTCAAGAAGATTTGCTCTGAAACGCCTGCCATAAAGAAAACACCAAGATCGAGTCTCAGGAAAAGTGAACTCCCGCCAAAGCGCCTGATTCTTAGTAGTGAAGAGACACCAAACCGTCGTGACAATGCAAATATGCAACAAGATAGTATAGACGTACTGAGAATCAAAGACAACTCAAAAGAAAACGGAGAAACTATGGATTCGGCAAAGAGAGGTGAACAAGATGAAGAACTAGTACTAGAAACCAAGCAAAATAAAGACACAATGAAAAGTGATCAAGGTGAATACGCCAAAGGTGTACAAGACAAAAACACACAAATTAAACAAAATGAAGACACAAAAATTACACAAGATGACGGTACAATAAATAAAGAAGATAATGACCACAAGACTGAACAAATTATTGAACACAGTATAAAACGGGTCGGTGACCTAAAATCCAAAGGAATCACGAAGGACGTCTGGAAGCACAGGGTCATGATTTTCTCCGATGAAAGAGGCCTTGGTATCAGGGATTGTCTTCAGGATCTCCTAGGTCAAGACTTTTCAGTGACCTCCCTTATCAAGACTAATGCTACATCTGACCATGTGTTGTCTTCCTGTCTGGATATGTGCAAAGACTACACTGAATCTGATTATGTTATATTTTTGTTAGGCTCAAATGATAACAATCCCACCAAAGTACAGTCGCATCTCTATCACTATATGAGTAAATTAAAAACAAACATCTTACTTGTAACAGTCAGCTCGACGAAGTACCTAAATGAACACATGATGAACAGAATGTTTCACTTCTTGTGCACACAATTTGATAATGCGACATTGGTAGATGTATCACAAGTTGAAGAGAAATTCCCAAGACGTGTAACTACTTGCAGATTTATTCTTAGGGATGTATTGCATATATGTTATAAAACAAACTATAAGGGTCACACAAGACATAGCCCAAAATATGAAAACAAGCCAATGTTACCCAAACCCCATTTTGTTCTAAACCCTACAGACTTGAAAGGTAAACCAGGGCTCCAGAAGGGCACCATTCCGCATTTCTTTCAGAGAATCACTGAAAAGAAAACGACTGAAGCAGACAAAAAATCAAAAGCTCGCTCTAAGAAGGGCACCATACCATATTATTTTACAAACACGTCTACAGGAACCTCAGCACTAAATGATCAGCAGTTTTTTCTCTCAAAATGATGACTCAACTCTCAACTCAGACAGCTGTATAGTAAATGCCAGTAAAAACACAGCGGGAAAATGTAGTAAAATAGTAAAACTTAATATTATTCATCAAAATGTGTGTGGAATCACATCAAAAAAGAATGAATTAGAGGTATACCTAGATAGCTTAAGGAAAGAATTTCATTACATCTGTTTAACTGAGCACTTTTTAAACAATTATTTGGCTCCATTGTTTGAACTAGAAAATCATAATATGGCCACTTACAATACCAGAGTTACAATGAAACGTGGTGGTTCCCTTATCTTAGCACACAATAAAAAATCATATAAAGAGCTCGAAATTTGTAAAAGGTTGTATAAAATTAGGTCGTTCGAAGTCTGTGGCGTTTTAGATGAAGATACAAACCTTTGCATAATTTGTTGTTATCGAAATCCGGACCACGACACGTATGATGAGTTTATGGTAGGACTAGAGAAGCTTTTGGAGCACTTTTTCAATAAAAAATGCATTATATGTGGAGATTTCAATATCGACACCCTGTGTGAAAATAATAGACGCAATGAATTTTTTGCTCTTTTAAGGTGCTATAATTTTAGGGATCTCATAGAAACGCCTACTTTTGTAAGAAATGATGCGTGCTCTTGCCTCGACAATTATCTGACAAATGTGCCGGAAGAGTTTGTGGAGGGTTCTGCTGTGGACCATAACGGTCTAGCTGATGGACATGCATCAATATTTTGCGACCTAGTTCTGCCAAACTTTCTTTTAGCGCATAAGGAAGACCCTACTCTTATAATAGAACGTAGACAGTTCTCAGAACAAAACAATGAAATGTACAGAAATGAAGTTCTACAGGTCAACCTGAATGAAAAGGGTATTAATGGTTTCATAGCTAGCTTCACAAACATTTTCGAAAAGTGTTTTGCCAAAAAGAAGAAAAAAGTTTCATTAAAAAAGTCAGGTAAAATAAAATGGGTCACACCGGGAATAAAAATTTCTAGTAATATGAAGAGGGTCTTAGCAAATACAAACTGCTGTGATGAAACAGTGAGGAACTATCACACTAATTACATTAGAATATATAGGAGAGTTCTAATTGCAGCAAAAAAACTAGCAGTCAAATCTGAATTGGACAAGGCAAAGCAGTCCACAAAGGCTTTGTGGAATGTCGTGAACAAACATAGGAATAAAAAACTATTACCTTAAGAGATAAGTTTTTGCTAAAAGTTAACGATAAATTAATTCATAAGCCTATAGATATTGTAGACGTATTGGCTGAACAATTTGATGTTAAATCCTCAGGATTATTTGACGGGGCACAGAGAGCAGCTGATTCTCTTACAGCGAACTGTCCGAAAATCACATGTGACATGGAGTTTAGACCGACAACCGTAATCGAAGTTACTAAAATAGTGCGACACTTTGAGAACAAACAATCATGTGGTTTTGACGACATTCCAATAACTGTAATCAAAATCAATATTGATATATTGGCGGAACCTCTAACAAATTTCTTTAATAACTGTTTAAAGGCATCAATTTTCCCAGATCAACTTAAGATAGCTCGTGTTCTGCCAGTGCATAAAAAAGAATCAAAAACAGATCCGTCCCACTATAGGCCCATCTCGCTATTGCCCACCTTATCTAAAATTTTTGAAAAACTTATCAAGGACAGACTTCTTGCACATTTAGTAATGAACAAAATACTGAGTGACAGACAATTCGGTTAACGGAGGGGCATGGGTACAACCGACGCTATAGACACACTGGTAGACGATGTGATAAGTAAATTAGATCAGAAAATGAAAGTTGCTGCACTGTTTCTAGATCTAAGCTCTGCCTTTGATTTTGTAGACCATGGTATCTTAACTTCTAAGCTGGAGCATTATGGCGTGAGAGGTAAATGTTTAGAACTGATAGAATCCTACTTACACAACAGAAAACAGTTTGTTGAATTGAGCATAACTGACAGTGGACAGCAAACGGTTACTAAGTCGAAATTACTCCCAATAGCTAGAGGAGTACCTCAGGGATCCATATTAGGCCCGATTTTCTTTATTATTTTTACAAACGACTTGTTTGAATATATAGGAAAATCTTTGCCCGATAGTCAGCTAGTAGTATACGCGGATGATACTAATGCAGTCGTTTCGGCAAACGACTTGGAATCGCTTGAATCAAAAGTAAATTCAATTCTATCAAAGTTCCATTCCTGGTTTACAGTAAACAACTTGAAAATTAATACTAGTAAAACAAATCTTCTTATTTTTAAGACCACTGCTCGTAATAGCGACACGATAAATGCAACCTTGAACGGTGACACAGTGACTATGGTTGATGTTTTCAAGTTTTTGGGTGTACACATTGATTCCCACCTAAACTGGAAACCAGAACTTACGGCAATTGAAGGAAGTGTCAGCTCAGCTTGCTACGCATTGAGAAGTCTTAGGGACGTCGTTGATATAGACCACCTGAAAATGGTATACTATGCTCTGGTCGAATCTAAATTGCGCTATAGTATAAAACTATGGGGTCATAGCTATGGTTACAATATCTCAAAAGCATTCGTCCTTCAGAAGAGAGCAATCCGCACGATAGCTCGCATTCCACAGATGGAATCGTGCAGGCCACATTTCATTCGACTTGGTATACTCACAGTTCCAGCGCTTTACATACTTGTTCTGATGGTTGGTTTGGCTAAGAACATTCACAAAATAGAAACCCCGGAACAGAGGATGAAACGAGAAACATCGCGCAGAATGGAGTTCGTAATAGAATCCGCTCCTCGTTTAGAGATATCCAGACATTCAGCTGGATATCAGTCATTACGGTTATTTAAGCATCTAACAGCTGAGCTCAAATTATTGGTTACACACAGTAGCTTCAAACAAAAACTCAAATTATATCTATTGAAGAAGTGCCCCTATAGCATTGAAGAATTTTGTAAGTGAATAAGTTGAATTGACATCCGGTTTATAGTAAGCATTTGACATAATTTTATGGTATATGACATGTATTGTATGGTGCCTTTTGTAGTAAATTTTAGTTGACCTTATAGACATTTGACAGAATTATTTTTATATTCAATTGCCACTTTACTTTGTATTTTGACATTAGGTATTATTTGATTTGATTTGATTAATATTATTTGAATTATTTGACTTTGATATTAGATATTTAATGTAATTTTATTACCTATACTTATGTATGACATAATGTTAATATTTCACACACAATTTATATTGTTTGTGAATAAATACAAAAAAAAAAAATACAAAATACAATTTGTAAATAATTAATCATAATAATTAATAACTATTATCATTTAGAATCTGCAATTTAATTTTAATTGTAATGAATGAAATGTAATTTCATGCAAGCTGTGTTTGCCTTTAAGTGGACAAGCTGAACCAATAAAATAGAAATAAAATAAAATAAGTTCCCATTTTGACCACATCCCCATTCCAAGGTACAGACCATGGATACGTACAGTACAGACACATAAAATGGAGCCAGGCATCTAATAACTTCACCCATTCCAATGTCACTTAGCATAAGAAAGGGGTTTCTGCGATACATTGGAGGACTGGGACCAGCACTAATATATCACTTACCAACACGACAATGACATGAAGTGACTAATCGCCGTACTCATCATCATCATCATCATCAGCCCTTATCATCCCACTGCTGGGCATAGGCCTCTCCCAAAGCACGCCATTCGCTGCGGTCACCCGCCAGTCGCGTCCGCTGCTTTCCAGCCACCTTAGCAATGTCATCTGACCATCGGGCCGGTGGTCTGCCCGCTGTTCTGTGTCCTGTTCGCGGCCACCACTCTGTGGCTGCCTTGGTCCACCTTTCGTACTACCACCTCACGTACTAAGAATCATTTAATAATGAAGCATTAACCCGATTCCAAATTTTATTTTAAGTTACATACAAAATAGTTCATTAAATAATACTTAATGGATCATTAAACGACTGTGTAATTTCATACATACTTAATTATGCTCTAGCCTTTTGGAAGTGGGGTAGGCAGAGACTCAACTTGGGCAGGACAGGACAGACTATTGCTGCAACGGATCGCTGCTGTATTAATTATAGCAATAGCAAATCTTGTTTTATTTACTAAGTTTCCTATATGTCGTAACTTTTTTCATAGAATTATCCATTTCAAGAAGTAGTCAGAAAATGTTGAATTTGATGAAATAATGTATTTTTAAAAGCATTTTTATTCAGTACTACCTATTTATTTCGCGGCCACCACTCTGTGGCTGCCTTGGTCCACCTTTCGTACTACCACCTCACGTACTAAGAATCATTTAATAATGAAGCATTAACCCGATTCCAAATTTTATTTTAAGTTACATACAAAATAGTTCATTAAATAATACTGAATGGATCATTAAAAGACTGTGTAATTTCATACATACTTAATCATGCTCTAGCCTTTTTTAAGTAGGGTAGGCAGAGACTCAACTTGGGCAGGACAGGACTGACTATTGCTGTAACGGATCGCTGCTGTATTAATTATAGCATTAGCAAATCTTGTTTTATTTACTAAGTTTCCTATATGTCGTAACTTTTTTCATAGAATTATCCATTTCAAGAACTGGTCAGAAAAGGTTGAATTTGATGAAATAATGTATTTTATCTACACACGTATCATAAACCCTCTTTACTGCGTTCAAAAACCGCACGTTACGATCAGCATTATGTTAAACTACTTGGTAAAAACTCGTTTCGTATCTGGAAAACTACACATATGGTCATTATGTGTAGTTTTTCTACATATAACGACATTCAAATTTCGAACGCCGACGCCCGCCTGCATGCCGCCCCTAGTTTGTCTGTGAAGTTGGTATTAACATTCAAATTTCGAACGCCGACGCCCGAAGTTGGTGCTACAGAACAAGCTAAACAACTGCAGAGCCACAATGCCGGTCAAACATGCGGTTCCTGAACACATCAAAGAGGGCTTATGATATGTGTGTAGATAAACTAGTGTATGTAACTGTACATAATTAGGCATTAAAACTCTCGAGTGATATTATTATGAAACTCGCCTTCGGCTCGTTTCATAAACCCACTCTCGAGTAGCCCTCCATTATGTAGCAGTCACATAAACTACTATTTAAAAGCATTTTTATTCAGTACTACCTAATTATTTTTTGTTATTTATCGCTGCGCTCGCCCCCTTTAGACTTCACCAAAGCTATCGCAGGGTTTTTTCTATAATATTTATTAGTTCAATGAAAGTTCTAATACAACCATGGTTGTCCATTTCATGATATGGTCAATTCTTCGATATGGTTACGACATATGTAATTACGTTGTAACGGTGGTGGAAAACGTCGTGAGATAACCTCAATTTCTCCATAGCACCGGCGATGAGCTAGTCCCCAGTAACGCATTATAAAAAAACCGGCCAAGTGCGGTCCGGACATCCGCACGAAGGGTTCCGTCCGTTCCATTAACTATAAAAAAGGGCAAAAACTAATTTTGTTGTATGGGGATCACTTTATACAACATAATTTGTTTTTGCCCTTTTTTATAGTTAATGGAACGGAACACTTCGAGCTGATGTCCGGACCGCACTTGGCCGTTTTTTTTTTATAATGCTTTACTGGGGACTAGCTCATCGCCGGTGCTATGGAGAAATTGAGGTATTCTCACGACGTTTTACAAAGTGATAACGGCAACATGTAGACGATAAATAAATAATTAAATTAAAATGAAACAAATATTTCCCCATATTTGTTTTATTTTAATTTAATTATTTATTTTTAACGTGAATATATAACCTATAATTCTGTGAATATTTTAAGCGTCTACATGTTGCCGTTATCACTTTTGAAAACGAGCAAAAAATCACGTTTGTTGTATGGGTGCCCCCTTAAGTAATTATTTTATTCTGTTTTTAGTAATTGTTGTTATAGCCGCAACAGTAACACATCATCTGTGAGAATTTCAACAGTCTTACTACAACAGTTCATGAGATACAGCCTGGTGTCAAACGGACAGACAGACGGACGGACAGCGAAGTCTTAGTAAAAGAGTCCCGTCTCGCACCCTTCGGGTACAGAACCCTCACTAACTAAACGAGAGCACAACTGTGCTTCTGCCACCCCGTATCGAAAATGTCGTGACGCTGTGTATTTATTTATGCTTCGATAAAAGACGAAAGTCTCTTGTGGACATAACTTGGTTAGTCAACAATTACGCTGGTTCAGAAGGCAGCTTTCGTTTGATAAAAGAAAGTAAGTAGTCTGTTGAAGCAGTCAAGCCCGAAACAAATTTTGCTTTTGGAGGCCCGCATATGTTTAAAACTTTATGGACCTTACCACAAAAAAAACTAATGTTGAACACTTGTTTAAAAACAAAAAAGTAAGGGATTTGACGTTTGTTTTGAGGTTAAACGGTGTTTAATATTTTTTGTGGTAACACGGTAATAGTTACTCGGAACGTGCTAAATAATGTACAAGGTGACATTTCATTAGATGACCATACATATGAGAATAATAGAACCCATTATTATGAACAACTTTCCGTAAGAACACGCATAGTTGTAACCATGTACAACTAATTAATTAAATAAAATCCTGTATTAAAAGTGTCGAAAAATAGGCTTTTAGTTTTTATAAATCTTTTCTTTACTTTTTTTATCTGTCAAATTGTAAATACCAATACAAATTTTCCATCTTTATAAGAGCTGCACAGTCCGAATTAAAAAGGCTAGGTCCATGTCACGTAAAATAGAATATTTAATTATTATGTTGTGACGTCGTCTGCTGTAATTAGCCTCGCAACTCGTCATAGGCGCATCGTTGATTGGTCGGTGATCACGCCATCACACAATGGACCAATAGGAGCAGTTTTAGCTGTGTTGCTCGATCACACGCATCATTAATTTAATTCATGCGGGGATACGCACCCTACCTTATAAAATCAAAATATAACACTAACCTAAACATAAACATTTTATATAAAGCCACAAACATTGCTTCTGGCCCACACTAAGATACCCTGTGGGAACCAGTAACAGCGACATGTAAACATCCAAGACCTGGGTTTTTTTTCTTTTTTTTTCTTTACTTTATAGGTCGTAAATATCAAGTAAATCTACAGCATTCTCAATCCACATCATCACATTTGGGGTATCAGGAACAGGGACAGAGCTACCGAGGGAACTCTTGCTGAATGTAGGTAATGTTTTGAGGCTATCAGAGTTAGTTGTCACATTTTAGGACCAAGAGGCGCTCCAACAGTTTTCATCAAAGAACCCTAAATGCAAGACAGGAAAGCAGAGAAAATACAAAGATCATACGTGACCGAAATTCAATATTGTGCCCTCTCCACACGACGCGTGACAAGGGTGCGATAGCAACACGACAACAGTCTGGGAGCTAAGAATAAGCTTGTTGACTTATTTCTTATGGCGGCTTCACACGCTCGGTGGACGTTTGGACAGAAGTTTTAAACTCCTTGAGGAATCTTGATAGTTTGTGTATTAATTATTGAACTGTGGCTGCTGCAAATATCTGTGTCAGAGAGACTCCAGGCCTGTTTGAAAATGTCCGGATAAACCCAATTTAACAGATAAAAAAGGCTAGTATTTAATCGCCCATCTAAAATACTGATTTTCACAGCAAAAAGGATTAGCAAAAACACATTTTACGTTTTAAATATTTTTGTTGCCCTTACATGTTCAACCTAATACGAAGGATAAAGGGGGCTTCGCTTCGCTCGGGGGCTTCGGCCCCCTTTACCCTTCACCTAAGCTACCGCAGTATTTTGCCCTGATATTTGCTGCAAAAATCAATATATTTGCAGTGAAAATCAGTATTATTGATGTGCAGTTTAATATTTCCCAATAAAAAATTACGTAAAATCATGAAGTTTATATCACATAAGGTTTATCCGGAAATTGTGAAACAGGCCTCTATTTAATTGGTTATTTGGCTAGTTAGGTAAACAAATTATTATAGAAAAACATGTGAAAGTTGAAGCATTATGTACAAAACAGCTCGTCAATATCAGAATTGTACATGTATTTCTTGCAGTAATATATTAATAACATAATTGTGTGTAAAATCACTAAAGTTTTACTTCAATAGTAGTTTATGTTACTGCTACATAATGCCCAATTATGTACAGTTACATACACTAGTTTATCTACACCACAGATATCGAGAGATAGGCCCTTGGCGCTAAGCTTGTATCGGAACCAGTTTCGCCGAAAACTTAGAACACGCATACATTTACACTACTCGTACATCAATCCCTCCGCTTTTATTGGTCAGTGAAATGTCGTGCACCTATCGTCCGAACATACCCACACTACCGCAGGTATATTAGCTAGTCGAGCTAGTGTTGGGACAATGCAAGGACAGCGTGTATCATCGATCGATTATAATTTATAGACACTGGTATATACAGTCGTATACAATGTCGGGTTCTATAAATAAAATAGTAAATTGTTTGTAAATACGACATATTTATACGACATACGACATACGAGACCCGTTTGCCTCTCTTCTTTTTTTCAACAGAATCCTTACAGCTAGAAAGAGAGGCAAAGAGGTTTCTGAAGGTAGAATAACTGTGAACTCTTCGGACCTGACTGAAAGCATCGGAATTTCCGATCAATACTTATAACACCCCATTATCCTTCGTCGGGCGAGGTTTTAAACAAACTTAAAATCTAAACTGCCTGTTTGGCAATCATTGGAATAACTAACAATAAACTTACGTATTATGAGTAATAAAATAACTATATTATTACATTATTATTAGTAATTGCGGAATGATAAAATCTATCGATTCAAAAACATAATTCTCCTATCAGTATCCCCATCACTATATGTCGTTTCTGTTTGCGTGTGACAGTTTTCCTCCGTATCACGATGCATCTTTGCTTTCGTACTTAGATAAGTGTGAAATATTCATTGCGTGTTAGCTTGGCAATACGAAGTGAAATTAAGATACAAAACAAGCAATGTAGCAACAAACTTAGCTAGAACAACATGACATTGTCACTTTAATGTCAATTCGTGACGAATTTTCCGCGAATGATTTATTTTCGTAAATTATTACGAATAAACATTAACATTAGTTTATTTCTTGTGTTTTAAGAAGAAATAATAGTTAGAATGAGACTTACAAGTGATATGTGACACCGGCGTTCTTGGAGTTCACAATCTCGCTTCTATTTTTGCACGTGAGTATTGCACAGGTCGGCATTTTAGAAAAACAACGGAGATGAATTCATCACTGCGGTCGCCCGGTGACTACCGAGAATTTTTAATATCGAACCTGTCGGAGCTACATTTGTTCGCAGATGCCACGCCCCTCAACCTATCTCTCGATATCTGTGATCTACACACATATCATAAGCTCTCTTTGATGAGTTCAGGAACCGCATGTTTGACCGGCATTATGGCTCTGCAGTTGTTTAGCTTGTTCTGTAGTACCAACTTCACAGACAAAGTAGGGGCGGCACGCAGGCGGGCGTCGGCGTTCGAAATTTAAATTATGGTCATAATGTGTAATTTTTCAGATAAGAAATGAGTTTTTACCAAGTAGTTTAACATTATGCTGATCGTAACTTGCGGTTTTTGTACGCAGTAAAGAGGGTTTATGATAAGTGTGTAGATAAAATATTAAAGGCCGTAGAAACTCCATAATTATTAAGGAAGGCTGGCTGGTTGGTAATTTGTAGAGTTCCGTAACCAAAGGGTAAAACGGGACCCTATTACAAAGACTCCGCTGTTCGTCTGTCTGTCTGTCCGTCTGTCACCAGGCTGAATCTCATGATCCGTGATAGTTAGACAGTTAAAAATATCACAAATGACGTATTTCTGTTTCCCCCATAACAATAAATACTAAAAAACAGAATGTAATAGATATTTAAGAGGGCAACCAAACAACAATTATTATTACCACATACAAACTTATAAATATATTTTAGCGTAATAAGGATCCACATACAAACCTATATGGATTGTCAGATGTAAATTTATAATTTCTGCTTAAAATAAAAAAAAAATAAAAAAATATAAAATAATAATAATAAAAAAAAAACTGGTTACTTACATGGAGTGTGAAAGTAGCCGCATCAATAACTTTGTAAACAACATTTTGCTATGTAAAATCCAAACTATACACTCCACACCATTCCTACCATTGTCCGGTGGTACGGAACCCTTCGTGAACGAGTTAGACTCGCACTTCACCGTTTATTTTATTTTAATTATTCATTATAATTTCGGAATTATACATCAGCATAAAACAGCCTAAAGAACAAAATACATGATTATTATAATCCTAGGGCATCTGTTCAAAATGTTAATAAAATGATTTGCTATTTGAGTGTGCTGAAGCACACTCAACCAAAAATATTAAGCTTAAATATTTCTTTGAAGTTTCATTCAGCGTTTTCTTAGTCTGACTTCCAGAATTTGATATTTACGCACATCAAAGGACTGCGAAAGAAAAACACTCATTGTTTCCAAAATGTCAGACAATGTTTTCTTTTGAAATGGAAATCCTGCAGGTTAAATTGTTTGGAGAAGTCGAGACATTGAAGGGCAAAGTCATAAAAGCCCAAAAAGGAAAATGCGTTTCAAACAGCGTGAGTTTTAGCAATCAGCCTAATGATTTTCCTTGATGGGAGACGGGCAGCTATGTCGAAGTTTAGAAAGGCTAAACAGTGGCGGTTCCGAATTGAGATCCCGGGTTCGAGTCCCGGTGGGGGAAAATATTTGTTTGATGAGGACGGATGTTTGTTCCCTAGTCATGGTTGTGTATCTGTCGCAGTTGGTTGGTTAAATCAGACACTTAACTAACTCTCTAGACCGTTAATTAAATGCCGACGTTTAACCAAGTCACTAGCATTTCGATTTAAATAAAACAATCTGTCTTACCGAAAGCCAGCGTGTTGGAAAACAAGATGGCGTCACGACAACAGCTGATTTGCACAGTTTATATCAGGGCAAAACATTGCGGTAGTGACATTTAATTTGCGGACCATTTTATGAGGAATGGTACCCAACATTATGAACAATTTTACCAAAATGACATGGTCGCAAATGAAAACATTTTTACTGATCCTCAATACATTGAACCGATCAGCTGACTACAGGTTAATAGACAGAGCCAAAAAAAATATTTAAGAATATAGCTATATATACACAAACATATGTTTATGTACATATATATATATATATAAACATCTACATACAGGCACTTACATTGCTTCTGGCCCACACTAGAATACCCTGTGTGGTGGGAACTAGAAACAGCGACATCACACACATATGACATCCAAGACCTGGTGATATTTTTTCTTTTTCCCCAGCCGGGGATCGAACCCGGGACCTGTAGGCATAGCCCCAGCGCCACAGAGGTCGCCATTTGTGTATTCGGACAAAGAAATATACCTATTCCTTTGCCAATTATATTGAATTTGTTCATTCATTTCGCGTAAAATTATTTCTATTCTTAATATTGTGTGTGTGTAGAAGTGTCCGTGGCCTAACGGTATTCGCACATCGGGAAACGATCGTGGTGATAACAACATCTGGCTGAGACAGGTACTGGATGGGTGTCCGTTTCCATATGGCATTTGTTTCGGGCGTTTCCATGTTTCGGTTGAGCTGTATGTCCCGGCTACTATCGCTACTCGGACTACTAGTAGTCGTAAAGATGATCTGAGGCCCTAATAGGACAGCTTGAAAACATCTGAGAGTCGGACTGAGCCAGCGTGGTGGAGTATGGCACAATCTTACTCGTATCCGGGTAAAGGCTCGTGCCCCTCGGTGGAGACATTAATGGGCTGCATTATTATTATTATAATATTAAGTGCATAATTAAATAAACAAATTAATTCTGAGTAGCTGGCTGGACACAATTTGTCACTTATTTTCCCAAGTCGTGTGGGAAAATAAGTGAAGTTTTTTGTTTTGTTTTTGTTAAGAAATGAAAAATACCGATTTACCAATAAGCGGTTAGCGGTAATAAAGTTTGTTTGAGGTAGATACCTCACACAAACTTTATTACCGCTACCGCTTATTGGTAAATCGGTATTTTGTAAATCAAATAATTTTCACATAACATAGACAGGATGATTCCTGACGTGTATGTGAAAATTATTTGATCAGCTCCCGGACTTTTACTGCAAAATGGCAACGTTGGCCGAAAAAGAAAATTATATGTCTTAAAGCTTAGTCAATGTGTGACTTTTACGAGTATGACAGTTATATTTATATTTTCCACTAATTTTGGACACCTTACTTTTACTTCTTATTGCTGTCACATTTTCAGAGAACCGCGTGTGTGTGAATGTTTGAATGGGTATGAGTTTATGTCATATATATCAGACACTGCTTTTCGGTCTTGGTTCTGGTGAACTTACTTTCATTCTTTTACAACCCATAATATAAAGAGATGCTGTCATATACCGGGTGTAACAGAAAGGGGCAGGTCATACTTTAGTTTAAAGTTCAAAATTCTTTATAACTGTAGATATTAACAAACGTCAGTTTTTACCCCTTCTCTACATTGAACCACTGTGGGATAAGATCGGCGAAGAACTCCCACATATTGTTTTTTAGATATCTTTTAATAAATTGGTTGTGTTTAACTAATACAATTATAATTAATAAGCAGGAATAAATAATTACAAAATTATTAACAGCAAGTTCTGTTTTGAGTCAGATTAACCTCATACAGTCCCGTTATTTAAGTTATCTTGAACATTGTAATATCCCTTTTTCGACAAAGTCGCTTTTGATACGGTATTCCAATTGCTTAAATGGCAATTTCAACATTTTCAGAGGTATCTTGCTGTACGTCAAAACATAAATGACACTTACTATGCATCCAAAATTGCCAATGGAATGGTGGATTGCTCGGAGCTAGTCAGCATGATCGGATTTCGCACTAACCCCATGGCCTTCATCCCGCATTCGAGCACGAATTATAGGTGCAAGACATAGAGCGTAGGTCGAAAGTTCTATCTAAAACCTAGTTGGCGCTGTGCTTAGCAAACTTATAAGTTGCCAAAAAATCCGTTAGTGATGTTATTGATACTGATAATTCAACTTTTGTCTGAATTTAAAGTCGATTACAACGCTTATGGTTTTTTTTTTTGCATCTTATTGGATTGACAAGCACAGCGCCACCTAGGTTTTAGATAGTAAGGAATGTCTATCGTTATATTCTTTATCTACACACGTATCATAAACCCTCTTTACTGCGTCCAAAAACCATCATAATGATAAAGTTCTTGGTAAAAACTCTTATCTGATTTTTGGTACATTATGACCATAATGTACCAAAATTTGTCAAATTATGACATTCAAATTTCGAACGCCGACGACGCCCGTCTCCGTGTTGCCCCCAGTTTGTCTGTGAAGTTGGTACTACTGAACTAGCTAAACAATTGCAGATCAATAATCAATGCTACAATGCCGGTCGTACATGCGGTTCCTAAACACATCAAAGAGAGCTTATGATATGTGTGTAGATAAACTAGTGTAGGTAACAGCAGTCACATAAACTAGGTACTATTATATCCCTCGGGTTATCCTAGAATTTTTATCAATTTTTACTAACGTGATCCTCCTATTTTCAAGGATTAAATTATCAGGCTCTTTCTTTTTAAATATTAATAAATTGAAGACGTATTTGTGTAAGCTTAATATTCAAAAAAATCTGAAGAACCATACTGGAACTTTAAAAAAATGGGGAGCGCGTGAAAAAATCAGAAAAAGTTATAAATACCTTAGCAATGCGATTGTCTATTATTGAGAAATGGACCTGTCAAGTAAAGCAAACAGGAAATAACCAGTTAAGTGTAATTAAAATAAGATCAGATAAGAATGTAAGTATGTTATGTATGAAACAATGTATCGACGCCCTCAAACCAACTAGCGAACTCTTAAAGGAGTCGCCGTCGCCGAATACGGCTTAGAAGACATCATCATCATCATCAAGTATGTAAATAAAAGAGAAATTCCCGACAATGATAGGTATTTATTAACGTTGCATGAATGAATAATTTATAGATTTACTCAATAGAAGATGAGTACTGACACGAGACTCAATAGAACTGTTTTGTTTAGAAAAATAAATAGAAATACATGCAAAACTAAAAGTTTCATGTTTTTCTATGAAATACATTTCGAAGCGACTGCGACTGCAGTCGGCAAAGAAAATCATGCAGTTCATCCATCACTGATATGACACTTTACAGACTTCCAAAAGTTAATTTAACCGGTGTTAACCGGTCCGGTGGACCGTCACTGATCAACCCAGTATGTAGCGACTTAGTGATGGAGTAGGGAGAAGGAATGAAATCATACAATTAGCGGATGTCGAGCCGCAGAAGGTGCTGTTAACATATTTTTGTAGGAATCATTCAAAATTAGATGCTACTCATTAGTAGGTTTCTGTAATCGTATTTTAGTAGGATTCACATGAAATAATACGACTGTAATATTAAATAAAACCGGCCAAATGCGAGTCGAACTCGCGCACGAATGGTTCCGTACCATTATCTATTAAAACGGCAAAAAATCACGTTTGTTGTATGGGAGCCCCCCTTAAATATTAGTTTTATTTTGATTTAATTATTTAGTTTCAAAGTGAATAATATAATTAAATATTCTGTGAATATTTCAAGCGTCTACCTGTTATCATTATCGAAAAAAATCACGTTTGTTGAATGGGAGCCCCCTTAAATATTAATTTTATTCTGTTTTTCAGCAAAATGTTGTTTACGAAGTTATTGGTGCGTCTACTTTCACACTCCATGTACGTAACTACGAGCAAAAAAATCACGTTTGTTGAATGGGAGCCCGCTTAAATATTTATTTTATTCTGTTTTTTAGCATTGTTGTTTACGAAGTTATTGGTGCGTCTACTTTCACACTCCATGTACGTAACTACGAGCAAAAAAATCACGTTTGTTGAATGGGAGCCCCCTTAAATATTAATTTTATTCTGTTTTTTAGCAAAATGTTGTTTACGAAGTTATTGGTGCGTCTACTTTCACACTCCATGTACGTAACTACGAGCAAAAAAATCACGTTTGTTGAATGGGAGCCCCCTTAAATATTAATTTTATTATGTTTTTTAGTATTTGTTGTTATAGCGACAACAGAAATACATCATCTGTGAATGATTTTATCTGTAATACTATCACGGTTCAGGAGATACAGCCTAATGAAGTAATGAAAGACAGACGGACAAACGGACGGACAGCGGAGGCTTAGTAATAGGGTCCCGTTTGGCACCCTTAGGGTACGGAACCCTAAACATACTCTTTGGTAATCTAAAATCATTTATAACTAGCTCATCATTTTATACTTCTTCGTATAAACTAAGAAATCTATATAAATACGGTGACACTGTCATCGTGATTTATAAGGGCTTATGATTAAACGATGACCAAAAGCGCACCTATTTTACTACCAATAAATTCGAAACGACCGTCAGAATTAGAAAACCAACACCAAATTGTGTTTGGATAAATGCTCACCAAACTGATTTTTATGTTTTGTGTGCTTAAGTTTATGTTTTAAGTATTTTTTGTTATTCTAACATGTTCAACCTAACACGAAGGATACAGAGGGCTTCATTTCGCCCACCCCGTTTGCCCTTCACCTACGCTACCGCAGTATTTTGCCCTGATATTTTCTGCAACTTTTGGGCATCATTTACCTATTTTGGGTAGCATTTACCCATTTTGGGTAGGAAAAAGTTATTTTGGTGGTCATTATATTTGTTGCCTTTTATAATTATTCTCTTTTTTCTTTTTTCTCTATTCTCACATTCCCGATCAAATTTAACATATAATTGAAATAACCCAAAGTTTCACTTAATGACTTTATTATATATCCACAAAATGGCAATTAACGCTCTCGTACTGAGTAAAAATAAAAAACCGGTCAAGTGCGAGTCTAAATTGCGCACGAAGGGTTCCGTACCACCGTTCAATGGAAGCGATGGTGTGGAGTGAATAGTTTGGATTTTACACAGCAAAATATTGTTTACAAAGTTATTGGTGCGGTTACTTTCACACTCCATGTACGTAACCAGGTGCATCCATAAGTTTCTATGTGGTATTGAAAGAATTGTTGTATGGGAGCCCCCTTAAATATTTCTTTTATCCTGTTTTTTAGTATTTGTTGTTATAGCGGCAACATAAATACATAATCTGTGAAAATTTCAACTCTCTAGCTAGCTAGGTTCTTGAGATACAGCCTGGTGACAGACGGACGGACGGACGGACGGACGGACAGCGGAGTCTTAGTAATAGGGTCCCGTTTGGAACCCTTCGGGTACGGAACCCTAAAAATGAGTTTATGTATACCACAATTTGACTGATAATTACTTTTATCTACACACTTATCATAAACCCTCTTTACTGCGTTCAAAAACCGCACGTTACGATCAGCATTATGTTAAACTACTTGGTAAAAACTCGTTTCGTATCTGGAAAACTACACATAATGGTCATTATGTGTAGTTTTTCTACATATAATGACATTCAAATTTCGAACGCCTACGCCCGTCTGCGTGAAGTTGGTACTAAAGAACAAGCTAAACAATTGCAGAACCACAATGCCGGTCAAACATGCGGTTCCTGAACACATCAAAGAGAGCTTATGATATGTGTGTAGATAAACTAGTGTATGTAACTGTACATAATTAGGCATTATGCAGCAGTCACATAAACTACTATTAGCTTCTATAAAGCATTTAAGATGTCCACACTTATTACAATTTTGCGAATGAGTATGAGAATAGCAGCATATTAACTATAATAAGTGCCACGTGCCTTGTTATTCAGGCAATGTTTAGCACTTGGATTAGCTGTTACCTTTATTAATGCTAATATAATGCTATTATAATTCAATTGTACAGCAATGTGCCACGTAATTTGTGTCAAAATTAGAGTTATATCAGCATTATATGCGTATATAATGCTGTTTTATAGCAATTTTAGCAGCTAATGTGTCCAAGGTGTACTGTAAAAATGCTGTTACACAGAACCTATGTGGTACTTGGGCATAAATTCGCTTATTTCGTGTAATATGAGTTGACTTACCTGCCAGAAGACAGATTTCGTAGCCACTTTTTCGAATATATAGTAAAGGTGGGAATAACGGCTGTTTTTGAATAAGCGATTGTAGTGAGTTAATGTAAATAATCAACTGTTATTTTAAACAGTTGCGTTATTTGCGATTTCGCTATGGTTAGCACGAAACAACTTTTATTAAAACCGATAAATCGCTACTCGGGAATCGGGACCGCATTAAACATAGTAAACTGAGCCTATACTATAGCCATAAGACCTAATTAAATTATTTTAGGTACCACAGCTATTTTAGCGATATAATATTTTAAGTGTGCGTTCGAACCTACAGTAATCGGATAGCTTAAATTTAATTTTTATGAGTTCAGGCTTTAATAACTTATAACCACAGAATCGCGGTTGCATTTTTAGTGATAGGGAAAGAAGGCTCAGCTCACAGACAATAAGGTTTATATCACCCTAATCCTCGGAATGAAAATCGCAAAACTGGCAACCGTTATTTCAATATTAAAATAAGTAGTTGTTAATTTATTTTTAAATATTCGGTTGTAATAATAAGTTGTCGGTTATATTGACTACCACTAGTATATAGAAGATATTGACATCTCGACCGGGGAGGAATAAATAGGCCTTAAAGTGGTTTTTTGTTAAGTTAACTAAGTGAATTATTTTCATCATTGTGTGCAGAAATTACGGAATTGTGAATCCTGAGTGTTAAGCAATACTTAATATAAATTGATCTCAAAAACAGAACAATTCCAAAAAATACTTAGGTGAAGCTCAACCTCCATATTGCAACTCAAAACAATACGATTTGTAGTCGTGACTGATATGGTAACAGTTTAGAAATTCACAGTCTACTTAACAACAATTTTCCAGTACTGTTATAGTACCAGTAATTCCTAGCACCCTTTAATTCTGCCTCGCGATCCAACTAGTTAACTCGGAGCGTAAATGTTTATTTTATCCGGCCCTAGTTTAGGGATTAAGTTAGGCGTAAGTTTCGAAGCCCCATTTCACTGAACAACAAAGATACGCTGTGTTGTGAAAACTTAGCCAAATCTAAAACTGTGTTTTTAAGATGAAAGATAACGACAGCTCTCTGTTATAACTTTACATACGAGGCCTTGTAATTGTTACTGCCCTGTGAAAACAACAGACTCAATTTCAAGTAAAAAATAACGGGTTGTCCAGCAGCTAAAAGATGATGATTTTTGCGGCTGGTTTTTCCAATGAGAGGGATCTTCGGCGCATTTTTTCATGTGCCGCTTCAGCGAGCATCTGAGGAGTTGTCTGCCATTCTTACGATATAACTCTCTATGTATATACATATCTACAAACCGCAATACGGCTTCTCTCGTCCATGTAAGCATCTCTCTTGTACCCATGCGCTGTTACCCCCTCCAGGGGGTATTCAGACGCCAACAAAAACTACGTTAGCTGTATCAATAGTGCGCTCAGAAACCCGCATTGTGGGAAGATCTTCACAAGTTAGATCGCCTACATAGGCCACATTCGAGCCTACGAACGACGACATCAGATTCAGACTAATTAAAGCGATCGCCGTGAGGGAAATCGGTCGAACCACATCATCATCATGATAACCATAATGCTCAGCTCACATTGAATCAACGCTGGGAATATACGTGTTTTCTACACCGCTAACCCTCACGGGCCTGTGCCCATCGCATCCAACGAGATCTTGTCGACTTGATAATACCGTCGAACCATCGAGCAGGTAATTTGCCCACATGCCGTTTAACTTCCCAGGCCCACCGCTCTCTCGAGGATAATATTGCTAAGGTTTGCTTAGAAGCGGCAGGCAAGACTCATAACAGTAAACCGCAATGGATTCCATGTTTAGGAGAAGTCTATAGGCCGAGCAGTTTAATTTGGCATAACACCACGATCTAAATGGATGATAGTTAACTCCGATCAAAAGTAAGCTGCACGGTTGACCCGGGCATGCAGAAAGGTAGGTTAGGTATGTACTTTCCTTGGACTAAGTATTAAGATACAAGTATTCATAAAGATCAAGATCCTATTGTGATATAAGTAAGTATATACTTACGTATCCGTGTTTCGGATGAAATAGGTATAACAAGGTTTCTTGGCCCCTGAGCGAGGCCACCATCTCTTTCTTGCCCATGCATATTCTTTCTTGTCCCCATGCCCTTACCCCAGGCGCCACTCCGGGGACAAGAAACTTTGTCGTCAGGTATAAGCTGTAGGTCCCGGCTACTATCGATACTCGGTGGTAGTAGTCGTATAGCTATGACGACCCGAATGCCCGAGTCGGCAGCGACCTGCCTACGAAGCCAAGGGTACCGGGTTCGAGTCCCGGTGGGGGCAAATATTTGTTTGACGAGAAGGGATGTTTGTACCCTATTCATGGTTGTTTATCTATCTAAGTATAATATTTATCTATGTAAGTAGGTGTATCGTTGTCTAGTACCCAAGATACAGGGAATCCTAGTTTGGGGCTAGATCAATGTGTGTAAATAGTGTCCAAGGTATTATTATAGCAGTGTCAAACGTAGCTGACCTATACGTCTATGATTATCCAAAGGCAAAAGAAATATGGGTTTAAAGTATTGCTCTATAGAGTACATTGCTGATATAGCTTAGCATTTTTTCGCTTTCTCGCGCGCTCGCGTCGGCTTCACGTCGCCAGGGGCCCTACTCGGTTACGAAAAACGCATAGTGATAGCATATCGATTGTTCCCAAGAGCGCAAAATTACGTATTTGGCTTGTCGGCGGAGCCTATTTTGTTTGGAGACTGACTGCCAAATACGTCATTTTGCGCCCTTGGGAGCAATTGATATGCTATCGCAATGCGTTTTCCGTAAGAAAATTGAGACCCTGCAGCTGTGGACGGCTTCAAAAATTCAGTTTATTCTGTTAATTGCGAGCCAGGCCTAGGATCGTAGAGCGTGCAGGCTCCAACCCTAATGGTCTGCATTAAGCGTTGCTCGTTTTAGATAAGCGAAGTCGTAAAATAAAGAGACAGAGTAAACAGAGTCATAGCTTATGTTTGTGATAATTATCACTGAATTCATTCCAATCGTTAAATTAAATATATCTAAGTCTCTGTCTGTCCATCTGTCCATCTAACCGTCTGCCCATCTTTCTGTCTGTGGTGTGTTTTTCCGTATTTTAGTACATTGGTACGTCACAATTCGTTGGTGTATCCGACTCACGCTTATACAGTTTTTCATGGGAAATATTAAACTGCCCATCAAAAATACTGCTTTGCACAGCAAATATCAGGATAAAATGCTGCGGTAGCTTAGGTGAAGGGTATAGGGGATGAGCGAAGCGAAGCCCCCTTTATCCTTCGTGTTAGGTTGAACATGCAAGAACAACAAAAATACTTAAAACATGAACTTGAGTACACATAAAATATTTAAAACATAAAACGTGTTTTTGCTATAGTCCTTTTTTGCTGTGCAAATCAGTATTTTTGGTGTGCGATCAAATACTAGCCGTTTTTTATTCCCATGAAAACAATTCTGAGGAAACCTTCGCACGACTTCATAGATAGGGTAGTGGCTAGCCCCCTATCACGTTTTACCTATATGTAGGCATAACTGTGTCTCCCCCTAAGGTAACAGGTGTGAATGTTTTTTTTGTTGCTGTTAAACTTTAGTCCTATCAATATTTCTGAAATTCTGAGTCATCTACGTGGTCAAAGGTTTCTCAATCTCTGCCTCCCATCGAGAGGTCACGGGTTCGAGTCCCAGTTGGGTTGGAAAAAAAATATCCCTGGGGGATACAGCGTCTTATGCCGATTGCGATTTCTAATTCTCAGAGTTACCATGGCCGTCTTAAAACAACACATGACATAGCTTCACGCCTTTTCCCGTACAGTTATTCAATACTTCATTTTGCGTGACAGGGGCTAGCCCAACGCCGCCGCTATGAAGATTGTAGGATTCCTCACGTTGTTTCCCTTCAACTTATAAGATAAGTTACTTATCTCATTGGTACAAGGTCAGCACCGGAACCGAACGTGTATCTGCTGTCAGAGAAGCGGGCATTAATCCACTTAGACTACGGAGCCAAGTCTTGGTTTAGGTAAATATAGCACATGATGGCGTATTGGAAAGAAAACGGTTGCCATGGTGATTTTCTAGTTTTGAACCTTATCTGAATTGCTTTATAGGTGTGGTAACACCCATGTCTTTGATGTTTAAATGTGTGTGACGTCACTAGTGTGGGGCCAGAAGCAATCTATGTGCCAAAATATATGAATTAAAAATAAAATAGAAACACTAAAGAAACAACTACGCGAATAAACCACCCCGGGACATTGCCGAGGCTAAGGTTCCCATGACGCTTGCAGCATCTCCCCGCTGCACCGCCAGGGAGATCCTTTGCATCAGAAATGCCCCAGAGCGGTTGTCAAATAATGCATCTATGTGCCTGTATATAATAAATGTTATATATAAATAAAATAAAATAAAGATATAAATGTTATCTAAATGTTCGATATCAAAATTTATCGCCATTTGCCTCCGCTTAGCATTGTCCAGGAAACATCACAGCAGTAAACAGCAAGTCAAGTCAACTTATCACTTATGACGACAATATGAGATATAAGCTTCGCTAAGTCCAAAAGCTGTTTCCAAAATGGAGCTGTACTTCGTCCAATTTCAGCGCGTTACCAACTACAGGATTCAAAATGCGAACTCGAGAGCTCATCTCCAAAACCCACAGCTTAATCTGTATGCTGCGGGTAAATATGCAGCATGGGAAAGCTGGACTTTGCCTGATTTGAGCCGAAACTAGATATTGAGTTCGTTTGTAAGCTGGGACGCCAACATTGCAACACTGGGATTGTTTGAGTATATTAATGTTTGTTTGGTAAATAAGTCGATATCATCTTTGGAAAACGGTTTAGATACGTATAATTCCATTTTGCTTTCCTTCGTAATTTCGTAGGACACAAGTCTTATGTTTGTCTGTTTTGGAACAGTTAATAAATAAGGCCTGAATTCTATTATAAGGAGGGGTTTAATGGGTAGCTATTTTTTACTTTTTGTAACAAAGTGCTTTTCTTTTAGCGAGGAAAATAATTATTGAGAATTAAAAAAAACTATGAACGAAACGCAAAAATTACCATAAGGAAACGTCAATACACAGGCAAGATTACGACATGTTGTCAATATTATTGTCTTATTGAAAAAATGACGCGCAAAAATGGCGCCAAAAAATGGCGCAAAAAGATGGCGCCAAAAAATGTTTTCGGTTTCTGACGTGGTAACTGAATGTTTTCTTTACTTGTGCTCTTGATATTTACGACGAATTTGGCTTTCCTTTTGGACTCTTGTGCATTCTTCGTTTTCCTCTGGACCCCCGCTTGCATCTTCGTTTGATCACTGCCCATACCCCGGATTTCAATTTCGATCGCAAAATAGAAGCGTAAGACGGCCAGCAGCCATAGAGAAGTGCTGCATCTCGGCGGCGCCCCCATGAAGCTGCTCAGGATGCTGCTGAAGAACCATCGACGAGTGCTGCATCCCGCCGGCGGCCTCATGATGTTGAAGACACGCAAAACGATGCGCCATCATCGTCTGACACTGATAGTGATGAACCATTCCTATGTCGGGGTCGGTATTCTAGCGATTTGGCTGCAATGTGGAACATAGGAAAACCTTTACAACAATTGGGCACGCATGAACAATGCATAACTTTGGCCAAGAGCCATGTTGGAGGATTACACAAGAATCCAATGTCTCAGCTAGTTTACCATTGTGGATTGGCACAACTACTGCAGAAGCAGTAGTGCGATTCTAGTTAAACAAGCGAGAGTGAAAAGGAAAGATCGGTGGTCCGGGCAAGATCGTGCAAATCGATGAGCGCAAATTCGGCATGCGCAAATGTAATAAAGGTAAGTTGTCCCCATGTAGTCGCACAAAACCGAATTGCTTGTTTTAGGTCACTTCCTACCTTAATCCTTATGTTAGGATAGGTTAGGTTACAACTTAGTGAACAACCCGGAGTCGAGCGAAACGGAACGGAGCGAGGCGATGTCATGTAGTTGTGTAACGTGATTCCCTTCTTCCTAGCTCAGTCTGGATATCACGATGTACGAAGACATTTTGCGATGAGTAAATGGGCCTTATCGGCTTGAGGCTATACGCATCTGCTCCACCCGAGCTGGGCTACGAGGGTGGAGGTCCTACTGTCGACCTGGAAAGTCCCGGGTGACAGATGCCTAACCTACATCGGAGGATTACGTCCGGAGGGGGATCCTAACCCTGACGAGTACCTGGATATAGCCCGGGTGCCGGGGGCCCTACCGTCGACCTGAGAGTCGACCTTAGCTTACTGGCGACTGGATTTACCCGTCTCATCAAACCTTAGTACGGGTCCGAGGGATGGAGACGGGGGGAAGTGGAGTGCCACGGCTACCTGGATGAAGCCCGGGTGCCGGAAACGGGGATGGGAAGTGCCTGGAGCAGTCCTGGATTGAACCCGGGTGCTATCTGCGGAGGAAGGGGCAGGCCAGTTAGTGGAGCGAGGGCGCTGACCAACTACCTCACTAATCTACCAGGCGCTGGCTTTTATAACATTGAAATGAAAATGAATGAGAATGACTGCGGGGCGAGGAGCGGGGCGGCGGCTGGCGTTGGTGGGGCAGGCGGCGACGGCGGCTGCGCGGTGAAGGGCGAGGCGGTGGCTGGCGGCGTCGCTGGTGGTAGACGCCGGCGGGGTGCGGTCGGCCGCGCGCGAGGTGTGGGGGGACGCCGCGGTCAGCATCGGTGGCGCCGGCTGGCGGCGGCGGTTGTAATGATCGGGGTTTGATTGTTACAGTTGCATAAAACCGAATTGCTTGTTATATTTCATTTCCTGTCTGAAACCTAAAGTTACGTTAGGTTAGGTTATAACGTTATGAGCTACTTGGAGCCGAGCGAAGCAGAGCGGAGCGAGGCGATGTCATTTAGTGGGACACCAGAATGATAATTAATATGAGGTTTTGTTATATTTCTCAAAAAGTATAAATTTCCTCACTTTAAAAACTATATGGGGGGATGGGAGGACCTCCCCTCCTTCCCATTCCCACCCCCCTAAATTCAGGGGTCACTATGCAAAACCGATACCAAAAATTACGTTGGGACATTCAATAGCAATGAACACAAGGGGTCGGTGCAAAGAAGAATTCAAGCACGCATATTAAAAAAAAGCCTGAACGTTTTTAACTTAAGCTAGGACTCAATTAACTCCGATAGCTATCAGAGCTATAACTTGGTGGAAGGTATAACGAAGTTAAAATATAATTTAGCTTGTTCTTCAAGTCTTTCTTATCTTGTTAAACACGTTTTAGAAGGGAGCACGAAGCAAACTTGATAATGGTCGCGATTTCAGAGGGGTAGCTACTAAATTTAAATAAACTGATTAAGAAAACTTTAAACGGATATGAGCTGTCACATTTAAAGCAGTCTATTTAGTTTGTTGGAAAGTAAATTTTGACGCATTTAGAATTATTCTACGGAATTACATGTAATAAGCTAGGAAATGTCAAAACCAGATATTTTTTTGGAAAACTAGACACCCAACGCGAAGGGGTTATTATAAGTTGAAGCCTTTACCCAGCTGGGGGACAGAACCCAGGTTACCTGTATTAGAAATTAGTAAAATATATAAGTAGCCGGTTAAAACCATATATATTTGTGTGCGTTTCGATGGCGCAGTCAAGGCGTTATTTTTTGAAAAGAACTATGCCAAGATTTTGTTAAAAAATGTAAAAGTTTATTTCCAAAACCATAAATTTGTCAAAGTTAGTGTTAAAAAGCTAAAGGCGTTTGAACGTGGTCGCGCCATTGAAACGCGAAGAGGCGCCTGGTCACGGAGATGTTTAAAACCTAGCGTTGCAGAGCCCTGAAAGATAGGCAAACAACGGATTGAATTTGTAAAAAAAATGTAAAAAAGTAGAAAAAAAGACATATGTTTATATTTTGGGATCTGTGAGACAAAAACTCCCATTGCCGCGCCATTGAATCGGTGAAAAACACGTTGTCATCGATATCTCGCTGAAAATTCATCGCAGAGGCCTGTTTTTTTTTAAAACCTAGATTAGTTTTTGTAAAAACTTGTAAAAATAAACAAAAACCTCCTAAGTTTATATTTCAGGAGCCGTACGACTAAAACCTAATTAGCGCATCATTGAAACTGTGAAAAACACGTTATTGCCGATATCTCGCTGAACAAGCATCGCAGAGGTCTTGAGTTTTTTGTAATACTTAGATTTGAATTAGTCGAAATTTGTAAAAATAAAATAAAAACTCCTACATTTATATATAAGGAGTCGTAAGACTAAAACCTCCTGGCCACGGACTTTAGACTGTGAAAGCACCTTATCGCCGATATCTCGCTGAAGAAGCATTGCAGAGGTCTGAAGATTTTTGTAAAACTTAGATTTGAATTCGTCGAAATTTGTCAAAAATACAACAAAAATCCTATGTTTATATTTCATGAGTCATAAAACTAAAACCTCATGGGCGCGCCATTGAAACCGTGAAAAACACGTTGTCGCCGATATCTCGCTGAAGAAGCATCGCAGAGGTCTAAAGTTTTTTGTTAAACTTAGATTTGAATTTGTCAAAATTTGCAAAAATACTATAAAAAAACTAGGTTGATATTGCAGGAGCTCTAAGAGTAAAACGCCGTGGCCGCGCCATTGAAACGGTGAGAAACACATTATCTTCAATATCTCGCTGAAAAATCATCGCAGAGGCCTGAAGTTTTTTGTTAAACCTAGATTTGAATTTGTAATATTTTTTTTAAATAAAAAAGAACTCCTTGGTTTATATTTCAGAAGCCGTACGACAAAAACTCATAACCGCGCCATTGAAACGGTGAAAAACACGTTATCGCCGATGTCTCGCTGAAGAAGCATCACAGAGATCTGAAGTTTTTTGTAAAACTTAGATTTTAATTTATCAAAACTTGTAATACAACAAAAAAACCTAAGTTTATATTGCAGGAGCTGTAAAACGCTGAGTAAAACACTATTGCCACGCCATTGTATTGGTTCAAAATACGTTATCATCGATATATCTCTGAAAATTATCATTTATCATTTATTTATTCATTGCTTACATGTGGTACAAACATGAAAAAATAAGGTTTAGTCCCCAAACATGCGCCCTGTAAGGGCATTGCAAGATTATCATTTTAAAAAGTACATAAACATTTGTTCTTAAATTAAGGTACAATTTATGGACCCTATGGCTATCTACAGAGGCATAATACTATATTATAATGACTAATATAAAATATTAATTATTGAGGTATGATTATGTGTACGTGTGTATGTGCGTATGTGTGTTTGTGTAATTATGGTGTACATGCATTATTTATAAGTTAGTGTTATTCATATATTTTATGTATTTTAATTTTTAATTTTTTTTATTCATGTGTTTTAATGTAATTTTAAGTTATTTATTTTTCTTAAATGATGTGTCTATGAAATATTAATTTATACTGTAATATGTTTTATTGATTAATATAGTTTTTAATGTTTTTAGGAACTTTACGTTATTGGTTTCATCTTTAAGTAGGGTGGGTAATTTATTATATATTTTGATACTTATAACATAAGGACTAGATGAGTTCATCTTTAGAGTAGAAGTGCAGTGTTGGATGAGTCTGTCTTTATGTCTTAATGTGTAGTTTACGGGGATTTCTCTGTGTTTATGATAAAGATTCTCATTATTACGGACACATTTGCACATTTTGTATATGTATAAGCATGGTAAAGTCAGAATATTAAGTTTTTGAAAGAAAGGTTTACAACTGTCCATTTGTTTGATATTTACTTGGATCCGTATTAGTTTTTTTTTGTAAGACGAGTATTGCTGGGGCACCTGTGCTGTTTCCCAATAAAATTATGCCGTAGCTAAGTTAAGCGAAAGTGTATGCATAGTATACCGCAAGAGCAGTTTTCAGATCAGTGGATTTTTTGACTTCTTTAAGTGAGAACTGAGATATCTTGTTTCAAATTTTTAGGGTGTGTTATTTCCAGTTGACGTGTAAATCTATATCAATTCCAAGCAAAGTGAACCGGTTTACTATTTCTATTTGAGTACCTTTATAGGTGAGGACGAAATCTAGTTGCTTTTTTTTTCAGGGGTGGAATATCATTACTTTAGTTTTATTATAATTGATTTCAAGGTCGTGGTTTGTCATTCAATTAGTAATGAGATCTAATGTAGAAATAAGCTTTGCGTTCAGTTGGCAGCTATCTTCTGATGGGACCAGTAATTATACGTCATCCGCAAACAGCACGCAGTGATCATTCGTTACTTTAGGGAGATCATTTATGTATATAAGGAACAATAGACACCCCAGGACACTTCCCTGGGGTATTGATGAATTTAATGTCCTATTAGTTGAGCGTACGTTTTGTATTTGGTTAGTTTCTTTATTCGATTGCTGTATTTCGACAGATGGTACTCTATCTTTCAAATATGAAGTGAACCAGTTATGGGCTGTTCCGCGCACACCTATTCCATAAAGTTTGTCCCATGAAATTCTGTGATTCACCCTATCGAATGCCTTAGACATATCTAAAAGAAGGCCCACTGCGTACGATTTCTTATTAATGATACTTAGAGCTTCTTGAATGTATTTGTATAAAGCTATAGTTGTCGATCACTTCTTACGAAAACCGTTTTGAGAATCCGTAAATATTTTGTATTTTTCACAAAAAGAGTATACGCGGTTACACATAGACTTTTCATAAATTTTCGAAATTGTTGAAAGTATGGCAATGGGTCTGTAATTATTTGGGTCGGACTTTGAATTTTTCTTATGGATAGGTCTAATGATGGCTTTTTTAAGTAACTCTGGAAATTTCCCCATAATATATGATTGGTATATAAAGGTGGTTAAAGTTAACTCGTCGGCGCACTGTCATATTAGTGTTGATGGTAATTCGTCCTCACCGAAGCTATTTTTATTTTTTAAATTTCGGATTATTTTATGTATTTCGTGATGTGTTACAGGAGCCAAGTACATTGTATTTTCAGTAGGACTCATTACTGGATAGCATTTATGTGCAGTACTATTATTTTGTAGTATTTTATTTTGTTCCCCTATTTTTGTAAAGTAGTCATTAAATATGTTGGTAACAGCGATTGGTTCGGAATACACAGTATTATTTATTTTTAATGTAATACTTTGTGATTGGTTTTGACGTTTTTTATTAGTTCTCTCTTTAATTATATCCCACATAGTTTTTATTCTGTTATTTGACTTTTTAAGCTTGTTTATTTAATGTAATTTTTTTGCTGTTATGAATGTGTTTTTATGTATTTTTTCATATTTTTTGTAGTAGGATTAAAGTACGTCACTTTTGGATGTTAAGGATTGTATTTTCAATAATCTTTTATTCTAAGATGAGAGTATGATGCCAGGTGTTAACCAATATTTTTATAGTTTGTTTTTATTTTAATTACTTTTTTGGGTATGGTTTCGTCAAGAATGTTTTTTAAAATTTGATAAAATATCTCGTAGTTTTCATTCACTGTTTTATCCGTATGTAAGATATTATCCCAAGTGATAGTTTTTAATTTTTCTTTGAATTTATTTATATTTACATCATTGTAGAACCTTTTCTTCGTTTAATATGTAGCCTGCACCTTAGATTGTTTTATGTTTAATTCGATAATAGTTGCCTTATGTGCTGAAAATCCTAGTTCCTCTACTTTAGTAACAGTATATTAATCGTGAAAGTTTGTGAATATTAGATCTATGCATGAGTGTTGGTGCGTAGGTTCCTTTATATGTTGAGTAAGATTATTTTGTAACATCAAATTAATGAATTTGTTTGAAAAGAACTATACAATAAAATATCTATATTAAAATCTTCACCTAATATTATATTGCGATCTGAGAAATTCTTAGTTATATATTATTCTAAAATTATATTTATTTGTTTATTGAAAATTTCCTTCTCTCTTCCATTCCAATACATATTTATTAATAGAATATTTTCATCAATTGCACATACTTCTAGTACATATTCAATTGACATGTTTGTGATATCTATTCTGTCTTTGTATTTTAGGTTATCAAGTAGTATTACAAACTCCGCCTCCTCTTCGTTTCTTCCTGCAGAATGCTGATGCAATTTGGTAATTTTTTATATTTATTAAGTCTAATTGTCCTTGTGAGAGCCAGGATTTTTGTATACAAACTTCCTTACTACTTGCTTGATTCTTTGTATTTTTCTCTAGGAAAGCTTCTATATATTTTTATTATTTAGGTTTTGTATGTTTTGAAATAATACATTGCAATCACATTGTATTTCTTTGGTTGCGAAATGTCTTGGTTTCAATAAGAGAATTTTGTGCTGAGTTTCTGTTATCTATTTTTTCATATTTATCACAGAGGCCTGCATTTTTTTTTTGTTAAAGCTAGATTTAAATTTCTAAAAATTTGTAAAAATAAAACAAAAACTCCAAGGTTTGTATTTTAGGAGCCGTATGACTAAAATCTCAGTGCCACGTTATTGAAACGGTGACAAACACTTTATCGCCGATATCTCGTTGAAGAAGCATCGTAGGGGTCTGAAGTTTTTGTAAAACTTATATTTGAATTTGTCAAAATTGTAAAAATACAACAAAAAACCTAGGATGCAGGAGATGTAAGAGTAAAATGCCATGACCACGCCATAGAAACTATTAAAAACACGTTATCGTCAATAACTCGCTGAGAAATAATTGCAGGGGTCTGAAGTTTTTTGTGAAAGCTTTTTTTTTTATAAAACAAACTCCTGGATTTATATTTCAGAAGCCGTACGACTAAAACCTCGTGGAAAAACTCGTTATCGCAGATATCTCGTTGAAAAAAAAATGCAGGGTTCTTAAGTTTGAAGGGTTCTTAAGTTGTAAGGGTTCTTGAATTTGTTAAAACACAAAAAAATATATGTTTACATATCATGATGAGTCATAAAACTAAAACCTCATGGCGACGCCATTAAAACAGTGAAAAACACGTTATCGTCGACATCTCGCTGAAGAAGCATCACAGAGGTCTGAAGTTTTTTGTAAAACTTAGATTTGAATTTGTCAAAATTTGTAAAAATACTATTCAAAAACTAGGTTTATATTGCAGGAGCTGTTAGAGTAAAACGCCATGGCCGCGCCAGTGAAATGGTGAAAAACACGTTATCATCGATATTTCGCTGAATAATCATCGCAGAGGTCTCAAGTTTTTTGTTAAACCTAGATTTGAATTTGTTAAAATTTGTAAAAACAAAACATTAACTACTAGGTTTATATTTCAGAAGCCGTACGACTAAAAACTCATAACCGCGTCATTGAAATGGGGTATAACACGTTTCCACCGATAACTCGCTGAAAAATCATCGCAGAGGTCCGAAGTATTTTGCAAAGCCTAGATTTTAATTTGTCATTTTTTTTTTACATACAACAAAAGATGCTAGGTTTATATATCAGGAGCTGTAAGAGTTAAGCGCCGTGGCCGCTCCATTAAAATGGTAAAAAATATGTTATCACCGATATCTCGCTGAAAAATCATCGCAGATGTCTAAAGATTTTTGTAAAACCTAGATTTTAATTTTTCAAATCTTGTAAAAATACAACGAAAAATCCCAGGTTTATATTTTAGGAGCTGTTATACGGTATCGGGTAGAAATAAGTCGTGATTGGCTCAAAGCCGAATGCCATGATAACATGGTCTTCGCCAAGTGCGGCGTATTTGTAACGTTTGAGACCCTCTGCCGCTGCCGCCGCAGCGCCGGCCGTGGCAGATGTCACCAGTAGGTGACACCGAGCCAGTGCGAGCGAGAGTGAGTGTCAACGCAGGTTGCGTCTCAAACCAGCGACCTTCCGTTCTGCCACGGAATGAGTGACATTCCGTCTTGCCCCTTGCAATCGTCGCACGCCAGGCCGCTCGGTTCGAGAACGGCACGCCACAGCTGGCAAATGCCAACGGCCGGCGCTGTCCTGACAGGAGAGGCCGTAGTGTCTAAGTTGGTCCACCCTGCTACCGCAGCGGCAGCGTGTGGTTCGTTGGTTCTGACACCGAAGTCGCAGGCAAAAGGCGAGTGTCAATTGCTCTATCGAGTAAAATGCCGATGCGCCTCGACGGGACCACGTACAGCCAGTATCCAGATTATTTCTTCCTGATAGCTAGGAAGACAGCGCGGTCGGCTGGGCTATGGGGCCAGTCCAGCAGGTCATCGCGTGATTAAGTGCAGAGCAATTCGTCCTACAACCTTTGGGAATCACAGTTAAGGGGCTAATTTTGCCTCGGACACGCTTGCGACCAGGCATTCTCCGAGGCTTCTTTCTCCAGGCAGACCGGTTTCCGACTTCCGAACTCTACACTTTATCGAATCTATTGAGTGTAAGACAAATGACTATGACAAATAAAAGGCATAACATATTTTACAGGACTCCGGCACACAAAACAGTATTCGCTCGTTAACATTACAACATACAGTCCAGTATAATATACACTTCTCACTCTCATGTACCATCCCAGACAAAATGAGGCTTGCCAGCTCGGCGGCGTCCGCCAGTAGAGTCCGTTCAGCATCTCCGAGGTCTTTGTAAACATCACGGCGTCGGTGACGTTCTCGGCTCGGGGGTAAACTCAGAAGGATCGGGGAAATCAGGGTGGGGAAATGTTGCTGAAGGGGCTGGGTGTTATGACTCCAGCGCTTTTAGGGTGTCCGAAGAATCTGGAGCGACAGCGTCACTCGAGAACAGAAGTTGCGCAGCTCTCTTTAAGTCTTCAACACAAATTTTGTTTTCTATTAATTTAGAATTGTTGCTTTTGGGCCTGAAAATATTTCGATTTTGGTTGTTGTCGAAAACGTTTACTGGTCATTTTTTACAGATATTTTTAATCGACTGTGTAAGAGAGCTGTTCTTACTTTTGTCCTTGTCTGTATAATAATGGTTTAGAGAGGTCTCCAGTTATAGTTAATAAGTTATTGTTTATAAAAATGTGATGTATTATAATTATGAATGAATGAATGAATGGTGCTTCTCCAGCCAGGGTTCTAAACCTGTTCCGGTCTTTCGGCCGGCATACCAGAGGGCACAAGTTTTGAGGTGGGGCGGAATGACCTTCTCTTTAAGAGGGGAAGGATAGTGAATTTAATCGACCGACTCTTCAGCCTGAAGCCAATATAGGATATGTGGAATGGGAGGATGTGGGATTTGGAGAGCAGCTGTTGTTTTCTTCAAGTTCTTGTTTTCCTTCTATTTTCAGTTATTGTTATTAGTTGAGTTTCCTGAGTCGTGTTCGTTTGGGTTATCCGGTAAGTTCCCAGTTTCGCTTTCGCTGTCTGTTTCTAGGATACGGTATATTTGCCTCTAGGCCATCCTGACTTCGTCCCTGTTGTGTGATGATTCTGTCCAGTAACTGTGTTCTTCACCGTAGTATTTGATGTAATGCTTAAGGAAATCTTTCCAGGTGTATATAAGTCTTCCTTGCTTCGTATTTGAATGGAGCGTGTAGTAAGTGCTGTTGTGGGCATCGCAGAATATGTATAGTAACACATCCGGTGGTTTTTGATTCGTTTGGTTATCGTTTTGCCCTGTAGTCAGTCATGAATTTTGTGGTATCTTGGATAGCTTCTGGCGTCTCAAACATGTCTCTGAGGATCAGGCGTTCATAAACTGACTGTCAACTGTTTGCTTTAGTGAGGGTTGCCGCTTTTTGCCCGTATTTTATAAACAGTGCAATGACCATTTTGTAAATCAGGCGCACTATATTTCAGTCCATGTTGGATTTCTTTATAAAATGCATTAGGGCCTTGGAATTGCATATGGCTTGCCGGCACCTCTTTTTTATTGTGTCCTATGTCCTGCCGTAATATATGTGCCGAGATATTTGATTTCGTTTACGGTTCGTATTGGAACTACGTCCAATTCACTGGTTGTTTATGGGGTCTCTTATAAGAATTTTTGTCTTTCTACTTTTAAGTTTGCCATGAGCATTTCTCCGATGATATTTAATTATTCACTTTTAGCTACTCCGCGGCATAGCAGAGCTGCGTATAAACGCTATTTCAGGTTGCGGGCGGTCCGACTCTGGAACGCACCTCTTTGCACTATAAGAGACAGTCCGACTCTTTTTTCTTTTAAGAAACATATGAAAGAGCACTACCTGTCTCTTTCGTAAAAGTTATTGTATTTTTATTATTATATGTAAAGTTTATGTATATATCGGTAATTATTTCGTATTTGCTATCTGTATTTTACAGATATTTTAATTTATTCCTAGGCATTTTAGTTATAGTAATTATTGTGCACTGCCTACCCTTTTATGATAGCAATTCCTGTAATGCCTTGTTTTGCTGGAAGAAATCTCTTTTTAGAGACAAGTTCGCCCTTGTACATGCATTTTATTTTGATGTAACTTTTTAAATATTTGTGTGCAATATTCTGAAGGAGGTTTGTCCCTATAATTCCCTTTTTCCTGCATTTCTTTATAGCGTCTTGTCCGATGCGAGCATACAGATACCAGAGATAGTGTTTTGACATATGTATCATGTTTGTTTCCAGTATATAGGCTATGTGTATGTTTTTGTTAGTCAATTCCGCGTCAATGTTGAGTCTTTTAGTTATTTCGGCGCATCCTCTAACGTTCCAAGTAGCAATGCGCATACGCTCGCATGTGACTTGTGGTTTAAATATAGGGCTGTTTCGTTTCGTATTATCGTATATCCGGTGTTGTCTGGGATGTCTTCTGTTGATGTTATGGTTGACCCTGAGTAGGTCATGGGTGTTGCATTAAGTATCGGGGAAAGTATGGTGTTATCAGTTTGGTTATCGGTTGCTTGATCCGTGGGTAAATTTGGCGATTCAAGCAAGTATACGCTGTCGTAGTGGTGTCCTGTGACGTTGATAGATTTCACTGCATCCGCTGGATTCTTGGGCGTGAATGTGAGAGATGGTGTATTTTGCTGGTGGATTGTTACGTTAACTAGAAAGTATTCGGAAGCTGGTACTATAATCTCCTCTCCAGCCCAAGTACCGTAATTGCGTAGATTTTCAGTGTTGAGTTGTTAAGGATTTCAGGCTCAGTGATTGCGAGCTTTGTTCTCTTTATCGCCGTTTTCTTCTACATATTTAACTAGGTCCTTACGAATGTGAGTGTGGTTGCATGTTAATTAACATAGGTGATTAATTTGGTCAGCAATTGCGGTGAATAGGCAGTTACCATCTCAGCATTGGTAAGGCTTCCATTAGGTTATCTTCTTGGGATGTTGTTGAAAGAAAGAACTTAGAGATAGCGTGATTTATTTGAACTACCTTTGTCTACGATTAACAGATCGTACGGGTTGCGATTGTCAAAGTTTGTGCGTATCTTCGTGCGCCCTTATTCTCGGTAGAGAGCCGCTTAGGACAAAAAGTCTCCGAGTTTATCGTTGTTATTGTTCATCAGTGGAAGGCTTTTGTTAATTGCCTGTTTTCTGGAAGATGGTGAAATGATCCTTTTATGATGTGCAATTGTTGGCTGTTTCTCGCTATTTCTCAGAATATGCAGTTATGTAGTAGACGGGCTTGCATTATTGTTTTATTTTGGTGGGCTTGTCGGACCGGATAAAGTTAGAAATGGTTAAGTTTTGTTTTACTGTTATTGGGTAGGTTCCTGCCTAGTTTTGTATTTAGGTATACCTATCTCCTACCTACTAGTACGGCACTGTGCCTGTGGGATAGTTTGGCGTAGTAATTTGAAGCGAGCGTGGTATCTGTTTATGAAATGGTATTTAGCATAACGAAGGGGGTTACCTGCCAGATATAGAGTTCGTTTTGCCTTTTGATCTGAGTTAGGGCTATCATAATCGCAGCGATTTCACCAGGTTGTTGCTCAGCTAGTGAGGCTCATTGCACTGATATCACCTACTTCAATTCACTTCATTAGTGCATATTAGTTAGGTCCGTGACTCGGGTCGAGGTTCAGTCCGTGAACAAGGCCCTAAAGATGAAGTACCCGGTTGTATCTGACCCGGCGGAGGGGGATGCATGTGTTTGTGGCGTGTGAGTGTACTTATTTGTCGGTACGGTAAGTATCAAAGTCATTGGTCATCTTATCTTGAGTTGTGCATTTTGGGTAAGCCGGGGGAAGGTGTTTAGATTTACCGCTATCATATTATCTGTTTTTGGGGCGGGTGGAACTTGAGTGTACTTTGGTAGTCGCGCTGTATTTTGGTATGGGAAAAGTGAGATGCTGCGATGTAGATTTGATTGGTTGTTGATTACGTTTTGGGGCTCTATTATGTATGCGCTGTCGTAGTGGCTGTCGGAAAAGGTCAAGTTGATAGTTCCGCCTGCGTTATATTCTTGTTGGGGGCTATATACGATTGATGGGCCATTTTGTTGATGGATCGCTACACTTATTACGTAGAACTCCGCGGCTGCTATGATAATTTCTTCACCTCCCCACGTGCCCTGTATGTGGAGATTTTTTATGTACTCAGTGAAAGCTTCTGCGTTTGGTGCGTCGATCGCAAGTTTGATGCGTGGATAATTGCTGTTAGCTTCCACGTATCTAGCTAAGTCGCTTCTGATGTGGGTATGGTTGAATATCGCTCCAAACAGATGGTTGATTTGGTCTGCAATTGCATGGAACAGGCAGTTTCCATCTCTGGGCATTGGTAGAGTTTCCATTGTGAGATATTACTACAGGAGAAAGCCTCGTGGTGTTTTAGCTAATATGAATGTGTGTGTGTGGGTTGTTTCGAAGAGGTGTACGGCCGGTATGATGAGAGACGCTGTTTGTCCTTTTACGATCCATTTTTATTCTAATGTTTCCCGGTATTTCCAAGATGGGCTGACACCATAGAATGGGTGCCAGATGTGTGAGGGAACGTTGTGGGAATTTTGTGCTTCGAAGCTTTTTCAATTGTTCCTAAATAGCAGTCAATTGTTTTGTCTAGTTTCTGGGAGTTTGGTGAGATGGCCTTTTTATGGCATGCACTTGTTTAGTTTTTGTTTATTGTCGGGTTTAGTATATTTGCAGTTTTTATAATATATAATATATAATTCTAGGATTGTTAAGTTTTGGGTTGTCTTATTCACAGAGTTTCAGGGTTTAGTGGATGGTTATTGTTAATGACTGTTTTGAATGGTCTTTCGAAGATGAAGAGAAAATAAATCTCGAGGAGAATCATCTCGAATTTATTTTCAGGCAAAGCAATATAAGTATATATATGTAATATAAGCGTCTTGGGCACCCTCCCGCCCGGCAGTGAACTCAGGGAAATTTTTAATTTAGTTTAGTGCAGTTATAGTTTAGTTTTAGTTTATAATATATAAATTATGACAGTATATGTAGCTATAATAATGTTTTATTAGTTGATTTTGATATTGCGTAGGTAGGGAATTGTTATATCCTGCCTATGACGCACCTATAAATGTGACAATAGGGGCGACCTCGGCCGCGGTAAGTGGTGGTTTATTATTGTCAGGCGGCGAGTGGTCCTGAGAGAAATAAATTTAGAGGTAGGTAATCACTATCAATGATATCCTAATCGGAATGATCTCACCAGGTTGGTGTGTTTAGCGGCGGTGGTGGTGGAGGGAGTAGCGTTTAGGGTGTGTTGCGTAGGCGTCGCTCGCTGCCGGCCTGTCGCTGCGTGGCTCAGACGTGCACCTGGCCTAGAATAAATTCTAGGGCTTGCCCAGATGGGATGCCTAAGAGTATCGCGCAGTTCTCTGGGCATTCATTACACTTGACCGCACTAGTATCATCAAAATCACTGAAATGCGCGGTATTGCACAGATGGGGTGCCTAGATGGATCGCGCACATACCCCAGGTAACCCTTACAGTAAAACGCGGCATAAGCCAGCCTATAAGCCAGGCTCTCAAACGGCAGGGTAACACTGGCTGTCAAATGGCAAACAGCTGATTTCACTACGTCCCTAGAAAAATTTATATTTTAATATGATTTAGTGTAATTCTGAGCCCAATTTAGTGTTATTTTAGGATTATAGTGTAATGTTAAGTATTTCTATTGTTTGCAGTGTGTTTTAGTGACGTTTACTAGTGTCTCGAAACATGTTAAATTTGTGACCGTTGCAGGTTATAAATTTAAAAGTATTTGTTATTTCCGTACACTTTCGGCGCTTTTTGTTACCTTATTGTTAAATTATTATATTTAACAACGTTCAAAATATATTTCATAGCAATTAGTGATGTGCAAACGCTGAAAAACGTTACTATTCCACGTAAGTAATTTCGCATTGTTTTGGTGTGCAATTCCTTGATTCTTATCTCAACTGTAACCATGATGACCCGCAGAGCTGCTGCTGTCGCCTCCCGACAGCAGGAAAATGACAAGCTCAAAGTTACCTTACTAGAATTAAAAAAATCAAAGGAAATGGTCACCGAATTACTCTGTGAAAGGGAGGAAAATGAGAAAGAGCTATTATCAGTACTTGAAAGTAGAGATAAGCTAAAGAAACAATTATGTGTATTAGAACAAGAATGTAGTGATGTAATTGTTGAGCGGGACAAGCTGCAGGTCACCGTAGATAGCTTCACTGTATGTAGTGCAGAGTACGAGCAAGCCCTGAAATCGATTGATTCCCTGGAGAAAGCATTGTTCGATGCCCATGAACAAATACATGCACTCCAGGAGGAGAAGGAAAACACCGCAGCGTTGCAGACCCAGAGCCTCTACAGTGAAGTCGTAGGGATCAGCCCGCAGCTGGTTACTGTTGCAACTGGAAGCCTTGATGATGTCATTGATTTAACTAATGACACATTGCCCACATCAAGGTTATTAAGTTGCAGCAATAACAAACTAGGTAAAATAAATAGGTATATACGGAAAACTCAGAAATTAATAAAACATAATAAATTGTGTACTAAAAACTTAAAAGTAAGCAAGAAAAATGTAAACTTATTACATGATTTGAATATGTGTGTATTAGAATTAGAAAGTACTAAGTTGATGTATGAAACTGACACACAAAACTTACATTTGAAAATCCAAAGCTTGGAGGATTCATTGAGATCACTAAACAGTGCATATTTGAACTCTGAGAAAGTTATAAATGAATACTCATTGGCTATGGATGATTTAATTCAAGAAATGAACCATAATTGTGAGCGGTTTGAGTCGCTGACCAACAACCATACTTGTCGCTGTGAGCAGAAAGGTGGTTGTTTGACAGCGGGCAACTCTCCGGGCTTGTGTGACAGTTTACCAACACAAGGTGTTACTGATAATAGTTCTGCCAAGTCTGATATGACCACAACACCTGATATTATAATGTACTGTGATGAGATTGGAAGTGGCATGGGCTCAGCACTCCACTCATACTCTAAGGGACATAGTGTTATTAGTAATTGCTCACCTTTTAGCACTGTAGATAATATTATAAATCAAATTTTGAATGACAGCACTATCACAGCCAGTGCCACACTGATAATTTTCATGGGCAATAGGGGAGATGTGAACAAAAATAATTTAATAAAATTTTATGAAACATTGAATGGTCTTAGTGTGAAAAAAATTATATTGTTCACATTTCCCTACTGCAACCAATTGACACAAAATGAAAATGTATATAGACATAATATGAATATAACTATGTACAATTTATGTACATATAATAATAAGTTTGATATTATTGACACTAACAATTATGTTAGTAATTATTTTACTATGACTAAAGGTAGATTTTACCTTTCAAATTATTGTAAACGACAAATAGCTATGTCACTATTATATTTATATGACATTACAGCCAAAAATTTGGCTTCTAACTCTGCTTTTACTGAGCAGCCTAATATGAATCTGGTATCAGACCAGAATAACAGGATGCATTTAAATTAGTTCATAGGACAACAGAGGACCCAGGCTCTGGCAACATATGTTCTAGTATATTAGAAAACCCTAAAAATAAGGGAAGCTCACATGCTAAGTATATAAGCCTGGTTCATCAGAATATTCAATGTATTAGAGGCAAAGATCTACAAATAGAGTTATTTTTAAATTGTAATAAAATTGACATTTTGTGCATAACAGAGCACTGGTTAACTATTAATGAAATTATGTTTAGCTTTAAAGATCACCAGGTTGGTAGTTCGTTCACCAGACTTAATTCAATACATGGTGGGGCATTAATCATACTAAACAATCAAATGAAATTCAAGGAACGTAAGGACATTGTTTCCTTATCTGTTGAACGAACTATAGAACTTGCAGCTGTGGAATTAGAACAGTTCATCGTTATATGTGTCTATAGGCCACCCTTGAGCGACTTTGAAATGTTCGAGAAAATAATGGAATCCGTCCTAACTATTTCATCACACAGTACGAAACGATTAATTATATGTGGTGACTTTAATGTTAATCTGTTAGAAAGAACTACTTTCAGCGTTAGATTAATAAATCTTTTCTCATCATTTAGGCTTAGCCATTTATTTGTGGAGCCAACAAGAGTGACTGCTACTAGTGCTACATGCATTGACAACATTTTTACTGATGTTATTCCAATCAGTAAAAGTGTTATCAGTGAATTGGATTCAGATCATTTAGGTCAATTATTTCAATTTGATTCTATTAGAGAACCTGTCATTAAAAAGAAAATTTCGTTTGTGCCAATAACTGCTGACCGGTTAGAAAGAATGAGATACTCTTTAGCCCAGGAACTACCGTTTTTGGCTGCTGAACAGTCTCCTAATATAATGTATAACTTATTCTTTGAAACCTTTATGAAACAGTACAGCGCGATATTCACTTCAAAATCAGTTGTGGTTAGTGGTTCAAACGACTTTAGTACGTGGGCTACTGCAGAGTTGCATAAACGCAGGCAAGCATTGTATGCATTGTATGAGGAACGACGGTTCAACATGAGTGACGAATTTAAAGAACAAGTCAAACAGTTCTCCAAACAATTTAAATTAGACTGTCATACAGCTAAACGTAATTTTCTGAGTAGTAAAATTAAGAATAGTTCCGATGTTATAAAAACGACTTGGAAAATAATTAATGAGGAGGCCGGTCGTAGTAAAAAAGCGAGTCACGATTACGAACTAAAAATCAATGGACAGCTTACGAGTTCTAGCTTAGAAGTTGCAACTGAATTTGAATCGTTTTTTACTAATGCACCGGCTTCCACGACTAAGTATTTAAATTCGTCACCTTTGTCTGCTGTTGCAATATTAAAAGATAATGTCTCAGAGTGTGCTTCATACTTGAATTTTAAGCACGTCACAAGTTCAGATGTCGTAAAGGCATTTAAATTGATAAATGTTAAGAAAACGAATGATCTTTGGGGACTCTCTGTTCACGTCGTTAAATCCCTGATCGAATTAATTGCACCTGACCTAGCGGTCATTTTCAACAATTGTATAGACTGCGGTGAATTTCCTGATTTAATGAAACAAAGTAAGATAATTCCCCTCTTCAAAGCAGGTAGTACTTAACACCCCACCAATTTCAGACCTATATCAATACTACCAAAATTTAGTAAAATTTTTGAGAAATTAATCTTATCACAGCTATTACATCATTTTGAATCAAATAAGCTAATGCATAACAAACAGTTTGGATTCACTCGCGGTCGTTCAACAACAGATGCCGGAATTCAGTTCATTGAAAGTATTTTTGATGCCTGGGAAGAGTCACAAGATGCCCTAGGCATTTTTTGTGACTTATCTAAGGCTTTTGATTGCGTTTGTCATGAAACATTGATCAGGAAATTACATCATTTTGGAGTTAGAGACACGTCATTGAATTTGTTAAAATCTTATCTGAACGGAAGAATACAAAGGGTAGACGTAAACGGAGAACGATCACCAGGATCATTGGTTTCTTTGGGCGTGCCACAGGGCTCAATATTGGGACCCTTCCTATTCCTCATCTATATAAACGACTTACCCTATCTAGGAAGGGACTGTCATGATATGGTACTGTTTGCTGATGACACCTCACTTATTTTTAAAACAAAGCGAAACCAACACGCTACTGATGATCACGTGAACAATACCATATCAAGAGTGGTAAATTGGTTTAATGTTAATAATTTGCTATTAAATGAGAAAAAGACTAAATGTGTTAAGTTTCTTACTACTAACGTTAAAAATAATCAGACATGTATAACAATTAAAAATGAGGAATTGGAATTGGTAACCAGCACAGTGTTTCTAGGTATAACGTTGGATTCCAAACTCCAATGGGGTCCACATATTGATAAGCTATCGAACAGACTGAGCTCTGCAGCTTTTGCATGCAGGAAAATCCGTCACTTGACAGATTTAAAAACAGCCAGATTAGTTTATTTTAGTTATTTTCATAGTATTATGTCCTACGGTATTCTGCTCTGGGGCAGTGCTGCTGACATAAATACTATTTTTGTGCTGCAGAAGCGGGCTGTTCGTGCGATTTATAAAATTTATAAAATGAATAATAGAGATTCTCTTAGAAATAAGTTTAAAGAAGTAAATATATTGACAGTCCATAGTCAATATATTTACGAGAATATTATGTATGTCCATAAGAACATTGTTAACTTTCGAAGAAACTGTGATATACATAACTTTAATACTAGAAACAAGGACAAACTTGCAGTGCCCACTACTCGGCTCCATAAAATAAAAAACTCGTTCAAGGGTAATTGTGTAAGATTTTACAATAAACTCCCAAGCACTTTGACAGATCTATCAATTAATAAGTTCAAGAAATACATCAAGCAAAGGCTTATTTCTAAAGCTTACTACAGTATTAAAGAGTACATAGACGATAAAAATGCTTGGGACTGAATTGTTCTAATTAATTGTGAGCATCCTCACTGCCAGAGTTTCTTTTACTGGACACTTGGAGGCCTTTTACACCTCCAAAGATTAATTTAATTATACAACTCTTGACTGTGGGGACCATTTACATCTCCTATTATCATTGTATTATTGACTAAAGAGACTATACATCTCTGTTATTTATATTTTAATTATTTTATTATGACATGAGACTCTTTACATCTCTCAGAAACAATAATTAAGTACTTTTTTTTTTTTTTCTGATAATATGATAATAATACCAAATGTTCTGTAAAAAATGAAATGAAATGACATGTGAAAGTGCCCTTGTGGCCTATTTACAGAATAAACGTTTTGAGTTTTGAGTTTTTGCTCGTTTTCGGGCCTCCGGAGGCAGAACAAAAGGCGCGCGCCGGGGACGAAAACTATTATTTGTTTAAATGCGTTTGCAAGATCTCGGGGGGACACGTCCGTTCGGTCCGGCAACACAAACGACACTTCTATAAAAATGTGATGTATTATAATTAGATCAATAAAAATATTAATGGTATGTCTTCTTTTATATGTATGCATATTATTTTTATTTTCTAGTAGAACACTTAAAATATAGTACAACTTGTGTATATATTGTGTACACCATGACTTAGATTAGTATTAAGAAATGGCAGTGTGGACACATAATAACGCAACTGAAAAATCTCCACGAGTTGTGCTCAAATCTCCGGTTACTTAATTTTGTCGATGACATTTTGTCCACACTCTACTTTAAAAAATAAACAGTACTGGGCACTTTGCTCCAATGCTTAGCTTATAACAAACACAATACTTTTTTCCGTGTAAAATTCGCTTTGTGGTCAATAGGCTATTCAAGCACTAAGCCGACGATAATGAAAAAAGCACCGCGCGCGCTCGTTAGAGTCGGACGTGTATCTGGCTGCATTAGTTGCCGTTCTAAATTTTACTTAAGTTAAATCGTGATTGGCCATTTTAGTTTACTTAATTTTCTTGTCCCGCAAGAGGCGCCTTTACGTAAAGTATCCTCCCTCTGGGCGGGTCTAGAGTGAAATAGCTATATTTTTGACAAGACAACCAGAAAAATCAACTGTGAAGTGTACCGGACTCATCATTTGATTGGATTTGAACCTGAGTTCTCTCTCGTTCACCGCGGAGTTTAGCGACAAGTACGAAACAAGACTACGGGTTTGGCTGAGACTGACGTCATCGCGTGCTACGACAACTCGAACCGCTACGACCAGCGCCTGCGTTACGCGCCACAGCAAATTGATGCGTTACGACACCTATACTATTCCTGTGCTACGCAACTCGTATAAGGTGAATCAGCTTCATACGTTACGCCTTGTCAACTACCATAGAATATAATATTTATCGTAATTACTCTCGCTCAACACAATTACGATGTCAAACTTTAATGCTCTCCGATCTCCACCGTCCGCAAAACCGGGAAACGTTGACTCAAACCCGGCGCATCGGCAATCTGATCCCAACATTCATGCCGAAGCAGACCATAACTCTGATCTAGCCGCACATTCCTACGTTAGCGTTCGCCAAAAGAATAAAATATATCGCGTCGAAGAGGGCCATAGAAATGAGCTTGCAGAGTTGAAAGAGTTGAAAGATGAAATAAAGAGTATGCTAGCTGTATGGAAAACTTACAACGACGCCTTCCTCGCAAAACTGAGTAATGACCTGGAGCAAATGAAGCGAAAAAATATGGAGATTCAAAAATCAAACAAAGAAATTGAAAAAGCTATTGAGTACATGAACGCTACACATGAAGACATGAAAAATCAGATCAACAATATTCAACTAGAAAATACAAAGGACCGACAACATATGGCTGTCCTAGAGTCGCAAATCTTGGATTCACAACAAAGCAGCCGTACATCAACAGTAGAGATCAGGAATATCCCAGGCAAAGATAAAGAGACAGTGGAGGAGCTCACAAATATCGTGACAGCTATAACAAAGACTGTTGGCATAGATATTGCACTACCGGAGCTACGCGACGTCTACCACTTGCCAGATTCAAATAAAATGATCATTGCTGAATTTGCCAGAGTACAGACCAAGACTGACCTAATGAATGCAGTCCGCAAATTTAACAAAGATAAGAGACCTGCCGAAAAACTGAACTCAGTGCACATTGGTCTCCCAGGACCATGTTCGGCGGTTTACATCTCAGAACATCTGTCAAACAATGCAAGAAAGCTGTTATACCAAGCCCGCCAGTTCATCAAGACTAACAACTACACTTTTTGCTGGTTTACTAATGGGAAGATCTTCTTACGGAAAGACAATGGCTCTAAAGCAATCCCTGTACAATCTGAGCAATGTTTACAAAAATTACTGAAAACACAGTGACTAGATGTTAGCTTCTATTATCATTTGCATGTTTTAATTTGTTCTTCTTTTTTTATAGTCTTTTGTGTTGAGCGTTCCAAGACTAAATAAAAGACAGAAGTGTATAGGAGTATTTTTAGACCTTGCCAAGGCTTTTGATACGGTTTTAGTGCCCATTCTAATAAACAAAGTGGAGAAAATGGGTATAAGGGGTATTCCCCTTGCCATCTTTCAAAACAATCTACAAAACCGAGTTCAACGCATAAAAATCGACAATTTAATTAGCAGTGACATGGATATAGCATATGGAGTTCCCCAGGGTAGCGTGCTGGGACCCATACTATTTTTCATCTACATTAATGGCCTTTGCCAACATAAACTAGACAACTGTAAAATAGTTACTTTTGCAGATGACACAGCATTGGTCTTTCATGGGGATTCGTGGGACCAAGCTCGTAGTCATGCAGAGACGGGGCTTGCTATTATTTCACCCTGGCTCTAAAACAATCTCCTCACTCTTAATATATCTAAGTCACAATATTTAACCTTCTCGATCATTAATAGAGGGCAACCACCCCCCGACTCTGAGATCAAAGTGCATAGTTGCAAAGATTACAGTAACATTAATTGCCAATGCCCTGCCATAAAATATCTTGGAGTCATCATTGACGATAACCAGACTTGGAAGCCCCACATTAAAATGCTAGCAGGTCGATTGAGAAAGCTAATCTGGATCTTTAAAAAACTCAGACATGTAGCACCACCCTACCTTTTGAAGACCGTTTACTATACGCTTGCACAATCCGTTTTAACGTACTGTATTCCAGCATGGGGTGGAGCCTGTAAAACACACTTGTTCGAACTGGAACGAGCACAAAGATCGCTGCTAAAGGTTTCCACTTTCAAGCCATACAGCTTCCCTAGTGCTGACCTGTACAAGTACTGTGAGCTCCTCACAGTCCGACAATTATACATTCACCAAACAACACTAAGTCGCCACACAAATCTAAATTATAATCCCTCCAAAATATCCAGCCGTAGAACTGAATTCGTTTGTACAACTCCTAACTTTCAAACCGAATTTGCTGGAAGGCAGTACAACATACAAGCACCTAGTCTATACAATAAAATGAATAAAATTCTTAGCATCTACCCCCTAACCTACCAAGAAGTAAAAATCAAGTTACGAAAGTTCCTTCTAAAATTAAAATACAGTGAAACCGAAGATCTTCTGCTAAGAATAATGTCACTTATAGCTAACCGATATTTACAACCCACCTGAATAAGATCAACCATAAATCAACACTTTACTACCTATAAAACCCTTCAGACACTTACATTTTAAAGATAAAAGATAAATACTTACCTACTTATAGTAAAATCATTCAGCTAAACGAAACTAAACTAAACCTTGCAATGAAATTCTTATTTGTCAGGACTCACAATATCATTTACATAAATATTGAAAAGTGTTATCAGGATAAATTGCACTAAATTATTGTATAATTTTAATATATTTTGTTAATGTATTAATTACATAATTCACACACTCACTTAACCCTATAGTGAGGCAACTTCCCAGAGACAACTTTTGGTGATAACCACTTGACTCTCGACATACAGGTTCCTAAGAATCTAGTTCAAGAGTCAACAAGTATGAACCAGATATGCACCATAAGTAGCCTTTATTGATTAAGTTTTATTGTCTAATGTAATTAGTTATCCTGATCCAAAGGATCTCACTCGCCGTGCAGCGCGGTAATGCTGCCAGTGTGATGGGTACCTTTGGGTCGGGCATGTCCTGGGGCGGTTTATTTGTTTAGTATTTTGTTTTTTATTATGTTCAGTTTTTGTGTGTGTGTAGTTTTTAATTATTTGGTAATTTTAATTTCTTAGCTTATTGACGACGCACTTTGCGGATTTTTGCAAAATAAAATATTAATGTATTATATTAATTTTCAGTAAAATAAACAGGATACATAGGTTTATACGCAATTAGTTATAAGTTGGCTCAATAAATACTATTTTATTAAAAAAAAAAAAAAATAAAGATAGGTGAGTTAAAATCCACCGCCAGTTCCACAACTTACTTGAAAACTTCCCAACTTAGCGAAGTTGACTCCAGATTAACACAGTCGAAATGTAAGATAAGCTAAATCCACAGAGAGAAAGAAAAACATGGAATAGCAAAACGCGATGAGCAATCGGCTTACGTCACGTTAAAAGCTTCGGGATTAAATACCGGTGGAGGTAAAAAAAACACTCATAATAAAACGAATCAATATTAAATAATTATACCTAAACAATGCTTACCAATACCCAACAATTGCAGAGAACACAATTACATTTCATCGACTTTGTAATACCTATTCAAAATAAATAAAATGTTGGTTACACATTTTTAAACTATTCTTAAAAGTATTATTATTAGACAGCGGAAGGTACCTACTATACTAGCTGTCTCGTTAACTCGCTAGGTAAATGCGATTTGATAAATAATTGTCTCGCTCACACTCTCACGCGACACGTCGTCGGCAGTTGCGGTTGGCTACAAAATTACACCTTTAACCCGCAATATATATTTTTATGGATAAATAAATTATTTTAGATTACTTACATGTAATGATAATTCAATCATAATTTCATCAGATTATATTTTTTTCACTACATATTAATCTTAATTTGAGAGTTAAAAATATAGGCTGTTTAGCGGTTTTGCCAGTGGCTTTATTTACAGCTGCGCGCGCAACGCCAGCGCCACGGGAGAAACAACAAAACCAGGCCCTACAATGCTTTTTATTTTGCAAAGTGATCACTTTACAACCGACATCGGCCGTACAGCGCTCGCTATCTCTGTCGAGACTGCAGGGCCAGCACGCTATTTTCCACGAATATTTGTTGATGTTTTCGTTGTGTGGGTAATTATTACCAAAGTCTGTTTATATTCTCGCAAGTGTGTTGAAAAATGTGGTATGAGCATTGATCAATAGACACCCGGCTAACTTTTCACGCTCACCAATGGCTCGCGCGAATAATAAAAGACATATGTAGTATGGCTCAATCTTACTCAAATTTGATTGTAATCTCTTTGCCTTTCAGTTAGTATGGCTACATGAATGGGCCATATTTACTTTGTAGCCGTAATTGGAACATCGAAAACGATGGTGCGGGTAGCAACATCTGGCCGAGACGGGTACTCAATGTAGCATTGTAGCATTGTTTTCAGGCACTTCCGTTTTTCGTATGACACGTTAAGCTGTAGGTAACTGCGGTGGCAGTAGTCGTAAATAGTAGGAGGCCCTAATAGGACAGCTTCATAACTACTGACAGTCTGGTTGGCCACAAGCACGACACCTTTCCACCAAACCGCACTGAGCCAGCGTGCTACAGTAGGGAATTTTACTCGTATCCGAGTCCCGTGGCCCGCGGTTTGGACCTTCAAGTGCTACATTTTTATTTAAACGTGTTATGCCTATTAAAGATAATAAGGCTAGATTAATTTTTCGTATAATGGCTGTTCCTTTTCAATATTCGTGATTACATATAACTCTACTAATGAGCTTCATCATCATCAAAGGCCTCTTACATCTTGACAAATGGCTTAAGATTATGATGATATGATCAGTCTTATTTCTAAAGAGACATTTCTTTCAGCAAACCTAGGTGGGACAGGAAAGTTTGTACAATAGGACAGTCCTCGTGCATAATAATAAATATAGAATAATGTACGAATCACCTATATATATATTATTCTGTGTGAGAATGGCGCCGCAGTAAGCAGCTTATGAATATGAAATTGAAAATCGCCCTTAAAATATACATTTGGTAACTCCCAAACTGTAAACGTGCTACCATATAGAAAAATGCTCTAACCAGAATTACCAGATGCTGAAACATTAAATGGTGAAATAAAATAATGCCTCATATAACTAAGACACTTTCCTCATGTAGCGATATAGCACGCTCAATATCGATATGACCGTGCGATATCGCTTTATGTCAAAGTGCCTTACACAAAACATAACTTAAATTTTCCGATAGGTGGTAGCAGAGGCTTCTACTGACTATGTATAAGTGAGTTTCAACAGAAATTGGACATTTTAATTGTTGCGGCCACGGGCTTGCTCCCTATTACGCAGAATGGAATATTAAATAACTGTTACCAACGAAATTAACCTAGAAGCAACCGAGGCCCAGCGTTGTCGCACATCGGAATCGATCGTGCGGGTAGCAACATCTGGCCGAGACGGATACTGGATGGGTGTTCGTTTCTGTGTGGCATTTGTTTCGGGCGCTTCCGTGTTTAGCGTGATACCTCAAGGTTATGGTCCCGGTTACTATCACCAGTCAGTGGTAGTAGACGTAAAGCTGATTTGAGGCCCTAATGGGCAGTTTTATGGCTTGTGCTCCTGATATTAGGATTCCCAACTTCCCAGCGTGGTGGAATATGGCTTAATCTTACTCGTATCTGGGTTAAGGCCTGTGCCCCTCAGTGGGAACATTAATGGGCTGCATTTATTATTTACAACTAAACTTACCTACACGCATAACTTGAACCTCTTGAACCTCTTATGGAATAAGGCGCAATGCCGTTTGCTTATTTTGAAAAGTATACAGTGACCCTTCTAAATTCTGGCCAGAATCCTGACTTTCTAGGAAAATCCAGTCTTCTAGCAACCTCAGCGCCAACCGAAAGAAATTTCGCGTTCAGTCTTTCGAGTATTGCCATTGTTAGTGCTCTCTCAAAAGTTGGACTCCGCATTGCATACAATTAAAGTGGTCCTTACCGCTGTGCCCGAGTTTACAGCGGGTGCATGTAATGGGGGAAATGCTTACTGTGTGGAGATTATTTTGATAATAAAAACAGACATACATACACACATACACATACGCATACACCCACAATATACAATACACAATAGTCAAGACAGGAACTGGCAAAATTTGTATATAAAAAATCTGGGATGATATGGTAGTCACTGTCATATACATAGTCGGTGACAAAAAAATATCATATCATATCGTTTACATATAGTACTCGATTGACTTTGAGTTACGGGATAACCTGTATATCATCATTCAGTATTCCCAAAAGGGGTAGGCAGTGCTTATAGACCTCACCCTTATCTGTTTTTTTTTCAGAGAGGTCATCTCCCCTTTCATCGACATTCATCATCTTTATCATAATACTCGTTTTCTTATTTATTACTGTTTACAAACAAATAGTTACATTAAAACGATTCTAAGAAACTTCTAAGCTTAAGCCCGGGGCATTGTCCTCAGCACGCCGGCCGCATTTCCCTGCTGAATTGCCATGCTCAGCCTTTGGGCGAAGTAGGAACCTGCCCTTAGGTCGCCAGACACACTGACTATTTTTTTAGATATATCTTTCACTATTCCTTTAGTGTCTGACGACCATGGCCCGAGCGTTTCTACTGCAAGTGCCGCAAATATGTACATGATTGCTTTTCAAAAAAGCATATTTGTGGCACTTGAAAATAATAATGTCTCTCATCTATATCTACCTATCTTTAGCAACCTAAGATAGCAATAGCAACCCTCACCTTGTTTTACAAGGCTTTTCACAACTGTTGTCGCGATGCAGCCATTGACGTCATCATCAAGCTCAGCCCATCGACCCACTACTGGTCATAGGCCTCTTCCTTACGGTCCTGTGCCAATAGCATACAGTTTCATCCTGTCGACTGGATGATATCACTGGACCATAGGTCTGGGCTAGGATTCCGGTACACAATGACAGCTCCATGACAATTATATGACGATTACGATCAACTTTCGATATCCAATATTTGGCGGTTGGAGAACATTTTTTTAAGGTCATTATGGTGAAAATTAAGTCAATCGGTAAGCATAATAATTAAGTGAATCAACAAAGGGAATCGGATTACAAAATCGTCAGATATTGGATATCTAAAGTTGATCGTAATCGCAATTAAATTGTCATGGAGCTGTTGTTGTGTACCGGAATTGGGCCCCAGGTGGTCTGCTATACTACATACGATACCTATATAATAATAAGTAAAATAAATGTAGCCTATTAATGTCCCCACCGAGGGCACGAGCCTTTACCCGGATACGAGTAAGATTGAGCCATACTCCACCACGCTGGCTAAGTGCCGGTTGATGGAGGGGTGTCGGGCTTGTGGCCAACCCGACTGTCAGAAGTTATCAAGCTGCCTTAGCTATTAGGGCCTCTGACACAGCTTTACTACTACTACCACCCGAGTAGCGATAGTAGCCGGGAATTACCGATTAAAGTGTCATCCAAAACACGGAAGCATCCGAAACATATGTCACATAGAACGGACACCCATCCAGTGCCCGTCTCAGCCAGATGTTGCTACCCGCAAGATCGTTTCCAAAGAGCGAATACCGTTGGGCCACGGACGCTTCTTATGATAATCTCCTAAATTTTCCATTAGATTGGGGTAGCATACCTTCGTAATCCAACAGATTTATTCAGCGATAATACCACCTCTCATGTTTACGCGGGGATCTTCCCTTTAAAGTTTTAATGTCACCTAGATCGGCGATGTAACAGGCAGGAATTCTTTTTAAATTTCCATATAAATGGAAAAAGTCACGGCTTCCGCAAGTAGAACTTTTATTAGTGTGGGTGACCACACATACCTCGCGTCACCTCGCAAATGGGAAACTTTTAAAAACTTAGCAATGCCAAGATAAAAAGAATGAGGATTTTAAGATTAAAACTTTTGCGCCTTGCGGTTTTTGTGCAAATATTTATGGAGGGGGTGTGGTGCAACCCAGGTATTTCATTGGAAATACCTGCTCACTTAATACCAAAATTAGTAGGACTAGATTAACGCCACGTTTCATAAGAAATTTTATGTTATGGATATACCTTATCTGTGAAATAAATCATAACTTTTGTGCGTGAAAATACGCTTCACCGGTAAGAGAAGGTAAATCCATAAAATAACATTAATATTCCGTAACTTTCTACGAACTAACCAGTAACCACTTACGTGGGCGACCGATCGAGTGACGACAGTAGACGGACCTTTATATTGTATTTGTGACATCAATGAGGATAAGCTTTCAAATTGATTTTATGAAAGCTTTTATCGACAGCTTCAAATTTAGCATGACCAATCAGATTGTCATTATAACACAAGGGCTGTCTAAAGTGATTGTTTTAAGTGATAGTTTGAATTTTAAAAGAACCGGGATATGTTAAGAGCTACGTAGCTGTATGTAATGTTAAACTAGCCTCGACGTGTCACTTATGCATTTGCCGCTCCTTAAAGGAAATTGTACCTTTTATCTTATTTATCTATGTTTCATCACGCCTGCCGAGATCTTTGCATGTGTATTATATATCCTTTATCTTACATTCTCTCTCTTTGTTCTAACTAGCCATCTGCAAAGCCTCCCATGCATGTAGGACTCTAAATCAATCAGGAGAAGAATAAGAACGTGCACTTCCTCAATATACAATGTTATACCGGGTGTAAAAGAAAGGAAGGTTTTCCCGGTTGGAAAGAAAGGAAGGTTTTACCGGACAAAAAAATAAATAAGCATACTCTTAGCTATAAAATAAACTATTAAGGCGTAGATTATTATTTAGGTGCACTATTTATTTTTATTGAAACAATTGGTAGGTAAAGAAATAAATAAAAATAGAATCTACAGTAGACTCAATTGAAATTAAATGTCAATAGTAAAACGTAACTAAATATTGATTTTGATATTTTCTGTTACAAAATAATCTATATACAGACCTAACTTATTACCAAATAAGAGTTATTTGACATTTATATCTATAGTTTTAAGTGTTTCTGCGTCCCACGACACAGAGTATTCTATATGTGCCTGTATTAAATGTTTATGTTTAGGTAAGTGTTTCCAGTAAAGTTGATAAGTATCTCTGAATTTCCGCAATACGGCGAGGTTTTTTATCTTCCGTCAGGGTAACAAAGTTTTCATCTCGAAACAATCATATTTACTGCGATTGCGTGCGTTGGCCCGCGTCCAGCACTAGACTAGCACCGAGCATGCTTGGAGTGGACACTGCTACTGCTATTTATGATTATAAGGTAGTGTAAATGGCTTAGCCATATCGTTGAATTGATCACATTATGTCGTGGTTACCCATTTCACGGAATATAACTATTTCATGAAATAGTCAACTCAATCTGACCAGTTTAAACATCAACGTGTAACGATATAGCCATGCACGTTTGGACATATCTTCAAACTATAATAATGTTTGACCCTTTCTGTCGTGGTCGCCAGAAAGGGTCGAATTTGATTATACATGTATTTTTAAAAGCATTTTTATTCAGTACTACCTTATGTTTTTTGTGACATAGATATCGAACTAACACGAAGATTATTCGGGGGTTTCGATGTGCTCGCCCTCTCTTATTCTTCATCTAAGCTACCGCATTGTTTTGCCTTAAAAAAAATCTTCGTTAAATGAAACTCATTCTTCTTCTTATTCAACCATGGTCGGCCATTTCATGAATTACAATTACCGGCTGCCGCCTCCATCGTGAAAATCAACAAAAAAGCTCTTACGGTGGTTAATAAAATTATTTTATGAATGAATGATGATTAAATGATCACTAACGTTTAACAACATCATGAAATAGTCATGCATTTTGCTGATCATATCATCAAATGCTGAACATTCATTGATCTGGTCAGGCCATTTCATGATATGATCAGTTTGAGGTGGCTATACCATGAAATTGTCGTATTTCATGAAATTATCAATACCATCATTATATGGTCAATTCTACAATATGGTTACGACATAAATAACGTGCTCCGTGTTCTAGTGGTTTTACGCCTGCCGCTCGGTTCGAGTCCGGTTCTGACCATTTACTAGTGAGATAAGTAATTTATCTGTTTGTTCCTTTGGCCGTCGAGACCACAGGGCTATGGGGTTCGCAGGGTAGGGCCTTGATCAAGGATATTGGGTGTCGTTTAAGGGACCGAGGTTTGACCACCGCTCCGGGTTGATCCTGTCACAGAGGATCTCGCTAACTATGCAGCGCGGTAATGCCGGCAGTGCCGGGCACGTAGGCGCGAGCCTTTCTTGGGGCGGTTTATTTTTAATCATTTTATTAATGTCAAAGCGTTAGGCGGACATATGACAATGTATTTTATAGTATTTAATTTTAGTTTTCTTGTGTATTGAGTAAGTTTTAATTTAATTAATAGATTTTGTATATTCGGTTATAAAGATATAAATACGTTGTTGGAAAAATAATTCGGTCTCCGTTGCTGCGGTGATGGGCTAGCCCGCTGTCACGCATAATAGATTGAAGAACTGGCTAAAAGTGGGCACAACTGTGCCCCTGCCACCCCGTATAGGAAAATTGGTGATGCTATGTTTTGTATCATAAAGTTTTAGTTTTTATAAAAATCAGCCACTGTAACGGGCACCATCACATTTTTGAAGCACTTCTATTGCTATTAAGGAAACTGTTGATGTCCCTATTTTCGTTTCAAGACCTAATATCCTTCATTCGCGACTCAAGATTAAATCCCGTAAAAGTATGAGTTTCAGTTACCGAAATAAATTGGCACCTAGGGAATATCGGGGTACCGAACCTTTAGTATGAGTTCACATATAAGGTCTTCTTGTTGAGATTATTGCGAGGAAACCTTCAGATGTCTGTAACTGTGGCGACGAGCCAGCCCCTGTCATGTTAAAAATTGGAGTATTAAATTATTGGCTAAACTACTAAGCTTCTGCCAATCCGCATGGAAAAGGCTTCACACTGTGTTTTCATTATTTTATAATTCACATTTTTATATTTCATTATGAGATTAAGATGGGATACTTTGATTGTATGTTGTTTTGTTGTTAATGCAAAACACTTGATGTTTTTAATATTGTAATAAAAATTCATTAAATTGCATTGCCAAATACTTTACCACTTTACAGTTTACACTTAATAGGCTTGATTTGTTTTATTATTAACATAAAGGTGAAACCAAAAAACTGATGGACCTCTGTGGTACTATTTCAATCACATGAAAGAATATTCTTGTGAACTCATGCGTAGGATAGGGTAGTGTTCCTGACTTGAGACCGTAATATTTCATCTCCAAATCCCAGGTATTGTCAGTTCAACAAAACGACGGTAGACAGCTTTTGGATATTTTCATAACCATATATAAGTAGTATGGAATTGTGACTCCTATAAACTGCCACGCCGGCTTTATGCTGTGATTATATCTGAATTTGTATAGGTACTCGTAATTTTTAACATTAATTTTGATGATTAATCATAATTTTTGTACGTAAACCCAAGATTTATCTGTTATATGTATAGGGTGTATTCAAGTTAAACAGGCCGCTGTAGTACTTTTCATCGCTGACAAGTCACTGATATTACGAATAGCCGAAAACATATTGCTGAATCCTTTTTCGGTATCCCGTTCGGGGCTTGAGTATTTAATGCGATAACTAATATCGCTATTATGTCCCTTAGGCCATGAGTATTTAATGCGAGAACTAATATCGCTATTATATCCCTTAGGCCATGAGTCTAGGGTGGATCTCTCTTTTACGGTTTTTTTGTTAGCAATCAAAACCTACCTACGCGAAAAACATATTCTATGGCGTGGAGATACAGGGAAAGTTTTGAATATAGATCAAAAAAATCTGATTTTAAATTTTAATATTTTGGACTCAAAAATATTATTTTACTGCACTATAAAGGTAAAGAATTATGGACGATTATTAGCGGAAAATACAATACACCAAATACACACACATCTTACCCCCTACCTCCTTCCCCACTCCCTCTAAATATAATAATAATAATAATAATAATAATTTATTTATTCATAAAATCTTACAGTTCAAAGGTGTATATAACAAGAACATAAATTACAGATAGGCTACATTATTTTCATACAGCAGACCAACAACCAAGCTAAGCATTAAAAATGCTTGTGTTATGATTACTAGCTGCTCACATTAACACCGTTAGAGTCTAAACAAAAGTTACAAATTATGTCATGTATGAGAGCATAATATTATGAAATGTGTCCCTCCCTGGGTCGCCGGTGAAAATGCGTGTGTGTGTTGTTTTTGTTTTGTGTGTATTCAGCTATTTAAAATGTATGTGCGGATTTTACTTTATTATAGATAAAATATTTTCAGTTTGCTCGTAGTTTAGTGTTAAAAGCCAATTAGTTATAATTTGCTTACATTTAAATTTACATAGACCAAATATACTATGATCTTTATTGATAATGTTATAGAGCCTGGGACCCTGAAAGACGAGAAATCTGTTCAAAAAGAAAGTTCTGCTTCTTACAGCAGAACAGACAGCATAATTTCGTCGATTTATACCGATTTCAGTTGAGTAAGGAGTGTAAGAATGTTGTTTTAGTGTTGTATGTAATATGTACAGTTGTCTGACGGTTAGAGTGTCTGAAATTTCATGTAGAGCTCTGGTTGGGAACCTATAAGGTTTGAAGAGACAGATTTTTAGTATAAGTCTTTGAGCTTGTTCCACTGCTAAGATGTGAGTCTTTGGGGATCCACCCCAGCATGTAATTCCGTACGTCAACAGTGATTGGACTAGAGCCTTGTATACTTGGTTAATTAGTTTATCGCTTGCGACGTGTCGTAGTTGCTTGAAGACATAGGCTAGTTTTCTTATACGCTTGGCTAGATTCTGTGCTTGCTCGTTAAATGTCAGGTTGCAGTCTATAGTTATACCAAGGTATTTAGTTGAGTTAGTACTAAGAATACTGTGACAAGTGCAGGTGCTGTTTGGAGGGTAGGAGCATTTGTGGGAGATTAACTTTCAGTTTCAATTGAGGCTGGGTAACAAGAGCAGAGCATTGATCAGCCTGACAGGTTTGAGAGCTACTTAAACTTAAGTTATCTATGTTATCAATTAGCTTATCCATATGTAACACTATATATAAAAGTGCTATAAAAATTAAGTAAGGCGCTCTCAGGCGCCGCCATAATTAATTGAGTTTATGTATCTGTACTCAGCATTTTTCTTGGCCGGACAGTCAGCGTCGCCTGTTTTATGGCTACTTTGCTTTTTGTAGCGTAGGCATGTTGCGCATTTTGGTAATTCAGATGTTTTTGTGCAGTCGGTCGTCAGGTGCCCTAGTTCGCCGCAATGTCCACAAGTTGGTTTTGCCTCTTTGCAGGTCTTAGCAGCGTGTCCATACTGCTGACACTTGTAACATCTTGTTACTAGGGTGAAATCTCTTACAGTACACGATGACCAATTGATAAAAACCCTGTCCTGAGTAATGAGAGCCTTGCGGATTTCGGCAGGTACTTCGATTATATAATTAACGGCATCTGTGTCCTTTTTGCCAGATTTGTGGCTCAGCTTTATTGAGGTCAAAAATGAGTCTAGCGTCAATTTCGGCATTTTTTCGGCAAGATTTTGTTCAAAGAGACATTTAAAAGCTTCGCTCTCTGTTAGGGAAGTGGGTACTCCAAAAACAGTGATTCTCGGTCTACGCTTCGAGGGCTCATCCACCTTCAGGCCTGAGGAAGATAGTTGAGGAGCCTGCTTAAGTTTTTCTATGTCTTCCTTATAGTCAGTGCTTATAATGACCCCACCGTTTTTTGTCTTGCGAAGACCACGGACGTGGAGTTTCATAACTTCAGGGCGAATAATTTTTTGAACTAGATCTTTAGTCTCGTCACTGGTCTTGTTCTGGTCATGAGGGTAAATAGCTACAGAGCTAAGGGTGCTGGGGCGCATAAAGTTGTTGCTACTTTTCTTGACAATCTCGGCAAAAGAAGTGGAGCCGGAGGTCGCTGTTTTGTAATTATCTTTAATGGCCTCATTAAGTGCTTGTATTTTTATTGATAGGTCCTGATTTTCTTTCAGCGTCTGAATTGTGGTTTGGGCTTGAAGGGCTTTTTGTTTAAGCGATTGGTATTGGACAGCCAATTGAGATGTCCCATTTCCTATTTTACGGCACAGATTATTTATTCTCAGTTTTTGTTCCGAGTTAAGTTTTCCTTCGGAGGATATAGAGCATACTTCGTTGAGGCACTTTTCAATCGTGGCCATCCAATTCTGTAGTTCACTGGTACGCACAACTTCCATTGTATTTTCATTGTCCTGGGGGTTGTGTTGGCTCTGACATGTAGAAGGGCAGGTCGGGGGTGGTGAACGGCTGGTGAGGTGGCTCCGGTTGAACGGGCTACCTTCGCTCATCTTGACATATAGTTGCTACAAATTATGTTAGATGCATGACAGTCAATAACACTTCAATAGTTGCAACGAACACAAAACACACAAACACAAAGTAGGTCACGGATTAGTTGAGTAGAGAATTTATATTATAATTTCTTTATTCACATGCACACGTCCGAAACGTGCGAGCGCGCCAAAATCTCAAATCAAAAATCAAAAAGCCAAAATCAGTCAAAACAACGTGTAACTCAAACTTAGTTTACGCTCGCTCGCGTAAATGCTTTCCTGCTGCGCTAATTACAATAATCTTTCATGAAGATGATTGTGCACTTCAACTCGTGGTGCATTATGGCGATGTTATAAAAATATATGCTATGCTCTATATTTGGGTCTGGCTATGATATACCTCCGAATGTGCTTCCTAACTACGCGGACGTTATTAGGTGCCTATTTTGGCATTCAAAAGAACAAAGACATAACGAATTGTCTTTTGCTAAATCGTGTGAAGCGTTGTCGTTAAGTCAAGAGACACCTGGAAACGAGCTTCAATCCCTGCCATCGACCACTACAGTGTTTTGAGAAAAATACGATTATACCATGACAAGTATCGCACTTTTCTGAAATCACTGTACACACACACATCACAGTACTACGAGTATCAACGCGCAACAAACTTATTATAACTACTTGGTAGATACTTAATTATTCACCACTGTAAGTAACTCTCTTTTTTCCCTTTCGGTGGCATTTTCACGAGTACACACATGAATTTCAGCGTTTTTCTATGATATTATACTGCAATTTTTAATTTGATGCCAGAAATGTAAACAAACAACTATCATTTTCTAGAACAAAACCGTTGATTTTGACAATCATATTATACTGGATAATGGCAGTTGCTTTTTTAAATTTTTGCCCTCAAATTAAAAATCCTAGTATAGTTATGTACAAATATTTACCTACAAAAAATTACATGACAAGAGTCAACAGAAACGTGAATTTGACGTGTGGCCTGAGATAGAAAGAAAGCTATGTGCTAGATGGAAACGAAAAAAATACAAACGTGATGTAATGAAAATGTGCGAATGACCTGGTTGACCACATTAGAAAATAGATCAGCGGTCAACTGAGATTAGCAAATTTTACAATGATTTGCTTTCTAGAAACTCAAACCTTGTTAACAGATTGTTAATTGTGAGTGGTTACGCGAAAAGGAATCTGTAGGGAGAAACGCTTTTTCGGTTTTTTAGTGATTTTTATTTCTTGGACTTTCCTCTTTAATTGGTCCAAACAGATATTTTCTAAGTGTTTTTTTTTATAAATTATATAATATGAATATGAATATGTAACCGCAATATTTCAGGTTCAAATTGACACTTCACTGATACTATAAAAACCACTTATCTGATCATTATAATATATTATGTGTCTTATCTGTGTAATAAACATTAAAAAAGTATAATAGTTTATTTTAATTTAAACAAAAATACTCAAAAATGCTCAAATACCTAAACTTCAACTTCAAGTCTTGCGGCAATAGAAGATATTTTTTTATTTTTTATTTTCACATAATAGAACATACTTTCTGCATAGTAAGAAATTGAATAAATTATAGTAATAAAATAGATCTACCATTAAGTACCCGGAGCTTCTGCAAAGAAAATGTTCAATCAAGCAAGTTACTAACCAATTTACTATGAGTCACTTCTTGTGATAATCTAATGAAATGAACTATAGATATATTGTCCCCCGATACTATTGGAGATGAGCTTGTCTCTATCTCTTGACTCTCCAATTAGATTTCTTGATTGATTGTCATCAAGCACCTTGATTGACTTGGGCTGGTGCGGCCAATGTTTGATCAAAGGCTGGCTCGCAAAGACCACGTTCATCCAATTATTAGTTCATATATACAGTGTGTTTGGTTACCAGTGTCGCAGCCTAGTAGCCGGGTAGCAATATCGTAAATTTTGTCAGAAAATTATCCTCTAATTTAAATTGTGTTTCGCCGTTTTGGAATGACAACAATTCTATTTATTTTTAATACTACAATATACCTAGTCAGGGAAGCTACAGACTTTCTTTCTAAAAATGCTAAGAGAAAGCGTGGCCGACCCGGGAAGAGAGATGGAGTGATGAGTTCAGATCTTGTGACAAGAACTGGAGGGAGACCGCTCAGGTTGGGATAGAGTGGAAAATGGGGAGCGAGGCATTTGTCAAGTAGTGGGACATTATGGGCGTATATTAGTAATAACGGTATACCTACGGGAAGTGTGTACCTACGGAAGTAAGCCAGTATCTTATGAAATAGACGTCTTTAGAACACGCATATGAAGACATAATGTATGCATTATGTCTTCATATGCGTGTTCATTGATTTAACAATATCAAATGAAATATTATAGAGCCAAAAGACTTTTACTCAGATAAAGCAAGTAATGTGCTCATTATTTTGACAACCTTCTTTGAGCAAAGTCGACATTGCTGCGCTTCTTGGAGGAGCCAGAAATAGTGCCGGCAATAAGGTATTTTCTGAGCACTGCTTCCGCAAAATCCAACAGATGGCGATGGGCAAATCACTTTTTTTTTTCTCGCATAGACTCAGATTGCCATTGTGCAGACCTGAGGTGCAGACCACAGAGCAATACGTGCAATGCTTTATTTTGAGATTTTAATCTGTGAATGAATGGGGAATATCGTGGGCTGTTTTTCGTGTTTTTTTCCGAGCGATCTCTTTAGGAACGAAAGACGTCGTCGTTCAAGTTTTGTTCAAATTAGAAGATTGGACTCAAATTTTACGTTTAAATTAAATAACTGTTCTGGCTGGACACCTTCTGGTCAGTGGACACCGACAAAAAGAAGATGGGTCGTGTTTGTGTTGTGCTTAGATGCAAGAATAATGGGTGTCATAGCTTTCCAAAACAAGAACCTCAAAGATTTCTTTGGATAAAAGCAGTGAAACTAAGGAAGAAATTTCAAAACAGACATTGCATTCAAATATACCCATTAACATTTCAAAGACTCCGATTATATAGATTCATACTACCAGCCCCGTAAGTTTGTGGACTTTTTATGGTATAATGTACTCTAGATCTACATCATCTTTATATAGATAGCTAGATCATCATCATAGAAGCTACAAAAAATAACATACCTCTGGCTCTGATGTAGTTGTGCTCTCTGGCTGACGGCTGACATGTTCGCTCGCATAAATAAAATATAAGTAAAATATGCAATTCAACAATAAGCACCTCCCAGAAAAATAATGTCTTATTGTTTTTCCAGATTATTAAAACACCTTGAAAATACATGCAGTACCTTCATATTTTCCTTAGAATCCAGCTCCACATATACAAAAGATATTATTTGTGTCAGATTAACCTACCAGCCGGAGCTCAGGATCTGATAAAGAAAGAAAGTGCCCTTGTGGCCTATTTACAGAATAAACGTTTTGAGTTTTGAGTTTGAGTTTTGAAAATTCGGATTGGGTCTAGAATCGTTTCGTAGAAGAAGTGGTGTAAAAGGGGTTAAATCTGGTAGGGGCTGGCTCCCTGATTATAACACTACCACTTATTACAAGGTAATGCATATTTATCGAGTTGAAATAAAAATATTTTCTAACCTCAAATCAGATAAAAAGCGATAACGAAATGTACAAATGGGCATTCAGGGCAAAATACTGCGGTAGCTTAGGTGAAGGGTAAAGAGGGTGAGAGAAGCGAAGCCCCCTTTATCCTTCGTATTAGATTGAATATGTAAGAACAACAAAAATACTTAGAACAAAAAAAGTGTTTTTGCTGATATTTTTTTGCTGTGAAAATCAGTATTTATGATGTGCGATTAAATACTTGCCTTTTTATGAGCCCTAGTAGCCGGAGCTAAGGCGATCGAAATAATAATGCGAAATAGGTCACTTTCGTAGCGAAGTTATATAAACATAACCTCAAAAATGAGGTTATAAAAAGTTAATTTTCTCAAGAACGGTGCAATGGGAGTAACGTCAGGGGGATGGGGGATCCCCCCAAGGGGTTTTCAAAATAATAATGCGAAATTGGTCACTTTCGTAAAAAAACTGAAAACTCAACAACAAACAAACACGAAAATCCGAGCCAGCCAAATGAACGGAATTTCAAACGTTACTCAGTCAAGTCACCGAGAAAACAACAAAGTTAACAGACCATATCATTTTCCAGCGTCAACGAACTGCTGGCGGCCAACGGTGGCGGCGTCATTCTATAGTCTGTCTGTGTAGTGTGGACCGTATAATATAACCCGGCCGAGTAAAATGTCGCCTCGCTGACATGAAAATAGCGCCGTAATGACGACACCTTTACTCGTCCGGGTTAGATATCAAAATGAAAATGTACGGTCCACGTGGCACTGACCTCGAAAAGTAACTTACACAGCGCCATCTATCGGTATTTTCTGAGAAAAAACCTCATTTCCTATGAAAATCCATGGTTGTCGAGCTTTGTTTCTTAAATGGTAAAAAAAGGTAGTGCAAAAAGGCTTTATTCAAAATTTGGTTATGTGTGACAAAAAAAATGAGAAGGAGATCTTCTTGCCACTCTCAATTTTCTTTCCAATATGTTGCTGTGTGCCAAAACAATTGTAGTCTTACATTTTAGTAACTATACATGTAGCAAAGCCTCGAGCTTAGCTTGGCTACGCTCTCGGCCTATAAGCTTGGTCACCATTGCAGCCTTTGATGTCCGCGCTATAAAAGTCTCGACCTTCCGTCTTGGCATTTATTCTCCCCGCCCCTCAGGCACGTCAACTTGATGAAGGCTGTGTTGCAGAAGCATTACGGCGTCTCAGATACCAAATTTGGATTGAAATATATCGCCGTCTTGATTCGTCGGACACACAGTCTCCCCCTACCCCTTTAAACCTCCCGGAATGAGGTCAGAGCTCCCCTAAATGACCCAAATTAGAGTAGTTTAGGATTAGGATAAGTTTATAAAAATAAAAATTATATATAACCACCTCATAGTAGCGGGGGCTATCTGCCCCCCTAACATGCCGCTATCATGCCCGTTGACTATGAGCTGATGTCCGCTTATAAAATCGGGTAAGCAGGCAAACTCCTGTTGCTGTGATTTCGGCCACCAACAGTGCGACCAGCAACGCAGTCATTACAGACCGCGACAGAAATGTACTATTACTGACCCGAGGACAGTATCTGTAGCGCCAATGGTACACCAATGACATTTCATACCCACGACTTACTCACGTGAATGACCTGCCGTATATGGTGGAAAAAATGACTGAGATTGTTCTATTTGCTGATGACACATCTATTATTTTCAAGGTGAAAAGACAAGAAGAAATTCTAGACGACGCAAATAGTACACTCTCTCATGTGTTAAGTTGGTTCTGCTCAAAGAAGACTTAATGTATCAAATTTTGTTTGCCTAATGTACGATAGGTTGAAAACAGTGTAAGAATAGTATCTGAAAGATTGTACCTCGTTGAGGACACAATCTTTCTCGGAATTACTATAGATTCGAAACTTCAATGGAGTCCTCACATAACTAATCTCGCACGAAGACTTAGCTCAGCCGCTTTTGCGGTCCGACAAATCAGATATCTTACAGATGTTGAAACTGCCAGATTGGTTTACTTTAGTTATTTTCACAGTACTTTGTCTTATGGAATATTGCTCTGGGGGAGAGCAGTAGATATAAATACGATATTTGTCTTACAAAAAGGGCGATCAGGGTATATCAATTAGATGCTAGAGATTCATAAGAGAAAAATTCAAAGAAATTAATATTCTTACGGTTACCTGTCAATATATATACGAGCAAATCATGCATGTAAGAAAAAACCTAGCCTTATTTAAAATTGTAGATGATAGCCATACAATTAACACTAGAAATAGAAATAGGTTAGCACTATCATTATTTAGACTAAGTAAAGTAGGCACATCATTCATGGGCCACTGTATTCGCTTCTACAATTAAATACCACAGGAATCATTGATCCTTCCTGAAAAGAGGTTCAAAAACTATGTTAAAAATGAGCTCATAAGAAAGTGCTATTGTAGTAGTAAGGAATACTTAGATGACAAAACTGCATGGTCCATACCATCTCAGCGCACAAAAATTCGACGAGGGGCGATGGATCAAATCTATCACTCGCCGGCGAATTTTCTTGGACCGAAACCAGTACCTGTTGTAAAGTCACTTTTTAAAAAAGAAGGTATGGGGAGTTTCTTGCCGTTTCTTCTTAACCCCGAGGCCCACCTTCCGAAACGGTGTATTTTTTTTTATATAAAAAAAATTACTTGTAGTTTTAAGTAAGTATAATTTTGACGTTGAATAAGATAATTTATTTATTTATATTCATAAAAAAATTGAGTCTGAGAGTCTGAGTCTGAGTCTTATGTTTAATTGACTGCCAAATTGAGTAAAATATAACATTTAAAAGATACATTTACATATCACATTTACGAAATGATTACCAATATTATGCCCCCTATTTTATACTATACTAGTTAGGGTCACCTTGCACCGCTCCGCTTTGCTTCGGCTACAGGTTGTGTTGTAAAGTTGTGACTTAACAAACCTAACGTAATTATTTGGACAATACGGTTAAAACTACATGGTACTGTCAGTGAACCTATAACATATTTGGTAATTACAAATTATTGTTAAACAATATATTTGTTGCCTTTTAGTCGTCCTGTTCGTCACCAAGGCAGTATTGTTACTCTGTGTGTGCCAATATTGGACATACACACAGATTGGTCGAGCAAACTGGTTGAAAGCACATGTTTGCACAGCTCTCAGCTTTGTATGCAACCGGTTAGATTGATTAGATTTAAGTCGATGTTGTTGGCAATTCGCACGTGGTATAATGCACATATAAAGTGCCAGTTTCACGCCCTGCGTAGGCGCCATGTTAGATAAATAGTAATAAACATAAACATTCATGTACAGGCACATATATTGCTTCTGGCCCACACTAGGATACCCTGTATCTTGGGAACCAGAAACAGCGAGGTCACACACATATAAACATCCAAGACCTGGGGTCTCTTTTTTTACGCTGAGCTAGGGACCAAACCCGGGACCTCTCGCATGGTAGACAAAGCTATAACCGCTGCACCACAGAGGTCGTCTTATGATCCAGACTAATAGGTAGGTGAAGAGATCTTTAATAAAATGAGATAAGATAGCTTCTTCTCTTCAGATCTTCGATAGGTCACTAGGCAGTATAGGCAGGTTATAGGCAGGCAGTAGGTATGTAAGAAGTTCGGATGGTAGTCTTGGAAGTTGTGAATGCTAGAGCTTGTAGGTGGATCGTCAGTGTGGAGCCGGGAGATAGGAAAATCCTGGGGAAGAAAGACAGCTACAGAAAGTGCAGGAGAGCACCTGAAAGGTCCCCTGCATCATTGCAGCCATTCTGAGAAGCCGGAAGGCTTATGTAACACTTGACAATCAGAAACATTGAAGTGGGGAGAGAATTAAACTAGCTATAGACAAATTAATAAATAAATTAGTACATACAGTATATGACATACCAAGTACGTGTAGACGGAACTCACATCGGAAATAGAAGAGAAGAGTATATAATTTACTAGTAAAAGAAAAGCCGAATGAGTAATTTCCGTCGAGTAAAAATAGTTTGGAATTTTGTTTCATAGAATATCATAGAAAGATAATAGCCAGTTATATAGATATGTCGTAATAATATTGTGGAATTGACTATATCATGATATCGTCAACCATGGTTGAATTAGAACTTTCATTGAAAGAAGAAATATTTTAGGGCAAAACACTGCGGTCGCTTAGATGAAGACTAAAGCCCACGAATAGTCTTCATGTTAGATCGACATGTATAACACAAAAAAATACCACGTAGTAGTGAATATAAATGCTTTTAAAAATCCATGTTTTCGTGAAATTAAACGCTTTCTGACCTTTGAAATGAAATGGTTGGCCATTTCATAATATAGTCAATTCGTGGTCGGCTATATAATGAAACAATCAATTTCAACGACATAGCTACGACAGTTAAAATAAATAAAAGGACTTAATAAATACGTTAAGCATGCTACAATAACAACGACAACATTTCCCTCACGGGTTGGCAGAGGCACAACTTTGGCCAGATTTAGAGCCAATTATTCAATGCTCCAGTTTGCTTGACAGGGGACTAGCCCGTCATTGCAGCAACGGAGATTTAAGGTTTCCTCACAATGTTTTCGATGTTAGAACTTCTTTATAAAGCACCTACTTAAGATAAAGTACCAGTTTCATCGTGATTATTCAAATAGGAATTCCAAAATATGAAAGCGGTGCAGCTCTAGTCTCGAGTTAAATTCTGAAAGTCGTAGAAACATATTCATAAAAAATCTTAATCCGAATAGATTGCGGTTCTGCATCTGAACTTAAGTATCTAGTTTGAATACAAAGTTGTTCCTAAGACTAAGTTTGAGAAGGTTGGTACCGTTTGGTATAAACACAATTCACTAAAAATTACTCGTTCTTGCCCAGTATTGAGTGCAAAAGACGAGAATAAAACTTTTACCGACATAAAAATATATTATCTATTATTAAAAGTCAACTGAAATATCAATATGACATAATTTAACATATCTTCATACTTTTCCCATATGAGGTGGCTAAGGCAGGCAAAGGCAAGCTGTGAGGCGCTTATTTTTTAATAACTGAGCTGCTTTTTCCGTTATGATGGTAATCTGTGAGCTTTGATCCACAAGCGCTCTCAGAACATGGTAAATACCGTCGCTTCCCTTAACTTTAATCAAGGCGGTTGACAACAGGACCTCAGTAATGTTCAAATTACGTTGTTTCGACACGTGCGAGTTGTTGTTGCATTTCAGTGCATCATGGATTAATGTATTGTGTCTCTTGTTACATTTGCGGCATGTCTTTGATGAGTAACACTCGTTGCCTTTGTGACTGAATATACAGTTGATGCATACTCGAAGTTCTCGTATGCCTTTGTAAACAAATGATACAGACCCGTTTGTGTTAGGGTAAAATATTTATATCGCTTCCGGAGACAGCCGATTCGGAAGTTTTCGGTTGATTCTGATAATACGAAACTTCTTGTTCCGGGGAACAAAAATAAATAGAGACTCTGTATATAGACCTTCAAATTCTGTTGGTGGAAAGCTGAACTTCTAACATACAAACTTATGAATGTGCACCTGGTTAACTACATGGAGTATGAAAGTAGCCGCACCACTAACTTTGTAAACTACGTTTTGCTATCTCAAATCCAACCTATTGACTTTTCACCGAAATGATATAGTCTATGTCATTTTCAAGGTCAAGGTCACAAATCCAACGACTCCTCATTTACACATTTACATTAACATTACATTAACTACGCCCATTTTGAAAAAAAAACAAAAACTGAATTGACAAAAATAAACGGTCAAGTGCGATTCGGACTCGCGTGCGAAGGTTTCCGTACTACCGCACAGCGGAATGCAATATTCTTGGATGGAGATTATGTACCTTCAATTTTCCTGTGTGTAAGATGGCAAAATGTTGTTTACAAAGTTATTGGTTTCAGACTTCATATATGTAGCCAGGTGCATTTATAAGTTTGTATGCGGTACTAAAATAATTTTCCCTCCTCTTTTTTCAAATTGTAGGATCAGTAATTTCGGAGACTAGGGAAGTATGGCTTTTGCCTATTTTTTTAATATTTTTTAAAGTATTTCAGGTTTATACAAAAAATATATATTTGAGATCCTTTCAACAAGCCCATTTCTTAGACATGCCACACGATAAGGTTAGGAAACCTTTTTTTTGACGGTAAATTTTTCATTATCTTTCCTGGTAGCTCCGTGGTCTATTGGGTTTCACGCTTGCTACTCGCACAGCAGATGCAGGTTCGATTCCAGACCATGTACCAATGAGATAATTAATTTATCTTAAGTACACTACAAGGACGTTCTTACGGTGATGGAAAAAATCGCGAGGAAACCTTCATAGCTCCAGCTGCGACGATGGGCTGGCCCCCTGTCGAAGACGTGAAAGGCGCAATGTCGAACAAACTCATAAGAAACTACAATTCTCAAATAACCCATGTTGTATCAAAAAAGTCACTGAATTTTTTAATAATAAAAACTGATAATTATTATAGCTATTGTATTCTAAAATATTACGCACAAAACTTTTGCGCCTGGCCTGTTTTTTTTTGCATGGACTTTGGCAATTCTCCTTTCAACTCAATCGGTTCAGAATTCGGTCGTTTTATGTTACTACTACACATATCCTTTTTAAGGTACGGAAGCTTAAAAACATATGATTATCAAACCTGCTCACAAAATTTCACGACAATCGACTGAGAATTACGACCTATAGAGGAGATCAGCCATACGTCAAGCATTTTTGCTCAAGCAGTCACTTTGCGCTCGCTCGGTCAAATCATCTCCTTGTTATTCTTGACGGTCCCTCATAAGGTACTTCTAGTTTTATGTCATTCATCTGGTACCTCGTGTTATATAAAGTTCATCGTCGTTTATTAGAATCAATTAAATTGTAATGAGCTCCATAGTCTAGCTGTTTCATGCTTGTTTCTCACGCTTCATCGTCCGTATTCTAACACTGATGAAAAACATCGTGATGAAATCTTTGATCTCCATATCTGCGTCGATGAACTAGCTCCCCTTGTCACGCATTATGTAACCGTGGGGACAATTGTGCCTCATCCACCCATTATCTGAAAAGCGTGACGCTTGTTTTTGTGTATTATAAATGAAAAATTATTTATACAAATCTCATCTCATCAGGGCTTCAATGAGAAAAAATAAAAGTGTAAGTTACTCTGTGTTCGGTGGGAACCGGCTAAAAGTGTGCCAAGCGTGAAATGGTCACGTCAAAATCGAAACGAACAAATGGGGCAGCTCGCTTGCGCTATCGTCAGAGACAAATGTAGGAGAGATGGCACGGAAGCTGCATTACATAGGATACCTACCTGCTTTGATGCACGGCTGCACCAAACGCAATGCAACGAATCCAGGCACCAATGTCCTACCTTTACTCGGCGACCATTTTCCTCGTTTACCTTAGACCGTTTACTTTAGCTTTTTAATACTTATACCTTAGTCAAATTTTAATAAAATATTTATAGTAGTGATCGGAGCTTTCATGGAAGTGGCCGCTGCCGAAGCCATAGCAGCCAAATCGTAGGTGCCCTTAACTTTGAAAAGTGTTCACATCGCCCAAAAAGCTGGCACCGTTATCTCGCTGAATCGCAATGCTGATGCATTGAACACGGTTAGTACTAGCTGTGCCATATATCATGTTTTATATTTATATAATTAAAGTAACAGACTCTTTATTCACTCACTCCGATCGATAGAAAAATTGTCGCTGCTTATCAGAAATCTGGCATTTTCAACAATTTTTCGGTCGATTTGAATGATTTGGGCTAATTAAAATTGAGGATTTAATCCATTTTGTAGTTGGCCCGTGCCAAAAAGTGATCTATGGTTTGCATCTGTGGTAAGAAGGATCAGGGATTAAAGATTATCCTCTATTTGCAAATGACAATTTGTGCGTCTCCATAACCTATCTTTGAACTTCGACAGTTCTGTTAAAAGAATGTCATTATTAATACTTTTGAGTGATGGTTATAGTAATTTGGAGAATCTAGCTGAACTTTCGGATTGGAGTGAAGACGAAAATGTAACCCAAATACCCTCACGGAGGTTGTACTGAACAATATGCATAACTAGTCAATGATGCCGGCTTCTTTTTTAGATTTACGTTAAACAAGCATGCGGTCTAACTCCATTGTTCAGGGTTCGAGTCCCGGTGGGGGCAAATATTTGTTTGATGAGAGCGGATATTTGTACCCTAGTCATGGTTGTTTATCTATCTATGCATAATATTTATCTATATAAGTATGTGTATCGTTGTCTAGTACCCAAGATACAGGGAATCCTAGTTTGGGGCTAGATTAATGTGTGTAAATAGTGTCCAAGCTATTAATTATTATTATTAATTGTAGTGTAGAAATAGGTATATTGGATAGGTTTGAACGACTAACAAATAATTGATATTTCAAATTTATGAAGTTAAATAGCTGAGAACTGAATTAATAATTAGAAAAAAACTTTACACTGCTTTGTTTGGGCAGAGTTGTACAAAAAGCTTTGAAACATTATTTAGCAAACATCCGCTTGTCGCGACTCTCGTTGTCAATATCTATGTCAAGTGCTACAAGGATCTTTTGGCAATTAGATGTATTGTCATCCAATTTCTTACGAACAATGGCACAAGGTTCAGTTTTCGACGATGGATGGTCAAGTGGTACAGATGGCCGTGCTTTCATTTACAACTGCGACACCGGCACGTACGGACGCTTCCTAGCAGCGTCCGCAACAATGTCCCATAACTCAGTGTCGACCTAGTTTTCGCAATATTGATACCGCCATGGCTGTACCAGCCAAGCGCGCGGACACCATCTTGGTGAACAAGCTGCTCGCCTTCGTACAACAGAAGCTGGACGTGATGGACGAGCTCTCCCTGGAGCAGATCAGCTCGACCAGCTTCAAGGAGGGTGAGATCGCCGCCGCCAAGAAAGTGCTGCAGGAAACCGCCGTCACTAGCGTGCGCCTTGTGGCGCGGAGGAACGCGAGCGGGAAGAAGGATCTCCAGGATCTTCCGGGTGTTCAAGGAGACCGAACCCGATGACGTCCCAACCTACGTGGCCCGCGACCTAAACAAGCTGCCACCGGTGACATTTGACCACGTCGACGTCACCCGGCTGCTGAAGGACATCCTGCGGCTGCAGGCTGACGTCACCGAAATCCGGAGCAAGTTGGAGGCTTCCGAAGGCATCTGCGCCGACCTGAAACGTGAGTTGTCGGTATTGCGTCAGGCTGATACCTCTTTGCCAACGTAGCGAATAGCCGACACGCGCAACAACATTACGCCGGTAAGCAAAAATGCGGTTACTGCAGCTGACCCAGTTCCACGAGTCAAGCCGGCGTTGATAAATATCGCACCGCCTCGTGACGTCACAAAGTTGAGTTGACCAGCACCGGATGCGGTTTCTTCTGGAACATCCAAAATACTGGAACCCCAGAAGAACACGTATGCTGCAGTGTCCCACCGTGCCCGCCGCCGCCGCCCGCGCCCCGCACCGCCCGCCGCCATACAACAGAAGCTGCAGGCTGCGCCGCGCGCGACACTGGCTAGGCCCGCCCGTGGCCCGCCGAACGCGACAGTTGATGGGGAAGGCTTTATCCTGGTCCAAAACAGGAAGCGCCGCTCCAGACGCAGCCGCAATCTGCGTGGCACAGCCCCCGCCGGTGAGAGCAGCCTGAAAGCTGCCGCTCCCACCGTTCAGTTATACATTTCCAGGATTGACGTGAAAATGACCTGCCAGGACGTTGAACGTCATATCCTGGAAAAGCTGAAGAAAAATCCGCCGTCTGGTATAAAAGAGGCGAATGTACAGATCGAAGTTTTGGAGTCAGAGAGACCCAAGGAGTTCCTTTCCTTCAAACTTCGTGTGCCGGCGGACCTCAAGACGATGTTCCTGGCCAAAGATTTCTGGCCGGAGGGCATCGTGTACCGACGCTACAGGGAAGCGAGAATGAAGAAGAAAATCCCTAGCTAGGTTAGATTATATTTAGTGTGTTTTTATATTACATTATGTATCTCTAGTTTTAAGGTATTTATAGATATGGGTTTTTTTGTAAGCCTAAGATTATTATTATTATTATATTATATGGTTAACCCAAACAAGTCCCAGGCCATGATTATAGGTACCAGACACTCATTATGTTTGTTGAAGCAACAGTCGGTCCCTCCTGTATCTTATAACGGTACCGTAATCATGTATAGCGACACAGCGAAAAACCTGGGTGTTGTTTTCGATAACCAGTTAACCTGGTCAACGCATATCAGCGAGGTCAGCAGGCGAGTTTACGCTACCTTTCACTCTCTCAGGAGACTTCAGAACTTTCTTCCTCGTCAGACCAAAATTATTCTCGCCCAGTCTCTTTTACTTCCCCTCATTGACTATGCTGATGTTTGCTGGGTAAGCGCAAATGAAGAGCAACTGAACAAACTCGAACGACTTCAAAACCTCGGGATTCGGTTCATCTTCGGACTGCGAAAATATGATCACGTTTCTCAACATTGCAGGGAGTTGAATTGGCTTCCGATTCGTCTTCGACGGGACTCTCATATCCTATGCCTGCTCTACAATATTTTGTGGAACCCTCGGTACCTTAACTTCCTGCGTGATCGCTTCGAATTTCTTTCTTCATGCAGGCCTCGGAGAACTCACATGGCTACTATGCTTAAAGCCTCACAACGCTCCACTGCAACCTACGAGCACGGGTTTTGAATCCGCGCTATACGGCTGTGGAATGAACTTCCCTGCACCATCAGGGACAGTCCATCACTGAATATCTTTAAGAACCGACTAAAGAAGCACTATCTTTCACTTTCTATTTAGCTATATAATGTATTAGTATTAGTATATTTGTAAGATATTTATTGATATGCTGTATTTATGTAACTGTGTATGTAGTCTATATTTCTTAGCAATAGGATTTTATGTATGTGTAATATGTATTATATTAGAATATAGTCTTAATTGTACGCGCAATTCTTTCCCTTACCTATCATCTCCGTCTCCTATCCAACATGGTTTGCTGGAAGAAATCTCTTTTTAGAGATAAGCTCGCCTTTGTACAAGTTTTTTCTATCATAAGTTATCTGTATGTCTGTTTTGTTTAGTACAATAAAGAAATTACGAAATATTATTGGATTAGAGATACGTTATTAATAGGCTCGGGCGTAAATAGTGCAGTGTAACTCTTACAGTCAGTGTTTAATTGACGTTTACTGTAAGAAAAAACTGTCACATTCCACAGTTTTCGGTCGATTTGATTTAATGAATAAGTAAACGTTTATATACGTTCTACCGTTATATTTTTTTATTTTATTACCATGGCATAAGGTTCAAAATGGCGATGCCTCATAACCAGGTCTAGGTGTTGACCTGATAAGGGTGCAGATCCCTCACGAATTGGTGATTTGAAGTATGTTTGCCATGTTCGCTTTCTTCAAATTGACATTTGATAAATCAGAACGTGATTATTGTTGTCAGGAGCTGTCATTTAATGCGATTGACATTAGGGAAAAGTCAAGGTAAAATAAATCGGTATTTGTCAAGAAAAACAGAATCGAGCTATATGACTCTACCCGTTATGAATTGCAAAATTACATCTTGCTTGTGTTTTACAAACTCTAATCTGTTTTGATCCGGTTCGACCACCTTTTTGCTCTAAGCCCCGATATTTTGTAGAAACTTCGACGGATGTCGGGGTATGTGTGGCTCGTTAATCACCGGAAATGACGCCGGTCTGATGCTCGGCTTCCGGTTTCGGAGGCTTTAGAGGGTAGTTTGTAAAGCCTTTGCTGTGACAAGGAGGTTACAGTCGTGGAGAACCATGTTTGTATGAGGCTGTATGGATCAACCTTAATTACATGGAAGATTATAGGTACTATCATTTCCCAAAAATTTGGTAAGCGAATTAAACGTCACCTGTATGTGAATGTGTATGTGCGGGTTGTGTTACGTATGGCACATTTTCTGGCTCTGGGTCATGGCAAGTGATCGGTATTAGTCGAGCCGTTTTGGTTCGTTGACGGCAAACATAGATGTTAATATGGACATGCCCCGGAATTTATACCACATTCACGGGATATGGAGAAAATATAAACCAATATTTCCATTAATAATAATAAGAAATAAATAGATGACATCGGAAATGATCATGCGGGTTAAGCAACATCTGAGCAAGTGGGGAACTAAAATAAAAGTTGTTCTGATCAATTCTGTTTCTTTTCTTAGTGAAAATTATCGAGCATGATGTCCATAACAACCCTCTAAAATTACTAAAGGATATTTTGAAATGAATATACTATGAAAATGCCAAGGCTACAGCACCGATTTAGAATGTAACTTTTAAGAATAATCATTTACAAATGTTATTGTATTCTTTGTTAGTGTTCCTTAAATAAACAAATAAACATTATCGTCATGAATTTTCCAAAACGGAGTGGCAGAGGCACTGTTGCCCCCACGTTGTGCACATAGTTCAATAAAAATATACACAAACATGTATATCCCGTGTTCCTTGGAAATAGCTATGGTCAGGTAACCACTTACATGTTTAGATTTTTTATCCTCAGAGATAGCTAGTTATCTCTGAGGGGATTACAGGCAAATACATTGTGTCTGACCCCACACAAGGATACCCTGTGTCGTTGGAACCAGAAACAGCGACATTAAACACTTTATGTGTTGCTGTGTTTTTTAATAATATTCAAGACCAGGTTTTTAGGGTTCCGTACCCGAAGGGTTCCAAACGGGACCCTATTACTAAGACTCCGCTGTCCGTCCGTCCGTCTGTCACCAGGCTGTATCTCACGAACCGTGATAGTTAGACAGTTGAAATTTTCACAGATTATGTATTTATGTTGCCGCTATAACAACAAATACTAAAAAACAGGATAAAAGAAATATTTAAGGGGGTTCCCATACAACAATTCTTTCAATACCACATACAAACTTATGGATGCACCTGGTTACGTACATGGAGTGTGAAAGTAACCGCACCAATAACTTTGTAAACAATATTTTGCTGTGTAAAATCCAAACTATTCACTCTACACCATCGCTTCCATTGAACGGTTGTACGGAACCCTTCGTGCGCGATTTAGACTCGCACTTGACCGGTTTTTTATAATATTCAAGACCAGGTTTTTTTTTCTTCATCCCCAGTCGCGAATCAAACCTAGGTCCAATCGCATGATGGCAGAGCCACAACCGCAGCGCCACAGAGGTCGACGGTATATATGTCGCAGTTGGTTGGTTAAATCAGACACTTAACTAACTCTCTGGACCGTTACTTAAATACCGACCTTTAACTTAGTCACTAGCATTTTGATTTAAATAAAGAATCGTCTAAAACGTTTAACAATCTGTCGTACCGAAAGCCGAATGTTGGAAAACAAGATGGCGTCACGACAACAGCTGATTCGCATAGTAGTGCAAAACATGGCGTTAGCTTAGGTGAAGGGTAAAGGGATGAGCGAAGTGAAGCCCCCCTTATCCTTCGTGTTAAGTTTAACATGTAAGAATAACAAAAACTTGTCGATTTGTGTAAGATTGTCCTCTAATATATATATTTATATATAATAATAATAATACCTGGGACACTATTTACACACATTGCTCTAGCCCCAAACTAGGATTCCCTGTATTTTGGATGCTAGACAACGATACAAATACTTGTATAGATAAATATTAGACTTAGATAGATAAACAACCATGACTAGCGGACGAACATCCGTTCTCATCAAACAAATTTTTGCCCCCCTCGTGACTCGAACCCGGGACCCTTGGCTTCGTAGGCAGGGTCACCGCCGACTCGGCCATTCGGGTCTTAATATATATATATATATATATATATATATATATATATATATATATATAGCGAAGCCCCCTTTATCCTTCATGTTAGGTTGAACATGTAAGAAAAACAAAAAATACATAAAACATAAACTTATATGTGTGTGCTTACAAGTACAGACATAAAAAAAAATATTTATATTGTATATGTCTTGTTGCCTGGGAACTTTTAGACAACTCGTTAAACGTTTCGTTCCTCACTTGTCTGACGGAATTTTACTGACTTGGTTAATTGTCGGCATTTAATTAACGGTCTAGAGAGTAAGTTAAGTGTCTGATTTTACCAACCAACTGCGATATATATATATATATATATATATATATATATATATATTACGTTTACACTAGCATACAAACCACACGCTCCTCTAGCACCACATCTCGCTAAAAAACTCAAGATACGTTGGTAACTTTTAGATAAGTTTCACATGTTAAAGTTTCGTCCGGGCCCTTTCTTTATTAACTTTGCGGAGTTCTTTGAGATGAGATAAAAATAAAAATACATCAAGTGGGGCTTATGCCGTTGGTGGTTAGGGTAAACGTAGGGTAACCCACACCCCCAACACAGGTGGGTTAATAAGGGGATGTGGGTTACCTTACCTCAATGCTAAGCATGCGCAAAGAAAACATTCTCAAAACCGCAAATTTCTGGTTTTCACAAAAAATAAAATTGAGCGGAACCCTCGGTGCGCGAGTCAAACTCGCACTAGGCAGTTTTTTTAATGAAAGAAAGATTTGTTTTTCTTAAACTTTTTTCAGATTTTGTATTTGCTTGTACTATAATAACTTGCTTAGTGTCAAATTTCATGGTTCTAGTATGTTTAGATTCCCTCAAGAGTATCAAGCAAAATCAGCAAAATTGTGATATAAACCGCAATATCTTTTGATTGCATAGGCCTATAATTTGATTTTCATTTTTAAGAAACTGCATATTTGAGTAATCTATGTTAATTTCGACTTGATACCTTTGAAAAATGGTCTTGACAGACATATAAACAAACAAGGAGTGATCTTATAAGGGTTTCTTTTTTATTTTTAAGGTACAAAACCCTAAAAACGAATTATTATTGGCTTATTTTAGCTAATTGAGTAAAAAGTTCCGTAAAAAAAAATATTTTTTTCATCTACATTTTTCGAAGCTACGAGTACCTACTACTACCAGCAGGTACAAGTAATTTATCTTACATTTTACGGACGTTCTAACGGTGATGTTTCAACAAACCTTCCTGACTCGAGTATTAAATAACTGGCTAAAACTTAGCACAATTGTGTCTCTGATACCCCACATGGGAAAAAGCGTGACGCTAAAGTAAAGTCAAGTTAAGTAAAATTCACAAAAACAAGTACTTGGCAGAAGGGTTTCCCAAGTTAAAATTCAAGTTACAGTTCAAATATTTTTAATTATTATGGCACAAAAATTTAGACTTAATGAACGTCATAACATAACATAATCAAGCAAGCATAATAAAACATGAATTAGGTGCCTAATTATTAGTACATAATATATAGGGTGCAATGAACTGGTTTAATGCCAGACGTCGGTGCCTTGTAAAAAGTAATTAATTATGTAGCCTTTGTACACAAAGTGTGGTTTAAACATTTTTTTAATCGTGCTTAAGTGAAATTTAGTATTTCTTTTCAAAAATAGTCCCTTTTTTACATGGGGTTGTCTTGCTTTGTTCCGCTTCACTTTGGTTTCAGGTTGTAATATAATTTTTGACCAAACAAACTTAACTTTAGTATTCGGACGGTTCATGAGTGTCATTAATAATATTAGTAAACAATATAGGTTTTAGATATATTTGTAGCCTTTTTTATTGCAGTTTACGTCACGTAAAATAGATTACTAATTAACTTAGTTAAAGCATGCTAAAGTGTGCATTTGCTCCATTGCCAGCCTATATGGGCGTTAAGCTTTAGATTTTGTTTTTATATGAAGTTGTTCTGGATAATATTCATCCTTAACGTTCGATTTTACTTAACGATATTATCTTACGAGTACAGTCGTTCTATTTTACATGAGAATAAACTACGAAAGGTATATGAGATAAGTATCTATCTTAAATTTTACAGCAATTATAACGATGGTGTTTCCACATCGTGAGAAAACCTTCATTACTCCTTACTACTTATTACTACTACTTGCGGCTAGCCCCCTGTAATAATGTATAATGTACTAGCCTTTGAGTAATAATGTATAAATACTAGAGTAGCCGCGCAAACTGACTTTTTTGCAGCTATAAGTAGAGCTAATTCACTCAACACCAAATCAGTCTGTGCCAAGCGCTTGCCGAGCCGTGACGCTTTTGATACGAGAGTAAGTCACTAAATAATGCCGTCATGTGCTCTGCGGTACTGTAAAAACTATACCGTACAGACCAAAAAAGCCAAGGAATAACTTTTCATGTTAATTACCCTGTATTATCAGTAAAATACGCATATTCAATATTATTTTGTGAATTATAAAAATCAACAAAGCGACAGCCATGTTTTCTCTTTGAAAATCAAAGAGTAACAAGATTTTTACATGCAGATGTGTCATTTCCGAATACCAACGTTTTATACACGTCACATATTTTAATTTTTTATTGCACATGAAATGTCACATTACAAACTTATGGAAAAGATATTTACAAAGGCAAGCTTATTTCTAACAAGAGATTTCTTCCAGCAAGGCCAATATGATAAGGATCAATTTCATAGCAGTGACAGGTAGACCCTTGCGCAGAAATATAGCTCATGTTTATCTGACGAAAATTTAAAGAACTGTCAATGTATTTATAAACTGACTAACAACATCACAACCAATGAAAAAAAACCCATTAAAATATTGGATATGTGCATATTCTCTTTTATTTTATTCCTAAATACACATTATAGGTCGCCTGCACTTAAAAATATGCAACATAGGCAGGATTCACTCGATAGGTATACTTTCGGGCAAAGGCGACTGTACGTCTTCGGCATGTCGCATCTGCGCGCAAATATTTTTATCTATGACAACTGACAAGCCCGCTCTCGTCAAGAGGCCGGGCACATATTTTGTTCGAGCTAGCGTCTCTAGTATTTATACATTATTACAATAGTCAATAGTCAATAGTCAAAGTACTTTATTACTGTAGATATTTACATATACTTAGCAAACGTCATTTTTTGCCTCTTCTCTACATTGGACCACTGTGGGAGAAGAAGGGCGTAGAAACTCCCACAGATTTATTTTTAGATCTCTTTTAAAAATAGGTTGTGCTTAACTAATACAAATATGAAAAATTTAATTGTTATGATTAATAAGCAGGAATAAATAATTACAAAATTATTAACAGCAAGGTCTGTGTTGAGCCAGATTAACCCCATACAGTCCTGTCATTTAAGTAATCTTGAACATTGTAATATCCCTTTTTCGACAAAGTTGCTTTAACATGCTTTTTAAATTGCTCAAGTGGCAATTTCAAAATCTCCAGAGGTATCTTATTGTAGTAGAGAATGCACTGACCCTTGAAAGAATTGCTAACCTTCGCGAGTCTAAAACGGGGCGCACATAGTCTGTGATTATTTCTTAGGTAAACATTACAGCTATCGCTAAGTTTGGAAAATGTTGTAAGGTTCTTGCGTACATACATTATATTTTCGAAAATAAATTGACTAGCTACTGTTAGTATGTCAATTTCTTTAAAAAGCTCTCTTAAGGAGTCTGTTCGTTTTAAATTATAAATTGCTCGAATAGCTCTTTTCTGTAAAATAAAAATAGTTTGAATATCCGCTGCTTTCCCCCACAACAAGATACCATAGGACATCACACTATGAAAGTAACTAAAATATACTAGCCTAGATGTAGCCACATCCGTGCTTTGTCTGATGTTCCTAACAGCGTAAGCCGCAGAACTTAATTTACCAGCCAAAGGTAGCCCCCTCCGCAAAATGGAGAATTAAATAACTCGCTAAAAGTTGACACAATTGTGCCTCTACCACCCCGTATGGGCAAGGCGTGACGATAAGGTAAAGTAAAGTAAAAAACGTTCATTCACAAAAACAAGTCCGTGACAGAAGGATTTCCCTGTCTCCAAAATAAGGGTATAAACTCCAAACTGTGTTTTGGGAGATAGTTTCTTCCAGTTTTAAAGTTTAACTATTGGTTTTTGTTGCAGGGTGCACAACTGAGATTATATGATAAAAACATTAGGTTCTTATAGAGAAAAAAATTGTGTTTAGTGAAAAAGAAAAATATTATAAGTTTGTTTTCCAAATAAAAGAAAAGAACTTAGTTATTTTGGTAGTAAGGTGTATGTATGTAATGAGTGTGTAGTGAGTGAAAGAGGTGTTACTATGTGTGTACGGGTTTAAGTGCATGAAGTGTTATGCCTGTTTTTGTCGTGTTGCTATGTAATATTAGGTACAATAATAGCAGCTAGAAGATACTCTTAGCTAATTAGCATCTACCTCGCTAGCTTTTTCGCTTGGACAAGCAAACTTATCAAGTTCTTCTATTTTTTTCTTAACTTCTTTCGTTCTGTTAGACGGTACCCTTGTTAGTAAAATTAACAAATTATTAAATGCTTGTGCCCGATCGTCCGACGGAGTGTATGACACTGCTCCGACAGGATCTTACTCCGACAAGATACTACTTCGACATGTATTTTTAGGGTCCCGCAGAGAAACAACAAACCCTTATAGTTTCGTCATGTCTGTCTGTCCATCTGACCCTATGTCACAGCAACTTTATTTCGAAACTATCAGGACTACACAGTTTGTATGTGGATGTTTTCTGTGAACTGCTATACGATTTTTATACAAAAAATAAATAAATAAGGGGGCTCGCTATACATGGAACTGCAACTAAAAAGTCATTTTATACCTAAATGTGTGAGGATTCTATAGATAGGTCTTTTAGAATGACTTTGAGGTTTATGAAACCATTTTTCCTCAAAGTAAATCATTAAAGAGACAGACCCTTCCAAAGTAGAAAAAATTGTGTCCCCCCTCCAATTGTAAAGTAAGAGAGTGAAAAATCAATAAAAAAATGTTGTTTATCTCAATAAACACTTTCAATGAAAATATAAACACTTTGAAAAACAAAGTAATTATTTGCTGATGAAGAATGATAGTATTTTGGCTGGGTGTATCAGGAGTATGTGAAGTGAAAGCCTTATTCTTTTTTTTTGGCTTTTATTCTAAATTTATTACGGAACCCTAAATGTGTGAATCCTAAATGCACTTGGCCAGTTTTTGTTTGTATGCTTTATCTGCGATCGGCCTCCGGCCATGAGCAGATGGACGGGTTGGGGAGTAACTTCACTAAGGAACACCCATTATTCCTGTTGGGGATTGTAAGGCTTATGTATAAACTATCACCAAAACGCACCTATTTTACCAGACCGCCAGAATTAGTAAACGACCACCAAATTGTGTTTGGATAAATGATCACCAAACTGCTTTTTATGTTTTGTGTATTTAAGTTTATGTTTTAAGTAATTTTTGTTATTCTTACATGTTCAACCATGTAACATATCATTAAACCACTACAAATACATATATGGCAAGATGGATAGTATTACTTTCATCAGAAGGAAACAAGAAAATTGTCAAAACAGCGATATTGGCCTGTAGCAGACGCCGCGCCGCTGTAATGCCATATTCTAACAATCTATCTACACAAGGATTATTGTGTCTGTTTGTTATATCTACTATAATTGAGAATCTTCACGATCTCTAAGCCTTATAGGGTACAGGAATTCATAAAAAAACCGGTCAAGTGCGAGTTTAAATCGCGCACGAAGGGTTTCGTACCACCGTTCAATGGAAGCGATGGTGCGGAGTGAATAGTTTGGATTTTACACAGCAAAATATTGTTTCCAAAGTTATTGGTGCGGTTACTTTCACACTCCATGTACGTAACCAGGTGCATCCATAATGTTGTATGTGGTATTGAAAGAATTGTTGTATGGGAGCCCCCTTAAATATTTCTTTTATCCTGTTTTTTAGTATATGTTCTTATAGCGGCAACAGAAATACATAATCTGTGAAAATTTCAATTCTCTAGCTAGCTAGGTTCTTGAGATACAGCCTGGTGACAGACGGACGGACGGACGGACGGACAGCGAAGTCTTAGTAATAGGGTTCCGTTCTTACCCGTTGGGTAAGGAACCCTAAAAAGGACAGTGTCACGTCTTATGAAAAGTTAGTATAAAGGTTAATGACGTGTTGTTTAATTTAAATCTCAAGGGTCCACATATTAACAATCTGATGTTACAGCTTCATAAACATAAACATCAACATTTACATACAGGCACATACATTGCTTCTGGCCCCACACTAGGATACCCTGTGTCGTGGGAACCAGAAACAGCGACGTCACACACATATAAACATCTATGACCAGGTTTTTTTTTTACCCCGTGACCTCACGCATGGTAGGCAAAGCCACAACCGCTGCGCCACAGAGGTCGTCAAACATGATATATTATTTTTAAAGTGTTTAGTGAAGCAAGTAAGTGATGATGTGATGAGGGTACTGAACTTTACAGTGTTGTTCAGTGATTTTAATAGGGTTAAATTCAGAGCTAAAGTTAGCAGGTTGGTTAATACCAAGTCGATTCGTTTTATTTCAATTTTAAATATCCACAACAAAAATAGTAAAACCCACCGTAACATTTCACGAGACAATGACGAAAGAAATCTCCAGCGGTCAAGAGCCACGCAGCTGTGGCGTGGAATGCGGAATGTGGAATATAAAAATCAAAGACTCAAATAATGGCATAAAGTAACCCATCATTCCAGGATGGGCTGGTGTGGCACAGAATGCCCCGGACCTTTTTATTCTTGTGCAATTAATCCACAGATCATCTCAAACAAGGCTAAACACTTTGTAGTGAATGAAAAGAACCCAGTTTTAGACTTGATGATGATACTTTTTTATAGAAGATTTGTGTTATCCCAGGAGTGTGGTGAAACGCATGTTGCTTTGTGAATCAAAGTATTGTACTAGGAGATAAAAAAATTCTATGTTTTGAAAAATCGAGTGGTGTTATCCATGTTAATTCTCATCAGTCCACAATATAATAAAGAACGAATACTTGTAGGTAGTCGCCAATGCAACAGTTATCCGACCTCAGGCCCAAAAACTAACTAAAGGCGCACGCGGCATGCACATGTGCGGGTTAAGCAGCAGTTATAGAATTACAGGTTAGAGACTGACAGATTTTGAATACACAGTGAACACAAAAGACGAAGGCAACCAAACTTTGAAGAAGAAAACTGAGGTTTTTAGGCAGCGGTTAGAAGGACTCAATGAGCTTCTGGTAGATACTGATAAATATTTTTCAAACCATGAAGAAACATAAACTTGATAAAGATGACAGCTCACAGCTGTCAGAAAATCCCAGTAAAACATTGGTCAGCAAATGGATACAAGAATACTGAAAACTAGTAGGACGGCAAGAATTCGAAGAAAACAAATGCTGCTCTCTTAATCCCAAAGATTCAAAGATTCAAAGCTTTATTTGTTAAACTTAGGTACAATATGTATAGATTTTAAAGTAGGTATAGTAGAATCTCTATGTTTGGCCAATGGCATACAAATATTATTTGTTCATGCAAAATTATTATTAAAATGTAAGATACAGGTCAATTTCCCACATCCTCCCTATTCGACATATCTTATATTGGCTTAAGGCTGAAGAATCGATCGATTGAAATCGCCCTCCTTTCCTTCCTGTCGAGCAGGTCACAACCTCTCCTTTAAAAACTTTTGCTCTCTGGTTTAAAACCCTGGCCGGAGAGGCACCATTCATTCTAAATTATTTCAAAATTAAATATACAACCCAAAGATAAGTCAGCAACAAGAAGTCAAAACCTGAGATTTGCGATTGTGTGCGTGTAAAGAGTCGGCCAATTGGCTACATGAGAAGAGTACACTACACTGACAATACTTACATAGACTCAAATATCTTACACTTCGAGGAATTATTATACGGATGCAAGCGCTCACACAAACGCATTTCTCAGGTCTTGCCTTTTGGAATGTAATTAGAAGTCACCTGTACATACGAACGTGAATTTTCTACAGGTGCAAATTAAATCCAGTGAAGCAATCAAGCTGACGAATGCGAGGAAATTGGCTCGAAAAATCTCCATAGTTATATTCTTAACTCGAACGCAGTGACTATGCGGATTTATTGATAATGGTCCTTGCACATAGCCTTTCCATGTTAGTACTGACTTATACCTCGAACTTTCTAGTACTTGGAATAACCTCGACCTAGTCAGTGCAAATAACGGATGCCCGGAAATAACAATGGAATAAACAAGAGAGAAGCTTCAGCAAAGATTTAATAATATGTTGACACCTAAAAACATAAAAGGCCCTTCTTTTGCACGTTTTTAATTTATTTAGTACCTAATGATTTTTAACAAAAAATATTAGTTAATGTAGCGTGAAACTGAATCAGTCTTAAAAAACTCACCATCGGAAGTGACGGTCTTTGCGTCAATATAGTAGTCGCTTGGAAAGGGAAGGCTTCTTACATCGAAGTGTCATAATTTCATGATGTCACTTAACTCAGGGTATTTTACCGCCAAACTGTCAACTGTCAGTTTGAATCCGCAATTTTTGGCAATAATTTACAGTATTTTTATTTTTTGGTCTATTCGACCCGATGTATGTGAAAATAAAAAGCATAAATGACAAATTCATTATTTCTACCACTAAGCTGTGGCACCATCAACAGATGATTGATTATTTTTCATAGGTTTTTAACGTTATTACCAAGCAATAATATTCATAATAACAGGCCATTTTTTTATCTCCTTGCAAGTGGTTGTTATGAAATATCCACAGTCTAAACATTAAAAAAAAACTATAACAAGTTTTTGCCACTTTCCACTCGTCAGATAAAAATCACGCTTTCCCAGTCTCTTCTTCTTCCCTTTATCGATTACGCTGATGTTTGCTGGGAAAGCGCAAACGAAGAGCAACTGTTCAAACTCGAGTGACTTCAGAAACTCGAGATTCGGTTTTTTTTCGGTCTGCGCAAGTTCGACCACATCTCGGAGTATCGCAGGGAGTTGAAATGGCTCCTGATTCGCCTTCGACGGGATTCCCATATCCTCATTTGCCTCTTCAATATTTTATGCAATCCTCACTTCTCTTGCTTCTTAAGGGATCGTTTCGTTTTTCTGTCTTCGGATAGGCCACGGAGATTTTACACACGGTCACTACTTACAACTCTTCAGTCTCTGGAGAAAATTTCCCAGCGCCATCAAAGACAGTCCGACAATTAAATCTTTTAAAAGTCGTTTGAAAGAACACTATCTTTCTCTTCCATGATAAGTATTAGTATTTAGTTGTATTTATTTGTATGTATAAGTTGCATATATATATATAGCATTATTTTTAGTTTTATGTAGATATTGGTAAGTTGTTTATTATTTTATTAGCATTTCTATTGTTGTGCTCATAGTTCTACCTTTAGTATATTTTTTCCTCTCCATTCTAGGTTTTCTAGAAGAAATCTCTAGTTAGACATAAGCTCACGTTTGTCCATGTTCTTACCTTTATTTTTGTTTTGTTTTCGCTGTTTTGTGCAATAAAGTATTACAAGTAAACCATGCAAATAAAGTTTCCTAATTCTGTCTAAAGACTCCCCAACACTTATACATATACCTATATGTATGTACGTATGTAATATACCTCGGTACGTCAGTGGTGAGCGAGCACGAATATTTTAATTAATCGTACGACGTTGTTCTGCGGCCGGAGCGAGTGCTAACCGCCCCCACGTAAAAATGTAGGATTATGTTGTTGCAGAGATTCCTTATAACTAGCTTACTTGTGCAAACTGTCTGGTGTGGGTGAACCTACTTATTTAAGCTTCTCATTTTCAACCCTTGGTGATAGAGTGAACAAAGAATGTGCCACATTTGAGTCAGTGAGCGAAGCGTCTCCCTACAGCTTGAGAGCATTAAGGTAGAATATTATGTTCTACCTTAATGCTCTCAAGCTGTAGGGAGACGCTCCGTGGTCTAATGGGTTTCACGCTTGCATCTCACACAGGAGATGCAGTTTCGATTCCTGAACATGTACCACTGAGATAATTAATTTATCTTAAGTACATTATAAGGACGTTCTAACGGTGATGGAAAACATCGTGAGGAAACCTTCTTTACTCCATAGCTGCGGCGATAAGCTAGCTCCATGTCACGCAAAACGGAATATTGAATAACTGGCTCAAAGCGGGCATAATTATGCCTCTGCCACCCCGTATGGGAAAAGGCGTGATGCTGCTCAGGAATCGAACCTGCATCTCCTGTCTAAGAAGCAAGGGTAAAACCCATTAGGTGAAAGTTTTCCGACGGTTTGCATATACAATTTTAGCGTAAATGGAGCTGGAGAACTTTACAATTTTTTTTTTAAATATCCTGTAAAAAGCAATATTTTCTGGATTTTTTAAATCGTTAACAACGTGCTTCTTCGTTGCACCACCAAGCACTGTTTTAATATATTTATACTATACTAATAATAATTATACTTAATTGGTTTCCTGGAAAAATCATCAGGAGCCTATTGGAGGACTGCCAAAAAATCTTGCCTCATATCAGATTTTTTGCCAGATTTTTTACTCGTGTATTTTTTACCATTAATTTGACCTTGTCTTTTGCTCATACTGTTCATCCTCAATGACGAAGGAATTACTTGAGTAATACTAATGCTGCTAGCGTGATATGTGTTTGAGAGTATTTTTGTATTCCACAATTAGCCATAAACATTTAGGTATAAGTTGGACCAAAATGGTGGCATCTGTTTTATATACATTATATCCTGCGCAGACGCTGCCATTTTAGTCCAACTTATACGCTGGGTACCGTAAGTACATTGCTTCTGGCCCCACATTACAAACATCCAGAATCGGGGCAGTTTTTTTGTCCCTCCTAAATAAAATAAAATAATCAACTGTCAATCCGTGTCTATTCTTTTTTAACTCTGCAAACTCTTAAATAACGCGAGACAGCTTATCCGGCGCGCGTTTAGCGGCATAAATTTGTACCAGCGGCCGGATCTCGAGGACTGAGTGCGGTAGAGAGTGCTCTCACTTATCGCAGGCGCAGCCTGGCGGGGGAGCTAGTTGCGTGATCTATTGCGGTTTAGTTCTACTAACTAGCTAAAGGTGAGATTTCTGATGATAATAATCGTAAAGATTCATAATGATAATAATGATAAATAGTAGTGGGAAATGTTAAACTGCACATCAAAAATACTGATTTGCACAGCAAATATCAGGGAAAAATGCTTAGGTGAATGGTAACGAACGGTTCGCTTCGCTCACCCCCTTTATCCATCGTGTTAGGTTCAACATGTAAGAACAACAAAAAAATACTTAAAACATAAACGTACTCATTAAATATTTAAAACATAACAAGTGTTTTTGCTGATCCTTTGCTGCTGCGAAAATCAGTATTTTTGATGTGCGATTAAATACCAGCCTAAACTAACGCGTCATATCGTGAACAGTGCGGCACAGTTTACAATTTATCGATAGTTTGTAAACTAACGAGAAAAAAAACGTTATATTATAAACTAACGGTTTTGACAATCTAACGGTAACATATATAAATAAAATTCTGACCAGCTGACACTGAAACATGGCTGTTGCATCAAAGTCGCTGACGTAGAACACAGCGAAAATTGTGTGATTTATTTACTTTTCAAAACCACTGATTATTTCACACATTTTGACGACATTTTGAATAGGTAATTATTTATTGACACAATAATAAATATAGGTGAAAAACATATGTGTTCGACCTATATGTATTTAGTCGTATCTAGGGTTCCGTACCTGCGTTATCTAAGCGGCAGATTGCCAAAATATTGGCATACAATATTTATAACCCTGTCATTGTTGAGAAAATAACTAGGGTGCCAGTAGAAAATGACGAATGTAGTAATAATTATATATAAAATAGTGCAAGTTTATTTTTTAAAACAACCGGGTGCGATTCCCGAGCTGAGTACAAGTTTTCTAAAAAACTATGAATGCAGTTTTTCTTCTTATTAAAATCGATGACATGGTTCTTAAGAACAGATCTTCGTATATCTTATAGTTTCAGACTTTCCCATACTGACCTATTTCAATGAGACATCCTGTATAACTGTATTTTGTGAATATTTCAAGCGTTTAGCTGTTGCCGTTATCAATATCGAGCGAATACGAGAAAAAAAAGTTTGTTGTATGTGCGCCCCCTTAAATATTTATTTTATTCTTTTTTAGTATTTTTTTGTTATAGCTGCAACAGAAATACATCATCTGAGAAAATTCCAACTGTCTTACTATCACGGTTTATGTGAGATACAGCGTGGTGATAGACGGACGGACGGACAGCGGAGGCTTAGTAATATGGTCCCGTTTAGTTCCCCCCCTTCGGGTACGGAACCCTGAAAACGTGACAGTTTTGCGTCAATTTGAGCGTGGATTGGACTCACTGAATAAGTTCAAAAAACACTGTTCCTATTTATTGAGAATGAGTATCTATAGATAAGCGAATGAGTAAACATGGGACTCGATTGAAACGAAAATCTGTAGAAACAGGAATCTAAAGACGCGTATATCGCTCCAATGCACACACAAATCTATATATATACCTATCGTCTGATACGAGAAATGGAATTCTAAAGAATTTCATTCAGTCCAATGTGAAAGTTTGAAAACTTATATTGGATTGAACTATATATATACAGGCATGTACATTTCCTCTGGCCTCACACTAGGATACCCTGTATCGTGGGAACCAGAGATAGTGACGTCACACATATGTCATCAAGGACCTGGGGATTTTTGTCCTTTCCCCCAGCCGGGATTCGAAACCCTTCTCGAATGCCACAGAGGTCGTTAAATATCCTAAAACCTAGCGACAAACATTTAACTGAAAAAAACAAAGCAGACTACTCGGGAGCCATTAAGCGGATGAAATTGATCATAAAAAAAACAATTCTTCTCGAAGAAATTATTGAAGCAAATCCGAGTTTGGAAGTCCGAATTGGTGGCAATAACTGGAAGAGGTCAGGAAAAAAATTGCTTTGCCACGGACAGAGCAGTAAGACAGAAGACATTCGGTCGAGATAAGTAGACATCTGGCAGATCTTTTGTGGGGAGTACTGATTGTAGAAAAACTTATCGATTGTCACTATTTCGGCCCTAAAACTATATATATATGATTATAATAATAATAATACCTTAATTACACTATTTACACAAATTGATCTAGCCCCAAACAAGGATTCCCTGTATCTTGGGTACTAGACAACGATATACATACTTACATAGATAAATATTATACTTAGGTAGATAAATAACCATGAGTAGGGTACAAACATCCGTTCTCATCAAACAAATATTTGCCCCAACCGGGACTCGAACCCGGGACCCTTGACTTCGTAGGCAGGGTAACTGCCGATTCGGCCATTCGGGTCGTAAAAAGGCTAAGTAAAAAGGCTAATCTGATCACACTCAGGGCCTTACCACAAAAAAATAAACTACCGTTCAACACTTGTTTAAAAACAAAAGGGATTTGACGTTTGTTTTGAGGTTAAACGCTGTTTAATATTTTTTTGTGGTAGAAAGGTTAAAGTCTAAGATCCGATATACATCAGCAGGCTATCCTAATAACCTTAACCTTAATAACCTTTTCAACCGACTTCAAAAAGATTCTCAATTCGTCTGTTTTTTTGTGTTTGTTACGCGATTACTCCGTCAATTATGAACCGATGTTGGACGTCACAAAAAACTAACTTAAACATAGAAATAGAAGCAGAAATATTTTGTTTCCATAGAAAAAATTACTCTAGTTAACACTAACAATTCTCATAAAAACATGTTATTTTACTTTGAAAACAAATATTTACATAATGAGCTGTTGTAGTGAGTTTTGTAGTGCTCTCTGTACTAGTGCGAGACTAAAAATTAAACATAAACATTTACATTCAGGCACATACATTACTTCTGGCCCCACACTAGGATAACCTCTGTCGTGGGAACCAGAAACATTGACGTCACACACATATAACCATCCAAGACCTGGGGATTTTTTTTCATTACACCCAGCCGGGGATCGAACCCGGGACCTCTCGCATGATAGGCAGAGCCACAATCGCTGCGCTACAGAGGTCGTCAATACTGTATAACGGCAGAGCATTGCTCATATTACAGAAAGAGTGAGAAGTAATTAAAAATAAGAAATATGGAATAACGCTGAGCTGTGACAGTTTTAGTAACCAGATTTTCCGCCACATTCCTACGCAATAACCTCTCTATTATTATGAACTTTGGAGAGTGATATATCAACTTTGACACTCTTTCTATTTATCAGCTTTTTAAAAGAAGGCCAAAGTTAAATAAATTAATATAACAATTTTGGGACCTTTTTCTATATTTTGTAATAACAGAAACGCGATTGGAGGAATTTCGCTCGATAGCAATAATTATTGAAATTAATATATATATGTATAATATATTTTATTTTCGACAGATTCCGTCCCTTTCACACTGCGGGTCATTCCGCCAGGAGTAACGGGGACCTTTGCAGGGACGAGGTTCCCCTTAACTTCTCTCTCATTCAAAACTCATCCATATCCATGAATCGCTACATCTCAAGCGCCCGCAATCCACATAGCACCAGACGCAAGACAAATTCGCCTGATAACCTATCCGAGCAACTCCCAGAGATAAAGTGGGAAATCTGAGAGATCATCTGGGTAACTGCGATGAGAGTTTGAAGACTGTTTTATTTGAAATTATTTTTCGCCAACTTGAAAAATGCCGGTCAAGTGGTGTTCGCCCTTAAAATTGACGGGTTCCATGACAAGATTTATGCTGAAAATAAATAAAAAAATACAAAATTGACGCCTTTTCCCATAAGGGGTGGCAGAGGCACAATTGTACCCACTTTTAGCCAGTAATTCAATGCTCCATATTTCGTGTCAGAAGGCAAACCCATTGCCGCAGCTATCATCATCATCATCATCATCAGCCCCTGTCATCCCACTGCGGGGCACAGGCCTCTCCCAAAGCACGCCATTCGCTACGGTCACCCGCCAGTCTTGTCCACTGCTTCCCAACCACCTTAACAATGTCATCTGACCATCAGGCCGGAGATCTGATAATTTTATGGCATTGCGAGAGGTCTAGTCTTGGCAACATTTTACATGAAAATATTTTTGTTTGGATTTTACTTACTTTAAGAGACCAAAAATCCGATAAACGACTAGAAGACTAAAGAACAAGTATATAAACTCAAATTCGGTGCGAAATCATGAAAAACTTTGTCGTGATTACTTCGGGAGTCTTTTCTATCGACAAAAAATTATAAAAATTCGTTTATACAATAGTGATTATGCTACTGCATACTGAAACCATGATGATTATTATTATATGTTATACAAACTAACAGCATACTCATTATTTTGCTTTACTTGAGATTTACAAATGGCTGTTTTCCCTAATGCGCCACCTTAAATCGACGCCTTTTCTGGTAAATAATTTATAAAAAAACTTTCTTTTTCAGTGAGTGAATAAGGATTGCATACGGAATCCTAAAGAATTCCGACCGTTTTACAAACTGGTTCCGTTTGTCGCTAGTTTTCAGATGAATATTTTTTTTTGTGAATGGCGGATTCCTTTATATCAAAGGCGAAACTGTTAGCTGAGATGATTTGTATGAAAGTGAATAATATTTTCCGGAGCTTTGCTTCTTCTGTGTTCACCGCTCCGGGTAATATTGAGCCATACTCCACTATGCAGGCTGTGTCTGTATATATGCGTGTATGTGTGTTGGGTGTCTCCACCGCATACTTCAAATCAACACGAAAAACCTCAATCAATCGCGAAAACCTTGTAACGAGATAGTTTCCTCAAAACATTAAACAAAAGCAACACCTGCGAAAGCGAAAAGCGTACAAATAACTCAGCTGGGAGTTAAACCGAGTTTAGTGTAAGCCAGATTTAGCGCGCCCACTAATCCGATGGTTGGGATCTGAGCCGCAAATTTATTAGTCCTCCTTGTAAGCCTGCTTGGTTTTATTCAATTAGGAAGGTAGTTTTGTTGTGTGCTTACCCGAGGAGGCCTGGATACCCAACTGTTAACTCAAAGTTAGGTAGGTAACCTAAAGAAAAGCTGCTGACGCACACGCGCAGGGCGTATTTTTGACGCGCCGACGACTACGATGCCTAAAGGTGGGGCCAGACATGTTCTTTTGTCCGTAACGTTCATCCGTATCATATCAGCGTCGCGATATAAGAACGCTTGTTTGGACGACTGGATCGGCAGCGACCGAGACGCGCCGTACCACCGTACCTTAACGAACGGACATCCAAAATAGCTTTCTTGGATCGCAGCCGATCCGCTCGCCAAACTAGCGTTCTTGGATCGCGACGCTGATGGGAGACGGTAGCTCCGTATTCTATCAGTGTCGCGATCCAAGAACTCTAGTTTGCACGACCAGTGGGCCTACCGCGCAAGCTCCGTCGGCATCGGTGACGGCTTCATTTTGACAGCTTCGAACAAGAATGAATGTTATCATTATGACAATACGGCAAGTCAATTCAAGCGCCGGGATCAAGCCGACGGGGCTTGGGCGGTAGGCCCCCAGATCCGCTGCGATCGAGACGCGCCGTACCACCGTACCGTACCGAACGGGCGACCAAACTAGCTTTCTTGGATTAGCGTTACGGACAAAAGAACATTACCCGACCCACCTTAAGCCACCTGGCGCAGCATGCTATTTCGTGTCATGTTACGTAAATAGGCGCTACTGCCTATAACATTTAGGAATTTCAATTCCAAATGACAATTTGAGTAATCCGAACACGTTAATTTTGATGAACTGTCTTTTATTGCGCTTTTGCTCATTAAGGCGATGTTCTGTAGTAAGCATATTCACACGCTGATAGTAGAAATCCAAAAAATTAACGAACACAAGGTGTCTTTTATTTTTATTTATGACGACCGGTTCAGCCTAGCGGATAGTGACCCTGCCTAAGAAGCTGACAGTCCTGGGTTCGAATCCCGGTAAGGCCAAATATTTGTGTGATTTGTTTCTTAATTATGGATGTTTTCTTTGTATTTACATAAATATTTATCTCTATTAAATATATCGCCGTCAAGTACCCATCACGTTGTTGAGCTTACTATGGGCCTAGTTCGATTTGAGTAAGATTGTCCTCTGATATTTATTCATTTATTTACTAGCTGATGCCCGCAACTTCATCTGCGGGTTCCTAAAAATTATTATTTACCGAGATAAAGTTATGCTTCTACCGATGTAGTCGAATAAAAAGTACCCTTTATGTTAATAATAGTAATAATAATAATAATAATCTTTATTTCAGACGCAAGCGTCCATAATGGTAAATATATGTCAAAATAAATTAAATTAGATTAGATTTAAATTAAGTCATCAATACACCATAGTAATTAAAATGTTTCATGAAATTATTAAACATAATTATTTTAGCTCACCGATCCACGCAAATTATGGACGAATTATATTCGACCAGAACCTGCGCAGGTCGTGACTAACCTCATAAACCGTCCGGCGTTAATCTAGCTCATAAGCTATCTCTGTGTTAAATACAATTCAAATCCGTTCAGCCATTTGAGCATGATTGATGCACAAACATCCAAACATCTAAACACTTTCACATTTATAATATTAATTGAATTATATATTTATATCGACTTTGCTTGTCGACTCGTGTTCTGATCGGTCGATTTTTCAATTGCAATTGATATGAGAATTACATAATTACATTCTACTGATTGTAAATTTTTCAAAAGCTGTTTAAATTCTTAGTTGTCAGAATTACATGATAATGTTCAGATCCCTGAAATATTTGTAAAGTGGCAAGATCGTGCCAGATCACTTGCACTTGACACAAGGGCCGCCATACAAAGCCAAAACTTTTCCTTTGATGGCGAATATTTGTAATGCTTAGTTTACATGCTTGCCAAGGTTCGCCAAACTCTTGCAAGCCACAAGCCCGAAGGAAGGACGTCAACAGTATACTGTCTGATCAGGTTTTTTATAAAAAATAACAATTGGCGTCAAAGATTTGGTGATGACGTTTACGAGATAATGGGAATCAATGAACCAATGTTCTGAAATATTTATCTTGACTTAAAATTATCTCGCTAACGTGACAATAGTTTTAATAGTCTCGGTATTTCTCTACCTATTTTGTTGAAACTTTGATGACCAAAACTTAGATTAGCACTTTTCTTAGTTAATAACTCTATAATAAAACATATACAATATCATAATAATGTCATTCAAAGTGATACAAAACCTTTGCGAAAAGATATCAGTAAAAAAGTTTAATAAAATTAAATAAAAAACTGAGCTTAAGACATCATCGTGTGCCAAAAGTATCAAAACATGTATGCCACCCCAAGAACACCGCGCCAATAAAAGGTAAAATTTCTGAAAACCGCCCTAAGTATAGAATCCTGGCATGTTTTTTCAAATGAACTATACTTGCGGGAAAATGGTCAACCGTGGTAAGCATGTAAATCAAGCACAAGGAATCTCATTTGTCATCTGAAACCAGTTAGCCTGTTGGTTGACTCCCAGATTAAACTAAGGCCTTGTTATATGATTGTGTAAACTTCCTTGCATATTGTTTTTAAAGCCAGTCAAGTTAAGTCAAATGTCTTTATTACCGTAGATTATATACTTAGCAAACATAATTTTTTGCCTCTTCTCTACATTGGACCACTGTGTGTGGGAGAGAAGGGCGTAGAATCTCCCACAGATTGATTTTTAAATCTCTTTTAAAAAAATAAGTATTTTTTTTAATAAATAATAACACTGACAGAGCCCTTACGACTTCCGTAGCCTGTAATTTAGTTACTAGTAGGTCTACTGGATGTCACTTGAGGTATATTCACGTCCTTAATTGACAATTTTCATGTTAAATCAGAAATTCCTTCTCGACCTCACATGCCAAATCTTGTAATAGCATATCGGAAGCGCGACATGGCGTTTACATAACACATATTCAGAATATGCGTTCCGTTTTTAAACTTTGGTAGTTCACGAAACTTTGTCTTCGTGATGTTTCTTTGGTTTCAGCAAAGACAAAAATGGTTTCAGCTATTAGATTTTTTTAACCTCACTTATTTGCAAAATAAAAAACTTGTCTGTAAAGTCGGTTTCCGGACGATAATTTTACGTGATAACGTCATAAGAAACGCTAAGGCTGATCGTGCCTCTCAATGGCGTGTTCCTCGCTTTTGCTTGCACGCTTGGCTCAGGTGGAACGTGACAATGAGTCATGATTTTTCAATATTCACAATTATTTATTGCGCAGAACATTACAAAAATACATAAAACACGAAATTAAAAGGCAAATATGAGCTTATCCCTCAACAGAGATTTCTTCTATATAACCTATCAGGATAGGATACGTAAAACTGAAAATGGGTGGTCTGTTGCAATTATAAAATGACCAAATACCAATAAAATATAATACTTACTACAAAATACATATATAAATGGAATAAAAGATAAAATTAAAATAAATAATAATAAACAGATAAATACAATCACTTATATATACAATACCTAAGACGAAAGAGAAAGGAAGTGCTCTTTCAAATGATTCTTAAAGGAGAAGAGAGTGGGACTGTCCCTAATAGTGCAGGGAAGTGCGTTCCATAGCCGAATGGCCCTCAGCCTGAACGAGTGCTCGTAGGTGACGGTGTTATGCTGTGGAATACATAAAAGAGACACCATGTGAGATCTTTGCTCCTTATCTCTAGAGAAAAGGAACTCAAAACGTGTGTCGGCTGGCTGCGGAGGCTGAAGCTCTCGGGCTTACTGATGAAGCCTCGGTGGCTGCAGTGAAACAGCTCTGCGCGGATGCTGACCAAGCGATGGAATGCTTGGGTGACATCGAGCGTCGCGCGGAGAAAATTAAGCGGTCGCGAAGGAATGACCATGGGGAGGGTAACGGAGACCCACCCCCGAAGGGTGTTGTTGGACGGCTGCCACACCTGGAGATTCCGGCCTTCAGTGGGGCCTTCATGGGCATGGATGAGTGGCCGGCCTTCATTAATTTATTTGATAGTTGGTCCACGGTCGGGACGACCTGGACGACGCCTACAAGTTGGCCCAACTATTGATGGCTCTGCGGGGTGAACCGAAGGAGTTGGTCGGTCACCTAACGGTCACGGCGGGCAATTATGAGATAGCCAGGACCATATTGTTTGACCGCTACCAACACAAACGGCGGTTGGTTGATGCGCAGCTGGGGAAGCTGTTGAGCATCCCTAAAGTAACCCGGGATGTTGACATCCGAGTACAGGTGCTCAACCCTGTGCTGGTGGCCACTAAGGCCCTTCAGAACCTTGGTCTTCCGGTAGACCGATGGTCATACATTGTTTTGTATATGGTTTTGTCACGGTTGCCTGCAGCTGTTCAAAGTCGGTTTGAACAGCTACATGGGGGCAGTAGCACGGAACTGCCCACGCTCGTCCAATTGACGGATTTTTTGGAGGGTGAATGTAGGCGATGTGACACACTGGACACGGAGGCCAGTGTGCAGCACCAACCCGCGCGGATGCGGGAGGGGCCGCAACCCCCGCCACCACGGGGGGGTGGGCGGTCGAAACAATTTGGCGTTTTGAATGCCGCGCCGTCGGGTGACAGCTGTGTGCACTGCGGCAGTGCCGGTCATGACGTGACCAGTTGCGCCAAATTTAAGGCGATCGGGGTAGCTGCCCGCAGGAAGATAGTCTTCCGTCACCGATTGTGTTTCGGTTGTTTGGGGCCGCACACGCTGAGCGAGTGCTCGCGCGCGTTCCCCTGTGAGTGCTGTGGTGGCAAGCACCACATAGTGTTGTGCCTGAATCGGTCAGGCCCTTCGGACGGTCACCAGGGCCGGACTCAGGTTGGTCAAATCAAATCAAATCAAAAATCATTTATTTCCATAGGATGTTGTTACATCACTTAGATCCGTCATTACATTTTTTTGGGTGAGTTCACTAAGACAATGGCGGAATCTGTGAAGAAGAGCTCACCGAATAAACTCCACAGTCGTCGCATCTTTTGCGTTTCCTATTTTCAATAAAATATTGTCAAATTACAAAATGAATGCTAATTATATATCGAAACAGCCTGTTACTCAAACAATCTATTCCCATGGACATCTGTCCTCTAAGTAATCAGATATCCTATAGTAACCTTTTTTATACAATTTCTGTTTTATTATTATTTTAAACTTGTCTAAAGGTAAGTTTTTAATATCAGTAGGGACCTTATTGTAATAGCGTATACAATTGCCTTTAAAAGAATTACTAATTTTATGTAGTCGGCTTACATAAGCAACCAACTTGTCTTTATTTCTAGTATTAAAATTCAATCACTGTACTTCTGAAAATTAGTTATATTTCTTTTTACATACACAAGATTGTCATAGATATATTGAGACACAAATGTCAGAATATTGATTTCGTTAAACTTTTCCCTCAGTGACACTCTAGGCCGTAATCTATAAATTGCACGAACAGCCCGTTTCTGCAGAATAAATATACTATTAGCATTCGAGTTCGAGTCCCGGTGGGGGCAAATATTTGTTTGATGAGCACGGATGTTTGTACCCTAGTCATGGTTGTTCATCTATCTAAGTATAATATTTATCCATATAAGTATGTGTATCGTTGTCTAGTACCCAAGATACAGGGAATCCTAATTTGGGGCTAGATCAATGTGTGTCAATAGTGTCCAAGGTATTATTATTATTATTATTATTATTCGCAGCGTGACCCCACAATAAAATGCCATAGGTCATTAGACTATGAAATTAACTAAAGTAGACTAGTTTAGCTGTGTCTACGTCGGTAAGAGCTCTAATTTTTTAACTGCGAACGCTGCCGAACTCAATCTGTTCGACAATTTATTTATATGAGGATCCCATTGTAGTTTGGTGTCTTAAGTAATGCCCAAAAAGACAGTCGACTGCACAAGGTCCAATCTCTGTCCTTTTATAAATATGTCTGTAGTTACCGGGTTCACATTGGGTAACACGAATTTAATACATTTAGTTTTCTTTTCATTAAGTAATAAATTGTTAACAGTAAACCAGTTCACTATACTAGAGATAGCATTGTTTACCTCGTCATAATTTGATTGCTGTCTTTTAACTTTAAATATCAAAGAAGTATCATCGGCAAACAATACTAACCCATGTTTTGCTTTAACAAGGTAAGGTAAATCATTAATATATACTAAAAACAAGAAAGGACCAAGAATTGAACTTTGCGGTACGCCCATACTTATTGAAGACCCAGGTGATCTTTTCCCATTAACATCGACCATCTGAACCCTATCTGTTAGATATGACTCCAGAAGGCCAAGTGCCTGATCTTTTACACCATAATGGCGTAACTTCCTGACAAGAGTGTCATGATGGACGCAATGATGATCAAAAGCCTTGGATAGATCGCAGAAGACACCTACTGCATCCATTGCGTCTTCCCAGGCATCAAAAATATTGTCGATTAGTTCAACACCAGCGTCGGCTGTTGAACGACCCTTTGTGAAACCAAACTGAGCAATATGAATTAAATTATTGAGATAAAAATGACTTTGCAATTGATTAAGTATGAGTTTTTCAAATATTTTGCTAAGCGTTGGTAGTATCGATATGGGTCTAAAATTGGTGGGGTCTGATGTACTACCAGCTTTGAATAAAGGTATAACTTTTCTTAGTTTCATCAAGTCAGGAAACACACCATTATCTATACATTGATTAAATATACAACAAAGGTGAGGTGCAATACAATCTACAATGGAACTAATAATTTTTACTGATAGACCATGGGCGTCAGCTGTCTTTTTCATTTCCAGGGATTTAAACGCTTTTACAATGTCTTCATTATTTACGTGCCTAAATTTAAAATCTGTTTTACATTCCTCAAAGTTTTGTTAAAGTATAGATTCAGCAGCAGCGGGAGATGAATTTAAAGACTTGGTTGTTGAAACTGGAATGTCCGTAAAGACATTTTCGAAAGCTTTTATTACTTCTAGGTCTGTACTTAGCAATTGATTATCTATCTTAAGCTTGAAGTTATTATGTGTAGCTTTGGCCTTTCCAGTCTCTCTGTTTATAATTTTCCAAGTCGTTTTCATTACATTGCTACTAGATTCAATTTTGTTTTTAATGAAATTAGATTAAGCTACGGCACAAACGCGTTTAAACATTTTTGAATAACTCAAATCAAATCAAATATTTATTTATTCAAAGAAAAGAAACAGAAAACGTTTACAATATTTGAGGCCCTTAGCTAAAATGTGACACATGATAATTGAGTCATCTGAGCCTGAGCTAGGTGTAAACCTGTATTTCAGACTACAGTGCTCTTCCTATAATATATATATAAAGCTAATTTAAGTTACACGGACACTTTTTTATACAAAAATTACTGACTAAAGACAAAGTTATAAAAATATGAAAAAAATGGGTGTGTGGGTGAGTGGGTGAGCCTCTCTGTGTGTAGTATGAGGATGAGTGAGTGTGTGTGAGAGGGTGTGTGAGGTAATAAAAATAATAATAAAACAACGTTACTATGTCAATATAGTGTACAAGTCAGATTAATATAAAGTATGCGTTATATATTTTTTTTTTTACAGGTGAATTGATGAACTGCCTTGTGCACCTTTATGAAGGTAGCTAGGTAGTTATGATCAGTAGGTCCTCCGTTTTGTCATAATTAAGTGATTGCAATGTTTTATAGACAATCTTTTTAAGTTTATAGTTGGTGAGGGAATAAATATTAGCTATTCTATTAATTCTATTATATATGAAAGGACCGAGGAAGCAGAAGAATTTATGGGCAAAGGATGTTCGGAATAATGTATAATCCAAACAGACTCTATCCTTCCGCCGTCTGGTCAGCAGATAGGGGCTATATGTTAGATAAGAATGCTGTTTTAAGACAGTGTGATACATAAATAGTTGCCTGACCGTAAGTACGTCACAAGAATTATAAAGGAGATCAGTGGGGAAAACAAGGGGACGGAAAGTGGAAACCTTGAGTTCAGCTCTTTGGGCACGTTCTAATTGAAGGAAAGATGTCTTGGATGCGCTTCTCCACGAGGTAATGCAGTAGGATAACACAGATTGACAGAGTGCCATATAAACTCGTTTTATCAACCCGACATCAGCGACATGGCGAAGTATTTTGAAAATATATATAAGTTTGCGGATTCTGCCAGTTACCAAGTGAATATGAGGACCAAACGTGAGATTTTGGTCGAGAAGAACACCGAGATATTTAATAGTTGAGGTTTTAACTAGGGCTGGGCAAGAGCAGGTTCCACTACTAGGGTCTATGCAGTTGTGAGCAGTTATCGAACCGTCGTATGTGCTCTGACTGTTTCTAATGGAGAAGGTAACATATTTAGTCTTATCCGAGTTAAGCGTCAAAATGTTGTCCTGAAGCCATTGGGTGGCTTGATTAAATCCCCGCTGGGCAACCTCATAGGTTTCTTCCCAAGTTTTTGCCGAGAATAAAAGGGCAGTGTCGTCAGCATATGTAATCACTCTGCCATTTTCGGGACTTAGGTCACATAGTTCATTGATGTAAATGAGAAATAGAGTGGGGCCCAATATACTGCCCTGTGGGACATCGTACGCAATAGGTAGATCACCACTACAGTGATCTCCGATTTTCACATACTGAAAGCGACCGGTGAGATATTCCTCAAAAAGCTTCAACTGTACCCCTCGTATACCAAGTCGATCTAGTTTTTCCAAGAGGATAGGGACAGAGACCGTGTCAAACGCCTTAGCAAGGTCAAGGAAAATGCCTATAACCTTCTGCCCTTTATCAAGGTTCTTTACCACATAGTCAGTGAGTTCGTGCACAGCATCACTGGTGGAGATTTCATTTCGAAACCCAAATTGGCAGGCAGATAATAGTTTGTTTGATTCAAGATATTTAGTTAGACGTGAGTTGATGATTCGTTCCAGTATTTTAGATATAGAAGGCAGGATAGAAATTGGTCTGTAGTTGTTGACACGATCTCTGTCACCTGCCTTGTGTATAGGGAGCACCATCGATCGCTTTAAGGACTCGGGGAAGATGCCATCAGTAAGACACATATTGAAGATATATGTTAGAGGTGGAATAAAGAAGTTTTTGTGGAGCTTAAGTACACGGTTTGAGATGTTATCCCAACCAACAGCGCACACGTTCTTCAAGCCAAGTATTAATCTTTCCACTTCACTCATATCGGTCCCTAGTAAGGCAAATGAGGATTTACATCTGCTCGGTAGAAATGTAGGATTGTTGGAAAGTGTTGGACCCACCGCTTTCTTAATATTTTCAGCAAGGTCCTTACCAACATTTACGAAGAATTTATTTACATCGTCGGTAGTATTTTGATTGGCAGATGGTCCCAACAACTCAGTAGCAACGCTTTTTGACTTGGCAGTGTTTGTGATCCCTTTTATGGTTTTCCATAACTCCTTAGAGTTGTTGCAAGCCTTAGAAAGTTCATGCTTTTCATAGGTTCTCTTGAGTTTTTTAAGAAGATTATTACAGAAATTACGGTATCTTTTATAAGTGATTTTGAGAATGAGGTTTTCCGGTGTGGCAGTTGACTTTTTATGTAATCTGTCTCTATTACGCATGCACTTTATAAGGCCTGGTGTGATCCAGGGTTTAATTACCTTGAGACGACGTGAAAGTTTTTTAGAGCAAGTATTAGCACCGATTGCTTGTCGGACGGAAGATGTGAGATATTGTAGAGCAGTATTAGGGTTGAAAGAAGAATAGACAGGTTGCAAATCAATTTTCTGTATGGCATCATTTAAACCTATTTGGTTGATCCAACGGGTTGTGGTTTGACTAGGATATCTTGTATGCTTGTGGCCAATAGAGATAATAACAAGGTTGTGGTCGGTCACAGTAGAGTTGGCAACCAGGGTAGTAGCGGGTTTTATGGTCTTTAAAATGATATGATCCAGACATGACTTGTCGAGTCTTGTAGGTAACGTATGTGCCGGGAGGAGGCCGTGAAAAGCGCATAAATTGAGATAATCATTGGCTTTAGCATTATTATCTAATTTATGTTTATATTAATATCGCCTATTATTAAAGTATTATTAAAAGATTTCAAGGACTCTAAAATCGTGTTTAGAGACTCTAAAAATGGATCCACATCGTCTTCACAAGGAGAACAATATATGGCCACAATTGCTGTTTCCATCCCAATTTTAATAAGGAGACAATTCGCGCCCGTGCATAGTGGTTCCACAAATGAGACCTTTAGTTCGTTTTTTATATAAACGACCATACCATCGTTTTGTAGGGGGTTATTCACAGTGGCATAATGAGAATAATTTGAAATTAGGGGAATAGTAGTTGTACGTGATAGGCGGCATTCAGTTAGGACTATAACATCGGATTCCACATGTAGTCTGTCGTGTGACGACAATAACCTAACAGAACCAACAGAACCTAACAGAAAACAACAACCAGGATAACATTTAAAGTGTCAGTTTATTGGTTATATAACGTAAAGTCTATAAAAAGATGATCCGAAGATGAGGATGGATGAAATGAGAACAAGTTTTATAAAAGACAAATTAAGTATAAAAAGGAAGCGGAGGATATGAAGAGTAGAAGACCGGTGGAGTTAAAATTCCAGGATGCAGGCATATTTGTTGTAGATGTTGTTGAAATCGTCGTTGTAGGAACGGTAGCGGCGTAGTCATAGCTGCGGCTGTCGTTGTAGGAACGGTAGCGGCACTTATAGCCACGGCTCGCTGGATCCCGTTGTAGAAATCTTCGTTGTAGGAACGGTAGCGGCGTAGGCACGGCTCGCAGAAGGAGTTTGAAGGCTTCGCAGGATCCCGTTGTAGATGGAGAATTTGAAGGTTTGAAGGAGTTTGAAGGCTTCACAGGATCCCGGGGTTGAGCGACCCCGGGATAAGGCCTTTACTGGTACTTCCAGATCAGAAGCTGACGTGAGACTCTCTAGAATTGAAGAAATGTTCCGCTTTTATACCCTTTTTGGAGAGTTCCTAAAATTATTTAAATTAAACGTAATTTTCGTGAGTGGCCAAGAGAGAAAAAGTATTCTTGTAAAAGTATTACAGCAAACATATCAGACCGCTAACTAGTTTAAAAGGACATTGCCATGACAACCAGATAAACAATCAATATATCAAATGTCAAATGTTGATTTCAGGCTCGTAATATAAAATCTAACAGTAAAACCAGGAAATAAATTACCTAAAAACGAAAGAAAAAAAGGTAGCGCACCAGCGCGCATGAAGCCCGAGATTGCAGAGTTTCGGAAAAAGCCAAAACAAGGTCACCAAAGGTAAACCGTTTCGCTATCGATTTAAAAGTGCTGATAGCATGAAAATGCAGAGCGAACATGATTTATTAATGTGTTTTAATGGTTTAAAACGTTACAGGGTCCTGTGGAAGTAAAGGTGATACCAGATAATAAGCCACCAGCTCACCAAGTATCCAGCGTAATAGAGCAAGGTACCCTGAAGGACAAACAAAAGGACTGATGGTGGAGCTGGAGCTAAGGGATAGGAAGCAAGAATAGCATGTACGTATAGGAGCAGTTACCAAAGCTTCTTTAAGTTTCTCGAAAGCAGCTGCAGCCTTGGAATTTTTAAGACATTCAAGAAAATAGCACGTAAGTAGTATAACATAACACTACAAGTCTCTCTTGTAGTACCAAAAATCCATTGAAATTGCACGAGATACTTCGAATATTCTGGGTAAACAGAGTGAGGCAGGTAGAGGGTTTAGGCAGATATTGTGCGCAGTCTTCGACATCACAGGCCCTTGACTCAGACACTGCTATGTTATCCAGCTCCACGGTAATAATGTTATCAAGCTCTGTAGAAGTGGGTAGAGCAATAGACACAGATAAATATTTCATTGACTTTCAGGATATGTTTTGATAGATTATGTATATTGTACTGGACAGGCAAGTGTAAATACATACATGGGGAGGTAATTATTAAAGTCTTACATACAATGCAGATGTAATAACAGCTGTTGATATTGAGACAAGATCTGACATAGGTTCGTTGACTTGGAAAATATGGATATGATATTGTTATGATGTTAGTGTAACAGTGTGTGGGTGAATGTTCACGACTTAAAAATATTAGTACAATGGTAACAAATACAAAAACTAGTCAGTTCATTGGGGTAGAGTTTTTCTTCAGATTGTTGAGGACTGCTTCGTCGTCCACACGGACGAAGGGTAGGCCTACCGCTTTCCACAGGTATATTTTACCATACGAAATCCAGCAAAAGGTATAGCCATATGCCTTTGCAAACTCGCGAGCAAGATAGTGCAACCGTTTTGCCTTAGAGATAAGACTCTCCGATATGTAGACAGGGGAAGCAGGTCCAGCAAGTCCGAGGTGAGTCGTGTTTAATTTGTCCTTATTGACTTTCTTGTCATTAAAACTCTTAAGTCCCTTCATCAGGCAATCTTTTACGATTACAGATGTGAACTCTACCATAATTGGCTTTATCTTGTCTGTGTTAGCATAGCCACGGTAAGCATCTCTAACGTCACTTTTTTCCAGGCATATGCCCAAAGTAGAACCAATTTTAAGAGTCATGTTGCGAAGTGAAATTTTATCCTCATTAGTATCTATCTTAGGGATATTCCTGATCTCAACCTTAGCAGAACAGGAAATTCTCTCTAAGTTTTCCAGCCTTGATTCTAATTCTTGTATGTAAGTTAGATGTTCCTTCCGCTCCATTCTTAGTGATTCGAGTTCTTTTTGAATCTCACTGTTTTTGGAGTAAAGTATTTCCATAGAACTTTGGATGTCACTATTTTGCGTCTTTATTTCAGTTAGAGCGGTCTGAAGGCTGTAGAACTTAGATTTTTGTTCTGTCTCTAATCTCGCGAATAAATCTCTAATTTCCTCCTTGACGTCAGAGAGATCACTCTCGCGCTTCCTCTTAATTCTATTAACATTAACATTATGCACAGCGCTGTCGGAGACATTCGGCAGGCTACCACCTGTATAATCCAGTTCAGCATCCGATGCGGCGTCGAAGTTGGCTGGGCTGCGTCGCTTCGGCGGCGGAGTGCGTTTCGTAGACATGGCGAATGTAGTCCGTGCGAATCGATCCGAAATGTACCAGGGCGTCAGCAGCGCACGAGAGTAAACAGCGGGACGGAGCGTAAGTCAGGGGCGGAGTGAGCACTTACTCATCAATGGGAGTGGGCGTCGCCGAAGTGGGTCCGAGCAGCAGTAACCGGTATTGCGAGCGGCGAAGCGGGGGGCGGGTGAGCGGTGAAGTGGCGTTGGTCGGTCCGCGAGTTGTAGTGGACACCTCTTCGGTAGTTCTGAGCTCCTATTTTATCGCTTGTAATAAATTTGAAGAATACTTTTGAAAAATTAAAAATTTATAGAAATACAGTGAGAAACGCGTGGAAGAGGACTACGAACTACGAACATAATCTAGAAAGGCCGTATTTTTGTTATATGATTTCTCTTCATAAAGTTCATATAATCTTCGTCTGCTCCTATGAATTCCAACTGTCGCCCAATCACTAAACAAAGCTTTGTTATTAACTTTTATAGTTTTGGATTTAAATACCGTATCATATTCATTTTTGACAAGGTTAAATACTGAGTTGTACAACAAATTTGGATCGTCACTGTATGGTATTTCCCATAGTTTATCTAAAATATTATTCCTGTAGTGTTCAAGCTGAGTGTCACGAACGGGCACACATGTAATATCCTCTTTTTGGTCCTTTTTTATTTTAATATTGAATATACCTATCTGACCAGAGTGATCAGAGGTTAATTTATTGATGACCGATTTGAAAATGGGCGTAATGTTAGTAAATATATTGTCAATGCAGGTAGCAGATGTTGCAGTAATTCTAGTAGGCTCCAAAAACAGATAGTTCATGTTGTGACATAAAAATAAAGATTTTAATCTAGTACAAATATTATTATCCTCTAACAGATTAACATTAAAATCACCACACACTTAAATAGCTTGGAACAGATTCCAAGGAGTACATGTCATTATTATTACACTGCTCAATAGAAGCAGGCGTTTCATTAGTCAAAAACTTGACTGAGTTCAAAATAAAATAAGATAGTGACTGTGCTATCTGTTTTGTATAAAACCTAGATAGGTAATACCTATCCTTAGTCAAATAAAAATATTTTCCAATACAAATATTGGTGTCTATGAAATGAAATTTTTCAGTATGACGACATGTCAATGTGTGTATAAATGTATTATAATCATGTCTTATATGATTTTCATGTTGTGACAAAGATTGGCTGAAGGGAAACGCAAACAAGATTATTCTATCTACATTTTGTAAAGAATTTAATTTGGAAAAGTATTTAGTAATTAGTTTTTTAGAGTACATTTTCCCTTCTACCAATTAAAATAATTAGGGTGGTTGGTTCTAAAAACTGCGATGACAACACTTTGTTTAATATTTGTGAATATGTGGCGCCAGGCATACAGTTATTTAATATTGCCTGGCCCACGCGCTGACTAAGTTGTAAACCCATATTTTTTCCAAGTTCATCGCTGTACATTATATACCTATCCTTTGTCCGAGAGAAGGAGGCGTTATTGATAACACTATTATTACAGTTATTAATACATTTAGTTTTCTTTTCATTAAGTAATAAATTGTTAACAGTAAACCAGTTCACTATACTAGAGATTGCATTGTTTACCTCGTCATAATTTGATTGCTGTCTTTTAACTTTAAATATCAAAGAAGTATCATCGGCAAACAATACTAACCCATGTTTTGCTTTAACAAGGTAAGGTAAATCATTAATATATACTAAAAACAAGAAAGGACCAAGAATTGAACCTTGCGGTACGCCCATACTTATTGAAGACCCAGGTGATCTTTTCCCATTAACATCGTTAACATTAACAAAAGCCTTGGATAGATCGCAGAAGACACCTATTGCATCCATTTCGTCTTCCCAGGCATCAAAAATATTGTCGATTAGTTCAACACCAGCATCGGCTGTTGAACGACCCTTTGTGAAACCAAACTGAGCAATATGAATTAAATTATTGAGATAAAAATGACTTTGCAATTGATTAAGTATGAGTTTTTCAAATATTTTGCTAAGCGTTGGTAGTATCTATATGGGTCTAAAATTGGTGGGGTCTGATGTACTACCAGCTTTGAATAAAGGTATAACTTTACTTAGTTTCATCAAGTCAGGAAACACACCATTATCTATACATTGATTAAATATACAACAAAGGTGAGGTGCAATACAATCTACAATGGAACTAATAATTTTTACTGATAGACCATGGGCGTCAGCTGTCTTTTTCATTTCCAGGGATTTAAACGCTTTTACAATGTCTTCATTATTTACGTGCCTAAATTTAAAATCTGTTTTACATTCCTCAAAGTTTTGTTTAAGTATAGATTCAGCAGCAGCGGGAGATGAATTTAATGACTTGGTTGTTGAAACTGGAATGTCCGTAAAGAAATTTTCGAAAGCTTTTGCTACTTCTAGGTCTGTACTTAGCATTTGATTATCTATCTTAAGCTTGAAGTTATTATGTGTAGCTTTGGCCTTTCCAGTCTCTCTGTTTATAATTTGCCAAGTTGTTTTCATTACATTGCTACTAGATTCAATTTTGTTTTTAATGAAATTAGATTTAGCTACGGCACAAACGCGTTTAAACATTTTTGAATAACTACGAACATAATCTAGAAAGGCCGTATTTTTGTTATATGATTTCTCTTCATAGAGTTCATATAATCTTCGTCTGCTCCTATGAATTCCAACTGTCGCCCAATCACTAAACAAAGCTTTGTTATTAACTTTTATAGTTTTTGATTTAAATACCGTATCATATTCATTTTTGACAAGGTTAAATACTGAGTTGTACAACAAATTTGGATCGTCACTGTATGGTATTTCCCATAGTTTATTTAAAATATTATTCCTGTAGTGTTCAAGCCGAGTGTCACTAACGGGCACACATGTAATATCCTCTTTTTGGTCCTTTTTTATTTTAATATTGAATATACCTATCTGACCAGAGTGATCAGAGGTTAATTTATTGATGACCGATTTGAAAATGGGCGTAATGTTAGTAAATATATTGTCAATGCAGGTAGCAGATGTTCCAGTAATTCTAGTAGGCTCCAAAAACAGATAGTTCATGTTGTGACATAAAAATAAAGATTTTAATCTAGTACAAATATTATTATCCTCTAACAGATTAACATTAAAATCACCACAAATTATAAAAAAATTGTTTTTATCGCTGATTTTAATCAACACTTCATCCATTTTCTTTTCGAATAAATCAAAGGATGAATCTGGTGGTCTGTATACGCTCATTACAATAAGTTGTTCAAGTTCAATACAGGCTATTTCCATGGTACGCTAAACAGACAGGCTCACTATGTCAACTCGTTCCTTATATTTAAAACTATTATTTACAAGTATTAAGGAGCCACCGCGATCAGCTGTTTTTCTGTTGAACGAACTTGCAACGTGGTGGTTATTAAAGTTGAACATGAACTGATAACTCTTTAAAAAGTGCTCTGTTATACATAAAATATCAATATTATTACAGTTCATGAATAGCTCAATTTCCAGTTCTTTACTTAACATGCCCTGTATATTTTGATGAACCACGTTTAAAATATTCTTACTTTTACATTTTTCATTACTAGTAACTTGATTTAATGGGCAAGATGAAGGTATATTTATACAAATATTAATATTACTGCCAGAATTACTCTCTGTTGTCCTATGGGTTAATTTAAAGAGCTTGGAACAGATTCCAAGGAGTACATGTCATTATTAATACACTGCTCAATAGAAGCAGGCGTTTCATTAGTCAAAAACTTGACTGAGTTCAAAATAAAATAAAATAGTGACTGTGCTATCTGTTTTGTATAAAACCTAGATAGGTAATACCTATCCTTAGTCAAATAAAAATATTTTCCAATACAAATATTGGTGTCTATGAAATGAAATTTTTCAGTATGACGACATGTCAATGTGTGTATAAATGTATTATAATCATGTCTTATATGATTTTCATGTTGTGACAAAGATTGGCTGAAGGGAAACGCAAACAAGATTATTCTATCTACATTTTGTAAAGAATTTAATTTGGAAAAGTATTTAGTAATTAGTTTTTTAGATACATTTTCCCTTCTACCAATTAAAATAATTAGGGTGGTTGGTTCTAAAAACTGCGATGACAACACTTTGTTTAATATTTGTGAATATGTGGCGCCAGGCATACAGTTATTTAATATTGCCTGGCCCACGCGCTGACTAAGTTGTAAACCCATATTTTTTCCAAGTTCATCGCTGTACATTATATACCTATCCTTTGTCCGAGAGAAGGAGGCGTTATTGATAACACTATTAGTACTCAAGTCGACTGACGGCGGCGCCTGGGTCAGTATCAGCTGTTCGGCCGGCTGCTCGGCGGGACACACGGTCGGCACGGAACAGTCCGCTGGAGCTTGTTTACAATCACAGATGTGATTGTCGGTCAAAGATATGAAAGTGTCATAATTATACTTACACGTCTCCAACAAACTATTCATAGCCGACACATGTTCCTTAATTTCGTATTGTGCTGACTCATATTTACGTGTAATACTTTGTAATGATGAGTTTAAAATATGCATATCTGACTGGAGTCGCCGTGTGTCACATTCGTACTTTTCTGTAGTTTTTTCCAAACATAATCTACAATCATCGATTTCCTTAATTAATTCGACACGTTCCTTGCTACAATTTACATTTTTACAAAATATTTTATTTCTATTAGCTAGTTTTTGTGTTTTTTTTGTATAATTATTCAATTTAACATATTTCTTTAATTTATCCGCTTTCGCACAGACGGTGGTCTTTTTAGTTTAGCTATACCTAGGGCATGTACTAAAGTTGCGTTGATAACAGAGATCATATATGCTGATGACCTATGCTTTCTAGCAGAAACCCCAGATGGCCTGCAAGAGCTTATGTCCGCGTTTCACCAATCTTGCTGTAAATTTGGCCTAAAGATTAGTGTCAAAAAGACAAAATTCATGTCCCTGGACACCAATTGTCAAGAGACTTAAACAAGAGAGAGATAAAGATTGGTGAGGATATGCTCAAACAGGTGGTCAAATTTCGTTATCTGGGGAACACTATTACATCCAAGTGTGACCTTGATGCCGAGATCAACAGCAGGATAGGTGCTGCAGCTGCGGCATTTGGAAAGCTGTGTTCCAAGGTCTTCTGCTCACATGACCTTATGGTCATGTGAGCAGAAGACCTTGGAAGCTAGCTTATGCTAGCTACCAAAATATCAGTCTACATGGCAATTGTGCTGCCAAATCTCCTATACTCCTCTGAATCGTGGTGTTTGTATCGCCGCCACATACGCACTCTGGATCGTTTCCACCTTAAATGCCTTCGATCTATTATGAAAATCAAATGGTCCGATCGTGTGCGTAATACCGAAGTTCTGCGACGAGCCAATGTTGGTGGCATTGAAGCCTACTTAATGCGTCGGCAGCTTCGATGGTGTGGTCACGTATCACGTATGAAAGAGGAGAGAGTGGCGAAGCGCATCTTTTATTCTGAACTGGAGGAGGGCAAGCGGAAACATGGCGGGCAGCTTCTTCGATACAAAGATGTAAGCGACACATGATAAGATTTAACATAGAGCCCTCTCAATGGGAAGGTTTGGCAGCACAACGGCCAGAATGGCGCAGGATTGTAAAGAGGCAAGTACGCGAGTTCGAGGATCAGCGTAAAGCTGACCTTGATATGAAACACGACTTGTTAAAAGCCCGTCCACCTGCTTCCATTTCCTACAACTACGCGGGTGGCGTACTTACGTGCCCCCAATGCGCAAGGAGTTTCGCTGCGAAGATCGGCTACATAAGCCATGTTCGGGCGCACGCGCGCGAAACCGACTAGGAGTAGAAGTGGTCGCCATGACCGAAATTGGTCGGAATCAATCATCATCATCATAAATTGGTTCACAGTACCCCCTGTTAGCGAGGTCTACTGCCCACAGGGCCACTTGTGTCAATATTTCGACATATTAAGTCATTCAAATTTCGAACGCCGACGCCCGCCTGCGTGCTGTACATAGTTTATCTGTGAAGTTGGTACTACTGAACACGCTAAATAAGTGGAGAGCAATGATCAATGCCACAATGCCGATCGAACATGTGGTTTCTGAATACATTAAAGAGCATATGATATGTGTGTATATAAACTAGTGTAAGTTTTTTTACTAGGGCAAACTTAAAAGTTGTATGGGAATGGTAACATTACAATTTTAATAACATTCAGTGCGCATGGTGTATCAATAATAGCTTATGTGAATGATACTTAATTAGGCATTAAAACTCTCGAGTGATATTATTATGAAACACGTCGAAAGGGCTCGTTTCATAAACCCACTCTCGAATTTTAATGCTCCTCATTATGTATCAGTCACATAAACTACCATGCTCAAACAATGCTCACTGAATGGTAATAAAATTGTAATGTTTACATTCCCATACAGAAAAAGCTTGCCACAAGCTGAAAATTATCTTAGGTATATGCTGAACATTACATAAAATGTCATATAATAATAGATTCATTCATCTGATTGACTCTAAGCATAGGAGATCAAAAATGTGTAACAACCTGCCCGAATTAATAAGTACAAAAAGTGTAATAATATACCAATATTAAATAATGTTTCGACAATAAAAAGCCCCACTTAAATATTACCCATCAAAACATGCAGGCAAATAACTTGTATTAGAATTTGTTATTAATAATTCTGGCACCGACGTTATTTGTATTACAGAACACGGATTTAAGCAAAATATGAATTGTTTATGTTAAAACATAAACAATTACAAAATTGTCAGTTGTTATAATAGAAAGGATGCTAATAGAGGTAGATCTTTAATCTTAGTAAAAATATTATTAGGTTGAAACAGCGGAAAGATATTCCTGCACTCACTGTAGAAAGACAAATAGAGGTATCCTGTGTTGAGTTAAATTGCCATATTATTGGTTGTGACTACAGATATCCGAAGGATGAAAAAGGCTATGACAATTTTGAAGTATTTGAGAAAATTATGCAGGAAGCCCTCACTTAACTATCTAATGACAGAAAAAGTTAATTATTTGTGAAGATCTAAATGTAGATTTGGTTGATAATACAAAATGAAACAAAATTTAATAATTTTATTCAAATTATTTAATTGATGTCCTGTATTTTTAGAACCGACTAGAATTACACTTAGCAGCTAAACTGGCTTAGCTAAAACGTTTTATTGTGACTGTGTTTTCACAATAAAAAAATTATTTAACTGCTTACCCTCTGATCACAGTGGTAAAACAGTATCATTCCCAATCGCTAGTAAAGATAAGACTGATCCAACATTTTATAGGCCTATTAAATAGACTAGATACCTTTTTGCCCAATTTTAACGAAAAGAACCCGAACAACATGTATTCAGGATTCTTCAACATTCATCAAACAGCATTCAATAAAGTTTTAAATTAAAGAAAGTCAATGACAACAACGGTAACCCTAATTTAAATGACAGGGCAACTTTTGAAATTCGTAAAAATAGAGCATCTTGTATGACCTTTATGAACAAAGTATTGACTGACATAGCGTTATTTGCTGATGATACTTAACTGGTCTTTAAAATTGAAAGACAAAAAGAAAATTTTGATGATATTAATCGAGTACTGTTTTTAACCTTGAATTGGCTCACAGTTAATAATTTATTATTAAACGCTGGTAAAACCAAGTGCATCCAATTCTCACTTCCAAATATCAGACAAGTTGGGACCAGTTTAGTGTTAAAAAGTAACACTTTAAAACTAGTAAATAACATGAAGTTTCTTGGAATACCCATTGATAGCAAATTGCAGTGGGGACAACGTAGATAAATTAGCTGGTAATTTAAGTTCTGTGGCTTACGCTGTTAGGAACATCAGACAAAACACGGATGTGACTACATCTAGGCAGGTATATTTTAGTTGTCATTATCATGTCCTGTGGCATATTGTTGTGGGGGAAAGCAGCGGATATTCAAACGAATTTTATTTTACAGAAAAGACCTTTTTGAGAAATTTACAATTTAAAACGCACAGACTCCTTATGGGAGCTTTTTTTAGAAATCGACTACTAACTGAAGCTAGTAGATTTATTTTCAAAATTATAATGTATTTACGCTAAAACCTTACAACATTTTTCAAACTAAGCGATAGCTGTAATAACCTAAGAAATAATCACAAACTAGTTGTTCCCCGGGTTAGACTCGCGAAAGTTAGCAATTATTTCAAGGGTCAGTGTATTCTCTACTACTACAGATATTGAGAGATAGCAACCTATCTCTCAATATCTGTGGTAGTTAGTGGTAGTATCTTTGTATCAGTAGAGGCGTTGCACGTGCGACCAATCTAGCCCCGATAGTCTTCATATTAAAAATTCTCGGTAGTCACCGGGCGACCGCAGTGACGAATTCATTTCCGCTGTTTATCGAAAATGCCGACCTGTGCAATACTCATGTGCACAAATAGAAGCGGGATTGTGAACTCCAAGAACGGCGGAGTAACATATCACTTGTGAGTCTCATTCCAACTATTATTTCTTCTTAAAACACAAGAAATAAATATAATTACGAAAATAAATCATTCACAAAAAATTCGTCACGAGTTGATCATTAAAGTGACAATTTCATGTTGTTCTCGCTAGGTTCATTATACTCACACTACTATACAACAAAAGCAACCTACACTTCTTACACAACCGGCACACCACATCTCAACTTGCAATAATATAAATTTTATTTTTTTTTAATTTTGGTTATAATTTCTATATATAAGTATAATCGCCAAGTACGTTAGTCTTATAATATTTAAACAAAAAAATGTAATATAATTGTATCAGCTGTGGATTTTTTAAGATCAATAAATAGTAAATAAATAATAAATAAATAAGGTTTATTATCCATTGCTTGTTTTGAATCTAAATTTCACTACATATTGCCAAGCTAACACGCAATGAATATTTCACACTTATCTAAATACGAAAGTAAATCTGCATCGAGGTACGGAAGTGAACTGTTACTCGCACGTACGCATTAATTATAAAAAATAATATTGTTATATTTGTATTAGTTTAGAACAAGCAATTTTTCTAAAAATCAATCTGTGGAGGTTTCTACGCCCTGCTTCTCCCACAGTAGTCCATTGTATCAAAAGATGCAAAAAATGATGTTTGCTAAGTATATGTAAATACATACAGTAATAAAGACATTTGTTTTGATTTATTACTTATTTGTCTATGGTTGTGCTTAATTAATACAAATATTACATTTTAATATTGTAGCATATTTATATGCAGCATTATGCTGAGTTGGAGCCTGTTTGGGAAAGCAGTTCACTTACTATTACTTGTGTCATAAAATAATGCAATAATGATAAAATTAGTATGTAAATTTAATTAAAAATTTAATTATTTAAATATTTATTTAAATAAATTTGATAAATTTTTAAATAAAAATAAAAAATGTATTAATTCACCTGAAGTGTTTTCATTTGTTTTATAATTTAAATAGTGCTGTATTCATAAATAAATGATTACCTTATCTATCTATCTATTCAGGGTGTTTGGTGAATCAAAATGGCGGATAGAAGGAGTCATTTTCTACCTCTTAAGTCCACAAAAAAACTTTTGGCAAATTTTTTTTTTACTTTTTCAAAAATCCTCCAGAATTACTCCTTTAAACTTGAATTAATAAAAAAGGTTTTATAGAACTTGCAATTATTTACTGTTATTGGTAGTGTACTGTTGTACAGTTCTTTAATGGTCAAAACACTTAAAATTAACATATTTTTTTTTTATTGACACACAAATAAGTTAATAACAAAACTTGCAATTATTTGCTGTTATTGGTTGTGTAATGTTTTACAGTTTTTTAATGGTCAAAACACTTAAAATTAATATCTACATTTTTATTGACACACAAATGTTTTTTGAAGAAGTGAAATTCTGTAACGAATGGACTTGCAATAAAAAAAAACTAAACAAGGGTTTTTTCTTGAAAGTTTTTAAAAAGTTCTATCTAATAATGTTCAATAATGCCAAAAAAACATTATTAAGTTCATTAATTTGCCAACTTTGAGTATCGGGCGGGAGGGCGATACTCGTATTGCTGATTTTGAGAAGTTTTTGGCGGACTGGGCTGTTAAGATAAATCTTTGCCCAGCAATGGGAGACTTACCAGAAAAAAAATATATCATTGGAGCGTTTTTCATATTGTGTTTTTTGTGTTGGTTACACGGACATCTTTATGGCATGATGTTCGAGAAGCGCAAAGTATTTATCAAGAAATATTTCCTTACGCGAAACTGGCAATCTAAGATGAAGTGAACCTAGTAGGATCGTGATTCAATATAACCGTGAATTGGACGAACAGATTTTGGCACTGTTCACGGAAAAACCGACCAGAAGCATTAGGAATGTTGCTCTTTTGCTGTACATGGCAATCTGGAAGGAGTGGAAGGTTCTTCAGCAAAATGATAAACATGAATTTCATTACACTCCTGTACAAGGTACGCATTTTTAACAGAATTTAGTAGGTACAACTAATATCACATTGCCTGTAACCCAATCCTGATTGATCCAATCCAATAAGTGTATTCATTTTTTATTTTAATTATCTACATCTTGACAATATTTAATGCGATATTATCCGTATCGTACAGTTCTCGAAGACTTTGAAACACGTGTCCGATTTTGTTGTTTTCTGCTGCACACAGACCTGGATCGTGACTTTTTTAAAGGTCCTGTGGATGGCGAGTCCAAATTTACAAAAAAGGCAATTCTAAATCTCCACAATCTGCATCACTAGTCATCGAAAGGACAGAACCCACGGGTCAAAAGACAGAGGCGTTTTCAGAGGAGATTCAAAATCAATTTTTGAGCAGAAATCGTTGAATTTTGACCACACTTCTGACAATGAAAATTACCTTGATTTATAGTCAATTTTTTACCAGAATTGTTGGCAGTGGTGCCACTTTTCAATGAAGGCAGGCCTATCTATCGTTTTCCAGCAATAAGACAGCAGTCTACGTCTGGGGACGGGCGAAAGCGTTAGTCTACGCTACGGACGTCGAATCTAGAGAAGATGTATCCCAACGGATACAATCAACATTCACCGTAATTCAAGAGGAAATTCACTTACGAACTACCACTGTAGAAATAATGAAGCAAGCAATGCAAAGCATAAACGATGAAGGTCGGCAATTCGAGCAATGTTTGTATTTTTTTTTACAAAGATTGTGTTTTTTTGATTAAAGAACATTTGAAAATTTATTTATACCTTCAAAATCATGTTTATTCTTACATACCTGTCGCATATCAGCTATATACGTACTGCCCACCACATAAAGTTGGCAAATTAATGAACTTAATAATAGTTTTTATGGCATTATTGTACATTAATAGAAGAAAGAAGATAGACTAGCAAACTTTTTCCAAAATTTTTAAGAAAACTTTTTTTATTTTATTCTTATATACAAGTCAAAGATGATCCGTTACAGAATTTCACTTCTTGAAAAAACCTTTGTGAGTCAATAAAAAAAAACTATGTGTTCATTTCAGTGTTTTTGACTATTATAGAACTGTAAAACATTATACAACTAATAACAGTAAATAATTGCAGGTATTGTTATTACCTTTTTTCTTTATTCAAGTTTAAAGTAGCAACTCTGGAGGATTTTAAAAAAAAGTTGATAATATTGAAATAAAAAAATCCGGTAGGCCAAAACTTTTTTTTGTGGACCTGCGAGGTAGCACATGACTATCCGAAATTTCAATTTGGCAAACGACGCAACAAACACCCTATATATATTACATTATCAAGTGTTATAATTAATGCGCAGGAATAAATAGTTAAAAATTTATTAACAGCATGGTCTGTGTTGAGTTAGATTAACCCCGTAGAGTCCCGTCATTTAAGTAATCTTGAACATGTGAATATGCCTTTTCCAACAAAGTCGCTTCAACATGCTTTTTAAATTGCTAAAATGGCAATTTCAAAATCTCCATAGGTATCTTGTTGTTACTACAGTATAATTTTATTTTCTGAGACACTTTCTGAGCAGGTTTTTTTGAAATTACTATAAATTGTATGCTAAAGTGGGCGCAATTGCGCCTGTGCCGCCCCGTATGGGAAAAGGCGTGACCCTATGGTTGTGCGTGAACAAAAATCGCATTTCAGATACCTCTCCTTTTTGCCATTCGCGAATGATGAATGTGGTAAATATGGGTAGACTAAACCTAAACAAACAAAAAATATCAGGTAATATGGTACCCTTCAGTGTCACATTTGCGATATCATTGGAATTAATAGATCGATATTCTCACACGTTTATATTTACTCAACGCCAACAATATCTATTGGAGTAAGTATAATAATAATTGGAATAAGTAAGCAACAAGGAGAATGTAATGATCTGGAAATTCAAAATGAGTCACCCGATAACTAAGAAGGTTTTAATTGCATAGAAGACTCGGTAGTCTAATAAATATTAAAAAACATATCAGACGTTGAAGCCTTCTAAACAAAAAGCCTCGTAGTTGAATGTGCCTATAGTTTTATAGGTGAAATAAATATAAGAAATGAAAATAAAATTGCCAATAAGTCAGTTTGACTGTGTGGTTGGATGGGTGTGTTTGTGTGAGTGTGTAGGTGTTTATGTGTGTATGTGATATCCAAATCATGTAGCATTCGATATTACCTACCTAATAGGAAAAAGGTGAGAGAAGCTTTTCAATATCGTCATACGTTAGGTAAATCAAGTAGTTACGTATTTTGTATTTGCATTCATGAAATACCTGCGGGTAGTTATATTCAGTATTGTTGAACTGGTTATAAATAATGGACCCATATTTAATAAGAGCGCTTTGTGAAGGATAAACGAGGCAGAGGAATATTACATATCGTGTCTTGATAATTCTTGATAATTGATAGTACTTGACACTATTTATATAGCTTAATAGAGGGGAATAGGATAGGGTGTTTTGTTTCGACTTTGATAATGGTGGGTTGTGCTATTTCTGAAGGTTTAATTGTGGTTTTGTCTGCAACTCTCCAACAAGGGATATATTGGACTGGCAGAGGGTAAGGTTAGTGTTTTAACTATGGTTGGATTTGGTATGCTACGCCGAGTTTTAGGTAAATATATTTTTTACGAACTCTGTTGGTTAGGTTATCGATCTGGTATTTGAACTTTAGGAGTTTGTCTATGATGACACATGATATTTGATAGAGTCTACAGAAGAGCTCACCGGGCATTTGCATGTTTTTTGATCGGTACAGGCGTGGGCATGAAGGTTAACTGGTAAGTTAGGTGCAGTGTCAGGACAGAAAAGGAAATAAAAATATTTTGTTTCTGTTGCATTGTGTTTCTTTCAAAAAGCCATTTTTGTTCAGTATTAAAATTACTCTGAGCAGCACTCTGTATTTCGACCAGTCAAGTCAAGTCAAAGTACTTTATTACTGTAGATATTTACATATACTTAGCAAACGTCAATTTTGCCTCTTCTCTACATTGGACCACTGTGGGAGAAGCAAGGCGTAGAAACTCCCACAGATTGATTTTTAGATCTTTTTAAAAATAGGTTGTGCTTAACTATTACAAATATGAAAAATTTAATTATTATGATTAATAAGCAGGAATAAATCATTCCAAAATTATTAACAGCAAGGCCTGTGTTGAGCTAGATTAACTCCATACAGTCCTGTCATTTAAGTAATCTTGAACATTGTAATATCCCTTTTTTGACAAAGTCGCTTTAACATGCTTTTTAAATTGCTCAAATGGCAATTTCAAAATCTCCAGAGGTATCTTATTATAGTAGAGAATACACTGTCCCTTGAAAGAATTGCTAAACTTCGCGAGTCTAAATCGGCGCGCACACAGTCTGTGATTATTTCTTAGGTTAACATTATAGCTATCGATAATTTTGGAAAATGTTGTAAGGTTCTTGCGTACATACATTATATTTTCGAAAATAAATTGACTAGCTACTGTTAGTATGTCAATTTCTTTAAAAAGCTCTCTTAAGGAGTCTGTTCGTTTTAAATTATAAATTGCTCGAATAGCTCTTTTCTGTAAAATAAAAATAGTTTGAATATCCGCTGCATACCCCCACAATAAGATACCATAGGACATCACACTATAAAAGTAACTAAAATATACAAGCCTAGTTGTAGCCACATCCGTGCTTTGTCTGATGTTCCTAACAGCGTAAGCTGCAGAACTTAATTTACCAGCCAATTTATCTATGTGGGGTCCCCACTGCAATTTGCTATCAATGGTTATTCCAAGAAACTTCGTATAATTTACTCATTCTAACGTGCTGTTGTCTAACACTAAACTGATCTCAACTTGCCTGGCATTTGGAAGTGAGAATTTGATACAGTTGGTTTTACCAGCGTTTAACAATAAATTATTAACTGTGAACCAATTCAATGTTAAAGACAATACACCATTAACATCATCAAAATCTGCTTTTTGTCATCAAAATCTGCTTGATTTACCCCTAGTGAAACCGTATTGTTTGGCGTGGAGTTGTTTGGTACGGTTGAAGTGTGAGAGCATTTTTTTGAGTATAATCTTTTCAAATATTTTACTTAGTGTTGGAAGAACAGATATTGGTCTGAAATTCAAAGGATCACCCTTATCTCCCAATTTGAACAGAGGTATCAGTTTACTGTGTTTCATGAGGTCTGGGAAAGCCCCATCGTCAACACATTTATTGAATATATAAGCAAAATGTGGGGCTATAACTAGAATTACTGAACCAATGACTTTGACTGATATACCCCACAGGTCTTCCGTATTTTTTAAGTTAAGTAATTTAAACGTTTTGACAATGTCCTGGGGATATACATGATGAAATTTTAAATATACCTTACTGACGCTCGTGTTATTTTTTAATAAAGTCTCTGCTTCATATGGAGATGAATTTAGACGACCTGTTGTGAGTAGGGGTACATTGGTGAAGAATGTTTCAAAAGCTCGAGCAACATCAGCGTTGGATTTAACAATATCGTCACCTATCTTTAGGCAGAAATCATTGTCCCTTGGTATAACTTTGCCAGTTTCACGGTTTATTATTTGCCAAACTGTTTTCATTCTATTATTTGAATTTTGAATTTTTCTATTAATATGTAAAGTTTTTGCAGTCCTACAAACCAACTTGAAAGTTTTGGAATATTTTTTAACATAGTCATGAAATTTTCGATCAAAGTTATAGGTTTTTTGATCATAAAGGTCATACAAGATAACTCTACTTTTACGAATTCCAAACGTTGCCCAATCATTAAATTTCGATTTACCGTTGTAGTCAATGACTTTCTTTAATTTAAAAACTTTATTGAATTCTGTCTGAATAATGTTGAAGAAGTCTGAGTAGATTTTGTTTGGGTTCTGTTCATTAAAATCCGGTACTGGCATATTTATATCTAAGTTTTTTGTATATGTCTCTAGTCTATGGGATGTAATAGGCCTATAAAATGATGGACCAGTCTTATTCTTAATAGCAATTGGGAATGAAACTGTTTGACCACTGTGATCGGAAGGTAAGCATTTAATTACACTTTTACTTGTGAATGCACAGTCACAAAAAACGTTATCTAAGCAAGTTTGGCTGGTAAGTGTAAATCTAGTTAGCTCTAAAAATACATGACATAAGTTGAACGATTTGAATAAAGTTATTAATCGTTATTTCATTGTTGTTCCTGCAAGCAAATCTACATTAAGATCGCCACAAATAATTAACTTTTTTCTGTTATTACATAGTTTAGAGAGGGCTTCCTCCATAATTTTCTCTCAAATATTTCGAAATTGCCATGGCCTTTTTCATCCCTCGGCGGCCTGTAGACAAAAACAATAACATGGCTATCCAACTCAACACAGGGTACCTCTATTTGTCTTTCAACAGTAAGTGTAAGAATATCTTTGCGTTGTTTCACCTTAATATTATTTTTCACTAAGATTAAAGAACCACTTCTATCAGCAGTCTTTCTATTGTAACAACTGACAATTTTGTAATTATTTATGTTAAAAGGCATCATATTTTCCTTCAACCAGTGTTCTGTAACACAAATAATATCAATGTCAGATTTTTTTTGAAATAATTCTAATACAAGTTCTTTTCCAGGTAGCCCCTGGATGTTTTGATGGGCAATATTTAACTGGGGCTTACATTTTGAGATATTTAGTGGCTCTTGTATGCTAGAGATTTCCTCTATTGTCTTATGAACTAATTTAAATTACTTGGAACAGATTCCAACGTTGCATGCAAAGTATGATTAACAGGTGAATTCCCAATAGGGGTGCATGTCACTTAAACATACAAAGGTTTGGTATAATTATTTCTACACTCGTCATTTCCTACTGGCACCCTAGTTATTTTCTCTAAAATAACAGGGTCATAAATATTGTATGCCAATAATTTGGCAATCTGTCGCTTAGATGATGCAGGTACATACATTGTATCCCTAGTCAGAATAAAATTTCGAATAAACTTATTCGTATCAAAATATAATAATACTCGGTCCCGATGCCCAAAGGTCAAGTTATACATAAGCTCGTTGAGTCTAGAAATCCGGTCATTTTGTGCCTCTGTTAGAGCTTTGGAATAGGGAAAACCACACAGAATAATTTTCCTTGCCCGGAGAGATACTATAGATTCAAAGTAATTAATCAAATCGTCTTGTTGAACTCCTGTCGTGTTCCCTATTTGTAATACAATAGTTGTATTACTGTCTTACTCCCTATTAAGCATACAGTTTACTATCTGCATGTAAGATGCATCAGGCATACAAATGTTTTCTACATGCTGCTTTAAGTTATTCTGCAGCTTGATACCTAAACCTACACCTAATTTATCTGAGTACACTATTGACTTGAAGGCACCATTTTTAACTGAATTGCTGGTGGGTGTTGATCGCCAATGTCCATCTAAGGCATCACAGGTTGATGTGTTGCTATGGCCGGTGGTTCCATTTGATGCTACTGATGAACCACATGACTTGACTACATATGGCTGTGCTGGATCCCGCAGTATAGAGGCCGGTGTCATGGGCATGCTGCATGGTGATGACAAGCAAGCCTGCCCACTGGCAGTTTCAGTTCTCTTCCGCTGCTGGGGGCTCAGCTGTAAAATGGCTGCTTTCCCCGGCAGGTCTTGTGGTGGTGGCAGGGCTGGCAGAGACAATCCTTGTTCAGAGTCTTCCATGTTTGTCTGACACAAGGACTGAAAGCTCTCAAGATTGCTTTTGCTTAGTGCAATCAACTCATTCATTGATGAGATGCATTCATCATACTGAGTTTGTACTGTTGAGTACTTGCATGTGATGTCCACTAACTCATACTGCAGATTTTCGAACCGAGATTATAGTTCAGCCATGGCTAGCTCATGTTCTATTTTGCTGGTAAGTAGTTCCTTCTGACACTCAGACACCTCAGCAACTAATTGAATTTTTGTCTGTGCACTGGTACACTTTCCATGCTCTTACGGTTTTGTTTTACAAGTCTTTGTACTTTCTGGATATATTTCCTAGTTTTAACATATTTTCTTATCTTATTTGCACTGTTCATTTTCATGGCACTTGAATTCTTCATGGTGCAGGAGGCATCACAAGCTGCTAGGTCAATAGTTGGTATGCCAGTTTGGTTCATGACCTCATTATATAAGGCCCTGGTTGTAGCACTGTCTCGCTGTTCCTCCCGCTCGCTGAAAACTTGAAGCTCGTGGTGTGCCTCTGCAAGCTGTTGTTCAAGTGATTTTTTGTGTTGCAATGCTACGTGGTGGACATCATGACACTTGTAAAATGAGTCGACTTGGTAGTTCATCTCTCTGAGCACTGAGATCCTGGCATTGGATGTCCAACTCCGAATTTTTCTTAATTTGCTTTTCTATCTCCTCTTCACACTCATCTCGCTCTCGTAGAAGTATTTCACAAAGCTCTTGGCTCTTCTTGAGCTCCAGCAAGGTCGCTTTCAGCTTCAACTCCACATCGCGTGTGCTCATCTTGCTTCGGGTCAGCATTGCACCCTTTTTCGCCTGAAAAAAAAACCGCGAATAGGTGTCAGTGTATGACCGGGTGGAATACTAGCAAACACTAAGGAGTTTATTGCACAATGAAGGTGTTAAGTGTGTGTTTTTGTTGAATGTGGCAGAATATTGCGTCTTCAACTTTGCTTCCGCTTTTGCCAAGTAAAGAGAGACAAAACGGTACCTGAGTGAGTGTACGGCAAGTGTTTCACTTATATGAAGGTTTGTTTAGTTAGTTACGGGTGTGAAAGGTGAGATTATTGATATAAATACAGAAATAAAACGATACTTCCCCCGTTTACGTCGTTGCTATTTGAACTGATTTTGACAGTTCAATCGGCCGGTACAATCGGTCTTGTTTTTTCCAAAGCCTGTATGTTTGCACAGCTGTTTCTTATCTACACATTATTTAATCACTAATTACTACCTAAATTAAGTTTACTCGTGCAGAAAAGCAATTTTGACTAATTTAATTGAAATAAAACTACAGAGCTGTTTACATCGTCTAACCATGACCATATGTCAGCAGTAAAATTAAAAGCTGTATCATCGGCGTGAAAGGTTGTTGAGCCATTAGGTATAATGAGGTTGCAGAGGTCGTATATAAATACTCAAAATAAGGTCAGACCTAGTACGCTACCTTGTGGTACCCCTTAAGTTATGTCGAGTTCTTTGCTAAGGTGATGCCCAATGTTGACTAATTGTGAAAGTTCCGTGAGGATTGTACAAAAGTGATTATGTTGGGTCTATCTAACACCTATAGAAGATAGTTTCAAAAAGAGAATGGGTATTGGAACTGTATCAAAGGATTTTGTTAGGTCTAAAAATATTGTAAGAACTTTTTTATTGTTATTAAGGCTTTGAACAACATTATTGGTTAGTTTAAATACAGCTTCTGGGATAGATTTGTTCGTTATAAATTTTCAACATAATTTCGTGTAAAAAGACCACCTAACGTCTCGTCACGTCTGTCGTCGCAACCCAATGTTTCCGTACAACTGACAAACAAAAGAACATTTTGACAGGTCATAAAAAGTACTCAAGTTAACTACATTTTCATTACAATAAGGCGCTGCTCTCAAGCACAACCGTCGACTAAAAGAGTGATAGACACTCAAAGTCACGCTGCCACTCTCTGTCACTTGGGGAATGACAATAACGAGGCATTTTTTTAAACAGCCGTCTGAGCTTCGGTTAAAAGGTCCCTAAAATATAAGGCGAGTCACTAGCTCAATGGTTACCATTTATTATTTTGCTGTTTTGTCTTAAAATGAGCTGAAAAGGAGATATTGTCAAAAAACTACTCTTAGTCTAGAGTAACGTTGGTTAATTATTACTTATTCAGCCCATCATCAACTAACAAATGCATAAGGGGTGACTGCAAGTGAAAAAATATGTAGGCTTAACTTGAAATTACATCTTGCTTAATTTATGGAATATTGTCCTAAGGAAACCGTGAGGAAACCTTCAATCGCCATAGTTGCTGCGACAGGCTAGTTTCTTGTTACGCAAAATGGAGTATAAAATACCTGGCTCAAACTTGGCACAATTGTGCCTTTGCCGACCCGTATGGGAAAAGGAGTGACGCTTTGTAAATTTTTATGTATCCCGGAGAATCTATACAACACTGTCAGACGATTTACGATTATGACTTGGTAATTCACGTATCACAATTCGATTCAGACTGGGAACTCGCAAAAATGGCGCTCATGCTAAGCATGATAGCTCATGCAAGCTACGAACTTTACTGCCGCTATTTCTTGAGAATTTAAAGTTTTATTTTTTTATACAATATACTATTACTACATGAAGTTGCGTTACGCCTTTTTACATAAGGTGTGGCAAAGGCACAATTGTGCCTACTTTGAGTCAGTCAATCAATCAATCAATCAAATTTTCTTATTACTGAAGACATTTACATATACTTAGCAATCGTTATTTTTTGCCGCTTCTCTACATTGGACCACTGTGGGAGATGAAGGGCGTAGAAACTCGCACCAATTGATTTTTAAATCTCTTTGAAAAATTGCTTGTGCATAACTTATACAAATATTACAATATTAATTATTATAATTAACAAGCAGGAATATATAATAACAAAATTATTAACAGCAGGGTCTGTGATGATGAGCCAGATTAATCCCATACAGTCCCTTCATTTAAGCAATCTTGACCATTGTAATATCGTTTTTTCGACAAAGTCGCTTTGACATGGTTTTAAATTGTTATTCAATACTCCATTTTGCATGACAGAGAGCTAGACTATCACCTCAGCTATGAAGTAATTAAGGTTTCATTACGATGTTTTCCATAGTCATTACAACTTCCGTATAATGTACTGAAGATAAATTAATTATATCATTGGTACATGGTTAGGAATCGAACCTGCATCTCTTGTGTGAGCAGCAAGCGTGAAGCCATTAGACCACGGAGAATACTACCATTATATTATTTATGCTTAGCTGTAAGATGTATGCTGGACCATGGACCATGTCGCAGCAGTGCGGGCCGCTTGCAGCTCCACGAAGCACTGAGTGGTGTCATCCGCCGGGCTTTTGCCAGTGCATGAGACCCCGCGGTACTGGAGCCAGCATAGAAACGGGATGACATCCATTCCGGGTAAAAACGGGCGGTCTCTTTTGTGGAATGCAATTTGTGTCGATACGATGGCACAATCCCACATACAGGCGACCGCCCGCAGGGCTGGCGCAGGATCGTCGACCACAGAGGGTACATACTTGTGCCTTTTAGAGTAGAAATCCTCGGTCCATGGGGTCCAGAGTTGCGAGCGCTGTTCAAAGAACTCTCCTCGTGCCTGGTCGACGCCTCTAACGACTGGAGGGCTGGAGCCTTATAGCGAGGCAACACCGCTAGCCTTCTGGACACCTTGCCCAGTGACGGCAGCAGTGACCTGGTGGAAAAAGTAGTGTTTGGCATACATACCCCCTTTTTAACCCCTTAGGAGTAGAGTTTTCTAAAACTCTGAAATTTCTGTTTAGTATTCTACTAATAAGTTCTTTCTTCTTTTCACTAAGTTTCATGTCTCTAGCTCAAAATAAAATGTTCCCCATACAAAACTTGCACCTCTTGTTAACCGCTTTAGGGGTGGATTTTTCCAAAATGCTGAAAGTTCTGTTTTTGTATTCTAATAAGAAATCCTTCTAGAAAGTTTTAAGACTTTAGTTAAAAAAATGGTTCCCCCATACAAACTTTACACCCCTATTTATTTTAGGAGTTAAATTTCGAAAAATCCTTTCTTATCCCTTGCCCACGTTATAAAAATAACCTACTGTGCAAAAATCAACTCTTTAACATTAGTAGTTTCAGCTGAGCGTTGATGAGTCGGTCAGTCAGGACTTCTTCTTTTATAGATATAGATGATCACTCATCCAACCTATACAGGTTCAATGACCTCACCGATTTGAATGACTCCTCTCAACAAATGTTGATCAGATGGGATGTGGCATCAGTTAATTGATGATCCGTTGGCAATTGTTAATCCGGACAGTTTTTGTTGATCTAATGTATGATTTGGCATACAGATGTGGATACGATCGGAACAACAAATTCTATCACTTCTTGTTAGGTTAGGTTAACATATTTATTTTAAATCGATATTTTACAGTTTAAAATTCTAATAACTTAAAGATCATTTATTCCACTTATGCAAAAGGTTGAACTGTACATATGTCAAATAATAATCCAAAAAAGAAGTTTGGATCCGGAACGCATGCTTCGTCAGGCGGATACAAAAACAAATCAGCAAAAAACTTCGTCAAATAGAAACCAAAGATATAATCTGCAAATGAAAGGGAAGCACCGAATCGTAGCTAGCTCAAACGTCCCCATCAAACTGGTAGCATTACCACGTTGAATGGCCAAAGAAATTAGTTGCACCAGGTACATTCCGTAACGAGGATCACATCCCCTCTCACTGAGACGTCGACTCAATTCCATGATGAATTCCTTAGCCTCCGTACACCAAGTATCTCCGACACAACTGATGATTGTTTATTACTTTTTTGTTTTTAACCACCGATGCCGACTATATTTAAGCCGTCCATAGTTTCGCACGTTAAGTAAAATTTTAATGCGAAGTTTTTATGGCGACGATTCTAACTGCTAGACCTTCTAACCGTTATAATCGTCGCCACCTTCCATAGAACGTAAGAAGTTGGATATTGATTTTGAAGCAAAGTGGCAACAGCGCACAATAGAAAACAACCAATCGTGGATAAGTCCGTCCCTGATTGGTCCATTTGAAACAGATCAACAATTGACGGAGCGGATTTGTATAACAAATGCTATGAATAGTTCGTAATTTTGCCACCAGGTGGACAGCAGTTGTTGATCCGATCAAAACCACATTTTTATGCAGAGTTATACATTAGATCAACAAAAACGGTTTTGATCAACAATTGCCAACGGATCAACAATTAACTGATGACACAACCCGTCTGATCAACAATTTCCGAGTGGGTATATATATATATATATATATATATATATATATATATATATATATATATATGAAAACCTAAATATAGCTTGACTTGGGACTCACAAATAGTGTTTAACCTTGTAGGAAACCAGTTCAGTTATCCTAATACGGAAATAGTAATGTTATTGGCGATTAGTACTGTCATAGATTACAAACGCTTTCCCTTATTTAACTGGAAAACATTTAAATTTCGAATAATTATGATGACATAATTATGACAATCATGAGATTGTCATAACAGACATAATTAAAATGTCAGCAATAAGCCGCTAATTACCCGTATTTTTTTTTTCATATTTTGTAAAAAAGACCGCCAATATGATTTCATGTTTTATTGGAAAATATCATAGCTGTTAGTTCAGGAACTCCTCTATTGACGTTCAAATGACCACACAAAGCAGCTTCGATTCAAACAAGTCCTGTCCGCAAGTGTTGTGGATTATAATGTGTTCCGCTCGTACATCACGGGTCATGCCGCCACCTCGGCCACCGCCGCCGCCGGCGTCAACATCGAAGTCCACAAATTTTGCATGGTTCTGTATTAGGCCCCTGATTGACCAAAATAATTTCGCTAGTTCCCGAATAGACCCGAATGGCCGAAACGGCAGTGGCTCTGCCTTCGAATCCAAGGTTCCCGGGTTCGAGTCCCGGTGGGGGCAAATATTTGTTTGATGAGAACGGATGTTTCATTTCGAGTCATGGTTGTTTATCTATCAAAGTATAATACACAGTCAGGTCATAAGTTCTGTCACACAATAAAAACTTTTGAATTTAGAACGCTAGCCACAAAAAAGTTTATTGAATTCGAAATTCGAATTTTTCATGAAAATAAAAATGTGTACTTTTTAGAATTTTCCTCATTTTTAAATATGGAGTGGACACTTAAAGAAGACCGTGTCGCAGTTATTGCGTTGCATCGTTGCGTTTACGCACCAATTCAGATTTTCGACTTACTGAAAAATTTGAATATAACCAAAAGATTCGTTTATCGTACCATAAAACGATACAATGAAGACTCTTGTGTAGATGACAGGTCAAGAAGTGGTCGCCCTCGCTCTGTTAGGACTCCAGCAGTGATAAAAGCTGTGAAGGCGCGAATTCAAAGAAATCCCATACGTAAGCAGAAACTGTGGCCCTTCAGATGGGGTTAAGCAGGACCACGGTGAAAAGGGTGTTAAATGAAGACTTAGGGCTTAGGGCATATCGAAGAAAAACAGGACATCGTTTGGACGCTCGTTTAATGGACCTGAGACTGAAGAGATGCCGCGCTTTGTTGAAGCGGTTCGCGGGAAAAAAGCATCGGGAAATTCTTTTTTCGGATTAAAAAAATTTTACCGTGGAAGAGAGCTACAACAAACAAAATGATAAGGTGTACGCACACAGCAGTGAAGAAGCGAGCAACCGTATTAAGCACGAAAAGCACACAAGACTGGCTGGCGGCGCGTGAAATCGACTTCATCCGGCACGAAGACTGGCCCTCCTCCAGTCCAGATTTGAGTCCGTTAGATTACAAGATATGGCAACACTTGGAGGAAAAGGCCTGCTCAAAGCCTCATCCTGATTTGGAGTCACTCAAGGCATCCTTGATTAAGGCAGCCGCCGATATTGACATGGACCTCGTTCGTGCTACGATAGACGACTGGCCGCGCAGAATAAAGGCCTGTATTCAAAATCGCGGGGGTCATTTTGAATAAACTTTATTACCATAAGAATCTATGTTTTATTAGGTTCATTTTGCTATATAAATGTTTACATAAATAATAAACATGTCTAAATTATTTCATATTGCACATGTGACAGAACTTATGACCTGACTATGTATTTATCTATATAAGTACGTGTATCGTTATCTAGTACCCAAGATACAAGGAATCCTAGTTTGGGGCTAGATCATTGTGTGTAAATAGTGTCCAAGGTAAAGTATCAAATATTTGATTTAAAGGTGATAGACCTTTTTATTTTGAAATGAACTAAGATTAGTTACATTTATTACCTAAGAGTATATATTTCTATTCTATGCCTGTCCCTAGATGGTATTCATTCGTGTCAAATTCATGGATTTTCGGACAGCTCCAAAGCTGGATATGGCGCTGTAACGTGCCTTTGTTTTGTGGATTCTCTAGATAGAGTCCACGTTGTCTTCCTTTGTGCAAAAGCTCGCGTAGCACCTATTCAACGCGTTTCTTTGCCACGTCTGGAACTGTGTGCCACAAGCCTTCTTGCTGACCTTTTAAAATGTGTAAAGAAAATCTACTCAGCGTTCTTACCATCCTTCTAAATATTCGCGTGGTCTGATTCAACTGTGCCACTGTCATGTATTAGGGCACCTTCTTATCGTTGGAAAACCTTTGTGGCTAACCGAGTAAGTCACATTCAGGGTGCTCTGCCGAACACTCGGTGGAATCATGTTACGTCCGGTGAAAATCCCGCAGACATAGCTTCGCGCGGTCAGTTTCCAGCTGATCTGATCAACAACTCGTTATGGTGGGCGGGACCCAATTAGCTAACCCAGTCCTCAGAATCGTGGCCTTCGGGTAAAGCATTTTTCCAATACGACAACGCAGACACGGTCAATAAGAAACGTGCTCAGAGTTTAGTAACCAACGACGAAACCCACTTCATTGACCGTCTCCTTGATAAATATTCCTCAATTACAAAAATTCAACGCATCATCGCGTACTGTCACAGGTTCACGAAACATCGTAAAGAAAAATCACGTCGGTGTGACCTGTTTCTCAGTCTTTTAGAACTTCACGACGCTTTACTCAGTATAGTTAAGCACGTCCAATCGCACTATTTTAATGCTGAAATAACGCGTCTTCAAGAAGAGAGAATCTTCCAAACAAATGCGATCACTAAATTTATTCATCGACGATTCGGGGATCCTCAGGGTGGGTGGCCGTTTATCACGATCTGGGCTTGAGTTCGAGCATAAGCATCCTGCTCTGCTCCCTCGAAACATTGAAGCTGTCCATCATGAGAATCCAATCCAATCCAATCCATCCTGTCCATCCAGGCTTAAACACTATGCACTACCTCTTGACTAAGCAGTTTTGAATGTGTCAAAACAAAAATTTGGTTTATTTCTCAGTAGGTATAAATATATTTGTTTAAACATTCTCCAAAATGCGGATAAACTTTAAGAGCTATGAAATAAATTATGAATCATAAATTTCAAATGAACATGGATTAACCAAACCGTTGCTTTCAGTGGATATTGAATTATGATCATTTTACACAATTGTGGTGTTGTTTTGAAATGTCGCATTGACTATGGCTCATTCAATCAAAACTCATACGTAAGGGTGTTTAGTTACGATATAGTTTGGTAGGTCAAACAGTATATTTTGTGTAGATTTGAAATAATAAAGGCAATTTATATTCTCGTTTATTAGTTGACAGTTATTTGATAACTGATTAGGTTTATGCAACGTTTGGTTAAGTGGCTAGTTTTGTTCTAGTTTTGAGTAAAAGAACCATAAATTGTCGCCTAGATTTTTTCAGCGTTAGTCTAAAAGTGTGGGAATGGAATGCTGATAATTGGCTTGGGGTTTGTAATAAAACTGTTTGACAGAGGGTTGGGGGGACAGTCAATATCGGTCGATACACGAGAGCTGACGTGAGAATTTAGACAGGTTCAAGACCAATCCTAGAATTAGTCACGCGTTCATTCTAGTACCATTGAATTGTTTTTCGATTATATTTCGTGTTGTTAATATTACAAGTGCGGGTATAACAGTATATGCATTTCTCACGTCATTCATGTCGAGGAACAATAACGTTCAAATAAATAGTTGTCTTGGACTGGAACTTTCATAGACTTTTTAGAGAAAGACTGAGGCGTGATTGTGTATAGAGATTTATTAGTGATTTGGTAATAAGTATGCGTTGTAATGAGAATTGTCTCTTCTGTTGGTGAGACCTAGAGATGGGACCTAAGCGTGCTAGGCCCTATCCGGCTGCCAAAGCGGCAGAGGATCATCATGCGCAAGTCATCGACGAGAAAGATTATTTATAGTTCTAAGGCTTGTTGTCATTTTAAGTTTTATTTTGCGTTCATGCCGCGGGTTTTATTTCACGGTATTCAATATCCTTAATTTAATGAGTCTTCAATTAATTCGTCCTCGTGATTTACTTCAAATGCATTTTGCACAGACATTTAAATTACCAGGCCTTTCTGGTCTTATTCTTGTTTGTCTTTTTGCTAAATGATTAAATTACGTAATTGAGGTTATGTAGGTAGGGAGACTTAAGACAATAGATTTATGTAACAAAACAAGTACCTAAAATGCGTATGAATACAAATAATTAAGTTATTTCCTTCTCACTTTTGAAATACCTAAATACTTATAAAACTATCTGACAAACTAAATATCTTTGATTATGGCTTTTTTGATCTTTCTTTTCTTGTCCGTCTATCATGTTGGTTGCCCTACCTAACTTTACATTAAATGACAAACATATTCTAATTCCATATAAGCATGTAGGTTGAAGCGTTCAGTTGGTCATTCACAAAATACACACATACAATTTTACTCTACAAGAAGCTGACATTACTCTAAGAACACTCTACTCGATTCTACATGGCCTAAGGTTTATTAGCAGTCATTCTCCCCTTCTGAAACGCCTCCGATTCAGAAGTTCGATCATTCTTACTGCATTGGAATTCGGACGAACTTATGCTTTCCATTTTCCAAAGGCTTTCACTGCTTTGAGTACTATCTGGTTCATTCTTTTGTCGTAAGCACATAGTGCCTAGAGATCTTCTTACTCATAGACTAGAGATTAAAACATGGATTTGTACAATTCTGATTTCCAAATTTTTCCAAATTTCCAAATGTCTTTATTACTGTAGATATGTACAGATATTTAAATATAGCAATCGTCATTTTTGCCACTTCTCTACATTGGACCACTGTGGGAGAAGAAGGGCGTAGAAACTCCCACAGATTGATTTTTAGATCTCTTTTTAAAAATTGTTTATGCTTAACTAATACAAATATAATATTTAGTCATTATCATAAGTAATAAGCAGGAATAAATAATTACAAAATTATTAACGGCAAGGTCTGTGATGAGCCAGATTGACCCCATACAGTCCCATCATTTAAGTAATCTTGAACATTGTGATATCCCTTTTTCGACAAAGTCGCTTTAACATGGTTTTTAAATTGCTCAAATGGCAATTTCAAGATCTCCAGAGGTATTTTGTTGTAGTAGAGAATGCATTGACCCTTGAAAGAATTGCTAACTTTCGCGAGTCTGAACCGGGGCGCAAGTAGTCTTTGATTATTTCTTAGGTTAACATTACAGCTATCGCTAAGTTTGGGAAATTTTGTAAGGTCCTTGCGTACATACATTATATTTTCGAAAATAAATTGACTAGCTACAGTTTTATGTCAATTTCTTTAAAAAACTGTCTTAAAGAGTCTGTGCGTTTCAAATTATAAATTGCTCGAATAGCTCTTTTCTGTAAAATAAAAATAGTTTGAATATCCGCTGCTTTCCCCCACAACAAGATACCATAGGACATGACACTATGAAAGTAACTAAAATATACTAGCCTAGATGTAACCACATCCGTGTTTTATCTGATGTTCCTAACAGCGTAAGCCACAGAACTAAATTTACCAGCCAATTTTTCTATGTGTGGTCCCCACTGCAAATTGTTATCAATGGTTATTCCAAGAAATTTCGTGTCATTTACTAATTCTAACGTATTGCTGTCCAACACTAAACTGGTCCCAACTTGCCTGACATTTGGAAGTGAGAATTTGATACATTTGGTTTTACCAGCATTTAACAATAAATTGTTAACTGTGAACCAATTCAAGGTTTAAGATAATACTCTATTGACATCATCAAAATCTACTTTTTGTCTTTCAATTTTGAAGATCAGTGAAGTATCATCAGCAAACAACACTATGTTAGTCAACTTCTCCACCATAAAAGGCCAGTTAATATATACCAGGAATAAAAAAGGGCCTAATATGGAACCTTGTGGAACGCCAATTTTTACCCCCGATCCATCAGATTTAATGCTGTTGACTTCTGCCTTTTGAATTCTATTTCTTAGGTATGATCTTAGTAGATCCTACGCTTATTTTCTAACTCCGTAATGATTTTATTTCATTAGTAGCGTGTCATGATTAACACAATTAAATGCCTTGGACAGATCGCAAAAAACACCGATAGCATCCTGTGCGGCTTCCCATGCAGAATAAATATGAGATATAAGGGTAATACCTGCATCCGTAGTCGATTTACCCCTAGTGAAACCGTATTGCTTGGTGTGGAGTTGTTTTGTACGGTTGAAGTGTGAGAGCATTTGATTGAGTGTAATCTTTTATAAAAATTTACTTAGTGCTGGAAGCCCGATATTGGTCTGAAATTTGACGGATCACCCTTTTCTCCTGACTTGAACAGAGGTATAAGTTTACTGTGTTTCATGAGGTCTGGGAAAGCTCCATCATCAACACATTGATTAAATATTTAAGCTAGGTGTGGGGCTATAACAAGTATTATTGAACCAATGACTTTGACTGAAATACCCCACAGGTCTTCAGTATTTTTTAAGTTAAGTAATCCATACGTTTTGACAATATCCTGGGGATATACATGATAAAATTTAAAATCTATATTGCTGATGCTAGTGCTGTTTTTTGAGAAAGCCTCTGCTTCATATGGAGATGAATTTAGACGTTCTGTTGTGAGTAAGGGTAAATTGGTGAAGAATGTTTCAAAAGCTCGAGCTACCTCAGCGTTGGATTTAACAACATCATCACCTATCTTTAAGCAGAAATCACTATCCCTTGGTATAACTTTGCCAGTTTCATGGTTTTTGATTTGCCAAACCGTTTTCATTCTATTATTTGAATTTTGTATTTTTCTATGGATGTGTAAAGTTTTTGCAGTTCTACAAACCAACTTGAAAGTTTTGGAATATTTTTTAACATAGTCCTGAAATGTTATATCAAAGTTATAGGTTTTTTGTTCATAAAGGTCATACAAAATAGCTCTACTTTTACAAATTCCAAATGATGCCCAGTCATTAAATTTAAATTTACCGTTGTTGGCACTGACTTTCTTTAATTTTAATAATAATAAATTATAATAGGCTTATAAAATGATAGATCAGTCTTATTTTCACTAGTAATTTGGAATGAAACTATTTGACCACTGTGATCGGACGGTAAACATTTAATTACATTTTTCCTTGTGAATGCACAGTCACTTAAAACTTTATCTAAGCAAGTTTGGCTGGTAAGTGTAATTCTAGTCGGCTCTAAAAATACATGACTTAAATTAAATGATTTGAACAGAGTTATTAATCGTCGCTTCAGTGTTGTATCTAAAAGCAGATCTACATTAAGATCGCCACAAATAATTAACTTTTTTCTGTTATTACAAAGTTAAATGAGGGCTTCCTCCATAATTTTCTTGAATATTTCAAAATTTCCATGGCCTTTTTCATCTCTCGGAGGTCTGTAGACACAAACAATAATATGGCTATCCAACTCAACACAAGATACCTCTATTTGTCTTTCTACAGTAAGTGTAAGAAGTTCCGTTATTTCACCTTAATATTATTTTTTACTAAGATTAAAGAACCACCTCTACCAGCAGTCTTTCTATTGTAACAACTGTCAATTTTGTAATTATTTATGTTAAAAGACATCATATTTTCCTCCAATGTTATGTTATACAAATAACATCAGTGTTCGAATTATTAAGAAATAATTCTTATACAAGTTCTTTGCCAGGTAGCCCCTGCATGTTTTGATGGGTAATATTTAAGTGGGGCTTACCCTTTGTCTGAATATTATTTAATAATGGGATATAATTACACTTTTTTGACTTATTTAATTCGGGCAAGATATTACACATTTTTGATATGCTATGCTTGCTTGACATATTTATTGGCTTATGTATGCTAGAGATTTCCTCTATTGTCTTAGAAACTAATTTAAATTACTTAGAATGTCTTCCAATATCCCTTGTCTATTCTCAATAGAAGCAATAGATTGATTTGACATTGTAGTACTGACCCTGGTGTCATCATTCAGGGACGCTTATCGCCCCTGTTTAGAGTGAAGTTTACTTGGCTGTAGAATGCCTGTGGATGGTCTGAAATCCATTAGAGTCAAACCTACACACACGCTACATTATCAATCTAGTGACCTAAGTAGTTACGCTGAATTTACATGTCTTAAAACTAATATATACATAAAATATCTGGATGATTACCCACATGATTACGAAATAATACTTAAGAGACGTGTCTCTTAAGATAATCTCAATACCGAGTATATGCAAATAATAATATCCCGTAACCGCTCATCAAACATATTGGACTGATGGATGAGAAAAATCACAATATCAAATCATATAAAAATATATCCTAAATAGTCTATATGTAGTTGATTGGCAGGGAAACTCGAGAGGGATTTGAGTAGATTCAGACTGTCTCTAGGTGCTGATGTATACAGTTGGCTAATTCCAGATATTCAGCAGTCTTAAATATTGCATTCACGTAGATTTTATATGGGCATGTGCTGGAGACATACTTGAGAGATGTGTCTCTCAAGATAATCTCAATACCGAGGATATGCAAATAAAAATATCCCGTAACCGTTCAACACACATGTTGGACTGATGGATGAGAGAAATCACAATATAAAATCATATAAAAATATATCCTAAATAGTCTATATGTAGTTGATTGACAGGGAAACTCGAGAGGGATTTGAGTAGATTCAGACTGTCTCTAGGTGCTGATGTATACAGTTGGCTAATTCCAGATCTTCAGCAGTCTTAAATATTGCAGTCACGTAGATTGTATAGGGGAATGTGCTGGAGGAGGATGACCCAAAACTCCAAAAGCGTACTAATGAACACATAGCCCCTATGTTTTCATATAAATTTTGCTTACAATATTGAGTGATTGTAGGCACTTTTATAAAATTTAAGCTTATTTTGCTTAGCTAAATCTAACTTCATCTGTCTTGAGTCCGTAGAACTCGGTTGACCTCCAGTGATGTTGGGCGGGGTTGTAGAACCCTAGGGCCCGTGACCCTTCTGGCCGTGAGTGCTAGCACAAACCTTCCTTTATAAACACATGTAATCGAAATGTCTTCTAACTTGGTATTTATTCTAATAAGCACGGACTCGAAGCTTATCAATATCCTTATGTCACTTATACTCATCACTGACTATGAGGAATCTCTTGACGATACTGTTTAACCAAAAGCACTCTAAAAAGAACTTTAGGTTGTTACTATCATAATGTCTACAGTCCTACCCATAGACGATCACTTACTACTTTGGCCAAATCTTCTAAATAAGATATTCGAAATCGTTGGTATTAGAATATTTCCAATTGGAGAAATATTCTAATAAAAATACATACGGGTTTAATTTCGTTTGAGGTTAAGTGCATGGTTAGTCGGTTATATCTTTAAGTTATTAATTCATTAAATCGTTCGGTTAACTCGTAGGGTTTATTCATTCTAATTTCAAATGCTAAGGGGGGGGGGGGGGGAGGGGGGGTTGTTACATGGATACTCTACTTTCACACATAGACTACACTCAGTGTCTCAATAGTAATTTAAGTTTAGTTTAAGGTTGTTCATACACATTGTTACCTTCCGACTCTTAACTTGGGCGCTGTTCATGCGTCATATCTAGCATGTTTTTTATTATTCTTTTAATAAAACCAAAACATTATATTTTGGTGCACGTGCAAACAAAGTGCAAAATGGACAACTCATTGTAAACCGCTAGATATTAATTCAATTGTAATTATAAAAACCGAAAACACGATTCCATTACATTGGCCACTCGCCCGCGTCATAGATCTCCATCCTGGCCCTGACGGAGTTGTGCTTGTGGCTACAATCCGCACCGCGGATGGCGCTATCTTAAAGCGGCCCTTAGTAAAACTCTGTCCGCTGCCTATTAGCTGCGACTAACTTTCACACATAGACTACACTCAGTGTCTCATTAGTAATTTAAGTTTAGTTTAAGGTTGTTCATACACATTGTTACCTTCCGACTCTTAATTTGGGCGCTGTTCATGCGTCATATCTAGCATGTTTTTTATTCTTCTTTAATAAAATCAAAACATTATAATTTTGGTGCACGAGCAAACAAAGTGCAAAATGGAGAACTCATTGTAAACCGCTAGATATTAATTCAATTGTAATTATAAAAACCGAAAACACGATTCCATTACATTGGCCACTCGCCCGCGTCATAGATCTCCATCCTGGCCCTGACGGAGTTGTGCTTGTGGCTAAAATCCGCACCGCGGATGGCGCTATCTTATAGCGGCCCTTAGTAAAACTCTGTCCGCTGCCTATTAGCTGCGACTAACTTTCACACATAGACTACACTCGGTGTCTCAATAGTAATTTAAGTTTAGTTTAAGGTTGTTCATACACATTGTTACCTTCCGACTCTTAATTTGGGCGCTGTTCATGCGTCATATCTAGCATGTTTTTTATTCTTCTTTAATAAAATATAAAATATATATATATTTTGGTGGGCGGAATGTCCACTTCTCATATTAATTCGATGTATAAGAAATTCAAATCTTCGCGCCTCTTCCTGATTGGTCTATACATTTGATATATACGTTCTGATTGGCTAGCGCAAGTGCAACTAGCTTGTGCCTACACTCGCGGAGGCGAGATAGCAAGATCTACTATCTAACACTGTGCGAAGTAGCAAAACATTATGAAGAATAATCTCCTCGGTCTGAATTTAAATCCGTTTTGAAACTGCCGCCGCGTGTGGTTTGGAAGACCTTTTGCTTTCCAAAAAGTCCATTTTTGAGTGCTATTTTGGATTTTTAGTTGGACCTAAAACCTGAACTATCCGTTATTACCGCCGATCGGCGACGTGGGTTATATTCGTGTGTGTGAACGAGGCTCTAGCTCCTTGTCATCCTGCACTCTTGAACCAGAAGACCAGCTTCAGAAAAAAGGTCGTGCCTGTAGCTTATAGCCATATCAGTTCACCTCGTATTCTCGAACAAACTTTAACCCTGATGTGACAAACAGTCAAACCGAACGTGTATTTTTTTACATTATTTTTTGGTGCCGAAATCATGTTTTATGTTGTGTTTTATTGTAAATTTAATGCGAACCTGTAATTGGAACCTATTCATAACAAATTTTATCTGCTAACTCTGTCATAACTGTGTAGGCTGTTGGTTCACTTACAAAATAAATAAATAAACAAATAAAAGTACTTTATTAATTAAAAAAACAAAAATTACTCTTAATATGCGAATAGCTGCTAGTAGACTATAGGGACTAACTGGAGTTATAATTATATCTTCGAATTAAGTTACTCATATAATAATGATCGTTCGTTTGGTCACATAATATAACCACGTTATATACTTGGCGCAAATTCATATAGCGTTTGTATCCGTCATGAACAACAATATTCATTTGGCGCTAAGTCACGAGATCTTGCTTATCATCAAACAAAATCAGTTGACCAGGAACAAATAATTTAGGTACATTTAATAAGTGTTGTAACTATTCTATAAAACGGGGAGGCCTTTGCCTAGCAGTGGTACACGCATCTCGGCTAAGTAAAAAAACAATTCTATAGGTGCCTTTTTTCCAATATGGTGGAACGAGCGGCATAGATGGCAACACAAATTCTGAAAGAGCATATTAAAATCTAAAAAATCACCGAATTCCGAAACAACCGGAGAGTTTTTCTGGTAGCCCCTTGTTTTCGCAACAAATGACTGGACTATAAGGTGTTCTTAGGGGCATCGTTCTAAACAAAATTTAAAGCTGTTAAAGCGATTTGTTCAGAGCAACTTTATTTTTCACCTTAACATAAAGTTTTTTTCTTCTTATCCAAATATGGATTATTTAGATCAAGCGAAGACCCGAATAGCCGAGTCGGCAGTGACCCTGCCTACGAAGCCAAGGATCCCGGATTCCAGTCCCGGTGGGGGCAAATATTTGTTTGATGAGATCAGATGTTTGTACCCTAGTCATGGTTGTTTATCTATCTAAGTATAATCTTTATCTATATAAGTATGTGTATCGTTGCCTCGTACACAAGATACAAGGAATCCTATTTTGGGGCTTGATCAATGTGTGTAAATTGTGTGCAAGGTATTATTAGCGGGAATAAAAATATTCAATAAAACAGCAAAAGCGTTGAACAAATATCAGTGTATAGTTTCCGCAGCAGTTGTGGTGATGGATGTATGTAAAATCTCTTATCGAGCTAACACAGTAACCCAAAAATACACCGATCAATCATGAAAATTATTACAGCTCACGATTCCCCGTGATCATTTATCTCCATACAAATAAAAATAGCGATGAAATTCAAATTTATGCAAAGTGCCAAAGCAGCGATTTGCTGTAACACGCGGAGCTCAGAACAATTAACACAAGAACCACCATCCATCCGCCAACCCTCTTCGAAATTAGTAAGGTCTACTCTGAGGCGCCTCGGGTGTGTCCAGCGAAGTGTACAACGAAGCGTACAACGTAGGCTTAAGTTGCCTTCGAGTAGTACGTAGTAATGTACGGAAGGCCTAAAACAGGGGTGCTTACTAATTTAGTTTGTAGACCAGCCCATCTAATTCCGTTATTTTGCGTGTATGCGTTAAAGAAAATATGATTGTATATAGGTAGTTTTTTTTTATTAAACAAACAAAAAAATCTATTATCAAAGATGCCTCGTGTTTTTAAAGTTACCCCATTTAACGATATATTGAGTGCATTAGGGAATCAAATGTCTGGGTTTGGGACACGAATTTGTTTTTATCTGAATTTGAGCTCCTAGGAGCTCATATCCCGCAACAAATGTCAATTTTGTGTGTAGGTTTCATTCGTTAGGCGGATCCAGTATTTCTTGTTCTAAGAGCTGAACTGTGGAAAATTTGCGTGTGATGCGCTGTCGGTGCGGGTCGGCTTCGGGTGATAGATAGTTCAGTGAAAATATTCTATAACTAAATCAAAAGGGGCCTAGCCCATCGACACAGCAATAGAGATATGAAATATTTCGAACGATGTTTTTCATCATCGTTAAGGACTATTATCTAATGCGACATTGTACTGGAATCTACTTATACAAATTACTGGTTACTTGTAAGTCGTTTCAAACTAAAATAATCCACTTTCCAGCTGGGCTTTTTGAACGCATATTTGAGTTTTCACAGTCTGCCATGAGATTGCTAAAGGATCTATTCTTCCTAATGTCCTTATTTGTAGACTTTATTCCACTTAATTGGGAAAAATTAGGTCAACTACCAGCAATTACATAAAATAGCTCTATCAAAATTGTATAATTCATTGTTTGATCAAGGATTTTAATCCATAGTCGATCGATACCGTTTCGGAATGAGACAGATGGCGTGGTAGTCGCGCTCGAAGGAGGGAAGAACTAATATTTGTATTTTGTTTTGCAAGTTTACACTAAAGTTTGCGTGTTCTGAAATGGTTTCCGGTATGGAGGAATGTTCGAGATGCCGCGAGAGAGAAAAGAGGGCCGGAGGGACGGGACACGAGAATCGGGAGCAGAAAAAATGGAGATGATACTTTTCGCTTCGGATTCTCAGGATCTTCGGCTTCACTGGCTAGAGGGAGAGGCAGAGCATGTTCAATATCAGATTTCGCGGCTGCAAATTTGAACAGCAGCTCTGGTCTTTACCGGCATTGATGGCAGGAAAGATGTTTTACCAATTTTCAAACTCAAAACCGTTAACCATACTGAAACTCCTTCTTCAATGCAGTTTCTTTATAAAAATGCTGACAAATAAAGAGACATATGTAATCTGTTTTCATCATTTTTTTCCTAAACAAACACTGTCTCAAACATCAATAATACACTGACGAGCAATGAAAAAGTTCCACCCACAAAATGCCAACTAAAACCTTAATGTGTCCTAAGACCTAGAACCAATATTACGTCTACAATATTTACGTTTTTAATTATTAATATCCTGATGCGCTGTTAAATGTACTTCAATATTGCAGACGGCGTCATTAAGCTAGCCTTTCCCGTTTAGGAGTAATTTGGTGCTGTGTCACTGGAACTTTTTCATTGCTCGTCAGTGTATAATTACTTACCCCCTGTAACACCAAGATTGGATTCATTGCACAACATAGGAAGAGACTATTCTGAAAGTTTTAAATAGAATCAACAGACGGGATACCTCCTCTTTTAATTAAAAATACAGGAAAAATGTTAATTATGCTTTTGTAATTTATCATTAACAAATCTTTATCAAACGGATCATTTCCTGCTACCTGTGTTCAATAAAGGTGATAAAAATCTAGTAAATAACAACAGACCAATTTCAATTCTCAGTGCTATACCTAAAATATTTGAATCGCAGTGGTTACCATACATTACAAAAAAATAACCTAAATTATCTGGCTACCAACACGGCTTTACTTCTAACGGATCATTGCTCCACTAATTTACTAGCTTTCATTACTGATGTAACTAAAGCTGTTAATTCATGTGACCAAGTAGACGCAATCTACACAGAATTTAGTAACTCTTTTTATAAAGTCGATCACCAAATATTACTTAGGAAAATATCTGAATATGGAATCTAAGGTTCGCTTTCAAATTGGCTTCACTCTTTACTTTCAAATAGAACTCAGCGCGTGACAGCATGTGACTACAATTCTGTATCTTGTAATGTTACCTCAGGGGTTCCTCTATGTTCCCATCTTGGCACTATATTATTCCTAATATTTATTAACGATATATGTCGTTATATCAAGCACAGTATATTCCCTGTTTGCTGATGATCTCAAATCTGATGATGTTTTACTTCTACAAAAAGATTTAGGTTCAGTTCATTTATGTTGTACCCACGTTGTTTCGCAGCCAGAGTCAGGGCTCTGGCTCCACGCCTTGCCTTCTCCACAACTAGGAACATTTCTGGACAATGACACGTTGCGTGTCTGCACATTCGCTCCCTCCCACCTGGCATCGACCGTGTCCACCCCGGGGGCCGCAGCGGAAGAGGCAGCGAGGATGAAGACCCAAAAGTACTCTGTGCTTTAGGGCCAGTATATATTCTTCCCGCTTGCCATAGAAACCACCGGGGTCTGGGGAGTGCAGGGCAAGGCATTCATTAGGGAAATAGGGCGCCGCCTGAGGGACCGTGGCTATGACCGCCGCTCCGGGTCCTATCTTATACAGAGGATCTGCCTCGCAGTGCAGCGCGGAAATGCCGCCAGCGTGATGGGGACCTTTGCATCTGATATGGTCTGGGGCGCTTTATTTTCTTAGTGTGTGTGTATGTGTGTGTGTGTGTGTGTGTGTGTGTGTGTGTGTGTTTTTGCATATTTAAGTTTTGTACAAAGTATTTTAAAATGTATGTACAAGTAACATAATAACTATTGTTTAACTTGGTGAATTATTTATCATGCCAACATAACATTTTCCCACAACAACATGTCGCTAAATTTAGCTAAATGCCAACATATCAAATAAACTAGAAATAAATATCCTCTTTCCTCATCTTGCAAAATGCAGGGCACAAATTTCAAGGTAGTCCGCATGATTCATAACCTGGGTGTCCTTAGAGACAGTAAATTAACCTTTGTTAACCATATAGACCATATTTGGTTTTTACTGAACTAAAACTTAACTACTGGCAGCTGGCGTACTCCAAAACTATGACCTGATTTGCCTACACTTAGCCTTTGCCATCGTGGAGTCTTATAGTACAGAGACCAGCTTATTACCAACAAAGCGTTACCATAATAGTACGGGATTTCCTAGTAAAGTACCTATCTACTTACCTTTGGCCTGCGACATATCGTACTGTTATAACCCTGTTTTCTTTGTAATAAAAGCTAAACAAGCAGATCACCTTGTAACGTGTATATTTCCATGATATTCTATTGCAGAGTCAGCCCTTTGGTTACCTGCCATTTACTTGAATAATATTTTTTTTAGTCAGTTAGAATTGTTCAATTGCGAGGAGCGGTCGCCTCCACTTTCAAGAAGTTATAAAAGTTGTGTCGTAGTGATCTTGTAAGATTCGTCAAAAGACAATAAAACTAGTTAGGCGAACATTGTAGTTTTTTTTAAAAAGACAGACACCATAGGCCTCCTAACAAATTGGTGTCAGAAGTGGGATTCCAAAGAGGTCATACAGACATCTAAGGAATCCGAATCCCTGGCCAGTGTTTGTCCTGATCGACGATAAGACTCGTGCCTAGTACGAGCCCGCATCAGCTACAACCTAACTGTCTTGATCCGACGGTCAGTCTCCGCCCTCTGAGCGTGAGCCCGCGATCCAGAACACTACCACTGCGGGTACTCCATTCAACGTGCCCGACGAACAGCTCTAGCTCATCATCACCATCGCCCAACATCCTGGGTGCATTATCCTGCAGCCCGTTTCCAGCCAAAAATCTAACACGCCGCCTGTCGCCGCGTGGTCACCAAGCGCTGTCACTAGACACGCGTCACGCGCTGCCTGCCCACGTCACGCAACCTGCCGCGTGATACCATCGCCAAGCCCGAGAATGCAGCTTAAGACCAATATCGTCGTGTGTCTGTGAGTTACAAAACCCGTTTACTTTTGTGTTCTACCGTTTTCATGTGAAAGTGTTTTTTTAAGTCCTACTTTTAATTTTACCTGCTACATCTTATGTTTTACGGTGATTTATTTTTACATTTATTTTATTGGTATTGTCAAACATTTTGTCTAAGACTACCTAAACATAGCACAATAATTAATGTCTGACGTCAAATCCGAATCTGAAGATTCCAAATTAAAATCGGAACTTCCAGAAGGTCACGAATCAATCAGTTCAGAATCAGACGCTTCTCATACTTCCTCTGACTCTCATTTTGGATCTAGTGTCGACTTATCTGCTATTCTTCCAACCAACATGCCACCAAAAGTCGATAAAAATGCTGAAATCTCCCTGTCAGTATTGACTAAATTTATAAAACCATACAATGGTGATAAAGAATCCCTTCCAGCATTCCTAACTAACTGCGATAATGCTATTTCGTTGGCAAATGCGGACCAGATCAATGTCTTGTGTAAATATGTAATATCCCAACTGGAAGGCAAGGCGCAGGTTGCCTGCAGCCTCAAAAACTTCGATTCATGGGACGGAATAAAAAATTTCCTTCGAGCAACATTTGGAGAAAAGAAACATGCCACACATTTACTTGTTGATCTTCAAAATTGTAAACAGTTGCCATCTGAAGATGTGACTCAATATTCGATAAGATTAGAATCGATCTTGACACGCATGCAATCTGATATTTATTATAATTGCAAACAGCCAAACGAACTCGTAGGGCGAATAGCTGCCATGGAGGACCTTGCCCTCAACACATTTTTGTTGGGCCTAAACTCCTCAATCTCCAACATAGTGCGTTGCCGTAACCCACCTAAATTAAATGACGCTATACAATGCGCAGTTGAAGAGGAAAAATTATATAACCTCACCAAATCGTCGTCTTCGTCGTTCTACCGAGCAAAACAATGCTCGTTGTGTCACAAGAAAGGGCACACTTCTTCTGAGTGCTTTAGGAACAAGCCTCAAAATCAAACTCAAACCCAACGATCATACGCCGTCAATTCAAGACCTGCTTTTGATTCTCTCCAAGGTCCTAAACAGTGTAGATACTGCAAAAAACAGGGTCACACCATTGACGAGTGTTATAAATTAAAATATAAGAATTCCCAAACTTCCCAAGGTCAAGATCCCTCACAAGGTACTTCGGCACAGGCCCATGTGCATAATGTCTATGATGAACCTTCTGATGATGCTTTAAACCAAGAATGATTTCGGTTGTGTGCCTGCCGAAATCGCTTAATCAAAACGGCACAAATAACAAACCCTTTGAGGTCATCTCTCAATTATCATACGCCGATGTATTAAAGAAATCCCGGACTACAGTTCCGAGGTCATCTCAGGTTACCCTGAGTTCTACTCTGCCTAAACACCAGAGTTCTACGATTAAATCCCGGAATATAGTTCCGAGGTCATCTCAGGTTACCCTGAGTCCTACTCTGCCCAAACACCAGAGTTCTACGATTAAATCCCGGAATATAGTTCCGAGGTCATCTCAGGTTGCCCTGAGTTCTACTCTGACTAAACCACAGAGTTCTATAAATAAATCCCGGAACACGATTCCGATGTCACCTCAGCACTCGCTGAGTCCTACTCTGTCAATACAAAAAAGTTTTCAAAACAATTCTCAAAATCAAGATTCGGGAAATATTAAAAACTTTAAACTAACTGAATCCGACCCTGTCCCTGATTTTATACCAATTCTCGAGACCACTATAACTAATAAAAAAATATCATTACCACACATTTATTTGCAAACTAAATACGCTGTGAATCCACTATGCTTGCTGATCGACACTGGCGCAAGCATCAGTATAATTAAAAACTCAAGTTTGAAAGAAACTCCTGCACTCTCACGTGAAATTGTAAAAATTAAAGGCATAAGTAAATCAGAATCCTTAATTACAACATTGGGCACCTTCCAGCTGTATATTGACTTACCCTCAGAAACAATCAATTTTAAATTCCATGTCACAAATGACGATGTGTGCCTCGAAGATTATGACGGAATAATCGGAAGTGATTTTTTCGGACATTTCAAAGTTAACATTAACTACGAATTGAAAAGCATACACATTCGCAATGTACAGTTGCCTATTGTTTATAATCAACCTACCTACATCATACCGGCTCGCAGTGAAGCCGTTATCGAGTGCGGAATATCAAATTACTCACACGAGCTCTACCAAGATAACGAGGCCCTCGTTTTAGATCATCTTTATTGCGAAGGTGTTTATGTCGCTAATTGCATAGTTTTAATCAAACCAAATGGCAAAGTGAATATCTCAGTTTTAAATACTACAAACTCTAGCGTCAACGTCAAAGACTATGCGGTGGAATTAACACCCATTGAGAAATCAGAAACGACATCTGATTCTTGTCGTAAAATAAACTCTATTTCTGTTTCTAATTCTGATCGAATAAATCAAGTCTTAAATCAATTACGCTGTTATCATCTGAACGATGAAGAAAAAGCAACTCTTTTTGAGTGTTGTCGCAAATACACTGATATCTTCCACCTTGATGGTGAATCCCTGACCTATACTAACGCCATCGAGCACACTATTAACTCCGGTGACTCTCCCCCTATTCATGTAAAATCATATCGATTTCCTGATTGTCATAAGGAAGAAGTCGATTCTCAAGTACGAAAAATGCTTGATCAAAATATTATCCGCCCCTCTATCTCACCATGGAGTGCTCCCGTATGGGTAGTCCCTAAAAAAATGGACGCTTCCGGCAAGAAGAAATGGAGGATTGTTATCGATTACCGCCGTTTGAACGACGTCACAGTTTCTGAAAGTTATCCTCTACCACTTATCACCGACATACTCGACCAACTGGGTCATTCTAAATATTTCAGCACTCTTGACCTGGCAAGCGGATTTCATCAAATAAAGATGAGTGCTTCAGATGCCCTCAAAACAGGATTTACCGTTAGTACTAACTCGAGCGTCACTGGCCACTACGAATTTGCCAGGATGCCCTTCGGGTTAAAAAATGCTCCTTCTACGTTTCAGCGTCTCATGAATACAGCTCTTTCAGGCCTTCAAGGCCTTCACTGTTACGTTTATCTCGACGATTGCATAATCTACTCACATGACCTGGATTCCCATATGACCAAGTTACAACTTGTCTTCGACAGGATGCGACAATTCAATTTAAAATTACAACCTGATAAATGTGAATTTCTCAGACGGGAAGTCGCTTACTTAGGACACATAATTACAGACAAAGGAGTCAGTCCCAATCCCGAAAAAATTAAAGCTGTTACTGAGTTCCCAGTACCAACCAATGTAAAGCAAATCAAATCCTTCCTTGGTCTTGTCGGTTATTATCGACGCTTCATTGAAAACTTCTCGAAAATCACAAAACCCTTAACATCACTACTCAAAAAGGATATCCCTTTCGATTGGACTTCAGAACAAGAAAACGCTTTTCAACTCCTCAAGGTAAAGCTCACCACTGCACCTCTACTCCAATATCCTGATTTTTCTGCCCCGTTTGTGATCACAACGGATGCTTCTAATTATGCGGTAGGTGCAGTCCTTTCACAAGGTGATATAGGTAAAGACAAACCTATAGCCTATGCATCCAGAACCTTAAACAAGCCTGAAGGAAATTATTCGACCACTGAAAAGGAATTACTAGCCATAATTTATGCTGTCAAAACATTCCGCCCTTACCTTTTTGGTCGCAAATTTAAAATCGTGACGGATCACCGGCCATTAGTCTGGCTATTCAACGTTAAGGATCCTGGCAGCCGACTTATTCGCTGGCGCCTTAAACTAGAGGAATACGACTATGAAATTGTATATAAACAAGGTCGCCTTAACTCCAACGCCGATGCGTTATCGCGTTGTCCTGTGAATATCATTGATTCCCAAAATCTACTTAACTCTCCATATGAAAAATATTTTAAGGAACAATTTACAAATAGAATCCCTACTCCAAATACCATAATGGAAGAACATACCGAAGCTCTCCATCTATCTAAGCTTAAATCAATCGCGTGTCCCGTCTCACTGGACTTTGACTATTCTATGCCACATTGTGAAGAGCTAATGTCTCAACTAAATTCCGCTGACTTACTTGATTCCGAACGCGAACCATTTACGATTAAAAGCGTAAATATGAATAATAAAATGTACTACTTTCTATTCACAAAAATCCACCACTACGAGGAAACTAAATTTAAGGATGTATATAATTTACTCATGAAACTCCGAGACCAGATTCTGGAAGATAGTCCGGAGACCACAGACCTTGCATTACCAGATTTTTCCGATCCATTCTCTAAGATAGCTTACACAAAGATTTATAACATGATCTCTCACATTTTCCACAACACGAACATTAAGATACATGTTTATAAAAATCAAATGATTTACCCAACTCCTGCCGAAGTTCCTAAAATTCTCAAAGAAAACCACGATTCTACTATCGCTGGTCACCCAGGTTCAAAACGAATGTATAACAGAATCAAGGCCTCCTACTACTGGAAAGGCATGCGGTCTGATATCGAAAACTATGTCAAAAATTGTAAATTGTGCCAAATTAACAAACCCTTAAGGATATCAAATAAAGCCCCTATGGAAATAACTTCTACCTCCACTAAACCATTTGAACGATTAGCTCTCGACGTCGTAGGTCCCTTACCGGACGCTGGCTTCCAAAACTTCAAGTTCATCTTGACACTACAAGATGACCTCACAAAATTCTCAAGCGCCTACCCTATGGTCGGTGCAACAAGTGAAGAGATAGCACGTAACCTAGTGCATTTCATATCCCTTTTCGGATTTCCAAAACACATCCTAACAGACTTGGGTACCTGTTTCACATCAGATCTTTTCAAACAACTGACAGAAATTTTAAAAATTAAGCCCCTTTTTACCACTCCATATCATCCACAAACAAACGGAGCTCTTGAACGCTCTCATGCAACTCTAAAAGAGTATCTTAAATCATTTGTCAATGAAAATCAGAATGACTGGCATTGCTACTTATTTACAGCTATATTAGCCTACAATACCACTCCACACTGTACTACTGGATTCACACCACACGAACTTCTATATGGTTATAAACCATCTATTCCCAACTCATTATACGATACGTCTAACAATACTACCTATAGTGAATATATCCGTGCCCTGCAATATAGGATGCGTTTCAGCCGTGAAAAGGCTATTCAGAACATAATAGCAAGTAAAGAAAGGTCAAAACAATACTACGATGCTCATTCTCGCGATTCACATTATAAAACCGGTGACATGGTTTACCTAAAGCAGCATCATAGGTTACGCAAGGCTCTATCCCCTATTTGGAAAGGTCCATATAGGGTTGTCAAAGTACATAACAAACATAATGTCTCTTTACAAGTGGGCCGTAAACATGTCAAACACCATACTAATGAAATTAAACCTGCTAACTAGTCTAAACATAACCTTTTTCATTATCCTTGTTTCCAGAGCCTTGCTCTACGGATGCAGCGCTGAATCGAAAATCACGCCAATAGTTCATAGCCCAGGAATTTACTTTGAACCCGTAACTTCGATTAATTTCTATAACGACTACTGGAAAGTAGTAACACACATTGAGCTTATATCATTACATCCTTATCTTGATAATATCGAAACACTTTTACAAAAATCTGAGAAACTTTGCAATAAAATACAACTATCAGATTTGATCCAATGTAAAGAAGCTTTCAGCCCTATCGATGTTTTAGTGCAATCAAATTTAATTAAACTGCAATCACTATCTCACATAACTTTGAGTAAATCCCAAAGTAAAGTCAAGCGATCTCTAGAATTTGGTGGGGAAATCCTGAAATTCTTTTTCGGAACCCTGGATGCCGATGATGCCAGAAAATACGATTCCGCTATCGAATCGTGTAAGAAAAGTGAAAATGAACTATTTCACTTGATGAAGGATAACATTCATGTTGTTAAATCTACCATAAATAATTTTAATTCTACTATTTACAAACTTAGTCAAAATGAAATCAAAATAAACTCCCAAATTGACAACATGAATGGGATCCTGTCTCAAATTACCAAGATAGACAACGAACTGTTCTATATCTCTAGGATAAATAGTTTACTAAACATCATAGAAAGTTCTGTACTTTCTGTATCGAATTTATTAGATACTACGTTAAATGCTATTTTATTTTCTAAGGTCAATGTATTACATCCTAGTGTGATAAGCCCTTTAAATCTGTTCAATGAGTTATCAATGCATAGTAACCAACTAGACAAACGTCTGGACTTTCCATTGCCACTTAACGTAAACAATATCCACTCTATAATTGACGCGTCCAAACTTAGTTCCTATTACTACAACAATAAAATAGTGTTTGTCCTGCAGGTCCCACTGATAACGTCAGAAACATTCATGGTTTATAAAAACATACCTTTACCTACTCCACATGATGAATCACGGGTTACCCGTACTTTTGCGCTCATTCAACCTTCTGATAACTACATTGGACTTAGTGATAACAGAATTCATTATGCTATGTTTAATAATCTAGACAAATGTAAGTTTATTAGTGGTAATTATTCTATATGTGAACTAGTTTCAATATTTTCTAGCTTAGGTAACCCTAACTGTGAATCTAAGCTCCTTACGGAAGTGACATTATCACTACCTTCCCAATGTTTTTCAAAACTACTCATAGGCCAGATAGATATTTGGCAAAAGCTTAGTAATAATAGATGGATTTATGTACAGTCCGATCCTAGCAAACTTACTATAAAATGTCACGACGATATTGTCGACTATTCTATCATAGGAACTGGTATAGTTAAACTAACTGAAGAATGTATTGGATTTTCAAGGACTATCCAACTCATGCCAAGTAATTCTTATACTAATATAATTAAGTCTCCTCTAGATATAACTTTCGATATTACACAAGATGACTGTTGTAAGAAAGAAGTGTTTAACAAAACCTTACCTCATTTAACCCCTATCAATTTGAGCAAAATTAACTTAGAGTCCTTGAAATACGCATCTCACCACCTAGATAATTTGGAAAATGAAATAAATAAATTACAGTCAGAGTCACACTTTATAAGATATGCTCAATACTATTCAACGTTTACTTATGTTTTGATTATTTTGATGTTTTTATTTATAGGATAGAAACTGTATAAATGTTATAGGTACCGGAACATTAAACCGGATTCTGGATGTTGTATACAGATTTTTAATCAATGCCACAACAAAAAGATGGTGAAACATAACTCTAATATTACCAACTCCATAGAAATGACTGATGTCTCCTCATCCGAAGATGAGAAGAGGTCAATCAAATCTTTACCAGCCCCTCATACAAGTTTTAAATTAGAATATAAACATCCATCCAGAAGGAACCTCAACTTTTAGTTTGATAAGATGCTAAACTAAGTATAATAACATTTTCTCAATTTTCCCATGTATTGTAAAATGACTTCTTGAAATCAAATCGGTTATCTGCTTATTTATCTTTCTTCATTATTATCATTATCATGTATTTACTTCGCTTCATTCTTAGGGATGAAGCTTCGTCAAAATGGGGGAGCTGTTATAACCCTGTTTTCTTTGTAATAAAAGCTAAACAAGCAGATCACCTTGTAACGTGTATATTTCCATGATATTCTATTGCAGAGTCAGCCCTTTGGTTACCTGCCATTTACTTGAATAATATTTTTTTTAGTCAGTTAGAATTGTTCAATTGCGAGGAGCGGTCGCCTCCACTTTCAAGAAGTTATAAAAGTTGTGTCGTAGTGATCTTGTAAGATTCGTCAAAAGACAATAAAACTAGTTAGGCGAACATTGTAGTTTTTTTTAAAAAGACAGACACCATAGGCCTCCTAACAGTACCGACTATGTAATGTGAGACATAATACAAGCAGCTTTTGGATATACCAACAAGCCATACTAACTACAATAAAAACTCTATCAAATCTTCCTATTTTTGCATATAATCCTTCTCGATAAGTAAACTCAATGTTCATCAGATAAGATTTATCTGATGAACATTGAGTTTACATCTCCATACTAACCCTTAATTCTGATAATGATATCATTCCCAAGCTTCTGTATGTTCTTCCTCTCAGACCATTTCAACACTCTTCAGCTGCGGTTTGGGCTTGGAGTCGACCATCTCCAGCCTGCGGATTTAACTCCCTTCGGCTCCAAACAGCGGTCATCTACCTCACTGAACTCGGTTGTTTCCATGTGACTATTCGGTGTTTGGTTGTTGCATGTTGACAGAGAGATTATCAATGTCACAAGGCCTTGACAACTTATCAATATAGACATGAATATGGAGAGCAATTCTCACGTCCAATTAATCCATTTCTGAATATGGCTCAAACAATACCTGACAGCAGTTGCTAAAGACATATGATATGATAATTTCAATGGATATCTAGAAAGCTTAAGTTGAAAATGGTCTACTTTGGTAAGAAAGTCATTATATGGAGACGTGACCACGAACATTCCAAATATTGATAAAATATTCAAGTGACCAGTAGTTGTGATTATGTTAATGTACATTATGGGTACAGGGAACTGTTATTCACCGAGCGAGTAAAGCGTCCAAATTCTGCTGTCTGTTCTCGCCTACAGGTCGCATTTTCCAACCGATTTTGACAAAACTGGCACACAAGTTCTTTGATTTAATTTTAAAAAAAGGCGATCGCAATTTTTGCTTGGGGCGTTATTTATAGACCTCCGTTATAGATTCAATCAAATTTAAGTGGCATACTAAGGACTTAATTCTACACAAGATGTTGCTAAAAAGTGGGGGAAGAGTAGAGGGGGAAAAGTGGGGGATGTTTGTTGTAGCTTTATATTTGAACGTTTTTTTTTTTTTTTGTTATTCAAGCGAGGTCTGCTGTTCTCAGAGAACCACTGGTTTGTAGTAGGCATCATAATAAACTAACAAAGATATTGTTTGTAACTAGTTATCGTGAAATAAACATGGAAGTTGTTGTGGTCAGTTTCACACCCAGGAACAAAAGAAATTGAATTACTGGCTGAATTCAGACGAGCGTGTATGCCACCTTAATTGGAGAGATATGTATGTATGAATAGGTTAGATATGGATGTAGATGAAGGTGGCAGATCGCATTCTACTTTATTGTATGTACTGTTGTGTATTTTCCTGATATTGATGTGTATGTATAGTAAATATTAATTTGATTTTGTGGTTAAAGTAACATTCGATATCAAAGTGAAGATTTAGATCTCAAAGTAATGTTAAAGAGAGACATATTTTTAGGAATTTTTCGAAATATCCAAATCCAAAATTAACAATTTCCCTTTAAAACAATATTTGACAGGATGTTATAAATGGGAGATGGATGGTGTTACTTTTCTGGGATTAACATAATGTCAAGGTCGAATATTTTCACCTTAGATACTGATTTCGACTAAATGATGGGGAGGCAGGATATGACATTTAGCATATTTTACGTTCTAATGGTGATGGGACATCGTAGGGAAACGTTTATTCTCCAAAGCTGCGGCGATGTACTAGCCGAGAATTGATTCACAGGCTAAATGTATAACAATATCCTACAATATTATTTTTAATACTTCTTCCACTCTTTTAATATGGAAAGCAAATTATTGTTCCTCGAGGCATTGAGAATCCCTCACGTTTTAATAAACGTACAGTATATAAATACAATTATCTCTCAAATCTACTCTACTATTACTCTCATTAATAAATCAGTTATTCAAATGTTGAACAACACTGCAAATGTCTACTCCATCTTAGACAATCCAAATCTTAATGTATTATCTAGTCGCGTAAAAAAGCATTTCCTTTCTCGTCATCTTTAATATTATTTAGTTATTGACCGAGTGAGCGAAGTGTGCAATTTCCGTTCAGGATTCGGCAAAAATGCTTTTGTATATCCGGATGTGTTTCCGGATGTTATCATCTACAGGCCGCATTTCTCAAGTGATTCTCGTGAATTTTTGTGAGCAGGTGCGATAATTAAATAGTTATTTTTTTGTCGATACATAAATTGTTTTTTTTTTCAAAATGGCGGTGACGTGGGGGATTTTAAAATTTCAAAAAACCGCCACACTCCAAACAGCTTGACGGATTTCAACAAATGAGGTGTCGGTGGATTTGTAGAGGCCGTGATAGTAACAAAGTATTGGTGGCTACTTTCATACTATGCATTCATAAGTTTTTATGTGTTTTTACAAATTTAAATAAAGTGTCACTCGCGAGCTTCTTTACGAACCTCGCTACGACCTCGCCTTCGACTCATGCCATCTTCTCGATCCGTAAATATAAGCCTTTGCGAACTAGTAGTAAATCTTTCATCCCTACTGTTTGGAAAATTTTATTTTCAAGGATGTACCCATGAAAATAAAACTTTCCAGCCAGGAATAGGAATATTGCTTATCCATCCCTAGGGTGGAAAGTTTTGTTTTTTATTTTTTTCGATTGGATTGGAAAATTTATTATTAAAAATATAATATGAAACCAATAGACACGTTTTTGAAACTTTTTTAATGTTGGCAGTATGTGTTTTTTTCTCTCACATCGTTCGAGCATCAGAAATATCTCGGGTGAAATCGGTCACTTTCCACCCTTGCTTAACAATCTACTATTCTTACAAAGGATGTATATAAATAAACAAAAAAATGTACCCCATTAATTTCCCCACCGAGGGACACAGCTGTTTCCCGGATACAAGTAAGACTAAGCCATACTCTACCACGCTGGCTTAGTCCTGGTTGATGGAGGGTTTATACGATATTAGCTGGGACCTACAGGGTATCAGCTAGGGTGTCATCCGAAACACTGAACGTCCGGGTATGTGCTTATGATAAATTAATTATTTCATGGCAAATAATTTTTGGAAACATTGGGAAACTTCTTTGTGCCTCTTGCGCTCGAGACTACTGGGGTTTGGGGGACACAAGGGAAAATATTTGTTAAGGATCTGGGGCGCCACTAGACTACCGCTCTGGGGCATTTCTGATCCAAAGGATCTCCCTGGCTGTGCAGCGGGGAAATGCTGCCAGCGTCATGGGAACCTTAGCCTCGGCAATGTCCCGGGGTGGCTTATTGGCGTAGTTGTTTCTTTTTGTGTTTTTTTTTAATTCATATTTGTATGATAATAATGTCAACAATAAAATTCGATTGTAAAAATAATTTGAAAAAAAGTCATATTAAAGCTGTAAAAATATATTTCATTGGTACATTGTCATGTTTCAAACCTGCATCTCCTGTGTAAAAGCTTGAAACCCTTTAGACCACGGAGCTCTTTTCAAGGATGACTAATAAGTTTTATTTACTATCCCACCTTGGAGATTAAAATAAACAAGTATTTACTACTATCATCATCATCAATCAGCCCACATTCACCCACTACTGGGTATAGACCTCTTCTTTTCCACGCCATCCACTCCGGTCCTGAGCCTCCCGCATCCAGGCACCCGCTATGGCGATGATGTCATCCGTCCATCTGGCTGGTGGTCTGCCGACTGGTCGTCGTTCGGTTCTGGGAAGCCACTCTGTAACCGCTTTGGTCCACCTTCCGTCGGTCGTCTATCCTTGCCAAGTGTCCTGCCCACCCCCGTCACTACGATAATTATCATAATTCTCGTAGGCCCTAGGTTTTAATAAAACAAGGACTAAACTGATATTGCATGAAAATCTAATAGTAACTTTTAAAATGTCTTATTTACTATTGATTTTCATCGTTTTTCGGGTTAATTATACTACGCTATTATCATAAAAGTATGCTAACTACTTGATTCCGGAATGGTTCTTTATGGAAATACTATTGTTTTCCATAATTTTTCGGGTTAATTATACTCCACTACTGTTACAAAAGAATACTAACTATTTGATACCGAAATGGTTCTGTCAAGAAAGTCTCTCATACATACTCCATCTTTCATAACACCGCAACTTAGTTTATGATAAGGAAATATTATTATATGGTGACCATTTTAAAAAGCTGTATGAAGGAAGTGGATCAAATTACTTCGACTGAGGTTGTTCTTATGTTCTTTTCCACAGTGATTCAATGTAGTAAAGAGGCAATAAAAGTCAGAGGGTGAAAATAATTTGTTGTATTTAATTAAACCACAGTCTACCCTATTATCTAGCAGTATTTAATTGATGTAGGTAGGCCTTTACCCATATATTTTGTTTAATATAACACTGAGAAATTTAAGAACCTCTTGATGCTAAGTCAAGCAAAACACCCCGAAATAAACTCGGACTTGCTACTATCACACAACACAACGCAACTTCACATGACGATTTTGGTCTAAAATAAGAATTGATGCTATGAGAGATTGTTATAGCCGGGTAGGGTGTTTCCAACAAGCCAAGCGAGATAGAAACCACAGGTCACTCTGTTAAATTTGAAAATCTAATGCCAATAAATCAGGCGTTTTCTTTTCCCAGTCAGGCTTTAAGTAATTAAACAAGGTTTATTAAGGATGAGTAGTTTCCCATCAGAATTCCATCCTTTTATTTTAGCTGTTGAACAAAGCAGTTTCTATCCATCTCACTTTTCTTTTGACAACAAGAGCGAAAGTTTCATCATTCCTAGTCTTGTTTCTTTGTATCACGGCGCCATTTTACACCTTCAGTTTCACACAACCTTATGGGAGTTTGAATAGCGGTTGTATTTGTTTGGATTTGTGTTGAGGAAGATTCGTCTTAAAACAGGGGACGGAAAAGTCTCTAATTGCAAACTACAAGGCTCGGGTGAAAGAAATCGAATAGTTTGTCTCAGTTTCCTGAAACACGTCCCTGAAAAATATATATTATTTTTCAGGGACGTGTTTCAAACACAATTTCGTGGACATCCATCCATTTTGGCAGTCATTTCGAATTTATTGGTAGTAAATTTTCGAATTTTTTGTTAATCTTTTAAACACAAGCCAAAATTATTTCAGTTGTGACTTTTTGGCTGAAGGTCTGTCATCAGCATCATAGTATAGGAAAGTGAAAAATAAAGTTTGCCTTTTCAAATCGGTTTAATAGTGAGTGTTGGTTCGAAAGATGTCCCAAACTTCAACTCTAACAATACAAAACCTTGCTAGTTTTATGAATAAATACACAATTTAATAACCTTTATCACTTTATCTATGTTTCTCCATCACTTCAAGTTCAAAAATAATTATTTAAAAAATTATGAGCGGTAGCTTAAATGCGCAATAGTCACTTTTCAATAACTTTACATATGCGCAGCAATTCCCGCTAACGTCGCCCAGCGCTCTTAATTCGTGGCGCAAGGTATATCAATGTAAAAAACACATTCGTTAAACATTGGCGCCTTCGCTTCTTGAGTGTAGCATAATCGTTGTACAACTTTTTAAATGGATATCCGCATCAATTATTTAGGTACTCTATAGTCGTAAAGTTTTCAAGAAGTAACCGATTGATTTAAGAGATGGCGCTTCTGAACTAAGGGGTTGGCAACTGTCAAAGTGGCGCTATTATCACTTGTACTCATAACAAAACAGATTTTGTATGAACATTTTAGCATTTTTATCAAAAAAAGCAATCATGCCGCGTTGTAGTGTAATTAGTTGCTCAGAAGTTGGAATTCATAGTTTTCCCAAAGACCTAAAGTTGTCAAAACAGTAGCTGAAGGCGATACGTCGTAAAAAATTAGTAATAAGCAATGGAATAAGGTTATATCGGAATCATTTCGTGGAGTCAGACTATGTAAAGCAGGGAAAATACTCGGGTGAGTTACTAAGTTATCATATTCCATGTACCTAGTTGATTGATTAAGTCGAATCTACAACAGAAGAGACATTGACCAGACCAACATTGACTGACAGTTGACACTGACATCGTATTATAGGGATTACATTCGAATCGATTTAATCAAAGATCGGTTTTGGATGTCCTATTTTCGAACTTTTTGTATAGTTTGAAGCTTAAACGAGCTTAACCCATGGACGTGTGAACTAGAATTGCATTTCCCTGAAGTAATCCCATCTTTTTTAATACAAACATATTCTTTCGATCCTTGCACCAGATAAATTCAATCTCGAACGATTCGATTCGAATGAAAATAATGGCATCCCTACGTGTTTGTCACTTTTAAAGGAAGAGGTACAAGACGTGCTAGCGCCATCCGGCCAACCCCAGTCAAAATAGATAATTTTTTGGAAATGTCAAAACGGTAATTTTGTTCACGAGTTCTATGAAATACTTGTCAAAGTCAAATGCTGTCTTTTTGACACAAAACTGAGTTTCTAAAATACAACTGCTGGAAATACAATCCCGATATTGCCAAACGTTTTTGTTGAAATAGGTTCAGCTTGAGACACCTTTCTAGATTTATAGGACTACCTTGTCAAGTACCGTATTCAATTGCTTGATTTCACGTAACCTAGTATAAAAAATGACGATTAACTAAATCAATGTCATATAATTAAATGCAAATCATGATATTAGTACACTTCGCACTTAGGATACACTTGCTAGGATAGTTTATATCTGATAATAAATCTTGAATCTTAACCTTGGATTTACTATTTCCGTAAGAGTAAGTAGTAGGGTAGTTACACTCGCATGTAGGTTATGTTAGTACATATCTGAAAGTAGACAGAATACATAGAATTCCAATACTACAAAAGGTTTTCGACTGCCGCACGATTGTTCGATGATAAATTGTTGGTAATGATGAAGCCATTTTTTATGTGTTCAAGGGTTCCTTTGTCGATATGAATAGGGTGTTTCGCCGAAGGCCTGTTGACTTGGACCCATGTCTTTAGAAAGGCACTTGAAGGAAATCGGTTGATAAAACTAAGTGTGGTTATAAAAGGTCTTTGAAAACACGTTAAAAAGTCTTTTAAGGACGTAATTTTATTGGTCATTCCTAATATAAGATAGAAGTTTATTTTATGAAATATTAAACTGCCTATCAATAATACTGATTTGCACTGCAAATATATTGATTTTCTCAGAAAATATCAGGACAAAATGATGCGTAGCTTATAGGTGAAGAGTAAAGGGGTGAGCGAGACAAAGCCCTCTTTATCATTCGTATTAGGTTTAACATGTAAGAACAACAAAAATATTTAAAACATAAATGTGTTTTTGCTGATCCTTTTTTGCTGTAAAAATCAGTATTTTTGATGTGCGTTTTAATACTAGCCGTTTAATTTTAACATTTAAGACGGCGTCTTGGGCCTCACTAGCATTTTATAAATGTCAAATTACGCAAAATGTTTGTTTGTGTATACTAGCTTCTTGATCACGAGTATCAGCAGGGATACGTGAACATATAAACGTAATTTGATAATTTTTGCTTGATAGAAAAGTCTCCCGAAATAATCTCAAATCTGTTTTTAACATTATATATTTTAAGGTTCCGTACCCAAAGGGTAAAAATGGGACCCTATTACTAAGACTCCGCTGTCCGTCTGTCTGTCTGTCTGTCCGTCTGTCACCAGGCTGTATCTCATGAGCCGTGATAGTTGGTAAGTTGTAATTTTCACAGATGATATATTTCTGTTGTCGCTATGACAACAAATACTAAAAAAACAGAATTAAATTAATATTTAAGGAAGCTCCCATTCAACAATTCTTTCAATACCATATACAAATTTATGAATGTCATCTTGTTACGTACATGGATTGTGAAAGTAGCCGTACGAATAACTTTGTAAACAACATTTTGCTATGTAAAATCCAAACTATTCACTCCACACCATCCCTACCATTAAACGGTGGTACGGAACCCTTCGTGCCCGAGTTAGACTCGCACTTGACCGTTTTTTTACAATTTCGCACCGAATTTGAATTTATGTACTTTTGATTTATTAACTGTAAAGTTAAGTTGCTCTGTTAGTATAGATCGGTGAAGGGAGTTTTTTAACATTTGAATTCCTTTTTCCCTAAGTGTCTTAACACACTATGCCGAAGATACGCGCCGAAGTTCAGCATGATTCCGCGGCTGATTTTACGTTCCGACCGACGTATTCGGCTGATATGGCACACCATAAGCGCCGAACTTAGCCGGCAGAAATTCAGTCGCGCAACTTTGTGTGTGTCTCTTTCAGTAGAGGTCTCGGCAATCGAAGCGAACTTCGATTGCGTATAATGTAAATACCTAGTCGGTCCATAAGTTCTGTCACAAATATTTTGCCGCATAGTAAATAATACCAAGTTTTATTTTATTTAATACTATATATGGTTTGATAGCTCATTAAATACTGATAAATTCGAACGATTATTGGATTTAAATGCTTAAAGCCATATTACACAAATGCTAGTTTCTTCAGAGATTTTGCACTTTTTTACCCAATCAAAAATACGGAAGTGATTCACTTTATCTTTTTTCCATGACTCTTAAAACCTTTCAAACTTACGTGAGATTTTAGTTAGAACCCTCCTTGAACCCGTTACCTTCATTTTGAAGCATAAGATAATTAAGTCTGGGTAAAACTAATTTTCATATTCACATTTCACGTAGTGTACTTGTTGCCCACAAGATCATTTTTATACGTTTTTCTGAAAACGTAAAAAGTACGTAAAGTTCTCTTTGGGAGCAGTTGGAACTGAAAGCTTACAGAAAATCAAATGCTAGTTGTTAAGCATGGTCTAAAATCCAGGTTTCAGAATAAATAAAAAAAACCTTGTTGGTTATCTGGAACACTGTTTTTTTATTAAATTTGTGGTAAGTGGTATTTTTGTCAGTTGCGGCGTGTTTTGGGTTCGCGATTGTCTCAAGTTATAAGGTTTTTTGTCATATTGCGATAATCGTACAAAATGTATTGTATTGCAATTTGATTCGTATAAAATAAGCTTTTTAATCATGTATAATACGAATAAGAAAAAGTTTATTGCTGAGTTTTATCTATCAAAAACCTTGTGACAGAACTTAAGGACCGACTAGGTATATATCCTTTCTCTTCTGTAGTTGCTTAAATTTTATTTATATATTGTATAGGTATTTATTAATATCTATATATAGTATTTATAGGTATTATTTATCGTATAGGTTCTCATATATTTATATGTGTAAATATCTAAGTAATTTATTATAAATATATAGTCACTCATGTTTAGTTTTTGGTTACGTTGTGCATAAAAGGACTATCCCTTGTAATGAAACTATGTTTTCCTGTCAGCCCTGGGTTTGCTGGACGAAATCTCTATATAGAGATAAGCACGCCTTTGTATAACAACTGTGTTTGTAATTGTCCAATAAAGGGTATGTGGAATAAAGTATAAAGAATGTGTGCTCAACAAAATACGTTGCCGCTGAACTTACGCCCGACCGAAGTTTGATGTACGCTATAACGCAACGTAATTTCGGCATTATGTGTCGTCAGTAATTCAGATAGCATTATAGGTGTAATCATGCCGGACTTCGGCATAGTCTGTTTAGACACTAAAAGTAAGCTCAAGGTGAAATTCTTAGTTCCGCTGGCCTCCCCAGCACATACTTTAGCCAAGAAAAGCATAGCAAACTTTTATCCCCGATGCAACCGAAAGTTTACATTTGGAGAAGTACATTAGCCCTTACGTTGGCTGTAAATTTGGGGAAGTTATTCTATTTCAGTCACGGGAACAATATTTTTATTCCTAACTTTTGGTTTAAACATTTTTTAGAGCTAGCAACACTGATTTTCTTGATATCAACTTAGGGAAAAGTTATATGGTTTAGATTGAATCAAGAATATTTCTTATTTTTGTTTATTTAAATGTCACTTAATTATGCTCCGTGGTCTAGTGGTTTTCACGCTTCCTTCTCACGCGGTTTGTATCCCGGTGCTGACAATTTACTAATTCGATAAGTAATTGAATACATTATACAGACGTTCTTACAGTGATGGAAAACATTGTGAGGAAACCTTCATTACTCTATAACTGAGGCGATGGGCTGGCCCCCTGTCATGCAAAATTGGGTATTTAATTAATGGGGAAACAAATATAATGAACACCAAAATACTTTTTCCTACCTAAAATGGGTAAATGATCACTAAAAGTTGCAGAAAATATCAGAGCAAAATACTGCGGTAGCTCAGGTGAAGGGTAAAGGGGGTGATTGAAGCGAAGCCCCCTTTATCCTTCGTTTTTGGTTGAATATGTAAGAACAACAAAAAATACTTAAAACATAAACTTAAGTGCACAAAACCCAATAAGGAGTTTGGTGATCATTTATCCAAACACAATTTGGTGGTTGAATACTAATTCTTGCGATCGTTTCGAATTTATTGGTAGTATAATAGGTGCGTTTTTGGTGATCGTAAAACATAAGCCTTTATTTAATAAATGACTTAAAGTGGGCACAAATATGCCTCTGCCGCCCCATCTGGGAAATAGCATGACACTAAATGGAACCCCATAAATTAAAGTCATTTGACTAGCAGCCAAACAATTGAGAAATAAAGACGGAATATGAAAAATTGCCGCCTTCGAGTCGACTTACAAAAGAAACACTGTTCCCCATTTCTACTAATACTAACTTTTAACACTGCCTATTGCTAAACCGTTGTTGTGCTCTCCCTTCCTGCAAAACTTCTTTTGGTAGTCTTAAAAACTAGCAAGTGGCATAGAGGTCGATGGTCTGCTTCCTAAGAGAGAGGTTGCGGGTTCAATGTATCGGGAAGGAAGTGCTATAAATAAAAGGCAACAAATATAATGATTACCAAAAAATTTTTTCCTATCCAAAATGGCTAAATGAACACCAAAATTTGCAAAAAATATCAGGGTAAAATACTGCGGTAGCTTAGGTGAAGGGTAAAGGGGGTGTGTGAAGTAAAGCCCCCTTTATCCTTCATGTTAGGTTGAACATGTAAGAACAACAAAAAATACATAAAACATAAATTTAAGTACACAAAACATAAAAAGAAGTTTGGTGATCATTTATCCAAACACAATTTGGTGGACATTTATCAATTCTGGCAGTCATTTCGAATTTATTGGTAGTAAAATAGGTGCTTTTTTGGTAATCGTTTAAACATAAGCCTAAATAAAATGCCCGTTTCTTGGATTGTTATTGTTTGTGAGTGTCTGATTCCCCCATGACAGGATATCTTAGTATAGGGTCAGAAGAAATGTATGTGGCCTATTTTTAATTAACCTTTACATTTTTATCTACCGGTTTAAAAAAATATATGTTTTTATTTGACAAGGTAACTTCCATCTTGGTCACATTTTTTGAAAAATAAAAGGTACAGTAGTTATGTTTCTAAATCAATAAAACTGGAATAATAATGTCATCCATATAGACGAAATTGCGTATTGTGGTGTGACTTTCTGTGACTGAGGTGTTTTTACATTCATTCTCATGAGATTAATTCTGGTTATAAGTGTGTGGTATACACAGTCAGGTCATAAGTTCTGTCACACAATAAAAACTTTTGAATTTAGAACGCTGGCCACAAAAAAGTTTATTGAATTCGAATTTCGAATTTTTCATGAAAATAAAAATGTGTACTTTTTAGAATTTTCCTCATTTTTAAATATGGAGTGGACACTTAAAGAAGACCGTGTCGCAGTTATTGCGTTGCATCGTTGCGGTTACGCGCCATTTCAGATTTTCGACTGAAAAATTTGAATATAACCAAAAGATTCGTTTATCGTACCATAAAACGATACAATGAAGACTCTAGTGTAGATGACAGGTCAAGAAGTGGTCGCCCTCGCTCTGTTAGGACTCCAGCAGTGATAAAAGCAGTGAAGGCGCGAATTCAAAGAAATCCCATACGTAAGCAGAAACTGTTGGCCCTTCAGATGGGGTTAAGCAGGACCACGGTGAAAAGGGTGTTAAATGAAGACTTAGGGCTTAGGGCATATCGAAGAAAAACAGGACATCGTTTGGACGCTCGTTTAATGGACCTGAGACTGAAGAGATGCCGCGCTTTGTTGAAGCGGTACGCGGGAAAAAAGCATCGGGAAATTCTTTATTCGGATGAAAAAATTTTCACCGTGGAAGAGAGCTACAACAAACAAAATGATAAGGTGTACGCACACAGCAGTGAAGAAGCGAGCAACCGTATTCCGCGTGTCCAACGAGGTCATTTTCCATCCTCGCTCATGGTTTGGTTGGGTGTCTCTTATTGGGGCTTAACTGAGGTACATTTTTGTGAGAAAGGCGTAAAAACGAATGCAGTTGTGTATAAAAATACAGTCCTCAAGAACCTTGTGGAACCTGTTTCTCATACATGTTTAATAACAGGCACTGGGTATTCCAACAAGATTCTGCGCCAGCTCATAGAGCGAAAAGCACACAAGACTGGCTGGCGGCGCGTGAAATCGACTTCATCCGGCACGAAGACTGGCCCTCCTCCAGTCCAGATTCGAGTCCGTTAGATTACAAGATATGGCAACACTTGGAGGAAAAGGCCTGCTCAAATTCTTATCCTGATTTCGAGTCACTCAAGGCATCCTTGATTAAGGCAGCCACCGATATTGACATGGACCTCGTTCGTGCTGCGATAGACGACTGGCCGCGCAGAATAAAGACCTGTATTCAAAATCGCGGGGGTCATTTTGAATAAACTTTATTACCATAAGAATCTATGTTTTATTAAGTTCATTTTGCTATATAAATGTTTACATAAATAATAAACATGTCTAAATTATTTCATATTGCACATGTGACAGAACTTATGACCTGACTATGTATATTCGTTTAAGTCTTTAAAATTTATGGCCTTAAATGTCATCGATTTCTTGTATTTAGACGACATTCGAATCCTGGCCGTGGAGAGGAGAGGAACAAATGTCGTTTTTTTTAGGTTTCTCACTTCCTGAATTATGTACTTTAAGTTTCCTGCCCATCCTAACCTATGGCGCACAAACTTGATCGTTAACCGAGCATCAGAAGTCCAAACTCAAGGTTTGCCAGCGAGCGATGGAGCGCAGTATTTTAGGTGTAAACGAATATACCGCGTTAAGAACACCGTACTGCGCTCCATAACTGGCATCGCAGATGTGGGTGTGCAGAACGCCAAACTGAAGTGGAGCTGGGCAGGCCATGTGTGTCGAATGCACCCAGACAGGTGGGCGAGGATAGCCACTGAATGGGTGCCTATAGACGGACACCGGCGCAGAGGAAGGCCCAGAAAGAGATGGCGGGACGACCTGGACACGTTCGAACCATAGTGGATCAATCTAGCTCTGACTAGAGATGTGTGGGCTCGAAATGGGGAGGCCTTTTCCCAGCAGTGGGACACAATATATAGGTTATGAAAAAAAAAACATATCAATAGTAGAATCGGGTCCCAGATTTAATGGTGGTCTTTCTTCAGCGAGTGTTCGGTAGACGATCCATCATATTATTACAAAGTGTGTTCATATATACATGCAATTTACCTGTCATTGAAATTGTATGGAAAACTTCGGAGATAGATGATTGTCGGTGGAGGAAACATGCCATCGTTGCGGTCGATACAAGTATACGGATTTTACGTACATTTATGTTTAGTCACGTTGCAAATGCACAAAAATAAAATAGCTTTTTTAATAAAACGACCCTGTTATTAAAATAATCGTCAAAAATATAAGCATACGAAAACATCATGGCACTGTGACGACACTTCATTCTTGATAATTTTAATAATACCTTGGACACTATTTACACACATTGATCTAGCCCCAAACTAGGATTCCCTGTATCTTGGGTACTAGACAACGATACACATACTTATATAGATAAACAGCCATGACTAGGGTACAAACATCCGTTCTCATCAAAAAAAAAATTGCCCCCACCGGGACTCGAACCCGGGACCCTTGGCTTCGTAGGCAGGGTCACTGCCGACTCGGCCATTCGGGTCGTCAAAATTTGATATTAATAGGATGTCATTTTTGCATAAAAAAGTGACGAAAATTTAAATAATACATCCCCCTAGAGTTTCTTGGTGCCATCTTCTCTGATGGGCGTATTGCCGAATCACTGGTAGAGTTAAAGTAGTTTCCTTTCCCTGTGCGAAATTCAGCCATGAATCACTTTAAACTCAAACCATAGTTACTCATTAGTTTAGTTGATCATATTTGATTAGTTTTTATTTTTCTCCATTGTATACTAGTGTGACTCGTAAAAGTACATCATTTTTGCATAATAACAATAAAAAAAACGTTTGGTTGTAATGTGTTACAAAGACGCACTATTGACTGCAGCGTTTAGCGTTTTAGGAGAAAAGCCTGACAATCGATGGAATTCTGAAGGCCTGGCCGACCTTAGTTAATTTGGCACTATCTTTTTCTAAAAAAAGAAACATAAACATTTATAATTTACAGACGTATATATTGCTTCTGGCCACACACTAGGATACCTTGTTTCGTGGGAACTAGAAACAGCGACGTTACAGATATAATTTAAACATCCAAGACTGGGGTATTGGGACTACCTTTTGCAATCACTATCAATAATTAACGACGGGCTTAGCCTAGCGGGTAGGGACCCTGCCTGCAAAGCTGACGGTCCTGGATTCGATTCCCGGTATTGTGTGATGAGCATGGATATTTGTTGCTTAGTCTTAGATGTTTTCTATGTATTTACATAACTATTTATCTCTATTAAACATAACGTCGTCTAGTACCCATAATACAAGACTTCTTGGGCTTACTATTGGCCTAGTTCGATTTGTGCAAGATTGTCCTCTATTATTTATTTATTTATATTTATAATTATAACCTTTTAAAATTCGATTACACCCTGTGAGACGCGACAGTATGGCACAGAACACCCGGTCGCCATTCCAAGGATCAGTGAAGGGGAAAAATTCTGCCGACTCTACAAGAATAACCGTAAGTAACGTTAGGCCATTTCACTGCAAACGTCCAAGCGGCAAACGAATCTCGCCTTTGTGTCTAAAGGGTACGGGTATGCAAAAGTTGGGCCGGAATCAAGAACAGGTATCCTTGGAACCGCCTTACGAATGGAATGGATTATTCCACACAAGTGCCGGACAAGGTAAACCTTGCAAAGAACTTTGAACTGAAATTGCACACTAATTTATATTTGCAATAAATGCATGCATTACAAGACTGGCAACCATAATATTTTTTTAAATTTACACGAGAAAATATTCAGGCTTTACTGCTAATCTAAAGTATTGCGTTATATGTCGAAGGGATGTTTGTATCCTGAATTATTGTATATTTGTGTATACTTGTGAATGTTGTTTATATTAATTAGGGTCACATATTATACTAATTATGTATAAAGTAAATTATGTTTTATGTTGTACACAGATCTACCCCTGCTCCACAATCAACACATCACCTCCCTACGTGGTTTACTGAAAGATATGTCTTGATAGAGATGAGCTCACCCTTGTGCACTATTTTTATGTGATTTCTCTTTCTATAAGTCGTTTGTGAGCAATAAAGAATATATGGATTTGGTCCGGGCTATGGAAAATAACCATTCTATATAATGCGTACATTGCTTAAACTTTGTTTTGAAGACGGGGTGGGGTCTAGGGTTATTTATTCATGTGCGCGCCGCAGTTAGTTTCAGGACCCTACTAATTCGTTTTAAGTCTCTAGCGCCACGGTAGGCAATGGGACACAATTGTCAGTTCCGAACCGAATCACCCCATGTAGTTTAACAGAAAATAAATTTGTTCTTTTCGATCACCTTCTCTCTGAATACTTACATAGGGTTGTGTTAGGTCACAACTTTATCTACAACCTGGAACTGAGTGAAGTGGAGCGGAAGCGAGGCGACCTCATGTAATTTCACAAAGCAATCGGTCACTTTATCTCGTGTATTTCTTAATTTCCTGGTAATTGAATCCACCCACTGTCATCTGTAATTTTTGACAGCGACATTTTTTTTTCTTGTTACTGTCATGTCTCTTTACAAACATTCCGTATGACGCGTAAGAAACGCAATAACGAGATTTCGATATTGCTCTACTTTTTTGCTGTATAATTATTGCAAGTTGATTTATGTTAATCTTGATTTCTTTCCTAGCATGCCCAGTGAAAGACTGAGTTCAGGCTTAGAACCAAAAGTATTTTAAAGTAGATCCTGTTAATATAAATTTATTTTATAATTTATATGTATATCTATTTAGTTTATGAATACCTTAAACAATTTTAACGATAGCTTCTTTTCTAACTCTGATAGCAATGTTTCACTTAGTGCGGGGGATGGGTTGTCGGCGGATGGCTCTTTGTCTGATAATATGAAACGCGTGTTCTCGACCCTTGGCTTAAATCTCAAAATCGTGCATATTAATGCCCAGAGCATTCACGCCAGCTACGCTGATCTTCTCGATGCCTGCATTGACCAGAATATTCACGGAATTCTTGTCTCCGAATCTTTCTTCAAGCCATCCCTCTCTTCTTCCATGTATGCTCTGCCAGGGTCCAGGCTCTTTCGTTATGATCAAACGGGTAAGGCTGATGGTGGCGTTGCCATCTACCTTCGTTCTGACATCTCCTGCAAAGTTATCAGCCTCTCGCTTAGTCTTTACTCTGGTTCTGCGGAACACTTATTTTTAAAGATATGTCTTCATCACCATTAAGTTATTTTGGGTGTTTACTACAGCCACTCTCTTCGTATAGATTACTTTGAAACTTTTGAAACTTTCTTTAATGGCCTGTCTCCTCTTTATCCTGTAAATTTTATTTTCAGTGGTTTTAACACCTGCCTCCTTGAAAAATTGCTTGATCAGACAAACTGCAATCCAATGTTAATACCTTTAATTTACACATTCTTCCCCTTGATGCCACTCACTTTCAGCCTCACTGTACCACCTCTCTTCTTGACTTGATGATGATATCTATCCCCACTAAGGTCAACTCAGTGCTCCCTTCTCCTACCATTATTTAATTTACCTATCCTACAAAATTAGGCCCCCCAAGCGTAGAGCTAAGTTTATTGAACTTCGTAGTTTCAAGGGTATTGATCTATCCTCCCTTAAATCCGATGCTTTTTCCATAGATTGGTCCCTTGTTCTGGGTCTTGAGCCCGCTGATGATAAGGTCCAGAACATTAATATAATTGTTCTGAGCTTGTTTGACAAACATGCTTCTGTCAAGAAGTTAAACACCTTCCCGCTCCATGGCTTACTCATACCATCAAAGGTCTGAAAGCTAAGAGAAACCTTGCCAAGACTGTATACAAAAAAGGATCCGACCAATGAAGATCTCTTATTATAAAAAATTCTTCGTAATTGCTGCTCTCGTCTGTGTCAAGATGCCAAACGCCGTCATATTTTTGAATGTATCGAGAGCTATGCCCCTGCACAGGTTTGAAATTTTCTGAAGACCCTTGGTATTGGTAAGTCCCAGGACCTGACGGTTGGTAACATCGACCTTAACGGTCTCAATCATTTTTTTGCTGTCCACCCCGTCCAGATGGATCCATCTGTCAAGGATGCCACACTCCTTAACTTGTTTTCTGCAACCTGCGTCATGTTGCAGTCAGGAAAACAGTGCTAACAATCTCATCAAAAGCCGTCAGCGATGACAAAATCTGCTCTCAAATGTTGAAAAGTGTTCTAGGGGAATTGCTGCCGGTTAGCACTCACATAATTAATGCTTCACTCTGTGACTGTCACTTCCCTTGTCAGTGGAAACGTGCTCTCGTGATCCCTTTGCCTAAAACAGCCAACCCAACTCCTAGAAAGAATTTCGTGCTATTTCTATCCTGCCTATCCTTTCCAAAGTCCTTGAATCCATTCACACACACTACACACACACTCAACTATCCACCTATCTTTCCTCCATGAATCTCATTAATCCTTTCCAATCGGACTTTAGGCCGGGTCACAGCCCTACCACCGCTCTACTCAAAGTGACAAATGACATCCAAATTGCGATGGATCAGAAGAGGATGTCTGGGCTGGCACTGCTTGACTTCAGCAGTGCTTTCAACTGCGTGGATTTTGATATCCTGGTTGCGATCCTCCATTCACTTAATGTCTCCTCTCATGCCGCCCGCTGGTTTGACTCCTATCTCAGAGATCGACAACAACGCAATTATTCTGAGGAAACATCCACCGATTGGTGCGATTTATTCACTGGGGTTCCTCAGGGTGGAATCCTTTCACCCTTTCTGTTCTCGGTTTTTATCAACTCAATCTCTGATGAACTTACTTCTTCATATCGTCTTTACGCAGATAACCTCCAAATATACCGGCATTTCTCTCCGCGTGATGTGACTCCGGCTGTGGAGGCTCTGAATGCAGACCCCGAGAATATCAGGAAGTAGGCCCTCTCATATGGGCTTTTGGTCAACCCGAGCAAGTCGCAGGCCTTAATATTGGGAACCCGATACTCTCTTAACTTATTACAACAACTTCCAATCTCTCCTCTAATATTTGATGGAACCGTAATCAAATACAGCGATAAAGCTAAAAATCCCGGAGTTGTATTCGATTACATGCTGTCTTGGTCACCGAATGTCTACGAGGTCAGCAGAAGAGTCTTTGCATCGTCACTCTCTTCGGAGATTACAGTAATTCCTTCCACGGCATACTAAAGTCACTCTAGCCCAGTCCCTTCTACTTTCTTTAATTGATAATGCCGATGCTTGCTGGGTGAGTGCGAACGAAGAACAACTGAATAAACTCGAACGACTTCAAAACCTCGGGATTCGGTTCGTCTTCGGGCTGCGCAAGTATGACCACGTCTCGCAGTATCGCAAGGAACTGGGTTGGCTCCCGATTCGTCTTCGCCGTGATTTCCACATATTGGCTTGACTCTTTGACATCTTGAGAAACTTAAAGAAGCCGAACTTGTTGCTCTAGGTCACTTTCTGGTATCAATATTTTCTGTACCTGCACATGTGGTAATCGGCACGCAACTGACAGGTAGTACTTTCTCCTACATGTGATCTATGAGTAAGCGACATAAAAATTAGCGGTGTTACTATAAAAAATGTAACACATAGTTTAACCTCAAAACAACGTCAAATGCCATACATTTTTGTCTTTATACAAGTATTGAACGGGCGTTTATGTTTTTGTGGTAAGACCCGTGACATTGGACCTTAAAAAAATGAATTAGAGATAAAAATGTGGTAATGGAAGTTAATATTAAAAAATAAAAAAATTCAACTTTCAATTAAACGATACCTACTTCAAACATGAGAAGCAAGTGTATAAACGGCAGTTCCATGACTAATTGTTCGTCAGGTCAGACCATCGGGATAAAAGGTAAAAATGTTCCGCCGCACCTTCGTTATTCAGGGGCGGGACAGACTGATTTCTTGCTCTGATGCACAGTGGGTAGGGATGCGGGATGGTTTATCGATATCGATTATCCACTATTGTTTTGTTTTTCAGTTATTAGCTGTGAATACAAGGGTTCATCTCTTCACGCCTTTTCCTATACGAGATTGTACCTAAAGATGCACATAGATACGTCCACATTTATTTCGTAATACATTATCTCTTCTTACCCTCCCACCCACAGTGGTCCGATGTAGAGAACAGGCAAAAAATTAAGTTTACTAAGTATTTTTAAATATCTACAGTAATGAAGAAATGTTAACGTTTGACTTTGACTTTGGTTGGGATTGGGGAGGATGTGTTGAGTATGTGGGACGAGAAATTATGAATGACCGCTCAGGAACGCCAAGAGTGGAAAAATAATAGAAAGGCAGAAAGCAGTAAGACTCCACAGGCTTTAAATAAATTGAAAATTAATAAAACGTAATCTCGCCCAAAACATATGTAAGTGCCCAGACCAAAACTTTATTTCTTCTAAAGACCCAAAGCATTATTTCAATAAGTCCTTACTTTACTTCTTCAACATTATTCAAACGGAACTCAATAAAGTTTTTAAATTAAATAAAGTCAGTGACGACAATGTTATATCTAAATTTAATAACTAAGCAACGTTTGGAATTCGTAAAAATAAAATTATCTTGTATGACCTTATTGAACAAAAAACCTATAACTTTGATAGAAAATTTCATGACTATGTTAAAAAATATTCTTAAACTTCCAAAATGGTTTGTAGAACTGCAAAAACTTTACACATTATTAGAAACATACAAAATTAGAATTAGATAATGGAAACAGTTTGGCAAATAATAAAACTTGTAAACTGGCAAAGTTATACCAAGGGACAACGATTTCTGCCTAATGATATGTGATGATGTTGTAAACTCCAACGCTGAAGTAGCTTTTGAAACATTCTTCACCAATGTACCCTTACTCACAACAGAACATCTAAATTCATCTCCATATGAAGCAGGGACTTTGTTAACAAAAAGCACCAGTAATGTAGATTTTAAATTTCATCATGTCTAACCCCAGGAGACTGACAAAACGCTTTGTATACTTAACTAAAAAATACTGAAGACCTGTGAGGTATATCAGTCAAGTAATTTGTTCAGTAATACTAGTTATAGCCCCACACCAAACTTATGTATTTAATAAATGTGTTGAAGATGGAGCTTTTCCAGACCTTATGAAACACAGTAAACTGATACTTCTGTTCAAGTCGGGGGTGATCCTTCAAATCTCAGACCTTTATCTGTTCTTCCAGCACTACGTAAAAAAAATTAAAAGATTATACTCAATCAAATGCTTTCTTTCACACTTCAACCGTATAAAACAATTCTACGCCAAACAACACGTAACTACTAAGTAATGAATTGAAATTATAACAGAATTAGAAATACAGCGTTGGATCTACTAAAATCATACCTAAGCAATAGAATTTAAAAGGCAGACATCAACGGCGTTAAATCCGTTGGATTGGGTGTAAAAAATAGTGTTCCACAAGGTTCAATATTAGGCCCTTTCTTTTTCTTGGTAAGTATTAACAATCTGACTTTCATATTGAAGAAATTGACTTCAAATTGATTGTTGTTTGCTGATGATTCGTCACTGGTCTTCAAACTTAAATGACAAAAAGCAGATTTTGATGGAGTTTATGTTGTAGTCTTAAATCTTGAATTGATTCACAGTTCATAATTTATTGTTAAAAGCTAGTAAAATCAAGTGTTCCAATTCCTTATTTCCAAATCTCAGGCAAGTTGAGTCCAGTTTAGTTTTAGACAGCAACATGTTAGAATTTGTTAAATGATACGAAGTTTTTTCTAATAACAATTGCAGTGGGGACCCCAAATACATAATTTTTCAGGTAAATTAAGCTCTGTGGCTTACGCAGTCAGCAGCATCAGACTAAATACAGCTTTTTCTGAGGGTAGTCAAGCCAACCACACCAAAATTTTCAAGTCTCCAAATTAAATATATTTTATATTATAATATGCCAAATATTATAAGCTTAATTTAAGTTTCAACCCTTGAAAACTTGACAGTAGGCGCTGAAAAGTAAATATAAAATGCTTTGCGATGAGGGGGCGACATGTTCTCTGCCAGAACTTCTACGGAGAAATATGTCGTAATTGTTCTGCCAACTGTCAAATTTTTAGTCGTAAACAAGACACTGAACTGGAGGCAGTTTCTCAGGTCCGACCAAGGCTCACACTAACATCTAACAATAACTGTAAAAAAACAGGGGTTGTTTTAGTCCGTATACTACACGAGCTGATGCCCGCTTAATGTCTAGGGACCCGGACGCGTTGAGCCGCATTATGTGTATGAATCAGCCCCGAACGTGTTGAAACCGCACATTTCGTGTCATGAACGTCACAAATGCGTGTATTTTCACTTTATCTTTAATAGCCCGAGTCAGGATTGACGCCCTGTAAAATAGTCAATTACAGAGGGGGTGATCTCGCAAATACCTCCCGCACGCCCACAAAGGCCCTGCATCACCTTTATCATAGTGCAACTTCGCATCGACCCTGTTCATCGATTTCGATCTTGCTCACGTGGAAGCTTACAATTGTACCTTTGTATTTAATATGGCATCGGCTGTTTCTTCTTCTATACGAAGGATAATCCTCTGAATAATCTAACAATCTCTAAATATTCCTTTCCCATGCACCAGAAGTAGCTAGAATAGTACTGGAAAACTGTATCACTGAACTAAAATAATTTTTCGAAAAACATTTTAGAAACTAGAAAATGAATATCTTCAACACATCGTTCTGTCACCCCTTAGCAGGGCACTCAGTTCAGATTTTCATTTTTGTTCCAATTTTGGGCCAAATTCTCTAGCTTTGCCCAATCTGAGCTCAAAATGGCAGCCTCTTTCTCCAATGAACATCGCAATTTGTTTTGAGGCGTCCTTTCTTCCGGTTTCCCTTTGCTATCATTTAAAAGCTACTTTTAACAGGTGTTTGTAAGGTCTTCTCATCACTTGATCAAGTCATCGCCATTTTCTGGTGATCACCTCCACCTCCAACGGATACTGGTACTTGAGTCTCCACAATTCAGCGATCATGATCTTTTTTGGCCAGAAGATTCTTAATATCTGACTCAAGCATTTATTGACAAATACTTGGAGACTGCCCGAGATGTCCTTTCGAACGAACCACGTTTCGCACCCATATATGAGAACATACTTCACGTTGGACTCACGGTAGAAGAGTTCCATACTGGTCTGAGTTGGGCAAATGCTGATCGAGCCTTATTGATGAGGGATTACAAGTCGGCTTGTTAATCTAAATTAACGTGGTACTTTTTTTGTAAAGGTCGGCACGACCAATCAATTGTCATCGTAATGCTATCTGTCTCTAAAACTTTATTTAATCAAGCCTTGTTAAACTTGTTCAATACTCATCGTCACATATTCCACATATTATTTTCAAGTTAATCTCAGTTTCCTCTTGCAAGAAGCCGACGTAGCGATCAGTCGTGAATTTTGTTTTAATCTCAATTGTCAACGCGGAGTGCGTAATTTTCATCTGTCATGAATAGAACATAGCCCTTGTTTCATTTCAAATAAAGTAGTGACATCGTGTAAACAAGTCAGCGTTTAACTTTATCAATCATCACCCCATAAAACTCTGTTCTTGACCTTCACATCCCTTTGGCGACAATTTACCATAATAGTCGTCGTCGGTGGCCCATTCTACGCCCAGGTGCAATTGAGATGCTGGCTGTTTGGCTGTTACTGAGCCCCTTCATCAGCTACAGCATTCATCCGTGGTTTTCGAGCGGATGGAGCTACGTGCAGCACCCGATGTTGGAATTTGGATTTTGGGTGTCTGAGACCAATTCGGGGAGAATTCCCGAATCAACAATCATCTTGGTGGTCAATTCGTGGAAAAACTGCCAAAACATCGAATACTCCTTGTAGGTATACCATGCTGCCAAGGTACATAAAACTCTACAGTTTTCCACTTTCTCCACCCAGTTTCAAGCTAGGTGTATAGCAAAAGAAAAAGAGATCCGAAGATTTTATAATATAAGTCGGAGTAACAAGTGATGAAGGAAGATTCCTTAAGTGTTTCTTGCGATTAAAGCAAAGGCATATTTGACCCTAATTGTAATAAAAAAAATATTAGCCTTAGCCCTAACTTTTTCTTGGCAGAGTGCATTTAACGCACAATGAGTATTTATAAATGTAGAGGTAAGAGTTAATACGAAGGAGGTTTATAAATTTTGCTACTTGATTATTTTAATTGAAAGATTACTTAATCGTAATAAAAAATAATATAACGTTGCAATCTTCATTAATTAGGGCATAAGATATAAAATATAAGATGTTTATTCATAAATTTCATTACATGTCATTAACAGGTAAATACAATTGTATTAATAATAAAATAGCGACAACACTGTGGAATGTCACATTAATAAAACTATACAATGTCAAAATTAAAATATAAAATCATACATTTTATTTAATCTCTTTGTCAAAACAAGTTCCTACAGGTATCTAGCAAGTTATACGCTTTGAGGCGTAATGAAGTCATTATAGCTGTAGAACGTTTGCTCGACAAGCCAGCGTTTTAGTATAGATTTAAAAATATTGATATTTGGGGTGGAGGTGATGTTCCCCGGCAGTTTATTGTAGACAGTTAGTCCTGCGACCTGACTTTGTTTTGCGGCCTTCATCAATGAGTGGGCTACTGGGACGAGTTTGTTGGCGGCTGCGTTGCGTGTGCTGTATTTGTGGACGTCCGCGTGCGTTCGGAACGAGTTGAGGTTTTCCCTCACGTACGCCGCGATCTGGAAGATCAGTATGGATGGTAGCGTCATGATACCGAGCGCCTTCAAGTGCGGTCTGGCGTGCGTATCCCGCGGCACTCGTGCTATTATCCTTACGGCCCTTTTTTGCATTCTGAACACGCGCTCCCAGTCGGCAGCGCATCCCCATAGCTCGGTGCCGTATTGCAGTAAGGAGTGCACAGTCGCAAAGTAGCACGAGCATACGACATCGGTGGTTACGGTCCTGGCTAGGCGGCTGAGCGCGAAGCACGCAGCTCCGAGGCGCCCTCATATCTTGTGAATGTGGTGGGCCCAGGATAGTCCTCTGTCCAGCTCGCAGCCGAGGAACGTGGTGACCTGGACTTGATCGATCAAGACTCCATCCACCGAGGTCGACAATGCTCTAGGCTGGCGGCCGCCAAAGTAAAAGTGGACGAATTGAGTCTTTTTCAGATTCAAGGCCAGGCCGTTCCTGCTGAACCAGACGTACAGGGCTGTCGCAGTGTCGTTCTATCGTTGCTCCAGTCGGTCAATGCTGGGGGCGCTCACTACTGCCGCGACGTCATCTGCGTACATGAGTGTTGATAGCTTGTGGGAGGTCATTAAGGAGCAACGAGAAGAGTATGTTCGACAGGGAGAAGCCCAGGGCCACCCCCATCGATGTGTGAATGGGATCAGATCTGATGCTACCTCCATCGCCTGCCACGATCTGTGATTTTCCGTCCATAAAGTCGGTCAACAGTGAGTGGGGGGCGCCAGCTATGCCGTAGTGGTGCAGCTTCGCGGCGAGCACGGCGTGATCTGCAACATCGAACGCCTTGGACAAGTCACAGAACAGCAAAGCGACCTGGATTTTCTGTTCGCGGGCACTCACTATACGTCGCGTCACCTCGCGCGGAAGCACGGTTGTCGAGCGGCCTGCGCGGTAGGCGTACTGACGGTCGGTGAGTGCGGACGTTGACGATAAATAATTGATTAGTCGCGAGCTGAGGCCGTTCTCAAACACCTTCGCTACAGCTGGTATGACCGCTACGGGTCTGTAGCCTTTTCCCCTTTCCTTTGAAGATTGGGGAGATTTTGGTAATTTTTTAATTTCCCGGGTATGCGCCTTCTTTAATGCACTTATTGTAGACGTCGGAAAGTAGTGGTGCAAGGGGAACAGCACCGAGATTTGGGAGGTCCATCGATATGTTATAGACGTCTTTAGTCGTCTTACGAGATATTCGTGCTGTAACGATTCGATGGACCTCGGGTGGTGTTAACGGCTTCAGTGTCAGCGAGCGGTCGGAGGGCGGGCGGGCGAGTGTCGGGGCGGCGCAGGTGGCACGCAGGTCTGAGGGGGGCGCCCCACAGGCGGCGGCGGCTCCGCAGAACCTGGAGTTCATCGCGTTGACCGCAGCTTTGACTGAAACTTGTCACCAGCGGAGTCCCTCACAATGTCTGTAAAGTCAATGAAGTTTTTGGTATTTTTACCACATTCCTTATTGACTACAGACCACATAGCCTTATTTGCATTGGAGTTATTATTAATTAAATTGGTATAGTATGTATTTTTTTATTTTGAAGCAGTATGTCATATTTTAAATTTAATCGGTCAATAATAGGTGATAATACAGTGCCGTCAGTCAGTTCTATTAAGTCAAACAATAAATGTTTAATGTTTTTAATATCTTGAGATATCCAGTTTAGCTTCCTGGGCGGATTTAGATTTTTTAAGGGGAAGCATTTGTCGAGGCTATTCGAGATTAATTTTATCACAGACGCTGCTAAGTGCTCCGCTGATGAGTTGTGAGGACAACGCGAACGTACTTCGTCCCAGTCGATGGCAAGTATAGCTAGCTGCAATAAAGCTATCGCGGTTTAGAGTACCGTACTGCCTACCTACGCGAGCGACTCCGGCGCAGTGTTGGTCAAGCGGTCGGGCGCGGCGCACATGGGCACGCACGGCACGATAGTCGCTGAGGTTAGTAACGACGAGTTCTGCGTCCACCTCATCCGATGCCAGGTTGGAGTAAACGTGGTCTAGTGCGGTTAACGAGTGAGATGTAACTCGTGTTGGGAAGTCTGTGAGGTTGGCAAAGTTATGAACTGCAAGAATATCATTTAGGCGATGTAGGTCAGGAGTTTGGCTAGCAATGCAGTCAATGTTATGATCGCCTACGATTAGGCAGTTTAAACTGAGTTCGCTGATTTTGTCGTACAAACGCTCCAAATGATCTAAAAATTCATCGTTATTAATTAAATTCGTCCTGTATATAAAAATAACAGTAAAATTAAAGTCTATCATGTCAACCGCAGATACTTCCAGGTATCTTTCCACTGATAACGCAGTCAAGTCTTTGTTCTCGATGCATTTCACGGCATTCGTCACAAATATAGCAGAACCTCCATGCTCAATGTTGGATCACAGTAGCTCGATATCAATGAGTAGCCGTCAAACGTGCTATTCAATGAGTTTAGGTCAGCGTCGTTTAGCCAATGTTCCGTTAGGGCCAGTATATCGCATTTCAGATTATCCTCCAGCATCACTTCAATCTTCTGAGTTTGCTTGTCCAGAGATCTAACATTCTGCAGGCATACTGTGAGTGCAGCAGGCGCGGTGTTGTTATGCGCGGACGTTGTCGGCGGCGGCAGCGATGGAGGGGAGGGGATCTCCGCGTCGTCGTCGTTCGGGCAGTTCCCCCCGCTGCTCGGCGCGGGGACGCCGGAGAAACCAGTCGACGAACTTGAATCGCGGCGGCCAGACTGATGCGTTGCTAAAGGTTTCGTACAGGCCCTCCGGTATGCCGATTATGAAGGACGCGTGCTTGTTTGACTTGATTGTTCTTTTTTCGACAAAACAGTCATCTGATTTAGACACTTTATTAAGAAAATTGTGTATATTTGTCTCCGATGTTTCTGGTTTGAACAACCATGCCTGTATGTATTTGGGTTGTTCTACGGTCTGGAGGTCATTGTCGGGCGTTCCAGTGCCAACGGTGATTCATTGTTGTGATCTGCGCTTTTGTCGTGAAACGGTTTTCCAACCGTCTTCACTATTGGACTTATTATGCATTGGGTTTTAAGGTAGTTGTGGCACTAGTACGGGGTCGAGAATATTTTGCCCAGCTTCCAAGGATAGTTTCGGGTTTGGGGTGACACTATGCAGTGGGATTGGGGTGGCACTGTCAGGGGGTGTTGTTGTTTGTTGTTGGCGGTCTAGGGGCTGCTAGTGGTATGTTTGAGTTGGGAAACGGGGTCGGTGGTATGTTTGAGGGCAGTGATACCCTCTTCTTCTGAGTCAGCTGTGTGCGTGCTTGTGTAGACACGGCGGCGGCGCTCGCGCGCTTGGTTAGCTGGCTGTCGTGTTCGGTGATGGTCAACTTCGCCGATTGGGTAGCGACGGTTGGTGCGGCGCTGGGATTGGCTGGTCGCTGCCGCAGTACGGCCGCTTGCGCAGCAGTTTGAACTGCAGCGGTTTGTTTGGATGCACTGCCAGTTTTTAGCGCACAAATTTCGTCTTTTAGAGCACTAATGACTGCACTTAGAGAGCGAATTTGTTGCTCTAGTGGAGTAATGACACTTTTCACACCTTTAGTAAAGGCATCTAGGTCACGGTTAGCCATATTTGCTCTAATAGTGAATTAAAATGAGCAGAGCTCTGAGTCAACATCTTGTTTGAGCGCGCACACTTAAAAACATATATATGCATGTTTCTTTAAATGTACACTGCCAGGTGCCTAATAATCACCAGGAAAATATCTCTGTATGTCAGAAGATAGTCTGCCAGGTTAGGGGAGAAGTCCAACCAATGATGTTTAGGGTGATATAGGAACACAAAACTATCCACTTATTGCTTTAGTTATACAACCATACACAATTGTTATAGTTACACATGTAGTTAATAGTTACCTTAAAGTCAACTCACTAAAAATGGCCATCAAACTTGACTTGGGCAGTTAAAAATTTGTAGAATGAGCCTTATAAAAAGTCTGAGTCACGACAGGATGGATTACACGGTTGATTGTAGACCTTATGACATAAGCACAATAGCAGAATTCTGAACAGAGTATCTTATACCAATGTAATTAGATTATAAAGGTTCAAGTAATTAATATTATAAGTTTTGTAATCGTTAAACAAAGTACATTATGAAATATTGTTATCGATGGCGATACCTTACATACATCGATACTCACCCCACCACTGCTCTGAATAAAGATTCTGAGATTGTATTTACCTATATAATACCTCACTGGTTCTGAGGCTACTTCCAAAGAGTCAGTTAGTAAAAGAGTTTACGCTATTATAAAAGTTTCGTTGCCCTGCCTATGAATGAAGCCGCTGCATCCCTTATGATTTGTATAGAAAGCCTAAATCGCAGTTATGAATATCTGAAGGTCGCTTTTCAAGTGGTAGAGATCTATGTGCTGGCAAAATTGATAGAAACGCTGACGTTGTAGACATAGCCTGATGCAAAAAAGGACGGGGTGTCATGGGGCTAGTCGAGGGAAAAACAACACAGCTGGCAAAATACACAATTTAACGCGCACGAAGTCGCGGGGAAAAAGCTAGTATACTCAGTTAAAATGTTATATAATATAAAGCCAAACCAAGAATATATAAACATTAACATGTTGCGGAAAACCTATGAAACTATTTTCTTCATCTTGCAACACTTTCTTTAAGAAGTAATTAATGTCATCTGTCGATTGCTGTCAAAGTGGGGCGTCGATTGTGCATGGTATATTTTATTTTGTTTTGTGAGTGAAAATGCCGAAAACTATTAACTAGTGGCGTAAGGAAAGTTATTAACAAACTACCGAAATATTTGTCGGATAGAAAGTCTGAAGAATTGGACTCTATTCCTCTAAATAACATCACCAGCCTTGTTGTCAACGTGACTGGTAGGTACGTCATAAAGTATGTGCAATGTGAATTGGCTAATTTGTAACTATTTATAAGAAACATATTTTGTTGTATTTAAGGCATTTCCCGTTCTTCCGTCATGAAAATAAAAAAACGAAGATGGGACGTCAGCTGTATTTTCTAGGCCTAAGAAAATTATAGCAAAAAACAAAAAGAAAATCAATCTGGATGATTTTCATTTATGTGCAATCAGGCATAAAATACAAGAATTTTATGTTGTCCCAAAAGAAGTACCGAGTTTGAAACAGCTGCTTGCAGCTCTTAAATAATCCATAAATTTTGTTGGTGGCAGAGAATCTCTTCGTTTACTGTTTCACAAATTAGGTTATGAATATAAAAAATGTAGAAATCTAAGGATAGTACTTATGGAGCGACATTATATAGTGGCGTGGAGGGAGAGGTACCTAAATGAAGTCAAAGATGTTATGGAGAGTGGTATGCCTGTTCTATTTCTTGATTAAAGTTATATTCATACTTGGCCCAATCATGCAAATTGTTGGCAAAGCGAAAATAAGCCCGGCGTTTCTAAATCTGTAGCACCAGGAAAAATATACATTGTGGTGGCCAGACCGGGTTCCTCCCGAATGCTTTGTTAATTTATAACGACAAAGAAAAAAAGCTTTTTTCCATGATGCCATGAATAAAGTTATTTAAAAAAAATGGATATTGAATATTATTATTACCACTCAATTATATTATTACCCAATCGAAATTGTCTAAGTTTTTGAAAAAAAAAACCTGACCCAGTGTTCGAGATTGATGATTTAGTACAGGAGTATGGTCACAAAATACTACGACTGCTGCCATATCATTGTGACCTGAATCCGGTAGAAATGATATGGGGCAAAGTAAAAGGAAAGGTTGCCACAAAGAATGTTAGTTTAGATAATATCAGGTTCCTGCAGCTTTTATAAAACTATTTTAAGGATATAACTGATGATATATGGAATAATTGCTGTGAGCATACAAAAAAACTAGAAGAGGAATGAAAAGAAGGAAACTAGGAAGGAATGCAGGGTACTGGTAATTATAATATAGTAATAATAAACCTTGGACACTATTTACACACATTGATCTAGCCAAACTAGGATTCCCTGTATCTTGGATACTAGACAACGATATACATACTTATATAGATAAATATTATTCTTAGATAGATAAACAGCCATGACTAGAGTACAAACATCCATTCTCATTAAACAAATATTTGCCCCCACCGGGACTCGAATCCGGGACCCTTGGATTCGTGGGCCTTGACACTGCCGACGCGGCCATTGGGGTCATCAAATTGATAGAGAAATTGAACAACTTGCTATAAATGTTGGCGGCAGTGCTAGTGAAACATCCAGTCTTATAACTAACAATGAGTCTGATATGTCTAGAATTGAACCAGTACAATCTGATCGTGAAGATCATTAAATGTAATATGAATCTGTCGAATATTTAGATTCTGAATTTGATGACTAATGAAAAAAAAACATAATCATAATGGTTTTATTTTCTATGTTTTAACCCGACTGGTACTTACTTTAGTGGAAGAATATTTATAATATTAAAAAATCATCGTAGTTAATGTGACTTCCATAAAGTGAGGCTTTAATATACGAGTGTTCCGTATTAACAACAAACTTTTGATGCTTAATTGTGTTCAATTACATACATTGCTTTATCTCTACATATCATAAGCTCTCTATAATTTTTAATTTATAGTTATATTTAAAATTTTACTTCTAATAAGTTCGATTTAAAATAAGTTCGGCAATTAGCGAAGCAGCCGATTTGCATGGGTATACTATACTTAGTATTGCTATATATAAAGTTATTTATTCCTGTTTGGGCTTTAAAATGTAATAATATTTTATATCACATTCACACTAAATGAAATAATAGAAACTCTATATAACACACCTGACGGATGTAATTATATCAAATTACATTGTGACACAATTCGCGTCACTGACTCACAAATGCTAAACACCCTGTTAAACTCGTATACTGTACCTAATATAGCGGTCGCAGTACGAATATGAAATACATAGTTATCGCTATATATGAAAGCGGATTGAACTACACTGACGAGCAATGAAATAGTTCCAGTGACTTAGCACCAAATTACTCCTAAACGGGAAAGGCTAGCTTAAAGACGCCGTCTGTAATATTGAAGTACATTTAACAGCGCATCAGAATATTACCAATTAAAAAAAAAAATATTTATAAAGCTAGGTTCTTTGTTTTAGGAGATATTAAGGTGTTTGTCGGCATTTTGTGGGTGGAACTTTTTCATTGCTCGTCAGTGTATATGTCATATGGTATGTCCACTCAGCGGAATATTGTTTTTTTTTTTAATCAGCTCACGATGAATGTGGTTTATAGCTTATCTACCCGTAACAACTGGTCATTCGACAATGTCCCCAAGCTCCCAATTCCTCAAAATGGTTTTTCTCACGTTCATTCCCATGTTCCCCAAAATATAAAATACTTATATAATTATATAGAAAAATATATACATTGATACGTTGTATTAACTAATTGTGTATAGTGTGTATAATTGTGTAGGGTTATCAGTTTGTACTGTTTGTAGTATATATTACCTGTAGTACTTATAGTTTTATTATAAGCGCAGGCCTTCCCTCGCTCAACCATAACCTTTCCTACCCATGATGGTTTGCTGGAAGAAACCTCTTGTTAGAGATAAACTCGCCTTTGTACATTTTGTTTCTATTATATATGTCACCTCAAAATAATACGATCCGCAAGTTTATAAATTTCCTAATTTTTTTTCCGCAAGTTTATAAATATACTAACCTAACCTAACCTAACCTAACCTAACATAACCTAACCTAACCTAACCTAGCCTAATATAATCTAGAAGGAAGTTTATAAATTTTCTAGGAAATTTATAAACTTGCGGATCGTATTATTTTCCGGTGACATATATAACTGTTCTGTTTTATGTAGTACAAAAAATAAATTACGGAATTACGAAATAATATTCAATTATTTTTAAAGTTCACACTTGACTTATCCTGGTGTATCCAGCAATTCTTAAATATTCTTAAGCATAATTTCAACTGTTAATCACATTTTCATTTATCTTAATTTTTATGTCCAGTAATATCATTCGCACAACTGAAAAAACAAGCTTAGATATTTCCTTGTCATTAAATTGAAATTATTTGGTAAATCAATACAGAACAACGTGGCTGGTTAGCAAAAATCACTTATTAGTGTTGCTATAATATATATATTGCTAATATATTGCTTAGTGTTAATAATATTTAATTAATTAAAAATAAAAATATTACGTATACTATTGGTTCTCTCAAGCAAATAAAATTAAATACTACTTACGTAGCATTGACTCCATGACTGTGCCATTCATTATTTTGTTCTAGAGTGAGTCGTACATCTTTAAGGAACGGGCCATGTAAAATAAAATCAAAGATAGCAAACTGAGAAAACCATTTCGAGATAATTGTGTTTGTGAACGCTAGTCACGCAGTGCAGAGCTGAGGTGGGATGAATTGATGGGGAAGATTGGTACAAGAGTCAGAAGTGGGTAAGTGAGCGGTAAATATCTTGAATGGTTTCATGGCTTCTCCTTCTTCTGCGGGCTGATTCGAGGTTGCTTGGGATGTCTAGTGGCGGTCCCCCACCGTATATTGTGAGGAACGGAACTCCAGATAGCAGGGGTGTGGGGTCAGTCCAGTGCTCAATTAGTTCGCGGCACAGGGGATTTGCGTACACTTCACACGCGATAGCTATCTAATTGTAATAAGTCTATGAGCGGATATGAGCGGAATATGAGCGGAATATGAGTGAAATTGATCGTCGCACGTATGGCGTCCAAAATGGACAGGAGAACCACTGAAATAGCCAGTCATCCACCCGGATCATGTGGAATGCGAAAGATTGTATATTTCACCTACCCAACGTATGTCAGATAGGAAATACGTAGTAAAATTACCCTTACTCAAGGGTGTTCTGAGCGACTACCTCCTAGTGTGGGGGAGCTGAAGTGATGCAGAAAGATACGTCCGACTGCATAACTTCTGCTTCCTCCTGGTGCACCCTGGTAACAGCGGCTAGTGACTGGTCCCCGGACCTCTTACTAGCTGATGGCTAAAAGTCCCTCCGGTTCTGTCGGTTAAGGTGGGTGTACCCGGCAGACTATCTACTCTCACCTGCGTCTTGTGGTCTGCGCAGTTGATCATCGTAGGCCAGGATGAAGGGGTCCTGAGGGGTTGAGCCAAGCGTTGCTATGTAGTTAGCTTCGTAAGGCAACACGCCCTCTTTGGCCTGGATTTCAGGCAAAACGGTAGCCTCGCCCGTAGCCGCGGGTTGGGGTAACGGCCAAGTGTCCCGTCAAAGGGCCACGGCTAGGGGTGTAGGGTCCGCTAAGGCGTCAGCCAAAGCGGTGGGATGGGCCATGCTGACGGGGTAAGCTTCGGTGACTACGGCGGTGGGACCATGTCGCTGACACCTTGGTTTCCATCGTCCACAGAAGCGAGCTCCCGATGTCGCGCCAAGTACCAGCCCTATGCTCCTATATCTACTCGGTATTCCTAGCGACTGAAAGCTGTTCTAAGCGAGTAGGCGCTCCCAAATGTGCGGGCTCCGTGGAGGGTGGGAAATCGAGTAGACGAATCTTTACACATTTGACTATGGATCGTGTCAGGTCAAAAAACCCCTCTGGAACGCTTCCAGCGGTGAAAACCGCAAGCGTCTCCAAACAGGTGCGAGATTCTGCCTCGGCAGATCCTCAAGCCTTAACTGGGCGCACTGCCACCATCAGTGACCTACCGGTGCAAACCGGTAGTGCTTCCACTGTGGAGGTTAGCTGCACAAAGCCCGAAAGCGAGTCGAGAGGCAGGGCGACGGGGCAACCCGGTGCGCGGAGCCATTCGACTAACATCGCCGAGCATTTTGCCAGCGCCTGGACGACGGTTGGTCGAAAGGGTAAACCACCCAAGTAATCCTTGCAAGGGAAGGGCCCATCGACTAAATGTCCAGATACGGTGCAAACCGGACCAGGGCGTAAGGCGAATCGCCGGTGGAAGAAGAAACAGCGTTTGGCTGCCACATCGGCCGCTGCCGGCGTAGATGGGGTTCCATCTGCCACGGTGGTGACCGTTAGCGGTCCCGCTGTTAATACAGCCGGAGCTGCGGGTAAGGTGACCGGCTCCCGTGGTGTCAAAGGGGCAACCCTAGACTCAAACGGGGCTAAACCTACCGTAGCGTTCTCTGGTGGTCCGACTTCTAACAAGAAGTTGAAATCTGCCAAGAGATCCGGCAAAAACGAGCGCGCGGCTGCTAAGAGGGCTCGACTCGAGGATAGTAATTCTCCTCAAGTGGAGCCTAAAAAGCAGTGCACGAAAGCGCGCAGAGCTGGGGTCACCTATGCTCAAAAGGTGAAGTCTGACCAGTACATCGCCGTTACTGACGTCGCTACTGGTCATATTTCACAGGATCTGTCAATGTTCATCCTCAACTAGATTGATGATAAAATCTTGAGGGAAGCGGATCCGGGCAAGGAAAACCCCAAATTCGGTGGCAAGCCTCGTAACGAGGACGGCCACCTTAAACTGTTCGTGGAGGACGAGTACTCCCTGAACGGGCTGCGGGAGTGTGTCTCCAGCGTGTCTACACCATCCAACGTACAGTTGGTGGTGAAACGCCAATCGGAGATGGTCCGCAGGGTTTGATGTGGGGTGCTCATACCCAACGAACGGGGCAAGTGGAAGTCTGCGCCCGACGTCGGCGTAGTCCTCCACTTTATGAACAAGTGGGCACAGGTTGACCGATGGCTCCTCCAGAAAGTGTATGAGCAGCGGGACAACCTGTTTCTCATTACAGACGTCCCTGAAGATGTGGTGCCGACCCTGCTGGGAAAGGGCAGACAGCTCCTTTTTGGTAATGGTTCGGTCTACCTTAAATTTCAGGGACCCGGTGGGAAATTTGTTAAGGAACCACCGGTGGTAGCGCAGACCAGCTCTAAGCTGGTCATCACTGGGGTCTCATCAACAACATCTATGCCACAGAGTTCCACTCCAGAGCGGCAGCAAACAGTTCCCCGATGTAGTCGGGGAAAGTTCTGCTGCTCAACCGCAGGACGGGCACGCGCACTGGGAGGCCATGCTGTTTGGTGAAGGAGATGAGCTAGAATCAGCAGTGGTGCCCTCTGAGGGCGAGGAGCTGTCCATGCGGCTGGAGGAGGAACACGTCTTGGAGGTGGAGGAGGGGTTGACCAAAAATGGCGTCCCTCTCCCGCAATTGTAAAGTCCTCCAAGCCAACCTCCAACACAGCCAAACTGCAACGGCCCAGTTAAGACGCTGGTTGGGGGCAAACAGCACTGCCGTGGCTCTGCTCCAGGAGCCGTGGATCAACCGCGGTAGCATTCGAGGGCTCGCCAATTTGAGAGGTAAGCTTTTCGTTACAACTGATCACGATAACCCTAGAACGTGCATCATAACTACTAACAACATCCCAGCAAAGCCATTAACAGAGTTCTGTTCCAGGGACCTGTGTGCCATAAGGCTGCAACTGCCCGACACAGCTAGGTGCCGCGAACTCGTGGTGGCCTCCGCCTACATGCCTGCGGAGGACAACCCGCCTCCACACGACCTGTGCCGGCTGGTGGACCACTGCGAGAAGTCGGGCCTCCATCTCATCGTTGGGGCCGACTCGAACGCGCATCATCCACTGTGGGGCATGCCGGATATGAACAGCAGAGGTAAGACACTTGTTGAATACCTATTTACTACAAACCTTAATGTGCTTAACATAGGTTCTGAACCAACTTTTGTTACCAAGCGGAGTAGAACCATCGTTGATATTACCCTGGCAACGGCGGACATATCCGACGACGTTGGGGGCTGGCATGTGTCCAACGAGGCGTCATGCTCTGATCATCGATGGATACGCTTCGATATCAACGCAGCGTTCTCCCCAACTGTCCCTAAGAGAAACCCACGCAAGACTGACAGAACCAGGTACAGAGCTATCCTAGGTGAAAGACTTGCTTGGGCTGAGACTCTACCAGATCCGGAGGGACCCGAACAAATCGAACAACAGGTAACAGATTTTACTAATACATCAATAGACTGCTACCATTCAACTTGCCCGCTTAGTACGCCACCGCCTACCAACATCAAGGGACAGCCTTGGTGGGGTCCTGATCTAGATAGGATGCGTGCTAAGATCAGAAGACTGCTAAATAGGGCGATGAACACCAGTGCTGATGAGGATTGGGACAACTACAAAGATGCCAAATCCAAGTACAAGAAACGACTACGGTTTAAAAGCAGCAACTCATGGAGGAAATTCTGCAGCGACATTGAAACCGTTGATCAAGCAAATCGGGTAAGGCAAATACTAGCTCAACAAGGCACCTTCAGGCTAGGGTCGCTTAAAAAACTCGATGGAACATATACCTCTTCCACCACAGAAACACACAGTCTCTTGTTGGAAACTCACTTCCCCGGAAGTAGAACTATTCAAGAGATTGTGTGGCCGGAAGAGGTTCACCATGAAGCTGTCGACCACTTAGACATAACTAATAATACTATCATTGCTGACAAGGTGAGATGGGCCGTTAATAGCTTTAAACCTTTTGAATCAGCAGGACCAAATGGAATCTTCCCAGCACTTCTACAGTAGGGTGGGGAACCCGTCATCAATATAATGGTCCGAATCATGAAAGCATGTCTTAGATTCGGATACGTCCCCAAAAGGTGGAGAGTAGTAAACGTAGTTTTCATACCAAAGCCAGGAAGGAGCGACTACACTAACGCTAAATCTTTCTGGCCGATTAGCCTCACGTCGTTCTTGCTTAAGACTCTCGAACGTTTGTGCGAGAGGCACCTGAGAGATGGAGCGTTAAAACATATACCCTTACACAAGAATCAGCATGCATATAGTTTGGGTAAGTCTAATGAATCGGCTCTCCATGCAGTTGTATCCACAATTGAAGAGGCGATTCAAAACAAATGCATCTGTCTTGGAACTTTTATTGATATAGGAGGTGCCTTTGACAAGACGCAGCATAGCAGTATAAGTGCATCTCTAACAAGGCAAGGAGTGTCAACAGCTGTAAACAACTGGGTCACAAACATTCTTAATAAACGTATCGTGCGTCTAGCTGGTGAGTCCCTGTCGGCGGAGGTAGTGCGGGGATGCCCGCAGGGAGGATTGCTCTCCCCGCTGCTGTGGAATCTGGTCATTAACGACCTGATTACCAAGCTTAACGCTAATGGATACTACACCGTAGGATACGCCGACAATTTGGTAATCCTCATCACAGGTAAATTTGCGAGCACAGTGTGCAACCTTAAACAAACAGCCCTTCGCATCGTGGAGCGCTGGTGTCTAGAATATGACCTGGCGGTTAACCCAACAAAAACGGAAATGGTCATGTTCACTAACAATAGGGGTCTTGGTATGTATACCCTATCTAAGCTCTTTGGAACGGAACTCCAGCTAGCAATTGAGGTGAAGTACCTGGGCATAACCTTGGACAGCAAGCTCAACTGGAGTAGCCACAATGACAACAAACTAAAGAAGGCGAGTATTGCTTTCTGGCAGTGTCGGAGAATGGTGGGGAAAAAGTGGGGACTTTCTCCCAACGTCATTCTTTGGCTGTACGTGACGGTGATCCGTCCTCTTGTCTGCTACGGAGCTGTGGTGTGGTGGACCAGGACCAAACTAACCACAATGGTAAGCAAACTACAAAGCTTCCAAAGGCTGGCCTGCATGGCTATCACAGGTAGTATGAGAACTACTCCAACAGCAGCAATGGAGGCCATGCTGTGTCTTCCGCCACTCCAGCTGTATATTAAGCAGGAGGCCGCGTCATCTACGGTGAGACTTAGGACTTTGGAGGAAAAACAGGACCTCACACACCGCCATCCTAGGGGAAGTTTAAAAAAAAATTCCCATCTCTATGGCTTGTAGTGACAGAATCCCTAAACAATTTGTTTTTGACAAAAAATACAATATACAGTTACATGAAGACCATCGGGTTGAGGGGCTCGACGTTAAAGAGCTCAGAATTTTTACCGATGGTTCAAAAACTGAAGCAGGCACTGGTTCAAGCACCTTCTCGGAGGACCTAAACATCAAGATAGCCATTCCACTGGGTGCCCATAATACTGTCTTTCAAGCTGAATGCATGGGTATAATCTCGGCCGCTAATGCCATAGCATCGAGAAAGGTAAGAGATTCCTCCATTCAAATCCTCTCGGACAGCATGGCCGTCTTACAAGCCCTAAATAGCAACACTATTAACTCAGGGCTAATCTACGAGTGTCACAAACGACTAATGGAGGTATGTCAACATAACCGCGTAATACTTCAATGGATAAAAGGACACAGCGGGTCAAGAAGTAACGATGCAGCGGATGAGTTGGCGCGTAAAGGATCTAGCTTGACAGCGTATGGTCCCGAATCTATCATCCCTCTTCCCTTCAATATTGCCCCCTTTGCAGAGCCTGCTTAGAGGCAGAAGAAACGGCTGCTCACGTCCTCATGGAGTGCACAGGAGTAGCGGACTACAGGGCTAAACACCTCGGTCAATCGAGGGACCTTCCAAGGATAGTCGGTATCGTAAAGGGCCTGCTGGCGTTCCTGGAGGAGTTGGGTTGGCTCGAATGATATTGCATTCCCACCCACACGCAAAATAGGCGCTTTCGTCATCGAGTTGCGGAAACCAGCCCGTCTTACAATTGACAATTGACAATTACCCTTACTCACTAAAAGGCCAACTCTAGGAGAGTCCAAAGCCCCAGCGTGTCAACGGTTGCGATCATTAGAAACTAAGATGAGTAAAAACCCAACTTTTGCTCAGAAGCATAAGGAATTCATGCATGAATATGAATCTCTCGATCATATGTCGAAGTCAACCTTTCAATTTGATACTGAACAGTTCATAATACCTCATCATGGGATTTTTAAGAAAGGATCAGACAAAATTGACGTCGTATTTTATGGGTCAGGAACAATAACCTCAGGCGCTTCATTAAACCAATGCCTTCATTCAGGCCCGCCACTTCAAAGCGTTAGACCCAAATATTGTTAAATTTCAGGCGTCTTACTATTGTCTTCACAATTGACATCAAGATGATGTTTCCTCAAACGTAGATACATCCTGACGACAGGAAATGTCAGCTGATTATGTGGCGGGAAGACCCGTCACAGGAAATACAGGTATACGAACTCAACACTAATACCTATGGATTAAGGTCAAGTCCGTTCATTGAAATCAGAACACTCTTACGTCCAGCTGAGTACTGGGAGATAGAGCACCCAAACTAACCTGTTTGCAAAGTCATTCAAAATAAAGTATTCGTGAATGATATCCTCACCGTGCCGACGCCGTAGAGGGGGCGCTGAAGTTAAAATCAGTATTTATACAGGTTATGGAAACCGCTGGCTACGAACTCAGAAAATGGTCATCCAACTGCCCGCAAATCCTAGCTGATTTGCTGGCCGAGCAATGTGAGTTACCTCATCAATTTGATTCGAATGATAAAACCTTTGTCAAGGTACTAGGAATAGTCAATAGTCAAAGTACTTTATTACTGTAGATATTTACATATACTTAGCAAACGTCATTTTTTGCCTCTTCTCTACATTGGACCACTGTGGGAGAAGAAGGGCGTAGAAACTCCCACAGATTTATTTTTAGATCTCTTTTAAAAATTGGTTAAAAATCCCATGGAACCTAGTCACAGATACCATGACCAATCAAATTAATATTCCCATTGGACAGCCCGTTTCGAAGCCGAGCTGTATGATGATGATACTATGCTGCTATCATTTTCAGATTAAAGGTGTTCCTGTAGTCACTGTTCTCCGACGGACTCAGTTGGGACCAGCCCATTAGTAAAAATCAGCTATCACGATGGGATGAACTCGACATGCACGACATTAATAATCTGTCTCGTTTGCTAATTCCAATGTTTGTCGCATTATCCGGAGTGGTTTCATATTCACTACACAGCTTTGCAGACTTGTCCGAGCTAGGCTTTGCAGCGAGTATGTACATGAGAACCCAAGATGCCGCGAACAATGTCAAGGTACAGCTTCTTATTGCTAAATCTCGCAAAGCGCCGATGAAGGTCAAACAAACCAAGCCGAAGCTAGACTTGAGCACAGCGCACCTAGTTTGTAAGCTACTCAGCCATGTAGCTGAGTCTTATGACAGCTCCTTTCACCACAGTGGTTATAACAGGAGGAGACCCCGTGGCCTACGCTGCCTGACACCATGCCACCAAATGCAAGATGTGTGATACTTTTCATTATATGCTAATATTTTATTAATTCTTATCTCTGTTGGTATCATTGGGTCTTTATGTATTCAGCGGGGGGGGGGGTCAAGGTTTGTCACCTTCTAGTATATTATAAAGACGTTCTAATAGTGATGGAACCCATTGCAAGGAACCTTCATATCTTCATATCTGCAGCGATGAGCTAACCGCCTGTCACGTTAAATTGCCTCTGCCACCCTTTATGCGAAAATGGCTTACAGCTGATATTGCACATCGACATCGATAATATCCCAACATCTGTGAGCCATCCCTAGCACGTGTCTCCGAAACGTACAAAAAGTATTTTGCTTACAAATAAATTCGTTCCAGTGTCTGATGTAATCACGTAATATGAAAACAATTGTCGCTTAATTTTATTTTAAAAGTATTTAAAGCAGCGTTTATTTTCAACAGCAATGCGGTCGAAATAAGTGGAAACAAACTGTGAAAGTGAATTATCTCGCGTGCTAGGAAAGCATGGATTGCACTGGACTAAATGCACTCGCTTACACCGGCTATTTAAAAGGGTCAGTATGTCGAAATCATAAACAATAAGGATTAAGTTTTTGTTGTAAAGAACCTTGTTATCGATTCTGATGAAAATTAAAACTACATCATTCGCTTTAAAAGGCCAGGACTTAAACCGATGTTAAAGAAAAAAAACATCATGGCTATCATACCGAACCATCCGATAGTGCCGTCTTTCAGGGTCGAAATCTGGAAAGCAATCTAAAATGGCAAAAGAGTTAGTTCCATGTTTGTCATAGAATTTCATAAAAAATAATATATATATTATTTACGTAGGCATACAATCTATTTTAATGAAGCTGAGACATAAATGGAGAAACACGAAAACGATGTGTCACGCAAACTCAAAGTGTCAGCTCGTATTTGACGAAGGTCCAAGTAAAATGTATATTAAAAGGTTGCCAACTGCAAAAATATGGGCACAATAAAAGTGTTGCCACTTACTCATTATAAGGGTAGCATCAAGTCGTATGATCTGTATAGATGCTAAGAACATAAGTACTTAGCATCATAAACATAAACATTAACATACTGGCACAAACTGCATTGCTTCGGGCCCCACACTAGGATACCCTATGTCGTGGGAACCAGAACCATATAAACATCCAAGAGCAACAGATTTTTTTCTTTACCCCCAGCCGGGGATCGAACCCGGAACCTCTAGGATGGTAAGCAAAGCCACAACCGCTGCACCACAGAAGTCGTCAAAATACTTAATGCATTATTAAACTGCCAGGCACTGTACTGTCGCGCACGAACTCACTATCCCTACAAATAATCATTATTATGAGTCAAGAATGTTTGACGATATGTGAACATGAGGTATGTTTGTTCTATGCATGCAATACATTTATAACAAAAAGTTTATAATGTCAGTTCTAATCAAGTGTTTTCCCACCGCATTATACGAGAGACCGAGACCGCGTGACGAAACCTCCAGTCTCGAAAAGTGAATCATGATTAATCTGGCAATGGTACTATGTCTTCCATTAAATCAATAACAATTGATAACAATTGACAACAACAATTCAGAACTTCAGGCGCATGTGGAACGTCATGTCAATGCGAGAGACTGCAGCACTAGTAAGCCAATCAAAGCTCACGAAGTGCTTGCTGCCAGCCGCAGCTCATGCAGCACCCCGCGCGTCCTGTATATCACATCCCTTCGCCTGATGCGCCTTTCTAAGTCAGGGGACTACATACCTGGTACTACTTTTACTCTACATTATTAAATAAATTGCAAAAGGATGTGTCAAGTCACCTTTTGTTCCGGACCTTTTTATGAGGAGGCTCACTTCGGAGGGGTCGGTACTTATAGTATATTGGTCTTCGTTTGGAGTAGTTAGCTACTCCAAACGAAGTTCCGAAGACCAATCCTTACTAGTTTAAACAAAGTTCCAAAGACTAACTTATTAAGCACAGAAGTACTCAGCATCCGTACTGATCATATGTAGGGAAAAAAAATATTCAACAAAGAATAATTGTTAAAAAATGTAGGATAATATTATCTTTCAGCATGTATAAAAATCATACGCTGTTCGTAGGTCTCGCCAAATTTCGATAGTGGCGTTACTAGTTTATACAAATTCCCATTTTGTTATAAAATAGGGAAAATGTAGTGGAACAGCCCATATATCAAAAATATTTTCTATAAAAAATTCAGCCTTCTTCATCATCGGCGTTGGAGGCGGATATTATGTTTAACTAAGCGATGACGCTACTATACTAATTAACTATACTTATTAACTATATATGTATACATTCAGGGGACTAGAAAATTGGCGATAGCTGTACCTATCATTTATTTGCTTGTGGTACACCATTGGCAAAATATGCACTTTTATTTCTCTTTTGGTAAGATTTTTATCAAGCTGTATAAAATATTACTCACTCTTGTTAATTGTCGCAAATACCACATTGTAGGCACAGACTTATGCATAAAACCTTATTCTCATATCTGCGGATTGAAATGCAAAGTTGATAACTCATTGTCTTAAATCATATATAATATGTATATTCTATGCAATCGAATTTAACAGAGACTTTTTGCTACTTTATTGTGCCTAAACCCTGATATAAACGCCGGTAAAATATTGCACGTCGTAGCCCGCTGTTAGGTTTAATAAAGACTACATATATTGACCCGCATTATTTACTACAGAAGTGTATTTATGCGGTCACCCTGACCTGAAAAATCTTAGTGTATATGCTCGCCTTTTATACATTATTAATTTGTTATAAGTTTTTATTTATATCTGTAACGTGTATATTGTACATTGAAGCAATTATTATTAAGTATACAAAATGTTTTGTATCGGAAACAAATATAATGATCACCATAATATTTTTTTCCTATCCAAAATGGATAAATGGACACCAAAAGTTGCAAAAACTATCAGGGCAAAATACTGCGGTAGCTTAGGTGAAGGGTAAAGGGGGTGAGCGAAGCGAAGCCCCCTTTATCCTTCGTGTTAGGTTGAACATGTAAGAACAACAAAAAATACTTAAAACATAAACTTAAGTACACAAAACATAAAAAGAAGTTCGGTGATCATTTATCCAAACACAATTTGGTGGACATTTATCCATTCTGGCAGTCATTTCGAATTAATTGGTAGTAAAATAGGTGCGTTTTTTGGAATCGTTTAAACCACCTAGGTATAGGCATCGCCACCTAAGATATATAGGTAGCTCTTCAAACAGAGAAATTGGTAAATTGCCAATCACCTACCTCTTTTGTAACAGTCAGCATCTTCCAACTGCCATGCATCCGTGGCATGACATTCTGAAATCCTCGACCTCAATGGGTAAGCGGGTAATATTTCATTGCAAGCAGCCTTCTTGTTGTCGGCACAACCCTCCCTCCCCCTTTTCCCCTTCGATTTATTCGCTTTACAACAGTCACCAATGATACGCTACTTGCCAACAATTCCGTCCTCTGTGAGGCGTTGCTTTCGAGGCCTTGCCTCCCAAGCAAGAGGCCCTGCGTTCGAATCCTGCCTGGGTAGAAAAAATAATAATTATGTTTGCGTGACATCATTGTTTCTGTTGACCTGTTATATTTCATGATTCATTATTTTTTAATTCCACACAGCATAGTTAAACATTAAACAACATAGCATAGTTAATTAAATAACAAGACAACATAGTGTACTTACAAAGGCGAGCTTATCTCTAGCAAGAGATCTCTTCCAGAAATCCAAGTCATAAGTACAAGAAAACCTAATTATGATTTTCATGGTGCGATAAACATGGCCACAATTGTGCTTCTGCTACCCCGTATGAGAAAAGATGTGATGCTTTGTTTCGTTTTTTGCTTTAAAATTAGTAAACCACGATCGGACGAATCAGTTGCGCGGTGTATAAGCGTAAAAGGAGTTTGTAGCTAGCTAATTACAGTCCACGGTGAGACTGGTGAATCTTGTTTCGAGTTCGGCTTATTAACTAGTTAAAACCAGTTTTAGTCGTCGAGATTAAATTTGTTGGAGAGTATTATAGTCAATTTATACTATACATAGCACACATCAACCCGTTAATAATCAAAATAACCAAATATATGATGGCTGCCACAGGCTGTGCTTTTATTTTCCAAATTTTTCGAATTGAATTTATTCGTTTAAATACTTTTATCTACACACGTATCATAAACCCTGTTTAATGCATCCAAAAACCGCACGTTACGACCAGTATACTGGGTAAAAACTGATTTCTCATTTGAATATTGATAAATTTTGACAATAATGTATCAATATTTCGACATTTATGACATTCAAATTTCGAACGCCGTCGCAGGCCTGCCTACCGCCTCCAGTTTGTCTGTGAAGTTGGTACTACTGAACAAGCTAAACAAGTGAAGAGCAATGATCAATGCCACAATGGCGGTCGAACACATCAAAGAGAGCTTATGACATGTGTGTAGATAAACTAGTTTATTTAAATGTACATAATTAGGCATTATGTATCAGTCACATAAACAACTATTAAAACCTGTGTACTAGGTACTTGGTTTTACATGGTTTTTTCCAGAATCTGCGAGATCGGTAATCTAGTGGTTTCACTCTTGCTTCCCACGAAGGAGATGCTGTTGCTGACCAAGTACCAAATTACCAATGAGAATGGTTTTTTATCTTAACCTCTTAGTGCTTGGCCTTACCCGAAATGGATCACGATTTTCAACCTTGATGATTTGTAATAAAGTTCAAAACATATGAAACCACATTATGGGTTAGTATGCGTTACAGTGTTAATTACATTATCGGACGTTCCGTGCTTACACGTTAAGCTGTTATTTTGTCAGTGATATCTTTAATAACTACATTTTTGTAGCTTAATTTTAATATTAAATACGTAATTATTTAATATAATAATTTAATTCATATTGCTCAGTTTGGTTTCACAAAAGGTCGTTCAACAGCCGATGCTGGAGTTGAACTAATCGACAATATTTTTGATACCTGGGAAGACGCAATGGATGCAATAGGTATCTTCTGCGATCTATCCAAGGCTTTTGATTGCGTCCATCATGACACTCTTGTCAGGAAGTTACGCCATTATGGTGTAAAAGATCAGGCACTTGGCCTTCTGGAGTCATATCTAACAGATAGGGTTCAGATGGTCGATGTTAATGGGAAAAGATCACCTGGGTCTTCAATAAGTATGGGCGTACCGCAAGGTTCAATTCTTGGTCCTTTCTTGTTTTTAGTATATATTAATGGTTAACCTTACCTTGTTAAAGCAAAACATGGGTTAGTATTGTTTGCCGATGATACTTCTTTGATATTTAAAGTTAAAAGACAGCAATCAAATTATGACGAGGTAAACAATGCTATCTCTAGTATAGTGAACTGGTTTACTGTTAACAATTTATTACTTAATGAAAAGAAAACTAAATGTATTAAATTCGTGTTACCCAATGTGAACCCGGTAACTACAGACATATTTATAAAAGGACAGAGATTGGACCTTGTGCAGTCGACTGTCTTTTTGGGCATTACTTTAGACGCCAAACTACAATGGGATCCTCATATAAATAAATTGTCGAACAGACTGAGTTCGGCAGCGTTCGCAGTTAAAAAAATTAGAGCTCTTACCGACGTAGACACCGCTAGACGAGTCTACTTTAGTTACTTTCATAGTCTAATGACCTATGGTATTTTATTGTGGGGTCACGCTGCGAATGCTAATAGTATATTTATTCTGAAGAAACGGGCTGTTCGTGCAATTTATAGATTAGGGCCTAGAGTGTCACTGAGGGAAAAGTTTAAAGAAATCAATATTCTGACATTTGTGTCTCAATATATCTATGACAATCTTGTGTATGTAAAAAGAAATATAACTAATTTTCAGAAGTACAGTGATATACACAATTTTAATACTAGAAATAAAGACAAGTTGGTTGCTTATGTAAGCCGACTACATAAAATTAGTAATTCTTTTAAAGGCAATTGTATACGCTATTACAATAAGGTCCCTACTGATATTAAAAACTTACCTTTAGACAAGTTTAAAATAATAATAAAACAGAAATTGTATAAAAAAGGTTACTATAGGATATCTGATTACTTAGAGGACAGATGTCCATGGGAATAGATTGTTTGAGTAACAGGCTGTTTCGATATATAATTAGCATTCATTTTGTAATTTGACAATATTTTATTTAAAAAAGGAAACGCAAAAGATGCGACGACTGTGGAGTTTCTTCGGTGAGCTCTTCTCCACAGATTCCGCCATTGTGTTAGTGAACTCACCCAAAAAAAAATGTAATGACGGATCTAAGTGATGTAACAACATCCTTTGGAAATAAATGATTTTTGATTTGATTTGATTTGTAACATACTTGTTACCAGTTAGACAACTACCTACATGTAGTTGCTTTTAATTAGGTCATAGTTTAGGCCATTTAGTATACTGTTTAACATTGGAAGCTGTAAGCTTCTGAAAAAAAAAAAAAAAAAAAACGGTCAAGTGCGAGTCTAAATCGCGCACGAAGGGTTCCGTACCACCGTTCAATGGAAGCGATGGTGTGGAGTGAATAGTTTGGATTTTACACAGCAAAATAAAATTTACAAAGTTATTGGTGCGGTTACTTTCACACTCCATGTACGTAACCAGGTGCATCCATAAGTTTGTATGTGGTATTGAAAGAATTGTTGTATGGGAGCCCCCTTAAATATTTATTTTATCCTGTTTTTTAGTATTTGTTGTTATAGCGGCAACATAAATACATCATCTGTGAAAATTTCAACTGTCTAACTATCACGGTTCGTGAGATACAGCCTGGTGACAGACGGACGGACGGACAGCGGAGTCTTAGTAATAGGGTCCCGTTTGGAACCCTTCGGGTACGGAACCCTAAAAAATGACCCGGCTACTATGGCTATGTGGCAGCAGTAATCGTAAAACTCCTCCTTCAACCCGAACTGAACCGCCGTGGTCGTGATACCTTAATCTTATCCAGGTGGGGACATTCATTTACTACTGAATAATTATAAACTTTATAATTCTGCTTACATCAGTGTTTATGCACATGTTTGTATGTTTCGATCAGTAAGAGCACAGCTACAAGCAAGTTACATGGAAGTTCAGATTAAATTAATCTCTAGATTTTCAGAGTAACATACTCTTTGAAACACTTCGTAAACTTCCAGTTTACTTTGTGCCGGCTGACTTCTGTGTGTATAGCAATCAATTCTGTTTGATAGTGTTTGTTTTTCTTAGTGAGTGTTTGGTCCATTAGGATCGATCGGGTCAGTACGTTTTTATATATTCGTTCATCGCCCCACATATTTATGGCTTGTGTTTAAACGATTACCAAAAAAAGGCACCTATTTCACTACCCATAAATTCTAAACTACTGCCAGGATGGGTAAATGATCACCAAACTAATTTTTATGTTTTGTGTACTTAAGTTTATGTTTTAGGTATTTTTTGTTGTTCTTACATGTTCAAACTTACAGTACCGCAGCTACCGCAGTATTTTGTCCTGATATTTTCTGCAACTTTTGGTGATAATTTTGGTAAGAACAAATTATTTTGGTGATCATTTAAAATGTTCTCCTTATTTATTGTCTAAAATAAATATTTAAATAGTTTACCTATAAAGGATGGGCTATGTGGATGGGTCAGTGCCAAAACTGCAACATGATGATATATCGACCCTTTATTATTGCACGATCCGATTCCCCGACGACCCAAATCTGGAAAAGAATGTCATTAAATTATTTTTTTAAATAGAATGATGCAATTTTGCTTTTATCGATTTGGGAACCATGACATAGTTTTAAAAATTGTTATCCTGGTTCCTATAATAAAAATTGTAGTGTCTTATAGTTTCGACTTTGTCATTCTGACCCTTTCAAGTGGCCGAACCTAGTATATTCAACGACAATCTGGCAAAATCTGTGTATATTTCGCTTTGGATTGGAGGAATCTGGGATAGGCCACAAGGGTGCAGGATCAATTTTTAGCATTTCAATCCTTAAAATGAAAAAAGGAACCCTCATAGGGAATCACTTCGTTGTCCGTCTGGCTGTCAAGCCACTTTTTCTCAGGAACGTGTGGAGATGGCAAGTTAAGATTTGCATCGATTATAGATGTAGTGAATAATCCTTTCCTTTCGTATTTTTTCGGAAATGTTCGTTTTTGTCTTACTACTTCACTCGCACTCAGTACCCATCGAGACAACGTAGGGAACGGTCGCATTGCAAGAGGAAGTATCTATATAGAGTAGTTAATACCACAGAAATATTTTGTTGATATTTATGTTAGATTTTTTGATAAACTTCATGGACTCGTGTATTAATGCAGGCCACCTATATATATATATATGTCGGAGTGCTGCCAACGCCCTCTGACGTTCTGTTATGACGCGCTGCGTCAGAAGGTTTTTAAAAAAAACTATTAAAACTTTATTGACGATAATTAGTTTTATTAGAATTAATATATTGTGAATTTAACACAAATTCCGTGATAATTAAACTTAGAAATACTTTATAAAGGGAAAGGTCTTAACCCTCAGAGTGACCAACGTAGACTGACTGCCATTAGCAACGAGTAAAAGAGTCTGGAATAGAATTTGATGACGGATAGAAATAAAGGTATTGTCAGCCAGAAGGGTAGCTAAGACAGGGTATAACAGCCCTCCGAAAAAGAGTAAACTTAGGGGTGGAAGAGTAAGTTTACGAAGAATTAGCACAAAATTAATTGATTCTGAGACGCGGTAATGGAATGGGGTCTTGATCATTATTAGAATCAGAAGTCTCTGTTTCAGGGGCTGTTGTTATTCTGAATGATTTGATTGAAATTGGGTTAAAACGTTTCCCATTACAAAAATAGTAAATAATGAAAATTAAAAATAGAAGTAACACAATAACAGTAATGATTGGAAAACTAGCATGGTTGGAAACAATGTTATAATTATCCAAAAGTGAATCTAATTTCTTAATAGTTTCTTTAGAGGAGTCTTCATAATTTTGAAAGTATTCGAGGTTTATATTAGAAATATTCATGACGGGTACATGAATTTTAGTTTTTTGAAAAGTATTAATATTACAACAACTATCATTAATCAGATTAAAATCTGAACTAATCCTACTTACATTTACTACAATGTCAGATCGGGAAAATAGTTTAATGTTTTTGCAGAAGGCAATGCACTGTGGTTGCATGTTAAGTACACCTGTACCGGATATTGTGAGTTCTCTGACATAGGACTCACAGTCAAGGGTTATCTTAGTTAATTCGGATTGAACAAAAATCCATTTGTTGTGGTTAATATTTTGCCAAATATCTATTTTACCATTCAAAAATTTAGTTTTGCACTGGGGTGGAAGTGTTTTAACAACCTTAGTAATTATTTCTATTTCACATATCGGATCTACAACTGTCGAGGATGAACTAGGTAAGTCACATATGTAGGTGTGTTTTAAAGCATGTTTACAAATATTAAGGTCTTCAAAACTACAATAGTTCGATTTGTCTTTGCTGAGTGCAATGTATGGTTTTGTAGGAATTATCATAGCATAGCTATCTGGCTTTTCTGTGTCATGTGGTATCGGGACCGGAATGGTTTTATAAAAATCAAACTCGATGTGATAAACAAGAGGTATCCTTAAAACAAATATCAACTTAGAATCTAAAATATATGACACTAATTCTGACAAATTAGTGATAACATGAATATTACTTAAATCTAAAGGAGTCGGAAACTCTCTTAACTTAGGTAAGTACTTAATACTAGACACAAGATCATTGTACAATTCAGTCGGAGTGATAACCGCAGAATGAAGGGTGTTTGTTTTTGAGAACAAAATAGAGTTAGTGATATCCTCCAATTGAAAGGTCAGAGTCAATAGATTGGCATTAAGGACATTAAAAACATTAGTTAACTTATTTTTAAACTGCATAGAATGTGTTTCATCCGTAACATTCCTCAGAGATGAAACTAGTGTATCAACAGCGTCATTCAGACGACCTTAATTTTGTGCAATAAAATGAATGGTTTCATTGACTTTTGAAATTGCTGCTGTGGACATAATGATGTTTTGCTTCAATAAAGAGGTCAATTGTTTATCGTTATTTTGTAAGTTCTGAATAGCGTCGTTATACTTATTCGCATCATTGTCGTCCATCGTGCCAAAAACGTGTTTCAGAATAGTGCCTACTCCTGAGAACCAAGCGGATCTTTTAGATCTCGTAGGAATGAAGTGAGATATAGAGTTATAGTCTCTCACAACACCATCGTATAGAGCCTTAAGAGGTTGGATGATATTGTGACATTCTACATCTTCCAAAGCGTCACTTTGTTGACACAAATATCGAGCTGTTCCGAAAACGCCATTGATGTTGTCTATGTGAGGCTTAATGTATTTAATGTCTATAGGGATGACAACGTGCAGGTAGTCATTTATGAGTTTCATTGTACCGACCGGATCGAAGTAAAGTCCAGGGCTCTTGTGCAGGGGTTCAATGAAATCTTCAGTAGGCATCGCTATGATTGAGAGCGGCATTATCAGCCTGAAAATAAGTGATTTAGAGTGAGGCCAATTTTACTTCATCATAGTGATGTTTTATGTATTTACGATTGATTAGGAGGGATAAGGTATTGTTACCATGTATTTTCACTACTTTATAAGGGCCTTTCCAAATCGGTGATAAGGCTTTTCTGAGACGTAGGTGGTTCTTTAGATAGACCAAGTCACCTACTTTGTATTGAATAGGACGAGTTCGGTTGTCATAATATGATTTAGAGTTTTCTTTAGACCTGAGCATATTTTCTATGGCTTTTTGTCTGGAATGTTGTAATCTGTGTTGTAGCATTTTCACATATTCTGGGTATGACGCATCAGGTGGAGTACTGTATATGGAATCTGGAAGATGTGGTTTGTGAGCGAATAACAATTCGTAAGGAGTGTAATTCGTAGTGCAGTGTATGCTGGTGTTGTATGACAGCATTGCAGTGTAAACATAACGAGGCCAGTTATCTTGATGTTCGTTAATGAAAGATTTGAGATATTCTTTCAAGGTGGAATGGCTTCGTTCAAGTGCACCTTGGGTCTGAGGGTGGTAGGGAGAGGACCATAGTTGTTTTATTTTCAGGAAATCACATGTTTTCCTGAACAAGTCAGCTGTGAAATTAGTGCCCTGATCTGTCAGAATGGTCTTGGGTATTCCAAATAAGGAGATGAAGTGGATGAGACAATCGCTTGATTCTTCAGCAGTTGTGCTGCGGATTGGGTAAGCAACAGAAAATTTCGTGAGGTCGTCTTGAATGGTAAGGATGAATCTGAGTTTAGCAGTGCCAGACTCTGGTAATGGTCCGACAATGTCCAATGCTACACGTTGAAAGGGAGATGTCGATGTAGATGTGATTTGCATAGGAGCTCTATTGGTTTTCCTAAGGGCTTTGTTTTGTTGACAAGATGTACATTGCTTCACATAGTTCTCAACGTCACTGCGCATGCCTTTCCAAAAATATTTTTCTTGGATTCTTTTCAGCATTCTGACAGCACCTAAGTGTCCGACAACAGGTAAATCGTGATTCTCTTGGAGAATTTTGTTAATTTCGCTCAAAGATGGGTACATGATAGTATTGTGGTAGATATTGACAACAATATTGGTGTTATGGAATAGATAGTTTAGTATGTTGTATATCTTGATAAAGGAGTGTTTGTCGAATGGGTTTCTAAAATCGGATATACCAATTTCAGTTGTTTCGGTGGATTGTATTAGTAGTTCATTCCTAACTGCTTTGAGAGTGTTAAAGATTTCAGGATATGAACATTCGTCAAAGTGATGGACCTTAGTAAATAGAAGATAGTATGTCTTGTTATTTGTTTCGATTTTGTGAAATGAATACAGTTGTTTCTCACCTTGGATCAGTTGATCAGAGTCGTCCAAATTACCAATGATTTCCTGTATATATGGATTGGACTCATCGAGATCAATGGACGTTGGGACAAGAATTGTTTTACAGGCGCTTCTCGTCAGTTTAGCGTTATGCTCTCTCAAGTTTGTATTGAAGTTTTTGTTTTTATCGGTAATTGACTTGAGGAATTGAGGATATTCCTCTTGGTGTAAATCATCTAATGTGGATAATGGATCTAAAGGTCCAGTTGGGGAAGAACCTGGGTTATTCTCTATTTGGGGGGGTGACGGCACATTAAGAGCATCGAAGTCTGGGCTAAGGTTGTCATTGTACGGGCTTAATTCTAGGGAACTAAGATCAACCAGGCCATCATCTGGATCTGAAGTATTGACCGGGTGGACTGGAAACCGGGATAATGCATCTGCTACGGAGTTGAGTTTTCCTTTACGATAGACAATTTCATATTCAAACTCTTCGAGAAGTAGACGCCATCGTTGCATTTTGCTGCTTGGGTCTTTGTGGTTGAAAAGCCATTTAAGTGGTCTATGATCTGTTATTATCAGGAATTTACGCCCATATATGTATGGTCTGAAGGTTTTGCATGCGAAAATTATTGCCAATAATTCTTTTTCCGTGGTGCTATAGTTAATTTCGTTTTTATTCAGTGTTCTAGAGGCATAGGCAATCGGATTATCTTTTCCAACGGTGCCTTGGGAAAGAACGGCGCCAATAGCGTAATTCGATGCATCGGTTGACAGTATGAAAGGCTGAGTGAAGTCGGGAAATTTCAGTATTGGGGCACAAACTAGTTTTTGTTTTAATGAGTCGAATGCGATTTGTTGTTGGTTTTCCCATTTGAATGGGATATCCTTTTTCAGGAGAGAAGTGAGAGATTTAGCGATTTTTGAGAAATCTGCGATGAAGCGACGGTAGTAGGAAACAAGTCCAAGAAAAGATTTAATGTCTTTGGGACATTTGGGTGTGGGAAACTCCGTAACGGCTTTAATCTTATCTGGGTTTGGTTTTACGCCCTCTTCTGTTATAAGATGTCCAAGATATGCGACTTCACGTCTTAGAAACTCACACTTGTCTGGTTGGAGTTTCAGGTTGAAATCACGAAGTCTTTGAAATATTTCGGAAATGTTGTTGATGTGGGATTGTAGGTCATAGGAATAGATGACAATATCATCTAGATATACAAAACATTTAATGCCTTGAAGGCCTGAGAGGGCAGAGTTCATCAGTCTTTGAAAAGTCGAGGGGGCATTTTTTAAGCCGAAGGGCATGCGGTTGAACTCAAAATGGCCCTGGGGAATTGAAAAGGCTGTCTTTTGAGAATCTTCAGTTGACATTGGGATCTGATGGAAGCCTGACGCTAGGTCTAGAGTGCTGAAATACTTGCATTTTCCAAGTTGGTCCAGGATTTCGGAGATGTTTGGAATCGGGTAAGAGTCACCGATTGTGATATCGTTTAACTTTCTGTAGTCAATGACTACACGCCATTTACGTTGTCCAGAGGCGTCCAGTTTCTTTGGGACTACCCAGATAGGGGCGGACCAAGGGGATGTTGAAGGTTTAATAATGTCTTCGTTCAACATTTTGTTCATTTGGGTTTCTACTTCTTTCTTATGACATTCCGGAAATCTATAGGTTTTTGTGTGGATGGGAACATTAGTAGACGTTTTGATTTCATGACTGATTGCATTAGTGTGTGTCAGTTTGTCTCCAGGGAGATGAAAAATGTCGGAAAAATCTGAACAGATTTCGCGGAGGGCTTCATCTTCTTCGCTATTAAGATGCGAAGTACGTAGTTGTTCAAGTACTTCCTGTGTTCGGTGTACTGAACTAGGGTATTTATGGTTTTGATTTTTTGTAGTATTTACCGGATCGTGTTTCTTAGTCGTGGATTTGGGTGAATGTCTATAGACATTATATAAATGTATAGGGATAATATGCAACACGAGGTTGGAATTCATTGTAACAGGATCTTCTGAAGTATTTATAACTGTGATATTTACTCTTGAGTTTTCTTTAACTTTGACCAAACAGTTTGCAATGAGTAAGTGTTCGGAAGGGTGTTGGTCAAGTATCAGACCCTCTTTTAGCGCAGGGTCAGAAACGGGACATTCAATCACGGTTTCAGTGCGAGGGGGTATTGTATAAATGGGTTCGTTAAATTTCATTTTCAAGATGATGGTTTTGAAATTGAGGGTATTGCTAATGTAGTCGATATTACACTCGTGGTATTCGAAGAGGTCGTTCCCCATAATACCGTCGTAGGGTAAGAATACATCGTCTACAACATGAAATGTGTGTGAAATGACAGAGTTAGTGTCAGGGAACAATTTTAATTGAAAATGACCTAATGTTGTCGATGATTCGACATTATCAATGCCTTTGAATTTGATGACTTCCTTTGTTAAGTCTGGCATTGATTCTATAGAACCTTTCTTGATAAGACTAAAGGATGCTCCAGTGTCAATCAAAAACAATAGTTTTCGTTTGGACAGTTTTGTCTGCAACGAGACATGAGGTAAGTATCTCCTCGAAGTGTTAGAAGAAACTTCAAAGACGTTTAAATCAGGTGTCTTGATGTGTAATGCAGAGTTTAACTTATTATTGAACTCAGTGTTGGACTCAGTGTGTGACACAGTGTTAGACTCAGTGTTGGACGCAGTGTTGGACTCAGTGAGGGATTTAGTATGTGACGCAGTGTCGGACTCAGTGTTGGACGCAGTGTTGGACTCAGTGTTGGACGCAGTGTTGGACTCAGTGAGGGACTTAGTATGTGACGCAGTGTTGGACTCAGTGTGGGACTCAGTGTGTGACGCAGTGTGTGACGCAGTGTTGGACTCAGTGTTAGACGCAGTGTTGGATTCAGTGAGGGGTTTATTATGTGACGCAGTGTTGGACTCAGTGTGTGACGCAGTGTTTTTTAAATTTAGGACGCCGGTTTGTATATTTGCAGGTCCCGTACGACGTCTACTTGGGACCGGGTTTAGTTTAAATCGCAATTGCAATTATCATCATCAGTACAATCGTTTGACTGATTGATGTCATCGTCATCTTGACATGACGCGTTGTCGGTGGTGTCTTCACCGGCAAAGTTGACAGAGGCCCTAGGACTCTTTGAAGAAAAGTTTTCATTCTTCTTCTTATGAGCTAATTTTATACATTGGTCAATGCTGTGACCAACGGATCTGCAATATTTGCAAGAAATGTTTTGGGATTCGTAGTTCTTTGAAGAGGATGCTCGTTGTGAGGACGCAGTGGAAGTGGACATAGTATGGACCTGTGGTTTAAAATGATCCTCTTTCTTTTTCTGCCACGATGGACGACTCTGAGTGAGGGGACAATTTGCAGCATGACCCCTATTAAAAGCGCTTTGAAGTAACTTTTCTTCGGAAACAGCTAGATTAATAGCTTCATTCAGGGTTTCTGGATTTTGACATCTTACAACCATAGAAAGCTTAGGTTTTAAGCCTATCACAAATGTATGCATGGCAAGGTCTTGCATTGCCGCGAGCCGGCCAGCCAATTCGCCTTTCTTTTTAGTGGGAATGCTAATGTTGATTTCAGTCAACAACTGAGCCAGACAAGACTCTAAACGGAGAGCGAATTGGTTGACAGTCTCGTTATTTTGTCGGCAATCCTGTAAATCCGACAATAACTGAGCGTAATGTTTTCGCTCACCGAACTGGGCCTTTAAAAACTGTTCTAACTGAACCCAGTTTTCAAATTCTTTGATAGTGCACGCGGCTTCGGCGCGCCCTTCTAACTGACTTAGTATGTATTTAAACAGCACATCTTGCTGTGTTGCAGATGCTAATTTTATAGCATTACTACAATTATTCAGGAATGCATTAAGTTTTTCCCTAGTGCCATCGAATCTCGGCACAAATTTGATTAAAATGTTTAAGTCAATTGACGACATTGTAAATAGAGCAGTTGTGCTCCCACTTGGATTATCTATAGGAAGTGTCGTGACTGGCTTATCTTCAGTCATAACAAAGTATAATGTTCATAAAATAATACACAGCTTAATAATGCACGAACAATAACATCGACCAACACGGTGGGCGATAAAAGTTATAAAACTCAGCGTAATATAATAATCACTGTACTTGCAACGGGATATGATTGTCACGTTCACAAAAGTTATGAGTCAAAACACTTACATGTATGCAATCGCACTACTTGTTATCATGATGTTTCTCGGAAATTGCAACGCGATGAACTCGTAGATACAGCTCGCCCACGGCGAGTTTGCAGTACGGGTAAACCTTTGCAAGTTGCAAGGTTTACAATGACGTGGAGATAAACCTTCCAAAGGTTTAACGCAGTGGAGTAACGGAGTCAGGGTGACGAGTTCAAGGGTTAACTACCCCAAACTCGGCACAACGAAGAGACGGAGTCGGGTCGATGATGAGCTCAAGGGTTCACTACCCTAAGCTCGACGCAGTGATGAAACGGAGACACAAAATTATGATGAGCTTAAGGGTTTGCTACCCTTAGCTTGACGCAGTGAAGGGACGGAGACACAAAACACAGAGTTAGATTAAAAACAGGGTTGAGCTACGGGTCACACTGTACTTTGCACAGTCACAAAGAGCACTTTTATTTTTTTAAACAGAGAAAACAGTGTTTATAAACGGAGACGTTACACCAGGGATAATTTCTTAAAATCCCACCGCTGCCACCAAATGTTATGACGCGCTGCGTCAGAAGGTTTTTAAAAAAAACTATTAAAACTTTATTGACGATAATTAGTTTTATTAGAATTAATATATTGTGAATTTAACACAAATTCCGTGATAATTAAACTTAGAAATACTTTATAAAGGGAAAGGTCTTAACCCTCAGAGTGACCAACGTAGACTGACTGCCATTAGCAACGAGTAAAAGAGTCTGGAATAGAATTTGATGACGGATAGAAATAAAGGTATTGTCAGCCAGAAGGGTAGCTAAGACAGGGTATAACAGTTCGATAGCAGTACTTAGTGGTATTTGTGTTGGTAGTTGTGATTATTGAGATTTATAAACGTCAGACTCGTATTTTGTGTTTTGACGTAGGTAGTCTTGAATATTGTGATTCTTAAACGTCAAACTATTAAAGTATTCTGTGCTATTGATTTGAAACGTCAGGCTTCCGCCTGGGTGAGGTCGGTGCGGAGCTGGCAACACTTGTTTTGACAGATAGGTTGGTAGGCCTGCGAGGTTCGACCAATGAGAGGCCTGGGTTTGGTAAAACGTGTTTTGGGAGTCTACGCGCGAGGAGAGAGAAGCGCGGGCACTTTGGACTGAGCATCACTACGGAACAGAACACAAGTGTACCTCTCCGCACTGAACTTGCCGCGTTTCTTGAGACCTAATCCGTCGATATCTTTTCAATCAAGCTGTATTTTAAGGAGATGATTGTAAAAATCGAATAACTAGAAGTGTGAAGAATCGGAAAACGTTTTATTTCGCCGCTGCGCCATGTCTGAAGATCCTGACGCCCTCCCCGTCTCGTTATCAGAAGTGGGATGTAATCCAGAAGTCCCACATGACCAAACCGAAGATAGAAGATGGGAATTACTTCTCGAACAACAAAATCGGAATTTCATGGCGCTGGTGCAAGCTATCAAGAAACCTAATTCGCCGCGTGATTTGAAACTGCCAGATTTCGATCCCAAGAAAACTGACGTCAATGCCCGAGCCTGGATTTCGACGGCGGATATGTGCATCGCCGATCAAGAACAACAAGGCGCCAAACTCATGGTTGCCCTCAGCCATGCTTTGAAGGGAGATGCGTCTACGTGGCTTTCAACAATCGCATTCCCTGGGATGACCTGGAGTGACTTCAGGGCTCTTTTCATTGCAAGGTATGAGTGCCCCGAAACTATTGCATCATTCCTGATCAATCTTCATGGTAATAAACCAAAAGACGACGAGTGCATAGCTGCATATGCTGCCTCCCTCATGTCATCCCTGATGTCAAGATGGAACACTCATTCTACTGAACAGATTGCGATTGGTATTATCTTGGCGCACATTTCCCAATTCAATCCACGTGTTCAACGCCTCGCATTCACCCATGATATAAAGACTCGCAATGAACTGCAACAAGAACTGAAGGCTGTGTCGTTTATGAAGAGGAAAATGAACAGTGATCAAGATGGACCAGATAGTAAGCGTGCACGGTTTTCTACGGTCCCTAAACCAGTCTGCTACACCTGTGGAAAACATGGCCACAAGTCTGTTTCGTGCAACCTCCGCGTCAAGCCTACTTCAAGGAAGATCGACGAGCGTCCAAAGTCTAGCAGCAGCGTCGGAACGGGGGACAAGTCGTCGGTTACCTGCTTCCACTGTCAAGCCCGAGGCCACTACGCTAGCAGCTGCCCGAAGAGGATCTCCAAACCCAACGCGAGCAACCCCGGAGCCAGCTCTTCGGAGAAGAGGATCGACGTATGCAACGTGAATGCACACACGGGACATCTTCGCACATCTGGTGAGCAGTTCTTGTTTCATTATGATTCTGGAGCTGAATGCTCACTAGTAAGAGAGTCTGTCGCGTGCAAGCTTCAAGGCAAGCGATTACATAATACAGTGACTATGACTGGCATAGGGCAGACTTCGGTTTACTCTACCATGCAGATTGAGACTGTTGTGGAGATAGATGATATTGCTATTGTGGTTGTTTTTCATGTGTTACCGGATCACTATTTGCGTTATGACCTTATGATAGGTAGAGAGATTTTGATGCAAGGTGTAGAAATGCATATGACTTTCAACAAACTGAGTTTTGTCAAAACGCGTATTGTAGAGTCCTGTAATATCAAGAAAACTGAGACTATTGACTTACAGACGATCGACACTGACGTTCCATCTGACAGTAAATCTAAGCTGATAGAAATCCTAGAGTCGTTTAGGGATTCTTTTATCGTAAGAAAACCCCGAACTCCTGCTGATACAGCACCCATGCAAATTCGGCTAAAAGATCCCCATAAGACTGTCAATCGTAGACCTTATAGGTTGAGTCCTGCGGAGCGCGAAGCTGTTCGGATCAAGATTGTAGAGCTACTGGAGGCTAACATCATCCGACCGAGTTCTTCTCCGTTTTCTAGTCCAATACTCTTGGTACAGAAAAAGGATGGCTCCCAACGATTGTGTGTCGACTATCGCGAATTAAATGATAATACCATCCCGGATAGGTTTCCACTTCCGCTCATATCGGATCAGATAGCAAGACTTCATGGTGGCCACTACTTCACTGTGCTGGATATGGCATCTGGCTTCCACCAGGTCCCTTTAGAGCAGGAATCGATAGAGCGTACAGCTTTTGTCTCGCCTGACGGCCAATTTGAGCACTTGACAATGCCTTTCGGGTTAAGAAAAGCTCCATCTGTGTTTCAACGAGCAATAGTAAAAGCTCTAGGTGATCTTGTCCATTCATATGTGACAACATATGAATGGACGTACACGACAGTGTACGTTGATGACGTGGTGATTGTTGGAGGGACTGTTGCTGAATCATTGGAGAGGCTAAAAGTCGTCCTAGAGACTTTATCTGATAAGAACTTCTCCTTGAACATCAAAAAGTGCTCGTTCTTGAAAGAGAAAGTAGAGTACCTTGGTTATGAGGTTAGTCAAGGACAGATTCGCCCCAATCCCCGCAAAATAGAGGCTCTCACGGTTTTACCACCACCTGAGACGATAACACAACTTCGTCAGTTCATCGGGTTAGCGTCTTATTTTCGCCAGTTCGTGTCGAAGTTCTCGCAAACTATGGCCCCACTATACTCGCTCACTTCTGGCAAAGGCAAACTAACCTGGAAACCTGAGCACGAGAAGATTAGGCAGCAGATCATATCTGCCCTTACGAATGAGCCTGTGCTGAGTATCTACGACCCAGATCTCGATGTAGAGTTGCATACCGATGCGAGTGCCATCGGCTATGGTGCGATACTACTACAAAAGAAGGAAGGTAAGATGCGAGCGGTTGCTTATTTCAGCAAGCGTACCACTGACGCCGAGTCGAAATACCATTCGTATGAATTGGAGACTTTGGCTGTCATCAACGCAGTGAAACACTTCCGTCACTTCCTTCATGGCCGAAAATTTCTCGTGGTAACGGATTGTAATTCTCTACAAATGACTCGCAAAAAGCTTGATTTAGCCCCGCATGTGCACAGATGGTGGGCTTTCCTGCAAAGCTTTGACTTCGACATCATTCACCGAGAGGGTAAGTGCATGGCACACGTAGATTTTTTCTCTAGGAATCCTCTACCTGTAGAAGAGAAGGTCATCTCGAAAGTAGAGAAAAGGATCGTGAATTTCGCTGAGCTTTCGGAAAATTGGCTTCTAGCTGAGCAACAGCGTGACCAGAAGCTTTCACAGACCCTGGCCGACTACAAAAATAAGGAGCTTCCTGAAAACGTTGCGAAAACGTACGGACTGAAGTCCGGTGTCTTGCATCGTAAAATTCAGCGCAATGGTAAGACCCACTCTTTACCCATAGTACCTCGGTCACTTCGGTGGTCAATAATAAACAATGTGCATGAAGGAATCATGCACCTGGGTTGGCAAAAGATTCTAGAGAAAGTATTTGAGAGTTACTGGTTCGAACATATGGCCAAGTATGTGCGACGATTCGTCGAGAATTGTGTAACCTGTAAGGTTTCAAAGTCACACTCTGGTAAGATTCAAGCTGAACTCCACCCTATTCCCAAGGTCACTATACCCTGGCACACAGTGCACATCGTCGCCACTGGTAAGCTTAGTGGGAAAAATAACAAAAAGGAGTACGTGTTTGTACTAATCGACGCGTTCACAAAGTATGTGTTCCTGCACCATACTCTACAAATTGACACGGTGAGTAGTATTAAAGCTTTAAAGGCTTGCGTATCTTTGTATGGGACCCCAGTAAGAGTGATTGCAGATCAAGGTCGTTGTTTTGCAAGTAGAGATTTCAAAGACTACTGTAATTCTGTCGATATAAAGCTTCATCTCATCGCTACAGGCAGTTCCCGAGCGAATGGCCAAGTAGAGCGTGTTATGAGCACTCTAAAGAACATGCTCACAGCAGTTGAAGTAAGTAAAAAGTCCTGGCAAGATTCTCTACAAGATATCCAGCTTGCTCTAAACTGCACTCAAAGTAGAGTAACTAAGTTCAGTCCACTGGAGTTACTAATTGGTAAGGTAGCTAGACCACTAGATGTCATGTTCGCTAACGACGTAGAGCCTGAGGTTGACATAGAACAGGTGAGAAACCAAGCTATACAGAACATGCAAGCAGGTGCTGAGTATGACAAGTTACGATTCGATAGTACTAAAGCTAAGCTGAATCCGTTCTCTGTTGGTGATTTCGTTCTGCTCCAAAATGAAGAGCGCAACCAGACAAAACTTGATCCTAAGTACAAGGGCCCATTTAAAGTCAGTGAAGTCTTAGAAGGTAATCGGTACATTTTGAAATCACTTACCTCTAACCGAAGTTACAAGTACGCCCATGACAGACTGCGTAAAATGCCAGATAGTGGTACTTTTGATAACAGTGTTATCGATGATGAATCTGATGACCAAAATGAATCTACTTAATTCTAATTGAGAGTGCTTAATTTTAAAATGAACTGAATTGAACAGAACCTAATATGTTTTATGATAATTTTTGGTACTTAACTTTTATTAGCTAGAGTATGATGGATGTGAGTGATGCCAATAGCCCACAGCAACTGTAGACGTAGGCGTAAAAGGGTCGGACCATTCGGGACCTGATCTTCCCGTTGCAGTGCGGCCACCTTGATTGACGGTGGCATGCGGTTGCTGATGAGGTGTGGTGATTGGCTTTGAGTTTCTGATGCTGTTACCGGATGGAGGTGACACGACCATGACCGGATAGAGGTCCTTGGTGGGTGGATGACCGGACAGAGGTCACAGGTGGATGACCGGACAGAGGTCACAGTTGGATGGCCGGATAGAGGTCACTGTTGGTGTAACCGGATAGAGGTGTAAAGATGAGCTGTGCACATAGAAATGAGATGCAAGGATTAATCATGTTTTGGTTTGGATCTGTTCAGTTCTAGTTAAAATGATTCTTATTTTATGACTGACTGTAATTTGGTTTCTAAATAATTGATGGATGTAATATTGCTATCGGGTATCGGAGCTAGTTGCCCACACATATCCCTTTGGTCAGGTTGGCCGAGTGACACTTTACTCTCCGGAAACTTATTGTCCTCAGGTACGTCCTCACGCGTGGACGCGTGATATGTCATGATGGCCGTGTCGGAGTGCTGCCAACGCCCTCTGACGTTCGATAGCAGTACTTAGTGGTATTTGTGTTGGTAGTTGTGATTATTGAGATTTATAAACGTCAGACTCGTATTTTGTGTTTTGACGTAGGTAGTCTTGAATATTGTGATTCTTAAACGTCAAACTATTAAAGTATTCTGTGCTATTGATTTGAAACGTCAGGCTTCCGCCTGGGTGAGGTCGGTGCGGAGCTGGCAACACTTGTTTTGACAGATAGGTTGGTAGGCCTGCGAGGTTCGACCAATGAGAGGCCTGGGTTTGGTAAAACGTGTTTTGGGAGTCTACGCGCGAGGAGAGAGAAGCGCGGGCACTTTGGACTGAGCATCACTACGGAACAGAACACAAGTGTACCTCTCCGCACTGAACTTGCCGCGTTTCTTGAGACCTAATCCGTCGATATCTTTTCAATCAAGCTGTATTTTAAGGAGATGATTGTAAAAATCGAATAACTAGAAGTGTGAAGAATCGGAAAACGTTTTATTTCGCCGCTGCGCCATGTCTGAAGATCCTGACGCCCTCCCCGTCTCGTTATATATATATATATTTACTTTACATTTTACTCTTGTCTGTCATTTTTGTACATAATAAACATTGATTTTATTCGATTTACATTAACAATTTATAACAGACATGCCGAAAGAACTAAAAAAAGGGAAACGTTTAGATCGGCAAGCCTGCGAAGTTATTTTCAATATTTATTTATATTTCTTAACTGAAAATGATAAATTCAAACATACCAACTATACTGCTTACTTTTGTAAAACGTCCTCAGTAACTAGTTATATTTTTGTTTACCTAACGAATTCTTTATATTATAGAATCGTGGTGGTTTTAACATCTCAGTGTAATACGTCAAACGGGCAATTTGACATTTGACATTGATAAATAAAGTATGCGATTTATTTGATACCTACACGTAATTTAATAATACAGTAATTCATAGACACATCGGCACCATTCGGGTGTAATCGTTGTTCCGAGTTTTGCCGATAGAAAAGGATTATTCAATACATCTACTTAGATCTGTAGTTAATTGAAGCTGTGAAAAAAATATACTTCAACGCAATCAATTGTTATCGCCGTTTATATTTCAAAGGAGATCCGTTTTGTTTGGGCTACTTGGATTAAAGTGTAATGATTGCATGTGGGATAATAAATGTCTGGATGATATTATAAAAATACTCAAAATTTTTTAAGAATATGTATGGTTTTATTTATACAAAACATTTAGGTATTAGAAATATTACACACAAAATTGAAGGTGTGCCACTGACCATAGCTGACTCAGCATTGATACTACCAGAAGTACCACCGGCAGTAGCACGGGTAAATAGATTGATGATGAGGTGAGACGCCCGCTGAACACGGGCGGTCCATCGGTCCTCTATTGTGACTATGTCAACCAATTCCTAGTGTTTGATCACCAGTTACTGTTGATTCAGCCGACGTCCCTCTCCAAATCTTTTTGTTCTTGAGTTGCTGTTATAGGCAGTTCTCTGGGTTCTGGCCCAATCTGGCCCTGGTCTGCACCGAATCTTTGCAGCTCGTCTGCTTTTTATTGCCTTGGATCCCTTCGTATCCGGGGACCTATGCAATAATTACTTCCGGAACACTTTCCAAAGAATGGGTTGCCTTACATTATTTTACTAGTGCAGATTTATTCATTGGATGACTTAGCGCAATTAAGGTTGCTTGACTATCTGAATATATTACTACAGTCTTATTTTCAGTATCTGATGTTTCCTTTAGAGCAGCAGCACATTCCATTATAGCGAAGATTTCCGCTTGGAACAGGCTGGCGTGTAGCCCCAAGGCAATTGATTTGTCTTGTCCGTTACTATTCAAGATACAATAACCAGCTCCTGCTAGTTTTGTGCTCTCTCATCTTGATCCATACGTAAAGCAAGTGATCGCCCGTTCATCTATTTCTATTACCCAATTTTCTTTTATTCCTATATGATATTCATCAAATAGTATCTTTCTTTATCAGGTCATTATTATCACGGGTATATTGTGATATACTTGATCACGGGTCCGCTTCTCAAGCCAAAATAAAAGCAGTAAGGAATGGTTGCAGCAACCTTAAAATAAAAATAATTGGTATTATTAGTGTTGCAAGAAAAGATATGAACAATAATACACAAAATTGCATACCTATAACCACAATAAACAAGTTAAGTTCTACAATTTTCTCGAAAAATTTTTGAGATTTCCGTTCCTGTCGAGAAAGTTAGCAACCCAAATTCCAAAAGTGGTGATAGTGGACTCACCTCAAAAAGAAATGTTCAATAAGTGGTTCCGACATTGCATAAAAAATATAAAAAACCGGTCAAGTGCGAGTCTTAATCGCGCACGAAGGGTTCCGTACCACCGTTCAATGGAAGCGATGGTGTGGAGTGAATAGTTTGGATTTTACACAGCAAAATATTGTTTACAAAGTTATTGGTGCGGTTACTTTCACACTCCATGTACGTAACCAGGTGCATCCATAAGTTTGTATGTGGTATTGAAAGAATTGTTGTATGGGAGCCCCCTTAAATATTTCTTTTAGCCTGTTTTTTAGTATTTGTTGTTATAGCGGCAACAGAAATACATAATCTGTGAAAATTTCAACTCTCTAGCTAGCTAGGTTCTTGAGATACAGCCTGGTGACAGACGGACGGACGGACGGACGGACGGACAGCGAAGTCTTAGTAATAGGGTCCCGTTTGGAACCCTTCGGGTACGGAACCCTGAAACAGTAAACACAAGTAAAAAAACTACTGCGACGCTGAAGTTATCTTAACTTCCCAGGCGAAGGAGTGAAAGAAAAAAAAAAGTAATACCTATTCTTGTCTTCGGATCATAAAAGTTTTTGTGTGTTTTTGCAACCTACAATCCTATTGTGGAATAAAGTGCGACAATAATTTTATTCACATTGCAATTCTGAAGCCGCCAAAACTAGGTAGAGAACGAATAAATTTACACCTTGAATTCCGACTGCTCTGGCCCGATTACGTGCGTGATGAGTCGTTGGTGGAAAGCTGGACTTCTAACATACAAAGTTATGCATGCAGCTGGTTACCTACATGGAGTATGAAAGTAGCCGCGATAATAACTTTGTAAACTACATTTTGCGATCTAAATCCAACCTATTGATTTTTTCCAACATTCTATAGCCTATGTATCTCTTTAATAATTAGAAGACCAATATCATTTTACAATTAATGACGAATAAGTGTGTTTGGCCAATGCTACCGCCGCTAATTATTGGATTCCACTTCAACCTCAGATAAACCAGTCACATAGCATTTATAAAGCCGTGAGATTAGTCCTGAGTTTGATGGAAACTCTAAAGTAAACATAAACATAAACATTTACATACAGGCACATACATTGCTTCTGGCCCCACACTAGGATACACTGTGTCGTGGGAGCCAGAAACAGCGACGTCACACACATATAAACATCCAAGTCCTGGGGTTTTTTTTTATTTACCCCCGTCGAGGATCGAACTCGGACCTCTCGCATGGTAGGCAGAGCCACAACCGCTGTGCCACAGAGGTCGGCATGTGCCGGCAATGTGCTAATCAGTGTAGGAAGCAGGAATAATTACGTGTCGAAAAAGTATGCGAATCGAACTGTCAGTGACCCTTATGTGCAATGACATAAGGTTCATTTTATCTGAACTCGAATACTTTTTCACTCTGGTAATTATTCATGCTTGAGCCACAGATTCCTTAATATTTACGACCAACTCGTGCTAACAGTATGTGCATCCAGCCCCCGGCCATGAATTTTACATACATAGCATAATTTATGATTAATGGCATTTTTTGAACTGACGAAAATAATACCTGATCACGAAGAACTTTGATACTGATTGGTAGATCAAAAGTGCGTTCCGATTTCATTATAAACTATTTATACTACTAGCGCCAATTATGATGAATTTGCGACTAGATCATTCGGTTCTAAACACCGCCTATACGAGGGGTCTGGTACCTAGTTTCGAATGACGTGGATTTCACTGCAATAATTTTTCGCTCCGGCGTACCACGCTGAAAGTTTTTCTCTACAATAAAAAATAAATAAAATGAAATTTATTCACCAAAGTAATATACAGATGAAAGATACATTAGAACCTTAAACTAAGTTTAATAAACCTCTGTTTTTAAGGCCCATCTGCCTCTCCCTTTAGACACTGTGTAAAAAATTAAGTAACCTAGGAACCTTTAACTTAAACGAATTCAAAACTAGGTACCAGACCCCTATACGAGAGGTGCTAGGTCAAAGGCCGTGCCAAGCAATGAAAAAAACTGCAGCGTGCCCAATGTATAAACAATGGACGCAGCTTTCACAGGACCAAGTTGAATGGTTTGTACCTGAGAAGGCCTACCTATGTACACAACATTGAGTTTTTTTAACCCTTAATTGGGCCTAAGCATGCAGTATTTTTCCTTGGTTTTTGCATGTATTACCAAACCATAAGATTGAAAATCTGGTGGGATTTATAATTTTTCAGTCCAATTAAGGGTTAAGACTGATAAAACTCTGGGGACCTCTACTCCTCAAATGCTCGGCTTTGACATTCTGACAACGATAGACAATTGTTGGACTGATTTTGTAATACACCTAACAAACATAACTACACACAACATTTGAACAAATACATAACATTTGAATTTAATTAAGTACACCAAATACAACAACATTTCATCAAGGCGATGTGTAAACCGCTTACCGCTTGTGGCTTGCGGGTAAGTTACGTACATTATACCGAATTCATTTAGTTCGACGACCGAAACCTATACAACATTGTTCAAATGCATGAGTGACAGTTTCCAAAATTCCTAATTCCTAATAACCCTTTAGTTTTGTGTAGCATGCAGAATCGGCAAACTTTCTCCTTTCACCGAATGGTTTGAACTCCGAACTGCCTCTTATCTCGAATAGCTAAATGGGTGTCCGTGGCCTTGCGGTATTTCCACATCGGAAACGACCGTGCGGGTGGTAGCATCTGGCCGAGACGGGAGACTGGATGGGTGGCTATTTCTATGTGGCATTTGATTCGGGCGCTTATTTGATCTATGACCCGGCTACTACCCCTACTCGGTAGAAGTCGTAAAGCTGTATCAGAGGCCCTAGGGTATCAGGGCAGCTTCATAACTTCTGACAGTCGGGTAGGCTACTAGCCCGACAACTCTCCATCAACCCGCTCTGAGCCGGCATGGTGGAGTATGGCTCAATGTTACACTTATATTGGGCTACATTTACAGCTAAATAATTTATTCGGTTGCTCGCAGTTCAAATTATTTTACAATTAAAACACTTTCCTCATAGACATAGATATAGACATAGCCATACGTTTATACACAACAAAACACACAAATACATCAGCAGGGAAGTTTTTAAGACAGAACAGTGACATGAAGTTATGGAAGAAAACACACAGGAAACATAAAACAGTTATGATCATAGGGGATGGAAGAGTCACAGTTAAGTCCGCCATTTTTTCGTGGTCTTACTAACTTATCCTAATAGTAGGGCCATGAAAGATACCTATTCCTGTCTGTCCTTCCACGAAACAGATATTCAGTACTGCGTCGTTCGATAATCATATTTTGTTTAACATATCAAGCTTCATATATTTTCCCATACTGGGCGGCAGAGGCACAAATGTGACCACGTTTAGCCACTTATTCACTACCCCATTTTGCATGACAGAGGGCTAGCCTATCGCCGCAGCTAAGGAGATTGAAGGTTTCCTCAGTATATTTTCCGCCATCATTAGAACGACCTTATAGTTTACGTAAGATAAATAACTTTTCTCATTGGTACGTGGGCAGCACACGATTCGAACCCTATCTCTTGTTTAAGAAGCGAGCGTAAAATCAAGTTGACCACTGAGCTCTTAATTTTTTTTTTGTTTGTTTTTAATGTCAAGTTTTTTTAAATATCGGAGTAATCGCATTCGTAATCACGAATGTACGTAATACTCTTGAGGTGAGAATAACAGAAGACGATAGGTATACAATTAACGTCTTCGTTTGTTCTAAATTAAACACTTTTTTAATTCACACTGGTTAACAAATATATACCTTTGAATAACTTTTGGCTTTATTATTAAACAAGGCGTATGCAGCGCAACATAAGAACTGTATAATATTAACTGTCACTTAAGTAACACATTCAATGTATATCAGAAAGGTTTCGTATTGTTTAATGGGGTTGCAAGGGACTTTATGTGGCTCTGATCAAATCAGTTCTATAGTGGAAAATATTTAGAATGATGTACCTAACAGCCTTTTAAAATATAAAAACATAAAACATAAACATTTACATACAGGAAAACATTAATGCTGGCCCACACTAGGATATTCTGTATCGTGGGTACCAGAAATAGTGACATCACACACATATAAACATCCAAGACCTGGGGTTTTTTTACGGTATCACCAGCCGGGCCTCTTGCATGGTAGGCACAGCCGCAACCGCAGCGCCACAGATGTATTTATGACTTTTCAGTTTCACTTTACACTTTTCAGTTACATCCTTTATTAAGTGAAGATTTCTTTATTGCACACAACACATATGAAAAAATAAGAGTTACATGAAAAGGCGAGCTTATCTCTAATAAGAGATCTCTTCCAGCAAACCAGGTTTAGATGGGAAAGGTTGATTGCTGAGCAGGGGTAGATGCATGTATACAACAATATAACGAAATAAACGAGTACTTACATAATAGTAGTTTATGTGACTGATACATAATGCCTCATTATGTACAGTTAGATACACTAGTTGAAATACACCCATATCATAATCTCTCTTTGATGTGTTCTGGGACCGCATGTTCGACCGGCATGGTGGCATTGATAATTGATCTGCACTTGTTAAGCTTGTTCAGTAGTACCAACTTCACAGACAAACTAGGGGCGGCACGCAGGGGAGCGGCCGGCGGCGTTCGAAATTTGAATGTCATAATATGTCGAAAATTTATACATTATGGTCACAAAGTATCAATATTCAGATAAGAAATGAGTTTTTACCGAGTAGTATAACATTATGCTGGTCGTAACTTGCGGTTTTTAACGCAGTAAAGAGGGTCGATGATACATGTGTAGATAAAATATAAAACATTAAATAATAAGAATACTATAATAATAATAAACTATTATAATATACTAAATACTTATAATTTACTACTATAATCGGTTTTATTGTTGCCAAAAAACAACTGTACCGTTCCGGGATCTGAAAAATAGACGTCGGCCTAAATGTGCATTACAATACAATTTCATATACAATTTCAGCGCGCGTACGGAGCCACAAATCTAACTTACTCTTTGAACAAACGAGAACTTAAACCGTCAGTGTGAAATGTCATTCATATGCCATTACGCCATCGTCGCTATCTTGCTTGATAATATCACAAAATGTATGCGAATAGACATTAATCTGCTTGAAAAGTTACGTGATTAACTTCGTTGGCAAATACCACCCATACCATTTGGTAATGTTAGTGCCAAAGTGACTTTGACTAGAGGGGCTGCAGGTTACCGATTGCGCCATATTTGCGCGGCCCGTCAAACAATGCGTAAAAGGTTCAATGACCGTTTACGCTCTATTTGATTGTCCACTTATCCGAACAGCAAACGAAGGGACAGTCTAGACCTAGGACAAAAGCCTTTATTTTCTTTGTCTTCTGTACCCATTATTTTGAGGAAAGGTTGGAATTCATAGGTTGGTTTCATAGAAAGACTGAACGCTGAAATGGCACAAATTTTATTTGAGCAAATATCTATTTTCGCAATGCTTTTGTTCAAATTCTTTGGAAATTTTTAATAAAGATTTCGTGTTCGTATCAGGAAATACACAAATCGATGGAATTTATCTCAAACTGACATCTAATTTATCGGAAAACTGTAACTATACTTTGTAAAATATAGCATGATAGCTAAGTCAGCTATCAGAATGACATGACTAGAACTGGGAATAGGTCAATATCATTATCGATATTTCGATTATGTGTAACTCAATGTTTCAAGTTAATCAAAAAAACGAAACTTGTTTTACGTTTTTATTTTTGTAATAAAGCTTCGCAGCCCAGCTAATCATCAAAGTTAAATTCTGATTAAGAGTCACTGGAGCAATTTCGCAATTTAATAACCAGTTCCAATTGTTGTCAAATTGTAAATCGGGCATCTAATCTTCTGGCATATGTTTTTTAGTTCTTTCGACGTTTTTATTCCAATCTTCCGGTGTGACATGCAAAGTGTGACAAAGTGGCATTGAGCCACTTTTTTTTAAATTCAATAAAGTTATCATTTTGTTTGCCGTAAAAGGTTGTGTTATGTCAGGCTGCTAGAAAACAAGAAAAATATTTAAATAAATATATACCATACAACATGTTTTGCTGGAAGAAATCTCTTATTAGAGATAAGATCACATTTGTACTTGTATTTTTTATATAAAAAGTTATCTGTATATTATGTTGTGTGAGTGCAATAAAGAAATGACAAATCACAAATATAAAACTGATCGAAATTTTTCAAAATAAAGATCAAAACATGTTTACTTGAGCCCAGATCAGTTCTATTTGATTGTACTGGTAGTAGTAAGACATTTTTTACTTTTTTTAGGGTTCCGTACCTCAAAAGGAGGAACCCATATGGAATCACTTACGTGTCCGTCCGTCCGTCCGGCTGTCACAGGCAATTTTCTCAATCAACCAATCAAAATCAATCAAAGGGTTGTTTTTAGTCCGTATACTTCCCGAGCTGATGCCCGCTCAATGTGTAGGGACCCGGACATAGCAGGGAGGTCTGACTCTCAGGCATGGGTAATTCCATTTTTCCTCTTAAAAAAAGCATTTTTCTCAGGAACTATTAAAAATACTTATTATACTTATATAAGTTTTAATACTAGTTTTTAATACTAGTATTAAAAATACTTATTCTAATAACTGCAACAAAATTAAAAACTCATAATATAGCCTACAAAAAAGTGTAGGGGGGAAATCAAAAAACGAAAAAAAACACCGTAATAAGTCATGTGATCGTTGAAAAGAGCTCTTTATAAACCTAAAAAAAAAACTTTTGATAACTTCAAAAATTATGATAAAAAAGATCAAAATGACCATTCCCCCTTGATCTCCAAAATTACAGAATCTTAAATTATGAAAAAAACATACAGAATATAAAACTTAAGCAAAAATATTACAGAAAAACTTATTCGAAATTGCCACGGTTTTTATTTTATCTTCAAATCACAAACAAGCTCATAAATGCACCTGGTTACGTACATGGAGTATGATACCGCACCCAATAACTTTGTAAACAACATATTGCTATGTAAAATCCAACCCAAATCCAATTCACTCCACACCATCCCTACTATTATACGGTGGTACGGAACCCTTGGTGCGCGAGTCCGACTCGTGCTCGACCGCTTTTTTATTTGACGTCAATAATTTCTGGTCTTCGTTTTTCTCCGTCACGTCAAATGATGTCTCGCCATACTTATCTTTGCTGATACAAGCTATTATATCTTGTCCTATACCGAAAGCATTCGCCACTCTATAGTGATCAATGGCAGTAGCGGTCCGCCATTTTGTTTCTCGCGTTCAAAGTACTCGCTCAAGCGAATCACAAACTCCCGGCATTCACTATTTAAAACAGTTTTCTTTGTTCTTTTTGGCATAAAGTATCAAAAAATATAACAAACTTATCAAACATTAAACAACAAAACTCGACAAATTTATAACAATAATAACAATGGAATTAAAACTGACGTTGGACGCTGAAAGATGGTGTTGAGGCACCCGCCCGTAATTTTCGACAAGTCAGTGTTGCCAGATTGAAAAAATATTTGGTTATAATCAAACAGCATATAATTTAACAATTCACTGTAGTAAAGATAAGAAAAATAAAACTATTTAACAATTTTTTTTAACTGTTGTTACAAATTATTACATCTTCAAAAAACAAAAACACCAGGTTTTTTGATTGCGTTAAAAAAACTGAGGAGGTTTTTGTGCAAACCTGTTTAAAACCATGACGGTAAGACTATAGCTAACACATATTTTGCCTTAATCATTCTAAATGGTCTGTTATATCTTTGTTTTAAAGCTTTCGATCTATTAAACGCCCTGTTTGATGTATGGACAGTCAACGTGTTAAAACTTAAACTTCTCATAAAATGTGAACGAAAGATTTCAGCAAAAATGTCTAAAGATACCATTACCCAACCGAGTTCCCAGCATCTTTATCTCCGCAAGATAAAATCCGTGTGTGTTTCCGACGGCTGTAACTCATTCGTATTATTTTTTCGGAATAAAGCATATTTTCTCGGAATTGCCGAAGAAGTTTTAAGTGCGAAGAGAAGAATGGAGGATGCGGTGTCAAGAACTCGGTCTTAGCAATTTGCGTTTGCATAAAGTGGGAATAAAAACTGGACGAGAGCATGTCCGATTGGTACATGGTTCTGTAGAAAGATTGGGAAAAATGCCTTTAATGTGGTGCCCCTTTTCAATTTTCTTTATTACTACTAGCCTCGAATCAAAATTGGTTTAGCTGTTCAGACGTTAAAACGCAGCAGTCAGGCAGAAATGTTTAATTTCGCATTGCATAATAAAGCGGAGGCGTCAAGAGTCTTCCACGGTTCTAAAATAAACAGACCTGTCGGACTGACAAATAGCGGAATCTCATAAACGGGTACCCATTTTTTGGATAAAGAACCCTAAAAAAGGTTTTCAGCAAGTAGAAGTAAGAAGTAAAACAAAGTTTTGTCATTATTTCTAAACCATTTCAATTTATATAATTCCGATTGTCTAGTAGTTGGCTTGTTAGTCTTAGTTGGCAACTAAGGCCCGTCTGCACCATAGACACTTGTTTATCGGACACTCATAAGTCATGCTGTCCCTTTCTCTCGCTCGGGAAATGATGGTGTGAGCATGGTGGTGGCATTTCGAAACACAAATGTGGAATGAATATAGTGAAATGGTGATATAATAACAGTGTAAATCATCTGTGTCGGTGTACATTGAGCGGTTCGGGGTACGAGTACGAGTACGATTACAGAATAATGCTAGCAGCTACACAGCGACTACTACGGTACTTTCACCCGTAGCCCGTGGGTACAGTAGGTACCTACATTTGGAGTGCACTCAACTTGTGAGTGAAGTGTAGGTATAAGTTAGTACAATTCGTCGAAAATTATCTAGGCATTTGAAACGATTGAGCGTAACGCACTTTCGTCCCGTTTCATACAGGCCACGAGCGGTATCTCTCTCACTCTAACCCCATCTTTACCCTATGGGTAAAGGTCCCCGCTCTCTCAGCGCCCAGAAACTTGGCGCGAACTGTAAGATGGCGGGGGCGGGGAATTCGAAGTGCCTAGATTTTTGCGATACGCGCGGTACGGTAAGGTATACGTCGCGCCACATGTCATGAGCTATGGCCTTGAATGCGCAGCAGTCACTTTTCAAAACCGCATAATATGTATAGATATGCGCAGTAATTTCCGCCATCGTCGCCCAGCGCTCTTAATGCGTGGCGCGGGGTATACCTTACCTAAATTTAAGTTGTTTTTTAGTTTAATATTTCCTTTGATTTATTTCTAAATAGGTACTTACTATGATGTTGGTATGGAATCAGGTTAGTCATAACCTAAAAAACTAACCTACCTTATCGTACGCACTACAGATTTGTGAATTAGTCATAAATAACACAACAACTGAAGTCAAATATTTGTTTTTTCTTTCTCAATATTTTTTAATTATTTAAAAATAAATTGGGTTTTATAAGGTTATGCGTTTATTCATTGACACGTTGTATATATGATGTTAGAAGTAATGTTCCTGTACGACATACTTGTGTCGCGAGTCGACTGCGCTCGGTGGCGTACTGCACGCCGCCGTGTGGTCGCGCGGAGCGCGAGAACCACTACGGTTGCGGGGTCGAGGACTTATGGTTGCCTCATGCCCGCGGCGTCAACTCGGGGGGTAACGTCCCCCCCGGTCTTGGGTTGCCCCTACTTGTCAGGGGCCTCGCGTGGTCTTCGTTGTGCTGTGCTTTCGCCGTCTATTGGCATACACTGGCGACAACGGTGCGGGAGCTTCTTCTTCTTCACTGTGCCGTGCTTTCGCCCTCTTCTGCGGGCTTACACTGGCGACAGTGGGATGAGCAGCAACTCTCTTGGGAGTGGTCTGCCTTCAGGCGGACGTGCGTGATGCGGAGCAATGTCGTGGAGATGTGCGTGGCGGCTGTTGTCGGCGCAATCGTACATGCGCCGTGCCAGCCGCGCGACGAATTTCTCCACGGTGGGCATCCGGGTATCCCTCATGACGGTGGTGTTGCGCACGTACCGCCCGGCTCCTGTGATCACCCGCAGGGAGATGTTCTGGAACCGCTGCAGCCGTGCCTTCTGGGTCTTCGACAGCAGGGCGTACCATGCTGGAGCCGCGTAGGTGAGCCGCGAGCGCACATAGGCCTTGTACACCCGCAGCTTGGCTCTCAGAGGCAGGCTGGACGACAGGACAGGCCGGAGCATTGCCCGCGCGGCTTTGGCCCGGTTGATGCAGTGTTGCACCATCGGGACCATGCGCAGCGAGCAGTCGATGTTGCAACCGAGTTATTTCACCGTCGATTGCCACTCGATGTCCCGGCCCCTCAGCTGTAGCGGGGTCGGACGGCGGGAGCGGGTGGTCAACAGGGCTGTTGTCTTCCCGACGTTCACCGCGGTCCGCCACTTGTCCAGCCAGGGCGGCAGCAGGTCCAGGAGTCGCTGCATCTTCCTGCAGGCGAGCTCGATTTTGCGCGACGACGCGAAGTAGGCGCTGTCGTCCGCGTAGAGGGCGAGCACAACGTCTTCCACCCCCTCCTCGAGATGGCCCTCGAGTGTGGGGATGTCGTTGGTGTAGAGCGCGTAGAGCACCGGCGAAAGGCAGCTGCCTTGCGGGACTCCTGCGCTGATGGCCTTCGTCTGGGAGTGTGCATTCTCGACCGAGACGAAGAACCGCCGGTCTTCCAGGAAGGAGGCCATGATCTGCCCGATCATTGGGGGCACACCTGCGTCCAGGAGCTTGAAGAGGAGCCCCTCGTGCCACACTCGGTCAAAGGCCTTCTCGATGTCAAGAAAGACCCCGACGGTGTATCGGCCCCTGTTCAGCTCCGACGCCAGGTAGTGCAGGACTCTCGCCAGCTGGAGCGTCGTGCTGTGGCTGTCACGGAAGCCATGTTGCTCTGCCCTCAGCTGGATGTGGGGCAGGATTCTCCGTAACAGCAGGCGCTCAAACAGATTGGCGATATGAGGCAGCAAGGTGATCGGGCGGTAGCCTCCCGGGTGTCTTCTGTCCTTCCCCGGCTTGGGGATGACGATCACCTTGCCCTCCTTCCAGAGGGCGGGGAAGTGACCGGTGCGCAGGATGCCGTTGAACAGCCGCGTCAGCGAGACGACGGCTCTCCTTGGCAGCTGTACTAGGGCCCCCGCGACGACTCCGTCCGGGCCCGAGGCCTTCCGCTGGTTCAGCTTCAGGGCCACCTTCCGGACTTCGCGGGGCGACATGAAGTAGTCGCCGGCGAGGGGAGGCGCGGGGGCCGCCAGGAAGCGCTCTACGCGCTCCACAACAGCGGCGTTGTGCTCGTAGTCGGCGATGGGGTTGGGCTGGAACTGCCTAGCGAAGTGGTCCGCCAGGATGGCAGCTCGATCTCGTGCGGCGTAGCGGCGCCTGCCCGTGTGATCAAACATGGGGCAGACCGGCTCGGGAGTTGATGTCAGGCTGCGGTTCAGGCGGTGAAGGGCGGTGTCATCTTGGGAGGCCTGGTCGATAGTGCGCTCTTAGGACTGTCCCCTCAGCTCGATGATGCCCGCGCGCAGTTCTTCTCCGAGCCGGTTGATCTCCGCCCTGATCACAGGGCAGCGCGTGTGGTGCCAGGTTCGACGAAGACGGCGCTTGAGGTCCAGCTTCTTGCGGAGGTGTGGAGGGAGCCTCTCCTTCCGCAAAACCGGCGGTGGCTTGGTGGTGGTGGCTGCGGCTTGAGCGGTAGTGATGGCTGTGGTGATGGCCACTGCCGCGGCTTCTACCTCTTCCTTGGTAGAGACACCGCCGGGGAGCTGCGTTGTGTTCAACTCCAGCTGGTATTTGTGCCAGTCCGTCTTCGTTCTTGGACGCGGTGCCGACGTGAGATCGGCCTCCACCCCGAGGACCAGCAAGATAGGCAGGTGGGGGGTGTCGATGTCGTACAGCTCCCCGATGGCGATGGGGATCTGTACGTTCTTGACCAGGGCGACGTCTAGTACATCCGGGCGATGCATGGGGTTCGTCGGGTAGTGTGTCGGGGCCCCCGGGCTGAGAACTTTGTAGTTGGAGTTCTCAGCATCTTCCTGTAGAGCCCTTCCGGCGGAGTTGATGCTGTGGGACCCCCACTGGTGGTGCTTGGCATTGAAATCGCCTGCGACCAGTGTGGGGGTCGCTCCTTCCATCATCGCTCGGATGTCTTCCGGGTGGAAATGGTGGACGTCACCGGGAGGCTTGTAGGCTGCGAAGACTTTGATCTCAGTGTCGGCCGTCTTCAGACGGACGCCTATGGACCGCGTCGTCTTGAAGGCGGGCAGCTCCAACTCTTCGTGGACGAGATCCCGTCTCACGAGGACCGCCGTGCCTCTGTACGGCACGTCCCTTGGAGATAACTCGTCGCGGCGGTACACGAAGAAGTTGGGCAGTCGGAGGTCTCGGCTGGGGTGCAGCTTCGTCTCGCACAGAAGCACGATATGCACATCATGCTCCTGCACGAGTAGCCTCAGGTCTGTCGTCTTGTTGGTGATCCCGTTCGGGTTCCAGTACACAAGCCTTAGATCTTAAGGCATTGTGTCCGGACGAGATTGTGGCCTTCAAAGTGGATAACCCCCGCAGTAGGGGCAGCAATGGATCGCGTCTATCCACGATCGCCTGTATGGCCGCGCTGATAAGGTCGATGGCGTCGAGCAGCGCGGCCATGAGTGGAGCTTCCTGGCGCTCCGTGGATAGGGCTGCGGGTGCTGCCGGCTCCCGTGGGCGGGGGCGGGCTGGCAGTGGGGGGCGGCTCGCAGGTTGGGCGGGCTCAAGTGGTGGCTCGGCGGCGGGCTCTTCCGGCGCCTTCTTCTTATTCCGGCGCTTCTTGCCCCGCTTCCTTCGGGGCTTCGCCTCTTCACCTCGGGTGGTGGGCGGGTTGGCTGGCGTTCTTATGGTGGTGCCCTTGGTCTCGCCCGGCTGGGCAAGGCGGGGGCGCTTTATCGGCGGCGACATTGGTGACCCCAGCGGCTCCACATCTGGGTATGTAGAGGGGCCGGGGCGGGCCTCGGGTTGGGTAGCGACCTGGGTCGCATGTTGAGGGGCCATGCGGGCCGCGGGTTGGGCAGCCGTGCGGGCCTTGGGTTGGGCAGCCGAGCGGGCCGCGGGTTGGGCAGCCGGGTGGGTCGTGGGGCGCGCAGTTTTCTTGGGGCGCTGTTGTTGGGGCGGCATTGGCGGCGCGATAGTGATGCCGCGCTTGCGCGCCTCCTCCTTCAGCGCCTTGCATCGGCGGCTGTTGGCCGGGTGGCCTTGGCCGCAGTTTGCGCAGGTGGCGGCCTCTGACTTTGGCCGCTGGCAGTCAGTAGCTGCGTGCCCTTCTCCACATCGCACGCAGCGTACAGGGCGGCGACAGTTGGTCGATGAGTGGCCGAATGACTGGCACCGATGGCACTGCGAGGGCCCCTTTGGGCCGCGCCATCCCTCGATGGTGATGCCCGGCATGCAGAGCAGCTCCTTAACCCTGTAGAGCCTCTCGATGCTGCCGGGGGTCTGCTTCTCCGCCAGCAGGGCGAAGAACAGGCAGCCGGCGCGGCCCATCCGGCCGGGAATCTGTCGGACATGCTGCGTCGGGAAGCCTACGCTGGCCAGCGCTGCGGCGACCTCTTCGGGCAGGGTGGTTGCCGGGAGCTCTCGGATAGCAATCTTGAAGGGGCGGTCCGCGTCCAGAGAGTAAAAAAACCATGGTCTTGTCCGCGCGGGCCGCCTCGTCCAGATATCGGACGATTTGCCGGTATTCTTCCGGGCTCTGCGGCGTAAAGCGGACCCCCTTTCCAAAGGGTCGCGCGTTGGGAACATGGCCTAGGGCTTCCTTCAGCCGGGCAAAGTGTGTAGCCCAGGCCGGCAGGTTCTCCACGACGATTGGCGGGTGGTTTTTCTTCGGCTTGGGCTCTCCTGTGGTGGTCGCTGGTGGTGTGGTGGGTCGCGGCGATTGGGGCTTCGGCGGCTGCGACAGGACCGCGGCGTAATAAACCCCGCTTGGGGGCGTGGCTTGCGGTATTTCAACCATCTCGGCTTCTATTAATGATGTCTCCCTCGAGTCCGGGGTGTCGGCGGTGGGTATGGTTGGTGCGACGGGGGGCGTGGCCAACGCTGGCTCCGCCCTCTCACTGCTAATGCTGGGGTCGCGTGACTCTGTCTGCGCAGACCCCTGTAGCATCCGTATGAGCGGGTAAGGGGGCCTCGGGACGGCCCCCGGTGCGTTCCCCAGGTTGAGGTTGGGGAACTTCGTCGGCAGCGTCGGTCGCACCGGGCTTTTCTTCATCGCCGGCGGTGGTGGCGGCGATAAGGAGGCGAGCAGGGCGGTTGCCGCGGCTCTGCGGGCTGCGTCTTCATTCGCCGGCACCTCGGCCGGGAATTCAGTTGGTGAGTCGGGGGGGGGCAGAAGAACTCTTCCCTGCCCCCCTCGTGAGTCGGTGTGCCCGTGATGGGGCTGGAGGTGGCGCCGTGTTCTCCTCGGGTGAGCAGATTGCCGGCGAGGTCGAACGTCTCGCCGGTAAATATGTCGCGCTTCACGACTTGTATTACACGGCGCCGTCGTCGGTCGATTTGGATCCGCACATCAGGCGGATCCGGCTCGTCGGGGGGCGGGGGGGGTGGGTCCTCCGGCTTTCGGCTTCTCTTCATCGTTTTAAAACGGGGTCTTCCTCTTACTTCTCCGGAGTTATGCAGGCTCTGTGGTGCCGACTTAACGCGGTCTTCCTCCACCGGGTGAGACCTCGAATAAATCCGAGGAGGCCCAGTGAAGTGCCGGCGAGCAGTCGATCAACACCACAGGTGCTGCGTAGGGTCAACTCCGGAGACGGGCGTGTTCTTCTCCTTCTTTTCCTTCCTCCTCTCCGTTTGGGGTCGGTCCGTGGGTGGTGGTGGCGGCACCGCGTGTCCTGCGCTTCTAGCTTTAGAAGCACGTAGGCAGCCGCGATGAGATGACGTCACTGCAGGCGCAGTGAGCACACGACGGGCGGGGAGAAGAGCCGAAGAGAGAAGAGCGGGGGCGGCGAGTGTGTGAATCCGCTTCACAAAGTAAAGTAAACGCACAAACAAACACCGAGAGTGTGTGAAGTGAAAACTTTTAGTGTCGGGTGTGTGTCGCCGTGTCCGTGTGTGAATTAAGTCCTCAGATGAATGAAACTCTTTGTCTCCAACTATGCCAGCGCCACCAAGCAGAAACAACGGCGAACATAGATGTCCTTGGAGTCTGATGTACAAATGTACGTGTGACGTACACAAACATGCAAATGAGAGATATGTATATCTTAAATTGACTTATTACGTATGTACGTACCGCATTTTGCTGCAATATTTCGCAATTATATGTCATTTGCATTTTTTTTTCTAGTTTTGTTTTTAATGTTTACTATAAATATTATATTAATGAAGCGGCATCTAGGTAGTGTGTACATAATTTTCTCACTTTGTATTAATATTCATTTCTCTTTCGCCTGTCTCAATTATTTAGGTAGTTTATCTATTTCTTATGTATGACGTTTCCGTGAGTCACCGACCGAGGTGTCAGACACCTCAGCATAATGCTGAGCCAGTGTCCTGTTCACTGCCACAGAGAGAGACACACTTGTTTCATGTTTTATAAATTTTTGTTATTTTATTGTTTAATATGTGTGTCCTGTGCGTGTTTGTGAATAAATGTCTCTTTCTTTCTTTCTTTCTTTCTTTCTTTCTTTCTTTCTTTCTTTCTTTCTTTCTTTCTTTCTTTCTTTCTTTCTTTCTTTCTTTCTTTCTTTCTATCTATCTTTCTTTCTTTTTTTCTTTCTTTCTTTCTTTCTTTCTTTCTTTCTTTCTTTCTTTCAATTATACCGCTCCAAAATCCTAATTCGCTGATGGTAAACGTACACTGCAATGCAAGCTCCACAAAACAATGTTTTTAAAACTGTCTGAAATATTTAACATCAAACTAACTGCCCGAGTAACCGCCGCATACATTTTGAAAGCCAGCATAAATTTTCCGCGAGTTATATTGCAACAGTATAAACAGTATAAGAGAGATCTTGCCAAGTGACGTCATAAACAGTGTTTTCAGAGAAAACTTTATTCTTGTTATGAATCTTGTAGCCAACACATTGACTTGCAAAGACTTTGGATAATCACGAAGTTGAATGAAAGATCGTGAGAGAAACAGTTATTCGAGAAAAGTATAGTACAGTTTTTATAGTTGGAGGCAAATGAAACTCATTCATCTAGGGTAAGGTTAAAAAAACACGTCACGTGATCTTTAAAATATACTTGACACTGGGCAAATTAACCTCAAATGAGGTTGGAATAGTTTGATATCGGTTTCGCAATTTTTGGGTTCGGATCCAGGTGCGGACATTTATATCTTTAGGGTTATTGACCAAGTGAGCTAAATGCTCTATTTCGACAAGATAAGAGGCCGATTTTGCTTTCAACTGTCTCTATGTGTGTCTGTCAGTTCCGATCTAGGGGCCACAGTTTTCAAGCGATCCTCACAAAACTTGGCACACATGTTCCTTGAATTAAAATATATTTTTTGTCAAAGAACTTTTCTCAATTTTCTGCTAGGGGGGGGGAGTTATGACGTCATTATTATTATTTTTTTCCTTAAAACTCTCTTGTGGGGTATCAAATTAAAGGGCTTCATGAGCCGGTTCTAAAAAATATACTACACGATAAACTTTCGGCCGCCTGTTTTCTAAAAATCCAAGAAATATTTTCAAAACATACCAAGTTTGGACTCCTCGAAGTGGGAGACGGATTAGTAAAGAGGATCTATACAGATCATGAGAGTGAGTGAAGTAGACCATAACTATTTTCGTGAAAAGTCAATAGATTGTATTTTAAATCGTAAAATGTAGTTTACGAAGTTATTGATGCGGCTACTTTACTACTTGATTTTGATTGTAACTAAAATACTTACCTATAAATTGGTTCACAGTACCTCCTGTTAGCGAGGTCAACTGCCCACAGGGCCACTAGTTAAGTAGTTAGGATATTCTAGGGGATCACATCAACATACATGTATGTATATGTACTTACAGAAATAATGGTCAAAATCATAACACTCCCTTTTGCTTCGCCGTAGTCGGGCAATTAAGGGATTTACTTATGTCAAGTTGCTCATCATCACATTAGTTTTATATTTTGATTCAGATGTTCAGAACGCTATCCCCAATAACGCCATACGCCCAATTTTCTGGCTTTCAGTAGATTAGAGTTTGCAAACTAGCTCTCTGAAATAGGATAGTTATCATGTTATGTTTACCAGAATATACGCACATAATTTAAAGTTTCATTAACCAAAAACTAAAGTGCTACTTACTGATGACTATATTTCAAAGCACCAATGTTGGGATTGCGTCAGGCTTTGAACCATTATGATTTCTGTGGTGTACTTAATACCTACTCTTAGCTATAATAATTATTAAATAAGTTTTATTGATTAAATATAAAATTATTGTTAACTTAATATAAAACATAAAACTAAACATAATTCTAAAAACTTATTTTTATATAACCAAATCTATAATTAGGTATTTACAACGCGCACTCAAATATATAACATTAATACTAGCTGAATAACTAAACTTAATATTTAAATTAACAAAGCGGACAAGCAAACCTATTTTCATATTAGATGCGGCGATGCGAGAATCCCGTTATCTGCGTGGACGACGGCGGCGGCCGATGGCGGGCCCTGCGCCCGCGCCAGTACTCATAACGCCTCGCCGCCGTGCGCACGTCGCTCGATGCAAATTATCGTACTCGCTCCCGCTATACGCTTGCGCTCATATTATCATTTAATTATTGTGCTTTGTGCTTGTACTGCTTGAGACTTTCTCCTATGTGCTTTCGGGTATTCTATAGCAAAATTATAAACTTTCTCCTTCTATCTTTGTACCGTGTTCGTGCAAATTAAAAGTGATTGTTGGAACATTCGGACGTTTAATTTATGTCTAAGCCCGAGTTGTGACCAACCTACCACAGTGGTGACCCCGAGAAAGAACATATCATGCCAGACAACGAGCCCGAAATAAGCAGATTTGGAGTTCGGGTACCGCCATTTTACCCCGATAAACCAGCGCTGTGGTTTATGCAGCTAGAGAGTCAATTTGCGTTGGCCAATATAACAACGGATACCACTAAATTTCACTACGCTTTGGCCCAGTTAGATTCTGCCACGGCATCAATCGTGGAGGATATTATTACTTCATCGGCAGCGGCAGATAAGTACCAACCATTAAAAACAGAGCTCGTCAAGCGGTTGTCAGTTTCACGGGAAAAGAGGATCCACCAGCTCCTTACCAACGAAGAGTTGGGAGATAGGAAGCCGACGCAGTTCCTGCGGCATTTGAAGAGTCTGGCTGGCGCGGGCGTGACTGAAGACTTCATGCGTTCCATATGAACCAGTAGGCTACCCACTAGTACGGAGACCATCATCGCATCCCAATCTAGGCTACCGTTGGACGAAGTAGCCGAGCTGGCCGACCGCATCCACGAAGTCGTCCCACACCAACCGCAAATAGCAGCAGCATCGATGGCAGCAGCAACAAAGTCATCATCAGCACCACATTCCCTGAGCCAGGAGGTAGCGGCGTTATCCCAGCAGATGCAGACATTAATGCTAAATGTGGATAGAATGTCGCGCGAGCAAGGGCGATCCAAGACACCTCGTAGACAAAATGGACGTGGACGCTCATCATCAGCACGAAGGTCGAACTCCAATTATAGAAAGTTTCCAACGTGCTGGTACCACCATAAGTTCGGGGACAAGGCTACTCGGTGCGTGCAGCCCTGTGATTTCGCGGGAAACGGCCGGGGCAATCTGTAATGGCGGTCGACGACTGCCCGAGCACAGGTCGCCTTATTATAACAGACCAGCGTTCAAAAACACAGTTTTTAGTGGACACCGGTAGTGACCTTTGTGTGTTTCCTCGTTCACAATTAAAAACACGATGTGTAAAAACAGAATTAGTTTTAAGCGCAGCGAACGGTACAAAAATTAACATGTACGGTTACGTAAATTTTATTTTAAACCTAGGCTTGCGCCGTGACTTTGCTTGGCAATTTATTGTTGCAGATGTGACGAGGGCGATAATAGGTGTGGATTTTTTATCGTGTTATGGTCTCGTCGTCAACGTGAGGAATCAACGCCTCATCGACGGCACGACATCGCTTGCGACCCCGGCGTTGCTTGCGCGAAAATCGGTGGACGTCACTTCTGGTGATTCTACATATCACACCATACTAGGACACTATCCCGAAATAACACGCCCACATGGTATACACCACACTCCTACACATAGTACGGTACACCACATACGTACTACACCTGGGCCACCTGTATCGAGTACACCTCGTCGCCTAGCGCCGGACAAATTGAAGATAGCCAAGGCAGAGTTTGACGCTATGTTGAAGAGCGGCACCTGCCGGCCATCCGAGTCCCCTTGGTCTTCTCCACTCCACCTGGCCCCGAAGAAGAATGATGGATGGCGCCCGTGTGGTGATTATCGCATGCTGAACGCGAGAACCATTCCGGACATGTACCCAATCCGTCACATCCAGGACTTTGCACATAGCCTTTCCGGTTGCACAATTTTTTCGACCATTGACCTGGTCAAGGCGTACAACCAGATTCCCCTGAATTCAGACGACATCGCGAAGACCGCCATTACGACGCCCTTCGGCCTTTACGAATTCTCTTACATTACGTTCGGACTTCGTAATGCCGGTCAAACGTTTCAGCGCTTCGTCGACGAGATTGTCAGGGGTCTAGACTTTGTATATGCTTACCTCGACGATTTTTTAGTCTTTTCACTGGATCGGGAGACACATGAGCACACCTACATCAGCTGTTCCGCAGGTTCAAAGATTTTGGCATGGTGGTGAACGCAGCAAAGTGTGTCTTCGGCGTATCTGAGGTTACTTTCCTCGGGTACCGTATTACAGCCAAAGGAACCACACCACTGCCTTCCAAGGTAGAGGCTATACAGAGCTTCCCTACGCCAAATACAGTGAAAGAGTTGCGACGTTTTCTGGGGATGATCAATTTTTACCGCAGGTTCCTTCCAGGTGCGGCTAAGCATCAGGCACCCCTAAACGCCCTGCTGGTATGATCAGTAAAAGGTTTCCATCCCGTTTATTTTTCTACGCAGGAGGCGGATGCGTTTCAGGCCTGTAAGGAGAGTATTTGCCAGGCCACTATGCTGGCCCACCCAGACTGCCACACGAAGCTCGCTTTGGTGACAGACGCGTCCGACATTGCCATCGGGGCAGTACTCCAGCAGTTGAGGCAGAACGAGTGGCAGCCGTTGGCATTCTTCTCACGAAAGCTGAGTCCAGCGCAGGTAAAATATTCACCCTATGACCGCGAACTTCTAGCGATTTACGAGAGTGTGAAGTATTTCCGGCATATGGTGGAGGCTCGTGACTTTACGATCTATACCGATCACAAGCCACTGACTTTTGCCTTCCACTCTTGTAAAGAGAAATGTTCCCTACGACAGTTTAGGCATCTAGACCTGATAGCCCAGTTTACGACTGATATCAGGCACATATCAGGTAAAGATAACATCGTGGCGGATGCACTTGCTCGCATAGAGGAGATCTCACAACCAGTGACTGCTGAGAGAATTGCTACTGCACAACAGGCTGACCAGGAACTACAACACCTACGAGAAGCAGAATCGTCACTGCGGCTGGACGAGGTAAAAATCCCCGGTTCACAAAATTACCTATACTGCGACGTGAGCGGCACTACCGAGAGGCCGTATGTACCTCAGGAGCTACGCAAGGCAGTGTTCAACAGTCTTCACTCCTTAAGCCACCCCGGCGCCAATGCCACCGCCAGATTGGTTGCGGAGCGTTACGTCTGGCCAGGAGTCAAGAAAGACTGCCGCGAGTGGGTTCGTACCTGCCTAGCTTGCCAACGCTCTAAGGTAACTCGCCATGTCTTTGCCCCATTAGGTAGCTTTAAACTACCTAGGGCCAGACTTTCATTTGTTCACATAGACCTGATAGGCCCCTTACCATTGTGTCAAAGGTTCCGATATTGCCTCACAGCCGTTGACAGGTTCACGCGATGGCCAGAAGCAATACCGTTGGCAGATATGACGGCCAAGACGGTGGCACGGGCATTGCTGAGCGGCTGGATATCCCGATTTGGTTGTCCAACTGACATAGTGACGGATAGAGGACGTCAGTTTGAGTCGGCCCTATTCCAGCATTTATCAGCCATCGCCGGGTTCCAACACCGTAGGACGACAGCGTACCATCCAGCCTGTAACGGCCTCGTGGAGAGATTCCACAGGCAACTTAAGGCTGCCATAACTTGCCACGGGGGTAGCAGCTGGGTGGAAACACTTCCAATCGTTTTGCTGGGAGTACGTAGCGCCTACAAAGAAGACATTCAGGCTTCCACGGCTGAACTTCTTTATGGTCAACCTTTACGGCTCCCGGGAGATTTTTTCAACCCTCAGATAGACGAGAACATTGACGTGACGGATTACATGTCACGCCTGCGAGGTTTTGTGAGGGACTTATGCCCATCACCAGCCGCACGGCACAGTGGTAGGCGTACCACATTCGTCTTCAAAGACCTATCTTCTTCAGCCTACGTTTTTCTCCGGGACGACACTATAGGAGGATCTCTAAAACCTGCGTACACCGGACCTTACGAGGTTATTGCCAGAGGTGATAAGGTCTTCAAAATAATTTTAAACGGTAAACTGGTTTCAGTATCGATAGACCGCCTTAAGCCGGCCTTTATACTGCGTGACCTAGACACCCCACATCACACATCACCAAACAACACAAATTTCCATCACTCGAAGCCACCCAAGGATCACCAGGCATTACCAAGTGCCAAAAGTGACAAGATTAATATGTCGCGGTCAGGACGCCATGTTCATTTTCCCGACTATTATCGCCCTTGACGGTCTCTGGAGAGGGGTGATCTGGTGTACTTAATACCTACTCTTAGCTATAATAATTATTAAATAAGTTTTATTGATTAAATATAAAATTATTGTTAACTTAATATAAAACATAAAACTAAACATAATTCTAAAAACTATAATTAGGTATTTACAACGCGCACTCAAATATATAACATTAATACTAGCTGAATAACTAAACTTAATATTTAAATGAACATTTTGTACAAGCGGACAAGCAAACCTATTTTCATATTAGATGCGGCGATGCGAGAATCCCGTTATCTGCGTGGACGACGGCGGCGGCCGATGGCGGGCCCGGCGCCCGCGCCAGTACTCATAACGCCTCGCCGCTGTGCGCACGTCGCTCGATGCAAATTATCGTACTCGCTCCCGCTATACGCTTGCGCTCATATTATCATTTAATTATTGTGCTTTGTGCTTGTACTGCTTGAGACTTTCTCCTCTGTGCTTTCGGGTATTCTATAGCAAAATTATAAACTTTCTCCTTCTATCTTTGTACCGTGTTCGTGCAAATTAAAAGTGATTGTTGGAACATTCGGACGTTTAATTTATGTCTAAGCCCGAGTTGTGACCAACCTACCACATTTCAAATCTCATTTTCAGTCGAAATTAATATTAGCGATACTTAGATCAAAAATTTATTTATTTATTTGGTCATTCAGAGAATAGGCAGGGTACATGAGTATGGGCATATTCTGATAATAAGACATAAAGGATTGAGGTAACTCAGTCCTTATGAATGTTTCTCAATAAATCACAAATTGTTATTGTAGGAAATTACGTAGGTGTAGGAAACACACATAATAGTAGTTTCGGCTCGTTTCATAATAAAATCACTCGAGAGCTTAATGCCTAATTATGTACAGTTACGTACACTAGTTTATCTACACACATTATCATAAGCTCTCTTTGATGTGTTCAGGAAACGTATGTTTGACCGGTATTGTGGCATTGATCATTACTCAATTGATCATTGCAGTTGTATAGCTTGTTCTGTAGTACCAACTTCACAGACAAACTAGGGGCGGCACGCAGGCGGGCGTCGGCGTTTGAAATTTTAATGTCATAATTTGTCAATTTTTTGTACATTATGGTCATGATGTAAAAATTTTCAGATAAGAAATTCGTTTTTACCAAATAGTTTTACATTATGCTGATCTTAACGTACGGTTTTTAGACGCAGTAAAGAGGGTATATGATACGTGTGAAGATAAACTATTATGTATGTTATTTATATGGGTTAATGTGTATTTGGAGAAGAGTAAAAATGGCCATCACTTCATCTAGAAGAATAATAATATCGGTTTATGTTACAGATTGAATCATGACACTGAAGAGGGGTTAGACACTTGGTACGAAAAAAAGACATGGTGGTTGGACCAAAGCCGGCTACCCAAAACTGCAAACTACCGACCCGATTCTATAAGCTATGGTCGGATAACATTATCGTCCATAGCTGGTAGGCAATAGGCCTTCGCAGCACGTTGATTGTATGCTGATTGACGCCGGAGATTACCTTTTAAGCAAGACTATCGATAATAGTATATATGTCGCAGTTAGTAGGTTAAATCAGACACTTAACTAACTCTCTAGACCGTTAATTAAATACCGCCGTTTCACCAAGTCACTAAAATTCCGCCAGAAAAGTGAGTGAAGAAACGTTTAACGAGTTGTCTAAACGTTCCTAGGCAATAAGACTTATACAATATAAATATTTTTTATGTTTCCTTAAGTTTATGTTTGAAGTATTTTTGTTGTTCTTACATGTTCAGCCTAACATGAATGCCTTTACCCTTTACCTAAGCTACCGCAATGTTTTGCCCTGATATAAGCTGTGCAAATCAGCTGTTGTCGTGACGCCATCTTGTTTTCCAACACGCTGGCTTTGTGTAAGACAGATTGTTAAACGTTTTCGACGATGCTTTATTTAAATCAAAATGCTAATACTTGGTTAAACGTCGGCATTTAATTAACGGTCTAGAGAGTTAGTAAAGTGTCTGATTTAACCAACCAACTGCGACATATATTTCCACAGCGGCACCGATGGCGATTGGCAAGCTATTTCACGCGAAATGGAGTACTAAACTCCTACTCTTGCAGTTTTCTTTTATTCTTAGGAATCCAAAGGCGTTCCATTGGTTCCATATTTTAACTTGCCAACAGATCCTTGTACAATTGCAGTCCTCATGCCTGAGCGGCGGTCATATTTATTAGCTATCCTGTTTCCGTTTCCGTTGCGCTATCCGTGATTTAAACTCTCACTTTCCGGTGGTCTGTTATTATTACATTAATTTAGTGCAGTTTTCTTACAGTTTCACTGAGCTTCTGTACTAGAAACTTTTTGTATGAAATTTAAACTTAACTTAACTGTTGGTTGTTTGGACACGATGAGAATGATTTGTGTCTTTGTTGTAGATTTCACTTGTTTAATCTACTTAAAATTTGTTTCATTTCGCTAAACGGTATTTGACAAGACAATTCAGCAATATTACATGAAACTGTTATTTTAAGAAATGTCAAAACGATCATTTTGTTCGTGATTTACTTGTTATTTAAATATATATATATTTTGATACCTCTGAACTGTAATTATTTTTGAACCGATTTAAAATACACTGACGAGCAATGAAAAAGTTCCTCCCACAAAATACCGACAAACACCTTAATATCTCTTAAGACATAGAACCTAGCATTTGAACACAATATTTACGTTTTTAATTGGTAATATTCTGATGCGCTGTTAAATGTACTTCAATATTGCAGACGGCGTCATTAAGCTAGCCTTTCCCGTTTAGGAGTAATTTGGTGCTATGTCACTGGCACATTTTCATTGCTCGTCAATGTATTATTTTTTATTGGAAATAATAGATACCCAGTTTTGTCCGATTCCTTAAAAAAAATAAAAATCTATTCAGGTTTAACATTAAAATATCAGTAATGTTTTTAACATCTACATAAACCAAAATTGCGAATTTTTGTTATTTACGGTCCTTGACATGACGAAAATTCTGGCTATGACTGCTATACCAGATATTTATTTATGTCATTATAATGTGTGACCTTGATTGTCAGAAGAATTATTTCGTAGCCTCGTTTTCATGTACGACATTCTAATCCCTACCTACCTCTATCATTAATTAATATCTAGGGCTCGAATTAGTTTTTGTTTGTAAATCATAAATTAATTATTTTTGTCTCATGTTCGTCTTAATATATATTTATATATCATTCTCTAATTTCATTAAAAAATACACGTATAAAATTTTATCTACACACATATCAAAAACCCTCTTTACTGCGTCCAAAAACCGCACGTTACGATCAGCATAATGTTAAACTACTTTGTAAAAACTCATTTCTTATCTGAATATTGAAAATTATGACCATAATGTGTAAATTTTCTACATATTGTGACATTCAAATTTCTAACGCCGACGCCCGCCTGCGTGCCGCCCCTACTTTTTCTGCGGAGTTGGTACTACAAAACAAGCTAAACAACTCAATGCCACAATGCCGGTCAAACATGCGGTTCCTGAACACATCAAAGAGAGCTTATGATATGTGTTTAGATAAACTAGTGTATGTAACTGTACATAATTAAAACTAAAGTACTTACGTAAATACGTACATAATTAAAATTAAAAACGTACATAATTAAAATTAAAACTCTCGAGTGATATTATTATGAAACTCGCCTCCGGCTCGTTTCATAAACCCACTCTCGAGTTTTGCCTTTTGAGTAGTTTATGTGACTGATACATAATGCCCTCCATTATGTATCAGTCACATAAACTACTATAAATCCATAAGTTCTGTGCCAGTCTTTCCATGTGCTAACCCTAAACAACTCTGAAATAAAATGAAGCCAACGGTCGGAGCCATGATTCTTATATTGGCACTCGAACTAGTCACGATCTATAAAGTAAAAGTACAGTTTATTGGGTCCTATTTCCGAGTGATAAATGGGTGCAGTCCGGAAAAGATACGGTTTATAAAAAGATATCTGTATTTCTGTTGCGAACAGAGGTTAAGTAACATATAATGGTAAGGATAAATATTTGAGAATGGTTCTTTAATTCCAATAGGGTACCATATTACCAGAATATTTTTTTGTTTAGGTGTCCTCTCACCACATTTACCACATCCATCATGACATAATATTGACGTCCCGAATGGCCGAGTCGGCAGTGACCCTGCCTACGAAGCCAAGGGTCCCGGGTTCGAATCCCGGTGGGGGGCAATATTTGTTTGATGAGAACGGATGTGTGTACCCTAGTCATGGTTGTTTATCTATCTAAGTATAATATTTATCTATATACGTATGTGTTTCGTTGTCCAGTACCCAAGATACAGGGAATCCTAGTTTGGGGCTAGATCAATGTGTGTAAATAGTGTGTTATTGTAAATATACACAGTCAGGTCATAAGTTCTGTCACACAATAATTTGAATTTAGAACGCTGGCCACAAAAAAGTTTATTGAATTCGAATTTCGAATTTTTCATGAAAATAAAAATGTGTACTTTTTAGAATTTTCCTCATTTTTAAATATGGAGTGGACACTTAAAGAAGACCGTGCCGCAGTTATTGCGTTGCATCGTTGCGGTTACACGCCAATTCAGATTTTCGACTTACTGAAAAATTTGAATATAACCAAAAGATTCGTTTATCGTACCATAAAACGATACAATGAAGACTCTAGTGTAGATGACAGGTCAAGAAGTGGTCGCCCTCGCTCTGTTAGGACTCCAGCAGTGATAAAAGCTGTGAAGGCGCGAATTCAAAGAAATCCCATACGTAAGCAGAAACTGTTGGCCCTTCAGATGGGGTTAAGCAAGACCACGGTGAAAAGGGTGTTAAATGAAGACTTAGGGCTTAGGGCATATCGAAGAAAAACAGGACATCGTTTGGACGCTCGTTTAATGGACCTGAGACTGAAGAGATGCCGCGCTTTGTTGAAGCGGTACGCGGGAAAAAAGCATCGGGAAATTCTTTTTTCGGATGAAAAAATTTTCACCGTGGAAGAGAGCTACAACAAACAAAATGATAAGGTGTACCTTGTGGAACCTGTTTCTCATACCATGTTTAATAACAGGCACTGGGTATTCCAACAAGATTCTGCGCCAGCTCATAGAGCGAAAAGCACACAAGACTGGCTGGCGGCGCGTGAAATCGACTTCATCCGGCACGAAGACTGGCCCTCCTCCAGTCCAGATTTGAGTCCGTTAGATTACAAGATATGACAGCACTTGGAGGAAAAGGCCTGCTCAAAGCCTCATCCTGATTTGGAGTCACTTAAGGCATCCTTGATTAAGGCAGCCGCCGATATTGACATGGACCTCGTTCGTGCTGCGATAGACTGGCCGCGCAGAATAAAGGCCTATATTCAAAATCGCGGGGGTCATTTTAAATAAACTTTATTACCATAAGAAACTATGTTTTATTAAGTTCATTTTGCTATATAAATGTTTACATAAATAATAAACATGTCTAAATTACTTCATATTGCACATGTGACAGAACTTATGACCTGACTATGTATATAACGTAGCCCTTTAATGTCCCCACGAAGGCCACGGGCCTTGATTGAGCCTCACTCCACTACCACTCATCATGAGCCAAAGTCTTCAACGCCATCTATTAGATTTTGAAAAAAATACTTCTCGGAAAGTATTTTATTTGTTAGTGTTTGAAATCTCTCTAGGATCGCCTAGTCCTAGGAGAATAAAATAAATCTTACTAAAAACTACGACTGGAAGCACCTTTTGCTGTTTAATGTAATAAATGTATGCAATGAAAAAGTACTACTGATTACCTTTACTGCGCCTTATAAGTCAAAATAAGAAATTAGAGCTCTTACTTTGTGGTCAACATGATATTTTATTTTAATCTTATAAGGGTTCTATACCTCTAAAGTTAAAAAAGGTACCCTTATAGGATCAGTCGCGTGTCCGTCCGTCCGTCCGTCTGTCACAGGCACTTTTCTCAGGAACTATAAGGGTATAATGTAAGTTATTATACTGTCGATTCCAAAGCGAGAGAAAGCGCCGGTATGACTTTCAATGTCTCTCAAATTTTGAGTTGGCTATTGTGAATCTGTTAGCGATAAGGAGACACTCACAAATGTTGCTTTGCTGAATGGTCCATCCATTCAGATTCGAAAACTTAAACTCTACAAATACAGCTTAAAGCCTCTACAGAGCGAAGCCGCCACCGGCCTTGCGGTTTAGGCCGGGTTTGTTTTGCGACAGCAGAGACGAGGCAGGTTGCGCCCGCGCTCGCATTCCGGTCGGCGGTGCGCGGCCTGGCATGCCGGTGGCTCGATCGCTTGCCAGCCATCATTCTTACCATTGTAATAGAATTAAGGGATTATTATAATTATTATAAAGAAATGCATCTTTAGCTTCAATTCTAGGCTAAACTAGACAACATAAAAATGTAGGATAAATATATGTTATAAATGGTATATTAGAGATAAGAATGGACTTTTAAATTACCGGATATATGTTATATTTAATACTTAAAAATATTTTTCGCAATGCATTATTATTCAACTAAATGAACAAGCGCTCGGAGACGAAATCAGTTTCCTACATTAAACTTATGCGCAAAAATAGGTAAAGAAAAGGAAAAAAAATAGTTGTTTTATTTTATTTTTAGTGTTATTATTACAGGAGTTTAGTAATATTTTCTATAATTTTTTTGGTCTCGGAGCTCGGGCTGCCCCGCGGGGCTCTGCGCGGGAGCATGCGTCAGTCTGCTTCGACGCGATGCGACGGGTATTTGTTTTCTTTGTCTAATTCTCAATGCCATTGGCCATTGTTCAGCCCTTAAGTGTCGGGCGTAAATACAGCGGCAAATTATTTTGTAGAGCACACATTATACGCGACCGAAGTTCGCTTCGATTGCCGAGACCTCTACTGAACGAGGCACACACAAAGTTGCGCGACTGAATTGCTGCCGCGTAAGTTCGGCACTTTTGGTGTGTCATATCAGCTGAATATGTCAAATTGTAAAATCAGCCGCGGATACAACTTCGGTCGCGTATCTTCGGCATAGAGTGTTTAGACAGTTAATCTTAATGTAAGATGCAGTGCTGCCGGTAAAGGTAGCTCTGGCTTGCAATGTATGCATATGAAAGCGTGATTACCCGCCGATAATTACCCGCTGGGTGGAGCCACTGGGCCGGCGGCTTTGGTGTGTAAAGCTAAAGGCCTTTTCCAAACCGTTTTTAGGTTTCCGAACCCAAAATTTGCCAAATGATGATGCTATGTACTACTAAGCCTCCGCTGTCTGTCTGTCCGTTCGTCTGCCCGTCACGGGCAAATGTGAATTTGCTTTGACGAACTACACGCAAGTTAACCCTTTCGCTAATCTGCTGGCCGGAAAAGAAAATATAATATAACATAAGTTAAGACAAATTTTATGTTGTTACCCTACAAATGCTCACAATAAAATTTTCACTACTCTAGGTCATATCTGTCATAAAAATCCGTTTTAGGTTTTACCCAAGTTAACAGGTTAAACAAATAAAGTCCCCATACGAGAGAGATGTGTTTTTTTGCAATTTTGGACCATGGCACGGAACTTTTCGTGTGCGAGTCCAACTCGCACTTGACCGATTTTCACTTCAAAAGTTGTACTCGAGCCAATATTTTCAGCCGAAATTTAGTAGTCATAACAATAAATATCTGCCGTCCGACTTGAATCTATGGCGGAAGAAGGTTATTATTTAGCTTACAAATTGGGTTATTTACGAAAGAAAGGGTATTCCGAACTACAAAGGATCCGGTTTTATCCGGTTTAATGCAGTAATCTGATTGGAAAGGCGCTTGGGGCGGTGAGGACAAAGATGTTCAGAAGGGCCAACAAAAACATTTTATGCACTTACACAGATGGCCACGCCTTTACGAACACGTTTAGCTAGCTATTTACTATTTCCTAATAGATATAATCATAAATTCACAAAATGCTTGATGAGACTACCGGTAGTAAAATAAAAATACTAACTGGTCTGATAATCGGCCACAGTACGTACATATACTTGAGAATTACAGTTGCAACAGATAGCTCCTTATGCATGGGATGCATGGAAGTGAGCACATGCTGCTTGCCCATCCACCACAGAAACCAGGATGGCAATCCTGGAAGAAGCTATATCGACCTCAGAGCTCCTCGAAACATAGCCTCCTACTCCAGCTGGTACAGGAGTTGGGATGGCTGAGTTAGACGTGTGGATGCAGGGGACACGCACAAAGGCCCCGCTCAAGTGGTCCTTCCAGGTGGAGGCTTTTTTTTATAACTTGGACACTACTTACACACTTTGATCTAACCCCAAACTAGGATTCCCTGTATCTTAGGTACTAGACAACGATACACATTACTTATATAGATAAATATTATACTTAGATAGATAAACAACCATGACTAGGGTACAAACATCCGTTCTCATGAAAAATAATTTTTGCCCCCACCGGGACTCGAACCCGGGACCCTAGGCTTCGTAGGCGGATCACTGCCGACTCGGCCATTCGGGTCGTCCCGAACTAACTCAAGAAGAAGACGAAGGGGGTTAGCCCATCACCGCAACTATGGGAATATGCTATTTTCTATCACCGTTAGAACGTCCAAGGTAATGTATGCCTCATTATTAATGCATCGAGTAAGAGATGCGTATCGAGATGTCCTATGAGCTTTGTGGGCCAAGAAATAAGGTCAGTTTCATTTAAAATTTATTCTCACGAAACTCTCTCTCGTTCAAATACTTTTGTCTAAGTTAAAAATTCCATTACAGCCATTGTTCGACTATTACATCGACCTAAAATTTAGTAGATAAGGTCTATTCATCAATCTGATTCTGATACTGATCGGGGATATGTGGTATGCCTAGAAGATTTGGTACATTGTGTAGTTTTGGTAAAATACAAAATATGTGGAATTATTCCGTAATACCGAAGAAAAAATAACTAGTTTTTCCTTAACTGTGCCCCGTCTATATCCATATTTCTCTATAGTTTTTCTGTAATATTCAGATAGAGATATTATTGATGTAATAAAAAAATATTAATCAGTTGTTTCAGAGATAAGGGTACCTTTTTTTTAAACGACTTAGTATCTAAATGATTTCTCGCAAAAAGTTCTTTCTGATTATCCCCCAATTGTGCCTTAGTTATACCATCCAATTATTAAAAATTTTAGGATCAGCAGTTTTGTAGATATAAAGGGGGAAATGTTTTTTTTGTTTTTTTTTTCTTAATTATATATTTTGAAATCCTCACAAAAAACTTTTTCAAACTGTATTGTATGACATGCCAATTAAAAGGGCTTACCCTTTATTTACATACAATACAGTTTGAAAAAAAAAAAACTTATTTTCCTCCCAAACATGTCCCCAAATATTTTTTTTACGTGACACGATCATGTTTCAAGGAGATAAAAGAAATGGACAGCATTCTGAACAACTTTCACTACGAAGCTGATTTGATCAGAGGAGCTTTAATTTCCACTTCTCCATACAGTTCGGGCCGGGCGTATGTATAGCTGTTAAGCGAGAAGTGACAAATAAAGTTGCTGCTGCAAATAATAGTAAAAGTTATTTAGAATTATGTCCATAACAGCCTCCTAAAATATGACAAAACCTTTCTGTTACACCCCGTATACAAAAGTGTATCAAATTTCAACTTTATCGGTCCAGAAATTGCTCGTTTTATATACTTTTATCTACACACGTATCCGTGTGTAGATAAAAGTATAAAAGTATATTTATGATAATAAACACTCTTTACTGCGTCCAAAAACCGCACGTTACGGCCTGCATAACTTGGTAAAAACTCATTTCTTATCTTAATATTGACATATTATGACCACATATATATATTATCAATGATACCATGCTATTTCTATTTCTATTTAAAGAGAGCTTATAATATGTGTGTAGATAAACTAATGCTTGTAACTGTACATAATTAGGCATTATGTATCAGTTACATAAACTACCATTACACACGTAAGGAAGGATACACGAGTGATCCTATAATGGTTACATTTTTTCTCTTTAAGGTATGGAACCTTAATAAATAACCAGACTGCATATTCAATATTTCACTATCTTTCCCTTAACTAGCGATAAATACCTGTGGATAGTGACAGAGTGAAATGCTGAACATGCAAATGATGTGTAGGGAGGGACAGTAGTGAAACCATGGGCGGTCGGTGCAGAACTGGTTTTACCCCTCGCACCCCCAGCCACTTCGCGCCGACACAGCTCGTCCCCCAGGCACACTTAAGCCCGCGCGGCGCGCGACACTTGACTGACGTATCAAGTGATTATGTTGAAATGGTAACTCTTAGAACTATGAGAGTGCTAAATATGAGTAGCTAATGAAACCCTCTCTTAGTCAATGCAAAACTAATGTCACAGTGACCTTCCTTTATTATTGTACCGACATGAGAATCACAGACATCTATGAAAATGGTCCTTCTCGACACAAATCTAGCAGACATGAGAAAAACATCAACAACATATACATGTTATTTGATACCTACGTAATCTAAATAACATTACCCTTTCAAAACAATAAAAACATTAGTGTGTTCTTATATAAACTGTTCAATATTTCAGCGTTTGAAATTTTCCAAAAAAAAGTCCTCGAAAAAGTGTTTTTTTTGAGGCACGTTTGGAATATTTTTTTCTATGAATGACCATAGACAATTGTATCGGATTATAGACTTTGTCTTATTGAGCGTCTGGAAAATCTTTAACAGTACCAACATGACAAAAATTGGCCAAAATATACCGGTTTAAAAAAGCGCGGGAGCGAGAGCGTCATATGATGCTTGGGGGACGGACGGTACTCGAGGCGAGCGTCATATGAGGCTTGGGGGATTGTAAGGTTTAGGTAATGGCAAACGCTCGGTGCATAACTACTTACATATATATACAAAAACGATTAAGACAATAATATTTATTTCTATAATGGCCCAATAAATTAGAATGAGTCTCGACCAGGGCTCCGCCGTCCACTCCCAGCTGTGCAGCGGCGCCGTCGCGGGGCATCCGCCATTTGCTTAATTTTCACAATACCCCATCATGCAACTCTCTCAAAACCCCAGTACCAAGACTCTTCGGTATCACTACCCAGTATCCCCAAGTATAAGTTTTCCTTTCTCATGAAAAGCTGATTCTCACTATTTTTTCCCTTGTTGGAAGGCCAGCCGAAAGCGACAAATCCCACTATTTCATTCAGTTATTTGGATTCAAGGATCTTTGATAGTTTCTATTTTTATTTCTTGACAATTGACTGAAAATTCTCTTTAATGAAGGTTAAATAACCGAATTTATCTCTTTTATTTTTACGGCCGGATTTGATTTCAAGCGGCAACCTCGACAACCGATTGCAATTGCTAGCCGACGATACAAACTAGATATCAAAGTAATATGAGGCTAGTAATACAACATATCTTTGTTAGTCTATTAGCGGCTGTTTGGATTTAAATGAAAAATTATATTTGCACCTCAAGTTAGCATTTTAGCTCAGGGTAACAACAAGACACAGTCTCTAATCTGAGGTAAGGACAATTTCAGTATCGGAATCAGAAACTTTTCACTGATTTATTACTCTTTTCAACACATCGTTCCTCATATATTTTTTTATAAATTGCATAAATTAGTTGTATTTTTCTTATTTTTTATTTTACTATTTGTTACCTCGAAACTGGTGTTATTTATGAACGGATTTGAAAAGTTCTTTCAAAGTAGAAGATCTCTACTTTAGTTCGGTCGTAATTATTTTATTTTATGAAAATTATAAATTCATTCCGTTGTTAAGGTCAAAAATTAAAATATATGGTAATAATTTCTTCCACATTAACGAAATTGCACATTTTTGCTTTCATGTGACTTTTCAGTGCTGTCCTCACCACTCCAGATTGACCAGAACAGGTCTTTGTGAGTGGAAAAAAAAAATTTTAGTACTTGTGTTAAATAAACAAATAAAAAATAAAAAAGTATTAGGTCTTAATTCTGGTTATAAGTGTGGTATATTCCCCTTATATCACTCTCAGGGTTGAGGGTGACCTTATGACTGCTGACTCTGCGTCTACAAAAAGAGAGTCAATAACACTGGCCTAATCAATATTGTGCTTACTTTATAATTGAGGCTTGATTAACAGAACGCAGAATGCAAACAGTCTGTTGCCTTGTTTTCTTGTACTTGGACGACATTTAAATCCCGACCGGGTAGGAAAATAGGTCCTAAAGTAGGATTTAATGTTTTTAACTTTAATTATGCGACAATGATTTTGAGAAATTTTCAAACATTCTGAACATCATTTGTAGCCGGATATCCTAGAGCTAAATATTCCATTAATTATTGGTTCAGTCATGATTCATTACTAATTCGATAGCAAGCAACTCAGCTACGTCGTAGCATTATCGTAGCCTGCAGCAACGCGCTACCGTAGCAGATCTTTGTGCTACGAATATACAATTTGACATTTCTAAGTAATCTCAAAAGCTTGTCGAAATTAAGTTCAACTTATATCTAAACTCTTTTGACCAACACATCTACCGTTGCACTTTTAATATTTAAATAGTGTATAAATGTAGCCCGTTAGCTAATTAATGCCCCACCGAGTGGCACAGGCCTTTACCGAGATCATCATGCTGGCTCAGTGCGCGTTGGTGGAGGGGTTTTACGACCACTACCACATAGCGATGGTAGCCAGGACCTACAACCCTCTGGAATGTCCCTGTACAGCGAATCTCGTGGACCCTAACGCGTCCAAGGTTCTGGCGAAAATAAACTTTCAATCGACTTGCGTTAGGAATTTGATAAGTTTGTTAGGTTATTTTATTAGTTTCCTAACATGTTATGTACCATAATAAAGTTTATGAAATTACCTATCTTATGATGTATAGTACTCACATGTGATAATAAAGTTGATAAGGCTTTTCATCGATTGTTTGCAGAATCCATTATTTGACACCGACACCTCTATTATATTTCGTTCTTACGGGCCAAACACAAAACTTACACTATTTTCCATTTTTTACATCACCACTATTAATTTCTCCAGCGATAAGATGAATTATTTTAATACAAAACACAGTAATTACTTCACAATAAATAAATATTGACAAACATTAAATGTAAGTCTGCGGCCGGTCACCTGCCCAAAATGGCGACATGGCTTGGTATTTTATTTATTTTGATCTGATTTGGCTGTCTCAATGTCAGTTCCAATCATATCACACGGTTGCCAACTAAACTACTCATAATCTAAGACTACTTCCGGGAATGTTCTGAAACTTGGTGAATATTCATAAAACATCGAAGTTTGCAATACTTTCTATGCGCTTATGCAGCGCACAGGACGCTAGCCGCCCAAAAAAGTTATGCGCTTATGTAGCGCATAGGACGTCTGACGGCACGATACGTCATCCGAAACACTGAACGTTCTCGTCAGGAATCGAACCTGCATCTCCTGTGTTAGAAGCAAGTGTGGAACCCAATAGACCACGGCGCTCTTAAATAGTGTAATTTACCTCAATACTGAATCGCACACAAAATATCTACCTACCTATATTTTTTGGTTTGACTTTAATATTTATTGAAGTCTGTAAATATTACTTCAAAGCTTTGAAGTTACCATTGATCTTATAGAACATTTTTTGATTGTTTCTATGATCAAACGAACTTACCTCAAATGAAGTTCGATCACTATTATATGAATTGCTTCCTTCGAAGATTTAATGTATACTGTTGCTATTTTAAGAAAGATTCTCAGTTATTTTCGTGATCAAGATGTGATTAAAGATTTTTTATTTCTTTTGAAGCATTCAAAGACACATAATGAAAAGGGCAAATGAAGTTGAAAATGAGATGATCAAACAATTTACTTTTTTTCACGATGTTAAATGTAAATCGCATCGCAACGCTTCTTTAAAGATTTTTTCTTCTGAGTCTGCGAAAATGTTTAACAAAATGCAATATCATCGTAATTAATTTTCTATTAGTATTCATTATTCAAACTGGGCTATTCCCAGTCAACATCTGTTACTCAGAGATTTTACTCCTTTACAAAAAGGGTGAGCAATAATAGGTAACTGCCATGCTATCAGCCTTACATCCCACCTGTAAAACACATTTATCAATGTGGTAGAACGCCGCATATCATGTAGCCTCGGCCATGTTCAATCACCTGAGCTGGCTGGTTTTCATGCCGGTATGTCAACCACAGACTAAATACACACCCTAAACGAGCATATTGAGAAATATCAAGAATTTACCTTTTATCTTTACAAAGAAATCAAGAAAATTGTACCGCAAAATCAATCAAATTGAAAATTCCGGGACCTTAATTTCGGATTGAAAGGGGCATCAAACGGAGCTCTCTCCTTCAAACTATTTACCATCATGTTGGAAAGAGTCTTCAAGAAACAAGTGCTTGATTGGGAAAGCTGGGGTATAGGAGTCGGCGAGGTAAAGCTCACAAACTTTTGATTCTCTTATGATATAGTCCTGATTTCTAGTTCATTTTCTAAGCTGCCGACAATGCTGCAATAGCTCAGCCATGCAAGCCTCGTGGTTGGCCTTAGCATGAATATGTCAAAGACTAAGGTCGTGCCTAATAGCAAGGAGCATACGCTAGACTTGGATGGGATGAGAGATGTTAAATACAGACCTATGCTATAAGATGTAGCTCAGAAGCCTGCTTAATTGCAGTGGGACTGGTACGGCCACGTTACTGGAATGCTACCAAATACTTGGGCTAAAACAGAATGAAAACTGAAGGCGTGGCTGAGTTAGGAAGAGATGGAGTGATGGGTTGGGTCATTGTAAGATAGCAACAAGTTAGAATTAGTTGATGATAAGATTCTTGGAATAACAATTGATAGCAAATTTCAGTAGGGACCCCACAGATATTCATTTGCTGATAGACTAAGTTATGCAGCTTAAGCTGTTAGGAACATTTGACAAATCACGGATGTGGCTGGGCTAGTCTATTTTAGTAACTTGTCATATTCTATGATATCTTGTTGTGGGGAAAGAATTAAATTTACGCACAGAATCCCTAAGAGAACTTTTAAAATAAATTGACAAACTAAAGATAGCAGGTCAATTTATTTTCGAAAATATAATGTATGTACGCCAGATCCTTACAACATTGGGCAGAATTTAGCAATAGCTGTAATGTTAATCTAATAAATGATCAAAGACTAGTTGAGCCCCAGATCAAACTAGCGAAAGTTAGCAATTCTTAGTTAGCAAGGGGCATTCTCTACTACAACAACATACCTATGGAGATTTTGAAATTGTCATTTGAGCAATTTTAAAACTATGTAAAAGCGACTTTGTCTATAAAAGGATATAACAATGTACAAGGGTTAATCTAACTCAACACTGAAATTGCTGTTGGTAATTTTGCATAATTTGTTCCTTTTTACGAGACAGGTAACAAGTCCACCGCCATCGCGCTCGCTTTTAAATGAAGTTGATGATTAGCATAATGGATATTATTATTATTATTATTACGAGCCTACTATATCGAACTGCTGGGCAAATCAAATCTACAATGTGGGTCCCAGAGAGTCACTGCTTTGTAAATTTAAGGAAATTAACATTATGACAGTGCCGTGTCAGTATATTTATGAAAACCTAATGTACGTCCACAAAAATATTGATTTATTTCCTAAGAATAGCGACAGGCACAAAGTCAACACTAGAAATAGGAATAAACTAGCTATACCTACTACTAGGCTCCATAAGGTTAATGTATCTTTTAAAGGGCAATGTATTCGCTTTTACAACAAAATATCAACTGAGTTACAAGAATTTTCTGTAAATAAATTTAAAAATGTTGTTAAAAAAGCTTACTACAAAATATCAGATTATGTAGAAGACAAGAAAGCTTGGGAAGGTGTTTGCTCCAATTCTGTAAAAAATAACGTATAAAGCTGGAGGTTTCTAATCGCCTCTTTGCCTCCAGCATCTAAAACATTGAGGTGAAGGAATTCAAATTGAGTTCTATATTTCCCTGTACTTTATACATGTGTTAGTTTAAGATTTGACATTCTCCAAATGTTACATATGTGTTTCTTATGGAAATAAACTCTTTTTGAATTTTGAATTTTGAAATGTCTTCCTCCCCCTCTTCCACTGTATTAGATCCAGCTCTTATCCCATAGACAAAATTAAAACTCGAAATTTCCTAATTACTGTATATATTTACATATAGTTAGCAATATTTTTTGTCTCTTCTATACAAAAGACCACTGTGGGAGAAGAAGGGCAGATTCACTCCCACAGATTGATTTTTAGATCTCTTTTAAAAATTATATGTCTTTAACTTATACAAATATTACTATATTCATTAATATAAATTGTACGCAGGAATAAATCAATACAATAGTAGTTAATGTGACTGCTACATAATGGAGTGCATTAATACTCGAAAGCGGGTCTATGAAACGAGCCGAAGGCGAGTTTCACAATAATATCACTCGAGAGTTTTAATGCTTAATTTACAGTTACATACACTATTTTATCTACACACATATCATAAGCTCTCTTTGATGTGTTCAGGAACCGCATGTTCGACCGGCATTGTGGCATTGATCATTGCTCTGCAGTGGTTTAGCTTGTTCAGCAGTACCAACTTCACAGACAAACTAGGGGCAGCACGTAGGCGGGCGTCGGCGTTCGAATTTAGAATGTCGTAATTTGACAAATGTTGGTACATTATGATCATAATGATCAATATTCAGATAAGAAATGAGTTATTACCACGAAGTTTATAATTATGCTGGTCGTAACGTGTGGTTTTTGGACGCAGTAAAGAGGGTGTATGATACTTCTGTAGATAAAATTATTAAATACGAGTGCAGTATTAAGTTAGATTAACCCAGTTCAGTCTTGTCATTTCTATAGTTAATGTTAAATATTGGATAATCCTTTTTTGGACAAAGTAGTTTTAAATTGTTCAAATATCAATTTCAAAATTTCCAGAGGTAACTTGTTGTACTAAAGTATGCACTAAGCATTGAAAGAATAGCTAACTCTCCAATACCACAGTCAATAACATAACATAACATAGCGTCACACCTTTTCCCATATGGGGTGGCAGAGGCACAATTGTGCCCAATTTGAGCCAGTTAGTCAATACTCCATTTTGCGTGACAGGGGGCTAGCCCATCGCCGCAGCCGTGTAATGAAGGTTACCTCGTAATGTTTTCCATCACCGTTAGACCGTCCGCATAATGTACTTAAGATCAACAAATTATCTCATTGGTCAGGAATCGAACCCGCATCTCCTGTGTGAGAAGCAAGCGTGAAACCCATTAGACCACGGAGCACACAGTCAAATACCATAATATACTAGCCGCATCGCGAGTATCTCATATCTTTTAACAATTTTAACTTTGAACTGACTTTCGGTCAAGTGAAATAGTTTTATAGTCTGAGAAAACCAATTAGAAATGACTCCAAGAATTTATAAACGTATTTCACGTAGATAATTGGTTTTTGAATAGACGTTTTCATCAGATACTTTAGTATAAAGAAAGTGTTTGAATTTATCATGAAAAATTGGGGTACAACCTTTTGCTTGTCGAATAATATGCGAAAAGACTACGTGGATAGATATCGTTTTGTACGTCACTACGTTGCTAGATGTGCATTGCCGATAATCGTTATATTATCCCTTATTATCTGACCAAGTCTTCGCAAAATAAACGTATTTCTATTTCCCTTTGTATTTGATTGCAGTAATGGGAAACGTTATTTATCCTGTGAATATAAATATCATGTTATAACCTTGATATCTCCGTAGATTCGACGGCTAGCCCCCGTTCCCTGTAAACTTGGTAAACCCTAAAACGGAACCTTTATGACAGACGACACCTAGAGTAGTGAAGATTCTATTGTGGGCATTTGTGGGTAAACTACATAAAATTTGCCTCAATTGTTATATCTTTTTCTTTTCCGGCCAGCAGAGTAGCGAAAGGGTTATTCGAGAAACGACGATTATTGATAGGCTCTGTGGTGCTGTGGTCCAGGTTGTGCTTCCCAAGCGAGGATCCGCTTCGAATCCAGGCTGGGGGAGAAAACAAAATTGCCAGGTCTTGTTAGATAAATGTTTGTGACAATACCGTTTCTGATTACTACGACACAGGGTACACTAGTGTGTAGCGAAAAGCTATGTATGTAGCTGTATGTAAATGTTATGCTATGAGTTTGTATTGTTGGAGCTATGTGGGCACAACTGTGCCTCTGCCTTCCCATAAGCGAAGAGGCACTTCGCAGAAACAGAAAAAACCTTGCATTATCCTTCACCGATTATACACTGACGAGCAATAAAAAAGTTCCACCCACAAAATGCCGACAAACACCTTAATATGTCCTAAGACATAGAACCTAGCTTCATAAATTAAAAAGTATTTGTTTTTAATTGGTAATATTCTGATGCACTGTTAAACGTATGTTGATAATGTTCAATATTGCAGACGGCGTCATTAAGCTAGCCCTTCCCGTTTAGGAGTAATTTGGTGCTATGTCACTGGAACTTTTTCATTGCTCGTCAGTGTATTATCATTATATTCCCTCTGTGTTTCTAAGTAATTTCTCAAAATTATTCTTCCAAATGAACAGAGCCACTAAGAGGAAAATCCCCCTATCTAAACTTACTATATTTATTATCATACAAGAAAGGAAACTAAGTAAAGTAACTATAACTCCTATATCGGAAGAATACTCTCTCTATTAATAATATTGTTATTCTCTATCGTATGTAGCTGACGTTGTTCGGAAAAGTTGGTAACATGTGGGTTAGTATCGGCTAGCGATAGTGACGTCATGTTTTTTCTTTGTTATTCAGTTACTCAAATTAACTAAGAAGTGCTTAGTTTTGAGTGAAGGTGCTTGTTCGTAACCGACCGCAACTGCATCCCCAAGTGAATCTAACGCGAGTGAGGGTGGCAGCGATAGATACCTATTCAATTCAATTCAATTAAAATTTCTTTGTTATTAAAGATATTATATTTACCGATACTTAGCAAACGTTATTTTTTGCCTAATCTATGTATTGGATCACTGTGGGAGAAGGAGGGCAGAGAAACTCCCATATATTGATTTTTAGATCTCTTTTAAAAAAAAATTGTGTTTAACTAATGCAACTCTTACGATACGTAATAAGCAGGAATAATTTAAAAAAAAAATACCCCATACAATCCCGTCATTTAAGTAATCTTGAACATTGTAATATCCCTTTTTAGGCAAAGTTGCTTTTACATGCTTTTAAATTGCTCAAATATCAATTTGGATGCAACTAGTCTGTGATTATATCTAATGTTTTATGGTTCTTGCGTACATACAATAATTTTCGGAAATAAATTGAAAAATTACTATTTAGCTTCAGTTAGTATGTCAGTATCTTTCTGTGAGTTTTGAATTATAAATTGCTCGAATAGCTTTTTCTGTAATATAAAAATAGTTTGAATATCTGCTATAACCTAGATGTAGCCACATCGCAACGTAAAAACTTCCGCTGTCTCGCTTACTCACCATAGCGACACGTCATTGTCTGCAGTAATAAAATAGAGGAATTATTAAACTGCACATCGAAAATGCTGATTTGCACAGCAAATATCAGGGCAAAATGCTGCGGTAGCTTAGGTGAATGGTAAAGCTGAGTGAAGCGAAGCCCCCCTTATTCCTTCGTGTTAGGTTTAACATGCAAGGACAACAAAACATACTTAAAACATAAACTTGAGTATACATAACATATTTCTTATTTCATACACAAAATTGAAGTTGACCTTTCTGTTACATCCCGTATAGTTTTGTGCATATAAGATTGCGACCCAGTCAGCCCCAACATCAGACTTTCTATATAGAGACTCCGGTCCGATTGTATTATTCGCTGGAGCGAACAATCGTTCCGTCCGGTCGGCTTTGATCAACTAACGACTTGAATGCTTGAAGCCACACACGATACTGTAATATCAAAATATTCAGAGTGTCTACTCCCATATCATTTAGCGGAGTCCTATAGCAGTGGAATACGGGAGGGGTTGCATCACATACTATGAAGTCTTTCCACTGAAGTCTCGCGCCATACAGACGTCACTAAAACACACCCCCAGACAGCCGTCACATGCAAGATGGTTGGATCAAATAAATCCATCAGTTGACAGAAGATGACTGCAGATGTCATCCAAGGATGGATGTCGCGCAAGAAAAGTTTCTTCGGTAGCAAACTATAAATACCTACAGAACGTTAAGCATAGGCTATTTGACTAGTGGTTCCCAGGTGTAGAATGCTGGAGCGGAGATCTCCCTTAGGATCACAGCGGATGATCGGGACCTCTTTTATACCAGCTTCGTTTCTTCAAGTTTCTTTTCAGGAGTTTCTTTCTTTTCTCTCCTTCCTTCATAAACATTATTCCAGCGTTGAGCAGAGATAAAGCACAAGTATTCTGTGCTGTGTGATCATCATCAATCTCCGTCCATATCAACCCACTGCTGCGGATGAGCCTATTCTCTAGCGCCAAACCTCATGGTCCTGTGCCAACCTCCCGAGATCCCGGCATTACCAACTTGATGACATCGTCGAACCATAGGACAGATGGTCTGCCCCTTGGCCGTTTCCTTTTACAATCAGTTCTCAGCCAGGTTATGTAGGTTTTTTTATTTTTTTTGAGCCCCATATATAGTTACAGCATGGATAAAAGGACCCTGGGTTGACCAACAGCCAGATGGGTAGAATCGATGAGCAAAGGACCTGAAATTAGGGCACAAAAAGGAGGAGGCTGATGACCAGCTTGAGCGGGAATAGGCTGTCGATGATGATGATTACTAACAGCTGCTCTTGAAGCTCGATATAATAAAAATGGCGCCCCATCCCTATCAGCAAATATGTAGCAAACCAACTCACCGGCAACAAATGCATTCATTTAATTTCGCACAGAAAGTTCAAAGTAGAAAGCGACGAGGTAGTTCCATTCAAAACCACAGAGGCAGAGAATTCGCTCGCTCGTTACAGATGGAATACCACACTTCAGTTAACTCGTGTAGAGTTTAAAGTACGATAGCGTATTTTTTAAATAGTATTCTGAGCTGGTGAGAATAACAAGGTGGGCTGCTCATCTCATTGCATGAGCGAAGTACATCTGGCTTACCAGCAATTCTAAGAAACCTTACTTTAGCAAGGTTTTTTAGAATAGCTTTTGGGTAGAAATAGTTAAGAAAAAGTTATCAAGGTGGTCGTAATGTGGGATAATACAAAGTTAGTCTAATAAAATAATGATTAAATCAAGCATTTGGTAAATATGATGAATAACAAAATTTATTTTCAAATAGTTCTATAAAACTATGCAGCTGCATTATGGAGATTGAAGATTTTTCACATTACAGAGATATAAAGAACATGAAGTTATGATTTTTAAGCTATGTACAAATTCGAGCTGATATTTAATATTTGATTTCTCCCAGAAAACCATGTATACATATACATATATATATATATCTATAAAGAAAGAGGATAAGTACATCGATTGATTTCCATAATCATAATAAATCCGTTGATTGTCAAATAAACGAAATACCCGCAGGTATACAATCATCCAATTTGAATCTGTCCCTAATCAATCTAGGTGGGTTGGCTTTAGGGTTCCTTCCGTTGTAGTGAGGTACTAATTTAATGAAGTACACACTAACATTTAACAAGTAATATATTTATTTAGTACTTTACAAGTTATTTCGTACGTAATTTTATTCGCGGTTAGGAGCGGGAGCGACGTGCGTCCGACGCTGGGTTGGATTAGCGACTCCTTCGTCTGGGTCGGCGCCGGCTCGCCCGGCTAGCTCAGGCGCAGGACCGCATTCTTTCTATTGTTCTTATATCGCGCAGCGTTTACATGGCGCGATTTCAATAGATGATTACTTTTCTGTATTTCTTTATGTTTTACTTTTTATTCTGTTTTAGACCACCTCGCCACACACTCCCCTCCAGAGACCGGGTTACGGGCGATATATATCCGGGAGTCTTACTCTTCTTCCAGATCGTGTTCTACGTTCCGTTTCAGGTTCAGTTGGTCTGTTCTGGTCAGGTGATGGTGGTGGTGGTGATAATTTATTTTTTTCTTTTTCAGGTGCATCTAATGTCTGTCTGGAGTAATCTGCTGGAGTATCTACGAGTGTGTATGCTGGCTTCAGTCTATCAATGGTCACGGTAAGTGTTTTTCCATTAGCGATGATTTTAAATACTTTCTCGTTTCTTTCCAGAACTCTGTGTGGTCCAGTGTAAGCGGGTTGCAGTGGTCGGCGGTGAGCATCGTCTCGCAGGAACACGTGAGTAGTAGTCTTGAGATCTTTATATACAAATATCGACTTTTTACAGTGTCTTGACGTTGGTTGCGGCTGGATTGCGGTAGCAAATTCTCTTAGCCGTGCGGTGAAGTCGGTGACATCTGTGGTTGTGTTTGTATTGGAGCTGAAGACTTCTCCTGGCAATCTTAATGTTTCACCGTAGACGAGTTCTGCAGAGCATGTTTGTAGGTCTTCTTTGTATGCACATCTTATGCCCAGTAGTACCAATGGTAGTGTTTCGGTCCAGTTTGCATTTCCATGGCATGTTATTGCTGCTTTTAATTGTCTATGGAATCTTTCGACTAGACCGTTGCAGGCTGGGTGGTATGCCGTTGTTCTTTTGTGGTGGAATCCAGTTATCTCTGACAGGTACTTGAATAGAGCGGATTGAAATTGTGTTCCTCTATCAGTTATTATTTCAGCTGGACATCCGAAGCGGGCTATCCATCCTGACAGGAGTGCTCTTGCTACTGTTTCGGCTGATATATCTGTGATCGGTATCGCCTCGGGCCATCGCGTGAATCTGTCTACTGCGGTTAAGCAATATTTGTAACCATGGGATACTGGCATTGGTCCGATCAGGTCGATATGCAGGTGAGTAAATCTTGCTCTTGGAATGTGAAATGTGCCTAGAGGGGACGACACATGCCTTGTTACTTTTGATCTTTGGCATGCGTGACATGTTCTGGCCCACTCACGGCAATCTTTGCGTATATTTGGCCAAACATAGCGCTGCGATATCAGTTTTATTGTTGCGTTAGCGCCGGGGTGGCTCAATGAATGCAGGTTTTCATAGACTCGACGTCGCATTTCTTTCGGTACGTACGGTCGAGTTATGTCAGTTGTTGCATCTCCATATAGTTTTATGTCTGTTCCAGGTATTGAGATCTTTGTCAGTCTTAGTGATGTCTCTCCGTCGAGTAAGTTCTTTAATTCTAAATCGTTTTCTTGTAGTTTTGCCAAAGTTGCCAGATCTATTGGTTGTGATAGTTCCTCTATTCTTGAAAGAGTGTCTGCCACAACATTATCTTTTCCGGATATGTGTTGTATATCTGTGGTGAATTGCGATACATAATCAAGGTGGCGAAATTGTCTAGGCGAGCATTTGTCTTTTCGCTGATGAAAGGCGAAGCAGATCGGTTTGTGATCAGTGAAAATCGTAAAATGACGTGCTTCAACGAAATGGCGAAAGTGTTTTATTGCCTCATAAATAGCCAGGAGTTCTCTGTCATACGGTGAGTATTTCTGTTGCGCTGGAGTTAGCTTTCTTGAAAAGAATGCCAGCGGTTGCCAGTTGCCGTTTGCATGCTGTTGTAGGACCGCTCCTAGTGCTGTATCCGAGGCGTCAGTCACTATTGCTAATTTTGCCTTCAGGTCTGGGAATGCTAGGAGTGCAGCTTGGCATAGACTCTCTTTGCAATTTTCAAATGCCTTTGTTGTTGTTTCATCTGAGATATCCACTGGATGTGAACCTTTTATTGATCCGACGAGTAGAGCATTAAGTGGTGCTTGTAATTTCGCCGCATCGGGTATGAATCTCCGATAAAAGTTGATCATCCCCAGAAAGCGCCTTAGTTCTCTGGCGTTTTTAGGTGTGGGGAAGTTCTTTATAGCTTCGACTTTGGTTGCTTCTGGTTTCACGCCTTCTGCTGATACGTTATACCCCAGGAATGTGACTTCTGATACGCCGAATTTGCATTTGGAAGTGTTGATGACCATGTTGTATTCTTTTAGCCTGGAGAATATCTGGCGCAGGTGGTCTTCGTGGGAGTTTTCATCTGGTGAGTATATTAAAAAATCGTCCAGGTAGGGATAGCAGAATTCGTCGAGACCGCGGGTCATTTCGTCGACGAAGCGCTGAAAGGTCTGACCCGCGTTTCTTAGACCGAAGTTCATGAATGGATATTCAAATAGACCGAAAGGTGTAGTAATTGCGGTCTTGCATATGTCTTCTTCTGCGACTTTAAGCTGGTTATAAGCTTTCACCAAATCGATTGTCGAGAATACATGACAGCCTGACAAATTATGAGCAAAGTCATGTATGTGTCGGATCGGGTAGCGATCGGGTATTGTTCTCGCGTTTAGTTGGCGGTAGTCTCCACATGGTCTCCATCCTGCATCTTTCTTTGGCGCTAGGTGAAGCGGTGATGACCAGGGGCTGTCTGACGGTCTGACTGTTCCATTCATTAGCATTGCGTCGAACTCTTGTTTCGCTATTTTTAATTTGTCCGGTGCGAGACGACGTGGTGTGCTGAATACTGGCGGGCCTGGTATAGTCTTTATGTGGTGGACTGTGGTATGGTTGCTGCTGCGATTGGTACCTGATGGGCGTGTAATCTCAGGAAACTCCTTTAAAATGTTCATGTATTTCGATTCGCCCGTCAATGTCTTTACTGAAGATATTGTGACCGACGAAGATACTGATACTGCTGACGACGTAAGAGTGGTAGTGTTGTCTATAAGTCGTTGGTTTCGAACGTCGACCATCAAGTTGAAAAATGATAGAAAATCGACGCCGATAATTGGCTTCGTGACATCTGCTACCGTGAATCGCCAAGGGAAGTCTCTGCGTAGCCCCAGGTTGAGAATCATGTGCGCATATCCGTATGTTGCTATGTTCGTTCCGTTCGCAGCATACAGTGTATAGTCGGTTTTGGGTCGGCTTTGTCGTAGTAATAGTTTTGGGAAGACACAAAGATCGCTGCCTGTATCAACTAAAAATTGTGTCTTGGTTCTTTGGTCTGTGACAAAGAGGCGACCTGAGCTTGGACGATCGGTTGCCGCCATTAGCGACCGCCCTGATGGTTTTCCTCTCTCTTAAAATCGCACGGCTGCTGGCATTTGGTCGACTTTTCTCCGAATTTATGGTGATACCAGCACAACGGGAAGCGCCGGTAAGTTGATTGTGACCGCTTGTTGCTGTTGCTGCGATTGTGCTGACTTGCTCGTGTCTGTGTTCTGCCTCTGCGGTTCTCGGTCGTTAGGGCTTCCACTTTTCTAGTAAGTTCCGCTATTTGTCTCACCATGGCATCTAGTTGTGGTGCTGGGATGGCTGCTGCAGCGGCTACTTGTGGTGTCGGTGACACAATATCCATTACGGCGTCGGCCAGGTCCGCGAGGCTGTTGAGGTCGGAGCGTGGCTGCGAAGCTATGGCTGTTTGAACATGTGTAGGCAGCCTGCTGGTCCATATGGTCTTTAAAAACTCATCGGGAATCTGGTTACCGGCAAGGTGGCGCAAATGACGCAGAAACTGTGATGGCCGTCGATCTCCGAGTTCTTCGTGCGTGAGTAATTGTTTCACTTCTTTCTCGCGTGATTGTGACAAGCGTTTTATCAGTTCAGCTTTTAATGTTTCGTAGCTAGTCCCCGCCGGCGGTGCTGTAATAATGTCTTTCACTTCCGCGGCGTATCTGTGCTCCAGTTGCGACACTATGTAGTAAAATTTGGTTTTATCGTCTTTTATTTTTGAAAGAACGAAGTGACCTTCCACTTGTGCAAACCATACGGCCGGTTCCTCTGGCCAAAATGGTGGTAGTCTCACACCGACACGAAACACATCAGTTGGCGCCATGTGAGCCGAGCTTTGTTCCGCCGCGTCGTCATTTGCCGTCGTCATCTTGATTGTTCCGCTATTTACGGGGTCACCACTGTAGTGAGGTACTAATTTAATGAAGTACACACTAACATTTAACAAGTAATATATTTATTTAGTACTTTACAAGTTATTTCGTACGTAATTTTATTCGCGGTTAGGAGCGGGAGCGACGTGCGTCCGACGCTGGGTTGGATTAGCGACTCCTTCGTCTGGGTCGGCCGGCTCGCCCGGCTAGCTCAGGCGCAGGACCGCATTCTTTCTATTGTTCTTATATCGCGCAGCGTTTACATGGCGCGATTTCAATAGATGATTACTTTTCTGTATTTCTTTATGTTTTACTTTTTATTCTGTTTTAGACCACCTCGCCACACCGTAAATAGACAGCGGATGTACGCTTATGAAAACCATAACAACTTATCAGAATTAGAATATAGACGTCATATGGTTATGGAAAGTAGCATACATGCTAAAGGTACACCTTTCATAAACTTACAAAATTAGATATTGAATTACTGGCTAAACACAAACAAAGGTTTGTCAATATATATCTATGTTGTTTTTTAAATACAGACATTTGAAACGCGCAATCATTTTAAATCGTCACCTATTACTCAAATCCAAATCCAGGAAACCTACGGAGCTCTGGAACTGTCCGACCTTTCGCGCTTGTCGGGTATTTTTTTTACAAATTGGTTTTCCGAGCGATAAAGCCGAAAAGAAGTCGGTCAACCGAACGGAAATGGAAAACTCCACTTTATGACTTTTCCCCGCTTTAAATCGCCAAAGATTGAGTTCCGGAGAAATCAGGCAAACCCAAGACTTACTCCGTTCGTGAATTTCCGATAAAGATTTCTTTAAAAGTTCTTATTTATTTTATAAAATGAGGCAAAACCAACGATGGTCCGACAATATCAATAAACCAACGGGATCTCGCTAGAGCCCCTACCACATGGTATGGAAAAAGACGCTACGAGATCGGGGCAATGTATGTGCCTGTATATAAAATGTTTATGTCATATTTATTCAGGCGGGTAGAACATTAAACAAATGTATAGAGAATATGCCCTCTAAAATGCAAAAAAAAAAACTAGTGTCATCCTTAAAATTCGTCTAAAAAATTGGTTGTCTGTAAAGTCGGTTTAAGATAATTTTACGTGATAACGACATAAGAAACGCTTAGGCCGATCGTGCTTCTCTATCGCTTGTTTCGTGCTCTCGCTTGCACGCTTGACTCAGGCGGAACGTGACAATGGAATGGAAATGGAATTTATAAGACGTTATCACGTCAAATATATAAAAATTCCATGACGGATTTTCACATTATTCATTACTCCATAACGATTACCCCTCTCTCAAACTGAAATTTCAATTATTTGAATCAGTGCGAGATAATCTACGTAGAACGCGATTGAGGGTACTTGGATGTGGTGAAACGGAATATTTAAAATCCATTGAAGTTTTATTACCAGATATGATTAAAAACAATTTTCTCTTACTCGTAAGTGAGCATGAATGGGACTCAGATAACAAATGTTTATTTTCTGCAAAGGATCCTCCAAAGGATTTAATAACTCTGATCAAGCCTAACGGTAAGCCAGCTAATGGTCAATCAAAATAAAATTGTATTTAGAGACTTATCATTTTAGGTGTTGCCGCAGATCTATTAACAACTGTTTACATGAGCAACATCTGTTATTGGAACTACGCATGTTTTTTTTGGACAACCCTGTTTAATTTTTCTTTTGCGCCTGTCGGTTTGATATTATTTAGTTTAGTAACTATTGTTTCTCAAGTAAGTGAATTTGTATTCTTTTTGAGAAACATGTGGATCTAAACAGCTGCAATTATTCCTGTAACGTCAAACCTGTAATTTATGAATTATAGCCTACTAAGAACCTTCTTCCCCTCGGACCGCGCTAGCGCATAGACGTGCACACAATTTTACGCTTAAATTCGCCGCGAAAATACTTAACCACGCCCCTTTGTGAGCAAGGGACCGCCAAAGACGCCGTGCAAGTGAGTGAGACAACGCATAGTCTGCGCACCCGCACCTCTGCAAATGTACTAGGCCCACCCCTTTTGTGTGAAGGAGACCTACAGTGATACCTCGAGAGTGAGTGAGACGTCACTAAGATTCCCATTCATCGCACGTGCAGATCCCCGCCCGGATATACTCACCTGATCGGAGAAGACACATCCACCGCGATAATTTTTGCCGACGGCAAGTTGAATTCGCCCGATCAAATAGGCCTACAACTTAGCCAAGCTGTTAAACTCACTGCTACTTGAAGGAACTACTGCCTAGTTGTAATAAGGAAAGAAACTCTTACACTGCTGACAAGAAGTATAGCTACCTACCTAGCAGTAGATATAGATATACCTAGCTATCTATCTACTTGAATATGGAAAAAAACATGAACAAATCCCTCTCAGAAACGGACGTTAGCTCGATGAACCAAAGTGTTTGCGTTACGCCACAACGAACGTTCATCTCTCGAATTAAAAGGAAACGTGAAGAAGAAGATGATTTTATGGCTGAATTCACCAAATTTAAAGATGAAATAAGGGAGCTGTTCTCATCTTTACGAACGTCGCAGGGAGATGAATTAAAAAAAATTGCTCCAACTTTAACGGACATACAAAAAACGAACCTAAACATTGAGAGTTCCATTGCATTTCTATCACAACAAAATGAAGAATACAAGAAAAGTATTGAAAAATTGCAAGTTCAGGCCCAAGAGGATAGAAAATACATTGCTGTACTGGAGGAGAAGGTGGAGGATATGCAGAAAAGCATGAGGAAAACCAGCTTTGAAATGAAGAATGTGCCAAAAGCTAAAAATGAGACGAAGGAAGATTTGATCGACATGGCTACGACTCTCTCAAAAACTATCGGCTGCGACCTCAATAAGACCGATATTAAAGATATTTACAGGGTCCACGGAAAAAAAGAAGGAGTATCAAACACACCCATCATCGTTGAGACATCCTCTACCCTCATAAAAAACGACATACTGAAGATGAGTAAGGCGTTTAATATCAAGCACAAGTCAAAACTCTGTGCAAAACACCTTGGCGTCCGCACGTCTGTAGACTCACCCATCTATATAACGGAAAACCTGACTGCCAAAGCATCCCGCCTGCATTTTCTTGGAAGGGACCTCGTCAAGTCCAAAATGTATAAGTTTTGCTGGACCTCCTATGGTAAGGTGTATGTTAGAAAAGACGAAATTTCCCCCATTATACTGATTAAAAGTGAAATGCATGTCCAGCAATTATTCAATAGTGAAAAATGACTATATCTATACCTATACTATGTCACCCTATACTTGCGCCTGACTTGTAATTGTATAAACAAGACCCCCCGTGCACTATTGTATAATTTATCATGGCCACAACTTACTCATATCAACCCCCCCCATATCGCTTTGTACTCAGTACAACGTATTATCTTAAATCTACTATTTTTACAAAATATTATAATATTATATCGCAATAAAATATCAATAACTTATGCCCACACACAGCCCCACTCAACTGTCCTGTTACCTATCTTGATGACAATAGCACACAACGTTTACTTTGATAACATGTATCACCTACTTGTTTTTGTAAAGACACTCATTCCTATGTTAAAATTTAATTATGGATAGTAACTTAACCACACTGAAAGAGATAGACGGAATAGAAATTGCAAGCTCTGTTAGCTGCGATATTGAAGACTTAAACCGACATATTAAAATACAAAATAAAGATCTAACTATTATTACTCAAAACATCACGAGTGTTTACAAAAATACTGATGATTTACAAGTTACATTAGCTCCCCTAGAATTCGAACCTGATATCTTGATTTTGACAGAATGTCGTCTGGACTGCAAAAAACCAATTCCTCAGATTCAAAACTATTCATCTTTTTCCACTACTCAAAACATGAATCAAAATGATGGAGTGGTAATTTTTTCTAAAAATAATCTTAAAGTTAAAGTGAAAGAAATAAAAATGGTACATGCATCCTGTTTACAAATAGAAATATTTAATTACACTATATTAGGTATCTATAGATCACCGTCAAACAGAAATGCAGAAAAATTCATTGAATCACTCCGTACTCACCTCGAGAGCATTAAAAGTCACAGCAATATTATCATTACAGGTGATATTAATATTAATATAATTAGTAGAATAGACGACACAACCTTTGAGAGAAACAACCGACATACATACCTAAACATGCTATCAACCTACGGTCTCTTACCCGGCCATTTACTTCCTACCAGGCTAAGGAACTGTCTAGATCACGTTATCATAAAACTAAATAAAAAGAAAACAATTGCCAATATCGCTGTCTTAAACACTACTATCACAGATCATAGAACAATATTAACCAGTATTTCAAAAATAAAACAAATTAATAAATGTCCTAAAACTAAAACCTATATAAACTTTGATAAAGCGCTTGATAGCATAGCTAATAAAAATATTTCTGACCTTCTCTTCTATGAAGACCCGAATGCCCTAGTTGAGCTACTTGTTCATAAAATTAATGAATCCCTACAGGAACACACTACAATAAAAACAATACCAAAATCTAGTCGCACTATTAAACCCTGGATTACTCCTGGCATTCTGCGTTGCATAAGGAACAGGAACAAAATGCAAAAACGAGCTAAAAACAATCCATTTGATCAAATAATTATCATAACATACAAAAGATACCGTAACTATTGTAATAATTTAATAAAAAAAATAAAACGTAAATATGATAAGACACAACTAACAAACTCGATAAAAAACACTAAACTATTATGGAACAACATTAAAAATATTACTAATTTAAAACAAAGTAAAACAACTAACACGGAATTACTAGACATGACACAGTGCCCTAAGCAATCAGTAAATATGGTAAATGATTTTTTTGTGAATGTTGGCAGAGATCTGGCAGAAAATATACAATCTAACTACCCTACTCTCGACACTAACGCGCCTCTTTCATTTGATGCTCATCTCACAACTTTTGTACTTTCTGATACTGATGTCAACGAAGTAGAAAAAATTATCATGAGCCTAAAATCGGATAGTGCCCCAGGCTGTGACAATATCCCTACAAGATTTCTCAAGCTAGCTAAAAATCATATCATCCCTGTTATTTGCCATTTGGTCAATCTTTGCTTCTCTAAGGGCGTCTTCCCATCGGTACTTAAGCAATCCATAATTACACCAGTCTTTAAAAGTGGCAGCAAGGACGACGTCAACAATTTTAGACCGATCTCTGTTTTGACAGCAATTTCAAAAGTTCTAGAAAAAATTATAAATAGCAGACTCATTGGTTTTCTTGACAAGTATGATATACTGTCAAACTCCCAATATGGCTTTCGACAAGGCAAAACTACTCATGATGCAATAAAGGATCTAACGTCAGTAATCATAGAACAATTAGACCAGGGAAAAAAGTGTCTTACTGTTTTCTTAGACTTAAAAAAGGCCTTCGATACTGTGTCTATACCTACTCTCCTACGAAAATTAGAACGAATTGGTATCAGAAGCACACCTCTAGAGCTAATGAAGGACTATCTTTGTAACCGGCGGCAAAAAACAAAAGTAGAAGATTATATTAGTGAAGACCTATATGTGACCTATGGAGTCCCGCAGGGAAGTGTCCTAGGTCCTACACTATTCCTAATATATATAAATGATCTGTGTAACTATAAAATTAACAAAGGTCACATATTCTCCTATGCTGATGACACAGCAGTGGTGTTTACAGGAGATTCCTGGGATTCTGTACATAGTGTAGCTGAGGCTGGCTTATCAAAAGTTAATACCTGGCTAAAACAAAACCTTTTAACATTAAACACCTCAAAAACTAATTATATATGCTTTGGTATATATAACAGCTCACAACCTAAAACGTCTAACCTTAGAATCCACGGCTGTAATTGTTTGCGTAATAACTGTGACTGTCCATCTATTGAAAAAGTTGCCTTTACTAAATACCTCGGTGTAATAATAGATCAAAGACTATCCTGGCACCAACATCTTGAGTTAACTACCAGTAGAATAAGAAAACTTATTTTCACGTTTAAAAACTTAAGACACGTCGCTGAACGTGATCTCCTAAATCAAATCTATTTAGCACTGGGGCAATCAATTTTAACATACTGCATTTACATTTGGGGAGGCGCTACAAAAGTAAAATTTCTTGAATTAGAACGAGCTCAGAGATCCTTACTAAAGGTCATGTATTTTAAGCCCTATAGATTTCCTACGCAAGACCTATACCGTATTTCAAAATTACTTACGGTGAGAAAGCTGTACACACTGAATTTACTGATGCAAAAACATAAATCATTGTCATACAATCCCACAAGCAAAAGAAGGAATGATATAGTTGATTCCTGTAGTGTTAAAACAACATTTGCTATGCACCAATATAAAAAACAATCCGTTTATATATACAACAAAGTAAACAAAGTACTTAACATTTACCCGCTGCTGTTAAAAGAAATGAAGAAGAAAGCCACTGAGTGGTTATTGACCTTAAACTATGAAGAAGTGGAGGAGCTGTTCAAAGTTATTGAATGAATTTTATAAACTATTATTTTGTAGGCATTTGAATATTGATCTATTTATTTACTAATATATATATATATATATATATATATAAATGTATGTGTTATATATGTATTTTACTATGTATATATATCTATATATTATATTGTATATATCTATCTCCATTTATTTATTTATCTATCTATTTATTTATATACCTAATCTACGTCTTATAGCTAGCTAGTAAAGTTTAATTTAGTATAATTTAAAAATGTTACTTAGAGAATATAATTTAAAAATGTTAGGTTTTAAAACAAAGTTCCTAGATTACCTGTAACGAATCTGTTATTAATTTAAGAAATTTTCTTAGTCTAAATGTATAACCTACATAGTCTAAAATTAATATAATAACCTACCTAGTCTAAGGCGAACTTGCGACATTCAGGGTTGATTAGTTAACCCAGAGTTAAAGATAATTTTTACACATTCGTCATACTAGAAATGTCATATTTCTCGAGTTAGTGATTAACTCGAAGTTAAATAAGCTAGCCCTGGATGACGCAAGTGGGCCTAAAATTGTCGCAAACTATTTTAAATGTATTATATGGAAGAGCGGGGTATCCTGGCACAGGTACTTTATACTTAAAAGGATGCCCCATCAACTACTGTAATTAGTATGTAAGCTTTGCGAAATAAATTATTTGTAATTGTAATTGTAATTGTAATAAAGAGCACTTATATTGCATTCTTTAAAATCGCACTGGATATGCTGAAGGTAAATATCAAGATCTACAAGTGCGACTACGAATTGGCCCAGAAAAATGCCTTCAAAACTGTTTACATGGAGACGTGGTTTGTGATAATGTAGGAAAAAAAGGGTTGACTTCAACACAGGCTGGTAAAGAAGTCTCTCAACTTGCCAAAGCTTATTCATCAAGCCTGGGAGAAAATTCTTCAGCACGAGCCTAAAATGAAATGAAATGAATGTGTTCGTAATTTATTTTGAAAAGTCAATATATAATAGGTTTCGTGGTACAAAGAAAGGCACATTACTACAAATATTTTAGAAGTGTGCCATCGCCGTCTAGGAGTACGCATGAACAGAAACTCTGCCCTCGTAAACGATATCCTGTTTAACAAAAGATATGGCAGAGAGTTAACTAAATTAATTAGTGATTAAAACAATGTATTCGGTGACGTTAAATGTTAGTGTTATTCTGGACATTAAATGCATGTTAATGTGAATAAAGAAGTAATTAATATAAAGTCATATCATGTATATTATATTAGATTATGTATATTGTATTTTCGCCAGAAGTGTCTGTTAATTTAGATTTGCTTCATTAATCAAATGTATATTTAGATATTAATATTTCCTTGTCTCATCATGCTGTCAAAACATTCAAAAACAAAACCCAGCAGTAGTGAAAATCCATTGTAGGTCGTTTCGGCTCTAGTTAATTTATGTAATAATCTGGTAAATCTGTAATAGTCATTTAAATTTTTAGTTAAATATCACATGTAGGCAGATTGTATTCTAGACGGATAAAGACCGGCTGACCGCCCGGCCAAAATAATGGCGATGTGAAAAGTAAAGTAGGTGTGATCGGTTGCATAATACAAGTTGTACAGAATCATGTCCCCGACAACTTCCTTAAATATGACTACACCTGTATGTTGCACCCTGTACGTATTTACGTTGAGGTTAAAAAGGGTCCAAGTATTAAGCATGTTCTAACTGCTTTTCATTATGACTTGTTCCCAAAGCCTGAAAGCTTCTGATACTCAACCCTACTTTCCGACTTATTTTAATATCAGCGGAAGTAAACATCTTGCCTCTCATTGTCAAATTTAACAAATGCCCCAGATGAAAAACCGTCTCTAAGACAGTCACGTAAGAGCGGCAGGGGTGAAAAGATAACTTGGCAAGAATGAAATCTGAAAGATAAGTGCAACTTTGTGCTAAGTCTTAAGTTTGCATTTGAACTTACGTTTTAATCACTGTACCATAAGACGCTTGGCTTACAAAGTCAAGTCTAGGCTGTTTAAAATTCGATTTTGTTCGCATTTATTTGGTGAATAAGGATATTGCACAGAAAATATAATGATACAGACGGTTTCAAGAAATGTTATAAGCAAAGGCGACCTTATCTCTAAAGAGAGATTTCTTCCAGCAACCCCAGGCAAGACAGGAGCGTTTTGCAACAGGACAGTCCTAGTGCGCAATAAAATTGTGTACATACGTACGCAAATAAAGTTCAAAATATAAATAAAATATACCCAATAAATTAAATAAATTCCTCAACTATATAACATAATAATAATAATAACTTTATTTGGAATAAGTTAAATGTTACAATTTTTTACTACTGCTACCTAAACTAGGCAGAGCCTGTGCTGTAGCCATCAGTTTAGCTATTTAGTTTTCCTCCATTCTATTTTGAGTGCAATAAAACTTATTTTTATGTAAGTTAACTAGATCAAATGATGTCTGTAGAGTGTAAGAATATTTGTGGAGTGTGGTGCTTGTGTGTAACGTGTGGGGTGTGAGTTGTGTAATATATATACAGTTGTATTGTTTGTTATTGTGTTGTTGTTTGGTATATATATTATATTTATATATTATTTATATATTTTTTTGTTTTGATATTTAAGCGCCTATATCAGTTTTTCTACTTTTTCATACGAGAGGGGCATCAGAAACGCCCTCAGAGTTTTCTTGCATTCGTACAAGTTTAGGTGGTATAGTGGGTGTGTTTTACCAATGTTTTCGTAAAGATAGGGGCCTAAAAATTCAGAGAATTAGGTGGTATTGACAAGGCTAGTAGGTTCAATACGGCAAAACGTCTTTTTCCTTCCATGTTCAGCGTGAGGTTCGGGAATATATTTTTCTATTTTGTGCTGATTTAGGACTGTATTTTGGATAAATAGCTTCCGCACTGTTAGAGCCTTACATTCACCATATAGCTGTTGTGTTGGGTAGATGTATGGCTTTTTAGTCATCATTTTTAGTATAGCTCTCTGGGCCCTTTCAACATTTAGTGGTTTAGATTTATATGGATCTCCCTAAACACCAATACAATATCCAATGATAGACAAACAGAGCGAGTAATAAATGGCCCGCAATCTCGGAAAGTCCAGTGCATTACGAAACCTGGCGAACACATAGATCAACTTTATGACTCTGGACGTGAGCACTTGAAGGTGGTGGTTCCAGTTAAAGTGCTCATCTATTAGAAGTCCCAGGTATTAGAAAACGGAGTTACTCTTTCGATTAAGTAACAGTTGCAGTTCGTTTTATTTTTGCACTGTTAATTGTGCGCACATATTTCCATATGAGAAGGCCATTAGTTTCGTCTTGTCCAGATTCTCGTTAAGCACATTGTCCTTTAGTTGTTTCACGATGGACCTCGGTCCAGCTTCTGCATGTTTGGCAGTCTCCGCCCATGTGTTTCCGTGAAACAAAAGCGCGGTGTCGTCTGCGTATGTAATCACATGTCCTTTCGCAAGGTCCTGGCTGCATATATGGTTTATGTAGATTATGAATAGTATTGGGCCGAGGATGCTGCTTTGTGGTACACCGTATCCCGAGAAGAGAAGAGTAACTCGCCAACTTTATTGGTACACCTTGGATACCTACAAGCAAGCCAGACCGATCAAACCTCGATTATCACGAAAGCTTCTGAAGATAAAGAGGTCACAGCTCCGCTTGGTATTCAGAGCAATGACTGGAAACGCTTTGCTAAATAAACAAATACACTCTCTAGGTGTTACAGACAGCCCACTGTGCAGAGCCTGCATGGAGTTCGAGGAGACAGCCACCCACGTCCTACTGGATTGTTCCGGCTTGGCCATCTACTGGGCAACACACCTCGAGTCGCCGAGGTCGCTCCAGGAAGTCGTCGGCAATGTCAAGTATTTGCTTGGCTTCCTACAGGAGCTGGGTTGGGAGGAGTAATGCCCCCAACCCACATCACGCAAATAGGTGCAAAATTTAAGACGTTGAGTTGCGGAGAAGTGGCTTGCTTTAAACTATAACTATACGACGGCCTCTGTGGCGCAGCGGTTGTGGCTCTGCCTACCATGCGAGAGGTCCCGGGTTCGATCCCCGGCTGGGGGTAATGAAAAAAAAAAAAAAAAAAACAATCCCCAGGTCTTGGATGTTTATATGTGTGTGACGTCGCTGTTTCTGGTTACCACGACACAGGGTATCCTAGTGTGGGGCCAGAAGCAATGTATGTGCCTGTGTGAAAATGTTTATGTTTTGTTTTATGTTTATAAGGTTCAGTATCGCGACCCGATCCAACTACCCTCGGTTTTTGAGCGGTAATTAAAGCATTTAAAAGAAATTGACAAACTTACTATAATGTATATACGCAAGAACCTTGCAACATTTTCCAAACTTGGCGATGGCTGTAATGTTAACCTAAGAAATAATCACAGACTAGTTGCGCCCCGGCTTAGACTCGCCAAGATTAGTAATTCTTTCAAGGGTCGGTGCATTCTCTTCTACAATAAGATACCTCTGGAGATTTTAAATTGCCATTTGAGCAATTTAAAAAGCATGTTAAAGCGACTTTGTCGAAAAAGGGATATTTCAATGTTCAAGATTACTTAATTGATGGGATTGTATAATAATAATAATACCTTGGACACTATTTACACACATTGATCTAGCCCCAAACTAGGATTCCCTGTATCTTGGGTACTAGACAACGATACACATACTTATAGAGATAAATATTATACTTAGATAGATAAACAACCATGACTAGGGTACAAACATCCGTTCTCATCAAACAAATATTTGCCCCCACCGGGATTCGAACCCGGGACCCTTGCCTTCGTAGGCAGGGTCACTGCCGACTCGGCCATTCGGGTCGTCTGGGGTTAATCTAGCTCAACACAGACCTTGCTTTTTATAGCTTTTTAATAATTCCTGCTTATTAATTATAATAATTAATATTTTAATATTTGTATCAGTTAATCACAATTAAATTTTAAAAGATATCTAAATATCAATTTGTTGGAGTTTCTAGGCCCTTCTACTCCCTCGGTTTTCCAATGTAGAGAAGAGGCCAAAAATGACGTTTGCTAAGTTTATGTAAATATCTACAGTAACAAATAAATTTGACTTTGACTTGGAACAAATCTAGTAATGTTTATCTTTTCAAATTTTTAAATACCTACTCATTTAAATAATCATTTCCTTATTACCCACTGAAGCATGTTTTTGATCTGTCTATATAAAAGTTTCCAAACTTGTTTACAAAAAACCAAATCAATTATTAGTCGGAAGTACTATTTACCTCTACTACAGGATACGCCCTTTTTATCGGGAGCAGAGGACATCCCTGGTTATTTTACTATGTGTTAAAAATAAATAATTATTGTAAACTGTGCATTGAAATAAACTTATTATTTAACGTGCAACTTGCAATACCCATTGTCTGTTTTTGAACATTTACTGTGAAAAAGGTTCCACAAGGTTTGTTAGGACCGTATTTTGGCACGTGCTTTTAACTCCTTATTTATAAAAATACATCTCAGTTGGGCCCGAATAGGAAACCCCAAGCCAAACCACAAATGAAGGTTGGTGACCACGCTGAACACGTGGGATAACTCTGCCCGCTTCTTGACTGGTATGCGCATACCCTCTATCATTCTCTTTATTAAAGCTTTCTTCGAAACAAATTTTCGTCCGAAAACAGGATTTCATGGTATTTTTTTCCCGCTTATCACTTGAACAAGAATCGGGATCTATCGAGCCTGATTTTCTTCAGTCGTGATTTAAGCAAACCTGCAGTTTTTTTTCGAAAAGCTCGTAGTCCAATGTCTTCATTCAATACCCTTTTAACTAAAGTTCTACTTAACCTTATCTTAATTTTTTGACGACTGGTATAGTCTAGCTGGTAGTGACCCTGCCTACGAAGCTGACGGTCCTGGGTTCGAATCCCGGTGAGAGCAAATATTTGTGTGAAGAGCATGCATATTTTTGTTTCTTAGGCTTGGATGTTTTATACCTATATGCATTTACATAAGTTTTTATCTCTATTAAATATATCGTCATCTAGTACCCATAACACAAGCCCTGTTGAGCTTAGTATGGGCCTAGTTCAATTTGTGTAAGATTGACGTCTAATATTTGTTGTTTATTTATTTATTATATCTGGAAAGCCAACAGTTTTTGTTTCCGAACGGGATTTCTTTGTATTCGCGCCTTTGCTGCTCTGGTGCTACTGGAGTCCGAATAGTAGTTCCAAATAGTTTGATACTATGAACCTCAATGTTATTTTAAATTTTTTCATCAGTTTGAAAATCTATGTTGGCGCGTGATCGCAGCGATGCAATGTAATTACCGCGACTCTATCTATTACAGAAAATCTATGAATTTACTTAACATATTCGTTTTGGGAACGCCCACAACTTTTTCTTGGTTCGCCTTCTAAATTCGAAGTTTGATGTATATGACAAAACTTAAAGCATGTAATACGAGGAAATTAATAATTACAAAATTATTAAGCGAGTTCTGTGTTGAGTAAGATTAACACCATGAACTTTTGACATTTAGGTAATCATAAACATTATAATATCTCTTTTTGGATACATTGCTATTTAAATAATTTAAATGGTTTTTAAATTGTTCAAATAGCAATTTCAAAATCTATAGAGGCATCTTGTTACAGTAGATAAGCTAGGATTAATACCCTTGACAGAAATGCTAGCTTTCGCTAGTCTAAATGGATGCAACTAGTATGTGGTTATTTATTTCATTACAAATATCAAGTTTATTATTTATTATAGATAAGTCATTAGATATTGTGCTCTGCCTACCATGTCATGGTAATTTTCCTATCATGCTGGAAGAAATGTCTTTTCATAGATAAGCTCGCCTTTGTACTCATATTTTCCACACATTTATCTTTTCATTTATCTTTTTGCAATTGAGAATTATGAATTATGAAGTTTATGCTTACATTCATTTTGCGCTATGCGTATAAAAGCAGAGTCGCCTTTGAGTAGCCCCATGTGCGAAAGTTCTAAAAGTCATGCGGTTATAGTCTCTGGCTCGGGAACTCACTGCGCTAGATATCTCTATGTGTATTTTAGCGGCACTTTATTTAAGTAGCACTTTATTTAAGCGGTATTCTGTATATTCAGCCACATATTGTGGTGATTATTTTGTTCATTACTGTTAATTGCTTATTGGCCTGAGCAATTCTTCCTAAAATCATCTATCAGAGGAAATAATTCCGATAGTTTTGAAATTTGGTGTTCCTAGAGATGTTCTGATAAACATACTATAACTCCCAGAGGATAAGAAGTCAGAGTCAGAGTCATTTTTTTTATTGAATATAAATAAATAAATTATCTTATTCAACGTCAAAATTTTACTTACTTATAACTACAAGTCATTTTTTTATTATTATTATTATTATTTTTATTATTAGCTTCACCTGTGTGTTTGTTTGTTTGTATGTAACAGAATCCTTTGGACTCGATTTTTACCCACTTTAAACGGACAGATTCAATTCAAACTTTGTACACTTATCAAGAATCAGCGACAATGTAATAATTTTATAAGTTTATCTCATTATCCTGATTAGGATCGCCAGGATTCATTAATTTCTCGTATTTGGGGGATTGATAAAATAGTCTACTTACTTTCCGTCGAAGTGACGTTCCGTCTGGCGCGAGTAATAGACACGCTTACGCATAGCTAGTCAAAATTTTAATCAAAACAACGTAAAAATCGTGCTATTTTTTACAAACAAAGTTGATAATCTAAAACTTAAACTGAAGTGAATTAAAATTAGTCATTAATCATACAAATGTGAAGTGAAAAAGTGGTGGTTTATCCAAATTATGGTCTTGAAGTGACGGTTAAACTGCTGTTTGTTGTGACTGCAATACGAGTTCGATCACACATCATAAGTGATCGACCTTGAAAAGCTGTCTTTTCTCAGGCAACACTAGATGCTCAAATTGGCGACACCCAATAACATCCGCAGTGGCTCGATCGGCTAGCGGGCTGACTGAATACGTCGTCGCTTGGCGAAGTACCCCGGGTTCGAGACCTAGTTAAATAAATAATTTTTGTTTCTTGATATTCAAATAATAAACTCCTCCAAGCCACAGGCGCAAGAAAAAATGCAGAACTTTCTCGAAAACATCACATTTCGACACCCACGTAACAATTTAGAGTCTGACGTTAACAACAGTCACATCAGGGAACGGACGTTGGACGACACAACAAATAGCTTGCCAAAAATATCGGACGACGACGATGCCAGCGAACAGTTGAAGCAAATGAGAGAGAAGATTGAAAACTTAACTCTTGAGTTGCAAAGTGCACACGAGGAAATAGCTGCCTTAAACATAGAAAATACTAAGTTGCAAACAAAAAATGATGATTTAATTAGACAAAAACAACTACTAAAAACGGTTACATCATCACCAAAATCGCAAAAGACCCCTTTAAGAACTAAGAGCCATTCAAATGCTCAATTATGTTCACATAAAAAGCTCCATCCAGAAATAGATGAAACTAAATTAACAGCAACAAATAGCGAAGTATCGGGGAAAAAACAACTACATAAAAAAAATACAGCATCCAAAGCTCGGATAACTAGGAAAATATCTAATACTAACTTAAATTCTCTAATGCATACTCAGAAAATGCAGCATATGGAAAAACAACCAAAAACAGACCAACAAAGAAAACCCCATCTATGTGTAATTAGCGGCAGAAATAACAATGTACTACAAAATCTTGAAGACACATTTGCGAAAAAGTTTACTTTCTGTCATTTTTCGAAACCTGCAGCACAAATTAATGAACTTCTGATGGGAATAGAGACAAAAGTATGTAAACTCACGAAAGAAGACTTCTGTATAATTTTGCTGGGAGAATCGGACATCAAAATGAACCAAAACTACATCAGTGTGATACAATTACTGAGAAATACCTTAAAAAAATCACACACACAAATGTAATCATTTGCCCGCCGACCTATATCTGTGGAGCTTTAATGTTCAACTACAGAGCTGAGCAATTTATAAATCTATTATATCTTGATGTTGAAACACACAAACACTGCTGGCTCTTAGACACAAACAAGAATTTATCATTGGACATGTTCTCTAGCTTTACGGGCAAGCTAAATAAATACGGTATGCGACAAATCATCAACGACATAAAAAAGTTTATTGAAATGGGATCAACAACTAATTTTGACCTACAAGACAAGGATTATGACCCAATAGATAATGACACAATTTTTTTTCGAGACTAGGTATCTTAATATTCTACATCAGAATATAGCCGGACTATTAAATAAAGCAGATTTACTCGTGATCAATTTAGATGAACTAGCAGACAAAAATATAAACACAGATGTGATATGTATAACGGAGCATTTAATGATGGCAGGACAGGAGTCATTCCTAAATCTTCCAAACTACACTCTGGCAGCATACTTTAGCAGAAATGACAATAAACGAGGCGGATCATGTATTCTGGTGAACAATCAGTACAAATGCAAAGACCTACCAGATATTAAAAAAATGTCTTTAATTAACATATTCGAGTGTTGTGCAGTGGAACTAATTGACTTTAAAATTGTTATTATTTGTGTGTATAGAATTCCGAAACAAAATAATTTGAACACATTTTTTGAAAGACTTGACAAAGTGCTCCACTACATTTCTAAGCTGAAGTCCTACAATATAATATTAGCCGGAGACTTTAATATCGACATACTTAAGGATAATAACACTACTCTGGATCTAGAGTGTTTACTTTTGAATTATAATATGAAATTGGCGCTTAGACAGCCCACTCGCCCAGCTAGTAAAACCTGCATAGATAACTTTGCTCATAATTATAATAAAACATGTAAAACTGAAGTGTTGGAATGCGGTTTATCGGATCACACTGCCCAAATAATAAAATTTCCAGTCAAAAAAACTTTAAAATTAAAATTCTGGCGCCAAATGAGACGAGACTTCAGAAATGAAAATATAAAAAAATTTGTAGGGTTCGTAAAAAACTTATCGTTTTCTGACGTTTACGACGCTGCTGATCCAACATCGGCCTACAGAAACTTTATAGAGAATTTCAATTTCTTTTATTATTTGTGCTTTCCACGAAAACAGACCATAATAAAAGTATGTACTAAGCCAAAATGGATCTCACGAGGTATCAAAATATGCAGCAAAAAGAAAAAAAGATTTACTTTGGAAATTTCGCTTACAACCAAATACAATGAATAAATTAAATCTTGTCAACTACACGAAATTATTAAAAAAGATTATAAACCTTACAAAACGTGCTCAAAACAATCATAAAATAAAATCTTCTGTGAACAAGACGAAAACAATGTGGCAAATACTCAGTCAATCAAGACCTAAAATACCCAAAGAAACCATTGCAAAAATAAAAGTTAATGACACTTATATAACAAATCCTGCAGCCATAGCCACAGCATTTAATAAATTTTTTATTGATAAAATTAAACCAGTGTTAGGCGCTGGAAATAAAGTGACATGTAATATTAATCACCAAATGAACTCGATGTTTATGGCTCCAAGTACACCCTTCGATATTTATAAAATCATAAATAACCTTAGAAACACAAATAGTGTGGGTGTGGATGACATTTCAACAAGAATAATTAAGGCTGCAAATAAATATGTATGCCACCCACTAAGCCATATAGTTAATCAAAGTATATTAATGGGCATTTTCCCAAAGGATTTGAAACTAACGCTTGTTAAACCCCTATTCAAGAAAGAAAACAAAGAACTAATGGAGTTTTACAGGCCAATTGCCTTAATCTCAATAATTTCTAAAATATTTGAAAAATATTACTACAAGGAAATAAACAACTATCTAGAAAAGAATAATATTTTATGCCACGAACAAAAAGGCTTCCGTCGAAATAAAACAATCAATATGGCAGTGTACGACTTCCTAAAAAATGTTATGTGTCAAATGGACAAGATATCTCCAGTCAGTGCGATTTATTGTGATATGACACAAGCATTTGACTATGTGGACCACAATATCCTAACGAAAAAACTTGAAGCGTACGGAATTAGAGGTAATGTTTTAGATTTAATACAATCATATTTGACAGATAGACACCAAATAACGGAGATATCAAGGCTGAACTGCAAAACAAAGAATGAAGTGTCATACAGGTCCAATTCGCGTAAAATTACTCACGGTGTGCCACAGGGAAGTGTACTGGGCCCCCTTTTATTTATTATATATATAAATGACATACCAAAATCGACTAATAATCCAACATCCCTATTCGCCGATGACAGCACAGTGACTATTAAATATAAAGACGATAATTATGAATTAGATATAAACAATTCCTTGACTTCGATAATAAATTGGCTCGACAACAATAATTTAAAAATAAATCTAAAGAAAACGAATATTATGCACTTCAGCCAAAGAATTAAAAACAATGACATTAAATTAATTTTTAAAAATAATACGATAAATCAGGTTGAAACTGCAAAATTTTTGGGTTTGACAATTGACAATAAATTAAACTGGAAAGAACACATAAATCAATTAACTAAAAAAATTAGTACTTCAGCATATGTTTTACATAAATTATCTCCAGTAGTCAGTACAGATGTGTTACTCACGGCGTATTACGGGCTTGTAGAATCTGCTCTTAGATTCGGAATCATATTTTGGGGTAATTCGACTAATAAAGAAGTAGCATTTAAAATGCAGAAACGGTGTATACGTGCTATGTTTCATATTAGGACAACCGAGACATGTAAGCCTTTATTTACTAAGCACCGAATTCTGACACTTCCGTCACTATACATAATAGAAGTAGCTACTTTTGTGAAGACCAACCCTCATTTATTCCCACGTTTATCTGAAACAGTGACTGTTCAGGCTTCTCGGCACCCAATGACCTCGCAGGGGCCCATAGCTACGAGGTAGCGTAGCGATGGGATGCCAAGAAGCAAGAACGTCGGCGATTCACCGAGCTAAAGTAAATAGATTCTATCTGACCTGGTCTGTGCTTCGTTCCCGTCAAACTCCTGTCTCTCTGCAAGGCCTGGGTGCACCCTAGGCTCTTCTTGGTAGACAGGTTCTTCAGCCAACCAGGTGTGGCTGGCAGGCCAGCTTCGACGCGCACATACGCGTGAATGCGAACTTTATCTGGTTCGGTGAACCACAATACACTCAGCTAAATAGACAATCCTGAGGGGAGCCCGAATACAATTCCAGATGGCTTACGATTTAATTTCAATGCCCTATACCAATACGCGTTCCATCGCGAGGGTTTTTCGTCTGTCAGTTGTCAAAAAACCTGCTCTGTGGCAGCTCCGTCAAATTCAAAATGGCCGTTCCGGAACCATAGATCGAGTATCGATTCTGAATCGAACAATCACCCGCCCGGACAGGCACCCACCTGTCCCTTAATCTAAGGGCAGCCGAGACAACGTTGCTACCGCTCGTTTTAGTACCGAGCCTCCTACTAGAAACTCTGCAGACCGGGGGGTCCCGTCCCTGCCAGGGAACAAGTTAACAATGCGCCCCCTGCGCCAACGCAGTGGCGGTAGGTTAGCATCCTTAACCAGAACGAGGTCACCAACACTAGAGGGGCTGGTTTTGTCAGTCCACTTAAGGCGCTGTTGTAAGATATGCAGATACTCGAGCGACCAACGCTTCCAGAAATTCTGAGTAAACTGCTGCAACATCTGATACCTTGACAACCGATACAATTTCACTCCCTCGAAGGGGTGCTCGGGCAACGCGTTAAGTGGCTGTCCTATCAAGAAATGGCCTGGGGTCAGAGCCTCCAGGTCATTTGGATCCGAGCTGAGCGGACACAACGGTCGCGAATTGAGAACGGCCTCGTTCTTACAAAACAATGTCGCGAGCTCCTCAAAAGTCAGCGCGGTCTGACCTACTATACGCCCCAAGTGCGTCTTAGCTGACTTAACTACGGCCTCAAAAATCCCACCCCAGTGGGGGCAACTCGGTGGGCTGAAGGTCCACTGTATACCCCGACGGGAGAGGGCCGTTCCTATATCCACTTTATTTACATTCAAAAGGTTGACTATCTCTCGTAAGCATCGTTCCGCAACGATGTAGTTAGTGCCGTTATTAGGGCGGATCAAAGTTGGAAGTCCCCTTCGAGAAACAAACCTATCCAAACAAGCAATGAAAGCCTCTGTCGAGAGATCAGCAACGAGCTCGAGTTCAGGAGCCCGACATCCCCTGGATGCACAATCAGACGGGTTCAATTCTCCTGGTACATGTCTCCAAGTCAGTGGGACCTCAGACGACACAATCTGGGAGACACGGTTCGCAACAAAAACCTCTAAGGTATGGACCGAAGCCTTCAGCCAGCACAAAACAATCTGGCTGTCCGTCCACGCGTACACCGTATCCTCCAAAACCACTGACCCACGCAACACTGTTAGAGTGTGATTCAAAGGTTTGGTCAAAAGAGCAGCCCCGGACAGTTCCAGTTTTGGAATCGTCATCCTTGTCCGAATAGGCGCTACCTTGCTTTTTGCCAAAACCAAACGCACGTCGACCTCCCCGGTGGAGGTGACGGTTCGCAAATAAACCGCTGCCGCAAACCCTCGTTCCGAGGCATCACAAAACCCGTGAAGGGTTGCCCTGTAATCCCCAGCAGGGACCAATTTCCTCGGCAGCGATACATTATTTATATTGAGGCCCAACCATTTCGCTAAATCGTTCGATACAATGCAGCCCTGAGCTCCAGAATCTAATAGGGCGCGAACGTATGTTGGGTTGCCCGCCAAATCCCAAACAAGCACAGAGGCGATCGGTAACACCACCGTCTCCGGTTGGGGGGCAACAAATTGTTGGGCCGCAAATTCCTAGCGAGGACCCCCGGGGCCCCACTGTGCCTGTAACCGATCAGGTAGGCAGCTATACGCCAGAGGGTCCCATTGTACAAATGGCCCACGCGCCGGTTCCATTGCCACCCTACGTCGCCCCCCGAAGGGTTGTGGGCGTGAATTCAACCGTGGCCGCTCCATGAGCGGGGGGGACATCACATGCGACCGACGAGGACGAGGCGACCAGCGGGGCGACAACTGAGGCGGCGTCCGAGCCGCATCCGCATAGCTCGAAGTTGTCCCATGCCACCCGCCCGTTACGGCCTGCTCAACACACCCAATGTGCCGCTGAGTCGGATGCTGAGTCGCAACCGAAAACTCAGGGCCCCCCATGTGATGACCCTGAGTGCGGCCCTGCACCCCTGGGTGGCCGCGTGCTTGTGGCCCCATTGCCCGTTGAGTCGGATGCTGAGTCGCAACCGAAAACTTAGGGCCCCCCATGTGATGACCCTGAGTGCGGCCCCGCACCCTAGTACTACCCTGTGCACGTGGGGACGCTGGCCCCTGAGTTGCGCTCCAAGTCGCAAACGAATTTTCAGGGCCCCATTCCGTATCACCCTGGGTACGGCCCTGTGGACGTGGGGACGTTGGCTCCTGAGTTGCGCTCCGAGTCGCAAACGAATTCTCAGGGCCCCATGCCGTGTCACCCTGGGTACGGCCCTGTGGTGGCTGTTGGCCGGACCGGTTCATGCACAACAGATTGTTGTGGGCCCCACCACAATATCCGCACATTCTTGTGCGCGTGCAGTACCTAGCCATGTGTGGCCCGAGGCACAGGAAACACCAGCACCGCTGCTTGGCCATCCGGCGCCGTCCCTCAACCCTAAGTTCCCCGAACTTATTGCAATCGGCCACAGCATGGCCAATCTGCCTACAACATGGGCAGGTCTCACCTGCACCCCTGGTTGGGGTCAATGCACTCACAGTCCCATACGACTGCCGGTTGGTGCGGTCCTTCCTCGTCGGAGGGCCCCTACTCACAGCGCTCCCGGCAGCTCTCTGTGGCTCCGAAGGATGGGTGACCGTCAACCCCAAGTTCTCTGCCCGTCGAGCCTCCTCTTCCAAAAATCCGACCAAGTCGGAGAAGGCGGGCAGGTCCTCGGCCGACCTCCCGTGAGACTGTTCGAAACGAGTCTGCACGTCAGCGGGTAGGCGGGAAAGTACAATGTACAGCAGTAGGTAGGACCATTCACCAACCGGAAGTCCAAGATTCTCTAGGGCCTTGGTGACGGACAACAACGGGTTCAAAACCTCCGTCTGTATGGCCCCGACCTTGTTCACAACCGGGATGCTAAACAAACGGTTCAGTTGGGCATCGGCCAACCTCCGTTTGTTGTGGTAACGTCTGACCAGCAATTGCCTGGCCGTTTCATAGTTACCCTCCGTAACTGTCAAATGAGCGACCAGCTCCCTGGGCTCACCTCTCAATGCTGCCACCAGCTGAGCCATTTTGACAGACTTGGTAATGTCCGATCGCATGTGCACCAAACTGTCGAACAGATTGATGAAGCTCATCCATTCACCGGACACTCCGTCAAAGGTAGGCATAGTTATGGCCGGTAACCTGGACCCTGAACCCTGATGCGGCAGAGGCGCCCCAATGTCACCACCATGGCTGGACTCGCGCTGCCTACGTATGTCCGCAGCCCTCTGCGTGATAGCAGCCGCCATCTCCATACACTGGTCGACATCCCCTAGCAACCGTGACAGCCTGTCAGGTGCGCAACCATCAACTGCTTCCGCCTGCGCGGACAATTCGAGCACCCTGTTGTAGCGTTCCTTAACGTCCATAGACCGCTCTAACACCACATCATGCCTATCTAAACGGTCTATCAGACCGTGTGCGGAGGAAAACCATCTGAGCTCCTTAGAAACACCCTTCTGTATTTCAGACAACGACATGATCGGAACGATACTTACTCACAATTTGCAGTAACTCAATTATATTGGACCCTCCAGTCTACAACACAAACGAGGGAACCCTAATCTATAACTTAAACAATGCTGATTTCCCCAAACAATAGAAACCGAGTTTTATATCTACACAATTCTGTAAACAACAATTTAGTTTCCCTATATCATATAACACACACAGATAGTCAATATTAGTTCAAGTTATAAATTGCTATAAACTGAAAACAATGTCCAAACATTCATTAGCATTACTAGACCACTAATAGATTGACTATGCAAACTTCAAACTGCAAACATGATAAGACTTCAATGCAAATTTCAATTCACCTACAATGTACCTGTAATGTAATTACTATTCTGAGTCACATCTCAGTACAACTGGTCATTTAGGGAAAACTGTTATGTCTGTCTGTCTACTACCAGCAGTAGACTTATAACTTATAATACTACCAATCTATGTGGATACAGGAACAAAACCAAGTTAGCTAATAACCGCCTATACCTACAGATTGATAGTCCCAAATCGTGGGTTCCTGGAGCCCTTGACGGCTGCAAATCTCAGGAAACCACGCTCTTGCTACCAAAATGTTCAGGCTTCTCGGCACCCAATGACCTTGCAGGGGCCCATAGCTACGAGGTAGCGTAGCGATGGGATGCCAAGAAGCAAGAACGTCGGCGATTCACCGAGCTAAAGTAAATAGATTCTATCTGACCTGGTCTGTGCTTCGTTCCCGTCAAACTCCTGTCTCTCTGCAAGGCCTGGGTGCACCCTAGGCTCTTCTTGGTAGACAGGTTTTTCAGCCAACCAGGTGTGGCTGGCAGGCCAGCTTCGACGCGCACATACGCGTGAATGCGAACTTTATCTGGTTCGGTGAACCACAATACACTCAGCTAAATAGACAATCCTGAGGGGAGCCCGAATACAATTCCAGATGGCTTACGATTTAATTTCAATGCCCTATACCAATACGCGTTCCATCGCGAGGGCTTTTCGTCTGTCAGTTGTCAAAAAACCTGCTCTGTGGCAGCTCCGTCAAATTCAAAATGGCCGTTCCGGAACCATAGATCGAGTATCGATTCTGAATCGAACAGTGACTCGTGATAGACGCGACACAGAAAGACTGCGCCTTTTTTCCTGTAAAACGGCGCTATTGAGCAAAAACATCCTATGTATGGCGCCTATCATATTCAATAAAATACCAAAATGCTATAAACAATTAAATACTTCCCTATTTAAAAATAAGCTCAAATCATTATTAGTTGATAAATGTTATTATAGTGTAAATGACTTCCTCAATGATAAATTCCAGTTAAAGTAGTGACCGCTGTTATTATTAAAATATTATTGATGAAATTTATAAATGACATTCTCAATGACAAATTCTAATTATATTGACCACTGTAATTATTTAAATATTCTTGATGTAATTGAAATGTTAATAATTGAATTTTTATAATGCAAGTTAAATTAAAGTTAGTTTTTTTTTTTTTTAACATCAGAATGGTTGAAACCGTGTCCTGACTTACCGCCACTCAAATTTGTACGCTGATAACAGTAGAACATGTTGATCCGAATTTTTCTTATTTATTATCCAAAATGCATGCTTATGTATCTTGACTGACACATGTTTTAGCAAATAAATAAATCTTTATGTTTATCTTTATCTTTATCTTCCGGCTCGCACCCTCGAACTAAAAAATTAAAAATAAATATAGTTTAAAAAAACTAAAAAACACGCTTTTAAACACTTCGAACTAAAAAGTTAAAAATAATTTTTAATATAACCTTAAAACAATAATGAATAAAAAATACTATTATTATTGTGAAACAAAAAGCGTCGGGCTCGATGTTCGAAAGATATGTAACAAAGCGCCCGACGCTTTAAAAGCGTGTTTTTCAGTTTTTTAAACTAGATTTATTTTTATATAAAAAAAAGACTACACCGTTTCGGAAGGTGGGCCTCGGGGTTAAGAAGAAACGGCAAGAAACTCCCCCTTTTTTTTTTTAAAAGTGACTTTACAACAGGTACTGGTTTCGGTCTAAGGAAATTCGCCGGCGAGTGATAGACTTGATCCATCGCCCCTCGTCGAATTTCTGTGCGCTGAGATGGTATGGACCATGCAGTTTTGTCATCTAAGTATTCCTTAATACTATAATAGGACTTTCTTATCAGCTCATTTTTAACATAGTTTTTGAACCTCTTTTCAGGAAGAATCATTGATTCCTGTGGTATTTTATTGTATAAGCGAATACAGTGCCCCATGAATGATGTGCCTACTTTACTTAGTCTAAATAATGGTAGTGCTAACCTATTTTTATTTCTTGTGTTAATTGTATGGCTATCACCTACAATTTTAAATAAAGCTATGTTTTTTCTGACATGCACGATATTCTCGTATATATATTGACAGGTAACCGTAAGTATATTAATTTCTTTGAATTTTTCTCTTAATGATTCTCTAGCATCTAATTGATATATCGCCCTGATCGCCCTTTTTTGTAAGAAAAATATCGTATTTATATCTGCTGCTCTCCCCCAGAGCAATATTCCATAAGACATAATACTGTGAAAATAACTAAAGTAAACCAATCTGGCAGTTTCAACATCTGTAAGATATCTGATTTGTCTGACCGCAAAAGCGGCTGAGCTAAGTCTTCGTGCGAGATGAGTTATGTGAGGACCCCATTGAAGTTTCGAATCTATAGTGATTCCGAGAAAGATTTTGTCTTCAACGAGGTCCAATCTTTCAGATCCTATTCTAACACTGCTTTCAACCTGTCGTACATTAGGCAAACAAAATTTGATACATTTAGTCTTCTTTGAGTTTAATAACAGATTGTGTATATTGAACCAACTTAACACATGAGAGAGTGTACTATTTGCGTCGTCTAGAATTTCTTCTTGTCTTTTCACCTTGAAAATAATAGATGTGTCATCTGCAAATAGAACAATCTGAGTCATTTTTTCCACCATATAAGGCAGGTCATTCATGTACACTAAGAAAAGGAACGGACCTAAGATAGAACCCTGGGGTACACCAATATTCATATGGGTTCCAGTGGACTTGCATCTGTTTATATCTACTTTTAGTAATCTTTCCATTAAATAAGATTCCATTAATTGTAACGCATTATCTTTGATACCATAGTGTTGAAGTTTGAGCAAAAGAGTTTGATGGTCCACACAGTCAAAGGCCTTGAAAAGATCACAGAAAATACCAACCGCATCCTGTGATCCTTCCTACGTACTATAAATGTGTTCTACTAGCGCTACTCCGGCGTCTGTTGTTGATCTGCCTTTAGTGAATCTGAACTGTTTTTTGTGGAGTAGCCCAGATGCATTGAAGTGAGAGAGTAGTTGACTCAATATGACCTTTTCAAACACCTTGCTCAACACTGGCAATACAGATACAGGTCTGAAGTTGGCAGGGTCTTGTTTACTACCGGATTTGAAAAGTGGTATTAATCTGCTGATTTTCATGAGGTCAGGAAAAACTCCGTTTGCTATACAACTATTGAATGTGATTGCCATGTATGGTTAAATCACATTGATTACTGATTTAACCACGTTAACCGACATGCCCCATAAATCTTCAGTCTTTTTCATGCTAAGAAGTTTGAATGTTTTAACTATAGTTATAGAGCCTATTGGCTTGAAGTTAAAGCCATCCTTGTTTTGGGGCACATTGTCAACCAAGTAATCTAAAGACTTTTCAGAAAAGGATGGTAGTGCTTCTGTTGTTATTATTGGTATGGTACTGAAGAACTTTTCAAATGCGTTAGCAACGTCCTCGTTTGATGAGAGTAATTGGTCGTTAACTTTTAAATAAAAACTAGATTCACTAGACCTAACCTTGCCTGTCTCTTTTTTAATAATGTTCCATGAAGTTTTATTTTGTCGCCAGAAGCTTTGATTTTATTATTAAGATGAAGGCACTTGGCTTTGTGGCAGGCTTTCCTAAAATTTTTGGAATAATTTTTGACAAAGACGTTAAACTCAGGACTGTGATCATAGAATGTTTGCTCATACAATTCATATAGTCTGGACCTGCTCTGTCTTAAATCATCTGTTGCCCATTCAGAGAATTTTGATTTGTTGTCCGGTCTCACTTTTGTCAGATTGAAAACCTTTTCAAATTCCGCAGATACAGATTTGAAGAAGCTGGAATATAATGTGTTCGGATCTTCACAGTAAGGTGTTAACGGTAGACTTGACACTAGTCCACTACAAAAAATTTCCATTTTCTTCAAAGTTACTGGTCTACACAATACTTTAACGGGCTTTATAGCATTACTTTCTTCAAATACTACAATCTGACCAGTGTGGTCTGAACTTAATGCCTTAACTATTTGTTTATCGTGAATACTACGTTCACAGAATACGTTATCTAGACAAGTAGCCGTTATTCGTGTAGGCTAAGGGGTGAGCTGGTCATGTGGGAAGGGGGACAGGTCCCATTTTTCAGTGTTGAGCTCGTATCTTAGAAACTATTAAAATATCAACACTGTTACTGCTTCATTAATTAACTACATTACATTGTGGACAAATAGAATGATGCTTAACCTCTCAAAAACCGATGGTAGTTGGGACAATTCGGGTCGCGATTTTGAACCATGGTAATAAACATAAACATAAACATAAACATTTACATACAGGCACATACATTGCTTCTGGCCCCACACTAGGATACGGATAAGTGGCGTTGGCTAACCCCGGTGGTATTCAAGAGGTTAAATTAGATTATAACAGTCTCTATTTCGTCATTTGCAATTCTGTGGTTGAAATCCAAATATTTTATTTAGGTTTAAAAAGTCTTAGTTTTGTTATTGACTAATTAAATAAATATAATTCATAAACCCATTAAACATTGAAAATTGCTTTCCGTGATTTAGGAACTCTTAGTGACTCAACAGACAGATTAATTTACTCAAGAGACAATTAAACACGAGTTTTATGAATAAAGTTTTCGTCGTCTCTGACTTGTTCCGCATCACCAATATCCGTCCACCCATTTAGACGCTAGGGTGGCACAGACAGACACACACACAGAGACACATCCTCCCACATACACACATAAACCTACACATACTCACAGACGTAAACTTCAAACTTATAAAAACCCTCCTTTTCGTCGTCTCTGACTTGTACCATATCACCAATATCCGTCTACCCGTTTCAACGCTAGGGTGCCACAGAGAGACACACAAATAGACACACCCTCATATACACACACCCTACACACTCACCCTTACACAGACACACACAGACAGATAGACGCCTCAAACCTATAACAACACTTATCTTTTTCGTGGTCTGGGGTTAAAAAGTCTAAAATTTGGTTGACATGTGTCCTTGTTAAGCTAATAAGTTACGAACTACTGAACCGATTTTGATAAATCAGAGCTGAAAACCATCGCAGGGAAGTATACTATCATTTATAAAAAAACGCATTCAAATCCGTCCACCCGTTTGAGCTCTAGAGTGCCACAGACAGACACACACACAGACACACATACAGACAAACAGACAGACAGAGACTTCAACCTTAAAAAACCCTTCTTTGTCGTCGGGGTTTTAAAAAAGAGCTCCGTATTTTAATGGGTTTCCCGCTTGCTTCTCACACAGGAGTTGCAGGTTCGAAACCTGACCATGTACCAATGAGATAATTAATTTATCTTACGTACATTAACTGACGTTCAGTGTTTCGAATGACACGTTAAGCTGTAGGCCCCGGCTACTTTTGCAACGTGCGAGTAGGTCGTACAGCACCCCAATCATCCCGCTCTGAGCTAAGGGTGGTGGCTCTCTGATTTGCGTTTTATTTTACTTATATCGGGTAAAGGCCTGTGCCCCTCGGTGAGGACATCAGCTACATTTATTAATATTACAAAAGCTCGATTCTGTATCTCCCAATCCAAAGAGAATAAAATCACTACCGCGATCCTTTTAAGGGTTCCGTACCCGAAGGGTTCCAAACGGGACCCTATTACTAAGACTCCGCTGTCCGTCCGTCCGTCTGACACCAGGCTGTATCTCACGAACCGTGATAGTTAGACAGTTGAAATTTTCACAGATGATGTATTTATGTTGCCGCTATAACAACAAATACTAAAAAACAGGATAAAAGAAATATTTAAGGGGGCTCCCATACAACAATTCTTTCAATACCACATACAAACTTATGGATGCACCTGGTTACGTACATGGAGTGTGAAAGTAACCGCACCAATCACTTTGTAAACAATATTTTGCTGTGTAAAATCCAAACTATTCACTCCACACCATCGCTTCCATTGAACGGTGGTACGGGACCCTTCGTGCGCGATTTAGACTCGCACTTGACCGGTTTATTAAAATATTGTTTCACCAATGACAGCTCCTGACAGCAATAATCGCGCTCTATGTGAAGTAAGCCAACATCTTTTAAAACACCAGTAGCCTAACATCTAGGAATCCCAATCGCAATTTAATTAAAATCGACAAATCGGCTACAAAAGACAACTCTTTAAAAATAATAATTTTCTCATTAGTCTATTTGTCAGTGGAAATTGAAATCTCTAGATATCAGAGATACATAATAAGGCAACAGTTTAACAGGGATGGCGATAGAATTTTCTATAAGTCAGAAATAGAGAAAAGAGCTACTGATTCAAAAATACCGATACCTTGACCCTCTATAAATTCTCGCGTCATACAGAATAGACGCCATGAAAATATACCTCTCCCTCACCGCACCGCTACCGCAGGTACCTACGCCCTTATTAAGGTACTCAAATCCGCATAAAAGACAACCCAGTTAGTATCGCATTAGTATCACCAAAAACTGTCACATTTTCACAGTTTTCGTTTCGATTCGAGTTACTGAATAAAAGCTTTCTGTTTAGTTATGCGCTATGCATGTGAGTTTTGATAGTTTACGTACAACCCGGCAAATTTATCCCGCGTTTGTGCAATCAGTCTCGCAAAGCAAAATGTATCATATTTTCCCCGCCAGAGCTACTGTTCATATTTGTATTAGTTAAGCACAACCTATTTTTAAAAGAGATCTAAAATCAATCTGTAGGAGTTTCTACGCCCTTCTTCTCCCACAGTGGTCCAATGTAGAGAAGAGGCAAAAAATGACGTTTGCTAAGTATATGTAAATATCTACAGTAATAAAGTACTTTGACTATTGACTATTGTTCACACTTGCCGAACATGAAACGTGATTGGCAATACAGTAAAAAAATACTAGGTAGTTTCTTAAATTTCTTTCTTTTTTTCTTCTTATATAAAAGACGATGTCACAGCGATTTTTTTCTAGTCATATATATAATAAACGATTTCACAGCGAATTGTCGTCGAATGGCATACAATACAATATGCGTTTGTCTCAATTCATGAATTGATTCAATTTAGGAGCAATTATGCAAATTTCGGGTTTTTGTTATTCTTAAACTTACTATGGTAACTGAACGACTCACTTAAAATAGGGACAGAGATATGAGGGAATCATTGCTGTGTTGCGTATTTTTTTTTCAAGCACTTACTTTCAAATCTATAAAAGCGCCTATTGGAATGAAGCCACAGCACTTGCTGAGCTATTTTTCCTTAGTTGAGCGATTTCCGCAGTTGTGCTATGCAAATAAAAGTTGAACTCATCTCATTATAAATCCACTCAACATACTGATAGAAGGCGGCTACTGTCCTTGTCACTGTGGATTGTTTATTATTCCCTACTCAATATTCCATTACCAAATTACAATAACAAATATGGGTGGGCTACAGAATAAGCAAAATATTTTGATATACTGTAATGGAAATACAGTAAGTATATTTATATCTACTTATAAATTTAATTTATATAACTACGTAATTAAACTGAAATAAAGCTGTGGCAAAGATTCAAGGGTTTGTTGTGGACATAATTCTGAAGTCTTAGTCAAAATTAAATTATTACTGTATGTATTTCATATACTTTGTAAACGCTATTTAAGGACGTTGAGGACATCATTTTTAACAACTTTCAATAAGAAAACAATTTGATCTGTTTGAACTGTTATATTCGCCTCTGTTTGTTTGGTGTGAATGCACCCACAATTTTTGGCATGTCAAGATTCCTCGAATATTGTTCTTTTTGTCTGACCTAGAAAGAAAGGCGTTTGCTAGACGTTTAATGCAATAAAGAATTTGGAATGTTGTGTTTACATAAAAAATGTTCAATTTACTGAACTAATAGTTACAGTTAATTAAATGGGGTGATGGATAACAGACTAAACGTGGACACAACTGCCACTCTAACAGCCAGTTTCAGAAATGAGCCCCGAAAAATGCTGACGTCTCTTCAGATCCATAAATATTTTTTTTAATATTATATACTCAGAAATAAGAGCCATGCTCTTATTTCTGAGTGTATAATATTCATGACTGTTAACACGCCTCGACGTTACGCCCATTAGCGTTTTGCGGGGCTTAAAAAATAAAGGTTGTTTCTACTACTCAGTGTCTATTGGGAAAAATAGAACATGGAGGTACAAGTAAGAAGGTTACCTCATGATGTTTTCCATCAGCGATAGAGCTTGCGTGACATGAACACAATCGATCACTGAAAGTTTTTCGAACACTCAAAGACGTGACGTCACTGTCTTTCGCTCGCAAAATGACAGCTTCGGCGTGACATTCTAGAGACACTTTCACAGCAACGGAGTTCAATCTTGCATTTCCTGAAAGGCAATCAAACCAAATGTTAACGGAAACTTCCGGATGTGTTCTTAGACTACTCGTGTAAAAAGTATGAAATTATTATTATTTTTTAATAGATATATATATTCAGTCCAAAAAAAGAGAACATAAAAAATCGCCTCTCATCTCAACGCCCTAGACGCATTTGTCTGCGTGATTGATGACACAGATAAGAAGTTCTTGATAAAAAAACGTGGGACTATTTTTCTTCCTCTTCTCAAATCTGCGAGATTAATTCGCTTTTAATTCATTAGCTGTTGATGAGAAATCTCTCCTTTGTGACGACAAAGTAGTCTGTTAGGGGCGTTTAAGGCTAGACTAACGATCTTATCTGTGATTCTGTGCCCTAATTTAAGATAAATAATGGGTCCTTATTTAGACAGTAATAGGGCATTGCGAATTACCTTAATACCTTGGAAACTACTTATACACACATTGATCTAGCCCCAAACTAGGATTCCCTGTATCTTGGGTACTAGACAACGATTGCCAATATACTTATGTAGATAAATGCCTAGATAGACGAACAACCATGACTAGGATACAAACATCCGTTCTCGTCAAACAAATATTTGCCCCCACTGGGACTCGAACCCGGGACCCTTGGCTTCGAAGGCAGGGTCACTCCCGACTCGGCCATTCGGCCGTCAAGAATTGTAACAATATTCTCTTTACTAGGACTTATTAATTATTAATAATAATATCTAATATAACGTACAAGAGTAGTGGAACTTTCTATTATTATTTAATTGAAAAGGCTATGTCGAAGACCTCTTGCAAAAGCTTTTTTTTATTCGAAGACCTCTTGCAATTTTTTTATTTTATTGACGTACATTATATCGCTGATGTCACTTTTCTGAGGACTGCATCTTTATTTATAATATTTCCCAAACCATTTCAAAATTCGACTTCAAGGTGTCGACTCTCGTTAATAGTAGATTATGTGACTGCTGCATAATGGAGGGCATTAAAACTCGAGAGTGGGTTAATGAAACGAGCCGAAGGCGAGTTTCATAATAATATCACTCGAGAGTTTTAATGCCTAATTATGTACAGTTACATACACTAGTTTATCTACACACATATCATAAGCTCTCTTTGATGTGTTCAGGAACCGCATGTTTGACCGGCATTGTGGCTCTGCAATTGTTTAACTTGTTCTGTAATACCAACTTCTCGCAGGCGGGCGTCGGCGTTCTAAATTTGAATGTCGGTACCAACTTCACAATCAAACTAGGGACGGCACGCGGGTGGGCTTCGGCGTTCGAAATTTGAATGTCATTATATGTAGAAAAACTACACATAATTACCATAATGTGTAGTTTTCCAGATACGAAACGTTTTTACCAAGTAGTTTAACATAATGCTGATCCTAACGTGCGGTTTTTGAACGCAGTAAAGAGGGTTTATGATACGTGTGTAGATAAAGTAACTAATAGTTGTGTTTATTATTTATTTATCTCAAGGCACAAAGTGCCAAACTCAAGTGGAGCTGGGCCGGACATGTCTGTCGTACAGAACCCTGATTATTGGGAAATTATTGCCACCGATTGGAAGGCATTTTCCCAGCAGTGGGAAAACCCACAAACTTCGTAAAAAATATTTGTTCGTTTGTAGCCCTTAACCTCTTACCGCCCGAGGACGTACATGTACGAGATTTTCCCGTTATAGGTGTTGAATTGTATTACCATAGCATGAGGTTTTAAATCGCAATGCCTCATAATCGTTTTAAGTGTAACTGCTGGGCAAAGGCCTCTACATGTGGAAAAAAACTTAATATGGGTTTAAATCTGGATCCTAAAAAGGAATAAACATCGCTTTGAGTGTGAAATTGAACAACAAACGTTTCAAAAGCAGCGCAAAATGCTCAACGTGTTAATCCCCACAATACTTGCTGCTTTTAACACAAAAACTCAGAAAACGTACCGTTATCATGAATTTACAATGTGGAATCATTGTGAAGAAACGTTTTACATTCATTTCTATAGATGCGGCGATGGGGAACCCTCTCATGCAACATGAAGAATTAAAATACTGGCTGAAACTGGGTGCACAATGCCTCTGCCAACCACGAATAAGAGAAGAGGTTCGTGACGCTGGTATTTAACTATTTAGATTTAGAGAGTAGACAACTTTAAAAGCCATAATCTGTGAAATGAAATAGTTTTTTGCACAGGTCCCGGTTTTACTTACAAAATATAAGAGTTAGGAGGTTACCCCTCGCATGGTAGGTAATCATGCGAGAGGTCCCGGGTTCGATCTCCGGCTGAGGCTACAGAAAAAAAACCAGGTCTTGGATGTTTATAAGTGTGTGAAGTCAATGTTTCTGGTTCCCACGACAATGGGTATCCTAGTGTGGGGCGAGAAGCAATGTATGTGCCTGTACGTAAATGTTTAAGGATATTAATTAATCGCACATCAAAAATATTGATTTGCACAGGAAAAAAGGATCAACAAAGACACTTTTTATGTTTTAAGTATTTTTTGTTGTTCTTACATGTTCAACCTAACACGAAGGATAAAGGGGGATTCGCTTCGCTCATCCCCTTTACCCTTCATCTAAACTACCGCTAAATACTAGTATTTTTGATGTGCTGTTTAATTTTTAATTTTAATGCCTTTCTGTTTACGTAGAATAGAAGGAATGAGTGTCAACCGAACTATCGAAGAAGCTGTATCTCGGTTGTCGAGGTGCCTTTTTGACTGTTCACATATTTAAGTAGCAAAGCAAAATATTTCTCAATATTTCTCAGTAGATTGAATGTGGTATTACAGGTGCAAAAACAAACAACTAAAATACAAAATTGGAGTAAAATTTCTTTAATATGTCAAGAATGTACCTGTTTTTCCTGACACCCGCCTATATAAGTATCATTATTTACAGCTGGGAAACTGTTGTCAACATTGCAAGGAACCAATAACTTGATTCTCTATCTCTAACTCGGAATTCGATTGCAATTGTTAATCCAAATAAACATTGTAATTCTTTATAAAAGTCGATACTATGGAACGACCGATCAATTATCAGTTATGCTATTTGTCTCTAAAAACGTTACCTCATGCATAAAAATATTTCAACCAGTCCATCATTCAATCAAGGCTCGTGCGTGGGCCGACGCTTTGGACGGTCCTGTCATAATGAGCTCTCAGCAAAATGATGTCCAATGGACGCCGTAGAAATCCGTGGTCTAATGGATTTATCGCTTGCTTTTCACACAGGAGATGCAGGTTCGATTCCTGACCATGTACCAATGAGATAATTTATTTATCTTAAGTACATTATACGGACGTTCTAACGGTTATGAAAAACATCCTGAGAAAAGCTTCATTACACCATATCTGCGGCGATGGACGCGAAATGGACTATTGAATAACTGGCTCAATGTGGGCACAATTGTGCCTCTGACCCCCCGTATAGGAAAAGGCGTGACGTTATGTTATGTGTGGAAGCCGTCACGCTGGAATAGGTATGTAATCTCAATTGTCAACGCATAGTGCGCGTACGTGATCACAATTGTACAGTGCAGTAAATAGAGTCATTACATCAATCTAAATTCGACGTTTCACTTCATCAACCATCATCATCAGGCCCATTGGAGGGCAGCCGCATGGCACGGCAACATTTCCCATGAGGTCCGCCGGCAATCCAGCTGGGAGCTCAGGTATGGCGGGTATAGGATCCTTCTTGCTGCCGCCCTCACGCGTGGCGAAATGACATTTATTGACTGTTTTCATTTCAAAATGAATGCATGCAATAAAGTTTTTGTCATAAACTTAAAAAAACTCGCAATCGTAATCAAAATGTGGACTGAAACCGTTTCACCAAACCATTTCCCAATCAACTGTGATAGTACATTTCCCATGAGTTCGAAAAGGCTTATATTTACGAACCGAGAAGTTTACGGCACGATCCGAAGGCGAGGATTGTAGCGAGGTTCGTAAAAAACCTTTTCGAATGAGTTGGGAATATAATTTTTCCGCCTGAGAACCCAAAATCAAGCGGCGAAGGTGCTATTTTTAGCTCAGAAGTCGGAGAAAGTATTTTTGCTGTTTCTTTTTTCTTTCTTGGTTTTTATTTGCTTGTCTATGTGTGTATCATTCATAGTGTCTGGCACCTTAAAATGTGGTGAATTTAAATCTCGAACATTATAAGAATTTGCAATTGTATAAGATAGGATAAGATACAACTGATTTTCCATATATAAAAAAAAATTATGACAAGTCAATTGCGATTGACGCGAGGGATAGAAAATCGAGCTTCAGAATAGTGAAACTTACTTAAGCTTTTAAGAGTAAGAATTCACAATATGCGCCGTGCCGTAAAGAACTTATGTATGAGCGAGAAACCAAGACAAAAACCCAATATTTCGAGGTTTTGTACCTGCCAAAAATTATCCCGAGAAATTTTGTGTTACTTATTTTGATATTCAATTGGTTGCACCTATATGTAAGAAGGTACAAGAAAAAACAACGAATGCCAGCTTTTATAACAAATCCTTCAGCCTTCAGCTTCGAACCTCTACTGTCTGGCGTATTAGCCCATCGCCGCCTGAGTGAGGCAGCCTTTTCAGATATAATTTGATACGTGAGACTAGCCCCCCGATACCGAATAACAGATATAAGACACTAGCTAAATGTGGGCGCAGCTGTGGCTTTACAGCGCCCTTTGGGAAAAGGTGTGATGCAATATATTTTAACCGACTTCAAAAAGGGGGGGCGTCACTTTTCAGGGTTCCGTACTCAAAGGGTGCCAAACGGGACCCTATTACTAAGCCTCCTCTGTCCGTCTGTTCGTCCAGCGGGCTGTATCTCATAAACCGTAATAGGTAGGGAGTTGAAACTTTGACAGAATGTAATAATAATAATAATACCTTGAACACTGTTTACACAAATTCATCTAGCCCCAAACTAGGATTCCATGTATCTTGGGTAATAGATAACAATACACGTACTTATAGAGATAAATATTATACTTAGATATATAAACAAACGTGAATAGGGTACCGACATCCGGGACTCGAACCCGGGAATCTTGGCTTCGTAGGCAGGGTCATTGCCGACTCGGCCATTCGGATCGACAATATACGTATGTTTGTTGCCGCTACGGCATCAAAAAATAAACTTCACAAGATTACCTAGATTAAGAAGGGTCACTATACAAGAGATGTTTTCATGTCCTTGGTCCCTGCGAAATATCATCGCAGATATCGCTTTGTAATTGATTGACGATTGACGACCTCTGTGGCATAGCGGTTGTGGCACTGCCTACCATGCGAAAGGTCCCGGGTTCGATCCCTGGCTGAGAGTAAAAAAAAATCCCCAGGTCTTGAATGTTTACACATAAGTGTGACGCTGTTCGCTATCCTAGTGTGGCGCCAGAAGCAATGTATGTGCCTGTATGTAAATGTTTATGTTTATGTTTATACATATATCATCGTCGGTTACGCAATAGGTTTGACATTGGATCCGAAATCTGTTGGGACTGGTATCGAAACCAAATTCAGACATTATTATTCGGTTTTCGTTTTATATTTTTTCATCCTTAAGTTTTCTCGAACGATGTTAGGGAACCCTTCGTTGTCGAATCCGACTCGCACTAAGCCATTTTTTTAAATGTTTTTTATTTCAAAACTAGTCTTATTTATGAGCCGATATGATTTGATTTTTTATTCGATAGAACAGACCTCAAATTTGGTCCGATGCAGGTTTAAATTTAAAATAACTGTAATCATAATAAATATTACCCACGTAAATTAAATAGCGCATTTTTGCTCTCCTGTGACTTTTACTGTGGGTATAAGTGCCCTCAATTCGTTTAAGTCGTGTAATACGTCTGGCCTTGATCGGATTTTGTAGACACGTTATCGGGGATTAGACGAAATTCGAATATTGACCGGAGGCGAGGAAGATATACCTTGCCGTTAATAATTTTGCAATTATTTATTCCTGCTTATAAATTATAAAAACTAATATTGTAGTATTTGTATTAGTTAAGCACAACCAATTTTTAAAAGTGATCTAAAAATCAATCTGTGGGAGTTTCTCCGCCCTTCTTCTCCGACAGTGGTCCAATGTAGAGAAGGGACAAAAAATGACGTTTGCTAAGTATATGTAAATATCTACAGTAAAAAAGAACTTCGACTTGACTTGAATATATTTTTTAACGTATAAGTTTTTATTTAAATAACGATAAGTACCATAGGATCGGTAAACATATGCTTGTTACACAAAAACATGCAACTCTGAAAGCGCTGTAGCATTGTTTATGGAAAATTAAGAAAGGGTCGTATTAAAATTCCCCTTTTAATATTTATGCGAGTTTTTTCAGTGTTACTCAGCGAAACGTGACCTGGGTTTGGCGTTTTTCTTTTAGGTTGTAAAAGGTTAGGGGTAAAATAGAACTTCATGCAGTTTTGGTTTTTATTTCTCTTATAGGACGACAGAGTTCATTGTTGAGAGGCAAGAAAGTAAGCAATTGACGGACGAGTGAGTTCAAGATTTTACCTACGTCAGGAGCCTTTTATAATTTTATTTTATTATCTGACAGAAGTCGTGACCACAACGAAGAAATTCTGATTATAATTCAGACGGCAGTTACTTTCAACCTGGACACAATTCCCAATTTAATGAAATTTAGAGTTATTGTTTGGGAACAGTGTGGCTGTAATTTTAGTTTATGGCCTCGTGGAGCCATAAACTGAAATTATAGCTACTGAAATATCATATACTACATTACAGCAGAGACCAGTATGTAAGCCATCCTGGACGAGTATGATATAATACGAGGCCAGGGTGGCACTTATGGTCAAAGCGTGTATGGTGCATTTATAAAAAAAAAAATTATGTTTATTCTGAATATTTTATTTTATTCTTCTTTTTCTTCTGTTAGTATCGAATTCCTAATTCCTAATTAGTAACAAAATAGTAAAAAATATGAATGAACTGCGTTTTTTGCCATTTTACATCGTGCAATAGAAGTGCAATTCGGACACGTCAATCTCTATGGTACCTCCTTTTTCATTCACTGCCAATAACCTCCTTAGCTTATCTTTGAAAAAATATATACCCAGATATGTAATTGGATTTCATACTTACTTACTGGACACTTTTGTAGTTCTATATTTAAATATTATGATATGTAATGGGATTTCATACTTACTTACTGGACACTTTTGTAGTTCTATATTTAAATATTATGATATGTAATGGGATTTCATACTTACTTACTGGACACTTTTGCGTTTTCCTGGACACTCCTAAAAATTGTCCGGGATGAGTCACTTTTGGATACCATCTTCACAGATGTTATGGGATCATTTCATACTTTTTTTGAGAAACAATCTTAATATTATTTATTATTATTCGAATGAGCAATTATTAATCAAACTCACTCACGTAGAAAAACTCAATACCTGCAATTAATGAGTTTTTTTCCGATAATATCGGGAGATTCCAATTTTTACCGATTAAAAAATAAAATAAAATGGCTAAGAAAATGGCCATACCAATAATTTATTGTATGGGTACTTTTTTATTCATTATATAAACAGGCATGTTTCATTATTTGTTGTTATAGCGCCAATCGAAATACACTCTTTGTAAAAAATTCAGCTCTACCTGACGGACAGACGGACGGACGGACAGCGGATGCTTAGCAATAGGGTCCCGTTTGGCATCCGTCGGATAGGGAACCCTAAAAAGTAATAAGGTAAAACTACAAATAGCAATGAATGAATTTCTCTTCAACACGGTTCATAACAAGAATTTAATAACTGTGCAAAGGATCAAAGCACAACATGGTTGGATCAAAATGAAAATTTAATATTTTAACTTTTATGTGCATTTACACTTTGCTGGAAAAGGGATAGGTAGAGAAGGATGTCCGGATATGCAATCGACAAATTAAATATAGAGAGTCATTAAAAATTACGCTATCAAGTATCTTACGCCAGTCGGTGAAGGGTTTGTTACAAAAGGTGTTGCATTTGCTTTTTCTTGTTTTCATAGAAAAGAGTGAAGATAAAAATGGTACCTTTCACGAGATATCTCGAGACACTTTTGGTAGGTACAAGAAGGTTTGGAATTCAAATGCCACGAGGTGATACCTACCCCTATCATTATTAAGGTTTCCGTGGAGGGACCAGTCTTTTCAACTATCCTGTGGCTTAAACAAATCATTGAGTTTTGGTATTCAGTAGATGCAAAATGTTCTTTAATTTGTTTGTTATTACCTTTTTGCTAGACTGTTAATGATTTGTGAGCGATCACATAAGTTTAGAGATATTACCTTTTATGCCGTAGTGTTTGAGCTTTAAGAGCAATGTTTCATGGTCTACACAGTTAAATGCCTTGAACAGGTCACAAGAAACACCTATACCGTCCCTACGATCTTCCCACGCATTTAAAATATGTTTAACTAACATGACTCCAGCATCTGTTGTCGACCGCTCTTTTGTAAATCCAAACTGCTGGCTATGGAGCATTTGATGCGCATTAAAATGCGCCAGCAACTGACCCAATGTGATCTTCTCAAATAGTTTACTTAATACGGGTAGAACCGAGACCGGTCTGAAATTTGTGGGATCACCCCTATCGCCGCCCTTAAATAAAGGTACTGCCTGCTGTGTTTCATGAGGTCAGGGAAAGTACTCTCATCTACACATTTATTGAAGATTTTAGCTAAATGAGGGGCAAGTTCGTCTATCACCGAGCTAATCATTTTTACAGACAAACCCCAGAGATCCTCGGATTTTTTCAAATTTAACAACTTTAATGCTTTAATTATGCCAAAGAGCTCAATATATACGAATGAGAAATCTTTATTGCACTTTTGAACATTGTCTTTTAAAAATAATGCAACAAGATCCAGATACGAGTCTAAAGAAGCCATAGTAACAATTGGAACATTTGTAAAGAACTGTTCAAATGCGGCCGCGATGTCATCGTTAGAAGTTATTAGTTTATCTTCAATCTTAAGTAAAAAGCTCTCCTGTTTTTTTTTGTTTTTTTTGTATTGTTTTATTTATGATATTCCAAATTGTTTTAGTTTTATTTGACGATGTAAGAATCTTCGTTTTTATGTATTCGCATTTAGCTTTATGGCAGATGGCCCTAAATATTTTGGAATATAATTTTATATATTGAATAAAAATTGGGTCATATGTAGATATTTTTTTGCCCTAAAGTGCATCCCTACTTTTACGGATTCCTTTTGTTGCCCATTCACTAAACCCTACTTTACTATCGCTTTTGTAAGTTAATTTAATTTAAAATTGTTTTCAAAACTATCTGAAAGTTTCTTGAATAAGTCCGTATGGTGATCATTCGCTTTTTGGGTATTCTTTTGAGTAGGTAAGCTACTTTGTAAATCTTGTTTAAATGATTCATTTTTTTTTTGTTGTGATTGGCCTACACATCTGTGTCTACACATCTACTTCCTGTGCTTTTGAATCTACTTCTAAGTTAACAATTTGCCCTCTGTGATCAGACTTTAAACAATTTACTATACACTTCTTCAAAATTTCGCAACCGCAGAAGATGTTATCAAGGCAAGTTGCAGTAGTTTTAGTATTCTTGAGAGCTCTGTGAAGACGTTGACTATTATTATTATTAATTTATTTAAAATTATTATTAATTTAGTATGCAACGGGGAGTCCACCAGTAAGTCTATATTGAAGTCACCGCAAATGACTACTTAATTTTTTGTTACTACTAGAAGCTATTCTCGTTTTGCGTGCATGTGCAGTGTCGCTATGCACTCAAAACGCACCCCTTTTGTATTTACCATTCGGCTCATTGTTTTGTACATTCGCAGCACTCGCAGAAGACGCTTTCTTCAAATTCTCTCTTTTTGTATAGCTACAATGTCTGTCAATAGCCTTGTGACATCTACATGATCAAATATAGTGGCCGGTAATTTATGTAGTTCATGCGACACAAGAATCGGTATTCTTCTGGATCTGTTTCCTTGATGAGGCTAATGATGTCATCTAGATCTTGCGACATTTTCTGTTGCTCTTTACGCGCAATCTTGGGTTTCGTGACGCAACCAAATAGTGCTTTAGCTTGTCCAATTTCATCACCTAAGGAAGCACTTGAGCAGATGCGGACTAAACTTTCCTCATCCATGATATCCGCTTTATTTTGCATGTATGCAAAAAACTGTTGTTATTCGCACACTTCAAGACATCAGACGTCATTGTCGATACAACTTGCCTCGCGCTCACAGTAGCGACTCGGAAGGCCATCTAGTCTAGTCTACACGGAACTGGAAAACGAAATAAATGAACATAATGCCAACTTTATGATAGCTCATAAAAAGAAAATAAAGTAGTTCCAAATTTGTCATTAGACGTCGTTGGCGGGAAAAGGTTCTAAATTCGACTGTTTTTTGTATTTTTGTTACATTATTTTTCCGTCAATCACACTAATATTATAATCGTGAAAGTTTGTGTGTGTGTTTATATGTTTGTCAGTATTTAGCGCTGAAACGGCTGGACGGATTTAATTGAATTTTGAGATGTGTTTAGATCATACCCTGACTTAAAAAATAGGCTACATTTTATCCCGAAAAATAATCACTGTTTCCGTCGGATGTTCAAAATGCATCCATAAAAAGTTTTCATAAATATGTCACTAGATGGCGCTGCATGTATTTTACATCGCGGTATGGTTTGGTTTCAAGCTTACTTCATATATGCCGGCACTGACACGTACTGACTGGATAGTTTCGACCGTCGCGCACACGGATCTCCGCTTCGCCGTCCCGCTGCAGTTCACCCGCCGCTTCGTGCGAAGCGGACGTGTGTAACACGCGCCCGTGCGCGCCGCGATCGCGATACCCGCGCCGCGAGTGTTCACGGAGGGGATTACCACATCGGGACGGACGCCGGCTCTGCCTAAGGTCGTGCCTGGTGTGTAACCCTTTCCGGACGCCAGCTCGTCCATAGCCCGCTGCTATGGACGAGCCCAAAAGCCCTTTTCAGGGCTACAGTGCTACTAGTGACAGTGACAATGATAGTGCAAGTGCAGTTGTGACCGCGAGCCCACCGCTGGGTGAAACCCCGCGCCGGCATCGCACGCAACGATCAACTTCGATGGACCGCCTGCTCCCTATCTCCACGTCGACGGAGTACGGGTCGCCCGTGGTGCGGCGTCCTGTGTCCCCGAGGGCAGAGCTTGAGCTGGACGAATTATATTTAATTCGGGCCGCTCAAGCCAACCTGTTTTCGGCGGGCCTTCTTCGTGCCATGGAGGCATACGTCGCCGCAAGCCGCGCTGCCCTGTCGGGCAAGCCCACGGCTTGTATCGGCGCCGAGCTCCTCGACGCGCAATTAGTGGAGCAGGCGAAAATGCAGCCTTTGGTGCTACCACCAACCCGCGGGACGAGGCGCCCGCGTAGCGAAAGCCCGAGCGACGAGCTGCGTCTCCGAGGAGATGGAAAGCGAGTCCAGCTTGCGGACTCGCCGACCCCGCCACCGACGAACCAGCCGCCGCCGAGGAAGACGGGCCTCGACATGCCGTCGCTGTCGCCCTGGACAGGCGCGCTTCAGGCACCCGCCCCCGCCCACGAACCGACCGCCGCGAGTGAAAGAGACAGTGAGAGCGCTTCAACACTGGAAAAGAAAGGTACGAGTGTTTCACATACTAAGTGCTCTCCCACAGTGTCGTTTGCCGCGGCGGCCGCGACCGCAATTCCCGTGTCTGGGGCACCGCGCCCCAGCACCGCGACCCCCCCCCGACCAGTGAGGCACCCGGTGCCGCCAACCGCACGTCCGCCCGCCCCGTCGGCGTCCACGTCGCGAGTGCCCGCCCGCCCCACGCGCTCCGCCGCTGCGCCCGCGATAGTGCCCGCCCGCCCTACGCGCCCCGCCGCCGCGCCCGCGAACCCGCCCACCGCCGCGACTGTGCCCGCCCGCCCTACGCGCCCCGCCGCTACGCCTGCGAACCCGCATGCCACGGCACCCGCGATAGGGCCCGCCCGCCCAATGCCACCCGCCCGCCCAACGCCGCCTGCCACTGCCGCCGGTCAAACCGCAGCCGCGATTGCCACCGCCACCGCCGCCCCGTCGGGAGGCGCTGCGCCACAGCAGCCCCGCCAGCCGCGCTATCCGCCCCTTATTGTGGAGGTCCTACCCAACTGGGCCGACCACTTCAGGGCGATAGCCAGCGAGCTCGGCCGGGCTCCCAGCGCGCGCGCCTACCAAAAGGGTGTGCGCTTCACCCCCACGGCCGACGACGAGTACCGGCTTGTACAGCGCTATCTGTGCAGGCTGGAGAAGGACCACGGAGTTCGGTGGTTCTCCTACTCGCTGCCGGCCGACAAGACCCAGAAGGTGGCGATCCGCGGGCTGCCTTCAAACACCACGCCGGAAGAGATCGTCGCGGCACTTGCGGAACTCGGTGTGGAGGCCGAGTACTGCAAGCAGATCCGGGCGCGCAAGGGGCGCCCCGGTTGCATCTTCTTCGCCAGCCTGAAGAAGAATCCCGACCGTGCCCCCGGCGCTGTGTACGAGATCACGGAGCTCTTGTACATGCCGGGGGTGAAGATCGAGGCCTGGCGCTCGAAGCAGGGCCCGGCCCAGTGCCACAGGTGCCAGCAATTCCGGCACTCGTCGCATATGTGCCACCGCCCCCTAGCGTGCGTACGTTGCGGCGGTCCCCACTCGGCGCGGGAATGCCCCCGCCCGAAAGACCAGCCGCCGACGTGCGCCAACTGCGGTGGACCGCACACGGCAAACAATGCGACGTGCCCCGTGTTCCGCCAGGAGGCGCGGAACAAGAAGGCCGGCACTGTGGCGCTCACCAACGCGCCCGGGCCCAAGAAGGTGCAGCCTCCCCCTCTGCCTCGTCCCGATCTGCAGGAACCAACGGCGCCCGCCTCGCTTATGGCGCAGGCGAACGACGGAGCCCCCAGGCAGAAGACGAAGCGGGGGGGGAAGAAGAAGAAGAAGGCGACGGCTCCACCTGCCGCCGGCGCCGCGGCGGCTACTCTCGCCGCCAGCGAGACTGCGGCCGCCGCTGGCGCCGCCACTCCGGCTGCGGCGATAGGGCAGCAGGACTTGGGGCACCTCACAGCCCTGCTCGCCCTCCTCAGTGACCCCACTGCCCTGGGCAGACTCACCGCTCTGCTCCGCAATGCATGAGCCGCTCAGGGTCGTCCACTGGAACGCGCAGTCGCTGACAGGGAAGAAGCGGCTGCTCCACGTGTTCCTGAGGGACTACCGCGTCGACGTGATGCTCATCAGCGAGACATTCCTAGCCGGAAGCGACAAGCTGTCGCTGCCCGGCTACTTCGTCTATCGCAAGGACGAGAAGTCCACCAGCGGCCGGGCCTTTCGAGGCTTGGCAGTCATCGTCGGCAGGAAGATCGTCCACCAGCTCGTTGACGCCCAGGAGTATACATCCCTGTATGCTTTGGGCGTCGACCTCCAGGTCGCCGGCCAGGTGCTGCGACTCTACGCCGCCTACAAGCCCCCAAGTACACCAATCCGCACCGCCGAGCTACGGGGGTTGCTACAGTCGCCGCATCCGACACTCGTCGCTGGCGACCTCAACGCCAAGCACACCGTCTGGAACTCCACCAGGGTGTGCCCAGCTGGACGCGCCATCCTTGCCGACTCCGTGAGCCACAACTACGATGTCATCGGTCCCGACGAGCCCACCCACTTCGATTCGCGGGCCGGTTGGGACACCATCGACGTCGCAGTCGTCAGAGGTCTCCGGACTCCGCCGAGCCAGGAGGTTCTCCCTGACCTCCCATCGGACCACAGGCCAGTACTTCTCGTCCTGGCGGACCTGCCCACCCGGGTCTCTCCGCCAGCATCACGCCGACGCTACCAGTGGGGCGCCTTCACCGCCGCCCTCGACCAGTCTTCGACCACATGTCCAGTCAACCAGTCGGAAGACGTTGACCGCCTGGCATCGCTGCTAACAACCCAGATCCGAGACGCGCTCGACCTATCATCGCACACCGTAGCTCGCGGGGGGAAGCCCAATCCTCTTCCTGCTGAGCTACGCGCACTCATCCGCGATAAGCGCGCTCTCCGGAAGCAGTGGCAGCAAACCCGCTGCCCAACGATGAAGACCAGGCTCAACGCTATGACGGCAGAGCTAAAGCGCCGACTTGATCTCCACGCCGAAGAATCTTGGGAACGCCACGTCGAGTCCATGGGCGACTACGTCCCCTCCGTGCATCGCCTATGCCGGGATTTGTCGACTACTCCAACTCCCGTCCGACCAATCCTGGGCAGCGACGGCCTACCAAGATTTCGAGCCCAAGACCGTGCGGAGATCTTCGCCGAATGCCTCGAGAAGCAGTTCAAGCCGAACCCTACGGATGATGTGGAGCACGTCGCAGCAGTCGAGAGACACCTGCGAGAGTACTTCGCCTCGCCGATAGCTCCCGAAGAGGACCCAACCGTCGTCACGCCCGGCCAGATCATGCGTGCATTCAGACGTACCAAGCCCAGGAAAGCCCCGGGCGCAGACCGCATACCTAACATGGCGCTGCTACATTTGCCGCCACGTACTGTGGCGGCCGTTACGCGCCTGTTTAACGGTATCTTGCGCACGGGCCACTTCCCAACCCAATGGAAGGAGGGCTTGGTCATCATGTTGCCCAAGCCAGGCAAGGACTCCAAGCTGCCTGAGAGCTATCGGCCGATAACTCTACTGAGTACCATCTCAAAGGTGTTTGAGAAACTCCTGCTGGCGAAGCTACTGCCCCACATCCAGCCGCGCCCAGAACAGTTCGGCTTCAGGCCCGAGCATTCCACGACGCTTCAGCTCACCAGAGTACTGAATGACATGACGGTTTGTTTAAACAAGAAGGAATACACTGTCGCAGTACTCCTGGACATGGAGAAGGCGTTTGACAGAGTATGGCACGAGGGGTTGCTGTACAAATTGTCGACGTCTCCAGCCCCAAGAAGACTGGTCCAGATCATCGCCTCCTTCCTGAAGAATCGCCGCTTCCGAGTGATGGTGGAAGACGCCGTCTCCGAGGAACACCCCGTTGCAGCCGGCGTCCCTCAGGGGTCCTGCCTGTCTCCAGCCTGTTACTCCCAATATACGGACGACATCCCCGTCGGGCCGGGTGCCCAGCTGGCACTCTTCGCCGACGACGCTGCCTACTACGCGTCGTCGATCCAGGCACGGCACGCTGCCGTCAAACTGCAGCGCACCCTGGACATCTTGCCCGACTGGCTCGCCAAGTGGCGGTTGTCCGTCAACGTTGGGAAGACGCAGGCGCTCATCACAGGCCAGTCTCCCCTTCCACCACCACTCCAGCTCCAAGGACAGGACATCGCGTGGTCTCCGCAGGTGAAGTACCTGGGAGTGACCATCGATCGCCGGCTCACCATGAAGCAACATGTCGACAACGTCGTCAACCAGGTCAAGGTGGCACGCGCCAAGCTGCGTCCACTTCTCGACTCCAGCCTCCCTCTGAGGGCGAAGCTCGGGATCTACAAGTGCTACGTGAGATCCCGCCTCACCTACGCGGCCCCGGCATGGTACGCCCTGTGCTCGGAGACGAACAAACGGAGACTCCGAGCCCAAGAGAACCTCTCTTTGCGTACCATCGTCGACGCCCCCCGCTACGTGAGGAATGCGACGATCCAGAGGGACCTCAGATGGGAACCAGTGGACCAGTTTGTCCAGAGGCTGGCGAAGGGCATGTTCGCGCGTGCGGATAGCTCACATCATCCGCACATCCGCGACATGGCGCCGTACCACGCGCGCCCGCCCGACCGCCGCCGCCTGCCACGCGACCTGGTTGCCTAGCCGGCGATCATCCAAAGGAACACCCCTCGTGAGAACATCTCCACCGCCCGCGAGGGCCCCCCGATGACCTGTCCATAGGAGTGGACAGAGGCGCTTCTTCAGGAAGAGATCCGATGATCTGACCCTGACTCCCCACGCCCCAGAATGGGTGCGTGAGAAGAATGCTTGACTGACTGACGTACTGACTGAGGTTGTTCTGTTGATTTATTGCTAAAGTTTCTCTCTCTCTCTCTCTCTCTCTCATCTCGATAGTTGGTCTCTTTTGTCTTGACAATTACAACATTCTATTTATAATTTCGGATAGGTTAAAGGTTAACTGTGGTTCTTTCGCATAGAATTGTAATTGGCATTGTAACTTTTTAAATTGAGAATGCCTCGCAAACGCAAAACAAATCTTTCGTCGAGCTCACAAGGAGCGCGAACTAAGAAGATAGCTAGACAGCAAGAATCTTCTGTTCATGCTGAACAGCGGAGAATTGAGCAAGCGGCGCGTCAGGCAATTTCTCGAGCATCTGAAACCTCAGCGCAGGCTGATGCTCGACGTCACCGGAATGCTAACCGCATTGCATCTCAGATTGCTGCGGAGACACAAGAGCAGTTGGATGCTCGGCGAAGGGATATGGCAGAACGTATGGCTTCTCAACGAGCCTCTGAAACACCAGAGGAGGCGGCTTCACGACGACAAGAGAACGCAGAGCGCATGGCTTCTCAACGAGCCTCTGAAACACCAGAGGAAGCGACTTTACGACGTCAAGAGAACGCAGAGCGCATGGCTTCTCAACGAGCCTCTGAAACAGTCGAAGAGGCAGATCTGCGCCGAAACGCTGTTGCCCAACGACAAGCTGAACGTCGGCAAATATTTTCAAGGAATATGTGGGGAGTTTTCAAAAAATGTGCTTTCGACTACGATCCTACTTTAGATTATAGTAACCATAGACTCATCAAAATTGACCGTATGAACAAGGCTTGCAGATTCTGTGTTGCACTGAAATGGAAAGAGGAAACGGCGGGAATGTGTTGCTCTGGGGGCAAGGTAGTCATCCCCACATTAGCGGAGCCGGTCGACCCTTTAAGGGAATTATTTTTGGGCGAGACTGATGAGTCACGGCGCTTCCTAAACCAAATAAAAAAATATAATTCATGTTTTCACATGACTTCCTTTGGGGCAGACAGAATTCTCGCGATGCCTGGGTTTTCACCAACCTTTACGGTGCAGGGGCAAGTGCACCATAAAATAGGGTCACTTTTACCTCCACCCAACGGTCAAGCACAATTTTTGCAAATTTACTTCATGGGAGACGACGAGGCAGAAACCGATAGACGGTGTCAAATTATTCATGGAGTGGAACGAGCGACTGTCCAGAAAATACAAAACGTCCTGCACGATCACAATAAATTGGTGCATGACTTTAAATCAGCTCTCGAGAACATGCCTGATGAGAGCTGCAAGGTTGTGATCAACCCAGACCGCGTGCCGAGCGGGCAGCACACGCGCCGCTACAACGCGCCGGCCGTCACCGAGGTGGCGGCTGTGGTCGCGGGCGCCGACCTCACGGCCCCAAGAGACATCGTCGTACGCAAGCACAACGACACGCTCACCAGGATCGCTGACACTCACCGCTTCTACGATGCGCTACAGTATCCCATTATGTTCTGGAAAGGACAAGTTGGATATAACTTCAGTATTCCTCAAACCAATCCGGCGACTGGGCAACCGATCCAGAACAAAAATGTATCATGCATGGCTTTCTACGCGTTCCACCTGATGGTCCGCGAACACGACTTCAACTTGCCGCTGCGGTGTAGGGTACTTCTATCCCAATTTTTGGTAGACTTGTACGTTAAGATAGAGAGTGAGCGTCTAAGGTTCATAGCGCTAAACCAAAGCAAGTTGCGTGCAGAAAATTACGTTCACTTGCAAGATGCTGTTGCGCACGATGGCAATGTGAATCCGAATGACTTAGGGCAGATGGTGATCCTGCCATCGTCGTTCGTGAACAGTCCACGACACCTCCACCAATACACCCAAGACGCGTTCTCCTACGTTCGGAACTATGGGCGGCCGGACTTATTCATTACCTTCACGTGCAACCCAGCCTGGAAAGAGATTAAAGATGAATTAATGGGTGGGCAAAAACCGACGGACCGGCACGATATCGTAGCACGAATTTTTAAAATCAAAGTACAAAAGCTGGTGGCCCTCCTCACGAAAGGGCATGTATTTGGCGAAGCGCAGTGCTTCATGTATTCGATTGAGTGGCAAAAGCGTGGCTTGCCCCACATGCACTTGCTGCTGTGGTTAAAAGAAAAATTTGTTTCCGAACCAAATCGATGAAGTGATATCATCAGCTGAGTTACCAGACCTTAACGTTGACAAACAACTATATGACACGATCATTAAGAGCATGATCCACGGACCATGTGGAACCCTGAATCCTACGTCCCCGTGTATGAAGAACAGGAAATGCACAAAAAAGTATCCTCGTGCACTGTTAAAAGAGACCCAAACCAATGATAATGGGTATCCGTTGTACAGACGCCGAGCACTCGAGGTAGGGGGACGTACAGTCACAATTAAAATCAGGGGTACCGCGCAAGACGTCGTAGTAGACAATAGCTGGATAGTCCCTTTCTCGCCGCTCCTTTGCAAAATGTTTGATGCTCACATTAATGTAGAGTTTTGCAACTCGGTTCAGGCAATTAAATGCATTTGTAAGTACATCAACAAAGGCAGTGACCAGGCCATATTTATTGTGCAGCAGCAAGGCAATGCCAATATTAACACACGAGACGAAGTGCAGATGTTTAGAGCTGGGCGATACGTGAGCAGCAACGAGGCAGCATGGCGAATATTAGGCTTGCCGCTTCACGAGAGGTACCCGACAGTGATACATCTTGCGGTACATCTTCCAAACGGTGAGCGCATTTACTTCACAGAGGCTAACTTGCGCGATCGAGTAGCGACACCGCCGACGACTACACTTACAGCGTTTTTCCGTCTGTGCTATACTGACGAATTTGCCAAAACATTGCTGTACGCGGAAGTGCCAAAATATTATACATGGAACGCTGCGCGGAAAGAATGGAAGCGTCGTGTGCAGGACAACCCCGTGGAAGGCTGGCATGGTGTGAAGGCGTCGGATGCTCTGGGCAGAATATATACCGTACACGTTACACACTTTGAGTGCTACTGCGCGCGGTTGCTTTTGACCCGCGTCCGGGGCCCCATCAGTTTTCAGGCCCTTAAAACAGTCGATGGACAGGAAAAAGCTACGTTCCGAGAAGCGTGTGAGGCCATGGGACTTTTGGAAGATGACGGCCACTGGGACTTTACGATGGAGGACGCCGTATTGTACCGATCAGCGGCCAAGTTGAGAGAGCTCTTCGCCGTCATGTTGAGCACTTGCGGACTCTCGAACCCCCTGCAACTTTGGGATAAATATAAAACCGCTTTATCGGAAGACATCGCGCACAGGTACCGAGAGACAGCACAGACCGACGATGATATATATTTCAACGAAGCGCTTAAACTTATTGAGGACAAAGTATTTTCAATAGTGTCTAAGCGGCTTTCTGATTTCGGCATGCCCACCCCCCAACGAACAGGAGAGTTGTGCAATGATTTGATCAGGGAGCTCAGTTATGATACCGCAGCCTTAGGAGCTCAAGTTGCTCAAACTGAGCCTCAGTTGTTACCTTTGCAAGTTTTCAATAAAATAGTAAGCCGCGTGGAGAGCGAAGAAGGGGGTCTCTATTTCTTAGACGCACCAGGGGGCACAGGCAAAACATTTCTGTCGAATTTGCTGCTGGCGCAGCTGCGCAAAGACAGGAATGTTGCGCTAGCTGTTGCGTCCTCTGGGATAGCAGCGACCTTGCTCAGCGGAGGCAGAACTGCCCACTCGGTGTTTAAACTTCCACTGAACCTTGCGGGTGAGGAAACTCCCACTTGCAATATAAGCAAGAGCAGTGGTCGTGGAGCTCTGGTGCAGCAATGCAAATTGATCGTGTGGGATGAATGCACGATGTCACACAAGCGTGCGATTGAAGCGCTCGACCGCAGCTTGCAAGACATCCGTGGCAACCGCACGATAATGGGTGGAGTGGTCGTCTTGCTCGCAGGTGACTTCCGGCAGACGCTACCGGTCATTGAGCGCGGCACTCCGGCAGACGAAATCAACGTTTGCCTCAAAGCTTCACCAATATGGGCAAAAGTAGAGAGATTGCACCTCACAACTAATATGAGAGTCCAGCTCCACAACGACCAAGAATCCGGAATCTTTGCTCAAAACCTCCTCAAAATCGGCGAAGGCCGCATGGCAATGGATGGGGAAGGCCTTATCAAATTTGAAAGCCACTTCTGTAATGTTGTAACCTCGGAAGAGATCCTAATACATATGGTTTTTCCGAACTTACAACAAAACATGAGCAACGTGGAGTGGTTGTGTGAAAGAGCCATCATGGCGCCAAAAAACGAGTCGGTGGGAAAAATTAATAAAAAAATTATCGATCAAGTCCCGGGTGTGGTAACTACTTACACATCAATCGATACTGTGATGACCAATGACGATGCAACAACATACCCAGTAGATTTTCTTAACTCTTTAGAGCTTTCGGGAGTGCCGTCACACAAGTTGGAACTGAAGGTGGGTGTGCCTGTCATACTGATGCGTAACCTGGATGCTCCAAGGTTGTGCAATGGCACCAGGTTACGCATCACGGAGCTGAAAAGGCACATCGTGCAAGCTACCATCATCACCGGCGAGGCCAGGGGAGAAACGGTATTGATACCGCGAATACCTATTATCCCAACGAACTTGCCCTTTCAATTCAAACGCCTGCAGTTCCCATTGAAAGTTGCCTTTTCAATAACTATTAACAAGAGCCAAGGGCAAACATTAAAAGTGGCAGGCATTCATCTGGGCACCCCATGCTTTTCGCACGGGCAGCTCTACGTTGGCTGTTCACGTGTATCGAGAGCTAGAAATCTCTATATTTACGCAGAGAACAACAAATCTCGGAACGTTGTATACAGAGACGTATTGCAGTAGATTTCTGTCTCTCGGTGCATTTCACGACTGTTTGCGATACTCAACATTCTAAATAATTTAATTTCCGGACATGTGTACAAATATACTTACAACGGTTCTCTACGTTGAAATACCAGAAACTCTTACAGAATTATTTTTGTTCTCTTTTTTAAACACATCAGGTATATTACTACAAATGTGCACAATCCAAAGCATGGCGTAAATCCGACTACTACGCGGGCGAAGCCGCGGGTAAAAGCTAGTTATGAATAAATTTTGGTCGGTAGGTCATACTTCAGAGGTGATCCCATATAAAATTTATTAAAAGGGATTTGACGATTTTTGGAAAAAATCAACAAATATAAAAATTATAATCACAGATGACGTTTTGGTTTGTGGTTCTGTGCAAAAAAAAATGATGAGGTGTTTTCTCTCGACTGGAGAGAAATAGGGCTGATAATTCGGTCGGAAGTCGGTTTTTTAAGTTTTTAACTTTGTGAATTATTCCATGCCAGTTGCCAGTCCAAAAGATATTTACACCTTATAGCAAATGCTATTTTGATGGTGATTGAGTTAAGTTCTTTCGCATCTTCGTGACTTTCCTCGAAATCAATAAAAAAGTGGTAATCATGTTTTCCCCGCTTATTACATACTTGTTATGAACTTCGAAGATGACGATGGGTTCAAGAGTACGGGAACAAGTTAAGCCTAATTGAATATAGAAAGTAAGTGCGGGTCTTATAAACTCTTTGGTTATTGACTTAGTTATCACATACCCATAAATGAAAGCCATGGCGAATCAACGCCGTCTGTCGCAGCTTTCAGAACTATTTATTTTAATTAGCTGTAAGAAAACCCCCTTTTGAAAGACGATCTCTGTGATGTTGCGGTTCGAACCTCCCAAGCGAGAGGTCCCGGGTTGAATGCCTTAAGGGCTGAACAAAGGCCAATGGCATTGAGAATTAGACAAAGAAAACAATTACCCGTCGCATCGCGTCGAAGCAGACTGACGCATGCTCCCGCGCAGAGCCCAGCAGGGGAACCCGAGCACCGAGACCAAGAAAATTATAGAAAATATTACTAAACTCATGTAATAATAATATTAAAAATATGTAGTATTATGTAAAAATATAATGAAACAATTAAAAAATTTCCATTTTTTTTAACTTTTTTTTCGAGTAAGTTTCATATAGGAAACTGATTTCGTCTCTGAGCGCTTGTTCATTTAGTTTAATAATAATGCATTGCGAAAAATATTTTTAAGTATTAAATATAACAGATATTCGGTAATTTTAAAAGTCCATTCTTATCTCTAATAGACCTTTTATAACATATATTTATCCTAAATTTTCATGTTGTCTAGTTTAGCCTAGAATTGAAGCTAAAGATGCATTTCTGGCCATATTTAATCCCTTAAGGCTCAGTTCTGGCTGTTGAGGTGAAGGGCGCCGCATTCGCCCGTCGTCTTCTGGCGGGGTAGCGGACTGGTGGGCCGCCCGGGTTCTTTAGAAATTAGGTGTTTTTTCGAATTTAATGAAAAACTGAAATAAGCTAATTGATAAAATTTAAGGATTAATACGTAGCTCTAAAAGAGGAAAATTTAAGTATAAAAATTCTGGGAAAAATCAGTAATATTATATTAAAATTATTAAATCTCCTTATAAATCAAGCCAAATTAATCCAATCGCGTAACGACATAGTATTTAAACTATGTTATCTCTTTGTGAATAACATATATATTCTTTTAAGATCTATGAATTTTTTGCCAAAGCTCTCTTCAGTGGTTTTGTGTGATCTTGGGCCTTAAGCCCTGGTGACGCAACTGTGATGCCACTGTGCCGTCATAGGTTTAGGATTTCATCAAAATGAAGAAAAAATACCCCAGGTGTTGAATATTTATCGACACAGGGTATCCGAGTGTGGGGCCAGGCGCAATGTTTATAAATTTTTAACGCAATTGAGCACTTATTATCTAAGGACAAAAGTAAATATCAGCCCAACGTAATTTGGATCCTTGTACCATCGTATTTTGTAACAGCATCTGAGTATTCTGTAAATTGGACGAAACGGGAAGGCCTTGTTATAAATCATGTCCATGCGACACAGTTCTGTGGTGTGATGTAGAGGTGACAGCGATTCAATAGTTACCTATTATATAATATATATTATAAAGTTTATACTCTTTGGCAAATAATACACAAACTTTCATTAACTTATAGCATAATTCAAAAAGCAATTTATTAACTTATAGCATATAAAAAGAATACTCACAAATAAAAAAATCAATTTTAATTTCAAGAGAAAATCCCAATTAGCTGAATACCTTAAAACTAGACATGATATAGGTATTAATTTTTTTAAGGTTAACAAAAGAATTAGCTAGCCTAGCTAGGGATCGAATTACGTTCAAAAAGTTAAGCTATAAGTGTAATAATCTATTTTGTTTAAAAAATAAAAAGGTTGAAGTTTGATCTCTAATCGCTTTAGCTTATTAATTAAACGACCCCTCAACCCTAACTAAGGACGTAAGACCTTGGGGACTATGTTAGGAGATATGATGTCGTCAAGTAACTTTAGATTTTCAGGGATTTGAGCAAAATTCATGATATTTTTTTGTCATTTTTCACACATGAAATCTCCTAAGGGTCTGAAATCTGAGAAGTCCTTTGGGATTCTATAAATTGCCATTCTAGAATTCGGTATTAAAATAAGGGAACTAATGAAAAGACCGAATAAATGACTATGAACAGTAGAATTTCCTAAAATAAGCGAAATAAGAACTGATTTGCGCGACAAAATTACTGATTTGCGCGACAAAATTACTGATTTGCGCAACTAAAATACGGAATGGTTTAGACACCGCTTATTGGCTAAATAAAGACTGTCTGGGCGAAGTGGCGGGTCAGGGTAGTTAAAGGATAAAAGGGGTGAGCGAAGCGAAGCCCCTTTATCCTTCGTGTTAGGTTCAACCGATTCACGGTTCATGAAAGAACTACAAAATCCAACACTCGTTTTGTATTTTATGATACCCGAATTAAGCTATGAAGTTACTGTTTTTAGATTTCTAAAAACAGTAATTTGGTCAGACGAAGTCAGAATTTTTTTTAGTCGCGCTCATTTTTTATCACTATTCAGTCAGGAAAAACCAATATTTTTGCCAACGATAACCTAGATTTAGAGTCATACGTTTTAATACTACCCTTAAAATGTTATACCTTGTTAGCGAAAATTCCTGATAATATATTGTGTAGGATGAAATATCTTTGTTTGTGTTAGGATTTATCATTTTTACAAACATAGCTTACGCCTTTTCCCATGGCGTAGCAGAGGCACATTTGTAAACACGTTTAGCCAGTAAATCAATGCTCCCGTTTGCATGACAAGGGGCTAGCCCATCGCCACAGCCTTTTGATAGTGAGTTCACAGAGACTAGCAAGCGCCCGGGAAGTGGGTAAGGTCACAAGCAAACCATAGCCAGAAGCCTGTGTATTTTATGAAACAGGAAAAGCAATAGTGCATCCATTTATCCCAAGGGCGCAAAATGCCGTATCTGGCAGTCAGTCTCAAAAAATAATAAACATTAACATTTACATACAGGCACATACATTGATTCTGGCCCTACACTAGGATACAATGGGAACTAGAAAACAGCGACATCACACACATATAAGCATCCAAGACCTAGGTTTTTTTTATCTATCCCCAGCCGGGGATCGAACCCGGGACCTATCGAATGCTAGATAGAGCGACAACCGCAGCGCCACAGGTCGGCAATAGGCGCCACCAACAAGCCAAATACGGAATTTTACGACCCCAGTGGGAAATGGATACACTATTGCTATTCGTATTCGAGAAGAGACTCGGAGCCGTTTTAAGTAGGGCAATTTTCCAACCAACAAAAAAAAAACGGTCAAGTGCGAGTCGAACTCGCGCAGGAAGGATTCCGTACCACCGTACAATGGTAGGAATGGTGTGGAGTGAACAGTTTGGATTTTACATAGCAAAATGTTGTTTACAAAGCTTTTGGTGCGGCTACTTTCACACTCCATGTACGTAACCAGGTGCATTCATAAGTTTGTATGTGTTATTGAAATAATTGTTGTATGGAAGCCCCCTTGAATATTTATTTTATTTTGTTTAAAAAAAAAAGAAGAACCTGTCTTACTATCACGGTTCTTATATACAGCCTGGTGACAGACTGACGGACGGGCGGACGGAGAGCAGAGGGTTAGTAATAGGGTCCCATTTGGTACCCTTCGGGTACGGAATCCATGACGGAATAAGTACTTGTCTGAAGTTGGTACTAACTTCAGACAAGTACTTATTCCGTCATGGAAAATGTTTCCCAAAACGTGTTTTTCATGAAACGTTCATCTGTAAAACTTTTAATTGCTCGCTTCGCAGTAAATGCTCGACGGTGCTGTTACAAATATTGTTGCCAACATATATTTTTTTGTGATTCATGACAGCCCAACTTTGCTTGAGATTAGCCGTTCATGAAAGTTGTTGGGGCATTTTATGTGGGCTGTTTCATAAATGATGCTTCACAACAGCTGGAAAAGCCGCTAATAAGATAAACAATGTGAATTATGATGCCAAAGGTGTGTTAATGGCCGGAAAGTAAAACATACTTTTTGTAAATTAGCTCTTTATCACATCTCTGTTGAGTTTTGAGCAGAATATTTGCTTCTCAGACATATTTGTATGCCTGCTATTGATAAAATTTAACAATGAATAAAAACGAATTTTTAATTTGGGTACCTTTGGGTCGGTCATGTCCTGGGGCGGTTTATTTGTTTAGTATTTTGTTTTGGGAAATATTAAACTGCTCATCAATAATACTGATTTGCACATGTATGCTTGTGCACTTACTTTAACAGAAAATATCAGGTAGCTTAGGTGAAGGGTGAGCGAAGCGAAGCGAAGCGAAGCGAAGCCCCCTTTACCCTTCGTATTAGGTTGTACATGTAACAACAACAAAAATACTTAAACCATAAAAAGTATTCTTACAGATACTTTTTTGCTGTGAAAATCAGTATTTTTGCTGTGCGATTAAATAGCCAGCCTTTTGCTTTTTATTGCGTTCAGTTTTTGCGTCTCATTTCTTTGCGCCTTATTCATAAAACTTATCAAACCTATGATATCTAAAATGTACTTTGTCGTTTTCTCACAAACACAAATTTCAAAGTGACAGACAAAGACAAACGAATTATAACGGCATTATAGTTAAAATAGGTTTATTAGACGTTTATGAATAAGGCGGTTAGGTTATTTTAATTGACGATGCACTTTGCGGATTTTTGATATTATTTCGGTTATATTTACAGAATTTCATATACTATAATAGAAATCTTTATAAACTATAATTACCGAAAAATAATCAACAATATTTCATGATATAATAATTAAGAAACTTAAAACTAATTTACTAAACTGTCAGCTTGGAATCCGACTGCTTTATTTATATATAAGTTGGTTTGACGCCTCTGGCTGTAATCGGTGAATTTTCTCGTCATAAATACGATTAGATTACAAATAAAACCACATAGTAGTCTTCTTAGAATATTACCGATCTTAAGTACTGTCATGCATGTCAGCACAATATCTATAAAAAAATTGAAAAAATACTAACTTAACCCTCAAATGACAAAGTTAGTTTTCTTCTTCGCCACACTTAGGTAATAAAAATAAAAAGCCACCTCTACGTCACGTAGCCGGAAATAAAGAATTCTCCATCGGAAAGGGCCCGGGATGTAACACAACTCTTCCCTTGCATTACCGGTGCCTGAAAGATTAATTCCCTCTTTTTGCGGAAGAAACAAAGAAAGACGCGATACGGACCGCGTGACAGGTGGAGTAAGGATTGTTAAATGAGTTATCGATAGAATGTTTCTTGTAGGCCCATGCGTAGGCGAGGCGTTGGTATTTGTATGGATGACGTATTTGTAATATAAAAATGAGTGGCAACGACGGACTGAACTTGTGTTAAATTAGGTATTGCATTAAATTGGTAATATTTTTAATTCAAGCACCGAAATATGTTCTTCCACTGTAGGGAACAACGGGAAGAATATTTTGTAATAACATTGATTTTCGTTAGAGGTGGCAGTAAAAACTCTTAATAATCTATAGCAGTCGCTCTAGGTATTTGATCACTATTAAAATTCTGTTAAACCCGACAAACATCGTTATGTAAAAGGTACCAATGCCATCTATTGACAGAATAATGAATTAAAAAAAAAAATTTTTTTAGAGGTTCCACGACTATTTAAGAAAAAGTTTATCCAGATCTATCCAGCTATTGGCGAGTTTCACGCTTTCCAGACTAACGCTTTTGGAAATATTACGGTGACATATATTTAAATTATATTTAAATATATGTCACCGTAACATTTCCAAAAGCGTTAGTTTATAAACTAATGCGTTTGTTTGTAAATTATCGACAAATTGTAAACCAGACTGATAGGGTTTAGAATTTACGTTTATTTTGTTCTTAATTGTCAAACTAACACGAAGACCCTAGCCTTCACCTATAAGACACCGCAGTATTTGCCCTGGTATTTTCTTTGCAATTCAAGGTTAAAACAGTTCACAATTCAACGGTTTTATTATAAACTAACGCGAAACATCGTTAGCAGTACGGTACAGTTTACACTTTATCGATAGTTTGCAAACAAACGAGGAAAAAAACGCACGATCATAAACTAACGGTTTTAACAATCTTACGGTGACATATATATTTATGTCACCGTAAGATAGTCAAAACCGTTAGTTAATAAATTAACGTTTTTTTTTCTCGTAAGTTGGTCAACCATCGACATATAATAAAGTGTAGCGCACTACTTACTATAAGACGCGTTAGTTGATCAACTAACGGTTAAAACCTTTAAATAATAAACTGGTTTAAACTTGAATTGCAAACGAAATACCAGGGCAAACACTGCGGCAGCTTAAGTGAAGACTGTTCTACTTCGATTCTTCGATTAAGTCTTCGTTTTAGGTTGACATGTAAGATCAAAAGAAACGTAAATTCAAAACCCTGTCTCGTTTATTATCTGCCAATAGTTGATCACCTACCGCGTTAGTTTATCAACTAACGGTTTTGCCTATCTTCCGGTGACATATACATATGAATATATATTTGAGGCCTCCTTTTTCAGGGGACTGAAAGTCGTTATGATGATTCATTATATCGATTTATCGTTATCGACACATCGCTCATCCCCACAAGACGCGGAAAGACTCAGTTATGCGGGTGCAGGTGGCAACATCCATTTGTAACACGTCGGCTCACACTTCGTATGTATGGAGATAAGACTCTTCCCGCCTTCGTAAGTCCCCTCCTTCACTTTTGCTGTAATCAACTGATTTGTCTCCTGGAGGAAGATGTTAAACGGCCGTGATGAAACAAATAGCGCAACTTCATAGCTGTAGCGATGGGCTTGCCTCCTGTCACGTGGTCACGCCATGCCTTTGCAAAATGCGGTATTTTTAGGGTTCCGTAGCCGAAGGGTGCTAAACGGGACCCTATTACTAAGCCTTCGCGGTCCGTCTGTCTGTCCGTCACCGGGCTCTATCATATCAACCGAAATAGGTAGAGAGCTGAAATTTTCACAGAATACGCATTTCTGTTGCCACAACAGCAACAAATAATAAACTACACGCAATTTTGAAAATAAAAGGGTGTCTTCATACAAACGACTGTTTTTTTTTAAATCCCTGCCCCTGCGAAATATCTCATAACATCATGATTCAATATCTCCATAAATTTCGCTGCTCTTAATAACGTTGAGATGGCTCAGTCAGTTTCGTATCGGTTTCGCAATCTTGAAGTTCCGGGTTCGATTCCCAGAGAACATATATATTGTTTCTTTTACTTTTGGTTTTATTATTTAGGAATCAGTGTTTTTTTCTTATACGATGGTACGGAACCCTTCGTGTATGACTCTGACCCGCACTTGAGCGTTTTTTTAAAGTTCACCAATTTTCGGTAACTCTTGTCGGCGTTAGGGATAAAATTACCTAACTTACTCAATATGCCGATTCCTAGGTCTCACGTCCTAGGGGACGTGAGACCTTAAACATGATTCGGTCGTTCAGTACTCAATACTCCCATTCTTAGGACGTGAGACCTAAAACATGATTCGGTCGTTCCGTACTCAATATGCCGATTCCTAGGACGTGAGACCTAATACATGATTCGGTCGTTCAGTACTCAATATGCCAATTCCTAGGACGTGAGACCTAAAACATGATTCTGTCGTTCAGTTGGGCTGTGCTCCCCAATCGAGAGGTCTTCGGTTCAAATCCCGCCTGGAAGCAAAAAATATAATTCCCTGGTCTTGGATGTTAACATGTTTACGCTGCCACTGTTTCTGGTTCCCACAACACAGGGCGTCCTAGTGTGGGGCCAAAATCAATGAGACATTTCTACAGGTCATAAATCTAGTGTCTCTTACTTGACTGCTGAAGAGTTTTATGACCTATTTGACCGTTTTTTAAAGAAAAGTGTAACTATCCATATAACGTCTTAGTTTAAATTCCTTGGAATGCTCCGTGGTCTACTGGGTTTCACGCTTGTTTCTCACACTGGAGACGCAGGTTCGATTCCTGACCATGTACCAATGAGATAATTAATTTATCCTGAGTACATTATGTACAAATAGGTATACGGTGTGTTTTAAAATAAATAAGTAGTTTTTTGAAGAAATAAATATTTAAAAAAAGTGCGAGTCGAACTCGCGCACGAAGGGTTGCGTACCACCGTACAATGGTAGGATGTGAATGTTGTTTATAAAGGTATTGGTGTGGCTTATTTCATACTCCATGTTCGTTTTCAGGTGCTTTTATAAGTTTGTTTGCATAAGTTTGTTTCTTTCTTTTCTTTTATAAGTTTGTTTGTTTCTGTTTATTGTATGGGAGCCCCCCTTAAAAAAATGTTTTATTTTTACTTAATTATTTATTTCAAAGTAAATATATAACTAAACATTCTGTCAATATGTCAAGCGTCTACCTGTTGCTTTTATCAATATCGAGCAAAAAAATCACGTTTGTTGTTTGGGAGTCCTCTTAAATATTTATTTTATTCTGTTTTTTATTATTTTTTCTTATAGCGGCAACAGAAATATCCCCGGCTGGGGGTAAAGAAAAAAAAACCCCGGGTCTTGTATGTTTATATGTGTGTGACGTCGCTGTTTCTGGTTCCCACGACACAGGGTATGCTAGTGTGAGGCCAGAAGCATGTATGTGCCCGTATGTAAATGTTATGTTATGTTGCATTGTGAGCGGGTTTTTTTTACATGGGTTGTGTCCAAATATCAACCACCTCGAATCGAGTCGCTTATTTTATGGATACATGTGCCTTATCCTCGGATATCGGAAAGGGCGGTCAGAACCGACAGTAAACCAATCAACGTCAACAGTTTTCCGACAATTAAATAGGGAAAGTGAAAGGGAGGCTGAAAAAATGCGTTGAGGTCAAGATTAGGGCAGACAGTGCGTCGATCCTATGTCGCTCGAAATAAGAGAGGCAGGTACATTTAATAAGTAAACTTTGACGAGAACGCAAAATCTGTAATCAACATCATCATCATATAAGTATAATATTTATCTATATAAGTATGTGTATCGTTGTCTAGTACCCAAGATACAGGGAATCCTAGTTTGGGGCTAGATCAATGTGTGTAAAATAATAGTGTCCAAGGTATTATTATTATTATTATCATCAGCCTGTCAGGGGAGCCACTGTTGGGTATAGGCCTCCTCATAAACACGCCATTCGGTACGGTCCTGCGCAACCGCCGTCCATTGCTCTCCTGCCACCCTCGCCACATCGTCGGACCATCTGGCAGAAGATCTGCCGACCGATCTTTAGCCTGCTCTTGGCCACCACTCTGTCGCCGATCTGGTCCATCTTCCGTCTTCTCGCCTTGCCAAGTGTCCTGCCCATCCGCTTACCCACATCAGCCACCTTGGTTCGGCGTCTGATAGCCTGATGCCTAGCATGGCACGCTCCATGGCTAATTGTTCTACCGTGACTTTGTGCATAATTTCCTTCATGAGCGTCCATATTTCGGCACCGTATGTGAGAGTAGGCTGTACACATTGGTTAAATACCTTTGTCTTCAGGCATTTTTAAAAAGATGATGGAAACTGTCTTGATCGATCTTACACTCTGCAACGCATTGTGAAGTATTAATTAACAGGCTAACATGAGAATAGGGGTGATTCTAATCTTCGAAACGGTTTTGCTTTTGCCGAGATATCTGTCGTCGCCGTTTGGTTAAATAAGGCACATAATTAATAGCCCGGGCCGTTCATTCAATAAATTAAATAAATCGTTTTTGATAATTAAAAAAAGCATCAACGGAAAAGTTTAACAACCAGCCTTATCGAAAGTCAGAGTTTTAATTTAGAAGAATGGAGAATCGGCCCAACTTATTTTTGCAAGATGGCGTCAACGCAAAAGCTGATTTCTTTCAGACTCAACTTAGCTGAAATACAATTAGGTCATCTGTCCGAATACTTAAGTAAGGTTGTGTTAGGTCCCAACTTTATGTGCGACCTGAAGTCGACCGAAGCTTGTTATAGGCTTGTTTAGGCATATTGTTAAACATTTCGTACAGTTATTTACCCGATGGATCGTAAGCCATTTATTTAGTGCAACCCTATTGTTGACCCAGATGTTACGGGACTTTTGAAAATTGGATTGGGATTTTTAACTTTAACGCTTTAAGTTAAGGTTCAAATACTATGAAACAAAATCGATCGTTTTGACGATCGGTAGTAATATCTGAGTTAGCGGCCCGGGATTTTGACTAAGAGCCTAATTTATCCAAGTGGCGGCAATATGTCTACAGGTAAGACAATATTAGGTTGGTATAATAGTATGTATAATATAATATTTAATAGGGCAATAAACTATCGAAAATAGAGCTATAATGGAAAGGCTAGTAAATGATGGAACCTCAAATTTTTGACATTAGCTTTCCATTTTCCTGATATGTGCCGTTGCTTGCTTATTAAAAACAAATCTCGTCCCTTCGCCCAGAATAATTAAAACCGGATGCGCCTTCCAAATGCATGGTAAAGCTATGGCGTTATCCTTTGGGGAAATAGCACAGATGTACCGTCGCTTTTCACCCTTCAAAAAAGAGTCATAAGGATATTGGTCAATATAAAATCGACGAATTGTTGTAAGCCTTATCGTACCATGTATTTATATACTCTAAATATGTAAATTTATTCGAAAATACCCTGAATTCAACACCAGATGCGACAATATACCATCCAACCGTTCGCTAAGACCTACACGAAAAAACAAGTTAATATTACCCATTTACAATTTAAAACTAAATTCATCAGGACCTTAAGTAATGTCAATAAAAATATATAATAATCTCCCAGAAACTCTACTAAATTAACCTTAAGATAATATATTTATACAAAAATTTAAACAAATGTTATAAAATAAATACTATTATACAGTTAATGAGTACTTAAATGAAAAATTTAAATAGACATAAATTCATTTCTAGGATATTTTTTCATGACCGATATTTACTTTCCTTAGAAAATATTATACTTAATTATAAATTATCAAACTTTGTTTCCCTTTCTTCTATCGCAATGCCTTTTTGACAAGGTCCATAAATAACACATGCATCTTTATAACATCGTATGCAACATTTTATGGAATGCAATAAATATATTGAGTATATTGAGTATTAAAATGAAAAACCGACGGATATAATCAACAATTTATTCCGAGGGATGGCGTAACGTCTTTACAAAGAAACTAGTTGTGTTTCTTTGCAAGGATGTAGGTAGTTACATACCTATAAAAACGAATTATCGTCGCAATTAACGTTTCATTTCAAGACTGGTCAAACACAATTATACTTTTACGCACAGATGCAAACTAATAAAAGAAAAAAAAACCGGTCAAGCGCGAGTCCAAATCGCGCACGAAGGGTTCCGTACCACCGTTCAATGGAAACGATGGTGTGGAGTGAATAGTTTGGATTTTACACAGCAAAATATTGTTTACAAAGTTATTGGTGCGGTTACTTTCACACTCCATGTACGTAACCAGGTGCATCCATAAGTTTGTATGTGGTATTGTTGTATGGGAGCCCCCTTAAATATTTCTTTTATCCTGTTTTTTAGTATTTGTTGTTATAGCAGCAACAGAAATACATAATCTGTGAAAATTTCAACTCTCTAGCTAGCTAGGTTCTTGAGATACAGCCTGGTGACAGACGGACGGACGGACGGACGGACGGACGGACAGCGAAGTCTTAGTAATAGGGTTCCGTTCTTACCCGTTGGGTACGGAACCCTAAAAATATTTTCTGTTTTCACGAAAGGTCAGCGCAAAGGTGGCGTCTCCATTCTTATACCTGCTTGCGCTTTGCCTCATGGGGGAACAAATTCTAACCGCACTCTGCACATTACTTTGGGACAAACCACCATAGAATTGATAGGCAGAATTACTCTAAAAGGGTGCTCGTTTAGCGGCCGCCATTTGAAAAATCACCTTCTTTGTAATGAGAGGAAAACCTCTGAGGCGGGCGTAGCGTTCGAGGTTTTTCCGTTATAAGCGAGAGATATACATAAACATTTACATACAGGCCTGAACGCTTCTAGCCTCACACTAGGATATCGTGAGTCGTGGGAACCAGAAACAGCGACATCACACACACATATCTACTAAGACCTGCGGTTTATTTTCTTTAGCAATTCTTTATGAGGACTTTTCATGTTCTTACATGTAAATGTCTTCATTCGCACCCTGGCCGGGGAAGAAGAAATAGGACTTGAATTTGAAGTTCTGAAGGCTGAAGGTCTGCAGCCGATATCAGCCTTCTTCATTTTTATCTGACCATGGTCATTATACATAATGACCAGGTGGCCAAAACGAGAACTAAAGTCGCCAGTATAAGATATTATTCCTACTTAACATAAACATTAACATAAAGGTACATATACTTTGCTTCTGGCCCCACACTATTTTATTATTATTATTATTATTATAAAAAACTTACAAACTAGTAAAAGTCCTGCAAAACTGCTTATGCAGTTTGACTGCAGAAACTGCATAAGCAGTTTTGTTTGTTGTAAAAACATTGTCAATAACAATAATAAAACAACGGTCTCAACATCATACAAGTTTTACAGTGTGTTAAATAGATGGTTCCTTAACAACTTACAAGATTTTATTTTTTTGGTTTAACTCCTTATGTTCAAAATCAAAAATCAAAATCAAAAATCATTTATTTCCATAGAATGTTATTACATCACTTAGATCCGTCATAACATTTTTTTGGGTGAGTTCACTAACACAATGGCGGAATCTGTGGAGAAGAGCTCACCGAAGAAACTCCACAGTCGTCGCATCTTTTGCGTTTCGTTTTTTAAATAAAATATTGTCAAATTACAAAATGAATGCTAATTATATATCGAAACAGCCTGTTACTCAAACAATCTATTCCCATGGACATCTGTCCTCTAAGTAATCAGATATCCTATAGTAACCTTTTTTATACAATTTCTGTTTTATTATTATTTTAAACTTGTCTAAAGGTAAGTTTTTAATATCAGTAGGGACCTTATTGTAATAGCGTATACAATTGCCTTCAAAAGAATTACTAATTTTATGTAGTCGGCTTACATAAGCAACCAACTTGTCTTTATTTCTAATATTAAAATTGTGTATATCACTGTACTTCTGAAAATTAGTTATATTTCTTTTTACATACACAAGATTGTCATAGATATATTGAGACACAAATGTCAGAATATTGATTTCTTTAAACTTTTCCCTCAGTGACACTCTAGGCCCTAATCTATAAATTGCACGAACAGCCCGTTTCTGCAGAATAAATATACTATTAGCATTCGCAGCGTGACCCCACAATAAAATACCATAGGTCATTAGACTATGAAAGTAACTAAAGTAGACTAGTCTAGCGGTGTCTACGTCGGTAAGAGCTCTAATTTTTTTAACTGCGAACGCTGCCGAACTCAGTCTGTTCGACAATTTATTTATATGAGGATCCCATTGTAGTTTGGCGTCTAAAGTAATGCCCAAAAAGACAGTCGACTGCACAAGGTCCAATCTCTGTCCTTTTATAAATATGTCTGTAGTTACCGGGTTCACATTGGGTAACACGAATTTAATACATTTAGTTTTCTTTTCATTAAGTAATAAATTGTTAACAGTAAACCAGTTCACTATACTAGAGATAGCATTGTTTACCTCGTCATAATTTGATTGCTGTCTTTTAACTTTAAATATCAAAGAAGTATCATCGGCAAACAATACTAACCCATGTTTTGCTTTAACAAGGTAAGGTAAATCATTAATATATACTAAAAACAAGAAAGGACCAAGAATTGAACCTTGCGGTACGCCCATACTTATTGAAGACCCAGGTGATCTTTTCCCATTAACATCGACCATCTGAACCCTATCTGTTAGATATGACTCCAGAAGGCCAAGTGCCTGATCTTTTACACCATAATGGCGTAACTTCCTGACAAGAGTGTCATGATGGACGCAATCAAAAGCCTTGGAGAGATCGCAGAAGACACCTTTTGCATCCATTGCGTCTTCCCAGGCATCAAAAATATTGTCGATTAGTTCAACACCAGCATCGGCTGTTGAACGACCCTTTGTGAAACCAAACTGAGCAATATGAATTAAATTATTGAGATAAAAATGACTTTGCAATTGATTAAGTATGAGTTTTTCAAATATTTTGCTAAGCGTTGGTAGTATCGATATGGGTCTAAAATTGGTGGGGTCTGATGTACTACCAGCTTTGAATAAAGGTATAACTTTACTTAGTTTCATCAAGTCAGGAAACACACCATTATCTATACATTGATTAAATATACAACAAAGGTGAGGTGCAATATAATCTACAATGGAACTAATAATTTTTACTGATAGACCATGGGCGTCAGCTGTCTTTTTCATGTGTGTCTCATTCAAGTTACCAACTAACTTGTTCATGTTAGTTGGTAAGGTAATTAATAAATAAGGGACACTATTGCCCAGAGTTCTATCACCGTAATATTTATTAATCCTGGGTACAGAGTATTTACCCGTAAGGTTTGACGTAGTATTGTGCATATGGCTATTAGCAACTAGGGAGTAAACCCTGTGTAGTAGGTAGGTACCAGAAACAGCGACGTCACACACATATATAAACAAACATCCAAGACCTGGGTCATTTCTTCTTTACTCGCAGCCGGGGATCGAACCCGGGACATCTCGCATAATACGCACCACAGAGGTCGACATTTCATTCACGCTAGCGACTCCATCACTGGGTAATTAACTTTGTAGCACTCTGTACTGAAGCTGTATAATCATAGTTCTATATCCATCCATTCGGTGTGTGTTGTCATGATGCCACATATCAGCTTGTCAGGACGGTGATTAAAACGTCAAGCGAGCTTCAGTGTCCGGAAAATTCGTTTTGTAAATGCTTGTTAGTCGAAATGAAAATCAGAGCAATTTCGCTTTTCATTCTTCTCCGTTTTGGTCAGCTGATTTGCTAGCAGATGCATTTGCTCTGATCTCAAGATCGTAGTGAAACTTGCTGAAAAGTAGTAGTATTTTGGAGTTTCTCGTATGAGAAATGTAAAAATAAATATTGTACAGTTAAAAAGATAGACCACATTTTGTTCGCTTTGTGCAAACGCATAACCTAAAATTATATGCTGTGCAGCGTTCCTGAATAAATTTACCGAATAGGCACAAAAGTAAAAAAGAAAAATTCAGACAATTCCCGTAATTACAATTAGAACCACCTGGATGATATACGTGACTGAAATGCCACCAAAAAGTAAAAAAGTATAATTTAAATGATAAGGTGCTATTCTAAAGCCGACCGCAACTGCCGACGACGTGTCGTCGAGACGGGTGAGCGAGACAGCGGGCGTGGTTACGACACAAGTGAATGCTCGCTGTCACACTCACTCTCGACATTACAACGCTCACTGTCACACTTACTCGCGTCGGTACTACGCTTGCTCTCACGTTTACCCACGTCGTCACTACGCTTATTGTCTCACTAACTTGCTTCGGCAACACGTCGCGTCGTCTGCATTTTTATATGTATTGTTTTTAAATTCTTTCTGACCCCACACTAGGAAACCCTGTGTCGTGGGAACCAGAAACAACGACATCACACACATATAAACGTACAAGACCTGGATTTTTACCTGGGTTAGTTGCGGTCGTCTCTATAGAATAGCACCCTAGACTGTTTAGGAATTCGCGAGACACGCTTCAAACAGGCGTGATCTGTGACTGCGACGCGGAGATAAACTTTAGGCAAATCATGACGACTGTACTTTTTAGGGTTCCACACCCGAATGGTGCCAAACGGGACCCTATTTCTACAGCTTTTCTAAAACTGTGGTTCGCGGGAGCCTTGTGTCTTCTACACATGAGGTTGATTTCGCGTAAACGGAGGGTCGAGTATACAGCGGTCAAGCTATAAGCCTCCACCCTCCGTCAGTCCGTCCGACCGTCCATCTGTCCTTATGTCCATCAGAGCGGGCTGTATCTCGCGAGCCGGTTTTGATTGTAATTTTAGTAATAGAATGTGTATTTCTGTTGCCGCTAGAGTAAAAATTAATGAATGTTTTTTTTTAATTAAAAATGTTCCTTCAAAGGGCATGTTTATTTTACGTTTTTTTTTCGAAATGCGTCAACTAGTACCGATCTCACATAGAACGCCTAATGATGATAACTAAGGCACTTACAAATTTTCTAAGTCATTTTAAAAGTTAAATAGCAATATCATAGAATTAAAAGAAGCTTTAGTAAAGCCTAACCTACTAGGGCCTTACCACAAAAAAATAAACTGCCGTTCAACACTTTTTTAGCAACAAAAATGTGTAGGGTTTGACGTTTTTTTTTAGGTTAAACGCTGTTTAATATTTTTTGTGGTAACACGGCTAGTGTTCAAAGATGTTTCCATCCAGCAAGACTTGTCCTTGGGACCCTATTTTGTTATATTCTTGAGACTACATGAAACATTATTTGATTATATTAGCTAAAAAAACTGAGTAGATATAAAGTAATAAAGTATTGCTAAATGAAAAGATCATGAAATTTAATATTTTCTAGAAATCAGTTGTTAGAAACACGATAGAATCAGTGAAAACGCTATTAATTTTCCTGAACAAAATTTTAATTAAAATATTAAATATAATGATATAGATTTCCATGGCTTTCCTTTCATATAAGATGCTATGTTTCTTAGACAAAAATCTTTCCATCAGTTACGTAAATAAAATACAGCAGTATTTTTTCTACATTTGTTGGGTTAAATTTCCGATCAACCTGGATATTATTTTTAAATTTTAGCGTGCTGTTTAAGATGTTATTAAAACAAAATAATGGGTTCTTTTAGGAAAATTTCCTATCTCCAATATTTAAGGTACCGTACTTGTGTGGCAAAGCCGCGGGATACTCTATGGCGGTTGTAACATCCCCCCTTTATATAAGGTCCACCCTTATTCTATACGCAGTCTCTTATTAATTGTGATGGCCAAATAAAATAGATCGTCTAGTAAATTAGAACTCCTACTACTTGTGAAACCAGTAACCATAATTCTAGAGGTATGAGTAAGAAGTGTTGTCAACTTTGACAATAGATTTTAAATAAGGAATGTTTTAAATTGAATATTTAGTAATTTTAAATTTCAATAAAAGATATATACTTAAATATGTCCCCACTAACAAGAATGATACAGATTAATATCCATTAAATGATTAATAATCTTATAAAGCAGATTCATATAATAAAATGGCATAGTATATTTTGAGTATTGACTAAAATAAAATAAAAATTATAAATATTAAAATAATAAAAGGAAAATTTGATATTCATAAAATTTTGGGGAAGAAACCCCTACCACTTGATTCGGTCTTCTACCCAGATAATTCTATGAAACCAAATAATTTGTAGTTCTGATACTCGTTTATAAAAAGAGTAGCGTATAAGTATTCTGAATTGGATTTAGTCATAGATTCACCGGATTGGGATGGGGAATGACCGATCAGGATGGGATTATAGTTTGTGAATGACATTCAACTGTCTCATCAATCAATATCTGATATTTATGTAGTAAGATTATATTAAATATTCTTCCATATATAGAAAACTATAAACATACACAATGAAGTTTCACTGGTTGTTTATGTTACACGATATGTATTTCAATAAAGACTCATTTGTCTTTTAGTAATGCACAATAGCATAGCATGAAGTATAAAATATTTCTTCACATCCATAGAAGTGCGTAAGTAGCATGATTCATTTCAAGGTTAATGAATTGACCTTCAATCTACCATCAGCAGATCCAAACATGATATTGTTACTTCGTAAAGTGCGAAGATATAAATATGTGTGTCCGTATAGTAATATAAATATGCACATCTGAATAGAGCATAACTGTGAATTTCCGTACTTCTATTGCTTCATTCTGGCGTTATGTGAACATTGGCGGTGGCTTTGCGACGGCTTATTCCATAATTTGATCAAAGGTAATTAATTAATAACTATTGTATTAATAAAATTAACCATGACCGCCTTCCATGAATGCAATACAAGGTCTAGGGAAATTGAACCTTTATCATCATTCAGTTAAGACGAGAATTGCAGGTTTGTTTAGTTAAACTGTGAATTCTCGACATCGAGTCGAACATATCAAATTTAAAACGTTGTTGCAGAAATTAGTCAACTCAGTAACTACTTTCAATAAGTTTATAGTCTCATTGACTCCAAATACTATAAAGTAGTGCTATATTAATATTTCAAACTTCATTCCACGTCGCTGGAATAACCACAAATTGAATATTAATTCAAACTCTCAATATCATTCAACATAAATATGAATAATGTGACAGTTGACTGACTTTATCTAGGATTCAGGTAAAAATAGAGTATATAAGGACAGATATTACTAAATACGAGAAGTAAATAAATTCCTTTAAATAACAGACATTAACAGGGAGAGGGATAGGAGTAAATAAATAAGGAATAAAATGTTAGTAAAACATAAATATACTCTATTGAGAACCCCATAATATACTATTTTTTTTATTACCTAGTTATTTATATATATAATTATTTAAACCGAATATTTTCTATTACCCTGGTGGATTTAAAAAACTGATTCCCGCCTGTCCTGAATATATTGATTACCGTGTTGTCCGAAATAGTTTTCCCCTTTTTATAAAGGAAAATCAAGAGTTTAAAAAACCCAATAATTGCTGCATAGTAGGTAGTTAAAACTCGACAAAACACAAAACCTTCCTGCAACCTCAATCAAAATAAAACAGTAAAAGTTTCTAGAAAACACAGTTCAAATAACGTTCAAATTAATCAATTAAATAATCTAGGAAACACAGTAATTATCTGGTTACCGCCTGTCCTGAATATAATGGTTACCGTGTTGATTGAAATAGTTTTCCCCGTTTTATAATGGAAAATTAAGAGTTTATAAAACCCAATGATTGCTGCATAGTAGGTAGTTAAAACCCGATAAAACACAAAACCTTCCTGAAAAATCAAATTAAAATAAAACAGTAAAAGATTCTAGAAAACACAGTTCAAATAACGTTGAAGTTAATCAATTAAAGAATCTAGGAAACATAATAATTATCATTTAAATCAACCAGTAGAAGATTCTAAAAAAAACACCAAACACACTGTAACTACCCTCCCCCTCGACGTTTTTGAAATAATATGAATAAACCCTACGAGTTAACCGAACGATTCTATGAATAGTAAATTTAAAGATATATCCAGCTAACCATTAATTTAATGTCAGACGGAATTTAACCCTCACGCCTTTTTATTGGAATATTTCTCCAATTGGAAAGATTCTAATACCAACGATTGCGAGTATCTTATTTAGATGATTTGGCCAAAGTAGTGGATGATCGTCTATGGGTAGGATTGCAGACGCTGTGATAGTAATAACCTAAAGTTCTTTTTAGAGCGGTTTTGGTTAAACAGTATCGTCATGAGGTTCCCCAGCCAGTGATGAATATAAGTGACATAAAAATATTGATAAGTATCAAGTCCGTGCTTATTAGAATAAATTCCAAGTAAATAACCATTTTTAAAAGGCATTTCGATTACATGTGTTTATAAAGGAGGGTTTGTGCTAGAACTCACGTCCAGAAGTTACCGCCGACCGCCATCTGTACTTCCATCATTGAACTAACTACGCATCTGTTTGACCCAATAAACTATATCGTAACTAAACACCCTTACGTATGAGTTTCGATTGAATGAGCCATGGCAAATGCGACACTTCAATACAACATCACAAATGTGTAAAATGGTCATAATTCGACATCCGCTGAAAGCAACGGTGAAGTTAAACCATATTTATTTTAAATTTATGATTCACAACTTATTTCATAGCTCTTAAAGTTTATCCACATTTTGGAGATTTAAAAAAAAATATATATTTCTACCTACTGTTTGTTTCGTCACACCATCCATTCAAAGATGTCGCTTTTTTATTTCAAAATTAATCTGGCGCATTCTACGTGTTTAATATTTATGCTTCGGAACGCACCGGTTTTTTGTTGCGCGGATTGACTGCGAGTAATCGGGACATCACTAGCGGAAACGGAACCGCAGCTGTCACTCGTACCAACGAGATGAAAATTTAGAGGTTATCTTTTCTTGTCGTGAGAAAAAACATGTCTGCTCATGGCGTCGGGCCATTGACTGTATTTCGGTGTAACAATTGTCTAACACAGGTGTCGGGCCTGGTCGGAGTGTTGATCATAATAATCGTCGGGAAATAAGTAGATTCGCGTCAGCGGTTGAGTGATTCGTGTTGTGCGGTCCCCGACTCGTCGTATCGGACGGAGACTCCTCGTGTCGGCAAGCAGCACGCCGGCGACAGCGTCGGCGGTAAATAGTGAGATTCGGTTCCTCTCCTATCCCAATTGTGCTCCTATCCCGTATTCTTGCCTCGAATCGAGCCTTCGATTTCCGGTCTGCGACGGCAAGGTAAAGTAGCAATCAAGATTTTCTCCCGTGCTGGCAAAAACCCAGCCCCTCATGATTCCACGCCGTTCGGTTGAGGCGTGGAATTAAACATTTTGGTAGCAGAGCTCAGGCTCTCTGGCTGTGCTTAGTTCGGTAGTGAAGCATAGGACCAGAAACAATTGAATCGGTAACCATGGCACCTTCGCCCTTGACGGTACTGTGGTATGGTGTCCGTGAGGAGATGAGATGGCTCGCCCATACTCACAAGTATGTGGAGCGACCTGACATGGACGATGTCCTGCTCAAGCGTGTGGAGGACGCAATGACACGCGTCGGGAAGGTGTGTCGGCTGGCTGCGGAGGCTGAAGCCCTCGGGCTTACGGATGAGGCTTCGGTGGCTGCAGTGAAGCAGCTCTGCGCGGATGCTGACCAAGCGATGGAGTGCTTGGGCGACATCGAGCGTCGCGCGGAAAAAATTAAGCGGTCGCGACGGAATGACCGCGGGGAGGGTAGTGGAGACCCGCCCCCTAAGGGTGTTGTTGGACGGCTGCCACACCTGGAGATTCCGGCCTTCGGTGGGGCAATTGATGAGTGGCCGGCATTCATCAATTTGTTCGATAGTTTGGTCCACGGTCGGGACGACCTGGACAACGCCTACAAGTTGGCCCAACTATTGATGGCAATGCGGGGTGAACCGAAGGAGTTGGTCGGTCACCTAACGGTCACGGCGGGCAATTTTGATATAGCCCGGTCCATATTGTTTGACCGCTACCAACACAAACGGCGGTTGGTTGATGCGCAGCTGGGGAAGCTGTTTAGCATACCAAGAGTAACCCGGGATGTTGACATCCGGGTACAGGTGCTCAACCCTGTGCTGGTGGCCACTAAGGCCCTTCAGAACCTTGGTCTGCCGGTAGACCAATGGTCACATATCGTTTTGTATATGGTTTTGTCACGGTTGCCTGCAGCTGTTCAAAGTCGGTTTGAACAGCTGCATGGGGGCAGTAGCTCGGAACTGCCCACGCTCGTCCAATTAACGGATTTTTTGGAGGGTGAATGCAGGCGATGCGACACATTGGATACGGAGGCCAGTGTGCAGCGCCAACCCGCGCGGATGCGGGAGGGGCCGCGCCCCCCGCTCCCACGGGGGGGTGGGCGGTCAATACAATTTGGCGTTTTGAATGCCGCGCCGTCGGGTGACGGCTGTGTGCACTGCGACAGTGCCGGTCATGAAGTGACCAGTTGCGCCAACTTTAAGGCGCTCGGGGTAGCTGCCCGCAGGAAGGTAGTCTTCCGCCACCGATTGTGTTTCGGTTGTTTGGGGCCGCACCCGCTGAGCGAGTGCTCACGCGCGTTCCCCTGTGAGTGCTGTGGTGGCAAGCACCACATCGTGCTGTGCCTGAACCGGTCAGGCCCTTCGGACGGTCACCAGGGCCGGACTCAGGTTGGTCGGCTACAGGGCCCAACCAGGGCCGGACCCAGTCCCCCTCCGGGCAACGGGAGTCACCAACGGGGTGACTGGGGTACCCGCGGACGGGACCCCCCCCGAGGGGAAGGGGGCAGCGCGGGGGGTAACAGGCGGGATAGCCGGGGTTCGGTCGCCGCTGTCCAGGGTCAGCGAGGAGTTCGGGCCGCTGGCTCACCGCGTGTTACGGGCGGGTGTCAGATGGCACCTATGAGTGGCGCGAAGGCTGGGAGCCCACCACCTTCTGCGCCACCCTGCCCGTCGCTCTGGGAGGCGAACAGGAAGGCGAACAGTCGGATGTCGCCCCCATCCCTAGAGCGCCCCAGGTTGGATCCGCTCTCCCCCCTCCATCCACGGTGGCCACCGGGCACACCGTACACAGTCCGGTATGGTCGGATACCGGGACAGCGAGGGGCCTATTATGCGGGTTGGGACCCCCTGATGTACATACGGTCTTATATGCCACCGGCATATCAGCAGCCGAGTTACCAGGCCGACGGGGGTCCCAGCGGGTTCGGATCCCGCGGAGGTTCCCGCTAGGGACACGCCGCCCACTTACAGGGTGCCGCCACTCCACAGACGGTCATGCTCCCCACCGCCTCGGTGATAGCGTGGAGTTCGGACGGCAAATCTTGTGTGGTACGAGCACTATTGGACTCGGGGGCCCAGTCTCGTGCAACCTTGTAAGACGGTTGGGCATTTCGGTAAGGGAGTATCCACATTCCATTCGGGGAATTGGGAACACGGAAGTCGATTCCGTTAAGGGAGTATGTCGGATTACTCTCTCGTCACGGGTGGATTCATCGGTGAATCTGACGGTCACGGCATTAGTCATGCCTAATGTGATGGGCTCACACCCTCACGTACGGTTGTCGCCCTCGGTGCGACAGTTGGTCGCTGGGTTGTCACTGGCTGACCCGGTGTTCGATATTTCGGGCCCAGTAGACATTTTATTGGATGTCGAACTCTCCAGAGTTACTGACTGGTCTTCCGGATGACTACCAGCAGGATCCCCACATTTTTGAAAATTTGGAAAATCCAAATATGTTGTCGGTATTAGGCGTCCAGTACCAGCCGGTGTCAGACATGTTTTCGTATCGGGTCGAGTTGGACTCCCCGAAGGTCTGGACGAAACCGAACGTCCTCTCAACGGTGGCTAGGACATTTGATCCAAACGGGTGGATCACCCCGGTAACATTTCAGCTCAAGTGTTTTATGCAGCAATTGTGGTCTGCTGAGCTGAAATGGGACGACCCGTTCGGCGGGTCATTGAGCTCAGAGTGGGACTCGTTCTTTTCGAGCCTCCCTGGCATCAATCGGATTTCACTGCCAAGGAGGTTGGTCCCCACCAAACGATACACCGCCACCCTGCATGGGTTTTGCGTTGCCTCGGAGAAGAGCTACGGAGCTGCGGTGTATCTGCGTACGGTCGACTCCTCGGGGGAGGTTGATGTGCGGTTGGTCATGGCCAAGAGCAAGGTTGCGCCGTTGCGCACTCGCCTGACCATTCCCAAATTAGAGCTTTCGGGAGCGGCTCTCCTGACTCGTCTGCTCAACCACACGATGACGGTTCTTCGTGGGTCAATAGCGTTAGAAGATACGGTCTACGCTTGGACGGACAGCCAGATCGTGTTATGCTGGCTGAAGGCTTCAGTTCACAAGCTGGAGATTTTTGTGGCGAATCGGGTTTCGCAGATTTTGAATTCTGAGGTTCCCTTAATCTGGAGACATGTTCCAGGGGAAATAAACCCAGCAGACTGTGCGTCTCGTGGGTGTCACGCTCCGGAGTTGGTTGGACATCCCTTGTGGTGGGGTCCAAAATGGTTGACTCAAGCCGAATCGGATTGGCCAATAAGTCCACGCGTTACCACGGCGAACGGCGCCTTGACAGTCGGTGTCTGTACGACGCAACCAGAGCCGGAAGAGGAGTTCACCCTGCTGGAACGGTATAACTCGCTCGACAAGCTGGTCAATGTGACCGCCTGGATCTGCCGATTTGCGCGGAATTGTCGGAATTCTGAGGCGCAACGAGTGCGGACACAGGTCCTGAGACCACGGGAACGGAACCATGCGTTGTTCGCATTGGTACGGAACGTGCAGACGGTGCACTTTAAGTCCGAATTGGACATTCTGAGACGCGGACGCGTCCAACTGAAGGGAGCTGTGGCTCGGCTCAACCCGTTTATTGACCCTCAAGGATTGCTGAGGGTAGGAGGTCGGCTGCGGAATGCCAACCTGCCTCATGCGGCTCGCCACCCGTTGTTACTCCCTAGGAAAGGGAAGTTGGTCGAACTGTTGATACAGGATCGACACATTCGGAATGGGCATATCGGATGCCACGCCTTGATGGCGTTTTTCCAGCGCGAGTTCTGGATTCTATCGGGAAGACGCTTAGTGCGTAGCGTCGTATTTCGTAGCCTGCCTTGTTATCGGGCCAAGGCGGCTACGATGCAGCCCCAGATGGGCGATTTGCCCTCGGATAGGGTTAACAAAATCCGGCCCTTTGCGGGTGTCGGAACGGATTTCGCGGGACCATTCATGGTCAAGTCTTCACAGCTACGGAACGCCAGATTAAAGAAGGCATACCTGTGCGTCTTCGTGTGCTTGGCCACGAAGGCAGTCCACTTTGAGGTGGTCAGTGACCTCACTACAGAGGCATTTATCGCATGTCTAGATCGGTTCGTCTCACGAAGGGGCCTCCCGACATTAATCCGTTCGGACAACGGCACAAATTTTGTCGGAGCCAGGCGATATCTGCAGGAGGTCACTCAATTCCTGAACGGTAACCAGGATGCCATCGGTACGGCTTGCTCCCGACGAGGGATTGAATGGGTTTTCAGTCCGCCGGGATGTCCTCATTGGGTAGGAATATTTGAGGCTGCGGTTAAATCGGCTAAGTCGCACCTGACGAGGATCATCGGTGAGACCTCTCTACGCTTTGAAGAGCTTGCGACGCTGTTCTGTAAGATTGAAATGACACTGAACTCGCGTCCGTTGTGCCCGCTCAGTTTGGATCCAAATGATTTGGAAGCGTTGACTCCGGGTCACTTCCTGATAGGTCAGCCCCTTAACGCCCTGCCAGAATACCCATTCGGTGATGTTAAGTTAAGTCGGTTAACTAGGTGGCAGATGTTGCAGCAGATGGCTCAAGATTTTTGGAAACGGTGGTCCCTTGAGTACTTGCACATCTTGCAGCAGCGCCTTAAGTGGACTGACCGGACGAGCCCCCCTCAAGTCGGTGATTTGGTGCTGATTAAGGATGCGAACCTGCCATCATTGAGATGGAGACGAGGACGGATCGTCAATTTGTACACGGGTCGGGATGGCACGCCTCGATCAGCAGAAGTCAAGGTGGGGGACTCGGTCCTCAAGAGAGCGGTCGCAACACTTTCTCGCCTTCCTATTGATTAGGTACAGGTTCGGGCCTGTCCGGGCGGGTGACTGTTTAATATTTATGCTTCGGAACGCACCGGTTTTTTGTTGCGCGGATCGACCGCAAGTAATCGGGACATCACTAGCGGAAACGGAACCGCAGCTGTCACTCGTACCAAAGAGATGAAAATTTAGAGGTTATCTTTTCTTGTCGTGAGAAAAAACAGGTCTGCTCATGGCGTCGGGCCATTGACTGTATTTCGGTGTAACAATTGTCTAACACAGGTGTCGGGCCTGGTCGGAGTGTTGATCATAATAATCGTCGGGAAATAAGTAGATTCGCGTCAGCGGTTGAGTGATTCGTGTTGTACGGTCCCCGACTCGTCGTATCGGACGGCGACTCCTCGTGTCGGCAAGCAGCACGCCGGCGACAGCGTCGGCGGCAAATAGTGAGATTCGGTTCCTCTCCTATCCCAATTGTGCTCCTATCCCGTATTCCTGCCTCGAATCGAGCCTTCGATTTCCGGTCTGCGACGGCAAGGTAAAGTAGCAATCACGATTTTCTCCCGTGCTGGCAAAAACCGAGCCCCTCATGATTCCACGCCGTTCGGTTGAGGCGTGGAATTAAACACTACGTATAGATTTCTAGACTAGATAAATAATGACGATTATAGAAGTAATAGGCAATTACTGTGACGACATATTCAGTAGTTTAAACAAGGTAGATAACGTTTACAAAGATGCATGATAAGCAATTAACTTCTAGGACTTAAATTTAATTAGCACAACCCGACACTCCCGAATAGCTATTCAGAAAGGACCCACAAATTAATAACCCAAAACCAAAAGTAAAATAGAAAAAGAAAAGTTGACAACGGAGAATTGAACCTCGAACCTTAATATTTCAAGTCTGGTAACAACGCGATGAGCCACTTGAGCTTATATGAGGCCTTGTGAAATTTGCGATGCCTTCGATAACCACTAATCTCCATAGTTATGTTTATACCAAATTTATCTTGCCGCTTAATTGAGCATTGGTCAACACCAATCTTACATCACCGTTATTTGTTTGGTTTAAGAATATTTGGCTTCTCTTTTTGCAGTTCATAGTTGAATCATTAAATCACGTTGCCCAAACCTGCCAACGCCTGCCAACTTTTTATAGCAAATAAAAAAATGTGTCTCAGATCTTTACATTTCCGTTACAATATGCAGGTTGACTTTAAATGAGCTGCCCTTTTGGGAAACAATAGTTAATTAAACCGTCATTATTAACAACGTACGGTCGCAACTTAAGGTGATACAGAAAAAACATGGGGTCTTTTTCGAATCCATTTATTCCACTATAAAATCATCTAAAGATTTGATTTACAGGTTAACGTTTATTAAATACTCAATAAACGTTAACCTAAAAATCAAATCTTTGGAATTAAGACACGGACTGAAGGAAAACGCGATTGGACAAAATTTTCTTCATTCAATTTAATTGCGAAAAGACCTCTTAATTGTTTTATTTTTTCCTGTAATTCTGAAACCCTAACTATTTTCATTGCGGAATGGCATTAAAAATTTGGATATTATGTATCCGTAAACTCTCCTTGAAAGTCTTTTGGACAAAATAGCGTAGTTTGTTTTTAAACAATTCTTATGTGGTTTAGCGCTACGTTATTTAGTTAAATTTGAGCGTTGTTAAGAAGTAATTTACGCTGCCTCTTTCGTTTACATCCTTATTATTTTTATATATAATTTAAGTATCGCCTTAAAAAAATGGATAAGTACGAGATACAATTTTTAGATTTTTTCCTTTTACTTTTGCTATAGACCTTACTTATTGCCAAATTTCTAAGTCAAACTACCCTATATGACCTATACTACTAACAATACTTATATGATACGATATATAATGGTATATGTTTCGATCCCTTTGCGTCAAACAAATTCGGAATAGAAGTTTGATTTTTTCACAACTTCAAGGGACTACAGGACTGAGTCGTACACTTGACACTGTCAAATTTATCCTCAAATGAGGCTAGGATGCCATATATTCTAACTAAATATAATCCCACCAAAAACATTTTCATATAAAATGTTGTCAAGACGAGACCATATGTGTGTGTAGGCTCGCACTGTCAAAAAGTAATCAGACCAGATTGGCAAAGTTATACCAAGGGACAATGATTTCTGCTTAAAGATAATGTTGTTAAATCCAACGCTGAGGTAGCTCGAGCTTTTGAAACATTCTTCACCAATGTACCCTTACTCACAATAAAGCTTATAAATTCATCTCCATATGAAGCACAGACTATGTTAAAAAACATTACTAGCATCAGCAATGTAGATTTTAAATTTCATCATGTATATCCCCAGGATATTGTCAAAACGTATAGATTACATAACTTAAAAAATACTGTAGACCTGTGGGGTATATCAGTCAAAGTTATTGGTTCAATAATACTAGTTATAGCCCCACACCTAGCTGATATATTTAATAAATGTGTTGACGATGGAGCTTTCCCAAACCTCATGAAACACAGTAAACTGATACCTCTGTTCAAGTCGGGAGACAAGGGTGATCCGTCAAATTTTAGACCAATATCTGTTCTTCCAGCACTAAATAATTTTTTTGAAAAGATTGTACGCAATCAAATGCTCTCACACTTCAACCGTACAAAACAACTCTACGCCAAACAATACGGTTTCACTAGGGGTAAATCGACTACGATTGCAGGTATTACCATTATATCTCATATTTATTCTGCATGGGAGGCCGGTCAGGATTCTATCGGAGTTGTTTGCGATCTGTCGAAGGCATTTGTTTGTGTTGATCATAATATGCTACTAATGAAATTATATCATTACGGAGTTAGAAATAAAGCGTTGGTTCTACTAAGATCATACCTAAGCAATATAATTCAACAGTCAGATGTCAACGGCGTTAAATATGATGGATCAGGAGTAAAAATTGGCGTTCCACAAGGTTTCATAGTAACCCTTTCTTATTCCTGGTAAACATTAACGATCTGCTTTTCATGGTGGAGAAATTGACTGATATAGTGTTGTAGTAAACAACACAAAAAACAGACCAGGGAAGTGTCAACAGTAAGTTGACACTTCCCTGGTCTTCAAAATTGAAAGACAAAAAGAAGATTTTGATAATGTTAATGGTGTATTTTTACCTTGAATTGGTTGACAGTTAATAATTTATTATTAAATGCACCAGCAGCAAAACCAAATGTATCAAATTCTCACTTCCAAATGTCAGGCAAGTTGAGACCAGTCTGGTGTCAGATAGCAGCACGTTAGAACTAGTAAATGACACAAAGTTTCTTGGAATAACCATTGATAGCAAATTGCAGTGGGGACCCCACATAGATAAATTAGCTGGTAAATTAAGTTCTGCGGCTTACGCTGCTAGGAACGTCAGACAAAACACGGATGTGGCTACATTTAGGCTTGTATATTTTAGTTACTTTCATAGTGTTATGTCCTATGGTATCTTGTTGTGGGGGAAAGAAGCGGATATTCAAACTATTTTTATTTTACAGAAAAGAGCTATTCAGGCAATTTGTAATATATTATTTATAATATAATTTAAGAGAGCTTTTTAAAGAATTTTACATAATTACTGTAGCCAGTAAATTTATTTTCGAAAATATAATGTATGTACGCAAGAACCTGACAACATTTTCCATACTTAGCGAAAAGTAAATGCATTCTCTATTACAACAAGATACCTGTAGAGATCTTAAAGTTGCCATTAGGTCAATTTAAAAACCATGTTAAAGTGACCATGTCGAAAAAAGGATATTACAATGTTGAAGATTACGAGACTGTATGGGGTTAATCTGGCTCAACACAGACCTTGCTGTTAATAATTTTGTAATTATTTATTCCTGCTTAATAATTATGATATAATGATATTATAAAATTTGTATTAGTTAAGGACAAGCAATTTTTAAATGAGATTTCAAAATCAATCTGTGGGAGTTTCTACGCCCTTCTTTTCCCACAGTGGTCCAATGTAGAGAAGTGGCAAACAATGACGATTGCTAAGTATATGTAAATATCTACAGTAATAAGGACATTTGGAATTTGGAATTTGGAATCCAAAAGCCAAGCTTCTAACTCTACCGCCCTAACTCTACAAGCCCTAACTTTACAAACTCTACACCTTAGTCAAAATATGACTCTTGGCAGTTTCGCTATTACATGGGCGTTATGCGAAAAATTAATTCATTTTCATTAATTTTCTGTGATATAATAGTTTATGTAGAAATGAGTAAAGTTATTTACATAGGAATAAACAAATCTATTTCATTTTTACAACAGAATTTTTTACTATTGTATAAGTCCGGTTAAAAATACTCACTTCCCTCACGCGAGTAAACTTATTTGATAATTAGTTTTTTGACTTCTTAGTCAAAAGAAGCGTCCCTGGCTTAGCGGTATTCGCACATCGGAACGATCGTGGCAGATCTGGACGAGACGGGCACTTTCCGTTTCGGAAGCTTCCGTGTTTCGGATGGCAGGTTAAGCTGTGGGTCCCGGCTACTATCGCTACTTTGTAGTAGTAGTCGTAAAGCTGTCTCAGAGGCCCTAATAGGGCAGCTGGATAACTTCTAACAGTTGGGTTTGCCACAAGCCCAACGCCCTTCTATCAACCCGCACTGAACCAGCGTGGTGGAGTATGGCTCAATCTTACTCGAATCCGGGTAAGGGCCCGTGCACCTCAGTGGGGACATCAATGGGCTAGTTTTTTTTTAGGTAAATGGTTTGTCTCACGACTTTGTGCGAGCGATGCCGTGGGCAACTGCTAGTAGAAACATACGTACTGATTACGCATCGGCATTTTGTTCTGAGTAAAAATTTCACATCAAATATTTTTTGCTATTTATTTTCTTGCAGAAAATAATATAAATTGGGTTGAATATTGATTTGATTAGGGACATTACTAGCACACTTATGCTATTAAATATATTAAATAATTGGCGGTATTTTTCTTATAATAGTGCCTATTATAGATGAGCACAGCATTGACCATCTATAGTGCTAGTAAAATTCCTTTTTTGAATAATTTAACTTAGAATGGAGGTCCATAAGTTATTTAAATAAGTGAAGTGAATCTGGCAACTCATTTTGGAGATCTGGACAAACAAGAAAAAAAAAAGTTTATTTGCGTATCATGGTTAACACTAGGTCATAAATGTGTAATATCAGTTGCAGATGACATAACCTTTAATAGGTCTGCAATTGATATAGTATTTAAGCAACTTAATTTTGAAATATTTACATAAGAAAATAGTACTTATTTGTCTCTTTTTATGAGCAATAGTAGGTAAGATATGATCAGGATATGCTACTTCGCTTCGTAAAGATGTGGGTTTATTGGTCGAGAACTAAACGGCAAAAAACTCAGGTTAGCCCAATAACCTTTTCGTTTTAGTTGCGAGTTTAGTTAGTAATCAAGTATATATCATTTGCGTATTCAATAGTATTCATGAAACTATTAAGTATATGTAATTTTTGAAAATTCTAGTGATAGTATATTTGAAGAAATTTAAATGTAAGGTCTTTATGTCATATGGTAACGAATTGAATATTTTAGTAGCTATAATACGCTTTTCCTATTAAGTGACTCCACTCACCTCCTATGGTAATTCTAGAAATATTATTTCCGTTAAAGGTTTTACATTTTATTACCATGGGATTAGGTTCAAAATTGCGATGCCTCCCGTATAGGCGCGGCAGGTGATTCGTTGAGTGAGCATTAATTAAATGCTAATTTTAGGTCGTCTCAAGGGTTCCGTACCCGAAGGGTGCCAAACGGGACCCTATTACTAAGCCTCCGCTGTCCGTCCGTCCGTCCGTCTGTCACCAGGCTGTATCTCATGAACCGTGATAGTTAGACATGAAATGTTCACTGATCATGTATTTCTGTTGCCGCTATAACAACAAATATAAAAAAAAACAGGATAAAATAAATATTTAAGGGGGCTCCCACACAACAATTCCTTCAACCATGGCTCACAGTTAATTCTTACTAAGACAACTGTAAAAACAAAGGGGTTGTTTTTAGTCCGTATACCACACGAGCTGATGCCCGCTCAATATGTGGGGACCCGGACATAGCAGGGAGGTCTGACTCCTGGGCATGGGTAATTCCATTTTTTTCCCCTCCAACAAAAAAAAAAAAAAAACAATTCCTTCAATATCACATACAAACTTATGAATGCACCTGGTTACGTACACGGAGGGTGAAAGTAGCCGCACCAATAACATTGTAAACAACATTTTGCTATTTAAAATCCAAGCGATTCACTCCACACCATCCATACCATTGTACGGTAGGACGGAACCCTTTGTGAGCGAGTTAGACTCACACATGACCGGTTTTATTTACTATTTTTCTAGAATGAGAAGTTTTGCCGTCACTAAAATGAGTTTATTTTTTCTGTAGAAACTCTAAAGACATTGTTGTATGAATATTGATGAAAATGTTGGGATGTTATTTTTTTTTACTAATATCTGCAACTTTCCGATGGTTTCATGTCAGCAGTAAACGCGCTGCAAATAAACCATGACGCAATTTGTGTTAGTCTTCTTAGTGGGCATAGAAAGCTATTTATTTTACAGCATAGTTTTTCTATGGGAAGCCACCATCCACAAATTTGGTCTAAGTGTAGTCAGAGGAATTTTATTGAGTTCACTATTGCTATTGCGATAGCTTCAATGTTAACCTAAGAAATAATCACAGACTGTGTGCGCCCCGATTTAGACTCGCGAAGGTTAGCAATTATTTCAAGGGTCAGTGCATTCTCTACTACAATAAGATACCTCTGGAGATTTTTAAATTGCCATTTGAGCAATTTAAAAAGCATGTTAAAGCGGCTTTGTCGAAAAAGGGATATTACAATGTTCGAGATAACTTAAATGACAGGACTGTATGGGGTTAATCTAGTTCAACACAGACATCGCTGTTAATAATTTTGTAATTATTTATTTTTGCCTGCTTATTAAATAAATAAATAAACAAAATTGTATTAGTTAAGCACAACCCATTTTTAAAAGAGATCTAAAAATCTATCTGTGGGAGTTTCTACGCCCTCTTCTCCCACAGTGGTCCAATGTAGAGAAGAGGCAAAAAATGACGTTTGCTAAGTATATGTAAATATCTTTAACTTTGACTTTGACTATGTTTTGGTTACTATAGTTTATTTTTTGAGATTAGGATTTATTTTTGTTAACAAACTAAAATAAAACCGGTCAAGTGCGAGTAGGACTTCGGACCCGCACACGAAGGATCCCATATAAGGGGCAGTATTTTGTACGAGTATACTTTTTTAATTTTTAATAGAACTACTGCATGCATGCCTACATCAAAACATTGAAAAAGAGTTTTGTGTGTTGGGTTTGTAATGAATAGAACTAGGTACTCAGGTTAATGAAACTCTTTGCTCATTGAAACCGGAATTGGATTGAAATTGAGTAGCTTATTTACAGAAATACATTTTTTTTTAATTTTTTTTATCAAACTTTATATTATTTAGTATAAAACGTAATTATTAATCGTATTATGACAAATAACTATGAACAAAACTCTATATAGGTACCCGCAATTAATAGTATATTACTGCAGACGCCCCGAGAAAGAAGGACTTGCCGGCGAGTAGATACAGACGGCCAGAGGCATGTAAAGTGCTTTTCTCAAACATATGCGATGAAATGAATAATACACCAATCAAAAAAAGGCGTGTCGAAATCATAATTAAAGTTACTAATTTCGTTGAAAAGCTAACCATTTGTCCGGCTACGACCCTCACAGACTACATGTCTGCAACGGAAGACCTTAGATTTTCGGATACTGATTACCTCTTAAAAACTGAGAAGCGCCCTCATAAACGCTCGAATCGTGAATCAGGCAAACATTGTCCGCAAGCGGCATTGACCGATGACGTGGCGGTGTACGTCGCACAGCACGCCGCGACGTCGTTGCAGGCGCGCGCAGCTGGAGTCACCTGTTCTGGAAGTTTGCTGGCTGAACTGCGTCCTCACAAGCATATGCAAAATTTTATGATCCGCCTGTTATCGAAAATTCTAACTTCGCTACAACGGTTTGTTTATAAAATGCCTAGAATGAAAATGATGCAGTTGGTCATTTATTTTTAAGTAGGTATATAAAATATCAACTGACTATCCTAAAAAAGATAGTTTATATTTATTTTTTGAATAAGAACCGCTTTAAAATAAAATTTGGTTTATTATTTTATTTTGTCGTAACGTAAATCTCGTGTTTCATTTGCAGTGTGCCACTTACCATGTCACACAACAAATAGAGTTACAATACTCAATCTTTGAACATCTTTTAATTATGTTCAAAATGAAATCACGAAGTATAATACGTACGAACGAAATATAATCAAACGAACGTCTTGAAGTGAAGTTTGATTTATATTATATGAGTTATATTATTTGAAGAAATAAAAAACCCAACCACAACCCAACCCACCCAAAACGATATTTTTAAATCCAGTTCATATAATCGATTAAAGTGAAATAGTAATAAATAATTTTTAAACGTCTGAATGAATTGCCTGGTATTTCAAAGGCCTATCTGTTAATTTATATTTTCAAATGAATCCACTCGTATAATATCTATCGAACTTCACTTCAAGAAGTTCGTTGGACCTGATATTATTATGATGCTAACCATTTTCTTCCCTAGAACGTTAGCTTCAACTCACTGCCGTTTTTCTGGATATAAATACATGTTCTGGAAGACCTCTTCAGGGCATAGCGCTTTGATGCTCTGCCTTCCAAGTGACAGGTCTTGGGTTGGAATCCCGGCTTGGGAGAAAAATAAAATCCCCAGGTTTTGGATGTTATATGTGTGTGGTGTGTATACCACGACACAGGGTATCCAAGTTTACGGCCAGAAGAAATGTGTAAGCCTGCCCGTCTTTTAATGTTTATGTTTATGTATCAGCGATTAATTTCACCCGCGATTCGCGATACTAAAGCCCAATCATCTCAGCCTACTATTAACTCGTTAACGATCTGTAATCATGAAACAGACCGAACAAACTTTTGATCCTTCCATATTGCCCCCGCAGTAACGCCTATTTACCATGTGGGGATCTACGGGGTTCGGAATCAGAGAATCTCGTGTTAGCACTTGTACTGTATGATGGACGGGCTTACGTGCCGTTTCAAAATGATTTCTCAAAAACTACTATTTGCGGCCACTTTTGTCTACCATGTCTAAAATGAATTGATTAACATGATCTTTGATTAACAATACATGAATTTATTTATTTTTATCTTTATTTATTATTAAAGTAAATTTTTACAGTATTGCAGAGATATTCCAAATCGCTGCATACATTACATATGCATTATTAAATAAACTATGGATAACAATGCAAATAGAAACATCGCAAAGGCAAATAATTCATATTCATTTACAATTATTATATCAAAATAAATTATTATCTTTATTAAATTTAAATAATGACAATAATTTAAAAATTTATCACTCCAAGACAGAACTATTGTAAATTCGTCTCGCAGAACCTAGCCACTCTGTTGGCTGTAATATTCTCCATATTAAATAAAAAAATAAAATATCTATAGTATAATAATAATATCTATATATAAAGATATATTGATTTTGACTTTGACTTGGTGGGCTGAACTATCGGGATCGATGTCATATTTAGACAGGGGTCAGTATGTCGACGACTTATTTTTTGTTAATTTTATTTTAATGTGCATTTTTTCTCCCACTATCAACAAACAACAACGTCCATTTACACAGTAAGTTGTTCGTGCATTCACCCGCCCTTATGTCAAGTAACCTACTAAGCCATTGAAAATGCCTCAATCGACCCTTTGCGACCCTTCCGAAAACTACTGTTTTAGTGATATAATATACGCTAGGGCTTCAATCTTATATGAAGTTATGGATAACGTTTGGGACTAGTGTCCGTTGTCTACGCTACTACGCTCGTCTGTCATGCAAGAGATGGGGATTCGATCCCCAGCAAAAAGCAGAAGTGGGAGACCACTTTGTAAATTTATTTTCCTTGCAGCTAGCATGTGGCGGAAAACTCTAGCTTTTGTTAAACTTTTTGTCGAATTTCGAAAACCATTCAAAAACCATTTGTTTTATGACTTTTAAGTATTGGGCTGCATGGAAAAAAAACCTTTACAGTGTTTTTCACAACTGCTGCTAATGGTACGTCAGACCTGTGTTCATTCCTCTCTATTTCGCCAGTGGTAATTTGAACCGTGACAATTGGCATACAAGCTAATTCGCGTGGTCCTGTTGTTGCTGTTGTTTTCGCAATAAACCTTGGAGTAGAAAATTCAAAGAGGAATTCTGAAAATCTTTGAAAAATGAGCTTCCCTGGTAGGTTTTTGGAATTATAATAAACCCCGCTACAAAATTACTTTTATTTATAGCTGAGAATCAGCATTCATATAGAAATAAAAAAACAGCCAAATGCGAGTCGGACTCGCGCACCGAGGGTTTCAACCAAATCTTTTTTTAAATGATCTACAATCAACAGATTTTTCTTTACTTGTAAAATTGCGCACGAAACAAGGTTGTATCGTGCTAAAAAGTATCCTATAGATTTTAATCCCCTTTCAAGTACCAAGGAAATCCAACAACGCAAAGAAACGCGCGTACACGAATGCACAAGCGAGACGGGCGAGACGCGGTGTGCGCGGGACGCGTGCTCACTGTCACGTTACGAAGGGTTGGGGTGAATAACCCCCCGTAACGGTAGCTTAATGAAGATAATTTTGAGGGCCTATAGAAAATTAAAGAGAAAAATTAGAATTAGGTAGTCAGATTTAATTTTATACAAGTTTCTCTGTTTTAATTTACCTACCTAACTAAGATATATAAGACCTTAATAACTAACCCTGAGAAAATCTCTTCGGGCGTCATTGCGTTGGTGGAGCAGTCGAGCAGATGGGCAGACGATTTTCAGTTGGCCGCAGACGACGGCGGGCAGGAAAACACAGCACTGTTTAGGATTCGTCGGTGAGCAGTCGGTCGCCAGTGACCCGGAGACGGCGACGGGCCGAAACGCTGTTCTAGCCTGGAATCACCAGCACCAGAAAAGTCTCAGCGGCAGGAGACTCTGGCGGGTTAGGCCGTGCAGCGGTGGGCGAGAGACCCAGGCAAAAGAGATAGTTCTTCTTCCAGCAGGGATCCTCAAGGTTTTCTAGGCCAGCTTGGACCGGGAATCTGGCCTCTTAGTTCTTCTCACTCTGAGAGATATAGCGGAAAAGACCACTTGCTTGGTTTTCCAAATCTAAGGAAAACTGTCTTTCATTCCAATCTCCCAAACTCCAAACAGTTTTTTCGATTTCGAAATTAAAATTATTCAACCCAAGGGGTCAGCAAGCGCCATAGAAAATGAATTTATGAAGCGTATAGCAAAAAACATAGACCAAATAGCATGTTATCAAAAACGAATGCTGTCAAAGATGTCAACAATGACAATATCTATCATGGCATGGGAAATCAAGGCCATTATATGAGTCGTTTGTAAGGCTGGACTATTTATCAGACGACGTTACTTAAGTGCAAAGTTCAGGTCCTTTAAAACTTAAAAGGAATATCTCTTGAGATTTCAAACCTTGTCTGTTTTTGGTGAGTCATTTTAGGGTACAGTGTTACGAAAACCCTACACCATGGTGCAACGGATTTTCGATTCTTCGTCCGCGGAGGCCGTGCCAGATATTGTTGTATGGCGTAGTATACTACGCCATACAATTATAATTCATAAAATACCATATGCTAGTCGAAACACATTATTTATGATTCATATATCTTACTAAATAAAAAAACAAAACAACCGATATTAGTTGATTTTGGTAATTTCGTGATGGCCTGGTGGCAAAATCAAGTGCCTTACAACAGTAACCGTGTTGGCGTCCAACGTGTTAAATTTAGTAAGTCTTATGACATATGGTTGCCTACGGCCTCGCGCTTCTGTTAGATGTGGTGTGTTTTTGTTTGGACTTAGCCGGCCTTTACCTCTTGAATACCACCGGTGTTTTTCAACTTTTCCGCTATAGGTTTTAAATTACCATGGCATAAGTTTCATAATCGCGACCCGTCCCAACCTCTCGCCTGGTAGGCACAACCACAACCACAGCACCAGAGGTCGTTTATACATATACAACGTCACGCCATTTCCCATACGGGGTGGCAAAAACACAATCGTGCCGACAAAGACAAAGACAGTTATTCAATAGGCCGTTTTGCGTGATAGGGGGCTGGCCCATCGCCGCAGCTATGGAGATAGAAGGTTTCTTCATTAGGTTTCATCACCCAGAATTTCCGTATAATATTCTTATGATTTAATCTCATTGGCATATGATTAGCACTGGATGTTGGAGCACAGATCTCTTTTTACCCACGACAGACGGAACGGAACTCAAGCGGCACATGCGTCTGGAGTTAGCAGTTGTTTGAGTGTGTCTGTGTGTGTTCATGTCCGTTTAAATTTTATATAGTTCAGTTATATATATAGTTTCAGAGCAGGTTCTTAGATATGTTTTGCGGTTGTAGGCGTCTAGGGGGCGCTGCAATGGCCAGGACGGTTAACGCTTGAGGCTTCTTAGAAAATATGTGAACCAAATTTTAGCCGTAAGGTTTCGGTAGTGTGTCGGTGGTGTTTGGATTATTTATTTTTTCATTTGTTATAACAATGATAATGATAAAAAAGGCTAAAACACTTCAGCCGCTGAATGAGTATTACGCACGTTATTTTTGTTCCAACATGTCTTTATTAATTTAAAATCTATTTACCACGGCGCGAAACAATACAAGAATTGATTGAGAAATAAATGGTGCAATCATTCTCGATAGTAAGATCCCGTTCAGGCTGAGGTATACCAATACAGTGCAAACGTAGTCTCTGTGGCGAAGGGAGTAGGAGTACAAACAAAAGAGGAATCCATTTTTTGGTTGTACAATCGCTCACGTTATGTTAAAGAGTCGGACAAGGCTTAATAGCTTTAACCGTACAATAAACAGTCAGTCAGTTACTTTAAAAAAATAGGCATAGTGGTTTCAGAGATAAATGGAGTAAATTGTATTTTTTTGCATTTTTCTTTATTGCAAACAGATATTAAAAAAATACACTAACGGATAACATATGTACAAAGGCAAGCTTATCTCTAAAAATAGATATCTTCCACCAAACCAAGGCTTGGTAAAAAAATTACCATGAAAGGATAGGCAGTGCATAATATCTTATCTATAATAAAATAAATTAAAGAAGTTATATCCCAATTTTCATGTAAAATGTTGGGAAGGAGAGACCATATGGGTCGCATTGTCAAAAGTTATCAGATCTCATGTAGAGCCAAGCTTCTAACTCTACGAGCCCTAACTTTACAAACTCTACATCTTAGTCAAAATATGTGGCTTGGCCGTTTCTCTACCGACACATGGGCGTCAGGTGAAAAATTTATTCTTCTCTATCTTTGCCTTTTTCCAATTCGTAATATATGTTTGTGGAATCGGAAATCAGCATTGACATTTCTGTTTTAGACTTGACTCTTCGTTGCGGTTCTAGTTGATATCTAAAAAGGAGTCCCTTTATCAATTTTCAGACCTCTAGCATCCAAATTTATGGAAGTCTCGTAAAAACCTCCATGCCCTATTTGAAGGGTTAGGGGGTAATAATTGCAAATTTTAGATTTTTTTGTTGTTTGTGTACTAATTAAAGACGCACAAAATGTAGTAATATTATTATATAATTATGTTCTTTTATTCTGAAACCTGACGAGAGCCCTACTACTACTACTACTTTAGGGGGTTGAGGGATGTTTTTTTTTTAAAGGGATATTACAACGTTCAAGATTACTGAAATGACGGGACTGTATGGGGTTAATCTAGCTCAACACAGACCTTGCCGTAATTAATTTTGTAATTATTTATTACTTACATTAATTAATAACAATATTTTTTTAATAATCGTATTGGTTAAGCACAAGAAATTATTAAAAGAGATCTAAAAATCAATCTATGGGAGTTTCTACGCCCTACTTCTCTCACCGTGGTTAAATGTAGAGAAGAGCCAAAAAATGACATTTGCTAAGTATATGTAAATATGACGTAATGACATCCAACTTGATCTTCTCTACTTACTCTAGCAATTTTTCCATCCGTTCGTCAGTTCTCAGGGTCCGTGTATTATTCCGTGTTCGTAGTTCCGTGGCCAAAAGCCCTATAAATTACGCACATTCAGCACGGCCCTCAGTCCCCAGCAGCCCAGCTATTCATAACTCCGGCAGCGGTTATGGTTACGGCGGGGCAGAGGGTGTGAAGAATATCCGACAGAGATCCGGCTGCCAAAACCTGACCCTTGCTACGTATAATACACGGACCCTGAGAACTGACGAACGGATGGAAAAATTGCTAGAGTAAGTAGAGAAGATCAAGTTTGATGTCATTACGTCGTATTTACATATACTTAGCAAACGTCATTTTATGCCTCTTCTCTACATTGGATCACTGTGGGAGAAGAAGGGCGTAGAAACTCCCACAGATTGATTTTTAGATCTCTTTTAAAATTGCTTATGATTAAAAAATACATATTAAAAAAATGTGATTTATTAATGTGAGTAATAAATAATTACAAAATTATTAACAGCAAGGTCGGTGTTGAGCTAGATTAACCCCATACAGTCCCGTCATTTAAGTAATCTTGAACATTGTAATATCCCTTTTTCGACCATAAATTGCTCAAATGGCAATTTCAAAATCTCCAGAGGTGTCTTATTATAGTACAGAATGCACCGACCCTTGAAAGAATTTCTAAGCTCTGCGAGTCTAAACCTGGGCGGACATAGTCTGTCATTATTTCTTAGGTTAACATTACAGCTATCGCTAAGTTTGGAAAATTTTGTAAGGTTCTTGCGTACATAAATTATATTTTCGAAAATAAATTGACTAGCTACAGTAAGTAGGTCAATTACTTTAAAAAGCTCTTTTAAGGAGTCTGTTCGTTTTAAATTATAAATTGCTCGAATAGCTCTTGGAATTGCTATTGGAATTGGCAAACCACAGTTACCGGGTGGGACCACGCGGAGGTGTGAAATCGGAATTGGTTGTCTCAACCTACCACCCTATAGGAACGTGAATGTGCTGTTCCGAAGGAAAGTTCTTTTCGATCCTTTCAGACAGCGTATTAAGTACCCCTTCCCCTCCCAACCAAACCATGTATAATTCGGTTCGCAGTAGCAGTCGAATCAATAAATACATACTCTGATAAATTGTCAACAGATGTCAACTTCACATTTCAACGTTAAAATTAATAAACATTGACCTATGTTTGCCTCTATAGGCAAATAAATTGTTTCTGGCCCCACACTAGGATACGCTATGTCATGGAAACTACATACAGCGACGTCAAACCTTATAAACATCCAAGACCTGTGGCTTTCTATTTTATTTCTCCCCAGCCCGTACTCGAGACCAATGTATATATGTCCTCGTATATAAATGTATGAGATAAAAATAAAAACTTTATTTTTAGTTAAAATATTAGTTTCACCGTAATTTAGTGTAACTTTGTTTTTAATTTAGAACTTTAACCTCTTTAGACAAAGTCATCCTGTGATAGCGATGCAAACTATAATTAATTACATTCATATTAATAAACGTTTATTGTACTCAATATTAGTATAACAAAATATAACACACCTATAATTTGTAAAGTACACATAAATAAATTAATAAAACCTATGTAGGTATTTCTGTTTTAGGAGATCAAGCTGTCACCAAAGTATTCCTGCTCCATCTTCGCATTGAAAAGCCCTGACATGTTTTCTCGTGCCTCTTACTCTCATGGAAACTGCTCTTATAACTGAGATTAGTATTTTCACTTTCAGCCAGTACACTATTTGAGAATACGCTTTTCCCCATTTCTCGTTAAGCTTTGATGCGTTTTTTTTTTAAAACTGTTATATTCAGTTCCTAGGGCTCATCGCATGAAATAACTAGTGGGGTGAACGAGGCTCTTAGGTCTTCAGCTGCTCGGTCGCATTTTGTGTGTTTCTCTCGGCTATGTCTCTGTGCTGTTTTTTGCCAGGTGAGGTTGCTGTAAGAGGAAGCGTCAGCATTTACTATGCTTACGTCGAAGAACGCTTTCCTTGCAGGTTCCCAAACACTGTTTAGGAATAGATCACCTATAAGTGCTGGTTGATTTATATTTGCATCTTGCATTATGGGTTCTATTGTGCTAGTTCCCCAGGCTAGTTCGGCCCAATTTTTACAATCATCTCTGTGTTGATCATGTCCTTTTTTTATTAATCCTCCTTTCTTGCAGTTTAATGCGTGGTTTAAGTCGAAATTACTCTCTCCGCATCCGTCGCAGGCCTGAGGGAGTTTTGCAGGTTCATGGGCGTATCTAATAGCCAAAGCATCCCTAAACTGGGTAGCTGTGAGATCAGTAATATTTGCGGTGGTCGGGATGATAGTTAGCCATTGTGAAGAGTTCGTTTCAACGACTCTTTGGAGACATCTTTTCATTTTATTTGGTAGTTTACATATTATGACATTACTTTTTCAGCGTCTCTCTTTTGCCGCGATAGTTTTTCTTCTTTGATAATATTTGTAGCATGAGTTTGATGGGCTAGTAACTATAATTAATGTTTTTTGAGCTTGGTTGAAAAGTAACCCTTCGACTTTTTTGGAAAAAATATATTTTTGCAATGAAATAACAATTGAGAGCAGATTATTAAAATGATTTGTGTATCTCGGGTCGCAGATTGGTTCTATCTTTACTCGAATATGAGTGGTAGTGCCTTTTTCAAAACACGCCCAATTATCTTTCATAATCAAGGTACACATACTATGTGAAGGAAGTCTGAAGAGGATACGTTCTAGATGCAATAAATAGCTTGTTTGCAAAAATGTCTTGTGTAAGTGTACTGTACTTCAATCTGTCCTGTTATTAGCTTTGACTTCATGATGTCTTGGCCCTTGAAGGCTCTTGTTTGACTTAACTTTGAGTTTGTGTATCTTTGCCCCCAGCTTGAGGGTATCTAATCTGACTGTATCATCACTGAAACTCGTTTAACATGTCTTAGAGTTACACAATCGAGACGTTTTCAGCTTGCAGAGTATTCTTATCTACTTCGTCGCTTGCAAGCAAGTTTATGATACCTTTTTAGGGTTCGTTACCCGAAGGCACCCGATCACTTAGCCTCTGCTATCCGTCTGTACGTCCGTCTGTCTGTCTGTCCATCCACCAAAGGGCATTATCTCATGAAGTGTAATAGATACAGAGTTGAAATTTTCACATAATGTGTATTTCTGTTGCCATTACAGCAACAAATAATTAACTTCACCAAATTATAAAATTACAGGATTTTATTTTAATATTCCCCAGCAAGTTACCAAATCATCATCATTCATATATCATCGAAAATTTGCGGCAGTCATCGTTGACGACGCCGGTCGCGAAATGCAATTGTTTTGGCGTCGGATCCACGCGAACCCTTCGTGTGCTAGACCCACCCGCATTTGACGAATTGCCTGTATCTTATATATATATATATATATATAGTATATTCCTTTCATACTGAGTGTTTTATTAAAAGCTTTTACCTTTCGGTACCCGGAAACCCCTAAATACGTTAGCCTAAAAAGTACCGTTGCTTACTGCGACCGTCTATAAACGTTCGGGGTTACGAATTTGTTGCAACTTTTTTCTAGCCATTACATTGTGCAGCTCTTTGAATCCATACATCAGAGAAAATTTAAGGGGGGTATTTGTTTTAATAATTATTTCATAGAAAAAAGCCAAATATCCAGAGTCGTAAAATTGGAAAATCATTCTTTTAGAGACACCTGTTGGAGATTGGATTTCCCGCCCCGAATATCGTGAATGCAATATTGTATTGTTTCTATAAGAATACCATATGGTTTTTATTAAAAGGTTATTGTGTGTAATGTAGATAGTTATTAAACAACACATATTTCTTGTTGCTGTTTTTCTCATGTTAGCAAGCGTAAGAGCATTTTCTCGAGACTCTCACGTTGGCACAGAAATAAACTAAGGTCACATTTTTTTTTCACATATGCTAATAGTGGGTTTCATCAGCTACTCAGATCTACAACTCTCTTAGTTCTCAAATATCACCGTTCAAACAAAAACACTTGATGTGTCAGTCAAGTGCCACGTGGCGATCGCGGTGTCAAATTCCGCCGCAAAAGTCGGGATTTCCGCGCCGTGCGATCCCAGGTACCGTAAGGTTAATAGTATGAAGTTTTCTTGAACTTGTTTATAATGAAGCTTGTTTATTTTTGCCGTACGGGTTAGTAGAGGCAATGTTGCGCCCCACGTTATGCCAGTTCTTCTCGCCAAAATTAACTAGGCACCTCGCTCTGATGACGTCATAGGGTCCAGTCACTGTCCTTCGAGGGCGAGAGGGAGCGAGAGATGGAGAGGAAAACGCATTCCTGGGTGCCTAGTTGACATAGTGTATTAAATACTTTATTTTGTGTGACAGAGACCTAGCCTATGGCCGGATCTATATATAGAAATAATTATTAGGAAATCATGATATTTTTCAACACTGTTTGAACGACCGTACAATGTACTTATCTTAGATAAGGGCAACTTTATTTCCAATTCCACACTAGCCGTTAAACCAAAAATAGACATCGGCCCCACAACATACCCATTTCGACCAAAGACGTGATCATTACCGGAAGTGCCCCCAAAAATGTAAACAGGCACATAATGAAACGCCACTCCGACTACTATTGCCTATCTGAGGGCGACATTATCAAAAGGGCTTCGCAGTCTCCGACACGGAATTTCATTATGCCGACGGAAGGCTAGGGCACCCTCAAAATGGCGGCGGGCCGAACCAAAGGACTTGCGTTATGAATTTTGATTAAACTCGCCTGGAAATAACGCGGGAGTGCTATAGAGTAGCGGTTAAGGTATTCAATCAATAGAATAAATGTAACCCCCTCAATTTTCACACCGAAGGGCACGGGACTTTACCTGGATATGATTACGATTCAGTAATACTCCACCATGGTCAATGCCGGTTGATGGAGGATTTTACGACTACTATAGGTACACCACCAAGTAGCTTTAGAAGCCGGGACCTACAGCTTAACGCGTAATTCAAATCAATACAAATAGTTTACACTCACATAAAAATGTTACATTGGAACATTGTTATTTACCGAGCGAGCGAAACATCCAGTTTCGAAATGGGCCAAAATTATTGTCACAAAAATTGGCACACAAGTTCCTTGTTGTATTTAATTTTTTAGTCGACGGTGAGTTTTTTTTTTGATTTTGATGTTTCGTTATTTATCGACAGATTTCAATCAAAATTGAGAAGTGTACTTAAGAACTTCAGTCTACACAAGATGTTGCAAAAAATAATCTTAAAGGGGGGAGTGGAGGGGGAAGCACTCCGGGTTATTTTCCACCCCCTGTAACTATGTTGTAGACACTTGACTTTTCTGTGACTTATAGGCCACAATTTAATTAAATTTCAGTCAGTTTGAACTTATAAATTGAAAACGACAGCTGTTCAAAGTTCCGTCATTTTGTCACTGACTGACTCATCATCGATCATCAATATTCAAATGGTTATAAGGACTCGCGAGGTCCGATGTTCTTATAGAACCACTAGTATATATGTCGCAAATGACCGCTCTCTAGACCGTTGATTAAATACCGACGTTTAACCAAGTCACTAGCATTTTGATAAAGCATCGTGAAAACGTTTAACAATCTGTCTTACCGAAAACCCGCGTGTTGGAAACAATATGGCGTCACGACAATAGCTGATTTGCACAGCTTATATCAGGGCAAAATATTGCAGTAGCTCTTAGGTGAAGGGTAAAGGGGATGAGCGAAGCGTGTTAGATTGAACATGTAAGAACAACAAAAAATAAACTTAAGAAAACATAAAAAAAATATTATATTCTTTAGGAAGTTTAGACAAGTCGTTAAACGTTTCGGTCACTCACTTGTCTGAGGGAATTTTAGTGACTTGTTTAAACGTCGGTATTTAATTAACGGTCTAGAGAGTTAGGTAATTGTATGATTTAATCGACTACTGCGACATATATGTTACAAGTCAGGTCTGTACATTTCCAAAATTTTAGTTCCCTGATACCTAAATTAAGTTTTTATAAAACCCATAAAGCAGGCTTCACTCCTCTTCATGTTCTAAAGCAGTTCTTTATCTCAATACTAAAATATACCGCTATCGATTAAATAAAATATTTTTTGTTACAAATATTAATTGATATATAATTGGTACACACTATACTATCCCATTCAGCGAGAGAGAGCGACTGAGAATTGGACAACTCAATATACTTTAAAATTATCTAGCAGCCGTGGTCGAAGAGGTCGAAGTTGCATTCGCTAACGTTTCACTCCACTGGACGCTCAGAAAAAGTATGCGATTTGACATTTGAGAATTAAATTGATCACGTGACTTTTCAAAGCTGACCATCGCTGCTAAAAATTCTCGTACAAACATACATATACAGTAGGTATGTAGGATGTTGTTTTGTAATATTACGTCCGACTCAGGTTTCTAAGGTCGGTCGGACAAGCGATATAATTAAGGCCAAAAATTAAGTAACACAACCACCCGCAATCGCATCATAAAAGGATCATTTGAATATTTAATGATGTATCATTCTCGTAGATTAGAGTAATATTCTGACATGACTTTATTAGTGCACTTCAGGGACTTAGGGTTATGACTGGCTTTGGGCCCGCAATTTGTCACTGGTTTGATCAAATAAAAGGCCAAATCCATAATTAATTTAATTTAGAGTCAAGCCCTATATCGCAAAGCGTCTAGCGATATTCGCACATGCGAAACGATCGTGCGGGTAGCAACATCTGGCCGAGACGGATACTGGATGGGTGTCCATTTCTATGTGGCATTTGTTTCGGGTGCTTCCGTGTTTTGGATGATACGTGAAGCTGTTTGTCCCGGCTACTATCCCTACTCGATAGTAGTATCTACTCGTAAAGCTGTGTCAGAGGCCTTAACCTCTCAAAAACGGAGGGTAGTTGGGACGGGTCACGATTTTGAACCTTAATAGAAAAGTGGCGTGGTATTAAAGAGGTTAATAGGGAGCTTTATAACTTCTGATGGTCGGGTTGGCCACTAGCCCGATAAGCCTCCATCAACCCGCACTCAGCCAGCGTGGTGGAGTATGGCTCAATCTTACTCGTATCCGATTAATTTCCCTCGGTGGCGACATTAATGGGCTACATTTATATATATTTTTTACTCTTTTAGTTTTGGAGGTATTTTACATGAGCAGCATGCGCGTTGGCAGCAGTCGCTGGCAGAGTTAAAATGTGTCGGCAGCAATCGACAGCGGCTGCCATCGGCTGCTGTCAACGCTCATTCTTTTCGTGTGAAAAAGCTCTTACCTGAATTGAGCAATTTAAAAAGCATGTTAAAGCAACTTTGTCGAAAAAGGGATATTACAATATTCAAGACTAATTAAATGATGGGACTGTATGGGGTTAATCTAGCTCAACACAGTCCTTGGGGTTAATAATTGAGTAATGATGTATCCCTGCTTATTCATTATAGTAATTATTATCGTAATATTTGTAATAGTTAAGCACAAGCAATTTTTAAAAGAGATCTAAAAATTTATCTGTGGGAGTTTCTACACCCTTTTCCTCTCACAGTGGTTCAATGTAGAGAAGAGGCAAAAAATTACGTGTGCTAAGTATATGTATGTAAATATCTACAATAATACAGACATTTGATTTGATTGAATTTGATTTGAATACGGCATAGCCAAAATCAGGGTTATGACTTTGTCCGGTATGAATATAGGCTACAACAGGAAGGAATAGTCATATTTTAAGGCGTGGTAAATTAGGGCATTTATTCCGAACCAAAACCAAATTGATCAGAGCAACTCAACGATCCAAATGGCTGAGTCGGGTCTACGAAGCCAAGGGTCCCGGGTTCGAGTCCCAGTGGGGGCAAATATTTGTTTGATGAGAACGGAAGTTTGTACCCTAGTCATGGTTGTTTATATATCTAAGTATACTATTTATCTATATAAATATGTTTATCGCTGTCTCGTACCTAAGATACAGGGAATCCTAGTTTGGGGCTAGATCAATGTGTGTAAATATTGTCCAAGGTATTATTATTATTATTACTTCATTTTTCACTTCTCCAAAAAATCACCTGAAAGCATTGCCCAAAATGTATGAAGATGTGAAAATTACAGCTGCTCTAATCAAATCGGTTTAGAGAAATGATCAGAAGAAAGGTCATACAACCTCTTAAAACACAATTTCAGATTTCTCATATGTCCTGTAAATGTAAATGTTCATCTGTTCCCCCAGAACATCTTAACTACAGAATATGGCAAATGAGGTAACATTAAAATGGCGTCCCGTCACGTCGTCGTATCCGTATCCGAACCGTATGACGAATGGTACCCTCTAAAGGGCACTAAGTCATGTATAAAAATATATATTTAACAGGACCGTGTTGAGTATCAATTTAAAGGGCTTATTATATCAGCACATGCCAAAAATATATATTGCCAGCTCTTGCTCACTGCTTTTGGCTGTATTTAGTCAAATCGTCAGAAGCTTATTGACCGTGCGATGCTTACACATTATTATTTTTAGCGCGGTATTTTCGTATTGTGTACCATACCATTTATTGTTATTAATGTTTAATAAAAAATACCCCCGACACAATATATGAAACCTTAATTTTATAATTCAAAAAGTTAAAAACTTAAAAAACCGACTTCAAGTTCAAGCCCTATATTTTTCTCCCCGATCGTGATGCAAATGAAGTCTATGCACATAAAAAGTCCTCATCAAAACTTTTGCTGCAAGGAACCACAAACCAAAACTTAATCTGTGTATATATTCTTTATTTTTGTTGTTTTTTTTTCAAAATGCGCTTCATCTATAAAATTATGACCTACCTTTTTTCGTTCAGTTAAAAACAAACAAACACAGTCACGCCATTTGCCATGCGGGATGGCAGAAGCACAGTTGCCCTGCGTTTTAGCCAGTTATTAAATAAACATAAAATTTTATATTCAGAATCATACTCCATTTCTCTGCTGTATCAACCTTTATTCAGTACAAAAGGGCACAATATTATTTATCAAGCGCCGCAGACTTACCTAAGTAAATTTATTACCAATCCCAAGGTATTTAACCTAAACTAAACCTGTTCGTGGACGTGACTGAAATACAAACGATTGCAGGGTCGTTCGAACTTTAATTCTTTAGTCAAAGGGCCATTGAGTTATTAGCAGTGATCGGGATAGGTAGTGTCGATCTACCTTAACTGGGGAACAGACCCCAAATAAAGTTAAATGAGTCGATATTTATTTTGTTGTGCCGTCGATTTGAGAAGGAATATGAAATTTGGAAAAAATATCGTACGAATACAATTTACAGTTCGTTTCGTTTTTTACAATTTTTGGGCTCTTTTAGCTAAGATAAAGTAATTTGGCACTAAATATTCTGGCAATTAGGTTATTCCACAAAAAGCGTATGGAACTAACTATCTACGATCTTGTTGAACTAGTGATCTTGGGATCTAGTGAAATGACCGGGAGGTAGGCTCGTAAATTATGCAAAGTGATGAGGACCAGTTTTTTTATTTGCGATTTTATTGTTTCTTCGCCTTATCTAGTACTAAGGTATCTAGCAATTCAATGTTAAAGGGACTATATTAGACCCAAAGTTGCAGAGATAATATAATGTTACCCGCAGCTAGTTATACTCAATCACTAAACGGGCTACGATATAAGTGGTTGTACAAAGGCAGTTAATTTCGGATCTAAATTACTGAATGCTCGGGTTCATAATGAAGATGTTTTTTCTCCATTTTTGCTTTATATATTGAATATCTTTATATTTTTGCATTTGGCTACGTTAGACAGTCATGCAGTTTCATTCAGGATTTAGGGCACCACCGTCGGGCCCGCCTACGTGATAAAACATGTTCTACCCAATCGGAATTGAAGGATTGAGTACCCAAAAGGGTATGCCGTGCAAGCGTGTCCTTTTTGTCTTATCAGAGTCACTCATGTCACTGGGGGATGAATTTGTTCATTTCAGCAGGAGATAACCCACCGAAACCATGCACGTGTCCCGCGGATGGTGCTAAACGAACAACAAACTTTTGTCTGCCTTACGTTACAACCTCACGGCAAAAACAAGTTATTTTTTAACAATCAAATATGATGTCTAACTCAGTAAAAGGTTCTTCCAAGAGCTAATTGACCAGAGACAGAGGCCATACAAATCTGTTGGGTTAACGTGGAAGGGATAAACCTCGCAAAATGTGATGTACTGAGGAAGATTCTGACGGAATATCGAGTAGACATTCTCTTTACTACAAGAAACACATACCAAGGATAAGCAGGACCTTAAGAAATGGGGCACCATTCCCGGATTCACCATCATTAATTCTATTAATCTCCCTAAATACGGCAGTCTCTGTTCCTTTAGAAAAAACTTAGGAATTCCAGCATCAACTCTAAGGATTAACGATCTGTCAATTACTAACATCTACAAGCCCCCTGCATCACAGTGGGAGTATGAAATTGCTAACTAACCCCACCCATCTCTGTATGCAGGAGATATTAATAGCCATCACACAAACTGGAGATATCATTTTGATGATCAACATTGTATACATCTCATCCAGTGTTCAGAAAGAAATTACCTCCATCTTGTTTTCAATGCTAAGGATAAGGACAGCTTTAGATTCGCTACAGGATACAGGAAGACCTACAAACCCTCCTGGACATCCGAAAGTGAAGATTTCTACCAGGAATACTTTTGTAAATTGTCGCCACCCGTTTTTACGGATGGCCACAACATAGGTGTAGACCTCAGCCAGTCTATTGATAAGAACAGAAAGTCTGAGAGGATTGACACAGTAGAAAACATGGATTTTAAGCTGTCTAGCAGAAAAACGGATGAAAACGGAAAATGGACAGGAAAAACTGCCTCCAAAACCGTATCTTTTCCTGAAAGACTTCCAAATGGCATAAGCAAGCAGAATAGTTAACTTCTCGAGTGCAAAACGAGAGAAACTTGCAACAAAACAAATTAAACGCGATCTTAAGGTACACAGACTTTGCGCTTCAGACAAACGACCTGCCGGCTATGATGGGTTATACAACGAATTCCTTAAACACCTAAGTGTATTGGGCAGCCTTTCTCCGAATAGACCACCCCGATAACTCGATGAAACTACAGGCGAGTGAGGTGTCACCTCGTGGGCCAACCGGATGAGGCGCGCCGCTCCATCCATCTCAACGCCACGCGTGAGGAATGCAGAAATAATGTCCCATGCCCCCCTTACGGCATAGGACACCACCATAGGACGCCACCCACACGGCCACCCCCTTCAAAGGGGGCTGATTGTAGGTTGATATTGAGGGAGTAAAAGGGGAAGTGATTTGTGAATTGAAACGTTACTTTTATTAACAGGACCACATTTTAAATAGTGAAATACTATAAATATACTGACGAACACTGAACTATGCACTATGAGTTAACTATTGACATTACATGATGAGAAAGAGACCTCGACGGTTATTAACAAGAGAGACTGAGGATAACATTTGAAATACATGAGAACGACCGACCGTGTTCGCGTCCATTACACTTAGTCTTATTGAGAGGTTACATTGTGACACGTCTGTCTAGGGCGATTTCCCGTGAAGCTTGATTGAATGTATGACTGATTTAGACTTTTTTACATGAAGCAACGTTTTCAGAGACAGATAGCATAATTATGACGATTGAGCATTCGCTGCATTGTAACGACCTTCACAGAAGAAAGACCATGTTAATTTGGATTGACAACCTAGACCCAAAATGCAGACGCTGCTTCTAGATTTTTACTCCAACATCCTGGAGTGTAATAAGTTTCCCCCGAAATCCAACAGGTCCAAAGTGGTTGCAATTCTCAAACCCGAAATAATACCCCACGACCCAGCTACAGTCTACACAAAATAAAAGGCCCGGTGGCCCAAACTAAATTTAACCTTATTGCGTCAGTGACACGGACGCTGTCACCAGCCCTTTTATTTTGTGACGACTATAGCAAGACCCATTACCCTTCTTAGCTCACTGTATAAACTACTGGAAAAGCTTATATCTGTCAGAATCACACCACTAATCGACAAAGTCGTTCCCATAGAACAGGCAGGCTTCAGAAGCGGAAGAAATTGCACTGACCAAGTTCTATCACTTATCACTCATATAGAAGCTGGGTTCTAAAAGCTGCTGTTGACAGGCACACGCGAAATAGTATAAGAAGCAGAAATAAAATTATTAATACAAAATACCGTAAGAGACAGTAAATTTGTCAGAGAATAAATTAAAAGGATGATTACATTAATGACAAAGACGTGTAGCGCTGTGATTTTCCAGCGCAGCACAAAAACCACGCGCAGCACAAAAACCACGCACACAACAAAAGATCTATTTTTGGAAAAAACAAAAAAAAAAATATAATAAAACTAGTCCGTGTTGCAGTGTACGAGTTTCTTGTGCCGCTTCTTCTCCGCTGCCAAAAAACTTTCCGAAGCAGTAGTATTTTTCTTGCATTATATAGATTTAAATGTCATTCAAAAGTTGTTCGTAAGAATCTATTTTGAATAAAAAAAAATAAAGCTTGAAGTTTGAAGTTAGAGCTGAAAACAGTTGCCATGTTCATAGATATTACAATACTGCAGCTTAAAATACTGTTTGGAGACAGACCCTCTCACTAAAATTGAAACAAATAATACAAACACCTCATCCTGATTTGCAACAGGGAATTTGCTGTCCATTTGGAAAAGAGTGGAGCGCTAACACTCCCCCAAACCTCCCAATGAAAATCAATTCAAAATCCAAATATCTCCCATGAAAACATTGGTGCCAACTCAATAGACTCCGGAATGGATATGGCCGCACCGGAGAGTTTATAAGCCGATGTGGATGGAGGATTTCAGCGGCTTGCGACTGCGGGGCTCAATCAATCAAATGTCTTTATTACTCTAGATATTTACATATTCGGAATAAATTCCCTAATTTACCACGCCTTAAAATATGACTATTCCTTCCTGTTATAGCCTATATTCATACCGGACAAAATCGTAACCCTGATTTTGGCTATGCCGTATTCAAATCAAATTTAATCAAATCAAATGTCTTTATTATTGTAGATATTTACATATACTTAGCAATCGTAATGTTTTGCCTCTTCTCTACATTGGACCACTGTGGGAGAAAAGGGCGTAGAAACTCCCACAGATTGATTTTTAGATCTTTTGAAAAATTGCGTGTGCTTAACTTATACAAATATTACAATAAGAATTATTATAATGAATAATCAGGAATATATAATTACAAAATTATTAACAGCAAGGTCTGTGTTGGGCCGGAATAACCCTATACAGTCCCGTCATTTAAGTAGTCTTGAACAATGTAATATCCCTTTTTCGACAAAGTCGCTCTAACATGGTTTTTAATTGCTCAAACGAAAATTTCAAGATCTCCACAGCTATCTTGTTGTAGTAGAGTTGTCAGTCTCAAGAAATGGACCATATAATTAGGAATTTCCACACAAAAAATATTATGGTGACCCAGCAGACCCGTTCAACCTTTCCAATGACGTAACCCATTGGGGGTTAAAAACCTTGACATAAACTTGTAACGAAACGACTATTACAATTTAAGCCATACGACTCAATAAATTAAACTCGTGTCTCTTAGGTGGAAACGGTGCCTAAAAGCAAACATTGGTAGAAACAAAGCTAGAATCTTCGTCACAGGGGCGGCAGGTTGACATGATGTGTGAACCAACTTTCGGGCTAAAAACGAAGAACTTTAATAAAACTATCAGAATTAACCGTAACCGACAAGCTTTTATGGAAAGAAAGAGACGACAAATAGAGAGAGAAAGAGAGCCAGAGAGAGAGAGAGAGAAAATGAGTGAAGGCCTGCTCTGACTACCTCTCTTATGGAAATCTAGCGCAGAGTGGACGAATAAATTCAAAAAATATCTCTGTAGAAGTAGATAGGCTTATAAGCACTTGATGCGGTAGTACAGCGGTGTCGGTTTGTTTTTGTGATTTTTTTTCGAGATAATACCTATAAGAGATAGATAGATGATGAGGTGGGACGCCCGCAGAACACAGACGGGTGATCGGTCCTATCTTGTGACTATTTCACCCAATTCCCAGTGTTAGAGCATCGGTTACTGTTGATTCAGCCGACTTTCCTCCCCAAATCTCCCTGTTCTTCTAGTATGTCGCTGAGTTTGAGGTGTGCAAAGTCTTCTTTCTTGATGTTATCCATAACTTGTGTACATCATCTTATATTTGAATACATGAAGCATAAAGTGCTGATAAGTTTCTTCCAAGCCACATTGAGGGCATGAAGGATTTGGTTCAAGCTTTGACAATGATGAGTGGCTATTTGGTTTAAAGTGACCTGTTATCACATCTACCAGAGTTGCTAAGTTATCTCTACTAAGATTATGTAAATTCCTTCCTTCGATCCTTCCTTGAGTATACATCTTCGGCTGTCTACAGTCTTTGTTGTCCTTCTTTGTGTCTATTAAGTTGAAGATATGTTTAGTGACAGTTGCTGATATAGGCGATCTGGGTTCTGGCCCAATAAATCGCTTGTCTGCACCGAATCTTCCCAGCTCGTCTGCTTTTTTATATGCCTGTTATATAATACCTTTAATTCAGTGACCGGCAGTGATGAGAACAGAGACCCACAATTATCAGGAAATTGGTTTAAATATCCCTGACACGTTCTTTGATGCCTTTTATAGGCGCTTCGATTACGAAACGACTATGGAATGTTAAGTAGACTGAAATAGGAGTTAGGCCTAGATTCAGGAATAGGACCGTTTCTCAGAATGATTTCCCTACGAGACCGATTTTATCTGTGCAACTTTATTCACTCCTCCATTTAAATCAGCTGACCAGCTCGTTTCAAAATCTATGTTAAAAATAAAGTTGCTCTGAATAAATCGATAGTGAAAATTGTTCAGAATAATGTAGCTTGCCACCCTTAAAAATATGATGAGGCCTATCTGTTGCACCCTGTAGACAAATGAACTATACATATATAATAAATATAGTCCATAAATGTCCCCATAGAGGGGCACAGGCCTTTACCTAGATACGAGTAAGATCAAGCCATACTCCACCAGGGTAGCTCAAGGGGTTTTACGACCACTAACACGTAGCGATAGTAGGCGGAAAATACAACTTGTGTCGTCCGAAATACTGCACTTCCGATATTTTACTTAACATATAAATTATCTCGTTACATGGTCAGGACTACCACCTGCATCTCCAGTGTTTAAAGCAAACGTGAAACCAAATAGACCACGGTGCTCTATCTATAACTATATAGACAATATTGAGGACCTCTGTTGGCTCTGCGGTAGTGGTTCTGGCTACCACGCGAGAGGTCCCGGTTTCAATCCCAAGCTGGGGTTAAAAAAATAAAAACAGGTCTTGCATGTTTATATGTGTGTAATGTCGCTGTTTCTGATTCCCACCACATAGGTTGTCCTAGTGTGGCGCCAGAAGCAATGTATGTTTGATTTCATAAATAACTTTCTTTGGCTAGCGAAACTACCTATCGTACTATGTTGATATTTACGAGCCTTTTTGTACATATCCCTTACACAAAAACAAACTGAAGTCAACACTAAGAAATCTATATGATCTGAGGAACTGAAATTTTCAGTTCTCCAAACATTTTGGGCCTGGCGGTTAGCTGATTGGTACTGAGAATTGAAAATTAAAGTTCAGATTAAATCGCTTTCATAGTTATATTTGTTCAAAATTATGTCCCAACCTCCTAAAATATGTAAGATATGGTCAAGTTTATGATTCGGCTAATATTCATATTTACCAATATTAATGTTTAAAGTACAGCAAAATTTATCACGTCAACCGGTTTGTATATAAATCACCACACGTCCGTGCTGAATATGATAAATACTGATTTGCACAGCTAATTTCAGGGTAAAACACTGCGGTAGCTTAGGTGAAGAGTAAAGGGGATAAACAAAAAAAGCCATAAAACAATAACTTTAGTACACATAAAATACTTTACACCTATCTAATAAACATCCTGTGCAGTACTATGCATTATTGCCAGACAAAATCAAGAATAATTTAACTATTTATTTGCTTTATTTTATCTTAATTAACCATATTTCATTAAGAAAATAAGGGTGTCTTATTACTTTCAGAAAAACCCTCTTGGTGAGTATTAATAATAACCCGTTAAAGTAGTTAGTTTTGGCTATATACTTACCGGTAATTATATATTCTAACCAGACTTATTGAGTTGACCGTAACATATACACCATTCTGGTACAGCCTGTGTAATGCCTTCATTTATAGACAGATAAAATACCAACGCAAGATACTTTGGCAAAGCCTCGGATACACTAGGCACAAAATGTCCCCCAAAATGTCGCACATGTCCCCAAAATTACGCGCAACGCACAATCTACCTCACTCTGCAAAGTTGCACAGTGTCCCGAAAAATGCCCCGCGACATTTTACGAGACGCGGGACTTATTGCTTGCTTCCCCTCCGAGAACGACCACACGTTTCGCATAAACTTAAGCTTGTGTCATGTGTATCGGGATATTCCATTTGTTGAGGGACGTATTCCTCCACATGCTGATCCATTTGTCCCTAGTATATCCAAGGCGTAATTGATGTTGTGGGTCACAGCCAACTGTCAACATGTGTTTGTGGCCGCTTGGCTTGTAAGACAGAGTGCTTGGTGTAGGAGTTCCTACTATTCGCTTGTTCCTACTATATCAGATCACATTATGTATTATGATTTGAAAATAATATATCGTGAGCGTAGGGGTAACCAAAAACATATGACAATAAGTTCCCCAAGGGACCTTCAGATTCACTGTTGCCCCCAGGTTTAGCCAATCAATCAAGTCAATCAATTATCAATTTGTTGTGATAGGGGTCCAGCCCATTGCCGTTTCTATTTAGTTATGATGTATTCTCGCGATGTATTCTACTAACACTGATAGAATGTCCATATTATGCACTTGAGAAGAACAGATCGAGACACACAGCGGGGGTGTGTCAGGTCAAGTTAAAGTAAAAAAAAGGTGACGCACCATCCGTGTGGTTGGTTCCTTGATAACTCAAAGTCTATTAAACCTAAACACATGTAATTTGACCTGCATATGAACATTAAATCGCTTATTATTGCTTTACTGTAAAAGTAACTTTAGTTAAGTTTCTTTTTAATATTTGATCGTTACTGGAACAGTTAATTTCGAAACATTTAAACTCAACCCAATTCCACGAAGAATAATGTGAAGTAAGCCAACGAGAGTGGTGCTTCAAAGTTTTTCTTTTGAACGCTTCAATGAGTAGCTCCTATTAGGCACTTTTTAGGGTTCCGTACCCAAATAATAAAAACGGGACCCTATTACTAAGTCTCCGCTGTTCGTCTGTCTGTCTGTCTGTCCGTCTGTGTGTCTCCAGGCTGTATCTCATGAACGGTGATAGCCAGACAGATTTCATTTTCACAGATAATGTATTTCTGTTGCCTTTCTAGCAACAAATACTAGAAAACAGAAAAAAGTCTATATTCAAGGCTATAACAATTCTTCTCCCATACAATTCTTTCAATACCACATACAAACTTATGAATGCACCTGGTTACGTCCATGGAGTGTAAAAGTAGCCGCACCAATATGCTGCCCAAATAGTTCATTTGTAGATCTTGTAAATAAAATTAGTCGTGGTATCTATGATAAGTTCAGCAGTATTGTAATTATGGTGGGAAATCATTCAAACATTAGTCGGAATGATTTAAATAAATAATAAAAAAGGGTTGAAACACTTCTAGACTTACATAGTAGGATGAAATGCAAATTAATACTATGCAATTTTCCAAACGCTTGTTATTTAACAGAACTACAGAACAAATCTGTGCATACAATAAATATTCATTGATTTAATTTATTGTGTCATCACAGCGATGCTATTTTATATTTCAACATGAGTAATTTTATTCAGAACTTTACTCAGGATACGTTGTACCTGTCTAATAAATATAGAAAAATAGTAGCTACATTGTTAGCTTATAATATAGGCAACGCAACTATAGTTGGTTTAACCAAATTCAACTAGACATCAGCTGTTTTTGTTAAACATACTAATCGGAAATCTACCTATGTTAAGAGTGAGATGACATGCACCCCTATAGGGAATTCACCGGCAAATAATACTTTGCATGCAACATTGGAATCTGTTCCAAGAAATTTAAATTACTTCATAAAACAATAGAGGAAATCTCTAGCATACAAGAGCCACTAAATATGTCAAAGGGTATGCAAGCCCCACTTAAATATTACTTATCAAAACATCCAGGGTCTACCTGGCAAAGAACTTGTAATAGAATTATATCCAAAACATTCTGATATCGATGTTATTTGTATTACAGAATACTGGTTAAAGGAAAATATGATGTCTTTTTACATAAATAATTACAAAATTGTCAGTTGTTACAATAAAAAGACTGCTTATAGAGCATAGGTACTTAAATCTCAGCAAAAATAATATTAAGGTTAAACAACTAAAAGATATTCTTGCACTTACTGTTGAAAGACAAATAGAGGTATCCTGTGTTGAGTTAGATAGCCATATTATAGTTTGTGTTTATAGGCCACCGATGGATGAAAAAGGCCATGGCAATTTCGAAATATTTGAAAAAAATATGGAGGAAGCCCTCACTAAACTATGTAATATCAGAAAAAAGTTAATTATGTAAACCTCGCGAACCCTAATAACCATTCAATAACCGACCTTTGACCTTTTTTCCTGAATTATCGAAGCAATTTTAGAGCTAATCAAACAAAAAAAAATCGCGAAAAAAAATAAGTGGCGGATAATCTATGTTATATAAGTTATATAAGTCAGCCCATATATATATATATATATATATATAGGCTGACATTTAATTAGCTGACCATATTTTTGGGAATGATATAACCCGTAATTATGAGCAACTTTCACAAATAAACAAATGGTCGCAAACGAAATTCCCACAGTTGATTTTTAGATAACTCTTTTAAAAATTGGTTGTGTTTAATAAGCACAAATATTACTATAATAATTACAAAATGATTAACAGCGAGTTCTGTGTTGCTTAAGATTAACCCCATGCCTCAATCATCGAACCATTTAGCAGTTGTTCTGCCGACTGATCTTGGCCTCGTCTTGATAACTACAATATACACTACACAATATTATGCATATACGAAAAAACGTAGCTTTATTTAAAACTGTAGGTGAAAGGTAAACAAATAATACTAGAAATAGAAATAGGTTAGCACTTCATTGATCCTTCCTGAAAAGGGATTTAAAAACTATATTAAAAATGAGCTGATAAGAAATTCCTATAATAGCATTAAGGAATACTAGGATGACAAAACTGCATGGTCCGTACCATTACAGCGCAATTAAATTCGACAAGGGGCGATGGATCAAGTCTAACAATCGCTGGCGAATTTCCTTAGACCGAAACCAGTACCTCTGGTGAAGTTACTTTTTTTAAAAGAAGGTATTGGGGAGTTTCTTGCCGCTTCCTCTTAACCCCAAGGCCCACTTTCCGAAATGGTGTAGTCTTTTTTTATATAAAAAATTTACTTGTACAGTGCATTTCAATAGCATTTCATAATAATGTAAACAGAAATGTCAGTTAACAGTTGTCTATGATTGAGCGAGATTTGAGTGTTGTACCTACACTGATGTCAAAGGCATTGATCAAAGAGATATAGTTCGCTGTCGATTTTCGATCGATTTTTTTCTATAAGTAGTACAAAACCAAGGAGTGGGGCGCGTAATTTCAGCTTAGACGAGCTCTAGCATCATACTAAAAAACTTATTTAAATTGTTTTAGAAAATTTAGTAGAATAGAAAATAACCGTAGATAGAGAAATATCCCAACCTGACGCGCGTCATTCGCTTGTGACAGATTCATCATCACTTGATGTGTCATCATCGGTCACATTTATAATAAAAGGCTTAGTTACAGCGTCGCTAGCCACATCCATAAGGCCGTCTAATTTTTTCATCCTTTCCTCTTCGTTTTGAACGTGACCGACGCATTTTGCTCATTGTTCTGCTCCGACTCTCGCCAATCCTTCTTTTAGCAATTTTTTTATTACTGCCATTTTAAAATATTTATTATTTCTTCCTACGCTTACGTAGGAAGAAATAATAAATATTGACCTGTGCCCAAATCAGTTCTATTGGATTCAACTCACAGTGATATGGAGGAAGGCGCAACAGTTACTCCTTTAGATGCGGCGAGATCATCGACATATTTTGTTCTATACTTTTCCTTTACGAATTTTGTAACTGTGCTTTTTCTGGATCGTTTTGAGTATGAAAAATTCATTTTTTTCAATATTCTATACATAGTTGTATGAGAAAACGTAGGTAGACTGTCATCCTCAATGACTGCTTTCATAACTTTTTCAGTTGTAGGTAAATCTTCATCAAAGTATAGTTCCTGAACTTTTCTCCGTATTGCAGATAAAGTAAATTCATCTAATTTATCAATTATTGCTCGTTTTGAAGCTTTCCCCTAAAAGTGAATCAGTTATTCAAAAACAAACAATAACTTAACTTGATATTGTGAGTTCATGACTACAATAATAATTGATGACATATTATCTAATACAAAAATTTCATGAAATCTGGCAGGTAATTTAAAGAGGTGTTAGGTGAGGTTAGGTAGTTACCTTTGGCTGTGGTATTTCTTGAGTTTCTAAATTATGCTTCATGGTATATCTCACTACATCCTGAGACACCCCTAAATATCTCGGGTAGACTCGATCCTTAGCGCCGTTTGCGCTCCAAATTGGATCTTCGTCCGAAATAACTCTCTTTCACTCCTTGTGTAACAAACTACTATTGTTACCTCCTTGTTTTTTGAGAAAGAGGTCCTATCGTATAAAAATTAAAGTCCGTGATTTTAAGCAGATGTCGTCGTTTCAATAATAAATCCAACCAAATGGCAAAGAAAATGTCCTTAATCCAAAATACAAGAAGCAAAGTCGTCGATAATTACTGGAAACGGAAAAACGCAGAGAACTCGGAACAATACCCACTAACACAGGACAGGGACAGTGAATGAAGTAACATTTTTTTTATACACAGTCAGCTCATAAGTTCTGTCACACAATAAAAACTTTTGAATTTAAAACGCTGGCCACAAAAAAGTTTATTGAATTCGAATTTCGAATTTTTCATGAGAATAAAAATGTGTGCTTTTTAGAATTTTCCTCATTTTTAAATATGGAGTGGACACTTAAAGAAGACCGTGTCGCAGTTATTGCGTTGCATCGTTGCGGTTACGCGCCAATTCAGATTTTCGACTTACTGAAAAATTTGAATATAACCAAAAGATTCGTTTATCGTACCATAAAACGATACAATGAAGACTCTAGTATAGATGACAGGTCAAGAAGTGGTCGCCCTCGCTCTGTTAGGACTCCAGCAGTGATAAAAGCTGTGAAGGCGCGAATTCAAAGAAATCCCATACGTAAGCAGAAACTGTTGGCCCTTCAGATGGGGTTAAGCAGGACCACGGTGAAAAGGGTGTTAAATGAAGACTTAGGGCTTAGGGCATATCGAAGAAAAACAGGACATCGTTTGGACGCTCGTTTAATGGACCTGAGACTGAAGAGATGCCGCGCTTTGTTGAAGCGGTACGCGGGAAAAAAGCATCGGGAAATTCTTTTTTCGGATGAAAAAAATTTCACCGTGGAAGAGAGCTACAACAAACAAAATGATAAGGTGTACGCACACAGCAGTGAAGAAGCGAGCAACCGTATTCCGCGTGTCCAACGAGGTCATTTTCCATCCTCGCTCATGGTTTGGTTGGGGGTCTCTTATTGGGGCTTAACTGAGGTACATTTTTGTGAGAAAGGCGTAAAAACGAATGCAGTTGTGTATCAAAATACAGTCCTCAAGAACCTTATGGAACCTGTTTCTCATACCATGTTTAATAACAGGCACTGGGTATTCCAACAAGATTCTGCGCCAGCTCATAGAGCGAAAAGCACACAAGACTGGCTGGCGGCGCGTGAAATCGACTTCATCCGGCACGAAGACTGGCCCTCCTCCAGTCCAGATTTGAGTCCGTTAGATTACAAGATATGGCAACACTTGGAGGAAAAGGCCTGCTCAAAGCCTCATCCTGATTTGGAGTCACTCAAGGCATCCTTGATTAAGGCAGCCGCCGATATTGACATGGACCTCGTTCGTGCTGCGATAGACGACTGGCCGCGCAGAATAAAGGCCTGTATTCAAAATCGCGCGGGTCATTTTGAATAAACTTTATTACCATAAGAATCTATGTTTTATTAAGTTCATTTTGCTATATAAATGTTTACATAAATAATAAACATGTCTAAATTATTTCATATTGCACATGTGACAGAACTTATGACCTGACTATGTATATATACATATTTCCTCTTTTCACTTTTTTAGGTTCACCTCCTCCTTCGGTAGGTAGATCTCCTTTAAGTTCTTCATTATTCTTTTCATAGTTGCAAAACAATTAATCAAACCGATTGATCGATCGAATCGGATCGATTCAAAAGAATGAACCACACTAACTTTCCAAAGACAATAAGACTTTGATGCGCTTTGATGAGTAAAAAAATAATATGACTTTTACAAACTTTTGAAATATTCGTCGTCCGATAATTTTGCAATAAAATAACTATCTTAGGGGAGTTACTTGGTGTCGAAATGATGTAAGAACTATAAATGATTCCTTGGTGAATGTGTTCAGGATTGATATTCAAATGTAAGTTACGGCGTAATCGTGTGTAAATTGGCTTATTTACATTATTGTGAAATGCTATCGAAATGGACTTTAGTTATAAGTAGGTATAATTTTGACTTTGAATAAGGTAAGAAATTAATTTACATTCAATAAAAAATAGAATCTGAATCTGAATCTACTCAGATACCGATCTGAGGCCTGTGTCTCCTATGGACCACGAAGGGTATTTTGCGCCCTTGGGAGCAATAGATACACTATTGCTATTCGTGTTTCGTAAGTGATTAGGTCCCTGGTATAACTGCGTATCTTCTAGCCTTGCCAAGTGTCCTGTCCACTTCCATTGCTATTGTTATTGCTTTCTGTTTAATATTAACTGTTCATTAAGACACCCTAGTACACCGGGATATGTTACCAGGGAGGTCATAAAGTAGTCTTTATGACCTCCCTAGGGTTGGCACCGATAAAGTTTTGCTTTTGTTTGCACCGGGTGTTAGCATTTACGGCCCAGTTATGATATTGTTTCACCTTAGAATTAATTATGAAATAGATAGATTCGGAGTTGGGCCGCCCGCTGAATATGTAATCGTCGTGCGAGTGATTGGGATCGTTCTGTATTCTTTGAAACGTGTGCCACACTGTTAAAAACAAGGCTTTTTTTTATTTTTTATTACTGTAGATATTTACATATACTTAGCAATCATAATTTTTTGCCTCTGCTCTACATTGGACCAATGTGAGAGAAGAAATGCGTAGCAACTCCCAGATATTGATTTTAAGATCTCTTTTAAAAATGGTTGTGCTTAACTTATACAAATACTACAATATTCATTATTATGAATAATAAGCGGGAATCAATAATTACTAAAGTATTAACAGTAAAGTCTGTATTGAGCTAGATTAATGCCATACAGTCCCATCATTTAAGTAATCTTGAATATCGTAATATCCCTTTTTCGAAAAAGTCGCTTTTATTGCTTAAATGGCAATTTCAAAATATCCAGAGGTATCTTATTTTAGTAGAGAATGCACTTACCCTTGAAAGAATTGCAAACCTTCGCGAGTCTAAACCGGGGCGCAACTAGACTGTGATTATTTCTTAGGTAAACATTACAGCTATCGCTAAGTTTGCAAAACGTTGTAAGGTTCTTGCGCACATACATTATATTTTCGTAAATAAATTGACTAGCTACAGTTATTATGTCTTTTTAAAGCTCTCTCAAGGAGTCTGTTCGTTTAATATTATAAATTACTCGAATAGCTCTTTTCTGTAAAATAAAAATAGTTTGAATATCCGCAGAACACAGAACAGGAAATACATTATGTCGATGAGTACATTTACTTGGGCCAGATAGCCTCCTTCGAAAACAGGCAGGATAAAGAAATCGATAGACGCATTTCTAACGCCTGGAAGAGCTACTGGTCCATGAAGGAGCTTATGAAGAGTAACCTTCCGCTGACCCTCAAGCGCAAGCTCATCGACATGTGTATCCTGCCCATCCTAACCTACGGCGCTCAGTCATGGTCTTTAACCGAACTTCAGAAGTCCAAACTCAAGGTTTGCCAGCGAGCAATGGAGCGCAGCATCCTAAGTGTTCGTAGGACGGACCGCATAAGGAACACCACACTGCGCTCCTTAACTGGCATCGCTGATGTGGGTGCACAGACCGCTAAGCTAAAGTGGAACTGGGCCGGCCACGTAAGTCGCATGCACCCTGCGAAAATCGCCACTAACTGGGTGCCACAGGACGGATACCGGCGTAGAGGCAGGCCTAAACGGAGATGGCGGGACGACCTCGACAAGTTTTTGCCGGGGTGGCCGGAGGTGGCACAGAACAGGGAAGTGTGGACGAAAGAAGGGGAGGCCTTTTCCCAGCAGTGGGACACCTTAATGGCTAAATAAAAAATAAATAAAAAAAAACCGCAGAACTTAATATACCAGCTATATATCACTGCGATTTGCTTTCCATGGTTATTCCAAGAAACTTCGTATCATTGACTAATCTAACGTGTTGCAGTCTAACACTAAACTGATCTCAAATTGCTTGAAAGCTGGAAGTGAGAATTCGAAACACTTGATTTTACCAGCGTTCAACAATAAATAATTAACTGTGAACCAATTCAAGATTAAAGGCACTGCACCATTAACATCATCACATATTATTTTTGTCTTTCAATTTTGAAGAACATTGAAGTATTATCAGCAAACAACACTATGTCAGCCAATTTCTTCACCATTAAAGGCAGATCGTTGATATATATCAGGAATAAGAAAGGGCCTAATATGGAACTTACCTTGCAATATATCGAAGTAAAGCAATCTCGGAGAAGCACTTAAATATAATAAACTAATAGTATGGGATCGAAATAACAATGGCGCACCAAAAAGGTGTCGACGCCTTGAATATTTATTTATTTATTTTATTTATTTATAAACATACATGCTTGTGACATCACAGTAAAAACCAAATCGACACAAACAGACAGTAAATATAAGGACAAAAAAGCTATAAATAAATCTTATCTATAACACAGACAATAAGTGGCGACCCTTGCGAATCCCGTCAAAGAACATTGGAACAGGTCCACCTCGGTTCTCTCTGTTATATCATTAAAGAGAGCGAGAGCCCTCATCACAGGTGCCTCCCGCAGCATCCCCGTCCTCGCCAGCGGGATGTAGAACAACTTACGGTTCCTTGCTCGGAGGTAGTTGTTCGGCACATACAGTCCCAACCTCGCCAACACCAGAGGGTATAACAAGTAATAACAGTTTACAGGATATACGAAATAGTAAAAACATTATGGGTGGCATGACAGTGTTGCTGGCGGGAGATTTTAGCCATACTTTAACGATAGTGCGAAAAGGAACGCGCGCAGATAAGATCAAAGCGTGTTTCAAAAGATCTTTCTTATGGCCGTCAATTAAAGTGCTTAAACTTTCTCAAAACATGAAAGTACATTTCAGAGTTGGAGTTTCTGCCGGTAGATTTTCAGATCTTCTTTTTCATAATTTCTTTATTGCACACAAAATTAAAGCAAAATAACATTAAAGACAAAAATCTTCCAGCAAACCGACTTATAGAGTAAGAGGTAATTGTTGAGCGGGGGTAGAATAATTGTGTACAATTGTACTACATAGACTACATACCTAAATATAATAATATACACTTCCAAATAAATACCTTAACCTGTTTATATAACTATCTAAGCCTAACTATATAAACGAATACTTAAATACTGTATAAGTATAACAAACTTTATATATATATATATATATAAAGTATATAAATAAAATACAAATACATACATACTAATGCTTGAAGAGAAAGGAAATGCTCTTTAACTCGGCTTTTAAAAATGTTGAGTTTTGAACTGTCTCTGATGGTGGAGGGAAGTGCATTCCACAGCTGGATGACTGTGGAATGCACTTCCGGTGCATTCCACAGCCATCCAGCCAGCCAGCCAACCATATGACACGGTGATGTGGTAGGGTGAGCATGGAAACAGTCTGAGTTCTCCGAAGCCTGCTGGAAGAAAGGAAAGAAAAACATTCTCGAAGAAAGGAAGGATAGCGAGGGTTACGTAAAATATTGAACAGTAGATTGAGGTTGTGAGTATCCCGGCGAAGACGTACCGGGAGCCATTTCAACTCTTTGCGATATATCGAACTATGATCATACTTGCGTAACCCGAAGACGGCTTACGGCTAAACTAACATTTTCACAGAAAAGTTTAATAAACAAAAACATAATTATTTAATAAGATCCCATCAACAAAATAGCAAATATACGAAATTTGAAAAAATCTCCAAAATTTTTCTAATACCTGAAAACCGTAAAGTGTCAATAAAGTCGAAAATACGTATTTTAGAAAAAATATTTATGACAAAATATGTTTGTATTAACGCATTGAACAACCCCCCCTTAATGGATTGATAAAACAAACAAAAAAAAATAAGATGAAATTTTTTCGAAGTCTTTTTGCGCACACCCTTTCCCACACACTAACCCATACAGGCAAATATATATCCATTGCTATGTATATGTATGATTATGTATTGTCAATAATAGTTGGATCACTTTTTATCTATTGCTTGAACATATATCTAAATTATAGAACTATCATCAAAATTACAGATCTGTCATCGTTTTTATTGATCTGTTACTAATAAGTAATTAGGTAAGAGATATATAGTTAATAAAAGTCACTAAATCATAATCCACGCATGAATGGCATTCATAAAGTATCAGGGCGAAGTGGAGGGTCAAAGTATATGTGCAGGCACACAATAGGTTAACTAATTATATATTTTATCTAAACACGTATCATAAACCCTCTTTACTGCGTAATTTTTTACTCCATAATGTGTAATTTTTCTGCATATTATGACATTCAAATTTCGAGCGCCGACGCCCGCCTGCGTGCCTCCCCTAGTTTGTCTGTGAAGTTGGTACTGACATTCAAATTTCAAACGCCGACGCCCGCCTGCGGCACGTTGTTGCTATAGAACAAGCTAAACAACTGCAGAGCCACAATGTCGGTCAAACATTCCTGAACACATCAAAGAGAGCTTATGATATGTATATACATAAACTAGTGTATGTAACTGTACATAATTAGGCATTAAAACTCTCGAGTATTAATGCCCTCCAATATGTAGCAGTCACATAAACTACAATTTATATTAGATATTTTCAAGTGACCAATTTTATATTATTTAGGGATAAAATTTAGGTCTACTATTTAGAAACAAACCTGATTTATTAGGTCATCGAAAATGCATTCATTAGGTGAACGATGAAATCATAACCAAGATTAAATTAAAAAGTAAACACAAAACAGCTTTATTCCATTCTATTCTTCAGAGAAAAACGAAACAGCGTGTAAATTCCGAGTGAAGTGTTCAGTTCAGTTTAGTTCAGTTCAAAGATTTTTATTCATAATAGCACAAAAATTTAGACTTAATAGACGTCAAAAAATAATCAAGCAAGCATAAAAAAACATAAAGCCTAATTATTAGTACATAATATATAGGGTGCAATGAACTGGTTTAGTGCCAGATGTATATGGCAACAAATATAATGACCACCAAAAATATTTTTTTCCTACCCAAAATGGCTAAATGTCCACCAAAAGTTGCAGAAAACATCAGGGCAAAATACTGCGGTAGCTTAGGTGAAGGGTAAAGGGGGTGAGCGAAGCGAAGCCCCCTTTATCCTTCGTGTTAGGTTGAACATGTAAGAACAACAAAAAAAACTTAAAACATAAACTTAAGTACACAAAATATAAAAAGAAGTTTGGTGATCATTTATCCAAACACAATTTGGTGGACATCCATCCATTTTGGCAGTCATTTCGAATTTTTTGGTAGTAAATTTTCGAATTTTTGGGTAATCGTTACAACACAAGGGACCTGATGAGGGGATCATCGAGAAATAAAACTATTTAATTGAAGATACAAATGGGTATGTGTTGTATTAAATAGTTGATACTGAAGTTGGTTATTTCTAATGTTTTACTTTTTGTTTAAATTATTATGGAAATTTTTATTCAACAAAAACAGTACACTACATGCTTAACACGCTCAACGCCAGTGTATCTTTAATGATACACCATAGGGTGCTTTGTCACAGGCCAGTGTATCCTTAATGATACACCACATTGCCCGACTTCGGAGGCTAGTGTATCCCACAATATACAACGTTTCATACATTTTAGTAGCGCATTCTAAAGCGTTGGCTCTGGAGAATGTGCCTGTGTTTTTGGGGTGTAAATATCTTAAAAAATAAAGAAAATATGGGGTTTTTATTAAAAAAAACTACAAAGTTATAAGTATACACTGGCCTGTGACAAAGCACCCTATGGTGTATCATTAATGATACACTGGCGCTGAGCGTTTTAATACCTACAATTATAATATAATGTTGTTATAGAAGCAATTAAAACTTATAATTATAATTATCTGCACAGCTGACGCGTAATCATGGAATATGAAATCGTTGAAAGGATAACAGCATAGCTAATGAACACAGACTATGATCTGTTATCGCTGATTTTAAGCCAACATCCCATACAGTAATAAGTTATATATTCCTACCGATAATCACCAGTTATATATCTATCTACATTATTGTACACTGGGGCGAACACTGTTTTAGTGTGTTAGCAGTACATATAAAACTAATGTCTGTATTCCCTATAAAAGTTTAGAGCTGCAGGACAGGATCATTAAAACATAATCACTCAAAAATATAGAATAACGTCTTTTGTCATTCGAGGTGGCAAACGCACAGTAACGCACAAAATTTTGTACGTGCATACTTTCCATGAACGCACCGTATGAGCTAGTTGGTTATTTCGGAACGGATCCGACAACGACGCGTTCCGTTTCACACAGTGCAAACAACTGTCACTTTGTGATTAAATTTCCAGGAATATATTTAGATATCCGTCATTATCAATTTCTTCTCGAATGTATTAAGAACGAACAGCTTTGTTAAACCTAAGATGGGTCCGAAATCAATATTTAAAACATGTTTTAAATTAAATAAAAATCTAAGACGGATAGTCAATTAAGGCTGCTAGAACATCGGGACGGTTTTTTTAAAGTAGAAAGAAGTGACATTTATTTAGACTTGATCTGACGATTGCGTCACAATTGAGGTCTGATCTTCGACATTCGATATCTTCGATATTTATAGCAAGCAAGGCAGCTTCCCGAGTCCAGTAAGTACCATTCTGATCCAAGAGCATTTGGCAGGCCATCTTTGCGTATTCTAATGTTGAAATTCTATTATTTTCTGCACATCGCAGGAGAGTCCAGGCTACTGATTTACACGCAACTTGAGTTTACATTCGCTATTTTCCTGGCCTGTGTTGATAACCAGGCATTGAGGATTGCTCGTCTCCACGTAGTTATCACGTACTTATTTCGTAGATACTTATAAAAATAATAATTTTCGAATACCAGTTTGCAGAGCACGTGGCAGTGAGCCACAAGATTTTGGCTGATGCCGAAGGCTGGAACACTTATTTACAAATTTCATACAAAGGTCCGTAATTCATTTTTGTAGATTTGCTGGGGAAAAAACTGTTATTTTTTCTTCTTCTTTCTTCTTTCTTCTTTTTACTGGAGTATTCAATCGATGTTCTGTTACTAGTGGATAGTCCACGTGATGTGGAACTTGTAACCTTCATCGTGGATGACCAACCTCATAGGTCACAAGGTGATCCCAGGGGTAACAAGCTGACTACCTGTATTTCCATGTGAGGCGCCTGTCACTGCAGTTTAGCACTCGCTGTGCGGTCCCGGGGAAGCAGGGCTTTTCATCCAGACACACTACAAATATCACACTCGATACTTTAAGATTGAAGGTAACTTTCGCATTCTTTCATCTCTTCGGGTTGACTCAATATCCTCACAATAATCCTGTATTAATTAAGTACCTACATAAGAAGTCATTCAGTATTTATAGGGGAAAGGCCAGCCTTTTTTATAATTGCAAAAACATAAACACTATGATTTACTATAGTTATTACTATAACGATTTACTATAACTATTTTAAATGTGTTTCCCTTGTGTGTATGCCTTGCATTTAGTAGGGAATAAATTTAATTTACTTGTGACAAGACCATCTTTGTAATGACCAGTATCAGTCTACATCGAAAAGGGTGTCAAATCCAGGTTGTCCATGTATACATTTTGTATTCCTTCTCATAAATAGGAATTTTACAGCTCATTCTAATAACCTGATTCGTCACATTGCCAAAACAAGTATTTCCCATGACCCATCTCTGAGCTAGGCCAGTAAAAACTCTTGTTACAAAGCATGCAGAAAATTTAATTGGTTTTGGATATTATTACCAAAAGATTAAAATTTAGGAACAGATCTTTATAAAGGGTTAAGGCCACGAATAAGGAAAACCACCTTTTGGAATATATTAATATGAGAATTTATGAACTTGATAGAGGCCCCGGCCTCGGTCAACTGTCATTATCAGAAAAGTCGGTCTCAAGATTCTTCCTATTCAACTACCATTTCAGTAGATCCTTCTCTTTCTCTCTACGTAGGTCTCATGGTTCTTCCTGGCTGACGGACATCCCCCGTAGGACCCCAACTTGTCATTTTACGTCGGTCTCAAGGTGACCCCCTGGCTGATGGAACGCCGTAAATCCACACCTCCTCCCTTGTGAGTCACACCACAGTGGGCATCCCCTCCGTAGGAATTAGCCATGAATAATTGATTTTGCGACCCTTAAGTTCCACAATATAAGTTACAAGTACCGTTGGTCCCAAGGTTATCTCCTCACAACAAGGTCTCGTAGGAATATATTGCAATCTGCTTAAGTTAAGTAACGCTCCTGTGGGAGCCAGCTGCGCTCTGGACCGTAGGACCCACGCTTACCCTCTGGCACTAGCATATATAGGGAAGCCATTAAATAAGCGCCGTATCGTCACGAGGGGTAGGCTCATCACCGGATAGACGTTATCCGCGAATAAATACGTATGTGCGTAAACCACCGCATTATCAATATACACGTTAAATTGTATCCATTAGTAGCAGGCTCAGCGCCCGTCACATCGTGATTCATTTCATGGGTGTACTACTACTTATAAAGTTAAATTAATAACAGCATTATATGAGTCGTAAATCTATTATTTCGCCCTAAAAGTTCCCAAGACCAAGTGAACTAAATCTCTCCAAGTGAACTTATATAATCTATATTTTATCGGGTTTAAAAACATAATATTATGTTGCCATTTTGTTCCTCCTTAAGCTGACGGACCGGACATAAGAAAAAACCCTCAATCTTCACACAGGTACAAATTTAATACACCAGTTACCAGATCTTCAATTATCATATCGGAGGCTTAGTCAGTGACGTGTGTAAATTAATAAATTTCACTGAACTTACGCGTAAATAACGTCTTTCTTTAATATCAACAACAAAATAATCAATATCTCCTTAAAACCAATGCCTTGAATACATCTTTTGCATTTTTCGGTATTACTCCTGACAAATAGTGTTCGAGGTGTCGCTCGTTTATAGATGTCACCGTAAGATAGTCAAAACTAAAGCGTTAGTTGATCAACTATCGAAATATAGTAAACCAGACCGACAGGGTTTATAAATTACGTTTCTTTTGTTCTTACATGTCAACCTAACACGAAAACTATTCGGGGGCTTCGATGCACTTGCCCCCTCTAGTCTTCACCTAAGCTATCGCAGTGTTTGCCCTGGTATTTCGTTTGCAATTCAAGTTTTAACCCGTTTAAGCAGTACGCTACAGTTTACTATCTGTCGATAGTTGACCAACTAACGAGAAAAAAACGTTGGTTTATTAACTAACGGTTTTGACAATCTTACGGTGATATAGATATATTATAAAAATATTTTTGGTTTCTATTTCTTGTACATAGTAAGAATAATAAAACAAGAATAATTTTGTTTTAGAAAATGACAAGCATAGTGCATTTTCTCCAACTTCGACGTTATTATTAATTAAAATTTAATTTTCACTTAATAGTTTGTCTTCTAGAATATACACTAGGTAATTGATGTTATACTTTATTAAAGTTCATAAAATACCGGTATCTGATGTCCCCTAAGCTCCCGAGATAATATTTGGTTGGAAATTCTCTTTCCAGATCGGCTGCCTAAAAGCAAAACCTAGTAAGCAAAGGAAATACGTTTTTTAAACATTCGACCGAAAATGTTGAGCTGCGTCCAATGCAAAATAACTGTATTTTGTCTCAATTAGTACCAGAGCTTGAGACATGCCAAACTTTTGCTAGGTATACATCGTACTCAAAAATAAGTTGAGATACCTCACAAACTTAAAAATAGTGGCAAGGGCCATTTCCTAACCCAAAAATCTATTCAACACAACTAACTAGGTTTATTAATTTTGGTTTGACACTATACTAAACTTTGGTTTTTAAACTTGTAATGGCCTCTTGATAAGTTTTTGATTAAAAAATAATAATGAAGAGAGTGAAGTCCATTGAAATTAAATGAAATGAAATAAATGAAATGTGTTTATTTGCATAAAATATGTTACATAGAATATGATGGTAGAAGGTAATAGGTTCAAAATATTTCGTCATATAGTGGCATGCAAATTTTCGATTTCTAAGATAAATTACAATCATAAAATTAATATAGGTATGTAATTATAAAATGTCTGATAAATTGTAAAATTATTATATTATATATCTCTGTTTAGAACCGTGCCTTACAATTAAAAAAATTCTTTGATATTGTAGAAACACTTTTTTACTAGCCATTTTCTCAGCTTATGTTTAAATATGTCAAATGGTAGGTCTTGTAACTCTATTGGAATATAATTAAAAAAATTTGATCGCCATGCAGTGGCAGTTTCGCTTCAACAGTTCTGTGCGCGGCATTGGTATGCTCAGCATGTTGGGAAACCTTGTATTGAAATTACATGTTGTTGATTTTTTTGTAAATAGGTCCATATTTTGCTTAACAAATACACATATTTCTATATGTAGATCCCTGTTATAGTGAGGAGATTTAGTTTTTTAAAAAGTGGTCTACAAGATTCAAGAGGGCTCACTCCGCATATTGCGCGCACACATTTCTTTTGTATAAGAAATAAAGTTCCGACTTCCACTGCGTTGCCCCATCACACAACTATGTCGTATCGTAGGGCAGACGCTACATGGCCACGATAAGCAAGTATTGCTGTTTCATGTCCTGCAACTTTAACCAACCTGTAGAGTACAAACACAAACCTATTGATTTTTTTAATTATATTTTTAATATAATAATAATAATAATAATAATACCTTGGACACTATTTACACACATTGATCTAGCCCCAAACTAGGATTCCCTGTATCTTGGGTACTAGACAACGATACACATACTTATATAGATAAATATTATACATAGATAGATAAACAACCATGACTAGGGTATAAACATCCGTTCTCATGAAACAAATATTTGCCCCCACCGGGACTCGAACCCGGGACCCTTGGCTTTGTAGGCAGGGTCACTGCCGACTCGGCCATTCGGGTCGTCAGTACCCCCCATGATAGTTGCGAGTCCATCGTAATACCTAAGAATTTAATTTATTTCTGAATTATTATATTGGACTGTCACATTGATGTCAGGCTTAATTTTATTATAAAATGTCATTGCCGCTGAGGTGCGGGGAAGAGAGGGGAACTACCTCCGTTCCGCGATGGTGGACTAGTCGTGCGTGAGCCGTTATGAGTCTGGATTTAAGTATAATCAATATTTTTAATGTATGTTTGTATTTCCCATGTTGTGAGGTATTGTTGGACAGGCATATCAAAAATATTACGGGTTTGTGATTCGATCGGAAAATAATAGATTTTTTGTGTTCATGGCAGTAAAATATAATAATTTTTCTAAAATTAATGCAGTAATAATGCATACTAATAAGAAAAAGCTAGTACTGACCATTGAATTCCTTTTGAGCTAAGATTTTCTCAGAACAAGTCATATCATATCTTTTTATTAGCAAAAAAGAGCAGAATTTTATTTGTTAATAATTGTGATATTAAACATTAATTTTATATATTTTTACTTATTAAAATTTGTAAAAATGTAACTAAAGCTTTATCTTGGCTTGTTTGACCTCAGACTTTACTTTTACATAGCATTTAATTTTAATTTTATAAGTTATTTTCTTTTTGCATTAAAAAATCTGTTGGAGTTTATGATATCCAATGTTTTTAATTGCTTTTTTAAGTTGCTAACATATATAGAAATTTACATCCCAACAGGCATTGATAGAGGGCCATTGCAGAAAAAATCTATGAAGTAAAAAGTTTTCAAGTGATAGCATAGGCGAGATATTTGATATTGAAAATAATGTGGTGTAATTCATTATTCATTATTGTTATTGCACTGAAATAATACAAAGACAACAAGACTTGCATAAAATAGTGTACAAAAGCGAGCTAATCTCTTATAAGAGATCTCTTCCAGCAAACAAAGTTAGGATGAGAAAGGTCAGGTGCTGAGCAGGGGTAGACCATGTGTACATCAATTTACCTATTAAATATCTAAATAAGTAATACATATAAAAAACAATATATGAATTTTTACATAGATTATATAATTAACTCGTACATTCTAAACATAAATACTTTATGTACATATACTAATAAACACAAACTTACTAACTCTATTTCTAAAGAGAAAGGTATTGCTTCTTCACGCGATTTTCAAATATATCGAGAGAAGGACTGTCCCTGATGGTGCTTAAGCTCAATTTAACTAGCTTATGACGTAGAATAAATTTCAGTAGAACATTTTTTTCGATATGAACCAAAACCAGTTCAAAAGGTATGGTCATAATGGTCAATAAAAATATTTGTTTTGCTTCTCCTGTAAAATTTCGTCAAAGGCGCTTAGGTACTCAGTTTTGCTTTTGGACAGCCGAGATGACTTATGATGCTTTGTTTTTGATAAATGGTTGAATGAAGGAGCACGATGATAACAGAACGACACTCAGCCTGTGTAAACTTCATGTTAATAATTTAAACAGTTGTGGGCTATTTGTTCGTACACTAATTTACTTATGTAGGTTTAACCTCTTGAATGACACCAGCATTAGGCGATTTTCCCACAACAAGATACCATAGAATATGACACAAAGAAAGTAATTAAATAAACAAGCCTAGCTGTAGCCACATCCGTATTTTGTCTGATTATCCAAACTGCTGAAGACGCAGTACTTAATCTACCAGCTAATTTTCTATGTGGGATCCCCACTGCAATTTTTCATCAATGGTTTTTCCAAGAAACTTCCATGTCCTTGACTAATTCAAACATGTTGCTATCTAATGCTAAGCTGGTCTTAACTAACCTGATAATTGGAAATAAGATTTTGATACATTTGGTTTTACCGGCGTTTAATAATAAATTACTAACTGTCAACCAATTCAAGGTTAAAGAGATTTATTTACACTTGCATGGAGAGCAAACAGCGTGAAATATACACTACAATATAATTACAAAGCCAATTACAGGTTCCCATATAGAGAACTTAACTATCTTACAAGAACAAACTTAGGCCAATTAACTTACGCACACAAGAACCTACATCATAAGGATATGCTGTGCAAGACATTTACCAAACATTAATAGATACATACATCAATAACAAGCTCAAAATTTTCCTTTTGTCTTTCAATTTTGAAGATCGGACCAGAAATCAAGAAATGCATCAGCTTGGCATGGAAAAGCGCTCAAACGGGTGGACGGATTTTAATATGGTTTTATAAAGTTGGCTAGTTGATAGACTTTACTGCGATGGTTCTTAGTTTTTTTAGTTTCTTAGTTAGTTTTAGTTTCAGACACACTTCATTGTATTTTACTTGTCACTGATGGTTTGGTCACCATTATAATATGGATACTGTTTTGTACAGTCAAAAAAAAAGGTTCAAAGTATACAGAATAAACTAGGCAACAAAGATATTCCTTAACAATATAAATTTTGACACCATAATATATGTAATGTTCACCAAATTATGCGCCCCAATGTAGTTTCACAGGACCATGTTGGTTGCTATAGGTTACTTTCTATTCAAATACTAATGTTAGGTTTATTACGTTACAACTTGGAATACAACCTGGAGCCGAAACGAAGCGAAGCGGAGCGACGCGACTCTATGAAGTTAAGTATAAAGTAGGCTATTTTGGTGAACAACGAAATTTGGGATAAAAATTTAGTTTTTTAGATGTTATTTTTACTCCATTCGCCATAATCGTATAAGATAAAATACAGTAAGATTAAAAGCAAGCTCAGGAAATCTTTTCTTTTCCAATCACATTCGTAGAAATAACAAATGAATGGATTCTCAGGAAGTAAATGGAAATTATTGACCAGAACGTTACAAAACCTTAGGTGGACCTTTGAAGTATAAAAACATATGTGAATAATCTGAAGAGCTCTTTTTTAGGGGTCGAAACGTCACCCTGGAAATGATGCTACCCTATTACTATTAAGAACGAGTAACTTTACTAGGCCTCGCTATCCGTCCGTCCGTCCGTCTGTGAGCAGTTAGCCTATTTCATGAACAGTAAAAGCGTAATAGGGCTAGAGTTTAAATTCGCACGGATGTGTATTCTCTTTATATCGCCATAACAACAAATAATGAAAAACCATGATGGCGAATTTAAAACTGGCATATATTTTCACAGATATTTATTTTACAAAACTATTTATAAAGAAATTCGAGATATAATACGTTGTACAGAACCCTTCTCGTGTGAGTCCGACTTGCAACTGACCGATTTTTATTAAAGCTATACATTTAATAGTTGAAGTATCGTACTTACAAATGTAAGATTAAAAGAAACTTTGCCCTTTCAAGCCCTCATTTCCCTCCTTGTAGGTACTTTTTTTGCCTCAATTCCTTTTACGGTAAATCTTTTTGATGTTTACCTTTGCAGTCCATTTTCATTTTAGAGGGTATTAGAGTGTTTCATTTGCAAATTGAGAGTGCATTTATTTTATTCTTTCCCGTCCGCAGTGCAGAGCCCACTGTGGGCTTTTGTCAGAAAATAATTGACAGTGCGTGGCCCAATTTGGTTTCATTTATAAAATTTATGAAACCTATATTTTAATGAAACACTCTTTTATCCTACATGTGTTGCCGGTGAAACGAGACAGCTAGCAAGCATTCATTTGAAAATTTACACAAAAAAACCCATTAGCCAAACAAGCAGTCTTGCGAGCGTCTATGGATGGACTAATCGTAGGTTTCTCCTGCAAAGCAAAATTTATACTTTGTGGTGGTTTCCGGCAAAGAGGATAAAAAATGAAAGTTGTCTTCCCTAATTTAATCAGTTTGTGTGATAATTTATAGAGTTTTGAAGGACCCTATCGTAACAAATTCTAATATAGTAAACAAAAGAACTGTAGTTTATTCAGATAAATTAGGTGTACGCTTTTGCACTATAGCATTATGCAACAAGTGACAAATATTTTTTGTCCTAATAGTTCCTTTAAGGAAATTATCAAAAAATTGCTCTAGGGAATTATTATGAAGATACCTCCATTGTAATTATGGTAGGAAACCACTCGAATATTAGTCGCAGTGCATTAGACACTAGTTTAGAAGTGCTGCTCAATTTATATAATTAAATGAGACAAAGTGCAAGTTCATTCTTTGCAATTTTCCCTATTGTTTTAATTCATCTGACCGACAAAATCAATGCGTGCATAGAATTAACATGCACCTATATAATATAACGTGTCATCATAGTGATGCTGTATTATATTTCGACATGAATAATTTTATTCAAACTTTACTTTGATTTAAGATACTGTGTACCTGTCTAATAAAACAAAAAACAAGTAGCTACATTGTTAGCGTATAATATATACGACACAGTTGTAAATACTATAATACAGTCGCCTTCAGTGTTAATTAGTATTAGTACTAATATTAGCGATTTAAACTAGTTCATTCAACAAAAGAGAACAAGGGATACAAAATAAGCAAGGGATTTCTGGCAATCAATTGACAAATACTGGGACAAAGGAAAAGCATGGTATTATTAAAATAATGCACAAAAAAATATTAAGGGTATTTCCAGTAAAATACTACAAGTAAAATTATTTTTAGAAAAGCATAAATATGATCAGGAAACTAGAGCAAGATTGGGAGAGCGTGGGTGGGCTTATACGGCTTCTGAAAAAGACCCATTTTATTTACCCATGTTCATATGAATAAACAATATGAATAAACAATATTTCTATTTATATTTTTATTTCTGAGCTCAATCTATGATGGGGTCAGAATTGCATATGTGCAGGAATATATCTATCTAGGCCAAAGTGTCTCTTTCCAGGCTCGACAAGACAAGAAGTCGAAAGAGGGAATGAAGGGATAATTTCCGTTGTCCCTCAAACTCATGGACATGTGCATTCCCCCATCCTTACATACGGAGCCAAAACCTGGTCTTTGACTGACGCGCAAAGGTTCAAACACGGGGTTTGCCAAAGAAACATAGAGCGCAGCATCCTCGGAGTCCGGCTCTTAGACAGAGTCCGGAATATGGAGCTGCGCTCAAAAATCAAAATAATAGATGTAGCTCAGAAGGTGGTCCAATTGATGTGGGACTGGGCTGGCCACGTTGCTCAAATACACCAGGACCGATGGGCTAAAAGAGCCACGCAATGGACTCCCAGGAAAAAAGAGAAAGTGACCGACCCAGAAAAAAATAACTGATGAATTGGGTCTCTGGGACAAAAACTGGTGGGAGACCGCTCAAGACCGCCAGGAGTGGCAGAAGGGGAGAGAGGCCTTTGCCCAGCAGTGGGACATAAACGGCTTGTAATAATAATAAATATGATGATGATTCTGCGAAGGATCCTATCTACAAGTCAAGTTCTTCAAGTCGATCATCAAGCTCGTCTCGCAGTTCATCGAGTTCATCTAGTTCTGCCAACTCTTCTGACCCAAATGCTGATCAACCAACTGGAAGCCCTCCAGTAGAAAGTCCCAATTAACAGTCTATCTAATCAACTGCTCAAAATAACGATGATGAAAGAGAAGAAATTACACACAATGAGAATGAGCATTCATTATCTGCTGCTGCAGAATGACAAAATGTACCGCTCAACCAAGACGAAATAGGCGAAAACGAAGATTTTTTTTCGAAGAATAAGATATAAGAAATGTGAAGAAAGGAAGAAAATGTCTTGCAAGAGTCGATGAGTGGCTGAGCAACATAGCAAAAAAGTTGCGCAATATAGGTCAGTCTTAGGTTTCTAGATAAAACAAAAAAAGCACGATCTTTGAAACCACCTTGTGGAGAGAACTGCAAAATGAAAAAAATCTGCTAAGATAAACGAAGACAACAGAAAAAAGATACTTAAGAAGTATTGGGAGTTGGGTAATTTCACCCTCCAGAAAAACTTCATAAGCAACTCTACTAAACCAATCGTCCCAGCATTTCGTTTCTCTGGAAAAGAAAAGCCTCGGAATTTTAACAATACTTACTATTTCCCTGTCAACTATGTTGATATACGGGTGTGCAAAAAGTTTTTATGGTCACCATAGATGTAAATATATATAATAATGTTGTTAGAACGATGATCGATAAAAAGGAGCATAGTTTTGTAGAATAAGATAAAAGAGGGAAGCACGGCCATCTTCACAAATTGCATGAATTGATTAAACAATCAGTAAGAGATCACATAAATTCCATACCGAGAATCGAAAGCCACTACATTGGGAAAAAATCATGTCGGGAGAATATTGATGGTGGTAAATGTATAGCAGACTTACACGCGGATTACAAAAAAGTGGTCAGAAAAAGAGATTTCAGCAGCGCACCATGAGATTTATGCTAAAATCTTCACCCGGGAGTACAATATTAGTTTCTTTATTCCCAAGAAAGACCGTTACGAGTTGTGAAAAGAGAAGTTACGTGAAAGTATACAACACACCCCAGGAAAAAGATCTCTCCAGACTTGAAAAAGACAAAGATGATTTAAAAGCGAATACAGACAACATTGTTGCTGTTTATGATCTGCGGGCTGTTCTGTAAAGTCCAAAAAGGGAGGTGTCGGTATTCTATTACAAATCTAAACGAAATAACTTAAATTTCACTATAAGTGAACTTGGATGTGACCAAACAGAATGCTGCTTTTGGCATGAAGGTGAAGCTAACTGAGGTGTAGATGAGATGGTCTCCAGCGTACTATACTTTATTGACAAAACAGTGAAAGACTACAAAAGTGATTTCATTTTTTTTTATTGCATTGAAATCACATTTTTCTCTTAAAGCTTTAGCAGATGATATTGGTTTCAACGCAAAAAAGTTAAAAACTTCAGATATCAAGGTCTTCAAGGTCGTTTACGGTGAGCAAAATAAAGTATTTTGTAAGCATTCTTATAAAGATGATGATTTGAGCGAAGTCGAAGTTATACGAAAAGAAGGGAATTTATAAAACATATCCATTAAAAACTTAAAGAAAATAACAAACGGGATCTTTTAAGCTTGGAAGACAGTAACCATATAACTAACTTTTATGGTACCTTTTACAGAACTTTGTCAGTCTTTTCTTTTATCTAATTTAGTATAATATTTTTATGAGTTTGATTTGATAGTTAATAAGACTATTGTTTGATATTTTCTATTTTAGGCCCATTTTATCCGTTTATGATAAATAAGTAATGTTCGATTCCAAATCGATATTCGATCGATGGTTTCTGAACGGCCATTTTTAATTTGACGTTATCTGTCAACCTGGCAGTTTTGACAACTGACAGACGAAAGCACCCGCAATGTAAACGCGTTTTGGTTAGGGGTTGAAATTAAATCGCAGGGCATCTGGAATGTATTCGGGATTCCCTAAGGATTGTTAATATAGCTGAGTGTGTTGTTGTCTCTCGAACCAGATAAAGTTCGGATTTTTGTGCCCGATTTGTATTTACGACTAGAAACATAACCTGTGTTGGACACTGTGCTACCACGTTGGCCCGCCAGTCATACCTGGTTGGCTGAAGAACCTGTCTACCAAGAAGAGCCTAGGGTGCACCCGGGCCTTGCAGAGAGACAGGAGGTTGACGGGACCGAAGCACAGACCAGGTTAGATCTACCCCACATAACTTCAGCTCGGTGAATCGCCGACGTTCACACTTCTTGGCACCTGATCGTCACGCTACCTCGTAGCTCATGGGCCCCTACGAGGTCATTAGGTGCTGAGAAGCCTGAACATTTTGGTAGCTAGAGCGTGGCTTCCTGAGATTTGCAGCCGTCAAGGTCTCCAGGAAGGCACGATTTGGGACTATCAATCTGTAGGTATAGGCGGTTATAAGGTAACTGGTTGTTCCTATATCCACATAGATTGGTAGTATTGTAAGCTATAAGTCTATTGCTGGTAGTAGACAGACAGATATTGAATTGAAATTTGCATTGAATTACCAGTTAGTCAATCTATTAGTGGTCTGGTAATGCTATTGGATGAACGTTTTGGTTAACATAGGTAGTTACATCTATTGATAGCAGGCTATTACATTGTTTTCAGTTTATAGCAATTTATAACTTGAACTAATATTGACTATCTGTGTGTGTTATAATGATGAAGGGAAACTGAATTGTATTTACAGAATTTATATAGATATAAAACTCGGTTCCTATTGTTTAAGGAAAACAACATTGTTTAAGTTGTGGTTTAGGGTTCCCTCGTTTGAGTTATAGACTGGAGGGTCCAATAAAATTGAGTTACTGCAAATTGTGAGTAAGTATCGTTCCGATCATGTCGTTATCTGAAATCCAGAAGGGTGTTTCTAAGGAACTCAGATGGTTTTCCTCCGCACACGGTCTGATAGACCGTTTAGATAGGCATGATGTGGTATTGGAGCGGTCTATGGACGTTAAAGAACGTTACAATAGGGTGCTCGAATTGTCCGCGCAGGCGGAATCAGTTGATGGTTGTGCACCTGACAGGCTGTCACGGTTGATAGGGGATGTCGACCAATGTATGGAGATGGCAGCTGCTATCATGCAGAAGGCTGCGGACATACGTAGACAGCGCGAGTCCAGCCATGATGGTGACATTGAAGCACCTCTGCCGCATCAGGGATCGGGGTCCAGGTTACCTGCCATAACTATGCCTACTTTTGACGGCGTGTCCGGTGAATGGATGAGCTTCATCAATCTGTTCGACAGTTTGGTGCACATGCGATCGGACAGTACCAAGTCTGTCAAGATGGCTCAGCTGGTGGCAGCATTGAGGGGTGAGCCTAGGGAGCTGGTCGCTCATTTGACAGTTACGGAGGGTAACTATGAGACGGCCAGGCAATTGTTGGTCAGACGTTACCACAACAAACTGAGGTTAGCCGATGCCCAACTGAACCGTTTGGTTAGTATCGCGGTTGTGAACAAGGTCGGGGCTATACAGACGGAGGTTTTGAACCCATTGTTGTCCGTCACCAAGGCTCTAGAGAATCTTGGACTTCCGGTTGGTGAATGGTCGTACCTACTGTTGTACATTGTACTTTCCCGCCTACCCGCTGACGTGCAGACTCGTTTCGAACAGTCTCACGGGAAGTCGGCCGAGGACCTGCCCACCTTCTCCGACTTGGTCGGATTTTTGGAAGAGGAGGCTCGACGGGCAGAGAATTTGGGGTTGACGGTCACTCATCCTTCGGAGCCACAGAGAGCTGCCGGGAGCGCTGTGAGTAGGGGCCCTCCGACGAGGAAGGACCGCACCAACCGGCAGTCGTATGGGACTGTGAGTGAATTGACCCCACATGGTGAGACCTGCCCATGTTGTAGGCAGATTGGCCATGCTGTGGCCAATTGCAATAAGTTCGGGGAACTTAGGGTTCAGGGACGGCGCCGGATGGCCAAGCAGCGGAGCTGGTGTTTCCTGTGCCTCGGGCCACACATGGCTAGGGACTGCACGCGCACACAAATGTGCGGATATTGTGGTGGGCCCCACAACAATCTGTTGTGCATGAACCGGTCCGGCCAACAGCCACCACAGGGCCGTACCCAGGGTGACACGGCATGGGGCCCTGAGAATTCGTTTGCGACTCGGAGCGCAACTCAGGGGCCAACGTCCCCACGTGCACAGGGCAGTACTAGGGTGCAGGGCCGCACTCAGGATCATTACATGGGGGGCCCTGAGTTTTCGGTTGCGACTCAGCATCCGACTCAGCGGGACATTGGGTGTGTTGAGCAGACCGTAACGGGCGGGTGGCATGGGACACCTTCGAGCTATGCGGGTGCGTTTCGGACGCCGCCTCAGTTGTCGCCCCGCTCGTCGCCTCGTGCTCGTCGGTCACATGTGATGTCCCCCCCGCTCATGGAGCGGCCACGGTTGAATTCACGCCCACCCCCCTTTACGGGGAATCGTAGGGTGGCAATACAACCGGCGCGTGAGCCATTTGTACAATGGGACCCTCTGGCGTATAGCTGCATACCTGATCGGTTACAGGCAGAATGGGGCCCCGGGGGCTCTCGCTAGGAATTTGCGGCCCAACCATTTGTTGCCCCCCAACCGGAGACGGTGGTGTTACCGATCGCCTCTGTGCTTGTTTGGGATTTGGCGGGCAACCCAACATACGTTCGCGCCCTATTAGATTCTGGAGCTCAGGGCTGCATTGTATCGAATGATTTAGCAAAATGGTTGGGCCTCAAGGTAAATAGGTATAATAAATCAATACGGGGCGTGGGGAATGTTACGGTTACGAATGTAGTTGGTCAATCGGTGATCACGTTCTCTCCACGTTATGATATTTTGACAAAAACATCCATGCAAGCTTTAGTAATGACGCATGTCATGGGCAGACACCCCTTGGTGAAGTTGAATCCGGCCGTTCGATTCCTGACATCAGGACTCAAGTTGGCGGATCCCGATTTTGACACTCCAGCCCCGGTCGACCTGCTACTGGGAGCAGACGTTCTGGGTAGGTTTCTGTTGTCGGATCGGCGAGTTCTTCAGCCGGACGGGTTGATTGCTGTGGATACTAAGTTTGGTCACGTGATCATGGGTCCGGCATTGCCAATGGCTAGGCCTGCCGAGTCAGATGGCATACTTATTGGCTCAGCGTTGTGAGACGCTATCCAACGTTTCTGGGAGATAGAGGAACCTCCCACCGTTCGTCGAGTCGACGCAGACGAAGAAGAGTGCGAGTTGTTTTACCAGAATAGTACTCTGGTCGCCTTCGTTCTGGTCGTTTTGTAACTCGACTGCCTTTCAGGGCCGATCGACCGCCACTAGGAGAATCTAGGAAGATGGCTGAGACGAGATTGATGTCGATGGAGCGTAGGATGTCAAGGGACGCCGTATTTAAACAAAAATACGTTGATTTCATGAGGGAGTATGAGTCGTTAGGACACATGTCGGTATCGGGTGTGGACTGGAGATCTGAGGATCATTGTTTCCTTCCACACCATGCCGTCCTGCGAACCCCTACCGGCAAGTTTCGAGTTGTTTTTGATGGGTCAGCACCTACCTCGAACGGGATGTCCCTGAATCAGTGTCTACATTCGGGACCCAAGTTGAGTCGTGATATTTCGGATATTCTCACGAGCTTTCGGAGACACCAGATTGTATTTATCGCAGACATTCAGATGATGTTTAGGCAAACGGCAATTCATCCGGCTGACAGAAGGTATCAGTTGATACTTTGGCGTGAGACCACGGCCGAGCCAGTCAAGGTCTATGAGTTAAACACGAACACGTATGGGTTACGGTCTAGCCCGTATTTGGCGATGCGTACCCTGCGGGAGTTGGCGTCGCGTGACCGTGTGAGCTATCCTAGAGCCGCCGCTATCCTGGAGCAAGATTTGTACGTCGTTGACGTCTGCACAGGGGCAGCCAGTGTAGAGGAAGCTCTGGACCGACGTGACGAGCTCATTCAATTGCTGGAACGAGGCGGCTATGAACTACGCAAGTGGATGATCAACTCCCCTGAGTTGATGGCTGGTCTCCCAGATGAGTTTCAACAAGACCCGCACGTTTTTGAGAATCCTGACAACCCTAACATGTTGTTAGTGCTTGGAATTCAGTACCGCCCCTTCCATGATGAGTTTACCTATCGGGTGGTTTTAGAAACACCGAAGGCCTGGACGAAGCGGTCAGTACTGTCAACGATTGCGAGAACGTTCGACCCGAATGGATGGATTTCTCCAGTCACCTTTGCTCTCAAATGTTTTATGCAAAGGCTATGGGCGGCTCAGTTGACCTGGGACACCCACCTCTCAGGTGATTTGTTGACTGATTGGACGCAAATGTTCACCTCGCTATCGGACATAAATAATGTATCGCTGCCGAGGAAATTGGTCCCTGCTGGGGATTACAGGGCAACCCTTCACGGGTTTTGTGATGCCTCTGAACGAGGGTTTGCGGCAGCGGTTTATTTGCGAACCGTCACCTCCACCGGGGAGGTCGACGTGCGTTTGGTTTTGGCAAAAAGCAAGGTAGCGCCTATTCGGACAAGGACGATGATTCCAAAACTGGAACTGTCCGGGGCTGCTCTTTTGACCAAACTTTTGAATCACACTCTAACAGTGTTGCGTGGGTCAGTGGTTTTGGAGGATACGGTGTACGCTTGGACGGACAGCCAGATTGTTTTGTGCTGGCTGAAGGCTTCGGTCCATAACTTGGAGGTTTTTGTTGCGAACCGTGTCTCCCAGATTGTGTCGTCTGAGGTCCCACTGACCTGGAGACATGTACCAGGAGAATTGAACCCGTCTGATTGTGCATCCAGGGGATGTCGGGCTCCTGAACTCGTTAGACACCATTTGTGGTGGGGACCACCCTGGCTTGCCAAGAGAGAATCGGACTGGCCCCACAGCCATGTAGTAGTATCTTCGGATCATGGCCCCAGAGCGGCCGTGCATATTACCCAGAAGGCTGAGGACCCTGACGCCGGGTTTCTGCTGGACCGGTATAGCTCACTTGACAAGTTGATAAACGTGTCCACTTGGATTAGGAGATTCGCTCGAAATTGTCGTACTCCTAGCGATCAGCGAACGTTGAACCCTATTCTGACTCCGGCAGAGCGAAACGAGTCGCTGTTGAATTTGGTCCGGTTGGTACAGTCCTCGAAGTTTGGGGCAGAATTGGAGATTATACGAAGTGGACGTTCGAAATTGAAGGGAGCCGTCGCGCGTCTCAACCCCTTTGTTGATTCGACCGGGTTACTTCGGGTAGGAGGAAGATTGCGCAATGCGAATATGTCGTATTCGGCTCGTCACTCACTTCTGCTCCCCAAGGGGGGACAGTTAGTTGAATTGCTGGTGACTGATCGTCATATTAAAAACGCGCATGCCGGCTGTAACGCGTTGTTGGCCACGCTCCAGCGGGAGTTTTGGATCTTATCTGCCCGCCGTGCCATACGGAACATCGTGTTTCGGTGCATGCCTTGTTATCGACTTAAGGCTGCCACGATGCAACCTCTCATGTGGGACTTGCCCCCTGATCGTGTGAATGAGGTCAGACCGTTTTCAGGTGTTGGTACGGATTTTGCAGGACCGTTTATGGTGAAGAGTTCACGATTGCGTACCGCTAAGCAATACAAGGCGTACCTATGTGTGTTTGTTTGTTTATCCACCAAGGCGGTACATCTCGAGCTCGTTGCTGATCTCTCGACAGAGGCTTTCATTGCTTGTTTGGATAGGTTTGTTTCTCGAAGGGGACTTCCAACTTTGATCCGCTCTGATAACGACACTAACTACATAGGTGCGGAACGATACTTACGAGAGATAGTCAACTTTTTAAATGTAAATAAAGTGGATATTGGAACGGCCCTCTCCCGTCGGGGTATACAGTGGACCTTCAGCCCACCGATTTGCCCCCACTGGGGTGGGATTTTTGAGGCCGTAGTTAAGTCAGCTAAGACGCACTTGGGGCGTATAGTAGGTCAGACCGCGCTGACCTTTGAGGAGCTCGCGACATTGTTTTGTAAGATCGAGGCCGTTCTCAATTCGCGACCGTTGTGTCCGCTCAGCTCGGATCCAAATGACCTGGAAGCTCTGACCCCTGGCCATTTCTTGATAGGACAGCCACTTAACGCGTTGCCCGAGCACCCCTTCGAGGGAGTGAAATTGTATCGGTTGTCAAGGTATCAGATGTTGCAGCAGTTTACTCAGAATTTCTGGAAGCGTTGGTCGCTCGAGTATCTGCATATCTTACAACAGCGCCTTAAGTGGACTGATAAAACTAGCCCCTCTAGTGTTGGTGACCTCGTTCTGGTTAAGGATGCTAACCTACCGCCACTACGTTGGCGCAGGGGGCGCATTGTTAACTTGTTCCCTGGCAAGGACGGGACCCCCCGGTCTGCAGAGGTTCTAGTAGGAGGCTCGGTTCTAAAACGAGCGGTAGCAACGTTGTCTCGGCTGCCCGTAGATTAGGGGACAGGTGGGTGCCTGTCCGGGCGGGTGATTGTTCGATTCCAAATCGATATTCGATCGATGGTTTCTGAACGGCCATTTTTAATTTGACGTTAGCTGTCAACCTGGCAGTTTTGACAACTGACAGACGAAAGCCCCCGCAATGTAAACGCGTTTTGGTTAGGGGTTGAAATTAAATCGCAGGGCATCTGGAATGTATTCGAGATTCCCTCAAGATTGTTAATATAGCTGAGTGTGTTGTTGTCTCTCGAACCAGATAAAGTTCGGATTTTCGTGCCCGATTTGTATTTACGAGTAGAAACATAACCTGTGTTGGACACTGTGCTACCACGTTGGCCCGCCAGTCATACCTGGTTGGCTGAAGAACCTGTCTACCAAGAAGAGCCTAGGGTGCACCCGGGCCTTGCAGAGAGACAGGAGGTTGACGGGACCGAAGCACAGACCAGGTTAGATCTACCCCACATAACTTCAGCTCGGTGAATCGCCGACGTTCACACTTCTTGGCACCTGATCGTCACGCTACCTCGTAGCTCATGGGCCCCTACGAGGTCATTAGGTGCTGAGAAGCCTGAACAAGTAATGTTAAATTTATTGCAAGTCTATCAAAATACTCCTTCTAAAAGTCTGCTTATTTGTAATTACAGTTTTATTAGATTTTATCTCGTGAAAGCGATTTGTTCCCATAAGAGTTTAACATTATTATATATAGTAATTCTAAAAGATACAAATATGATAATGTCAAACTGTAATTTTGAATTCTACTAGTGAATAGTAAAGAAAAAATTAAATAAAACTGTTGATTAATGTATTGTGATTTACCACAAAAATATTTACAATTTTCAAAATGTAAAAAAGTGTCGTATCATGGGATATGTTTTCTCTGAAAAAAAATTAATATTGCCACAACTTTAAGTTTAATAAATAACAGTGAAACAGCTAAAAAAATTTTATTGATTGATAATTTTAAGAGGCCAGAATTCATAAAATCCTTGCCACAGCAGCTAAATTCAAGTAAGAAAAAACTCTTTATTGCATTTTTCTCAAAAAGGAGGTGCGAAATGTTTTGAACCTTAGCATGGATAATTGATCGATTCCCTCTGGTAACTTATTATAAAAGCGTATACATTTCACCATAAATTAACCATTAACCTTCTACAACCGAAATATAGGTACATTCAGTTTATTTTTATTTCTAGTGTTGAAATTATAAAAAACGCAATTTAACACAAAAGTGTTAATGTATTTCCGACCGTACAATAAATTTTTATTTATGTATTGACAAGCCACTGTAAGAATATTGATCTGCTTAAATCGTTCCCGGGAGAGTCGCGGGATTTCACATTATGTATGTAACGAATTCGCTCTCTTCTGTAACACAAATACCGATTGAATATCCGCGGCTTTACCCCACAACAGAATTCCATATGACATAATGCTGTGAAAGAAAATGAAATATCCTAATCGTACAGCAAAAGCTGCATAGCCCAATCTTTCAGTTATACCTTGATGAGTGAGGACCCCACTGCAATTTTGAATCCAGATTAATACATAAGAATTTAGTTGATTGTACCAGGTCTAAAGGCTCGTTATTCATTAAAATACTTAATTAAAGTGGGATCCCCTCTGATGTTGGGTAAATATATATTTTTAAAGAATTTAACACTAAATTATTGGTGATAAACCAGTAAAGAAAGCGTGATTGCTTTGTTGACATCGTTAAAATTATTCTGGGTTGTGTCAATCTTAAAAATAGGTGAAATATCATCAGCAAACAAAAACAAAATACATAAGTTTTTTTAAAAAAAAGGCAAGATATTTATTATACACCATCGTCATTTGTATAATTTATTTTGAGAGACAAATACGACATTTTAATACTATATTATTAATTATATCAAAGTTAAGCTTGGATAAATAAAAATTAATTATACCTATATTCATTGAAAATTCTGCTTGGATGTAAATTGATTCTTATTCACTGAAAATCATGTTTGTTATGAGTTATTTTTTATTGATATTGATAGGCGACTGTTCCAATTTATCAATAAAATGTTCATCAATGAAAAACCAATAATGGCCAAAAATACTTATGCTAATACTTATTCTACACCATACGTCAACTTGGTCGACTTTGACGAGCCAAAACTCGTCACAGCCACAGATGGCGCAGCGGTTGTGGCTCTGCCTAATATGCAAGAGGGTCCGGGTTCGATCCCCGGTTGGGGGTAAAAAAATAAAAAAAAACCTTGGATATTTATATGTGTGTGACGTCGCTGTTTCTGGTTCCCACGACTCAGGGTATCCTAGTGTGAGGCCAGTAGCTATGTATGTGCCTGTATGTAAATGTTTAATGATTTAAATATACTTTCAATAGAAAACTACTATCCAAGCAACATGTGTTTTATTTACTACATTCAAAAAGTAATATTAATTAATTAATTTAAAAAATAGTGCTCCGTGGTCTAATGGGTGTCACCCTTGCTTCTCACATAGGAGATGCAGGTTCTATTCCTGACCATATACCAATGAGATAATTTTTAAATTTATCTTAAATACATTATATGGACTTTCTAACGGTGATGGAAAAAATCGTGACGAAACCTTCATTACTCCATAGCTGCGGCCGTGGGCTAGCCCCCTGTTACGCCAAATGGAGTATTCAATAACTGGCTCAAAGTGGACACAATTGTGACTTCGCCACCCCGATTGTAAAAATCGTGACGCTATGTTATGTTATTAATGGCTAACGTTTATATCATCTTTTAAATGGACATTAGGTAGGTATTACTTCTTAATTAATACACAGGTATCTTGTAATTAAAGCGTCCTAGGGAGATGAAATATTGGGGCCGTTGCCTTATTTAATTGAGCATGGTGTGACGTGTGGAATGGTGAGTATAATTCAATGGATAGCCCTCTTATCCCCGGGGCCGCGCTTCTGAATTGCAGTGCAAGACTTAGATAACATTATACTTAGATAGATAAATAACCATGGCTAAAGTACAAATATCCGTTCTCATCAAACAAATATTTGCCCCCACCGGGACTCGAACGCGGGACCCTTGGCTTTGTAGGCAGGGTCACCGCCGATGCGGCCATTCGGGTCATCAATAAAATTACGTAGGCAGTATTGAATGCTAATTGAAAATAAGTATGCCATCTTCCAGCACTTTCAGCACAAACCAGCTAAGCATGATACACTGATCCATGGATGATGAAGTTGTGGTGTGCCAAAAACCAAAACTGATAACCTGGAATTATGGTTTTCGTGAGTTTAATGGATTCGAGGATACAGTCACTACAGAACAAGTATTCTTCGATTCTTCGTTACTCATGTAAGTTGCAATCATATATGGATATTGCAAATACACGTCAGCGGCATGGACGTGACTTGATCTGTAAGTAATTTTGAGTTTCGTAATTCCCGAATCAAAGAAACACTTAGCTAAATGTCGGGAGCTGTCTCGCTTGAAATATATTCGAAGAACAAAGACAGACTTTCAAGACGATGAAAAATCAAGTGTCAGATGAAGATGGCTACAGACCTATTTCCGGCTTCTGAGATCTTTCATTCCAGTACACAATTTAATCTTGGATGAAAATTGCTATTGTTCCTTATTTTAGATTTTGACTAATGAGACATCTGATTTTACCTAAAATCGCCGATGATAATTAAAAATGAACATCAAATTAAGATCGCAGTAACTTTATACAGAAGTGCTATTTGTGTTTCATAAAATTGACGTTGCGTTGACGGGTGCGTTCTGAAACATAACGAAGCGCGTTAGGTATACGTTCATAAAAAAACGAATGTATTTCTAGAGTTAAGCTCGCCTTTGTACATTCATTTTCTTTTCATGTAACTTCTAAAATATTTGTGTGTAATATTTCAAGAATTATGAAAGTGATTACAAAATAAAATACGTGCTACAACTGGAGTATTAAATAACGGCAACAACAATATTTTTACCAGTTTTGACTCAGAAATATGTTCAATCTTCACCAAATTTAATATACTTTCTGTCCGAATACTAAAAGTTAAGTTAGGTCACAAAACGGAGCGAGGCGACCCCATGCAGTTTTATACAAAATAAGGTGTAAAATCTTGGTGAACATTTAGTAAATTTGGGTTATTTTTTGTGGCTGTAACTTTTTACTCGATTTTTTAAACTGTTAAGCATTATAACTGGCCAAAAGTGTGCACAGTACTACCAGGCCACCCAGTATGGGAATAGACGTGACGCTCTTTATGTTATGTCATGTATCTGTCGTAGCCACACCGTAGAATTTACCATATCATTTAATGGCCAACTGTGGTTGAATAAGAACTTTCATTGAAGGAAGATATATTTTAGGTAAAACACTGCGGTAGCTTAGGTGAAAAGCTTTAGTCTAAAGGGGGCCAGCGCAGCGAAGTCCCCGAATAATCTTCGTGTTAGTTCGACATGTACATATGTCACAAAATCTTTAGGTAGTACTGAATAACAATTCTTAAAAAATACATGTTTCATCAAATTAAACCCTTTCTGACCATTTCATAAAATAGTCGACTAGATCACGAAATGGTTGGCCATTTCATGAAATGATCAATTGTACATATCCATTCGGATATCAAATATTTTTTGGTCTTTAGACATAATGTCTCACCTTTTTAAAAGAGCTCCGTGGTCTAGTGGTTTTGCACACGCTTCTCACCCTTGAGATGCGGGCCCGAATCCGGTGGTGGCCGCATGTACCAATGACATAAGTAATTTAACTTAGGGCCCAGTTCTAGCTGTTGAGGTGGGAGGCGCCGCATTCGCCCATCGTCTTCTGGCGGGGTAGCGGAACTAGCGGGGTAGCGGGCGGCGCAGAATAGCATCGGGCCGCCCGGAGAGGTTAAAAACTAGGCGTTTTTTTTCGAATTTACTGAATAACGTAAATTACTACAGAGCTCTAAAAGAGGAAAATTTATCTATAAAATTATGCATGAATTATTGTTTCTCCTTTTTGATATAGGATGTTCAGGACTATGTTAAGGATTTTTTACGATCGAGGCAAATTAATTCAATCGCGTAACGACATAGCATTTAAACTAGATTAAACTCTTTGTGAATAACATATATTTTTTTGAGATCTATCAATCTAGTGGAAATAATTTTCTATATTTTTTTGCCAAAGCGCTCTTCAGTGTTTTTGTGTGATCTTGGGCCTTAACAACAATATACTGAAGCGTCCGTGGCCTTCGGTATTCGCACATTGGTAACGATAGTGCGGGTAGCAACATCTGGCCGAGGCGGGTACTGGATGGGTGTTTGTGTCTATATGGCATTTAGTTCGGCCGCTTTTGTGTTTGGGAAAGCACGTTAAGATGTAGGTGAAGCGATGGCAGTTGTCGTAAAGCTGTGTCAGAGGCCCTCATATGGCAGCTTGAGAAAATCTGACGGTGGAGTTGGCCACTAGCCTGACACCTCCTTCAACCCGCACTGAGCCGGCGCGGTGGTGTACGGCTCAATCTTACTCGCTAAGGCCTGTGCCACTCGGTGGTGTCATAATAAGAACAATTTATAACATTATGTGAACGTTCCAATGGTGATGGAAAACATCGTGAGTTATACTTCAATCTCCATATTTGCGACGATGGGCTAGCCCCTGTCACGAAAAGTTGAGCATTGAATTATTGGCTAAAAGTGGGCACAATTGTGCCTCTGCCAACCCCTACTGGAAAAGGCGTGACGCTATGTATCGCCGTTTTCTGTATGGGAACAGGTTGTCGCATTCAGCCAGCTATTCGATATTCGCTGCATGTTGGGTGAAAGTGGGCAAGCTCATCGCCCCAACTAGGTCTATCTTTGAAAACATATTTTTGAGACTAATATACGAAATTTCATATTTATCCAACCGCAAATACAACTTAGAAGTAAGAACAGAATTTAAGCAAAATCATTTTATTTTATCAAACTTTCAGAAGATATGATTCCACTACTCAAAACATGAATCAAAATGATGGAGTGGTAATTTTTTCTAAAAATAATCTTAAAGTTTTAACTTTATATTGAAAGAAATAAAAATGGTACATGCATCCTGTTTACAATTAGAAATATTTAATTACACTATATTAGGTATCTATAGATCACCATCAAACAAAAATGCAGAAAAATTCATTGAATCACTCCGCACTCACCTCGATAGCATTAAAAGTCACATCAATATTATCATTACGGGTGATATTAATATTAATATAATTAGTAGAATAGACGACACAACCTTTGAGAGAAACAACCGACATACATACCTAAACATGCTATCAACCTACGGTCTCTTACCCGGCCATTTACTTCCTACCAGGCTCAGGAACTGTCTAGATCACGTTATAATAAAAGTAAATAAAAATAAAACAATTGCCAATATCGCTGTCTTAAACACTACTATCACAGATCATAAAACAACATTAACAAGTATTTCGAAAACAAAACCAATTAATAAATGTCCTAAAACTAAAACTTTGATAAAGCGCTTGATAGCATAGCTACTAAAAATATTTCTGACCTTCTCTTCTGTGAAGACCTGAATGCCGTAGTTGAGATACTTGTTCATAAAATTAATGAATCCCTACAGGAACACTCTACAATAAAAACAATACCAAAATCTAGTCGCACTATTAAACCCTGGATTACTCCTGGCATTCTGCGTTGCATAAGGAACAGGAACAAAATGCAAAAAAGAGCTAAAAACAACCCATTTGATCAAATAATTAATATAACATACAAGACATACCGCAATTATTGTAATAATTAAATAAAAAAAATAAAACGTGAATATGATAAGATACAGCTAACAAATTCGATAAAAAACACTAAAGCTATTATGGAACAACACTAAAAATATTATTAATTTAAAACAAAGTAAAACAACTAACACGGAATTACTAGACATGACACAGTGCCCTAAGAAATCAGTAAATATGATAAATGATTTTTTTGTGAATGTTGGCAGAGTTCTGGCAGAAAATATACAATCAAACTACCCTACACTGGACACTAACGCGCCACCTTCATTTGATGCTCATCTCACAACTTTTGTGCTTTCTGATACAGATGCCAACGAAGTAGAAAAAATTATCATGAGCCTAAAATCGGATAGTGCCCCAGGCTGTGACAATATCCCTACAAGATTTCTCAAGCTAGCTAAAAATCATGTCATCCCTGTTATTTGCTACTTGGTCAATCTATGCTTCTCTAATAGCGTCTTTCCATCGGTACCTAAGCAATCCATAATTACACCAGTCTTTAAAAGTGGCAGCAAGGACGACGTCAACAATTTTAGACCGATCTCTGTTTTGAATTTCAAAAGTTCTGGAAAAAATTATAAATAGCAGACTCATTGGATTTCTCGACAAGTATGATATACTGTCAAACTCCCAATATGGCTTTCGACAAGGCAAAACTACTTATGATGCAATAAAGGATCTAACGTCAGTAATTATAGAACAAATAGACCAGGGAAAAAAGTGCCTTACTGTTTTCTTAGACTTAAAAATGGCCCTCGACACTGTGTCTATACCTACTTTCCTACAAAAATTAGAACGAATTGGTATCAGAAGTACACCTCTAAAGCTAATGAAGGACTATCTTTGTAACCGGCGGCAGAAAACAGTAGGAGATTATATTAGTGAAGACCTATATGTGACCTATGGAGTCCCACAGGGAAGTGTGCTAGGTCCTACACTATTCCTAATATATATAAATGATCTGTGTAACTATAAAATTAACCAAGGTCACATATTCTCCTATGCTGATGACACAGCTGTGGTGTTTACAGGAGGGTCCTGGGATTCTGTATATAGTGTAGCTGAGGCTGGCTTATCAAAAATTGATAACTGGCTAAAACAAAACCTTTTAACACTAAACACCTCAAAAACTAATTATATTTGCTTTGGTATATATAACAGCTCACAACCTAAAACGTCTAACCTTAGAATCCACGGCTGTAATTGTTTGCGTAATAACTGTGACTGTCCATCTATCGAAAAAGTTGCCTTTACTAAATACCTCGGTGTAATAATAGATCAAAGACTATCTTGGCACCAACATCTTGAGTTAACCACCAGTAGAATAAGAAAACTTATTTACACGTTTAAAAACTTAAGACACGTCACTGAACGTGATCTCCTAAATCAAATCTATTTAGCACTGGGGCAATCAATTTTAACATACTGCATTTACATTTGGGGAGGCGCTACAAAAGTAAAATTCCTTGAATTAGAACGAGCTCAGAGATCCTTACTAAAGGTCATGTACTTTAAGCCCCATAGATTTCCTACGCAAGACCTATACCGTATTTCAAAATTACTTACGGTGAGAAAGCTGTACACACTGAATTTACTGATGCAAAAACATAAATCATTGTCATACAATCCCACAAGCAAAAGAAGGAAGGATATAGTTGTTTCCTGTAGTGTTAAAACAACATTTGCTATGCACCAATATAAAAAGCAATCTGTTTATATATACAACAAAGTAAACAAGGTACTTAACATTTACCCGCTGCTGTTATACGAAATGAAGAAGAAAGCCACCGAGTGGTTATTGACCTTAAATTATGAAGAAGTGGAGGAGCTGTTTAAAGTTGTTGAGTGAATTTTGTGAGCTACTATTTTGTGGGCATTTGAATAATTGAATATTTGAATATTTGAATATTGATCTATTTATTTTCTAATTCTATATATGAATGTATATGTATTTTACTATATTATATTGTAAATATCTATCTCCATTTATTTGTTTATCTATTTATTTATTTATTTATATACCTAATCTACGTCTTATAGCTATTAAAGTTTAATTTAGTATAATTTAAAAATGTTATGTTAGGTTTTATAATAAAGTTCCTAGATTAAATGTAACTTTAACCAATCTGTTATTAATTTAAGGAGTTTTCTTTTCTTTTTCTTTTGGTCTAAAATTGTCGCAAACTATTTTTAATGTATTATATGGAAGAGCGGGGTATCCTGGCTCAGGTACTTTATACTTAAAATGATGCCCCTTCAACTACTGTAATTAGTATGTAAGCTTTGCGAAATAAATTATTATTATTATTATATTAGTATGTTTTAGTTTTATTTCACGTTACATTTACACATTACGTTACATTTACATATTACGTTACATTACAGTTAACAGTTAACATACAGGCACATACACTGCGTTTGTGTTAAGTGTGGGTTCACTTGGCAGGGTGTCACGAGATCCAGAACACAGGGTATCCTATCCATCACACACATAAATATTCAAGATCTGAGTTTTTTTTGTTTCTTTGTCCCTAGCATACTTAATGGTGGAGTATGGCTCAATCTTACTCCTATCCGGGTAAAGGCCAGTACTCCTCGGTGGGGACATTAATAGGCTACATTTATTATTTATTTATTTATCATCCCTATCCGGGGATCGAACACGGGCCTTTGGTATGGAAGGCACACACAATCACAGCCCCAATAGAGGTCGTCGTTATGTGGTGTATGTACCAACATTTTAAATAATCCATTCGCATATAATACATATTAAATACCTGCTAACGAATGTGGAGGACTTCAAAGTGTGGTCTCATGCTACCGTTTCTTGTCATTACCGCTTTTTACCGACAACCATCAGTCAATCGGCGGCGGCGTGTCGTTCTCATACAATATTAAAGAAGAATTTCTTGCGCGCTAAACCATTTTATTATTAAAAAGACGTGGGCAAACGGAGTAGAAATCAAGATTAATAACTCCCTTGTCCTCACAAAATGAGGTAAATGTAATAAGGCTGTAAGGAAAAAGGCAACTTGCCATTGGAGCTGAATCAAAATAGAACGACCCTTCTACAAAGAAATCATAATGGTCAAAACAAGTTCAATAAATTGTTTCTCAACTCTAAATACAATCCATTCTACGGCTACGTACTGTTATGAACTACTTTACTAGGTAGATTTAGCTAATGCAAGCATTTTTAATTCCTTTTATATTGTATTTTTGTACCTAATAAGTCAGTCAATCTATACCCACAGTATTGTAAACTTGTCTTTAACCTAATAAACTGTGTGAGCATATAAAATAGTTTTTTTAAAAAGACCTGCAGGACGAACCCCAAAACAGTACGACCACTTTTAAAGTTTTCCTTTAGATACTAACCTTGTGCGAGATTTCAAAAATTCATTGCGCACATTAAAACGAGTATGAAATAAGTAATATTTTAAACGTGTATATTATTGAAGATCATGCAACAATGCAATTTTGTAATTTTGAGCCCCAGTAGCGTACCTGCACATGGGACTCCCCGAATGCGAGTTTGATAGTCATATACTAAATCGAGGAAGGCCTTAATCACGATTGCAGACAACGGTCGTACAAAAACAACTAACTCTAAGACCGGGTTGACCCATCGCCTTGATTTATATCCACGTGTCTTACGAACATACAAATGGGGCCACCGAGAACCGTCGTATTTGCCTGGTTTAGCTGCAAGAAATTGCAGCATTTTTGTCTTGAAAACACTGGAGAAGCCTTTGTTGCAGGGTAAAATATTTAAGTGGCCGTTTGACGGTCCTTTTTCCACTTAGACGGTGGCATGTGAAATGTTAGGGTATTTTGGAGCTGCTGCATGTAATGTAGTCTTTTGAGACGCTTTCGAATGCAGAAACTGCGAGGGAAGTGCTACTTGAACGTCGTAATGGTGCTGACAGCATTCTTTCTAACGAGAGTCAGCGTCATACTTATGCCTTTGGCCAGGATGCTCAACCAACAACTCAAAATTTGATCAACACTTAAAGTTGCTGGGACTTGTTAGATAATTTGCCTTTCATATTTTTTTTCCTGTAGCTTCTTTCCAGTCGAATTTTTTCCTGTTCGTGAATTTCGCCACACGCATTTTATCTTCTTGTTCTTTTTCTTTTCACAGATTTCACCGTTTGTAAATTTTCCGGGACGACAATGAGTGTTAACGATAGCATTCAACGACACTTTTAATTTATACCTTTCAATAAAAAAATATCAAACGCTTGTACCTCGTTCGGCTTTACGTTATTTAAGGTTGCCTTTAATTAGTAGCCCTTATGTCAAGTCGAGCTGCAACGGGTTTCTTACGTGATTTCAATTTTATTTGGATTTTTTTTCACTTATCGATCATCATTATCATCATCGAAAGCTATCTTTGGCCGAGAACGTCTTAACAATAAGTTATTCCCCTCCGATGTGGTTTCCAAAATGGCGGAAATGCATATCCCGTGGAACCCACTGCGGGTGCCGCCACACCATGGACTATTCAGAACCCCTGTCATAATTGAATCAAAAAGTTACATTCTACCACAGGAATATTTTACAGAAATCTTATTTGAATAATAATTCACCAAGTTAAAAACTTAATAAAACCGACTTCAAGTTCAAGCGCTATTTTTTCCATCCTGGTCAGGATGCAAATGATGTCTGTTTACATGAAAAGTCCTGCACGAAACCACAAATATATATATTTTTTGTATTTGTTGATTTTTTCAAAAAGTGCTAAAGTATGACCTACCAATCAAATCAAGAATCATCAAAATCGGTTCAAAGTTGACGGCGTAATCGCGTAACAAACACACAAAAAAAAACAGACGAATTGAGAACCTCTTTGAAGTCAGTTGAAAATTATGCCGCAAGACTGAAACATTTAGTCAAAAGTTGGTCGGTTCTTTCTTGATATTTCTACCGCAGCATTCTATTGTTAAGCATTCAAGAAAATGCTTGCTAGCTGTCTTGTTTCACCAGCAACACATTGCAGTGGGTGAAAAAGAGACAGAAGGATATTTATCAATGTGTATCATTAAAATCCAGACGCGCAAAAACGGAACCACGAACGGGCGTCCAACGCTTTATTGAGTTTTGGCAGAAACCAGGAGCAGGTCTCGACACAGCTGAGGAGAATATAAGATAAGATAATTATATAAAGGGCTCCGTGGCCTCAATGGACTTCACGCTTGTTTCTCACACAGGAGATGCAGGTTCGAATCTTGACCATGTACCAATGATATAATTAAATTATCTTAACCTCTCCGGACCCCGGGCGCGCGGCCCAAAGCCTACGTCATTTTCGCGCCCACAAGACTTGCAGCGCTTGACTGACTTATCAAGTGATTCTGTTTGAATAGTAGAACTTAGAACTATGAAAAATGTAAATCTGAGTAGCTGAAGAAACCTACCCTTATTGGGTGTGAAAAACATTTCTTGTATCGAAAGTATTTTTTTTATACCGGCCTGAGAATCCCAGAATACTAAGAAAATGCTACCTCTCGACACAAAACGGCTATCATGAGATACAACAACAACCAATACGTGTTGTTTGATACTTACGTAATCTACAATAGATTGTCTTTTCAAAACAATAAAAACATCAGTATGTTCCGATATAAACAATTCAATATTTCAACGTTTGAAATCTTGCAGCACAAGGAGTCCGAGATCGAATGAATTCGAATGTCTATTTCAGGTATTTTGAATGAAAAAACCACAGACCAATGATTAAACGATTGATTTTAGTTCATCAGGCGTCCACACTCATACTAATCTCGGCAATACAATGCCTGTGTGTGGGCGAAACATTTAAAAAATAATAATAATAAATTGGTATCATATGATGCCATGGGGCCTTGACGGAATATTTTGCGGGGATCATATGATGTGTTTCAGATGACACATTAAGCTGTAGGTCCCGGCTTCTATCGCTACATGGTAGTGGTCGTAAAACCCCTCTACAAACCCGCACTGAGCCAGCGTGGTGGAGTATGGCTTAATCTTATTCGTATCCGGGTAAAGGCCTGTACCCCTCGGTGGGTACAATAATGGACTACATTTATTATTATATAATTATAAGAATACGGTAGTTCTAACGTTGATGAAAAACACCGTCAAAAAACCTTCAATCACCATTAATTAATAAGTTTTACCTCTCAAAAACCGAGGGTATTTGGGACGGGTCGCCAATTAGAACCTTATGCCATGGTAATACAATTTAAAACCTATATCAGAAAAGTGGCGTTAGCTAACGCCGGTAGTATTCAAGCGGTTAAGTGACAAATCAACTCAATGATATTTAAAGCCGTGCAAGGATATGGCCCGAAAATCTATTGACATATTTTTTTGCTAAAAAGTTGCACTATTATGCATATTCCTATCTATGAACGGCACTTTCTCCCGCACTTCCTACTTACTTGCGAACCCGGTCCCGCATAAGAGGCAGGCCCCCTGCGCTTTGTGCCGTGAGAGGCCTTATCGCTCTATCTAGGCTAGTGTTCGAAACCAGCCCCTCTAGGCAAAGTTACATAGCATTAGTCGAATGAAAATCTTGCCGTAAAAATTCAATTTCGTCGGCAAATGTCAAATCGAATATATATTGTTTTCTCGTCGAGCTTATGATACCAGGCAGGGAAGCAAGAGTCGTCGTGAGTTCTACATCAACACAATGTATATTAAGTATAAGCTGTAGCTAAAAATTACAAAGGGTCACAAAAGCCTACATTTTGAAGCAGCATTAAAAGTATTTCGTCGTCATACTCCCACCCACGCCCTTTCAGTCTTTTGTCGACACTTTTTCTCTGATCTTTCTTCGGTTTTGCATTTGCCTACTCCAATCGCGCTTACCTTTAGCTACATAGTTATATATTTATATTTTCATTCGTTTTATATTTTCTTAATTGCAGCGTCCGTGGCCTAGCTGTATCCGCACTTCGAGAACGATCGTGCGGGTAGCAACATAGGTTTGTAATATGGTATAGTAAGGGATTCCAGAAGCTGGGTGTGGTCCAGCTCCTTTACACAGCCCTAGTGAGAACCAAACTTGAATCTAGCTCGGTTGTTTGGAAATCGCACGAAAGCTCATACGTACTTATGCTCGAGAAGGTACAGAAAGCTTTTCTACGATGCTTGTATAAGAGGAAATTTTGATACTACCCTTACCTTTATCCATCCGCTTATATATTGGGTATGCACGGGTACAACTCACTAGAGGTCCAGAAGTAACACCGAGCAGCTTCTGACTGTGTGTAGATTGTTGCGAGGCGACAGCGACTGCGCCGCGCTTGTCAGTACGGAATGCGCGCTATACGTACCCGACAGATATCTCCGCACGCGCAGGCACCGGCTGTTAGCGGGTGGCACGCACCGCACGGTGGCGCGCCAGCGGTTTCCGCTGTTGAGGGCGCGGGACAGCCTCAACGCTCTGTTGGCTGCAGCACCACTGACTGATCTGTTTGGTGATGCATGGAGGCATATTGTGCTAGAATGTGGCAGGTTCTGCGAGATGACCGTATGAAAGTATTGTCTGTGGATTATTTTGACATTGATATTCTATATATGTTGACATCTCAGATTTTAATCCCTACCTTGACATTATCTGACATACAGTGACATTATCTGACAATATTGAATTTAATTTAAATTTGCTTTTAATGGTTGCGATTTGGAAGGAGACACAAACTAAAATTAACAGCAAACTAGACAACTAAACGTCATCATGACGTCATCTTAGTTGCTTAGCTTTAATCGGTATTCGGAAGGCGCCAAAATTAATCGATATTTGTTTTTAAAAGTTAATTTTAACTTGTCTAGTTTAGTGTGTGCCAGTTTGTATGGATTTCGTATTCGGAAGGCATTTTAGATGGCCGATTTTAGTTCCTTTTTGACAGATAGCAGTTAAAATTAACGGTAATGGTTTTGGTGGCAATTAAAATTAGCTTGAGGCCATTTTGGTCAGATTTCGTATGAAAACTATTATTTCGTGTATATTTAAATTTAATTTAATTTAATTTAAGCAATTTAATCAATCAATCAATCGAACGTAACTTTAAGCGGGAAATTTATTTTTCTTGTCATGACTTCTATTTTGGCGGTTTTCACGCGTCGTGAATTCTTGATCCTAAAATATGTATAACGAAATAAAATGGATATCGAATGCGTGGCGGCTTCTTAGCCCTAGACGAAGAGTCTATTTACCGGCGGTAAGTTAGAACAGATTGTTATTCAGTAACATACTTATCAATTTCCTTCAATCAATTAAATCAGCGCACATTTACGCACTGCTGGGTACAGGCCTTCCTTTACCACGAGATCTATACCTACTCAGGTCCCGTGCCTATCATTTTTCTACCTCTTCTTCAGTTATGATAGGTAAACTAAATTGATTATACTTGCATATTGCAGCCCAAACTATGCCAGCCTCATAACTATGATGGCAAGATATAAGAATGGAAGCTGCAAAAGTTCACCGATTATGACGTTTGCCAAAACTTTCTAAATACATACCAATATTATACAGACCTACTATGTATTATTTTTATTTTAGATTCAGAAGACGAAGAGGAGACCACTGCTGCAAGTTGAAGACGCGTTTGACTTCCTGCAGGAAGGCCGTCAGCAGCGGGCTAACCTTGTTAATTTACATAAAAAAATAAACACAATCTTATACTTTTAAATATTTTATTAACAAACTGATTTATTTATTGTGGTTCCGTGTGCCTCTGCACAGTCTGGAGGCTCGAGCACACGGCAACAGCGGTTGTGTCAGCCCTGATAGCGGCCGTCTATTCAGCTGTTGACTCCTGCAAAGTTTCGCGCATCAAGCGGGAGTTTTCATTTAAAGCCTGCACCAACAGGAGTGCAGGTGAATCCGCTGCCCTGCAAAGTAAACAAAAGACTACATAAGTATTTGTATTATGAAGTATAACAGAGACATAAAGAATTTGTAAGCAAACAACTTATTGCTTTCATTATTCACATCTTGAAAAGCAACAGCCTAAATGAAATATACAACAAGCTACCATTCAACAAATTAATATGAAAATGACTAACAAAAGACATGCAATCCATACTCTTGAGCGAGACGGCATTAAGACGTCAGACAGTAGAAAATCCAACCGACATGGAAGTATTAGAGTAGCATGGGACTTTTCTTGGCGGACAAGTTTATCAACACAATTTCTTGATTAGCTATCATTTATGCTTATGACCACTAGAATGACTTGCTTTGCTGTAATGACCACGGCATGGCCACTAGGTCCATGCCTATACAATACAATTTAAAAAGAATACATTACACAATACAAACAAATTCATGAATGACATAACTTTCATAATAAGCTATGTTCTCCGGCTAATTCTAGGCCAGTTAGTCTATTTGTATCACTTATGTGTCTCATACTCGGTGGTAGCTGTGTCATAGGCCCTAACAGGGCAGCTTCATTTCTTCTGACAGTTGGGTTGGCCACTATTAAGGGTTGACACCCCTCTATCGAACCGGCAGAGCCAGCATGGTGGAGTACTTATGACTCAATCTTACTTGTATCCAAGCAAAGCCCCATGCCCCTCGGTGTGCACATTAATGGGCTACATATTATTATGTGTATCATTCTCACACTCTAGTACCTATCTGGTCAGTAGAAACTTATCTAAACAAATATTAGACATACCTATTGCCTCCTTCAAATCTCTACCGCAGCCCAATACATTGAGCTGTGTGGCAAGGGCCGACCACTGCTCCTGCTCCATTATCGTGGGCCTCGCTCTATTCCCTGCAAAAGTTTAGCAAAGTGAAAACATATGCCTTCCTCACTATTTGTAATTTGATTGCGCGGGAAAATTGCCGGCGGATTTCTGTCATTTATACCTAGTGGTAGGTCTTCTCATCCCGAATTAGAGCAAAATAGATAGGTGGGTACCATGTCAGACATGCATATCAGTTTCCCATAGTGGGGAGAGATGAGAAGTCGCAGTCACAATACACATCACAATCTGTTTACCAAACAAACAAGTTATTGCAATGCACATACCCCGAACAATCTCGTTGTTTGAATGGAGCCGCTCTAAAAGCAGCGGTTAGCAGCGCCTGTTGCCGTTTCGACATTTGTTTCCTGCTGGTCTTCTTCTCCAATAATAACACGAAATACAGCACAAAAAGAAAAGAAAAAATCAAAGTCACAGTGAAAAGAATAATGACTGAAGTAAGTGTTACAGGCGACAAGCAAGACAGTTCGCGCACTGCCCGCGGCTTGCAACACAAACGTTCTGAAACTGATTGAACATAATTTTAGTTTATTCAAAATGAGTCTATCCGTGGATTATTATTGAAATTATCGTAAAAATATAATTTAAACACTTTAAAATGCACTTGTAATAATAAATTAATAATAATTTGAAAATATATTTGAACAGTTTCTTTATTTGACTATGACGAAATATATCGATTTTATCGAAACATAATCGAGAAATAAAAAGATACATTGTGGTTCAATACTGTCCCTAGGGGCGGTAATTCGTTTAGTTGGAAAAAAAACGACAACTATTCTTAGTTTGCGTTTAGAGAGCGTGACTTCCAAATACCGATTAACGTAATTCAAACTAATATTAGTTCTCAAAATAGTTTAGAGCGGCTAGTTGTCCGTGCCTTCCAAATCGCAACCATTGTGTATATTGTTGTTTAATTTGTATTGTGCTTTATTTAAAACGGAACGTGATTTGTAATTTATATGTAAATAATAATGCATTACCCTTTACCTCTATTTGTTTTTTGTATAGCGCATTGGTCATTTGCCTGTAATGCTGTACACCATACCTATGTAATAAATAAATAAATATATAAAAATAAATATCGCCGAGATGGACACTGGATGGGTGTCAGTTTCTATGTGGCATTTGTTTCGGGCGCTTTGAGGAAAAAAATGACCCACGACGTATAAAATAAGCCTTATCGTTTTTTTTTTGCTTTTGAAACCATATTTAAATAGTTACAGTCGCAATGTCAATGTTGTCAGACCGACGTTGAACACACACAACTTGAATGTTGTCAATTTCAAGAGAGATTTGCCACGTTGCCGGGCGAGCAAAAAATATTGTTAATTTGTTTATGTTGTCGGAGAAAAACAAGATGACAAAGTTAACATAAAGAAATTGACAAAAGAAGACATTGTACTTGTACAGCAACATTAAGAGATCAACAAAGTTCATTACTGAACATTAATGGAGGCACAACAGTTCGAGTATAGAGGCGCCTGAGGTGGAAGGTTTCTTTCATCAAACATTGTCTAATCGTTCATTCCTGTGACTTCCGTGTTGAGTATTGATTTCTACAAAAACTTTTATTTTTTGTAGTAATACTCTCCAACCAAAAGACTGCGTGGTTTTATTGTGAGAATAAATTTATAAGTTGTGATTTTATACTTTATTGATACTGATTATGTGTCAATATTACCAAGCTGGAGTAAGTTACAAAGAATTAAATCGGCAGAGATTTTTTTGTAATAAATATTATATGTAAATAGATATTTTTTTATTTAACTAGTAAAACTGACTCTCGTTTAAATCTTATATGTAAATAGATATTTTTCTATTTAACTTGTAAAACTGACTCTCGTTTAGTGAAAGTATTTTTAAGATGTTCTAGAAAGGTTTTTCAATTGTATCAATTGCCATTACTAAAATAAATGTTAAATGTGGAAAGGATTACTTTTAAAGTATTTGTAAAACATCGTTTAAGCCTATTAATAGTTTTTAGTACGGTTAATTACTTAAAATCCTCAAAGATCAAAATATAATTAAATTATGAATTACAAGGTACTGTAGACCGCGGAGGTGGTTCTTTGTCTAAAAATAGGTCAAATCTATTTACAATCGGTTATCGCTATAAGACGTGAACTATTACTCCCCTCGCATGATAGAATCCCGGACCGCAGCGAGGTCCGTACCGTAAAAGGGGGCGAAGCGGGTACGACGCGCCGTACAGTAAATATACAATGAGGGGTTTTCACTTTTGTTTTAATTAGGTAAACTACGTCATGGCTCGAGCATAGATTGCTCGCAGCGCGAAACGCGTGGTGGCCGCTAGTTGCCTGCTCGTCTGACGCGTTGGCGCTAACGGTTCGTAATTCGTAAGCGTTACCGGTGCTTGGCAGTAAAGCTGGCTTCTCACGGTGCGTGATAATGCGGACGGACGCGGACCAGCCCGCACCGACGCACCATGGGAAGTGTATCGTCCGTTGTAGCGCAGACAAGTCCGTCGCGGTGCGTCCGATCCATGGCGAGTCGGAAACTTCAAAGTTGCGGTGCAAGCTCGTGTTGAGTGCTGAACGAGATGGCTTCGAATGTCAAGACCCACACAGACTGAAACGCACCCCGTTGGAAGAGCCTCGTGTTCGGTGCGTGGCTGTCCGTAGTCGTCGGCCGTGCGCAATAATCCGCAGAATCACTCACACCGTGGGAAGCTAGCGAGTTTCATACGAATCGATCGAATGAATACGATTCTAAACTTAACCTACACTTACGAAGAATAGTCATTGGCAAGGCTAGGAATGTACTAGTAAACTATGTACTTCTGACCAAGTATAAAGTTCTCGATAAATGTTGTTAATTCGGCAACAAAAATCTGACCATAATAACCTATACTATTACAATGACAGCTAGACATATCTTATCTTTTTATTACCAAAATGCGAACGGTCTGCGGACCAAATCAAATGAGTTTCTTACAGGAGTTTTGAATAGTAATTATGACATTATTTTTATTACTGAAACTTGGTTAAACGATGGTTTCTACAGTAGGGAGTTCTTTGATAACCTTTACGAAGTGTACAGATGTGATAGGGACCGGGCGGCGACGGGGCGCGAACGCGGGGGCGGGGTGCTGGTGGCAGTGCGGCGCGAGCTGTGTGCCCGCCCGGCCCCGAACTGGTGCGCGCCACCGCCTGCTGACGAGCTGTGGGTGAGCGTGCCGCTCGGCAAGCCTGTGCCCGCCCAGAGCGACACCCTCACAGGACAAGTCAGGTACCTTATTACCGTACCACATTGGCCTTACTTACATACCTCACGGTCGCAGTCACGAAGCCTTAATGAATTCATTCTATGATAGGACATGCCAAAACATTTGTACTAATTCTGACGATATATTCCTTGTGTTAGGTGATTTTAATGTCACTAATGCCATCTGGTCCTACGATGAAGAGATTAATTCCATGAATATAAACACAAATAACGACAATTTGGCAATATTAACTGCAGAATTTATGCATTTCTCGGGAATTATGCAATATAATGGAGAATTTAATTATCACAACAGAATCCTGGATCTCGTTTTTTGTTCAAAACCATGTAAAGTTTTTTCTGTAAAAAACCCGCTCGTTACTGAAGACCGACATCATAAGTCTCTTGAAATAGAACTATCTCTCTTATCTCCCCCCCCCCTCTAAAACACAACAACACAGTCAAGAGAATGTTTTTTAAGGCTGATTATGAGTCTATCCGTTCTGAGTTAAGTTCCATTGATTGGGTAACTGTGTTTTCTTCTTTTAATGACATAAACATGATCACAAATGCTTTTTATAGTATTCTAAATTCCCTAATAGATAAATATGTGCCGATAACTACACGAATTAATCAAAAGTACCCACCTTGGTACACCAAACCTCTTATTAAACTCGGAAAGGAAAAATGTAAATTTCACAAAAAATGGAAGGTCTATCAGAATTTAATTGATTATCGAACTTTCTCCATCTTAAGAAAGCGATTTCGAAAGATGGAGCGAGACTGTTATGAATATTACATAAATGTATCTGAAGATAATATCATTAAGAACCATAAATATTTTTGGACTTTTGTAAAATCAAAACAATCTAACAACGACATCCCTAATACAATAACGTATAGGGGTAACAGTCTTTGTGAAAGAAGTCAGATTTGTAACGCTTTCAATGACTATTTTCACTCGGTTTTTATTTCTTCTAATAATATCACCCTTGATCATTCCTCCGGCTCGGTTGCTGATATTGACTCCATAAAAATCGATGAAAAATGTGTTCTCAGTGAACTTAAAAAACTTAATATATACACAAGTGCCGGGAGCGATGATATCCACTCACTATTTATTAAACAATGTGCAAATGAAATTTTGGTGCCTTTGCTATATATTTACCGCTTCTCTCTGCTAAGTGGCAATTTTCCGTCGGTATGGAAGAAAGCTCTAATCACCCCTATACCAAAAACTTCTCAAAGTAATGATGTAACACAATATCGCCCTATTTCGAAACTATGCACTTTTGGTAAAATCATTGAGAAAATTGTTACAACTCAAATATCTAGTGCTGTAAAACAAGAACTATCTGAAAACCAGCATGGATTCGTAAAGGCTCGTAGTGTTGACTCAAATATGGTTGTTTTCTCTGATTATCTTCTTAATGCCATGGACAGTAACCTACAGGTGGATGTCGTGTACACCGACTTCTCCAAAGCGTTCGATAAAATTAACCACGATTTGCTTATGGTAAAGCTTATGAGGGCCGGTGTACACGGCAACCTATTAAGATGGATAGAATCCTACATACGGAATAGAAGTCAGGCAGTATGTCTGAAGGGGTATTGTTCTAGGTTCTTGGACATCCCTTCAGGGGTTCCACAAGGCTCACACTTAGGACCCTTGCTGTTCACGCTGTATATAAATGATTTAGGTAAGATCATTGGTAACTCTGATCACTTACTCTATGCTGACGACACTAAGTTGTTCAGAAAAGTTTCCAGTATCAAAGACAGCATGGGTATCCAACGCGATCTCAACTCATTATTAGATTACTGTAATACCAACCAACTCTTTCTTAATGTTGAGAAGTGTTTTGTTATAACTTACACTCGAAAAAAGAAACCTATTATGTTTGACTATACAATAAATAATTTAAAACTTGTGCGTGTTAGCAGCATTCGTGATCTTGGTGTTATGATGGATAGCAAGGTTTCATTTAATCTACACAAAAACAATATACTAAACAGAGCCTTAAAAAACCTTGGGTTTATCACAAGAATCAGTAAACCCCTTAAAAAGATAAGTACTCTTAAACTTCTATATAATTCGTTTGTTAGGTCTATATTAGAGTTTGCCAGTGTAGTATGGAACCCTTCTTATCAGATTCACATCAATCGTATTGAAAGAGTACAAAAGAAGTTTGTTAAACTGTTAAACTACCGTTGCCATCGTTTAGATTCATATGAAAATTCACTAAATTATTATAACTTAACATCGTTATTAAACCGCCGTAAACTCATTGATATGTCCTTTCTATTCAAAATCTTAAAAAACTTAATCGATTCGCCAACACTTTTATCTAAAATTAATTTTGTTACAAGAATACGCATGCCCATTCGCACTACGCGAAATAAAAATAATGTTGCACTTGTGCCTCCTAACTTAAAGAAAAATTACACTCGAAATAGCTTCATATCTCGTTCAATCCCCACTTACAGCAAAGAATTTTCTAACGTGGATTTATTTTATAATAACCTAATATCTTTCAAGAGAACTGTTTCAAAAACATGTAATAATAAGTGATAAACTTTTTATGTAAAATAATATTTAAGCTTTAAAAATTAACTTTTGTAAAAATATTGTGATGCTTGTTACGATGTCACCATCTACAATGAATCACCGACCAGATGAATCACCTCATACGAGATTGCGAAAGACATGGAACCTTCTAGAACATCGATTCCGAATTTCATGAGAAATCTGACAGTGCATTTCATTTCCATCGTGGGACCACCACCAGTTTTCCCAGTGCCTTTTTGCTAGAATCGCTCTTGCGAGAGGACGTTTAGTATAATTGCGGGATCAATCGCGATCACCCCTAATTTTAAGTGATTAGACTAAGAACATTTGTAACTTTCTACATTAAAGTTGTGAATGGACATATCTCGTCTTTTTTAAAATCCCCTCTGACGGGCCAGTACACGTAATTGGCGCAGTCGGTAGTGGGTAGTTGGTCAGTGCGTGAATCTAACATCGAGGACCACACTGATAGGTGTCGTATCGGATGACACGGTGCAACTACGATCTATAACCTACGTACGTACAAGTGCCAAGAAGAAGATTTACCGAGCCGCCACATCCAGACATCGATGAGAAAGCTCCAAGACGAGATGCTGCTACTGTGAGTCATAAAATAGTTACGCAAATTCTATTGGTTGCTATTCCCTCACTCTCACAGTACCTATCCTAGTTCCTAGTTACCTAGTTTCTAATAATTATATCGTATACCTAATATCGGTGTACCTCTTAGTTAAATCTATCTTATGAATTGTATACCTAATATCGGTGTACCTCTTAAGTAAATCTATCATAGTTATATCTAAAATCGATATACCTAACTACCAAAATTTTTTACCCACGAGTAGGTAGGGGTCTTAGACCCAGTAGTCGTGAGAAAATAAGGAGACAGCATAGCGACCAAAGTCGTAACTTAGACCTCCTAGAAGTAATAGACGAAAGCTTAGAAGATAATTATTTTAGAATGACGGAAAATCAGCAGAACGAGGTACCGACCCTCGCCGCCGAAAATATGGCACCTCTGCAACCCCAGGTTGATTATACGGACAGGATTTACAAGGCTTTAAGGTTAGTGCCTGAGTTTGATGGAAACTCTAATGTCCTGATAAGATTTTTGAACATTTGCGATCAGCTTGTGCTCACATATGTCAATCCAGCCCCAGGCAACGAACTAAACAACTATGCTATGTTAAATGGCATATTGAATAAAGTAACAGGACCCGCCGCTAGAACACTAGCAACGAACGGCGTAGCCTCAGACTGGAATGGCATAAGGAATGCATTGATAAATTCATTCTCAGACCATCGTGATGAATCTGCTCTATATACGGATCTATCAATGTTGTGTCAAGGCAATGATACCCCACACGTCTACTATGAACGTGTCCAAAATCTACTCAATACCATCATGACCTATGTCGAACTGCATGACGAAGTTTCAACTACTGTGGAAGCGAAACGAACTTTGTATAAAAAGTTAGCGCTTCAGACATACCTGAAGGGTTTGAAAGAACCACTAGGCTCTCGAATTAGATGCATGCGACCCCCAACCTTAGAGAAAGCCCTGGAGTTTGCTCAAGAGGAATTAAACGTAATGTACCTACAGAACAAAGAACCGAGAAAATTCCCCCCCGTGTATTCGCAAAATGCTTCCCGATCAAACCCAACTCAATTTCTGGTGCCCCGACCAGCGTCTGTTCCCCAAATGCCTCCGCCAAATGTGACTAGGCCCATTTACAGCCTTCAACAGCCCAACACCCCGAATAGACCCCCGTATCAAGGACCATCAAGGACCCAACAAATGTTCGGTGCCCTGCCCCGTTCTGACATGTCCACCGGTTTTAAAATTCAACCGCGACCCCAGCCTATGAATTCATTCCAAAACCGACCAACACCAATGAGTGGTGTAAGTCACCCCGTTGCCCGGACTCTACCACCGATTTCTCGTAATGTAGCTCCTTATCAGCCGCAACGAGAAATGCACAGTAACGAAGCGTACGAGACATACGACCCTAACACTTACGATGACTATAACCAAGAGTACCCGGAGTACCCCGGCTTTGTATCGAATGACTGTGACAACCCCCAAATGACTGACCCACAACAGCTCGACTATGACCAGACTCAACAGACCGAGCAGGATTTTCCCCCGGATTCGAAGCCGAATTCCCCAGAATATAATTAAATCTTCAGCATCGGAGACAACTCCCGTACATCCAGATTTTCAACCCCCCCCTGAAACTACTCATTGACACAGGTGCAAACCAATCGTTTCTTAGCCCTGAAGCGGTTGAAAGATATTTTCCATATACGCCCCTAGACTATGACCCTTTTATAGTGACGAACATACACGCTACTACGTCAAATAACTACTCAATCAGAATTCCCTGCTTCCCCGAGTTCAATGACCGATTACCGATAAAATTATCTGTCTATAGATTCCATAACTATTTTGACGGCTTAATTGGATGCGATTTGTTGGAACAATGGAAGGCAAAAATAGATCTTGGAAAGAGAATATTCATCACTCAATTTGCAACAAATCCCATTCAAATGTATGAGTCGCCTCAGAATAAAACTCTATATGAGACTGTAGTACCTGCACAGTCCACTCGACTAGTTAGAGTGCCCACCAATGTACCCAACGGAGATATCTCCATAGACCAACAGACAATTTGTGGCTGTAATGTCAATGACTGTCTATCCAGATCCCAAGATAGCCAAGCGTATGTTGAGGTATCGAACCCGACTCACAATGACCTCATATTTTCACTCAAAGACCCCATTCGCGCACATGAGTTTAGCGAATTGACTTTACCACCAATGATGACTAATCGCACACAAGAAGTCTTATCGCGTCTACGTACTGAGCATTTAAACGTCGAAGAAAGAACTAACTTAATGATGCTTTGTAAAGAATATGCCGACGTATTTTATATCGAAGACGAACCACTGACTTTTACGAACCAAGAGAAGCATATTATTAGGACGACTGACGAAATTCCCGTGCACACTAAGACATACAGATACCCCCAAATTCACAAAAAGGAAGTTCAATCTCAGATTCAAAAAATGTTAGACCAGGGTATGATTAGACCCTCAAATTCCGCATGGAGTGCCCCTATTTGGATAGTACCAAAAAAGGTAGACGCCTCCGGTAAAACCAAGTGGAGACTAGTAGTTGACTTTAGAAAACTTAACAAAAAGACAATAGACGATAGGTACCCCATTCCCAACATAACCGACATCCTAGACAAGTTAGGAAATTGCCAGTACTTTTCTTGCCTAGACATGGCTAGCGGATTTTATCAATTGGAGACCCACCCTGATAGTATTCATAAAACCGCGTTCAACGTAAATTGTGCCCCCGGACACTTCGAATTTTTACGCATGCCTATGGGACTAAAGAACTCTCCCTCAACATTCCAGCGCGTAATGGACAACGTGCTTGGAGGCCTTCAAAATGTCATTTGCGTGGTGTACTTGGATGACGTTTTAGTATTTTCAACGTCATTACAAGAACATATCGTAAATCTGCGTAAAATATTCCAGAGATTGCGAGAATCTAACTTCAAAATCCAGATGGACAAATCTGAATTTTTTAAGCATGAAACTCCCTACTTAGGTCACATTATCACCCCCGACGGAGTCAAGCCCAACCCTGATAAAACTGCAGCAATCAAAAACTACCCCATCCCCAGAACCCCGAAGCAGATAAAAGGTTTTCTAGGATTGTTAGGCTACTACAGACGATTTATACCAGACTTTGCTAAACTGACAAAACCTATGACAGTGTGCTTGAAAAAAGGTGCTAAAATAAACCTTACCCCCGACTACATAAAGTGCTTTGAACACTGTAAAACTCTATTGATGAATGACCCTATATTACGTTACCCCGACTTTACAAAAGACTTCATTTTGACAACTGACGCTTCGAACTTCGCCCTTGGTGCGATTCTCTCACAAGGACCGATAGGTACAGACCGACCCGTAGCATATGCGTCTAGGACCCTAAATAGTAGCGAAATTAACTACTCTACTATTGAGAAAGAGATGCTTGCAATCGTATGGGCTACCAAGTATTTCAGACCATACCTTTTTGGACGGAAGTTCAAAATAGTAACTGACCACCAGCCCCTTCAATGGCTTATGAATTTAAAGGAGCCAAACTCTCGCCTCACCAGGTGGAGACTAAAACTCGCAGACTACGACTTCACAGTCGTCTACAAAAAAGGCAAGAACAATACCAATGCCGATGCCCTATCGCGCGTCGAAATTCATAATGAAGAACTCGCTTCTATGATAGTGAACATCTCTTCCTCAGGGTCATCAACCATTACTGCCCCCGATGACAGACCATTTCTCAGCCAGTCATCCACGGATACCGCACCCAGTGAAACACCACTGAATAGCCCCCTTCCACTTTTCACTGCACATTCAAACACAGATATACCACCCCCCGGAGACGCCCCTATTCACGTCAACTCACCCGCTGAAACAGTTCATACCAGTGTGGAGAATCCCATACTCAACTTGCCCATTTCAGATGAACCTCTGAATAAATTCCGTAAACAACTTGTGATAAAAATTGTCCCCACTTCCGCTTGCCAGCGCCCAAAAATAGTTAAACCTTTTGAGACCTTCCAAAGAACATACGTTGAAATTACAGAGAGTAATATTGAGGATAAGTTAATTGATGTCGTAAAAAGATACATCGACCCCAAGCTTCGAACAGCCATATTAGTACAACCCCCTGAAAAAATGTACGACATTGTCCCTGTCATACAGAGAACTTTCAAAAGTTCCTCTATGAACTTAGTTCTGGTGAAACATGAACTTGAAAATGTACCTGAATATTTGACCCAACAGAGCATCATTCAAAATTATCATGAAGGAAAAACCAATCACCGTGGCATAAATGAAACATTCCTGTCACTGTACCACCGATACTTTTGGCCCAAGTTAAAAGAAAGCATTACAAAATTCATTAGCAACTGTAACATATGTAGTTCCGCGAAATACGACCGCAATCCATTGCGCCCTCAATTACAAATTGTCCCGCCACCGACAAAACCTTTCGAATTAGTACATGCAGATGTGTCAACCATTGAACAAGAAAAGTACTCACAATCATAGATGCCTTCTCAAAATTTGCACAAGCCTATAAAATCCCGGATAGCACTGCCCCCAGCATAGTTAAAGCCCTATTAACTTTCAGCTCACATTATGGTTTTCCTATGAACTTAAAAACGGACCAAGGAACCGAGTTCACAAATCAGGTCGTTTCAGAACTGTTAAAGTTACATAAAGTATAACACCATACCACCGCAGCTCATGCCCCTAACGAAAATGGTATGATAGAACGATTTCATAGTACACTCCTAGAACACCTTAGATTATTAAAAATTCAGCACAGAAATGAACCTGCCCAAAATCTTGTTCCATACGCCATTATAGCATACAATAGCTCTATACATAGTCTAACTAAATGCAGACCCTTTGATCTTGTAACTGGACATTTTGACCCCCGAGACCCGACCGACATGAACTTGACTGAAAGATTACTACAACAGTACCTACAGGAACATCGCAATAAAATGGATACAATCTACCATATCATACATGACTCATCAACAGCTGAACGTACCGCGCTGACGTCACAACGCAACGACAGTAGAGAACCCATTTTAAATTACAGACCAAACGAGGAAATATTCATACGGAACCCGGCAGCTGCTAGACAAAAACTCGCACCACGATTCACCCATGACAAAGTCGTCTCAAACTTACCCATTCATATTTACACCTCAAAGAAACGTGGACCCATAGCCAAAAATCGAATAAAGAGGCCTTTAAAACATAGATCACTTGACTTGTTACAGGATCATACTAACCCTGACCAGCCAGGCCCCAGCTCAAGACATCCGACTTGACAGATTGGACGACGGACCCGGTATTTTGCCCTTTGACCTAGGCCCTACCAAGATCATATCCCATCACCATACATTCCTACAAGATATAGACCTTGACCTATTACAGACACATCTGACTACTACAAAATCCCAACTAACTGCCGCAGCTAATAGTATCAATAACGAGAACTATAGTTTATTCAAATATCAAATCATTCACCTATTCCATAAAATAGATAAGATATCCTCGCAACTCGATACCTTCCTATCTAAGAGAGCTAAGCGTGGCCTATTCAACCCATTAGGTAGTTTTATCAAAAGTATAACTGGTAACCTCGACTACAGCGATGCTCTGAGGTATGAAAATATCCTTCAAAATTTACAGAAAAACGATCATGACTTATCTGAAAGTTTCAATAACCATATTTCCTTATACAAGGCAATGACGATCCAACAAACTCAGATTTTAAATAACTTAACTACTAATCAGGCAAAGTTAGCGAAAGCGCTATCATATTTCATAAACAATTCCACCTCAGATAGAGTACAACTGGCTCACTATACCCAGCTGACTCAGTTATTCGCCTTTGTTCGATTCCAAATCGATATTCGATCGATGGTTTCGGAACGGCCATTTTGAATTTGACGTTGCTGCCAACCTTGCAGTTTTTTGACAACTGACAGACGAAAGCCCTCGCAATGTAAACGCGTTTGGATAGGGTATTGAAATTAAATCGCAGTCCATCTGGAATGTATTCGAGGTTCCCTCAGGATTGTCTATATAGCTGAGTGTGTTGTGGTTCCCCGAACCAGATAAAGTTCGCATTTACGTGGCCGATTGGTTTTTCCCACGTAACATAACCTGTGTTGGAACACTGTGCTCATCGAAGCTGGCCTGCCAGTCATACCTGGTTGGCTGAAGAACCTGTCTACCAAGAAGAGCCTAGGGTGCACCCGGGCCTTGCAGAGAGACAGGAGGTTGACGGGACAGAAGCACAGACCAGGTTAGATTGACTCCATTTACCTTAGCTCGGTGAATCGCCGACGTTCAAACTTCTTGGCAACTGATCGCTACGCTACCTCGTAGCTGATGGGCCCCTACGAGGTCATTAGGTGCTGAGAAGCCTGAACAATTTTGGTAGCTAGAGCGTGGTTTCCTGAGATTTGCAGCCGTCAAGGGCTCCAGGAATGCACGATTTGGGACTATCAATCTGTAGGTATAGGCGGTTACTAGGTAACTTGGTTGTGTTCCTATATCCACATAGATTGGTAGTATTGTAAGCTATAAGTCTATTGCCGGTAGTAGACAGACAGATATTACAGTTTTCCCTAAATGACCAGTTGTACTGAGATGTGACTCAGAATAGTAGGTACTCAACTTAGGTACATTGTAGGTGAATTGAAATTTGCATTGAATTACCAGTTAGTCAATCTACTAGTGGTCTAGTAATGCTATTGAAGAATGTTTTGGTTAACATAGGTAGTTACATCTATTGATAGCAGGCTATTGCATTGTTTTCAGTTTATAGCAATTTATAACTTGAACTAATATTGACTATCTGTGTGTGTTATAATGATAAAGGGAAACTAAATTGTATTTACAGAATTTATATAGATATAAAACTCGGTTCCTATTGTTTAAGGAAAACAACATTGTTTAAGTTGTGGTTTAGGGTTCCCTCGTTTGGGTTATAGACTGGAGGGTCCAATAAAATTGAGTTACTGCAAATTGTGAGTAAGTATCGTTCCGATCATGTCGTTATCTGAAATCCAGAAGGGTGTTTCTAAGGAACTCAGATGGTTTTCCTCCGCACACGGTCTGATAGACCGTTTAGATAGGCATGATGTGGTATTGGAGCGGTCTATGGACGTTAAGGAACGTTACAACAGGGTGCTCGAATTGTCCGCGCAGGCGGAATCAGTTGATGGTTGCGCACCTGACAGGCTGTCACGGTTGCTAGGGGATGTCGACCAATGTATGGAGATGGCAGCTGCTATCACGCAGAAGGCTGCGGACATACGTAGACAGCGCGAGTCCAGCCATGGTGGTGACATTGAAGCACCTCTGCCGCTTCAGGGTTCGGGGTCCAGGTTACCTGCCATAGCTATGCCTACTTTTGACGGAGTGTCCGGTGAATGGATGAGCTTCATCAATCTGTTCGACAGTTTGGTGCATATGCGATCGGACATTACCAAGTCTGTCAAGATGGCTCAGCTGGTGGCAGCATTGAGGGGTGAGCCTAGGGAGCTGGTCGCTCATTTGACAGTTACGGAGGGTAACTATGAAACGGCCAGACAATTGTTGGTCAGACGTTACCATAACAAACGGAGGTTGGCCGATGCCCAACTGAACCGTTTGTTTAGCATCCCGGTTGTGAACAAGGTCGGGGCCATACAGACGGAGGTTTTGAACCCATTGTTGTCCGTCACCAAGGCTCTAGAGAATCTTGGACTTCCGGTTGGTGAATGGTCGTACCTACTGTTGTACATTGTACTTTCCCGCCTACCCGCTGACGTGCAGACTCGTTTCGAACAGTCTCACGGGAGGTCGGCCGAGGACCTGCCCGCCTTCTCCGACTTGGTCGGATTCTTGGAAGAGGAGGCTCGACGGGCAGAGAATTTGGGGTTGACGGTCACCCATCCTTCGGAGCCACAGAGAGCTGCCGGGAGCGCTGTGAGTAGGGGCCCTCCGACGAGGAAGGACCGCACCAACCGGCAGTCGTATGGGACTGTGAGTGCATTGACCCCACATAGTGAGACCTGCCCATGTTGTAGGCAGATTGGCCATGCTGTGGCCAATTGCAATAAGTTCGGGGAACTTAGGGTTCAGGGACGGCGCCGGATGGCCAAGCAGCGGAGCTGGTGTTTCCTGTGCCTCGGGCCACACATGGCTAGGGACTGCACGCGCACAAAAATGTGCGGATATTGTGGTGGGGCCCACAAAAATCTGTTGTGCATGAACCGGTCCGGCCAACAGCCACCACAGGGCCGTACCCAGGGTGACACGGCATGGGGCCCTGAGAATTCGTTTGCGACTCGGAGCGCAACTCAGGGGCCAACGTCCCCACGTCCACAGGGCCGTACCCAGGGTGACACGGCATGGGGCCCTGAGAATTCGTTTGCGACTCGGAGCGCAACTCAGGGGCCAGCGTCCCCACGTGCACAGGGCAGTACTAGGGTGCAGGGCCGCACTCAGGGTCATCACATGGGGGGCCCTGAGTTCTCGGTTGCGACTCAGCATCCGACTCAGCGGCACATTGGGTGTGTTGAGCAGGCCGTAACGGGCGGGTGGCATGGGACACCTTCGAGCTATGCGGGTGCGGTTCGGTCGCCCCGCTCGTCGCCTCGTCCTCGTCGGTCGCATGTGATGTCCCCCCCGCTCATGGAGCGGCCACGGTTGAATTCACGCCCACCCCCCTTCGGGGGGCGTCGTAGGGTGGCAATGGAACCGGCGCGTGGGCCATTTGTACAATGGGACCCTCTGGCGTATAGCTGCATACCTGATCGGTTACAGGCACAGTGGGGCCCCGGGGGTCCTCGCTAGGAATTTGCGGCCCAACCATTGGTTGCCCCCCAACCGGAGACGGTGGTGTTACCGATCGCCTCTGTGCTTGTTTGGGATTTGGCGGGCAACCCAACATACGTTCGCGCCCTATTAGATTCTGGAGCTCAGGGCTGCATTGTATCGAATGATTTAGCAAAATGGTTGGGCCTCATAAATAATGTATCGCTGCCGAGGAAATTGGTCCCTGCTGGGGATTACAGGGCAACCCTTCACGGGTTTTGTGATGCCTCTGAACGAGGATTTGCGGCAGCGGTTTATTTGCGAACCGTCACCTCCACCGGGGAGGTCGACGTGCGTTTGGTTTTGGCAAAAAGCAAGGTAGCGCCTATTCGGACAAGGATGACGATTCCAAAACTGGAACTGTCCGGGGCTGCTCTTTTGACCAAACTTTTGAATCACACTCTAACAGTGTTGCGTGGGTCAGTGGTTTTGGAGGATACGGTGTACGCGTGGACGGACAGCCAGATTGTTTTGTGCTGGCTGAAGGCTTCGGTCCATAACTTAGAGGTTTTTGTTGCGAACCGTGTCTCCCAGATTGTGTCGTCTGAGGTCCCACTGACCTGGAGACATGTACCAGGAGAATTGAACCCGTCTGATTGTGCATCCAGGGGATGTCGGGCTCCTGAACTCGTTAGACACCATTTGTGGTGGGGACCACCCTGGCTTGCCAAGAGAGAATCGGACTGGCCCCACAGCCATGTAGTAGTATCTTCGGATCATGGCCCCAGAGCGGCCGTGCATGTTACCCAGAAGGGGCAATACAAGGCGTACCTATGTGTGTTTGTTTGTTTATCCACCAAGGCGGTACATCTCGAGCTCGTTGCTGATCTCTCGACAGAGGCTTTCATTGCTTGTTTGGATAGGTTTGTTTCTCGAAGGGGACTTCCAACTTTGATCCGCTCTGATAACGGCACTAACTACGTCGGTGCGGAACGATACTTACGAGAGATAGACAACTTTTTGAATGTAAATAAAGTGGATATTGGAACGGCCCTCTCCCGTCGGGGTATACAGTGGACCTTCAGCCCACCGAGTTGCCCCCACTGGGGTGGGATTTTTGAGGCCGTAGTTAAGTCAGCTAAGACGCACTTGGGGCGTATATTAGGTCAGACCGCGCTGACTTTTGAGGAGCTCGCGACATTGTTTTGTAAGATCGAGGCCGTTCTCAATTCGCGACCGTTGTGTCCGCTCAGCTCGGATCCAAATGACCTGGAGGCTCTGACCCCAGGCCATTTCTTGATAGGACAGCCACTTAACGCGTTGCCCGAGCACCCCTTCGAGGGAGTGAAATTGTATCGGTTGTCAAGGTATCAGATGTTGCAGCAGTTTACTCAGAATTTCTGGAAGCGTTGGTCGCTCGAGTATCTGCATATCTTACAACAGCGCCTTAAGTGGACTGACAAAACCAGCCCCCCTAGTGTTGGTGACCTCGTTCTGGTTAAGGATGCTAACCTACCGCCACTACGTTGGCGCAGGGGGCGCATTGTTAACTTGTTCCCTGGCAAGGACGGGACCCCCCGGTCTGCGGAGGTTCTAGTAGGAGGCTCGGTTCTAAAACGAGCGGTAACAACGTTGTCTTGGCTGCCCGTAGATTAGGGGACAGGTGGGTGCCTGTCCGGGCGGGTGATTGTTCGATTCCAAATCGATATTCGATCGATGGTTTCGGAACGGCCATTTTGAATTTGACGTTGCTGCCAACCTTGCAGTTTTTTGACAACTGACAGACGAAAGCCCTCGCAATGTAAACGCGTTTGGATAGGGTATTGAAATTAAATCGCAGTCCATCTGGAATGTATTCGAGGTTCCCTCAGGATTGTCTATATAGCTGAGTGTGTTGTGGTTCCCCGAACCAGATAAAGTTCGCATTTACGTGGCCGATTGGTTTTTCCCACGTAACATAACCTGTGTTGGAACACTGTGCTCATCGAAGCTGGCCTGCCAGTCATACCTGGTTGGCTGAAGAACCTGTCTACCAAGAAGAGCCTAGGGTGCACCCGGGCCTTTCAGAGAGACAGGAGGTTGACGGGACCGAAGCACAGACCAGGTTAGATTGACTCCATTTACCTTAGCTCGGTGAATCGCCGACGTTCAAACTTCTTGGCAACTTGTCGCTACGCTACCTCGTAGCTGATGGGCCCCTACGAGGTCATTAGGTGCTGAGAAGCCTGAACAGCCTTGATCAGCGAAAACGTACAAGACTTAAGTATGGAGATAGATAAGTTAGAGAATATATTAGCTTTTAGTCGTACAGGCAACTTGCACCATTCTATTTTATCACTTAATGATATCACCTATATGTAAGCAAATTAAACCTTTTGTATGAGCCTGAACAAATTTTAAAGTTAGATTTGAGATATTACTATGATTTGATTGGCTTAGGATGTTATTTTATAGATAAAAAGATCGTGATTGTCCTCAAATTCCCTCTAACTACTACATCATCCTATAAGCTATACAGACTCTGCCCAGTACCTAAAAAATTCCATAACGTCATCGTTCCCCCGTTCCCATTCCTAGCAACCAACTCCAAAGAGTATGCGTACATAGAGGCAGAATGCCCGAAGGTCGACATCTGGTACATCTGCGAGCAACAGCTGAGCCACCAGATCCGCACGCAACGTGACTGTATCGACACCCTGATAAACTTGCAAGAAATAGACGCAACATGCAGTACTACTCCTATCTCTATGTCCAAGGAAGCGCTAACCGAGCTAGACAGTCAGCACTACATTATTTCGTTCCCGAAACCTACAAAAGTCGACATCTTCTGCGGACCACAGCAGCATCAGATCCTAGAAGGCAGCTTTCTAGCAACACTTCCTAGAAATTGCAGTATTCGAGCACCGAAATTCACTATTGCCAACTTCAATAATAAACTTCGTGGACAACCTGTCGAAATCATCATATTCCCACAGTCAACTTCGCTGTCGAAACCATCTTCTGAGAATCGGCGACTTCAGTACCACCTGACCACAATCGACTTGAACAAATTGCACGATATCCAGAAACAAATTACAATGGAAATTCCGACGAAATCAATCACTTCGGACTTACTGACCACCTACCATACAACAATACCTATGTATGTACTGGTGACATTCTTCACAGTTGCACTGATTGCATTTTACCTGCGACATAAGAAGACAAAGAAGTTGAACTCATCCGCTGAACCCAATTTGGAACTATCACCTCTACCTGAGACTACTACTCGTACTTCAGCCAGAAACCTATCTCCGGAAGAGAAAAGAGCCGCAATACTCGCCGTAGACATAGGCAAATAGTTGCTCATCTTGGAGGGGAGGTGTTACGATGTCACCATCTACAATGAATCACCGACCAGATGAATCACCTCATACGAGATTGCGAAAGACATGGAACCTTCTAGAACATCGATTCCGAATTTCATGAGAAATCTGACAGTGCATTTCATTTCCATCGTGGGACCACCACCAGTTTTCCCAGTGCCTTTTTGCTAGAATCGCTCTTGCGAGAGGACGTTTAGTATAATTGCGGGATCAATCGCGATCACCCCTAATTTTAAGTGAATAGACTAAGAACATTTGTAACTTTCTACATTAAAGTTGTGAATGGACATATCTCGTCTTTTTTAAAATCCCCTCTGACGGCCAGTACACGTAATTTGCTGCTTCAACTTAAAGTGTTTATTTTGTAGTTTTAAGTCCAAATACATTGTTAATATGAATACACCTTTTCAAATTGATGCAATGTGATTCCAATTGCTGCTATACTATTAAGCGTCTCTTTAGCTCATTTATGTTTAATATAAGTTGAAATGTACTTTCGGCACTGTAAGGTCTATAATAGATTGTAAGTTTATTTTGATATTTTGTTTTGTATGTATGACTGTTTGTTGCCATAATAAAGATGAATAAATAAAATGAATAACGTTGACTTATTGCGAAGTTACTTAAGGGTTGTGTCTGGTTAATATTTTATTGTAAAATTGAGAATAATTTTCGCTCGGTCCGTGTTTCCGATGACTATAGTTGCCGGCTACTATTGCTACTCACCGGTAGTAGTCGTAAAGATGTGTTAGAGGCCCAAATAGGGCAGCTTGATAACTTCTGACAGTCGGGTTGGCCTCTAGCCCGACATCCCTCCATCAACCCCCGCTGGTGGAGTAAGGCTCTTCCCCGTATCAGGGTAAAGGCCCTTGCCACTTGTTGGGAACATTAATTGCCAAAAACAAACAAAAAAACATACAGCTACCCATAGTCAAGCTAAGAAGGTACATAACTGTACAAAAACATGTGAAGAAATGCGAGTTTGCCAATTTTGCGTGCTATAAACAAAACTAAACTAACTTATATAAAAAAGGAATCTATGGCTAGGTGTAGGTTTTTTACGCCTAAGGAATCCTTTCAATAACTCTTGTCTTGACTATGAGACATAAATAAATGAACATAGCCAAATACCGTTTCAAACCTGAACAACAATTTTATAGTAGACTGTACCCAGTGTTTGACCTACGAATACTACAGTTGTAAATCAATTATTTACAGGAACTTTACGACACGACGGGAAGCTTTAAACTCAGATTAACTAGTACGAGTAGCGACTCCCAAATTAACCCACACATTACAATAATACTGGCGTCTCCATTCAGCAACCTCCTTGCGAAATGATGGTGCTGTAGGAGCAAACAGTTTAACCTTAATTAAGTAAACCTTTAGACAGAGGTCTGTCGTAAACACGCTCCCCTGAGCCTGGATCACGAATATTTGAGAAAACTGAAAAGTATGCGAGTCCAGATGAAAATGATCTTTTGGACTTTAATCATAAAGGCCGAAATACAGAAAGCGAATTATTACTACTCGTAGGTAATCTCTCTCTCTCTCTCTCTCTCTCTGTCACTAATCTTGGATTAAACTTGATATTTCATAGGTAACTATATACACATGGAATAATAAAAGTAAAAGCTATATAATTTATTATCATATTTTTTTGTATCGAATAACTGATAAAACTTAGTGCATTTGCCACCCATTATGGGAAAAGGCGTGACGCTATGTTTTTTAGGGTTCCGAGCGTGTATCACAAACCCTATTACTAATATTATCAAGCCTCCACTGTCTGTTTGTTTGTCTGTCCGTCTCCGGCTGCTGAGTCAAAATTGCTTTTCTGCACGAGTAAACTTAATTTAAGTAGTAATTAGTGATTAAATAATGTGTAGATAAGAAACAGCTGTGCAAACATACAAGCTTTGGAAAAAACAAGACCGATTGTACCGGCCGATTGAACTGTCAAAATCAGTTCAAATAACAACGACGTAAACGGGGGAAGTATCGTTTTATTTCTGTATATATATCAATAATCTCACCTTTCACACCCGTAACAAACTAAACAAACATTCATATAAGTGAAACACTTGCCGTACACTCACTCAGGTACCGTTTTGTCTCTCTTTACTTGGCAAAAGCGGAAGCAAAGCTGAAGACGCAACATTCTGCCACATTCAACAAAAACACACACTTAACACCTTCATTGTGCAATAAACTCCCTAGTGCTCGCTAGTATTCCACCCGGTCATACACTGACACCTATTCGCGGTTTTTTTTCAGGCGAAAAAGGGTGCAATGCTGACCCGAAGCAAGATGAGCACACGCGATGTGGAGTTGAAGCTGAAAGCGACCTTGCTGGAGCTCAAGAAGAGCCAAGAGCTTTGTGAAATACTTCTACGAGAGCGAGATGAGTGTGAAGAGGAGATAGAAAAGCAGATTAAGAAAAATTCGGCGCTAAAAGAAGAGCTCAGTGAGTTGGACATCCAATGCCAGGATCTCAGTGCCCAGAGAGATGAACTACAACACCAAGTTGACTCATTTTACAAGTGTCATGATGTCCACCACGTAGCATTGCAACACATAAAATCACTTGAACAAAAGCTTGCAGAGGCACACCACGAGCTTCAAGTTTTCAGCGAGCGGGAGGAACAGCGAGACAGTGCTACAACCAGGGCCTTCTATAATGAGGTCATGAGCCAAACTGGCATACCAACTATTGACCTAACAGCTTGTGATCTCACGTGTGATAGTCCTAATAGATCGCAATCAGTAACCACTATGAGCTGTAGTAAAAATAAATTAAAGAAATATGTTAAATTGAATAATTATACAAAAAAAACACAAAAACTAGCTAATAGAAATAAAATATTTTGTAAAAATGTAAATTGTAGCAAGGAACGTGTCGAATTAATTAAGGAAATCGATGATTGTAGATTATGTTTGGAAAAAACTACAGAAAAGTACGAATGTGACACACGGCGACTCCAGTCAGATATGCATATTTTAAACTCATCATTACAAAGTATTACACGTAAATATGAGTCAGCACAATACGAAATTAAGGAACATGTGTCGGCTATGAATAGTTTGTTGGAGACGTGTAAGTATAATTATGACACTTTCATATCTTTGACCGACAATCACATCTGTGATTGTAAACAAGCTCCAGCGGACTGTTCCGTGCCGACCGTGTGTCCCGCCGAGCAGCCGGCCGAACAGCTGATACTGACCCAGGCGCCGCCGTCAGTCGACTTGAGTACTAATAGTGTTATCAATAACGCCTCCTTCTCTCGGACAAAGGATAGGTATATAATGTACAGCGATGAACTTGGAAAAAATATGGGTTTACAACTTAGTCAGCGCGTGGGCCAGGCAATATTAAATAACTGTATGCCTGGCGCCACATATTCACAAATATTAAACAAAGTGTTGTCATCGCAGTTTTTAGAACCAACCACCCTAATTATTTTAATTGGTAGAAGGGAAAATGTATCTAAAAAACTAATTACTAAATACTTTTCCAAATTAAATTCTTTACAAAATGTAGATAGAATAATCTTGTTTGCGTTTCCCTTCAGCCAATCTTTGTCACAACATGAAAATCATATAAGACGATTATAATACATTTATACACACATTGACATGTCGTCATACTGAAAAATTTCATTTCATAGACACCAATATTTGTATTGGAAAATATTTTTATTTGACTAAGGATAGGTATTACCTATCTAGGTTTTATACAAAACAGATAGCACAGTCACTATCTTATTTTATTTTGAACTCAGTCAAGTTTTTGACTAATGAAACGCCTGCTTCTATTGAGCAGTGTAATAATAATGACATGTACTCCTTGGAATCTGTTCCAAGCTCTTTAAATTAACCCATAGGACAACAGAGAGTAACTCTGGCAGTAATATTAATATTTGTATAAATATACCTTCATCTTGCCCATTAAATCAAGTTACTAGTAATGAAAAATGTAAAAGTAAGAATATTTTAAACGTGGTTCATCAAAATATACAGGGCATGTTAAGTAAAGAACTGGAAATTGAGTTATTCATGAACTGTAATAATATTGATATTTTATGTATAACAGAGCACTTTTTAAAGAGTTATCAGTTCATGTTCAACTTTAATAACCACCACGTTGCTAGTTCGTTCAACAGAAAAACAGCTGATCGCGGTGGCTCCTTAATACTTGTAAATAATAGTTTTAAATATAAGGAACGAGTTGACATAGTGAGCCTGTCTGTTGAGCGTACCATGGAAATAGCCTGTATTGAACTTGAACAACTTATTGTAATGAGCGTATACAGACCACCAGATTCATCCTTTGATTTATTCGAAAAGAAAATGGATGAAGTGTTGATTAAAATCAGCGATAAAAACAAATTTTTTATAATTTGTGGTGATTTTAATGTTAATCTGTTAGAGGATAATAATATTTGTACTAGATTAAAATCTTTATTTTTATGTCACAACATGAACTATCTGTTTTTGGAGCCTACTAGAATTACTGCAACATCTGCTACCTGCATTGACAATATATTTACTAACATTACGCCCATTTTCAAATCGGTCATCAATAAATTAACCTCTGATCACTCTGGTCAGATAGGTATATTCAATATTAAAATAAAAAAGGACCAAAAAGAGGATATTACATGTGTGCCCGTTAGTGACACTCGGCTTGAACACTACAGGAATAATATTTTAGATAAACTATGGGAAATACCATACAGTGACGATCCAAATTTGTTGTACAACTCAGTATTTAACCTTGTCAAAAATGATTATGATACGGTATTTAAATCAAAAACTATAAAAGTTAATAACAAAGCTTTGTTTAGTGATTGGGCGACAGTTGGAATTCATAGGAGCAGACGAAGATTATATGAACTCTATGAAGAGAAATCATATAACAAAAATACGGCCTTTCTAGATTATGTTCGTAGTTATTCAAAAATGTTTAAACGCGTTTGTGCCGTAGCTAAATCTAATTTCATTAAAAACAAAATTGAATCTAGTAGCAATGTAATGAAAACGACTTGGCAAATTATAAACAGAGAGACTGGAAAGGCCAAAGCTACACATAATAACTTCAAGCTTAAGATAGATAATCAATTGCTAAGTACAGACCTAGAAGTAGCAAAAGCTTTCGAAAATTTCTTTACGGACATTCCAGTTTAAACAACCAAGTCTTTAAATTCATCTCCCGCTGCTGCTGAATCTATACTTAAACAAAACTTTGAGGAATGTAAAACAGATTTTAAATTTAGGCACGTAAATAATGAAGACATTGTAAAAGCGTTTAAATCCCTGGAAATGAAAAAGACAGCTGACGCCCATGGCCTATCAGTAAAAATTATTAGTTCCATTGTAGATTGTATTGCACCTCACCTTTGTTGTATATTTAATCAATGTATAGATAGTGGTGTGTTTCCTGACTTGATGAAACTAAGTAAAGTTATACCTTTATTCAAAGCTGGTAGTACATCAGACCCCACCAATTTTAGACCCATATCGATACTACCAACGCTTAGCAAAATATTTGAAAAACTCATACTTAATCAATTGCAAAGTCATTTTTATCTCAATAATTTAATTCATATTGCTCAGTTTGGTTTCATAAAGGGTCGTTCAACAGCCGATGCTGGTGTTGAACTAATCGACAATATTTTTGATGCCTGGGAAGACGCAATGGATGCAATAGGTGTCTTCTGCGATCTATCCAAGGCTTTTGATTGCGTCCATCATGACACTCTTGTCAGGAAGTTACGCCATTATGGTGTAAAAGATCAGGCACTTGGCCTTCTGGAGTCATATCTAACAGAAAGGGTTCAGATGGTCGATGTTAATGGGAAAAGATCACCTGGGTCTTCAATAAGTATGGGCGTACCGCAAGGTTCAATTCTTGGTCCTTTCTTGTTTTTAGTATATATTAATGATTTACCTTACCTTGTTAAAGCAAAACATGGGTTAGTATTGTTTGCCGATGATACTTCTTTGATATTTAAAGTTAAAAGACAGCAATCAAATTATGACGAGGTAAACAATGCTATCTCTAGTATAGTGAACTGGTTTACTGTTAACAATTTATTACTTAATGAAAAGAAAACTAAATGTATTAAATTCGTGTTACCCAATGTGAACCCGGTAACTACAGACATATTTATAAAAGGACAGAGATTGGACCTTGTGCAGTCGACTGTCTTTTTGGGCATTACTTTAGACGCCAAACTACAATGGGATCCTCATATAAATAAATTGTCGAACAGACTGAGTTCGGCAGCGTTCGCAGTTAAAAAAATTAGAGCTCTTACCGACGTAGACACCGCTAGACTAGTCTACTTTAGTTACTTTCATAGTCTAATGACCTATTTTTTTTTATTGTGGGGTCACGCTGCGAATGCTAATAGTATATTTATTCTGCAGAAACGGGCTGTTCGTGCAATTTATAGATTAGGGCCTAGAGTGTCACTGAGGGAAAAGTTTAAAGAAATCAATATTCTGACATTTGTGTCTCAATATATCTATGACAATCTTGTGTATGTAAAAAGAAATATAACTAATTTTCAGAAGTACAGTGATATACACAATTTTAATACTAGAAATAAAGACAAGTTGGTTGCTTATGTAAGCCGACTACATAAAATTAGTAATTCTTTTAAAGTCAATTGTATACGCTATTACAATAAGGTCCCTACTGATATTAAAAACTTACCTTTAGACAAGTTTAAAATAATAATAAAACAGAAATTGTATAAAAAAGGTTACTACAGGATATCTGATTACTTAGAGGACAGATGTCCATGGGAATAGATTGTTTGAGTAACAGGCTGTTTCGATATATAATTAGCATTCATTTTGTAATTTGACAATATTTTATTTAAAAAAGGAAACGCAAAAGATGCGACGACTGTGGAGTTTCTTCGGTGAGCTCTTCTCCACAGATTCCGCCATTGGGTTAGTGAACTCACCCAAAAAAATGTAATGACGGATCTAAGTGATATAACAACATCCTATGGAAATAAATGATTTTTGATTTTGATTTTGATTTTGTATGTGATGAACCGTAATTGGTAGAGAGTTGTTTTGTTGCCGCTGCAGAAATAAATAAATAATTTTTTTTATAAATTAAAGGTGTTCCCTATCCAAATTTGTTTGTTTTTGTGAGGTGCAATAGGTGAAAAACATTATAACATAACATAGCGTCACGCCTTTTCCCATACGGGGTGGCAGAGGCAAAATTGTGCTTAATTTGAGCCAGTTATTCAATACTCTATTTTGCGTGACAGGGGGCTAGCTCATCGCCGCAGCTATGGAGTAATGAAGGTGTCTTCACGATGTTTTCCATCACCGTTAGAACGTCCGTATAATGATATATATGATACTTAAGATAATTAATTATCTCATTGGTACATGGTCGGGAATCGAACCTGCATCTCCTGTGTGAGAAGCAAGCGTATACCCATTAGGCCACGGAGCTCGTATTCATTCGTAAAAACATTTTATTAACGGAATAAATATAAAAACTATTGAAATTAAATGAGTGTTTTACCATTGACAAAGACTGGGAATAATCCAAAATATCATTATTGTATAATGAATGCACAAAATCTTGACAAGCAAATAGAAATTACTGATACAGTAAATAAAAACATAATTAACACCACAAACAAAACAAAAAATTAAAACACAAATGAACGATTGACAGAAGAAATAATTTGCACCACGAATGAAGAAATAACAAACACCACCAATGAAGAAATAAGAAACAAAACAAATGATGACATAATCAGCGACACAAATGAAGAAGTGATTTGCAATAAAAATGAAGAAATAATCCTCTCTGCAAATGAAGAAAATATAAATTTAGGAAGAAACGTACCCGAAACAGAAATGTGGCGAGAAATGCAAGAACAGACTGAAACAATAAGAAAAATAAAAAAATTAGAATTTCGCTCTCATATTTATTTACTATTTTGATTTTTCTTATTGTTCCAGTCTTAGAAGCGAAAAAGGGAGAAACATGGTGTCGTTACGCCCCTTTGAATATATGGTATAAACATATGGGGGACTTAAGGGCGTAGCGACTGTACAAATACTTAGCCGACCTTTATTCTCTTGGTTGTACTTCCTTCAGCCTTCTCACGGTCTGTCACCCCTCTCCTCGATCTGCTTCGCTTTATCGTTTGTGTGTAGAAGTTGTCCACCTCCTGTAGAAATTATGCGTCCATGACACTCCTGTCATAGACCTAGTGCAGTCATCACCCTAGAAAGCGGTACCTTAAGAGTTCTACACGATTTATGCTTCTCTAAAAGCATCATAACGCGTTCAACGGTAATACTAGACCCATCAGTTAAAGCTCGTGAATAACGCTAAGCATGAACCTAGCTTACCTCCCAGTCGACTGGTACCTGTATCTCTTGTCCAGGTCTGATGGTCTGAACGGATTTCGTATATCCCATGGGATCCAGTACTTCAAAGCCACGGGCCTCGGCTCGCGTTCCTGCATCAACCGACGCAGGATCCTGGCCTACGCCTATAATTACATATTAGAGATCAGACGGCACCTAGGTAATACCCTGAATATCTCTGACATCTAGGGACTCTAGGATATAAAGATTAATGAGAACACATATCAAGCCATAAGAAACTACTTAGAACCGGGTAGCAGTTTCTCACGTCCGAAGGAAATACTTAAAACCTACAGCCCTTCACGTCCTTCTGGGTAGTGCTAAGGAGCAACAAATGAACACTAAAGTTTCCAGGTTCTCAAAAGAGAAGAGATACACATGAAGAGATGTGGCATAGAGTCTTCCCAGTGGGAAAAGCATGCCGCCCTAAGACCCGAGTGGAGGGCTTTGGTTAAAACCAAAGTCCGTGAGTTTGAGCTCCACCGGCGCGCCGACCTCGACACCAAGCGCGATGAGTTAAAAGCCCGACCACCTGCGCTAACTCAATATAATTATGTTAACGGTGTGCTCACATGCCCGCAATGTGCGAGGATCTTCACAAATAAGATACAAAAGCCACATGCGAACACACGAGCGAGTCTAAAACTCTCGAAGCGGTCGCCATGACCGAAATCGGTCGGACCACATCATCATCATCATTTGTGTGTGTGTTCACTGTTTTTATAATAAATGTTTCTTCTTCTTTTCTTCTTCTTCTTGATTTAGAAGATAAATAATTAATTAAGTAGTAGTTTTCGCGTGCTCCTAGTAGTAGCACAGAATACTTAATAGTACTACGTATAGGAAGATCAGTCCTCAAATACACTTAATAAATAGCTACTCTCGCTGCGCGGCAATAAAGCGCAATGTAGCTTGCACCTGCGCTACGTTCAATAATCGCTAAACACCTACAGAATCGGTACCCGCCCGTGCAGGCTAGTTTGCGCCGCATCACTTCGCCTGAGAGCTTCTTTTACTCTGACATCTCGCGATGCGACTGCGAGCCAAGCGAGCGGAAAACTATGTGAAATCCCTAACTCCGGTACGGCCAGCCAAACGTACCTAACCTATGAGTGAGACCCCCCTGGTAGAAGTATGCTATATACTTTCTCTCTTCCAATAAACACTAATAATAATAATAATAAATCAGGGAACGATTATTTGGATGAAATCTGCTGCCTGCAGCCACATAATAAGTCTATTTTTAATGATTCTCGTTGTACTCATATTTCGATCTTTAACTCCAAATATCTCGGTAACGTGACCCTTTGGGGTACCATATTATACGACATTTTTGTTCGTATATGTATCTTCTACCCATATATACCACTTTTATCGCGCGTCACCATTTAAAAAAGAAACAAAATGGCGGTGGGTCGATATACAAAAATAGTTTGAACCAATTTCACTACGATACCGATATGATCAGAGCAACTTTTTTTTATCCTCCGTACAAATCAGCTGACCGCCCCCGGCCCAAAATGTATGGATAAGTCAAAAATAACGTTCCTCGTTATAATATTAAATAACTTGGTAAGAGATAACGGTTGAACCCGCATAAAAAGTTGTTATATCCTTTTCTGTGCAAAATCTATGTAGCTAACTTTTTTCGTAATCCCACCACGGTTACTGATTGCCACCCTTTTACAACCATTTTATTGTTTGCTGGCAACAATCAAACGCAAAATTTGAGAGAGTGCCACCATCAAAACTTTATTTCTATAAGGTTAAACGAAGAGATCCACACTTGCACCATCAAGGAGTCCACATAAAACTGCTTTTGTACGATTGAAAGACAAAATCGTCACTACTTTTGAGGGAACGCGTCTTTTGTTAGTTTTGACCGCAATGTTTTTAAATACGCCATTCTCCAGAATAAAGAAATTAGGTAATGTTCAAATAAAGTTTTTTTTTCAGTTTAGTTATAAAGGCTTCTGATGGATCGATGTAATCATATTATTTACTTCAAGGGGAAAGTTGTTCAAAATTATTCTTCTCCAAGCCCCCATTAAATATTGACTACAAATTTCCGTTACACACCAGTCTCGTAATTGCTATCCACTGGGTGCGGGCTGGAATATATTTTGAAGATCAGATGGAAATTCGTCTGCGTGGCATTCATTTTCTTTTGATGTATATGATTTATTTTCAATCTATGAAAGCAGTAATTTATTTAGGATACATTATACTGATGAACATGATGGAAAACATCATGAAGAAACGTTCCATCCAGAAAGCGGAAATGGGCTAGCCCCCTTTCATGCAAAATGGAGTATTGAATAACTTGCCAAAAGTAGGCACAATTGTGTGTGTGTTAAAATAAGCTGACTATGTAAGATAAGCGCAACTTAAGTATTTACTGGAGCTGTGATTTCCACAAATCAAATCTTATCTTCAATATGATTACTGGCGCAGTCATTTAGTGTCAGTGGCAGTCATGACGTCATCATTATGAGTCATGTAGAGATCGGATATTCGGAGGCATATTCACCTAAAGAAATTTTTTGGCTATAAAAATATGGATGCAATTTTTTGATGAAAAAAGTGAAAAATTAATCCCGGGATTGTGTAACTATTCGGATTCGGATGCATATTTTTTATTAAAAGTTAATTTTTATTTCCCGATGCAAATACGTATGTTTGTAGGGTGGACAAAGTGTGTTAGTGAAAACGAACACTTAATTTGGTGATCCCGGAATCACGGGATTTTTTCAATGAAAAGTGCATTAATTAATAGCCAAAACTTCAACGTTAGTTAAATATGCATACGATTATCCGATCTCTAGATGTATGTATATATTGTTAGTGATGTGGGCAGAACTTAATAGGGCCTGAATGCACATCTAACTACACACTTAACATATTATTGAAATTAGACAACATAATACAGTGAACAGTTATTTATATTTATAATGTTTGTTCCTTAACATCTATATTCACAAATATTAACAATGATTTTTATGAGCTTAGGTGTTCATTTATTACAAATTAATCTTTTTACAATACCGTTTATTATTTAGTGAATAATCATTATATGGAAACAATTTTCAAAAAAAAAAACAGTAAATTATATAAATGTGATTCATAGATAATATTATTTACAATGAGTATGGACGATGTTTTACAATTCTTATTATCTACGGTATAATTACAACTCTTATTACAACTTGTTTAAAAATACAGGCTGTGCCCGAGTAACAGAATTAGATTCACAGTATGTCTAATTCTCAAGGCATCAAAAATAAATAACTAATTTTAAGCTGACGACTTCACATCCGAAACCCTCCTGTATACTGTATTTCAAGATATATTTAAACTCGCTTTCTTTCGATTATTGTAATACCCAATTTTATTTTGTCACCTTGAAAATGGTACAGAATAACAAATATTTTGTCGAACGAAAACAATTTTAAACTACCTATATATAATTACAATTCTAGTATTCTATACTACTCATATAAAACGCATCATGCTTACTCTCCATCTATGGTTAGGTCCTACAGATATGGTTTTAACACGCCCGCTCGGGTATGAACACCTTCCATACATTGGGATTTTTATAGGATCCAAATGCGAGCGAACCGGTTAAAACCATTGTTTGTTTGGGGTTTACGTGAAGTTGATGGTATTAACTAAAATGTTAATTTGCTAACCTATATGGGAAATAGCGTAAGGCTGTATTGTTGTTGTTGCTGAAGAACTTGTGAACTTGTGAACCTACTACCTATCCTAGGATGCTTAGTAATACTGTTAAAAAAATACTTGAAAGCAACCGTGAATCAAGCGATCTCGATTGCACTTTGAATTATCCGTAATATAATATAAAAATAATATTTTAACTTCAGGTAAAATAAAACCGTGTAGACGTTATTTATAACAATGTAGGATATTTTTTCCTCGTCGGTATCAAAAAAAAAACACCTTGCTATAAAATTTTGTCAACTATCTGCAGCTCTTTTCAATATAAGTAATTTGATATTTTCAGTTCCAATTATGAACTTTCATTCACAAATGGCCACGACGAGATATTCTGCGTTTTAAGAAATCAAGTTATGAACAAAACAGCTATATGTATGTATAAATAACCTTACATTGAAAAAGAGATGGAGTGACGATTTCGGACAAGGATTGGAGGGAGACCGCTCAGAATCAAAAAGAGTGATAGAGAGGGAGAGTGGGACATATTTCAGTGTTTTGATACTTGAGCTAAGCAGTAAACAAATACATTACATGATATTCCGAAAGACTCACGCCACTTAGATTACCATAATGAGTTACAGACACTAGTGTTAATACTCTCCCATTAATATCCAATGAAAACTGATTGAAATTGTCCTTTTTAATTAAAAAATAGGCAAAATCGTATTTTAATGAAATTCTTGCACAGAGAGTATCAGTGCGTCCACCATAACAATCCCGCCTTTTTTACTACTTAGCCCAAGACTGTAGTGGCCTCATAATATTCAAGCTCCAGAAATCTTGGTGAAATCAACGCAGAGCATTATCCAAATGAACAAGAACAGAAAGGAATGGAGTAGCGTAGCAACTTCCAAGCGACTTTTTCATGTTCTTCAAAAACTTTCCCTCAATTAGTGACAAATACCAGAATGACTTAATCCCTCTGTCAACCAAGATTATCCCTTTGTACAGTACAAGACAAACTCGCAATAAACTTTCGGCTTTATGTCTTTTGCCATAAAATAGTTATTTGATTGATTGGATGGGCATCACTGGGGTATTATTTCTTTGGCGCAAGTTTAGTACGCAATTGTCATCTTATCTAATTTACGCTAGCTTTTATCTTTTGTTTTTGTAATTATAATTGTGTTACACTCGTAGTTTGCCCCTAATGTACGTAACATGTCTTCTCTTGATAATATACAATAGCTGCTGCGATGGGCTAGCCCCCCGTGACGAAAAATGAAGAATTGAACAAATGTGCGAATGAATGTACTATCCAACCAACTGAATCATGACCCTTTTGCCTGATAATTCGTTTGAAACTTTCAAACTTGTAAGATCTCCTATGCGGATTTCCGAATTATGTTGCGGGTATAAGCTTAAATATAGTGTACTGAAATAGATAGATGATATTTATTCTAACTATTTCATTCAATAATATAAAAAAAAAACTCTTTACAGTCTTTATAATTTCTCTCAATTTCAACATAAACCTTCCTATATTGGAACTGGAAGCGCTGGACGCAAAATCGTACTTTTCAAGACTTATGTGAAGTCTGATAATATTGAATCTCATAAAAGTAAGTCGTTACTATCTTATAGGAAAGTTATTCATCTAAATAATGAATATAGGTACCATGTTAGTAATTGGCTAATAACTCAACAGTATTACCGCGATGCGTTTCGGAATTTCCTAGGACTTTCCTGTATAATTAACTCTCCTGTCTTGCCTAGATTGGCTGGAAGAAATCTCTTTTTAGAGATAAGCTCGCCTTTGCTTATTACATTTCTTTGAATTGTCTGTAACCTTATATTATCTATGCAATAAAGAATATGAATATGAATTTTGCTTATCCCGACATTTTGAACCCTTGTAGTATGGTGAACATCATAAAACAAGTGAAAATATACAGCGTGTAACCAAAAGCTGTATATATATTTTAAGGGGTTGTTATTCTGAACAACTTTCACTGTGATACCGATTTCATCAGAGCAACTTTGTTTTTTACTTCTCTATATGTTTTGGATCGGGCGATCAGCTGATTTCTATATAGAAGTGAAATTTTATAGTGAAAGTTGTTCAATATTATGTCCCCAAAAACCCCCTAAAATATGAATGCAACTTTACGTTATGCCCTGTAGATTCAGTGTAAAAAAAACTTGTTCAGTTAATGAATAGATTAACTCTGTCGACTTCACTATTTTTAATAGTAATATAACCATTATATAGGTACATACAATTTCAAGAAATTAATTTTCTTTTCGATGCAAAACGTGTCATTGCGGCTTATATGGAAATTAAATCATAGGTTTTTTTTCTTCATAAATAACTACAACTTAATACTTCCAATAATAGCTACAAATATTTACTAAAATTAAAATTGATAACTCTAAACACGTGTTCTTTGCGATTGCGAACGGCAGGTCAGTACCAGGTGAGGCTTCACGAAGGGTAGTCGATAAATCGCTCTTCTCCGCAAAAATATGAAAATTTAAGAAAATAGATCTGGGGAATGGTTACTGATTTGGAGCACGCAACAGATTTTGATACTTTGTCTAGAGGGTCTCTTAAGTAGCTAGTCCTTGTCAGCGCCACGCACTTACATCAACTTCACGTAAATCACAACTCTACTGGGTAGCTATAAAATTCACTCTAACGACTGTCACCTCATTAGTAACTCGATAATGGTAACAGTAGGTAACAGGAGACATCGCCATGTGAATAGGTTCCAGAAACTTGAGGCTGATGACTGCATGGCAGCAGGGTTTTCACCTGTGGAATTAAGTTTAAAATAGAATAATGTCTTGAAAATTTTATTTCAATTTTGAAATTGGAATCCCAAGTGGACTAGCTGTAAAATCATCTTGAAATAATTAGACAGCTTAGCATTGTTTCAAATTTGTATTTTAAATATGGAATTCGCGTTATCTTTCGATAAACAAGTTCAAAATGTGCTTACGTTTTGAACTAGTTTATCGACCTACAAGGAGGTTTATTGAAGTATTATTTCATTCTATTGTCAAATCAACAAATAGTACGAGGAACACACAAGGCGTAGAGAAAGAAGCAATTGGTGTCCATGTCTCCAAGGTGTTTGTAAGTAGTTTTATAAGTGGTTTCTTTGACAGCCCTTTTCTGGGAAGTTTACATCTATATGGTTAGTAATGATGATATATAAACATTTTCAAAATATGTCTCGGCTATGCAAACTCCACTCTACCAAAAATGTGCAAGTATAACAGTTTCCAATACTTTTAATATTAGTGCGTAGATTTTGCTGCACCCTAGGGTAGCTAATATGGGAAAGAAAACCTTCACACTTACCATTAAATATGTGAACATATATACTGGCAGGCACAGCATTATTCGGCACACACGTGTAGTTTCCGGCATGTGCAACACTAGTTGCAGGTATGTGAAGGTCAGAGACCCTTAGGGCGGCGTCGGTTGTGACGTTGATACCTCGTTCGACGTCGTAGTTGATCATACGACTGTTATGGTACCTGGGGAAGACAAAACAAACATCAAAAACATAAAAACACTTAACTGTGCTTGAAAAGTCCTCATCAATGCTTTTGCTGCACGAAATCACAAACCAAAACGTCATCTGTGTATATAAGGGGACATTTAATTAGCTGAAAAACTCTCCCAAAGAGACGTATGGTCGCAAATGAAAAAATATGTTTGGTCCCTCAGTACATTGACCCGATTACAAGTCTACGGGAGACCCAAAATATTTTTTCGTTTACAACCATATGTTTTTTGGGAAAAGTTGCTCGTCCCATTCCCCAAAATATGGTCAGCTAATTAAATGTCACCTTGTACCTACATATTCACAATTCACAATTCTTTATTGCACAGAACATTACAACAATACAATTATACACGAAATTAAAACATATATTTTTTTTTTGTTGATTTTTTCAAAAGGCGTCAAATCAATTTTGATAAAATTTATATGGGACCACCTCTGAAGAATAACATACCAATTAAAGTAAGAATAGCCAAAATCGATTTATAATTAACGTAATAATCCCATAACAAACATACAAAAAAAAACAGTCGATTTGAGAACCTCCTCCTTTTTGAAGTCTAATTGAAAAAAAAGGGGAATTATTAAACTGCACATCAATAATAGTGATTTTCACAGCAAATATACTGATTTTTACAGCAAAATTCAGGGCAAAAAGGAGGTGAGCGAAGCGAAGCCCCCTTTATCTTTCGTATTAGGTTGAACATGTAAGAACAACAAAAATACTTAAAAATACATAAAAAGTGTTTTTGCTGATCCTTTTTTGTAGTGAAAATCAGAATTTTTGATGTGCGATTAAATACTAGCCGAAAAAAGTGTATTTGTCCCCCTGCCCTTCCCGAGGGGCACAGGCTGAATCTATCTTTATTATCAATATTTCTCAACTGTCCGATGACATAGCGAGGTTAGCACACAACAATGGACCAAGTTGAATATTCAACAGTGGGTTATAATGATTATAATGATGATATCGACAACTTTATATAAGTTATCACTTGATAAATGTAGCCCTTCAATATCTACACCGAGGGGCATGGACCTTTATCAGATGTCACTTTACACAAATGAAGTATTATCTCATCATTCAAAACCTTTTAGCACGATTACCTTTTGTTCAAGGTGTAAGAAGTTTCATGAAAAATAGTCTTCAACATAGAAGACAGAAAGAGGTACGCAACCTCATTTCGTCTTCAATAAGAAAAGCTTCTGACAATGAGATGGCAATGCGGCCTTATTTCTTTTATGAGACCCATTCTGCAATGCTATGTGATGTCTGGAATATTTTTCTGGGATTAATATCATCGGGTAGGCAATTTGAATTAATATTAGGGATTATTTGTATGTGAAGTCATAAATACAAAGTCGTTAAAATTATACAATGAGGAAAAGGATGACAAAAACACCACATTTATGACTGGAATAGAGAAGTTTATATTCGCATATAAAAAGAGGAACGTTTTTCGTTTAGCTTATCTAGATCTCGCTGCATTTTTATTAAGCTTGCTATGCAAAACTATGGAAATATAGTTTTGGAGAGATCGCAGTTTGATAAGTAACGTTTGTTTCTTGAAATATTTTTGCATTTCGTTGATTGGATTCTATCATGTTCCTATTTCATTCGGATTACCTTGCAGTTTCTTAACATAGAGTTTATATCAGAACCTGCAAGACTTCAGAAGACAAAAACACTACTTAAGCCATCGAATTTAGCACTGATTTTGGTTTAGAGCGAAAAATGCGTTTGTGTGAGTGACGCGTGTGGATGTTGCGTGTGAGAGAGAGCTCCGCGGTTTGTAGAGCGGAGCTCTCCCTCACACGTATTGCTGTCACGTGTAACTCACATAAACGCATTTTTCCGCTTAACCTTTCGAGCCCTGGACCTGGTTATGAGGCATTGCGATTTTGAACATCATACCATTTTAATAAAATTCAAAACATATAACGCAACACTGGCACCACCTTGGCGTCACCCGGGCTTGAGTGGTTAAACCAAAAGTTTGATGATGGTACTATGATATTCATTTATACACTTCACTTAGAGATTTCATCTTCCCTTATTTTGTATTGGGTTTGAGACAAATCCTTTCCTCTCACCATAAGTTTAATATGATATCCGAGATACTATATTATATCTGACCACAAAATAAACCCCTTTTATCGTGGTGATAGAGATTCAAAATATAAATGTCATGTTTCCGCACTGAATTGAATTGAATTGAACTGATACGAACACTGTTTAACTGATTATATGTGTGTGACGTCGCTGTTTCCGTTTCCTACGACACAGGGTATCCGAGTGTGGGGCCAGAAGTAATGAAAGTACCTGTATGTAAATATTCATGTTTATGTTACTGTTGAGAATGAAGTGTAGTGACCATTCGCTATTTTCTCTCTAAGAAGCGTTTATTTGGCACGAGGCTCGCTTGCCAGCAGATTCGATTGTTGTTTTTAAAGGACAGCTTTCTCAATATTTTTCATTTGTGTGCCTCTTATGGAGCGCTATGCCCACCTTGGCTCTCTCGCGTAAAGGCCACATTTTCAACCCAATTGGTGCAAACCTAAGTGGTCACGATGCGTAATTTTCGAGTCAAGCGTACGCCGAAGAGCCATTCAACATTTTAGATATTTAAAATTAAATCCCTTTAGACGCAGATTGACCTTTATACATTTCCACCCTTGTCTCGTACTTTACGAACTCGTACCGTTTACAGACTATAACATTTTGATTGACCTTTGTTTGTACATAGCACTTGCCTGTACAATTAGGGTAAGTTGCCATTAAGTAATAAAATAAAATAAAATAATTTTTAAACACTGATGGACGACATGTTTTCAGTTAAAAGATTAAACAGATAATCCCGCATAGTCCGACCGCCTATGCTTTGTATTCGTAGGTGAATACTTTGGAATTTGTTTTCTTTCATTTTACTGCCAATATACAGGAGTTTAGATTTTCAATGCGATTTTGTTTGGTGGGTTCGTTGTGCACTGCAATGGACTTCTAAAAATATTGCCTGAGGTTTTAGGCTACTTCTAAAATGGCCAAAGAAGTTAAGAGGGAAAAACACTTGGCAAGGCGAGAAAACGCAAATGAATCAGTCAAAAATTGAATTCACCTAACGTAATTCAGTACTTAACTTCTCTTTTCTAGATACACCAATCAACGACCACCATCAATTCAAAACTTCACAAGACGATCAAGTTTGAACATTGAAAAAGGCATCGCCAAGCCAGGAAGTTGTTCCGAAGACTTGAAAATATACTCGATATTTTCCCGATATCGTAGGTCGTTAAAAAGTTTTTCATTGTTTAACAACTGACCTCAAAACATAGTTTTTGAGCTTTGCTAGTCTGAGCTCTAGTACGTTCATTCGAAAAGATTAGTAGTAAGTAATATTCCAGCCTTTTCTGATAGATAGACTTATTAAGGGAAAAAATGGAGGTTTATTGTAATTTATGTGATTGATACATAATGGAGGGCATTAAAACTCGAGAGTATAACGAGTATAACTATATAATATATAAGTATAACGAGTCTATGAAACGAGCCAAAGGCGAGTTTCATTTATTATGAAACTCGCCTTTAGCTCGTTTTATAGACCCACTCTCGAGACATCACTAGAGAGTTTTTGTGGGCCCCTTCGACAACCCACACTTATTACTGGGGCGGTGGCTGGCTCGTAGAAAGAAGAAGAAACAGCGCAGTTTTGGTCGAACAGGGTCGCAGCTTCCTTGGCAGGGTAGTAGAGAGCTTCTCGCTTGGTTTCGCTTGTAGTGGACTGTATTGTACTGTGTCACTGAGAACTGTGACTGCTGAACTGTGTCTGTTCCAATCAATCATGCAATCTTCTCACGCACCCATTCTGGGGCGTGGGGAGTCAGGGTCAGATCATCGGATCTCTTCCTGAAGAAGCGCCTCTGTCCACTCCTATGGACAGGTCATCGGGGGGCCCTCGCGGGCGGTGGAGATCTTCTCACGAGGGGTGTTCCGTTGGATGATCGCCGGCTAGGCAACCAGGTCGCGTGGCAGGCGGCGGCGGTCGGGCGGGCGCGCGTGGTACGGCGCCATGTCGCGGATATGCGGATGTTGTGAGCTATCCGCACGCGCGAACATGCCCTTCGCCAGCCTCTGGACAAACTGGTCCACTGGTTCCCATCTGAGGTCCCTCTGGATCGTCGAATTCCTCACGTAGCGGGGGGAGTCGACGATGGTACGCAAAGAGAGGTTCTCTTGGGCTCGGAGTCTCCGTTTGTTCGTCTCCGAGCACAGGGCGTACCATGCCGGGGCCGCGTAGGTGAGGCGGGATCTCACGTAGCACTTGTAGATCCCGAGCTTCGCCCTCAGAGGGAGGCTGGAGTCAAGAAGTGGACGCAGCTTGGCGCGTGCCACCTTGACCTGGTTGACGACGTTGTCGACATGTTGCTTCATGGTGAGCCGGCGATCGATGGTCGCACTCCCAGGTACTTCACCTGCGGAGACCACGCGATGTCCTGTCCTTGGAGCTGGAGTGGTGGTGGAAGGGGGGACTGGCCTGTGATGAGCGCCTGCGTCTTCCCAACGTTGAAGGACAACCGCCACTTGGCGAGCCAGTCGGGCAAGATGTCCAGGGTGCGCTGCAGTTTGACGGCAGCGTGCCGTGCCTGGATCGACGACGCGTAGTAGGCAGCGTCGTCGGCGAAGAGTGCCAGCTGGGCACCCGGCCCGACGGGGATGTCGTCCGTATATTGGGAGTAACAGGCTGGAGACAGGCAGGACCCCTGAGGGACGCCGGCTGCAACGGGGTGTTCCTCGGAGACGGCGTCTTCCACCATCACTCGGAAGCGGCGATTCTTCAGGAAGGAGGCGATGATCTGGACCAGTCTTCTTGGGGCTGGAGACGTCGACAATTGGTACAGCAACCCCTCGTGCCATACTCTGTCAAACGCCTTCTCCATGTCCAGGAGTACTGCGACAGTGTATTCCTTCTTGTTTAAACAAACCGTCATGTCATTCAGTACTCTGGTGAGCTGAAGCGTCGTAGAATGCTCGGGCCTGAAGCCGAACTGTTCTGGGCGAGGCTGGATGTGGGGCAGTAGCTTCGCCAGCAGGAGTTTCTCAAACAACTTTGAGATGGTACTCAGTAGAGTTATCGGCCGATAGCTCTCAGGCAGCTTGGAGTCCTTGCCCGGCTTGGGCAACATGATGACCAAGCCCTCCTTCCATTGGGTTGGGAAGTGGCCCGTGCGCAAGATACCGTTAAACAGGCGCGTAACGGCCGCCACAGTACGTGGCGGAAAATGTAGCAGCGCCATGTTAGGTATGCGGTCTGCGCCCGGGGCTTTCCTGGGCTTGGTACGTCTGAATGCACGCATGATCTGGCCGGGCGTGACGACGGTGGGGTCCTCTTCGGGAGCTATCGGCGAGGCGAAGTACTCTCGCAGGTGTCTCTCGACTGCTGCGACGTGCTCCACATCATCCGTAGGGTTCGGCTTGAACTGCTTCTCGAGGCATTCGGCGAAGATCTCCGCACGGTCTTGGGCTCGAAATCTTGGTAGGCCGTCGCTGCCCAGGATTGGTCGGACGGGAGTTGGAGTAGTCGACAAATCCCGGCATAGGCGATGCACGGAGGGGACGTGGTCGCCCATGGACTCGACGTGGCGTTCCCAAGATTCTTCGGCGTGGAGATCAAGTCGGCGCTTCAGCTCTGCCGTCATGGCGTTGAGCCTGGTCTTCATCGTTGGGCAGCGGGTTTGCTGCCACTGCTTCCGGAGAGCGCGCTTATCGCAGATGAGTGCGCGTAGCTCAGCAGGAAGAGGATTGGGCTTCCCCCCGCGAGCTACGGTGTGCGATGATAGGTCGAGCGCGTCTCGGATCTGGGTGGTTAGCAGCGATGCCAGGCGGTCAACGTCTTCCGGCTGGTTGACTGGACATGTGGTCGAAGACTGGTCGAGGGCGGCGGTGAAGGCGCCCCACTGGTAGCGTCGGCGTGATGCTGGCGGAGAGACCCGGGTGGGCAGGTCCGCCAGGACGAGAAGTACAGGCCTGTGGTCCGAAGGGAGGTCAGGGAGAACCTCCTGGCTCGGCGGTGTCCGGAGACCTCTGACGACCACGACGTCGATGATGTCCCATCCGGCCCGCGTGTCGAAGTGGGTGGGCTCGTCGGGACCGATGACGTCGTAGTTGTGGCTCACGGAGTCGGCATGGATAGCGCGTCCAGCTGGGCACACCCTGGTGGAGTTCCAGGCAGTGTGCTTCGCGTTGAGGTCGCCGGCGACAAGTGTCGGGTGCGGCGACTGTAGCAGCCCCCGTAGCTCGGCGGTGCGGATTGGTGTACTGGGGGGCTTGTAGGCGGCGTAGAGTCGCAGCACCTCGCCGGCGACCTTGAGGTCGACGCCCAAAGCATATAGGGATGAATACTCCTGGGCGTCAACGAGCTGGTGGACGATCTTCCTGCCGACGATGACTGCCAAGCCTCGAAAGGTCCGGCCGCTGGAGGTCTTCTCGTCCTTGCGATAGACGAAGTAGCCGGGCAGCGACAGCTTGTTGCTTCCGGCTAGGTGTGTCTCGCTGATGAGCATCACGTCGACGCGGTAGTCCCTCAGGAACACGTGGAGCAGCCGCTTCTTCCCTGTCAGCGACTGCGCGTTCCAGTGGACGATCCTGAGCGGCTCATGCATTGCGGAGCAGAGCGGTGAGTCTGCCCAGGGCAGTGGGGTCGCTGAGGAGGGTGAGCAGGGCTGTGAGGTGCCCCAAGTCCTGCTGCCCTATCGCCGCAGCCGGAGTGGCGGCGCCAGCGGCGGCCGCAGTCTCACTGGCGGCGAGAGTAGCCGCCGCGGCGCCGGCGGCAGGTGGAGCCGTCGCCTTCTTCTTCTTCTTCCCCCCCCGCTTCGTCTTCTGCCTGGGGGCTCCGTCGTTCGCCTGCGCCATAAGCGAGGCGGGCGCCGTTGGTTCCTGCAGGTCGGGACGAGGCAGAGGGGGAGGCTGCACCTTCTTGGGCCCGGGCGCGTTGGTAAGCGCCACAGTGCCGGCCTTCTTGTTTCGCGCCTCCTGGCGGAACACGGGGCACGTCGCATTATTTGCCGTGTGCGGGCCACCGCAGTTGGCGCACGTCGGCGGCTGGTCTTTCGGGCGGGGGCATTCCCGCGCCGGGTGGGGACCGCCGCAACGTACGCACGCTAGGGGGCGGTGGCACATATGCGACGAGTGCCGGAATTGCTGGCACCTGTGGCACTGGGCCGGGCCCTGTTTCGAGCGCCAGGCCTCAATCTTCACCCCCGGCATGTACAAGAGCTCCGTGATCTCGTACACAGCGCCGGGGGCACGGTCTGGGTTCTTCTTCAGGTTGGCGAAGAAGATGCAGCCGGGTCGTCCTTTGCGCGCCCGGATCTGCTTACAGTATTCGGCCTCCACACCGAGTTCTGCAAGCGCCGCGACTATCTCCTCCGGCGCGGTGTTAGAAGGCAGCGAATCGCCACCTTCTGGGTCTTGTCGGCCGGCAACGAGTATGAGAACCATCTCACACCCTGGTCCTTCTCCAGCCTGCACAGGTAACGCTGCACAAGCCGGTACTCGTCTTCGGCCGTTGGGGTGAAGCGCACACCCTTTTGGTAGGCGCGCGCGCTGGGTGCCCGGCCGAGCTCGCTGGCTTTCGCCCTGAAGTGGTCGGCCCAGTTGGGCAGGACCTCCACAATAAGGGGCGGATAGCGCGGCTGGCGGGGCTGCTGTGGCGCAGCGCCTCCCGACGGGGCGGCGGTGGCGGTGGTAATGGCTGTCTGTGGTGAGAGATGAAGATCTTCCATGGTTCTTGCTGATATGTCGAAGCTTCGCTCTTGATCTCTTCCTTTGATAGTGAAGTTGACACGTCGAGATTGTTGATTTTCTATCTTCATACCGGCGACACCCTCAATGTAAAATGGCTCTGCTTGTCCGGTGGCGCCGATGTTCTTAGCTGTTGCTGCGTTGATTATCGTACAGGTCGATCGATCATCCATCAAGGCGTATGTGTCCACGCTTCCATTCGGTCCGCTGACTTGTACCGGGATGATTTTCAATGCAGCTGACGTTGACGCTTGTGTCGATGCGACGAAGGTGGTCGGCATCTCTTCGCAGTAGTGCAGCTGGGCTTCTGGCTTATCTTGATGCAGCAGTCGGTGATGGCGGTATATGCATCCATTGATGTTGCATTGATTTGATTTGCAGGCGTGCCGCATCTTCTTGGTGCACAGGCAGCGGAAGCATAGCCTATGCTTTTTGGCGAGTTCCCACCGCTCCGATACCGTTGCCTTTTTCATTTCAGAGCAGTCTGCCGGCTTATGATCTGCTTCACAAAGGCGGCATTGTGGTGTGCGTTTCTTCGGTGGCGGCGTGTCATCAGCGACGTAGGTGCGGACGATTTTCTTGGTGGGTGGCTCCCGCCGGTCTTCAGGTGCGATGATCTCCGCCGGGGCGAAAGTCCCACATCTTTCCGCCGCAGTGGACAGGAAGTGTGATAGCGTCAGTAGGTCCGGCCGCCCCTCCGGTTGCTCAGCATTGTAGTCGTAATACTTGTATCGCAGCGCTGACGGAAGCTTCTCCACTATGCTGCGCACTACTTCTGCGTTGTAAAGGTAGTGCGGCTTGCCCAACGCCTGTATGGTACTGGTCGCGTTGAGCACCCTTGACGCGAAGATGCAGATGTCTCTTGGGTTTTCTTGAAGCTTCGGCAAGGCCCGTAGTCTGTTGAGTTCTACGGCCACGAGTGCGTCCGGGCGGCCGAATCTAGTCTGCAGCATTTTCATAACGGCGGCGGGTGTTGTTACCCCGATGAAGAGACATTGAACTGCTTCCTTGGCCGCCCCTCGAAGGCCGCGGCGTAGACGTGATAAGTTCTCTTGCTCTGTTAGGTGGCTCGCAGTCTCTTCGTAGGCTGCTTTGAATGGCAGCCAATTACTCGACGCCCCATTGAAAGGCGCCAGTTCCATGGTACGTGGGTGCGCCGTAGTCCTTGATGCTAAAGTGATAGCAGCTGCGAGTTCACTGAGATCAGTGTGAACGTGTGGACGTAGCGCCGGCGGTGGCAGCGGTTGGAACTGTTGCGGTGACGGTGGTACTTGCAGCTGTGACAAGGGCGGTGGTGGTTGCAGTTGCGGCAGCGTCACTTGTTCTTCAGAGTGAGTCATGGCGTGGGTGTGCGGTGGCGGTAGAGATGCGTCGGCACACGGCAGCGGTCCCTCAGGCCTGACGTTCTCCTTGGCAGACGGCGGTGGTAGGAAAGGAGTATCTGCAAGGGCAAGCATCGAATTCCTGACCCACTCCGTCGTTTGCTGGTTTTTGACAGTATCCTCTGCTTCGCTGTTGTTCGATTCCGCATCGATATTCGATCGATGGTTTCTGAACGGCCATTTTTAATTTGACGTTGCTGCCAACCTAGCAGTTTTTTGACAACTGACAGACGAAAGCCCTCGCAATGTAAACGCGTATTGGTTAGGGTATTGAAATTAAATCGCAAGCCATCTGGAATGTATTCGGGTTTCCCTCAGGATTGTCTATATAGCTGAGTGTGTTGTGGTTCCCCGAACCAGATAAAGTTCGCATTTACGTGGCCGATTGGTTTTTCCCACGTAACATAACCTGTGTTGGAACACTGTGCTCATCGAAGCTGGCCTGCCAGTCATACCTGGTTGGCTGAAGAACCTGTCTACCAAGAAGAGCCTAGGGTGCACCCGGGCCTTGCAGAGAGATAGGAGGTTGACGGGACCGAAGCACAGACCAGGTTAGATCGACTCCATTTACATTAGCTCGGTGAATCGCCGACGTTCAGACTTCTTGGCAACTGATCGCTACGCTACCTCGTAGCTGATGGGCCCCTACGAGGTCATTAGGTGCTGAGAAGCCTGAACAATTTTTGGTAGCAGAGCGTGGTTTCCTGAGATTTGCAGCCGTCAAGGGCTCCAGGAAGACACGATTTGAGACTATCAATCTGTAGGTATAGGCGGTTATTAGATAACTTGGTTGTGTTCCTATATCCACATAGATTGGTAGTATTGTAAGCTATAGGTATATTGCTGGTAGTAGACAGACAGATATTGAGTTGAAATTTGCATTGAAGTACCAGTTAGTCAATCTATTAGTGGTCTAGTAATGCTAATGAATGTTTTGGTTAACATAGGTAGTTACATCTATTGATAGCAGGCTATTACATTGTTTTCAGTTATAGCAATTTATAACTTGAACTAATATTGACTATCTGTGTGTGTTGTAGTGATAAAGGGAAACTAAATTGTTATTTACAGAATTTATATAGATATAAAACTCGGTTCCTATTGTTTAAGGAAAATAACATTGTTTAAGTTGTGGTTTAGGGTTCCCTCGTTTGGTTTATAGACTGGAGGGTCCAATAAAATTGAGTTACTGCAAATTGTGAGTAAGTATCGTTCCGATCATGTCGTTATCTGAAATCCAGAAGGGTGTTTCTAAGGAACTCAGATGGTTTTCCTCCGCACACGGTCTGATAGACCGTTTAGATAGGCATGATGTGGTATTGGAGCGGTCTATGGACGTTAAGGAACGTTACAATAGGGTGCTCGAATTGTCCGCGCAGGCGAAATCAGTTGATGGTTGCGCACCTGACAGGCTGTCACGGTTGCTAGGGGATGTCGACCAATGTATGGAGATGGCAGCTGCTATCACGCAGAAGGCTGCGGACATACGTAGACAGCGCGAGTCCAGCCATGGTGGTGACATTGAAGCACCTCTGCCGCTTCAGGGTTCAGGGTCCAGGTTACCGGCCATAACTATGCCTACTTTTGACGGAGTGTCCGGTGAATGGATGAGCTTCATCAATCTGTTCGACAGTTTGGTGCACATGCGATCGGACATTACCAAGTCTGTCAAGATGGCTCAGCTGGTGGCAGCATTGAGGGGTGAGCCTAGGGAGCTGGTCGCTCATTTGACAGTTACGGAGGGTAACTATGAAACGGCCAGACAATTGTTGGTCAGACGTTACCATAACAAACGGAGGTTGGCCGATGCCCAACTGAACCGTTTGTTTAGTATCCCGGTTGTGAACAAGGTCGGGGCCATACAGACGGAGGTTTTGAACCCGTTGTTGTCCGTCACCAAGGCTCTAGAGAATCTTGGACTTCCGGTTGGTGAATGGTCGTACCTACTGCTGTACATTGTACTTTCCCGCCTACCCGCTGACGTGCAGACTCGTTTCGAACAGTCTCACGGGAGGTCGGCCGAGGACCTGCCCGCCTTCTCCGACTTGGTCGGATTCTTGGAAGAGGAAGCTCGACGGGCAGAGAATTTGGGGTTGACGGTCACCCATCCTTCGGAGCCACAGAGAGCTGCCGGGAGCGCTGTGAGTAGGGGCCCTCCGACGAGGAAGGACCGCACCAACCGGCAGTCGTATGGGACTGTGAGTGCATTGACCCCACATAGTGAGACCTGCCCATGTTGTAGGCAGATTGGCCATGCTGTGGCCAATTGCAATAAGTTCGGGGAACTTAGGGTTCAGGGACGGCGTCGGATGGCCAAGCAGCGGAGCTGGTGTTTCCTGTGCCTCGGGCCACACATGGCTAGGGACTGCACGCGCACAAAAATGTGCGGATATTGTGGTGGGGCCCACAACAATCTGTTGTGCAAGAACCGGTCCGGCCAACAGCCTCCACAGGGCCGTATCCAGGGTGACACGGCATTGGGCCCTGAGAATTCGTTTGCGACTCGGAGCGCAACTCAGGGGCCAACGTCCCCACGTCCACAGGGCCGTACCCAGGGTGATACGGCATGGGGCCCTGAGAATTCGTTTGCGACTCGGAGCGCAACTCAGGGGACAACGTCCCCACGTGCACAGGGCAGTACTAGGGTGCAGGGCCGCACTCAGGGTCATCACATGGGGGGCCCTGAGTTTTCGGTTGCGACTCAGCATCCGACTCAGCGGGCAATGGGGCCACAAGCACGCGGCCACCCAGGGGTGCAGGGCCGCACTCAGGGTCATCACATGGGGGGCCCTGAGTTCTCGGTTGCGACTCAGCATCCGACTCAGCGGCACATTGGGTGTGTTGAGCAGGCCGTAACGGGCGGGTGGCATGGGACACCTTCGGGCTATGCGGGTGCGGTTCGGACGCCGCCTCAGTTGTCGCCCCGCTCGTCGCCTCGTCCTCGTCGGTCGCATGTGATGTCCCCTCCGCTCATGGAGCGGCTACGGTTGAATTCACGCCCACCCCCCTTTACGGGGAATCGTAGGTTGGGAATGGAACCGGCGCGCGGGCCATTTGTACAATGGGACCCTCTGGCGTATAGCTGCATACCTGATCGGTTGCAGGCACAGTGGGGCCCCGGGGGTCCTCGCTAGGAATTTGCGGCCCAACCATTGGTTGCCCCCCAACCGGAGACGGTGGTGTTACCGATTGCCTCTGTGCTTGTTTGGGATTTGGCGGGCAACCCAACATACGTTCGCGCCCTATTAGATTCTGGAGCTCAGGGCTGCATTGTATCGAATGATTTAGCAAAATGGTTGGGCCTCATAAATAATGTATCGCTGCCGAGGAAATTGGTCCCTGCTGGGGATTACAGGGCAACCCTTCACGGGTTTTGTGATGCCTCTGAACGAGGGTTTGCGGCAGCGGTTTATTTGCGAACCGTCACCTCCACCGGGGAGGTCGACGTGCGTTTGGTTTTGGCAAAAAGCAAGGTAGCGCCTATTCGGACAAGGATGACGATTCCAAAACTGGAACTGTCCGGGGCTGCTCTTTTGACCAAACTTTTGAATCACACTCTAACAGTGTTGCGTGGGTCAGTGGTTTTGGAGGATACGGTGTACGCGTTGACGGACAGCCAGATTGTTTTGTGCTAGCTGAAGGCTTCGGTCCATAACTTAGAGGTTTTTGTTGCGAACCGTGTCTCCCAGATTGTGTCGTCTGAGGTCCCACTGACCTGGAGACATGTACCAGGAGAATTGAACCCGTCTGATTGTGCATCCAGGGGATGTCGGGCTCCTGAACTCGTTAGACACCATTTGTGGTGGGGACCACCCTGGCTTGCCAAGAGAGAATCGGACTGGCCCCACAGCTCCACCAAGGCGGTACATCTCGAGCTCGTTGCTGATCTCTCGACAGAGGCTTTCATTGCTTGTTTGGATAGGTTTGTTTCTCGAAGGGGACTTCCAACTTTGATCCGCTCTGATAACGGCACTAACTACATCGGTGCGGAGCGATACTTACGAGAGATAGTCAACTTTTTGAATGTAAATAAAGTGGATATTGGAACGGCCCTCTCCCGTCGGGGTATACAGTGGACCTTCAGCCCACCGATTTGCCCCCACTGGGGTGGGATTTTTGAGGCCGTAGTTAAGTCAGCTAAGACGCACTTGGGGCGTATAGTAGGTCAGACCGCGCTGACTTTTGAGGAGCTCGCGACATTGTTTTGTAAGATCGAGGCCGTTCTCAATTCGCGACCGTTGTGTCCGCTCAGCTCGGATCCAAATGACCTGGAGGCTCTGACCCCAGGCCATTTCTTGATAGGACAGCCACTTAACGCGTTGCCCGAGCACCCCTTCGAGGGAGTGAAATTGTATCGGTTGTCAAGGTATCAGATGTTGCAGCAGTTTACTCAGAATTTCTGGAAGCGTTGGTCGCTCGAGTATCTGCATATCTTACAACAGCGCCTTAAGTGGACTGACAAAACCAGCCCCCCTAGTGTTGGTGACCTCGTTCTGGTTAAGGATGCTAACCTACCGCCACTACGTTGGCGCAGGGGGCGCATTGTTAACTTGTTCCCTGGCAAGGACGGGACCCCCCGGTCTGCAGAGGTTCTAGTAGGAGGCTCGGTTCTAAAACGAGCGGTAGCAACGTTTTCTCGGCTGCCCGTAGATTAAGGGACAGGTGGGTGCCTGTCCGGGCGGGTGATTGTTCGATTCCGAATCGATATTCGATCGATGGTTTCTGAACGGCCATTTTGAATTTGACGTTGCTGCCAACCTAGCAGTTTTTTGACAACTGACAGACGAAAGCCCTCGCAATGTAAACGCGTATTGGTTAGGGTATTGAAATTAAATCGCAAGCCATCTGGAATGTATTCGGGTTTCCCTCAGGATTGTCTATATAGCTGAGTGTGTTGTGGTTCCCCGAACCAGATAAAGTTCGCATTTACGTGGCCGATTGGTTTTTCCCACGTAACATAACCTGTGTTGGAACACTGTGCTCATCGAAGCTGGCCTGCCAGTCATACCTGGTTGGCTGAAGAACCTATCTACCAAGAAGAGCCTAGGGTGCACCCGGGCCTTGCAGAGAGACAGGAGGTTGACGTGACCGAAGCACAGACCAGGTTAGATCGACTCCATTTACATTAGCTCGGTGAATCGCCGACGTTCAGACTTCTTGGCAACTGATCGCTACGCTACCTCGTAGCTGATGGGCCCCTACGAGGTCATTAGGTGCTGAGAAGCCTGAACAGCTGTAGTTCGACTCGTCTTCGGATGACTCCGCTTCTAGCATCGCGACGCGGGCCCGGGCTAACTCCACCTCCTTCTGTAATAATTCTTCCCGCGCCCGCATCAAACGTCGCTTGCTCACGGCAGTGGAGCGGGCGACAGAACATCGGGTGGCTGCGCGAAGAGGGGTAGGGCTTGCGTTGCTTCCGGCGGGTGCGTGCGAGGCCGGGGGCCCACGGGGTGGCGTCGGGCGCAGGGGGGCGGCTGCTACGACCTCGTTTCCCGGCGGAGTCTTCGGACGCACACGGCACAACTACCCACTCGCCGCCCCCGCTCTTCTCTCTTCGGCTCTTCTCCCCGCCCGTCGTGTGCTCACTGCGCCCGCAGTGACGTCATCGCATCGCGGCTGCCTACGTGCTTCTAAAGCTAGAAGCGCAAGTCGCGGTGCCGCCACCACCACCCACGGACCGACCCCAAACGGAGAGGAGGAAGGAGAAGAACACGCCCGTCTCCGGAGTTGACCCTACGCAGCACCTGTGGTGTTGATCGACTGCTCGCCGGCACTTCACTGGGCCTCCTCGGATTTATTCGAGGTCTCACCCGGTGGAGGAAGACCGCGTTAAGTCGGCACCACAGAGCCTGCATAACTCCGGAGAAGTAAGTGGAAGACCCCGTTTTTAAAAAGAAACGATGAAGAGAACCCGAAAGCCGGAGGACCCACCCCCCCCCGCCCCCCGACGAGCCGGATCCGCCTGATGTGCGGATCCAAATCGACCGACGACGCAGCCGCCGAAGCCCAAATCGCCGCGACCCACCACACCGCCAGCGACCGCCACCACAGAGCCCAAGCCGAAGAAGAACCACCCGCCCATCGTGGTGGAGAACCTGCCGGCCTGGGCTACCCACTTTGCCCGGCTGAAGGAAGCCCTAGGCCATGCCCCCAACGCGCGACCCTTTGGAAAGGGGGTCCGCTTTACGCCGCAGAGCCCGGAAGAATACCGGCAAATCGTCCGGTATCTGGACGAGGCGGCCCGTGCCGACAAGACCATCTCATGGTTTTGTTACTCCCTGGACGCGGACCGCCCCTTCAAGAACGCTATCCGAGGGCTCCCGGCAACCACCCTGCCCGAAGAGGTCGCCGCAGCGCTGGCTGGCGTAGGCTTCCCGACGCAGCACGTCCGCCAAATCCCCGGCCGGATGGGCCGCGCCGGCTGCCTTTTCTTCGCCCTGCTGGCGGAGAAGCAGACTCCCGGCAGCATCGAGAGGCTCTACAGGGTGAAGGAGCTGCTCTGCATGCCGGGCATCACCATTGAGGGATGGCGCGGCCCAAAGGGGCCCTCGCAGTGCCATCGATGCCAGTCGTTCGGCCACTCCTCGACCAACTGTCGCCGCCCTGTACGCTGCGTGCGATGCGGAGAAGGGCACGCAGCTTCCGACTGCCAGCGGCCAAAGTCAGAGGCCGCCACCTGCGCAAACTGCGGCCAAGGCCACCCGGCCAACAGCCGCCGATGCAAGGCGCTGAAGGAGGAGGCGCGCAAGCGCGGCATCACCATCGCGCCGCCACTGCCGCCCCAACAACAGCGCCCCAAGAAGACCGCGCGCCCCACGACCCGCCCGGCTGCCCAACCCGCGGCCCGCTCGGCTGCCCAACCCACGGCCCGCACGGCTGCCCAACCCGCGGCCCGCACGGCCCCTCAACATGCGACCCAGGTCGCTACTCAACCCGAGGCCCGCCCCGGCCCCTCTACACACCCAGATGTGGAGCCGCTGGGGTCACCAGTGTCGCCGCCGATAAAGCGCCCCCGCCTTGCCCAGCCGGGCGAGACCAAGGGCGCTACAATAAGAACGCCAGCCAACCCGCCCACCACCCGAGGCGAAGAGGCGAAGCCCCGAAAGAAGCGGGGCAAGAAGCGCCGGAAAAAGAAGAAGGCGCCGGAAGAGCCCGCCGCCGAGCCGCCACTTGAGCCCGCCCAACCTGCGAGCCGCCCCCCACTGCCAGCCCGCCCCCGCCCACGGGAGCCGGCAGCACCCGCAGCCCTATCCACGGAGCGCCAGGAGGCTCCACTCATGGCCGCGCTGCTCGACGCCATCGACCTTATCAGCGCGGCCATACAGGCGATCGTGGATAGACGCGATCCGTTGCTGCCCCTGCTGCGGGGATTATCGACACTGAAGGCCACAATCTCGTCCGGACACAATGCCTAAAGACCTAAGGCTTGTGTACTGGAACCCGGACGGGATCACCAGCAAGACGACAGACCTGAGGCTACTCGTGCAGGAGCATGATGTGCATGTCGTGCTTCTGTGCGAGACGAAGCTGCACCCCAGCCGAGAGCTCCGACTGCCCAACTTCTTCGTGTACCGCCGCGACGAGTTATCTTCGAGAGACGTGCCGTACAGAGGCACGGCGGTTCTCGTGAGACGGGACCTCGTCCACGAAGAGTTGGAGCTGCCCGCCTTCAAGACTACGCGGTCCATAGGCGTCCGTCTGAAGACGGCCGACACGGAGCTCAAAGTCTTCGCAGCCTACAAGCCTCCCGGCGACGTCCACCATTTCTACCCGGAAGACATCCGAGCGATGATGGAAGGAGCGACCCCCACACTGGTCGCAGGCGATCTCAACGCCAAGCACCACCAGTGGGGGTCCCACAGCATCAACCCCGCCGGAAGGGCCCTACAGGAAGATGCTGAGAACTCCAACTACGAAGTACTCAGCCCGGGGGCCCCGACACACTACCCGACAAACCCCATGCATCGCCCGGATGTACTAGACGTCGCCCTGGTCAAGAACGTACAGTTCCCCATCGCCATCGGGGAGCTGTACGACATCGACACCCCCCACCTGCCTATCTTGCTGGTCCTCGGGGTGGAGGCCGATCTCACGTCGGCACCGCGTCCAAGAACGAAGACGGACTGGCACAAATACCAGCTGGAGTTGAACACAACGCAGCTCCCCGGCGGTGTCTCTACCAAGGAAGAGGTAGAAGCCGCGGCAGTGGCCATCACCACAGCCATCACCACCGCTCAAGCCGCAGCCACCACCACCAAGCCACCGCCGGTCTTGCGGAAGGAGAGGCTCCCTCCACACCTCCGCAAGAAGTTGGACCTCAAGCGCCGTCTTCGTCGAACCTGGCACCACACGCGCTGCCCCGTGATCAAGGCGGAGATCAACCGGCTCGGAGAAGAACTGCGCGCGGGCATCATCGAGCTGAGGGGACAGTCCTGGGAACGCACCATTGACCAGGCCTCCCAAGATGACACCGCCCTTCACCGCCTGAACCGCAGCCTGACATCAACTCCCGAGCCGGTCTGCCCCATGTTTGATCACACGGGCAGGCGCCGCTACGCCGCACGAGATCGAGCCGCCATACTGGCCGACCACTTCGCTGGGCAGTTCCAGCCCAACCCCATCGCCGACTACGAGCACAACGCCGCTGTTATGGAGCGCGTAGAGCGCTTCCTGGCGGCCCCCGCGCCTCCCCTCCCCGGCGACTACTTCATGTTGCCCCGCGAAGTCCGGAAGGTGGCCCTGAAGCTGAACCAGCGGAAGGCCCCGGGCCCGGACGGAGTCGTCGCGGGGGCCCTAGTACAGCTGCCAAGGAGAGCCGTCGTCTCGCTGACGCGGCTGTTCAACGGCATCCTGCGCACCGGACACTTCCCCGCCCTCTGGAAGGAGGGCAAGGTGATCGTCATCCCCAAGCCGGGGAAAGACAGAAGACACCCGGGAGGCTACCGCCCGATCACCCTGCTGCCTCATATCGCCAAGCTGTTTGAGCGCCTACTGTTACGGAGAATCCTGCCCCACATCCAGCTGAGGGCAGAGCAACATGGCTTCCGTGACAGCCACAGCACGACGCTCCAGTTGGCGAGAGTCCTACACTACCTGGCGTCGGAGCTGAACAGGGGCCGATACACCGTCGGGGTCTTTCTCGACATCGAGAAGGCCTTTGACCGAGTGTGGCACGAGGGGCTCCTCTTCAAGCTCCTGGACGCAGGTGTGCCCCCAATGATCGGGCAGATCGTGGCCTCCTTCCTGGAAGACCGGCGGTTCTTCGTCTCGGTCGAGAATGCACACTCCCAGACGAAGACCATCAGCGCGGGAGTCCCGCAAGGCAGCTGCCTTTCGCCGGTGCTCTACGCGCTCTACACCAACGACATCCCCACACTCGAGGGCCATCTCGAGGAGGGGGTGGAAGACGTTGTGCTCGCCCTCTATGCCGACGACAGCACCTACTTCGCGTCGTCGCGCAAAATTGAGCTCGCCTGCAGGAAGATGCAGCGACTCCTGGACCTGCTGCCGCCCTGGCTGGACAAGTGGCGGACCGCGGTGAACGTCGGGAAGACAACAGCCCTGTTGACCACCCGCTCCCGCCGTCCGACCCCGCTACAGCTGAGGGGCCGGGACATCGAGTGGCAATCGACGGTGAAATACCTCGGTTGCAACATCGACTGCTCGCTGCGCATGGTCCCGATGGTGCAACACTGCATCAACCGGGCCAAAGCCGCGCGGGCAATGCTCCGGCCTGTCCTGTCGTCCAGCCTGCCTCTGAGAGCCAAGCTGCGGGTGTACAAGGCCTATGTGCGCTCGCGGCTCACCTACGCGGCTCCAGCATGGTACGCCCTGCTTTCGAAGACCCAGAAGGCACGGCTGCAGCGGTTCCAGAACATCTCCCTGCGGGTGATCACAGGAGCCGGGCGGTACGTGCGCAACACCACCATCATGAGAGATACCCGGATGCCCACCGTGGAGAAATTCGTCGCGCGGCTCGCACGGCGCATGTACGACTGCGCCGACAACAGCCGCCACGCACATCTCCACGACATTGCTCCGCACCACGCACGTCCGCCTGAAGGCAGACCACTCCCAAGAGAGTTGCTGCTCATCCCACTGTCGCCAGTGTAAGCCCGCAGAAGAGGGCGAAAGCACGGCACAGTGGAGAAGAAGAAGCTCCCGCACCGTTGTCGCCAGTGTATGCCAATAGACGGCGAAAGCACAGCGCAACGAAGACCACGCGAGGCCCCTGACAAGTAGGGGCCACCCAAGACCGAGGGGGACGTTACCCCCCGAGTTGACGCCGCGGGCATGAGGCAACCATAAGTCCTCGACCCCGCAACCGTAGTGGTCCTCGCGCTCCGCGCGAGAACACACTCCGCAGACCACACGGCTCTTCGGCAGTGTAGATTCCGTCGTTGTCGTAGTGCCCGTCGTGCCCGTAGTTTCCGTGGTGGCTGAACCCGTAGTGGCGTCGGAGGTATCCGTAGTCCCGCCTGTAGCGGTACGTGACGTGGAAGAGTTCTTCTGGCTGCTGGTGACAGGCATTCTTCTTATTATCCGGCTCGAAGGACCAGAAAATGTGGGCCCCTTCGACAACCCACACTTATTACTGGGGCGGTGGCTGGCTCGTAGAAAGAAGAAGAAACAGCGCAGTTTTGGTCGAACAGGGTCGCAGCTTCCTTGGCAGGGTAGTAGAGAGCTTCTCGCTTGGTTTCGCTTGTAGTGGACTGTATTGTACTGTGTCACTGAGAACTGTGACTGCTGAACTGTGTCTGCTCCCGCCGGACGCCCGCAATTTATTCTGATTGGCGTACCGCGGGCGGCGGTGGGAGCAGCGATGCTATGAGCAGCGAGCGAGCGAGACGGCTTGCGTTTCTCTATCCGTCTCTTTCTGTCTATCTCTCTCTCTCTACCTGTCTCTCTCTGCCAGGGAAACACGATTAGAAAACCTTTTATTTACCTATACTATTTACAGAGTTATTAAAACTTAATGCTAAATTACTTAGAAACTAAATTATGTCGCGAACAGTTTTAATGCCTAATTATGTACAGTTATGTACATACTTATTTATTTATTTATTTATTTGTTTGTTGATGTTTCACAGCATAAGTAATTAATTCGATAAAAATAACACTGATATAAATGGATAATGCCAATTACGAAACATATCCTTTATAAATTATGATAAGGATTTTTAGATCATAAAACATATGTATAAAAGGTAATTTTACATTATATATAATAAGGTATGTGTTTGTATATGTGTATGTGTGTGTGTGTGTGTGTGTGTGTGTGTGTGTGTGAGAGAGAGAGGGTATGTAATATGTGTGTGGATATGAGGTGTTTCTATGTCAAATGAGAGAGTTCAATTTCCTTGAATAAATGTTATTGATTGTTGTTTATTTTTGATGATCAATTATCTAATTTGATTGACCTTATCTTCGCACAAAACTGTGATATAAATTGAGTCCGGTTCAGGTAAAAGACATCGGCCCCCGCAAAGTGTTTCTCGTACATATCAATGCTCCTATTTAGCGGTGAATTGGAGGCATAGTTGGTACGCGCGCGCTCGTACCCAAGCAGCGCCGGTGCCCCGGCGACGCGACCGCGCCGGGGCAATGCGCAGCAGCACTGACCTCACCAGCCACTCATTGTCCTGTCTGTTGTTGATGACGTCATGAAGAAGTTTCTGATCTGCCAGCATCCTCCTGCTCTCCAGGGAAACCATAGAATGTCGAGTAAGGCCCTCATCATAGTCCACCGAAGACCCGTCATATCTAATCTGGAGTTGCCTCATGAACGCTTTCTGAACCGACTCAATTCTGATTTTATGCGACTGGTAGGATGGTGACCATACCGGCGACGCATATTCCAGCACACTGCGAACGTAGGCGAAATAAAGTAATTTAAAAGCAAGTGGTGAACGCAGCGGCCTCGTCACACGATTTACGAATCCAAGCATTTTAAAAGCTTTCGCTATAATATGTTCGTAATGAGGTATGAATAAAAGTTTAGAGTCCATTATAACCCCAAGATCCCTAACCTTGGAGACACGTTCAATGGGGTGGTCATTTAGAATATATTGGTGTGTTAGATTAGATGTTTTTCTAGTAAACGTGATTAGTTAACACTTTTTGGGATTTAGATCTAAGCTGTTGGGACTACAGTACTCGCAAAGACGGTCCAGATCTTCCTGCAATCTGTGGCAATCTGAGGAACTTGATACGGGCATAAATATCTTGGTGTCGTCGGCACACATAAGGTAACTGGCGGATCTAAAACAAGATGCTATATCATACAGACAGACATTGAATAGAAGTGGCCCCAGATGGGATCCTTGAGGAACGCCTGAGGGGATTGGAGTAAATCGCGAGCAATGGCAGCCAATTCGGACAGCTTGACTACGGTTACGGAGGTAAGATTCAAACCATCTGAGCAGATCTCCATGTACACCGACTTGTTCCAGCTTAAAAAGGATGATGTCATGCCTCAGCCGATCGAAACACTTGTAACGTACTACCTCTTTGACCATATTGGCTACTGGCGGATTAGCCAGATTAAAAGTACAACTATAGAAATTCGGAAATTCGGATCTGGAATCTCGTCTGGCAGCTGATTGTTTTTTTGAGGCAGACATTGTTTGAGCTCTGTAACGTGAGGTTGTATCTTCTGCATCAATAATTTTTAAGTCACGCCTTTAGTTGCGGCGATGGGCTAGTCCCTTTAGTACTGTAATGGAGCTGAATGTTTAGTTGCTGTAAAGTGCAGTAGTTGATATGAAACTTCCCTACTATCCCCAATCCATGGGTAAGCATTGGTTCGTAGTTAGTATTTCTTATTTTCGTGTATTTTATACTCTCTATGTATTTCCCTTTTCTATACAGTGTCTATTGGACTGCGGCACTCTTAGATCCTAATTACCCTAGGGCCCTCGTCGGAAGTCTCCGTGTGGGGAGCCGTCGCCTGATAGCTGGGCGCTGTAGCGCTTTTGTATTCCTATCATTCACACTGGTCTCTTTCCAGGGTTCCACGCTGAGGAGTAATATCCTCCTGGCGCTAACGGAGCTCTGAATCGGTTCCACGCTGAGGAGTAATATCCTCCTGGCGCTAACGGAGCTCTGAATCGGTTCCACGCCGAGGAATAATATCCTCCTGGCGCTAACCGCATAATCACTTGTTGACGTCTGGAGAAGTGGACCAGTCGGATTGAGTTTACCAAGGAGCTGAAATCTACAAATTCCCGGCGAGTCCCTATCCAGCGTTTCAACTATATCACCAATATTCGACTCACGACCCTGTGATTAATAAATGTATCTTGAGCCTGCCAACAATCTCTTTTGGTCAGGTTAGAGTCTCACTGTTTCAATGGCGCCCGGATTAAGGGAATATTGGTGATAGAGTTTTATGTCTGGTCAGAGTAGTTAGGCCATAAGAGCGCCGTAGAACGCTAGATTTCTTTCGTAGCTTGTATATTTTGTTGTGTTTATTTTTGTCTGACAGGAGTATATTTGATCGTTTATCTGGGTACCTACCTCATTTCTACATTATTTATGGTCGCAGTCTGACGGCTGTTGTCATATTATAATTGTTGATAAATATTTTCCTCCAAATTCTCAGTACGAAAAATAAATTAATAAATTGTGAAGATTTTAGTAGGGAAACTTTTCGGACTATTAAATAATAAATAAGGTTAGTGTTTAACGGCCGATCATGCCGAGCGATCTGTGTCTGTCTGAGAGCACCTTCTGTCTGAAGATAGGCTGCGACAGCGTTCTGTCTTATTCAATAGTAGTTAATGATTCCTTTATGTATGTAATAAGTATTTTGACCCTTGTATTCTAAAAACCATCTATATCTACAGCTATGTAAAAGTTCTTTATTGTGTAACGTTACTCTGCAATGTCTGTTACTTTAGCTTATGGCCTCTTGAACTATAATTCTCTACTTTTTTACTCTTTGTTGTAGAATAGATATTCTACTCTATTATTTTCTGTACCCACTAACGGTGCAGGAAGTCTTGAACACTTGAGGGAGCTGCCCCTCATGGTGTTATTCTGCGTTACGATAGTAGCTAAGCTATCGGGGCGTTTATGTACTAAGGTTCTTATTTTAGTTCAAGGGATCTTGCTTATTTTTCAACTTCTGACAGTTAGTCTGGGTGTGCATTTGGCTATAATAATGGCACCCTGTGTGTAAGGCTGTGTTTACACGATGTTAGTGTGAACTCTTGTATGAACTTAGTATGAATTCTGATGTCTGATTGTTGGTACGAATGTGTGATGTTGGTATGTAGTTGAGCTAGACTGTTAGTTATATATTTCTCTGACATTGTAGATGGCGAGCTTTAGAGAATTTTATCTTAAGTAGTTAATTTGGTAAGTTAGTTTAGTTTAGTTAGTATCTTAGCGGATTTTATCAGGTAAAATCCTACCCAAACAAGACGGGTATGTAACGTACTACCTCTTTGACCATATTGGCTACTGGCGGATTAGCCAGATTAAAAGTACAACTATAGAAATTCGGAAATTCGGATCTGGAATCTCGTCTGGCAGCTGATTGTTTTTTTGAGGCAGACATTGTTTGAGCTCTGTAACGTGAGGTTGTATCTTCTGCATCAATAATTTTTAAGTCACGCCTTTAGTTGCGGCGATGGGCTAGTCCCTTTAGTACTGTAATGGAGCTGAATGTTTAGTTGCTGTAAAGTGCAGTAGTTGATATGAAACTTCCCTACTATCCCCAATCCATGGGTAAGCATTGGTTCGTAGTTAGTATTTCTTATTTTCGTGTATTTTATACTCTCTATGTATTTCCCTTTTCTATACAGTGTCTATTGGACTGCGGCACTCTTAGATCCTAATTACCCTAGGGCCCTCGTCGGAAGTCTCCGTGTGGGGAGCCGTCGCCTGATAGCTGGGCGCTGTAGCGCTTTTGTATTCCTATCATTCACACTGGTCTCTTTCCAGGGTTCCACGCTGAGGAGTAATATCCTCCTGGCGCTAACGGAGCTCTGAATCGGTTCCACGCTGAGGAGTAATATCCTCCTGGCGCTAACGGAGCTCTGAATCGGTTCCACGCCGAGGAATAATATCCTCCTGGCGCTAACCGCATAATCACTTGTTGACGTCTGGAGAAGTGGACCAGTCGGATTGAGTTTACCAAGGAGCTGAAATCTACAAACTCCCGGCGAGTCCCTATCCAGCGTTTCAACTATATCACCAATATTCGACTCACGACCCTGTGATTAATAAATGTATCTTGAGCCTGCCAACAATCTCTTTTGGTCAGGTTAGAGTCTCACTGTTTCACACTTAGAGTAATCGGTGTATATAGTATCGACCTGGTAGCCCTTATCCATAAAACCGGTCACTGATCCTACGAATTCTGCCAAATTTGATGTAGTAGATCTTTTACGCATAAAGCCATGCTGGGCTGGAGGAAAACTACGCGCTAAAATGGGATACACCTGATCATGGACTATAAGTTCCAGCAGTTTACTAAAAACTGGCAGTATTGAGACCGGCCGATATTGTTCTGCTTTGGTTTTTGGACCACCTTTGTGTATGGGTACAATATAAGCCATTTTCCAACGTGTGGGGAAACACCTCTCGTCTAGTGACCTCTGGAACAGCATACACAAAGGGACGGCGAGTTGATCGGCACAATTTCTAATGAAAATCGGTGGGATCCGGTCGTGCCCTGCGCCCTTATTAGTGTCAATGTTTTTGAGGTACTTAAGGACAAGATTGCTAGTTAATTCAATGGCACCCACACAGCTCAGATCATTTGTGCCGCCAGAAGGTGGTGAAGAGCGGTGGTTGGAGTCCACATACACAGACAAAAAATATTCTAGAAAGATCTCACAAGCCTCCTGAGCACTGTTAGCCGTTTTGGCGCCATACGAGATCTGCGCCGGGAAACCATGATCACGGCGCATGTCCTTAGCGAAGCGCCAAAACTGTTTGGGGTTGCGAACTAAAGCCTCATTGGTTTTTAGTACAAAATTATTCCAACATTGTTGCTGAAGCTTCTTGTGCCGCTTCCTCAGCAATGAAAAAGAGTCGTAGTCGAGAGGGTTACCAAATCTTTTCCATTTATTGTGAAATTTGTCTTTTTCTGCAACTATATTAATAAGCGATTTGGAATACCAGACCGGATAGCCCTCGGGATTTCCATAAGTATATGGAACATATTTATCTATAAGCGTATTCAAAATTTTGTAAAAAGTATCCATGGCTTCAGTAAGTGTACATTTGTTTAAAATAGTAGACCAATCTTTAGTGGCAAGTTCGTTACGGATCGCTGTGTGATCAGCCTTTTTAAATCTATACATTTTAATGGGGTGAGAGCGTAACAATGGTATGCCAACGTTTGGGAGCTCGATGTCGAGGGCGGGATGATGAGGCATATCTTCGCGAGTGAAAGGGTCACTCGCACGCACCACAGAAGCATCAATGTTACTAAAAATTAAGTCCAAGAGCCTGTTATTTCCATTCAGCACATTACTATATTGGGTCAGGTCGGACAGACAAATATCGTCAATAAACCGCTGCTGACTTTCTCTAATGGTACCATACGGAGTGAGACCATAACCAGCGGTACGCGGTCTCCATGATATGTCTGGTAAGTTAAAATCACCCAGCAGTAGGAAGTCATTATCCGGACAGCAGTGGCGAATGTATGCGGAAAGGTTGACCAAAAGTGCGTCATGTTTAGCGCCAGAGCCTGGTAAATAGATACAAATAATATGTAGATCTTTATTAGCACGAACCGACGACTTGGGCACCACGACATGAACAATTTCCAGTTGAGCATACTCATGCGCATGTGTGGGTGGCGGCAGTAAACGGGCGGCGGATAACTCACGCCGCGTGAGTAGCATTACCCCAGAGGGGGGACAGTCCTTCAGAAAGGGAAATATAAAAAGAAAGAGGCGCCATCTGTTAGTTAAAGTAAAAGCCAGTTTCTTTCTCTAGTCAACAGATGCCTCTGTACAGAAATTTAAATAATTATTTTAAGATTGTGGTGTTGTAAAGAAGCGCGGATATATTTATTTACATATAATTATGTACAATAAATATTTCTAGGGGGGCCGAGGTGGTTTAAAATCGTGGTTTGGGCAAAAGGCAGTATATATTTTTTCATATGGTAACCCCAAAATACACTTTATTATTTTTGCTGGCAACAATATCCTGACACTTGAAAATAATCACAAGTCACACACAAGATGGCTTCCACTTCTTGCTTGTGTTGTTTTTGGTTGCAACAATGTGATTATTATGTTAATTGTGCAACAAAATAACACAAAATAACTATACTACGCGACCATTACAATTAGGCGCACCTTGCAGTACTATACGTACTGCAAGGTGCGCCTAATTGTAATGGTCGCGTAGTACTGGAAAATACCTAGGTAGGTAACGAGATATGGATACATACCTATCTATACGTATGGATATATAAAATCGTTTTTACTTTAAAAACGAGATGGCGCTTCAACCTTGTCATGCATAAAAGTCCCGGGAGAGGGCACTCTATTTCATATTACTACTTATATTGCTCTGTGCATTACCCCGCCGCCCGTGTAACTCGCCGGACGTGCCCCGACACCACCTCCCCGCTGACGCAACACCTCACTCGTCGGGTGGTCAGCACGATGGACGTCATAACGAGGCTCGCTCACCTCAGAGTCTAACACTCCATCTATCAAATTAGTTTCGCAGATGCCGACCACATGATAATCGTTTCTGAGTAAACCCTGAACGAAAGCCGACGTCTTACCGCTGATACCGCGAGAATTCTGAAAATATATCCTTAGGCCTTTTCAACATGAGATACAATCAGAGCTATATTCTGCTTGCCTATTAGGCAACAATGTAAGCGCAAGATATGTGATATAATGAGATAGTACGAAGATTGGTCCAATTTGATGGACGTAAGCATAGGAACTCGGGTGTGTTGGTAATGTGCATGTGTGTATGTTTTGAATAGCATATAATATGTAGGTAGGTGTGTTGTTAAATGTGATTTAGGTTCATAGGTACCGGGTGATGGGATGATAGATTTGTAGATACAGACTGATTGAGGACTCATGTAACAGTAAGCGTCGAGGCCGATGCCGCTGGGTTTGTGCGCTGAGTTGGTGCTTTGCTTGAGGGTTTTATGTGTGACAGTTGGGAGAGGTTTTCGATGCTAATGGCCGGGTAGTTGTCGTCTTGACGTAAAAATTGCTTAACGTAAAAAAATCTTCGCATTGCGAGTCCATGAGTAACGAAACCCCGCTTCTTTGCCTTTCGCTTTAGCCTGTTTCAGCAAGTTCTTGTTCTCGGCGGTCAGGTGTTCATTCACGTTTAACTTCTGACTCTCTCCAGTAAACCCGATGTCCAGGGTGGTGATGCCGCGCTGCTTACGGACTGCACTGATAATCTCGTCCTTTTTGAGAGAAGAATGCAGTTTGGCAATTATTGGCCTAGGGTGGCCGTTGTTGTAAAATTATACATACACTAGTTTATCTACACACATATCATTAGCTCTCTTAGATATGTTCAGGAACCGCATATTCGACCGGCATGGTGGCATTGATAATTGCTCTGCTCTTGTTTAACTTGTTACTGAACAAGTTAAACAAGAGGTACTACTGAGTACCAATTTTACAGATAAACTAGGGGCGGCACGCAGGCGGCCGTTGGCGTTAGAAATTTGAATGTCATTATTTGTCGAAAATGTATACATTATGGTTATATGTATATGTAAGTAGTATTAAATTATACTGGTCGTAACGTGCGGTTTTTGGACGCAGTAAAGAAGGTTTATGGTGCGAGAGTAGATAAACGAAAATATGTATTAATTTATTTTCAAGTCGCATTAATATGAAAAGATTTCCAACCAAAAACTATGATTTGCGAGTACGTAGGCACCATTCAACTCGGTCCAATACAAACTAAGTCCATAAATGCAAGAAAGACAATAGAAAATTGAGAGAAAATTTAGAAAGAGAGAGTGGTACTTACCAAAACACGAAAGCGGGGGCTTCTGTAGTTTGGACAACGCTGCATTGGAGGCGAAGTGTTGACCCAGGTTTGAGATACTTCTCCGTTGGCCCGGAAATTTCCGCCCTTGCCTCTGAAAGAGAAAGAAGTGTTACACAACGTGTAATTTATGTCGTGGCCAGATCATAAAATGTATCATTTCATGATGTGGCCAACCATGGTTGAGGTAAAAGATTCGTCAAACGACGAATTTTTTTATGGCGAAACACTGCGGTAGATTAGATAAGACTAAAAGAGGTGAGCGCAGCGAAGCCGTAAAATAGTCTTCGTGTTAGTTTGACATGTGCATCACAAAAACACCACGTAGTGCTGAGTGAAAATGTTTTCAAAAAGACATGAATCATGATGACAAATTCAACCATTTCTGACCAAGTCATGAAATGGTTGGCCGGTTATAATTATGTATATTGAAACATAAATTCAAAATATAGACCTAAAAATACCTTTTTTTTAGAACCTTTCGTTCACAATATAAAATTAAGATAAATCATACTTGAAATGTTAACAAAAGGCATAAAGGGTATGTTATCCATAATGTTAATAATACCTATATTATACTGACGAAGATATTTTAAATGTTTACAATGTGCACAAGATAAAGTGATTTTTGAGAGTTCAGAAAATAAAAAGAGATGAAGGATTGCAAAAATCATGTTTGTATTACATACATATTTGTATATATTTACATTTCTGGCCCGAAGTAAGCTTTTCGTAGGTTATACTTTGTTACTGGCTTAAAACCTAGTTTTCACATCAAAACTTATGATTTGATACTACTAAAAATGTCTGTAGAAGTATACTTACAATTAATAGAACAAGAAAACGTTACCTTTTTTATCATCGAAGATAGTGTTTACATAAGTATTATTGAATTTGGTTGAATTTAATTCAGGTCAAAAAGAGGATACAGAAAATATGTGAAAAAATGACACTTCGGCTAAAGAAAGGAGTTGGGTAAAGACACAGACGTCAGATGCCAGCCGCGGCCGTGGCATCTGACGTCACGTCCCGTTTCGACCGATTGTGATGCGTTTCGCAAATCAATTAAATGGAGACTAAATAACAAAAGTATGTCATAGATAGGTTGTAAGGACAATAGATATTCAGAAAAATATAATTTCAGCCAAATTTAAACCACAACGATATACCCTACATAACCATTACGACTGTCAGAGACGTCACTGGACTTAATTTGCATGGAATTTGCATTGCACCTCAAAAGCATTAGCCCGTAAAAGAAAACTTCTCACCTACAAGTCTAACCCAGGGTCTTCTCATAAAAAATACCGCAGAAAATTCACCCGTCCTTAAATAATGCAAATTATCATATTACACGTACAAAAGGGTCACTCATTTACATACAGATGGGTAATTAAAAATAAGGGCAGATGTTAAATGGTGTTGCAATCCAAATATGGCAAAAAATTGTAGGGGTAATTTCGGAATGACTGCTAACCTTTTGCTACTCGGTTCCTAATGAATGTTTGTACCTCTAAAGTATTCATGAAAAGGGTCTTTTCAAAAGGTAGATTTTCTCTCGTATTTTACGCTCACTTCAATCTTTAAGTTCCAAGATGGAATGGTTTTCTAAATCAAGCAACTGTGCTACTTGACTTTATAAAAAAGCTTTCGAGTTTTCAGTTCTCATACTTGAGCATTATTTAGGCTGTTTAATAAACGCTCTAGTTGCTGCTTAAAACGCTACGAATATTTGACAAGTAGGTCTTGCTATGTCATCCGGAAAATCCGGATTTTCAGGGTTTACTGAAAATCCGGATTGCATTCCCAGTGACTCTCGTTATGAACTGGCACTAACTTTTACTATACCCTTATCTAAACTCATATGGAGATAGTCTTTTTCCAAATGGGTTAGCAGTAGTGCACCAACAGGCACCTTGCAAGCGGGCGATATTCTACTGCAATATTATGAGTACCCACACACATGTGTCCTCAGTTACAGTCTACCTTATACCCCGCTTATTTCCTGCACTCTAGGAACTACATTCGTACAGCATTGGTTTAATAGAATCGACACATAGGTTAAACTCCGTCTTCGCAACGAACTTCCATACAAACTTTAGTTCCAGTTTTCAAGCGACCCTCAGACACTAGATTTCAAGAAACCCAATCTTAACCTGGCATACTCGTTTGTTGACTAAGCAAATTGTGCCATTGTCACGCTGTTTATCTTATTAAATCTTTATATTTAATTAAAAATAGTCAAGTGCGAGTCGGACTCGCGCACGAAGGTACACCGAGCAATGGTAGGGATGGTGTGGAGTGAATAGTTTGGATTTTACAAAGCAAAATGTTGTTTACAAAGTTATTGGTGCGGCTACCTTAACATTCCATGTACACCAGGTGCATTCAATACTGTATAGGTATTGAAAGGTGACTACTGCGACATTCACGGGCGCGCCGCTCATAACGTGTGGCTCGACACATACCTATAGTTTGTGGCAGATTGCCGCAGTCCAATAGCTTTTGACAAAACGACGTCTGTTGGGTCATTCACTCTTTAGAATAACGTTACGTAGAGACTTTAATGCCCGCACGAAACAGTTTATTTAAATCGAAAGTCGCCAACAAACACAATGAACGTAAGACTCAGATTCGCATCTCCCCTCTTGCACCCAGACTCAAACGTTGCTATTTCGCTACTGATACTTATCTTTCACTATTAAGATAATAATGCTTGTGATACAAGCCCGACCCTTTGATCCATTTAACTAACAATACAAGTATATTGGAGGAAGTATCACCAAAATACCAAGACCAAATGCGTACCTATATAATAAATTGGGGCAGTATTTAATCGCACATCAAAAATACTAATTTGCACAGCAAAAAGGGATCAACAAAAACACATTTTATGTTTTAAATGTTTTATGTTTACTTAAGTTTGTATTTTTATTCAAACAAAGCTAGTAATGTGCTCATTAGTTTGACAACTTTCTTTGAGTAAAGTCAACAAAAACACTTTTTATGTTTTATAGTAGTTTATAACATAATAATAATAATAATAAAACATTTATTTTCAGAAAACACGGTTCCATAGTATTGTTTGTATAAAAAGAGAATTTCCTAATCTATGTTAGTTACACCTTAAAATAAAATTAAAATAAATAAGTAAGCAACTTATGGCGGATAGCGAGGTAGAGAAGAAGCCTGTACCCAGCAGTGGGTAGGTGTGGGCTGATTGATGATGATGATGAGCCTATTTATCCAGCTAGGTGCCGGTCACCACCTTTATCCAGTGCTTTAAAATAGGTCCATCGACCCTATCTGCTATAACAGTCAGGATACCGCTGGTGCTGCCGCGAACTCTGTGCATTAGTGAGGCCACGCGTTTTCTTATGAAACCCGTCCGTGCGGGCTTCTGCAAACATGCCTGACGCACTACAGAATCGCAGCAACCCCAGCAGCATCCTAAATCCGTTATTGTACTGGACTCGAAGGGCGTTTATGGACTTTTGAGTATAGCTGACCCACAGGCTGCTCGTGTAAAAGGATTGGCAGTAAGCCTTAAACAAAGTAATTTTTACTTGATGTGTGCAACGAGCAAACCTGCGCGCCAGCATGTCCACCCTCACCGCCAACGCCCTCCGTTCCCTATCAATGTCCAGGTCGTCTCTCAGGTCATTGGTTACAATGTGTCCCAGATATTTAAAGCTTGTAACACTCAATAACTCCTGACCGTACAATTTTATAGGAGGCACATTACTAGGCGACTTAGTTCCCTTCTTAAATATCATTACTTCAGTCTTTTTAACATTATATCGTAATCCATGGGTCTCAGCATATGACTCACAAGTACTTAAAAAAATTCTCAATCCTCTCACTGATGGACTCAGCAGCACCATGTCATCGGCATAGCTTATGTTATTCGCACTTTTCCCACTTACATAGCAAGCCGCATGCATGCTGCTGAGCCCACCAATGAGATTATTTACATATAAGTTGAAAAGCTTCGGACACGTGAGTCCCCCTTGTCTCACTCCGCATTCCAATTTGTACTTTTCGGAGTAAGCACTCCCCCACCTGACTCAGTTTATCTGATGGCCATACCAATATTTAATTATATTTACAGTTTCCATCGGTAGGTTTGCTTCTCGGCACTTATCCCACAGAATATCATAAGAGACTAAATCGAAGGCCTTCGAGAGATCTAAAAAACATGCATATACATTAGTGTTTCTTTCAGTATAGTATCTTACAGTGTGCTTGAGAGCCAGTATCGCACTTTCTGTAGACAATCCAGACCTAAACACAAATTGGCCATCATTAAGCTGGAGATGCTTATCCAGTTAGTCGTCAAGCAATCCATCAAATACTTTAGCCAGTACCGTTGCGAGTGAGATAGGTCTGTAGTTGTTAGTATCTGATACGTCTCCTGTTTTGTTTTTTACTATAGGTACCATGATAGTCTCCATCATATCCTGTGGGAGATATTCATGTTTCACACAAAACGTATAGAACATTGACAAAATTCTGGGGAGATGAACTCCCGCGTGCCGTATATGTTCAATGCTGAGCCCGTCATGCCCGGGTTATTTTTCCACGTGTCATGTTGTTTACAATGAAAGCCACTTGTTTGGTTGTAAAACTAGTCTTATTGCCCCTTTCACAACAGCGTTTTATCTGACTGCTACATAATGGAGGGCATTAATAGTCGAGAGTGGGTTTATGAAACGAGCCGAAGGGGAGTGTCATAATAATATCACTCGAGAGTTTTAATGCCTAATTATGTACAGTTACATACACTAGTTTATCTACACACATATCATAAGCTCTCTTTGATGTGTTCAGGAATCGCATGTTTGACCGGTATTGTGGCATTGAGTTGTTTAGCTTGTTCTGTAGTACCAACTTCACAGAAAAAGTAGGGGCGGCACGCATGCGGGCATCGGCGTTCGAAATTTGAATGTCATAATATGTAGAAAATTTACACATTATGATCATAATGTTCAATATTCAGATAAGCAATGAGTTTTCACAAAGTAGTTTAACATTATGCTGATCGTAACGTGCGGATTTTGGACGCAGTAAAGAGGGTTTATGATAAGTGTGTAGATAAAATATTTTATGTGTACTCAAATTTATGCTTTAAGTATTTTTTTATTGTTCTTGCATGTTATTTGTTTTATTTTTATTTATTTATTTACTATAGTTACTTTGCACGAAATTACAGGTATATATGCCCAAACCGTTCTGCAATATCCGTGATACTTAACTAGAACACACACCTTATAAAATAAATATTACAATTCAATTCAATTAGAAATAGAATAACACAAACAATTGATTAACAAAAACAATTAACACCAGAAAAGTTTTTCGCTTCGCTCACCCCCTTTACCCTTCACCTAAGCTACCCCAGCATTTTGCCCTGATATTTGCTGTACAAATCAGTATTTTTGATGTGCAGTTTTATATTTCCCATAAATTAGAAGTACCCTACTTAATAAGTCTTAAACAAACTATACTGGTAAAAGTTTACAAACTAGTAAAAAAAATGTTACCACCACAGGTAAAAAACACCAGAAACGGGTTTTGTTCCAAATTAATATTGCCAGTTTGAACTTGTAAAATTGTAACTTGTATGTTTGTGATAGGCCGCAGTTCTCATTACAGTGGGTACCGCACTCAACATCTGATTAGATAGCATCTGCAGATTTACTAATGGAAATTAATGGAGAGTAGAGAAATATATAGATAATTAAAAATAAGTACCTTGGTGACTGTTACTGAGAAAGCACCTGATTGGGGAAACTGGGAAATAGTAACTTAAATACGCAACGAAAAATGAATTTCGGTTTAACTTTGAAAGTTTTTTTAAAACGATGTATCAATGTTCTACGCGTCGCGTCGCTAAATTGACGCAAAAAAACACCATTTTGACCACCAAAATATGTTTTTCCTACCCAAAATGGGTAAATTACCACCAAAAGTTGCAGAAAAGATCAGGAAAAAATACTGCGGTAGCTTAGATGAAGGCTAAAGGGGGTGATCGAAGCGAATCCCCCTTTAATTTTCGTGTTAGGTTAAAGATGTAAGAACAACAAAAATACTTAAAACATAAACTTAAGCACACATAAAATATTTTATCTACACACGTATCATAAAACCTCTTTAATGCGTACAAAAACCGCACGTTACGATCAGCATAATGTTAAACTATTTGGAAAAAACTCATTTCTTATCTGAAAAATTACACATTATGACCATAATGTGTAGTTTTTCATTATGACATTCAAATTTCGAACGCCGACGCCCGACTGTGTGCCGCCCCTAGTTTGTCTCTGAAGTTGGTACTGACATTTAAATTTCGAACGCCGACGCCCGCCTGCATGAAGTTGGTACTACAGAACAAGCTAAACAACTGCAGAGCCACAATGCCGGTCAAACTTACGGTTCCTGAACACATCAAAGAGAGCTTATGATATGTGTGTAGATAAACTAGTGTATGTAACTGTACATAATTAGGCATTAAAACTCTCGAGTGATATTATTATGAAACTCGCCTTCGGCTCGTTTCATAAACCCACTCTCGACTTTTAATGCCCTCCATTATGTAGCAGTCACATAAACTACTAAAAATATAAAAAGTGTTTTTGTTGATCCTTTTTTGCTGTGCAAATCAGTATTTTTGATGTGCGATTAAATTCTAGCATATTGCGGGATATTCGTGACACTTTACTATTGATGCCATTCTTTTCATATATGTATAATAGGATTTTTTATTTGAGGCCAGAAATGTAAACAAAAAACTGTCATTTTCCAGTACAAAAAGTATAATATGAATGTCAAAGTCAACGGTTTTGTTCTAGAACATGACAGTTGTTTGTTTTCATTACTGTCTTCAAATTAAAAATGGCAGAATAGATGTAGTATGATTTTTAACACATGGCACTGCCTCGCGCCTTTTTTTCATACGGAATGTTTGCAAGTAGCATTTCCCAGCATACCCAAACTGTTTTCACCGAACGATATTAAGAAATAGAGTATATAATAGTCGATTTTCTACGAGTTCGCAAAGGCTTATATTTACGAACCGAGAAGTTTACGGCACGAGCCGAAGGCGGGGGTCGTAGCGAGGTTCGCGAAGAAGCCTTTTCGAACGAGTTAGGAATATAATTTTTCCGTCTGACAACCAAAAATCAAGCAGCGAAGATGCTATTTTGAGGTTAAAAGGCGAAAAAGATATTTTCTCAAGCATGCATGGAAATGTGAGCATTATTGTGACAACCTTCTTTGAGATAAATGTTTAGATGCCTGTTATTGTTGTATGAAAACTCTTAGATAGTGTTTTTAAAAATGGAACGATCATTTTCCTTGGCACTATGCCAAGAAGGTAACTTTTCAAAGACTTTATTTAAATCTCGAATAGGCTTCCAACCAAATACAAGGCTGTTCAATGGATATTAAAAAACACGTTAACATATTGACGCGGGGATAGGACACGACATTTATTTTGGATTTGCAAAAAAATTATGATTTTGTTTCGTAAAATTAACATAAGTTCAAGTGAAGAAAGCGACTGCGGCAAAATTAATTTGACACCGCCAGAAATTTAAGAACCGGCAAGAGCGATTATAGAAGACTCGTTTCCGCCGAAATCTAAAAAAGATATTTCAAAACCTATGAAAAGTTTATTCAGTGGAAGATGGAAATAAACTTAGCCCGAAACGTTTTTCTTGCATATTTCGGCGTGCTAGCCGAGAAAGTTAAGCCGACTAGCAGCCAACTTTTATTTTTTCCCACAATTCCAAAAAAATATAAAATATTCGCGTGACCAATTCAATAAATTGAATTCTAGAAAAGATATATGTATTAATTTAGTGGTAACACTGAAAAGTATCATACACAAAGAATATGATGGTTTCCGGTCTACAGTTCATGCATATACACTTTACACGTACAACGGACACAAAACATACACTCGTGTATTTTCGGAACCACCGCCGGCGCGCCCCGGCCAGTCGCGCGCCCACGCTGGGACCAGATAGTTCTTACGCGAGTGGGCGTAAATTTTAAATCTAGGACTGCATAGATTGAAATGTAATCCGACAAAAGATGATCGCTGAAATATCATTCATCAAATCAATGGTATACCTTTTCATATTAGACCTCACTACTCCATCAGTAGATACCAGGAACGGGAGGTACCTCGATGTGAGACTAGAATTGCCGTTACATGTCATATTTTAACCCCTTAGCTGACAGTGGCCATATACACGTACACCATATTTTCAACCTTGGCATTAAAGTCCAAAACTAATCAAAACTCTCCAAGCCTAAGCCAGCCAAGGAGCTGAAGGATTTCAACATACCTACGACGTCTAATCGTAGAAAGATGCTGGTGGGCGGGTGAGACGATACTTGACACTCGTAGACACCCGCGTCCCTTTTCTGCACAAACCGCACTTTCAGGGTCCAATCCTGTAACAAAAGCAATGCGAAATTATTATGAGATCAACCCCTAACGTGTCACCACAAAAATATTTGATAGAAACAGCGTTTAACCTCAAAACAAACGTCAAATAATTAAATAATAATAATAGTAGTTTATGTGACTGCTATATAATGGAGGGCATTGATACTCGAGAGTGGGTACATGAAACGAGCCGAAGGCGAGTTTCATAATATCACTCGAGAGTTTTAATGCCCAATTATGTACAGTCACATAAACTAGTTTGTCTACAAACATATCTTATTATTGTGATCAGGAAATCTCTCTCTTTATTGTGATCAGGAACCGCATCTTCGACCGGCATGGTGGCATTGATAATTGCTCAGCACTTGTTTACCTTGTTTAGAAGTACCAACTTCACAGACAAAGTAGGGGCGGCACGCAGGCGGGCGTCGGCGATCGAAATTTGAATGTCATAATATGTAGAAAACATTACATATTATGGTCATAATGTTCAATATTCAGATAATAAATTAGTTTTTACGAAGTAGTTTAACATTATGCTGATCGTAACGTGCGGTTTTTGGACGCAGTAAAGAGGATTTATGATACGTGTGTAGATAAAATAATAAAAACTTGTTTTAATTCATAGAAACTGTTACATAATACACAACGAGACTTCCCAGTAAGTAATCTTGATACTTGTGTTGGGAATGACTCGCAACTTCTCTTAGAATTCTAGCGTACAGTTGAGTAAAAGGGTAAACAAAAATTCAACACTTGTTGAAACACAAAAACGTATGGGATTTGACGTTTGTTTTGAGGTTAAACGGTGTTTAATATTTTTTGTGGTAACACGGTATTTGTTTAACCCTATACATGTTTGTTTTTAATCAAGTGTTGAACGGTAGTTCATTTTTTTGTGGTAAGGCCCAGATTGTTTTGAGTGCAGTGTGTGTGCACCCAGTTTACCAACTTTAAAAGGCATATAACTGTTATTGCCCTTTCACATGCATACGCTCGGGATGCCCTGTAAAGTAGAAATATATGAGCTACAATGACGGCTTTCACACGACACGGCGACGTTGTGGTGCTCACACATTTCTACTTTACACGGCACCGTGAACGTGCGAAGGTACCTACTTATTAAAAATAGATATTTTTTGAAAACTTTCTAATCGATACTTCCCGTTTGTAATTAAAATAAAAATGCAACAAATATAATGACCACCAAAATAATTTTTTCCTATCCAAAGTAGGTAAATGATCACCAAAAGTTGCAGAAAATATCAGGGCAAAATACTGCGGTAGCTTAGGTGAAGGATAAAGTGGATGAGCGAACCGAAGCCTCATTTGTCCTTCGTGTTAGGTTGAACACGTAAGAACAACAAAAAATACCTAAAACATAAACTTAAATCCACAAACCATAAAAGAAGTTTGGTCCAAACACAATTTGGTGGTCGTTGACTTATTCTGGGGGCCGTTTCGAATTTATTGGTAGTAAATTTTCGAGTTTTTTGGTGATCGTTTAAACATAAGTCATATAAAAATAATTGCTTGTGACGTCGTAGTCAAATGATGGTATTTTCAAACAAAATTATGTTTACAATACTGGTAGAAATATTCGCAACTGGTAATACTTCCACTACTGGCACACTGTTATATTAATTTGACTTCATAGTCAAATGACACAAAAAAGTCTGTAATAATAATAATACCTTGGACACTATTTACACACATTGATCTAGCCCCAAACTAGGATTCCCTGTATCTTGGGTACTAGACAACGATACACATACTTATATAGATAAATATTATACTTAGATAGATAAACAACCATGACTAGGGTACAAACATCCGTTTTCATCAACAAATATTTGCCCCCATCGGGACTCGAACCCGGGACCCTTGGCTTCGTAGGCAGGGACACTGCCGACTCGGCCATTCGGGTCGTCAATAAAATATGTTTAATATAATATGTGAAATCATTATGAATCCCTTTTTAGCGTTCCGTACCTGAAGGGTGTCAAATGGGACCTGTGCCGGTCGTCTATGTTAGTCATATTTTCACGTAATATTAAGATAAGTTGACGACCGTCACAGATAAGGTATATTTATATTCATCACGTAGTTTTGTAGTAAGTTGTATATAAGCTTATAATAAATTAGTCCAGTTGTGGCGTATTACTCGCCACTTTTAGTTAATTCCTAATCTTAGCCTATATATATATATATACATAAAACATTAAATATAAACTGTATTATTACACAAAATACATAAATATATACTTAGAATTAGCTGTAGTAATAATGTAAATATAAACATTACGCAACACTTATTAAAATTGTAATTAAAAGTAATGTAGAAGTCAAACCGTCGGACAGCGCATCTCATTTTGGTTATTAGATAATTTCAATGCGCTGAGCCACGCGGGCGGCGCGTGGAACCGGCCAGGTTGGTTGGCAACCAGCGCGCTCGCTCTCGCTTCACTCAGTCATCAGTACCAGTAGTCTTGTTATAAATCTCGACGCGAGCGCACGTCGCCTTTCCGCTTGAACTGTACTTTCGTAAAACCCAAAATCTGCTTTATTTGCTTCCGCTAAAGACTGTGCTTTATCTATATCTTCGCTTGTGCTCCTTCTAAACTATCTTGACTGTATCCTGTGTGCTATAAACTCTTCCGGTGCTGTGCTTCGGCTAATATATGTTCAACTGAAGACCGTGCTTTCATTCATCACCGCTTCGCATCTATACCTATCAGCCAACGCTACCAGGCAAGGACAACACCAAACACACATATAACCACTAAATTGGTGACCCCTAAATTACACAAATATGAGTGAAGATGAACCCGCGGCTGGCGGTGTCAGCCAAAATAACGGGCGGACGGACGTTTGCCGAGTCGGCATCAGAATACCCGCTTTTTGGCCTGAGAAACCAGCTATTTGGTTCGCGCAGATAGAAAGCCAGTTCGCTATCTCCAATATAACTGCGGACGCAACCAAATTTTTTTATGTGGTTGCACAACTAGAGCCGCAATATGCAGCGGAAGTGGAGGATATCATCATTTCACCACCGTCAGCCGACAAATACAAACGGCTAAAAACCGAGCTTATAAAGAGGCTGTCGGCCTCACGGCAACAGCGAATGAAGCAAGTTTTGGATCGAGAAGAGTTAGGCGATCGTAAACCGTCGCAGTTTCTCCGTCACCTGCAACACCTAGCGGGACCGAACATTCCAGAAGATTTCCTCATTTCAATATGGACCAGTCGCTTACCCAGCAACCTACAGTCGATCCTCGCATCACAAACTACCGAGTCATCGGAGGTATTGGCTGACCTAGCTGATCGCGTCTACGAAGTTGTGCCGAGACATCAGGTTGCTTCTACATCAAGGGCTGCGGATACGCAAGTGAGTGATCTTATTCGGCAAGTGAGCGAGTTGACCAAGGAGGTGAAGAGCCTCAAAAGTCAGTTCAATAGCCGACCATCACGCACAAAAACACGCGAGTCCAATGAGTCACACAACCGCTCTAAATCACAAAGATCTCAGTCCAGCTACCAAAAATATCCAACATGTTGGTACCACGCAAAATTTGGTGAGAATGCGAGCAAATGTACGAAGCCGTGCGATTTCAAAGCGGGAAACGACAGGGGCACTCGATAATGGCGGCCGCCGACTGCCCTAGCACTGGTCGCTTATTCGTCACAGACCATATTACGAAGACGCAGTTTCTCGTGGATACGGGCAGTGATCTCTGTGTCTTCCCAATGTCAGCACTGAAAAATCGACGACAGAAAACAAGCTACCAGTTGTGCGCTGCAAACGGCTCCACGATAAGTACTTACGGCTATTTACACCTTGGGCTAAACCTAGGCTTGCGCCGTGACTTCACCTGGCGATTTATAGTTGCGGACGTTACAAAGGCAATAATCGGTGTTGACTTTCTGTCATACTACAACCTCATCGTTGACTGCAGAAATCAAAGATTGATCGATAACACGACTAGTGTTTCTACCGTGGCTTTGCCTGCTTGCCCGACGGATAATATTTCATCGGTGAAAATCATATACGGAGATTCCCAATATCATCACATACTACATGAATACCCTGACATCACTCGCCCATCAGGTGTTCATCGAGATCCCAAGCATAACGTTCTTCACCATATACGAACCACTCCAGGGCCTCCTGTGTCTTGTTCACCTCGACGGTTGGCTCCAGATAAATTGAAGATAGCCAAGGACGAGTTTGCTGCGATGATCCAGAACGGGACAGCAAGACCTTCCGAGTCACCCTGGGCATCGCCACTCCACCTGGCACCAAAGAAGGACAACGGCTGGCGTCCATGCGGGGACTACAGGATGCTGAACTCCAGGACTATTCCCGATAAGTATCCAATTCGCCATATCCATGATTTTTCCTATGACATTTCTGGTTGCCAGGTGTTCTCCACGATTGACCTGGAGAAGGCCTATAACCAGATCCCCGTGAATCCAGAGGATATTCCGAAGACCTCTATCACCACGCCGTTTGGACTTTACGAGTTCCCGTTCATGACATTTGGACTTAGAAATGCAGCTCAGACGTTCCAGCGGTTTGTGGATGAGATGGTAAGGGGCCTGGACTTTTGCTATGCCTATTTGGATGACTTTTTGATCTACTCCAGAGACGAGGATTCCCACAAGGAGCACCTGCACCAGCTGTTCACCAGACTGAAGGAATATGGTATGGTCATAAATACTTCGAAGTGCGTCTTTGGCGCGTCCGAGGTAACGTTTCTCGGATACCGCATATCTGACAAGGGAACAAAGCCACTGCCAGCAAAGGTCGACGCCATCAAAGACTTCCCAGCCCCAAAGAACGTGAGAGAGTTACGCAGATTTTTGGGGATGATTAATTTTTATAGACGGTTCATTCCCAGAGCAGCACAGACCCAGGCTCCACTGAATGCTTTGCTGACCGGCTCTGTCAAAGGTTCCCATCCCGTAAACTTCTCGACTAAAGAACATGACGCTTTCTCCCAGTGCAAGGAAAGTTTATGCCAGGCTGCGCTACTAGCGCACCCTGATAGCCAGGCTAGACTTGCCATAGTCACTGATGCATCAGACCACGCGATGGGCGCTGTGCTACAGCAGCAAGTAAATGGTCAACGGCAGCCACTTGCATTCTTCTCGAGAAAGCTGAGCCCCACGCAGTGTAAGTACTCGCCGTACGATCGAGAGCTCCTGGCTATCTACGAGGCCATAAAATACTTTAGGCATATGGTCGAGGCACGAGTGTTTACCATATATACAGACCATAAGCCAATATGCTTCGCATTCCAGTCACGCAAAGATACTTGCTCCCCGAGACAGTTCCGTCACTTGGACTTTATCTCGCAATTCACGACGGATATAAGGCATATATCAGGAAAAGACAACGTTGTAGCTGACCCGCTATCCCGCATTGAAGAGATCACCCAGCCGATCGACTTAAACAAACTGGCTTCATCTCAAATTACAGACACTGAGCTCGAGCAACTGCTGCACAGCGACACTTCGTTACGCCTGAAGAAAGTCAAATTGCCAGGAACCCACGCCGAACTGTACTGCGATGAGAGCACCACAACGCCGAGGCCATACGTCACAAGGGAGTTCCGACGCCAGGTATTTGAGAGCCTACATTCGCTCAGCCATCCTGGTGCCAACGCTTCGATCAAATTAGTGACGGAACGCTTCATATGGCCCAGCATCAACAAGGATTGCCGAGAGTGGGCGCGTTCATGTTTAGCATGCCAGCGCGCAAAAGTCACCAGACATGTATCCGCACCACTGGGTACGTACAGACTCCCAAGGTCAAGATTTATGTTTATACATATAGACCTCATAGGCCCTATGCCAATGTCTCAAGGATTTAAGTATTGCCTCACAGTCATAGACCGATATACACGATGGCCTGAGGTGATTCCACTACAAGAGATCACAGCAGAAGCTGTAGCCAAGGCCTTACTCCATGGATGGATATCTCGTTTCGGCTGCCCATGCGACATCGTGACAGATCGCGGCCGACAATTTGAGAGCACCCTGTTTCAATACTTGTCTAGGTTAGTTGGTTTCCAACACCGACGTACAACTGCTTACCATCCAGCATGCAACGGGTTAGTGGAGAGATTTCACAGACAGTTGAAAGCGGCTATCACCTGCCACGCAAACACCAACTGGGTGGAGTCATTACCGCTAGTCCTCATGGGAATACGTAGCGCTTATAAAGAAGACCTCAATACTTCAACCGCCGAGCTGGTTTACGGAGAGCCACTGAGGTTGCCCGGGGAGTTCCTGGAATCAAATATGAGAGCAGACGAGACGGTGGACGTGACGGAATACATAACACGCCTTCGTAAGTTCGCCCACAATCTCACCCCTGTGCCAGCCTCGCATCACTCCAACAAAAGGTCCATCTTTGTCTACAAGGACCTTAGTACGACCAGCCATGTTTTTCTCCGAGACGACAGCAGCCGGCCGCCATTACAACCAGCGTATACAGGGCCATATCCGGTTATGCAGAGAGATGACAAAGTCTTCAAGATAAGGATGAACGGAAAAGACGTCACAGTATCTATAGACCGTATTAAGCCAGCCTATATACTGGGCAACGACCCAAGTCCTTCTGTCAAAACTCCAGAACAGCAACCAACGCCCGAGAAGATCGCGACAAATATTCCAAGTTCTTCGCCCAAAACTCAACATCAATCCGCTCCAGAGGCGAACAATCCGAGCAAAAGAACGCGTTTGGGCAGACAAGTTCGCTTACCTAATTATTATCGCCCATGACGGTCTCTGGAGGGGGGTGATGTGGCGTATTACTCGCCACTTTTAGTTAATTCCTAATCTTAGCCTATATATATATATATATATATATACATAAAACATTAAATATAAACTGTATTATTACACAAAATACATAAATATATACTTAGAATTAGCTGTAGTAATAATGTAAATATAAACATTACGCAACACTTATTAAAATTGTAATTAAAAGTAATGTAGAAGTCAAACCGTCGGACAGCGCATCTCATTTTGGTTATTAGATAATTTCAATGCGCTGAGCCACGCGGGCGGCGCGTGGAACCGGCCAGGTTGGTTGGCAACCAGCGCGCTCGCTCTCGCTTCACTCAGTCATCAGTACCAGTAGTCTTGTTATAAATCTCGACGCGAGCGCACGTCGCCTTTCCGCTTGAACTGTACTTTCGTAAAACCCAAAATCTGCTTTATTTGCTTCCGCTAAAGACTGTGCTTTATCTATATCTTCGCTTGTGCTCCTTCTAAACTATCTTGACTGTATCCTGTGTGCTATAAACTCTTCCGGTGCTGTGCTTCGGCTAATATATGTTCAACTGAAGACCGTGCTTTCATTCATCACCGCTTCGCATCTATACCTATCAGCCAACGCTACCAGGCAAGGACAACACCAAACACACATATAACCACTAAACAGTATTTGCGCGCATCTCAATCCTTTTACTTTACTCCCGAAGATGTCGCTCTCCTTATAATTGCCTCTGGCAAAGGACCCTATTACTAAGTCTCCGCTGTCCGTCCGTCCGTCCGTCCGTCCATCTCTCCGTCAGTCACCAGGCTGTATCTCATGAACTGTGATAGTTAGTAGATTAGTTAGTTGATGTATTTATATTGCTACTAAAAACAGAATAATGTAAAATATTTAAGGGGGCTCCCATACAATAAACGTGTTTTTTTCGCCGTTTTAATAGATAATGGCACGAAACCCTTCGTGTGCGAGTCCGAATCGCACTTGGCCGTTTTTTTTAAATCACTCCGTGTGTTCATCGACTTGAGTGTAAAGGCCCAATTTAATTTTGGCTGTGCTACATTTTTTGACCTTTGATCTTTGATGGCGCGAGCTTCTGTTTAATGTCAGTGAACCCAATTATTTAACGTTGACAAAGTTGTTGTTGAAATAAATGATTGGCTTTTATATGTATGGGTGTATTGTAATGTACTTAATAACAGTCAATGATGCAATTATGAAGTTGCAGCTTCCTGACTGCGGGAAAAGGCCATTTTTTGTACCAGGAGTTTTCCATACGGGAGACAGTATGCCCCCACGTTTAGCAAGTTATTCAATTAGCGTGCTAGGGGGCTAGCCCATATCCGCAGCAACTGAGTTATGAATCTGAGTTATCTTACGATTATTTCCACCGTCGTTAGAAGGTCAGTATATAAGGTGCTTAATATTATAAAAAACTGTTCACGGTCAGTACCGGGATTCATAACGGCATCTCCTGAGTGACGGGCGTGCTCATAAACACAAGACTGCGTAAGTCGTATTCAAGTTCAAATACTATCACTTACCTCTGAATGTTGAAGATGGATGGCTTGAAACCTCTGATCTGAGCTATACGTCGTCAAGCCAACTGTCAATAGGTGATAGTCTTTTCTCCTGATCCATGATACCTGAAAATTAAGGTTGAATTAGATCCAAGTGATTATCGCCAATGAATGTGTGCCACAAGATTGATACTGGTATTTGGGAAAACTTTGATGGTAGATGGGCAGACGACATTAAAACCTTTAAAAAGCCACGGAGTTGTTGGAGCATCGCTATTTTGAACCTCATGCCATGGTTATAAAATTCGAAACCTTATAACGGGATAATGACATCTTTAGATGCCCGTGGGCATTAACCGGTTAAGGCGGTCTTCTTATGGCCATTGGGCTAGTGATGTGGTCGACATTGATCATCAGTGTCGACTTGACGATGATGATTTATTAATTCGAACTTGAATATAAACTTTAAGTGAAATTCATTGCCGTGACGTCGTCGGGTCGGTGGGGATCATACTAAAAAATCCGTACAAGGTTGGAAACTATACCCGCAGGTGCTTAAAATAATGTCAATACCAAAATGTATGAAGTGACAGTTTCCAAAATTCCTTAGGTGTCAACTAACCACAGATACACAGTAATTATTATATTATTTGTTTTGTTTATTGCCCGCGGAATCGGATTTGTTAACAAATTTTTAAGTATAAGCCCCCACAGAATGGTAGTGCACGTAAAGTCAAGATTTCTGACAGTGTCATGAACTACATACCTATTGGTTGAGTCTTAAAAAAAACCAGCTCATGTTGGGGAAGGTTTCTATTTTTTAGGAATGCTACGGGCATTATCTATTAGAAATACGGAATTGGGTTTCAGGCGTAGGGAGTATTCCCCGGAGCTATTCCACAAAACAATCACGGTTTTTATCTTGGTGATAATCTTCCTTCCCCGCGTTAGATGTTAACATTAGCAAACCCTCTTCAACAAAACCGTCCCTATCTGCGATATAATTAATCGTCATCCTCTTCCTGCTGAGGTAAAAGCCTAAACTTGAGCAGTTTGGTTTGGCGACTACGCTCTTTTAGCCTGTGGATAGACCTTCCAAAAGTGCTTGCCGCGGCGTTTCTACCCACGTATATGTATGATTGGTACCTTGTGCAACACAACGACAACAGCTACTACAAACAAAAACTTAACAAACAATAATAATAATAATAATAATACCTTGGACACTATTTACACATATTGATCTAGCCCCAAACTAGGATTCCCTGTATCTTGGGTACTAGACAACGATACACATACTTATATACACACAACCATGACTAGGATACCAACATCCGTTCTCGTCAAACAAATATTTGCCCCCACCGGAACTCGAACCCGGGACCCTTGGCTTCGTAGGCAGGGTCACTGCCGACTCGACCATTCGGGTAATAATAGTAACCATAAACAGAACGATAACAAGGATGACGGGACACTCGTTAGTACGTAAATTGTGAGCGACGCTATCAATACGGGTCTCGCGTGAGCGCAATGTGGGGGAGAAGGGAGAAAGGAAACGAAAACTTTGAATTTCGTAACGATTAGCCACGGCAAACTTGAAATGAACGGGTATTATTGAGATTCCATAAAAATATAAGTAATTTAAACGCAAGCCGAACCCACTGTATAAGATTTAATAGGTGCCGCTCGAATTTTTATAAAATTCGATATAACATTTTACAAAATTAGCCAGTGAATGAATGCCTATAGACGGACCTTGGCGTAGGGGATGCCCCAGAAGGAGATGGAGGGACCACCTGGACAAATTCCTGGCAGAGTGGATCGATAAATCTTATGCATGGGCTCGATCAAGTGAGGCATTTGCCCAACGGTAGGTCATCTTAGAGGCTATCAAATAAAAAACAATGTACTATAATAATTTTATCGAGTCTCAACAATTACGTACCACCAAGTACAACTTTTTGTCAATGGTACGATTAGCTGTCATTCTGTTACCTTGTGACGCTATTATGTAACTGTCAGCCACGGAAAACTTGAAATGAATGGGTAGTAATTACGTTAAATCGCATCTGCTTCTCTTTTGCTCTGCGGTGTACTGCAGTCGGGTTTCTTAGTTCTTTTATCTACACACGTATCATAAACCCTCTTTACTTCGTCCAAAAACCGCATGTTACGACCAGCATAATGATATACTACTTGGCAAAAACTCATTTCTTATCTGAATATTGATACATTATGACCATAATGTATCAACATTTCGACATATTATGACATTCAAATTTTTAACGCCGACGCCCGCCTGCGTAGCCACCCCTAGTTTGTCTGTGAAGTTGGTACTACTGAACAACATTCGGTTCCTAAACACATCAAAGATATTCTTATGATATGTGTGTGGATAAACTAGTGAATGTAACTGTATAATTAGGCATTAAAATTTGTTAATGCTTAGTTTAAAACGAATGTGTTTTATTCACATCTTGTGCAAGATTAGTAGAGTCGTATTCGACTTTTAGAGCCTTTTATTGAAAAATAATGTTGGAGCCCGCTTATTAAAGCGCATTTAACCCGCCAATTAACCTTGTGACACTTGCACTATCAAGTAAAATCTCATGACGTATCGTTTATCAAAATCGGTTGAGCCGTTGCGTAGTTACGAGACAGGACCAGACCTACATACACATATACATACAGATCAAACACATAGCCCTCCCCTTTTCCGCTTCGCTACAGACGGGTAAAAAGAAAATTATGTAACGTTTTGTGGTATAGCGTTCACCGGGTCCACCACATAAAAAGGTTTTTAATTTTGTAGCCATTATTTATCTTTACGGCTAAGTTCGGGATTGTTTTGCGCGGAAAAAAATGGGGCTTCAAGCGATGAAACAGGGCTTCGGGTGAAAGAGGTATGCAATTTTGTTTTGGGCTCGTTTGCGACATGTTTTAATTTAGTCTAAGATCCATCACGTGTTACGAACTGTGCGTGTTTTTGCAATCCCTAGAAACTTCGCGAAAAATTTACCTCTGTGGCGTTGCGTTTCGAGGATTGCTTCCCAAGTGAGAGGTCCAGGGTTTGATTCGCGGCTGGGGAGAAAGGAAGAAATCCCCAGGTCTTCGATGTTTATATGTGACGTCACTGTTTTTGGTTGCCACGACACAGGATATCCTAATATGGCGCTTGAAGTAATGTATGTGCCTGTATTGTATAAATGTTTATGTTTATGATTATAAGATTATGTATAAGATTTTATAAGACGACCCGAATGGCCGAGTCGGCAGTGACCCTGCCTAAGAAGCCAAAGGTCCCGGGTTCGAGCCCTGGTGGGGGCCATTATTTGTTTGATGAGAACGGATGTTTGTACCCTAGTCATGGTTGTTTATCTATCTAAGTATAATATTTATCTATATAAGTAGTGTATCGTTGTCTAGTGCACAAGATACAGGAAGAATCCTAGTTTGGGGCTAGATCAATGTGTGCAAATAGTGTCCAAGGTATTATTATTATTAAATCATCATAGGACATGTATTTTGGAAGTGTAGACATCATACGATTAGTTGCACGGTGTTGATATAGGTATAAATTAAAATCTAGTGACACTGCATGTAATTCAGAAGACGTTAAAGTTATCTTACGCACAAAACTGGTAGATGTAAATCTGACGGCCTGTGACACGATGCCATAGGTTATTTTTTTCTATTTTCTCACTCGTTTTTGTTAAGTCTGTCTGTCCATATGTCACAGCATTTTTATTCCAAAACTGTTAGAACTATACAGTTGAAACTTGTTATGTAGATGTATTCCGGGAACTCCTTTACGATTTGTATACAAAAATTAAAAATAAATAAATAAGGGGGCCCATACATGGAACTGAAACCAAAAAAAAGGTCTTTAAAATGGCGTTGAGATTCCTGAAACTATTTTTCTTCAAAGTAAATCATTAAAGAGACAGACCCTCCCAAGTGAATAAAATTGTGTCTGCCGCACCTCTTACTTTTAAATTGAGTTTGAACAAAATAAAATGAGTAGTTTTTGAAATATAAAACATTTATTAAAAACCGCAAATATTACTTTGTCATTCATACAAACACTATGAAAAACAAAGTAATTATTTACTGTTGAAAGAAAAAAAAGAAAGAAAAGACAATAATTTGCCACAAACTACTCAAAACATAACATAACATGGCAGGTAGGTATCCAACTTAATAATTTATTTGTGGCAAAAAGGACTGGCCTCAGCTTAGCTTAAAGAATGATATTGATATTCTAGGTGTTTGGCACGAAGCAAGGTCCAATAATCAAGTAGGTCCTTTACAAACTAATGCGGTTTGTGAGGAACCCTCGGTGCGTGGGTCAAAGTTGTACTTGGCCGGTTTTTTAAGTTTAGTTGTGCCACCTTGGAATCAACCTGGCTACAACATTTGTTAATGACATCGTCGCGTCGTTGAAAATCAATCAGATAAATATCTTACAACAAATTATGTGCATAAGCCAAACCAAGAATATAAAAACATCGGCATATTGCGGAAAACATATGAGACACTCTTCTTCGACTTTCTTTTCTTTAAAAAGTAATTAATGTCATCTGTCGATTGCTTTCAAAGTGGGGCGTCGTTTGTGCATGGTATATTTCTTGTGTTTTGTGAGTGAAAATGCCGAAAACAGTGGCGTAAGAAAAGTTATGCATTATCTATCGAAATATTTGTCGGATAGAAAGTCTGAAGGATTGGACTCTATTCCTCTTATTGACGTATGTGCAATGTGATTGGCTAATTTGTAACTATTTATAAGTAAATTATGTTGTTGTATTTTAGGCAAATCTCGATCTTCCGTAATGAAAGTACAAAACGAAGGTGGGGCGTCAGCTGTATTTTCTACGCCTCAGAAAAATAAACCTTAAACCAAAAAGAAATTAAATCTGGATGATTTTTATTTAAGTGAAATTAGGCATAAAATACATGAATTTCTTAAAGAATCCATAACTTTTGTGGGTGGCAGAACCTAATTAGTGTCAGAGTAAACAAAGAGGTTTACTCTGACACTAATCAGGTTATATATATGAAAAAAGTAGAAATCAAAGGGCAGTATGTATATGGAGCGACATGGGGAAGAACACCTGTTCTTCCTTGCCATTATATATTTGACTTCATGTAGGTACCTACCTACCTACAGTTTACTATGTGACATATATAAGAACAGGCGGTAGTCCGCATATATATTACTTATGCTATCACGATTACTTTCTAGCATTTCCTGCCAAGGATTAAATGTCATCGAAGTTAAGCTCGTGCTCAGAAAATTTGTTGTCTGCGGTAGAAGATAGAAATAAAATAAATAAATCTGACTTGGCTGTACGGTCGAAAGATATATAAGATAAAGATTTTGCCTGTCCGGATAGACGAATAATATAAATAAAGGAACCAAAAAATAATTAATCTGTTTACTGACTGTTAATATGGTGTATCAAAATAATATACTTAAGTTGTTACTGGTAGCGCCATCTATGATTGAATTAACTTAAAATAAAATGTCAGTCTGTTGCGAATCATCAACGTGTTTTAATAGGTTATGGGCTAACCCGAGATTTTATCAGTTATTTTGGTGAAAAATAGATAAAAAGTGCTCGTTTATTCGCGGAAACATGACCACGAACTATATTTCAAGTGTGCCGAAGTTAAAAGGCAGAGAGAATTACGACGAATGGTGTTTTGCGGCTGAAAACTTACTGGTTTTGGATGGAATGGAAAAGTACATCAAACCAACGGGTGGTTTTGAAATCAAGCCAGCGGAAGATGCTAAAACGAAGGCAAAGTTAGTATTGACAATAGATCCAGCTTTGTACGTGCATATCAGAAACACGGAGAGTTCAGCGGAATTATGGAATAAATTGAAGACCATGTTTGATGACTCCGGTTTCTCGAGGAAAATAACCTTGCTTCGACATTTGATATCCATAAGACTGGATAATTGTGATTCTATGGCTACCTATGTCACACAAATGGTCGAGACAGCCCAAAGGTTAAATGGCACAGGATTTACAATAACCGACGAGTGGGTGGGATCATTATTACTAGCAGGTTTGTCGGATCGTTACTCTCCGATGATAATGGCAATAGAACATTCGGGTATCTCGATAACTGCTGATGTCATCAAGTCGAAATTACTTGATATGGAAGTCGCCCAGTCTGAAGGCAGTGGCGCTAGCGCTGCATTCGTGGCGAAAAATAGATTTTACTCTGGCAACAATAAGACAAAGAAAAGTGGTGGCGGTTCATTGACGTCAAACAAGAAGCCTGTGACAATGGCGGATACAACAACAAAAATAATAACTTGTTATAAATGCAAACACAGTGGACACTACAGAAACCAGTGCCCTTTGTTAAATAAAAACGCAAGCAAGTGCGTATTTAACGTTGTTTTCATTAACGGGAAGTTTAACAAGACGGAATGGTACGTTGACAGCGGTGCGAGTGCGCACATGACCGTAAACAAAGATTGGATCAAAAACACAAACTTATCGCCGTGTTTACCAGAGATCGTTGTTGCCAATGAATCAAAAGTGTCAGTTGTTTGTTCCGGAGATGTAGAAATTGTATCGGATTTAGAATGCCAGATAACTGTGAAGAGTGTACTATGCGTGCCTAGTTTGACAACCAACCTGTTATCAGTAAGCGAGCTAATCAAAAACGGCAACAATGTCGTGTTTGAAGAAAAACATTGTTATATTTATGACAAGAATGATGTTTTGGCAGCGACAGCAGATTTAACTGATGGTGTTTACAAATTGAGGTTGCAAACGCCCGATTCTTTGTTAGCAGCTCCAGCAGTTACTGGAAGGCTATGGCACAGAAGGCTAGCTCACATCAACAGTCAGGACATGAACAAGATGAGAAATGGCATGGTTGATGGCTTGTCATATGATGGTTGTTTTGATATCACAAAATCAGATTGTACAACTTGTTGTGAGGGCAAGCAAATGAGATTGCCTTTCTCTCATGTGGGTGAAAGAAGCACAGAAACATGTCACCGAATACATAGTGATTTATGTGGACCAATGGAAGTTAATTCTTTGAATGGCAGTCGATATTTTTTTGCTGTTCGTAGATGACTACAGTAGGATGACTTTCATCTATTTTCTCAAGCAGAAAAATGAAGCTTTTAGTAAATTTAAAGAATTCAAATTAATGATCGAAAATCAACAAGGGAAGAAAATAAAGATATTTCACACCGACAACGGAACAGAGTTCTGTAATCAAGAATTTAAGAACTATCTAAACAAATCAGGCATAATTCATCAAAAAACAAATAGCTACACGCCAGAACAAAATGGTGTCTGTGAGAGGGCTAATCGCACTGTGGTTGAAAAGGGCAAATGTCTGTTATATGATGCAAAGTTGGATAAGCGATTTTGGGCTGAAGCGGCCAGTACAGCTGTTTATCTGAAAAACAGATCCATTGTATCAGGAGTACCGAAGACCCCTTATGAACTGTGGCATGGGTCAAAACCCGATCTAAGTCACATCAGATTGTTCGGAAGCAAAGTGATGGTACATATACCTAAGGAGAGGCGCTTGAAGTGGGACAAAAAAGCCACAAAGCACATCTTGGTTGGATATGGAGAGGATGTGAAGGGTTACAGATTGTATGACCCTACTAAGAAAACTATCATCACTAGCAGGGATGTCATTGTGATGGAAGCCGAGATTAGAGACAATGAAGCCAGTGATGAGGCTATCTGGATACCAGATGAGACACCACAGAGAAGTGTGGAGAAGGAGAGCAGTGATTCAGTTGGGGAATCTCAGATTCTAGCATCCGAGATGAGCAGCCGTTCAGTGGGGGAATCTCAGATTCCAGCATCCGAGGTGAGCAGCCGTTCAGTGGGGGAATCCCAAGTTCCAGATGTAGAGGATCATTCTGACAACTCTTCAGATTCTTCAGTATACGCTGATGGTGATGAGACACTAATTGACTCTTCAGTAAGACCAGATCCTGATGTAAAAAGTAAACGTATAATAAAACAGCCTGAGCGATATGGTTTCAACAATATGTGTGTATCCAGTACTGTTCCAGCATCCGAGGAGATCTCATTGTCAGAGGCTCTCGAGGGGCCCGAGAAGGAGCAGTGGAGGTGTGCCATGGCTGATGAATTGCAGGCGTTTGAGGACAATGACGCATGGGAACTTATGAAAAATCCAGGTGATGTGTCAATAGTGAAGTGTCGGTGGGTTTTCAATAAAAAGTTTGATGTGGACAATAATGTACGTCACCGGGCCAGGCTTGTGGCAAAAGGCTTTACGCAAAAGCCAGGTGTTGATTATACAGAAACTTTTGCACCTGTAATACGCCATTCCACACTCAGACTATTGTTTGCTCTTAGCGTTAAAATGGGAATGAGTATAAGACATTTAGATGTAACTACTGCATTTTTAAATGGTGTTTTAAAAGAAAATATCTACATGTCAATACCTGAAGGTCTCGCAAACAAAAGTGGGGGTAATGTGTTGAGATTAAAACGGGCTATTTACGGTTTAAAGCAGTCGTCTCTAGCATGGTATGAGAGAGTAAAAGATTGTCTTTGTAAATTAGGTTTTAAAAACAGTCAATATGAACCGTGTTTGTTTGCGAGAACTAATGGTAATGTAAAGATAATTGTTGGACTGTATGTAGATGATTTCTTGGTATTCTCAAACAATGAGACTGAAACAGAAAAATTGAAAACTGTATTGGGTTCAGAGTTCAAGTTGAAGGATCTAGGTCCTGTACGACAGTATCTTGGCATGAGGATAAATGTAAATAAAAATAAAGATGAAATTACTGTCGATCAACAACAATACATTGAACAGTTATTTTCTAAGTTTCAGATGTCTGATTGTAAAATGCAAAGTACTCCCATTGAGCCGAAGTTGAATGTAGAAAAATCAACAGAATGTTCACCTAATGTTCCTTATCAAAAACTGATTGGCAGTTTAATGTATTTGGCAGTATTAACAAGGCCAGACATTGCCTATGCTGTTAGCTATCTCAGCCAATTTAATAATTGTTATAATGTAAACCATTATAATTATGCAAAGCGAATATTGAGATACTTACAATGTACTAAACACTATTGTCTAAGGTATACCAGTAATGAGATGGATTTACTAGGTTTTGTAGATAGTGACTGGGCATCTGATGCCTCAGACAGGAAATCATATACTGGATTCTGTTTTATGATGTCGGGGGCCGCAGTGTCTTGGCAGAGCAGGAAACAGAAGTCAGTCAGCCTCTCTAGCACAGAGTCTGAGTACACTGCTCTGTCCGAAGCTTCAAGAGAAGCAGTATATTTAAGATATTTAATGCACGAAATTACTGGGAAATTGTGTGTAATTGATTTGCATTGTGATAACCAAAGCGCATTGAAATTGGCATCTAGTAACCAATGTCATAACAGGTCTAAGCACATAGATGTACGTTATCATTATATCAGAGATGTTGTAAAGGAGAAGTGTGTAAGAATTAAATACATTCCTACTGAGGAAATGCCTGCTGACCTGCTGACTAAAGGTCTGTGTTATGTGAAACATTACAAGTTCATGAAAAAGCTTGGTATTGTTACTATGTAATATTTTGTAGTGGTTTTTTGGTTTATTTTGTTAAGTGGGGGTGTTAATATGGTGTATCAAAATAATATACTTAAGTTGTTACTGGTAGCGCCATCTATGATTGAATTAACTTAAAATAAAATGTCAGTCTGTTGCGAATCATCAACGTGTTTTAATACTGACAAATATTTTTCTTACATAATCTTCTTAGTTAAAAAGTGTTTCTAAAACAATACACCTTTTTTACCGTCCCCCCGACAGCGGAACTGGGAATCACACAAAACCATTCACATCATTCCCTAAGAAGCTTTACTTCAATAAATCAATACAAGAATCGCATCCCAGAATTTTTCTCCATTAAAGGATATTCATCCTCCGTTTTCGAATTGCCACTTCCTTCCACTCAAATTTTTGCAGATAGGTTAAACTGAAGTTTGAAACCAGAAAATAAAATATAAATAATGATTATAAGGAATATTAATATTTTTCATTTTGCGATCCAAGAATTGCCCATAGAACAATACTGGTGGTTCTATCGAGTATCGATAAACTATATTGTAACTGCTTTGTCGAGATCCAAAGTAGGTGTAAAAGTTGATTTTTACGGGAGATTTTAGTATTTCCTGCAACGTTAAATGCATGATTTGCTTGTTCTTTATCAGTTTCATACAAAGTTGGGGCGAAAATAGAGCCAGAATATTACGTTTTTTTTTTACAAAACTTGTAAAAAGCGAAATGGTTCTTATTCACTGCACCACCAAGCACTGTTCTACAATAAAACGTATTGTCCTTTCTTTTATAAACACTATATTAAGTCGAAAATAAATTTCACATCAAATTCATGGGCAATGTGCCATGTAAAAAAAATATCAAACTGAGAAAACCATTTCGAGATAATTGTGTTCCTATCTAAATACCGTTATTCTCATCAGAAAATATTACAGGATCTCTGAAATATCCGCAAACAAACATAATATACTTCACGTGTATACAGAGGAGATCCAGCTAGCCATGGATCGCAAACAGCTTTCTGTATTGGTTTTACTTGATTTTAGTAGTGCCTTCAACTGTGTAGATTTCAACATTCTCGTTAAGCTTCTCAGATCACTGAACGTCGCCCCCTCCTCTGACAGCTGGTTCGACTCTTATTTGAGGGATCGGCAATAGCGTATCAGGTCGGAGGAGACATCCTCTGAATGGTGTTGCCTCTGAACAGGCGTCCCTTAAGGTAGTATTCTTTCTCCTCTTCTATTCCCAATTTTCATTAACTAATTCGCAGCCGTCTTGTCTTCCTCATATCATATTTACGCTGATGATCTCGAGATTTATCGCCACTTCTCTTCTAACGATATTAACTCTGCTGTGGAGGCAGCTGTTCTTGAGTGTATAAAAAGTTGGGCTTCTTACTTCGGACTCCTGGTCAATCCGAACAAGTCTCAGGCCATCATTATAGGTACCCGACATTCTCTTAACGTATTGCAGCAACAGCCTTTTCCACGTGTCACACCACAATATCGTATGAAGCGAAAAAGCTTAAAATCTAAGTATTATCTTCGACAACCAGCTGTCCTAGTCATCACATGTCAATGAGGTCAGTCGCCGTGTATTTGCTACTTTTCACTCCTTAGGAGACTTCAATACATTTTGCCTTCACAGACCAAAATTTATCTTGTTCAGTCTCTCCTTATACCCCTCATCATTCGATTAATTCAAATTGAGACTAAAATTGAACAAAATAAAATTAAAAGTAGTACGTATTTTGTTTAGCCACGGGCCATTGGAGCAATATCAAAAAAATCTGTCAGAATTCGTGGTAGCTCTTTCACTATTGTATATTTACGATTTTATTTGTACTTGCTTTTCCCTCACTCTTTTCAATTGTCCATCTTGAGTCAACGACAAATGAGTTTTCTAAGTAATACGAAATCTAAGGGTAATACCATAAATGAATCAACCATAATACGCAAAAGGTAAACTAAGCCGTTTTAGGCCATAAGTACATAACTGAAACACAGCTTACGTTCTCCTTCTCGAGTGCCAAAGAGAACATCGTAAACCGATAATTTTATTCATGTCGAGCAACCAAGGATAATTTTAGGACGGAGACGCTAACGTTTCTCGTACTCCTCTGAAGTAAATGATTTAGTCGCCATTATTTTGAATGTGTGCTTATCATTGTTGCCCAGTTTTGTAATGAATACGTTTGGTGTGACAAGAACTAGTTTGCATCTGTTATTGTTTTTAGGGTTCCGTTGCTTCAAAAGGAATACCCGAACCATTATAGAACGGTGGTTTAATAGTAATATTAAACCACCGAATTCCGAACCGATGCAGTCTAAATTTGGTACATTTAGGTTTTTATATGACCTAAACAAGAACGTGAAGCAAATACATTTTGAATTTGGGGGGCAATTTTGGAGGCCAAATCTGATATTTAAAAAAAGTTTTCAAACAGTATCGTCTGATATGTCAAATAAAAGGGCTTATTGCGAGAATTTCATTTTTTTATTCATAACTTTCATACTTACGAACGGACGAACGAATTGTACCACTCTAGCCAAGATTACACCTAGTCCGGTCAAATGGCCGGCATACCAGAGGGCACGATTTTTAAGGAGGGGTGTGACACGCTCCAGTGAGGGGGAAGGAGTGTGAACAGAATCGACTGAGTAATGCAACCTTTAGACAATTTAGGAAGTTTGCACAGGGGAGGATATGTGATGGAAGAGCAGAAAAAATGTTTCTTCATGTTTTCTGATCTTCTGTTTCACGTGTTGTTAGTTGATTTCCTGGGTTCTGTTCCGGTATCGTATTATCTCTCCATGCTATTTCAATGTTTCTGCGATGATCATTACGAGTTGGGCCAGTATCTTTATGTATAGCTCCGGCACTACTTGCTTCGTACCAGGTGCTGTTCGGTTGCGCGTTTGGGTAATTATTGACAAAATTTCGGAAGTCGACGGGCCGTTATCAAGATAATGAGTGCCTGTGAGCTCCCAGCGTGACGATCGTTCGGTCGGAGCGTTGGTCGGCGTAATTTGGCGAATTTTGCCTTTCTTATATTTCTTAAGGCGAAACGACGTTTTATCGATCTATCGGGTGTTGTGATAAGTATTTTTTGGACCGCTTCTTTCATGGCTCCTGTATTGGATTACAATATAATAAGGTTGCTGTTTTATTTTTTGGGTTTTCTTTAATTATTTGAAGTAAGTTTGAGAAGGAATTTGCCAGTGTCAGTACTTCGTTTTATACAGTTTAAGCTGATATTGATGTTTTTTTTTTTCTATACGATTAATACATAATACACAATAATAAATACGATTGCCTCCTGTAGGTTTTGCTTGAGCAGCCGGTGAGATACGAATAACAGTATTTTGAAGAGAATTTTCCGGTAGTCATATTGGTTTCTTATAAGCAGGCTACGTAGATGTATTTGCGGATTAAATTCGCGTCAATTTTGAATCATTTGTTTGAGCAAGCGCATCCTCTGATGTTCTAGGTAGCGATGGGTATATGTTTGCTTTACATATTTGTGTGATGTCTTTGCATAACAGTGTATAATTTGGGGCCAGGGAGGTCATTGGCTAGATCTCCGGATGCTGATATTTGTGTCTTATCCGTGGGTCTGGTGAACATTGTACTTAGTTGGATCGTCTAATGTGGTATTGTAGTTTACCGAAGAGACTCGAGAAAGTGGTTACCTACCAGATTTATAGTTTGTTTTGACGCTTGTTCTGAGTTAGGGCGCTATCTTAATCAGAGCAATCTCGCCAGGTTGTTGCTCAGATAATGAGACTTACTGCACTGATATCACCTACTTCAATTAACTTCATTATTGTGTATTTGTTGGGTTGAGGTTCAGTCCCTGAACAAGGCCCTATAGTTAATTGCTCGTTAGAGTTGGTTTTTCCTTAGTTCTTTGCCCTGAGAAAGGGCTTGTTGAAAAAAAAAAGTATTTGCGTTGCTGTTGTGCAGCTGAATTAGTTTGAGATAATGGATTTCTTGTCGTTATTTCTTTTCTTTTGTTTCCTTGCTCTTTATTATCTATCTCTCCAGTTTCATTTGGATTTTCCTATTCAAGTTCAAGGACGGGGCCTGCCTCTTAGCGAAGGATGACACTACGATTTTTGCGTAACTGTAGTTTCTATTGCCTTAGTGTTTATGATGATGTACTAAGAACCACGTATGTGTGTTCTACCTGTGATTAAATGAGATATGTCTGTTTCCCAGGTTGTTGCCGTTGAGCGTGTTTAATTTTATAAGTTGGAGTCACTTAAGAAATACTCTAACTAATGAATATTTTAAGACCTATAATTTTATCGTTTGTGTCCGGAGAAAGCAATTTATTGATTAGGTTATTGCTGGAGATTGATCCCAAAGTTATGATACATTTACGGTGTTGAATAGGGTCGGTGATACACCAGGATAATGGTGCGTTATTAGGGAGTACTGTTATGTGTTACGTGAGACGTAAACTCCTTGGTTCTTCTAGTAGACTAGCCTGTGGAGATAAATATTGGTTGCATGCGTTAGGACTCTGAATCGGAACGGGCTCACCAGGCAACACTCGCTGTGTTGTCTCTGCTATGTGCGTATGTTGTTGTATATAATAGCTGTGACAGCAGCATAGCGTAGCCTTTTATTTGGTAGGGGGCAGCTCAGAGCCTATCTAATTCACACTTTATGCACTGTACTTTCACACTTGTTTCAGCAATATTAGATACTCTCACTAGCGCTCGATATTACGGCAAAAGCTAGAGCTTGACCCTTGTATTGAGGGTCCTAATTATGAGGGACACTTGACCGTGCCAATATTACCACAATCACCGAAACACTCGATGTTGCGCCTGTAAAGGCAGGTCCGTTTTCAGGCGTCCGGAGTCAGAACAAAAGGTGTGCGGCGGGGCGTACCAAACTATGATTTGTTTTATTGCGTTTGCGAGATATTGGGGGTGGATGGGCAATATAGATACGTCTGTTCGGTCTGGTAACACAAACGCGACTCTTTTTCATATTAATAAAAAAAAATAAGAAAAAAGACAATAAAGACCATTCATTGGAATGGTCTTTATTGTCCGATATTGTTCGCTATTCTCCGAAACGACCAATCCTAAAATGAAATAATAAAATATAGGTATTTTAGTTATTATTATAAAAATATATATTTATATGGTTCAAATAGTTTTAATAACTTTTTTTATTTCTGTTTTGCCCCCAATATGGGGGCTATTGGGGGCAAATCAGAAAAAAAATAATCAAACTATACCACTGTACGGTGGTACGGAACCCTTCGTGCGCGAAATTGGCTCACGCTTGACCGTTTATTCTTCAAAGGTTAAGTTGCTCTTCTTCTGCAACAAATGAAAGATTTTTTAGGGCCTAAGCGAGGGCGAGGCAGCGCAGCGCGGCGAGATGCAGTGGTGCAAGAGATATAACATACAGAGAGATTAGAACACTTACATTTCTTTGGGATGACGCTTCCAGTCCTTATTATTTGGAGCACGCAACAGACTCTCATGGCATTAACACGGTAAATTAGTCCCATATAATTCACGTGAATTTTCTTAAGCGTATTACCGTCGAGTGCGACGTGAAATGTTGTTTACAGGTGATTCCAAAATAAGTCATCCGCATCCCTACTTCACCTAATGAGCGTAGGGATGTCCCGTCAACAAGCGGTTCTTGGAGGCAGGTTTACCGATATCAACCGGTATGGACAAACTTACTCTCCGTTAATAAAATATGCATGTGTCGCAGTTAGTTGGTTGAATCAGACAATTAACTAACACCCTAGACCGTTCATTAAAGACCAACGTTTAACAAAGTCACTAGCATTTTGATTTAAATTAAGCATCGTCGAAAACGTTCATAAACTGTCTTACCGAAAGCCGGCGTGTTGGTTAAATAATTTAAAACAAGATGGCGTCACGACAATAGCTGATTACTTTCAGAGTCTATCTTTTCACTACTGATTTGCACAGCTTATATCAGGGCAAAACATTGCAGTAGCTTAGGTGAAGGGTAAGATTCGTGTTAGGTTGAACATGTAAGAACAACAAAAAATACTTATAATATATTTTTTATGTGTACTTAAGTGTATTTTTATTGCATATGTCTTGTTGCCTAGGAACGTTTAAACACTCGTTAAACGTTTCGTTAACTCATTTGTCTGACGGCACTTTAGCGAATTGGATAAACGTCGGTCTTTTATTTACGATCTAGGGTGTTAGTTAAGTGTTTGATTTAACCAACTTACTGCGACACATTTACTGATCTGCACTGGTAAGTCGGCTATTTGAACCCGGAACCTCGATCCACGAAGCTCGTTAAATCATGAATTTATCGTAATGTTTGTTGATATTGTATGACTTTAAATAGGTACATAATAAAGATTGCTCTAATCAGCCTAATTAGGGGTAGCTAGGGTAGGGTCACATAACTATCATTTATCGATCACGTGTTTATCGAATAGTTTGTCAGAAACATGACCAACTTCTATGATCTATTATTCAGCATCTCACTTTACTTGTGCCAGCTCCAAAGTCATATATTTTTGATATTTCCCGCCTTATTTAGTCATTCAAATCGACCGAAAACTGTGGAAATGTGACAGTTTACCCATATACTAAACATCAATTGACTGCTAGTCAAAATAGATAAACAAACATTTACATATAGGCACATACATTGCTTCTAACCCCACATTAGGATGACCTGTGTCGTGGGAACCAGAAACAGCGACGTCACACACATATAAACAACTAAGCCCTGGGGTTTTTTTTTAATTTTAACCCCAGCCGAACCCAGGACCTCTCGCATGGTAGTTAGAGCCACAACCGCTGCGCCATAGAGGTCTTCATATAGTTTTAGCAACTGTGAAAACAGTAATTTTGTTCATGAGTTCTATGAAATACTAGCATATGACGTCATAGTCTATTTTTTAACACAAAATTGAGTTTATAAAATACAACTGCTGGAAATATACAATTCTGATACTATCAAACGTTTTCGTTGAAATAGGTTCAGCTTGAGATACGTTTCTAGATTTATTGGACTACCTTTCAATTACCGTATTCAAGTTAAACGGGGGTGTCAAAAGAAAGTACTGCAGTAAAACAAAAGCGAAAACTTTGTGTGTGCAACTGAACCTTAATCTTCAAATATCACCTTATGCTATAGTAACAATTCAAAATTCGCTCTATAAAGCTTATGTAATAGCCCTTTACGGTATGCGTGCTATGTCTAACACAGCTATGTGGGAGATACTTTTCCCTGCTTCTCCCACAGTAGCCCAACTTAGAAAAAAGGCATAATAAAAAGATGGAAAGAAAAGAAAGAAAGAAAATAATTTATTGCCAAACATTCGTTTAAATAATAAACAAAAAAAATAAATAATAATATTTGGAAAAGGGGCCAAGCTCAGCAATGCTATACGCATGAGCTGCACAGTGCTGGTTTTCAGCAGGGCCCCTTTCTCAAAACATTTAGCATTAAGAAAAGGCTCGAGTCATTTACTTCAACATGGAGAAAAAAGGCTTTTTATAAAAAGCTTATTTCGTTTCGGTGTTAATACTCCGAACAATTGCAATAAATTTTAATTTCAAATGTTAATAAAAAACAAATCATTAAATAATAATTAAGTAATTCTATACATCATTTCGTCAACAATATTTTTAAAGCATTGTCTAGAGTAGTTTATATAATTATCAAATGAAATAGCAGAAAAATAGCAGGATAAAAAACGGAACGCAATAAACGTGCACGACATTACTAAAGTATCTATAGATACGTACGTACGGGCTACGTGAGTCGTAATTAAGGGAAACTTAAAATTAAGTAATTTAAAGAGCAAATTAAATTAAGTTGTAGATTTCAATGAAATAATATTCATAATATAATAATAAATTCAATTTAGTTAGAATAATAATAGGTTAAATTTTGTAGCTATATCGCAGTTATTATATGTCAGTTTTTTGTGTGGTTGTATAGTATGTGTTTAAACTATTATTATTCAACATTACTGTTTTTGTTGTTGTTTCAATAGTAAACTGCGAAGATCAGTCTTGAATGTTGAGAGGTAGGGACATTTGCGTAGGGGGGATAAACACTCGTAATAAGCATATTTGTAAATATCTTCAGTAATAATGAACTTTTGACTTTATTAGGACTCAATATTGCGCAGAAACAGTCCGTTTTGGGTACCCGGAACCCGCCCAGCGATCCCATCCCTAAAATTAGGCCGCAATATCCCTCCTTTACAAAATTATGTCTTACCCAGAACTCTGTTTACAGTAAAATAAGGCACCGGGAGTTATTATACGGAGCGTTTTACTCTTTATTAAGCTTTTGGTAAATTTTCGGGCTTTTGTCCTGTAAGGTGCTACGAAATAATGTGGCTTTATTAGTGTTTCCGTCGAATAATTGTTAATTGTCTGATGTTTTTGTTGTGCTCTCTTGAGCAGACTGTATTTGAGATCAAGGTTGTTTGTGGTTTCGAATATATACGGTATTTTACTGGGTAGTGAAATTAGATTCTTCTTAGTAACTATAAATATGTTCACAGACAAATCGTGAATTTCAATTTTAAAGTCAAATATACTTTGAAAACAAGATGAAGTTTATAAAATGCTAGTTGACCCAACAGACATCACGCCGTCAAGAAAACTCGCTTCTTTGAGTTATAGACGAAAAAACAAAATTCTAATTTCGAATTGGATACACGACCCCGACCTCCGCCACCGCTCCGCCGCCGGTCATGAATTCTCAAAGAAAATCTCTATAGGGAGTGGGAAAAATATCAATAAGTAGTTTTCTAACAGAAAAACTAGCCAAGAGCTGAGACTTGTGGATGCAGTGCCCGCAAATGGTCATCTCTGCCAGGGCTGACTCATGAAGGATCTATTTTTAATATCATTAATATCTTAATATTATATATTAGGTATTTGGTAGGCTTCAAGATCTTCCTTCAATAAACTACAATCATCCTCTGAACTCACGGGAAGTATCAGTTTCAGATCGTTCGCATACAGAAGGCAAATGGCGTATCGGAGCTCTAATTCCAGGTCATTTATCATAATGATAAATAACAACGGACCTAAAATAGTCCCTTGGCTACCGCCCGACCGTGTATGGTACGGCTGAGACTCAAAACAGCCGTGTGGCACATATTGCTGGCGGTTTTTCAGGTAGTCAGCGAAGAAAACCAACAGTCGTGGGGCACATCAAATGGCACATAACTTCTTCATAAGGACGTCGTTATTGACTTTGTCGAACGCCTTACGGAAGTCCATATAGACTACGTATAGCTACATATACATAAAGGCTAGGTATAATATGAAATTCACTCATCAAAAATGTAATTATATACTAAGGAATCGCAAAAAAACGATTTTAATATTTTTTTATAAAAGGCATTTATCTTTATCTTTTATTTTATACTATCGATACATTATTTTGAGATTTTTGTCCGTTTCCATTGGTTATTTCAATATGTTTTCACTAAAAGAACCTTCCCAAGACCTCAACGAATAAAAAAGTTAATTCAAATCAGTCCACCCGTTTCCGAGATTAACCGATACAACCATTTTGGGATTAATTTTGATATGCATAGAAGATAGATATAGATATTATCAGCACAAAGCTACTGTAAATATAAAATTGTGATATTGACGAGAAGGGAATATTATTAATATTTAACATACTATTACTAGACACTAATTTTAAAATACATTCTGTTTTTTTTAACAAATATTTGTATGAATGTAGGTGTTTGTCCGATAGAGGTGGTTCTTTAATCTAAGTAAAAAATAATATTAAGGTGAAACAACGGAAAGATATTCTTGCACTTACTGTAGAAAGACAAATAGAGGTATCCTGTGTTGAGTTGGATAGCCATATTATTGTTTGTGTCTCCGAGAGATGAAAACGGCCATGGCAATTTTGAAATGTTCGAGAAAATTATGGAGGATGCCCTCATTATACTTTGTAATAGCAGAAAAAAGTTAATTATTTGTGGCGATTTTAATGTAGATTTGCTTGTAGATACAACATTGAAACAACGATTAATAACTCTGTTCAAATCATTTAATTTATGTCATGTATTTCAAGAGCCGACTAGAATTACACTTACCAGCCAAACTTGCTTAGATAACGTATTTTGTGACTGTGCATTCACAAGTAAAAATGTAATTAACTGCTTACCCTCCGATCACAGTGGTCAAACAGTTTCATTCCCAATTGCCAGTAAAAATAGGACTGATCCATCATTTTATAGGCCTATTACATCCCATAGACTAGAGACGTATATGAAAAAGTTAGATATAAATTTGCCAGTACCGGATTTTGATGAACAGAACCCAAACAAAATCTACTCAGACTTCTTCAGCATTATTCAGACAGAATTCAATAAAGTTTTTAAATTAAAGAAAGTCAGTGACTACAACGGTAAATCTAAATTTAATGACTGGGCAACGTTTGGAATTCGTAAAAGTAGAGTTATCTTATATGACCTTTAAGAACAAAAAACCTATAACTTTGATCGAAAATTTCATGACTACGTTAAAAAATATTCCAAAACTTTCAAGTTGGTTTGTAGAACTGCAAAAACTTTACACCTTAATAGAAAAATTCAAAATTCAAATAATAGAATGAAAACAGTTTGGCAAATAATAAACCGCGAAACTGGCAAAGTTATACCAAGGGACAATGATTTCAGCCTAAAGATAGGTGATGATGTTGTGAAATCCAGCGCTGATGTTGCTCGAGCTTTTGAAACATTCTTCACCAATGTACCCTTACTCACAACAGACCGTCTAAATTCAACTCCATATGAAGCAGAGACTTTATTAAAAAATAACACTAGCGCCAGTAATGTATATTTAAAATTTCATCATGTATATCCCCAGGACATTGTCAAAACGTTCAAATTACTTAACTTAAAAAATACGGAAGACCTGTGGGGTATATCAGTCAAAGTCATTGGTTCAGTAATTCTAGTTATAGCCCCACACTTAGCTTATATATTCAATAAATGTGTTGACGATGGGGCTTTCCCAGACCTCATGAAACACAGTAAACTGATACCTCTGTTCAAGTCGGGAGATAAGGGCTATCCTTCAAATTTCAGACCAATATCTGTTCTTCCAACACTAAGTAAAATATTTGAAAAGATTATACTCAATCAAATGCTCTCACACTTCAACCGTACAAAACAACTCCATGCCAAACAATACGGTTTCACTAGGGGTAAATCGACTACGGATGCAGGTATTACCCTTATATCTCATATTTATTCTGCATGGGAGGCCGCACAGGATGCTATCGGAGTTTTTTGCGACCTGTCGAAGGCGTTTGATTGTGTTGATCATAATACGCTATTAATTAAATTAAATCATTACGGAGTTAGAAATAAAGCGTTGGATCTACTAAGATCATACCTAAGCAATAGAATTCAAAAGGCAGAAGTTAACGGCGTAAAATCTGATGGATCGGGTGTTAAAATGGGCGTTCCACAAGGTTTCATATTAGGCCCTTTCTTATTCCTGGTATATATTAATGATCTGCCTTTCATGGTGGAGAAATTAACTGACATAGTGTTGTTTGCTGATGATACTTCACTGGTCTTCAAAATTGAAAGATAAAAAGGAGAATTTGATGATGTTAATGGTGTATTGTCTTTAACCTTGAATTGGTTCACAGTTAATAATTTATTGTTAAACGCTGGTAAAACCAAGTGTATCAAATTCTCACTTCCAAATGTCAGGCAAGTTGAGACCAGTTTAGTATTAGACAACAGCACGTTAGAATTAGTAAATGATACGAAGTTTCTTGGAATAACCATTGATAGCAAATTGCAGTGGGGACCCCACATAGATAAATTGGCTGGTAAATTAAGTTCTGCGGCTTACGCTGTTAGGAACATCAGACAAAGCACGGATGTGGCTACATCTAGGCTAGTATATTTTAGTTACTTTCATAGTGTGATGTCCTATGGTATCTTGTTGTGGGGGAAAGCAGCGGATATTCAAACTATTTTTATTTTACAGAAAAGAGCTATTCGAGCAATTTATAATTTAAAACGAACAGACTCCTTAAGAGAGCTTTTTAAAGAAATTGACATACTAACAGTAGCTAGTCAATTTATTTTCGAAAATATAATGTATGTACGCAAGAACCTTACAACATTTTCCAAACTTAGCGATAGCTGTAATGTTTACCTAAGAAATAATCACAGACTATGTGCGCCCCGTTTTAGACTCGCGAAGGTTAGCAATTCTTTCAAGGGTCAGTGCATTCTCTACTACGATAAGATACCTCTGGAGATTTTGAAATTGCCATTTGAGCAATTTAAAAAGCATGTTAAAGCGACTTTGTCGAAAAAGGGATATTATAATGTTCAAGATTACTTAAATGACAGGACTGTATGGGGTTAATCTGGCTCAACACAGACCTTGCTGTTAATAATTTTGTAATTATTTATTCCAGCTTATTAAATAAAAATAAATCATAATTGTATTAGTTAAGCACAACCTATTTTTAAAAGAGATCTAAAAATCAACCTGTGGGAGTTTCTACGCCCTTCTTCTCCCACAGTGGCCCAATGTAGAGAAGAGGCAAAAAATGACGTTTGCTAAGAATATGTAAATATCTACAGTAATAAAGTATTTTTGAGTTTGAGTTTGAGTTTGAATTATCTCGCGGTTGGCTGAACCGAAATTGATGCGTTTTTTAGAAAAGTATTTGTTACATTCTAGAGAAGGTTTTGGTCAACTTTAAAGGCCCTTTAAAAAAAATATATGCTTTGTATAACGTAGTTATTGCTCTTGTTATAAATGTGCAGGTAGGCAATTAAAAGGAAACCCAATTTCACAACGAAAAAATACATTTAAATTTATGCACAGGCACATACACATATTGCTGTAATGTTTCGTGGGAATCAGAAACAGCGTCACACATATAAACATTCGGGATGTCAACACGGGACTCATGCTTGGGAGACAGAGCCCTAAGCCGCAATGCTACATAGTTCATCAAATACTACACACACAGCGTCACGCCTTTTCCCATACGGGGTGGCAGAGGCACAGTTGTGCACACTTTGAGCCAGTTATTCAATACTCCATTTTGCGTGACAGGGGGCTAGCCCGTCACCGCAGCTATGGAGTAATGAAGGTTTCCTCACGATGTTTTCCATTACAGTTAGAACGTCCGTATAATGGACTTAAGATAAATGAATTATCTCATTGGTACATTGTCAGGAATCGAACCTGCATCTCCTGTGTGAGAGGCAATCATGAAACCCATTAGACAAACACATAAAAAACTTCTTCAAAAACACATAAACACAGGACTCTATATTTCCTTATATAATATAGTTATTATATTATATGGAAATGTCAGAAATATAGAGGTGAGAAATGCAAGCTGTCGCTTCCACGGGTGACGTCAGCCCTTCCCCGTTGCCTATTCGCCTGTGAGTACGGTTAGTAAAAGCTTGGTTACAAGTACGTATACTCTTTATTGCACTAACATAAAACCCACTTTCCTTTGCGTTGTTATGATACGCAATAAGCGGGTGGGAATCCGGGATTTGAAATATATATCCGACTATGTTTTTTTGGGTGAAAGCATTCTATTATATTTCGAAGTGGGTTCGAAATGGAAAATAATGGTTTTATTCGGCTTATGCTTAGCTGTTTTTCCAAATTATATAAATTTACATGCAAAAAATACTTGTTCATCCTAAATTACCTAACTAAATATTTCACCAAAATGTTTCACTTAATTTTAAACATACTAAACTGCATGTAATCGCTCCGCTTCGCTTCGGCTCCAGGTTGTATTATACATTTGTATCCCAACAAACCTTTTTACTTCAGTATTCGGACAGTCACTTATAGCACCATATATCTGTCGCAGTTGGTTGGTTAAATCAGACTCTTCACTAACTCTCTAGACCGTTAATTAAATGCCGACGTTTAACCAAGTCACTAGCATTTTTAATTAAGCCCCAGTTCTGGCTGTTGAGGTGAGGGACGCCGCATTCGCCCGTCGTCTTCTGGCGGGGTAGCGGGCTGCGCGGAATAGCATCGGTCCGCCCGGATACTTTAAAATTAGGTGTTTTTTAGGATTTTTCTGAAAAACGGCAATAAGCTAATTGATAAAATTTAAAGATTAATACGGAGCTCTAAAAGAGGAAATTTTTGTTAGAAAAATTATGAGAAAAATCAGTAATTTTATATTAAAATTATTGAATCTCCTTTTAAATATAGACTATGTTCGGGATATTTTACGATCGAGCCAAACTAATCCAATCGCGTAACGACATTTTATTTAAACTAGATTATTTCTTTGTGAATAATATAGAATTTTTTGAGACCTATGAATTCATTGGAAATTATTTTATATTTTTTTTTTTGCCAAATATCTCTGAATTGGTTTTGTGTGATCTTGGCCTTTAATAAAGCATCGTCGAAAACGTTTAACAATCTGTCTTACCGAAAGTCAGCGTGTGGAAAAACAAGATGGCGTCACGACAACAGATAATTTCCACAGCTTATATCAGGGCAAAACATAAGCGGTAGCTTAACATAAACTTAAGTACACCTGAAAAAATATTTATATTGTATATTTCTTGTAGCCTAGGAACGTTTAGACAACTCGTTAAACGTTTCGTTCACTCACTTGTCTGACGGAGTTTTAGTGACTTGGTTAAACGTCGGTATTTAATTAACGGTCTTGAGAGTTAGTTAAGTTTCTGATTTAACCAACTAACTGCGACATATCAACCAATACAGTTTTTTGAAACCACACTAATTTGGTGTAAATTTAGCAAATATATGTGTTACGTTAATCCGACAAACAATATAAATCGGCTGAATCAAGGACATTATTTGACCACAAAATGGTAAAACGACGATTCCCAGTATTTTCATGTAACTCACATTTTTCTAATTGTACCGTATGTGTTTTGATGAATCAATCACCGTCCCTTTGCAATCATTTATCCAGCTATAAATGACTGCGCCCTGGAACATGAGGAAGTCATAATAAGGAAAAAATACTTACGATGCCATCCCCGATATTATGAATCACACACGGCACCAGCGCGGTGGAGCCAATCTGTGACGTCACGACTGTATTGTTCTCTGTACCGAAATGCTTCTCTGGTGCGCCGCTGCTGTCAAATTATAAAAACGGTTATCAAAAGAATCATGATGATGGTGAATCTCCTCTTTAATGTGAGTTTAATAATTGTTAATTCTCATTGCTGATAATAAATGTAAGTGCATAAGTAATTTTGTTACCTATAAATATCTTCAGGTGAAGGGAATGTCACGGTCAGTTCATTATCCTCATGAGGCTTGATGGACGGCGGCTGTGGGCTGGCAGGTGGTGTTGGACCTGAGGGTATAGAGGCTAGTGAGTAAGTAAACATCTCGTGGAACACGCGCGACATCCGCGTATTCCGTGCTACGTACGCGCGTGAATAATCCGCGCTTGCAAACGCTCCTAAAGTCCATTCCATATAACTTTTCCCTTAGCCGTTAAATCGCTGCAATGAAATCAGCGTAGCTAGCAAAAGTTATAGAAAATATCTATTTATATCTTAAGTTTAAAATAATGAAAGCAATATTGATAACTGTATACAATATCGCAGGGTGATATTTTATTAGCCGACCATATTTTGGGGAATGACAGTAAACATAATTATGAACAAATTTCACAAGAAACACATATGTCAGCAAACGAAAAAAAAATTGGGTCTCCAAAACTAAATTGCAATCAGCTGATCGGGTCATTGTACTGAGAGACGTTTTTTTTTTTCATTTGCAACCATATGTCTCTTGAGGAAAGTTAAACATATTGATCGGTACTATCATGCCCCAAAATATGGTCAGCTACTTAAATATCACCTGTACACCAGCTATATTAATTCAAGAAAGTGGGGAATTTTGATCTTACTCTGGCAACCGGACATTGCTTTTCCCCATTTTTTTATGGTTGTACACTACATACAGCCAACTTAACGGCGAATGGAAAAGTTATAATGCACTTTACATATGCCAAGTAATATCGTTTCTTACTGTACCTAAACAGGTTGCTACAGAAACGTGTAGTCATATTTTTAGGGAGTCGTTTGTTATGGGCGCGATTCTGAACAAGTTTTACTATGAAATCGATTCGATCAGAGGAACTTTATTTTTCACTTCTCTATACAAAACAGCTGAGTTATATTGAGTGAGATTATATTAAGAAGATATATGGAGGAGAAGTGAAAATTAAAAATGCTCAGATCAAATAGGTTTCAAGGTAAAAATTGTTTAGAATGATGTCCCGAGCAACCCTCTAAAATATGACGGCAACGTATATAATGGTAACTAAAATATTTTTTCCTAACCAGAATGGGAATAATCACCAAGAGTTGCAGAAAATATCAGGGCAAAACACTGCGGTAGCTAAGGTGAAGGGTAAAGGGCGTGAGCGAAGCGAAGCCCCCTTTATCCTTCGTGTTAGGTTAAACATGTAAGAACAACAAAAAATACTTAAAACATAAACTTAAGTATACAAAACGTAAAAGAAGTTTGGTGATCATTTATCCAAACACAATTTGGTGGTAGTATACTAATTCTGGCGTTCGTTTCGAATTTATTAGTAGTAAAATAAGTGCGTTTTGATTGATCGTTTAAACATAAGCCAAATATGACTACACCTTTCTGTACACCCTGTATATGTCTCAGATGCTCCCGAAGTTTGCATGTTTTTGCAATGTTGTGCCACAGAATACTTAATAGGACTACGTACAGAAAGATTACTCCTCAAATACACTTAAATATAGCTACTCTGGCTGCGCCACAATAAAGCGCAATCTAACTCGCACCTGCGCTACCTACAAAAATCGCTAAGCACCTAAAGAATCGTTTGTCCCATCCGTGCAGGCTAGATTGCGCTGCATTACTACGCCTGAGAGCTTCTTTTACTCTGACATCACAAGGTCGTCCTGTAAACTCCTGTCCCGCTTAATCACGGTAGGGTTACCTACGTGCGTTTATTTGTGTTTGTGAATTTTAGTCCACTCTATCTAAGACAGGTGTTTATAGTACTTATTCAGGCTATGGGTAAATTATAAGGCTACCTACACTTTACTTATGTAATGGTCATTTGTTTGATATTGGATCTAAAGTGTTTACTTTAAGTTAAACAAAAAGGTATTCAATTAAAAAGGAATCGAATTTTATTTGTGAACAATTCCTTTAGACACCCAAAAATATACTTAAGTCATCGTTGTTGAAAAATCACAGAAAAGTTGCTTATGAGGATCGGCTAGCGCGCGACGCGACTGCGACCAAGCGAGCGGCAACATAACTGAAATCCCGCCCGTCGGGTTGGCCGTTCGAACGTACCTAAACTGTGCAGTGAGTGGCAGTGGTTGTGCCTAAAGGCTTCGGCACATCGCCGGCGGGTCAGTAGTGGAACTCTTGTCTTTGTCGTCAAATGAATGTCAAATCGTCAAATGGCCGCCATACTGATACAATTGCGCGTGCGGGCTTTTTAACCGCCCCACAGTGACTCGTCCAGTAAAAGCGAGCGGGACAAAAGTCATGTCGGAATTTCTTGAAACTGTCTTATTACGTAAACAATCCTTTATAGGTAAGGAATTCTGAGAAATAATTTTCCTATGCACCTCATAATGATCCCGTTACAGGGGGTAAAGTAGGTGATTAGGAATTCTGATTTGCATATGCTAATCAGTTGCATTTTTGCCACATTTACGAATACATCTCCTTCAATTGATTGCAAAGTGAATAGTGATTTTTGTGATGGATTATTATACTGAAGGTATCTACTTTACAATCTGACTGTTTTATTTAGTTTGCTGTTTATATTTCGTGTTCTAGATGAGTTAGAAACATTGGGGTCCCAAATTCAAATATTTTTTCATAAATGTATACTTTGAAGGACTGCAGCTTTTTGTATCCATATGTATCCAAGCTGGATTTTTAACATGTCATAACTAAACCATAAAACATTAGATTCTATATAATTTCTAATGCCCGAAACCCCCTGCAATTTTTTTTTTCCAGAACGAGTCATAACCATGGCGAAGTCTGAGTTTTTGCAAGAATGGTTAAAACATGAGAAAACATAAAAGTTTCAACGTATTATGGATTTTTTTTGCAAGAACCATCATTGATATTTCTGATGAGTCCTTAATAAAACTGAAGATGAAATTTTCCAGTATATCTACAAAGTTAAGCAAAAAGTGGGCAAAGCCAAGAGTTGTAAGGACACTTTTCTGGCAAAACATAAAGACCCGTTGGAAGGAGAAGATATACTATGCACCGTAAGTGTGAATGAACACGCCGTGTCCCTCAACATCAACAGAAGGTGTCCAGTCCATAGGTTGATCTAAGAAGACTTTTGATGAGTTATCGTTGGAAATAAAAAGACGCAGAGTTGAAGATCTTTTGGCGACTCGAAGTGCCAATGAATTTACAATTGCTGCTGAGTTGGCTAATCGGCGTGAAGGTCACCGAAATACTGCAAACAAGATAAGAGAAGTCAGTGAGAGTCCGAAGAAGAAAAGTGACAGTGTTTGCAGTGACCGTAGTAGGTTGTTAACCCCGAACGAAGAGGTAGCTTATTAAGTAGAGTCTATGTATAAATGTATGTAAAGTTAATATTAAGCTTGTATAATATTAAAGTTATCATTTATTTTGTTTTTTGTTGTAAAAAGTTTATTGAATAAATATTTACGGACCTGCAAAAAGCATTATCAGTTAGGTTTTGTTCCCATTGACACCTTCCGGCTCCATCATCATACCCTGGACATCATCCCAGACCAAAGTACTTGCCAAGACACATCAAACGAGCCCAAGCTCTATGGGATTCCGTCGGTTCATTACAGAGTCCCCATGGCACCCTTCCGTCTCCATCATCAGATCAGCTCCATGTCAAAAAAATGCATATATATATATATACAGGGTGTTCGGCAGAACGTTTTTCACAGAAAAATGGGGGGTAGGTGGGGTCATTTGCTATCTCCTCAGCCCAAAAGATTTGGCCTAGGCCCAAATATTTTTTTTATATGATTATTTTTAATTTTTTTAGAATTTTGTCACTTTCATAACTTTAAACTCCTAAGAACTTTTTTTTTATGAGTAGACCTTATTTTGTTTCTTTTTATTATAATCTCAATAATTGGTAGGTCCTGTTAAAATTAATATTTGTTGCAGGTTATTGCTAGAAAGAAAGTAAAAAAAAAACAAACATGAAAAAAGAGTTTTTCTTTTTTTTTAAGCTTGACTTCGTGTTGAATTTAAAAAAAAACTAAAAGTGATGGAAGACTTCTGATTTTTTTAAAACATCTCTAAAGTGTGAGCTTTCTAGCAGTATGACGTTTGTTTTGATATCTGTGTCCTAACCAGAGTTATTCATTGTTATGTACCTAGACGCACCATTTCAACGAAATTCCACTTATGTGGGAAGTTAAGATTTTACGAAATGGATCAATGCAAACGTGAAAATAATGAAACGATTAATTAAATTTCGTAATCTTTATTTTAAAACATAAGAAAAAAACAACATTTTTAACGTTTAGTGCAAATCTTGTTCAAATTGACGTCCGTTATTCGCTATACAAGCTCTGCATCTGTTTCTAATTTCAACTGTTGTTGTTCGCAGAAGCATTTCCTGTTTCATCGTCTCGAACGCAGCATCAATACGATTTATTAAATCTTCCTGACTGAGAACTTCAGTGGTGTAAACCAAATCCTTGGCTCTTCCCCAGACGTAAAAGTCGAGAGGCGTGATGTCTGGCGATCGAGGGGGCCAGGGAATTGGAGCTGGATGCCGACCAATCCATGCGTTAGGGAAAGCATTATTAAGCCAATCCCTTGCATCTAAGCTCCAATGGGCTGGACAGCCGTCATGCTGAAAGACAATGGCAGCATCTTCTTGGAAAACTTCTTCTAATAATTCGGGTAAATCATTCGTTAAAAATTGTAAATAGTTAGGCCCATCGAGGATGTCTGGCAAATAAAATGGCCCTATTAACCTATTGCCGATCACTCCTGCCCAAACATTTACACTGAATCTTCTTTGAAACTTCCTTTGTCTCTTTACGCGGGGGTTTGCTCCTTTTTTTTCCCAGTGATGTAAGTTGTGATAGTTAACTATTCCTTCCCTGTCAAATTTGGATTCGTCGGTCCAAAGAATTCTCCTTAAAAAGTTTACATCGTCCACATCGGTATGCAGCAAAAAACGGCAAAAGTTGATACGTCTCCCAAAATCAGTATCTTCAAGACCTGGAACAAACAAAACAAGAATTGAATTCACTACTAGTGACTACCTTATTGTTACTCGAATGCAGTCTAACACACATTAACTTTCGTATTTGAACAGATTGAAATGATGAAATTACATACGAGACTGATTATTGATTAATCAATCAGGAAACAAAATCATAAAGTCAAGTGTATCTAGGTACATACCCTGGACTGGTGTGTAGTGGAAAGGATGCCTTTCATCGTGCCGGAGAACAGACCACACTTTCCATATTCCTAGGCCAAGCATTGCAGCTACCTGTCTAACACTTTTGGTAGGGTCCGCATCAAACTCGGCAAGAATTTGCTCATCAATGGCAACATTGTGTGCTCTGACGTTGACCCTCGGCTCTTGAAACTGTAAGTGGCCGGTTTCCCGTAAACGCCTGTAGGTATTCGCAAACGTCGGATAACTGGGTACTCGTCGGTTGGGATAACGTTCCTGATAAATTCTACGGGCTTCGTGTGAATTGCTGTTAGCGCTGCCATACGCTAATAACATGTCTGCATATTCCTCGTTGGTAAATTGAGCCACTGCACTAGCAAACGAACTTATCAAGAATAACAAAAACTTCACTTAATGATTGATAACAATAACAAAACGAATTCAACAAAAACAAGCGCAAGCGCAGAGAGAACGTCAGATCGTAGAGGCAGCTAAGTCTCGACTAAAATTGGCTGAAAAGTTGAGTAGCCGTCAGCGATGCTCCGAAAGAGAGAGAAGATATGACATGAGTGAGCTAGAGTGAAACATTATCATTGTTACCTCCTTTGTGAAGCTACGCGCCGCCGGCGTCAACGCCGCGTCGGGCGCTTCCTTTAGAGAGTGAAGCCCTTGTGACTATGCAAGAATGAAAATAATTATTTTTTGCTTTGTGTAACATTTTAGTAATAGCCGTTTCATTATTTTGTCTATTGCATTGATAAATATCGCAAAACCTTTAACTTTCCACATAAATAGAATTTCGTTGAAATGGTGCGTCTAGGTACATAACAATGAATAACTCTGGTTAGGACAAAGATATCAAAACAAACGTCATACTGCTAGAAAGCTCACACTTTAGAGATGTTTTAAAAAAATCAGAAGTCTTCCATCACTTTTAGTTTTTTTTTTAAATTCAACACGAAGTCAAGCTTAAAAAAAAAGAAAAACTCTTTTTTCATGTTTGTTTTTTTTTTACTTTCTTTCTAGCAATAACCTGCAACAAATATTAATTTTAACAGGACCTACTAATCATTGAAATTATAATAAAAAGAAACAAAATAAGGTCTACTCATAAAAAAAAAGTTCTTAGGAGTTTAAAGGTATGAAAGTGACAAAATTCTAAAAAAATTAAAAATAATCATATAAAAAAATATTTGGGCCTAGGCCAAATCTTTTGGGCTGAGGAGATAGCAAATGACCCCACCTACCCCCCATTTTTCTGTGAAAAACGTTCTGCCGAACACCCTGTATATATACTACAACGCATATTACGGCATATTTAATCACAATATGCTACAAAATGATTTTGTCCCGCTAGTTTATACTGGACGAGTCACTGTGCGCCACCCTGCCGCCCGCTTGGTGAGACATGCTTCATAGAGTTTTTTGTTTTCCACAACCGCCCCGTTGTCGCCCCGTTCGCCCCCCGACTCGCCGGATATGCCGAATCCTTTAATGAATATTTTCAATGTTACTTTGACACTTTATTTTGAAATTTCATTCACCGTTAGAGCACTGAACCAAACAAAGACATTTCTGTAAATAATAGCAGTAGAAGCTCAAACTTTCCGACGTCCCGCATCCTAAATTTAGACCTCAGAAACTCATACTAAAATTCACGTAAACACACAATTTTATTCCCCTTTGTGTCGCAAACAAACGGGACATTTTCAAGCAACCCAGCCATAAATCAAGCTATACAGTTTCATCGCAGCAGATGGTTCACTTTCTAGTACTTGTCATAGAAATGTGTAACTTTATGCCGCTTCCTCACCAGGTCGGTAAATTTTTGTTTCGGTACCGGCATCTGTACCGAATCTGCTGACAAAGAATCTGTACCGAAATGACTCCCGGTCCTGAGCCTCCGTATCCACAGCTTGCTGTGGTGGTGATATCGTCCATGCAGCTGGCTGGTGATCTCCCAATGGGCGACTTGTGGTTCTGGTACTGGACACCAGTTAAAATACCAGTCACAAAGCTGTTTCAGATTTTACCAAAATGTGTGCCATTATTTAATGAGAAAGTAAAATGTAAAGAGACATGAAATCTTAGTAAGAATAGTTCTTTATGGCACAGAGTAACCTTGTTTTTAATACAAAACTGTTGCGAACTGATTTTCAAAATCATTGCTCTATTACATCAGTGAGTCTGTGTACTAAATCTGTGGCACATTTGGTGTCATGTAAGTAGTTATTATAGTAATTTTAGCATACACTTCACTCAGGCTTACATAACAATATAGATGAGTATTCATCTCTTTAAGTCATTGTAAATATTATGTGCTAAAAGGGATTAGGTAGAATATTTACAAACTAAACTATATACTGGAAATAACATTGAAAAGAGAAGTTTGTCGTCCTAATTTGGTCGAAAAACGACCCTTCTAGGGGTAGATCGCCGCTGGGGGGACCCCGAGGTTAAACCAACGTATTATAATATGGGGCGAATTATATTAAAATTGCACGAAAATCTACTCACTTTAGCATGAAGACCTTTACTCAGCTTATTTGTTATATCTCTTCCTTTATAAATTACTAATAGGTAGGTACTTGAACTTAACTTAGGGTATATCTACGATTTAAAATCATTATTTACGATCATTTTAACTTTCTTTTAAGTGTATATCTATAATAAGTATGTATGGGTATTTGTAATAGTACACTACCTTCATGTGGTAATAAAGTTTAGTCTCGTTCATGGTCGTTTTCATCAAGTAGTTGGTCCTCTATTTCATCCCTAAATGGACCATTTGGCGACGATTAAGCTATAAAATAGTGAAATCTTTCAAAAATAGAGAGATCTGTCAAAAATTGTGAAAACTGATATCAATCTTGACACTAGTCAAAAATGGTGACACCTGCCAAAATAGTGGCACGTAGACATCAACCATGACATAGGCTAATAGTACTTTGGGAAATAAAAATTCTCCCGTGGTACAACCAGAGCTGTTGGTATTATCCCGGCCAAAAAAAAATACCCGTGGTACTACTGGTGGTAACACTGGTAGTACCACGAGGGTCGAAGGATAAGTACAGTGTTAAAACGTGAGCATTATGCCGAACGACGGTGAGAAAGTATCGGTGACGAAGAATATCCCGGATTTGATTGGTTTATGAGAATTCAAGGTGAAGGATGACCGCTGGTCGACTTACGTTAGCAGGCTGAAGGCGTGGTTCATGCTTCGAGATGTCAACAAGCCATTGTTTTCTAAATATTTAGTTGCTGTTGTAAGTACCGAAGCCTTGGACCTCATAATTGACCTTTGTTAACCACAGAAGCCCGAGATAGCTCCCTTCAACACCATCATGAAGTTAGTCGAAGATAACCTGTCACTGAAGCGACGACGGAAGGAACGTCTATTACCGAGAATTTGGTGTAATTGAAGACGCTTAGTAAGCCGTGCAAGTTTGGGACTGTTGAATCGCTCAAAGAAAACTTGCGTGACCAATTTGTCTACGGTCTGCCAAGTGAGCGAATTAAACAACATTTGTTAGTCGAGGTGGACTTGACAATCCATCGAGCTATGGAATGAGCGCTGTCGCTGGAGGCGGCCGCTCGAGACTCGAGGTCAGGAGGTGGCGGCGAGGCCACGACCGAAGAAGCCCGCGGTGTGGCGGTGTTCGCCATGAACGGCGCGAGGGCTGGGCAGCGCCCTCGACCCGGGACCTCAGGTGGCGACGGCCTGCATTTGGTGAAACGTTGCCCTTTTATCGTAAGCGAGTGTCATGTGTGTGGTGTTTCAGGTCATCTGGCGAAAATGTGTCGGTTGCGTAAACTAAAATCTGTGAATCAAGTGAATGACGAATATGAAGACGTAGAATCGTCGTCTTCCTGGTCTGACGGCAAAGAGTTGTGTGTTTACCGATTAAGTGACACCGATGGATTATTAGCTTATCGACAAATGGTACTCGTATTGACATGGAGGGTGAAATTGTTTCCGATGTGAGTGTGATCTCATATGGAGCGTATAAAAAGTATTTTGACATTTTTTTGACTCAAGTTTTATTAATTCAATCAAAATTATATGAAATATTGAATCAAAAATCCCCACAGCGCATCGTCAATTAAAATAATCTTTAAGATAATCAAATAATTTAAAAATACTCACACTTAAGATAATACACTATAAAAACACAATATTAAATCCTTGGGATCAGGAACTCCACGGACCGGTTGTCAAAACCCCGGTTCTTCAAGCGTCGCCTAATGTCCTTGACACACATCCTGCCCTGAGCACCCCAAATTTCCATGGTCTCGACGGCTAAGGGAACAAACAATTTTGACAATAATGAGTAGTTCACATTTAAAAATGTATGGAGAACAAAGGCTGAAACCGAAAGATGAGTTTTTATGTCCGTTTCAGTTTAATAGAAAAATAGTTAATAATTTACCGTTACTGGTCATAGTATATGCATAGTATATTGGATGAAAGTTTTTGATAACCATTCCCAGATACGACAGCCCATGTGATAAACAACATACAAGTGAGATTTCCGGATAAAGAGGAAGTACAAAAGGAAATTCCCGGATGTATTTCAATCAGGGATTGGTACGTTCAATGAAAGTAGTGTAATATAGTTACATTATTGGGGATGTTTTGTGACAACAAAATTCGAAATTTGGCATTAAGTCAGCTCAGAGTAAATTTCAACGTATAATTGAAAAATTATTTTGGATGAGGTTTGTTTCCGTAGATATATTTAGATGACTTTATAAAAAATGGGCTTGATGATAATGATCATTCCCAGCGGTTCCTCAAAGTATTTAAGATAATGTCAGATTCAGGTTTACTTGTGGCACCATAGAAATCAAAATTCTTTCAAAAGTCAATTGCTTATTTAGGCTACATAATAGACGCAAAGGGAGTGAGAACAGAGATACCAAAAAATGATGCAATAAATAACACACCGATACCGACGAGTTCAAAATTATTAAGAGCTGTCTTGGGGTTTTTATTTATAACGGTAAATTCATACAAAATTTGAACGATTGTTTAAGTCCATTGTACGATTTATTGAAAGTTATTACAAAATATTGTTGGTCAACAAAATGCGAGAAAGCTTCAGTCCAGGTGCCGGTGACATGTGATGCGTCACCGTACGGAGTGTTGGCAGTGGTGAAACAGCGCGGGGTGACGGGCGGGAGCGGCCCATGCTCGCGCACTCTCTCACCGGCGGCTGAGAGAAATTACGCACAGATTTGTCGCGATAACATTCGGAATAACTGAATTAGACGATTACTTGTACGGTCGCCATTTTATATTAATAACGGATTGCAATCCGTTGGCGTCAATATTTCATTGAAATAAAGGCATACCACTGATGGCAGCCGGTCACCTTAAGAGGTGGGGAATGATTTTGGGGACAAACTATTACGAAATTAAATGCATCGGAACAAAACACAATTGTTTGGCTAATAGTCTACTGGTCAGTGATCACGAGGATCATAGCCAAACTTACCCGTGTTTAAATTTCCTAGAAAAATCATTACCAATCGTTTGGAATCTAGTTGCAAAAGAAACAGGGGCAGGCCACATTACCCCTGTTTCAACAGAACGTAAATATGTACAGGCAATTAAATTAAACTGGCAATATTATAAAGATGGTGATTTGAAACAGTATTTTGGATTACGACCGTTAAGATAATTAAGTATCGAGCAAGGATGTATATTATATGGCCGTCGTATTACGATACGTTTGTCATTTCGTGGGGCAATTTTGAATATGATACAATTGACTCACCAGGGAATGGTAAAGAGTAAACATTTAGCCCGTAATTATGTGAAATGGCCAGGTATTGATAGGGACACCGAGATCAAGTGCCACGCGTGTGAATCCTACCATAAAAAAGTGTTTTTTGTGGAACCCTCGGAAATTTCGATACGTCCACTTAAAATAAATCTGTCTTTTATCTGTTTTACTTTTTCTCGCATAACTCTTTCTTCTGGCGCCTTTAAATCGCTTTAATAACTTTATTCATGTTAACTAATTAAAATTAATGGCAGTTTAATTCATCGGCGTGGACCTTCAATCACCTTTTACGGAGACAAGAAATAACTTATCCACTGAACAGTCCCATTGCGTTTGCTGAGATTTTCATGAGCGTTTGTCATCAGCGGGTCGGTCGTGGACAGAAATGGCGCGTGGAAGTTTGACACTCAGCCTTCTCCCAAAATTGGCGCGCGGACTCGTTGACTGGCTATATTTAGTTAATCTAGCCCATGAAGTGTGGACATTGGAATTATCTTTTACCGAGACACGAAATAACTTATCCACTGAACAGTCCCAATGCTTTTGCGGAGATTTTCATGGGCGTGTGTCATCAGCGGGTCAGGTGGTGGACAGGAATGGCGCGTGGAAGTTCGACCCCCAGCTGTAGGCTGTAGGCCAAAATTGACGCAGGGCCTCGTTGACTGACTATATTTAGTTAATCTAGCTCATGAACTATCTAATGCATATGCTACCGGCCAAACCCGATTTCAGGCCAAACTAGTTGGTCCTAGGCCAAACCGCTTCATCCTAAGCGTGTCAGGATATACTGTAACAATCTAGTTTGGCCTAGGTGGAAATTAATACCTTTGATAGAACTGGAATCTCCTAGTAATAACGAGACTAGAACCGAAGTGGTTTTCTAGTAGATGTAGGTCACTTTCAGTGCAAATAGTAATGTAAGTTTGTGTAAGGTCACAACTCAATGTATAAACTGGAGCCGAGCGAAGCGAAACGGAGCGTAGCGATCTTATTCGGTCTAGGCCAATCTAGTATTTATAGGCTATATTTACTTATAAAGTATTTATAGGCCAAAAGTGATTGTCTTGGGCTAAACCAGTATACCCTGACACGCTGAGGAGGCTGAACCTAAGCGTTTCATAACGAACTGCACTAATTTCACATTTTTTTTGATAACATTCTTATATAATTGCGTGTGAAGCCAAGTCTTACTTAATTAATTTCAACAAAGAAATATATGGCACTTGTAAAAAAATCCCAAGGAATCACACGTAACTTACCAAAGACACCTTTTTTTTTATTTGCTTTTTATTGAATTGTGATTATATTAACTTGGCTTAGCTATACCTTAAATAATAAAATGGCTACTATTTACACTAGTGGCTATGTGAGCTGTAGACCTCGTGAGCGGCACAGGAAATTTGTGTATTTTTTCATTATTTTCTACCCCGTCACACTCACAAAATCACGAATTATTGGAAACTACTAACGCGACTGCAATTTCTCCTAAGAAATACCACATATAAAATTATGAATGCACCTGTTTATGTACATGCAGTATGAATGTAGCCGCACCAATAAATTTGTATACCCACACCTCCCCCATTTTGAATAAAAAACCATAACTGAATTATATATAATCGGTTGAGAAATGCGACCTGTAGAAGATAACATCTGGCGAGCTGGAAATCAGGACAGACATATGAAAGCATTTTTGCCAAAGCTGAAACGGCTTCGCGGCGCGCTCGCTCGGTCAATTAGAAACTACCATTACAGTAACGCTAGACCATTTGACATCGCAAAACGCATCAAGCTCTGGTTCCAGGAAACAAGAACACATTAGAATGGAACTTCCTTATCTAGATTGATAACGCCTCGGTCAAAGTAGCAGTTTGCTCACTGGAACTTCCTGATAGTGTAATGTCTGTATGCAAAACGGCAGCCTTAAAGTTTAACTGACGCTGGCAATCATTTATGAATATGGCCGTTCCTAGAGGCGATGGAACTAAATTAACTAAACTAATTTGAAAAAGCAGTCAAGTGTGAGTCGGACTCGCGCGCACTATAGTAGGGTTGGTGTGGAGTGAATAGTTTGGATTTTACATAGCAAAATGTTGTTTACAAAGTTTTGTGCGGCTACCTAGTAACCCCGGGTATTTTTCAAAGTTTGTATGTGGTTTACAGAAAAAAAAAACATTGGCAATTCCGGGTTGGTTTTCCCATAATCTTTTGCATAAGTTATACCTATATTCTGAATTTTGTCGTAATTTAAGACTCTGTAGTTTCGAAGTAAAGGCGGAAAGGGGGGAAATGGTCATTTTTGCACTTTTTGATCATAAGTTCTGTAACGGCATAAATAGCTAAAACTTTAAATTAAAATAGTAACTCTCAGACAGCCTTTATTCTCATCATCGAGGATAGAAAATTTAAGCTAGTATTTACAAAAACTATTTAACATTTACGAAAACTATTTAAGTGAATTATGAAGTTAGGATTTATTATTAGACTTCAGGAGTTGTTCTTTAACTAAATATGCAGGTCAAATCTATATACCGTGATCGGTAGGCAACACGATGGGAAGATACAAGGAAGGTCGGCCGTCGTAGTCCAATAGAGAAGATCCCGACTCGCCAAGTAGGTGTAGCCTTGCTGTAAAAGGGGCGGCGCGGGTAGATCGCGCCGTAGGGAAAGGGGCGACGCGGTGTACAACGCGCCGTGTAGCAAGCGTGCGGTAGTGTCACGGTTTAGCCATGCGGTAAAAGGGACGAGGCGTGCTAGAATGCGCGTGCCGCGAAAGGGGCGGCCCGTGGTAGATCGCGCCGTACGGTAGAAGGGGCGTGTGTTATCGAACTTGACCGCCACTTGACACTCCATACAAGCGGTGCTTGGGATTAGGTGTCCAAGCGATTTACAATCACTAATTAGCGATCATAGTTTATATAAGAATGTTTGTTAATTATATTGAAATATTTTTAGCCACCGCTGTCAGAAAGCTATGATCGTCTATTCTATCTACCCCCAAGAGATATCCCGATTCAGCTGTGAAAATGTCAAGTGAAGTCTGAATTTCTCGTTTCTTGAGAAATTCGTTAGATGTACGTATGTATGAAATAGTTGAACGGAAGATTGGTTCAGGAAGTTAAAGTTTCAAGTTAAACAGAGAAAGCATGTATGCCCGCAAGCCGGTATTTTGCATCAGATAGCGGTGTTTTGCGCCAGATCGATCTTTGTTATAATTTGTGTACTGGTACCATTTATTTTTTTGTTTATATGGGCGCTTGGAGCTTCTTTTACGTGGTCGACCACAATTTATAATATTTGTTTGGGATATCGTATGGTTATTCGTCGTAGTGTTACGACGTGAGTACTCAATGATATTTCATATGCTCGCTAGTAGCGGCTATAGTGGCTCCAATTATATAATTAGTTCACGGCAATAACGATCCAAATAGACCGGGTTTACACAATTGCGATTTGATTTTCCGAAATGGGTCTGAACTAGCGGTTATCTCAAAAGGTCCGAAACGTTTTGAAACCTTCAACTCTGCGCAATTCGAGCTGGATATTATCGAAACGTTTTCTTTAGTGCTTTAGAGATGTAACCCTCTCCACAACGAGTTACGTACTTCGGAAAATACCGATTTAGGTACCTCGTTTACCTCAGCACGCCTCGACTGAGCCCAGCAAAATAAATGCGTGACACAATCTACACGTTAGATCTCCCAGCGAAATTGACATTTAATTTAAAGATGCAACTTGAATCAAAACGATCCAAGGCAAGGCAAAATATCTACCCGTCCCTAAACAATGAACTTTAGACTGTAATTTGATCTCTTCGCGCGTCCCCGACAACACTCAAATGTCAAAGATATCAACAGGATAGGTTATCTGAGTTGACAACGTTTATAATTTGTTCTGAATTTGTTATTTTCATCCGCGGAACCCCATCGATCAAACAGTCTCCCTCTGCCTTGACAACCTAGGTTTAGCCTGAACTAAACTCCTGTCTAGCCTAGTCTGAAATCCTAGTGTTATACCACGTCCATCATCGACACCACTCGAAGAAGGTTGTGTGTTAATTGAATGTGCTTGTATGTTTAACGACTTATGTGTGTGGGAATTTCAAAACTTGCTACACGAAGGGAATGAGGAAAGGTTTAACGCGCGAATTTCCTAAGAGCTAATCCAGGAACCAAATGGTGAAGGAAAAAGGAAATTAGGGTCACTCCAAGCCCAGACTCAGACTTAGATCAAAATTACCTAAAAGTTCTTATCTAACGACCCAAGGATAGTTTTGGAATTTGGGTAGGTTGATTTAAAGGATAGGAACCGATGTATATCTCGGCGCTTCAGACACACACGAAAATCCACTGTAGCACGCAATCACAAATCTTCCAGTTCCAGACGCGTAAAACAGCAGACCGAACTGTTCAGATTAACCAAAGACACGTGTACCACAGTGGTTTGACGTACGGACTGCTCCCCCTTTCCACCCCTGCACTCGTATTTATAGGAGCCCCACATGGGTGAGATGGCGTCCTACCCCGCAAATACTGCCCAAGCGCAAGCTTCTCATCATTAACTACACAGGGTCTAGTTTCAATCAAACATGCCATGCATGCCCGCTGTCTACAATTTTGTGTATGCATAGTTCCTATAATCAACCATCGGTTATCACTCAAGTCATTTGGTATTGCCGATACACAAAAGGATGATGCAAGACTTTGGTACCCACCTCCAATAGCAAAACATGATACGTCGTTGGATAGCTCTTAGTAACCTGATTAAAAGTTACTATGGAGCCAAGTTACGATCGTTAGCCCGTTTAGAGTAATACGGTACTAGAATGTTGTACTAAGAATCATCACATAGAGGTTTACAGACAAAATGCACTGGAAGACTTGCCTCAGTATGGAATAAATGAGGCCTCTTGGCTCTTGCGCGGTCGAATCCAATCTCGACATATTAGAGCAAGAATATATTATTGTTATATTATAATTAATACAAACAATAATACTATTTCACAACATTATTGTACATGCTTGACTGGACGACGTACTGTAGGTACCTGTGCTCACATTATATCTATCGTGTATCGTGTGGTACTTGGGATTTGCTAGGCACGAGGGATTTGTAGGGCCGGCCTTATTCCTTAATGATGTATTGGTTGATGACGATATATAATATAATTCTCATTTTCATGTGTTAATTATTATATATTGCAATCTGACTTATTAAGCTGCGCCTGTTGAGTCTATTTTTTACGTAAGATTTCTTTGTGTACTATTAACGGTAAAAAATAATAATAAACAAAGGAAACACAATCGTATTTCATTATTTTTTGCTTGCCGAAGCGTCCTTAGGGCGCCTTGGCAGTCATGCCCTGCCGAGCCAGATAATATATTATATTAAGCTATTATTCAGTTCGGACTATAAATCAAGTTAGGTGCCATACCAATTCTTATTCTACAAGATAATACCTTTCCAATGACATATCACACGTCACTATTGGAGCGGGTACCAGATTCCATACAAACTGTTGCATCATCCTTTGACGATCGCTGGCTATAAAGCGGTTGCAATTAATTAAGCCTGACTGCCCGACCGCTAGCGTCTAAGACAAAGATCACTGGAAAGATATGCAAACCCGTGATGTCAGACTCACCACAACGTAATAATTAATCGCAATTGTATATTTGCAGTATAGTTCCATAAGAACCTTTCATTATTTAGTTATCAATAATTTATTCAGCGCGCAGCCAAATCGGCTCTGATTCCTACACATTTCGCAGGAATGCGACAAAAAAAACCTGACCCGACTTCTTTTCCCCGAAATTAACTACGTTCTCAGGCTCATTTCTTGCCAACTTACTTCGAATTACTCGATAACCCAAGCGTTAAATGAACTGACTCTTGTATTCAATGTGTGTACCATTACAGTTCTGATGTTATCAAAGTTTTTTTTTTAGAAAAGCTTGTAAATATCGCTTTTCAATGATAACCCCATGACTAATTACTTTTATGTTTTGTCATTTTAGCCCCGTTTTCAGGGATCCAAAGAGAGAGAATTATAGTTTCGTTAAGTCTGTCTGTCTGTCCGTCCGTATGTGAAAGCGACTCTAAGCAGAAACTATTGGGACTAGACAGTTTAAAATTTGTATGTAGATGTATTCTGTAAACCGTTTCACGATTTTTAAACAGAAATTCAAAAATTAAAATAATTAAAGGGGTCTTCATAGAATAATACACAGGACTGGAACCAAAATATATTTTTTTTATCAAACGTATTTGTGTGGGGTTTTTTTAAAGACCTATCTATAGATATGTCTTTAAAAATGACGTTGAAGTTCCTCAAAGTAAATTGTTAAAGAAACAGACCCTTCCAAAATGAAATAATGTGTTTTCTACAAAAAATTTACGCTGTGTATCTCAATACAAACTTTCAACGAAAATTGGTTTGAACAAAATAAAATAAGCAGCAGCATAAGATATTTATTAAAAACCGCAAAGATAACTTTTTCATTCAAATAAACACTATGAAAAAGAAAGTCACAACACAAACATCCAGACACATAATTACTTGCTACAACGGAACCCTTCATGGACGAGTACGACTCGCACTTGTACATTTTTTAAGCTTTTATTTTCATATTAGACTTTAATTATGTTGCGGTTATCAGAATGAGTAATTTGCAGAAGAATTCAAGACTTTATCTATTATAATTATTATAATTTTTTACCTTTTGAGGTACAGAACCGTAAAAAAGAGCACAATATATGGCATCTGACCAGAGCTGTCGGGTCGCAAGCCCTCAGTTTAGTTCCTTCAGACCGTTTACAGTTATTTTACCTCTGACTTGTGTCATAAAAACACAGGAAGTAAAAAACAGCTTCCTTCTTTCGCTTAGGCAAGCTTTGTCCTTTAAATCCTCTGTTGACTGATGACACATGTCAGAGGATAGTTCGCCAAGTTAAAAACTTAAAAAAGAGACTTCAAGTTCAAGCCCTATTTGTTCCTTCCCCTAAGTACATGAAAAGTCCTCATCAAAACGTTATCTGTGTATATATTTTTAGTTTTCGATGATTTCTTCAAAAAGCGCTAAATTAATTTTGATGTAATTTATATGGGACGACCTCTGAAGTATGACCTACCAATAAAAACTAGAATCATCAAAATCAAATCAAAATTGACGGAATAATCGCGTCACAAAACATAAAAAATAGGAGCGCCTCCTTTTTGAAGTCGGTTGAAAAATAATGGCTAGTATTTAATCGCACATCAAAAATACTGATTTGCACAGCAAATAAGGATCAAAATAAATACTTTTTATGTTTTAAATATTTTATGTGTACTTAAGTTTATGTTTAAAGTATTTTTGTTGTTCTTGCATGCTCAACCTAACACGAAGGATAAAGGGGGCTTCGCTTCGCTCACCCCCTTTACCCTCCACCTAAGCTACCGCAGCATTTTGCCCTGATATTTGCTGTGCAAATCAGTATTTTTTATGTGCAGTTTAATATATACCAAAAATAATTGTGAACGGAGTATATCCTCGAAGGCTTCAGAATTCCTCTGACTGCATCTTTTTAGAAAAATTGCAGCCCCTTCAAGATGGACTTTACGAATGAGCAGATTGTGCATTCGCATACGTTTTTTCAACATCAATAAACCGTCACTATTTCTTCTCTGGCTAAATTGCCTGCTTGCTATTTGAGCAATTATAAAAGCTTGTTATAGCGATTTTGTCGAAAATTACAATATTGCGATGTGATAGGACTGTATAGGGTTAATCTAGCTCAACACAGTCTTTGCTGTTAATAATTTTGTTATAATTTATTCCTGCTTATGAATTATAATAATTAATATTGTAATTTTTGTATTAATTAAGCAAAATATTTTTTTAAAAGAGAGAGCTGCTTCACTCACAATGATCCAAATGAAGGAAGAAGCCAAAAATGACGTTTGCTAAGAATATGTAAATATCTACAGTAATAAATAAATTTGACTGACTGATTTCTATGCCACAAATGCATTTTTGCAAAAAAAGTCTACCTATAGAGATAGGTTATATATAATTTCTATTATATTTATTTTGGCGTTTGGTTAGGGATAACCAAAAGTCTAATTCCAGAAATGACAATCATTTGGTACGTACTACTCGGGTGAGCTAAGTTGGCACCTGGCTCGAGTGACGTTTGTGCAAATTACAGTGTAGACAGTACGTTTTAACATATTGCTAAATCGAAATTCGATAATCGATATTAGGTTTTCACCTCTAAAGAGTAGACATCGCAAGCACGGATAACTGACAGGTGGCTAGCCCATCTATGGAGATTAAAGGTTTCCTCACTATGTTTTCCATCATCGTTAGAACGTCCCATCATCGATGTGTTCTCCTGAATGTACCAATTGGTGTAACAAACTAAACTGAGTTACAAAGAGTGACACACAACGCACAACCAAAACGTATTATCGATTATATACATCGAATTTCGATTTAGTAATATGTTATACTGTACTGTATACACTGGTCTTTGCCCAAACGTCATTCGAGTCAGGTGCCTAGATAGAACAAAACTGGCGTAAAAAAATCTGTTTGGAAACTCGTTAAATTAATAACTTCCCGCTGATGGTAAAACGAAGCCCATTTTTCGTTGTTAATTTCTGCATTTTTTTCTGGCATTGCAGTGGAATTGTTATTTAATCCCCAGTGGATGTACCTAACGGAATATCCGAGAGTCTTCTTACAGATAATTAGTGGATCCTCTTAGTGCCCAGTAAACTATTTCTGTGTTGTTTATATTCAACACAGAAAATATCTCTCTGCAATCCAACGGCAGAAAACATGTAGCGTTTTTAATTTCGTGCATGCTGAATTTGGATTATATGGGTAGAGGACACTTAAAACTAAAAATTAAGTAATGTGGTACCCTGCAGTGTCATATTAGCGAAATAATTGGAACTTAGATAGACATTTGAGAAAAGTGATTATTTTATTACAATTATGTCGCAAACGTGACTCCTTAGCACATACCTCGTATGGGAAAGAAAAACGGAAGCGTGTCTACAGCGCCGTCTATTGGATTTATAAAAAAAAAACCTGTTCGGAAATTATCTCTTTGGAGTTTGGCTTTTATCTATGATTCTTACGATTGGGCAGTCCGGTCAGGCAGTTTTTTAGGGTTCCATAAAGAAACAAGGAACCCTTATAGTTTCGTCAAGTCTGTCTGTCCGTTCGTCCGTCCGTATGTCACAGCAACTTTTTGCAAAAACTATTAGGACTAGACTGGACGCCCGGACCTGGTTATGATTATAAGGCATCGCGATTTGGAACCGCTTGCCATGGTAATAAAATTCAAAACCTATAACGGGAAAATGGCTTGTTTGAAAACATCCGGCGTTGATAGGTGTAATTAAACATTCTTCAAAACATCAATTTGACAGGCTTTGCGATAGAAATTTCTAGATGCCAAAGATAAGGAATACGGCTACTGATCCTAATTCTGAGATGCCAAGATAGTGCCGTCTAAAGATATATCTCACCTTCTCCCGTCCCGATGACCGTTTGTACGAGCAGGACGACGATATAGAGACATCTCTGCCCGTCCACGGACATCGCTGCCGCGTGCTAGGCGCCTGTAAAAGAGTAAAGGTATTGTTTCATGTCGGATTCTGATACGGAGTGGTCAAATCATAAAATGGATTATTTCATGATGTGGCCAGTCTTGGTCCAATTAGAATTCAGTTAGGTTATAGGTACTAGACCTTAGACTGTCTCCTTCAAGTTATGTATAGTTAATTTAATAAAAAGCTATGAATAATAAAATTAGAAGTGTCATTGAATGGTAAAATCCTTTGGGGTAAAATACGGTAGCTTAGATGAAGACGAAAGGGGGCGAGCGCAGTTGTATATTAGCGTGAACTGAAAATAAGTTTTTCATAATTAGTTATTGTAAAAGCAATAAAAATTGTTTAAATGGCATCAAATTAAATTAGGCTTCCGTAATAGATAATGAACATTTTGATAAATATTTTAGGGAATATATAAAAAATTTAGTGGTCTAGGAAATAATTGCTTTCATTTTTAATTTTAAACGTTTAATTGATTGATAAAAAATGACAATTATGTAGGAAAAATAGCAACGTTTACTTGTAATGCCTGGCCTTTATGAAAAAGTCGGAGTCGCACAACTGAATCACCATTTGGTGGAGGAATACCAGGTCGCACACAAGCCTCAGAGTGTACCAAAAGGAAGAATCAGGTCGATACAATCAAAACTGGAGTCATGAGCCGAAAAGCCAAAATTCGAGACGACGAGAGGGGGTGAAACTCACTATTTTTTGTACCAGAGATCTTCAACTATACAGTTTTGAATATAAATTTTATTTCTTTGTTTTATTCAGCTATTGATCCAAAGAAGTTATTATTATTGTTGTGGCATATTCCGTTTAAAAAAAATAGTATATAACTGCAGACGCCGATAAAGAAGGGCTTGCCGGTTGAGTAGGTATAGACGGATAGTGACACGAAGTCGGCAAGCCCTTTACACGGCCAGAGGCGTGTATAGTGCTTTTCTCAAACATATGCAATAAAATAAAAAATACACCACTCAAAAAACAAATTCAAGTTTAAAAATACAACTAATCGTAACTTCCATGCGCCCGTTGAAGTAATTTGTTTTGAACATAAATTAAAAAACAAATACTTCCCGGACTAGGCCTGCAATTTTGTATGAAATTCTTTTACAGTTCTCTCGAGTTGTGCGGCCCGAGACGTGATACTTCCAAGCCTGTTATTAAGTGCGTTATGACGACATTTCATTGCATGTTTGAGAAAAATACATTTATGATGGCGTTGCGGAGTCCGCATCACATCGGCGCATTACGGAGGCGTTAGACATATGTAGATTAAGATATGAATAAAAACACAGTTTATTATCTTCCTTTAACACATCTTTCCCGCACTAATATAACTCAGAAAAAAAACCGTACGTGTCCGTAATTGTCACTCGGTCCTGCATATAATAGTAGTTTATATGACTGCTACATAATGGAGAGCATTAAAACTCTCGAGTGATATTATTATGAAACTCGCGTTCGGCTCGTTTCATAAACCCACTCTCTAGAGTTTTAATGCCTAATTATGTACAGTTACATACACTAGTTTATCTACACCAATATCGTAAGCTCTCTTTGATGTGTTCAGGAACCGCATGTTCGACCGTTATTGTGGCATTGATTATTGTTCTGCAGTTGTTTAGCTTGTTCAGTGCAGTTGTTTACCTGACTTCATGAAAATGAGCAGATCAATACCACTTTTCAAATCCGGTAGTAAACACGACCCTGCCAACTTCAGACCTGTATCTGTATTGCCAGTGTTGAGCAAGGTGTTTGAAAAGGTCATATTGAGTCAACTACTGTCTCACTTCAATGCATCTGGGCTACTCCACAAAAAACAGTTCGGATTCACTAAAGGCAGATCAACAACAGGAGTAGCGCTAGTAGAACACATTTATAGTGCGTGGGAAGGATCACAGGATGCGGTTGGTATTTTTGTGATCTTTCCAAGGCCTTTGACTGTGTGGACCATCAAACTCTTTTGCTCAAACTTCAACACTATGGTATCAAAGATAATGCGTTAAAATTAATGGAAAGATTACTAAAAGTAGATATAAACAGATGCAAGTCCACTGGAACCCATATGAATATTGGTGTACCCCAGGGTTCTATCTTAGGTCCGTTCCTTTTCTTAGTGTACATGAATGACCTGCCTTATATGGTGAAAAAAATGACTCAGATTGTTCTATTTGCTTAAGACACATCTATTATTTTCAAGGTGAAAAGATAAAAAGAAATTCTAGACGACGCAAATAGTACACTCTCTCATGTGTTAAGTTGGTTCAATGTAAACAACTTGTTATTAAACTCAAAGAAGACTAAATGTATCAAATTTTGTTTGCGTAATGTACGACAGGTTGAAAGCAGTGTTAGAATAGGATCTGAAAGATTGGACCTCGTTGAAGTCACAATCTTTCTCGGAATCACTATAGATTCGAAACTTCAATGGGGTCCTCACATAACTAATCTCGCACGAAGACTTAGCTCAGCCGCTCTTGCGGTCAGAAAAATCAGATATCTTACAGATGTTGAAACTGCCAGATTGGTTTACTTTAGTTATTATCACAGTATTATGTCTTATGGAATATTGCTCTGGGGGAGAGCAACAGATATAAATACGATATTTTTCTTACAAAAAAGGGCGATCAGGGCGATATATCAATTAGATGCTAGAGAATCAATCAAGAAATTAATATACTTACGGTTACCTGTCAATATATATACGAGAATAACATGCATGTAAGAAAAAACATAGCTTAATTTAAAATTGTAGGTGATAGCCATACAATTAACACTAGAAATAAAAATAGGTTAGCACTACCATTATTTAGACTAAGTAAAGTAGGCACATCATTAACGGGGCACTGTATTCGCTTCTACAATAAAATACCACAGGAATCATTGATCCTTCCTGAAAAGAGGTTCAAAAACTATGTTAAAAATGAGCTGATAAGAAAGTCCTATTATAGTATTAAGGAATACTTAGATGACAAAACTGCATGGTCCATACCATCTCAGCGCACAGAAATTGGACGAGGGGCGATGGATCAAGTCTATCACTCGCCGGCGAATTTCCTTAGACTTAGTAAAGTCACTTTTTAAAAAAATAGGTACGGGGGAGTTTCTTGCCGTTTCTTCTTAACCCCAAGGCCCACCTTCCGAAACGGTGTTTTTTTTTTATATAAAAAAAAATTGACTTGTAGTTATAAGTAAGTATAATTTTGACGTTGAATAACATAATTTATTTATTTATATTCAATAAAAAAAATGACTCTGACTCTGACTCAGTAGTACCAACTTCACAGACAAACTAGGGGTGACACGCAGACGGGCGTCGGCGATTGAAATTCGAATGTCATGATTTGACAAATTTTGGTACATTATGGTCATAATTTATCAATATTCAGATAAGAAATGAGTTATTGCCAAGAAGTTTATCATTATGCTGGTCGTAATGTGTGGATTTTGGACGGAGTAAAGAGGGTTTATGATAGGTGCTTAGACAATACATATTATATAATACATTTATGATGGCGATGCGGAGTCCGCATCACATCGCCGCATTACGGAGGCATTAGACATAGATTAAGATATGAATAAAAACACAATTTATTATCTTCTCATGACACATCGTTCCCGCACTATTATAACTCAGAAAAAAACTCCGAACGCTTCCGTAATTGTCGCACCGTCCTGCATAAAAATGTTTTTAAAAGGCATCTTTTAGTGAAATTCATTTCATGAAAAGGTCGGAAAATCCTGTAATGCTTGGCCACATCATGAAATTATCAGTTTTATGATCGAAGCACGACAGCAGCATAGGCCACGCTTAGTAATTAGGTACTTGTCTTGATAGTAAGAAAATTAAACATGCTTGAAATATTAAAACAACAAACTCGTTTTTTTTTAAACATTTATATACAGTCTAACACATTCCTTCTGTCCACACCTAGGACGCCCTGTATCGTGGGAACCAGAAACAGCGACGTCACACACAAATAAACATCCAAGACCTGGGGATGCTTAAAGGGTTCAGTAGAGAAACAAGGAACCCTTATAGTTTCGTCAAGTCTGTCTGTCCGTGCGTCCGTACGTTCGTATGTCACAGCATTTTTTTGCAGAAAAAATTTAAATGATGGAAGCGGGCTCCCCATATATACCAGTTTAGTGTTGGACAGCAATACGTTAGAATTAGTAAAAGACACGAAGTTTCTTGGAATAACCTTTGAAAACAAATTGCAGTGGGGAACCCATATAGAAAAATTGGCTGGTAAATTAAGTTCTGCGGCTTACGCTGTTAGGAACATCAGACAAAACACGGATGTGGCTACATCTAGGCTAGTATATTTTAGTTACTTTCATAGTGTCATGTCCTATGGTATCTTGTTGTGGGGGAAAGCAGCGGATATTCAAACTATTTTTATGTTACAGAAAAGAGCTATTCGAGCAATTTATAATTTAAAACGCACAGATTCCTTAAGACAGCTTTTTAAAGAAATTGACATACTAACTGTAGCTAGTCAATTTATTTTCGAAAATATAATGTATATACGCAAGAACCTTACAAAATTTCCCAAACTTAGCGATAGCTGTAATGTTAACCTAAGAAATAATCACAGACTACTTGCGCCCCGGTTTAGACTCGCGAAGGTTAGCAATTCTTTCAAGGGTCAATGCATTCTCTACTACAACAAGATACCTCTGGAGATCTTGAAATTGCCATTTGAACAATTTAAAAACCATGTTAAAGCGACTTTGTCGAAAAAGGGATATTACAATGTTCAAGATTACTTAAATGATGGGTCTGTATGGGGTTAATCTGGCTCAACACAGACCTTGCTGTTAATAATTTTGTAATTATTTATTCCTGCTTATTAATTATGATAATTACTAAATATTATATTTTGTATTAGTTAAGCATATGCAATTTTTAAAAAGAGATCTAAAAATCAATCTGTAGGAGTTTCTACGCCCTTCTTCTCCCACAGTGGTCCAATGTAGAGAAGTGGCAAAAAATTACGATTGCTAAGTATATGTAAATATCTACAGTAATAAAGAAATTTGGAATTTGGAATTTGGAATAGAACTGAAACCAAAAACAGTTTTTTTCATCAAAACTATATGTGTGGGGTGTCTATAGATAGGTCTTTAAAAATGAAGAAAAGGTTTTTGAAACGATTTTTCCTCAAAGTGAATCAATAAAAAGACAGAACCTTCCAAAGTGAAAAAATGTGCATCCCCCCCCCCCCTTCTAACTTTTAAAGTAAGACTGTGAAAAACCCTCAAAAATTATATGCTTTGTATCTCAATGCACACTTTCAATTAAAATTAAATTAAACAAAATAAAATAAACACTTTTTAAGATATGAAACATTTATTAAAAACCGCAAAGACAACTTTGTCATTTATGCAAACACTAGGAAAAACAAATTAATAACACGTACATCCAGTCACATAATTACTTGCTTGCTATCGTGGGAACCACAAACAGCGACGTCACACACAAATAAACATCCAAGACCTGAGGATTATTTTAGGTTTCCGTAGAGAAACAAGGAACCCTTATAGTTTCGTCAAGTCTGCCTGTCCGTCCGTCCGTCCGTCCGTATGTCACAGCATTTTTATGCAGAAACTATAAAGACTATACAGTTGAAACTTGGTATGTAGATGGTTTATGTGAACCGCTTTACAATTTTTATACAAAAATTAAAATATTTATAGGGGGCTCCCCATACGTATAATACTTTGGACACCTTGGACACCATTTACACACTTTGATCTAGCCCCAAACTAGGATTCCCTGTATCTTGGGTACTAGACAACGATACACATACTTATATAGATAAATATTATACTTATACAGGGTGATTTCGGGGTCGTGATCCCAACCATTTTTTTCTGACTCTGTAAATGATTGCGATGCTACCTGTATTTATTTTAATTGAAACAAAGATGATTCGTTATTTACATATTTTTATTTTAAAATTATTATTGACTCAAAATGCGTGGTCACCCTACTTTTAATATTACACCTTTTTAGAAAACAAACTCTCTGATAGAATACTTAATAATTTATGAGTAATAATGTCACAACACGTCAAAGTCAATAAACGTGTCAACAAGATTTAAAATAAAATAAATTAATTATGCCTCCGCCGTACCCATTTTCTAATATCGAGCGATCAGATATGGTTATGTTTTACTATCAAACACATAACACTACCAGAGCAAGTGAAATGTTTCATTTTTATTCAGTCTTTTCCTTCTAAATACCACAAAGTAATCGACGTAATCGCAGTAGGCATCGAAGAAATTTCTTATCTGTCTATCAATAACGTCATAACAACCTTACTGCAACGATTGTTAAGTCCATGCACTTGACATTAGTTTTCTTGGGAAATAGTAGGGTGACCATGATCTCGAATTATCGCAGTTTTTTTTGCTGACTAAAATAAGTCGCTGGTGTACTGTTAGTCCTAACCTATCGTGATCCTTAGGAGAAAGTAAGTTAAATGCTTCTTTCTTGCTCCACGACCCCGTTATCACCCCGTATAGATAAACAGCCATGACTAGGGTACAAACATCCGTTCTCATCATACAAACATTTGCCACCAACGGAAATCGAACCCGGGACCCTTGGTTTCGTAGGCAGCGTCACTGCCGACTCGGCCATTCAGGTCATCAAACTAGAATATACGTCAACAAACATAGACCTGAAACCAAGATATTATTTTTTCATCAAACTTATATATGTGGGTTGTCTATATATATAATATATGCTTTGTGTCTCAATACACATTTTCAACCAAAATTGGTTTGAACAAAATTAAATCGGCCGTTTTTAAGATATAAAACATTTATTAAAAACCGCAAAGATAACTTTGTCATTCATACAAACACTATGAAAAACAAAGTAACAACACAAACATCCAGTCACATTATTACTTGCTACAACGGAACCCTTCATAGGCTAGTCCGACTCGCACTTGGCTTTTTTTTTTTTTATTTCTCCCCATTCGGAATTCAAACACGGGACCTCTAGCTTGGGAGGCACGCCTCTAACCGTAACGCCAGAGGTCGTCATTTAAAATCATTCCTTCACAAAGATTAACCTCTTGAATACCACCGGTTAGCTAACGCCACTTTTTCGTTATATAAGGGTCTTAAATTTTATTACCACGGTATAAGGTTAAAAATCGCGACCCATCCCATCTACCCTAAGTTTTTCAGAGGTTAATAATCAGAATACGCGTATCGAAAGGAACAATCAGTTAGTCCTGTTATGCAAAGACACGACGTTTAAGCATTGTTATAAATTGAATCCAGGCTATTTCAAAACATAATTAATGGTCGAGTCTGTCATTTAAGTTTCGCACCCTCATCACCATGGGACTGGGATACACAAAGACAACGATTTCAGTGAAATGGTCCGATGCCTTTCATTCAGAGATATTCTCATGACAACTATCATTCTGCTATCATGCATCAATATCATGAGGTCTGTGGGTTTGTTTATGGTTCCCGCAATAGCTCAACTTATATGGTCTACCGCTGAGTTGGGTCGGAAAATCAGAAGGGATTGCAAAAGGCTTATGCTTAAACGATCACCAAAAACGCACCTATTCTACTACCAATAAATTCGAAACGACCGCCAGAATAAGTAAGCGATCACCAAATTGTGTTTGGATAAATGATCACCAAAATTATTTTTATGTTTTGTGTACATAAGTTTTTATTTTAAGTATGTTTTGTTTTTCTTACATTTGTTGTTCTTCGCTTCGCTCACCACCTTTACTCTTCAACTAAGCTACCTTCTAAAGCGAAATTCCTTCGCGATAACTTCTTTATGTACGTACCAGGGTTCCCGTTATACAAGTTATTTGCAGTAAGGGTCTCGTTAAATAAATATCCTAGGGAAGGACGAAATTTAAATGACAATTAATGTTACAGGTTCTATCCTCACTAATACCAGCAAATAATATGTCAAATAAGGCCGCTCTGGTCTGGTGGTCTAGTGGTTATTTATTAATTATTACTGCCCGTGGAGCACGTTTAATATTCATATTCTTTATTGCACAGATAATATGAATTTACAGACAGTTAAAAGAAATGTTATAAGCAAAGGCGAGCTTATCTCTAAAAAGAGATTTCCTCCAAAAAACCTAGGCAAGACAGGAGAGTTAATGATACAGGAAAGTCCCAGTTCGCAATAAAACTCTATACATATGCACGAAAATTACTTTCAAAATATATATAAACTATACCAAATAAAATAAAAATATCTTTTCAACACACCTGCTCGTAAATTAGGTCTTATTACAGCGTATTTACACTGATAATGCAGAATATTACCCATGCCGTGCCTTTTACATTACATTATCGCACTAGTGCCTTTTCATTACATATCTTTTTAAATATTAGCAAGAAGTATTAATGTTTCGAAAACAGCTAAGTAGTTATTTGCGTAAATATAAAATTCAATTCAAAATGTGATAAATAATTAAAGAATTTCATGAAACTGCTTGTTAGCTTGTTGGTATTTTTATTTTGACGGTGTATTTTTACCTATAATTACCCAATTTCAAAATTTATAAATATGTGGCTGATTAGCTACTTTGCCGGTGCCCTTATCTCAGACTTGCGCGCGCATGCAGCGCTGAGCGCGCAAAATAATAAAATTACGGCCGCCATCTTTTAAATGGGTTTCTGTTTGTTAAGTTTATTCACAGTATTGCATTTCGTTAGTGTTGTTTTGTAAAATGTCGAATTTAGATAACGAAGAATTACTTATCGAGTGTACGCCGCCAGATATCATAGTTGAAGCGCAAAATGCGAGTGATAGTCTTTTGCCCTCAAAATCAAAAATGCCTCATAAGGCGGTAGCATATCATTTCAATAATTGTACTTTTAATAACTGTTTCAATAATTAAAGTTTTTAAATAAATGTGAACTTTTATTTACTTTTCCTCGCAAGTGTGTTGAAAAACGTCGTATGAAACACGTGAGCATTGATCATTACACTTCTAGTCTCCATTAACTCGAGTGTAATGACCAACATACCACACTTGTATCATAATGTACTTTTCAACACACCTGCTCGTAAAGTAGGTCTTATTACAGCGTATTTACACTGATAATGCAGAATTTTACCCATGCCGTGCCTTTTACATTACATTATCGCACTAGTGCCTTTTCATTACATATCTTTTTAAATATTAGCAAGAAGTATTAATGTTTCGAAAACAGCTAAGTAGTTATTTGCGTAAATATAAAATTCAATTCAAAATGTGATAAATAATTAAAAAATTTCATGAAACTGCTTGTTAGCTTGTTGGTATTTATATTTTGACGGTGTATTTTTACCTATAAATACCCAATTTCAAAATTTATAAATATGTGGCTGATTAGCTACTTTGCCGGTGCCCTTATCTCAGACTTGCGCGCGCATGCAGCGCTGAGCGCGCGAAAAAATAAAATTACGGCCGCCATCTTTTAAATGGGTTTCTGTTTGTTAAGTTTATTCACAGTATTGCATTTCGTTAGTTTTATTTACTTTTCCTCGCAAGTGTGTTGAAAAACGTCGTATGAAACACGTGAGCATTGGTCATTACACTTCTCGTCTTGACTCGAGTGTAATGACCAACATACCACACTTGTATCATAATGTACTATTATCACCATCATCAAGAAATCCTCTTCGTAAGGCTCTTTTAGTAGTGGATACTTCCCGGTCGGGAAATTGTTCTTCCATAGTTTAAAAGGCACCTGGGTGTCGACATTTGTTGGGCGTTATACAGATAGCATTAACACAACTATTTGCGCATAGCGCAATCAAACTTAAGATTCACTACCAACGCCATTTGTTGGAAATAAGAGGCGACCCGAATGGCCGAGTCGGCAGTGACCCTGCTTACGAAGCCAAGGGTCCCGGGTTCGAGTCCCGGTGGGGGCAAATATTTGTTTGATAAGAACGGATGTTTGTACACTAGTCATGGTTATTAACCTTTCTAAGTATAATATTAATCTTTATAAGTAGGTGTGTCCAGGGAATCCACAATGTGTGTAAATAGTGTCCAAGGTATTATTAAGAGATTTTGAAAATTTTCGGCTATTTCTTTGCGTTTTTCTAATTTATTTTTGCCTCCTCCGCACTAAGGAGAATAAAAAAGGCTTGTGTTTTAACGATTTACAATAAATTCGAAAATTAGTAAACGATCACCAAATAGTGTTTGGATAAACTGGACCACCAAACTTATTTTTATGTTTTGTGTTCTTAAATTTGTGTTTTAAGTATTTTTTGTTGTTCTTACATGTTCAATCTAACACGAAGGATAAAGAAGGCTTCGCTTCGCTCACCTCCTTAACCCTTCACCTAAGCTACCGCAGTATTTTGCCCTGATATTTTCTGCAATTTCTAGCGATCATTTACCTATTTTGGGTAGAAAATTTTTTTTTGGTGGTGATTCAAATTGTTCTCATTTTACATTTGTCGACTATTTCTTTGCGTTTTTCTATTTTTTTTTCGCCTCCTCCGGACTAAGGAGAATAAAACATAGGAATAATATAAAACGGTCGGGTCATTTACAAAGTGTTAGCGAGACTAACGAATAAATATAGAGAGAGCGTCCTGTAATGCCCTGAAACCGTAAATTTTAATTAGATTTTCACGCCAGCCAAAAATATACACTCTTTCCTAACCAAAGCGCTAGCAAGCCTTAAGTCTGGAATAATCTTTACAACAGTCTCAGACCAATTGTTTGCAAAACCGTAGATACTAAAACTTGATTATTGGGTGACCGTTAAGCTGAAGTGGAATACCACGGAATTAATAGTTTAGGGATAATTAAAACTTAACTTTGATAGTCCCTCCGAAGTTTGAACTAATATAAAACCATGATGCGGCGAACTGGGATGGATAGGTCGAGGAAGCAATAAAGCGGAGTAAACAGTAGTCTCCTTAGCCATGGCGATGGGCTAGCTGCTAGCAAAATGAAAAGACTTGTTGTTTATACGTTAGTGTTTGTTTGAAATAGAGAAAAAGAGTAAGATCTTGGATATTTATATGTGTGTTTATGTCGCTGTGTCTGGTTCCCACGACACAGGTTATCCTAGTGTGGGGCTAGCAGCAATTTATGTGCCGGTATATAAATGTTTATATATAACAACCATAAACATAAAATTTACATACATTGCTTCAGGCCTGACACTAGGATACCCTGTGTCGTGGTTACCAGAAACAGCGACGTCACACACATATAAACATCCAAGACCTGGGCTTTTTTTTGTTCTTTACCACCAGCTGGGGATCGAACCTGGGACCTCTCGCATGGTAGGCAGAGCCACGACCGCTGCGCTACAAAGGTCGTCAATATATATATTGCATACAATGTACTCCTACAGCTCGGATAAGACATATTTTCTCTATAATTTTCCTTATTTTCATTTTCACTGGTAACTGTCCAGTAATTTGAATTTTGACCCGGGATTTGAGTGAAATTTAGAAATTACAACTATTAGACTTGCGTTTCACTTCATTCATATCCTTCAAAAACAGTCTTAATCGTAATCATTTCAATCATCTTAAGCCCTACCATCTTTCAAAACGTCAATTTGATTGTGATACCGATTGCTGGCGTAAAATTGAGCTATCGAAGCATTCACGCCTTCTTCTTTCCCTATTATGTCAAGTATAGAAGGATCATTTTTAGAGCTTTTTCACACTATATCGCAATTGTCGCGCGACTGCCGCGCCGCAAATTGTGTTTGGATAAATGTATCACCAAACTTCTTTTTATGTTTTGTTTACTTATGTTTATATTTTAAGTATTTTTTGTTGTACTTACATGTTCAACCTAACACGAATGATAAAGGGGGCTTCGCTTCGCTCATCCCTGTTACCCTTCACCTAAGCTACCGCAGTATTTTGCTAGGATATATTCTGCAACTTTTGTTGATCATATACCCATTTTGGTTAGGAATAAAATCTTTTGGTGATCATTATATTTGTTGCCTTTAACAAATGACAGTTTCGTAAAGCAAGAGCAACAATGGTGTTTCCCCGTTGGAATACAGTTTTGAAATGAAGCGTGCCACCCCGTGTCGCATGGCTGAATACGGTATTTGACAAGGTAGTTAAAAATATCTATATATATAAAAACGTGTCTCTAGCTACTTATTTCATCAAAAACGTTTGACAATGTCACTATTGTATATTTCCAGAAGTTGTATTTTACAACATAACAACATAACATAGCGTCACGCCTTTTCCCGTACGCGGTGGCAGAGGTACAATTAAGCCCACTTTGAGCCAGTTATTCAATGCTCCATTTTGCGTGACAGAGGGCTAGACCGTCAGCGCAGCTATGGAGTAATGAAGGTTTATATTTTTCATCACCGTTAGAACGTCCGTATAATCCACTTAAGATAAATTTGTTATCTCATTGGTACATGGTCAATAATTGAACCTGCATCTCCTGTGTCAGAAGCAAGCATGAAACCCGGAGACCACGGAGTCAATCCATTAGACCACGGAGTCAAGTCAATTTGTATTTTAGAAACTCAATTTTGTGTTAAATAGACAGCATTTGGCTTTGACTTCGACTGCTAGTATTTTATAGAACTCTTGAACAAAATATCCGTTTTGCCAGTTCCTTAAAATGTTTATTTAAACAAATTACTGTGTTCAATAAATAATTATGAACTATGAATTATTTTGACTAGCAGTCAAATATCGTATTGTAGTGTAAAGGCATGGGTGGCGGCCGCGCGGCAGCCACGCGGCAGCCACCGTAATGTGAAATCCCACTTAATACTGCCGGAAAATTAACCTATTAAAAAAACTCTGTCACAGCCTACTCTCAGCGCTGGAGCTGATATAAAAAATAATTGTGTCATTATTTTTTACGCAGAAAGATAAAGGGCCTTCAAAGGCAATTATAATACCCCGCGGGGCTCAGAAATAATGTGAAATTCGAGCCCTTTGAACGCAGAGTAGCTGTTTTAAGAGGCCTCTCGACTTGAGTTACATGATACGACAACTGCCGAAATTAGTTCGTATCGAGTTTATTATTTTGTAATACTCACACATGGATATTATCCATACAAGATGTTGTGATATTGAGACTGGCCCAGCTACATCCTTTTATTACAAGATAAATGATTGCAACATATTCTGAGGGAAGCGGACATACCTTTCATTTTTATTACTATCATCATTATTCAGTTGCTATGGGAGCAAGATCTGATAGCTAAACTACTTGAATGTTACAGTTGTTGGTCACAAATTAATAAGTGAGTTAATGCTTACTATCACAATTTGTGAGTCAGTATTGCGGGTCCTAGGTCATCATTTTCATGTGTTCATAACCAATTCAGACTATCACTTACTGCTACTAGGTGTTATTAACAGATTTGCATCTGGGTATCAGACAACGTGCATTTTTAATGGTAGGTTATTATTGTGTCCAATAACTCAGTATAATTATAATTGGATGTGTAAATTGTGTGTGTATATACAGTTACGATAACTAATATCACGTCTGGCTACAAAGTTTCGGCTTTCATCTGGCATTATTGAAATTCCTCAATCCTTTCGAATAAGACAACCTCTGTGGCACAGTGCTATAAGCAGCACTTCCCGCGTTTGAAATCCTTAGATTTAGTATATCCCTTTGAATTCTGTTTTACTTTAGCCCAGAAGAATATCCGACAACTCAAACTATGGCAGATACTTAAAGTCAAGCTGTCACTGTTTCTCGCTGGAGAAATGACAGCGACGGTGTGACAGTAAAGCGGCACTTCATTTGCACAATTTAAAATACGTTAACATTTTGCCATAAAACGATCAAAAACAAAATCAAATGGCCAGAGCTTCTATATCATTAATAGATTCCACAGTCACGTACTACGTCTAAAAGTATAGGTACTTATCACACTATTATCGGCTCCATTCGAGCTTTTCAACTCGTTAAGTATTCTGTGTGACACCACTAACCGGCTAAGTTTAGACTTGATCACAGAAACTTGAACGGCAATGTATACCACACATGTATTTGAAATGTGAACTTACCCCTTGGCAGGAATTACTAGGAAATTAATGTTGGCAATATTAGTGGAATATTAGCGGGCTACTGTGTGTTATAATAGACAAAACAAACATTTCATTTAACGCGATGGTCTGAAAATTTTGCTATTATTTATTTTCTACCATTTCCTGCTAAGGAAATGGTAGAAATTAGCTAGATATCTGTACCTAGTACGATATTATTCACTCTCGGCCTAGTGTGGATGACAGCCATCATCACGGACAAACCTCCGTATTGTTTGTGATGCCAAATGATGTAATTGGGGTTGCTAACTTTCTGGACAGGAACGGACATCTCAAAACCATTTCGAGCAATATGTCCTCTGTATAATTTCTATTTATCAGATTAATAAATAGGTATTTAAATTTTAAGATATTTTAATAAGACACAATAACATTAATTTGACCTACAATCATAAGATGTATGACAAATACCTACAAAAAACAATGTGAAACGTCAATATTCCCTGTAAAGTCTGTGATCTATGAGTGACCTCTCGTGATTGTAGGTTATATTATTATATTCAGCGTTTTGTTTTGATATTTTATCGTTTCGTTTTTATTCGTTACGACAAGAATGGCAAATTTTGAAGAAGCAGTCTCGTGAAATTTACCTCAAGTTACCAAAATTATGATCATGTCGAAGTTCATGTCGAATTCCAGCAATCACAACAGTGCTGAAGTCAGAGAGCCAAAGCCCTCATGTAGGTAAAATACTGATGCTGAGACCCTGGACCCTGGAGTCAAACTGTTCTGATCGTCCAGCTTCTGCAGGTGGGAATTTTTATCTACTGCAATATTGCATATGTACTGCCGCGACAAACGATTGAAGTTTTCTTAATAATGTATAACGCGTTTGATATTTAAACTACAATATGCTCTTCCTTTCAACGACCTAAGGCATCATATGATGTCATTGTCCCGTTACAGATTTTGAATTTTAATACCATGGCATAAGGTTCAAAAAATCCGATGCCTCAAACCAGGGAGTTTGAGAGTTAAGCAAGCATATTGTAAAACTTAATTTGTTTATTTGTATATTATTGTACAACTGTTTTCTAGCTTATAATTTTAATTTTAAGGTGGCTGCAACCATTCCCTACTGCTTTTATTTTGGCTTGAGAAGCGGACCTGTGATCACATGTATCACGATGTACCCGTGGTATATCGAACCGGTGCGGTGCAGACCAGAGATTTATTGGGTCAGAACCCAGACTGCCTATATCAGCTACTCAAGAACAAGGAGATTAGGGGCGGGAAGTCAGCTGAATCAACAGTAACCGGTGATCAAACACTGGGAATTGGGTGAAATAGACTCAAAGAGGATTAATTATACACCCTTGTTCAGCGGGCGTCCCACCTCATCATCTACCCATATCATATATCTAGGTGGTACTTCTGGTAGTACCAATGCTGAGTCAACTATGGTCAGCTGCACAAATTATATATATATATATATAATTTGTGTATACAGATAGATAACGTTTGAACCACAGAATATATTTGAAAAAAAAAATAGCTAAGACTCGTTTGACCGCTAGAGTGTCACAGATACGCACATACACACACACAGTCATACAGACAGACGATTCAAACTTATGACTTTTATTTTTTTTGTCAAGTTGATACCAAAAAATTTATATAAAAGGGATACCAACGTAAACGAAACTGACAGCGTTAATTACTTCCACATAAGAAAGAAAAGAGCGGGCAAACAATGCGCTCGACTCTTGAAAATATTTTTGGCAAAATAGCGTCGTTTATTTTTAAACAATTTTAGATTTAAAATTGTTGAAAAATAAGCCACACTATTTTGCCAAAAATAATTTCAAGGACTATTTAAGAATATGAATATTCACATTTTTAATGCAATACCGCAACGAAATTAGTTAAGATTTCAGAATTATAGCAAAAAATAAAAACAATTTGGAGGTATTGTCGTAATTAAATTAAACCGAGAAAATTTCATCTAATCGTGCTTTTCTTCAAAATTTTCATAGTTTCTTTATTGCACAAAAAATTAAAGGAAAGTTACATTAAAGACAAAACAGTGCATATCTAAACAAGAGATCTCTTCCAGCAAAACGACTTCAAAAGTGAGAGGTAAGTGTTGAGCGGGGGTAGACTAATTGTGTACTTGTTGTTATTGTACGACATACCTAAACATAATAATATACATTTAAAAATAAATATATAAACCTGTTTATCTACACACGTATCATAAACCCTCTTTACTGCGATGCAGCCAAACGTGATGATACTTGCGCAAACCGAAGATAAACCGAATCCCGAGGTTTTGAAGCCGCTCGAGTTTGTTCAGTTGTTCTTCGTTCGCGCTGAGCCAACAGACATAATCAATGAGAGGTAGAAGGAGAGACTGGGCAAGGGTGATTTTGGTCTGTCGGGGAAAGAAGTTCTGAAGACTCATTAGAGAGTTAAAGATAGCAAGAGATTAAGAAAATATGTGGTACCAGTAATCATGGCCTGGGAATTAGTCGGGTTAACCAAAAGACCGAAGGAAGAAACCCATACCCTAATACCCTCTAGTTTCCTTCAGTGAGAATCTTAATCATAAATTCAATAAACGTCAACTTAATAATTAAATCTCTTGATGAATTAAGATATAAGAGTAAATGGATTCGAAAAAAACATTTTTTTTGGTATATAGCCTTAAAAATAAACAATTATTGCTTATTATTCGAATTGGCAGAACACAGTTCAATTATCGCCATACATTTTTATCTTCGTTTTATCTTCTTTGGACTATTAGGCAAAAGTGACATTAGAAGCACTTACTTACTAACCTTAGTCCAAAATACAAAGGCAGAATTAACATAATTAGGGTTCCGGTGTAAGAAGCATTCAAATGGATTATTAGAGGTATTCGAATAACGAGGCAGGTTCCGTAATACATTATTCACGGCGTGAAACCACTTCAAAGGAAGTTGGGCTCCGAATTCAGGGGAATTAGGAGGGATTATAGTAAAATGATGCAGCATTCCTGGGTCTGCCAGATTTTTTTTAAATTTCGGTTTTACATTTACATATTGCCCGTATATAAAATTAATTTACAAAACTAGTGATGGAATTCAAACAAACGAAACGTACTTAAGACGGTTGTTTTTTTTTAAAGTCTATAAAGAACTGGGGGGTCACACAACATAACGTTTGTAAGTTTGTATGATGTTATGAAAAGCGCTTGAACTATTTATGAATGGAAACATACTGAAAGTGAAACTCTTGATTCTGAATTTTAGAATCGCCTTCACAACATCTGATCTAAATACTAATGATAAGGATACGATACTGAAAAATCGAGGTCGGAGTCGCAAACGAAGGGTACTGTAGTATTGTACAAAAAAGCTAAAAGACTACGACGTATAAAACAATTACAAGGAAAATAGGACCAAACTTGGTAGGTATCGATATAAGTCCTTTTAGATGCGGATCTGACATAAAAGAAAGTGCGTCACCGAGACAAAATTTTCGATTTGCTATTAAAAATTGCTATTCGAAGTGATTTTAAAAACACGAATCTTGTATAGGGAACCCCTATAATTTATAAAAATCATGTATTTCATTATTTGTCGATGCGAAGGCAACAAATAATGAAATACATATTTTTTATAAATAAAAGAAGTTTCCTATAAACACATTCTGTGAAAATTTCAACTCTCTACCTGATGAGATAAATCCCGATGACAGACAAGGGGGCAGACAGACGGACGGATGGATAGCGCAGGCTTAGTCCCTTTAGGGACTAAGCCTGCGCTATCCATCCCCTAAGGTCCCTTTTCGCACCCTGTGGATGCGGAACCCTCAAAACTACTGACAATTTCAACTGAAATTTTTGATTTTCTAAAAAGCTACTTACTGAAAACTTTTATTATTGGCAATAGCAAGCTTGTTACGCCGTAGCAGCGACTACGAAGTGCTACGAGCTAACTACGAAGTGTTACGAGCTGCGCATTTGCTACGAGTGAAATTGGATTTCTAACCGGGTATATTGTTTCTAGTTTCTGATGCATATGTAAGTATGTATTATGTTCAAAGACTACATTTATAGAGATATAATATCATGGTATTTAAAGTTCTCTCAAAACTCTCCTGCTAAAATTCACATTCCATAGAAATGCACAAGTCAAAATAAAAACTCTCCTCTTTTGCCTCCACCAATGTATACACTTCAAATCCTTTCATATCATATATATTTGTCCATCTAAGGCTTTAAGTAGTCTGCAAATACCGATTTTACCCTCTTAGGTTAAGGTGGCCAACGCCGAAATTCTTTATCCGAATAAGAAGATGGCCAAATACCTCCAAATCCTTAAATAATATCAAAAGTACATCTTAATCCACTCAAGGCATATTAAAGGTTATCTCTAGAAAAGGTTTACCTTGGAAAGGATGAGAGATTAAAGGCTTCGGCACACCACCGGCGGCGGGTTGGAAGCGGCGCGGTAGTGTGTCGGGTGTACAATACAAGAAACTATGATACGACCCCTGTGGCGCTGTTGTGGCTCTGCCTACCATATAAAAAAAACAAGGTCTTGGTTGTTTATATATGTGGGACGACACAGGGTATCCTAGTGTGGGGCCAGACAGTGTGGCGGTCATTTGCCCATGAATTTGGCAACATTGATAAGCTCCCCGCCACTGCCTGCCTGCGGTGTGCATAAGCCTTTAGGCCTGTAGTTCAATTGTATAACCTTTTGAATACCACCGACGTTGAATACCAACGCCACTTTTCCGTTATGAAATCGCGACCCGTCCCAACTACCCTCGGGTTATAAGAGGTTAAACGACAGCTCGTGTGAAATAAGCGCTTTCTTATTGGTCAACTTCAACTTGAAGTTGGCGAACAATAGGAAGGTGACAAGTAGGGATTTCAATATCTTAGGAAATAATTCACCAAGTTAAAAACTTAAAAAAAAAACTTCCTGCCTGGATGCGAATGTCGTCTTTATACAAGATAATTCACCAAGTTAAATACTTTAAAAAAACCAAGACCTATTTCATCCTCTCCGGTTGGGATACGAATGTCGCCAAAATACACGAAAACCGAGCTACGAATTGTCTGACAGTCGATTCCACGACATATTAAACGTATTAAACGACATCTCCGAATAAACAGGACTTCTAGACAGATTCATTTTGTGACAATGTCCTTAACACGCCCAGCGCCAGTGTATCATTAATGATACACTATAGGGTGCTTTGTCACAGGCCAGTGTATACCTATAACTTTGTAGTTTTTTTTTTTAAGAAAAACCCAATATTTTCTTTATTTTTTAAGATATTTACACCCCAAAAACACAGGCACATTCTCCAGGGCCAACGCAATTGAACGCGCTACTATAATGTATGAACGGTGTATATTTAAGGATACACCGGCCTCCGAAGTCGGGGCAGTGTGGTGTATCATTAAGGATACACTGGCCTGTGTCAAAGCACCCTATGGTGTATCATTAAAGATACAATGGCGCTGAGCGTGTTAAGTACCACTGATAAGTCACAGTAAAGCAATAATACGCAATTTCATTTACCCGGATGACATCATAATTCCAGTATTTTTGCTTTAAGACCAACTACTGGCCCGATTTAAAATTTTCTAAACTATTGGACCAAACCGAAAGATCACACTTTTATATGAAAGAAATATTTTTGAAATATGATCCAGATATCAGTTTTTATGTAACAAACATTAAAATACAAACCAATTAAGAAGCCCCTCCATTTTTAAATCGGTTAAAAATTACTAATCACAATATGATTATTTGACACGAGCTATGTTTTATTAAATGTTTATTTGCTTGTGCAATGTTGTAATAGTAGTTTATGTGACTGCTGCATAATGGAGGGCATTAAAACTCGAGAGTGGGTTTATGAAACGAGCCAAAGGCGAGTTTCATAATAATATCACTCGAGAGTTTTAATGCCTAATTATGTACAGTTACATACACTAGTTTATCTACACACATATCATAAGCTCTCTTTGATGTGTTCAGGAACTGCATGTTTGACCGGCATTGTGGTTCTGCAATTGTTTAACTTGTTCTGTAGTACCAACTTCACGCAGACGGGCGTCGGCGTTCGAAATTTGAATGTCAGTACCAACTTCACAAACAAACTAGGGACGGCACGCGGGTGGGCGTCGGCGTTCGAAATTTGAATTTCATTATATGTAGAAAAACTACACATAATGACCATAATGTGTAGTTTTCCAGATACGAAACTAGTTTTTACCAAGTAGTTTAACATATTGCTGATCCTAACGTGCGGTTTTTGAACGCAGTAAAGAGGGTTTATGATACGTGTGTAGATAAAGTATAATTATGTATTTGTATTAAAGGGCAATGTATTCGCTTTTACAACAAAATCCCAACTGAGGTACAAGAATTGTCTGTGTTATGTAAATAGGCTTACTACAAAATATCAGATTATGTAAAAGATAAGAAAGCTTGGGAAGGTGTTTGCTCCAATTCCGTAAAAAATAACGTATAAAGCTGGAGGTTTCTAGTCTCCTCTTTGCCTCCAGCATCGAAAACATTGAGGTGACGGAATTCTATATTTCTCTTTACCTTATATATGTGTTAATTTAAGATTTGTTATTATCCAAATGTAACCTAAGTGTTTCTTATGGAAATAAACTCTTTTGAATTTTAATTTGTGATATCAATCGCAATGGAAAAATTCACCCATCAGTTATCGCATGAACAAGCAAATTCGTAATAAAAGACGGCTTGTGATTAGTCAATTTTTCATTAGCATTTGATATCAGAAACACTTAATACGGCTACTGATTTTGTAATTTTTTCAAAGATTCACATATGTAAGAGTAAAAATAACATGATTAGGCAGAATATATAAATATCACCGTCAGATAGTCAAAACCGTTAGTTAACACGTTGACTGCGGCAGCGATTTTGGCTAACTTTCCTATAGCGCGGTGAGAGGTCTCTCAACCGATACCTGTGTGTTTCCCTTGGTGCGGTTAGGGTCTTTCGACCTCACAGCGAATGAATGCAATAAAATGCAAATAACTCCTCGAAAAAAAGGATTTTTTTTGTAAAACTATGTTCCAACTGTTCAATAAGAGTCACTATATCTAAATATGGCTTCATTTCAGATTCCGATCTAAGGAACTCAAGATAACTGAAAAAAATATTAAGAAGTCGAATAGCCTCGCATCGCATTAGATAAAGGGTACATTCCTGAATTCACTAGTGATGGGAAAAGAAGCTACGATAAAATATTATGATCGTTTAATATTGAAAACCTTTCTATTTACATGTGAGTTTCATATAAACATTTCAGGCACAATTTTTTTTTACACTCAACGCAATACGAAAATATCTTTTTGACTTTTTTATTAGCTTCTCGGCTAGTCATTGTTAAACGCAAACTGCATAACACCCAGTGCATCACTTCTTTTATCTCCTTTTTTTTCAAACGTATGGTTTTTCTTCAATACGACACGCGAAGGGCCTAAAACAAAAGAAAATAAAAATTGAACGGTGAGCCACGAAGAGGCCTATCTATACCCAGCAGTGGGTAGGTGTGGGCTGATTGATGATGATGATGATGATGAGCCACACGAACGAAGTTTTCAGTCATGAGGAAGCGGCGGATATCTGTAAGTGAGTGTATGTAGGTAATTTTTATGTAAGTATTTACAGATTTTTCTTTAGCTGACCGTACCTTGGTCTGACGATAATTTGAACAATTTTTATTATTTTTTAATGGAAGGTTGATGGGCAAAATAGGCCCACCTCCAATAAAGATGACATGTATATTAAATTAAAGGTCTAAATCCATACGTTCATTATCAGGCAGGCGCATGCCAGAATTCGCTGTGTGGCTGGAGTTATTCGATTTAGAAAAATCTGAAGGTGGGAGCGGGAACTCTATGATGCTTACTAGTAAACTCATCGAATTTGTGGTGGCAAGCCCTTTTGGAATATGGTACCACCGAGCCTTTCTGATGTTGGAGTGCAAAGATAGAAGGTAGAGACTGGAACCCTGGGATACTTACTAGTAAACCCATCGAATTTTACCTCATTAGACTCGTAGTAACAAGAATATGTTAGATACTATCGAGCTGATCTGATGTGCATAAGTGAATGACGGTTTGAAATTGGTGTTGATTGTAACTGAGCATTTTGTAAAACATGCAGAGTAACCGTAGTACTAGGGCTTTTATAAATTTCAGGTTACCTTATTTGAAATATCCTTATGAAACAATTTGGGTCTCTTGGGTGTTTTATACAGACTGTTTGCTTGTACCAGGTGCAGCGCAAATTTGAATATTTTGAAAAATCTTTACCTTAGAATCATAGTTTATCGAAAAGGACTCTTTACTTGCCAAATTCTTCTGGAAAACACGACGATACTTAGGTAAAGTTATATCAGCCTCCATATCAGCCTCCGTATCAGCCTCCGGATCAACCTCAGCCTGTTGAGTTGACATTTCCAACATTTTCCGACAGCGTTTGTTAGGGCGAAACATTGTGGTAAGTACAAAAGTACGTAGTTTTCACTCCAACCCAGTTATAATCCACTGATTGTAATTCACTTGAACGAAAAGTTCTTACAAACTCACTAACTACAAATAATTGTCAAATGATTACGGGAGATAATAACGCGCGTCCTTTTACCGCAAGGTCAGTGCATCACTGGTTTAAATTCTTCATTACCTTCTCACGCACCCTTTCTGGGGCATGGGGAGTCGGGGTCAGGTCGACGGACCTCTTCCCGAAGAATCGCCTCTGTCCACTCCTGTGGACAGGTCATCGGATGGCCCCTGCGGGCGGTGGTCTTCTTGTGGCGCTGGTTTGCAGTGGGTGATCGCCGGCTAGGCAACCAGGTCGCGTGGCAGGTGGCGGCGGTCGGGCGGGCGCGCGTGGTGCGGCGCCAGTTCGGCGATGTGCGGAAGGTATGAAGCATCCGCACGCGCGAACATGCCCTTCGCCAGCCTCTGGACAAACTGGTCCACGGTTTCCCATCTTAGGTCCCTCTGGATTGTCGCGTTCCTCACGTAGCGGGGGGCGCCGACGATGGTACGCAGAGAGAGGTTCTCTTTGGCTCGGAGTCTCCGTTTGTTCGTCTCCGAGCACAGAGCGTACCATGCCGGAGCCGCGTAGGTGAGGCGGGATCTCACGTAGGTCTTGTAGATCCCGAGCTTCGCCCTCAGAGGGAGGCTGGAGTCGAAAAGTGGACGCAGCTTGGCGCGTGCCACTTTGACCTGGCTGACGACGTTGTCAACGTGCTGCTTCATGGTGAGCCGGCGATCAATAGTCACTCCCAGGTACTTCACCTGCGAAGACCACTCGATATGCTGTCCCTGGAGCTGGAGCGATGGTGGAAGGAGACTCTGGCCTGTGATGAGCGCCTGCGTTTTCCCAACATTGACGGACAGACGCCACTTGGCGAGCCAGTCGGGCAAGATGTCCAGGGTGCGCTGCAGTTTGATGGCAGCGTGCGGAGCCTGGAACGACGACGCGTAGTAGGCTGCGTCGTCTGCGAAGAGTGCCAGCTGGGCACCCGGCCCGACGGGGATGTCGTCCGTGTATCGGGCGTAGCAGGCGGGAGACAGGCAGGAGCCCTGGGGGACGCCGGCTGCGACGGGATGTTCCTCAGAGACGGCGTCTTCCACCATCACTCGGAAGCGGCGATTCTTCAGGAAGGAGGCGATTGTCTTGACCGTTCTTCTTGGGGCAGGGGACGTCGACAGCTTGTACAGCAACCCCTCGTGCCATACTCTGTCGAACGCCTTCTCCATATCCAGAAGTACTGCGACAGTGTATTCTTTTTTGTTCATACAGACCGTTATGTCATTCAGTACTCTGGTGAGCTGAAGCGTCGTAGAATGCTCGGGCCTGAAGCCGAACTGTTCCGGGCGCGGCTGGATGTGGGGCTGGTTTAAATTGCAAAGATCACCTAAACAAATAGGTGCGGGAGGGGGCGGGGCGACCTCCCCCACGTTTGAGTTCCGAGACCGCGCATATGCAAGGAATTGTGTTTTTTTTACTCTAGTGCGATGAGGGGCTTTGCGACCCCAGGTCTATTTTTATGTACTCATTTCTTTGCACTTAAAATACAAACACAGTGGTATATTTGTCTCTTTTCTACCTATGATAGTTTTTATGATATGACGTCCGCACCAGAGAGAGAACGCACTATTCTGTCGCCGCACGGCCGGGAAGTACACTTGTGAGGTCTTAAGGCCGCACAAAGCAGTTAAAGTGTTATTAAACTAACGTTTTTTTCTCATAAGTTGGTCAACTATGGACAGATAATAAACTGTAGCGTACTTCGTACTATATGACGCGTTTGTTGATTAACCAACGGTTAAAACCGTTAAATAGTAAACTGGTTACCAGGGCAAACACTGCGGTAGCTTAGGGGGCGAGCGCAGCGAAGCCCCCGAATAGTCTTCGTGTTAGGTTGACATGTAAGAACAAAATAAACGTAAATTCTAAACCCTGTTGGTCTGGATTACTATCTGTCAAAAGTTGATCAACTACCGCGTTAGTTTATCAACCAACGGTTTTGACTTATTGCGGTGACATATACTCCAAACCAAGGTGGTCTAATGAGTAATGGAGCGTTCCGTGTTAGGTATCACTCTCGTTGACCGCGTGCCAAACGTCGAAATTCGACGGAAGACGAAGGTCGAAGATGTAGGTAAGCGGATAACGAGACCGAGGTGGAGATGGGCGAGACACTTGGCTATACGGGATGACGGACGGTGGACCAAAGCAGTCACGGAGTGGTGGCCAAGGGGAGCAACAAGGCCAGTGGGCAGACTAGCTGCCCGATGGTCCGACGATATACTAAAGTCGACAGGATCTCAATAGATGCTGATGGCACAGGACCGTAGGGGTTGGCGCTATAGAGAAGAGGTATATGCCCAGGAGTGGGTTGATGTGGGCTGAGCATGATGATGATGATGAAATCTTTAGACTACAGCTTTCAAACTATCGGGCTTGGTTTCACAGACACAGAATACAGCTACTATATACATAACATAGGCGGACACGCGTACTATCACTGACGCACGCTCGGAACATGACAGCAGCAGTTTAAAGTTCAAAGTTCAATTGTCTTTATTTGTGTAGATATTAACATATACTTAGCAAACGTAATTTTTTGCCACTTCTGTACATTGAACCACTGCGAGAGAAGGAGTGCGAAGGAACTGCTATAGATTGTTTTTATTTTTAAATGGTTGTGTTTAACTAATACAAAGAGTACAGTATTGATTATTATAAACAATAAGCAGGAATAAATTAATACAAAATTAATAGCAGCAAGTTTTGTGCTGAGTTTGATTAACCTCATACAGTCCCGTCATTTATGTAATCTTGAATATCGTAAAATATCCCTTTTTGACAAAGTCGCTTTTACATGGTTTTTAAATTGCCTTAATGGCAATTTCAAATCTGCAGCCACTATGACAGTTAAGTGGCACTTTACATCTGCATTTCATATAAGTACCTAAATGATTCTTACAATTACTATGACCATCTTAAAAGAAGTATTGGTTATAGGTAAATAAAGCCCATTATGGCGTATTGGAAAGGAAATGGTTGTCATGGTTCTTGTTTTAAACCGAATCAAAATCACTTTACTATAACATAGCGTCGCGCCTTTTCCCATACGAGGTGGCAGAGGCACAATTATGCCCACCAGCATCGTCGCCGCAGCTATGGAGTAATGAAGGTTTCCTCACGATGTTTTCCATCACCGTTAGAACGTCCTTATAATGTACTTAGGATAAATTATTATCTCATTAGTACATGGTCAGGAATCGAACCTGCATCTCCTGTATGAGAAGCAAGTGTGAAACCCATTTGACCACGGAGCTCTTCGTTTGCTTTAAATCTCTTTAAAAGTTGCGGTAACCCTCAAGGTTTGCTGCAAAAACCTCTTGTTGAGATGAGCCTTTGTTTATCACTTGTCTATATTATCCCCTCGTCTGTAGAGTCGGCGGTTTCCGCCCGAAACAATGGAAAAACAATTGTTATAACATAACAACTGAAAGGTCTCTTTTGTATGTAAGCTAAGAAACAATGACAGTCACACGGTTCTGTAAAAGTAAAAACAAAGAGATTCTTATTTATTTATTGACAAAAGCACTTAAAGACATTCAAGCATACAGTTACTTTTATTAGCAAATATATCTCACGTCTTAACTACATGCTTGGTCCATTCATTTACGGACTATATCTGTTGTTACAGAAGGAATAATTTGTTTTTCTTGATATTGCGTGTAGTATATTTTTGTAAGTGAGCATTTATTGTATGAGGTTTATTTATATACTGTGTAGGTATATCCTGTTGAGTTTATTGACCGAGCGAGCGAAGCAAGCGGAGGGTCTCCGTTTCAGGATTGTTGGATGTTATACTCTATAAGCCGCATTTTTCAACTGATTCTCGTGAATTTTCGTGAGCAGGCTCAATAATTAAATAATTTCCTAAATAATTGTGTTAAGAGGGATTATGACAATAAATTATTGAGGGTTTTATGGTTTTTTTTCCGATTCAGTTTTTGGAATTTTTTCAAAATGGCGGAGCTGTGAGCGTTTGAAATTTGAAAAAATCTCTACAGTCCAAACACCTTGACGGATTTTTACAAAAGATGTGTCGTTTATTTGTAGAGACCGTGAGAGTAATAGCTATATAATATTGGTGAAAAGTCAATAAGTTGGGTTTCAGACAAAGCACGGATGTGGCTACATCTAGGCTAGTATATTTTAGTTACTTTCATAGTGTCATGTCCTATGGTATCTTGTTGTGGGCGAAAGCAGCGGATATTCAAACTATTTTTATTTTACAGAAAAGAGCTATTCGAGCAATTTATAATTTAAAACGAACAGACTCCTTAAGATAGTTTTTTAAAGAAATTGACATACTAACTGTAGCTAGTCAATTTATTTTCGAAAATATAATGTATGTACGCAATAACCTTACAACATTTCCAAACTTAGCGATAGCTGTAATGTTAATCTAAGAAATAATCACAGACTATGTGCTCCCCGATTAGGACTCGCGAAGGTTAGCAATCCTTTCAAGGGTTAGTGCATTCTCTACTATAATAAGATACCTCTGGAGATTTTGAAATTGCCATTTGAGCAAAAAGCACGCTAAAGCAACTTTGTCGAAAAAGGGATATTACAATGTTCAAGATTACTTATATGACAGGACTGTATGGGGTTAATCTAGCTCAACACAGACCTTGCTTTTAATAATTTTGTAATTATTTATTCCTGCTTATTAATCATAATAATTAAATTTTTCATATTTGTAATAGGCACAACCAATTTTTAAAAGAGATCTAAAAATCAATATGTGGGAGTTTCTACGCCCTCTTCTCCCACAGTGGTCCAATGTAGAGAAGAGGTAAACAATGACGTTTGCTAAGTATATGTAAATATCTACAGTAATAAAGTACTGTGACTTTGGTTTAAGACCGCAAAATGTAGTTTACAAGTTTTTGGTGCGGCTACTTTCATATTCCATATACGTTACCCAGTACATTGATAAGTTTGTTTGGGTTATTAAAAAAAAGTGTCACTTGCGTGGTCTACAACTCACAGAACCACTTTTAAATAGGATGTAATAAAAACCGCCCAAGTGTGAGTCGCACTCGCGCACCGACTACGCCACACAAATCGGACTTTTTTGCGATGGATCTCCCAAATGTACCGATACGGAAAAATAATTCTAGCGTTGCTTTGAATAAGACATCCATTTCATCGAAGTTTGAAAAAAAGTAAATCCAAATCGAAAGCGTGAAAATAGATTCATTGCCACCCAGGTTGAAATATTATAAAAAAATATATATTTTTGTTACTTACAAATGCTAAAGGCGACAATTATTATTAAGGAATCAGGCCATCCGCACTTTATGTGTTAATAAATATGCATTTTAAAATATTATGGACTTCTATTACACCACTCGATAGAACACAACATATACATAATACTACAAACATGCTCGGTATTTAAAAGGTAAAATTACGTGAATACAAATGCGCAAAGGCGAGCTTATTACTATAATGAGATTTCTTCCAGCATATCAAGGCAAGACATGACAATATTTTACTAGGAAGGGCAGTTTTGTATTAATGCTTACAAATCTTCTGAAGGCAAAAAATACGTTTTCCATTGAAATAGACACTAATTATTTTTGAAATTACTATACGAATTATATTATTTATTTTGAGATAAATTTTTTTCGCGCTAGGTCTGTTTTTTTTTTGATATATTCTCCTTTATCACACAGATCTTGCATGGTATGTCACGTAAGCAGCACCCAAAAATTATGGAGCTAGATGTCTATTTTGAAAGACGGTGAAATAAAATCAAAACCTTGGAAAAATCGTAGTTTTGGTTGGGGTTTGGAGTTCAATATAATTGAGCAAAACTAGACATAACGATTTTTTTACATTCACTTAAAGGCATAAACATTGCTTTTGGCCCCACAGTAATATACCCTGCATTGTCGGAACCAGAAACAGCGACGTCACAAACATGGAAACATCCAAGACCTGGGTTTCTTTTTCTTCCTTCCCAACTGGGATTCAAACCCGGGACCTCTCGCTTGGTAAGCACCCGACCACAGCGCCACAGAGGTCATCGTCCTTTTAATAGTAAAAATGTGTGGCTTTTACTAAGATAATAAATAGAAATTGAGTGAATTGTCTAATTGGAAACTGAGCTCTATGATTTGATCGGCTCGCCTTACATTTATGTTGTATTTCAATACTATACTGTGTGAATTCTATTTATTTTTTACAATAAAATGCTAACATTTGTACGCACAATTCTCACCAGTTCTATAGTAGATGGACAAAGTCAAAGTCAAAATTGCTTTAATACTATCATCTTTAATCTAAACATCGCTACATTCACATTTATAATAATATTTAGATAGTAGTAGTAGTAGTAGTAGTATATTACAAGTAGATAAATAATAATTGTAGTAATTATAAAATTATACATTTAATTTTATTTATTAATTTGTACGTAAGTACTCGTTTATTTCATTTAGGTTAATTTTTTTTATAGTTAAGTTATAGTTGAAGAAACGTTTTTCATTTTCATTTTATTAAACTGTTGTAGATGTTACCGGCCAAACCCGATTTCAGGACAAACTAGTTGTGCCTAGGATAAACTAGTTTATGTGTACTTAAATTTATGTTTTAAGTAATTTATGTTGTTCTTACATGTTCAACCTAACATGAAAGATAAAGGGGGCTTCGTTTCGCTCACCCCCTTTACCTTTTACCTAAGCTACCGCATTGTTTTGCCCTGATTTCAGCTGTGCAAACAAGTTTATCCTAGGTTTTTCAAAACTAGTTTGTCTTGAAATCGGACATAGATCCACCCCTGCTCAGCAATAAACCTTTCCCATCTTAACCTGGTTAGCTGGAAGAGATATCTCATTACATATATGCTCGCCTTTGTACACTATTTTCAAGTAACTCTTGTTTTTTATATGATTTGTGTGCAATATAGAAATTATGAATTAGGAATTAAGCAGGAATAAATAATTACAAAATTATTAAAAGGAGTTCTGTGTTGGTTAACCCAATACAGTCCCGTCATTTAAGTTATCTTGAACGTTGTAATATCCCTTACAATGTTGCTTTTACATGGTTTTTAAAATGTTCAAATGGCAATCTCAAAATCTCCAGAGGTATCTTATTATAGTAGAGAATGCACTGAGTCTTGAAACAATTGCTAACCTTCGCGAGTTTAAGCCGGCGCGGCGCAAGTAGTCTGCGATTATTTCTTAGGTTAACATAACAGCTATCACTAAATTGGTAAAATGTTGTAAGTATTGTAATTGTGGATATTTAAATCATGTTAACAACAATTTTGCTGAATCCGCATTCAAAACTATTAATTAAAAAATCGAAGATTAAACAAAACTTTTAAAATGTTACCCCGCCGAAAAATGCTACTACGTGCTGCAGGAATTCTTCGAAGATAAAAATTATTAGGAAAATAAATTTAGTCTTTAACCTGTGAACAACTTTTCGGCCCAATGTAATAGTTATGTGTAGATAAATTTGTTATACCCTTTCAGGGTGCATGTACCCTACATACATTTTCCACCTGTAGTGTGTATTGTACATGTAATATGCAAATAAATGAATATGGATATAAATATGATTAGTTAGGACACCTTGGGAATTCCGAGAAGTTATACATTTACATACACTTATACATTTATTTTTCAAGATTATTGTAAAGACCTACTTGGTTCTACTATACTTTAGTAGTATTCAAGTAGGCATTACAAATAATGTAGTAGGTAATGTAAGGTTTATATTGTATAAGGTTGCGATTATATTGTATACGGGCCTCTTTAGAGTGGGTGTCACTTTGGCACTGTTACTTATTTTTTATTTTAAAAAGAAAGAGGCTGGGATGTGAGAATTCAATGTGATACACTTCACCGTAGGCTTCGGCCAGTGACTGAGCTAAATTATAGTGAGGATTAGAGTAATGGCTATCGAGCCAGTTGTGGATCCCTTTTATACAAAGTATAAATAAACTATTCATGATAAATAAAAACAGAAGGAAACAAGTGAACTTCGGGGAAACCACGGTTATTGAGGATCGTGACGTGATAAAGTCGACTTTCAGGTGTTAAGAAAGGGCGATTACGTTTATTTCTCGGGGTTATCGGATTCGTGCGAATTTGCGTTTGGGGTAGAAGATAAACGGTTTATCGTAAATGAGGATTTATGTGAGAATGATAAGCGGGTATAATTGGCGTTGTTGGATAGGAATGCCGATAGATTTGCGTTTGCAACTGACCAGTTAGGTAGGTCGGAGATAGTGTCGGTCGATATTAAGACTTATGATGAAGAGCCGGTTCATTGTCACCCGTATCGCGTTTCGCCGGTGCAACGGGAACTTATTGAGGAGCAGCTCGCGGAGATGTTGAAACTAGTTGTTATTAGGGAATCCACTAGTTCTTATGCTGCGCCCGTTGTATTAATTAAAAAGCCCGATGATTCATGGAGGTTTTGTGTAGATTATCGGAAATTAATTAAGAAAATTTGTAGGGATAATCATCCTATTCCGCGGATAGAAGACATTATCGATAGTTTGGCCGGGGCCAAGTATTTTGCGGAGTTAGATCTCAATTCAGGTCATTGGCAGACGGTTATTACGGAAGGTAGGCATAAAACGGCTTTCGTCACGACTACGGGTCTTTATGAATTTAATGTTGTTCCGTTCGGTTTGGCAACGAGTCAAGCGGTTTTCCAACGGATGATGGATAAAGTTTTAGCGGATTTAAGATTTAAAGGGGTTATGGTTTACGTAAACAATGTAATTGTGTACGGTAGAACGTTCGAGGAGTTTACCGATACGTTGCAGAAAGTTTTTGGGCGGTTTTTAGAGAAGCGACCTTGACCTTCAAGCCATCCAAATGTAAATTCGGTCTTTGCGAGATTGAGATGCTAGGTTATCTAGTCTCAAATGAAGTAGTAAAACCTAGTGAGAAAAAGCTGAAGGCTATGCAACAGGTTCCAACTCCCACATCTACGAAGGATGTGAAATAATTATTAGGTTTATTTTCTTATTATAGAAAATGTGTATCGAATTTTGCGAGAATATCGTTGCCTCTCACTAAATTATTGAAAAAGGGGGTAAAGTTTCAATGGAATGAAGAATTGCAGAATTCGTTCGAGTATATTAAGAAGGTTATGTTTAGTGCGCAAATACTTTCCTATTATTCGGGGGATAAGTCGGTTACTACGAGAGTTTATGTGGATGCGTCTAACGAGGCGTTGGGTGCAGTATTGATGCAGGGCGTTGCAAAAATGAGTCCGGTTGCCTATGCGTCTAGGAAGTTAAAGGATGCGGAGAAAAAATATAGTGCGACGGAGAAAGATTGTCTGGGGTTTGTATGGGCATTAAGGCACTACAGGCATTATCTTTGGGGATCGTATTTTCAGGTTGTTACAGACCATAGCGCGTTATGTTGGTTACAGTCGAAAAAAGATATGTCTGGTAGGTTAGCGCGATGGGCGTTAGCGATACAAGAATGGGATTTCGAGATAGTTCATTGCTCGGGGAAAAGCAATGTAGTGGCAGATTTTTTGAGTAGGAATCCGCTAATGGAAGAAGGGAAACGGGAAACAGAAGGACCTCAGTCTTCTTCTCGTTCTGAACCTGATGATGATGGTTTGGAAGTTTTTAGTATTAATGTAGAGTCGTTACAGGCGGATCAAGAGAACGATTCATTTTGTAGTAGATGGTTAACGCGGTTGAGCGAACGTCCGGAAACGTGGCGTAGCGGTTTTTGTTTGAGAAATAATTTATTATATAAAAGCGTACGTAAGATGGAGAAATTAGGGAGGTATTAGTATTGCCTAGGACTTTGTTTCAAAATGTAATGAACGAATAACATGATGAGGCGTGGACAGGAGGTCATTTGGGTCTCGCAAAGACATTGAAGAGGTTTCGGTCGAAATATTTCATGCCGAAAGCGGCATAAGGAGATAGAGCGTTATATAGCTTCGTGCGTGCCGTGTCAAGAAAGGAAATTAGTTAAAAGCGTAGCAGATTTGATGCCGATTAGGGTCTCGGATATTTTTGAGAAGGCAGGAATCGACGTGTTAGGAGCATTTCCACGTTTGTCGAGAGATAACCGTTTTATTATAGTCACGGTAGAGTATGCGTCGCGGTATGCGATATGTAAGGCGTTACCTAGGGTTACATCGGAAGATGTAGTGCGGTTTTTAGTTGAGGAGGTTTTCTGTAGGTTCGGGCCGATTAGGGAAATTATTTCGGATAGAGGAACAGCTTTTACGGCGGGAATTGTAAAAGAAACGGTAGAGCACTTTGGGGCTAAAATGATACATACAAGTTCGTTTCACCCACAGAGTAACGGTTTGGTAGAGCGAAGGAATAGAACGTTAACTTCGATGTTATCAAAATATTTAGGTAGTAATCAAAGGCAATGGTGCTCGGTTTTACCTTTGGTGGTACATGCGTACAACACTAGCGTGCAGGCGTAAACGAGGGTGTCGCCGTATAATATTTTATTTGGTAGGGAACCGTGCTCAGTGGTGGATCGATCATTAGGATTAAACGCAGTTGGTTTAGACGAAACGATAGATGAAAGGGTAAATCGTGTGTGTAGGCTGCTGACTAGGGCGTTAGGAAATATTGCGAACGCACAGCGTGTGCAAAAACGGTATTACGATATGAGATCAAAACCCAGATCGTTCCGGGTAAGTTTAATGACTTAGTTTTATTATACGTACCAAGGCGGATAACGGGAAGATGTATGAAGTTGGCACGTCTGTATCAAGAACCATACAAGGTCATTGAGATCGTTGGGTAGTCTAATGTGCTGATTCGTCGTCTGAACTCACGGTCACGGGGCGTTATTGATAACACAAATCGTTTAAAACGCTTTGTGCTGCGCTGAGGAATTCGTCTGATATTAAATAATTATACATTAGGACATTAAATAATTATAGGATTAGGATAGGAACATAAGGACATTAAATAATTATAGGATTAGGATAGGAACATAAGGATATTAAATAATTATACATTAGAAGTATAATATAATTTTATCCCGGTTGATGGTTTGTGGTTTGTGTATGCGGTAGTGTTATGAATTGTTTTTTAACCGGTGTTTCTTTTCATGTTGTTGCTGAACTATGATGTCGGATGAGGACCGTACACCAAAGACCCAAGAAATATCTGTAACATACTAGATTTCCGTGGTAGATTACCTTTATATGAGAAACTTTTATAAACGACAGTTCGTATAATTGTTTAAACCGAGCGCCTGGTTTTATCTTTGAGAGCAGTATGACGAGGCAATAGCTATTCGTCATAGGGTTCTGTTTTGGTTCCCGCGTTCTTAAAGTATAGAGTTGGGATGATTTGGAAAGGGGAGACTATGGGTTGTATAACGAAGTTGGTAACGAAGGTTTCTCAATGAAAGTAATTTCTGTTGTGGGATAACTCGGGTATTCGATACACATTCGAGATTCTTTGTAGTGTCTTAACTTGGGTAATTGGTTGCAACTCACGGCGATTATCTTAAACTGTTAATAGTAAAGGATAGTTTACTGAATTCCAATGGATTATTTAGGATGATTGTAAATTGTAGTATCGGTTTTAAAGCTAGTTGATTTCATCGTATTATTGGAACGAATTTTAATGAACTCATTCTTAGGCTGTGGCTTAGTAATACGGTTCTATAGATTAATCCTGTTAATATGGTTGACGTTTCCTATATTTGAAAATGATAATTTTTTTTCTTTGATCTTTGCCTACGTTAATTTTTGAAATATTTCCATTCGATGGAAAGAGTTTACAATGTTTTTACAATTGTCTATGCAAAGATCGAGTTATGTTCATTTTAGGAACGGAGGTATTATAGTTGTCTGATAAGTTTTTCGCTAGTTTTTACTGTCAGAAAGTTTGTCGAATGATAACCATTCGAGAAGCTAAATCTTAGCTAGATTCAGCTGTTTGCCTTCGTATTGTAATTGAGAGTTTTCTAGCGATTGGTAGGTTAGTGATAAGCCGCGAATAATTGTATGATGGGATCAAAGGGTGTAATAATTTAAGTTTTTAAAGGTGCGTAGCCTACACCTTATGTGTAGTGGTGTTGTTATTTAATGTTTAAGGATGGTTGGACAGATAAGGATTAGGGTACTTGATGTTATTTAAAATTATGCTTGCGGCATATTTACTGTTTTTTATATTTCATGCACAGCAAACTAACTTAATGTTAACATTTAATGTTTTTTAGATTTTAGACTTTGAGATAGGGTTGTCATTTTAGATTTTAGACTTTGAGTTAGGGTTGCCACTTTGAAAAAAAAAATCCGTTGGAAATTTTTTTTTGAAGGGAGGGGGGAATGATTGTAAGGTTTCTATTGTATAAGGTTGCGATTATATTGTATACGGGCCTCTTTAGAGTGGGTGTCACTTCGGCACTGTTACTTAATTTGTATTTTAAAAAGAAAGAGGCTGGGATGTGAGAAGTCAATGTGACACACTTCACCGTAGGCTTCGGCCAGTGACTGAGCTAAATTATAGTGAGGATTAGAGTAATGGCTATCGAGCCAGTTGTGGATCCCTTTTATACATAGTGTAAATAAACTATTCATGATAAATAAAATAATACACAAGCCAACAAAATACAAGTCTTTATAATTCCTGAGAGGTGCTCAGGAGTACGACATTGATGCTAGGACCACTACAGTAACTATAAAATAAGTAATAATAAACTTTATTTGCGTATCATGGCTTGCTTTAGGACTTAATTAAAGTAATTTCAACAATAAACTTTCCGAAATATATGCCTGCGAATTAAATTGACTCCACAAAGTTTAACAATAAAATTTTACCGCCCAAGACGCTCAAGTCAAATAGTTCTCAAATCCCTAGAAATAGCATAAGGCACAACTTTTCGATAGTTTGTACTCTTCGCACTCCAAGTCTGTAAAACAGTGCAAATTAAATTTTATAGACGTCTGCACTGCCGCATCGCGGAGAGCTGGTGCTTTACAAAATAGTTTTGTACCAAAGATGAATCGATAACGTTTGATCCGAATTTAAATCGATTTTCTTTTCTAATAAGAGGTAGAAGATGTGCAGTTGCGCCCACTTTTTGCAAGATAATCGATACCCAATTTGGCGTGTCAGGGGGCTAGCCAAGCGCCACTGCTATAGAGATGTAAAAGTTGTCTAGGTTCAAAATCCGCTTAAAATATTTCAGCCCAACATTGACTTTTTAGTATAATGGGAAAGAGTGAAAAAATACTTGTCACTGTCAAATCCCCCAAAACAATTGAAAAATTTATATAAAATCAAGGTTCGTTATGGGCCAGATCGGCTACAGAGTGGTGGCCAAGAGGAGGCCAAAGATCGGTTGGCAGACCATCTGCCAGATGGTCCTACGCCGTGGCGAGGGTGGCAGGAAAGCAATGGACGTGTTGTGCAGGAGCGTACTGAATGGCGTGTTTATGAGGAGGCCTTTACCCAACAGTGGGTCCCCTGACAGGCTGATGATGGATGATGGAATGTTTGTAATCAAACTCCACTAAAACCCACCATGCAACTAACAATGCTCTTGACATTTGAAAATGACTGCTTGGATAGGAAGTTCCTGATTTTGCCTCATAGCTGGGGTCATTCTAAGATTGATACTGAAAGCTTCATTCTAAGGAACTCAATAATTTTTCAGGTAAGATTATTTGATAATTTGTAAAATGTGTTCATTATGTAGCACGGCTTCTCTTCACGTTAGTCAATATCCTAGGAAAATAAGGGACAGAGCTATATAAAGCTTTTTAGATATTGGCCAACTTGAAGAGCCGCCTATAACGAAACGCCAAAATAAACCAAACGTTAAGTTCCGTTGTACACCTAATTGCAAGATATTAATTTATGGAGGCATTATATTGAAATGAAAACCTATCTTGATAACATTTTTACGCCAAATTGGTTTTGGATTTGAGCTTATTACCATAAAATTTTACATTTACATAATGATATTAGTTTTTTAGTAACGGAACATTTCTGGGCTGGCAGCCTTGACAATGGTTAATATTTTGGGTTGCAAGCAGTACCTGCGAATAAGTCTGATTAGGTCCAATGGAATATATAAAACCTGGGCAGTAATATTCAGTCAGTCTTGTGGCTAGACTATAGACTCTAGTGTTTTTTATGAGCCGGATGCACGAAGGGGCAGAGGCGACCGGAAACGAGACAGAGCGGCCGAGGCTGGTCGGTGAAGCTGCCCCACAGTAGCCGAAGATAAGGCTGTGTTAAATCTAGTATCTAAAACTAATTGGGAATGGGTTCCCCCTCCCCCTGACCCCTCAAGGGCAAGATAAGTAGGTCGATAAATTTGTATAGAAAATTTTGCACTTATTTCGAACCAATTTTAGTAATTTCATAGATCTTTCATATTCTTTACTGCACAGAAAATATAAAGATACAAACAATTAAAAGAAATGTTACAAGCAAAGGTTAGCTTATTTCTAAAAAGAGATTTCTTCCAGCAAACCTAGACAAGACAGGAATTTCATCACAAAATTAAAAAAAACATATTTCCGAAACTAGATAACTCATGGGGGGAGTAGTAGGGTGGTTATCTACACCCCCCGCTACATCTTTCTCTCCCTCCCAGGTCAAGGTCAAGTGGTAAAGTTCGAAAGTCCTTTCGAAAAGGTTTTACATTTTTGTGGCAAACAGGCAAAGGAGGAGTTTTGAGGAGTTTTTGAAAGTAGTCGACTCGTTTCTTCACCTTGCTTTTCAACAAAGTTATATTTCTGAATTTTCTGTAAACGACGACTTTATCGAAGAAAAAACTTTTCACGTCACTTTACTATATCAGTCCATCTTACAATGACTCAATAAATTTGACATTTACTAAGATATCGTATGTTGGAGATAGACTTGCCACATATTATGTCACGCAAAAGAGAGTATTACTGGCTTAATGTGCTCTCAACTGTGTCATTTACACACCGAATGGAAAAAAGCGTGAAAATAATTGTACTTCTTAGTACTCAGTTTACCACTACGCCCAAATACCTATACGTAAAGTATTACAAGTTATCTCTGACCATCAGTTTTATAAAGTATCTACAAAGTAAAAGTTGATCAAAATGATATCCCTATCAATTTCATAAAATATGCATGTTTTGTTCGCATACTGCGTTAAAATAAGGTAATGTTTTTTGTGAAATTATAGAAGCTTCAGTCTTCTACACCACATCTAATAATATTTTAAGACCTAAAACCCTAAACCCTCTTTTGCATGTTTTCAATTTATCAAGTATTAATTTTCTACAAAAAATTATCTTCAACAAAAATATGAATTTAATGTAACGTGAAACGGAACGTGTTTTAGAACACCCTCAGATAAACGAAACTTCTTGAAAACACCCATAAGTTCCACCCACAAAATGCCGACAAACACCTTAATATCTCATAAGACATAGAACCAATGTTACGTTTATAATATTTACGTTTTTTATTGGTAATATTCTGATGCGCTGTTTAATGCACTTCAATATTGCAGACGGCGTCATTGAGCTAGTAGCCTTTCCCGTTTAGGAGTAATTTGGTGCTATGTCACTGGAACTTTTTCATTGCTTGTCAAGGTAGTTGTGGTACTTTTATGTATGAGTCAGGGATATGCGTCTTCTCCTTCTTTCGCTTGGAAAGGAAAGGGAGACCACCTCATAGCTCTGTACTTACATCAAAGAGTCACAATGACATTCAGGACGTAGTAAACGGCACTACGTCTTTAATCATGTGTTAAAATTAACTGTGACGTATATTTTAAAAGGCAACAAATATGATGACCACCAAAATATTTTTATCCTACCCAAAATAGGTAAATGCTACCTAAAATGGGTAAATGATCACCCAAAATTGTAGAAAATATCAGGACAAAATACTGCGGTAGCTTAGGCGAAGGGTAAAGAGGGTGAGCGAAGCGAAGCCCCCTTTATCCTTCGTGTTCTGTTGTACATGTTAGAACAAAAAAAATATATATTTAAAACATAATCTTAACTACAAAAAACATAATAAGAAGTTTGGTGATCATTTATCCAAACACAGTTTGGTGGTCGTTTACTAATTCTCGCGGTCGTTTCGAATTTATTAGTGATAAAATAGGTGCATTTTTGGTGATCGTTTAAACATAAACCATTTTAAAATACCACTTCAAAATATACAAAACGAAGTATAGCTATTTAGATAAATTTCGACACAAGTATTTTTAAAGAACGTTCATCAGAAAATACACTTAACTTACCACCATCGTGGATTGTGGCGTAAAGCAGATATGAAAGGACCTGACCTCGATACCTAATGTAGGTGCTGTAATGACAGTCTAAACTAAACAATAGGTACTGATACAAAATAAATCAAATATCGATACGAAACCAACTCCTCATTACTATGCTATTGTAAATTTTCAGTAGCACCGATGTTGGTCTACAAAGCCTTGTTAATACGGGTTCGTCACCAACTCGACACAAGAGACTGGACACACATGTGTCCAGTTGGTGAAACTCAAAATAAGTATCACTTATTATGTCGTCATCTGACACGTCAAGATTTTTACGCGTGTCCACATAGTGAAACTTAAATTAAATCACTTTTATGTTTTCGTCAACTGGACACATTCAGCTTTTTTGCAAAAAAGGGTACGGTAAGGTTAATAATAGCCTCGCTCATTTAATTAATGAACGAGGCGATTTCATGAAAAAGCTGGCTCATTTTTTTGCTTGAGAAACCCTATCAGCTCTAAGTATATACAAACCAGTTTGGTAAGAGCTAGAGTAAAACAGTTTCAGATAGCAGTAACTTGTAATGGGCGTCTTGGAGGCTTCAACATTTTGACAACCTCTCTGGCGCAGCGGTTGTGGCTGCCTACCATGCGAGAGGTCCCGGGTCCGATCCCCGGCTGGGGGTAGTAAAAAAAAACAGGTCTTGGAAGCTAATATGTGTGTGACGTCACTGTTTCTCGTTCCCACGACACAGGGTATCCTAGTGAGGGGCCACAAGCAATGTATGTGCCTATATGTAAATGTTTATGTTATGTTTATTATGAAATGGCTATATAGTATTTAATCGCACATCAAAAATACTGATTTGCACAGCAAAAAAGGATCAATAAAAACACTTTTTATGTTTTAAATATTTTATGTGTATTTAAGTTTATGTTTTAAGTATTTTTTGTTTTTCTTACATGTTCAACCTAACACGAAGAATAAAGGGGGCTTTGCGTCGCTCACCTCCTTTACCCTTCACCTAAGCTACCGCAGCATTTTGCCCTGATATTTGCCGTGCAAATCAGTATTTTTGATGTGCAGTTTTATATTTCCCTTATAAAACTGAAATTTCGGACTGTAAATTGCCGCCATTGAACACTTTTAGGCCATTTATTAAGGAATACCGTTCACGAGATATTTGTGAATTAACAGGTTCTCTTTAAATTTTGATTTAGGGTACCGTATCCAATTATCAGCCGACTATACTCTTAAGGCTGCGCCAATGGTCGTATATAGGAAATTTTGTTCTTATTTCTAACTGTTCACAAATATAAGGTTTTCGACGACACAGAACATCAACATATCCTTATTTTCCAAAGAAATAGATATGGATAAAGCTACTCCAAGGTAAACGTGCAATAACGTACATTGACCCGCTAAATCTCATACATTTTATTAGCAGGGTCAATTGCATGTTTATCTGGCAGTAGTCAGCAACATTCCTTTAAGCGTATTAAGTAGTAAGCAAAGTAAAGCCCATGGCTTTACTTTTCTTACTAAAAGAAGTATCATCCAATTATCGGGTTCAGAAAACCGTTCGGAGGCGATTCCAAAATAAAAAGGGTTTTTTTTTTCGAATAAGTTTACTCCATTATAAAGTCAACTATAGATTTGATTTTTGGGTTAACGTTTTTCGAGTATTTGATTCAGATTCATATTGAAGGCAAAAGCGATTAGATTAAATTCCCTCGATGGAATTTAATTACGAAAAGTGCTCTAAATTGTTTTATTTTTTTCCTGTAATTCTGAAATCCTAACTAATTTCATTGCGGCATTGCATTCAAAAGGTGAATATTATGTATTGCTAAACTCTCCATATTTTTTTTAAATAAAAGCGGTATTTATTTTTAAACAACATTTATGTCGTTTGGCGCTACGTTTTATTATAGTTCGAGATGAGCACATTGTTTGCGCTATCTTTTCTTTTTTTATCTGGAAGTAATTAACGCTGTCACTTCCGTGGAAATTTTCCTTTTAAATTTATATTTTTGGTATCACCTTAAGAGTATAAGAAAGTTAGCCTATCGCTTTAGTTTGCTTACTTAACCTCTTGTGTTTAATATTTATGCTTCGGAAACGCACCGGTTTTTTGTTGCGCGAATCGATCGCGAGTAGTCGGCACATCACTATGCGGAAACGGACCGCAGATGTCACTCGTACCGGAACGAGATGTAAAATTGGAGGTTATCCTTGTCTTGTCTCATCGGTGAGAACAAACATGTCTGCTCATAGCGTCGGGCTATTGATTGTTTCGGTGTAACAATTCTCTAATACAGGTGTCGGACCTGGTCGGACTGTAAATCTACCACATCGTCGGGAAATAAGTAGATTCGCGTCAGCGGTTAAGTGATCCGTGTAGATTGGACAACGTCGTATCGGTAGCGGCGACTCCACGGTCACGGCAGGCAGCACGCCGGCGACAGCGTCGGCTGCGACGATACTAGTTCGGTTCCATCTCCTATCCCAAAACTGTCTCCTCTCCCGCATTCCTGTCTCGAATCGAGCCTTCAATCTATCCTGTCTGCGGTGACAAGGTCCGTAAAAATTCATTCACTTCTTTTCTCTCACGTGTTGGCAAAAGCTCACCCCTTTCGGATTCCACGCCGTTCGGTAGGCGTGGAAATTAAACATCTTGAATACCACCGGCTTTAGCTAACGCCACTTTTCTGTTACAGGTTTTAAATTTTATTACCATGTGATAAGGTTCAAAATTGCGACCCATCCCAACTACACCTCTCAAAAACTGAGGGTATTTGAGAGGTGTAGCTAACGCCGGTGGTATTCAATGGTTGAAACGGGACACGATTTTGTACGTTATGCCATGATAATAAACTTTAAAACCTTAAACGGAGCGACTTCAAAATCTCGGGATTCGGTTTATCTTCGGTCTCCGCAAGTACGATCACGTGTCCCAATATCGCAGGGAATTAGGCTGGCTCCCGATCCGACTTCGTCGTGATATGCACATTATCTCCTTCCTCTTCAATATTTTGAGAAATCCGCGCTATCCCGCATATCTTCGTGAACATTTTGAGTTTCTTTTCTCTGGGGATAGACTTCGGAGATCTCACACGGTGTCACTTTTGTCAATTCCTCAGCACAACACTGTTGCTTACGAGCACTCGTTTAGGTTAAGGGCAATACGTTTGTGGAATGCACTTCCTTGCGCTATTAGGGATTGCACATCCTTGTTCTCTTTTAAGAAAAAGTTGAAACAGCATCTCCTCTCTTCCGCATAGTGGGTATCTTATAGTATGTATGTGTATCTATGTATTTATTGTATTCTATTAATTTATTTTATAGTATGTGTAGGATGTATTGTGATTTATCTGATAGTATATTGACTTTATTTCTTTCTTTTAAATCTTAATTGTACACTAGGACTACCTCTCTATAAATATTTTTCCTTTCCTCACAGGTTAGCTGTAAGAAATTTCTTTTTAGAAATAAGCTCACCTTTGCATATTGTTCGTTGTATTTTTTCCATTGTGTTTTCTGTGCAATAAAGAATTACTATTATTATTACGGAAAAGTGGCGTTAGCTAACGCCGGTGGTATTCAAGAGGTTAAACAAGTCAAATCCAAGTATCGGGTTCAGACAACCATTTGGTTCTCTTACAACTACATAGCCGACCGCAACTCCGAACGACATGTTGCGTGTGAGCGATACGGTGAATGTAGTTACCTAGCGAGTGATAGGTTTTGATTACCTTGCGAGTATCAAGCAAATTCAGTGAAGCCTCTGTGGCACTGTGGTTGTGGCTCTGCCTGCCATGCGAGAGGCCCCGGTACGATCCCCGGCTGGGGGTAAAAATAAAAAATAAAAACTGGTCTTGTATGTTTAATGTGTGTGTAATGTTGCTGTTTCTGGTTCCCACGACACAGAGTATCATAGTGTGGGGCCAGAAGCATGCATGTGCCTTTATAAAAAATGTGATCATTGAAAAACTTTTATCATTTGATTGCGTTTACCTTTAAGTTTGATTTTTTCATAACTTCAAGCGGCCATAGACTTGAGTAACTTGATATTAATTTCAACGCTTTGTCTGAGGGTTACAGATGGATAGGAGGACAAACAGGCAAATAGACGGACACTAAAGTGATTATATAATGATGACCTCTGTTTCTGGTTCCCACGACATAGGGCATCCTAGTGTGGGGTCAGATGCAATGTATGTGCCTATATGTAAATGTTAAAATGTTAATGTTATGTTAGGTTATAAGGTTTTCGTTTTTCCTTTAATGGTACGGGACCCTAAAACATAACTTAAGAATATCCAAATGCTCACTACATATTCCTAGAATATATTACTGATAAATAAGCCTTACTTATTAGAATGACAGAATAGTAAGCCGAGAAATTAGTTTGGTCGACCCACACACTGACTTTGCCTTTACTTTTAGAATAGCAATCAGGAAAAACGTCGCGAATATACTAAGGTCGGGAGGGAAAACGCCAAAAATAATAAATTCCCCTTTTGCCATATTTCCCATTTCCCGGGGGTTAAGTCTGTGGCCGGAGCTGCGCCAATTCACACCTCGCTGTTTGAGGCCAAACCTTTCAAGTTGACTGACGATTTTATTCCCTGGATCAATTTGGCCAATTTGGCTTACATCGACTTTGGTGTATAGATTTTGATTTACGGTCTCTGTGGCGTGTGACGAGATACTGCTTTACAGGCGAGAGGTTCTTGCTTCGAATATCGACGGGAGAGGAAAACTAAGTCCGCGACTTTGAATGTCTATGATGTCTGTGTCAATAACGTCAAAGACATCATAAACATCTGGTATCCTAGCTTTTTTTTAAACTATTTACACACTAGGTAATGTATACAATAGCCAGGGATTATATAGAATACCTACTTGGCCACCGGCAATGTTCAAACTAAATAGATTTTGGTAGAATATCAGGACAACACTGCGGTAGCATATTATTATGTGAAGGGTAAAGGGGGTGAGCGAAGCAAAGGTCCGTTTATCCTTCGTGTTAGGTTGAACACGTAAGAACAACAAAAAGTACTTAGTTGCCTGCCTGCCTATATACCTGCCCGTTTTAGACATTATATATTTTGCCTAGGGATATTATATAGTACCGGATTATACAGATTGCCGGTAACATATTGTATTGAAGATTGAGCTCGGTGGTCTAATGAGTTTCACGCTTGCTTCTCATTAAGGAGATGCAGGTTCGAACCCTGACCATGTAGCAATAAGATAATTAATTTAACTTAAGTAAATTATTGGACGTTCAATGTTTTGGATGACACGTTAAGTTATAGGTCCCGGCTACTATCGCTACGTGGTAGTGCACGTAAAACCCCACTTTCAACCCGCACTGAGACAGCTTGGTGGAGTATGGCTTAATCTTAGTCTTCGATCTTATTTGTGTCCAGGTTGAGGCGTGTGCCGCTCATTGAGTATTATTAATGGGCTACATTCAAATATATCAAAGATATGAATTTCGACATAAAACACAAATTATATTCCAGAAAATTCCATAGGCTGATTACGTAACATCACAGACCATAAAAGGAACAACACAGATAATATTTATGATACTCGGCAGTGGTATTTAACTGCGTTGACAACAATAAACTTTTACTGTCACATCTATTTAACGAATGTAAGGGTATAAGAGATGTAAGGGTCATATACGTATTAGCATATTGTGACGTCATTATTATGGGTTGTGTTGCGATGTGACGTCAAACGGAAGGGTCAGTGGTTTATGAGCTGTAAACAATCGAGGAAATTATCTGGCGTTTAAATTGAGTTTGGGAACGGACCGTAATACAATCATGTGTAATAAAGTGTTGGTGTATAAATTAAATTGATTGTTTTTGGTCGATCGTCATTAATATTTTTTTTTGTTTTTTTTTTTCTGCATAGCTGCAGCGATGGCCTTGCCCCCTGTCACGTACACATATTTATTTATTTATTTTCTTTATTAGGAAAACAAACAGCTTAATCTGTTACATAACATAAAATACATTGAGTTAACACACAAGTCAATAAAATTTTCACAAAAAATTTAGACAAAGGTACTCAGAACAACACTAAAATGTATAGGTACTTGAGTTTGTATATGAAGTTACCAACAGAAGGAGATATATGGTTGTACAGTAGGTAGTTCTAATTTATATAAAATATATATGTACGAGTATAGTGCTTATTTATTAAAGGTGATTGAATACAAATCTGCTATTCTATTACACAGCTTTTAAGTTATTAAAATATTTTTCCTAAAACAGATGGGTGTTTCATGAAATATATAGACTATCTGCTCAACATAAACGCATGTTTGCCACCTTGTAAACGGAAATAATAATAATACCTTGGACACTATTTACACACCCAAACTAGGATTCCATGTAACTTGGGTAGTAGACAAAGATACACATACTTATGTCGATACATTTTATACTGAAATAGAGGTATAAACATCCGTTCTCCTCAAACAAATATTTGCCCCCACCGTGACTTGAACCCGGGATCACTGGCTTCGTAGGCAGGGTCACTGCCGACTCGGCCATTTGGGTCGTCAAGGCGTTACGATATTTATGATTAGCTACATATCCTCTTCCTCCCCCTTAAAGTTATGTGGCGGTGAGCAAGCAACTTATCACTTATAGCTAGAGCTGTGAGTAAGGAGAGTTAATTCTGTAGTAGGCAATTTTCATTGATTTTCTATCATCATGGTCATTCTCAGCCTACGCCAACCCACAACTTGGCATAGCCCAACGAGAGCTCTCCTCAAACTAAGATGCTAGTGGAGGCTATGGCATATCCATCGGATGAACAGCACTTATTTGCCCAGATAGACTCTGTTGAGCCAAGAGGTATTTGTAAAGCTTAAGGTAGGGCGGCCCATCCTTCGCTTCAAGCATTGCATGAAGCGCGACGTGGTTGCGTTGGGCATGGAGCCTCGTACCTGAACGCGATGGGTGAAGAGAGACTCCTGGTTTCGCACACCAGCGAAAAGGAGAGATAAGGCACCACCACGAGACCGCCTCTCCTGCCGCAGAGAGCTTTTAGCAGGCATATACAGGAAGTGCGGGCGAAGTTGTCGTTCACGGATAAATTTGAATAGCCACAACCCATCCAACTATCTGTCCAAGATGGAAGATCTTATGATGACTTACGTACTTGATGATCTTTTTAATGAGTTTAAAGGCAGCGTCTTCAGTCCCATTTTAATAACTCATTTGAGATTCTCTAAGGCCATATTTTAATTAAATCGTTTCCTAACGTTCACACAGGCCTTGATTCCGAAGTTTCTTTATGAAAGCAAAATTAATACCTCGGGATAACTTGTTATAACAAAATTAATTCGAGCATGTTCCTCGCTCTTTATTGAATAATGCGCTTAAATTCTTTGATAAAACAAGAAGTCACGCTTCTAAGTTTACCGAAGAAAGTTATTTCATCAGCATAATTGGTAATCATAATTTGAAGATGACGGAAAACATCGTGACAAATCCTCCATATCTCCATAGCCAACATCAACAGGCATATGATATGGCTTCTGGGCCCACTAGGATACAAACACACTAGGATACCATGTTTCGTAGGAACCAGAGACAGCGACGTGACAAACATTTAAACATCCGAGACCGGGGGAAGGAAAAAATCGTGAGGAAACCTTTACAGCTGCGACAATACTCAAAGTGAAACTAAAAATGTCTTTATTACTGTATAGATATTTACATATTTGAACTAGGCAAAAGTTTGTGTGGCAAAGAAATGCGAAATTGACATCACTGGACAATGGAGGAGAAAGCGTTTTCAAAATGAAGAATGTTGAAAGAATACTTGAATATCACGGAAAATGTACACAGCTATGCATGTGCCAGCCCTTAAGGGAAATTTCTGTTCCTTTCGGTATATAGGGTGACCAACGGGACCTTATTACTAAGCCTCAGTTGTCTGTCTGTCTGTCTGTCCGTCATCGAGCTGTATCTCATGAACCGTAATAGGTAGAGAGTTGAAATTTTCTCAGAATTTCTATTTCTGATGTTGTTACAGCAACAATTAATGAACTACAAAAGATTTAATACAATAAAGACGCACAAAAGACGGTTTTAAAAATCCCTCCCCCTCCGAATCACATATCATCATGATTTAATATATCTGTTTTAGGCATAATTTAATAATAATAATAATAAAACCTTGGACACTTTATACACACATTGATCTAGCCCCAAACTAGGATTCCCTGTATCTTGTGTACTAGTACAACGATACACATACTTATATAGATGAATATTATACTTAGATAGATAAACAACCATGACTAGGATGCAAACATCCGTTCTCATCAAACAAATATTTGCCCCCACCGGGACTCGAACCCGGGACCCTTGGCTTCGTAGGCAGGGTCATTGCCGACTCGGCCATTTGGGTCGTCAAATTGGTTTAACGTTGGATCCACAATCTGTAGGGACATTATTTTAGGTCCTTAATTATTCTTGAACGTTCATTACGGAACCCTTCACCTGCGAGACCTCGCACTCGACCGATTTTTTAAATGGGGTTTCGTATAGGTGGTTTTTGGTGATTGTGGTGGAGTGTTTCCTCCACTTCGCTCAGGTACGGACACCCTCGGTACAGTGAATTTTTCATAGTTTTTTCACGCTATAACCCATGGCTCATGGTAGAAATTCGCGTAGTATTTTTAAGGATCTGCCAGCGAACCGTCAACAAATGAATAACATCGATAAGCAAATTACATCATCATCATCATATAATACGGGTCTTGTCGTCCCCTGTCGTTGCAGCAACCTCCAGTACTCTCTGTCTTGGGCCTTGGTCTGCATCTCCTGGTACGCTATAACCCATGGCTTAAGGTTGAAATTCAAGATGTATTTCTTAGGATCTCCCAGCGAACCGTCACCAAATGAATAACATCGCTAAGCAAATTACATCATAAATTAAGGGGTCTTGTCGTCCACTGTCGTTGCAACAACCTCCAGTACTTAGTCTTAGGCCTTGGTCTTCCTCTCCTGGTACGATCCCCTATGGCTCTAAATCTTTAGTTGGTCTGTATATCTTCCCCTAGGACGCCCTCGCTGGCGTCATTTTGTTATACGTCATTTTTTTTGGCGTCAAATTACATACAATACATAAAAAGCGCCACGCCTTTTCCTATACGAGTTCTATGCACACTCGCACGCCGTGGGCTAGGGAGTTTCACGCTTGCTTCCTGTTGCTGAACACGGACCAACGATATAAGTCATTTACCTTAAGTACATTATACAGACGTTCTAACGAAAAATCCCGAGGAAACCTTCAAAGCTGCGGCGTTGAGCTAGTCACGAAAAATAGAGTATGGAACAATTGGGGTAGAAGTTGGCACAATTGTGCCTCTGCCACTTCGTATAGGAAAACGCGTGACAGGAGGCTAGCCCATCGCCCCGCAACTAATTAACTCTCCGTTTTTGGTTAATCGGTACCTCACAGCTGTATAGTCCATTAAAGATTACCTATAGACTATGACATAGATATTAATATGTATAAGCACGAGGGCTTCCAGTAATCACGACTAATCACAGAAGGATCACAGAATGTCTATTAATAAACTTACTTATCCAACAAGATTATCCAACTAATTTGATTAATGTCAAAGTAGCGATATTGAGATGTTTGGATGTTTGTGTGTTTGTGCCTCAATCACGCTAAAACGGCTGGACGGATTTGAATGAAATTTAGTACAGAGATAGATTATGAGCTAGATTAACATACAGGATAGTTTTTTTCCGACTGCACCAGATGGAGGGTAACGTTATCTCAGTAAATGATACTTCCTAGGAACACGCAGATAAAGTTGCGGGCATCAACTGGTATTCAATATAATTTATGTGACAAACATTTTCTGGAATACACCCTCAGAAAACCTGAATAGCGTGGGCTCGTGTTTTCAATTAAACTCAATTAATTTAATTTATTTCTCAGTCTCTCTCCCTCACACACACACACACCCGTACACACCGACATACACACGCATATGTTAATGTTACAGCTAATGTTATTGGAGTGGCTAAACCTACGATTAGCCACCGCTGACTGGCTAATGTTAAGTATTTCATTGCTTTTTAGGAATCCGTACCCGAAGAGTGCCAAACGGGACCCTATTACTAAGTCTCCGCTGTCTGATTGTCTGTCTGTCGGTCTGTCCGTCTGCCACTGGCTGTATCTCATGAACCGTGATAGTTAGACAGATGACATTTTCACAGATGATGTATTTCTGTTGCCGCTGTAACAGCAAATACTAAAAAACAGAATACAATAAATATTTAATGGGGCTCCCATACAACAATTCTTTCAATACCACATACAAACTAATGAATGCACCTGATCACTTACATGGTGTGTGAAAGTAGCCGCACCAATAACTTTGTAATGTTTTGCTATGTAAAATCCAAACTATTCACTCCACTCCATTTTACGGGGTACGGAACCCTTCGTGCGCGAGTCCGACTCGCACTTGACCGTTTTATTATTATTATTATTACCCCCCTGCAAGTGGCATGGGAAGTAACAAGGAAAGGATGCAGAGACGTAGCGTAATATCACGTGTCATGCCCGCCACTCCCTCTTTTGTCGTTTTTTTCGGCAATATCGGCTATATCAGCGGTGTTACGTCAATCAATTAAGCGATAGAGAAGTGTGTGGACCGAAACGGCATCATAGCAGCAGAGGAGCGTAGTGTGGCAGAGAAACATCATTATCTTAGCCCCCTTAAATATTAATTTTAATTTAATTTAACTATTTCTTTTTAAATGAATAATATAATTCAATGTTCTTTACTTTAATATACTTTATTGCACGGTAAATAATGAGTACAAACAAATGAACACTTATGCGCAAAGGCGAGCTTGTCTCCAAAAAGAGATTTCTTCCAGCAAACCTAGTCTTCCAGCGTTCTGTGAATATTTCAAGCGACTACCTGTAGCCGTTATCAATATCGAGTAAAAAATCACGTTTGTTACACACACGGGAGCCCCCTTAAATATTTGTTTTATTTTAATTAAATTATTTACTTTCAAAGTATATATGTATGTACAGGGTGTTTTGGGGAAGAGTGTACAACGTGAAGGAGATCAACACTTGAAGTGGAACTACAACTTAACACGGAGAAATACAGTAAGTAGATGAAATCGTGTGCACCGAATGAACAGTCAAAACGTAGTAACTAACAAAGCAAACATTCCTTTAACCGAGATGCAGCCCCTTTTTTGTCTACCTGAGACGAGTCCGGTTTGAGGTATCCCTGCATGTAAAGTCTCATATCTCCGTGAATTTGAGGCGTAGCTTGTTATTTGATACATCAATAGAAAGAGGAAAAGATAAGCATTTTTTTAGAAATTTTAATAATTTTTCACCAAACACATTTTTTTTAAAATAAACATTGAAATGATAAAAGTCACTAGGATTGTTTTTTGTTTTTTTTTTTTCTTTTGACCACAATATGATTGTTTTTGATATCGGGATAGTTTTGAGACTTTTAATTATTCGTGTGTTATGTGTTTAATTTGATAAATAAAAAAAAACTGTATTTAATCTGAAACTGTGTTTATTTTTTAGCTTGGTAGCCCAAAATGTGTAAAGATTTGATAAAATCAGTTTTTAACCCATAACTTAAAAACTAAAGGATACCGGACCATGGTTCCCGTACTTTAAAATGATCGTAAGGACAGACCCTGTCCATCTGCAAAATACCTACACTCTTGTATATGTCAAGCGTCTACCTGTTGCCATTATCAATATCGAGCAAAAACGAGCAAAAAAAATCACGTTTGTATGGGAGCCCCCTTCAATATTTATTTTATTCTGTTTTTTATAATTTTTTGTTACAGCAGCAACAGAAATACATCATCTGTGTAAATTTCATCTATCTTACTATCACGATTCATGAGATACAGCCTTGTGAAAGACGGACGGACGGACAGTGGAGGCTTAGTAATGGGGTCCCGTTTGGAACCCTTCGGGTACGGAACCCTAATAAGGGGGCTCTCCCCCTCTCATCGTTTCTTCGCCATGGCCGGTGTACAATAAGAAAAACTAATATCATTCATCGATACTTAGGTATAATCGCTCTTCTAACATTAGTCGTATGATATACACAACCGTAATGACCATAAATGATCATTTTAACCGACTTAAAAAAGGAGGGAGTTCTCAATTCGGTTGTATTTACTTTTATGTTTGGTACCTCAAAACTGGTACTTTTTATGAACTGATTTCAAAAAATCTTTTTTCATTTGATAGGTTGACCATCCAGTTTGGTCTCAATTTTTGAAAATTAGGAATTGGTCTAGTAGTTTGATTTCTAAACGCAATTGCGTATTATTGCTTTAATGTGACTTATCAGTGGTGGTTAAAGTCATTGCCGTTACATGAATTCTGTTACTAAGTACTGTATATTCGTCTAAAATGCAGTGTTGTACGTGTGGACTTGACTGTCAACCAGACATATATTTGTCGTTTTGCATTTTTTTTTGCCAACGTCAACAGCTCTTTCGAGGGTTGTACCCTGTAGTTTATGAACTGTGACCGCCCAGCTCAATATAAGCCTTGCTGCCTGAAACGTAGTACTTAATGGTGGTATGGGTGTGCAACTGTTTCTATCTTTTAGCCTCAGACCAATAGTTTCATCAGCATCTTGTACAAAGACGACATCCGACAGGGGAGGAAGAAATAGGGCTTGAAATTGAAGTCGGTTTTTTTTAGATTTTAACTTGAAAAAAACTGACATTAAGTTCACGAATAGAACCCTAAAAGTACAGAGGACATGAATAAAAATTAAAATTTATTGATACAAGGTTTACACAAAATAAAAAGTATAGCTGGGTACGGTTGTGTATATCATACGACTAATGTTAGAAGAGCGATTATACCTAAGTATCGATGAATGATATTAGTTTTTCTTATTGTACACCGGCTTGGCGAAGGAATGATGAGAGGGGGAGAGCCCCCTTATTAGGGTTCCGTACCTGAAGGGTTCCAAACGGGACCCCATTACTAAGCCTCCACTGTCCGTCCGTCCGTCTTTCACAAGGCTGTATCTCATGAACCGTGATGGTAAGATAGATGAAATTTACACAGATTATGTATTTCTGTTGCCGCTATAAAAAAAATATATAAAAAACAGAATAAAATAAATATTGAAGGGGGCTCCCATACAACAAACGTGATTTTTTTTGCTCGTTTTTGCTCGATATTGATAATGGCAACAGCGTCTACCTGTTGCCATTATCAATTGTGTGCCTTGACATTTACAAGAGTGTAGGTATTTTGCAGATGGACAGGGTCGGTCCTAACAATCATTTTATAGTATGGGAACCATGGTCCGATATCCTTTAGTTTTTAAGTTATGGCTTAAAAACTGATTTTATCAAATCTTTACACTTTTTGGGCTACCAAGCTAAAAAATAAACACAGTTTCAGATTAAATACAGTTTTTTTTATTTATCAAATTAAACACATAACACACGATTAATTAAAAGTCTCAAAATTATCCCGATATCAAAAACAATCAAATTGTGGTCAAAAGAGAAAAAAAACAAAAAACAATCTTAGTGACTTTTATCATTTCAATGTTTATTTAAAAAAAAAATGTGTTTGTGAAAAACTAACAAAATTTCTTAAAAAAATGCTTATTTTTTCCCCTTTCTATCGATGTATCAAATAACAAGCTTTGCCTCAAATTCACGGAGATATGAGACTTTACATGCAGGGATACCTCAAACCGGATTCGCCTCAGGTAGATAAAAAAGGGGCTGCATCTCGGTTAAAGGAATATTTGCTTTGTTAGTTACTACGTTTTGACTGTTCATTCGGTGCACACGATTTCATCTACTTACTGTATTTCTCCGTGTTAAGTTGTAGTTCCACTTCAAGTGTTGATCTCCTTCACGTTGAGTTCTCAGTACCTTACAGTATTGTTAACGACTGTGTTTGTAAAACATTTCACTAAAATGCCTATTTTTACTTTTCGTGAATACGCTGATATTGTTTTTGTGTACGGACTTGCTGACGGTAACGCTACCAGAGCCCGAGAGCTATACCGAGAACGCTTCCCTACAAAGCGAATTCCGAACGCGCAGGTATTTAGGAATACTTTTAGAAGACTCGGCGAAACTGGAAATTTGAACTTACGGGAACCCCGAGTGTCTACGCACCAACACCCTGTGGAAGTCGATGAGCTAATACTCCAAGCTTTCCTGTCTGATCCCACAACAAGCGTGCGCAAAGTGATAAAGCAACTGCGTGACAGTCATGGTTTAAGACTATCCACCTACAAAGTATGGTCTGTAGTCCATGGAGATAGGAGATATCCCTTCCATTACACTCCTGTGCAAGGTTTGGATGAAGGTGATCCTGCCCGACGCATGACGTTCTGCCGTTACCTCATCAGTCAAGATGCAGAGAACAGAGATTTTCTAAGAAGAATACAATGGACCGACGAGTCAAAATTTGATAGAGATGGGATAACAAATTTCCATAACAAGCATCACTGGGAGCTAAAGGGTGCAAACCCGAAAATAAAAAAGCAAGTGTCGTCGCAAAGGCGATTCAGCGTCAACCTGTGGGCCGGCCGGTGTAATCGGAGGAATTTTGATTGGGCCCCACATCCTGCCCGACACACTGAATGGCGAAGCGTACCTAAATTTCCTACAAAATGTCTTGCCGGATTTACTAGACAATGTTCCTCTGCATCTCCTATCAGAAATGATGTTCCAGCATGATTGATGCCCGGCGCACTACTCGACGACTGTAAAAGAATATATGGATGTTGAATATGAAAATAGCTGGATTGGCCGAAATGGGCCAATCTTATGGCCAGCCAGATCTCCCGACCTAACACCCCTCGACTTTTATGTGTGGGGAAGACTCTAAGAGTTGGTGTACGACGTAGAAATAATGAGTCGAGAGCAATTGGTGACTAAGATCAATGAAGGAACCGAAGTAATAAGAGCGGAGATGACATTAGGCATAACAACTACAGAAGTCAGGCGACGTGCGCGAGCTGTCTTCAAAATGCCGGAAGCCATTTTGAACACCTTTAATTACAAGATGTGACTGATATCTGTGCGGCATTTGTGAAAATTAAATGTTAGTTACGACGAGTTAGTTAGTTAGTAACGTTAGAATTGAGAACTCCCTCCTTATTTAAGTCGGTTAAAATTACCATAAAGGATCACTTCGTTATCCGTCCCTTCTGTCTGAAATAAGGTGAATCATGCGAAACTGACATGTCAACATACTTCTGACCAAAATTAACTATGATATGCAAAACCATGTTTCGGGGGTTACGGCGTGGCAGAGGAATAGTTGTGCCCACGTTGGGTCAGAAGCAATGTGTATGCCTGCATAAACATGTATGTGTGTATGTATCTCTGGAGATTGATGTTTTCCTCACAATATTTTCCATCACTGTTAGAACGTCGGAATAATGTAACTAAGGATAAAATACTTATCTCGTTATTGTACCATTTGTAGTTTAATTGAACCAAGTTGAAATTAACATATTGATGTTAATTTCAACTTGGTTCAATTCACAACACAGGCTTGAGTATTGACTCAAGCCTGTGGTCCCTTGAATTTGTGAAAATATCAAGTTTCTGGGCCAACGCGATCAAAAGATTTCCAAACTCGCTGAATTTGCTTAATATTGCCAAGGGAATCAGAACCTAAGGGTACTTCTCGTTGACCTTGCGACGGAATTGCTGTTCATTGAGAAAAACATTTTGTTTTGCGGCAAAACATTGTCAGGCGTTGGCATTGTGTTTTGGCCAAGGAAGAGATGTATTTGGTAAATCTTCCTTAAATTAACTTAAATGACGACCCGAATGGCCGAGTCGGCACTGACGCTGCCTACGAAGCCAGGGGTCCCGGGTTCGAGTCCTGGTGGGGGCAAATATTTGTTTGATGAGAACGGATGTTTGAATCCTAGTCATGGTTGTTTATCTATCTAGTATAATATTTATCTATATAAGTATGTGTATCGTTGTCTAGTAACCAAGATACAGGGTATCCTAGTTTGGGGCTAGATAAATGTGTGTAAATAGTGTCCAAGGTATTCTTCCTGCAAATTGGCGAGAAATTGCGTTAGTAGTCTTGATTCGCACTACTCACGGTAATTTGAGTTGAACATTGATCAATGCTCAACAATAAGCGGTAATTTAAATTTAGTGAAAAATATTGGAGATTAGTGACCAGTCATCGCAAATTTCGCAAGGTTTCATATCGGCTCTGGTAGCTCAACTCGTTGGCATCAGATTGGAGATGTGAGTCTTCGGGGTGGGAAACTGAGTTGGTTTTTCTTTATAGTATTATTTTTTCTGCTTTACTTTAGGTTTGAGTTCTTGGCTATTAATTTATTGGGCTTTCCAGAATAGCTATCCGGGAGTGACTACTTGCAGAATCTAAATTTAAGTTTTGGAAGTTCTCATCTTGTATGCATCCTTGTAAATATCGTATGACTCATACATATAATTCATAATTTGCACATTGTACACAAATATTTTACAAGTTACATTAAAATAAAATGTATGTACAAAGGCGAGATTATTTCTCAAAAGAGATTTCTTCCAGCAAAACCAAGATATTAAAGGAAATATTGGTACAAAAGGTAGGTAGGCAGAGCACAATAAATAGTTTAAATAAAATGCCAAGGAATAAATAAAATACTTATAAAATAACTACTAAATAAGTAATATTTATATACAATAACTTTTACAAATAGCGAAAATATTAGGGTGATTTTTGCATTAAATATTTTAGTTTTGATACAAAGTAGCGACATGTATTGACGAACAGCTGGACACAAATATTCCCAAGGTCTGAATTACCAAGTTCAAGAAGAATTTATTTTTGCGAGTACCATGAAGGCATATGAACAGAATGGTGGGATACAATTTGGAGTTAAGTAGTAAATTTAAATACACAGGGTTTCCATCGGAAGGTTATTAGTGTTCAACAATGATATAAGAACTTAAAAAACTGTACTATGACCTAAGTAGGGCGCCACCTTCTTGCTCGCAAAGGAGTCTAAGACAACACGCCGACACCAAAACATTGGCCGCCATAAATACCAATTGTAAAAAAATACATTTTGGATTAGTGGCATTTCTGATAAGACACTTCCGCTTTACCGTTTTCTATTCACAGTTTTATTTTACAATGATAGAACGTAACCTAATCGAGCATTTTCGAAACTTAGGGCGGTCGGCCTTTTTAGGGCTTTCGCGAATAGGCATAGATTTTGTCACTTCAAATTTCACTTAAATAAGATAAATACCAATTGCTAGAGGATAAATGAATAGAAGAAAACCTTTTGTCACTCACATGTTTAACCAATTAGAGACTAAACGAATTTTCCAAACTGTGACAAAAAACACGCGGGAAATGTTTTTTTTTCTAGGTTTCGATTGCCAGTATCACTTGATCTAATACTTTTATGGTCCATAAACTAGAACCACCGACCAAACTGACAATAAACGATCAAATAGGTTGTGCCGGCACATACGCCGGCACATACATACATAATAAATATCTATTATCTTGCCTTCGTCTCAGAGATTTATTTTAACCATGTAGTAGCCCTGCTACACGAACCATAATCCGCACATAGCATTCAGCGTCACAAAAAGAGGAAGAAAACCTTCCTTGACCGCTGTAGTGGGGTTGCGCATGCAGCGCCCCGCCCGTCCAAACTCATATTTGTCCGTGCGCGCACGACGAACGCACGTAGCCGTAGCTTTGCTACTGAGTGTAAAAGTGATTTCTTAAAATGCCTAAACGGAAGCGTAACGAAACTAAGGAAGAACGATGGGATAGAAAGCGGAGAAAATATGAAGAAAAACTGCAGGAGCAAAGGAAAAGGAGCTCACGAGTTATTTATTCAAGTGACGACGACGAAATTGTGCAGCTACCTACCGAAGGTAAAATGCCTATTTATTATTTCTGAAGATAATTCTCGTACATTGCGAGATAAATGCAGGTGTCTACCTAACTACTGTGGTCAATCAAAATTTTATTCATTTTTGCTCAGAGTTATCACGCGCATGATAACCAGTAGCTACTTTTCCCCCGAGATAACACGCGCATGTTATCCAGAGGCCATTTTTTTTTTTGAGTATTAGATATCTAATATTCTATTACCTTTGTCTATTTTTGCAACACGATTCACTTTTTTCAGACTACCCACATACTCTGTTTTTTCAACAATAACTTATTGTAAGGTTTTATTTGCCTCTAAAATTACAATAAAATGCATTTGCATTTTCAGAAAATGCACAATATGATGTGGACGTTGCGGAAGTGGTTCCATTAAACTCTGAAAATGGGGTGGTTATGCCGCCACCGGATGACGTCACGAATCGTGAGGTTATGGACGAAGTACCAATTCTAGACCCTGATTTTGATGCCGAACTACTAAAATCTCTCGGTGATTTTGAAGACGAGCCGCTAGAATGGGGAGAAAATATCCAAGAGGACATCGCAAAAAGGTTCGAACGAGTCTTGTTGCACGGTCTGAAAAAAGACGAAAAAATGGAACTGACTAAAAGGTACCTGTTCGCGAAGAACAACCCATCGACCAAAGCACCAGTGCTTAACCCAGAATTGACCACGAATACGCTGCAAGAAAGCGCTAAAACTCGCGACAAGCGCCTTTTCGAGAAACAAAACCAGCTCGGGAGAGCCCTCGCTGCCCTTGGCGCCGCTATGACGGCATTGCTAAAAAAGAACGTGGACAAATCCAACGTTATGCAAAAATTGAACGATGTCGGCAAATTTCTATCTGACTCACACTATGCTGAAACAGAAACCCGTCGGGCCCTGATCATTCCTTTGATAGACAAATGTCTCGTAGATTCTTTCAAAGAAAGAAAAAGAGATAGTTTTCTGTTCGGTGATAAATTATGCGACCTAGTGAAAAACTCTCGAGGCATTATAAGAACGGGCCAAATAATCCAGGGGCCTGCAGCAAGTACATCTGGCATCAATTTAAACTGGAGAGGCCCACCGAACCGCCAGCGCCACTACCGCGCCGTCGCCGGTCCATCCCAGCCGAGTCGCGGTGGGCAGAGAACGACATACACTCCGCGTCGACGTCCTCCGCCACCGCCGCCGCCGCCGCCGCCGCGCCGCCAGCCGCCACCGCCGCCGCCGCGCCGCCAGCCCCCGCACAGATCAGCGGCGCAGTATCCGTCGGGCGATCGGCCGCACTAGAAGACGTACAACCCCTCGAGGTAACCATACATGCCGGTCGCTTACGTTATTTTGAAAGCGCATGGAAACTAATTACATGTGACGATTTTATTTTAAATACTATTTCCGGATATAGTTTACCTTTCATAGAAATACCTAAACAACTACTTTTCAAAGAACGTTCGTTTACTGAGGCCGAGAAAAAATCGATAGATAAAGAGTTATCACACCTTAAAGAATTGAAAGCTATAAGGAAATGTAAACCTGTTGAGGGGCAGTTCATTTCTGACATTTTTTTAACACCAAAAAGTGATGGTTCAATGCGTTTCATCCTTAATTTGAAAAAATTAAATGAATTTATATATTGTGAACATTTTAAAATGGAGGATATTAGAACCGCTTCACGGTTAATGACAAGAGATTCATATATGGGTAATATCGATTTAAAAGAGGCTTATTTTGTTCTGCCTATATTTCCCGGTCATTCCAAGTACTTACGTTTCATGTTTAGGAATGAATTATATGAATTCACGGCCCTCCCCTTCGGTTTATGTTCGGCCCCGTACATCTTCACAAAGATCCTCCAGCCTGTCGTCGCGCATCTGCGATCGCAAGGGTTAACATCGGTACGGTACCTAGATGACATATGGTGTTTAGGCAGATCCTATGACGATTGTCTAGATAACATTCATGAAACTGTCAGATGTTTAACCAGTTTAGGTTTCGTAATAAACTATAATAAAAGCACATTGACACCTAGTAAAGAATGCAAATTTTTAGGATTTATCCTTAATTCACACAAAATGACATTAGAACTACCAGATCAAAAAAGATGCAATATAGTTCGCCGCTTAGAATTAATCTTGGACCACATTTCAAAAAATCAAAATATCCGTATCCGGGATTTTGCCGCGTTTTTAGGTTCTCTTACCGCAATCTGCCCAGCCATAGCTTACTCGTGGCTTCATACTAAGTCGTTGGAGAGGGTCAAGTATCTAGCACTACTTAACAACAACGACAATTATGATAAGTTCATGACAATCCCAACTAACGTAGAAAAAGACTTGTTGTGGTTCAAACGAGTAATACCATCAGGTAATAATCCAATAAGACACGGTTGTTATGAACTAGAGATCTTTACAGACGCGTCGACGACTGGCTGGGGAGCATCATGTAATGGTCAGCATACCGGTGGTCTCTGGACTGATACGGAACGTGCCCATCACATTAACTACTTGGAGTTACTGGCAGTCTATTTTGGACTTAAGACATTCGCCAAAAGTTGTACGAATTGTGAGTTACTCTTACGCATCGATAACACAACGGCTATCGCTTATGTGAATCGTATGGGAGGTATCCAATATCCTCATCTGACATACCTAGCTAAACTTATATGGAATTGGTGCGAAGAAAGAAATATTTTTATATTTGCTTCTTACATTAAATCTTCCCAAAATACACATGCCGACCGGGAATCCAGAAATCTCAATGTCGATACAGAATGGCAACTCAGTTCAAAATCATTTCAAAAAATTGTTACATCCTTTGGCGAGCCAAACATTGACCTCTTTGCGTCGCGAATAAATGCAAAATGTGCTCAGTACATATCATGGAAACCAGACCCGTATGCGTTTAACATAGATGCATTTACAATCAATTGGAAACCATACTTCTTTTATGCTTTTCCACCGTTTTCTTTAATATTAAAAACCTTAAATAAAATTATCACTGACAAAGCCACTGGCATTGTCGTAGTACCCTACTGGCCGTCGCAAGCCTGGTTCCCCATGTTTAAATCCCTTTCCACGACAAATCCTATTTTTTTTTCCCCCAAGTAAAGACCTTCTTTCATCCTCTTTCAGATTGAAACACCCACTGCACAAACACCTTTCGCTGGCTGCGAGTGTGTTATCAGGCAAGCATTTTTAAAACAAGGGGTACCTGATTCTGCTATAGACATAATGTGCTCATCCATTACACAAAGTACAAAATCCCAATATAACTCCAGCCTAAAACAATGGTGGGATTATTGTCGACACAATAATGTTGATTTTTTTTATGTAAATGTAGCCTCCCTTTTGAGTTTTCTAACGCAACGATTTCAATCAGGCGCATCTTACGGCACGCTTAATAGCCATAGGTCAGCAATTTCATTGATATCAATAAATAACATTTCCAATGATGAGAAATTAAAAAGATTTTTTAAAGGAATCTTTAGATTAAGGCCTGCATTCCCTCGTTACAATATTACATGGAACCCTAATATGGTTCTGGAATACTTATCTAATCAATTCCCTAATGATTCACTAACTTTTGAACAAATCAGTAAAAAATTAGTTGTACTGTTGGCTTTAGCTACAGGTCAAAGGACTCAAACGTTATCATTGATTAAAAATTCAAATATTTTAGAATTTAGTGATAAAATCATAATTACTATTACTGATTTAATTAAGACTTCTTGCATTGGTCGTGCACAGCCAGTTTTGAATTTACCATTTTTTCTCCAAAAACCATCCATATGTCCGGCAACCACATTAAAATCCTATATTCTAGTCTCCGCTCCCAAAAGACCTACTTCAGTTGTAAACCTTATTCTAACTTACAAGAGACCTTATAAGAACGCAACTGCTCAGACCATCGGGCGCTGGATAAAACAAACGTTACACGACAGCGGGGTCGACACTTCAATATTTTCTGCGCACAGCACGCGTCACGCCGCCACTTCGGCGGCGCTGCTCGCTGGTGTTAGCGTCGACACAATACGAAAATCTGCCGGGTGGTCTGACCAGTCAGCTGTTTTCGCAAATTTTTACAACCGTCCTATCGTTGATTGTAATCCTAATCTAGTTCAATTATAAAGTGTCTATGCATTTTTTTTTTTTTTTTTTTTTTAAAGTAACCTACTTATAAGTATGTTATCACAAATAATAAGTAGACAATGTTAAAACTTAATCACCTTTATTTTTTATTAAATAAATAATTGATTATGTGTCTTTAAGACTTATTTTCTTTATGTTCTCTGAACATCTACATGGTTAAAATAAATCTCTGAGACGAAGGCAAGATAATTACCTGATCAAACGAACTTACCTGAAGTGAAGTTCGATCTTAATTATCTTGACTTCGTCGAGGAGATTTAGGATCCCTCCCTCCCTCTATTGTCATAGATACTCTCCCATGGCTGGTAGGTTATACCAACCATATTTACGTGCTTATTTTTCTTCTTCTTTATTCTCTGAAATATGAGTTTGGACGGGCGGGGCGCTGCATGCGCAACCCCACTACAGCGGTCAAGGAAGGTTTTCTTCCTCTTTTTGTGACGCTGAATGCTATGTGCGGATTATGGTTCGTGTAGCAGGGCTACTACATGGTTAAAATAAATCTCCTCGACGAAGTCAAGATAATTAAGATCGAACTTCACTTCAGGTAAGTTCGTTTGATCAGGTAATTTCCACGTAATGTTAAGATAAGTTGACGACCGTCACAGATAAGGTATATTTATATTCATCACGTAGTTTTGTAGTAAGTTGTAAAACTCCGTGTGTTGCCACCTTATAAGTGCAGCAAGAAGCACTTCGTCCAAGATCGCCGAGCCCCGACTTCGGTTTGCATAGCTATTTCAAACCACGCTGCAGAACTCCATAATCAAGACCCCACCCAAACCAAGACGACATCAAGCAAGCCATGACCGGACCAGATTTGAAAACCGACCAGAAGCCAAATAATTTCACCTGAAGATTTCCCGCATCGAACTCAAGATACCGCATGAATAATGAACAGATAGTCAGCCGACTGCTGATTTATCAAAATGGAGCTCGCACCAGCAGAAACGAACGCGTCGGCAAATTCATTCACAGCAAGCAGTTTTTCAAGTTCAAGACATAGGAAGCTGTTCCAGCCCCCAGAAGAGTATTGAAACATCATCGATATACCTAATTCAACGAATATTGAAATCATCCAGGAAGAACATCGCACGAAGAATTATCAAATCACTGAAGAGAGAGAGAGATATATATATTTATATATAAACGATTGGTGTACAAGATGTGCCCTATGTTGCCAAATCCCAAGGTTTTTAGGCACGTAGTTTAGTAGTAAGTTGTATATAAGCTTAGTATATCCCATAATAAAAAGGTCTAGTCGAGTCTGGTATTTGCGCGCATCTCAAGCCTTTTACTTTACTCCCGAAGATGTCGCTCTCCTCATAATTGCCTCTGGCAAATAGGTGTATATCGGCGGCCGATCGTCAAATTCGGCAACACCAGTATTCGGCAGTATTATGGGAATACCACTTAAACCGTTTGGGTTTTTGTGTGATGTGTTAGGTTAGAATGTGTATGTGTAACCAGCAAAGCGAGCTTGCTACTAAAAGTAATAAAAAGCCAAACTTGGCTAGAGCATTGTGGCTAATGTTTAGTTGTGTTATAGGTTAGGTAGGAACTTAGAAGAAGCAAAACAACATTTAATGATGATAATTTAAATTGAATATTTAAATTGTAATTATTTTACGTTGTGACTTTTTATCCTTTGGCCATACATGATGTTGCGAAGTGTTTACTGGGAATATCGACGAGCGTTTATTTCTCATCGATTTGCCTGTTTTAGTTTGGGCGCATCGTGATGTGCCACATAGACAACGGCCTATTTCAAGAAACGCCGCCATATCTTAATATGGCGCTGTGCCGTCAGATCATGATGTGCCCAATACTACAATCGGCCGCCGACATATACACGGCACAATAAGGGATTTTCTGAACGCAGTCTCGCAGTTCCATTTCTGGTACTCTGCGTTTTAGCGTGAATTTTATAAAAGTTCCTTTTTAGATTATGCGCGTCTCTGTAGTTAAAACACAGATGTTGAGTGTTATGGTGAATTCTATGCCTAGACCTTTTTACTTTATTGATGTTGTGATGATTTGTGAATAAAAAGTAAAAGAAAAATATTTAAATTATCATTGGGAAAAGATACACTGACCCTATTTTGTATTCCAGTTGTATAACGTGTGGGATTGAATGATTTCAATTCAGGCGGATTCACCTATTTCTTTACGGAAAGATAGTAAAAATTACAAAGTGTATGCAAATTGGTCTATTGCAATATTGAATTACATTACAATGTTCAAGATTACTTAAATGACAGGACTGTATGGGGTTAATCTAGCTCAACACATACCTTGCTGTTTATAATTTTGTAATTATTTATTCCTGCTTAATAATCATAATAATTAAATTTTTCATATTTGTAATAGTTAAGCACAACCTATTTTTAAAAGAAATATAAAAATCAATCTGGGATTTTCTACGCCCTGCTTCTCCCACAGTGGTCCAATGTAGAGAAGAGGCAAAAAAAGAAGTTTGCTAAGTATATGAAAATATCTACAGCAATAAAGAACATTGACTTTGAATAAAATTTGCAATACTTTAATTAAGAGTCACTCTGGACGCGCGGGGTATCTGAGATTAAAAATCAGACGTTGCAACTTACCTACTTGTCTCATCGTCAAACAGCTGATTTCTATGTTAATAGTGTAAACAAACCTTTTAGCGTTTACAGGCTTAAGGTTATATTTAAAATTATTAGGTATAGGGGCAGAACAGAGATATTTAAATTACTAAAACCAGTAGTTTCATTTTAGTGTGTTAAAATAATTTAATCAGTTTGTTAAATAGGTAATAGTTTAAATATGGAGAGGCCTGAATTTTAGGCTTTCCACTTGAATTTAATAAATTGGAAAAACAATGATTCGCATTGTTGTTCAAATTAATGTTTATATAGAAGCGGGGTGAGTGAACATTTATTTCATGAACCAATAAAATTAATCTTTTTTTTTTTCGAATTCGCTTGCGAGACAAGGTCGGCTACAAAGATTAAACTAGAATTATCTAGATCCGACGTTTGAAAGGTTAAGGAAACATTGTTGTCTGTAGGTACTTAATCACAGGCCTGACATCCTACCAAGATTTGGGATTAGATTAGTACGTTTGGGATTTTACACTTTAATTAAACATTAACAAGTCGCGAGCTTGTTGAATTTTCGGCAGTTTTCAAGCTGATTAAAATTCATAGAAGAAATGGTTTTAGGGATCTAATAGTATAATAAAAAATCGGTTCGGCAGCAAGTACCGTACAAGCAACTTCTCTTGAGAAGAATTCTTTTTTTTAATGTTTCGATACCTAGAAAATCATTTGAGAATTATTACTGGAATATCTAGCGATAGATAGTCCGCCATTTTGAATTTTAAAAAACTGATGAAAGATTCGAAACCAGCACCCTCAAAAACCCACATCTACCCCTCAATACTTGGAATTACATACAAAATTAACGTTGCGTGTTCAAAAAAGTCAGTTTTTTACAAATAAAAAACGAACCGCTGGACCGATTTTTTCTAGACTCCTTTCAGATCTAAGTCATGACGTGGCGTATCGATTGATATGGTCATCAAAGCGATTCGGTCCAGTAGTTATTGAGAAAACGAATTCCATAATTTTGATCACGTACATACGTACGTACACACACACACACACACACACACACACACAGACATAACTCTAAAAATGATTGCAAATGATTCTCCAGGTCTTAAAACGTAAAGAAAACACAAAATTACCTATTTCAATTTTCAGACCTATTATAATAACTTCTCAAGAGAAGTTAAAAATATGCAAATTAAGGTTTAAGAAAGTAGATATCTACTTAGGATTTTAGAGTAAACATTATACCTATCAATTTCATAACATAAAATGATATGGCATCACGCTTTATCACATAACGGGATGGCAGAGGCACAAATGTGTCCACTTTTGGTAATTCAATAATTCATGACTAATTTCATTTTTCATAACATAATTTTCATTTCTCTCAGTGCATTTAAAGTACCTATTTGAGAATACTGATATATGTACTTAAGAATCTTCGTTTGAATGTTGTATTTTAGTAGGTATTATCTAGAATACAGTGGTATATCTGATGCCAGGTGTCTTGCCTAAAGGGGGTAACGCCGCATAGGAACAAGAGAGATGCAAACATAGGAGAGAGAGAGATGGTGGCATCGCTCAGACGCCAAGTAACCTTGCGATATATATATGTCACCGTAAGTTTGTCAAAACCGTTAGTTGATAATTTAACGTTTTTTTCTCTCGTTAGTTTACGAACTATCGATAAATTGTCAACTGTAACGTACTGATTACGATATGACGCATTAGTTTATAATAAAACCGTTAAATTGTGAACTAGATAAAACTTGAATGCAAAGGAAATACCAGGGCAAACACTGTGCTAGCTTAAATGAAGACGGGGGCGAGCGAGTTAGGGTTCCGTACCCGAAGGGTTCCAAACGGGACCCTATTACTAAGACTCCGCTGTCCGTCCGTCCGTCCGTCCGTCCGTCTGTCACTAGGCTGTATCTCGAGAACCTAGCTAGCTAGAGAGTTGAAATTTTCACAGATTATGTATTTCTGTTGCCGCTATAACAACAAATACTAAAAAACAGGATAAAAGAAATATTTAAGGGGGCTCCCATACAACAATTCTTTCAATACCACATACAAACTTATGGATGCACCTGGTTACGTACATGGAGTGTGAAAGTAACCGCACCAATAACTTTGTAAACAATATTTTGCTGTGTAAATCCAAACTATTCACTCCACACCATCGCTTCCATTGAACGGTGGTACGGAACCCTTCGTGCGAGATTTAGACTCGCACTTGACCGGTTTTTCATTACGTCAGGAAAAACTCCTTCATCAACATACTTCTTAAAAATTATAACTAGGCATGGAGCAATTGAATAAATAATACAAGTTAAAAATTTTGTTGATACCTATTCCCAAAGATTCCCGGTATTTTTTATATTAAGCCATTTGAATGCCTTAACAATCGAGTCTACATTAATATCCGTTGAATTACTATTAGTTAGGTACCTAGCATATTCTGTGATTCTATATAGAGAAAGGTAATGCGATATTTTAATTTGGTAAAACAGGAAACTCGTTCAATACAATACCTATGTAAAATATTTCCTTTAGTATAAAACAGATTCATATTTGGTGGCTATGTATTTAGCTTCCAACATCGCTTGGTAAATGTAATAGACACGAGTTGGAGGCTTTCTATGGAGAAGTGAATATGAAACTATGGATGCCTAGTGAGTTAAGACGGGAGTACATAGAGACACATTCTGCCCATTGGTTTCTGTGTTTGCCTTACAGACCGGGGCGCTAAATATTTTCTTCTTGGGGCGCGTGTTTGGATTATAGTAGTGTGAATTGTCGATTTTGCAGTGAAGAATTTGGTGAAGATATGTTACCTCACAAATCTTACGCCTGATTGACTACGATAATTTCGAGTACCCTTGCACTTGTAACAGGTTATTGTGTTGACGTTTGAGTTCGACGTTGACGTATGCGGTGCGATGTTTTTGTTTTTTTTAAGATTTTATGGCTTGGTAACGAGACCTTTACGCAAAGTCTTTTGGTTGTCTATATCCTATGTTTTTCACTAAATTTCACTTTATTTGTGAAGTTATATCTTGCCAAAACTGTTTTTTTTTGTATTTGAACAATGGATAAAACACTGTACGTTTTTAAACAAATCACTTAAGTCCCGGGAGGAATCACTTGGTAGAATTTCACTTAGTTCTCCAGCAAGTCTTTAAATTATATATTTTTGACATTTGAAAATGAGATGTTCACGTCTGCTTGCGGAGTAATAGCATTCTTTTCATAAATCATTGTTTGATATTCCCAATCTCGGTAGATAGGAACATGTGGTAGAGTGGCCAAAACGCAGTTTGTTAATAGTGGTTATGTAATCTCGGCTGGCTGACTAAAATTGCGGCTGAATTGGTAAGTCTTCTTGAAAACTTCCGTACCGCTTTCCTTTCTGTTCTTGATCTTTCTTCCACATATCCTTCCAGAGCATCAGATGTTTGTGGTCAATGCATTCTAGTGTTGCCATATTTATTTTTCTTGTGCCAACTTTTAGCAACCAATGCTGAATTACATTCCGTTTCCAACTCCATATCCAGAACTAGGTTTTAATTTAATCGTTCGTTATTCTAATCCCAGAGTGCTTGATGGCCATGATCAAAGGAATAAAAAGTTCTGGTAAACCGGCGAGCATCAATAAAACCCATTCATCGTTAATTTCGAATCCTGTGCCAGTTAATCCCTGCGAGGTTTCCACAATTTTAGTCACATAGTTCGATATAACTTCACAGTTTTCTAACCTGATTGAAATCAAAAGACGAAGCAAAGGAATCCTCCTCAAAAATCCTGAATCGAGAAACAAAGACTTCAATGTCATCCAGAAATTTTTTGTGTCTTTGCATGCTTTTTGTGCACGTATAGCGTTGAATCAATCGTCAAACTCACTTTTGCCCGTATTTTCGCATCTATCGGCGCATCAGCAACGGTAATATTATCTTACTTCAGATATTTGTCCGAGCCCTTAAGTATCGGCAAAATTTCTACCACGAACGCCCAATCATCAAAATTCTCGCGAATTTTTAGGTACATTCGCCAAATAATTAGAACCCATTTTAACACTTATATCACGAAGTAAACTCACAATATCTATTATTTTTGCAAAAAATAAGCACTAAGACATAAACAATATAGTACAGACTGTCGTGTTGCTATACGAACCTAACCAGAACCTAACAGCAAACAACCAGGATAAAATTTAGTAGTGACAGTTTATTAGAGTTATTTACAGTGATGACTATAGAAAAATGATACGAAGATGAGGATGGATGAAATGAGAACAGGTTTTTATAAAATACAAATTAGGTATAAAAAAGGAAGCGGAGGACACGGAGAGTAGGAGACCGATGGAGTGATGACCAGAATGCAGGTGTAGCCGAGAACGGGTAGGTGACGAGGAGACTCAGCGCAGCGCTGAACAGGGTTGAGGCTCGCAGGATCGCGTTGCAGTAACGGCTCGCAGGATCGCATTGTAGTAACGGCTCGCAGGATCGCGTTGTAGTAACGGCTCGCAGGATCGCGTTGTAGTAACGGCTCGCAGGATCGCGTTGTAGGAACGGCTCGCAGGATCGCGTTGTAGGAACGGCTCGCAGGATCGCGTTGTAGGAACGGCTCGCAGGATCCCGTTGTAGGAACGGCTCGCAGGATCCCGGGGTAGTGCGACCCCGGGATAAGGCCTTTAGGTTCTTCTCGCTCAGAAGCTGACGTGAGACTCAAGAATTTCAGAAATGTTCCGCTCTTATACCCTTTTTGGAGAGTTCTAAAAATTATTTAAATTAAAAGAATTTTTTGTGAGTGGCCAAGAGAGAAAAAGTATTTTTGTAAAAGTATTGAAGCAAACATATCAGACCGCTAACGAGTTTGAATGGACATTGCCATGACAACCAGATAAACAACAACATAACAAATGTCAGATTTTGGTTTCAGGCTCGTAATAGAAAAATGAACAAGTTCACATAGGTTCCGTCGCGAGCTACAGCGCCGTGAGGACGTGCGTACATTTCCCAGTGACACATTTTTAAAAAATTGGTGTTAGTAAATTTGTGATTGGTCCAGTTCTGAATTCTTAATTCCTTGTCACACTTGTGTGCCTCTTATGGACTAGCTCTTCCCACTGGGCGGTCCTAGAGCGAGATAGTTGGACTCCGTGTGCTGAGCCGAGGTCGAAGATCGGCTATTCGTCTTTGGCCTCGCTGAGGATCGAACCTGTGCACCGCGTGTGCGAGGAGGGTGTGCTACCGCTCGGCCAATCAGGGTGATCATCGGTGCGCCGAATCTGCGTCTCACTATCGGCGCATGCGCCTGCCTACGAGTGCTACGCAAGCGTGCTACGCAAGCGTGCTACGCGCGCTACGCCGCGGCAACGTCATCGCCTACGTGATACGCGTGTCTGCCTCCTTGGGTGTGTTGCTCGTACTGTTGTCTTCGTCTGTGCCACAAAAATGTCCAGAGTACAGCGCTCTCCACCACTAACGCCGACAGCGGCTTCCCCTTTACAGCTGCCAAAGTCTCCAATGTCGGCGTCAGAGCCAGACCTGGCGCAAATTAAGAAGCAGCAGCTGGATGGCGGCAGCATCACCATACGCCATAAGCGGCCGCGACACGGTGACGACAATAACGCCGACCCACTGCAAGCGCTACTGCTGGAGGTACGGTTGCTAAGGGCGGAAATGCAGGACACGCGCGATGAAATGCGGGAATTCAGGCGCGAAACACAAGAATTCCGCTCCGCCCTCGGAGCCTGCGACCAGCGCATTGTTGCGGTGGAGCAGCGGATCGACGACATCGAGAAGAGGGTAGCCGATGCCGTGGTGTCTTCGGGCACGAAGATGTTAGAGGAGGCCATCACCAACCTCCAGCTGGAGCTCAATGATAGGGACCAGGACATATTGGCGAACGACGTCGAGTTCACCAAAGTAGAGGAAGTGAGCGGCGAGAACCCGGTGCACCTGGTGTCGCTCCTCGCGGTTAAGCTGGGAGTGACGGTGGAGGAACGCGACGTGGTGAGCGCGGTACGGGTTGGCGCGCCCGCCGTCGCTGGCGAGGGGCACAGGCACCGGCCGCTGGTGGTGCGCCTGGCGCGGCGCACGACGCGAGATGCGCTGCTGCGCGCGGCGCGCGTTCGCCGAACCGCTACTACCACCGACCTGGGACTACTCGGTAAGCCGCAGAAGTTTTACGTGAATGAGCGACTCACTAAGCTGAACCGGGTATTTTTTGCCAAGGCGCGGGAGCAGGCCCAAGTTCACGGATGGAGATGGGTGTGGACGAGAGATGGGCGCGTCCTGGCCCGACGTGCCGAGGGTCAGCCATATCACCGCATCCGCAGAGAATTGGACATAAAAAATATTTTTGCGGGTGTTAGTTTTAGTTCGCTAAAAGCCTGATATTGAAGAGTTTTATGTTATGTTATGTCAAGTTAAGTCGACCTATCGTGATCAACTTGTTTTATTCGTACATACGCTGTTTACGTTGCCTATTTCATGTCCAGTATATAATTGCCCCTTTGAGTGTTTTTCATACTTTTCAGTTATTTGTGCTATCGTTAGTAGCTTTATTTTTATAGAAAGGTCGTGGTGTGTCGCTTTTGTTGGTATCAGAGCGAGTGTTGTTTACGCGGCTGGACCGGTTTGCGTTGTGTGCCTGCAATCGAATATTTATGTTGTACGAAAACTACTCATTACTATGTCAGCCCTCAAAGTTATCATTAACTGCATTATTATTCTTATAATATGTATCTCTTACCTTCTATTTTATGCACCTTTAACATATGTATTATACCACCGCTATGCCTAGCACAAAGCCGTTTCGTGTTAGACTATTTAATGCTGGCTCACTGAATACGAAAACTATGTCCAACCTGTCTCCTGACTTAGCGGCAATAAATGAGACCTGGCTTCATGAGGGCCAAGAGGGCTGCGCACCCGTCGTGCCTGGTTATCGTCTGCGTCACACCCGGCTTCTATGTGAAGCGCGGTGTCGCGGCCCGGCTCTGCCCGTTCCCCCCCGCGCCCGCGGATACCCCCGCCGCTGCGGTTGAGCAGATGTTTATGCGAGTCAACATCGGGGGAAAAAACTTTTAATCGGCACGGCTTACCGGCCACGCTGGGTTGGCGCTGTCACTTTCTTTGATGCGATTACAGACTCGTTGACTTCTATGACTGATTACGATAGTGTCTTACTGTTAGGTGACTTTAACATTAACGTGGCTGACAATCGCGACCCAAATTTTTCCCGGTTGACGGAGTTTTTGACATCACTGAAATTGACACAAATTGTGGACCGACCGACCCATTTCACAGACCACAGTGAGACGACTATTGACTTGATATGTACTGACGCGCGGATTCGTGGGACCGACGCTCATCACATACCAGACCTAGGCCGGCATGCGTTCCTTACCGTCGACCTCGACTTTAAAAAGAAAAAGCCTCAACCTAGGTATGTGACATATCGACCCATGACTGACATAGATCGCGATCAATTTGATAAAGACCGAGTCTCATTAGACTGGGATAGTATTTTACTCTGGACAACGTGGACGATATGGTACAACTTTTTACTCGACTTTTAACAGACCTATTTGACCGACACGCGCCCATACGGACTATAGTTGTGAGGGATGCTCCTAAACCATGGCTCACGAATAACGTGCGTTTGATGATGCGCCACGAGACGAAGCACATAGGAAGTACAAGGCTACAAGGCTAGAAGGGCACAGAAAATACTACCTAGAGTTAAAACACCTGGTGCTGTCTGCCTTGTATCATGAAAAATGTGCTTTTTTCGAGGCGCACGTAAATCGTTGCTGTTCCGACCCGAGACGTTTGTGGAAGACCCTCAAGCGAATAGTTTTGCCGGGCAAGCAGAATGCGGAGCTACCCTCACACTATAACGACCCTGACATGATTAATTACCACTTTCTAAATGTTCCAGGAAAACCCGACGTGACAATGTCACAGCTTACTTACTTTGAGTTTAACCGACACCATAGGGCTACTAACTTCACTCTTAATACATTGACTCCTTTGGCTGTATCGAAGATCCTGATGAAAATCAAGACAAATGCTACCGGACTCGACTATATTAACATCGACATGCTGCTATTGACCATGCCGCGGACACTACCGATCTTGACTGACATGGTTAATCGCAACATACTGACCAACACTTTCCCGACTGACTGGAAAACTGCAAAGGTTACCCCACTCCCTAAAATTCCTAATCCCGTTCATATCTCCGATCTCCGTCCCATCAGTATCCTTCCCTGTCTCACCAAGATAATAGAGAGGGCAGTATGTGCTCAGCTGTCGGGGTATCTGGAGGGAAATGGCATACTACCGGAATTGCAGTCAGGCTTCAGGAAGGGTAGAGGGACTTCAACAGCCCTTATTGACGTAGTGGACAACATCCTGTCGGAGCTTGACCAAGGTAGAAGCACAATTCTGGTGTTGCTAGATTTCTCCCGAGCTTTCGACTGTCTGAGCGCGCCCCTCTTATTATCGAAAATGTCTTATTATGGTTTTGACAGTACCACGGTGAAGTGGTTTGACAGCTACCTCTCGGGCCGTGCACAGGTTATTGGATTGGAAAAAAGCGATGGTACTATGTTGTTTTCCTCGATAAAGCGCTTAACAAGGGGTGTGCCTCAAGGGTCGATATTAGGCCCCCTTTTGTTTATTCTTTACACAGCAGAGATAGTTTCTGTCGTGGAGAGCAGCATGTGCCATCTCTACGCAGATGATATCCAGCTATATATATCATCCGTCCCTTCCGACATCAACACTGCAGTCCAGTCCATAAATAACGATCTAGAGCGGGTGGCGTCATGGTCAGAGAGGAGCTGTCTAGTGCTAAACCCTAGAAAATCTAAGTACATGATCCTTGGTACAAAATGTCAGATCCATAATACTGTCCAAGCTCTAGCCCTCAATGATATGGCTATCAGGGGCGACCCAGTGGAAAGGGTCGTAGAAGCAAAAAATCTTGGGTTGTTGATGGACGGTGAGCTTCGATTCGAAAATCATATCAGAAACGTAGTCAGCAATTGTTTCTACCGCCTTAAGATTCTTTATAATATACGTGATTACCTTAGCACTGATTTGCGTGTCAGGCTAAGTGAATCATTGATATTATCTAGATTAAACTACTGTGATGTCGTATATGGTAGCTGTATACTTGGTCGGTCGAAAAGGTTAATTCAACGTGTGCAAAACGCATGTATACGTTTTTGTTTTAAAATCCCTCCTAGATCCCATATCACCCCATACTTGGATGCAGCTAAACTTCTGAACATGGAAGCTCGTCGGCATTTACACCTAGCCAAACTACTCTTTGGTGTAATACACACGCAAACCCCACCTTACTTGTACACCAAGTTAAAATGGGCGACCAGGTTACGTGGCGTGCACAAGCACAGAATACTTACACCGGCGCATCGAACGGCAACTTTCCGCGGGAGTTTCAGATTTGCGGCATCTAAGTGTTGGAATGATATTCCCCCTCCAGTCCGTGAAGCGGCTAGTAGGTGTGCCTTTGGGCGGAAACTCAGGGCACATTTGCTAGATCAGCAGAGACTACTCCTCCCCTCCGTACCAACCTCACGCCGCAATAAGACTTGAGTCTGTGGTCGCTCATTGCCAGTGGGACCGAAAACCCAACACTTAAATTTAATGAAAAGAGGGATTGAAAAGCGCGGGCCATGTTTATTTATATATCTTTTTGTATGTGTCATATATAACAGCCATATCTATATTTACCATTATTGTTACCTATTTTTATATATTATTTATATTTATGTATCTATGGATTGTACCACGCCGCGGTCTGGGGCGCTCGCGAGGTAACACTTGGCGCTGACTGAAAATCAGCGTTGAAGGCCTGGCCTTCAACATAATGCTGAGTCAGACGCCATTTATGATGACAGTGACACACCACGACTGTAATTTCATTTTATATCATGTGTCAATGCAACTATTTATCTCTGTGTTTTGTTTCTTTGTTTTAATTGTAGTGTGTTCACTGTCTTTATAATAAATGTTTCTTTCTTTTCTTTCTTTCTTTCATAGCCAAAATTACATAACAGCGAAAAATAAAAGGGTAGCGCACCAGCGCGCACGAAGCCCGAGATTGCAGAGTTTCGGAGAAAGCCAAATACAAGGTCACCAAAGGTAAACCCCTTCGCTATCGATTTAGAAGTGCTGATAGTGTGAAAATATGAAGCGAAAATGATTTGTTAATGTGTTCTTATGGTTTAAAACGTTACAGGGTCCTATGAAAATAAAGGTGAACAAAATATACGGCTATGCAGCTCAGCAAGTATCCAGCTGAACATCCTGGAAAATGACATGTAAGTAGCATAACACTACAAGACTTGACCTTTTAGGTGGCGCTGCTCCAGTGGGTCTACCGCCCAAGCCACGTCGGCTTGATCCCGATATCGACGCTTGAATTGACTTGCCGTATTGTCATAATGATAATAGTAGTTTATGTAACTGTTGCATAATGAGGGGTATTAAAACTCGTGGGGGTGTTTAAAAACCGAGCCGTAGGCGAGGTTTTTAATAATATCCCACGAGAGTTTCAATACCTAGTTATGTGCAGTTTCATACACTACTTTATCTACTCTCATACATTAGTGTTGAACCTAATAAATAAAATATCAAAGTTAGTAAGAAATCATTTATTTGTAATAATTATTCAAGTTGTTTATGTTACAATTATGGAATAGCATTTGCATTGCTGGGCAGGCATTGGCATTAGAGGAGCTCGTACTTGCTGTCGGGGCTATTGGCAAATTGATATTAATTTGGTTCTTTTTGTTTTCTATTGAGTTCAGAATGGAATTTGAAACTAAGATTTTGTTATTCATAGAATCATCTATATAACCTTCTGCCACTGTCGTCGATTTCCATCCACCATGACGCTTTAATGTTGTAATATCTCCGCCGGCGTCAATGAGCAGGGTTGCCGATGTTCGTCTAAAACAATGGCCAGTGTACTGGTCTGAGTTCGGAAGTTGTAGATAATCAGCTATAATTTTCCCTAAAGCTCCAAATTTATTGATGCTAACTCTCTGTTGAGTGCATTTGCCACGTTGGTAGTTTATAAAGAAGCAGGGAGCTTGACAAGGATCGGGCCGTAGTGATATGTATTTTTTACATAACTCATAGTATTTCCCTGTAATACCAAAAGAGCGGTCTATGTTAGTTTTGGTATTACGAATTTTCACTAATATTGTATTTTTATGAACTTCCACGTCCTGAAACTGCATATTATAGAGTTCTTGTCTCCGACAGGCACCCATTATACCGAAAATAAGTGCAATCTGAAACAAATTAAATTAAATTAAAACCCATGAACAACAAACGCCAATTACATTTCACTTTTACTAAAATCCTTGTAAAATCTAATTAACATATGTACCTTCCATAAAAGATGTTCATGTCCGGGAGCTTCGTTTAAGAATTTACGTAATTGTTCGGCTGAAAACGTCTTCGCTTTCTTCGATTGAAATGCTTGTGATTTTCTTTTCAAAAACGCGATTAGTTTTGAGTATTTGGATATATCGACTCCGTGGTTTATGCTTATTGTACTCTTTAACATGGATTATTTCGTCCACAATGACGAACACTTGTATTTGTCAGATAATTCCTAAAAATAGGCCATCACCACGTTTTCCGAAAACGAAGCAGCTTTTTTCTGCGTTTTCCAATCGATAAACTCCTCGTAGCATCTATGATATACTTTTCTTGACTTAGCTGGCAATAGGTTGTTAGTCATATCTTTCGCCGCACTTAAAATATCGGGCGGAGTCGCATTCTCTTCAAAAGCACTACTTTCTGACATTTTTATGCGAATGTAACAAGTATTTCAACAATTTCAGTGCTTAGTTGACTGAAACAAAACTTATCAATTGGCACCAAACATGATTTATTGTTTTTGGTGGAAATGCCCTGATTTTCACAGTTAATCGATAATAACTGCGAAATTTAACAATATTTATTTTATTTTTTATTTATATTACTTCAGACTTACTTTATACAGACCATTGCCATCCATTGTCCATTGCCGTCTGCCCTGCCATACATGAAAACAATGTCGGAATGTTCTTCGTTGAATTGGATAAATGATCACCAAACTTCTTTTTGTGTTTTGTGTACTAAATTTATGTTTTAAGTATTTTTTGTTGTTCTTACATGTATTCGCTCACCCCCTTTACCCTTCAAGGAATGTTCTTCGTTGAATAAAGTCGCCATAATAGCCAACAGGAATCTTTCAAACCAAAAGGAATTTAATAAAATCAAACACGTAAGAAACGATGTGATTAATGAACTCAGTCAAATGGCAATTGACATTTAAGTAACAAACGAAGATCTCGAAAACAATTAACACAATGAAGAGGTTTAATTCAATCTAATCCAATTAATTGAACTTCTAATTGCTGGATCGGAAGACATGGACACATTCCTTGGCCCGCTCGTTCACCAGACGTGATCCCAATGGACTTTTAATGTGCTATGCTCAGCAGTGGGTTGATGTGGGCTGAGCATGATGATGATGGTGATGATTGGCAAAAGAACTTGTCTATTCAAAGCAAGCGATTTACACAGAACACAGAGGAGTTGCTTTCAAAATTAAGACTGGATTTTGATATCATGAGAGTGGATATGATGTTGAAAATTACGACCACAGAAGTCAGAAGGCGGGCTCGTGTCTATGTGAGGAACCAAGGATCTTATTTTGAGCATGAATAAACTTAGTAAAATCATTTAAAAATGTTCATATCAGTCTATCCAAAAAAAAAACTCCCTCAATCTGGTTTGTAGGTTTTAATTTTAACAATGGGTACCTGCGTAACTGATACCTCAAATAATAAAAAAATAACGAAGCATATTTTTAAAATGATTTGCACATAAAAGCTTTCAACGGTTTTTTTAATTGGGTCCGAAATACTTATTTTTTCATGATTAAAATTTGCCGTGCTCTTCAAAGTTCTGTAAAAACCAAGTCTGAAGTAGCAGATGCACAAACAAAGATTAATTCGTTTGCTTGTTACTTAAAATATTCAACATAAAATATCAGATATGACTGATGTGGCGTATCAGAACTACAAATTGATTGGTTTCATAGAACTGTCTGGGTAGGAGTCCGAATTTAGTGGTACTTACCAAATTTTAATGAATATTAGATTTTTCTTTTATTTATTCTAATATTTTTTTAAGACCTAAAAACATACTATGACATTTAATAATATGATTTTTCCTTATAAATTTATTCATTGCCTTGAAGATAGTGATTTGTTATCATTTAAGGGTTCTGTACCCGAATGGGCCCCTATTACTAAGCCTCCGCTTATCGTCTGTCCGTCCGTCTGTCTGTCCGTCTGTTAACGGGCTCTACCGGATCAACCGAAATGGTTAGAGAGCTAAAATTTTCACAAAGGGTGTATTTTTATTGCCGCTATAACAACAAATAATGGAATATACGGTTTTTAAGAATGAAAAGTAGCGCCCATACATAATGTATAAATATTTGTATGGCCATTTTCTTAGCCATTTTGTTTCATTTGTTTATCGGTGAACTGAACTGGACTCTCCCGATCTTATTCGAAAAGATCTTTAACTAAAGGTATCGAATATTGCGCTTAGTTATTTGTCAATATACGATTAATAATTGCTTATTCGAAAAATAATATATAACGTTAAGTTAAATAAGGGCCCTAATTTCTATCCACTCCCGGTTTCAAAGAGCAAAGAGTTTCGTTAACCAGAGGAAATAGTTCAATACTTACATACTATATACACAAAGCTACTCTTTTTCAATATTTCGATGTACCGTCTCGTATTTTATTAAATACAAACTAAAAAGGTATACTCGTACAAAATACTGTCGTTTTACGTTTTTTCATGTACAATGGTATATGAGTTTCGTTTATCTGAGGTATGGAACCTTTCTTGTGCGGGTCCGACATTCTAGTCTAAGTGGGACTTGACCGGTTTTATTGTTAGTATGTGATTCTTATTGAATTTTAATAGTAGTTTATGTGACTGCTGCATAATGGAGGGCATTCAAACTCGAGAGTGGGTTTATGAAACGAGCCGAAGGCGAGTTTCATAATAATATCACTCGAGAGTTTTAATGCCTAATTATGTACAGTTACATACACTAGTTTATCTACACACATATCATAAGCTCTCTTTGATGTGTTCAGGAACCGCATGTTTGACCGGCATTGTGGTTCTGCAATTGTTTAGCTTGTTCTTCAGTACCAGGACTTTAGGACTTCACGCAGGCGGGCGTCGGCGTTCGAAATTTGAATGTCAGTACCAACTTCACAGACAAACTAGGGACGGCACGCGGGTGGGCGTCGGCGTTCGAAATTTGAATGTCATTATATGTAGAAAAACTACACATAATGACCATTATGTGTAGTTTTCCAGGTACGAAACGAGTTTTTACCAAGTAGTTTAACATAATGCTGATCGTAACGTGCGGTTTTTGAACGCAGTAAAGAGGGTTTATGATACGTGTGTAGATAAAATTATTAATCCTTTGACTTTTAAAAATCCTAGAACAAAATCTATTGTCTTGCTTGATGACACTACTTTCTCATACCTCTGGAATTAGGGTTTTCCGATATCACATATAGTAGGAGTCCTACATACTAGCTAGACGATCTCTTTTTATATCGATCTCATAAACTACTTATAAAAGGGAGGGACGTTGTCACAATAGATCTAACTCTGTACACATATTAACACCCAGTTAAAAGGTGTACTGTGTAAGTTATACACTTTATTGCAAATAACAATTCGTCAGCCAGCCATGCCACTAAACGATTCTAAAATAAAATGTTAAACCCTCCCGATTCTCGGATATAACGTATAACCAATAAATTGTTTCGCAAAATGAACTGGAAGACCCATAATAACTGGTAACATACGACATATTGGCCCAGAAAAAAGGCCCGTTGTTATAAATCTGCAGAAACAGCGCGCTGGGGCGCCCGTGTCTTAGTACTTTGGATGAGGTTGCGAGAAAAGGAACTAAGAAGTGGGATATAATATATAGGGTGTTGTTACAATCAAAATACTATCCACATTCGCTTTGTCGAAATCCATTTAAATATCAATTAGAAATTATAAAATGTCAAAACTTATAATTAACCGAACGACTGCCCCGTGACATTTCCGTTCTATAGGTTCCAATAACGCTTTCAGCATTTTGTTGTTGTATGTTGTATTGTGGATGTTGTTTGGTGAAGTTGCGCCCGACTTAGGGACGATAGTTCACGTAAAACTTGTAACTAAGAAATGGTGGCTGGTATTTAATTGCACATAAAAAATACTGATTTGCGCAGCAAAAAAGGATCAGCATAACACTTTTTATGTTTTAAATATTTAATGAGTACGTTTATGTTTTAAGTATGTTTTGTTGTTCTTACATGTTGAACCTAACATGAAGTATAAAGGGGGCTTCGCTTCGCTCACCCCCTTAACCCTTCATCTAAGTTACCGCAGCAAACATAAGGGATATTTTCTGTGTAAATAGGTATTTTTGATGTGCAGTTTAATATTTCCCATATTGTTTTATTTAAACCGACTTTAAAAAGGAGGAGGTCTTCAATTCATCTGTTTTTTTTTTGTTTCTTACGCGATTTCTCCATCAATTACATACCGATGTTGATGATTCTTTTTTTATTGGTAAGTCATCATTCATAGGTGGTAATATACAATTTTAGCTAAAATTAATTATGCGCTTTTTGAAAAAATCAACAATAAAAATATATACACAGATGACGTTTTGGTTTGTGTTTGCGTGCAGCAAAAGTCTTGAAGAGGACTTTTCATGAACGTAGACTTCATTCGCATCCTGACCGGGGTGGAAGAAATAGGGCTTGAACTTGAATTCACAAATTGCAGTATTCAATTTGTCCGGAAATAACCGCAAAGTGCGGATACGCCTGGCCGGTCTATGTAGCGCGCAAAAGGTTCAAAATTGCGAGTAAAGCAGCAAGCGATAGAAGTAAGGCCACATTATTGTTTTTTCGAGGCAAAGCATATTTTTTCTATTATAATTTTTTGCTCCTGTATTGTGTAAATAACTACCTCTGAGTCGGGCGTAACTTTACAAAACAACACCCTGTATAATTGGAATTTGTTTGTTTGTTTTGACATTGTGCTAAATCTTAACTTCCAAATATCTCTCTAATGTGACACTTTAGGTTACTAAACTTTTTTGTATGTTTAAGTTCCCTCTACTCATATTTACCACATTCATCATCCGAAGATGGTGGGATTGTCGTCAAAGCGATCTATCGCATTTTGAAAAAGCCTGCTCAACTTGGCCAACTTGGTACACTGTAAAGTTGACCCGAAGTAAAACATAGTATCTTAGTAAATGTTGACTTATCAAGAATATTCCAGGTATCGCAACGGCTACTTTAAGTCTTCTAATCGTATGTGTACGCGTGGACTCTTCAAATTTCGTTTAGTTTTATGACTAATGGCTAAAATGGCGCAACAGCTTTATCGAATATTTTGTATTCTCCGGTTATTTTCTGCTTTCTTGGCGCTCTCATCCGAACGCTTGCCATTTGTAAGATTCTGCTATTTCTACGTTTGAATTTCGTCTCGAACTGTGAATTGGTCACATAATTAGTATTAGAGCTGAATATCCATTCTAATCAGGTCTAAGCTAAGTGCAATTCATGTAAACCACAAGGGCACTTCACAGAAGCCATGTTCTCTGCGATCTATATTCTCTCTATACGCAAGGTGTAGCTGTAGGCGAAACGCGTATCTATATGCATGTTGCAAAATGATGTTCAGATGTATCCTAAATGAATCAATGATCTACTCTTTCAAACGTGGCTTTGCCACCCTGCATGGAAAAAAATATCTTATTTTTCTGCTTTTAACACGAAAAATCACTCGTAAAGGTCCATCAAACCAAATCAAATATTACTCTACCACATAGAAACGAAAATGGCACTGTTTTTTTTGTAGCTTTGAAATATAGTTCGAAGCTGGAATACGCCCAAAACTGCAATCCAAACCTTGTTCATGTTTGAATATTTTTAGCCTTATATTTGTAAAAAGTGACTTTGACTGGTAGAAGTTCGTGATTGATGTTCTGAAACTACTACACCTAAACTACTAAAATAAAAAAAATATAACTGAGGTATTGTTAAAAGCGTCCATATCGTCTGATTACTATTAGATAACTATTAGGCGATCTGGACGCGTTGGTTATGTGACATCACACTAAATTTAATAAAGCACCCCCACAAAGTCATAGTTCTAAAAGAAAATAATAGACAAAGGCCGTGTTTGGTGTCAAATAAAAGGGCTTACTTAGCTTATTCCAAAAATTTACATTTTTTTACATTAATTAATTTACATTCTCTCTCCTGCTTACTGATCTGCAGATATAGCCAGTTATAAAAACAGACCAAAAATATCAAAACATTCATTTCATTTTCCCTTCAGATAACCGCACACAAAAAGCCAAGGGCAAAGTGCCAAACCAACCCGGAGGATTATCCGCAAATTCCGTTCCCGCCAAACTACGCGTCACCTTCCGCCCTTTTTGCTCAAAAGGCCCCTTTACCCTGAATCTTGATTATTTTTATTGGAGGTGTCTCTTTACCGCATAGAACCGTCCATGGTCACCTAATCCTACTAAAGGCGAGTTATTCCCATTTCAACCTATTTTGGAAATCAGTGCAAACGTTGGCGAAAATATTGCAACAAGAAACAACAATGGCAGAAGCATACTTGTGCCCATCGCCGCAGTTAAAATAAACTTATTCGGCTTATCGGAAAAGTTTACATCATAGAATTAATTTGTTGAGGTCCACACAAAAACTTTCTATTTCGAACTTATGTGATTTTACAGAATTTAACAAAGTTTACCTATTATCATGGTACTACAATATCAAAATTGTTACGTTTTACGTGCAATGGCTTATCACAGGTTTTGAAGAGTTTTGTCGCAATTTTATATGAAATTTCAATGGAATTCAGTAACTTGAACAGAGCTGCATTTTTTATATTGAAAGGTAAAATTTTAGGTCTCCACATTTATTAGCAAACTGTCACAAGCCTTGACCTATTATAGAGAACTCCACACATTTTTTCCATTTCCGTTAAGTTGGTAGCAACGAAACCAGTGTTACTGGCTTTACAAAAATATGTTTCCCAAAAGTTAGGGAAAAAATATCTTATCAGAAGCTGAATAAGAATACCTACCCCAAATAATCAAGGCATTAAAATTATCAACAGTAAAAAGATTTTATAATAAAAAACATGTATTAAAAATATCAAGCAACGTTGTCAGCCAGCTAACTATGTTCTATGTTACTAGGTTTCTTCAAATTAAACTAAATGAAAATTACGACTCCATGTTAAAAGGGACGGAAAAACAAGTCAAGTGCGAGTAAGACTTCGGACCCGCACACAAAGGGCTCCATACTATTCTATATGGAAAAATGTAAAAAGATAGTCTTTTCTACGAGTTTACCTTTTTTAATTTTTGATAATAAAAAATTAAATACTAGGTAGGACTTGATTCAAGGCCTTACCTGGAAACATTAAAAAAGAGTTTTGTGTATAAACTAAGTACTCAGGTAAACGAAACTCTTTGCTCATTGAAACCAGAAGTAGAGAGAAATTGACTTTGACTTTGAGTAACTTATTTACAAAAATAAAATTAAATATGATAAAAAGCTTAATAATATAATTCGAATGAGCAATTATTAATCGTATAATATCTTAATGAATAACTAGGCACAAAACCATAATCGGCAATTAAAGATCTTTAATATCAGGAGAGTCCAGTTCAGTTCACCAATAAATAAATAAAACGAAATGGCTGAGAAAATGGCCATTCAAAAAATTCTGGTACCCATATACCACTTTTAATTTTTAAAAACCAGTAATTTTCATTATTTGTTGTTATAGCGGATACATTCACCCTATGTGAATATTTCAGCTCTCTACCTATTTCGGTTGATCCGGTAGAGCACCGTGACAGACGGATGGACAGGCGGACAGCCGAAGCTTAGTAATAGGGTCCCGTTTGGCACCCTTTAGGTACGGAACCCTAAAATGACCCTTTTTGGACGATCTGGCATTACATACCCGTTATAATTTTTTTTATTATGGGGAAATGGTGATCTAATTCTGGCAATCGGATATTGCTTTTCCCAATTTTCTGACAGTCGTGGACAACAGCCAACTTAACGACGAAGGAAAAAGTTATAAAGGAACGCACTGTACCAACAGTATGCAGCTGCCTCATGTATTCAATAGCTGGCTAAATGTGAACGTAACTGTGCCTATACCAACCAGTATGGAATAAGGCGTGACTCCTTATTTGTTTGTTAGTTTTATACCCATAATTGACAATGGTTGGTTTGAATGTGTTTTTTCTTCCGGGTGAATCAAGAGTAAACCTTTAGGGGATAGGGCTGCCCCTTCCTTTATTATGTTTTCGACGAACCGTGCGGATTATAGATCGATACTGTCCTCAGGAATGAGCAGTGTATTCGCGACTCTCGTTCTCTTGATGTGTTTTGCCTTCGCATATCTCTTTGGTGTATCACTTTTGGTATCAATGCTGCTTCCTGCTTGAACCCTTTTTTTGTCGACTTTTTCGCAAAAAGATTTAACAGATTTATTTGCATACTGTGCCACACTCACAGTCCTTGGACCAAACCTGTGACCGTTACATTTTACAAAAACAAGAGTACCTGCACAAACTGCAGAGAACACTTACACAAATGTTGGAAGCGACACGGTTAAGAAAGCATTTCTAGCAATTAGCTCCAAAGCTGAAGGAGATGTTAATATCTGCCAGCGAATGATTCGAACTATCCTTGATGATCTGCTTCCGGTCATAAAACATATTTTAAATTTCTTCATTTCAAATTGTTCTTTCCCTACTGCTTGGAAACAATCATTAGTTATCCCTCTCCCTAAAACATCCAATCCCACCTCTTTTAAAGAGTATCGCCCCATTTCTATCCAGCCGATGCTTTCTAAAGTCCTCCATTCCATTGTCCATACTCAGTTCTCCCATTATCTATCCTCTAAAAATCTACTGAACCCTTTTCAGTCAGGATAATTTTAACATAATTAACATATTTTACACAAGTATTTAAAAATATATTCACAGTTTTGAAAAATATATACAGGGGCATATGAAAAATATCCATTTATGTGTGCTGAGCAATACAGAATTGAGTAGAGTCAGTGCTTGGAGAGTGGGCGCGTGACGAGCGTGCTGTGTACGAACAACACCCGTAGCGAAGGGCGACCGCGATCACAACATCGCGTACCGAGCCGGCGCATAAAGGGCACTTTGTAGCGCGACCGGGTTATCTACCTTGTTGTGAACGAGTAGACAGAAGTGGACCAACAGAGATAACTTCCACCTCAGCTCTAGGGTGTCTACCCCCACCATTCCCGCTACAAATAGAGACGGGAATAAGTAGGGATGATACCCATATTTCAATTTATACAATCCACCCCCATACCTTTTTAAAAAGAAGATAAGGGAATTTCTTGCCGTTTCTTCTTAACCCCGAGGTCCACTTTCCAAAACGGTGTAGTCTTTTTTTATTTAAAAAAAAATGATGAAAAAGTATAGTTTTGACGTTGATAAGATAATTTATATTAAAAAAAAAACTAGAATCAACAAAAACCTAGCAAACTTGCGTTGGACTTTTTCCAGCATGAGAGCGTCCAGGAAGCCATTTCTGATCTTGATGTTTCCTGAGATCTGGAAGACAGCTCTAAAGATTTCCTTGTCATATAAGGAGTACGTTAGGTGTAGTTTCACTTATAACACACCTAACGTACTGTTATATAGGTTACGGCTAAAGCTAGGTGTGAAACTAAACTTACGTTTAGCCGGCTAGTCTTAAGATTAATTTCGAGCCTCGGCTAATGTCCGAAATAATGTTCATTGCGATAAATGATTTCAACATTAGTCGGCTAAACTGCAGTTTAGCCTCGACGCTGTTGGTTGCTGTTGTGGCTAAAGATGGGTGAGAAAATATGGTTGACATTAGCCGACTAAACTTAAGTTTATTTTTCTGTATACCTAGGATAATGTTGAAAAATTACTGTCTTAATCTGGAAAAAGTGATGATAATTATTCGGTAGCCGTAAACACTGTAACAGCCGTAAACATATGTATCAACAACAAAAAATACTTATACTCGTCTTATTATAGTTTTTGTTGTCCTTACATGTTCAACCTAACACGAAGGATAAAGGGGGCTTCGCTTCGCTCACCCCCTTTACCCTTCACCTAAGCAACCGCAGTGTTTTGCCCTGATATTAGAAATAGCCTTCTCACCTGAATAAAATTACCCCGCCCCGCTCCCCGCAGTCGCACGAATACTTCGTTTTCAACATTAGCTAACTAATGTCCAACATTAACCGAAACAGTGCAGTCTAGCCGATTAAAGATGATATCCGTTATCATTATCACAAACGAACATGACATCGGACATTAGCCGAGGCTCGAAATTAATCTTAAGACTAGCCGGCTTAACTTAAGTTTTGTTTGACACCTAGCTTTAGCCGTAACATATATATGTCACTCAGCTTATACAATTACTCGGTGTTCAATATTTCAGAACTTCGTCCCATAGGACGTCGGTTTGATCCCCAGTCAGTGACAATCTTTGTGTTTTTTTCCTCATTAATTTTATTTATCTATTCTCATCAAGCGAACGTGACCGACGTTCAGATTCGTCACCAAGTCCTTATCACAAATTAAGGTTTAGGTCAGGACGCCAAGATTAACCTTTGTTGATGCCGGCAAAAATATTTGCAGGGCCAATGCAATTATATCGAGCGATGGTGGAGGGGGCTTCAAGTTAATGACATACACACTTGGGCGCCATACCTGAAGCCGGAAATACCGCTTCAACGCATAACGACGGATACGCAAAATACCGGCATTCTTAACTCATCACGTTGGAAGTGGTCAGAGATAAATTCTCTAGTGACGAAGGGTCACAGCCCATACAAAATTAACCCAGGTTTGACAGAAAAGTGAATAATAATGGAATACACTCTAAAAAAAGTCTGTTGTAAAAAAAAAATACCTCGGACACTATTTACACACATTGATCTAGCCCCAAACTAGGATTCCCTGTATCTTGGGTACTAGATAACGATACACATACTTATGTAGATAAATATTATACTTAGATAAACAATCATGACTTGTGGCTTAGATTTAGGTGTTACGGCGAATAAGTAAGTTGAACTGCAATATATTATTAGGTAGAATATAATTATATAGAAACTAGAACATGCTGATAATGCCGCGTTTACCTTGTACCAGGTTGGCTTGTACAACTACTTCATTTTTATCCGATATACAAAATGCATGCAAAATTTCAGCTCAATTGGAAACCAAGAAGTGGGTAAAATTTAACTTGCAAGATTTAATTACAAAATGACAGAGCCCGGTATGGGTGAAAATAAATGGGAAATATTAAACTGCACATCAAAAATACTGATTTGCACAGCAAATATCAGGGAAAAATGCTGCGGTAGCTTAGGTAGAGCGAAGTAAAGCCTCCTTTATCCTTCGTGTTAGGTTGAACATGCAAGAACAACAAAAAATACTTAGAACATAAAACTTGAGTTCGCATAAAATATTTAAAACTTAAAAAGTGTTTTTGCTGATCCTTTTTTGCTGTGCAAATCAGTATTTTTGATGTGTGATTAGATACTAGCCTTTTATTTATACTAGTTATTGTGCAATGCCTACCTAACTTTTATGCTATGTAATATTTCCTTTAATGTCTTGGTTTGCTGGAAAAGATCCCTTTTTAGAGATAAGTTCGCCTTTATACAAACATTTTCTTTTAATGTAACTTTTAATATATATAATGTACAATCACCATTAAATTATCTTATCTTATCTTGTAATATATTTGTCCGCAATAAAGAATTATGAATTATGAAACAACCACGTCGTAAAACTATTGTCACCCGATTCACAAATGCATGCAAAATTTCAGCTCAATCGGAAACCGAAAAGTGGGTAAATTTTAACTGCAAGATTTAAATACAAAATGACAGAGCCCAGTATGGGTGAAAATAAATAAAAGCAAAAGCCGTCTATACTATAAAGACAAGCCATCATCAATACTTGAAAAGAGATGAAATTAAGTTAGTGATTTCCCAAAAAATGATTTTATGGTCGAAGTACATTAAACCAGGGGGTTACCACAATCTTTTTCCGATTCAAATTTGGTTCAAAACAAGAACATCACCATGGCAACCATTTAGATTCCAATTTGCCATAATGGACTTTATTTACCTAATACCAAGACTTGTTTTAAGACGGTCACGGTAATTTAGCGGATCAAATTAGGTTCCTAATCTGAATCGGCATAATACATTGCGGTTACCCCCAGGTCAAAATAGACACTTTTTAGGAACTGTCGAAACGGTATTTTGTTCACGAGTACTTTGAAATACAAGCATGTGACGTCATAGTGAAATGCTGTCTTTTTAACACAAAATTGAAATATAAAATTCTGATATTGGCAAACGTTTTTGTTGATATAGGTTCAGCTTGTGACACGTTTCCAGATTTATTGGACCACCTTGTCAAATACCGTTTATATTGCAACACGAAACCAATTTGAACAAACCAACAAACTTATATACTTTTAGCCGAGCGGACAGCCGATTGGCATGGACAATGAAAAAGTTAATAAAAATAACGGTCAAGTGCAAGTCTTACTCGCGCTCGTAGGGTTCCGTACCACCGTACAATGGTAGGGATGGTGTGAAGTGAATAGTTTGGATTTATACAGCAAAATGTTGTTTACAAAGTTATTGCTGCGGCTACTTTCACACTCCATGTACGTAACCAGGTGCATTCACAAATTTGTATGTGGTATTGAGAGAATTGTTTTATGGGAGCCCCCTTCAATATTTATTTTATTCTGATATTTAGTATTTTTTGTTAGATAGACAATAGAAATACATCATCTGTGAAAATTTCAACTGTCTAACTATTACGGTTAATGAGTTACAGCCTGGTGACAGAAGGACGGACAGCGAAGGCTTAGTAATAGGGTCATTAAGCCTGCATTTTTGTGCTATTATGAATACAAATCTTTGAATTGAATTGAATTGTTACCATATGGCACCCTTCGGGCAAAAAGTAAGATATTATATTTTAACATATTCACTAGATTAACCACCCAAACCAATTGAAACAACATAAACGAAACAAATTAGGGGATAATATTTTTGAATTCGTCTTTTTTTTTTAAATAGCTTAGTTTTATAGAGATGAGTCTTTAACTCAGTACTTAATTAAAAGACAGTAAGGAGGGGCGTTTCTGTGTTTTAATTAAGTACTGAGGAAAATATAATACGGAAGCAGCGAGTTTTAATACGAAATTCGAAAGTGCGGAAATGACGTAAGCGTTTATCATACGTATTTAAAATGAATTCCAAGCGATTTAAATGAAAATCAAACAGGGATGGAACGGCGCCATTATATAATCGGTTGCCAGCCTCATAATTTATTATTATTCAGTTAGGGAATGTACGAATTTAGGAATGCTAAAATGCAATAATTTGTTTTTCCGACTTGTGAGCTAAAAATAGCACCTTCGCCACTTGATTTTCGGTACTCAGGCGGAAAAATTCTACTCCTAACTAGTTCGTTTTACCAACCTCGCCACAACACTCGCCTTAAACTTCTCGGTTCGTAAATAAAAGCCTTTGCGAACTCTGGGAAGTGTACTATTGTTCTAATGTATAAAACGATTAACAAATGTTTCATTGGATTATAACAGTGACAATTTACCAATAACCCGTTATTATTATATTTCTTGTGCTGTGTACCTAGTGTGTTTTATGATATCATTGAATTCATTATTGTACAGTACGGCTTGTTTTGTTAATGTTAAGAAAACAAAACATAAAGAGAGCGAAAATTACATAAGAAATAATGGGAATTAAAACTTGTCTTTTGAAATTAGCCGAGCTGTTTGCGGCTATTCCAATTTTTATTCCAGACATGATAATTATAGGGAAATATTAAAATGTACATAAAAAATACTGAATTGCACAGCAAATATCGGGGCAAAATGCTGCTGTAGCTTAGATGCGAGGCCCAATTATCCTTCGTGTTAGGTTGAACAGGCAAGAACAACAAAAAATACTTAAAACAAAAATTTGAGTACATATAAAATATTTAAAACATAAAAAGAGTTTTTGCTGATCCTTTTTTGCTGTGCAAATCAGTATTTTTCATGTGCGAGCCATAATTATATTAGGTTTTCGGCGAAATGTGAGCGCATTTGTTTCTATTACACCACGTTTTGGAAAAGTCATGACGAAAAGTTTTTTCTGTCCGAATTTATTCTTATTCTATTTTTTTGGGCCCAACGTTTACTTGACCTAATTTTTTTCACACACCACACAAAATTTGCTGTCGTATTTACTCACGTATTTCATTACATTGTCTCGTGTGCAGACGTGTCAAGGCCCATGTTTGCTTGGCAATCGTTTGGGACGTCCAAAACCGACATGTTATTAGGGATTCAGTAATTTATCGATATTGGAATTTGGGATACCCTATTATATGTTTTCGGAGTAGCTGCAAATAATAATGTATTGTTCTTGTCGAGTCAATTTCCTAATTAATCGCGGATTTGCTATTAAAGATTTCACTGAATTTGGACAAGATCTCTTTCGAAGATCTGGAAACATTAGGGTTGATTTTTTACACACTTCCCAGGGCGACCTTGCAGGGCGGTGACATCCTTTCCTGCGGACGTGACCAACTATACTGCCCTACTTTGATATCTGAGCCGACCACAAATATTAAACAGGCCGAAAAAATAAGCGATTCCAGATCAGATGATCTTTATATCAATATGTATAAAGATATATTTGCACTCAACTTCGAGACTGACTTTATATTTACACTATCATATCTTCATCGCTATGTTGATGGGCTAGCCCCTTGTAAAGCAAAACAGAGTATCGAATTAACTACTGGCTAAACGTGGAGGTAACTATGCCTTTGCCACCACCTGCGGGAATATATGACACCGTATGATTGTGAAACCGTTAGTTTATAATCTTGCGAAAATCCTCTCGCAAGATTTGAAACTATCGATAAATGGTGTACTGCTAAGAATATTACATATTAATTTTCGGTATTCTATGATCTATCCACGAAAAAGCTTTAAATTGTAAATTTTACGATATTGTTTACAATGTAACGTATTATTTTCGTAACCTATCCATGTCAAATCTTTTAATTCTGAACTGTTTTAATCTTGAATTGCACATGAAATATTAGGGCGAAGTGTTGTGTCAGGGTCTGCATCCTTTAACTTTCGTGATAGGTTGACATGAAGGAGCGAAATAAACATACAATCTGAGCCCTGTCAGTCTCGTTCACAATTTGACTGTTTGACATGAAACTTACGAAAATCGTAAGCACTATGTTGTATTAACAATTTATCGATGGTTTGCAATCTCACAAGATGGTTATAACCTAACCGCCTTATTCATAAACGTCTAATAAACCTATTTTATTTATAATGCCGTTATAATTCGTTCGTCTTTGTCTGTCACTTGGAAATTTGTGTTTGTGAGAAAAGGACAAAGCACATTTTATATATCATTGGTTTGATAAGCTTTATGAATATGGAGGTAACAAACAGTTCTACGGTGCCCTTAACAAATACTATCTATCGATATCTATTAGAATACAGCACTAGCCGAAAAGTTGCTGAGCCAGCCAAGAAGAAATAGAAGCAGAGATAATAACATGAAGAGCAAACACGAAGGGCACGGATCACCGAATATCCTTAGAAGCCTCGATTCTGGTGAAATATCTGTTTCCATACCTGGCGATCTATTGCGCCCCGATCGCGCTCGTGCACGCCTGAACAGATAGCTAACAAAATAATGCGAGTCAGCACTTATCTATAGTCAACTTTGACATTCCATAGGAGATATATTATATTCGGGAAAGATTAAACTTCACATCAATAATACTAATTTGCACAGCAAATATACTGATTTAAACAGCAAATATCAGGGCAAAATACTACGGTAGCTTAGATCAAGGGTAAAGGGTGTGAGCGAGGCAAAGCCCCCTTTATCCTTCGTGTTAGGACAATTAAGTACAACAAAAAATACTTAAAATATAAAAAGAATCAGCAAAAATCCTTTTTTGCTGTGAAAATCAGTATTTTTGATGTGCGATTAAATACTAGCCATTATATTCTAGCTGCCCATTGCACGGCTTACACGCATACGCGTCTTTCAAATTCTAATAGTTCCCTTTTAGAGAACTGTAAGCTCAGAAATTTCCTTAGACTTAAAAAAAGTATATTCAAATTGGTCTGGACGCTGTTTGCGAGTTTCGTGCTTACCAAGACATTTTGGAATTCATTTTGAATTTAACCTTTGACTGGTGACATGGTTTTTGTGTAACGTAACTGGTGACGAGGGGACTGAGAGGCCCACTGCGGTATCTAGTATAAATCATAGATATTAAGTGTGTTAGCTAGCCAGAGTATGTAAAAACTGTGTTATCATATATAAATGGATAAAATAAAACAAATAACTATACTCTGAATATATTTTTTTGTTATGATCTTGCAATGTTGATGTATGTCGTCTTAACAATCAAAAAACTAGAGATGAGATCACAAATTACATAAACAAAAAAATAATCAACATATTTTGACAAAAAAACACTTTTTTCTATAATATTGAAGTTATAAAGAAAAAAAACAACTAAAATCAAAAATGTATTTTCACGAAATTGAAAATGGTCGAAATTTGCCAATTTTTATATGCAGTCTGGGCATAATTTTTTTGCACACTGCAAGCACACACGTTTCGGACACGATTCAAACTGGTAATTTGATTGGCGCTTTTATCGAGGAAGACAACTGGCTCCAGCTTTCCTGGAGTTTTGATTGTTCTCGGTTAGAAATGAGAAAAAACAATACAACAAAATAACTTAAAAAATTACGTAAGTGGTGACATGGGGTCTGACAGACCCCTGCCAAACTTTACGCCAATGTAACTTACCGATTTGAGCCTGTCCGACACAGCTATCCCCTTCTACGGCATGGACGCAAGTAAACTCGAAGCTAGTCAGGTGATGAGCCCAAGGAAACCCGGAGAAGGTGCCAAAATGTTGTTTTACTGACGCCGCTGGGCCTGTAAGACCCCTTGTCACCAGTTAAAGGTTAAGCAGGATTTTTATTGTTAGAATGTCGTCAACTCATTAATGACCCGAAAATGTGGCTAGCCTCGCCTTCTAAACCTTGGCACTTAGGGTGTTAAGAAAAATAAACTATTGGTTAATTTAAAATGATTCGCCAAACGCCAAAATTAAACCGCCTTATTTATAAACGTCTAATAAACATATTTTAACTATAATGCCGTTATAATTCGATTGTCTTTGTCTGTCACTTTGAAATTTGTGTTTGTGAGAAAAGGACAAAGCACATTTTAGGTACGATAGGCCCAATGCAGACAGAAGACGGCGTAAGGCATAAGGCTCAAGGTTTGATCTTCGCCGCGTTCTGTTTGCGAACGCCGTAGGTTTGATAAGTTTTATGAATGAGGAGGTAAAACTTTGAGTGCACCGTTGTCACGACATTGTCATGGAGGCCATATTGTAAGCGAATCGACACCCAGATTACCCGCCCGAAGGACCCCGCTTACTTGCGCGTTTTTATCAACTGAGGATCAAAATAGCTATATTTACCTGTATTCAGAGATACCTATCGGGTAGGATGACTCGGTAGTCTTGATACTTTGGGTATAGAGATATGAGTTTTTGTATTGGAAATCATTGTGTGTTTTCATTAGCACACTACATAAAAATATGCAGCGACATAGGACGTACAGAAACGAGTTTATCACTAACAAGAGATTTCTTACAACAAACCATTATTGGATATTAAAAGTAGATTATTGAAATGTGTTTATTTCAGCTTTATTCCGGTGCAGTTGAAATCGTAAGACCAGAGAACACAATGCTGAAAAAACAATGCTTCCATACTGCCCGTTAGATTTCATTTATGATCTTGCAGCTCTGGGCGCCTTTTATGAGGTACAAACAGCACCTCGATTTTGTATATTTTGACATATTCCGATTTCAAATAAATAATAAAATTGCAGCTCGTGTGAAATAATAACGTTTTGATGCATCATCGATATCATCATTAATCATAAAGGCCTCCTCTTTACCACGCTATCCACTCCGATCCTGAGCCTCCCGCATGCACTGCGTTCTGATTGGTAAAACAGGCGAACAGCTTAAGGGATTAAATATGGCCAGAAATGCATCTTTAGCTTCAATTCTAGGCTAAACTAGACAACATAAAAATGTAGGTTAAATATATGTTATAAAAGGTCTATTAAAGACAATAATGGACTTTTAAAATTACCGGATATCTGTTATATTTAATACTTAAAAATATTTTTCGCAATGCATTATTATTCAACTAAATGAACAAGCGCTCGGAGACGAAATCAGTTTCCTATATGAAACTTACACGCAAAAATAGGTAAAAAAAGGGAAAATTTTTGGTTGTTTTATTTTATTTTTAATGTTATTATTACAGGAGTTTATTAATATTTTCTATAATTTTCTTGGTCTCGGAACTCGGGCTGCCCCGCGGGGCTCTGCGCGGGGGCATGCGTCAGTCTGCTTCGACGCGATGCGACGGGTATTTGTTTTCTTTGTCTAATTCTCAATGCCATTGGCCTATGTTCAGCCCTTAATAACAGCTTACAGCGCACCCAAAATTTAGACTGTGTAAGGTAAACAATTCATTCATGGGGAACTGTATTCGCTTCTACAATAAAATGCCAGATGATATTGTAAATCTGCCCGATTCCCATTTTAAAATATGTTAAGTATAAAAATATGTCAAAATTTTAAAATATGTTAAGTTCTTAGGCCCACTATACGATAAATGATTAGTTAGATGATAAAAACGTCTGGTCAACTGCTGTTCCAAATCAGTGGAATTATGACTTATGTATGATTCTCTATATATTTAAAAAAAATGTACAAAAGATACGATTCCTGTGGAGTTTCTTCTGGCCGTTCTTCTCCACAGCGTGGAGTGAGCGTTCCATCCATAATAGCTTTGTCGTCGAAAAATGGTTTGGAAAAATCTTATTTCGAATAAAATATTATTGACTTTTGACTTTTCACGCAAGAGGGCGCTTAACGAGCCCTTGTTTTTAATTTCGCGATAGCAGTGCTATTTTCTGCTATAAATAGTACCTTTACAACACTACAGTTTTTAATACTTAATACTACTCGTACTATAATGTCATGGTATTAGAGGAACATTACTGGCAAAAGGGTGGCTTAATGGAGAATGTTGTCGACTCATCTATTATTGAAGTACGTGAGGAGAGTGACGATAGTACATCATTCTTCAAATACTCTTTATTCTGATTGCGACATCATCATCACATACATTTCCATCAGTTCATTATAATTAAAGGATTATGTTTAAACGATTACCAAAAACGCACCTGTTTTACTACCAACAAATTCGAAATGACTATAATAATGATAATAATATATAATAAAAATAATAAATATAGATAATAAAAATTATAAATGTCCACCAAATTGTGTTTGGATAAATGATCACCAAACTTCTTTTTATGTTTTGTTTACCTAAGTTTATGTTTTAAGTATTTTTTGTTATTCTTACATGTTCAACCTAACACGAAGGGTAAAGGGGGCTTCGCTTCGCTCACCCCCTTTACCCTTCACCTAAGCTACCGCAGTATTTTGCCCTGATATTTTTTGCAACTTTTGGTGTTCATTTATCCATTTCGGGTAGGAAAAAAATATTTTGGTGATCACTATTATATTTGTTGCCATAATTTAATACATACATATGCAATTGTTTGTTTTTGTCACGTACAAAAAGCCCTCATAGAGTTATTTAATAATTTAAACTCGCGCAGAGGCGATCGGAATCAGAACTCTAGCTTATTACGTCGACATTCCTTATGATTCCTCGAAGCTTGCCCGCGGTCTGTACATAATCGAGCTAAGCTAAACAACTAAGCGCTACAGAATCGAGCTGGTACTCTTTGAGTTTCAACTCCCTCTCAGACTTAGTACTGCTGGTATTTTCAAATGTTATTTACGAGCTCAAAATCTGAAATTTCATATTCTGGGAGCTCGAAGTAAGTTCAAAATCCCCCTCAATGACGAAATCCAGTTTTGAGGTATCGCGTTCTGAACCTCATGCCATGGTAACAAAACCCAAAACCTATAACGGGAAAATGTCTGCTATTACAGTCCGTAGTCATTGTGAGGAGCCCCATTTTCTATGACTTGATACGACCAACTTCATAGCGCTCGACCCTTCAATTTGGCTAAAACAAATCTCTCAGGAGTATGAAGTATAATCTTCACTTGACGCATAAGTATTCGCAACTACAAATAAGAGCCAAAATACACGATACATAATCGCAGTAAGAGCCTTCTACACCAAGTGCCGCTCCTAATCCGATAAATATAAGTGTATTTTCCCCACAGATGAATTATCGCTGAGTACCAGCCATTAGGGCGATAATATCATCACATCGAAGCGAGAGAAAAATGAGTTGACGAGAAGGACCGCTTGACGACATTAACATTAATTCGTTGGATATTAGTTGAATGGTAACCACTATATTGTGCGGATCCTATCATGATCTATGTCTTTAACGTCCGTCTCATCATTAGGTCCTTACATATGAAATTGGCGTTTTGCATGGAGAAATTGAAGTTAACTCAATTTTCAGTACAAACATATTTGTATTTTTTTAGGAATGACAGCTCCTAATTTTATAAACTTTGTGTGTATGAATGAGACAACAATTAGCTAACAGAAAATTTTATATAATTTTTGAAAAGTGTCAGCTGTAAAAAAATATTACGAATATTATCATAAAAATGGATGACATTTAGCAGGCACTGATTTTGAAGATAAAATTTTAGTTATCAAACTGAAAATTAAAAGAAAATTTAATAAGTAGATGTAAAATATTGAAATTAATTTTAAAACAATAAAAAAAACTGGAAATGGCTATTGAATTACTCGAATTATGAACTCCTGAATCTGGAAGAAAAATTCGCCAATTTCATAGGTAAGCACCCAATATAACAATTGTTTTTCAATTATTGAAGGTGAAATCCGCAGATTAGACTTAAAGATAGTTAGGTTTAGCGATAAGAAGTAAGTAGCTTTTGTACCAGGTCCCATATAGCATAGGTACCAAAATTCATCAATACTGAGAATCAACCAAAGTTATTTGAAATTATGCAATTGTGTGACTTTAAAGGCAACAGCTCACTGGAAGGAATGAAGGAAGCTGTTGGAGAGACGATCCCTGTAGCGCAGCGGTAGTGGCTCTAAAAAAAAACTCCAGGTCTTGAATGTTTATATGTGTGTAACGTCACTGTTTCTGGTACTCACGACACAGGGTATCCTAGTGTGGGGCCAGAATCAATGTAGTTGCCTATAACTAAAAAAAGTTTTTGTAAATGTTGTACCCATGCCTAATATAAGGAAATATTCTATTAGATTCATTGGCCACAGCACAAAAAGGCATGTAACATATAATAATAATACCTTTAACACTATTTACACACATTGATCTAGCCCCAAACTAGGATTCCCTGTACCTTGGGTACTAGACAACGATACACATACTTATATAGATAAATATTATACTTAGATAGATAAACATCCATGACTAGGTTACAAACATCAGTTCTCATCAAACAAATATTTGCCCCCGCTGAGACTCGAACCCGGGACCACGTCGTATGTAACACTTTTTTTCGATCGTACGAAAACCTCCATTCCACACAAAAAAAAAAAAAGTTTTCGTTTTTCGTCAAAGTGTCGACGCATAATGACGGATACGCAAAATACTACTTTACGCATAGTGATGGATACGCGAAATACCAGTCACACATCCGGTTTCGCTCAGTAATCACTTCATAGTAACACTATTGACGAAACCATTGTGAAGCAAAATGTTTATCGCCAATGTAGGTAATTGACGCATGCAAATAAGCAAAGCCAACTGGGATTCGACAAGCGAACGTTTATCGAATGTAATTTCGAGGATTCTGTGTGACAACGAATTTGGGGCAAATGTGACCTATTTCCTTCCTGTTTATGTAAATCCTAAACTGTGCGAGTCTTCCGGGTGAATTGGGGCCGCAGAAAATTGATTTATGATAGTGTCATACTGAGAATGAGTAAACCTATATGAGGAAACCTTCAATCTCCATAGCTGCGGCGATGGGTGAGCCCCTGTTGCGCAAAATGGAGTATGGGAAAAGGCGTGACGCTATAGGGTATATGTTATGTTATCAGTATCGCAGTGGCAGTTTTATGGGGCTAGCTGAACCGTACTGTACAAACTGGAACTATCAAGATAATGAGAGCGACAACAAAGGTGATACAACTTAACTAATCCTTTCCGTACCATCGTAGAAGATATAATCATCAAGTAAAAAACTTAAAACACCATTATCAATTACTCACCAAGACGATTCCAAAGAGCCCAAACTCGGAACTATTGTGGTATTTCACCACAGAGTTCCTGTGACCACCATTCGGCTCCATCATCAGAACAGCTCGATGCCCCCACTACTAAGAGCAGTGTATTTATCACGTCAAAACAAATCTAACAGGTCCAAACTCGAGGGGTTTACTAGCCGTTGAAGAGTTCCACTATCCACCTTCAGATCATCAGTCCAATCATCAGACAGCAATATAACCTCACTAATCCATCATCTACTTACCGAGATGTTTCTAAAGAGCTCAAACTCGGTAGGATTGCGTTATTTTATTACACCTGTGACCACCATCCGGCTCCATAATCAGATCACCTCGATGGTATCATAATATTGCATTGTCACCAAATTTACATAATTATTCCAAGTTAAAGCTCAATTGGAAACCGGAAAGTGGGTAAAATTGAACTGGCAAGATTCCTTTACATAGTTACAGTTTAAGCTAATGGATATAAGGGTTTTAATAAAAACGCTCTTGTCCGGTTGCTGGAGCATCTCTTTACATACTGTATTTAACCCCTCAGTTACAAACGGCGTTAGCTAACGCCAGTTTTCCGTAACAGGTTTTAAATTTTATTACCATGGCATGGGGCTCAAAATCGCGATCCGTCCCATCTACCCTCGGTTTTTGAGTAGTTAAGCTAAGGGCAGAGAACGTTTGTGGCGATTTTAACGCATAATTATCCGCCATTATTGTAAGGATTCCGTACCCGAGAGGTCCAAGCCCAATCCTTTGCTGTCACTCAGCTGTCCGTCCATCCGTCCGTCGTCTGTCACACCGGTTCTAAAGCCAAAGGTGTAGTCTAATTTTTTTTTCAGTATAACATTTTGTTGACCTACATTTGACAGCCATACATATTTACAAAAAATATTTTAAATGTTTTAAGGGTCTCCCATACAGCTAAAGGAGGGGGGTAAAAAATATAGAACAACCCCACCGAGTTTTTGCCGATAGGGTGGCAACTTACGGGAGAAGTTATTAAAGGCTTGTCACTGCATGCTCAAAAACTGCTTCTCGGTTAAGGCAATACCTGACGCCTACCTTCGGGAGACGAATAAAAGGCTTGTCACTGCATGCTCAGTTAAAAAAAAAAAACTGGCGCACTTCAATGCGCATCGAAGTATCCATAGCCAGCAGTTTGGATTTACAAAAGGGCGGTCGACAGATGCTGGAGTCATGTTAGTTAAACATATTTTTAATGCGTGGCGCTATAGGTGTTTTTTGTGATCTGTCCAAGGCATTTGACTGTGTAGACCACGAAACATTCCTCTTAAAGCTAAAACACTACGGCATAAAAAGCAGTAGCTCTAAGCTTATGAGATTGTAATTTGAAGGGAGGGTTCAAAAAGCTGACATTAATAGGACAAACTCGTTAGGTTTTGATGCTATTGATGCCAAAATAGAATGGAGTCCCCATATTGTAAAATTAGCACATAGACTTAACTCCGCAGCACATGCAGTTAAAAGAATCAGGGAATTGACTGACGTTACAACGGCTAGGCTTGAATATTTTAGTTTTGTCTATAGCATTATGTCCTACGGCATACTACTATGGGGACGGGCTGCTGACATTTTGCAGAAGAGAGCGATCCGATTTATTTAAAAGCTAGGTAACAGAGAGTGTTTGAGAGTTTTCTTCAAAGAAACCAACATTATAACAGTTGCACGTCAATATATTAATGAAAAATAATGTATGTAAGGAAATACAGCAGTTGCTTTAAAACCATTGATATCCACCAGAAAGTTCAAACTAGAAATAAACATAAGCTTTCTTTTCCAATGTTCAGACTCGCAAAAGTTAGTAGTTCTTTTATGGGATACTGTATCCGCTTCTACGATAAAATTCCGCAAGAAATACAAATCCTAACTAAAGCTCGATTAAAAAAATGTAAAAAGCACACTTTGTGCACAAAAGCCTACTACGAAATTAATGACTTTTTACAAGACACCCACATCTGGCATTAAACCAGTTCATTGCACCCTATATATTATGTACTAATAATAAAGCACCTACCTAATATTTTATTATGCTTGCTTGATTATGTCGATGTTCATTAAGTTTCAATGTTGGTGTAATTATGAATGAAATTCTTTGAACTTGAACTTGAACTTGAAAGGCTCTCTATTTGATGGGGAACCTAGCTTATATTCTAGGCTGGTAGATTTTGTTTTACGTACTTAGACATAGTACGTGATGAGACATTTCCGAATATCTGTGACGGCCAACTGTTGTTGCTGCAGGACGTGAGGTCCGGCACAACCGGTTTCATCACAGCAACTTAATTTTTCACTTCTCCATACAAATCAGCTGACCGCCCGCACCAAAACGTACGAACGAATGAAATATAAATTTGCTCTGAACGATCAAAAAATGCGCCAATATGTATATTGTAGTGTATCGTATCGGTATTCTCATCTTTACTCCAGATTCCTTCGCCAACGCGATACATTAGGGTATTTTATTATATCTTGTATGTGTCCGGTGTGTACCAGGTGTTGTTTTGTAAAGTAACGCCCGATTTAGGACTGGTTATTTACACGACACTGCAACAAAAAAATGAGTACGCCGCGATTAGTTCAGGACAAATTTAACACGGCAATTTGTGAATTACATACCATTTGATTATTGCCATATAATAAATATAACAGCAAAACATAAAAAGGTAATAAAAAAGGCAATGAAATATAACAAATATACAAAAAAGTAAAGTATTAGTGAAGGTAAAATATTGGGCCAGATAACTGTCGCCGTCAAAGGGCAAGGTGCCCAGAAGGCTGGCGGCGTTGTCTCGCTGTATGGCGAGGCTCAGCCGTTGGCCATGGTAGGCTACAGCCCTCTGGCTCTGGTCATTAGACACGTCCAGCAGGCGCGAGGAAAGTTTTTCGAATAGCGCTCGCACCTCTAGACCCCATGGACCGAGGGTTTCTACTCCAAAAGGCCGTGAATATAAATTATGCAAAGAAAATATAAAACTTTTTTTTGTCACAAGCGATACGTAAACTATCGTCCCTAAGTTGGGTGAATCTTTACAAAACAACACCTGTGTACCACATTCATCGTGCGCAAAAGACTATTGACGGCGAGTTTTACCATACCAGTTTCTATACACAAATATTCAAATCCTTTTTATTAGTTTAGTTAGTTTAGTAAAGTCATGACGCCAATAGAATTGGCAACATTGATTGTCAATTTCAGAATCACTCTGTTGGCCACGGATTTCACAAAATAACCTTAATACAAGAATTCGACCTTTCCGAAAAATCCGTCTACTAACAAGATTTTTCAATTAGGAAATTCGTTACATCACTTCTTTCATACGGATTTCCCGCCAGAGGCTGGCTTTTCAATAAGAAGGCCATTAATCAAACGCGTACGGATAACTTTGTATCAAATGAGTTACCGTACTTACAGGATGTAACGTTTTATCGAGTATGGTGTATAATATTTAGGTATTTTTAAATGTGTGTGACGTCGCTGTTTCTGGTTCCCACGACACAGGGTTTCCTAATGTGGGGTCAGAAGCAATGTAAGTGCCTGTATATTGATTTATGTTAAATGTTGTGTATGAAAAATAAGGCAGGTACAGTAGTTAGTGTTAGTGTGATGGTAGCGAGCATTGACGTTTAAATGCATCGTCATCTAGTATCCATAACACATGCCTTGTTGAGCTTACTATGGGCATAATTCGATTTCTGTAAGATTGTCCTATAATATTTTATTTTGCTAAATATATTTTAATTTAGTAAAATGTTCAATTGCTTTTTGTCCTGACTACTCCTGAGCGAAATTATCTGTTATTCTATTTAAGGGTTGAAATAGTCTGAATATTGTTAATAAAACGGAAAACAAGGGCAAAGTGAAGGAAAATCAATAGAATTCAACTAATTGTACGCTCTTCCGCTCGGGCAAGCGGCCTGCAGCCCTGTGATATTGTGCTCCCGCGGGGGTACGCGAGCGAGCAGGCAAATAACTCGCGACCTTGAGCGAGTGACGAGGCCCTGGTAACACTCCAATGATTATTGCTTCTCATACTAGCTGTCGCTAAACGTCACTTACATCTTTGCGTGTCATGATATTGGTCCGGTTTTGTTTATCAAAAGAGTTACCACTAAAAATGGATTAACCTAGAAACCAAAGTTAAAAATTAATATTTTTGTTTTCAAACAAGTCTTGAACAGGACTTCATATTTTGTAATTTATGGAAATGTGCAAAATTTGTGAGTGGTATTAATTAATGGTACTAACATTAAATAGTGTTTACGGCTCTGAGTTTACTTCTTTCGTAACATTTGTTAGTATTCTTGATAGTGTAAAAAAATGTACCAATTAAAACAATGATGGTCGTAAAGAAATAATGTTAATAAAAATATCAAAAAAATAAATAATCATATTTTTTTTTATTTAGTTAATGTTGTGTAAATTGTTTATCCATTTTATTTGATAGATATTTCATAATATAAAATGGTAGACCAATATCTTTTCTGTCAGCACTAAGTTAAATATTTGAAAAGACTTATCAAATGCTGTGTCACTTAAACCGTACAAAACAACTCCACGCCAAACAATAGTGTTTCACTTGGGGTTAATCGACTAAGGATGCAGGTATCACCCTTATATCCCATATTTATTCTGCATGGGAAGCCGCACAGCATGCTAATGCTTTGCGATCTGTCGAATTGATTGTATTGATTATGATACGCTACTAAAGAAATTAAATCATTACGGAGTTAGAAATAAAGCGTTGTATCTACTAGGATCACAATAAAGCAATAGAATTCAAAAGCCAGAAGTCAACGTCATTAAATCTGATGAAGCGGGTGTACAAATTGGCGTTCCAAAAGGTTCCATATTAGGCCCTTTCTTTTTCCTGGTATATATTAAGGATCTGCCTTTCATGGTGAAAAAATTGACTGACATAGTGTTGTTTGCTGATGATACTTGATTGGTCTACAAAATCGGTGTAATAACTTTAACCTTGAATTGGTTCACAGTTGATAATTTATTGTTAAACGCTGGTAAAACCAAGTGCAACAAATTCTCACTGTCAAATGTCAGGCAAGTTGAGACCAGTTTAGTGTTAGACAGCAACACGTTAGAGTGTTATGTCCTATAATGTCTTGTTGTAGGGGAAAGCAGCGAAAATTAAAACTATTTTTATGTTACAGAAATTTATAATTTCGAGCAATTTTTAATTTAAAATGAACAGACTCCTTAAGAGAGCTTTTTAAAAAAATATATACTTACTGTAGCTAGTCAATTTGTTTTCGAAAATATAATGTATGTATATCCAAGAACCTTACAACATTTTCCAATTTTAGCTATAGCCGTAATGTTTTCCTAAGAAATAATCGCAGGCTTCATATTCAGATTCATATTCTTTATTGCACAGAAATCTTAATAGTAAGGTAACAAAACATTTTATGAGCAAAGGCGAGCTTATCTCTAAAGAGAGATTTCTACCAGCAAACCTAGGTAGGACAGGAAAAATTGTGCAACAGGAGAGTCCTAGTGCGCAATAAAACTGTACACATCTAATTGTTTACAACTAAAACATAATAATTTAATAAATAATATATACTAAATAAAATACAAAAGCAAAATTTTTTATATATATCAAACATATACTACTTATATATACATATATAAAAGTACCTATCACGAAAGAGAAAGGAAATGCTCTTTCAATCTTGTCTTAAAAGTGAAAATTGAGGGACTATCTCTAATAGCGCAGGGAAGTGCGTTCCACAGTCGGATCGCCGTTAACCTAAACGAGTGTTTGTAAGCGGCAGTGTTATGCCGAGGAGTAGAGAGAAGAGACATCGTGTGGGATCTCCGGTTGCTATGCCTGGAGGAAATAAACTCGAAACGTTCTCGAAGATATGAGGGGTAGCGGGGATTTCGCAAAATGTTGAACAGATAGGAGAGAACGTGCATATCACGACGAAGGCGGATCGGAAGCCACCCCAACTCCTTGCGATACTGTGAGACATGGTCATACTTGCGCAGCCCGAAGACAAACCGAATCCCGAGGTTTTGAAGTCGTTCGAGTTTGTTCAGTTGTTCTTCGTTCGCACCGATCCAGCAAACATCTGCATAGTCGATTAAAGGTAGTAGGAGCGACTGGGCAAGGGTGATTTTAGTCTGCTGTGGCAGGAAGTGCTGCAATCTCCGTAGGGAGTGAAATGACGCAAAGACTCGTCTGCTGACCTCACAAACATGGGGCGACCAGGACAACAATTTATCAAATACAACCCCAAGATTCTTGGCCTTCTCGCTGTATGAAATTATGTTACCATCATACACTATAGGGTCGACGGGCATTTTCTGAACTAGGTTATGAGAGTGACGAGTACCCAAAATCATGGCCTGCGATTTGCCCGGGTTGACAAGCAGAAAGAGTAAGAGGTAGCCCATTTCCTGATGTTATCGAGATCAGCATTCAACGCCTCTACTGTCAGATTCACATCACACGGAGAGAAGTGCCGATATATTTGAAGGTCATCTGCGTACAGATGATAAGAAGAGGTAAGAACGTCAGAGATGGAGTTAATGAATACCGAGAAGAGGAGAGGAGAAAGGATTCTTGTTACGCCACTGTTTGGACTCGCAATGATTAGCAACTTTATCAAGGGTCAATGCATTCTCTACTACAAAAAGATACCTCTGAAAATTTTGAAATTTGCAATTTGAGCAATTTAAAAAGGATATTAAAGCGACTTTGTCTAAAAAGGGATATTACAATGTTCAACATTACTTAAATGACGGGACTGCATGGGGACAGGAGTCAACAGCCGCTATTGCCATGCTAGCGCGGTAACATTATTATTCTACTATAAAATTTAACCTCTTGAGTACCACCGGCGATAGCTAACGCTACTTTTCTGTAATAGGTTTTAAATTTTATTACCATAGCATAAGGTTCAATATCTCGACCCGTCCCAAAAACCCTTGCTTTTTGAGAGGTTAAGCACTTCATGAGTCATGGTATGTTTGTTATATATAGAAAGCATAGCATAAAGGTTCCTTACTTACCCAAAGGATACTAATGAGACCCTATTACTAATATTCCGTCGTATCGTAATACGGCTATGTAGCGAGCTAACAAAATGGTCACCCAATGTCGTTCGCTAATTCTCAACCCATTTCATTGAAATTTCGTTAGATACTTAAAATCAATTGACGTCGAATTTTCCATCAACTGAAATGTTGATACCAATTTTATCAATACCTCAGTATTTATTTATATTTGCAATATTTGCTTACTAAATAACCCTAAGATCATAACATACTACTACCACCTCTATGCGAAAAGTTATCGGTAAAAAAATGAGTTTTGTCAACCATTATGTCTGATGTCAATTATTATCTTATTATTATTATATTATCTGAATCAATTAACTGGTTACGGGTAAATAATGCATGCAGCGTCGTAACAGCAAAGAACTTTCTCTATTGGCATAAACTCCTATTTTTTCAGTTTGCTGAGGGTATTCAACCTTAGATGGGTCAGAAATTTAATTCCGTCAACGGTTCAAACGGTCGAACAATATTATTCTCCTTTTGGTGTAGTCGGGAAAAAGGTTGATGTCAGTATACCTCGCGCCACGAATTAAGAGCGCTGGGTGACGTTGGCGGTAATTACTGCGCATATGTACAGGTATTGAAAAGTGACCACTGCGCATTCAAGGCCACCGATCATTACTCGTGGCGCGGGGTATATCAAGAGTATTTGTCTGATCATAATTAGGCCAGAGCCTGTCTCGAGAATCTCGAGATCTGAAAAATTACTACTTTGAAAATATATACCATTATACACAGATATATACTTGTCGGTAGCACAACCCAGGAAAGTCATTCACATCAAGTATTTACTGGGGAACTAAAAAAGCGCAGCGGCAGCTCGCATTGCTCGCACCTGATTATGTAATACGCATGATTGTCTCCTATTATGTTAACTTTAAGACTCCTATTATGTTACTTTAATCATCTGTGTTTTCTACCCTCAGGTAGTCTCTTTATAAGTAATATTTTACTACCGATGCCAAAGATTGTAAGCTAAAACGAAGTTTGCAAAATAACTCTGTTACATTGAAATACTTACCCCTTTTTACAATTATGTCTTGATTTCATTTATGATATAAGTTTTAAGAGGTTAGTTTTAGCCTGCTAAACATCTGTTAGTACTTATGAACTAGCTATAACCTAGGATTAAATCTACACTGGGTTGTATCATTTTATGTCTCAAGTAAATAAAGATCTTTTAAAACAAACAAACTGGGGAACTAATGAGTATCTCCCGATTCGTGTTTCATATTCTCGGGGTCACTTAAAATCTTATCATCCTATCTGAACCCTTTGTACTTGAAACACAATTAACGGTTGCTTGAAGAGCCGTCTTTGTAAATAAAGCGACCATCCTTGACAGTTCAAGTGGCAATTGTCCAGGGTTATTAACACTTGACGCCACTCCCCATCGTCCCTGCCCTTAAGGGCGATTGATTAAAGGTTCAGAAAAAGAATTTCAACTCAGTTTTAGCGAAGTTTGTCGGGGATTTTAAGACTTAAAAAAATACCCCTGAGACTTTGGCTGAATTTCAGACATAAGTTCAAGAAACCTTGCATATTCAAGTGAGTTTCATTGGAGAGTATTTGGCCAATGACAGTGCTTGGATAACCAAACAAGTTTCACTGAATTTTGTTGTCACCTAAATAGACCCTCACGCCCGACATAAAGAAAGACGGTCAAAGCACACATCTCAAGTTACCGATGACGTCCGTAGCTCTATTCTCCATCTGTGAGTTATTTCTATCGTTATCAAATTGATGTTTCGAAGGATGTTTGCTTACTTGTCGTTTGTCTAATCAGTCTTCCTTTTCATGTAATTCTGACATACTATATACTTACTTTATACTTTAGCACAATAACAGAAGATACATCATAATTTACCAAGCTAAAAACTTAAATAACGAATGCGTAAAAAGTCTATGTACATGAAAAGTCCCCATTGAAACTTTTGCTTTACGGAACAACAAACCAAAACGTCATCAACATATATTTTTTGTTGGTTTTTATAAAAGGCGCTCAATAGTTTGGATAAAAGATATATGAGACCACCTCTGAAGTATGATCTACCAATCGAAATAAGAATAATCAAAATCGGTTCATAATTGACGGAATAATCGCGTAACAAATATACAAAAATTGAACAGTCGAATTGAGAACCTCTTCCTTATTGAAGTCGGTTGAAAAGAGTATTCTTCCAGAAAATCTAGGATGGACAGGAAACATTATAGAACAGGTAGGTATATGTGCACAATGGTAAATAATTAAATTATTTCATAAACTACTTACCAATATGTACATAAATCCATAATATCAATACAAGTAGATAAAATTATACTACAAAACATACATTACTACAATGTTCTATTCTGGAAGAGAAACATTTATGCAACATCTAAGAATATCAAGTTAAGGGTTGCCTCTGATGGCGCTAAGAAGTTTGTTTCAGAGCCTCATAGCTCGTAGTCTGAACCCATGATAAGCAGTGACCGAGTGTGAGATTTTTGTGGCCTATCCGAAGACAGAAATTCGTAAGAAGCCTGGACGGCGAGGCTTAAATAATTGTTGAAGAGGCAGATGAGGTTTTGAGAATCTCGAGGAAAACGGATAGGAATTTCAATAAATTGTAATACTAATCACCAATCATACAACGATCATTTAACAGGAGCTGTCTTTTATTGCGACTTTGCTTGTTTATGCGATGTTCTGATTATATTTTTTTCAAAGGGGAATGAAATTCCAGGATGTCATCAGTAAATAACATTCCACTCGTCTGTGGGTAGATCGAAAAGTCGCCCGCGATTTTGAAATAAAGCTTGGTAATAAAGTTCAAAATCTATGCAGATAAACAATCATCTGTTCATTGGCCCCACAGTTGATGAGGCCAATTATTGGAATCAGGAGCTGTCATTTAAAATGCTGGGTATCTTCAAATTCCGTCAAAAGGAGGAACTTTTCAAATCCCGAAAAAATATGTGGATTCAAAACATCCATTAAAATCTGTGTGTTTGAAAACATCAGTAAGTTTTTATGTGGTATTGAAAGAATTGTTGTATGGGAGCCCCCTTAAATATTTCTTTTATCCTATTTTTTAGTATTTGTTGTTATAGCGGCAACAGAAATACATAATCTGTGAAAATTTCAACTCTCTAGCTAGCTAGGTTCTTGAGAAACAGCCTGGTGACAGACGGACGGACAGCGAAGTCTTAGTAATAGGGTTCCGTTCTTACCCGTTGGGTACGAAACCCTAAAAAGAGTGTGCTTTAGACCACACAACTGAAGTAAAACTTCTTTAGCTCTAATGCTTGAAAAATACATCTCCTGCACTGTGTCTGGCAATGAGAGAAAGAGAGAAAGGAAAATGTGCGCGCGCACCTCTCGTTCACCTCGCCCGATCACACTTTTTGTAACGTCTCTCTTCACGCATTCGCCAGCTTACTCCCCAAGTCAAGCGTGCGTAAAGAAGTTTTACTTCAAAAGTAAAAAATAATAATAGGGCTTCGTGGAATGTAGTAAAAAAATAATCAGGAAATCAATAAGCATCACATTTTATACATTAAATTAATCCTGAACGAAAGTACCCTTTAGTTCAGGAAGTCAATGACCTCTGTGTACACCACAGAGGTCATTGACTTCCTTCGTGGTTGTGGCTCTGCCTACCATGCGATAGGTCCCGGGTTCGATCCCCGGCTGGGATGGAAAAAAAAACAGGTCTTGGATGTTTATATGTGTGTTACGTGGCTGTTTCTGGTTCCCGCGATACAGGGTATCCTAGTGTGGGGCCAGAAGTAATGTATGCCAACAGAACCAATGCCTGTATGTAAATGTTTATGTTTATGTTATGTTTAAGTAACTGGACTAGCTCAAACATTCTATGACTACTTTATTAAGGACTCACCTTCCATGGAATTTCTAGAAATGCCATTTCCCATTATAGGTTTCGAATTTTATAACCGTGGCATAAGGTTCGAAATCCCGATGCCTCGCGCGTGTGCTCAGTAACAGACCGGATCTCAAATAAGATTAACAGTGACTTGGCTCTCACCAGCGGAAGTCACCGGACCAGTAAGAGTATTTTCTTAAACCCTAAACCTTAAATAAGACATTATTAATGAGAAGAACTTATATTCTGTTGTTAACCTTTCCTTACTCTGAGACTACTTACCCTCAGGTGAAACTCGGAGTAAGTCTGGTGTAAAATTGTTATTAATAAACATGAAGTAAGCTTAGAATAACAAAGCATCCCTTATTAGATTAGCGGGGGATATGTGGCAATCCCAATTATTTTAAAATAAAAAATAATGAGTTTTGAACGGTTTTGAATGAGTTCGAAGGTATTTAACAGCCGGTTGACATTGACAAGTTGGCACTGTTATGATAATAATGGAGATGTTTTTGTGAGGCAGTTGCTCACGTCCGAAGGATACTTGGAACCTACAGCCCTTCACGTTCTCCCGGGTAGTGCTAAGGAACAACAAGTTATTCACAAGACGTTAATTTTTAGGTTCTCGTTAAAAAATCTGACCACATCGTGATCTTTTAAATATGTACACTTGACACTAGCAAATTTAACCTCAAAAGGAGTTAACACGCCAAATTAAAAGATTATGTAGATGTTTTACTTTTGTTTCTGTGTCCCGCTGGAGTTGAGAAGTAATTACTTGTGTGATGTGTTTCGCATTAATCAAAATAAAATTTATTAATATATTTCAAAAATATGTTGAATAAAATGATTCGCTCCGTTATTTCTCTCTGACACTGACTACGAAGCTGAAGGTCTTGAGTTCCAATCCCGGTAAGGGCAAATATTTGTGTGATGAGCTTGAATATTACTTTCTTAGTGTTAGCTGTTTTCTATATGTTTACATAAGTATTTAACTCTCATAACATAGGCCTCATTCGATTTGTGTTAGATTGTCCTCTAATATAAAAATATATAAAGGTAAATCAAGTAATTATTTATAGGTGGTGTAGATAGTGCGTGCGTGGTGTTAATTTTGTTTATTGTTTCAGCAATTATTTCGCAGTACAAAACACTTTACACAAATACGAACAAAAAGAAAATCATTTACAGGGTGATATTTAATTAGCTGATCATATTTTGGGGAATGATAGTACCCATCAATATGATGTTTCCCAAAGAAACATATGGTCGCAAATAAAATAAAATATCGTTCCTCAGTACATTGACCCGATCAGCTGATTACAAGTTACTATGGGAGACCCCTTTTTTCCGCTTGCGACCATTATGTTTCTTGGGGAAAGTTGTTCATAATTATGGGTACTATCATTCCCCAAAATATGGTCGGTTAATTAAATGTCAACTTGTATAATGAGTGCTTTTCCAAACTATGAACTCCGATGCAAAACCAGAGAACAAGAATAGTTATTTTTTTATAACCATGTGATTACCAATATCAAATTACGCCACAGATCATTCTACTCTGTTCTTACTCCATTGTTAAACTAAGTATCGCCGAGATGTAAATTTTACTCAGAGAGTAGAGTCAGATTAGGTAACTCATTCCTTTACACCACGTTTAATAATATAAAAGACGCCAAACTACAATGGGATCCTCATATAAATAAATTGTCGAACAGACTGAGTTCGGCAGCGTTTGCAGTTAAAAAAATTAGAGCTCTTACCGACGTAGACACCGCTAGACTAGTCTACTTTAGTTATTTTCATAGTCTAATGACCTATGGTATTTTATTGTGGGGTCACGCTGCGAATGCTAATAGTATATTTATTCTGCAGAAACGGGCTGTTCGTGCAATTTATAGATTAGGGCCTAGAGTGTCACTGAGGGAAAAGTTTAAAGAAATCAATATTCTGACATTTGTGTCTCAATATATCTATGACAATCTTGTGTATGTAAAAAGAAATATAACTAATTTTCAGAAGTACAGTGATATACACAATTTTAATACTAGAAATAAAGACAAGTTGGTTGCTTATGTAAGCCGACTACATAAAATTAGTAATTCTTTTAAAGGCAATTGTATACGCTATTACAATAAGGTCCCTACTGATATTAAAAACTTACCTTTAGACAAGTTTAAAATAATAATAAAACAGAAATTGTATAAAAAAGGTTACTATAGGATATATGATTACTTAGAGGACAGATGTCCATGGGAATAGATTGTTTGAGTAACAGGCTGTTTCGATATATAATTAGCATTCATTTTGTAATTTGACAATATTTTATTTAAAAAAGGAAACGCAAAAGATGCGACGACTGTGGAGCTTCTTCGGTGAGCTCTTCTCCACAGATTCCGCCATTGTGTTAGTGAACTCACCCAAAAAAATGTAATGACGGATCTAAGTGATGTAACAACATCCTATGGAAATAAATGATTTTTGATTTTGATTTTGATTTTGAAAAATTTATTAATACTGGTTTAATACTTGGAGTAAAGTTCATCATACTCAGCCCACATCGACCCACTGCTGGGCATATGCATCTTCTCTTGCCAATCGCACCCAGTAGGAGCCCGACTACTTGATGATATCGTCGGACCAACGAGCTGATGGTCTGCCCACTTGCCTTATTGCCCCTTGGCCACCACTCTGTGACTGCTTTGGTCCACCGTCCGTCTTCCCGTCTAGCTAAGTGTCGCGCGCATCTCCATTTCAATCTCATTATCCGTTTGCCTACATCTTGCCATGACCTTCGTTTTCCGTCGAATTTTGACGTATGGAACATGGTTAACGAGAGAGATACCCAACATGGAACGCTCTATTGCTCTTTGTGCTACTTTAATATAATGCACATTATACTTTGTGAGCGTCCATGTTTCGGCTCCATAGGTGAGGATGGGCAAGACACATTGGTTATACACCTTGGAGTAAAGTTACTACTGGCTTAGTCCATGTTTATTATTAAAACGAATAATGATAGTAATGTTGAGATAAAACATATAATGTCGCTAAATGAAACTAATGCAGAAGGCTTTGATTATATGTCTACTAAAGTAACTAAGGCATGTTGCTTGGATATAACGCCTGTATTAAACTATGTGATTAACTTGTCTCAGGATAATTTCCTGACAAACTAAAAATATTTATTGTAAAGCCGTTGTACAAAAAGGGTGAGAGATCAGCAATAGTCAATTATCGTCCTATCACACTCACACCTGTATTGTCAAATATTTTTGAAAAAGCGATGCATGTTAGATTACATGATTTATTCACAAAATATAATGAATTAAAATCACAACAGCATAGATTGCAGAAAGATAACTCGACTAACTTGGCAACTTTCAAACTAGTAGACCAAATTGTTCACATTATAGACGTCAAAAACTATAGTACAGTTCTATTTTTCGATATGTCCAAAGAATCAATTTTATTGCACATGACTGGTACCGAAACTCGAGGAAAATAGTATAAGTGTACTTGGACAATAGGGTGCAGAGTGTAAAAATAAGTAGTCTCAATGAAAACAATGGGGTATATTGTTATAAATCCGAGCTTAAATGTAATAAATTTGGGGTTCCTCAGGGCAGTGTTCTCGGACATCTTCAATTCTTACTTTATAGAAATGACCTGCCGGAAGCTACTTATCAAAACTGCATTTTATACGCCGATGTTCTTCGATAAATGTAACTCGCATGATTACTAATGACATTGTAGTTCAAGAATCGGACATGAATGCAACTATTACCTCTATAATTAAAAGGTTAAATCATAGTAATCTGCAAGTAAATTTAAATAAAACAATGTAGGTATATATAATATATTTTTTATAACTTTGACAAACATAATAGGAACATGACATTACATGTAAGTCATAATGCACAAATTCTGGAGGAGGCTAATAGTGTGATATATTAAGATATTGTAATTGATCGACATTTTAATTGGAAAGAACAAATTAATAAAGTTTGTCATAAGATAAACATATTCGTTTTTATGCTAAGACGTTTGCACAAAACTGACGAGAAAAAATCCTCATTGATCGCCTATCCTATAGAATCCGTAATAAGATATAGTCTTATAATTTGGGGTACCAAAAGTAACAGAGTATTTAATGCCAAAAAATGTGTGCGTGCAATTTGTGGTATGGTACCATAATATGTACAGGTAGGTACAATCAAAAGTTTTAACATATTACCGGTACCCTGTCTTTACATACTTGAAAACGGTGAATTCGTTAAATCAAATCCTATATAGCCTTTTTGTAAAACCTCAAGACTATTTTTCAAAGAACACTAAAACCCGAACAGAATCGTATTTAGTCACACGCCAAGAACATTAAATTTAATTTATCTACACACGTATCATAAACCCTCTGTACTGCGTCCAAAAACCGTACGTTACGATCAGCATAATGTTAAACTACTTTGTAAAACTCATTTCTTATCTGAATTTTGAACATTATGACCATAATGTGTAAATTTTCTACATATTATGACATTCAAATTTCGAACGCCGAAGCCCGCCTGCGTGCCGCCCCTACTTTATCTGTGAAGTTGGTACTACAGTACAAGCTAAACAACTCAATGCCACAATTCCGGTCAAACATGCGGTTCCTAAACACAACAAAGAGAGCTTATGATATGTGGGTAGATAAACTAGTGTATGTAACTGTACATAATTAGACATTAAAACTCTCGAGTGATATTATTATGAAACTCGCCCTGGAGCTTTAATGACCTCCATTATGCATCAGTCACATAAACTTCTATTAAAAAAATTCAGCAATATCTTTAACTGTTCATGATGACATAAAAACGTTGCCATTCCACACTTTTAAACGTAAATTACTCCTTTGGCTTCTGCAAAACGGTTATTATTGTGTTGACGCATTCCTTAACTTTAGACGTACGTAAAACCAGTCTTGGCTTTAATTGTTGTTTTTTTATGTTTAAAAAAAAACAATACTTAACTTAATGACTACGACCTCAAAAATTTGCATGCTACAAATTTACTAATGCGTTATATTTGTATATAATTTATAAGAACCTTTTTACTCTTTTTTTTTACATATTGTGTCCCACTGCTGGGCAAAGGCCTTCCCATTTTTACTCTTATGTTTGCAAATAAATTTATTATTTATTATTTCCTAAATCTTACTAAAATGTGCTATTTCCTGGGATCTAAAACGAATATAGATATGTTTTTTGCACCAAAAAAGGTAGTCAAAATATCTTAAAACTGTGTGTTTGAAATTAAGACATACTTAAAGGATGTTGAAGACAAAAATAAAAACACAATTTTCACAATGTTCTGCCGCAGCGATTGACGTTACAACCAAATTGCAGTGTGAGCTGTTGAGACTGCATTGTTGGGGAGAAAGTAGAAAATAACCCCCCCCCCCCCCTTTTTGTGTAAAATGAAGTCCTTATTGTGCCTCTTAATTTTGATTGAAATTCGTCGATAAATTTTGCTGCAGCAAACTTCCCCTCTATTTTCGCCCCAATCAAAAAGCGCGATCGACTTAAATAATGAAATACATAAAGGAACGTTTTTGCCAATTTTAATCAAAATTTATTGAAAAATGCGACTCGTAGACGAGAACAGACAAATAGAGTGACAGACTTCGCTCGCTCGGTCAATAAGAAAACCTGTATCGTAGGAGTCAGTTACATCCCAATGTGTTCATTGTTCATTTTGTACAAAACTACTTAATTACACAGAACACAGAACTCGAGCTACTGTACAAAATATCTATGAAATGTCAAAGTTGTCTCGAGATTCTAGCTGTCGTAACAATATCGTAGAATTGAATATATCATGATATAGCCAACTTTGGTCGAATTCTAACTTTCATTGAGCGAATAAATATTTTAGGGCAAAACACTGCGGGAGCTTTGTTGAATAATAAGGGGGCGAGCGCAGGGAAACCCCCGAATAGTCTTCTTGTTAGGTCGACAAGTTAGTAGTAAATACAAAAGCTTTTAAAAAGAAATGTTTTCGTGAAATTAAACGCTTTCTTATCGTTTCGTAAAATATTTGATTATATCATGAAATGTATAGTTAATCAGTGGTTGGCTATTTTATGAAATATTCAAATTCTACAATATAGATACCTACGACAAAGCTACAGACAGGTAAACGTGCAATAAAGTTCAATGAACCGCTAAAAAAATGCATGTGCTTCGACGTTTCGAAAATCCCAGGTCTTGGATGTTTATATGTGTGTGATTTCTGGTTCACTGTTTCTGGTTCCCACGACACAGGGTATCCTAGTGTGGGGCCAGAAGCAAATGTATGTGCCTCTATATAAAATTTTATGTTTATGTTTGCCGCGCAAAGTCATGTCGGGACTTCCCGCGGCAAACGTCAAATCGAATACGTTTTCTTAACCGGTCAACGATCTTCTGGCTGTACCTATAGTGCAAATCTTTTGGCCCCAGTACTCGATCTAATCGTCCACACAGAGGTCTTAAACTTAATTAACTTCTTGAAAAGGTTTAGCCAAAATAGGTAGCTACAGTGCTAATCTTTTATCTTTCGGCCCCAGCAATCGATCTAATCATCCATACAGAGGCCCAATAATTAATTGGCTACTTGACAATGGTAGTCCACATAGATACTTTTTATGAGCTCTCAAAACGCTTTTTTCTTCATCAGTTATATAGAAACATTGTGACGTGACGTCATACATTAGTCATATCATATCAAAACACAGGTTGTCACATAATCGTATTTTTGACACAAAATTATGTTTGAACGAGCCCTTTTATTTATGTCGCATTTGATTGGTTAAATCAGACACTAAACTAACTCTCTAGTTCGTTAATTAAATACCGACGTTTAACCAAGTTACTAGCATTTTGATTTAAATAAGCATCGTCGAAAACGTTTTACAATCTGTCTTACCGAAAGCCGACGTGTTGGAAAACAAGATCAGGGCAAAACATTGCGGTAGCAGTTGAAGGGTAAAGGGGGTGAGCGAAGCGAAGCCCCCTTTATCCTTTGTGTTGGGTTGAACATGTAAGAACAACAAAAAATGCTTAAAACAGAAACATTGTTGCCTAGGAACGTTTATACAACTCGTTAAACGTTTCGTTCACTCACTTGTCGGACTGAATTTTAGTGACTTGGTTAAACGTCGGTATTTAATTAAAGGTCTAGAGAGTTAGTCTAGGCAGAGACTTGTCTGATTTAACCAACTAACTGCGACATTTATAAGGCTTCAATGTCTGACATGATTCTTACATTAGTTAGACTTACCAGTCCAGTAGCCAATTACAACGTAAGCTTCATGGGAAACAGAAATATATGCTACGCTAGCTAGTACGATAATTCACACAATTATGGGGAAAGTGGTTCTTATTAATGGTCTTCATAATCAGCCCATTACCTGGGCTTCCTTCCCCGAAGCATGTCGTTTGTACTGGTTGATTACTATTCAACCACCACTGTAAATGGTCCGATCATATCGGCATGGTTGTCCTCCCACTGTTTTTGGCAACAAATACTTTGCTAAACCTTCCCTTTCGATTCATAATAAGAATTATAACATGAAGATTTCGTAATTTCGTAATTTCTTTATTGTACTAAACAAAACAGACATACAGATAACTTATGATAGAAAAAACATGTACAAAGGCGAGCTTATCTCTAAAAAGAGATTTCTTCCAGCAAACCATGTTGGATAGGAGACGGAGATGATAGGTAAGGGAAAGAATTGCGCGTACAATTAAGACTATATTCTAATATAATACATATTACACATACATAAAACCCTATTGCTAAGAAATATAGACTACATACACAGTTACATAAATACAGCATATCAATAAATATCTTACAAATATACTAATACTAATACAATAAGTAGCTAAATAGACAGTGAAAGATAGTGCTTCTTTAGTCGGTTCTTAAAGATATTCAGTGATGGACTGTCCCTGATGGTGCAGGGAAGTTCATTCCACAGCCGTATAGCGCGGATTCTAAACCCGTGCTCGTAGGTTGCAGTGGAGCGTTGTGGGGCTTTAAGCATAGTAGCCATGTGAGTTCTCCGAGGCCTGCATGAAGAAAGAAATTCGAAGCGATCACGCAGGAAGTTAGGGTACCGAGGGTTCCACAAAATATTGTAGAGCAGGCATAGGATATGAGAGTCCCGTCGAAGACGAATCGGAAGCCAATTCAACTCCCTGCGATGTTGAGAAACGTGATCATATTTTCGCAGTCCGAAGATGAACCGAATCCCGAGGTTTTGAAGTCGTTCGAGTTTGTTCAGTTGCTCTTCATTTGCGCTTACACAGCAAACATCAGCATAGTCAATGAGGGGAAGTAAAAGAGACTGGGCGAGAATAATTTTGGTCTGACGAGGAAGAAAGTTCTGAAGTCTCCTGAGAGAGTGAAAGGTAGCGTAAACTCGCCTGCTGACCTCGCTGATATGCGTTGACCAGGTTAACTGGTTATCGAAAACAACACCCAGATTTTTCGCTGTGTCGCTATACATGATGACGGTACCGTTATAAGATACAGGAGGGACAGACTGTTGCTTCAACAAACATAGTGAGTGTCTGGTACCTATAATCATGGCCTGGGACTTGTTTGGGTTAACCAGTAGCCCAAATGACGAGGCCCATCCTCTAATACCCTCTAAGTCAGCGTTTAACGCCTCCACAGCGGAGTTTACATTATCGGGAGAGAAGTGGCGATAGATTTGTAAGTCATCCGCGTAAAGATGATAAGAAGATGAGAGGGCATCGGAGATGGAGTTAATAAATATAGAAAATAGAAGAGGAGAGAGAATGCCACCTTGGGGGACACCGGAGGTGAGGTCACACCAATTCGTGCAAGTCGTCTCCGATTTGATACGCTGTTTACGGTCACGAAGGTATGAGTCGAACCAGCTGACAGAATGGGAAGAGAGATTAAGAGATTTGAGAAGTTCAACGAGAATGTCAAAGTCAACACAGTTAAAGGCACTGCTGAAGTCGAGCAGGGTAAGCACCGAAAGCTGCTTCTGATCCATGGCAACCTGAATATCATCCATCACTTTAAGTAGAGCCGTAACTGTGCTGTGACCCGGTCTGAAGCCTGATTGAAAAGGATTTAATAGGTTGTTAGAGGATAGATATTGGGAGAGCTGGGTATGGACAATGGATTCGAGGACTTTTGATAGGATCGGCAAGATGGAAATTGGGCGATATTCTTTGAAGCAGGTGGGATTGGATGATTTAGGGAGAGGGATAACTAGTGCATGTTTCCAAGCAGTAGGGAAGGAGCAGTTTGAAAGGGAAAAATTAAAAATGTGCGTTATGGGCGGAAGCAGGTCATCTAGGATAGTGAAGATCATTTTTAGGCAGATGTTGTCATGTCCGACTGCTTTGGAGCTAATCGCCAACAATGCCCTTTTAACTGTGTCAACTCCGACATATCTCATGTTGAAGGGAGTGGTTTTGGGAAGTGACCTAGAGCGCAGGCTCCGAAGAGTGGCTTGCTTGACAGTAGAGTCCATCACAACGGGCGGTGCGGAGAGAAATTGATTAAGAGCGTTGAGATCGACATTACCTGAATGCGTGTCCTGGGCCTGGGACTTGCCAATACCAAGTGTCCTGAGAAATTTCCACACCTGAGCAGGAGTGTACCTTTCGATACACTCAAAGATGTGGCGGCGTTTGGCGTCGCGACAGAGACGATTGCAACGATTTCGAAGCGATTTGTAGGTGAGAAAATTGTCATCTGTCGGATCCTTTTTGTACCTGCACTTAGCCCGATCTCTCTTGGTCATAAGTCGCTTGATATCATCGTTTAGCCAGGGAGCAGGCAGGTGCTTCACTCTAACTTTTTTAATGGGAGCATGTTTGTCGTAAAGTCCCAGGACATTTGTCGTAAAGTCCAGATTTATTGCACACAAATAATTATATTGACAAGATATACATTAAAATAGTGTACGAAGGCGAGCTTGCTTATCTCTAACAAGAGATCTCTTCCAGCAAACCATGTCAGGATGAGATAGATTAATAACTATAGTTATTAACTAGGTCAACCATCGGATGGAAAAATCTGTCTGCAAGGAATCTCAATGAAATAAGAAATATCTCTGATGCTAGCCCGGGTAGGATATTTTTGCCTCAAGCAAATATTCAGGTTTTACTCCACCTTAATCGCCACTTTGTAGACGAATCTTCCAATTTAGTATTTTCGACCGTTATTTCATTAATTTTAGAATTTTGAAATATGTTACCTTGCCGACCTTGAGCTGGCGCCAAATTATTCAGTGCTTAAGCTATGAGAAGTCTGATCTGTCTGACAAATCGTGATTTCAACACATTTCACGTTCAACTGGTACGATTTGTTTATCTGTCAGATAGAGCTTTTATAAAACCTGTGTAACTGGCCATTTATCTACCAAATAAATAAAGAAAGAAAAGGAGTTTCAATTCTAAACACACACATTCACAACCGTCTATCAAATCAAAACCTATGATGATTTGCAAACCTTGTGTGATGAAAACAGGAAAAGTTGTTTTGGAACCAACTTTGCTATGGAATGGAACAGTGCGTCTCTGAAGCATCGTACCGGCGAATGTTTCCTACAAACTCGGCGGCAAATGGGATAAAAAAAAATGGCGGATGGAACTTTTTTTAATGGGCATAGCTGATTTGTATCAAAAATTGCATTCAATTTTATGTAGTGAATTTGACATACCTTCATTGTTATTGGTATTTTGTCATTGACATGAAACTTTGTGGTAATGGGATTTAGAAAATGGCGCTCTTCAAAGAAACCAAAGGTAGATTGTATCTGTCATTATTACTTTGTATGGTTTCAACAGAATTATTGTGGCCTACTTATTTGTTATGAAAAGTGGTCATTCTGCGAACGGGACATTTCGCAACCGGGGGAGCATTATGAGAAATTACTATAATAATACTATTTTCACTTAATAGGTACCTAAATCAAAATCATTTTAGCGTCTTCAAGGTTTTTCATTATTGAAACTTAATAAATATGTCGCAACAATATCGTGGAATTGACTATATCATGATATAGACAACCATGGTTGAATTAGAACTTACATTTCACAACAACGAAGAAATATTTTAGGGTAAAACACTGCGGTAGCTTAGGTAAAGATTGAAGGGGCGAGCGCAGCGAACAGCGAAGACTATTGTCTTCGTGTCAGGTCGACATGTAGTTATAAGACAAAAAAAACATGTAGTACTGAAAACAAATGCTTTTAAAAAGACATGTTTTCGTGAAATTCACCCCTTCTGATAATTTCATGAAATAAATGGCCATTTTATGATATAGTTAATCCCTGGTTGGCTATTTGATGAAATAATCAAATTCTACGATATAGTTACGACACATACCATGGTGTACCGTAACTCAACATCAAACCAGAACTAGGAGATAAGCCAGCTTACACAGGGACACTTTGTATAGGCACGTACTCTCTTCAGCTATACGTACAGATAGGTAACCCTTGTATCGTAAAACCGCCGCCATCCATAGAACTTTCCAGAATAAAATAACAAAAGAGAGCCGAAAATATTAAAATATCCACTCCCCGCCGCCGCCGTAGGAGAGTGCGTTCGGAAAACAAGAAAGAATCATTTCCGAATGCGATCGGAAATTTCCGGGTCACTTCGGAAATAAATCATCTAGTGTGCTGGTCCTGAAACGGGTGTGCTGTGTGATTGATGCGGTATACGATATTTTGTTTTCAACAGCCGTTTTTTACGCTCCTTCGTTTTGTTTGTCTCATTATTTTGTTTGCGTGGGTTTTCTTGTTATGAATTCGTTTTTGGACTGCTAGTAAAAATATATACTTTTTATTGACAGTCAAGACGCTAATTTTGTTCCTGAGTGCTATGAAAATACAAAAACGCAAATATATTGTATAAATTGGAAATTAAATGACGTTTTCCATTTTTTACTGTTCTTATTTGAATACAATTAAACAGTACAGTACAGTACATAGTCAATTCTACAAAACATCACAAATCAAATTTCCACAAGTCCATCGATCGTTGTAAGTGGTAACTAGTTGTGTGTGTTTGACAGAACTGGACCGCTATAGCCAAGTTTTATCTGTGAGCTTCTATCATGTTGAATTGAATTGAATGTTTTAAATGACAGGCGTGTGTTTCTTTTCTTTTGGTAATAAATTTGTATGATGAGCATGAATATTTATTTCTTAGTCTTGGATGTTTTCTATGTATTTTCATAAGTATTTGTCTCTATATATTTAAATATATCGTCGTCTAGTACCTATAACACAAACCTTATTGAGCTCTTGCCTGGGCCTAGTTCGATTTGTGTAAGATTGTCCGCTAATATTTATTTATTTATTTATTTAATTAATTTGTGACAGACAATACGGTCTTATGGCGAGGGATTGGCCCCTTGTAACGTGTCAGGCGTGTTCATGTTGTTAAACGCAGATCCAAAGTATTTTGATTGTTTACTTGAGATTACATTTTATTTCTATTTACTATTTCAGTTTAGTAGGCACCCGCATAATCTTTGAGCATTCATATTCTCTCTAATGTTAGAATATAAAGTCAAGTTAAGAAAGTAAAAACACCGTAAATATATAATTCCTTGTTTATGAAAACATGCCTGCAACAAACCTTAAAGTAAATCTGTGTGTTTAGAAGCAAATTTATGGCTTATATACTTTTTTAAAGTCTTTATGTCAGTAATCTTGCGTCCTTCGTTTCTTCTGGGTCCCGGGAGACGTACAAACAAATGTTGTAGAAGTATTACGATAAACTTTTTAGAGATCCTCGAAGTATCTGTTATCTGTAATTACATAAGTATTTATCTCTATTAAACATATCGTCGTTAGTACCCATAACACAGACGTTATTTAGCATAGCATAAGCCTAGTTTGATTTGTGTATGATTGTCCTCCAATATTTATTTATTTAATGAGTGACAGACATCACAGATATTAGGGGATAAAAATAACTGTCTGTAAGTTGCTTGAAAATAAACATATCGTCTCAAAATATATATTCAAATGTTAAATCTTCTAGCAACTTCAGTCTTCACAAAACAAAAGGCCCGGTGATAGTGTCCGTGTCATTGACGAAATAAGGACTTTAGTTTGGGCCATCGAGCTTTTTATTTTGTGATGACTGTAAAATTCGCTATTAAAGTTTGACGTCGCTACCGTGTTTTTGGTTCCCACGACACAGGATATCCTAGTGTGGGGCCAGAAGCAATGTATGTGTCTGTATGTTTATGTTTTTTTGTTTACCGACCCCATGTAGTTTAGTATATAATTTTGATGAAAATTTAATTAATTTGGGATGAAAAATAGACATGATAACATTTATTGGACTACCTTATAATCTGGATATCCCGTATCGTGTAATACGAAATTGTGTCAAAGCGTGTCAGCTATTTATGTATTGTTTAGCGAGGAAAACTGCATTTTAAACTTATATTAGATATAAGAAACAAATATAAATTCTTTTTAGGGTTCCGTACCCGAAGGGTTCCAAACGGGACCCTATTACTAAGACTTCGCTGTCCGTCCGTCCGTCCGTCCGTCTGTCACCAGGCTGTATCTCAAGAACCTAGCTAGCTAGAGAGTTGAAATTTTCACAGATTATGTATTTCTGTTGCCGCTATAACAACAAATACTAAAAAACAGGATAAAATAAATATTTAAGGGGGCTCTCATACAACAATACCACATACAAACTTATGGATGCACCTGGTTACGTACATGGAGTGTGAAAGTAACCGCACCAATAACTTTGTAAACAATATTTTGCTGTGTAAAATCCAAACTATTCAATCCACACCATCGCTTCCATTGAACGGTGGTACGGAACCCTTCGTGCGCGATTTAGACTCGCACTTGACCGGTTTTTTATTTTTTTTCATTACGGTAGCTTAGACGCAGTAGCCCATGTTTAGCTAGAGTTAACCTGATTGGGTCTGATGGCGAGGGACTGGCCATCCCGTAAATGCAGATCCAATGTATTTTGATTGTTTACTTGAGTTATTTCTATACTATTTAATTCTGTTTACTATTTCAATTCAGTAGACACCCGCATAATCTTTAAGCATTCATATTTTGTCTACTGTTAGAATATAAAGTCAAGTTAAGAAAGTAAAAACACCGTTAATATATTAGTCATTGTTGATGAAAACATGCCAGCAACAAACGATAAAGTAAATATGTGTGTTTAGAAGAAAAATCATGACTAATATACTCTTTTATTTTAAGTCTTTATGTCAGTAATCTTGCGTCCTTCGTTTCTTCTGGGTCCCGAGAGACGTACAAACACAAGTATTACGACAAACGCTTTAGAGATCCTCGAAGTATGGTGGATTACGAAACACGAGTTAGTTTTGCGGTCTGGTAATTTTGCATTTTTACTATGGTACTTAACAGTGGCCAGACCACCAGCCGGATGAATGGACGACATCATCGCCATAGCTGGTAGGCAAGGATACGGGAAACTCGGGATAGGAGTAGATGGCGTGATGAAGAAGTGGGCTATACCCAGCAATAGGTAAAAATGGGCTGATTAAAAAAAAAATAAACATTGCTTCTGGCCCCATACTAGGATACCCTGCGTCGGGGAACCAGAAACAGCGACGTCACACACGTATAAACATTCAAGACCAAGGTTTTTTTTTCTTTACTCCCAGCCGGAACCTCTCGCATGGTAGGTCGTCTTTTGGATTGATTGATTGACATAATACATACATCATTGTACATTTACTCACGGTTGTGTTATTTTCTGTTACAGTACTGGATGGATGATAGCTAGCACGTACTTGGAGTGGTAAGATGCTGAAAAATATCTAAGGCAGCCAAGAGGAGGCCAACGACCAGTCGGCAGTCCATTTGCCAAATGATAGCAGGATAAAGTTCTGTCCTGGAGGTCCCGTATAGGAAAGAGAAGTGTTGGAAGACCTGCGGCACGAAGGTCTGATGATATTAGGGAAACAACCGGCCCAACATGGACGAGAATGGCCGCAGAGCATTCGAATTGGCGGTCAATTGGGGAGGGATATGTCCAGCAGTGAACAAGAACATGCTGAAGAAGAAGAAGAAGCAGGGCAAGAATGGACGCACGTAGCACAGGACCAAGAGGAGTGGCGTGTACATGAGGAAGCCTAAACTTTACAGAAGGTTCCCTGATAGGTGTGTTGGTGATGACGACCTCATTATGATTTAATGACATCATATAGAATTTTCTATACGTTTAAAAGGAACAAAGACATAGGTGTTTTCGAGATTTAAATCGAACGCCTTTGATGTGAATGCGACGCGAACTCCGAACGTGTACGCTAATAATAAACATAAGGAACTCTGTGACTAAACCATGATCGAGCTTGACATCCTGGCGTGAAAGTAACAACGAGTAAAAATAAAAGACGACGAAGGGAACACAGTAAACCTGCAAAATCCGTATTTTAATGACTTTTAGGGAGAGTACGAAGACGTGTCTCTAAGGAATTTCGAGAAAATACTCCTCTGATTTGATTTTTATTTGTGCAGTGAGTGTTTCTGACATACGATGATGGTGGGTGACGTTTGGTAGCTTTGATATCCTAAAAATAGATTATCTACTAAATTTCTTAATAAAAATAAAAACAAATACAATCAAGGTAATTTTTATTTAGTTTAGTGTTGTTATAGTTTATAATATATAATAATTATATACCTATAGAGAAAGGGTTTAAAGGTGTGTACCTTCAAACCCTTTCTCTTTCCTACTCAGCAAATTTATGATTTTTGTGATGTGCTCACTGTTCGCCAACTGTTTATTTATCAATTAGTTATTAAACAACATTCCCTATCAACATTTAACCCCGGATCTCGTAAAAAACGCCGTGAAGACAGAGTTTTCATTCCCTCACGCATTTTCAGAACCTCGTTTTCCCATAAATTTTTCTGTTTCTTGGGTCCCTTTATTTATAATAGAATAAATCGACAAATAGATATATATCCCCTAAACAGCCATCATCTCAAAGCTGCAGTATCTAAATATATAAAACCCCTGTCTTACCAGCTAACTGAAGATATCTTCAGTTTGCTGATATGATAAATTGAAGCATATTGAAGACTTATTGTAAAACTACTTGTGTAGGTTTATGTAAAAACATGTATGTATCAAATCAATAACATTTATATATTGTATCAATCACAGACATAGATCAGTTTTTATTTAAGTAAGTATTTATTTATTTATTTAAGTACATAGCTTGTGTCATTTGTTTTATATTGTTTTAATATGTGTACGATACCTGTTTCAACTCAGTGCATTCACAAAATACTCACCCTCTCTCTCTCACACACACACACACACACACATGCAACACAAAGAGAGGCCAAATCTCCACATCTTCAAAAAAGTTAAGTTTAAATTTTATTTTTGTAATTAAATACTTTTAGTTCTATGTTAATCTCGATAATCCGTCGGATAGTCGCTACTCTGTATAAATTTAGCATCCAACCTTAATACGGAAGTTGCGCTGTGGCCAGAAATACAGGTTATTTATACCTAGTTCAGGCTTCAGATGTTCCCAATTTATCTGTGAAATTATTATAAGGACTTAGTTGGTAACTCTTGTAACTATTTTGATGATGCAAATAAATTATTATTATTATTTATTATTATTACCTAGTGTTAATAATTTATATTAAAAAAAATCCCCGATAGTAAAAATGATCACCAATTTACAGTTCAATAGATACATCAATAAATAACTAAATTAAACTAAATATGTAAATATTTATAATTAAGTTCGTGTAATATTTCGGAAAAATTATCTATACACCCCTTGTATGACATTTGCTTACCTATTTAGGGTTATAGCGTGTGAAACTAAAATTAAAATTTTTAAGACCAAATGAAAACCATGATACGTAAATAAAGTTTCTTATTTCGTATTTCAAACGTGTGAATTCCATATTCCCTATTTATCTTAACTACTCCCACTCGAGCCTATAGAATTTGTCTACAGTATTCTGATACTAAATTGTTAAATTATTTTATTCATACAAAATAATTGTGAGCGCAATGTAACACATTCTCCGATTTCTGAATTGAGAATACGGTATTTGACAAGGTAGTCCAGTAAACCTAGAAACGGTCTCAAGCTGAACCTATTTCAACAAACACGTTTGACAATATCAGAATTGTATATTTCCAGCAATTATATTTTTTAAACTCAATTGTGTGTTAAAAAGACAGCATTTGACTATGACGTCACATGCTAGTATTTCATAGATGTTGTGAACAAAATTACCTTTCTGACAGTTCTTAAAAAGTATCTACTTTGACTAGCAGTCAAATACGTACTACACTAATCAAATACTTCGATATCGTCTGTTCCTACAGATGGCATAAACTAATGAGACAGAAAGATACGTCAGTATTAAATTTGTGAAATGCTCAATCAGCAACCGGCGCATAGTATTTATTACCTTACCTATGTAAACAAACAGACAGTTGCCCAGTGGCAACAACAACAGTGTAAATAATAAAGCTTTTCTACCGAGTTCAAAAAGGAGGAGTTCTGAATTCGTCGTTTTTTTTTGTGTTTGTTACGTTGTTACTCATTGAACTATGAACCGATTTTGATAATTCTTGTTTTAATTGGTAGGACATACTTCAGAGGTCGTTACATTAAAATTTTATCAAAATTGATTCAGCGCTTTTTGAAAAATCAGCAAATACAAAAAATATACAGATATGACGATTTGGTTTGTGGTTCCGTGCAGCAAAAGTTTTGATGAGGACTTTTCATGCACACAGACCTCATTCGCATCCCGACCCTAGGAAGAAATAGGGCTTGAACTAAAAGTCGGTTTTTAAGTTCTTAACTCGGTGAATTATTTTATATATGATGAACTATGTCTGGATGGAATATATGCCATTATGATCTCTCACGATACGGTGATGGGCATGCCCCCATGTTGCGGAAAATTAAGTATTGAAAAACTTGATAACGTGGGCACAGTTCTAATTGTTCCTATGTCACAGCATATGGGAATATTTTTTCTTTGGTGAACTTTCCCTAATACTTCACAATCAGCCATTTAAAAAAAGTTTTGTTTTCTTTGTTCGATAACTGTACCGACTATGAGTAAAATAAAAAAAATGCTCTAAAAATTATGAAATAACTATACTGTGAATTATACTTTCACCACTTTTATTATATTGTGTTACTATTATAGGCTGATCTATAACAATTTTGGTATTTTTTTATTGTAACTCGTGCACAAAACCTTCCTGAGAGCAAAGGCTCTCAGGAAGCATAATTTTGTTAGGTGGAACTGATGGTGAAGAAATTACGTTAATTAAAGGCTGTATTCAAAGGTGATTCTCCTTGGTAAGAAAAGTGATTCTCATTCGCTAAACCAGTTTTCAATTAATTTGACATATTTCATACACTTTCACAGATCGATTTAAGATGCTAAACGTGTTAAGTGAGTGTCGTGTAAGTGAACGTGTGAGTATGAATATGCCCGTAGCGTATCACGTAACGCATGACTACGAAAGGAATTCTATCTCATTAGATACCGCTTTAGATCTCATAGTATCCTGGTAGTTGTGAATTTAAAAAATAATATAAGAGGCCGTTTTCACATTACCATAATATAACATAATTATTTTAGAGTTTCTTTACTTACAGAGATATTACAATATATTTAGAAATGTCCATTTTATCAGGCTGTGAAACAAGAAAAAAACACTTTTAGATATAAAGCGAACACTGTAGAACCGCAATCCATAAGTTACGGCAATAAAACGGTACGTTCCATCATTATTCTAAAAGCCTTTTCTATCAACTTATTCAATATCATCTTAGCCAATCCGCCTGAGCAAATGCATAAAATGATTGATAAAGAGAAGCGAGATTTCTACATCTCTTCAAGTGAAGTCAGGCAAAGTTTTTCAAGTTTATTTTCAAAAAGTTACACATATTTTTTGATAACAGTACTGAAGAACGCTGTAATATCTTGAAATTTGAACTCCGTAAATCAAACTTGAAAGATTTTGTTTACAATTTAAAGAGGTATTTAATTTTGAACGACTGCATATCATTGTCATTTGCAAAGAGCCGAACGTCAATCATTCGAGGTCGAGTGATAGATTTACTATTTGAAGTATTATCAAATTTTAAGTCATTTGAAATCAAAGCTCCGTGGTCTAACGGGTATCACGCTTGCTTCTCACAAAGGAGATGCAGATTCGAATCCTGACCATTTTCCAATGAGATAATTTATTTATCTTAAGTACATTATCGGACTTAAAGTATTTCGGGTGACACGTTAAGCTGTAGGTCCCGGCTACTATCGCTACGTGGTAGTGGTCGTAAAACCCCTCCATCAACCCGCACTGACCCAGAGCGTGGTGGAGTATAGCTTAGTCTTACTCGTATCCGGGTGAAGGCCTAGGTTTAGACAATAATGGGCTACATTTAGATGAAATCAAAGAAGTCTTTAAACAAGAATAAATAATATAATCAATAATACCAAAGAATCAAATGACCAATTATTATGAACCTACACATTTAGCTTTACAGAGTGGCAAAGCCACATCGTTGCATCCAGGTTTCCACTTTTCCACTTTTTAAGAATCAATAACCACTTACGGGCTCCTATTGCAATAATTTAAGTAAAATAGCACCAAAGTATGAAGACAGCAACATGTCTATCAATATCAAAATTCCTAAGAAGAATTAAGAAAAGTTAGTCAATAATCCTAACTTATAAAGAAAGTCACGACACAACTCAGAATGAGGTGAGTTAGTCATAATTACTTCGCTCTTCCCGTAAATCTATTTTTCAAAGTACATTTTGCAACCGCTTCCCTAGAGAGGTCGCTTCACTAACTTCCGAATTGCGTTTAAAAACTTCCAGTAAATGAGTGTTGCCAGAATTTGAGAGCATAAAATCTGAACTACCAACTTTAAAAATCAATAATCAAAAGCAATTTGCTTTCAATAATTTACCACTGTGGAGTTTCATTTGTCACTGGTAGTTGATATAATTCCCTCATATTTGATTGAACAGGTTGTTAAATTAATGTATTCCAGTAGCTGTATAAGGGGAAGCCTCATAATACGGAAATATTACAACTAGTCAATACTTTGTATCTGTACTCTGATGTTATATATAATTCTATCCTATAAGTTTCCTGTGTGTATAAGGAAGAAATGACGAATAGTCTCTGATCAAATGATTTATTTTTGGAAACACAGAGATCCGGAGATCTCGTAAAAACATCTCAAATTCTAGCAACACTGGCAAACGATGGCAGTTCTTATTAGCTAGCCATATACGTACGGATGTACCTGACAGATCTACCTGACGGTCGTGCGTGGCGGACAAAGCTGCCAATTTATGTCAAGAACAGGCACAGTTATGTCTGTCAGGCAGATCTGTCGGTAATATCCGTGCGTATTTGACTAGTTTTTTTGGCAATTTTGCTCGCCAGACACGACTTTCAGGCAGATCTGACGGGTAAATCCGTGCGTGTATGGCCGGCTATTCTGTTAATATTTTACCTGTGACCTGCCGTTGCCGTTTGGAGTACATTTAGGAATCATTATGACTTTTCTAATTATTTCAGGACCTTCCATTTTCGCGAACCGTTACCTTGAGTTATTGGGGTAACTGGATAACTTTTAATAAAAAAATTAGAGTCATAATTAATGCTGACTTCACGTGTTTATTGTTATAACCTCTGAAACAGAAACTCGTAGAAGTTATTGCAATCACAAGAAAAAAACTGTAAAGATGTCAAAGTCAAAGTCAAAGTTCTTTATTAGTGTAGATATTTACGTATACTTAGCACACGTCATTTTTTGCCTATTCTCTACATTGGACCACTGTGGGAGAAGCAGGGCGTAGAAACTCCCTCAGATTGATTTTTGGATCTCTTTTAAAAATTATTTGTGCTTAACTAATACAAGTATTAAAAAAATTAATCACAATAATTAAATTTTTGTTTGCTTGTTAGCAATAATAAACAATTACAAAATTATTAACAACAAGGTCTGTGTTGAGCTAGATTAACCCCAAACATTTAAGTAATCTTGAACATTATAATATCCCTTTTTGCATTAACAAGCAAAAAGTGATATTACGAATGCTTAAATAACTTTTATCTACACACGTATCATAAACCCTCTTTAATGCGTACAAAAACCGCACGTTACGATCAGCATAATGTTAAACTATTTGGTTAAAACTCATTTCTTATCTGAAAAATTACACATTATGACCATAATGTGTAGTTTTGCTACATATTATGGTACATTCAAATTTCGAACGCCGACGCCCGACTGCGTGCTGCCCCTAGTTTGTCTGTGAAGTTGGTACTGACATTTAAATTTCGAACGCCGACGCCCGCCTGCATGAAGTTGGTACTACAGAACAAGCTAAATAACTGCAGAGCCACAATGCCGGTCAAACATGCGATTCCTGAACACATCAAAGAGAGCTTATGATATGTGTGTAGATAAACTAGTGTATGTAACTGTACATAATTAGGCATTAAAACTCTCGAGTGATATTATTATGAAACTCGCCTTCGGCTCGTTTCATAAACCCACTCTCAAGTTTTAATGCCCTCCATTATGTAGTAGTCACATAAACTACTATTTAAACTGCTCAAATGGCAATTTCAAAAGTCAATAGAAATTAACGATGATTGCAGAGAACGGTGATGGGCTGACTACTATTACGATAGATGTATGACCTCATGAAACCCAACATGTCACGAATATAAAATCAGATTAGCTCTGATATGCACATTTACCAGCGATGTTTTCCTTCCCCTTTCATAAAACTGTTCCTATAGAACCGACGAAGAGGACCAATTTTAATCAGCGGCAAAGTAATTCATTTTCTAACGGACGCCTTCTAATTCGTCTTTCGGATATGTCGATAAGCAATGGCGCTTATTTTGTCATCGAATTGTTTTCCTTTTCCTCCAAACCCCCCCCCCCCCCCCCTCCCCCTCCCCATTATTGTCAGCGAGGCTTTCGAAGACTGATGTTTGGGAAGATACGTCACGGGGGTCGAGTAAATAGATGGAGGACTAGTTTTTCTGTGTGATTCTTGTTCGCTTTTGTTTTCAATCACGCTTTTCAAAGCATACTGTCAGTAATTTTACATAAGACATCATCTATTGGTAATATACATTACAAGTCAAACAAAATTCATAAAAATAATAAAATGTATAAAATAAAATTTGATTAACGGGAACATTTGTCACATCATTAATAAGGTTGTTGTCATTACTCGTAAGAGTATTATGTAATATTATTGGTACAAATAAAAGAATATGTACTTATGTACGTCGTTCTTTAAAATTTTTGAATGAAATGAAGACCGACGACTTCTTGACATGCCACTTTTTTAATTTAATTTTAAACTTAGGAAGCTCGGTGCATTAGTAATGTTGTCCGGTAGCAAATTGTACACCTGTATTGTTTTGGCCATTTTTTTTTAATTTATGAGGGACATTGCCCAGTTTATCTGCACCTCTTGTAGTGTGACTGTTATGGTCACCACGTTTAGGTAGATTATCAACATTGACTCTCACATGAGCAGCAACTTGAAAAATGAGTAGGGTTGGCAATGTCATTATTCCAAGCGCCACAAAGTGCGGTCTGAAGTCTTCTGAAGTCTGAAGATACGCTCCCGGTCAGCAGCGTGCCCCCAGAACTCGATACACCTGCAGCCTTTGGGTCGACTTTACGCAGCGGGCATATGGCGAGCTGCGAGTCCAGTATAATAACGCATTCACGGTTCGCTGCGACTGCCGCGGTTTTGCAGTGTCTCTGGAATGTTTGCGGAGGCGCTTACGGATGACTTTTATGCTATTATGAGACAACGGTGCGCCTCCATGTTGGCGCGCCTCCGTGGCAGCACCAACTGGATCCTGAGTGTCTTCATAGACCGTTGGGATTAAAACGTTGGGTGCAGATCCACACCAGGATCTAGAGATTTAATCTATGTATTTGTTTATTTATTTTTGTTGATTTTTTTAATGCCAAACTACTAACACTAGACTTTAAGATATTGTTACTGACACTATGGACTTATGTATGAAATAAATGAATATTATTATTATCTTATGTCTGGCCGACTTTAGCATAAAATGTAAGTACTAGAAGCACGGCGAAACAGAACCGTGAACTTAGTATTTTTGAGGGTTATCATACGTCTCTAAAACGAAAGCTCATGGACATGTGCATTCTTCCCATCCTTACCTACGGAGCTGAGACTTGCTCTTTGACTGACATACAAAAGTCTTGGTTCGAGGTTTGCCAGCGAAATATGGAGCGCAGTATCCAGGGGGTCCGATTGGTGGATCGAGTCAGGAATACTGAGATGCGCTCCAGAACTGAAATAAAGGACGTAGCGGAAAAGGCAGCTGAATTGAAGTGGGATTGGGCAGGCCACGTCGCACGTATGCAACCGGATCGATGGGCCAAACTAACCTCTCTGGATCCCAAACGCGAAAAGGTGACGTGGTCGACCCAGGAAGCGTTAGAGCGACGAATTGAGGTACCAAGACAACAACTGGTGGGGGGTAGCCCAGGGGCGTGAAGAGTGAAGGGGGGAAGAGAGGCCTTTGCCGAGCAGTGGGATGATGTAGGCTAATAATAATAATAAAATAATAATCATACGTTGTGAATAAGTCAGCACTTTAAATCCGATATCGGTTTAAAGTTGCACGGAGATGTGAAAAAAGATGCTCTCATCAAATCGGGGTTATATAAGTTGTCTGGTTTCAGAACCCCCGAAACGCCCCACAAATTTTCAACCTTATGGCTTGGTAATAAAGTCCAAAACCAATGAAAAATTGGGGGGCGTTTAGGGTTTTCTGAAACTAGATGATGAACGATGTTCTTATTGTCTACATCTTTATGTTACACTGTATTAACTTAAAACTTTATAAATGAGCATAAACAGTTATAAAGTTGATAAAAGGAAAAAGGTGTCCAATGTAATTTCCACTAATTAATACCAAACTTAACTTAGTACTCAAAACAGAAGTTAACGAAACTAGCAAAATGTCCCTAGAGTTACCCGTTTGTAGCCTACAAACAATTTACGACAGCCAAGACTACAGTTTGGGAAACTTAAAATACTTTCAAAAATATCTTCCAAGTTGCCCTGAAAATGCAATAGATTAAATTCCAGTTAAAGTTGGGAGGTAAGTTTAAGCTTACGGTCAGCAGAAAGATTTTATTTTTTAATCCAAAAGTTAATGACCTTGGAAGATTTTCGGGATCACGGCGAAGTTGTGTGTCAGGATAAGAGGCCTTTATCCAATTTAGGAGATAAGCTTGCCTTGGAACACATCTTCTCTGTACTTTTTATGATTTGTTCTGTTTTATGTAAGTAAGTAAGTAAGTAAGTAAGTAATGTTTATTTGCACGAATATAGGTGTACATCAGGTGTATAATAATGTAATTTAAAATATGGTTCGCTATACTCTGCCATGCAGCATACAAATATTAGTTACACGCAAAAAACACAAATTTACATAGATTTACATCAGATGTCAATATTTACTAAACGCGCTAAGGTATTTTTGTTAAATTTATGTCCACAAAATATTATAATGTTACTTAAAACTAGTTATAATGTACATATTATGTCATATTGACGTGTCTTCAATGTAGTCCTGTATTTTATAGTAACATTTTTCGACTAAGAACTGTTTAAGTCTCGCTTTATATATGTGAATATGGTCAATATTCCTAATCGATTTGGGCAATCTATTATACACTTTTGGCGCCATACCATAAATGCCTTTCGAGAATAGAGCTGTGGAGCTAGGAGGAGCACTTAATTTGATGTCTCGTTTACTATACATTGTCTTAAACAAATTCCACTTTACTTTTACAAATACAGCAGTTTCGTAAATGTAGAGAGATGGCAATGTTAAAATTCCTAATGATCTGAAGTGGGGCATACAGCTATCCATTGGTTTTAACTTACAGATTGCCCTTATACATCGTTTTTGGGCTATAAACGCCTTATCTTTGTCCGTTGAGTTTCCCCAAAATATAATGCCATACCTTAGTGTTGAGGCGACAAAAGCATGATAGACAGTCAACAGAGCAGATTGACCGGTAACTTTGCTAAGCATATATAAAGCATAAGAGAGCTGACTTAATTTTTTGCACAAATGTTCTATTTGCGGTTTCCACGTCAAATGTGAGTCGATGTTTAGTCCTAAGAATTTTGTTACTTTTATTTCGTCAATTTTTTTGTTTTTATATTGAATGTCAAGTTTATTAGATTGTATGTGGTTATAATTATTTGTGAATGTCATATAATTTGTTTTCTCAATATTAATTAACAGATTATTACATTCCAGCCAGTCGACTATATTTTTAAGCGAGTCATTAATTTCTAATTCGTATGTATTTGGATCTCGGCACTCCGCAACCATGGTACTATCATCTGCGAATAGAACCATTGAATGTGTAACTGATTTAGGGAGATCATTAATGTAAACGAGGAATAGTAATGGTCCTAAAACGCTACCTTGTGGTACACCATATTGAACAGTTCTCGGATGTGATAGATGATGAATTTCCGTTTTAGTTCTATCGCAAATTCTAGAAATCTGTGTAAGCTGTTGTCTATTGGTTAGATAGCTTTTAATAAGTTCAGCCACATTCCCTCGGACACCATACACCTCAAGTTTTTTTATCAGCGTTGTATGGTCGACGAAGTCAAATGCCTTCGTCATATCCATGTACAAAGCTGAAACAGGAATCCTTTTATCCAAGCAAGTCACTACCTGACTTAAGAAATCGTAAATGGCTAAGTCAATTGTTTTACTTTTTCTGAATCCCTTTTGCTCTTCTGCAAATAATTTTTTTTTCTCAAAATATTGATAAATGCTATTATAGATTACTTTTTCAAAGACTTTCGATCATATGGGGATTAGTGCAACAGGTCTATAGAAACTCATATTTTCACGGTCCTGTTTCTTGAAGAGCGGTCTAATTATTGAGGTTTTTAATTTCTCTGGATATACGCCTTGCTCTATCGATAGGTTAATTATACAGCTCAATATAGGCGCTATTAAATCTGCCACATATTTTATAACTTTAGTGCATATGTTGTCATATCCAGTACTGTTTGTATTTTTAAGATTTTTAATTATTTGATATACCTCGAGTGGAGAAGTTGGCTTTAAAAATAATGAGTTAGGATTAAATGGTATTTTCATTGGGGTATTTGTAACGTTCTGTTGACTTCGCTTTGATATCTGATCAATGTAATATTCATTAAATTACTCTGCAATTTCACGTGGATGAGTAATAAGTTCATTGTTATGTCTAATTTGTTTAATGTAATCCTTCGGCTTAGTCTTATTGTTGTTGTAGTTATTTATTATTTTCCACGTAGTTTTCGATTTGTTATTTGATGTTTTAATTAAGTATTCATTCTGGGACTTCTGTGTCAATTTAATATTTTTTTTGAGTCTTTTTGAATAATTTATAAAGGTTTGTTTGTTTTGTTGGTTTGGGGCTCTCCTTGATTGCCATAACAACTCTCTTTTCCTTTTTGTACAAAGTTTGATACCTTTTGATATCCATTGTGGTCGTCTATTTCTTGAGATCTTTACTTTGATGATGGGAAAACATGGAATGATTATATACGCAATAACTGGCACTAACTGAAAATCAGCGCTGAGGGCCTCCACCACAATGCTGAGTTAGTGCCTTTTGCACAGCAAGGACACACCGTGACCCTGGCCAATAATTGTTTACAATTAGTTTTGTTTTTAGATGTTTTGTTTTGTTTATTTTACTTTTTTGTTTTGTCCTACTGTAAGGTGTGTTTTTTGTGTGTAACAAAAGTCTTTCTTTCTTTCTTTCTATCTTTCTTTCTTTCTTTCTTTCTTTCTTTCTTTCTTTCTTTCTTTCTTTCTTTCTTTCTTTCTTTCTTTCTTTCTTTCTTTCTTTCTTTCTTTATTTCAATATCATGTAAGATTAAATGGCCATAGGTTGATGTCTCATCTCTTGTTGATTGCAATTATTGCTAAATAATAGCTCGTTTTAAGGGTTCCGTACCCTAAGGGTAAGACGGGACCCTATTACTAAGTCTCCGCTGTCCGTCCGTCCGTCCGTCTGTCACCAGGCTGTATCTCATGAACCGTGATAGTTAGACAGTTGAAATTTTCACAGATGATGTATTTCTGTTGCCGCATAACAACAAATACTAAAAAACAGAATAAAATAAATATTTTAGGAAGCTCCCTTACAACAATTCTTTCAATACCATTTACAAAATTATGAATGCACCTGGTTACGTGCATGGAATGTGAAAGTAGCCGCACCAATAACTTTTTAAACAACATTTTGCTATGTAAAATCCAAAATATTCACTCCACACCATCCCTACCATTATACGGTGATACGGAATCCTTCGTGCGCGAGTTAGACTCGCACTTGACTATTTTTTACATGTGTATGAATACTATATAGGTAATTGAGAATTTTTAACCGAATTCGCAAAATGAGGACGTTGATAATTCGTCGGGATCGAAGATTTTTCTTTGTATTTTGATTGATTTTTCCAAGACGGGTGGACCGATTTGTTTTTTTTTTTAAGGGGTTTCCTTCCGATTGGTCCCATTGACCGGATCTGATGATGAGTTCGTGGAGAAATTTTCCAAAATTATAGGCAGACCTATAGCTTTTTTTTTGTATTTTTATAGTACCTCGTGCATTTTCTCTCGGAAAGCATAGTTAAGTTAAGTGGAACCGATGATGAAGACCAGTGGTTAGCCACTGGAACTGCTCCATACTATCCTAATATCCACAATTTAACGACCCGAATGGCCGAGTCGGCAGTGATCCTGCCTACGAATCCAACGGTCCCGGGTTCGAGTCCCGGTTGGGGCAAATATTTGTTTGATGAGAACGGTTGTTTGTACCCTAGTCATGCTAAGTATAATATTTATCTATATCAGTATGTGTATCGTTGTCTAATACCCAAGATACAGGGAATCCAAGTTTGGGGCTAGATCAATGTGTGTAAATAGTGTCCAAGGTATTATTATTATTTTATCCTACAGGCTACGTTATGATAACTTTATTATAACTAACTTTATTGTAAGGTTAGTTAGTATACGCTCATCATAATACATGGTGAAATGGAAATAATGGGGACGTAAGCTACAGCATCTCAACAATTTACCAAAGTCAGTCAGTATCTGATGATGGGATCATGGAGAAATAATGAGACACGTCCATAAGTGTCTCATTATTTCTAAAGTTTTCATTGTTACAAAGATACCCATGTATCTTTGTAACAAAAAAGGATTATTGATGTGGCTTTTTTCTTCTTCCTTTTATCCTGTAAACTTGGGTACCTAAACCCTACAACGGACCTTTTATGACAGACGTCTCCTTCGAGTACTGAAGATTCAATTGTGGGTATATTGTGGGGAAACAACATAAAATTTGCCTTATTTGTTATGTCTTTATTTTTCTTTTACGGCCAGCAGAGAAGCGAAAGGGTAAATTATGGGAAATATTAAACAGCACATCAAAAATACTGCTTTGCACATATCCCTTATATAATACATACAAATTATAAAAAAAATAACATTCAAAAAATAAATCTAAATAAATAAATTTTAAAATTATTTATTTGAAAAAATTATGAAAAATAGAATATTATTTGCGGTAGCTTAGGTGTTAGGTCAAAAAAGTAAAACACACAAAAAATACTTAAAACATAAACTTATGTACTCATTAAATATTTAAAACATAACAATGGTTTTGCTGATCCTTTTTTGCTGCGCAAATCAGTATTTTAGATGTGCGATTAAATACCAGCCGTGAATTATATAGGTATTCAGACATCGACTATGGCCGCAAAATTTTAGGTGCGTAATTTTGTTATCATCATGCGGTTATTGAGTGCACTATTATTGCTTGCAGGTAGGCCAATTTGCCGGGATAAACAATTTTCATAATGGCAAAATAACATGCTACATTAACATAGGATACAAGATATACAGAGAAAGTGTGTGGAGCTAAGTTGTGCGGTCCGTTATGATCACAAATCTTGGAACAACTGTATATCGGGGCCGTAAAGTATTCAAAATGATTACGGTCTTCAGAAAGTGTTGCAATATTTCACTACAATGCCAATTTCATTCCATTTTATAACGCCAAAACACCTACACCTGTCACACCACTTCGCCCTGATACTTTGTGTGCATTTTAGTATTTTTGATGTGCGGTTAAATTATCTCCAAAACATAGGAAATTACCACAAAAAATTATTTTCAACACTTGTTTGACGACCCGAATGGCCGAGTCGGCAATGACCCTGCCTACGAAGCCAAGGGTTTCTCGTTCGAGTCCCGGTGGGGGTAAATATTTGTTTGATTAGAACGGATGTTTGTCTAAGATATTATTATTATTATATTATTATTGTTAAAAGACAAAAATGTATAGGATTTGACGTTTATGTTGAGGTTAAACTATGTGGTACATTTTAAACCGTGCATAGCCATGTTAACGGTAGATTTAACAGCGTTTTTAGGGTCCGTAAATTGAATGTAAAAACGGTGCCCTTTTAAGATTACTTTACTGCCCGACAATAATTCGTGATTACCTTGTTGCAGAAACACGTAACGTGGAAAATAAATATACGTGGAATATAAAAATAACTTATAAAAGGCGAGTTTATCTTTATTAAAAGATGACGTAGCGTTACGTCTTCTATCATACGGGGTGGCAGAGGCACAATTGTGCCCACTTTGAGCCAGTTATCCAATTATCCATTTTGCGTGACAGGGGGCTAGCCCATCGCCGCAGCTATGGAGTACTGAAGGTTTCCTCACGATGTTTTTCCATCACCATTAGATCGTCCCTATAATGTGCTTTTAAGATAAATAATTTATCTCATTGGTGCACGGTCAGGAATGGAACCTGCATCTCCCGTGTGAGAAGCAACCGTGAAACCCATTAGACCAAGGAGCTCTCTATCAAAATAAATATATTTCAATAGTTTATAATTTCATAATTTCTTTATTGTTCTGCAATATTTAGAAAACTTAAGTAAAATTAAAGTGTGTAAAGGCGAAGTTATGTCTGAAAAAATATTTCTTGCAGCAAACCATGATTGGACAGGACCATGCATAAAAATAGAAACATACTATGTATATAATATATCCTTTAATCTATAGTCCTTCATTTATTTTTACATTTTACATGTACATGTTCTTGGTAATAGACTTTCTCGGTTCTTGAACACTTTTTAACACTTAAATTTAATAAAAAAAAAATAGATTACTAGGGCCATTGTAAGCTCAATAAGGCTTGTGTTATGGGTACTAGACGACGATATATTCAATAGAGATAAATACTTATGTAAATACATAGAAAACACCCAAGACTAAGAAACAAATATTCATGCTCATCACACAAATATTTGCCCTTAATGGGATGCGAACTCAGGACAGTCAGCTTCGCAGGCAGGGTCACTACCCGCTAGGGTAAATCGTTCGTCACTGTTAGCGTAATTGTCCTCTAGATTTAATGAAGTTCGTAATTGTTGTCTAGACCTTCTAACTGTAGCTAGTAAGTGGCGATATAATAATTCCAAATTCTGAAGGCATCAAAACCAAGAAACCAAAGTTTAGTTACGACGCCTCTGTAATCGATCCCGCCGTCTATTAAGTGGCAATATCTCGCAAAGCCATTTTGATTTACTGAAACATGAATAATAAATAAATTGTTCATTTCAAAACTAATTGTAAGTAATTATTGTTATTCCTTAACCTAATTGGATAATGGCGCAAATGTAGATGATATTTACTAAAGTAATATTTGATGTCATTCAAGTTAGCTAAGCAGGCATTAACCCAGAAACTTCCTCCACTGCTGCGACGATTGGTAAGCCCCTTGTCGCATAAATTGGCATGAATAACTAGCTATACGTAGGCATAAATTGTGACACTGTCACCCAGTATGGGAAAAGGCGTGAAGCCTAGAAACTTACATAATGAACCTCTGTATAAATAAAATGAATCGCAAAATGTGTTGGTAAGCGCAAATCTCGCAAACGGCTGGACCTATTTGGATCAACTTTCTTAACTAATTTTTCTTTCTTAACTAAAATTTTAAAAACTCACAGCCATAAATCCGAAAAATCATTAAGTAATTATTTAGGATTTTCTATGAGAAAATTAAACCGCGGCAGATATCGGGGCATCGCGTATGCCATTCCAAATTTGAATTATTTTCTCCTCTAAAATTCAAAACGGCCAGTTCCCTTGCACGCGTATACGTAGCCGTGCCCCATACGAAGTTTTCAAAATAAAGAAAAGAAGGTTGTGGCGTTGAGCTAGCAACTGCTTCCTTTTAACACCTTGCTCCTCATATTTTTCTCAAAGTTGCTGTGGGATCCTAATGTATTCCTGCTGCTCTGACTTACCCTTATTGAGAATACATCAGTGAGTATATTTTTCTCAGCAATCATTCAAATCTAACTAGTAACTTTAAATTGATACCTGTGTTATTCCGCTTCGAATCGCTCAAACATAATGAGATTCTAAAGAGAGGAAAATACATTTTCTGCTAAATCTATATCCCCAAGGGGACGGATAGGGTTGAAATAATTTTCAAACATTAATCTTTTCATTCGAAGGATAGAACACAAATTACGTAACCAATTAAGTCCTTTATTTAAAAATTACTTGGTGTTTATTTAATACTTAACATAGTATAGTAGATAACTCACCCCTTTGAAAATCCCAGAACATGAAACAAAATCGCAAAACGGAACGCACTGTCGAAATCAAAACCCTAAAATAAATTCAAAACACAACGCATTTCAAGCCACGAACCCACTTTTCCTTGGTCAATTTTTTTTTTTAATTTTCAATGTCACACATCACTTTCAGTTTTTTTTTCGAACGTACTGTCACTCGCGTACTGGCCGGCTGGGTTTCGCGCGAAAAACAACCGCACGGTCTCGCGCCAAGAGGAATTCTAACCCCCACCCCATATCACTATTGAAGGCAGTGCGGCCATCCTAACGTTGGACAATTGGCCAAACCGCAACTTACAGCCTTACTTCGCGTAATTTCAGTCCTGAAAAATTCATCAGAAATTTATTTTGTGAATGGAAATTATAAGCAATAAACTAAAATCCTTTTCAGTTTCATTTTCATTTTTTTAGAGCAGCGGGTGGCATTTGTTGCCATTTATAGCCAAAAAATTAAAACTCCTCATTTATCGTGGTACGAGCCTATTATCGCCGCTCTGGTTAAATGAATTATGAACGCATCAGACCTAGTGAGTAACTAAAAGATCGAAGAAATACCTTATTCGCGGGAAAATATACCAAACCTGGCATGGCAACATTATTTGGAGGTTATGTGTGTGTTAAGTTACTCGCACATGCGCGGACGACATCTCCAGAAATTACGTTTCATGTCGGGATCCGCTGATTCCGCGTTCCGTTTCCGTTTATGAAGTGGTGATATTTTTCTTTCTCTTTATTCGTTTCGGCTCTGGTAGTTTGTATTTACATATATTTATTCAGGGTTTATGGGAAGCGAAAAAGTTCTGGGCAGTTGATTGTAAGTCTATTTACATTCAATCGTTGCCTTGTGGGAGTCCAATTGGTTTCGATTTGTTAAGCCAATGATGAAAATTCCGTCGACATTTTATTCCAACATATTATTACAGATAGTCTAGGCTAAGGTAATGTTTTAAGTAGCATTAGCTAGGCCCCTATCACGCAACATTTTAAATTGAATAGCTGCCTCAAGATGGGCGTAGATATGCCTCTGCCACCCCTATAGAAAAAGGTGTACTTATATATTTAGTACTATAGACAAAATCATACATCTTATAATAGTTAATTAATTTACTAATTAACCTCTCATCAAGTGGTATATTTAAGGGATGTGTTTTGACTCGGGATAGAAGTACCTATTTCGTTAAAACGTAGCATTGTTTTTTTTTTTATTTTATTTAACTTGCAATGCATGTATATAAGTATGTACATATAAATGCAAGTATGTATGTGTATTACCAGTCAAATCTTTCGGGTCAAAGTTTACCCACTTCCCGATATCCGATTGAGTAGAAATTTTGCATGCATATGTTAATCGGATGACAATACAATATTTTAATGACATGGAGCTGATCTGATGATGGAGATTGAAGGTGGCTGTGGTAACAATGTAACAAAACGACACGCCATCAAGTTCGGGATCGTTGGATTTGTCAAGTCACTTTGGTCTTAAAGGATATTCACGGTCCGATGATGGAGCTGGAAGGTGACCTTGGAATCTCTGTAATAAATCGACGCAAACCTATCGAGTTAGGTGTCGAGGACGTACTGAATACCTGAATAATAAGAATTGATCTTAATACGGGAAAACACTGACGTAAAATATGATTTAAACATATATTTTAAGGTGATACGAAAAAAGGGAATCTTTCGACTCCATTTACTATAAAGTCATCTTCAGATTTTAAGTTAACGTTTATTGATTAATTGATTGAGATTGTCACTGAAGAAAAACGCGATTAGATGAAATTTTCTCGATATAATTTAATTACGAAAAGACCTCTTAATTGTTTTATTTTTCCTGTTTCTCTGAAATCCTTACTAATTATACTGCGGAATTGCATTCATAATGTGGGTATTATAAATTAGTAAACTCTTTTTGAAAATATTTTTAACTAAATAGCGTAGTTTATTTTTAAACAATTTTTATGTGGTTTGGCGCTACGTTACTTTTTAGTTTCAGTCGAGCGCATTGTTTGCGCTGTCTTTTCTTTCTTAAGTGGAAGTAATTTCGCTGTCACTTTAGTTTACATTAGTATTCGTATCACCTCACACACTTTCTTTATCTAAAATTAAAATATGTTATTGTAACTTGCGCGGCGAGCTGCTAGCTTGTCCAGCTAGTAGGTTCGCATACACGCCTAACCTATTTTTGCAAATATTTTTTTTAAAAACGGTCGCAAACGTACCTCACTTGCTACTTCACTGTTATTTCCTCCAAACGTTAAAATACAATAAAACAGGGATCACAAAACAAATGCAAAAAAACACATTTTTATAAATTATCCTTTTATTTAAATGGTCTAGAACGAAGAAAATAATCTCGAAATTTTTTACTTTTTATGTGATATAAAAGCATTTTGCGAGAATTACTTGTGTAGATAAATAAATATGTTACTTGATCTTGAAATAATAATAACAATCATAATAATAGATCTTTATTCCAGAAATAATTTCCATATGATTTAACAAACACACATTGCATATAGAATTTTCAAAATTTATTCAAATATTAAAGTAAATCTAAAAATAAAAAATATGTATTTAAAAAAAAGATAACTACATCTATCCATTTGTTTTTGGCAACAAGCTTTTATATCACATAAATTGTGTTATGTTATAAATTGATGTGTTTGATTCAATTCAAAGGATATTTTCTTCTTTCAATATATTTTATTGCTCTAAAACAATTAATTTAAAAAAGATAAAGGAAAATATATGTACACTCCAACAAGAGATTTTTTCAGCAAACTTAATCTTTTACAGCATGAAAACAAATGTTTTTTTTTTTAATATTTTATTATTTGTTGTTATATCTAGTAACATCATCGTGAATCGATGTGGTCCGGCCAACTTCGTTAACTATGCCGCTTCAACATGGATGTAATCCCCGCTCGTAGTCTCGCATGTGGCTTACGTAGCCAATCAATCTTATATCGTACCTACCATATTATTGAAACCCAGTTCCGGATATGCGGGTTTGAATCCAGTGCTGAACATGTACCAAGATAAGTAATTTATCCTAAGCTACATTTTACAGACGTTCTTTAGTTGATGAAAAACATCGTAAGAAAACTTTCAAATCTCCGTAGCTGCGTTGCGGTGATGGAGATTTATTAGTAGTTCCTTACTGTTATGGATAAAACTGGTAGTTACCGTACAAATTCTCTCTCTCTCTCTCTCTCTCTCTCTCTCACACACACACACACACATACACACACACACACACATACACATACACTCACACACATGCATACATACATACACATAAACCACAAACACGTATTATAATGAAACAACAAATTGTCATCCACGTCTACAACTTACTTATAAAAATAAACTTAACACGTAATGAAATTATGAAGAATTGGAGTTATGAACAATTATATAACTATAACCAACACTGATTTGTAATTTGTTTATTTTAACTTTTTAGTTTATATCATTTGAATGTTTAACTTAAGAAACCATAAGACTGGAACCAGAGAGCGAAGTCGTCTGGCACAGGTATGCGTATACTTAAAAGACGGCTTCTGCATACATTTTGTAACAATAATCATAGTTAAACAATAAATATTTTTGTATTTTTTATTATTTTTTTGTATGGGCAAGCCCCTGGTCACGCAAATGCATTATTGAATTAGTGGCTGAAGGTGGGCATAACAACACCCAATTCCAGTGCCTCCAACTTTCAACGACACCAAGTTGTTAAACATCATGTTTAAAGCAACAAACGGTTGAAACCATGTTATTATTATATTAGCTATGTAACTACTTGATATGAATCGCCAGCACGGCGCCTTAGCTCATGAAATTACCCTGTCGGTTTGAAATTTGATTACGGCGAAAGATTCAAAACGAAACGAAAAAGTTCCAAGATTCTCCTCGCCCCACGTGAAAAATTGAAGCCTTTAAGTTTTAATTTTGCAAAATTAGCCCCTTGTTTCTTGCAAGTTTTTTATTTTATTTTTACAGTTTGGGGTGCTTTTTTAACTGATTGCAAAAAGTTTATGATTAAATGACGTCGGGTAAAGTGAGCTACTGAGGTTTCACCGAGTTTTAAATAAAATAAAAAAGACTGCTGGACCCGGAGAAATTTGTACATAGCGGCGGATACGCTCCTTAACATACAATTTTCCACCATTGCACCAACCGTTTATGTTAAAACATGAAAATAAATGTGCGAATACTTTGTTGGAAAATAAAGTTGAAACTTTTTTGCTGTGATGTTTTTTTTTATAATTGTACGTCGAATACGTCATAATTTCAGTTTTTGATCAGGAAAAATACTAACTCAATCTTTCGAAAGAGCTTTCGTTCGTCGTCTGTCGATTAACTTATAGAATTAGGACCCAATGTATCCTAGAATAGATATATGCACTGCTATTGCCTGATCGAGAGACATTGACATCACTATGAATGTCCGTCAAAGTTTGTAGGTACTAAGCGACCAACACAACTAGGCACATGACAGAACTGCGGTTTCGGCTCCTGCAATCTGCCTACAATACATACGTATACGTAAAGACGGTGTTTTCATACTTGTGTTAAGTGGTAAATATAATAATAACCAGAAATTACCAGAAAAACAAAATCCAACCTACCTACAGATATGTGCAGACTATGTCATAGAAGCTCGGAAACCATCCAACACATCACCAGTGCCTGCTCAAATCAGCTCAAACAGACTAAATACATAGACATGATCAAGTTGATTCCAAACTTATCAATGAAAAAACTGTTTACTACAAATATCAACCTGCATCCATACTAGTAAACGAAAATAACAGAATATACTGTTACAGATCTATAATTACCGATAATACAATACATTTCAATAGACCTGATATAACCATTCTGGACGAAATCAAAAAAGATGTTAACCTTATAGACATTGCAATACCAAATACTCACAATCTCAACAGCACCCAAGGTACAAAGATAGCGAAATATACCGATCTTTCAATGGAAATTCAAGCCCAATGTAAAGAAAAATCTATTTAAATTGAATGAATTCAAAATTTAAATTGATCAGTTAAAACAGTAACAATAATAATATCTACGACCGGCGTCAATCCTAATTCGTTACATTCATAAACAATTTACTTACTTACATTTACACTACTACAAAATGCCGTTATTTTGAACACAAGCAGGATTGTACGCAAATTAATGGGGAATTCATCATTATATTAACTTCCCCGACCGACGCCGACCATCCGCACGGAACTTTCAAGATGTTCGTAGAAGACTCTCCTTGACTGGACTTTGCTTAAATCGTGATAGTCGCGAACCACGAATTATAATCGACTTGTCAGTGGAAGAAGCAATCTTAACGAGTTTATATTATGCGGAACCTGGCATCAGAAAAATACTTTTTTTAGCTTGTGGCAACACTGATGTGAACAGCTGACTGAGACTTATCCTATGTAAAATTTAAATTTAAATTGTTTTCTTGTGTATTTATACTACAATTATAGTAGTATTTAATAGAATAATCATAAGTATACGTTTGACTATACATATGTTTTATGTGAGTGATGTGTTTTTACTTGAATTTAGTTGTTCTTCAACCCAGATTGTTATGTGCACTTTATGAAGATTCATACTATATACTATGGCGAGGGCAGGGTTAAACCAATTCGGTCGTTTCTTTCATCCCTTGGGCACATGCCAAGAAGGCACAACCCGATACGATGACCTCTTTGGCACGAGCCAATAATTACTGTTTCGCAGAAGTGTTATGGACAGTAAATGCTAGAATATTCAACACGAACGGACAGACATTGTAGCCAAACGATAGGGTCTGATGATATTGTTACGCCAATAAAAATTTAAAATGACAGTCTTGAAAGATAAAAAAAGGCATGCGCGGAATGTGTCATATCAGGACATAACTCATAGAGCATTCAGCAGCGTACGTGAGGTATGCCCTTGACGCAAAGAAAGTTGAAAATGAAAAGATATAGTGTGCTAAAATCATGCTGTCACTGATGTGAATGTTTGAAAAATGAGTAGAACCTTTAAATTCTTATGTTTGATGGAAACTTTTTTTTACTGCAGATATTTACGTATTTTTTTGCCTCTTCTCTACATTGGACCACTGTTGGAGGAGAAGGGCGAAGAAACTCCTACAGACTGATTTTTGTGTCTCTTTCAAAAATTGGTTGTGTTTAACTAATACAAATATTAATATTAATTATTATAAATAAGGTAAATATTAAACAGCACATCAAAATACTGATTTGCACAGAAAATATCAGGGCAAAATGCTGCGGTAGCTTAGGTAAAGGGTAAAGGGGGTGAGCGAAGCGAAGTCCCCTTTATCCTTCTTGTTAGGTTGAACATGCAAGAACAACAAAACATACTTAAAACTTGAGTACACATAAAATATTTAAAACATAAAAATTGTTTTTCCTTTTGCTGTGCAAATCAGTATGCGATGCGATGTGCGATTAAATACTATAGCCTATAGATAATAAGCAGGAATAAATAATTACAAACTTGTTAACAGTGACTACTGTGTCGAGTTAGTGTCCCGTTACCACATATTGTCCCGTTATTTATGAAATCTTGAATATTGTTGTATCCCTTTTTAGGGTTCCGGAGAGAAACAAGGAACCCTTATAGTTTCGTCAAAACTGTCTGTCCGTCTGTCCGGCCGTCCGTATGTCACAGCAACTTTATTCCGAAACTATTAGGACTACACAGTTAACACTTGGTATGTAGATGTATTATGTAAACCGCTTTACGATTTTTATACAAAAATTGAAATAAAAGAAAAATAGGGGGGCTCCCCATATATGGAACTGAAACTATTATTTTTTTCATTAAACCTGTGGGGTGTCTTAGGATAGGTCTTTAAAAATGAAGTTAATATTCCTACAACCATTTTTCCTCAAAGTAAATAATTTAAGAGACAGACCCTTCCAAGGTGAAAAAATTTGTGTCCCCCCCCCCAAAGATCAAAAAAAAATATCTTGATAAAGTTTAAACTTAAAAACCTTTCAAAGAAAATTAGTTTGAACAAAATAAAATAAGCAGTTTTTAAAATATAAAACATTTAATAAAAACCGCAAATATTACTTTTTCATTTATACAAACACTATGTTAAAGTTAAATGTAAGTAATTATTTGCTGGTGAAGAATGAAAGTGATATTTTGGCTAGATGTATCAGGTGTATGTGAAGTGAGTACCTTGCTAAGTATTTTTTTTGGCTAATATTTTTTATTATTATTTTATTTATTACGGAACCTTCAATTTTCGAAGTCCAGTTGGTTTTTAAACTGCTCGAATGGCAATTTCCGTATCGCCATCCAACTGATTATTACTGATCTAACTAAGTGAACATCGAAATTCATTAGTTAGATCATTTCATTCCAATGAGATGTGATACTTTTCTTTATTTGACAACCTCTTTGACGCTGCGATTGTGGCTCTGCTTACCATGCGAGAGGTCCCAGGTTCGATCCCCAGTAGGCCGGATCGCGGTTGTATGAGTCTTTTTTTTCGAATGTCCTTTCGTCGCGTTGCGAAATGGATGCTCTAAGGCCTACTTATTAATAACACCAAATATGAACTAGGGTCGTAGTTTTAGAAATACTGCTCCCGAGCCACTGAAAATTTCAGAAATTACGAAAAAAGAGGTTTTGTGTTCGTCTATTTTCAACCATATTTTATTTGATAATATATAAAACTATAACTAAAATTGATGAACAACCATATCTTAAGACATTATTGACATGATTACATCATACTAGTAGTTTATGTGACTGCTGCGTAATGGAGGGCATTAAAACTAGAGAGTGGGTTTATGACTAATGACGGAAAATGACATTTCAAATGTTGTCAATTGCAACAAAATTCGTCAAGCGTGATAAGGTGAGAACCGCGAAGATTGCTGTTAGCAATGCAATGAAAAACTGTTTGCCAGAAACTATCTGCATCTGAAATGATGGACGCAAGGACAAGACCCTTTTTTATGAAGACATGCGCCAGAAAATCAATACGGAAGAACACATCAGTGTTCTCCTAGAGAGAGTAGAACCTAGATCGAACTACTTAGGCTACATTCCGACCCAGTCAGGTGATGCAAGAACAACAGCACGCAAGATATTTGACTTTTATTGACAAGATATTGAAAAAGTATTGCTTTAAAGAAAATCTTGGCAATGAGCTGTGATGGAACAAAGTCAAAGTCAAAGTCAAAGTACTTTATTACTGCAGATATTTACATATACTTAGCAAACGTCAATTTTGCCTCTTCTCTACATTGGACCACTGTGGGAGAAGAAGGGCGTAGAAACTCCAACAGATTGATTTTTAGATCTCTTTTAAAAATAGGTTGTGCTTAACTATTACAAATATGAAAAATTTAATTATTATGATTAATAAGCAGGAATAAATAATTACAAAATTATTAACAGCAAGGCCTTTGTTGAGCTAGATTAACCCCGTACAGTCCTGTCATTTAAGTAATCTTGAACATTGTAATATCCCTTTTTTGACAAAGTCGCTTTAACATGCTTTTTAAATTGCTAAAATGGCAATTTCAAAATCTCCAGAGGTATCTTATTATAGTAGAGAATACACTGACCCTTGAAAGAATTGCTAACCTTCGCGAGTCTAAAACGGCGCGCACATAGTCTGTGATTATTTCTTAGGTTAACATTACAGCTATCGCTAATTTTGGAAAATGTTGTAAGGTTCTTGCGTACATACATTATATTTTCGAAAATAAATTGACTAGCTACTGTTAGTATGTCAATTTCTTTAAAAAGCTCTCTTAAGGAGTCTGTTCGTTTTAAATTATAAATTGCTCGAATAGCTCTTTTCTGTAAAATAAAAATAGTTTGAATATCCGCTGCATTCCCCCACAACAAGATACCATAGGACATCACACTATGAAAGTAACCAAAAATATACTAGCCTAGATGTAGCCACATCCGTGCTTTGTCTGATGTTCCTAACAGCGTAAGCCGCAGAACTTAATTTACCAGCCAATTTATCTATGTGGGGTCCCCACTGCAATTTGCTATAAATGGTTATTCCAAGAAACTTCGTATCATTTACTAATTCTAACGTGCTGTTGTCTAACACTAAACTGGTCTCAACTTGCCTGACATTTGGAAGTGAGAATTTGATACACTTGATTTTACCAGCGTTTAACAATAAATTATTAACTGTGAACCAATTCAAGGTTAAAGACAATACACCATTAACATCATCAAAATCTGCTTTTTGTCTTTCAATTTTGAAGACCATTGAAGTATCATCAGCAAATAACACTATGTCAGTTAATTTCTCCACCATGAAAGGCAGATCGTTAATATATACCAGGAACAAGAAAGGACCTAATATGGAACCTTGTGGAACGCCAATTTTTACACCCGATCCATCAGAATTAACGCCGTTAACTTCTGCCTTTTGAATTCTATTGCTTAGGTATGATCTTAGTAGATCCAACGCTTTATTTCTAACTCCGTAATGATTTAATTTAATTAATAGCGTATTATGATCAACACAATCAAACGTCCCGCCGTGAATACCGGCTACAAATCAGGTGTTATCCGGCTACTCAAAGGCAAGCTACAACATCCACTTCAATGGCTCGTATGTCAACTGCACGCCTATGAACTCACTCTGAGGCATCTCTTCGAGCATCTAGATGGAACTACAACAGGATCAAAAAGTTTCAACGGCAAGGTGGGACGAATTCTGAACAACTGCGAACTTCTCCCGGTCACAAATTTTCATGCAATCTGATACAGTTTACCAACTATAACAAAATCCCGTGAAAAACTTAGCACCGACCAGATATATTTGCTTAAGATTTATCGTGCGACACCGACGATCAATGCGATCCAAAGTTAGCCAAACGCAATCCTGGGAAAATCTGTCACTCACCCTGGTTAACAACAGCCAACAGGATACTTAGGGTTTATGTTTCCACTGCGTCATCATCGGACAATCTCGTCACATTAACTGAGTTTGTGATCAAGGTGTGCACTCCGATGTGGTTTCAGATAAAGACCAGACCACTCTGCATACATAAAGCGCAACATGTCTTCGATATCATTAAGGTCTCTCGTTACGTGCCTGAAGAGTTGAAGAAGGTAGTGGATCCTGTCATACAACGGCATGGATATTTTGGGCACCGTGAAAACATTTTGATAGCAAAGCTACATGAGGAAAGACGGCACATACGTGAACTCGCTCTCAAACGAATTGTAAAAGTTCGGGACAGGTCGGCATTCACACCTAAAAGAGTATTTCAAGTGCCCTCGTTAAATTTTGAGGCATACGACTCTACTGATTTGATAGACTGGAAAGTGATTTCTGAACCACCGCTGACTATGCAAATTTCAACTACATTCATACGTCATTTTTGAGACCATTTTGGACCTCGATAGCATAAATGCTAGAATATCTTTGGACTTCTAATGTATACCTTGTCAATCTTGTCACACGCATGCTACTGAAAGATGCATAAAGTTGGTAACGTCAAATCATCTTCCGCTGTCTGTGGTCCAGAGCGATGTGAAGGATGGATAGGAAATAAATTGGAGTCACGCCGAATAATGCCCATCTTCGATTCGAAGAAAAATTACAAAATTGGTTATTTATTTCAATTCACTGTAAGCTCTTTGTTGCCGCTTATTTGGTGGTATTGTGTTTTTGATTACTTGTTTGTGTACTAGAATTTATATTTTAATTATTAAAGTTTTATTTAAATAAGGTACCTTTATTCCATGACGAACTGTACCCACTTTGTGGCATTTTTCCCAATCTTCAAGTCCCAAGGGGCAGTATTTCTACTCATATCATAATAAATTGTTGCTTTTATATTGAGTTTGTCAGATTGACATAGAACATCCATCCCGCAGTGCCCAAAATCTAAAATCGGAAAAATCGAAATTCAGCCCGGCCTAATCACCAGCTGGGGATGAAAAAATAAAAACTCTAGGTCTTGGATGTTCATATATGTGTGTATCCTAGTGTGGGGCCAAAAGAAATGTATGTGCCTATATGTAAAAGTTTATGTTTATTCATTCGGCATGCTCTCTCACTCGCATGTTAGTAATATTATATGGATTTTGTTATACAGGCTGTCAGCGACAATTTTTTTTTTACACATCAACACTTTTTTCTACGAAGCCGATTTGAACAGAGCAATTTTATTTTTCGCTAGTGCATACAAATCAGTTGATGACCGCTCGACCCAAATTGTATATAAAAGTGAAAAATAAAGTTTCTCAGATAAAAATGAGCTCATAGTAAAAGTTGTTTAGAATGACGTCCGCTACATGCCCAAAAAAAATTGTTGCGCCAAACTCCAAATATTAACATGGAGTTGTAAGTATTTACCTGAGATTAGCATTAACTTGCATTGGAAGTAGGTGCACTAAGGGTTTGTAGAGAAAGGGTTTCACTCTTTAACAGATCTGCGTTAATAAAGAATGAAAGTCTTGGTTATACTTATGACCACATAAACGGTCGAAAAATATTAACCCCTCCGGCGAAGTCGGGTAAGAACACAAACAAAGACGAGCTTGTCTGTCATAAGACTACAATTAAAAGAAAAAGCAATGTGTATCAGTCTGTAGATGTATCAAACAATGGCCAATTCATTCTTAAGATGACCTCATTCAGGCGCATATCACATGGAGACAAAGACAATGACGGACTAATAACCCGAGACAGGAAGATCGATAGATAATACGAACTAACAGAAGCTAGCATGATAACTGGGCACGTATTACGAGCCGCTGTTTGTCACCGTTAGATTGTCAAAACCGTTAGTTGATCAACTAACAGTTTTTTTCTCGTAAGTTGGTCAACTATGGACAGATAGTAAAGGCTTTAGTTGATCAACTAACGGTTAAAACCGTTAAATATTAAACTGGTTTAAACTTGAATTGCAAACGAAATACCAGGGCAAACACTGCGGTAGCTTAGGTGAACGAATAGTTTTCGTGTTAGGTTGATACGTAACAACAAAATAAATGTAAATTCTAAACCCTGTCGGTCTGGTTTACTATCTGTCGATAGTTGATCAACTACCGCGTTAGTTTATCAACTTAAGGTTTTGACTATCTTCCGGTGACATATATACATGTAGGAACAGCCGCTGGAATTCTCAAGGCATCGTACGTAACTAACTAACTAAAATTACGGATCCGACAGGTCTTGTTTGGTTATCGTAGGTTCTATTTTCAAATTCATTTTCCGTGTTCCGTACATCGATATTTATACCGGGTATTACTGATCATGGTTCCGTACCTCAAAAGTAAGGGACGGTGCGTACTCCCGCGCGAGACCTCCTGAGGCTGATGTACATACATAACGCAATGGTTATGCAGACTATATGTATAGATGTAGATAGTCTGGAAAACGCAATGTGTATGCGTACGCAGTATAACCGTTAAATTATAATATTTGAAGGAAAATAATCAGTATTGATATGACCGGTCGTTACATCGATTATATAAACATGATACATGAACAATATCGACGACCTCGGTGGCGCCACGGTTGTAGCTCTGCCCATGCGAGAGGTCCCGGGTTCGATCTCTGGCTTGAGGTAAAGAAAAAAAACCCTAGGTCTTGGAGGTTTATAAATAATAATTATTATATGTGTGTAACGTCGCTGTTTCTGGTTCCCACGATACAGTGTATCTTAGTGTGGGGCCTACTGGCCCCACACTAAGATAAACATAAACATAAACATTTACAAACATTGCTACTGCAATGTATGTAAATGTTTATGTTTATTTTTATGATGTTGGCGATACCTCATGTCTTTTCATTATTTTACGCCATTGTGTTCGTATTTTCTAAACTTTTAGAGCTCAAATCTGGTGCACTTCTAAATTCTGTTATTGCACTTTGGCACGATGCAATATCTATAAAATTGGTTGTTTAGTTTTTTCCATTGTCTCACCAAAATAGAACTGATTTGGATAGCTAATTGGCACCAGTAATAAACAAAACAAACATGGAAAGTGGTGGCTGGCGTGGCATGTGACGCCATCGTTAAAATGATTTTATATAACAGTATTTTAATTGTTTTCTATGTTATTAGGATTAAAAAAGTGAACAGAAAAGGAAAGAAATACATCAAATTCTCTATTGTTTGTTTCAGCAAACCCTGATAAAATCAAAGCTTCTGGCGACAAAATCAAAACAACATGGCATATTATTAAAAAAGAGACAGGCAAGGTTAGGTCTAGTGAATCTAGCTTTAATTTAAAAGTTAACGACAAGTTACTCTCATCAAACGAGGGAGTTGCTCACGCATTTTAAAAGTTCTTAAGTACCATACCCATAATAACAACAGAAGCAATACCATCCTCTTCTGAAAATATTTAAATTACTTGGTTGAAAATGTGCCCTAAAACAAGGCTTTAACTTCAAACCTATAGGCTCTACAATTATAGTTAAAACATTAAACTTCTTAACATGAAAAACACTGAAGATTTATGGGGCATGTGATTGCACCATACATGGCAATCACATTCAATAGTTGTACAGCAAACGGTGTTTTTCCTGATCTCATGAAAATGAGCAGATTAATACCACTTTTCAAATCCGGTTGTAAAGAAGACCCTGCCAACTTTAGACCTGTATCTGTATTGCCAGTATTGAGCAAGGTGTTTGAAAAGGTCATATTGAGTCATACTCTCTCACTTCAATGCATCTGGGCAACTCCACAAAAACAGTTCGGGTTCAATAAAGACAGATCAACAACAGACGCCGGAGTAGCGCTACTAGAACACTATAGTGCGTGGGAAGGATCACAGGATGCGGTTGGTATTTTCTGTGATCTTTCCAAGGCCTTTGACTGTGTAGACCATCAAACTCTTTTGCTCAAACTACAATATTATGGTATCAAAGATAATGCGGTAAAATAAATGGAATCTTATCTTATCGAAAGAGTACTAAAAGTAGATATAAACAGATGGAAGTCCACTGGAACCCATATGAATATTTGTGTACTTAGTGTACCTAAATGACCTGCCGTATATGGTGGAAAAAATGACTCAGATTGTTCTATTTGCTGATGACAAATCTATTATTTTCAAGGTGAAAAGACAAGAAGAAATAGTAGACTACGCAAATAGTACACTCTCTCATGTGTTAAGTTGGTTCAATGCAAACAACCTGTTGTTAAATTCAAAGAAGACTAACCTCCTTATTCATAAAAACTTATCAAACCTATGATAGCTAAAATGTGCTTTGTCCTTTTCTCACAAATACAAATTTCAAAGTGACAGACAAAGACAAACTAATTATAACGGCATTATAGTTAAAATAGGTTTATTAGACGTTTATGAATAAGGCGGTAAGTGTATAAAATTTTGTTTGCCGTACATTACGACAGGTTGAAAGCTGTGTAAGAATCGGATCTTAAAGATTGGACCTCGTTGGGGACACAATCTTTCTTGGAATCACTATAGATTCGAAACTTCAATGGGGTCCTCACATAACTAATCTCGCACGAAGACTTAGCTCAGCCGCTTTAGCGGTCAGACAGATCAGATATCTTACAGATGTTGAAACTGCCAGATTGGTTTACTTTAGTTATTTTCACATCATTATGTCTTATGGAATACTGCTCTCGGGGAGAGCAGCAGATATAAATACGATATTTGTTTTACAAAAAAGAGCGATCAGGGCGATATATCAATTAGATGCTTAGAGAATCATTAAGAGAAAAATTCAAAGAAATTAATATACTTACGGTTACCTGTCAATATATATACGAGAATATCATGCCTGTAAGAAAAAGCATAGCTTTATTTAAAACTGTAGCTTTATTTAGCTGATAGCCATGCAATTAACACTAGAAATAGAAATGGGTTAGCACTACCATTAGTTAGACTAAGTAAAGTAGGCACATCATTCAGGGGGCATTGTATTCGCTTTTACAATAAATTACCACAAGAATCATTGATCCTTCCTGAAAAGAGGTTCAAAAACTATGTTAAAAATGAGCTGATAAGAAAGTCCTATTATAGTATTAAGGAATACTTAGATGATAAAATGATGATGATGATGATGGATCAAGTCTATCACTCGCCGGCGAATTTCCTTAGACCGAAACCAGTAGTACCTGTTGTGAAGTCGCTTTTTTAAAAAGAAGGTATGGGGGATTGTCTTGTCGTTTCTTCTTAACCCCGAGGCCTCATTTTTTATTTAAAAAAAATATAGTTATAAGTAAGTATAATTTTGACGTTGAATAAGATATTTTTTTATCTATATTCAATAAAAAAATGAATTTGAATCTAAATCTGAATCTGAATCTGTACAAAGTGTGCTTTATACATTTTTTGAATCAAGTTTCAGTTAAGTTTTGTATTTCTTGCGGAATTTTATTTTAGAAGCGTATACAGTGTCCCTTATAAGAACTATTTACTTTTGTGGGTCTGAACATCGGAAAAAAAAGTTTATATTTATTTCTAGTTTGCGAATTGTGGCGGCTATTAATGGTTTTAAAACTACTGATATTTTTCCTCACATACATTATGTTTTCATATATATATTGACTTGCAACTGTTAGGATGTTGGTTTCTTTGAAGAAATCTCTCAGAGACTCTTGGACTTAACCTAGCTTTTAAATAAATCGGATCACTCTCTTCTGAAAAATGAAGATGGTCTCAAAATATACAAGCCTAGCAGTTGCAACGTCAGTCAATTCCCCGATTATTTTAAATGCATATGCTGCGGAGCTAAGTCTATGTGCTAATTTTAAAATATGGGGACCCTGCTGCAGTTTGGCATCAATAGTGATGACGAGAAATACAGTTTCATCTAGTAGTTTTAGTTTGTCTTTCCCCAGTACAATATTACTCTTAACTTGCCTTAGGTAAAGTGATATTTATGCACTTTGTCTTTTTTTAATTCAGTAGCAAGATATTGGCATAAACCAGTCTAGTACTCGCAAGAGAGCTTTATTTGTTTCCTGTTAGTCATTTTCCTGTCTCCTAATTTAAAAAATTTGTTTGTGATGTGATGTTCTTTAGATTTGTGACTCGTAATTCAACAACAATGTATAACTAACAAGTAATCTGTGGCAGAAGACAAGTTTGTGTAAATAAACAGTAAGGATAGGTTTTTCATATTATAAAAGATAATTAATTTAACTAAAGGCATATTTTTCGTTAATCTCTCGTTAGTCCTTATCTGACGATTGAAAAATCGACATTCATATGTTCAAATGCCTATTAGCTAATAGTGGGAATAAAAATCGGCCAAGTAGGAGGCAAGCACGAAGGGTTAGGGAATTATTGACTAAATCGCCTGCTCAGTATGGATTGAAATTAATGTAACCTGCACCAAGTACGCAACGGTTTGGAAATTGAATTTGAAAGAAGTATGCATCGTGAAAGTTGATGAGCGCCCGCAGAGTCAATGAATGAGATCGATGTGGCATCGTTGTAAAATAAGGGCTCGTTGCAATGCAGAAAAAGAAGTACAATAGATTACAAAAAAAAAAACATTTCTCCGTTTCTATGCATTTTAGAACAGATATTTCTTCGACAATGTATTTTTATTGAGGCTGAAGAATGTAACCCTTAAGTTATGGGAATTCAACAAAAACACCCTGTATATGTCCTTTTTGCACGGCAAGAATGTTCAACAATGTGTCTTATGCTCTTACATGTTCTAACTTTTATGTTTCTTGCACTTACATGTTCAACCTAACACGAAGGATAAAGGGGGCTTCGCTTCGCTCACCCCCTTTACCCTCTACCTAAGCTACCGCACCACTTTGCCCTGATATTTGCTGTGCAAATCAGTATTTTTGATGTGCGGTTTAAATAGCCTCAAAATTTGTATCCGTTAATTAAGGCAGTTCTTGCTTTAGCAGGGCTTCCTCGTTTTCGCCTTATGTTTTATATATAACTTTAATTAAAAAAGATAAGAAAAAAGAAATTTAGCTTAATTAGTAAGCTTTTTAGGTAAAAGATTGATAGAATTGTTAAATATAATTTGGTAAAGTAAACATTAATTAGTGTGGTGCAGCAAAAGACACGAGTTTGAAAAATTCAATTATATGGATGGAGAATTTTGAGTGAAAGTCAGTATTTTAGTTTGACTAAGAATATTTTTGTACTGAAAACGGAATTTGTGTTCGACAAGCCATATATTTGTTGTGAACGGTGTAAGAAAGATTAGCTTGTTTTGTGAGGATTTATGATTTTGTTGGTGGTGCATGTTTTATCAATCAAATGGTTTATTGGTAGAGTAGTCAGTTTTTTGGTTTACGGTAGGTTAATCAGTGAAGATAATTCATTTGCATAATTTTATTTCGAGCTACAGTCAAATATTGCCCATAAGAACTAATTGAGAAAATAATCATGAACCAAGTGCGTTTCAGAATCGCTCACCAAGGGTTCCGTACACACTTGTAGAGTGCTATTATATATGTATGTCTTGTATATGGAAAAAGTTCGTCTTTCACGGGATTTCAGTCTAGGGAGTTATTTGGGCTTTTAAACAGACTTTAAGAACTTGCTTTTTGCCAAATTACATCATTCTAGATCAACGGGAAGTGCCCTATAGGTTTTGATTCCCTAATGAGTATCAAGAAAATTCAGAAAATGTTTGACATAAACAGCTATATTTTTTGATCTCCTTGTATGTTTGATTTTTTTACTACTTCAAAAAACAACAGATTTGAGCAATTGATATTAGTTTTAACTTGATATCTTTACATGTTCATGAGATAAAGGGTCTTGACAGACGTAAAGGCAGACGATAGAAGATAACAGTTTTCGGAATTTTTCCTTTACCAAGTTTCATGATCCTAGGTCAACCGAAAGTACCGTATAGGTTTTGATTCTTTTACGAGTATCAAGCTCATTTAGCAAGTTCAGCAAAATTAGGACATAAACGGACGTATTTTTTGATTGCGAGGACCTAGAAGTTAGATTTTTTTATAGCCCCAAAGGTCCACAGACGTGAGTAATTGATATCAATTTCAATTTGACGCTAACACGCGTTCCTGAGCAAAAGGGTTGATCCTATAAGGGTTACTTTTTTCAATTTAACGTACGGAACCCTAGAAATACTGAAAAAGCCAAAAAGCGTTTGCTTTAGCCAACGCTTTTTGGCTTGAAAGGTTTACCATTCAGTAAAAACATCCCGCAAGTCAGTACTATTGTGTAAAAAAAGAATTAAATAAAATAAGAATTAAATAATATATAATAAATTACTATAATATAAAAATTAATAAAATATTAAATAATAAAATTACAAACTAAACCTAACAATTATATAATAATTCAGCAGTTAATAATGTCTTTTATGTTTCTCCTCCTTAAAAAATAATAATTTAATAATATAAATGTCCTCTCCTTTATTGCTGTACCTTATCAAGGTTCACAAGTGTATAAAGTGTTGTGTCTAGTATTTAAGAGTGAATTCTGTTTAATACTCACATAGCTATAGAACACTGTGAAATGTAATAAATATATTTGATTTGATTTTTTACTACTGTTATGTCGTAAAATTGAGTTGGAGAGGAGTTATTGTCATTTTTTCTACTGACAACTCTCCGGATCCCAAACACGAAAAGGGGACGTGGTCGACCCAGGAAGCGCTGGAGTGACGAATTGAGGTACCAAGACAACAACTGGTGGGAGGTAGCCCAGGGGCGTGAAGAGTGGAGGAGGGGAAGTGAGGCCTTTGCCCAGCAGTGGGATGATGTAGGCTAATAATAATAATAATAATAAACAATTTTAGGCGCTTTTTTCGTATGTGGCGGCGCGAGAGGCAAAGTAACGCGGCATCAAGGTAGGAATTTCGGAAAGAGCATATCAAAACTCCCGCAAATCTTTCTAGTTTGCCATATATGGGTCGCAACGAAGTGACTGGGTCAAAATTAAGATCAATATTTGAGAACATTGATTCTTTATTCCCAATTATCTCGCAAACGTGGCACTTTAGGATACCATATTACCGATATTTTTTTGTTTGTTTGGTGCCGTCTAACCATATTTACACATTAAAGGAAAATGGAAAGGGACACCCGAATTGAAGGGGTATCTTTGACGCCATAAAGTGGATTTTGAAAAAAAATACCGCTCAGAATTCTATCTCATTTATTTATTTTATTTACAAAAACATATTTACTTGTTCAGGGTTGCTGAGTTCATAAATTAATTAGAAGTAAACACCACTTGCTGTATGAAGTAACACCAGGGTCTTTATCCGACATCAATAATAAACTTAAAAAAAAGAGTTTGGACTATAAACTTAGATTTAACGGAGAATTCTAATATCAGTGTCAAGTAAATATGAGGCGTTTTAGTTGGCCTAATGAGACATTTAAAACCACAAGATAGTCGCTGTATTTGTGTAGCAGAATACATAGACGTGGGATAGCGGATCTCATAATAAGTTCTCTGTATTTCCGCTGAGTACAATCAAGTAATTGCAAAAATAAACATATCTGAAGTATATTCCTAAGTTTTTAAACCATTTATACACCAGTTCCCGACGTAGGTATATCCGTCAACATACTCGGTTTCTGAAGCAGCATAGAGGTTCGAAGTTAAAACTGCTTTCAGACTTTCAGACAGGTTTAATTAATATTTTAATGTACAGTCGCGCACAACTTCTATTGTTCATTATATGTACTTGATAAGAATCTTTTACATAATTAAACAGCAAGAAAAGTAACAATTGAAAAGGTGTTTCTTGGGACTCTTGAAATTTTGTTTAAGTTTTTTTCATAATTTTCCCGTTTGAAGTGCCGCTAGGCAAATAATATATTTTTCCGACGTCTGAGCTAAAAAAAGCATCTTTGATTTTGGGTTCTCTGACAGAAAAATTCTATCCCTAATTCGTTCGAAATGGCTTTTTACCTACCTCGCTACGACCGTCGCCTTCGGCTCGTGCCGTAAACTTCTCGGTTCGTAAATGTAAGCCTTTGCGAACTCGTGGGGGAATGTACTATTTCTTGGTTTTCCGTTTTAATTATAGTTTGAATGAAAATAGTTAATTTTGCATTTTTTACGTCAAAATATGATTTTGTTTTCCGGTAGATCTTGGTTCTGTGAGTTGGTTTAGGAGTTTACTTCTTTTTTATATTAAGGTCACTATTAACTACCCTAGGTCCTTTTGAGTAAAGTTCGCCCCATTTCATCATGAAAGTTCATACGGCAGTTTGCGGTTTGAATCAAATATCGACGTGTCCGAGAGTCAAGACGTCAAGGTTGAGCAAGATGTTGAAAGTTTCAACCCTGTGATTTTAAACATGTCAGTGAAATGTCAATATTTGTACGTCGGGGCACCAACGATAACTTTCGTATATTCGTATATTTTTATTGCACATGAAAATTCACATTATAAGCTTATAGAAATACGAAAAGACATTAGCAAAGGCAAGCTCATCTCTAACAAAAGATTTCTTCCAGAAAACCCAATATGAAAAAGACAAATTTAATAGCAGTGACAGGTAGACCTTTGTGCAGAAATACAAGTAAATATTATAAATAAGTGTTTTACTAAACTAGTAAATATACTACATACATATAGAAGAACATTAATACCGCAAATGAAATATATATTATAAATAAACAATACTACTAAATTCCTAAGTTTACGAAAGAGAAAGATAATGCTCAATACTTTGATATATTATATTGTTTATCTACACACGTATTATAAACCCTCTTTACTGCGTACAAAAACCGCACGTTACGATCAGCATAATGTTAAACTATTTGGTAAAAACTCATTTCTTATCTGATAAATTACACATTATGGCCATAATGTGTAGTTTTCCTACATATAATGACATTCAAATTTCGAACGCCGACGCCCGCCTGCATGCCGCCCCTGGTTTGTCTGTGAAGTTGGTACTGACATTCAAATTTCGATCGCCGACGCCCGCCTGCGTGAAGTTGGTACTACAGAACAAGCTAAACAACTGCAGAGCCACAATGCCGATCAAACATGCGGTTCCTGAACACATCAAATAGAGCTTATGATATGTGTGTAGATAAACTAGTGTATGTAACTGTACATAATAAGGCATTAAAACTCTCGAGTGATATTATTATGAAACTCGCCTTCTGCTCGTTTCATAAACCCACTCTCGAGTATTAATGCCCTCCATTATGTAGCAGTCACATAAACTACTATTGAGTAACATTTCGTATGTTAACTAGCGTGTTAGCGTTTCGTATGTTACTAGTACCAGTTGTGTTACACAATTATTACTTTTTATGAGCCTTGTGGTCTAGTGGGTATGGGTGGGTGCAGGTCCGAATCCCGTTGGTGACCATGTGGTGGAAAACATCGTGAGGAAACCTTCATTACTATAGCTTCATTGGCGATGGAATAGCCACCTGTCACGCGAGAAGTATAATTCCTAAGTAAAATTCCTTGACGACCCGAATGGCCGATTCGGCAGTGACCCTGCCTACGAAGCCAAGGGTCCCGGGTTCGAGTCCCGGTGGGGGCCAATATTTGTTTGATGGGAACGGATGTTTGTACCCTAGTCATAGTTTATTATTTATCTAAGAATAACATTTATCTATATAAGTATGTGTATCGTTGTCTAGTACCCAAGATACAGGGAATCCTAGTTTTGGGCTAGATCAATGTGTGTAAATAGTGTCCAAGGACTTATTATTATTATTATAAGCTTGAATTCAAATCTCTGTATTAGCTTTTTCGTTCCGCCATTCGGAATCAGGTAATTACATACATTGTACATGGTTCCGTATGAGTTTTCAGCTATATTTATTCGTAGTTTTTTTATGTTTTTTGAGGCACATTTTTGGTTTTAATGTATTTTAGCAGCTTTATTTATTTTATTTATTTATTTATTATATTAGGTACACAAAACAGCACTAGAGATAATACATCAAATTACAGAAACAAAACAAGTACAAAAGGGCCTGTCTCCAGCGCCAAAAGTATGTGTACACAGCATGGTGTAAGGTAAATCTAGAACTAACTAAACAAAAACTACATACAATGGAAAGATTACCTACTTAACTATTGGAAAAACTTAATTTATTTTTCTACACTTAAGAGATGAAATCGAACTAAAAAAAATAAATAAAAAACAATTTAAAAACATAAATAAATGATGATCGATATCTAGTACAATCAATGATTTATCATACCATAGTAAGCGTGGCTTTTGTAATTTTGTTTTTCGCTAGATAACTTACAATATCGTTTATAAATCAAAATGAAGGAAAATTGGTATACAATATTACTTATCCTGAGGCGACAAAAGCGTACGAGATCAAGCGCGAAAACTTTCCCGTCATTCCCGGAAGTTCGGGTTTCTGCTTCAAAATCACGTCATTAGAGAAAAGCGCTTTTCGACGCGTCTGTACCGCCTCACGCATGACAATGACGTGGCGTTTTATGCCGTCATAAAATATATGTAGCAGGCACATTGTATTATTAGTTCTTTTGCGGGTTTCCATTGCAAAGCTACATGAGCATACATACAGTTTGTTCAGGTCAGGTCAGTGATCGAACGCGGAGAAAGCCCATGGGTCAGAAAGAAAAACTGTTAAAATATTCTAGCCATTTTTTTGTAAAAACGACAACTTTTGTGACATTTCTACTGTGATGACAAATTTAGAAATATCTTTACTTTTGTTTACTCACATAATACTTACAAAAAAAAAAGGTCACTAATTGAGCATAAAGTTGTAAAAAATGTTAGGTTATAAAAAATGTTAAATAAGTAAAAAAACCGGAGCTGAATTTTGCTTACTTTTAGTTCTTGTATCATCACTAAGATTTTCATGATTATCCTCTTTAAGTTATGTTTTCTGGGAGGTGGCGATTTCGCAATTTGCAATTCGCGACTTCGGGCCACGAATTTCATGACAAAAACATTCATTTCTGACCGACTACTTAAGCTACAAAAATATAAAAACCAGCCAAGTGTGAGTCGGACTCGCGCACGAAGATTTCCGTACCATTATCTATTAAAACGTTAAAAAAAACGTTTCTTGTATGGAAGCCCCCCTTAAATATTTGTTTTATTTTAATTTATTTAGTTATTTTAAAAGTGAATAACTTAAAATTCTGTGAATATTTCAAGCGTCTACCTGTCGCCATTATCAATAACGAGCAAGTACGAGCAAAAAAAATAACGTTTGTTGCATGGGAGCCCCCTTAAATATTAATTTTGTTCTGTTTTTTAGTATTTGTTGTTATAGCAGCAACAGAAATACATGATCTGTGAAAATCAACGGTCTACCTATCACAGTTCATGAGATGCAGCCTGGTGACAGACGGACGGACGAACGGACGGACGGACGGTCGGACAGCGGAGGCTTAGTAATAAAGTCCCGTTTGGCACCCTTCAGCTACGGAACTCTAATAAGTACATATTTCCAGAAAGCTTATGAAACGTAGAATCTAATTATGTCAACATACCATACTTTTGTAAATAAAGATTGAACACAAACAAACAGATGACGTCATCTATTTTTTCATCCGATCAATCCATTTCGAACAGTACGAGTCATACATAAACATTTATGAAATATTATAGGGTTTGTCACAACTATCACTTTGATTTGCAGTAGATGCAGATACTAGTCAAAACTCTTATCATATTTCTACCTACAAGCCCGCGCGCCGTCTCAAGTGGCAACCCGTTACGTAAACAAAAACTTCACTGGCTATGAGTGTTTTTGTATCACAAATAAATAAACCATTCTAAAAAAAAATCCAATCAGAACCATCTTGTATCAAGAAGCAGAACCCTGAGATTAAATGAGAGCTCATCGAGTTTTGGCTCATTAGATTCTTAGTAGGTAATATAACTAGTGATTCAATTATCGAATCACCGACACCGACGACAAGGACCTGATTATGGAACTGGAAGGCAGGTGATAGAACCCGAAAATTGCTACGGAGAAACCTATCGAGTTTGAGATAATCAATAGAGATGTCTTTATCAGGCTTTGTTCTGATTATGGCCGACAGGGTTCGCTGGCTGACTGACTAAGTGTAATGTATGTACAATGTAAATTATTAAGGCAATAATACTATCAAGGCCAACCGGGAATGCTGGCAGACCATCTATTTCACAAGTAAACTCAAGTTTCATTGATAGAGTCGGCAGAAAACGATGTCAACGATATATTCGGCCGTTTCTCAAGTGATTAATGAGAACGAAGCCTTAATATATACTGATTACTGATGTGCCGTTGCCGGCAATATTGCCATTTGTGGGAATATTGCCGCAATCGGAAATATATGGCTGTTTTGCCCAAGTATATATAATAAAACTAAATAAACATATTTTTATGTATTCTTAAATGAACCTCTATCATCTGTTTAGGCATATGAACACTATAATCTAATGTATGACCAAAATTGCCAATACTGCCAGCAATATTGCCAATTTTACTGGCAATATTCCCCCTAAAATTTTTGGCAACTTTGCTTTCCCTAGGAAAAAATGTATCATATTTTCAAAGAAAACAAAATCAGTTAGGTAAATAAAACATTTTAATTATATCAAATCAGTCTTGAGATCGCACATTGATTAATTAAGCTTTTTTTATAATACTTATAAATTATTCTGTTTTAACATGATAATTATTGATTTACAAAATAGGAACTGTTGTTTAAACTTTTCTTCCTTATACAGGATGATAAGATGATGTTGTAGAATGCGGCAACTGGCGATAATACTCGTCTATACGATTACTATTGCTAGTTACCGGTTTCTAAAACACCTTTCATAAGGCAGAAAAGATGTCTCTCGAGATCTTAACAAATCTACCTGACCTACTCATTATTATTACGCATCAAATAAAGGGTCTTCAATTAACAAAACATCTTCTGCAGACTGTAAGCCATCAATGTCGACGAAATCAACTTTATATTCTTCATCGTAATTTTTGTTTTCTTCAGCGGCTTCATCGAGTTCTTCGTCATTTGTTGGTTTTGAATATGACAAAGATTCACCGCGTGATGCTGCTGATGGCGCGGCAGCTAAAGAGTTAAGCAGCTTCCAATTGTGTGCAATATAACACAGTTTTCCACTTCGATCGGATGTCAGCTTGTTTCTCTTTTTCGAATGTATGTGAGAAAATGTGGAAAAACTTCTTTCCACGCTGGCCGACGTCGATGGGATCGAGAGTACTTTCAGAGCAGCTTTTCCTAAGTCTGTACTTGGAAAAAATAGCTGCCACCAAGAAATTGGCTGAATCATGGTGTCCCAAATAACATTTCTTTCGAAATTGTTCACTCTAGCCTTATAATCGGCCAAACTTTGAAGAAGTCCTGCCACATTCTCACTATCACAATAGTCAATTATAAACTAGCATCTATCCATGTTGGCATCAGCTATTAAACTTGCTCCTTGGCTATGTGGATCTAGAACGACTGCCGCGTAATGCACCGGTTTGAAGGCGTTTTCTTTCCTGTTTAAATAATTTAATCTTATGTCTATTAAGTTTTCTCCGAAAACTTCCTCTGCAGTCACGCTCTCTAGCATTTAGCTAAAATCACTGCGTGCTTTGTGTACCAAATGAATTGTTCCGTAATCTCCTTCCAGTTTCGTTATCCATTCAACAATGGGTTTCAAAATCTCTGCGTGTTTCTTGATTTCAGTCCAAGTGTTCTCTCTTAATAGTTTATCTTTGTATTTTTGTAAATATGTATTATTAGTGTTTACGACCAGCAATTGAAGAATCATTTTTGATTTTAAAAAGTTTTTGAGACAATTCAAATAGCTGCCCCATTTTGTTTTTTACTGGTAAAACCAGATACATTCAAACCCTTCTTTGTAGCCACTTTTGTAAACTCTGCTTTGCGGATTTGTGAATTTGATACACATTTCAGTAGTGGATTGTGGAAGTAGCTCCACAATGAAAAGAAAGACATGTTTGATGCAGTCCCAATAAATCCCAAATTAATAAATGCAATGTATGTGCAATGCAACCTATCCATATGATTTTATCAAATGAATTACTCAGCAATCTTCCACATTTTTTCATGTTTGCGGCGTTGTCAGAAATTATGGCTAAAAACTTCTGTACTACAAGTTTTTCTAGAACTTCAGTTATTTTTTCAGCTAAATATTCAGCTGTGTGTTTATTGGTTTCTGTATCCCAAAACTTGTAGAAGTAGGGTTTCGGAGTGTAAATGATGATATTCATTATCCCTTCATTTCTCAAGTTGGATCAACCATCAATTGCCAAGTGCAATGTTTTAGCTTGTTGGATTTTCTCATCTATTTCTTTCTTGACATTAGCGTATTCTTCGTTCAATAACGAAGTCGATATGATTTTTCGTGAAGGAGCTTCATAATCTTGTTTTAAGGCATATAAAGCTTCCTTCCACAGGGGATGGATGATGATGACGTAAATGGCGCGTGATATGATGCGGTGAATGTCATTCTGAAAAGTAATAATTAAAACTTAAATAAATGAAGAGGAGGCTCTGCTAAAGTATATATGGGAGGAATTTTCTGACAAAGACAGGCAGTGCCAAAAGTCATATTTATTTATTCATCTATTGATTCGATTTTATTCATCCATCTCTTATTTTAGATGTATATTGACATTAATTTGATAAATTTAAACCTGGGGACACTTTTTCTCTATCTGAAAATGTAAATATTTTGTGGCGATAGTTCTATTAAGTAGATGATACGAAGTTGAAAAATACAAACTTTGCTGACAAGAAAAATAGTTCCAATTTCTGATGAGTAAATAAATTGTAATACTTACGTAGTTTATATTGCTGTAATTTACTTCATTCGTAAAATCTAACGAGTTTCGTGGTTCACTGTAGCTCCTACGTCCAGTCCAGCGCGGTTTTGCCGTGAAATTCTGCAAATCTCGTCCTAAAATTCTGAATTTTTTTTTACAGGTAGTACTAACCCTCTACTTCAAATTCTCCCCAACGCCAAGGTTGCTTTTACCTTGGGGGTGCAAACCACCCCTTCTCGGGGGTGAGTATTAAAAAAAATTTTTTTTTTGCAGAAATCGATAGATCTACTCATTTGAAGCAACTTTTCTTTTTAAACCAATTTTTCAAACCCAATACGTTCTGAGTTATTCGTAGCTGAAATTTTAAGAAAAAACCACTTTTTTCAATGGTTTTTTTGGAAATAACGCAAAAAGTATCAACTTTATCGTAAAAACTCTAATGAGCAAAGTTGTAGCATATAAAAAAACTAAGAGAATGGTATTTTATACATTGCTATAGACCGAATATTTACTGAGTAATGGCTTGTTAAAAGGGTTTTTTTATTATTTTTTAAAAATCAAAGCGTTGGATGTAAAATATTGAAAAATTGATGCAATTTTCGAACAAAGTGTATATAGACTTTTTTGTTGTGCTAAAAAAGACCTTCATTTTTTTTTTTATAAAAGTATTTAGCTTTAAAATTGACCGAGTTATGATGAAAATAAGACCGAAATCTACTTTTTGTGATAAAAAAAATGGTGAAAACCACCCCCTAATTGTCACCCTAATTGAATTTTTTTTTTACCCTTCAACTATTTTGTATATTTATATATAACTAATGAATCCTATGTAGTTTCATTGGTAAATAATAATTCATTTTGAAACGAAATGAGTTTCAAGTGCTTTTCATATTTTCATGATAATGCAAAAATCGTCTTATTGTCCATTCTCTATTATAATAAAACAGATATGTAAAAGTTGAAAGACACCAAAAAGTTATTATTTTTTCCACAGAAAAATTTCATGTTTTTTTTTTTATGTTAAATTTTCGGAGATATAGGCTCTTAAAGTATGCAATATTGCGTATGTAGTACCACTTTTCAACCCTTCAACCCTCTCCCTTTTTAAAATTAAGGGTTAAAAAAATATTTTACCAAAACGAATTTGTAGCTGACAAATTCACCTTTAAAATGGTTTTTTAAAAAAGTTTTTAGCATCAAAATTGAAGTCAAAATCATTTTTTAGCATCAAAATTGAAGTCGAATTATCGTCAAAAAACCGTAAAAGTTTTTTTTTTTCTTAATTTCGAAAAATTGATATATATCGTCGTTTAGAGTATAATGCATACATTCATGTATATATGTATATAAGTATATGCATATAAAAAAATGCTGTTAAATTGATGTCACTTATTGCATCAGTCGATGCCATAAATGAACACACTAAGAGAGTATTTTTACAAACACAGTTATGGCTCGGAAACAAGGATATTAATTCACTCGATTGGGGGTGGGTTAAAGCGGAAGGTTTATTAGAACCATTGAGAACACCTGGACCACCTGCACCTCAAGAGCTGCTCAAAATGATATTTTGCAATTGCAAAAAGGGCTGCGGTTCTGCATGTGGTTGCAGAAAAGTAGGACTTTTTTGCAATTCAACATGTAAATCGTGCAGTGGGGACAATTGCCAAAACTGTGCTCCTACTTTGGATCAAGACGAAGATGAGGAGGACGATGACTGCTCTTCTGAAAAGATAACAGACGAAAGTGATAGTGATTAAAATTTATGTATTTTATACTCTGTATTTTACTTTGTATATTTTATTTTTTATAATTTTAGTAATAAATTACTCTAAAATAATATTCTTAAAAGTAAAATTTCAATACTTAAAATAAGTTTAATAAAATAAAAAAATTATATGTTTACCAAAAGAATTTTTCAAAATAGGGGTGGTTTATGTAATAGGGGTGATAAGGGGTTTCAAACTTTTAAAAAATAATAAATAACATCATTTTATACTTACATTGTAATGAAATTAAAATCTGAAAAATTTAATGCTAAAAAAATTTATATTTTTCTTGGGGCAGGGGTAGCTTTCACCCCCCACAAATATCAAAAAACAGAAAAAACAACAATACTAGTAAAAAGTTATCTTAAATTGAGATAATTAAGGCAAATTTAAAAAAAATAGCGCTAAAATTCAATTTTTTTAAATTTTTCTTTCTGAAAAGGGGTAGTTTCCACCCCTAAAAATATCAAACGGTAGAAAAAATAACCCTAATTACCTTTGGTGGTCTTTACATAACATAATTCAACATGATTTTAATGAATTAAATGCTTTATTATTCTGTCTTATCTTTTTTCGATAATAGGGGTAGTTTACACCCCTAAAAATTAAAAGCAACCAACGGCGTTGGGGAGACTTTTTAGTGTAGGCCGAGAACTGCCTAAATCCAAATTTTCAAGCAAATAGGAGTAGATTTAGAATTTTTCTAGGTTTTCCAGCTTTTTACCGCGCTGTACTGGACTTACTTTTGTCAAAATCCTTTTTTACGATCAACGGGCATTTTTTGCAATTCACAATATGGCAAGCAAATTTGGTCGCATTCTTGTTGGTGTAACACGAATGCCTTTCTGATGATTCTGTCGGGTTCCAATTTGTAAGGAAATTCACACACCTTTCTGTTACACTCAGAAGTATATGATACAAAGATAATATGTAAGTATATAATATACCATAATAACAATATTACGTACTTATTGTTATAGGCATTTTGTTTCAGTTTATTAAATATAAAATGTATTTTTCTACAGCTGGGAACTTAACTAAAGTAACATTGACCATTGAGAATTGCCGGTAACTCAAATGGTTCAATTATTTGCCCATTAAAAATTCCCGTCCATAGTTTAATTTTCAATTGGTATTCTGACCGGTCATTTCATGACTCATGTGGATTCGATAACTGCCACCTATGAGTATTATGCATGTTGTGGTACCCAACCCTTTTGCAGGCCGATTCGTTAATCCACATCACTTCGTTTATAAAATTATGCTGTCCAAGTCGTGACCGTTAGAATGTCTGGTCGCTGAGAGTTTATTAAAAAATAGCTACTTGATTGCTACTATTTGCTACTGATCATCAAATATTGCTACCTAAGTTACATATCAGAGAATCACATTTTTTTGACTAGTCATGGTGACATCAGGTTGGCTGGACACAAAATACAATCTCTGTATAAGGCACAAACCATGAGAATTCCTTAAAATGCTTATTTACAGTAATTTATAACAAGTTTTTTAATTATTTATATAGTTATTTTAGTTTTAGCTTCATAAGTAGATCGGTTAAAAAACGTCATAAATATATTTGTACGAGGAATAAGCGCCTAAAAACAACACCTTTTGCACAGCTTCACATAAATTGTTGCTCATAGAAACAGCGTAAGCGTCTATATTGAGTTAACAACAACCATATAGCGTCACGTTTTTTCCCATGCGGCGTGGCAGAGGAAGCAAGAAAAGAAAAATTTCGCTTTCAGCGGGACTTGAAGGCACAACATCCGGCTTGTTGAACTTGAACTTGCAAGTATATTTTTACTCTATGGCATAAGTATACTCCATTTATTATTACATTGGAAAAAAGAAACAGTGGCAGTGAACATTTTTGCAATAGTCAAAACGTGCAACGCCCGGCCAATGAGAAGAGCACTTGAGTGCAGTGTAATCAAACTGTCATTCTTAATTTTTATTATATATATTAATGGCCTAAAGTATTTTTTGGTATCGGCAGAAGCCTTTAGAGTTGAAGCGTATGTTGAGTCAAGGGTGGTCGGACCTGAAGCTGTTAATAGCGTCATAGACATAATGCGTTCGGTCACACAATTTTCCCTTTCCAGAAAAAGGTGTAATTATAGGGCTTGTGTTCAAACGATTACCAAAAATGCACCTATTTTACTACCAATAAAATCTAAATGACTGCCAGATGGATAAATGTCCACCAAATTGTGTTTGGATAACTGATCACCAAACTTCTTTTTATGTTTTGTGTGCTTAAGTTTATGTTTTAAGTATTTTTTGTTGTTCTTACATGTTCAACCTAACATGAAGGATAAAGGGAGCTTCGCTTCGCTCCCCCCTTTACTCTTCACCTAAGCTACCGCAGTATTTTGCCCTGATATTTTTTGCAACTTTTGGTGTTCATCTATCCATTTTGGGTAGGAAAAAAATATTTTGGTGATCATTATATTTGTTGCCTAATTATAGTGTAGGATACGAGTTTCTTGTGGAGCGGCTACCTCAACACGAAGCCGGAGAAGTTCTCTATATATGATGGTGGTATTTCTAAGCTTAGGTGTACCGTCGGCGATTGCGGTTGAGATGTCAGATATAGTCAGACGCCAGGTAGAATTTTTCTTACATTCCAAGTGGCATATCTTGTGACATTATTTTTAATATGATTTCTACTTTATTGTTAGGTGCATCAACAACCATCCTGTTAGAGAGACGCTGCGACACGCCTGCTGCTCCACACATTTATATCAGCCTAAGATGTATAATATAATATGTTTAATGTACATGACCATTTGTATCTAAATAAATAAATAAAAGATGAGAGGCGGACCGGTACCTTATTCGCCGGAGGCTGCCTAGCTGAGGCACGTGGTAACGGATCAGTTAGTCACGATGGACTATCGCACCATCAGACTGGACTAAACTGTTTTCATTCTATTATTTGAATTTAGTATTTTTCTATTTACGTGTAAAGTGTTTGCAGTTCCACAAACCAACTTGAAAGTTTTGCAATATTTTTTAACCTATTCGTGAAATTTTCTATCAAAGTTATATGTTTTTTGTTCATACAGGTCATAGAAGATAACTCTACTTTTACTAATTCCAAACGTTGCCCAGACCTTAAATTTAGATTCACCGTTGTAGTCACTGAGTTTTTTTAATTTAAAAACTTTATTGAATTCTGTTTGAATAATGTTGAAGAAGTCTGAGTAGATTTTGTTTGGGTTCTGTTCATTAAATCCGGTACTGGCAAATTTATATCTAAGTTTTTCGTATACGTCTATACTCTTTGGGATGTAATAGGCCTTTAAAATTATGGTTCAGTCTTATCCTTACTAGCAATTGGGAATGAAACTGTTTGAACTAGTCGTTAAATCTAGTCGGCTTTAGAAATACATGACTTAAATGAAGTGATTTGAATAAAGTTATTAATCGTTGTTTCATTGTTGTTCCTACAAGAAAACCCGACCCGAATGGCCGAGTCGGCAGTGACCCTGCCTGCGAAGCCAAGGGTCCCGGGTTCAAGTCCCGGTGGGGGCAAATATTTGTTTGACGAGAACGGATGTTTGTACCCTAGTCATGGTTATTTATCTATCTAAGTATAATATTTATCTATATAAGTATGTGTATTGTCGTCTAGTACCCAAGATACAGGGAATCCTAGTTCGGGGCTAGATCAATGTGTGTCAATAGTGTCCAATGTATTATTATTATTATTATTAAAATATTCATTAAGATTGCCACAAATGACTAACTTTTTCTGTTTTTATATAGTTTACCGAGGGCTTACTCCATAATTTTCTCAAATATTCCGAAATTTCTGTGGTCTTTTTAATCCCTCGGTGGCCTGTAGACACAAACAGGCTATCTAACTCAGCACAGGATACCTCTATTTGTCTTTCAACAGCAAGGATATTTTTCCGTTGTTTCACCTTAATATTATTTTTTACCACGATTAACCCTAGACAACTAACCTTCTAAAATACCCCTTATTAACTAACCATTCGTCGATTCGACGACTATTTTTTGAGGTGCTAAATTATTACTTCAAATATATATTTTCGTTATTTTTATTAAACCTACAGATAAACCAAGTAATATTTTTGTAAATAAAACAATAAATACGTATTTTAATATTAAAATATATTTTTATTAACATCTTTTGCAAGGCACTATTATATTGAGATCAGGAGAGATCGTTTTACTTAAAAAATAAAAAAATAACATAGATAGCCTCTTCTTCTTTGGCGAAACAAAAAAACAACAATCTTCTTAATTATAAAAAAATATGAATGCTAATATTTAGAACCGCATTCTGTGCATAATTCCACTTTGTGTTCACCACAAATTGCAGTCTTGCATTTTCCACAGTAGGATTTCGTCATGCGCCGTTTTTTGTAGTAACAAAGACCACAAGCCTTTCTTTTTCGTGAATCTACTGGTTGCAGGTTATTGGTAGATGAAGACTGACCTTCACCTTGACCATCATCTCGACCTTGACCATCACCTCGATCTTGAACTTGTCTTTCATCCAGTATATCCTTAATATTGTTCTTGACGTGCGTTGGCATAGTACGGATTTCCAGTCGGATTTTAAGCCAGGGTTCTACAAGCTGCGAATGCAGTTTCTTCATGAACTCACGCCGAATCATCACTTTTAGTCCCTGTACAGAAGCATTGTGGCAGTAGATTATGTAGCTGTTGATACTTGCTATATTCAGCATGCCGTAAAAACACACATTGGCCATCTATTGGTTTTTCTGCTGCATGACATTACTGAGCACATTTGATCGAATGTGTCTACACCACCTTTTGTACTATTGTAAAACTCATCATGTGTGGCTTTTTCGTTTCGGCATTGACAGAGGCCTTTTCATCACAAGATGATAGCAGGTAAACCATTTTTGATGGTTTAGGTTTGTACGAAAGGAGTGTAAGGGGTCCATCATAGCAGAACATTGACGTTTTTATGGTTCTGGACGGATTGTTCTTCATTTATTCTGGAATTTCCCTCTTATTCGTTTGTAATGTCCCCACAATCGTCAATTTATAAGGCTGCTGGAGTTACTTCTTTGCCAGTGGTACGATTTGAACCAGTTGTCCATGGTAACTTTTCTGTTTGTTCCATGTATACTACGAGTAAGTTCTTTGACGAAGAACTCGCCCAACGGCACACCTCCTGAATCACTTCCTTTTCCAAGATATGACGTACAGTCGATCATATATTTGGTTCCACTGTCACACATCATTACCAACTTGACACCATACTTTGCAGGTTTATTGGGGTTTTACATTCGAAATGTACATCTTCCCCTGAATGCCAATAACTGCTCATCAATCGTCACATTTGTTCCTGGTACATAGTTTTGTCGGCAATGAGCTATAAACATTTGCCATATATCTCGAATATGTGTAAAAGGGTCATCCTTTTGTTGTAGTAAGCGCAATGATTTATCATCAAAGCGCAGGCATCGTAAAAGAAATTTGCACCTTTATTTGCTCATACATGTGACATATCGAGTGCCAGAATACTCCGTGTTGAATATTTCGTCAAGGGTCAGATGATTGTCTTTCATAGCTGCAGATAACAGCAGTATACCAATAAGAGCTCTGATCTCTTCTTTGGTAGTATCACTCTGCGTTGCGTTATTCTGCTCATAGTTTTGTCTTTTTATCTCAATCTCTGAGTTTGTCCATTTCAAAACTTTGTCTATCATCTGGTTATTCATGAATTGTTCAAACAGTAATAATGGATCTACTACATCCCTAACTGCACGAGTAGGTCCTCTGGCAACACGTACAATATTCATTGCAGCAACTCTATTTGAAGTACGCCCTTTGCTTGTCGCCCAAACATGATGATTCCGACTGCGGATATTGTTTTGGGAAAAATTCAATATACAAGGATTAGTAACTGAGCTCTCATCCGATGGAACAGGAGGTATTTGCGGCTCCAGCACACTTTCCATCGAGTCAGGTGAAAAACGCTCTTGAGTGTTCAGATGACTATCTTCATGTTCCGAAGGTTCATATTGGACATCACTTTGGGCATCCTCAATCTCCACATTATCCTCCATTTCGCTCCCAGAAGATCCCTCTGATGCATTGACATCTTCCTCTTCCATTAATAAACTCGTAATACACGCATCAGTCAACAGTCGTTTAGACCCCATTGTAAAAACTGCAAAAAAACACAAACACTAGTTACGTAAAAATGTCGAACCATAGTACACAAACACTAACCATTCGTCGAAACGACGACTAAATTCGTAATATCTCGTAAACCAAAGCACTTACCGGAAAAACCCGTCCACCTTCGGGAAGAACACGGCGGACACTGAGTTGGCTAGCGACGTCACGATGATCGGCGCCCGCGTCGAAAAGAGATAGCGATATTTCGAATTCGTGTTCGTCGATTCGACGAAGGTTAGCTGTCAAGGATAGAGAACTATCTCTATCAGCAGTCATTCTATTTATCTTATATACATAGTCAGGTCATAAGTTCTGTCACATGTGCAATATGAAATAATTTAGACATGTTTATTATTTATGTAAAGATTTATATAGCAAAATGAACTTAATAAAACATAGATTCTTATGGTAATAAAGTTTATTCAAAATGACCCCCGCGATTTTGAATACAGGCCTTAATTCTGCGCGGCCAGTCGTCTATCGCAGCACGAACGAGGTCCATGTCAATATCGGCGGCTGCCTAAATCAAGGATGCCGGCAGCTGCCTTAATCAAGGAAGAGTGACTCCAAATCAGGATGAGGCTTTGAGCAGGCCTTTTCCACCAAGTGTTGCCATATCTTGTAATCTAACGGACTCAAATCTGGACTGGAGGAGGGCCAGTCTTCGTGCCGGATGAAGTAGATTTCACGCGCCGCCAGCCAGTCTTGTGTGCTTTTCACTCTATGAGCTGGTGCAGAATCTTGTTGGAATACCCAGTGCCTGTTATTAAACATGGTATGAGAAACAGGTTCCACAAGGTTCTTGAGGACTGAATTTTTATACACAACTGCATTCGTTTTTACGCCTTTCTCACAAAAATGTACCTCAGTTAAGCCCCAACAAGAGACTCCCAACCAAACCATGAGCGAGGATGGAAAATGACCTCGTTGGACACGCGGATTACGGTTGCTCGCTTCTTCACTGCTGTGTGCGTACACCTTATCATTTTGTATGTTGTAGCTCTCTTCCACGGTGAAAATTTTTTCATCCGAAAAAAGAATTTCCCGATGCTTTTTTACCGCGTACCGCTTCAACAAAGCGCGGCATCTCTTCAGTCTCAGGTCCATTAAACGAGCGTCCAAACGATGTCCTGTTTTTCTTCGATATGCCCTAAGCCCTAAGTCTTCATTTAACACCCTTTTCACCGTGGTCCTGCTTAACCTCATCTGAAGGGCCAACAGTTTCTGCTTACGTATGGGATTTCTTTGAATTCGCGCCTTCACAGCTTTTATCACTGCTGGAGTCCTAACAGAGCGAGGGCGACCACTTCTTGACCTGTCATCTATACTAGATGTCTTCATTGTATCGTTTTATGGTACGATAAACGAATCTTTTGGTTATATTCAAATTTTTCAGTAAGTCGAAAATCTGAATTGGCGCGTAACCGCAACGATGCAACGCAATAACTGCGACACGGTCTTCTTTAAGTGTCCACTCCATATTTAAAAATGTGGAAAATTCTAAAAAGTTCACATTCTTATTTTCATGAAAAATTCGAAATTCGAATTCAATAAACTTTTTTGTGGCCAGCGTTCTAAATTCAAAAGTTTTTATTGTGTGACAGAACTTATGACCTGACTGTGTATATATATATTTCTTTCTATCTATTTATGTTAAAAGCCATCATATTTCCAGTGTTTTGTAACACAAATTCGATGTCAGATTTTAATTAGAAATAATTCTAATACAAGTACTTGGCCAGGTAGCCCCTGGATGTTTTGATGGGTTATATTTAAGTGGGGCTTACCCTTTGACATATTAAGTGGCTTTTGTATGCTAGAGATTTCCTCTATTGTCTTATGAACTAATTTTAATTACTTGGAACATATTCCAATGTTGGATGCAAAGTATGATTATCCGGTGAATTCTCAAAAGGGGTGCATGTCATATCACTCTTAATATATGCAGGTAGGCAGAGCCACAACCACTGCGCCACAGAGGTCGTATTTTCAACAAAAATAGCTGATGCCAAGTTGAACTTGTTCAAACCAACTATAGCTGCGTCGCATATATTATAAGCTAACAATGTAGCTACTAATTTTCTATATTTATTAGACAGGTACAGCGTATCCTGATTCAGAGTAAAGTTATGAATAAAATGATTAATGTCGATGTATAAAATAGCATCGCTATGATATACACGTTAAATGAAATTAATGAATATTCATTCTATGCACAGATTTGTTCTGTAGTTCTGTCAAATTACAAGCGTATGGAAAATCGCATAGTATAAAATTTCATTTCATGCTACTATGTAAGTCTAGAAGTGTTTCACCATTTATATATAAAATAAAATAAAATAAAATATTCAAATAATTCCCACTAATGTTTGAATGATTTCTCATCATAATTACTTCATTCACAAGATCTACAAATGAACTATTTGTACAGCATATGTTCGTTAATTTTTGGTTAAGCCAGTAATGTAGTAGAGGTCCAAATCCATCCAAATTGTCGGAGAACAATACAGTTTTTCTCTGAGCTTTTATTTTGGTAGTTGGTGGCACACGAGTGGAAGTCAGTGGCGAGACACACGTGTCAGATTGCGGTGCGATTCACGGCGCGGCATTCGCCGCAGCGAGTGTCGCAGCATACGTAACAGCGTGCGGCGCGGCCTTTGGGGCAGCGTGCAGCTAGACACACGCCTCAGCAGGCAGCGCGACATACGCGACAGCGAGCGACTCGGCGCTCACGCTGTTGAGCTGTGAGGTGACTCCTCGTCGACGACGGCGATGCTGTTTCTTGGTCGGGACAGCGGTGGACGCTGCAACACTAACGTTGAGGATGGTCAAGACCAGAGTTTGTGATGTGGACTCGTCCTCCTTGCTGGTCTCATTGTCTTCGTCTTCAATTAGAAAGTCCACCAATTCCACGTTCTGGCGTTGTGGCTGAACTAACTCAGAGGTCGCGGCACTGAGATCGGCTAACCCTTTATAGGGCAGAAGGAACTGGCATGTGAGGAATAAATAAAACACTTGTACTTAAATACTTGTATTTTTTTATTAATTTTAAGATATAATTTTTTTTTACTTAAAAAAAACATGGTGTCCATATAATGCACACTGCCCTCCAGGAATAAGGATATTATAGTATAGGAAATAGCGCAAAGCACGGCACAACGCACAGTGGCACTTAGCACTTAATGCAGCATATTTTAGTTTTTTTTGCTTGCTCCTTTTGTGCTGCATGCCCTGCACCTTCTGTAATTTGACTGCTCATCTGGCATGTGGGACCCCACATCATGCAACCTCACGTCATCAAGGATCCCATAAATGGCCTTCTGTCTATTTATTGGACCTTTCGGTTTTTTGGTAAAGAAGTTGGGTAAGACAGAAGTTTTTCGTTTCCTAGAACTGTAGTTGTTTATAAGGTTACGCCCCAGTAAAGTGCGTAATTGCAAAGCTGTCATTGGATTATGCACTCTGTTATTTTGCATATACAATATATCATGCGCATTTGTGATAGCAGCGTCCACCAAAAAATAAAATATGCGCATCCACCACCTTTTACTACGTCTTGATATGGGATAGCAATATCCTGGCCGAAAACGTAGAAACGGGGTACGTTTCTGGTCGAACCTGTCAACCCCTCCCATTTTTTTGGTATATTCCAGGATTCCAGAAGGACATGGAACATCAACTTTCGACCCATCCTTCTGCGTTCGTTTGCATGTCTGTTTTTGGCTTGGATGGTAAGCAGTGCTTAGTACATACACAAATTTGGTATCCATCCAAACAAAAAATGCCACATTTTTGTTGACTCGCCACTTGCATTGGCCTTTGTCCAGTTTCAGAGCGGTCACTTTAGGTCCATTTTTCTTCTTCCTGTATTTTTTCAATAAATTGGGTAAATTTGTGCGGTCTTTACGTACCGTTGCTGTTGAGTAAATATTATTTTCGAATAGAAACTGCAACAATTCGGACGTAGCAAAGAAATTGTCAAATGCTATGTGAACATTTTCCTTTTTCTCATCTATAAATGTCTTGGACAGGTCTTTTACCACACTGGCACCTAACCCACCTCTGTGGTTTCAGCTTTTTTCCCGGTATATACTTCAATCTGCTATAAATATCCCGTCTGACTGTCGCATCGTGCCCACACCTTGAACCCTCGCTTTATAGGTTTTTTTGGCATGAGTCAGAGTCAGAGTCATTTTTTTATTGAATATAAATAAATAAATTATCTTATTCAACGTCAAAATTATACTTACTTATAACTACAAGTCAATTTTTTTATATAAAAAAAAAGACTACACCGTTTCGGAAGGTGGGCCTCGGGGTTAAGAAGAAACGGCAAGAAACTACCCCATACCTTTTTTTAAAAAAAGTGACTTTACAACAGGTACTGGTTTCGGTCTAAGGAAATTCGCCGGCGAGTGATAGACGTGATCCATTGCCCCTCGTCGAATTTCTGTGCGCTGAGATGGTATGGACCATGCAGTTTTGTCATCTAAGTATTCCTTAATACTATAATAGGACTTTCTTATCAGCTCATTTTTAACATAGTTTTTGAACCTCTTTTCAGGAAGGATCAATGATTCCTGTGGTATTTTATTGTAGAAGCGAATACAGTGCCCCATGAATGATGTGCCTACTTTACTTAGTCTAAATAATGGTAGTGCTAACCTATTTTTATTTCTAGTGTTAATTGTATGGCTATCACCTACAATTTTAAATAAAGCTATGTTTTTTCTTACATGCATGATATTCTCGTATATTTATTGACAGGTAACCGTAAGTATATTAATTTCTTTGAATTTTTCTCTTAATGATTCTCCAAGCATCTAATTGATATATCGCCCTGATCGCCTTTTCTTGTAAGAAAAATATCGTATTTATATCTGCTGCTCTCCCCCAGAGCAATATTCCATAAGACATAATACTGTGAAAATAACTAAAGTAAACCAATCTGGCAGTTTCAACATCTGTAAGATATCTGATTTGTCTGACCGCAAAAGCGGCTGAGCTAAGTCTTCGTACGAGATTAGTTATGTGAGGACCCCGTTGAAGTTTCGAATCTATAGTGATTCCGAGAAAGATTGTGTCTTCAACGAGGTCCAATCTTTCAGATCCTATTCTAACACTGCTTTCAACCTGTCGTACATTAGGCAAAATAAGGAATCGGCAACCGATGGATTTAAAAAAAACCGATAATTAATTTAATCCTTTATTTTAAGGAATGGAAATTACAATTAAAACTTATGTCTATATTCAATCGATGCTAGAATTGAAGTGAGTCTAAAATTAACAAAAGAAAAGGCACTAAAAATGAATACACTATAAAAGTATGTAGGTTACACGGGTTGCTTACGCTGCATAGGAAAATTACAGTGAAATAATAAGTTACTACCTAAAACTATCACTATGCAAGCGCAATGTCGTCATCAGACTTCGTCAGCAGATTCCGTGAATGCAGGGCATGTAACACCTCCCCGCGAAGATCAGTGACTATTTTAGAACATTGAGAGAAAATGTCTCTGGAATGGCATTTTTAGCCTTGATTATTGGTATGGCTTTTCTAGCCGTTAGTTTTCCAGGGTCTTCATATAATGGATCCGATGTAGACTCCGTTTCAGGATTTGAAGTACTGCGTAGAGTGTAGTAGCGGCGGCTGATCATGATTACTGCGATTAGACTGGCACAGCAGAATATCACGTAGAATGGTATGGTCGTGTGATATAGTGTTCCAGAGGTTAGCTGGTCCAGTTGCAGAGGCGGTTGAAGCAGGATTTTGTCCTCAGCGTTATGAAGTCCTCTCAGGTTGATAGAGTTTAGTTTGATATGTGGTACAGGAACGGTTGGTGACGTAATGTCGGTGTTATTAGGTAATTTCATGATTTTCAGTGGTTGTCCTTTGAGTAGGTCATTTTCATTCATTATTGTGAATTCTTCAGTGCGTAGAAGGCAGGTGTGAGGGATGATGGCGAGATAGCTTCCATGTAGAGTGATATATTCTTCTCGGTCGCAGACGAGTTTAATCGCTGTTGGTTCCGGGAATGCAAGTGAGTAGTGCTGGTCGTCAAGTTTTTCCATGGCTCCCTTTGTTAGTGAGATAGTAGTAGGTTTGCAGGATTTATCCAGAGTTTGTTTGGTAATAAGGTGTTGAATGCAGTCAGGATTTCTTCTTACGGGATGATTGGTATTTGCTTCGCAGATATACTGATGATCGAACATCGGGCATTCAGCCTCTATGTACATGAAAGTCTTATCATTGGTTGCTATGAAAGGATAAGGGGGAATGAAGGTCTGATGGAGTTTATTCGGGACAATAGATAATTTATAAAAATCAAAGAAATCTGGGGAAATTACAGGTAATTTAAAAACTATTACTATTTGGTTTTCTGAAAAGTATGATCCTGGCTTAATAATATTGTAATATTCTCTCAGTTCCAAATCCAATATCTGATCTGGTTTATATATTTTACCAAGCCTATCTAACATATTTCTTAAAGTATCTATATTAAGCATAGAATGATGTGTGCTCGATGCACGTGTAAAAGCTAATATATCTTCTATTCTAAGTAACTCTAATGATAAGTCATCAATATTTTCACTAATAATAGATAACATCTGGGCAAACTTTGCGTACTTTAAAAGGTTATTCTCTGCGTATGCATTTCTGTCCAAAAGTAACATTAAAGTTTCGTTAATTTTGACTTGGTTATATGCTATGTGGGACAGAATAGTGGTATGTTGAGACATCCACTCATTATTGATACTAATGCGTTCATTAATTTCTGATAACATCTTATTCTGATTGCCTTCAAGTAACTTAATCGCATCATTATACGTTTTCGCGTCCGCATAGTCCAGATTTCCAGTAATACTTTTAATTATTGAACCTAATCCGTCTATTAGACCTCTTTTTGTGCGACTTGGCTCTAAACTTTTTAACTGCGACATTGATTTTGCTAATTTATGGGAAAGATAAAGGATCTGAAATTCATAAAGAGAAAAGGTTTGGTTATCAAGTCGGTTCCTAAAGTACTGTAGTTGAGCCTCTACGGAGTCAAGTTTTTCTTCGATGTCAGATAATTGAATGTACTGTAGAAAAGTATGGTAGTGAGTTATCAGAGTCATTTTTCCTAATTTGAATGGTAAAACTCCAGGTCCATCGTCCAAGCTCTCAAGTCTTATCTCGTGAGCTCGCGTCAGCTGTGTCGTCAGTCCCAGTAGTATCCTGTAACAATTTTATATTCTTAGGGACTCGTTTGAGTCGTGACTTGGCCACAGGGCCTTTCTTTTTCGACGTATAAATGTGAATGGGTAGATCGGCTAAAACAGTATCCTGCGTGTAACGTGGGGCTAGCTTTTGTCGGCTTGCTAAGGGGTTGTTAATGAAAACTTGCTGTTGAGGTTGGTATTCCACTTCCGTTTCTCTATCTTTATTCCTGTTCTCAGTTAAATTGGTGCGATTGTGAAGAGAGGTCTCGTTTATAAGATTGTATACGGTTTTCATCTGTTCCTTATGGGTCAAAATGTATTGTTGCATTAAATGTCCTGTAAGATCGATGTCAAGAGGGTCTCTAGGGTCAAAATGTCCTTTTATTATGTCATATGGTCTGCACTTAGTGAAGCTATGCACAGAGCTGTTATAGGCAAGTATTGCGTAAGGCATGAGGTAAATTACAGGCTCGTCTTTTTGCTGTAGTTTCAGGATACGGAGATGTTCTAACAAGGTGGAGTGAAAGCGTTCAATGATACCGTTATCATTGGGGGCATGGGGCAAGGTTTTATGGTGATTTATCTTATGAAGTCGTGTAAATTCTGAAAACATCTGATTTGTGAACTCGGTGCCGTTATCTGTTATTAAGGTTAAGGGAAGCCCATGATGGGTACAATATTGAAGAAGTCCTTGAAGGATGCTTACGGCAGTTCCATCTCTCAGGTGATAGGCCTGGCCGTATTTGGAGAAAACGTCTACAAACGTGAGATACTTTTCGTTCTGGGCTGTGAATAGGTCCATATGGACAATCTCAAGGGGTTTTGTTGCTGGGGGAACAATGTTAAACTGAGGCCTAATGGGGTTACGGTCGTATTTAGTCTGTCCACAAATTGTGCATTCATTAATGTACTTAGTAATCTGGTCCTTCATTTTAGGCCAGTAGTACTTACGGGAGAGGGATAGATAGCATTCGTTTATGCCCCTATGGTTGGTTTTTCCCTCGTGGTAGTGTCTGATAATTTCTTGCTGTCTTAAATATTCTTTTACGTCCTCTAACTGAATTTTGCAGAGAACTAGATTCATAGCGGAACTTTTAAATGCGTCCTGAATAACAGGAATGATTTGATACATCCCCAGGGGTGGATTAATAAAAAGGGCGGTTTTCACTTTTGGATTGACGTACTCCTTAATGGCTTTTATAACATCCTGCTCTAAATTTGATTCAGATACCTGAATAAGTGTACGTGTGTGCGTGTCAAATGGCTTAGTAGCAGTCGGTCTACGTTTTATATCACCTACAATCGAAAAGCATAACTGTCTATGGAATTTGTTAAGGGGTTCGTCAGTGATGGGAACTTCGAGGATGGGGTGTTCATTACTAGTGTGAGCAGTTGCAGTTGTCGATCTTGTTTCAGTGGGTGGCTTTTCCGAGGGGTTAGCTATCATAGAAAATGTTTCAGTTTCTTCGTTATGAATCTCGACTCGGGAGAGGGCGTCGGCGTTAGTGTTATACTTTCCCTTTTTGTAAACTATGGTATAGTCATATTCACTTAGTTTTAGTCTCCAACGTGTCAGTCGTGAGTTGGGTTCCTTAATGTTCATAATCCACTGAAGTGGCTTATGGTCAGTGAAAATTTTGAATTTTCGTCCAAATAGATAGGGTCGGAAGTACTTAGTAGCCCATACTATGGCTAAAAGCTCCTTCTCTATGGTGCTGTAGTTCATCTCGCTATCATTGAGAGTACGGGATGCATAGCATACGGGTTTGTCAGATCCTATTGATCCTTGGGATAAAACGGCTCCAATGGCAACGTTAGAAGCGTCTGTTGTGAGTACGAATTCTCTGCTGAAATCGGGATATTGTAATATGGGGTCATTTGTCAGTAAGGTCTTACACTTCTCAAAGCACTCAGTATAGTCAGGGTCAAGGGTTATTTTACTACCTTTCTTTAGTCGTTTAGTCATTGGTTTAGTGATGCGGGCAAAGTCGGGGATGAATTTACGATAGTAACCTATCAAACCAAGGAATTGTTTAATCTGTTTTGTTGTTGTGGGAATGGGGAACTTATCTATTGCAGAAATTTTGTCGGGGTTAGGTTTTATTCCTTCCCTAGTGATAACATGTCCAAGGTATGCAGTCTCTAACTTTAAAAATTCGGACTTATCCATTTGAATTTTGAAGTTTGACTCCCTCAGTCGTGTGAAAACTTTCTCTAGGTTAGTCATATGTTCCTGTAAAGAGGTACTAAACACAATAATGTCATCCAAATATACAAGACAAATCTCGTTTTGTAGTCCTCTGAGGACATTATCCATTACTCGTTGAAAAGTCGATGGAGAATTTTTTAATCCCATCGGCATTCTCAAAAATTCGAAGTGCCCGTGCTCAACATTGAAAGCAGTCTTCGGTATATCGTCAGGGCTCATTTCTACTTGGTAAAATCCGCTCGCTAAATCCAGGGTCGTAAAGTACTGGCACTTGCCAAGTTTGTCAAGGACGTCGTTAATGTTCGGGATGGGATATTTGTCGTCAATGGTCTTGTCATTTAATTTACGGAAATCTATCACTAATCGCCATTTCTGTTTTCCAGATGCGTCAACTTTCTTGGGGACCACCCATATAGGTGAGCTCCATGCAGAATCAGAAGGTCTTATGATGCCTTGATCCAACATCTTAGTTATCTGGTCTCTAACTTCTTGGCGGTGTACAAAGGGGTAGCGATAGCTTTTCGTATAAACGGGAGTTTCGTCGTGGGTCCTGATGCTGTGTTTAATTTTGTTAGTGAATGTCAGTGGTTCTCCTTCAATATAGAATACATCAGGATAGCGGGAACATAAAGTCTCTAAGTTAATTTTCTCTTCCTGATTCAAGTGATCGGTTCGTAAACGTGATATCACTTCACGAGTCCGAAACGGGTCGTGTACGGTGCTCATGCACTCGATATTAAATAGCTCAGCTTGTACTGGTCGGTCAAATGAAAGTATTATGTCGTTGTCGGATATATTCTCTACTTCTACAATTCCTTCGCGATCAATCACAGTCGTGAAACATTCGTGTATAATGCAATTACAGGAAATTTGATCGGGGACCATTACGTCACCGTCGGGGCTATCGATGGGCATGCGAATCAATTTTGATGAATGTGCTGCGATTGTGTAGTCAGTAGTAGGCATGTTACTCTGATATGGTATGATCGGGATTCTGGCATTTCTGGTTATAAGCAAATTATTTTTTAGGTCTATTTCGAGTCCGTCTAGTATGTCAAGTCCTATCAGTCCATCGAAATATCTATGGAACTTGTACACGAATAATTTAATATTCTGGTCATCATTAAATTCGAGGAAGTTTTGAATAGTAATGGAATAGTCATTTTTTGTCGTCGCGTGTACATTGGTCACTTCGAAAGGGTCGTAGTTAAGAGGAATGTGCGAAAAATATTTTTGCACAGCTTCGGGGCTAATGAATGATTGATTCGCGCCGGTATCCACTAATAATTTTAATGGGGGGTTTGCAATTTGCACATATCGGAGGTGTCTCTTAGAGTGTAAATTTAATTCTATCTTGGTTTTGTGGAGGGGTTGTCCTTGGGAAAATCCATGTTACTACTAGTAGACGGTTGAGGGGCCTCAATCATGTTGGGCATGTCATGGGGTGCGTTTTCGTAGTCGTACGTCTGGGGATAGTCGGCGTAGTCAGCTTGAGAATACTCGGCGTAGTATTGCTCAGTCGGTGCGTAGCAGTTGTTTTCTTCGTAGTAATATTCGGGTTCAGAATAGTAACATGAGTCATTATAATCGGCAGTTTCATTGAAATTCATTTCTCGAGTTTTAAAATAATTGATTGGTGGAGGGTTACCAAATTTACGCCAATCATGGCCAGAAGGGGGAAGCGGTTTAGATGAGTAGTTTACTACTCCACTCATAGGCTTGGGGCCTAAATTTTGAGTCGGTAATGTGGGTCTCTGGGGTAATTTGAATACGTTACTTCTAGCGTTATAGTTGGGGAGAGGCGCTCCGAACATTTGCTGGGTTCGAGAAGGCATATTAGACATTCTTGGGGGTTGATTAGGTGGAGACTGGAAGTTTGGCTGCCAAACAGGTACAGGGCGATGCATATTCGGGAAATTAAAAGGTTTCGGCATGGCAGTTGGCATCTGCATAGGCATTCTCATGTGCATAGGGGGTTGATAGTGAGGGAGAGCTCTACGCTCTGGAAGTGAATCATTTCGGCCCTGGAGGTACATCACATTCATCTCTTCCTGTACGAACTCCAGTGCTTTTTCTATGGTGTCGGGTCTCATACATCTTATACGAGATCCAAGGGGTTCCTTGAGACCACGAACATAAGCCTGCTTGGTAAGTTTTTTATAGAGGTCGCGTTTCGCTTCTACTGTGGTAGGGATAGTCTCATGAAGACTAACATACGTCATAATCGTACTAAAAAGAGTTTGACATTTTTCATAGAATTCCTGGGGGGTGCTTTGTCCTTGCGTCACCATCGAGAGATCATTATAGAGGGCGGTTTCATCCCTTTGGTCTGAAAAATTATTAATCAGGGCTGTACGGATGCCTATCCAGTTTTCTGCTATTCCATTTGAGTTGATTGTCCTCGCGGCAGGACCGGTAATTTTGTTCAATATTCCGTTAATTAAACTTAGGTTCGCTAGCTCGCAACCGGCTTCCGGTTTCATATACTGAATTACTAGCTGATCACATATTCTAATAAATCGCGTAAGAATATTCGGGTTACCATCGAATTCGGGCACTAGGCGTAGTGCCTTGAAAATGGTGTCAGCGTCAATAGTCGGCGCCGTCATGATTTTAATATTAGGCAAGGACAGGGTCACTAAACTAACACTATCACTATTAGGGTCCTTAAATAAATTTTCTACACCTAAATCTTCACTTTCCAAAATCCTATTCGAATCTAAAAGTCCTTCCTTACGTATTTGTCTTATGGAGGACTTTTTCACACCAGATTTCTCGGGACGGAAAATTGTGGAAAGAGGAAATTACACACGGGGGAAAAAAAAAGGGAAGCAACACAAGAGTAAGAACAATGCATGGACTTACATATAATATATCATCTTCTTCGGTTTTCTTCGCGTATCAATGTCTAGATACCTCCCCGGCTGCTCGTCTTCGTTCGTCGAATCCTTGATGAAGGCTTGAAAGCTCAACCAGAGGCTTGCGGAGCCAACAGGAGCAACGATGTCTGGAGTCCTTTAGTTTCCCGCGCGCTCACTGACTCAAGGATCCTACCGGCTGCGCCAAATAAGGAATCGGCAACCGATGGATTTAAAAAAAACCGATAATTAATTTAATCCTTTATTTTAAGGAATGGAAATTACAATTAAAACTTATGTCTATATTCAATCGATGCTAGAATTGAAGTGAGTCTAAAATTAACAAAAGAAAAGGCACTAAAAATGAATACACTATAAAAGTATGTAGGTTACACGGGTTGCTTACGCTGCATAGGAAAATTACAGTGAAATAATAAGTTACTACCTAAAACTATCACTATGCAAGCGCAATGTCGTCATCAGACTTCGTCAGCAGATTCCGTGAATGCAGGGCATGTAACAGGCAAACAAAATTTGATACATTTAGTCTTCTTTGAGTTTAATAACAGGTTGTTTACATTGAACCAACTTAACACATGAGAGAGTGTACTATTTGCGTCGTCTAGAATTTCTTCTTGTCTTTTCACCTTGAAAATAATAGATGTGTCATCAGCAAATAGAACAATCTGAGTCATTTTTTCCACCATATAAGGCAGGTCATTCATGTACACTAAGAAAAGGAACGGACCTAAGATAGAACCCTGGGGTACACCAATATTCATATGGGTTCCAGTGGACTTGCATCTGTTTATATCTACTTTTAGTAATCTTTCCATTAAATAAGATTCCATTAATTTTAACGCATTATCTTTGATACCATAGTGTTGAAGTTTGAGCAAAAGAGTTTGATGGTCCACACAGTCAAAGGCCTTGGAAAGATTACAGAAAATACCAACCGCATCCTGTGATCCTTCCCACGCACTATAAATTTGTTCTACTAGCGCTACTCCGGCGTCTGTTGTTGATCTGCCTTTAGTGAATCCGAACTGTTTTTTGTGGAGTAGCCCAGATGCATTGAAGTGAGAGAGTAGTTGACTCAATATGAACTTTTCAAACACCTTGCTCAACACTGGCAATACAGATACAGGTCTGAAGTTGGCAGGGTCTTGTTTACTACCAGATTTGAAAAGTGGTATTAATCTGCTCATTTTCATGAGGTCAGGAAAAACTCCGTTTGCTATACAACTATTGAATGTGATTGCCATGTATGGTGCAATCACATCGATTACTGATTTAACCACGTTAACCGACATGCCCCATAAATCTTCAGTCTTTTTCATGATAAGAAGTTTAAATGTTTTAACTATAGTTATAGAGCCTATTGGCTTGAAGTTAAAGCCATCCTTGTTTTGGGGCACATTTTCAACCAAGTAATCTAAAGACTTTTCAGAAGAGGATGGTAGTGCTTCTGTTGTTATTATTGGTATGGCACTGAAAAACTTTTCAAATGCTTTAGCAACGTCCTCGTTTGATGAGAGTAATTGGTCGTTAACTTTTAAATTAAAACTTGATTCACTAGACCTAACCTTGCCTGTCTCTTTTTTAATAATGTTCCATGTAGTTTTAATTTTATCGCCAGAAGCTTTGATTTTATTGTTAAGATGTAGGCACTTGGCTTTGTGGCAGTCTCTCCTAAAATTTTTAGAATTATTTTTGACAAAGACGTTAAACTCAGGACTGTCATCATAGGATTTTTGCTCATACAATTCATATAGTCTGGACCTGCTCTGTCTTAAATCCTCTGTTGCCCATTCAGAGAATTTTGATTTGTTGTCCGGTCTCACTTTTGTCAGATTGAAAACCCTTTCAAATTCCGCAGATACAGATTTGAAGAAGCTGGAATATAACTGTACTGTTGTACATGTACTTTTTCAGCGTGCTGCGGCCCTTGAATTTGATCATGCATTCGTCAATGCTTTGTGAGGAGGTGGATACTGCACTTCTTTCAAATGCTTCATTCATACTGTTGATCAACGGCCTGAATTTGAACAGTTTATCATACCCTGCTTCACCTCTCTTAGGCATTTTACTGTTGTCATTTATGTGTTAATTCGATAAGATTTTTTTGAATCTTTTCACTGGCTTATTTCTATAACTTCAGCAACCTCTGACACTCGAAAAAATGAATCAGACGACCAATAAAGATTTACATTTGGAAGAACATGTATGCCCATAAATATCAATATACCAATAAAGGCTTTTAGCTCCGATACTGTAACAGGCTCCCAATCTTTCTGTTTGTTTTGTGTTGCATATAGGTTGGTCTCATTAACAATATGCGAATAGATATCATCAGTAAATAAAGCACTAAGTAACTGGTTTGGTCGCAATACGACTTCATCGAATTTATCAATCGGTGGATTGTGCGGAAAAGGCACTTTTTTCCATTCTTCCTCATCATCATCAGAGCCTTCGTCATCATCATTAGAGCCGTCAGTAAGTTCTGAGTCTGAAGGAGTAGGCTGTACACTAGTGGAAGTGGAAGGAGTAGGCTGTGCAGCATCAACGTCTGCGAAATCATAACATCTTGAAGAAGTAATCGGAGACTGCGTTTCTATCAAATTGGACCTAAGTTGCAACTGCGGATCTAAAATGTCTTCTAGCTCAGAAATACTGGGTTCTATAAACAATGCTTCATTTTCATTTTCGTCACTTTCGTTACCATCTTCAGATTTTTCGCCATCTGACAATTCGAATTCGAACAATTCTCTGAGTGTTTCCTCATTTTTTCTTTAGCGATCACCTAGAACAAATCGACAAACAAAATTCATAAATAATAATATAAAAGTTACACTTCCCTACATAACATTATATGTAACATTCAGTAAAAATTATTATAAATTCGACTCCATCATGTGTGTAGTTGGAATCAGCATATGCCCGAACAGGCAGTGTCCAATATATGGACACCATAAAAATTCGTTGAAAAGGTTACGTAACTATAGTAAAAGTAAAAAATTAGGTCTTACAATGATTATATATAATATTTAGAACAATTCATAAAAGAAAACTTACCCTTTTATCCATTTTTCTCGAAGATATACCTAGATTCAAACGAAGCACTGAAAACACCTATATTTTACTTATGACAGTCAGCTGTGAAGACAAAACGGCCATATTGTTTTCTTTTTTTTTTGCGTTTCGTTTTTGGTATTATGTCATTCAATCATAATGCCACTTGTCACATTTGCTTGACGATTCGTTCGTCTGAAAAAAAAGAAAGAATATGGTGTCCAAAACGTGGACAGAGCCCTTGTCGTGTAACGATACAAACCTAACCAGAACCTAACAGAAAACAGCCAGGATAAAATTTAGAAGTGACGGTTTATTAGAGTTATTTACAGTGATGAATATAGAAAAATGATTCGAAGATGAGGATGGATGAAATGAGGACAGGTTTTTATAAAATACAGATTAGGTATAAAAAAAAGAAGCGGAAGACACGGAGAGTAGGAGACCGATGGAGTGATGACCAGGATGCAGGTGTAGCCGAGAACGGGTAGATGACGAGAAGACTCAGCGCAGCGCTGAGCAGGGTTGAGGCTCGCAGGATCGCGTTGCAGTAACGGCTCGCAGGATCCCGTTTGTAGGAACGGCTCGCAGGATCGCGTTTGTAGGAACGGCTCGCAGGATCCCGTTTGTAGGAACGGCTCGCAGGATCGCGTTTGTAGGAACGGCTCGCAGGATCCCGTTTGTAGGAACGGCTCGCAGGATCCCGGGGTAGTGCGACCCCGGGATAAGGCCTTTAGGTGGTTCTTCTCGCTCAGAAGCTGACGTGAGACTCCAGAATTTCAGAAATGTTCCGCTCTTATACCCTTTTTGGAGAGTTCTAAAAATTATTTAAATTAAACGTAATTTTTGTGAGTGGCCAAGAGAGAAAAAGTATTTTTGTAAAAGTATTGAAGCAAACATATCAGACCGCTAACGAGTTTGAATGGACATTGCCATGACAACCAGATAAACAACGACATCAACATATGTCAAACTTTAGTTTCAGGCTCGTAATACGGTAAACAACAAGAAAACCATGAAGTAAATGAAGTAACAATGAATATAAAAAGGTAGCGCACCAGCGCGCACGAAGCCCGAGATTTCAGAGTTTCGGAGAAAGCCAAATACAAGGTCACCAAAGGTAAACCCCTTCGCTATCGATTTAGAAGTGCTGATAGTGTGAAAATACAAAGCGAAAATGATTTTCTAATGTGTTCTTATGGTTTAAAACGTTACAGGGTCCTATGAAAATAAAGGTGATACCAAATAACAAGCTGTACAGCTCAGCAAGTATCCAGCTGAAAATCCGGAAAATAGCACGTAAGTAGCATAACACTACACCCTATAAAGGGCTAACTCACTCTGGTCTTTGGCATCACATTGTCGTGCATTTGCCAGGAGGTCACGTAGATGCTGGATTTTTACTCGGGCATCTTGGAGGTCTGGTGGTAAACCTACATTTTTTTTTCGGATCTCTTGCAGTAAGGAGATTCTTGTTATTCTGTTTATAAGCCTTTTTTGGGCTCATTTTATAAGTTTTACATTCCCTCTAGTTTTCTTCATGAATTTATTTAATTTCAAATATTTTTCTATTTTCTTCTGCACTATCCTTCAAACCATGCAGACGGTTTGAATTAGGTTGGTTACTTCTAGTTCTTGTTGGATATAGGTAATGTGGCTAGTTTAGTTTTATTTATTTTTTATGTAAATATCTGTCAACTTCGAGTTTGCTGAGTTTGAACATTGAGTTGGTATTGGAGGAATTTACTGCAGTCACAAGGTCAGTGCGCAGGGTGTCAAAAGATTCCACTGGTTTTTCTAATAGTTGAATCTCATTTTGCGACTCCTCATATGTTTCTCGCAAAGTAAAGAAAGTATCTATTAGATGTGAGTTCTTGACTTTCAAGCTTTTTATTTCAAAATCATGTTCATTGCGCTCTTTCAGTAGCCTGTGGTTTAATTCTCCTGCCTCGGTTAGTTGTTGCTCTAGTTTTGAATTTCGTAGTAACGTTGGAGAAGAAATAAATAAAATAAAACAAAAAGGAATAAAGACTTGCGGTTAGTATATATAGCACTATTATGATAGTTTCTATTTCCCTATTTAGTTATTCTGAGTCAAAGTCAGTCAAGTTTCAAAATAATTCTTACTTATGTACGTATAGGAACTAATAAAAGTTATACTTAATTATCTAACAATAAACAAGCGCTGATCAGCTGTGAAATGAGTACCTAATATGTCTCTAGAACTAGCTTCAAACTTATACTATATTAACACGAATTGCCAAATTCTAACCTATCAGTGCACTTGTGTATATTGTGTAATAAATATGAGTGAACGGCTAAAGCTTTATCGTCAAAAGTACTTCCACAGATTGTCAAGTGCTAAGAGATAAAACAAAGACACCGCGCTGTGAGGATGGAAGTTTCTCACAATAGTGAGAGTTGAGCAGTATGTAGTATATTGGTATTGCCTAATAATATAGTTAAGGTTCAAGTTGTATACTTGTAAAATATGAATAATAGAAAGCAATACTTCGCGGGTTTTTTCCGTTGGCAGTTTGAATCATCCTTTATCTGTTGGTCCGTGATCGATTATTTTATCATAATTACAATTCTGACCATATCTAGCACTGGCTCACTATTAGTTAACAAACATTTAACACTATATAACTAAACAATAAAATTAAAAATAATTTGTTTAAATCGAATTTAAACAATACCAAAAAAAAGGCAGGACCAAAGGCAATATGGCAATAGCATAATACTAAGAGTATACTTGATTCAATTTAAAAAGCATGTTTTTCACTAGGTATAACATGTATTTTCAATAACAAATCCCACATTTTTTATTCAATACAAATATTATGTATTTGTATTCAATTAAATACAATAAGGATCCAAAATAAAAATTAACACAATATTAGTGCGGGTTGGTGGCCTTGGTGGTGGTGGATTTTATTACAAATAAAAGTTTACTAATAATTATGTTTCATTAAAATATCAATTAATAAACAATACTTAAAATTAATCAATTTAAACTCACAATAACAAAATGAATAAAATAAAAAAATATATTTAAAATAAAATTGCTATAAGATTTTCTCTTAAGTGATGTGACTTCGGCTATAGATTCGCTAAACGCTGACCTCAAAAACAGAATGTCTACAAAAGCAGGATGCACACAAAACTTAAAATAGATCCTAAAATTTTTATACTTATTACAACATACAAGGTTAATGAGAAATCAAAACATACCTATGAACAAAACGAAAAAAACAAACCAAAAAACAATATTAAAAAATATGGAGCACAATTAAAATAATTAGAAATTGAAATAAAAAGCATCCTTAGTAACTTTTAGGAATACGAGACGCAGGCAAAAAATCTGTCGATGCTGTACACGAATTCTTTGCTGGTATAGGCATAAAACTAGCTTATCAAATTAGCCCAAATGTTTCCCCATTTCCAACTGTAAAGTACTTCACAGTAAGTGACTCATTGGCTCTAATATAGACTGATAGCGAAGAAATAGAGGGAATAAATATTAACTATAAATTCAGCTTTTCTGCTAACCATGATGGTGTATCTGCCCAAGTCCTGAAAAGTATAAAAAAACCTTTTTTGACTCATATATATAATCGGTGTATGGACAGTAGTTTTTTCTTGAATATTTAAAAAAAAAATATGTTATTCCTATAAACAAAAGCGGGACAAGAGACTGTATCAATAATTATAGGCCGATTTCCATTCTTTTAACCCTTTCAGAAATACTTGAAAAACAACTTAAACAAAGACTACTTATCTGGAATCAAAAAATCTTTTATCTAAAAATCAATATGGTTTCAGACACGGAAGGTCGACAGATTATGCGGTTTTTGACTTTAAACATTTCTTGTTAAAATGTTGGATACAAAGAAGAACTGTATCACAATATTTCTAGATTTAGCAAAAGTTTTTGATGCTGTCTGTTTTCCCAAGCTATTTGATAAGTTCGAAACGTAGGGTATTAGAGGTAATCAACAAAGCTTTATTGAGAACTACATGTCTAGTCGTATTCAATGTGTAAAGAAAATTATTTTTTTAGTTTCGAATGTCCTATTACTCACGGAGTACCACAGGGCAGTGTGTTTGGTCCATCCCTCTTCCTTTTTTGCATAAAAGAGCTTTGTGATATGAAAATTGAAAATTGTAAAATTCAATGCTATGCCGATGTAGAAGATACTTGAGAAGAAGTCCACAAATTTGCTGAAAAAGGATTTGATAAAGTTTGTCACTGGTTAGCAGATAATTCACTAATATTAAATGCAGAAAAAACGAAAATTATAAAATTTTCGTTGGAAAATTAAAATTTTCAGGGGTCTATGCAATTAGGACTTAAAGATAATCTTTAAGTCCTTAAAAATAACCTCTTGAATGTAATTTTCATGTTTCTCTAAAAATTCACTTTGTCCGTCTATAGCTCCAACTAACTGTATTATATATTAAGGTGTCATATTTGATTAAAATCTAAATATTATTGAACATATAAAGTACATGAGACTTAAAGTGAGAAAGTTAACATAAGATTTTAGGCAACTACGATGCGTTGCTGACAAAAAGCTGCTTAAAAATGTGTATGTTGCCCTTTGCCAATCTATACTCTCTTACTGCATATCCATCCTAGGGAGGAGAATCTCAAACATATGATTCAGCTAGAGAGAGCACAACAATTCATTTTAAAAATAACTGTATCCAAAGAAAAACTTTACAACGATACCCAGATTTTAAAAGTTCGACAACTATTCAACAACTATACAAAAAAATATAAGAACAGTCCTATCACAAAGATTATTTTCGTATTTATCAACTAGGCTGTACAATTACGCAAACAACTTGCGTAATATTTATGACAAATAGAAATTTAAATGAAGGAAAATAATTACGGATTTCTCTAACTTTTCCTCAATTTTGAGGAAACTGAGAAGGTTTTTCTATGAATTTTATACATATATTCCATTAATTATAAATAAACATATATGCCATTTTCACTTCATCGTTTTTTAAGATAAATGTGATTTTATATACACACACACACACACGCATTAATTCATACATGCACACACACACTTTTGGGCATCACAGGAATTTAAGACACAGTAAAATATCTGGTTACCATGTCCTGCCCTCAAAGTGGGATGTTCGAGGTTCCCACCGGGCGAAACAAAAGTTTAGTTTTATTAGTATACGGTTTTATGGTTATCTGTAACTTTTGTCAATTTTAGACAATAAGGTAATAAAATGTTTCAGTGTTGCCGAAAAGCAAATTGTGTACTTTGTGTCGGCGCCTTTGACGGCGCAGTTTTATGGGCCGGTCTGCGTTCACTAATCATTACGTAGAAAACAATTGTGAAGTTTTATGTGGTCATTGTTAGTTGGTTTAGTTATTCAGTTCAGTCAGTTCGACCGAGACTTTTGACGACGCCGCTGGACGCTATGCCCGTGCAACCCTTTAAAACTCCCCCAGCTCCAGCGCGCGGCGTTTGTTCGTGTCAATAGCGACTACTGACAGTGTTGTGTAAAGTTCTTTGTTTGAATCCTCCTGATATTCGTATTTAGGTTCTCTCTCTCTCTCTTTCTATGAATAAATATCCGTACTGATTATAACGCGTCATACTTTAATTGGACCCCGCGCCGAAAACTATTCCCGTAATCTACATTTTGGTCCTTTTAGCCGGATAGTACCTATGTCGGAATCAGTCGGTTATATCACCAGAAGCAAGACACCGGAGGAGAACGAAGACAACATGTGGAACTCAAACGAGGCAAATGTTGAATCGGCGACGGTAAGCATCAGCAACTACCACGAGAATACATCGCCTCCGGTACAGCATCAGGCCTCAGAATCTCCAGCGACTTATAGCACGGCGCACGAATGGGTATTTAACCCAAAAAGCTGGTCAAAACATTTTATTTTTATTTAGGATTTTTATAACTCGGATGTAATGATTTAAACAAAATACATTATTTTGGGGTATTTCATGATATTTTATTGGAATGAAAAAAATATATTTACAAAAAAATATGAACAAAAAAAAACTCTTGATGACGACTCCTGCCCTTCTTCCTCTGAAGAATCATGTTTCGTATCAGAAGTTTCTTCGTTGTCGTTGTCGACGTCATTAGCAAAGAACCTTCTACTTTTGTTCCCATCATTGCTGGTAGCAAAAGCTGCTTAGGAAAGTGGATTTACAGAACTAGCTCCTCCGTGAACTGTGTCTGAATGTTTTGTTTTCTGGTTTTGATAATATTTTTCTCTTATTATGTCAGTGTTTTGAGTATTTTTTATCGGTAACTTGCACGAAGGGTGCAATTATGTCTCGAAAACTGATTCCAAGCGTGAAATATCGATAAACCGAAGTCGAAATAACTATATCAGACTCTTTGGGCTTGATAAGCTTGTTGAAATCTTTGGCAGTTGTCTGGCAAATATAACATCTCATGGTTGACTTATTATCACTGGCTACGTTACACACTTTTCCGTCCACCATAGTCATAACCATTTTATGACTCACAAATGTCCTTGTTGCCTAATTTGGATTTTATATCTTTCAGCTCTCTTATCTTCTGGTTATGGTAACTTATTTCTTCGGTTGTCACATCCGAAGTCTCGTAAATGAACCTTATCCTCATTTGTCTCGTGGTGAGAACGTTTGCATCGGAATCACTTTTTTCAAATTTTTGCTTGAATCGCACTTTTTGCGATCCATCGCATCCCAATTTTACCACCACTTGCAGGAAACCTAGCTTTCTACAGTTAATTTGTCCAAAACTTAATACAAACGCATTAAAAGTCGTTCAACTGTATGGTTCAACAAAGCCTGTAAAGCCATGTAATGGTACACGAGAGTCAGTACATTTGATACTTCATTTTGCGTGACAGAGGGCTAGCCCATCGCCGCGCTGTTTTGAATACGAGAATCGGTTCATATGACGTTTGGGGTTTTGAGTAGCTCAGGGTAAGTTAGCAAAAAACAATGAGCCGAGCGCGTGGGTTGGTTCCAGGAACAGAGTTCAGGTCAGGTTTTTTTGTCGCATTCCTGCGAGATGTGTAGGGATCAGAGCCGATTTGGCTGCGCGCTGAATAAATTATGAATAACTAAATAATGGAAGGTTATTATGGAACGATACGGAGAAAGCTATTATGTTGACTGCAAAAATACAATTGCGTTTGTTTGGTATGATATGGCGAGTTTGACACCACGGGTCTGAATATCATTCTAGTGGTCTTTGTCTAGCGCGCTAGCGGTCGGGAAGGCTTAAATTAATCGCAACAAGCTTTTATGGTCAGCGATCAACAGATTTTGTGTATCGGCAATACCGAATGACTTGAGTGATAACCTACGGTTGATCATAGTGAATATGCGTACACAAAATTTGTAGAACGGCGGATCTGCATGGCATGGTTGAAATTAGACCCTGTGTAGTTAGTGATAAGAAGCTTCGCTTGGGCAGCGCGTGTTCGCAAAGGACGCCATTTTTTTTTTCCAGACATGTGGGGTCTATAAATACGATTGCGGGGAAGGGGAGAGCATACAGTCTCAGCGTCTAGCTACTGTGACAGTCGTCTTTCACGATTCTAAACAGTTTTGGTCTGCAGTCTTACGCGTCTGAACTATACGAATTGTGATTGCGTGTTTCAGTGGTTTTTCGTGAGTGTCCGAAGCGTCGAGATATACCTCGGTTGCTATCCTTTAAATCAACCTACCCCAAATTCCAAAACTATCCTTGGGTCGTTAGATAAGAACTTGTAGGTAACTGATCTGAGTCTGAGTCTGGGCTTGGAGCGACCCTAAATTCCTTTTTCCTTCACCATAGGGTTCCTGGATTGGCTCTTAGGATATTCGCGGGCTAATCCTCTCCTCATTCCTTCGAGTAGCGAGTTTTGAAATTCCCACACACACAGTCATTAACCACACAAGCACATTCAAATCAAACTCAACCATTTTCGAGTGGTGTCGATAATGGACGTGGTATAACACTAGGATTTTAGACTAGGCTAGACAGGAGTTTAGTTGCGGCTAAACCTAGGTTGGCAGGGCATAGGGAGACTGTTTGATCGATGAGGTTCCGCGGATGGAAATAACAAATTCAGAACAAAGTTAAACCGGTGTCAACACAGATAACCTATCCTGTTGATGTTTTGACATTTGAGTGTTGTCGGGGACGCGCGAAGAGATCAAATTACAGTCTAAAGTTCGTTGTTTAAGACCGGGTAGTTTGTTTTGCTTTGCGTTGGGTCAGTTTGGATTCAAGTTGCATCTTTAAATTAAATGTAAATTTCGCTGGAGGTCTAATGTGTAAGCTGGTAGGACGTGCTGAGGTTAGTGGAATTCATAGTTCGGTATTTATCGAACTATGCACTTCGCTATGGTGAGGGTTAGATCTCCTAAAGCGCTAATGATAACGTTTCGATAACATCCAGCTCAAATTGCGCAGAGTTGAAGGTTTCAAAACGTAACGGACCTTTTGAGGTAACCGCTAGTTCAAACCCATTTCGGAAAATCAAATCGCAATTGTGTAAACCGGTCTATTCGGATCGTTATTGCCGTGAACTAATTATATAATTGGAACCACCACAAGCCGCTACTAGCGAGCACATGAAATATCATTGAGTACTCACGTCGTAAAACTACGACGGATATCTACACGATATCCCAAACAAATATTATAAATTGTGGTCGACCACTAAAAGAAGTTCCAAGCGCCCATATATACAAAAAAATAAATGGTACCATCACACAAAATACAACAACGATCGATCTGGCGCAATACACCGCTAATGGATGCGAAATAACGGCTTGCGGGCATATATGCTTTCTCTGTCTAACTTGAAACACTAACTTCCTGAACCAATCTTCGTTCGACTATTGTACGCCTAACGAACTTCTCAATGAACGAGAAATTCAGACTTATCATTCTTAACTTACAAATTTTACAGCTGAATCGGGACATCACTTTTGGGGTAGATAGAATAGACGATCATAGCTACTGATAGCGGTGGCTCGACCTTAGCCTTTAATGCCGTTACAGCCACTTCTGCGCACGTAACTCTAAACGCTTCTTGAGCAGGATAATATTATTTTCTGCTTTCTGTATAATGCTGTAATAACGATATAGGTTTTTTTGTCTAGATTTTTGATTTCATACTGGTTTCGTATCAAAGAAGCTTCTACAAACATAGAGAGGGCTTCTGTAGCGCTTATTTGTAATGTGTAATTAGTAGTGTCGCATTTTTTAAACGCTTTTCAGTATTTCTTTCCTCTTGTTTCTTGTTCCTTTCACCATTTGTTTGATCGGACCGCACCCGAGGCTACACGTCAAAAACAGCTGTGCTGTATTTTAACTAAATTAATTTGTTTGAATTCGTCTATTTGTGAATATAGTGTTAATTTAAGTGTTTGTTTAGTTTAAATAAATTCATGAAGAAAACTAGAGGTAATATAAAAGTACTGAAATAAGCCTTGAAACGGCAATCAAACAGAACATTAAGAATCTCCTTAATGCAAGAGCTCCGGGGAAAAAATTTAGGTTTACAGTCGGACCTTCAACATGCCCGAGTAGAAATCCAGCATCTACATGACCTGCTAGCAAATACACTACAATGTTATGCCAAAGAGCAAAGTGAGTTAGCAGAACTCAGAGCCGCGACGTCTGAGTTAGTACAGCTACAACGCCAGAATGCGGAATTGGTGGGCGTTCTCATTGAGAATGAGGAGAATGATACCAGCAAGGAGGACGAGCCCACATCACTAACTTTGGTCTCGACCCCCCTCAACGAGAGTGTTGCAGCGTCCACCGCTGCCCCAACCAAAAAACAGCGTCGCCGTCGTCGACGTGGAGACACCTCGCAGCTCAACAGCGCGAGCAACGCGCCGCTCGCTGTCCCTGCTGAGGCGTGTGTCATGCCGCAAGCTGCCCCGAGGGCCGCGCCGTTCGCCGTTGCGCACGTTGCGACGCTCGCTGCCGCGAATGCCGCGCCAACCGCCGCCACGTGCATCAAACCGCACTCCAACACGTGTGTCCCGCCACTCACCTCCACTCGTGTACCGCCAGCTACCAAAATATGTGCTCAGAGAAAAACTCTGTTGTTCTCCGACAAAGTAGGTGCAGGACTTGGGACTCTATTAAATAACCGGCTTAACCAAAAAGTAACGAACATTTGCTGTCCAAATAGTTAATTTGTAGATCTAGTGAAGATGATTAGTCGCGGTATCTTTGATGAGTACAGCACTATTGTAATTATGGTAGGAAATCATTCAAACATTAGTCGGAATGATTTGAATAAAAGTGTTGAAACACTTCTAGACTTACATAGTAGGATGAAATGCAAATTTATACTATGCAATTTTCCATATGCCTGTAATTTGACATAACTACAGAACAAATCTGTGCATAGAATGAATATTCATTTATTTAATTTAACATGTCATCACAGCGATGCTATTTTATATTTCGACATGAATAATTTTATTCATAACTTTACTTCAAGGGTCAGTGCATTCTCTACTACAATAAGATACCTCTGGAGATTTTGAAATTGCCATTTGAGCAATTTAAAAAGCATGTTAAAGCGACTTTGTCGAAAAAGGGATATTACAATGTTCAAGATTACTTAAATGACAGGACTGTATGGGGTTAATCTGGCTCAACACAGACCTTGCTGTTAATAATTTTGTAATTATTTATTCCTGCTTATTAATCATAACAATTAAATTTTTCATATTTGTATTAGTTAAGCACAACCTATTTTTAAAAGAGATCTAAAAATAAATCTGTGGGAGTTTCTACGCCCTTCTTTTCCCACAGTGGTTCAAGAAGAGGCAAAAAATGACGTTTGCTAAGTATATGTAAATATCTACAGTAATAAAGTACTTTGACTATTGATTATTGTGGGCGATATCAGTATATCCTTAACCAAATTTGAACCACTCCAATTGCCTGTTTCACGAAGCATCATCTGGCTAATCAGTTTTGCGGCATTTACTTTATTTAAATTTTCAAAATATTTTGTGGACGACCAGAAGCAGGAGATTTTCGATTTTCTGAAATTTGCAATGTCCTTTATAACCAACTTTGATTCTCTTTTAAAAACCCATGCTTTGTTATTTTTCAAATAGCCCATCGAGTCTTCATTTCAGATTTCAATTGTGAAACATTGCGACGAAATTCATCTATCTCTTGTCCTGAGCACGGAGCCTCACTGACAAAATTATGTTCAACTGAATCTAGCTTCTTTGAGAATTTACGATAATTGAAGACCTCGGTCATGACAAATATGGCTTCTCGAGTTAAAATTATCACGCCAGAAGTACCTGTTGGCAACAAAATGCAAAGTTAATAATACACGTACGCAGTACACAGTTTGTTTGGTTCAATCCATAATTTATTGAAAAATCAATAAAAGGTACGTTCGGCGGTTTACGGAAACTAATTTTTATATTATTAAAAACATTACAAAACAACGCGTTTGTGTTGCCGGACCGAACGTACGTGTCTTTAGTGCCCATCCACCCTCGAAATCTCGCAAACGCATTTAAACAAACAGTCGTTTACAATACCGCAGCAATACCTCGCGTTTCAGTGATCTTGGTGATATCAGCGTGGTCTAGTGTCGTCCACAATTAAGACCTTCAATAAAAGAGTCAAGCTCTTGTTTGTGCCGTTATATCAAGCGCTAGTGAGATTGACTAATATAGCTGTGTAGTGCAGTAAGTGCGTAAAGTGTGAATTAGATAGGCTCTGTGCTGCGCCCTACCAGAGAATAGGCTAGGCCACGCTGCTATCACAGCCATCGTGTACGATAATAGGCGCACATAGCACAAATAACTTAACGAGTATTGCCTAGGAAGCCCGTTCCGATTCAGAGTACTAACACATGCAACCAATATTTATCATCACAGGCTAGTCTACTAAAAGAGGCCTGAATTTACGTCTCACGCAATACATAACAGTACTCCCTAACAACGGGCCATTATCCTGGGGTTTTAACTGATCCTATCCAGCACAGTGAATGTGTCACAACATTGGGATCATTCCCCAGGAATAAACTAATCAATAAATTGCTTTCTCCGGACACACAAACGATTACATGATAGGACGTAAAATCTTAATTAATTAAGGTATTTTTTTTAGTGACTCCAACCCATAAAATTAAGCTGTCTCAATAGCAACAACCTGGGAAACAGACATATCTCATTTCATCACTGGTAGAACAAACATAGTACATCATCATAAACACTAAGTCAATAGAAACTAAAGTTACGCAACAAGTCGTAGCGTCATATCACGCCAAGAGGCAGGCCCCTTCCTTGCACGTGAATATGGACCTACAATCCAAACAAAATAAGATAGGGATAGTTAAACAAAAAAGCAAGGAAACAAAAGAAAATAAATTATGACAAAAAATAAAACATTTCTCAAACGAACACAGCTGCAAAACTGCGACGCAAATACGTTTTTTTTTCCAACAAGCCCTTTCATAAGATAACTAGCTAAGGAAAAACTAACTCTAAAGAGCAATAAACAATAGGGCATCGTTTAGTGACTGAGCCTCAACCCGAATCACGGACCTAACTAATACGCAATAATGAAGAGAATGGAAGTTGATAATATCAGTGCAGTGAGTCTCACTAGCTGAGCAACAACCTGGTGAGATCGCTCCAATTAAGATAGCCCTAACTCAGATCAACCGGCAAAACTAACTCTATATCTGGCAGGTACACCCCTTCATTGCTGAATACCATTACGCTCAAAATTACTACCCCAACTATAAACTTTTCTACAGGCACAGTCCTGTACCATCAGGTAGAAGATAGGTATACGTAAATACAAAACCTACCCAATCAAAATAACACTAAACTAAACTGTTTGCCACCATCCGATCAAAAGAGGGCCTGATATAATAATAAAAAAAAAGTGCAAGCCCGTTTATTGCATAACTGCATATTCTGAGAAAATTCACAGGCATTCATGACATGTCATTCATTCATTCAATGTTTACTGGAAGCTAATTAGGAGGGTTTTAAAGAGGTGTTTATTTTTATGGCGCGTTTCGGTTCCCTCAGCTAGTAACAAACAATATGGCGGGAATTAATGAAGATTTTAATTTTATTACGCTGATTGGAGAAGGCATCCATGTAAGGCATATGCCTGTACCTTGAATGAATGAAGAATTATGAATGAATGGTGCCTCTCCAGCGAGATTTTTAAACGTGTCGAAACAGTATTTCGGCCGGCATAACGGAGGTCACAAGTTTTGAAAGTAGGGGGAGTGACTTGCTCATATAGACGGAAAGGAGAGTGAATTCAATATCGGGTATGTGCCTGTACCTTATATAAATATTTATGAGGTTTCACATATGAAGGATCCTTATGGTTGGTAAAGAGTTATGCATACCCCGGTAACCTGTGCCGGATAAGCTATCGACATCAAAAAGGATAGACCTCTTAAGATGAATGTTAATATGTTAAGAAGATAAGACATTATTAATGTTTTATCAAAAAATATAAAAACATATAACTTCAAATAAAAAATTGATACATTTAATATTTAATCATCACGATTACAATGAATCGCAGCAAAAGTTACTCAATTTAGTCTGAGGGTAAGCGAAAAATATAAAAAATACATATTCACGATCACTGCTCGGAAAAGTGGCGAAAAGGGACCTAATAAAAAGATGGTCTGAAACGGGACCACAAAAATAAAAGAGATCTTTCTCAGTAGCAGCATGTGCGTCCGAAGCAGTCGACGACAGGCTCAACCTCCAAAAACCTAGGGTAGTTGGGACGGGTCGCGAATTTGAACCTTTTGCCATGGTAATAAAATTTAAAACCTGTAACGGAAAACCGGCGTTATATAACGCCTGTGGTATTCAAGAGGTGAATACAATTTAAGCCTGCTGTCGACTGCTGCTGACGGGTTTTATTGTGCGTTGGCAGCAGCCGCGGCAAGTGCTATAAACTGACACGTATTACGCCTGCGCATGTTGCACGTGTGTAAGAGCTCTGAATTTTTAAACCGGACAATAACATTTCTGGCCTGGTTCACAGTACAGAAAAAAAATGTTGGCTTTTTTGTTATTGGTCTCCCAGATTTTAACAGATGGCGCTCCATACGGTGCGGGCGTTGTGTCGGTAAAAGCATCAATGTGCTGTCAATTGCGATAGAAGGCGGAGTTCCAAACCTAATTATATGAAAAGTCAATTGTCGTTCTATCGCTCACTTTCCATCCTCTACTCTACAAAAATGCACTATTTCGTGCCATTTAACAAAACGGCTATTTTCTCCGAAACTAGAAACTGCCATATATACCTTTACCTGCGGAGTGCCACATTTATGTTCACGTTAACGTGCTCTCGGGGATCAAAAAAAAAAGCTAGTTTGAAATAAAATACTCCACGAGGCGTCAAAACTAACAAAAGCACTAATTTGAACGCTTGAAATCCGATAGTTTGTAAGCCCATCTACACTGGCCTGCAAAGCTAAGAACTACACTATTAAAATACCATTTTTTTTTCTTTTTTTTCTTTAATTTTTTTTTCTAAAGAATTATAATATCTTATTTGAAATAAAAAATCATTGTATAGAAAATTTAATCAGTTTTCTTTGAAACTATAGTACAAATTTAAACGCTTTTTGGAGTCCTTTTTATTTCGAAAGTAGGTATATCTTGTTTATATTATACTTAATAAGTTATTGCAATTTTAAAAGTGTGATACTTAGTTTTGCAGGCCAGTGTGTTTATGTTGATGGGTTCGTTATTCTTGATATCTAGATATCTATCTATTTACTTTACTTATGTAGATAATCATCACACAGATTAACAGATATCTATGATGATGATCTACATAAGTATCTCACTTAAGAATTATGAGCCCATCATCGAAGACAGACGGGCTCACATATCAGGTAACATAATATCTAAATACCCAACTGGGTAGATCACACAGTCCAGATGTCTGTGGTAGATCATAATAAAGATAGAGATCAGAGCGGCGAGATGTGTAGTGATGAGAATACAACGTTAAAGGGAGGATTGAACGGGGGCCCGTACGATATTTTTAACAAAATAAATTTTATTTGTTTGGCCCTACATTATATTCAACTATGTAGTAGTAAAAGCCCGCTGTGAAGTACTTGGCACATCATTTAATTTGGAAGAATTAATTTTCAAATCTCCCGGGGTTTGTTTGAATGTGCGGGCCTGATTGGTTAAATTATTTTCTATACGGTTTCCATGCTACTAACATAAAAAACGTTGAATATGGAAAATGTATAAACAAAGACGAGCTTATCGCTAACAAGAGATTCCTTCCGAAATAGGAGGGACAGGATATGTTTAACGCATCTAAACCAGCACAATCCTCCAAACCACATCCACGTATACTAAAACTCTCCGCGTTTTAACATGATGATTAATGTAAGGCTGTTGGCAGCAGGAGTAAGGTAGGCTGTTTACTTGTATACAATGAAGTTGGATGGCGTGAATACAAATGGTGGTATAATGAGAAACGCATTAAGGTCCACTTGCAGGATATTCACTAAACAAAACACGATTAGCGTCTTCAAATGATTTAGCATCTGTCAAAATGTTTGAAATATGTTTCATCTATTTAGCATGATAAACTGATGTTAAAGGGGACCTTAGTTTTTGTGTTATACGTGTGGACCATAAAACTTACTGAGAGCTGGTCCGTCGCCGCCGTTATTTTATTATAATATTACTCCAGTAAATGTTTTAACATCGTGAGGGACCCTTAATAAATCCCTAGATGTGGCGATGAAGTACCACTTCGCAAAATGTATCATTAACCCCTCAGTTACCACCGGCGATAGCTAAGGCCACTTTTACGTTATAGGTTTTAAATTTAATTACCATGGCATAGGGTTTAAAACCGCAATCTGTCCCAACTACCTTCGGGTTTTGAGTAGTTAAATGAGGCGCTAATCGCGGGTTCAACTCTGCCTCTGCACACCGTAAAGGAAAATTGGGTGACGCAATCTTAGTTTTTGTTTACATTATTTATACCACCTGGTGGCGAACAATATCATCGATCATACATAACACAATCTACAATGAAATACTAAACAAACAAAGTGTGCAAACATCGTTTTTAACAAATGTTTTATGAGACTCGTGATCTTGGGTTCCGTAACGTTATCTTCAGTCATAAAAACTAAAAGAAATTATAAGGCTTTTTTGAAAATGGAATGTAAGGCTACTGCGAGTTGCTTTATTTCACGTTGTTTCATAATTTTGAGTATTTATTCCAATTGTTTTCCCAAAATAAGTTCAGTTTATTAAATTTGACCATCAATTGTTCTATAGTATTTTATACACATATGTAATTAGAAACAAAACTATTATTACAAATAAATAATATAATAATGCCTTTACCCTGATACGAGTAAGAGTAAGCCATACTTCACCACGCTAGCTCAGTGCGGGTTGATGAAGGGGTTTTTACGACCACGTAGCGATAGTAGCCGGGACCTACAGCTTAACGGGTTATTCAAAATAATGAACGTCCGATACTGTACTTAAGATAAATTAATCATCTCATTAGTGCATGGTCAGGATTTGAACCAGCATCTCCTGTGGGAGAAGCAAGCGTGAAGCCCATTAGACCACGGAGCGCGAGTAACAAACCAGTCAATATCACTAATGGCCTGTTTCAATAAAACCTCAATAAAATCAATTAAGCTCTGTATGACGGATTCCACTGTCATTTTAGGTGCAAAATTTATTATTTTCCTGTTCAATAGCGATTTATTGAAGCAGAATTAATATAACTAATAAAATCAAACTAAAAAACGCTTATCAAACAGAACAAAGTCTTTGAATTTATTAAATAGTTATGGTAGTAGTATATTTATACTAACCAATACAATCGGGTCACTACGGGCCCTTGAAAATGATATATTCGATATATTCAATATCTCTTCCATCGCTGGATTTTACAACACGCCGTTATGCCACATTTTATAAAGCATAAAGCGTATTTTATTATTTCCAAGACCAATATACTTATATCCTTTTACAATGAAATTGGATTCCAGCTTTCGTTCCTGTTCCTGTGAGTGAGTTAAGTGTTTCATAGACGGCTGAATATTGTAGTTCTTTGATATTTATAAAATAATATGAGGCGTTAATTTTTTGTTGTTATTATTTTTGATTTTTCTCAGTTTATTGTCACCGCTTTTTTTAAATGATATCTTGAAGGTTCGCCTGTGTTCTTCTCAATACAATATTAACACACATTGATCTAGCCCCAAACTAGGATTCCCTGTATCTTGGGTACTAGACAACGATATATATACTTATATCGATAAATATGGCTAATGTTTAAACGATCACCAAAAACGCACCGCACCTATTTTACTATTAATAAATTCGAAACGACGGCCAGAATTAGTAAACGACCACCAAACTGTGTTTGAATAAATGATCACCAAACTTCTTTTTATGTTTTGTGTACTTAAGTTTATGTTTTGAGTACTTTTTGTTTTTCTTACTTGTTCAACCTAACACGAAGGATAAAGGGGGCTTCGCTTCGCTCACCCCTTTATCCTTCACCTTTTGTCCTGATATTTTCTGCAACTTTTGTTTATCATTTGCCCATTTTGGGTAGGAAAAAAATATTTTGGTTGTCATTATATTTGTTGTCGATAAATAATGTACTTACATAGATAAACAACCATGAGTAGGGTACAATCATCATTCTCATCAAACTCGGGACCCTTGGCTTCGTTGGCAGGGTACTGCCGACTCGGCCATTCGGCTCGTTAAAAATCGTAACAAAATATCATCAGAAATGATAATTAACAAAAAAGAAATAGATTATCGTAACAACAACAGCAACGAAGAAATAAAAACGACCGCGTCAGGAAGCAGCATTAAAGCTAATCCAGACTGATCGTATTTTTCCCCATGCTGTATCAAGCCACTGAGTAAAGATGGCAATAGTCTGCAAGTGGGAAAGCATGATAATCAAAAGTACTATACGCCATTTTAGATTATTTTCTACAATGGCATGGGTTATAACGTCCGTGGTCAAGTTGTTTCAGGATAACAACTCGCCACGGCTAGATTATTTCTTCGAGAAAGACGCCACACCTGAAAGCCAAACGGATTATAAAAAAACCATGGATACGAGTACCTAGTTGAACAAATAACGTCAAAACACGAAACATACTTCCATAATGAGTCCATGATCCATATGATAATCCATGAGTCCCGGTGGGTGCAAATATTTGTTCGATGAGAACGGATGTTTGTACTCTAGTCATGGTTGTTTATCTATCTAAGTATAATATTTATCTATATAAGTGTGTGTATCGTTGTCTAGTACCCCAGATACAGGGAATCCTAGTCTGGGGCTACGTCAATGTGTGTAAATAGTGTCCAAGGTATTATTATTATTATTATTATAATTCGTTCAAAATAGGCATTCTCGCTAAATATGAACAATGCCATTTGACGAACGTATGGCTCATTAAAACGAGCGTCAATGAGTACCGTCCTTTTCTGCGATCCAGACCCAGGAGAACCCCCGATAGTTCAGACGATGTGTATCGAAAATGTCAACTGCACAATGATGGCGGTGTTTCATCAAAACAAAAACAGACTAGGTAACAAGACCTATGAACTAGAATATGAGTCGCAACTCTGAACAAACAATCAAATTAACGTTTTATGTAACTTGGAACACTGGCTTAAATCCAATGAATTGTCATGTGCCGCTGCTGACAATTGAGCGAAAAGAAATAGCCGTATCTACCTACTATCTGTCCAAATGCATTTTGAAACCTGCGCCGTGTACTGTGTGAGACTTAACGTTGTCGTTGTATGCATCTACAGACCCCGAAAGGGAAGTTGACGTTATAAAAAACAACAAAGTAACTGGGTGATTTGAACATTGAATTTCTCGTAAAATCACCTGACACAAAGTAACTTTTCAGTACTCTGAAATAATCGGGATTCAGAACCTTAATTAAAAGTTGTAACGAAGAATCATCTATCTGCCTACTACCTACAGTGCCTAAAATTGTATAGCCAAACACGATATAGTGATAGCTGAGCCGTGTGTATATGATAATTTTGGTGCGATGGTTGTTATCAAAGCCGACTTATCGAAACAGACAATTCCTATTATGAAAAACATCAAGAATCAAAAAATAAAAACTTTGTCTGATGCTGTATGACTGGAGTGGATTGCTTGATAAATATTTTTTCTTACAAATCTGCCTTGACTCTGATCTTTATATCATAAAACATATTTTTCAGTGTGTAATTACCTGAATCAATCCGGTCTGCCTTTTATTTACGCAACACCTATCGCAACTTAAACCCTCACGCAGGTGGTGCAGTTTTAAATCCCGGTGCTGACCATGAACCAATAAAATAAGTACTTATATTATGTACTTCATACGGACGTTCTTAAGTTGGAAAACATCGTGAGAAAATCTTCATTACTCCAAAACCGTGGCGATGGGCTAGCCCACTGTCACGCAAAATGGAGTATTGAATAACTGACTTAAAGTGACGCAATCGCGGCTCTACCAACCCGTTTGGAAAAAGGTGTGACGTTATGTTCTCATGTTTAGCGTATGATCGCATCACAATCATGCTAAAAGAAAATCAAAGACAAATGCACTACACGTACTCATTAGCAGCTCCGCCGAACTTCTTCTACGCAGAAGCTCAAAGCAATAACCTGCAAAACCTGTCTTATATAAAACGATGTCTTATCTAATACTGCAATTTACACTATTCTATAGAGGTTAAATTCCTGAGGTTATAAAAAATACGTAACGAAACAATCAAAGGACATAAATTAAAATGATGATTTCTACAAATGTCTTGGATTATTTCCTGTCTGTTAAAATATCATTGCTTTGTCACTTATTTAACCGCGGGTCTATTTCTACGTTTAAAAATATAAAAGTATCACTGATTTATAAGGGTAAAGCAAAATATTTAAGTGGGTGACAAGCTCACATCATTATTTTTAGAGAACGGTCTTCTTAGTGGCAGCAATATTTTGTGAACTGTCGCGGGCCTTTGAGCTCATTAACCACTCTCTCCAACATTAACTCTCTCTACTGGACAAGCTTAAACTACACGAATTTACCGGTAACTTCCATCATACAATAGCGTCATTCCTAGCAGGCCGTAAGCAGCGCACATGGCTCTGTGGAGTCAGATCAGGCCTCGAAGTTTTGACAGATTATGCTATGCCACATGGGTCAATCACGGCAAACATTCTCTTCGTGATACTCGTTCGTTAATGGTATAACAACCGCAACGTCCGACGCCGAGTACGTTATGTTTGCGGATGATTGTTGTGCCATCGTCCAAGCTGATGAGCTATATCGAGAACCAGTGACAAGTGGCAGCAATATTTGGTGATCTCTCGCGGCCCTTTGACAGGATTAAACAATCTCTGCTACAGGACAAGCTAAAACTATACGGAATTACCGGCAACTTCCATAATACAATAGCGTCATTCCTAGCAGGCCATAAGATTTAGATTTATGAGCTGAGTACACTTCTGCACAAAACAAGTCCCTGAAAGGAGACACTTCCCTACATTGCGTAGGTCTTTGTAGCGGCGGATGACGAAATCCAGGTTCTAGGACTTCTGGGTCCACTTCACGGGAATCACCGGAAACGCACAGGACTATGCGCAGGAGGAATAATAGGGTCCAGAAATAACCTCAGATACGGTCCCTGCACTGCGTAGGTCTTCGTAGTGGCGGATGACGCAATCAAGGTTCCGGGACTTCTGGGTCCATTTCACGGAAATCACCGCAAACGCACAGGATTATACGCAGGAGGAATATTAGGGACCAGAAATTACCCCTGACTTAGTCCCTTAAAAAATTTCTGAAAATAGCTGTGTCCCAAAAAGCCTGCTTTCTTGTTAGTGACTGCGACATCCAGATTTTCTATAAGTTTTCATGTAGCAAACTACGTAGGCTGGTTAAGTGTACCCCAAGCACTAAATAGTGATCAATGATGTAGCAAATATAACAAAAGAAAAAAGGTGTGAAATTGTATAAGTGATTTTAATTGATATGACATAGGCCAAAATCACTAACAGGACGTAACCAAGCATTACTAATACATAATTGATCGAGCGAGAGAAGCAAGCGAAGGGCTCCATTTCGACAAGATAGGAGGCCGATGTTGCTTTCGTCTGTCTCTATATGTGTCTGTCAGTTCCGGTCGAGGGGCCATCCTCACAAAACTTGGCACACGTGTTCCTTGAATTTAAAAAAATAATTGTCGAGAGATTTTCTCGATTTTCCCCTTGGTTATGACATCATTATTTTTTGTATGTTTTATTTTCTTTTCTGACACCTATCGTGTGGGGCGTATCAAATTAAAGGGCTTCATGATCCGGTTCTAAAAATATACTACACTTTTACCTTTATTTTACATCGCAAAATGTAGTTTACAAAGTTATTGGTGCGGCTACTTTATTGCTTGATTTTGATTGAATCTAAAATATTTACCTATAAATTGGTTCACAGTCCCCCCTGTTAGCGAGGTCTACTGCCCACAGGGCCACTAGTTATATTCTAAAGATAATTACATTAATAAAGTGAATGATTTAGCAGTTTTATAAACATGTTTTTTTTAATGTGGGCAGATCGAACCTTCTAAAAACTATTAAAAGTACAGATTTTCAACAAACATTACTTCGATTAGGCCAAGCAATAGCATATTTGAAGTGATAGTGTAATGGCACACGAGAGTCGGTACATTTGATACTTCATTCTGCGTGATAGAGAGCTAGCCCAACGCCGCGCTGTTTTGAATACGAGAATCGGTTCAGATAACGTTTGGGGGTTTTGCGTAGCTTACTGGCAAAGTTAGCAAAAAAAAACAGAGCCGACGCGTGGGTTGGTTCGTGGAAGTTTTCAGGCCAGGTTTTTTTGTCGCATTCCTGCGAGATGTGTAGGAATCCGAGCCGAGTTGGCTGCGCGTTGAATAAATTGTGAATAACTAAATAATGAAAGGTTATTATGGAACGATACGGAGAAAGCTATTATGTAGATTGCAAATATACAATTGCGATTGAGGTATGAGATGGAGGGTCTGAGACGGCTAGTATGAATAGCATTCTAGTGGTCTTAGCTACGCGCCCTAGCGGTCGGGTAATGCTTAATTAATCGCAACAAGCTTTTATTGGTCAGCGATCAACAGATTCTGTGTATCGGCAGTACCAAATGATTTGAGTGATAACCTACGGTTGATCATAGTGAATATGCGTACACACAATTTGTAGAACGGCGGATCTGCATGGCATGGTTGAAATTAGACCCTGTGTAGTTAGTGATAAGAAGCTTCGCTTGGGCAGAGCGTGTTCGCAAAGGACGCATATAAATACGAGAGCATGGGAGGGGAGAGCATTCAGTCTCAGCGTCTAGCTACTGTGACAGTCGTCTTTCACGAGTTCTAAACAGTTTTTTCTGCGGTGTTACGCGTCAGAACTATACGAAATTGTGATTGCGAAGTTTCAGTGGGTTTTCGTGAGTGTCTGAAGCGCCGAGATATACCTCGGTTCCTAACCTTTATATCAACCAACCCCAAACTCCAAAACTATCCTTGGGTCGTTAGAAAAGAACTTGTAAGTCAATTAATCCGAGTCTGAGTCTGGGCTTGGAGCGACCCTAAATTCCTTTTTCCTTCACCATAGGGTTCCTGGATTGGCTCTTAGGATATTCGCGGGCTAATCCTCTCCTCATTGCTTTCGAGTAGCGAGTTTTGAAATTCCCACACACACAGTCATTAAACATTCAAGCACATTCAAATCAAACTCAACCATTTTCGAGTGGTGTCGATAATGGACGTGGTATAACACTAGGTTTTTAGACTAGGCTAGACAGGAGTTTAGTTGCGGCTAAACCTAGGTTGGCAGGGCATAGGGAGATTGTTTGATCGATGAGGTTCCGCGGATGGAAATAACTAATTCAGAACAAAGTTAAACCGGTGTCAACACAGATAACATATCCTGTTGATATTTTGACATTTGAGTGTTGTCGGGGACGCGCGAAGAGATCAATTTACAGTCTAAAGTTCATTGTTTAGGTCCGGGTAGGTGTTTTGCATTGCCTTGGGTCAGGTTGGATTCAAGTTGCATCTTTAAATTAAATGTAAATTTCGCTGGAGGTCTAATGTGTAGGCTGAGTCGGTATATATGATTTGGCTCAGCCCAGGACGTGCTGAGGCTAGTGGAATTCATAGTTCGGTATTTATCGAACTATGCACTTCGCTAAGGTGTGGGTTAGATCTCCTAAAACAATAATGCTTGCGTTTCGATAACATCCAGCTCAAATTGCGCAGAGTTGAAGGTTTCAAAACGTTACGGACCTTTTGAGGTAACCGCTGGTTCAGAACCCATTTCGGAAAATCAAATCGCAATTGTGTAAACCGGTCTTTTCGGATCGTTATTGCCGTGAACCAAATATATAATTGGAACCACCACAAGCCGCTACTAGCGAGCACATGAAATATCATTGAGTACTCACGTCATAAAACTACGACGGATATCTATACGATATCACAAACAAATATTATAACCTGTGGTCGACCACTAAAACAAAAAGAAGTTCCAATGCGCTCATATTCATATTCTTTATTCATTCATATTCTTTATTGCACAGAAAACATAGATACACAGACAGTTACAATAAATTTTATAGGCAAAGGCGAGCTTATCTCTAAAAAGAGATTTCTTTCAGCAAACCTAGGCAAGACAGGAGTGTTTGTGAAAAAGGACAGTCCTAGTGCGCAATAAAACAGTATACATACGTACGAAAATTACTTTTAAAATATAAATAAAATATACCTAATAAAATATATATATATATCTCAACTATACAATACACTAGATAGCATGCACATATATAAACTACAAAATATCATACATATACTTACATAAATATGATACTAATTACGAAAGAGAAAGGAAATACGCTTTCAATCTTCTCTTAAAAGTGAAAATTGAGGGACTATCCCTAATAGTGCAGGGAAGTGCGTTCCACAGTCGGATTGCCCTTAACCTAAAAGAGTGTTTGTAGGCGGCAGTTTTATGCCGAGGAGTTGACAGGAGAGACACCGTGTGGGATCTCCAATTACTATCCCTGGGGAAAAGAAATTCAAAACGTTCTCGAAGATATGTGGGGTAGCGGGGATTTCGCAAAATATTGAATAGATAAGAGAGAATGTGCATATCACGGCGAAGACGGATCGGAAGCCATCCCAGCTCCTTGCGATACTGGGAGACATGGTCGTACTTGCGCAGCCCGTAGACAAACCGAATCCCAAGGTTTTGGAGTCGCTCGAGTTTATTCAGTTGTTCTTCGTTCGCACTGACCCAACAAGCATCCGCGTAGTCTATTAAAGGTAGTAGAAGGGACTGAACAAGGGTGATTTTAGTCTGCCGCGGCAGGAAGTACTGCAATCTCCGTAGGGAGTAAAATGACGCAAAGACTCGTCTGCTGACCTCACAAACATGGGGACCAGGACAGCAAGTTATCAAATATAACCCCAAGATTCTTAGCTTTCTCGCTGTAGGTGATTATCGTACCCTCATACATCACAGGATCGACGGTCAAAAACTAGATGGTGCCATCACATAAAATATAACAACGATCGTTCTGGCGCAATACACCGCTGACTGATGCGAATTACCGGCTCGCGGACATATATGCTTTCTCTGTCTAACTTGAAACTGTAACTTCCTGAACCAAACTTCGTTCGACTATTGTACGCCTAACGGACTTCTCAACGAACGAGAAATTCAGACTTATCATTCTTAACTTACAAATCTTACAGCTGAATCGGGTCCTCTCATTTTGGGATAGATAGAATAGACGATCTACTGATAGCGGCCGCTCGACCTTGGCTTTGTGCCGTTACAGATATCTGGTGCCGTGACCGAAGGATATCCTAGATAGTCTGATACCTAGATATTCTAAAAGAATCAAGGTCTAACGCGTTACTTTTAAAAATAACACAACGTAGAAATGATTTTAAACAGTTCAGTTTTGTAAGTAAGAAATAAGCAAAAAAAGGGGCATTGTTTTCACAATTCTTTGTACGAGCTACGGCGGTTTAATAGGAATAATGGCCGGCCAGCCTAGGAAAAACGGTAGTCGGGTAGCACAAAATTCACTTTCACACACAAGTGAAATGGCGTCAGGGCAGGTGACGCAATTGTTATCTGAAATAGTGAATAGATTAGACAGTTTGGAAAGGGGTTCCAGCACGAGCAATGCTAGTAGGACTTCGGACAGACAGACTGATAGACAGGAACTAGAGACGTTTGAACAATCGGTAGAAAACGTCAATCATGCATTGTGAAAATGACTCAGAAGTTGCCGACATTCGATGGGCGGAGTTCGGAAAATCCGATGATTTTCTTAAGAGATTTAAAGGCATATATTAAAGTCTCGGGAGATAGTTCTAGGGCTTTGATATGGGCAACGGATAGTTTGGTAGGAATTGCAAAAGTTCGAATGAGCATATACAGAGACTCATGGTGAACCTATTCGGATTTTGAAAAAGATTTCAAAGAGGTATTCTGGGGTGATAATGAACAGGAATTAATTAAGCAGAGATTCCTAACTGCGAAGTTTGATTCTAAGAAAGGACAAAGTATGGAAGAATTCTTTGCCTCTCAATTGAATAGCATATATGAGCTTACGATACCGTTTACTGATACGGAGAAAATCAACACGATTTTCAGACAGTTGCCGCGTGATATTCAGGTAGCGTTTTTTGCTAGAAAGGAGCCAATGACTATACGTGATGCGGTCGAGTTCCTTCGGCATTTATAACGGAATGTCGATGGGTGATTAAGTGCGTTGCATGGTTCGGAACCTATGGATACGAATAATGTAAGGCGGAATAGCTACATGCGTGGACAATATCGAGCTATGCGGGTAAATACGTTACGTTATAACGCGGTGAGTCGTAGGAATAATTATAACGCGGTAACGAAGGCGCGAAACGAATTTGGGACGCGGGGTCGCGGTTATTTTCGCGGTAGAGGCAGACAGCCTCAGACTTGTTTCAAGGCAATAGGGTTCCAGAGGGGCAATGATAGTTCAGGAGATACAGAGGCAGGGCAAAGTTCAAGTGACAGGAATAATGCGATAAGTCAGAATTCAAAAAACTAGTGGACTCGCGCGGGTCGTTCGCGCTCAGATATTTATTACGGTTTGGATGGACAGCCGATCAAATTGGGAAAAAACATAGACTGTATGATTTGTGTAATTTGGATTCGAACGTGGGTGTGAATTAATTTATTCAATTATTAGCGCATAAAGCGCATGGATATGCCGTGTGTTTAGAGGAAAAATCTAGATCAAATTGTAGAGATCGAAATGACAGACGTTTACATACGATATTCAGAGACGACGATTCGACTGAGTGTGGGCGCGAGTTATGTAGTACTTTGACATTACCTGAGATAGATGTGCGTATTGGGAATATTGTTGTAAGGAGTTTGATTGATTCGGGGAGCGAAATCAGCGTAATAAGTCGGAGAGTGTACGAAGAAGTGTGCAGACAATTGGGAAAACCGACGGAAATACCGATTCCAAGTTTGAGAATCACAGGTGCATTTGGAGTCAGTAAGGAAAGGGTTGATAAATTAGTAACGTTACCATTAACAATAGGTGAATGCGTTATCGATACTCCAATGCTAGTATTAACAAGGGTGCCTAAAGATTTAATTTTGGGGTTTGATTTTATACAACAGACGCGAGCCAGTTTAATGTGTGAGGGTAATAAGAGGCTAATTATACGAAGCGCCGGGCGGATGTGTGAAATACCATTAGGTATTGGCCCTAATCAGGACTCTTGCTGTTGTACAATGGAAGTACAGAACCAAGATACCTGTAGAAATATGATAGAGGAATATGTGAATAATTCATCAATACCTGTTGAACACAAAACAAGGTTATTGCCGGTGTTAAATAAACATGCAGAGTTGTTAAGCGATAGGGTAGGTCGGACAAATAAATATATACATGAGATAAAAATGAGAGATGAAACGCCTTTCGTAAAACGAAGCTATCCCATACCGTTCGCATATCGCGATAAAGTAACAAAACGTTTGGAAGAAATGGAATTGATAGGTATTATTAGCAGGCAATCTACGGATTTCAGCAGTCCATTGACTTGTACATTAAAGAAATCAGGAGAGGTCCGTATTTTGCTAGATGCACGACAATTAAACACGGGAATGGTTGGTGAGGTTGAAACCACACCTTTAATGAGTAAGATATTGCAATCCGGGCGCCGGATAAACTACATAGGGGTTATTGATATCAAAGATGCGTATTTTTCTATACCATTATCAGACGAATCTAAACGATACACGGGTTTTGTATATCAAGGCAGAAGTTATGTTTACAACGTTTTACCTCAGGGGTTGAAAACCAGTGTGGGTTCATTTTCGAGGGCGATGGACTTAATTCTAGGGCCAGAGGTTAGGTCATATTGTTTAAATTTTGTTGACGATTTGGCAATTTTAACTGAGGGTGACTTCGAACAGCATTTGTCTCAAGTGGACACGGTTCTGAGTAAATTGAAAGACGCGGGCTTCACATGCAAACTAAAAAAATGCGAGTTCGCACAAAAAAAGGTCAAGTTATTGGGGCATATTTTGTCTACACAAGGTTTGCAAATGGACCCGGACAAAATTGAAACACTTAAATTATATCCGTCACCCAGAACTGTCAGGCAATTGAGGGCGTTTTTGGGGTTCTTAAATTACTTTAGGAGGTTTATAAAAAATTTTGGAACGTTGACACAGCCCTTGTACAATTTATTACGGTCTGGAGTCAAGTTCGTTTGGAGTGCGCACGTACAGAGTGCTTTTGACGAGATAAAAAAACAATTCTCAGAAAGTATAATTTTGAGTCAGCCATTGGCGGGAAAAACATATTATGTTCAATGTGACGCCAGCGCTATAGGAATTGGGGGTTATGTTTATCAATTAGATGATTCGGGCCAGGAACGAATTATAGGGTTCTGTTCGCAGGCATTTAAGGGGGCTCAGACGAGATGGGCTATCAGTGAACAGGAAATGTATGCAGTTATATACACTTTAAAGCGATTTGAGATATATTTGCGGGGAGAAAAGGTTATTATTAGAACTGATCATAAAAGTTTGACGTTCATTAAGTCGTGGACCTTATTAGGGGCACGCGTAACGAGGTGGATTATGTTTTTAGAGCAATTCGATTACGACATAGAATTTGTGCGAGGGACTGATAATCAAATTGCCGACACGCTAAGCAGGCAAATAGCGGGACCTGGAGGTATGATTGACAGTACAAATGTTCAGCCGGGGATATTTTGGTTTCAGGCATCGAATACCGCAAGTGTTATTTCGAGTTTACGGGACATTGCGAGATTACAAAGCGAAGATGAGCGGTTAAATCGAATTAGCGGTTGTATCAGACGTAATGTAGTAGATACGGGAACGAGAGGGTTTGAAAATTACAAGCTAGTAGGTGATACGTTATATTTTCACGTGCCGAAGCGGAACGTACAGTTGCTAGTAATACCGAAATCACTACAGGAGGAACAAATTTTACACATACATGAAGAAATAGGTCACTATGGCAGATATAAAATATTAGCACTGATGAAGGACAGATATTATTTTCTTCATATGAGTAGGGTGATTAGCGCGGTGATAAGAAGTTGTGACATATGTCAAAAGGTCAAGCCAAGTACTAACAATACCGTTGGTCCTTGTACACCGGTGTTGGCGGAAAGTTTGGGTGAGAAAGTTTTCTCGGACCTTTATGGGCCATTGCCCGTAGGTAAATTCGGATATCAATATATATATGTGATTCAAGACGTGTACAGTAAAGTAATAAAATTATATCCAATGCGAAAAGCGACAGGTAGGAGCGTGCTCGCTTGTACAAAGAGATTTCATAGGGAAATACCTATCGAAACTATAATTACGGACTCAGGACCACAGTTCATATCGAAAGTTTGGGAATTTGGACTCAAACAGCTAGGGATTCGAGTCACTCATACGTCGGTATATTGTCCAAATTCTAATAGCGTAGAAAGAGTGAATCGCGAGCTAGGCCGACTGATTAGAACTTATTGCGGCGGAAGTAATCGTAGTTGGGTCGACGTGTTACCGGACATTCAAAATTGCTATAATAATATCGAACACACAAGCACAGGCTTTGCGCCTAATGAGTTAGCGTTTGGTAGGCGGGAACCGTTAACTATTGACAAGGAATTAGGCGATGAATGGTTATTAGGCCATAGAGTGCGAGATACGGAACAGGTGCGGAATGTAGCGATAGAAAACTCTAAAAGTTCTAGTGAACGACGTAAGCGACAGGCGGACAAACGGCGTAAGTTAGAAGTCTATCGTAAAGGTGATTATGTGAAACTTAAGACTTTTGTGCGTTCAAATAAAGAACATAAAATCATGCGGAAGTTTTCATTGTTGTATAAAGGGCCTTATGTTATTTCGGCAGTGATATATCCGAACTGTTATACGTTAGTAGATCCGGGTTCAAATGAGATATTGGGTAACTTCAATACTATAAATATAGCCAGGTATTATGTGAGGACGAATAAGGGCGTAGATAAATAAGATAGTGTATAAAAGTTATATAATTAAGCTGTAAGCTGTAAATTTGAGTAACTACTTTGTAGATTTAAGGATCTTGCATGGTTTGGAAACAAAAACAAAAAAAAAACAAAAAAAAACAATTTGTATATATAGTAATACGAATTAGGATAAATTGCGTGTAAGCGAGGTTGTATAGTTAGATAGATAAATAAGATAAGACAGGAGAGAACTCAATCGAGTTGTGTAAATATTATATACATAATTGACAGATTCATCGGTCTGTGTACATGATTTGAGATGTCCGTACATATAGAGTAGATATGGACAAAGCATGGGTAGCATAGTGGTAATGAGATCCTTGCGCCATGTTAACTGAGATAAACAGTGTCTCAAGGTCTGGGAGGGGGCTGTAATGGCACACGAGAGTCGGTACATTTGATACTTCATTCTGCGTGATAGAGAGCTAGCCCAACGCCGCGCTGTTTTGAATACGAGAATCGGTTCAGATAACGTTTGGGGGTTTTGCGTAGCTTACTGGCAAAGTTAGCAAAAAAAACAGAGCCGACGCGTGGGTTGGTTCGTGGAAGTTTTCAGGCCAGGTTTTTTTGTCGCATTCCTGCGAGATGTGTAGGAATCCGAGCCGAGTTGGCTGCGCGTTGAATAAATTGTGAATAACTAAATAATGAAAGGTTATTATGGAACGATACGGAGAAAGCTATTATGTAGATTGCAAATATACAATTGCGATTGAGGTATGAGATGGAGGGTCTGAGACGGCTAGTATGAATAGCATTCTAGTGGTCTTAGCTACGCGCCCTAGCGGTCGGGTAATGCTTAATTAATCGCAACAAGCTTTTATTGGTCAGCGATCAACAGATTCTGTGTATCGGCAGTACCAAATGATTTGAGTGATAACCTACGGTTGATCATAGTGAATATGCGTACACACAATTTGTAGAACGGCGGATCTGCATGGCATGGTTGAAATAAGACCCTGTGTAGTTAGTGATAAGAAGCTTCGCTTGGGCAGAGCGTGTTCGCAAAGGACGCATATAAATACGAGAGCATGGGAGGGGAGAGCATTCAGTCTCAGCGTCTAGCTACTGTGACAGTCGTCTTTCACGAGTTCTAAACAGTTTTGTCTGCCGTGTTACGCGTCAGAACTATACGAAATTGTGATTGCGAAGTTTCAGTGGGTTTTTGTGAGTGTCTGAAGCGCCGAGATATACCTCGGTTCCTAACCTTTATATCAACCAACCCCAAACTCCAAAACTATCCTTGGGTCGTTAGAAAAGAACTTGTAAGTCAATTACCGAGTCTGAGTCTGGGCTTGGAGCGACCCTAAATTCTTTTTTCCTTCACCATAGGGTTCCTGGATTGGCTCTTAGGATATTCGCGGGCTAATCCTCTCCTCATTCCTTTCGAGTAGCGAGTTTTGAAATTCCCACACACACAGTCATTAAACATTCAAGCACATTCAAATCAAACTCAACCATTTTCGAGTGGTGTCGATAATGGACGTGGTATAACACTAGGTTTTTAGACTAGGCTAGACAGGAGTTTAGTTGCGGCTATACCTAGGTTGGCAGGGCATAGGGAGATTGTTTGATCGATGAGGTTCCGCGGATGGAAATAACTAATTCAGAACAAAGTTAAACCGGTGTCAACACAGATAACATATCCTGTTGATATTTTGACATTTGAGTGTTGTCGGGGACGCGCGAAGAGATCAATTTACAGTCTAAAGTTCATTGTTTAGGTCCGGGTAGGTGTTTTGCATTGCCTTGGGTCAGGTTGGATTCAAGTTGCATCTTTAAATTAAATGTAAATTTCGCTGGAGGTCTAATGTGTAGGCTGAGTCGGTATATATGATTTGGCTCAGCCCAGGACGTGCTGAGGCTAGTGGAATTCATAGTTCGGTATTTATCGAACTATGCACTTCGCTAAGGTGTGGGTTAGATCTCCTAAAAAAATAATGCTTGCGTTTCGATAACATCCAGCTCAAATTGCGCAGAGTTGAAGGTTTCAAAACGTTACGGACCTTTTGAGGTAACCGCTGGTTCAGAACCCATTTCGGAAAATAAAATCGCAATTGTGTAAACCGGTCTTTTCGGATCGTTATTGCCGTGAACCAAATATATAATTGGAACCACCACAAGCCGCTACTAGCGAGCACATGAAATATCATTGAGTACTCACTTCGTAAAACTACGACGGATATCTATACGATATCACAAACAAATATTATAACCTGTGGTCGACCACTAAAACAAAAAGAAGTTCCAATGCGCTCATATATACAAAAACCAGATGGTGCCATCACATAAAATATAACAACGATCGTTCTGGCGCAATACACCGCTGACTGATGCGAATTACCGGCTCGCGGACATATATGCTTTCTCTGTCTAACTTGAAACTGTAACTTCCTGAACCAAACTTCGTTCGACTATTGTACGCCTAACGGACTTCTCAACGAACGAGAAATTCAGACTTATCATTCTTAACTTACAAATCTTACAGCTGAATCGGGTCCTCTCATTTTGGGATAGATAGAATAGACGATCATAGCTACTGATAGCGGCGGCTCGACCTTGGCTTTGTGCCGTTACAATAGCATTAATATACAGTGCGATCTACATCCATAAATGTCTGTATTAAGTAAAGTGAGAGATTGAGCAATTTTCTGCATGTATTTAACATGACCAATTTAGATTTAATAATTTTAATCAATGCTGTTATAACTTATAATCAATATTACAATAGTCCAATCTATACCAAATCAATATTTTAGTCTACTTAATAAATAATCACAAAATTAAATTAAATCGGTCAAGTGCGGGTTATATTCGTTCACGAAGGGTTCCGTACCATCGCACAAGAAAACACAAAAAAATAGTAAAACAAAATAATATTGCGTCTGAACGTGGATTTGAACCCAGAAGTCAAAGATTGCGTGACCAATATCAAACTAATTGCGCTACCACAACCATGTAATAAGCCGCGAAATATACGATAATATTGGAATCATGATATGATTTGTAATATAGCGTGGGGTGTTAAAACAGGTCTTTTGAATGGGGCCCCAATTTATTTATAATATCTCGTATAGTTAATCATTTGTTGCATTAGTAGCAATAGAAATACACATTCTGTGAAAAATTTAACTCTCTAAGTGCCACTAGATATAAAGAGGATTAATACTATTCGCCGATTAACTTTGACAACTCCATACATATTTGTATGGAGTTGTCTAAGTTAATCGGAAGTTTGTGCTGATCCGCTTTATAGCTAGTGGGCCTAAACCATTACAATTCATGAGGTACAGCTCGCTGACGGACGCACGGACAGACGGATGGACGGACAGCGGAGGCTTAGTAATAGGGTCCCGTTTTTCTCTTTGGGTACGGAACCATATTTAATAAGCAGATTTATAGACGTTATTGCGTTATCTCCGGCCAATTGTTTAACTTTGTAAATTAAGGCTGTGAAGGAATTTACGGGGTTGCTAGTAATTAACAATAAACTGGGCAAGCGAGGGATGTGCTACTTCTAGCGGTTTTAAGATTTTTCCTTGAAGTCTCATTTTTTTCCAATTCACTAACATTTGTCACTTCTTGACTTAAATATAAAACTAGGATAGAAATTATACATCACTAATACATATACAATACATTAACGTCAATTATGCTCCTCAGCCGTAATACAGATGCGGCGGCATATTTTTAGTGATAGAGGCCTATGAAACAGCTTCCTTCTGGTACATTTTATTAGATCAATAGCTTCTGATGCAACTAGACGAAATGTCGGGAGACCTTAAAGGAGGCACCTGCCTCGCTTAAGGTAACAATAAGTGGTTCGACCGATTTCGGTCACGGCGACCAATTCATGAGCTTTCTGCTTGCATGTGACTTGTGTAGCCAATTTTCCTTGTGGAGATCCTCGCGCATTGCGGGCATGTGAGCAAGGTATCAGTTTATCGATAAAGCCTAGTTAATTGGTGGTGGTGGTGGTTGGTGGTGGTGGTGGTAAATGGTGCCACCCGGCAGTGGTTAGGGGAACTTATGATTTGGTGAAAGTTATTGTTTAGTTTAAGGTTGTATTTAAAACTAAATTATTAAATGTAAATTAGAAGAATTATTTACAGTATAAAGTAAACAAAACATTCAATGTAATATATATGTAAACACTAAACTACACAACACTAAAACTAGTTAGGGAGACAGGGATCCACCAATATGGAATAAGGATTTTTGTGAATAAATATTTTTTCATTTCTTTTTTCTTTTTCTTTTTTTTTTCAACAAAGTCTGGCATAGTCGAGTCTTCGCCAGAATCAAAGGGACCTCCCTACATAATTATCAGACAGAGCAAAATATTCTCCCCAATCCTCGGGATAGTAATTTGTTTGCCCTACGGTTAATAACAAGGAGGGTCCCGAATGGAGACGCCCTATTTTATAAAGGATGACTTTTAATAGCTGACCATGAAGAATGATAGTACTTTATGAACAACTTTCCTTAAAGAACATTATGGTCGCAAATGTTATTTTTCCGTACCTTGGAAGCAAAAAGTGAAGTTTCTTTATTTTAAAAATAATAAAGAACCCTTTTAGGATTTAAGGTGTCAACGTGCGAGCGTAGCCGCTCGCTCCTGGAAACTCTGATCGACCACACCCGTAGCTAAGTGATCTTTAAATTTACTGGCTTCTCCCTACCTAAGAATAAGTACTAGTCACACCAGCACGAATAATAAGTACTAGTAGACGTCATAAACCAAACAACAACTACCCTAAGTTTATTTAGTTAATTTAAATAGTTTTTAACTTTAGTTTAAATAAAGTTGTACAGGTAACTTTGTAGTTTACTTACTTTATACCCAGTTAGGGGGGAAAAACAGTATTTCATGATGGTCCGACGATATACTAAAGTCGACAGGATCTCAATGGATTGCCTGGCTGACTGTAGGGGTTGATGCCTTAGTGAAGAGGCCTTCGCCCAGCATTGGTTGATATGGGCTTATTATTATTATTATTATTTATTTAGCTCAGATAACAGGATCCATATACATACATAATTATAACTAAATTAACATTTTTACCCAATGGTGGGTGAATGGGCCATCCCATCTCTCAGAAAACACCTTTAGAATGCCGTTGGTACTGACGCGCATTCTGCTCAGCAATGACGCAGCTCTTTTTCTCATGATCGCTTGGAAGCCATCAGTGCGCGCGTCTGCAAACATTGCTGAAGCACTGCAGAAGCGTGGCAGCCGCAACAGCATCCTAAAGGAGTTATTATATTGGACACGTAGGGCGCTGTAAGTCTTCTGTGAATATCTGACCCACAGACTGCTGGTGTAAAAAGATTGACAATATGCTCTAAAAAGAGTTATCTTTACCTGTGTTGAGCACCGAGCAAATCTACGAGCCAGCATATTACTTCTGACTGTCTGCTTAGCATGATGAAGATTTTTACGGTATATTTATTTTGCTTGTGCACGTTAAAGCCAATTAATAACTGTGTTACCCTGTCCAATTTTGTTATTAGTTGGTTTGTTGCAACGAGAACCAGTTTCAATTTGTTGTGTTTTTCTGTAGGCACGATACCCCGCCCCCCGCAACAATGCTGTTTCTGTAAGGGATTTCACTCGAACGGCGCTTCTGGTTTTAACTATTCTGGGCCCTACGGTTTATAAGCAGCGCCACCCAAACTTTTTGTTCTGAACCTTCAACTGAACATAAATTAATTTTAATGGACCGTCTTCGCTAATGTTGCAAACTCTTTGAGAAGTGTTTTTAGTTTTAAAAGTGTATTTCTCATTTTAATTTCGAAGTAGCCTAACAAGTTTTTCGATGTATTTGATGTTAAATGATATACCTTTTAATATTTGATACTAGAGAAAGAAAACAACTTATTCACTTAAAACAGTCTGATAGACTGAAGGACTTAACTACTTCGATTTTATAAAAAAAACAAGTATCAAGTTGTTTACACCTATCTAACAAATGTAACAAAGACATGTATAATTATAAGTAAAACTCTCCTTTTATCCTGCAATGTATGAATGGATTTTAATCAATATATTCAGCACTTTTGCGGCTTCGCACATTAGTCGCACCATGCGGGCGCCTGGAGCTGCGGCTGAGCTGGCGGCAGTGCGGAAGAGGGACAAGTACTCGGGCCTCTCAAATTATTTATGCGTTGCTCTTGCGGTGGAGGTTACTGGGTGTTGGTGCTCGGAGGCCATAACCTTTTTTAGGGAAGTGGGGCGCCGCTTACAAGAGAGAGGTCTTGATTCATCATTCATTCTGGGTCATTTCTGGTGCAAAGGTTAGCCATAGCTATTCAGCGCGGCAATGCGGCTAGTGTTATGGGCACATTTGCACCTGGAGTGGCGCGGGCGGGTTATTCGATACTTAGTTTTTAATTTGACATAGGTGGTAGTAAGTTTTAGTTCATAATTTCTAGTTGGAATATCACTTTGAATAAATAAGCGTCAATGTCAGTGAGCCCATTGTGGCTTTTTATCATATATATATATGTGTATATGTTACCGGCCAAACCCGATTTCAGGCCAAACTAGTTTTGCCTAGGATAATAGGTTAAAGGTAATAGGTTGCGGGATTTATATATATATAAATATATATAAATTGTGAACTGGTTAAAACCTGAATTGCAAACGCAATACCAAGATCAACACTGCGGTAGCTTAGGTGAAGACCCGAATAGTCTTCGTGTTAGGTTGACTTGTAAGAACAAAATAAACTTAAATTCTAAAACCTGGTTTACAATTTGTCGATAGTTAACAAACAAATGCGTTAGTTTATAAACTAACGGTTTTGACAATCTTACAGTGACATATATATATATATTTAGCCATTGTGACTTTTCAAGTATTTTTTCTCAAATTAGATTCCCATTTCATTAAAGTCTGGAAGCCAATGGCACTTTTGAATATATACTTGGGAATATTACTAATTTAACCAAACCATTGAAATAGAAAGATTTCTAACCCAACTATGGCATTGCGAAAATTGTGACTATTCGAGACTTTGTGATATCAGATTTTGATGGTATATCATGAATAAGAATAATGCGATTCAGAAACAATCGCTTCTCTTATCACCTTTAAACATAAACATAACATAAGACAAACAAACTAAACGATTTTGTAGGCACCTATAGATTTAAAATAGGGTACGCACAAAGTATTTTTCAGAATATACGAAAACTATATTATTCAACGAACGGACCCAAAAACTTTCGGATCTGTCGATAGATTTTGATGTCCCTTGAAGCGCAAGGCTCTAGACCCCGACAATCATGAGCTCCATTAAACAGCATAATTTGTGTATACAATAGGGCATCTATCTAATACCTAGTCTGTGTCACTATGTCATGAGAAAATGTATTTATTTATTTCCAGCTCTGTGGATAAACAACAGCTTATAAAATATGATAAAAGCCAAACTAAAACTAAAAAAGCCAATAACAGGTTATCACTTGTAGCAATAAAATATAAATAATTAATAACTAGTCAAAGTTAGAATCAAAAACAGTTCTTATGCGCCATCACTGCAAATTCACTAATTAGATTTAAAAACCAAGTTGAATGCCTAAGAATTAGAAAATAGATTAGAAAATAGAGCACTATGTGAAAAATTGTGGTTTTATTTTCTAAGTAAGCACAGCTAGGCGCCAAACATAGGTAATTCTAGACTGTATTCTAAAGACAAACATGTAAATGTCGCATGAAAAGGAGGAGGAGCATGACTCTTGATACTATGGGTTTCACGGGAGATCAAACAAGAGAAAACACATAATGCACACCATTTTACTACTTATTGTTTCTATTATTCAAATCAAATCAAATCAAATCAAATAATTTATTTGTGAAACATAGGTAGGTAGTAGGATATGTACATTCAGGTGTTATAAAAATATTATGTATCTCTATGTCTAGCCATCGGGCATACAAATATTTCATGCAAATGTAGGTAAGTACATATTAATAGTTTTAACAGAAAAATCAATTGGATTCATATTACATTACATTTGTCAAATATTACCATAAACTTACAAGTTATTATCAAAAAGGTATTCTGATATGGAGTAATATATTTTGTTGATTAGAAGCTTACGTAATTCCCTTTTAAATTGCAATATATTGTCGACATTACGTATATTATCAGGTAATCTATTAAATATTTTTGGTGCCATACCAAAAATACTGTTTTTAAATAATGCTGTATGGTGTTGGGGCATACTAATTTTGTTAAGGTGTCTTTTGCTATTAATTTTAGTGTATAGATGCATGTTCGTCTTGACAAACATAGCTACCTCAAGAATATATAGGGATGGCACTGTCAGAATATTGAGCCTCTTAAAATGTTGTTTAGCGCTATCTCTACGGCAAAGACCACATACGGCCCTGACACATTTTTTTTGTGCAATTAATACAGATTCTTTACCTACTGAGTTACCCCAAAAAATTATTCCAAATCTTAGTGTAGAGTCCACATAGCCATAATATGCCATCAGTACAGCTTCTTCACACACAGTTTTTGATAGTTTGTATAGGGCATATGCAAATGTATGCAATTTTTTACAAACTTTATCCATCTGTGTTTTCCATTTGAGATTTCGGTCAATGTAAATTCCCAGAAACTTTGTTACCTCCGTTTGTTCAACACTTTGTCCTGAGTAAGTTATGTCCAGATTATTAATTTTATTATTATTATTATTTTGAAAATTTATTATTTTGGTTTTACCAATGTTAACTACAAGATTATTTTGCTCAAGCCAGTAAATAATTTTATGTAGAGAATTATTAATTTCATCTTCAAATTTATTTGGATCGTCGCACGGTATAATAACCGTGCTGTCGTCTGCAAATAGCACCATAGGATGCTCTACAACATTGGGTAGATCGTTGATGTAAGCTAAGAAGAGCAATGGGCCCATCACACTGCCTTGTGGTACTCCTTGCTCTATGTCTCTAGGTTTTGATGTGTAGGTTTGTTCCATTTTTGACATAGTACATATCTTATTTATCTGTGTCATTTGCTGTCTTTTATTTAGGTATGATTTTATAAGTTCTATCGCGTTCCCCCTTATTCCATAATTCTGTAATTTACTTATAAGGATGTCATGTCTTACAAAATCAAAGGCCTTGCTCATGTCCATGAATATAGTCACTACTGGATTTCTTTTGTCTATGTTAGTAAGAACCTTAATAAGAAAATCATAGATAGATAAAAATGTTTATGGTCTTATTTTTTCTGAACCCTTTTTGTTCCGGTGCAAATAGATTCTGCTTTTCAAAGTAACCGTATATATTTCTATAGATCACCTTTTCAAATATTTTTGCAAGAATGGGGATTAATGCTATAGGCCGATAGAAATTCATATTGTATTTGTCTTCCTTTTTAAATAATGGCTTGACAACTGCAATTTTCAGTTCATTTTGGAACTTCCCGTGTTCCATACATTTATTTATTATATGACACAGAACTGGGGAGATAATGAGAACAACATATTTTAAAACCTTAGTTGTTATTTCATCATAACCAGCGCTGTTCGTGTTCTTTAATGATTTAATGATTTGGAAAATGTCAAAGGATGTCACTGGGTTTAAAAATATTGAATTACAGGAAGTGATTGAGTATAAATTATTATTGTTATTAGGAGATGTCAAGATAGATTCATTATTATTATTAGATGTCAAGTGAGGTTCACTTTTATTATTATTACATGTTAAAATTGCATTATAGTTATTCGTCCTCTTGTCAATTGATTTATTATTATTCGATATTTCAATAAAAAAGTTATTAAATGCTTCTGCTATTTCAATTGGATTTGTGATATTTTTACCGTCTTAAGTGATTTTTTCAATATATTCCTTTGGCAAGTTTGTTTGAGATTTTTTTATTACGTTCCAGGTTTCTTTACATTTATTATCAGCGTTTAGAATTCTATAGTTTAAATGTATCATTAGCTCGTCTGACTTCGTAATTAGACCATCTATATTTTGATGTATTAGATTTAACTTTTTATACACGAAAAAGCTGCCTACTATTGGTATTTCTGTCAATGTTTATTTCTTCTCTACATTTGATATCTTCAACTTCCACTAGTTCAGGATGGCACTCTTTGTTCTCCTCAATCTTATTGACATTGTGGTCTGGTTCTGTCTGGGTATATTGGTCGATTTGCTTGCTGTGGGTCATGTTGATAATGTTGCTTGTGGAATTAACTTTATGGTCTAGAAGTGATATTTCTCTTAAAATTAATGTACATAGTTGCATGTTATACATTCTCGGAGTCGGTCTAAATCGGTTGCTGTCCATTTCGATGAATGATAGGTTTATGTGCTGGCTGCATATAAACTTCAATTCGTAGTTAAGCTTCATTTTGTTTAGGTATTTGTTGTAAGGGATGTTGCAGACTATGACATTTGTTTTAGTTACCGTGTTGATCCAGCATTGGAAATCGAACTGAAATCTGTACGGATTAGTATCGTTGGTTCCTCCAAGCATTACTACAAAATCTTTTTCTGTCATTGTTGAAATCTCCTGTCTTCCCGATTTGACGACTTCCGTCATTGATGCACCTGGTTTACTATAGCATATTACTATGTATTTTTCTCCAACTAATTCTTGTATGATATTACGAATATTTCTCCCTTGTTGATCAGCTATAATCATTATTCTACGTTTTTTCGGCTTAGTCTCTACATTGGTTTTTGTCAGTGGTGGCGTTCGCAACTCCACATTAGCCTTTTGTATTTGAGCTGTCGGCAGTACTTCAGATTCGTTTGTGAGTTCTATAAATGATTTCTCCAGCTCTCGACATACGGAATGTGAGTATTGCTTGTGTAAGCCTCTTGTAAGACTTAATGGTACCTGTCGGGACATTGTTCTATACGCCGGTTTGAAGGGAAATGGCATTGAGGATCTTCTTGGTGTTTTAGTGGCATTAAGTATGTCTGTGCTTGTGACTTTCTTGTACAATTCGATATTTTTTTTGTATGTTTCATTTTCACATTTTAGGTCAAATACCTCTCTCACAAGTTTGGCAATTTCTTCGTTTGCACTCTCCAGGTTGGTCTTTAATTCATCCGCTTGATTTTTAAGATCTAATATCTGTGATCTGTCACATGTTGAGTTAGATATTCATATTGTTGTTTGTACTACAGACCTCCGAAGAATGAAAAAGGCCATGACAATTCAACCTTTCTAAAAAAAAAACCTGATGTACCCTTACTTACAACAGAGCGTCTAAAATCATCTCCATTCCAAATCAAAAGCTCTTTCTCTCCAACCGTACACAACAACTCCACGCCAAATAATATGGTTTCTCTAGAAGTAACTCGACTATGGATGCAGGCATTACTCTTAAATGTCACATTTTCTCTGCATGGGAGACCGCATGGGATGCTATCGGCGTTTTTTGCAATCTGTTGAAGGCATTTGATTGTGTCGATTATGATACACTTGTATTGAAATCAAATAATTACGGAGTTAGAAATAAGGCCTTGTATCTACCAAGATCATATCTAAGCAAATATAATTCAAAAGACTGAAATCAACGGTGTTAAATCTGATAGACCTTTTATGATGTAAAAATTGACTGACACAGTGGTTTTTGTTAATTATAATTCACTGGTCTTCGAGATTAAAAGACAAAAAGATTTTGATGCCCTTCATAAAGTTTATTTAATCTTGAATTGGTTCACAGTTATTAATTTATTGTTAAACGCAGTTAAAACCGAGTGTTTCAAATTGTCACTTCCAAATGAAAGGCAAGTTAAGACCACTTTAGTGTAGACAGCAACACGTTAGAATTAGTAAATGACACGAAATTTCTTGGAATAACCATTTATAGCAAATTGAAGTGGGGACTCCACATAAATAAATTAGCTGATAAATTTAGTTCAGCGGCTGTAAGGAACATCAGACAAAACTCGGATATGGCTATAGCAAGGCCAGTCTATTTTAGTTACCTTCATAGTGCCATGTCCTATGGTATCTTGTTGAGGGGGAAAACAACTTTTTTTAAATAACAGAAAAGAGCTATTCGAGAAATTTATTCTTTAAAAATCACAGACTCCCTAAGATTTTTTTTTAAAGAAATTGCTGAGAAATTGAAATTGAAAAAGAAAATACATATTAGCTGCAGTAAGTTAATTTATTTTCGAAATTATAATATAAGTCCACGACAATTTTTCAACAATTTTCAAAATAAGTAAAAGCTATTATGTTAACCTAAGAAATAATCACAGTGTAGCTGCACCCCGGCTTAGACTCACGAACGCTTGCAATTCTTTCAAGAGATAATGAATTCTCTACTACAACAGGATGCCTCTGGAGATTTTGAAAAGGCCACATGAGCATTGATCTAAAAAAAAAATATATCGAAAAAGGGATATAACAATATTCAACATTATATAAATTAAAAGAGAGGTGCATGTTGATTATCTAAACTCAACACATGACTCGCTTAATAATTTTATAATAATTTACTCCTGCATATCATTTAATTTATATATGAAATGAAATGAAATATATTTATTGTTTTTGTTCTTACATATATATATAAATATAATTTATATATTATATAATTTAATATATACAAGTTAAACAAAACCTATATTTTAAATAATCAAAAAACAATAAGTTGGTGTTGCTTCGTCCTTTTCCTCCCAATGTAGAGTTGAGGCAAAAAATTACGTTATCTGAACTGAATTTTGAAAAATAAGGATATTTTACTAAGAATTATAAAAGATCCTAGAAGATCTTCTGAGAAATCATTCAGTACCTTATATATCCAATATCGGGACAAATTGTCTCTTGTTACCACAGACAGTACTCTCTCCTTGTTTTAATGGGTAGAGAGTTGTAATTTCCACAGAATGATTTCTGTTGCCACTACAGCAACATTTTCCCGTCCTGCCTAGCTTTTCTGGTAGAAACCTCTCTCTCTTATAAGAGATAAAATTTATTGTTACATTATGATTTCTGTGCAATAAATAATATGGATATGAATAAAATAATGAAATATACGTGATTTTAACAATTAAAGCGACGTGTTCCATATCCTTAAAACTGCGAATTACGACATCATCTTTGTTCAATTATAATCGAAAACTTTGCTTCATCGATAAATTGTTTAGAAGGTGCAATTGGTTTGACGTCGGTTTCGCTATTTATAAGGTAATGGGTGGTGCCTAGGTTCGAAATAAACTATTTCGCAACATAAACTTTTTCGTTAGTGATTGTTTTAATTCTTATGTCCTTAAGTCGTCTTGGTACTCGCACAGGAATGGTACGGAACCATCCGTGTGCGAGTCCGACCCGCATTTGATTTATTTTTACTTATTTATTTATTAGTAATAATTATTTAATAATATTAATAATAATAGTAATTATATTTAATAATAATTACAACTGTGCCTATGGTAAAAATATATATTATTTATAACCGCCTACTCTCTTCGCACAAGCGACAGGCAAGCGACAGGCGATCCTCCGGTCATACATCATGCTGTCACCACTGTGTCTCGCTCGGCTACGCAGCGACGTAGAAAATCATGTGATAACGCCATTGCATTGCGCTCGGTTGAGCACTTAACAGCCGAGGTTGGGTTTATGGTTTCGTAATTTGATACATTTTTTTTTATTGAAATGGGTTATTTATTGTTTTAAAAACGGATTTTCTTAAAAGCTTTATTATTATTTTAATTCAAATCCATTCAGCCATTTTTGTGTGATTGACTAACAAACATCTCTATTTCCTCATTTTGGAATGGGATATAATGTGTAAATGAAATGAGGATAGCAACTAGCATGTAAGAACGTAACGCGGATATTTGCCCAACGAAACTTGTATACTATCTATAAAATACATAAAACATATTCTATGTGGTGAGAACCTACCTAAGTGAAAGCAACAGCATGATTTTAAGTGGCTGTCAAATATTGAGATCGCAGTGGAGAACACGTTCGTGTACTAATGTAGCGTTATTTATAACCATAACCAGAATTTACGCCATTACGAGGCGACAATTCTACTAAACATAGGTAATAGAACACTTGGAATATCGATAGTAATGGAAATATTACGAAATATCGAGGGTATTCTGGCAGAACCGGCTAAGTGCACAATATGTTAAACGGAGATAAACGCAATTTAAGTTTTGAGAAATCATAGTGTAAATGTGACGCATATTAATATCATGAAACATAACTTGTAGTATGAAATTGTTATCTAAGAACCTATATAAATAATAAATTCTGTAATATTTTGCCATTAAAATCCCTAAAAAAGGAAAATTTTCCGTCAAGGTAGTGCAGTTATTCTGTTTTACCTGAAATACAGAAATCTGCTGTAAATCTCTGAGAAACCTACCTATGGATACCTGGTATGCTACTTACTATTATTCATACTATATTTGACGAGTTTGTGTCAAATTTATTGAAAAAATCTTGTATTTAACACGTCAAAATACAGAATTGTTAAAACTTATCCGTTTTTACCTGTAAATATTTTTTTGAATGACTGATTTATAAAAACACATAAGTAGCAGGTATTTCATTTTTATTATAAGCAATTAATTCACGAGACACAAATAACAGTTACCAAATTTGAAATATATCGAGGCAAACTCCAGAAAACCTAAACAGAGAAAATCACAAATTTTCGTCCTCTTCATCAACATCTTCAGCGATATTTTTGACTGTCTTCAAACTTTTGAACCAAAGTTCCAGTTCCTCCGGTATTAAATCCTTTTTTATTAGGTTTAACAGGTCCTTTTTCTTTGCCTCTGTGATAGGCAATGATTCTAAATAGATCCTTTTCAATTCTTTTGGAAATTCATTACATTCCTTTTGTTTTGTTCGTGTAGTTATGGTCTTCTTAACATCTCTGCTAGCAACGTCTATGTAATTAAAATTTTCACTCATGTCATAGTTGAAGAACATTTTTTTTTCTCCTTTTACGAATCTCAGTCGTTTTATTTTAAGCCATTGCACCTTGTTTCCTTCGTTGTCCTTATCTTTGTTATTTATTATCTTAGAAGCCAGATCTTTCAAGTCATAAAACTCATGATACTTGAACTATTTTGTTTTGTATGGCTCCTTCTTAATTTTCTTGACAATCTTATTATTCTTTTTTATTACATATATTTTTCTGCGCCTTGCACGTTGGCATATTGTAATCCAGTCTTGCATGGAATATACCGAGGTTTCTTTCTTTTGTGTTTCAATAGCGCTGTGCATAGAATCTGCCTCCATGTGTGTATGTCCTGATTCCAGAAACTTTTGCTCAATCATCTTCAGATTTTCAATTTTGTGAACAGCCCACAAAAGCAAAGCAGCCACATATTGATTTCTATTCTGACCTGAGCAAGTATCAGAAAAAAGACTGATTTCGGTTACATTTGATGGAACACATTTTGTTAAGTAATGCAACAAAATGGTTCCGATTTCACAGCTGCCTTTTTTCCCGTTCAGTTCTGACCACATAAAACAGTATGCATTATTGGGTAGACCTGCTTCATAAATAGTGAGGTTAAATACGCACAGCTTTCGAGAATAGTACAGAAGGCTCACTTTGCTGTGAGGGATTTGAAGTACAGCTTGCAGATCAAATGAAACTGAAACAAAATCAGGATCCTCGTCAGCTCTGTCTTTGTCTTTAATCTTCTCAGCATTGCAGTCCTGTTTTCTTTTGTTATGCTCCGTGTATGTTTTTTCTAATAAGGCCTTCTTCTCTTCGTCAGCATTTTCATAACTGCTACAAATTGGACATTGATCATTCTTCGGTATAAAGAAGCTTAGGTTGTATTCCGTGGAAAAAATTCTCCGGTAAGTGATCTCAGTACATACTTCTTGGTTTTGTTCTTCGCATAACTCCTTATACAATTCATACATTTTTTTAATGTTGAGATCTGCGCCCAAAAACTTTCTCTTTGTATCTTTTCTTGTATAGTGAGATTCCACAAAAGGAAATGATTCAATGTGGCGACGAATTCCTTCTAAGATGTCTGGCTTTGTTTTGTTAGCTGGCTCATGTTTTCCTCTTGTATCAACTGTATTGAAAGTGCCAGTACTACTGCGTTTTTTGACAGCATCATTTACGACAGATGGCGTAATGTTAAGAGTTTTCGTGAAAAACTTTTGGCAAACTTGCAATTTTACATCATTGTTTACCAGGAAACATTTTTTTGTGAATGCTCTTTGCTCGCGTTTATTTTTCACAGCAAGTACTCGCTTCGGTGGATGTACAGATATTTGGGAAAGGATGAAATTTTTTCTACTCACGAAATCAAGATTCCAGTAATACCGACATACTTCCTTTCGAGCATTCTCGTCAAAGTTACTGGAACATTTGAATTTACATTGATAACAGTCTACGTGCTGTGGAACCTTTGCTGGCCGATCTTTATTACGAGACTTGTAAGGTAAACCATCAGCCCTCCTACGTTTTGCCATGTTTACTGCCCAATTTTTAGGATTCGCCTTTCTCCATCTTTTTATCGGTTTGACTATTTTCCACATTTTCATCAAAATTTCCTCCAACATACAATTAGCGATCTCGGCAGACTCTTTCTGTTTTCGATTTTCTTCCTGTAGTAATTGTATATATTGATCAAATAAATCTGTAGGGGCCTCATCACAAGCTGGACGTACAATATCTTCTTCGAGTATATCACGAAGAGTGATTAAATCGTCATTTTGATGCATAACATGGCTGGGAGATGGCCTATAGGTTAGATCGTCGATATCAGATACATCGCCAAACAAGCTCTCAATTTCAATCTCGATTTCATCACCACACACACACACATTCACATCGTCACATTGTCACATTCATCTCGTGAAACTATTGGTACGGGTTGACGACCTGAAACAGATATTATCGTTACAGCTATACAAAACGCTTCCACCGTGAGAGAGGTTTTGATGAGTACCGTATGTATGTCCGATCCGAAGTTCCTTGAAAATACGGATGACGATACATAAGTGCAAATTCACGGATGACGGACTGATCTATTGCGTAGACAAACATAGAAATCTTAGGTACCTATGTTTAAGTATGAGTAAGTACTTTCATCATTCCTATTGTGTACATACCTACAGAATATAAGGCCCTGTTTCATTGGGATTTTATCGAGAAGATAAAGTCCTATTTAACAGATAAATAGTTGAATATTGTACGTAAAAAGTCAGTTATCTGTTCAATAGGTAGGGCCTTAATGTCATGAACAAAAACAATTGTATTTGCCACCCCATAAGGAAAAAATCGTGACGCTTTGTAGGTATGGATGCACAGGATTCAAGAGCAAAGCTACCTACCTACTGCCCACTTTGACAGAAAAAAAGATTTTTAGTTTATTATGCGTAGGTAGTTACCTGATTGCCGACGTTTGAATGACTTCTTCTCTTCACTTTTGTTAGCATCGTGCACATCTGCGACGACAGTAATATTATGGTGTCGAATTGGTTCTTCATCACTATCCGAAGAAGAATGAGATCCTGGAAACATAATTTCAGTGTTAACACAGCGTCTAATAACAAAACAATCTTTTATTTAAATTTATAACCTCAAAATTACTGGATGGATTTATAAATACCTTTTGTTGCAATATTCTTCGTTACCAACGACACAATCTTCTTTGCCCTGGACGACATACGTACTCGAATAGATTTATAACATTAAAACACGATTTTAGATCGAACATGCGCAAGCGACGACGTTGAACTGGAACTAAAACATTGCAAGCAAAACCAAATAAGCGATCCTTAATAGGTTTTGCTATTACAACGTTATCAGGGGAGCATCAATTCGATTGCATGCATGGAATAATAAAGGCACTTATTCTGTTTTGCCTGTCAACAAATCTGAGAATTGGTTTTATCTCAACAGCGAGAACCGGATAAAGTCCAATGTATTGGTTTACCTGTAAATGTAAATTGACATTATGAATAGATATTCCTAAGGGTAAAGAGAGTAAATGCGTTTATTTTGTTATCACTGTACTTAATTATTTAAGCATCGTCATAAGTCATTTTATAACTTTTTCCTTCTATGGATTAAGCAAATAGTGTCAGATAACTGCTCTACACAGACAATAAATCCGTAGTTGTTGCTTGTGCAGTTATACGGTTTTGCTAGAAAAAAAATAGAAAAAAAACGAAGTATGCCTGTGTACTTATCTAATTTAAAAAAAAATGCACTTATCCGGTTCTGCCAGAATACCCTCGATATATCAGTCCTCGTATTTGCTTAAATATCCGATAATTCAATATTTCAGAGGTTACGATAATAATAAAAAAAACATATTTGTATTAGTTAAGCACAACCTATTTTTAAAAGAGATCTAAAAATCAATCTGTGGTAGTTTCTACGCCCTTCTTCTCCCACAGTGGTCCAATGTAGAGAGGAGGCAAAAACTGACGTTTACTAAGTATATGTAAAAATCTACAGTAATAAAGTACTTTGACTTTGACTTTGACTTTGAACCAAGCTACAGATGTAGTGAATAATACCGGTGTGAAGTTGGCAGCCAAAAGTTAGCAGCCAATATAATCTGACCAAATTAAGGAGGTACTTTTTCATATAACACTAAGGGCCTTTATGATAGGTTTAAGGCAATATAAATGGTGTCTAGTGCCTGTTGATGAAACCCATACTTCCTTAATGAACCATGTACCCTAAAATGACGACATAACACTCACAATATTCAATATAGATAGTTGGCTGTGGTACTTGTGGTCTTCTAGTCCGATATTGGTATTCAAATGTATTATGCATTAAGACCTATATAACCTAGCAAGACACGGCTTATTTACTAGCCGAACCTCCATCGTGGTCAAAATCACCAGCAGCGGTTTCAAGGTGGAGTACACAAATTCAAAGTTTCACATTCAGTCGGCTCTGGTACTGTCTTCTCGTTCGATGTTAGCATGTAATATTGTTCTCGATTATGCTGTTAGACCTACTTAACATAGTTAGATACACGTTATTTACTAGCCGAATCTCCTTCGTGGTCATAAACACCAGCAGCGGTTTCAAGGTGGAGAAAAGAAATTCAAAGTTTATTTTTCAGTCGGCTGTGGTAGTGTCTTCTCGTCCGATATTGACCAGGTTAAGTATTCAAGATTATGCTTTAAGACCTACTTAACAAAGCTAGATACAGCTTATTTACTAGCCAAACCTCCTTCGTGGTCAAAAACATCAGCAGCGGTTTCAAGGTGGAGAAAACAAATTCAAAGTTTATTTTTCAGTCGGCTGTGGTAGTGTCTTTTCGTCCGATATTGACCTGTTTTAGTATTCAAGATTATGCTTTGAGACGTACTTAACATAGATTTATACAGGTTATTTACAAGCCGAACCTGCTTCGTGGTCAAAAACACCAGCAGCGGTTTCAAGGTGGAGAAAACAAATCCAAAGTTTCTTTTTCACTCGGCTTTGGTAGTGTCTTCTCGTCCGATATTGACCTGGTTTAGTATTCAAGATTATGCTTTAAGACCTACTTAACAAAGCTAGATACAGGTTATTTACTAGCCGAACCTCCTTCGTGGTCAAAAACACCAGCAGCGGTTTCAAGTTGGAGTACACAATTTCAAAGGTTCACATTAAGTCGGCTCTGGGACTGTCTTCTCGTTCGATATTAGCATGTAATAAATTTCTTAATCATGTTGTTAGACCTACTTAACATAGTTAGATACACTTTGTTTACTTGCCGAATCTCCTTCGAGGTCATAAACACCAGCAGCGGTTTCAAGGTGGAGAAAAGAATTTCAAAGTTTCTTTTTCAGTCGGCTGTGGTAGTGTCTTCTCGTCCGATATTGACCTGTTTTAGTATTCAAGATTATGCTTTGAAACGTACTAAACATAGATTTATACAGGTTATTTACTAGCCGAAGCAGCTTCGTGGTCAAAAACACCAGTAGCGGTTTCAAGGTGGAGAAAACAAATCCAAAGTTTCTTTTTCACTCAGCTGTGGTAGTATTTTCTCGTCCGATATTGACCTGGTTTAGTATTCAAGATTATGCTTAAAGACCTACTTAACAAAGTTAGATACAGGTTATTTACAAGCCAAACCTCCTTCGTGGTGAAAAACACCAGCAGCGGTTTCAAGTCGGAGTACACAATTTCAAAGGTTCACATTCAGTCGGCTCTGGTACTGTCTTCACGATCGATATTAGCATGTAATAGTGTTCTTGATTATGCTGTTAGACCTATTTAACAAAGTTAGATACACGTTATTTACAAGCCGAATCTCCTTCGTGGTCATAAACACCAGCAGCTGTTTCAAGGTGGAGAAATGAAATTCAAAGTTTCTTTTTCAGTCGGCTGTGGTAGTGTCTCCTCGTTTGATATTGACCTGTTTTAGTATTTCAGATTATGCTTGACGACGTTCCTAAAATAGCTAGATCCAGTTTATTTGCTAGCCGAACTTGCTTTGTGGTCAAAAACATCAGCAGCGGTTTCAAGGTGGAGAAAAGAAAAGAAAAGTTTCTTTTTCAGTCGGCTGTGGTAGTGTCTTCTCGTCTGATATTGACCTGTTTTAGTATTCAAGATTATGCTTTGAGATGTACTTAACATAGATTTATACAGGTTATTTACTAGCCAAACCTGCTTCGTGGTCAAAAACACCAGTAGCGGTTACAAGGAGGACAAAACAAATCCAAAGTTTCTTTTTCACTCAGCTGTGGTAGTGTCTTCTCGTCCGATATTGACCTGGTTTAGTATTCAAGATTATGGTTTAAGACCTACTTAACAAAGCTAGATACAGGTTATTTACTAGCCGAACCTCCTTCGTGGTCAAAAACACCAGCAGCGGTTTCAAGTTGGAGCACACAATTTCAAAGGTTCACATTAAGTCGGCTCTGGGACTGTCTTCTCGTTCGATATTAGCATGTAATAGTGTTCTGATCATGTTGTAAGACCTACTTAACATAGTTAGATACACGTTGTTTACTTGCCGAATCTCCTTCGTGGTCATAAACACCAGCAGCGGTTTCAAGGTGGAGAAAAGAAATTCAAAGTTTCTTTTTCAGTCGGCTGTGGTAGTGTCTTCTCGTCCGATATTGACCTGTTTAAGTATTTCAGATTATGCTTGACGACGTTCCTAAAATAGCTAGATCCAGTTTATTTACTAGCCGAAGTTGCTTTGTGGTCAAAAACATCAGCAGCGGTTTCAAGGTGGAGAAAAGAAATTCAAAGTTTCTTTTTCAGTCGGCTGTGGTAGTGTCTTCTCGTCCGATATTGACCTATTTTAGTATTCAAGATTATGCTATGATTACTTAACATAGATTTATACAGGTTATTTACAAGCCGAACCTGCTTCATGGTCAAAATCACCAGCAGCGGTTTCAAGGTGGAGTACACAAATTCAAAGTTTCACATTCAGTCGGCTCTGGTACTGTCTTCTCGTTCGATATTAGCATGTAATAGTATTCTCGATTATGCTGTAAGACCTATATCACATAGTTAGATACACGTTATTTAGTAGCTGAATCTCCTTTGTGGTCATAAACACCAGCAGCGGTTTCAAGGTGGAGAAAATAAATTCAAGGTTTATTTTTCAGTCGGCTTTGGTAGTATCTTCTCGTTCGATATTGACCTGTAAAAGTATTTCAGATTATGCTTGACGACGTTCGTAACATAGCTAGATCCAGTTTATTTACTAAACAAACTTGCTTTGTGGTCAAAAACATCAGCAGCGGTTTCAAGGTGAAGAAAACAAATTCAAAGTTTATTTTTCAGTCGGCTGTGGTAGTGTCTTATCGTTCGATATTGACCTGTTTTAGTATTTCAGATTATGCTTGATTACGTTCCTAAAATAGCTAGATTCAGTTTATTTACTAGCCGAACTTGCTTTGTGGTCAAAAACATCAGCAGCGGTTTCAAGGTGGAGAAAATAAATTCAAAGTTTCTTTTTCAGTCGGCTGTGGTAGTGTCTTCTCGTCCGATATTGACCTATTTTAGTATTCAAGATTATGCTTTGAGACGTACTTAACATAGATTTATACAGGTTATTTACTAGCCGAGCCTGCTTCGTGGTCAAAAACACCAGTAGCGGTTTCAAGGTGGAGAAAACAAATCCAAAGTTTCTTTTTCAGTCAGCTGTGGTAGTGTCTTCTCGTCCGATATTGACCTGGTTTAGTATTCAAGATTATGCTTTAAGATCTACTAAACAAAGCTAGATACAGGTTATTTACAAGCCGAACCTCCTTCGTGGTGAAAAACACCAGCAGCGGTTTCAAGTCGGATTACACAATTTCAAAGGTTCACATTCAGTCGGCTCTGGTACTGTCTTCTCTATCGATATTAACATGTAATAGTGTTCTTGATTATGCTGTTAGTGCTATTTAACATAGTTAGATACACGTTATTTACTAGCCGAATCTCCTTCGTGGTCAAAAACACCAGCAGCGGTTTCAAGGTGGAGTAAACAAATTCAAAGTTTCACTTTCAGCCGGCTTTAGTAGTGTCTTCTAGTCCAATAATGGCATTTAATTGTGCTCCAGATTATGCCACAAGACCTACTCAACATAACTAGGTACATCTATCTACTAGCTGCACCTCCTTAGTAGTCAGAATCACCAGCAGCGGTTTCAAGAAATGTCAATAAGTTGAATGACTGTTATTAGCCAACAGATGGCGTTAGGTGTACTCGTTGATAGCTTTTTAATTATAACATATTGATAAATATTTACAGTGGCAGAGGATCTTATGGCTGCTTTTATATTGTATATTTGTAATTTCATTTCATCGATGTTTTTGTTCATTCACAATTTTCATCGGACTTTTATGCTTCGGTATAATCGGAATAACAACTTTTCTTTGGTGCTTGAGGCTTGAGGCACACGTCTAGATTATGCTTTAGACCTATTCAACAAAGCTAGATATCTATAATATGAATGCAGCCATTGACGCATAGTTCTGTTCCTCCCTTCTGTTCGCAAACAATATTACATGCTAATATCGAACGAGAAGACAGTACCAGAGCCGACAGAATGTGAAACTTTGAATTTGTGTACTCCAACTTTATATCGCTGCTGGTATTTTTGACCACGAAGAAGGTTCGGCTAGTAAATAACCTGTTTCTAGCTATGTTAAGTACGTCTTAAAGCATAATCTTGAATACTAAAACAGGTCAAAATCGAACGAGAAGACACGACCACAGCCGACTGAAAATGAAACTTTGAATTTGTTTCCTCCATCTTAAAACCGCTGCTGGTGTTTTTGACCACGAAGCCGATTCGGCTAGTAAATAACCTGTATCTAGCTATGTTAAGTACGTCTTAAAGCATAATCTTGATTACTAAAACAGGTCAATATCGAACAAGAAGACACTACCAAAGCCAACAGAAAGTGAAACTTTTAATTTGTGTACTCCACCTTGAAACCGCTGCTGGTGATTTTGACCACGAAGGAGGATCGGCTAGTAAATAAACTGTATCTAGCTATGTTAAGTATGTCTTAAAGCATAATCTTGAATACTAAAACAGGTCAATATCGGACGAGAAGACACTACCACAGCCGACTGCAACATAAACTTTGAATTTGTTTTCTCCACCTTGAATCCGCTGCTGATGTTTTTGACCACAAAGCAAGTTCGGCTAGTAAATAAACTGGATCTAGTTATGTTAGAAACGTCGTCAAACATAATCTGAAATACTAAAACAGGTCAATATCGAACGAAAAGACAGTACCAGAGCCGACTGAATGTGAAACTTTAAATTTATTTTCTCCACCTTGAAACCTCTGGTGGTGCTTATGACCACGAAGGAGATTCGGCTAGTAAATAACGTGTATCTAGCTATGTAAAGTAGGTCTTACAGCATAATCAAGATCAATATTACATGCTAATATCGAACGAGAAGACAGTACCAGAGCCGACTGAATGTGCAACTTTGAATTTGTGTACTTCAACTTGAAACCGCTGCTGGTGTTTTTGACCACGATGCAGGTACGGCTAGTAAATAACGTGTATCTATCTATGTTAAGTAGGTCTTACAGCATAATCGCGAACACTATTACATGCTAATATCGAACAAGAAGACAGTACCAGAACCGACTAAATGTGAAACTTTGAATTTGTGTACTCCAACTTGAAACAGCTGCTGGTGTTTTTGACCATGAAGCAGGTTCGGCTAGTAAATAAACTGTATCTAGCTATGTTAAGTAGGTATTAAAGCTTAATCTTGAATACTAAAACAGGTCAATATCTGACGAGAAGACACTACCACAGCCGATTTAAAAATAGACTTTGAATTTGTTTTCTCCACCTTGAATCCGCTGCTGATGTTTTTGACCACAAAGCAAGTTCGGCTAGTAAATAAACTGGATCTAGCTATGTTAGAAACGTCGTCAAGCATAATCTTAAATACTAAAACAGGTCAATATCGGACGAGAAGACACTACCACAGCAAACTGAAAAAGAAACTTTGAGTTTATTTTCTCCACCTTAAAACCGCTGCTGTTGTTTTTGACCACGAAGGAGATTTGGCTTGTAAATAACCTGTACCTAGCTATGTTAATTAGGTCTTACAGCATAATCAAAAACACTATTACATTTTAATAACGAACGAGAAGACAGTGCCAGAGCCGACTGAATGTGAAACTTTGAATTTATTTTCTCCACCTTGAAACCGCTGCTGGTGTTTATGAACACGAAGGAGATTCGGCTAATAAATAACGTGTATCTAGCTATGTTAAGTAGGTCTTACAGCATAATCGAGAACTCTATTACATGTTAATAACGAACGAGAAGACAGTACCAGAGCCGACTGAATGTGAAACTTTGAATTTCTTTTCTCCACCTTGAAACCGCTGCTGGTGTTTACGACCACGAAGGAGATTCGGCTAGTAAATAACGTGTATCTAGCTATGTTAAATAGGTCTAACAGCATAATCAAGAACAATATTACATGCTAATATCGAACGAGAAGACAGTACCAGAGCCGACAGAATGTGAAACTTTAAATTTGTATACTCCAACTTGATACCGCTGCTGGTGTTTTTGACCACGAAGGAGATTCGGCTAGTAAATAATCTGTATTTAGATATGTTAAGTACGTCGTAAGGCATAATCTTGAATACTAAAAAAGGTCAATATCGAACGAGAAGACACGACCACAGCCGACTGAAAAAGAAACTTTGAATTTGTTGTCTCCACCTTAAAACCGCTGCTGGTATTGTTGACCACGAAGGAGGTTTGGCTCGTAAATAACCTGTATCTAGCTATGTTAAGTAGGTCTTAAAGCATAATCTTGAATACTAAAACAGGTCAATATCGAACGAGAAGACACGACCACAGCCGACTGAAAAAGAAACTTTGAATTTGTTGTCTCCACCTTAAAACCGCTGCTGGTATTTTTGACCACGAAGGAGGTTCGGCTAGTAAATAACCTGTTTCTAGCTATGTTAAGTACGTCTTAAAGCATAATCTTGAATACTAAAACAGGTCAATATCGAACGATAAGACACGACCACAGCAGACTGAAAAAGAAACTTTGAATTTGTTTCCTCCACCTTAAAACCGCTGCTGGTGTTTTTGACCACGAAGCCGATTCGGCTAGTAAATAACCTGTATCTAGCTATGTTAAGTACGTCTTAAAGAATAATCTTGAATACTAAAACAGGTCAATATCGGACAAGAAGATACTACCAAAGCCAACAGAAAGTGAAACTTTGAATTTGTGTACTCCACCTTGAAACCGCTGCTGGTGATTTTGACCACGAAGGAGGTTTGGCTAGTAAATAAGCTTGGTCTTGCTAGGTTAAGTAGGTCTTAACGCATAATCTAGAATACATTCGAATACCAATATCAGACTAGAAGACCACAAGTACCACAGCCAACTATCTATATTGAATATTGTCGACGTTTTAGGGTACATGGTTCATTAAGGAAGTATGGGTTTCATCAACAGGCACTAGACTCCATTTATATTGCCTTAAACCTATCATAAAGGCCCTCAGTGTTATATGAAAAAGTACCTCCTTAATTTGGTCGGATTATATTGGCTGCTAACTTTTGGCTGCCAACTTCACACCGGTGTGAATAATCCTTTCCTATCGGCAAAACTCGGAACAACGATAACACCCGAATGGTGCCGATGTGTCTATGAATTACTGTATTATTAAATTACGTGTAGTTATCAAATAAATCGCATACTCTATTTATCAATGTCAAATGACAAAGACGACGACGTTTAGTAAGACAAAAACGAACATTTCCGAGAAAATACGAAAGGAAAGGATTATTCACTACATCTGTAATAGGGTTTGATTGAAATTGGTTTTGAATGTTTTATTTTTGTATTTGCCATCTATACCTATATTGGCTACCTCTGCGGCGGCGCTGCGGTTGTGGCTCTGCCCATGCGAGAGGCCCCGGGTTCGATCCAAAAAAACAAAAAACTCCAGGTCTTGGATATTTATATTATATGAGTGTGACGTTGCTGATTCTGCTTCCCACGACACATGGTATCCTAGTTTGGGGCCAGAATCAATGTAAGTGTCTGTATGTAAATGTTTATGTTTATGTTTGTGTAAATTTTCAAAATTAAATTTCTGGCACTTCGAGTAATCTCATTAGCTTTAATTAATGTCATTGAAGAATTGATACCAAGATGGCGTTTCCGTGTTGGCAAACATGTCTGTGAGGCGTTGTCTTGATTGAAATCGGTAGCACGACTACAGTGGTACGACTGGGTAAAGTTGTAGCTTTACAGAGAACGGCATTAGTCGAAAGTGCCCGAATGCCATTGGCTGTGTGATGTGATGACACACTACGGAGTTTCTACGCCCTTCTACTCCCACAGTGGCAATGTAGAAAAGAGGCAAAAAATGACGTTTGCTTATGTAAATATAAATCAAAATAACTGGAACAAAATGACAGTTATTGTGGGTTACCGCAGATAAAAGTGGTGTTTTTGTCGCTGTTGTTCTTTAATTTTGATTATTCGATTAATTCTAATCCGATTTTAACTAATCTTGAGGAAATTTGAAACGTTGTTTTTTTACACGGCTGCCAGAAAAAAAAGAGTGTTATGTTTTCAGGGTTCATATATGTACTACTATTTAAGTATCTTATGTGTGTGTGTGTCATCAGTTTATTCCATGTATATTGAATAAACTGCTGAACAGATTTAGACTTGTTAGATATCGTTAGAATCCTGACGTTCTTGCATGTGACTATAAGGATAAGGACGTCATAGGAAAAATAATGTGGCGGATTCTGTGCGACCAATCGTAACGAGTGGGGTATCAAAGTGAAGGATTGTCTTTTATAAAATTATAGTGTAATGGAGACAACACATGTTTATTCCCAATTAACGCATATCTATGAAATCAAATTAAATGCGGTTTTCACGATGAAAAAAACATACACTCAAAATTAATACTGCAGTACGAATCATCACGCTATGATCAATAGGTGCTGAGCAGTGGAATAAGTTGTGTAAGGTGGCGACATCATCTCTATTTAGCCATAAAATTCTTCGAAGAAAAATCTTACTTCTTGCAAGAAAAGATAAGGTCTCAAAAATCTAAATTTCTGAAAAATCACATATATTTAGAAAATTTATTTTTTTACCTCTTCTCTGAAGAAACCCACGGGTTGATTATTAGATCTCTTTTAAAAATTGGTTGTGTTTAACTGATACAAATATTATAACATCAATAGTTAAATAATTAATAAAACAGCAAATAAACCAATTAAATGAGATGAAATTAATATTTAAATAATATGCAACAATACTAAGTACTGTGTGAGATGGAATTACCCCATGCAGTCTTGTTATGTATGTATTCTTGAAAATTATGATTTCCCTTTTTAGACAAATTTGCTTTTATATGCAACAACAGATATATAAAATAATAAGTGTTAAATTAAAACTGTAAATTACAATTATTATTATGTAATGATAATGTTTAAGTTTTCAAGATAATGTGGAATTGGTGAACACTCCCATAATTATAAGTGGTTAACAACAACATATTTTTAATAAAGGGTGACGGATATTTTTAATATTTAGCTAAGAAATTGTTTGTTTTTTTGTTTTTATAAAGGAAAGATACTGTGAATCATTATTCAGGTAGATGAAGAATAAAGCAGTCGTTTCGTCATCGAGCAAGCTTATGTGTATCAATTCAGTTCTTAAATTGCTCAAATGGCAATTTCAAAATCTCCCGAGGTATATTGTTTGTTTATTGTTTAAATAAAATAATAAGTGTTAAATTAAAACTGTAAATTACAATTATTATTATTGGTGCAGATATTTTTTAAATTTTTAAGATACTATGTAAATGGTGAAACCTCCCATAATTATAAATGGTTAAAGATATTTTTAAGATATTTTTAATAAAGGGTGATGGATATTTTTAATATTTAGCTAAGAAATTGTTTGTTTTCTTGTTTTTATAAAGAAAGATGAATAATAATAGATGAAGAAAGAAAGTCGTTTCGTCATCCTGCAAGCTTGTGTGTAACAATTCAGTTTTTAAATTACTCAAATGGCAATTTCAAAATCTCCCGAGGTATATTGTATAGAATGCACTTATCCTTAAAACAAATGCTAACTTTTGCGAGTCTAATCCGAGGCGCAACTTTACTAGTCTGTGATTATTTCTTAGGTTAACATTGTAGCTATCGCTAATTCTGGAAAATGTTGTAAGCAAACTATAATGTATTTAAAAAAATACCATGGCATTTTTTTTTTAAACTTTACCGGGATTCTATGCATTTTAAATTATTATTTGGTCGAATAGCTATTATCTGTCATATAAAGATATGATGAATCCGCTGTTTTCCCCTAAAATAAGATACCATAGGTAGGACAGAAAAATAACAAAATAGGCTAGCCTAACTGCAGTCACATCCGTTATCCCTTATCGTGGCGGGCGCCATTTTGAAATTTACGCTCAACCGGCAAGGGCTGCGTGAAGGGGTTATTCCTAACAGCGTAAGCCGTAAAACCAATTTACCTATGTGGGGTCCCCAATGCGATTTGCTATCAATGGTTGAATATTCCAAGAATCAACTTAATCCAACGCTATCTAATACTAAACTAGTCTCAACTTGCCTGTCATTTGGAAGAAAGAATTGGATACACTTGATTTAACTAGAGTTCAATAATAAATTATTAAATCTGTTTGGTAATCTACCGGGTGACGTCTTCATTTAGTACCATTGTCATGCCATTTAGACCGCTGTTTTGATAGTAGAGGGTGTGTTAACAATGTCTAGTTAAGCCCTATGAACCTTCAATTCGCTTCTTTAATTAGCATACCTTTTAAACACGGTCCACGATACAAATGTCTTCACGATTGTGAGAGGAGCGATCGGCAGTGATGAAATATGTCTAAGGGCGGATTCGACCAAACACGAAGTTACGCGAGTGTAACTATTACGGGAATAATTTTACTCCTTGAATTTACCCTTGGATATCTTCGTTCACGTTTTTCCAACGTACTCGAGGAGTACGCTATGCTAAGGTATTGTTACTCTCTGGTTTGAAAAGAATGATGAACGAATGTATAAACCGACAAAAAAACATGTGCTGTCGTTTCCTTGAACTTGACTTGAAATACCACCACAACTCAATTTTGTAGGGTAATACAGTGAAATGTCAGCTTGTTTGTTTTATTTTCTAGGTTGTGTTTGGTTTTGTGTTGTGTACTTTTCTCCTTGTGTTGTTTTCTGTTATTTTGGAAATATTATTTTCGTACGTAAACTTAATGTATTCATTATGCAATGAAGCTATTGCAGTGGTTACTTGGTGTATTATTTTATTTGCAGTGGGAGTGCTCATACTACACTCATCTGTGTAGAATTGGTTGCATAGAATCGCAATGTAGCTAACAGCTGATTTATTGACGATATGGAGAAATTCCTGTAAAATAATAAGAAAGTTATTCACTCAAAGGTAAACTTTAGGTCAGGTAGAGTGGTAGAACAGTATTTCAAATAAGTAAGTACCTACCGGTCTGATGAGTATTCCAACCTATGTTCAAGTTTAGCTAACAAACACATAGTGGCTTCCTTGGATAGACGAAATCTTACAGAAAAATTGTAGTCATCATACTCATCAAAGTAATTGGTTCTTTCCTTGATCCACCTTGGCCGTCTTGGCACATATTCATCATCACTGTCGGATTCTTCGATCATATTTCTCAAACGTTCCATCGTGGCGCGGTGTTGATAAATATTCTTGAAAACATTTACTACCTATTTCACTAACAAACGAAATCGAAGATAACCTCGCTCGCGCCCACTTTGACAAACAGCTGCTATATAGGTAGCCATTTTGATTTTTGAATTTAACCCAAGAATAAGGCTCGTTACACCGCGAGTATCGGCAGAATAGTGCTATCCCCGGAATAGTGCGAGCTAACCCGGGATTAGTAGTTGGTAGAACGTGATATAGGTTTACTCCAGAGTATTTCCCGATTTATTCTAGTGGTAACACTTATACCAAGTATAACTTTGTTTGGTCGAATCCGCCCTAAGGCTCCCAAAGAGTTTTACTATATACTCCCAATGAGTTTTGTTATCCTGAGTTAGGCTACTGCCGTCCTATTGTGTTATTTGTAACAAACGTTGTTCCAAACTTCGGTACACATATAAAATCAGGTAGGTCGACGCTACAACTGGTACGAAGATGTGTTTGCAAACGACCAGTAAACAGGCCCTCTCTGATATAATAAGCTAGTGCTGTGAAATAAGTTAATTCTTTGACACTTGATTGGAGTTTTGAAAAGGACCGGATGTTGGAGATCTCCCTACTAAAATAGAAATGCACTGGATAAAATACTTCTTGCAGCTTTGAATCTTTCACATACAGTACAAAATCTGAATACGAATAGACTGGTGTAGTGAATTGATGAATACTTAGGAACATGATCGGAGTGCAAGAAAGCGGGCTTAGGGGGGCAGAACCCCCTATTTGAGAACCTCTGGATAAGACCAGAACGCAGAAATTTTCGTCATCCAGTAAGCTATAACCACATACTTAAAATCCGAAATTTCAAGTCTGTAGGTAATTTTTTTCCGAAGTTACGCGAAAGCAAAGTTTCGCATTTATGACACTCACTCACTCATGATCAACATAATAGAACTAGTTCTTCCCATAAACTCAGAGAGCTGAAATTTGGTACAGAGTTAGGGTTTAAGGGCCACATAAAGGGAACACTATAAACACTAGGATAATCGATGATCTGGAGTACCTGGTGACCCTGATTAGAAAATACAAGAGCTTGGTTTTCTCTTGGTATAGATTCGGTGTATACCGTTTTCATATCTCCCGGATATCTCCCGAAAATCTAATAAAATAAATCAATATGCCCACGTTTCTACAAAAAGAAGTGAAATCCCACCAAAAACATTCTGTAAAAAACTAGCCAAGTCTCGATGGAGCTGCTTGTTTATATCTAAAAAGTATTGAAATCTAGACAAAGTCGTGCCAAGTCTAAGGTTCCTTACTGCGATTTCTTTATTATTATAGTTAATGTTGTGTGACTTGGCCGTTGAACATTCTTTATACGTTAGTGGGTTTACCCACTAACGTATAACGTATAACGGTACACGTCAAATTTGAACTGCGTCGTAAGTAATTACAATAAATTACAAGCTGCAAGTTTTCTGATAGGGACACGTTATTAAATATTAGAAAATGACTGCAGGCGCCTTCCGTGATCGTTTTATGCTGCTCGTTAAGGGTATGCAAAGGAATCATATTTTAAGCAAATTAGTATGTAAAATAAAAATAACTTTGCCATTACTTATTTTAATTGACATTGAGAGTAACATATATAACATAGGTAATTACAACAGATATAACATTACGTGTTAACAAAATTGACTTGTACCCACTAACATATAAAGAATGTTCAACGGCCAAGTCACACAACATTAACTATAATAATAAAGAAATCGCAGTAAGGAACCTTAGACTTAGCACGACTTTGTCTAGATTTCATTACTTTTTAGAGATAAACAAGCAGCTCCATCGAGACTTGGCCAGTTTTTTACAGAATGTTTTTGGTGGGATTCGTTTTACAACTCGACGGTTAAGTTTAAATTACCACTTAACACGGGTAAATTGTGTCGATTATTGCGGAGCGACAGTGTCTTAGGTTAGTCTTAGTCGTAAATAAAAAAAAACAATATAGCATCTTTTGCTGTTTGATATAGCTTGTAATCTTTGTATATTTATATTCTTCTTGATTAAAATTAATTTTAGTAATAGTTGATTTAGGTTCGTTGTATTGTTCTCTTAATTTATATTGTGTTCATCTGTAATTGGGTATGCACCAGGCGAAGTGTATTTGTATTTTCAAATATATTGTAGTGAGTATTACCTGTTGGTTGACCATAATAAATAAATAAATAAATAAAAATTCAATTCTAACAGACATGATCGGAGTGCAAAAGTTCAAATACCTGGATTTTTATCCAGTTATGAAGGGTCATAGCTCCAATTTGTATTTTTATTCTACGTGGAACTTTGACCCTTCCTTAACAGTATCTAAATTATATGTGAGTAGACCCGTGCAGTGAATTTCATCATTGTTTATATATAAATGATGAGGGGTTAGGGGTAGGTATCACCTCATGGCATCCGAATGCCGAACCGCCAAACTAGAAAATGCTTGTGGCTCGGTCCGCTCCAATGAAATATCATGTTATTTTTAATTAACACAATGCTTAGATAGGTTTATGATCGGAGTTTAAAAAAGGATGGGGGATCAGGGGAGTAGAGCCCCCAAGCAAAAGAACGAAAATTGTGGAACTGGATAAAAATATTACTTGAAGCTTTGACCCTTTCACACACAGTTTTTTATCTAAATACGGGGATACACAGGCATAGAACTAAATCAATCCTTAGGTACATGATCAGAGTGCAAAAAAAACGTGGTTTTGGGTGGCCAGAGCCTCACGTTAAAACACAGAAAATTGTGCATCCAGATAAAAATACTACTTGGAACTTTAACCATTTCCACACAGTACCTAATCTCAATATGACGAGACACATGCGGTGAACTAAATTATTCATTCGGTTCATGACCGGTGTGCAAGAAAGGACGAGGTGTTGGAGATGTGCAAATGGATAAAAATACTACTTGGAGCTTTGACCCTTTCGCAGACACCTGGTGCTGTGAACCAAAATCAATAGTAAGGTTTGGGAAGGCGGAGATTCCCCCCCTCCCCCAAGTAAAAGAAAAAGATGTTGTGAAAGTGCAACATACATAAATAGCGTCACGCTTTCTCCAATTTGGGGTGGCAGAGGCTTTGCGTGATAGGGGGGTAGCCTATCGCCGCATCTATGGAGTAATGAAGGTTTCCTCCCGATGTTTTCCATTACCGATATTGTGTAACTGGATAAATATTCTACTTAGAATCAAAACCATGTTGCACACAGTATCTAATCTAAATACAAGTAGACTGGTGCAGTAAAATAAGTAGTAGTACTTTTAGGTTTAAGGATATACAAATTTACCTTTCCCACGCGGTAATCCAAATAAGAGTTGACTTGTGGTGTTAAAATTATTCTATAATAGGCACATGGTGGAATTGGAAAAAAGGACGTGTGGTTTAAACTTTTGTGAGCTGAGCAAAGCTCAGTAAATAAAAAATGAAAGTCAGTATCACGGTCAGGTTCTGTCATTAAAAAGTATAAAAAGTTTATTAATATAAATAAAAAATAACGATTACTGTGTCGACAAGATAAATGCGAACTAAAAAATTAGAAACAAGTTGTAAATAGAGTAATTAATTGTTGCAATATGAATTGTTTTAATACAATATATGCATACATATGTAGCTGATTATAAAATAGGCATAGTGCACCTATTGAAACATTTTCTAACTCTATTTTCAACTTGTTTCTAACTTTTATGTTCATTTTATACTCAGCAATCGTGTTTTTATTTCAATTAATTATTATACGACGTAGTATTTATAAATAATACATATTGTATTATCAGCTTGGACTTTTAAATGATAAAAATAGACAAGTGAAGAAAACGACATGTCGGCAACGATGCAAGTGCGAATTCAGAAGTTGACGAACCGCATTCCCATCTAATTAAGGATGCACCAAGGAGACACCATGTCACCTTAGCTCTTTACAGCCGTCTTAGAAGACATACCAAAGACGCAAGCAACCAGCAAAGTATTAACATCAACGGTGTATTCCTGACGCACCTTCGCTTTACCGACAATGTCATCCAAAGCATGCTTCAAGATCTATATAGTGATTTTCATAAAGTTGGCCTCAAGATAAATATGTCCCAGACTAAGATTATCACAAACATCTCTGACCGCTCATTTACCATCTCTAATGTCTCATCACTGTCGAAAATGAGACATTAGAGATGGTTTATCATTGTGTCTCTCTTGGACATATTCTATCTTTGGCAGAGAGCACCAGGCTAAGGAGATCTCCAGTAGAGTCCATCTTGGATGGGCGGCGCGGCGTTAAAAAAAGACGGGAGAATATTCAGGGATCTCAAGATGCCGCAATGCCTGAAAACCAAGCTATTCGACCAATGTGTCCTTCCTACAATGACATACGGTGCCGAAACATGGACGCTTACAAAGGAAATGGTGAAACAAATGAGAGTCACCCAAAGAGCCATGGAGCGTTCCAGGCTTGGCATCACACTCCTAAATACATAGTCAGGTCATAAGTTCTGTCACATGTGCAATATGAAATCATTTAGACATGTTTATTATTTATGTAAACATTTATATAGCAAAATGAACTTAATAAAACATATATTCTTATGGTGATAAAGTTTATTCAAAATGACCCCGCGATTTTGAATATAGGCCTTTATTTTGCGCGGCTAGTCGTCTATCGCAGCACGAACGAGGTCCATGTCAATATCGGTGGCTGCCTTAATCAAGGATGCCTTGAGTGACTCCAAATCAGGATGAAGCTTTGAGCAGGCCTTTTCCTCCAAGTTTTGCCATATCTTGTAATCTAACGGACTCAAATCTGGACTGAGGGAGGGCCAGTCTTCGTGCCGGATGAAGTCGATTTCACGCGCCGCCAGCCAGTCTTGTGTACTTTTCGCTCTATGAGCTGGCGCAGAATCTTGTTGGAATACCCAGTGCCTGTTATTAAACATGGTATGAGAAACAGGTTCCACAAGGTTCTTGAGGACTGTATTTTGATACACAACTGCATTCGTTTTAACGCCTTTCTCACAAAAATGTACCTCAGTTAAGCCCCAATAAGAGACTCCCAACCAAACCATGAACGAGGATGGAAAATGACCTCGTTGGACACGCGGAATACGGTTGCTCGCTTCTTCACTGCTGTGTGCGTACACCTTATCATTTTGTTTGTTGTAGCTCTCTTCCACGGTGAAAATTTTTTCATCCGAAAAAAGAATTTCCCGATGCTTTTTTCCCGCGTACCGCTTCAACAAAGCGCGGCATCTCTTCAGTCTCAGGTCCATTAAACGAGCGTCCAAACGATGACCTGTTTTTCTTCGATATGCCCTAAGCCCTAAGTCTTCATTTAACACCCTTTTCACCGTGGTCCTGCTTAACCCCATCTGAAGGGCCAACAGTTTCTGCTTACGTATGGGATTTCTTTGAATTCGCGCCTTCACAGCTTTTATCACTGCTGGAGTCCTAACAGAGCAAGGGCGACCACTTCTTGACCTGTCATCTACACTTGAGTCTTCATTGTATCGTTTTATGGTACGATAAACGAATCATTTGGTTATATTCAAATTTTTCAGTAAGTCGAAAATCTGAATTGGCGCGTAACCGCAACGATGCAACGCAATAACTGCGACACGGTCTTCTTTAAGTGTCCACTCCATATTTAAAAATGAGGAAAATTCTAAAAAGTACACATTTTTATTTTCATGAAAAATTCGAAATTCGAATTCAATAAACTTTTTTGTGGCCAGCGTTCTAAATTCAAAAGTTTTTATTGTGTGACAGAACTTATGACCTGACTGTGTATATACAGGGAAGAAAGAGAAAATAGACTTGGCACTTAATTAGGAATACAACGCTGTAGATTGGAGTGCATAAATTAGCACTTTTTTCGCAGGTAAAAAAAAACTAAAAATGATTCCCAAATTATTAATTATTATGGTCACCCTACGCACTTGACAAGACTAAAAACGTGACGGTTGACAATTACCTACTACTTACTCATCTAATCATTTGTTTATTAAAAAGGTTTTATCATGAATAGGGTAACCATAATCGGAGTTATTAACTGGGATAAATAAATTATTGATTAGTTTAAAAAAGGCTGTATTTTTTTAAAAATTTGCCCTATACTTGAAATCGCATTAATTCTTCGAGTTAGGACCGATAGGTTTGAATCATGACCCCGTTAACACCCTGTATATAGGTATATACTCGTACTATACTAGAGGCGTCTAGCAAGATTGTTGTCGCCGGTAATTGGAGCAATCTCCCGATTGAGAGCATTACTATGTATGTTTCAGGCGCTGTCCTTATTGAGATCGTTCCCACGGATCTGGTCGTACGAACAGGTAACATGTAAGTTGGAATCGCACTTTTTTCTTTTAATGTTGTAAGCTTGTTACTCCAAGTGTTATAAAAATCGATACAATGAAATCAGAAAAATATATCGAATGGTTTGTTTGATTCTTTGATATTCATAATTTCTTCTTGTCTTCTTTGATTTCTTAAATGATCATTGGCAAGTTTTTTGTGTAATTAATAAGATTTGTTTTGTACGATGCATATTTTAATGTAAAGTTACATCTTGTTGGAAATGTAATCTCGATTTTTAAATATAGAAAAAAATCTTAGACTTCTGTGACGTTGCGGTTAAAGGCTCTGGATCCCAAACGAAATAGAAATAGACGTTTCTTTTATTCTTTTACATGGGAAAATTACACAGCTCTTTATTTACATATTCCAGTATTTTTCATGTACTGCCTGTATAGGCATGTGAAAATGTATGTACATATGCAATAATTTAAATAATAGTCATTATGTCTGCATGTTATAATAAAAATATAAGTAGTAAAATAATTTTATGACAGTTAATTTAAAATTCATAATAAAATTAAATAATTCATACTAAATTACTTCTCATCAGGGCAGTACCACGTGTTGGCAAACATAGCCTGAGATAATGTTGTGTTCGAACATTTTTGTAGTGAACTGTGGCGACCCGAATAAAATATTTAGGGTTCATTTTTACAAAGACTGCAATCTCAAGAATGTAAAGTGAGGGCAAAGTCAGTAGTTTAAGATTTTTTAAATAATGTCTGCAGCTATCATTGCCCTAATGCACCGTTTTTGTGCTTTATTAGTACTTTATGTGACTGATAACTAATAGAGGATATTGAAACTGTAGTGTTCATAATAATTTTTAATGCCTAATTATGTACATTTACATACACTAGCTTATCTACACACATATGATAAGCTCTCTTTGATGTGTTCAGGAACCGCATGTTCGACCGGTATTGTGGCATTGATCGTTGCTCTGCACTTGTTTAGCTTTTTCAGTAGTACCAACTTCCTAAAAAATTCCCAGCGGTCGCAAATTTAATGTCATAATATGTCGAAATATTGATACATTATAGTCATAATGTATCAATATTCATATAAGTAATGAGTTTTTACCAAGTAGTACATCATTATGCTGGTCATAACGTGCGGTTTTTGGACGCTGTAAAGAGGGTTTAAGATACGTGTGTAAATAAAAATTATTTCCGTATGTACACAATTTTCCCAGAAGATAATCTCATAGCGTAGTGTGGATGCCACAAAACCATGGAAGGCTGTAAGACTGTTTTTGTTTGTTGTTTCTTATTCAATTTGCTGTATATTGTCAAACCAAGAAATTTAGTAAATTTAGCCCCGTCAATTTTGATGTCCCAGGTTCGAATCCCTGCTGGAGAGGAAGAAAATAAACTCCCGACTGATGTCGCTGTTTTTATTCCTGATATAGGGCACCCTAGTGTGGAGCCGGAAGAAATGTACCTAAATGTCTGTATCTAACTGTTTATGTTGTTTAACAGCAGTCTGTGAATTCGTCCATTCAACTTACTTAGCCCGACTTTGCTGTTGCTAAATAGAGCCTTCGTTATGCCGTAATGTAATTTGATATGTTATGTCGTTAAAAGAGTGAGTGAAACTTAAGACATCTGTCTTGGGACAGTCTAATTATGGACCTCCCTGTACGATGACAAGGGAGTTCGTTGTTCGTAATGTCTTTGTTTCATGCCATGCATCGGTAATTTTTTGGATATTTTTCTGTAGATGATATTGTGCGTTGATCGGCTTTTCTCTAGATTTTCTGATTATTACATAATGTTTCTTCAGAGTTGGGCTGATTTAAAAACACTGTCTGAACATAGTTGCAAAACCGTCACCTTAAAATCTGCTACCCCGTTATATGAAAATTTGCTCAATTGCGTGTGTGACTCGCACGCGAAGGGTTCCGTAACATCGTACATGGAAACTTAAGGACAGAATAAAAACAAAACCAAAAAGCAATTATGTTTATAAGTATGGGGGATTAAAACACGTCTCTTGTATGAGGACCTCCTTTTTTTATAAAATCTCTTGTAGATACAGTAGTAGGAGATGTAGTTCATTTTTTGTCGCTGTACCGACAACAAAAGTACTCATTCTGTGAAAATTCTGAAGTCTCTCCCTATAACGTTTCATGAGATACAACCCGCTGACGGACGGACGGAAAGATGGACGGATTGACAGCGGTGGCTTAGTATAAGTTCCTCTTCGGGTACGGAACCCCAAAAAGTATGACGGTGTATAATATCACAATATATAATAACAAATAAAATATTGCCACCCTAACAAAGCAACAGTGGATTTTTATCTGCTATTAAGCTGTACTTAAGAACGGATGTTCTTGAAGTCAAGATAGGGTATTGAACTAAGGAAGTATCTAATAATGAGTTCATTCTGCCTGTTACATAATTCCGTTGTCATTTTCTTTTGGTTAAATGAGTGTTGATAATATAAATAACTTTCTAGCCTTTTGTGCCACCCGGAAAAAGGCATGTCATAAACACCACCTGTAATGACAATGAAATTTAAAAATATAATCGGCTTTATCTCCAACAAGGCCGACCCCACTATTAATCGTTATAAATAGTTAATGTCCCCACCGAGGGGCACAGACCTTTACCCGGATGCGAGAAAGGTTGTGCCACACTCCACCACGCTGGCTCAGTGCTGGTTGGTGGAGGGGTATTACGACTGCTACTTCCAAGTAGCGATAGAAGCCGGTACCTACAGCTTAACGTGTCATCCGAAACATCGTGCGTCTAATAATGCACATAAGATAAATGACCTCATTGGTACATGGTCAGCACTGGATTTTGTGTCTGGGGCGTCTCTAGCGTGAGAAAGAAGCGTGAAACCCACTAAACTATTACGGGGCTATTAAACGTTTTTTAACAAAATATATTTAATAGCTAAAGCGGTCCAAAATTATCTACGCAAAATTGTTCATACTCGCTATTTTCATCCTGTAGAAGCCACGCAGCCATTAGTCACTACAAGATAGTCAACCCAGTAACGTTGATAACTCAATATGTAGTTATGTTAAATGAAACAACCCTTGCTGTTCCACTTTCAACTTTATCTTTAATACATTGAGTACAAAAGTGAATTTAACTTACACTTGCCCGTTTACTTACGGTGAACGCAGATTTGATGCATATGTATGTACTACTAATATTTACAAGCTGCCCATGGTGCGGCTTTGCACATGCGTTTTTTAATTTATAATATTTTCCGTCAAGAGAAAAATATGAATGCTGGCCGCTTATAATTTTAAACTAATAAATATAATTCTTATTTCGAATTGGATGTGCAACACCCAGACGCATGACGTCCGCCACTCCACCCCGTCTTTAATTATCAGAGAAAATCGGTGCTCTTTGTGATTGTAAGAGCATTCCTGAACTTCAACGAATAGTTTAATATTTTTTTTATCCAAATCGGTCTAACCGTTTACTAGTTTTGCGCTCACCAACACATTTTTGGATTATTTGTTTATAAGGTGTCAGCAAATCCATCTGAAGAGGACGTAGTTGATGCAGTCCATGACTAGGCTTACTTTGTTTACGACTTCTTTACTTAGGTCCGCGCGTTCGAGCAATTATCAAGGCGTCACTGTTCTCTGAAATAATTATTTGGGTTGTGTTGTAAATTTCATAGAGAATCGAAGTTTAAGATAAATTACTAGTTGCTCTTTGAGCTGTAGACCTCGTAAGAGACACAGGAAATTCGGCATTTTTTTTTCGGTATTTTCCACCCCCTCAAACCCACGACCCCTGTTGCTGCTGCATTGCATTTGCATCTGTTAAACGTTTTGATACAAGCTTCGACGTTATCGTGCTTACTGAGTGTTGGCTAGCCACCGGAGCAGGTGTAGAAGAAATACATGGATACAACTCATACTTTACTGAACATAACCACAATCGAAGTGGGGGAGTGACTGCTTACATAAAGGACTCTTGGAATGCAAGTGTTCAAGAGCCCACCATAGCTGAAGCTGAATGCCTGTCCATAGAACTTCCAAATTCTACTACTATACTTGGCATATACAGATCCCCCTCTTTTACAAATTCCGAAACCTTTACAGCCTCACTAAACGACCTTCTGAACGGCCTTAACAATGAACAAACTGTCATTGTTGTGGGCGACATTAACATTAATACCCTTGACGAGCAAGATATCGAAAGCACGGAGTATCTCTGTACAGTGGCGGAATCAGGGCTCATCTCTGCCATAACAAAACCCACCAGATTAAACAGCTGTCTTGACCACATTTTCGTCCGAGCCGAGACCAAACAAGTCCTTGGCCTGGTAGCAATAACAGATATAACCGAACATAATATAGCGGTGTTGGCGCTATCGGTGCCTAATGCTAGCCAGAAGAAACCCGACAGAATCATGAAAAAGGTTGATATCCCTGGAGTGGCTTCTGAACTGCGAAATACAAACTGGGTACACGGGTACCCATATCTCGGTGGCATCCATTACGGAATGGATGCCACCGAGGTGGAAAAGGCTGTCTTTGAATTCAACCAGATTTTGGATAATGCTGTGGATAGACACACGACTTCGAAGCGGGTCAGTAGATCAAAACTTATCCTTAAACCATGGATAACACCAGGTTTGATGAGATGCATCAAACACCGTGACAAACTCCATCTCGAAACTGGGAAACATCCAAATGATCTAGTACGTCAGCTTGTCTATAGCAGAAACTTTTGTGTGGAACTGCTTCGAAAATTTAAGTTTTCTCATGAAAGTTCTGAATTAGAAAGCAAAAATAGTGATCCTAAAGGGCTCTGGAAAGTAATAAAAAATATCAGCTTCAGCTTCTGAACTGACAAAAATAAAACTTGTTCCCCAAGAGTCATCGGATCATTGTAACGACTACTTTGCCAGTGTGGACGAGAATCTGGCAAGCCAACTGTTTCAAAAACAACAAAAATCACTAGGGGATGCCACTTCTGAGGTCATACTCAATGAGGTGGCTCCTGAATCCTTCTTCATGCAGCCAAAACTCATCAAAGAGATATGTATCGAAATCGCTGTCCCTTTGACCCATATCTTCAATATCAGTCTCTCAACGGGCATATTCCCACAGACATGGAAGCTGGCACAAGTCGTTCCGATATTCTAAAGTGGCAATAAGAAATCTCCAGAAAACTACAGACCCATATCACTCCTCGGAATATTCTCAAAAATTCTCGAAAAAGTTGTGAACAGGCGTTTAGTGTCCTATCTTGAGAAATATCGGCTGATTTCGGAGAAACAATTTGGTTTCAGAAAGGAAATTTCCACTGAGGATGCCGTCGGGACTCTGATTAACCAGGTTTCTTCTTACCTTGACTCACGGAAAAAGTGTGTTGGGGTATTTCTGGATCTCGCGAAGGCCTTTTGTAGTGAAACACCGAGAGTAGGACAACAACTGATTTATTATAATAATAATTGTAGACTACCCACAACATCTTTCCCTCATATTTAAAAACTAGACTATTCTATCATACATACTCTATTCTTCTATCATGAGAAATAAAATAAAAACTTAGTACAACATGTGTAAATATTATACATCTATAGATAATCTATATGTAACTCTATTCCTAATTCTTTAGCTCTTTTCCGTGTGATTGGTGGCGAACTGCTACTACGAGTTGGTTGCTTAGTACTCGCAGTAGCAGCACGACCGGACGAGGCACCTGGTGCCGTGGCACTACCGCTGGCAGCTTGTGTCCTCGGGTCACTCCTCGATGAGGCAGGCGGATCGCATTTGATGATATGCCTTCTGTTACGACGATAACGCGCGCCTAACTTATTTTGCACAATGTACGATCAAGGAGTATCCGCGTGCCCGACGACTGTCCCGCGAGACCTATTCTTACCATCTAACAACAAAACATCATCTCCGATAACCAGTTGCAGCTGATTCTTATTTTTTAGATCATAGTATATTTTGCTTTTCATCTGGTTATCGATAATCTTATTATAATTACGTTCACTGCTAACTCTTGGTTTTAATAAGTTTGTATTTACTGGCAGTTTACATCTAAGTCTTCGACTCGTTATCATTTGCGCAGGAGAATCCAATCCGTCCCTAGCTGTGTTCCTATAATTTAATAGTCCAATGTAAAAATCGCTATTTTCATGTATGGACTTTACCAGCATTTTCTTAATTGTTTGAACGGCCCTTACCATTAGCCTGTGGATAATTGGGTGAACTAGATATATGCTCGAATCCCCATTCTCTGGCAAACTTTTGAAACTCGCGGCTACTGTATTGAGTACCGTTATTTGAAATCAGTATTTCTGGGATTCCATGTCGGGCAAAAACTTGTTTCATACTGCATATCACACTTTCCGATGTGATATTTTTTAATTCCATGACCTCAGTGTAGTTCGAATAATAATCTACGATTATTAAGAAATATTTTTTGCGGTATTCAAAAATATCAGAACCAACCTTGTTCCACGGCAGGTTTGGCACTTTGATGGGAATCAATGGCTCACGAGTAGGTGCATTTGAATTCTCCTGGCATACCTTACAGCGTTTAACATACATTTCAATGTCTTTTGACATTTGTGGCCATAAAATGACTTCTCTTGCACGTCTTTTGCACCTATCAATGCCTAGATGTCCTTCGTGTACTAATTCTAACATTTCTTGCCTCAGTGATAGCGGAATTAGTACAAGGTCACTCTTAAAAACTACGTCATCAATTAAAAACATCTCATCCCTATACGACCAATAAACATGCAAATCAGTTGGTACATCACATTTATTATTAGGCCAACCATTTTTTATACAATCAGCCAACATCGAAAACGTGTTATCAGATCTACTTTCTTTTTTAATTAATACCATTTTTTTATTTGAAACCTTTGATGTTTCAACTAACATTTGTACTTGAAATAAAATTTCATCACTTAAACTATTATCATACAAATCCGGCAACGGTGCACGCGACAATGTATCCGGTATGTACATAAACTTGCCCGGTTTATAGACTACCTTGAGATCATATCCCTGCAGGCGGAGCATCATCCGCTGTAAGCGTACTGGGACTGACATCAATGGCTTCTTAAAAATGCTTTCCAGTGGTCTGTGGTCTCTTTCGACTATTATGTTATCTCTACCAAATATGTATTGGTGGAACCTCTCACATGCAAAAACGATCGCGAGAAGTTCCTTCTCTATTTGAGCATATCTACGCTGCGTGTCTGTGAGCGTGCGCGAGGCGTACTCGACCGGGCGGCCGTCCTGCATGATGACGGCGCCAAGCGCCTCGGCGCTCGCGTCCACGCTCAGCAGTACAGGTCGCGCCACGTCGTACAGCGCTAGCACCGGCGCCGAGCACACTAATGCACGCAATGACTCAAATGCTTTTTGGTGACCATCTTCCCAGTACCAGATCGTTTCTTTCTTTAATAAACCCGTTAATGGCGCCGCATGTTCAGAGTAGTTAGGTATATATCTAGCAAGAAAATTAACTGCCCCTAAGAATCTTTCTAGTGCTTTTCTGTCTGTAGGCACCGGCATTTCATTGATAGCTTTGACTTTGTTATTGTCTGGCCGCATGCCATTCTTATCAAATATGTGTCCTAGGTAAACAACTTCCTTTACACCTATCTTGCATTTCGATTTGTTGAATTTTACATTAATTTCTCGCGCCCGGCGCAATAATGCATCGAGCCTTTCATCATGCTCTTGGGTAGACCTACCCCATACAATAATATCATCTACAAAACTATCAACCCCTTCCAGATCCTCTAATAGCTGACGCATTTTACCATGAAATACTTCAGATGCATAATTTTACCATGAAATACTTCAGATGCACAATTTATTCCGACAGGAAGTCTCAAAAATTGATATCTCCCAAAAGGTGTGCTAAATATACAGAGATCCGCGCTGGTATCATCTATTCTCAACGTCCAAAACCCAGAATTGGCATCTAAAACACTAAACAGCTGAGCTCCCTTGAATTGCGTTGCCAGCTCATTAACTGTAGGCATTTGAAAATGAGCTCGTTGAATGGCATTGTTCAGCGGCCGCGGATCTAAACAAACTCTAATACCGTTATTCTTCTTAGCAGCTACAACCAACGCGTTCACCCACGGTGTCGGATGACTGACCTTACGAATTACTCCTAATTGAATCATTTTATTTAATTCAGCATTCAGTCTGTCGCGCAATGCAAACGGTATCTTACGAGGCGCACAGACCACTGGTTTTATTGACTTATCGACAACAACGTGATAAACTCCTGGAAGGCAATCCCGTGAAATAGGTCCGAATATTCATTAACGTTTACCGAATTCATTCGACTTACTAATCCCAATGATTCACATGCATACTTTCCCAGTACGCTTTCACAATTCATATCAGCCACGCCAAATTTTAAATTATGCTTATCACCGTTGTAACACCACTCCAGCTCACAAATGCCCTTCAAGGGTATTATGTTGCCCGTGTATGATTCTACCCTAACTTTTTGATTTTTCATCAAAATTTTTGGATCAAATCCAAGACGCAAAAAGGTTTCAATTGAAATCAAGTTAATGTCTGCACCAGTGTCCAACTTGAAACGCTCCGTACCATTCGCACAGTGAAGATTTTCATACCATTTATCAGAAGACGGCGTATTCCGCCTTGATATAACCGAGATATGAAACGACTCACAGCTGTCATCCGATTCGCCATCCTGCTCCACATAGCACTCAATTTCATTTACCTTTTTCGGCGATCGTTCGCCCACTTTACACATCCTAGCAAAGTGCCCATGATTTTGCACATGAAACACTCGACACCATAGGCTGGACAAGCCCCCGGCCTGCACTTGTAATCGCCACACGCGCCACACGGTGGACGCCTTTGTACACCCGACCTCCCCGAGCCCGAGCCGCGGCCCCCGGCCGTGCCGCCGCTGCCCGCGCGCCAGCCCCGCCAGCGCCGCGGCGCGCCGCCGCCGCTGCCTCGCACTGCCTGCGTTGCAACTGCATCCACTTGAACAGACCCCAGGCCTGCTTTGCGATCCAGCTGACGACTGCCATCCGATGACACCTCGTCTGCTTGGCATATTTTGACGGCCATGTCGAGAGTTAGCTCTTCAGTCCGCAACATCCGATCTCTCACCACTGAATTTCTAACTCCACACACGATCCGATCCCTGATCAGACCTTCCTCCAACAATGAAAACTCGCAATACTTGCTCAGCAGCTTCAGCGCCGTAACGTACTGATTAATTGATTCACCAGTCTCTTGGTTTCGAGTGAATAAATTATACCTCGTTATGTTCGGTTTGGTTCCAAAATGGCGGTCAAATTTCTTGATCACAGTGTTGACGTCATCCGCCGATTCAGTTGCGCTGTACGTAAATGTTTGAAACACATCGAAACCATCCGGCTCAATCAAGTTAATCATCAAGCTGGCTTGAATTGCCAGTTCTTCCTTATGCACCCCGGATGCCTTTAAAAACATTTGGAATTGCGTTTTACATCGCTGCCATGCGTCGACCCGGCCGACGGGGCTGCCGTCCATACTCAGTTCCGGTGGTTGCCTTGCGTGTTCTATCTTACGAAATATATGCCGCTCGTGAAATTAAGTCTTAACACAATTAGCCCGATACTTGAATCGCCTAGCAAACACTTTATTTCTTGATTTATAAACCACCGCTGTCACCATGTAGTGAAACACCGAGAGTAGGACATCATCATCATCATCATTTCAGCCTGTTAATGTCCACTGCTGAACATAGGACAACAACTGATTTATTATAATAATAATTGTAGACTACCCACAACACCTTTGATACCGTATCTATACCCTTGCTACTCAAAAAACTTGAAACCAAAGGATTCCGAGGGATGACTCTCGATTGGTTCAGAAGATACCTCACAAATAGAAGACTCCGCATCAAAATTGACAATAACATAAGCCGCGAGTTGCCAATTAATTTCGGCGTACCACAAGGAAGCGTGCTTGGCCCCAACCTCTTCATCATATACATCAATGATATTCATAATGCTTCGCCCCCAGACGCAAACTTCCTCTGCTACGCTGATGACACCGTCGCCATTTTCAACGCAGACACTTGGGGGGATGTTCTAAAAAAGGGAGAACTAGGATTGTCCAGTCTTGCTGAATGGCTAAATACCAATCTCCTTACACTTAACGGCCAAAAAACAAAATATATGTGTTTCCACAAACTCGAGCATCAGAGCCTAACTTTTGTACTCGTATGCGGATTCACTCTTTCTGTAACCCGATGTCATGCAAGTGTGAGGAGATAGACCGTGCTGAAACCTTCAAATACTTGAGTGTCATCATCGACCAGAAACTTTCCTTTAAAGCGCATATCGCCGACACAGCTAAAAGAGTTAGGAAACTTATATATGTCATGCGTGCGTTACGTAACTCGGCCTGCAGGCGTGTCCTTCGGCTGGTCTATGTGACTCAATACTGAGCTACTGCATAACAGTCTGGGGAGGATCTGGCGTGACTGCCATGCTGAAACTAGAGAGAGCTCAGCGATCGGTTATAAAAGTCATGCTTAAAAAAACCTACAGATTCCCCACTGCTGCTCTGTTTGCTGAAGCGGACCTACTCAGCGTACGGCAAATTTTTATTTTAAAAACCTTTACTCATATACACGGTAAGACACTACACAGTATCAACTATGAAGACCTGTTGAATAAAAGAATCTTCCGTGTTCCTCATACGGCAGCCAAAACATCATTTGCCCGTCGTCTCCCCAACTTCATGATGCCGTACGTCTACAATAAAGTTCTCAGACACTGCGACATAAAGCACTGTACAGTGAGAGCTTCTAAGCTCGTTATTCTAAAGTGGTTGAAATCGCTTACATATCAAGAAACAGAAGATTTCCTGAAAATAATCATATAATCCTGTCCCTCCTTTCCCTTTATTAAATTTCATAATTTCTTTATTGCACACAAATAATATAAAAAAGAGTTACATAAAATAGTGTACAAAGGCGTGCTTATCTCTAATAAGAGATCTCTTCCAGCAAACCAGGTTAAAGTTGGAGATGTTGATTGCTGAGCAGGGGCAGACCTATGTGTACAACAATATGACGAAATAAACGAGTACTTACATAAATATTAATAAATAAAATAAAACATTTAATGACTATAATTATATACTAAATACTTATAATATGATACTAACTACTATTATTATATATAAATGTGCTAATAAATACTTACATACATACTACCTGTAATTCTAAAGAGAGAGGTAATGCTTTTTCACGCGACTTTTAAATATATTGAGAGTAGGACTGTCCCTGATGGAAATTTATGTATTTCTATTTAGTATCCTTTTAACTTTAACTCCAATTTTATCAAATTCTTGATTTAAGTAATTTATTAATAAGCTTAATTTAATATCTGCTAAACAGTAAATAGTTTATATAAACAAGGCTTTGTCAGTCAATGCTTTGTTGTAATTCCTATGTCAAAGAACTGGGCTCTCACGATACAGGTCTAACCTAGTGTGAGGGCCACCGGTAATCTTTACTACCTTTTTGATTCCTTAGAAACTACTTATTTTATTATGTGAATCTGTAAACTTTTTTGTGAAATAAATCATTATCTTATCTTTTCTTAAATAACAAAAATATTATTTTTATATTCCCAAGTCAGACAAAATAATTTTGTCATACATTTGTTCCCAACTCGGACACATCGTATCATAAAAGTACAGTCGCGGTTATTATATTTTGGCTTCATACATGGTAGTGAATAGCGTAGCCTGTTTATTTTACTTAAACCGAAATCTACATGTATTATAAAATGAAATGTGGCTTTTATTACCGTTGCGGATTTTTGTGACAACTCACTATAGTAGTATTCATCCACGTGACGGCGCGTGGCGTAGCTATCTGCATCATTCTCTTTTATTAGAGCTTTCTACTGAAAGACAGCGCAGATAGTCACGCGCCGTCGTGGATGAATACTGCTATAACAAGCTAATAGCATTATAGCGCTAAACAGACGTCATTAATCTAGCTGTGACAAATCTCCGATAGGTTATACGAAAGATTTGGAGTATAATGGCCTCTGCAGACAGAGCAACTGCAGTTGCCAACTGGAATCAAACTTCATAAAACTAAGAAGAAGAAAGAGAGAAATATAAAGAGTGTCATACAATTTCCAGCAAGCAGTTGCTCCGTGTGTGGTAGCCCTAAGTGGATTATAAATATGTGGATGAAAAAATAAGTAATAAATTATTATTATCCATAAACAAATCAAAATAACATTTAAAAAAACAAATTAACAATAATATGTAAATGTTTCTAAAACTTCCGCCTTTTGCAAATTTTCCTTTTGAATGTTTGTTTTAGTTCGGTTATGTACAACGACATCAGCAAAATTTTAATGGAGTCATTATCGTTGGTCTCACATCTAATGATATCTAAAAAGTGAGGCAAATCTGGCTTTTTTGGGGATTTTTGTCTTTGGAGCCTTGTGCCAGGCCTCGGCAAGATTGAAACTTTGGTGCCGCTCGTTGTAACTGCACCATATCTCTCGGAAGCTCTCAGGCTGCACCCACTGATTAACAAAGTCATCATTGTTTTATTTTCTGCCTCTTCGAGATTCTTTGCAGATTCTTGTAATTGGGATGAATTCTGTTTTCGATCGATTACATCTAAATTTTCGTAGCGTTTAACGTTTTCTTTAAAGCTTGGTGTGCATGTTTGAGGAGACAGACCTTCAAATACATGGGCAGATCATATTCTGCCAGAGTGACCGTGGCTTAACAAGCATTATTAGTGCAAAGCCAGCCTACCCCTACACATGCACAAATAGGACTTCATATGTCCTTCAGGTAGGTGGGCAGCTCATATCGCTGCTGCTGTACACTTACAAGAATATTTTATTTACCATTAAGAGGGAAACAAAATAGTTTAACTGGCCAATGATGAATAACTGAAAGGTGTGAAGGATAATGGTTAAAGTCGTTGACTGTACCTTTAAAGTAAATATGTATAACTTCTTTTGCTTGGCTAAGTGTTGAATACTTTTTTAATAAAAATGAAAGGTTATCTGAGTTAGGAATACTTTAGAACAATAGATTGGCTGAGCTGAGCTTTGAAGCAATAGAATTCAATAGGCAGAAGTTAACGGCGTAAGATCTGATAGATCGGGTGTTAAAATTGGCGTTCCACAAGGTTCCATATTAGGCCCTTTCTTATTTCTGGTATATATTAACGATCTGACTTTCATGGTGGAGAAATTAACAGGCATAGTGTTGTTTGCTGATGATACCTCAATGGTCTTAAAAATTGAAAGACAAAAAGGAGATTTTAATGATGTTAATGGTGTATTGTCTTTAACCTTGAATTGGTTCACAGTTAATAATTTATTCTTAAACGATGGTAAAACCAAGTGTATCAAATTCTCACTTCCAAATTTCAGGCAAGTTGAGACCAGTTTAGTGTTAGACAACAGCACGTTAGAATAAGTAAATGATACGAAGTTTCTTGGAATAATCATTGATAGCAAATTGCAGTGGGGACCCCACATAGACAAATTGGCTGGTAAAATAAGTTCTGCGGCTGTTAGGAACATCAGACAAAGCACGGATGTGGCTACATCTAGACTAGTATATTTTAGTTACTTTCATAGTGTGATGTCCTAAGGTATCTTGTTGTGGGGGAAAGCAGCGGATATTCAAACAATTTTTATTTTAAAGAAAAGAGCTATTCGAGTAATTTATAATTTAAAACGAAAAGACTCTTTAAGAGAGCTTTTTAAAGAAATTGACATACTTACAGTAGCTAGTCAATTTATTTTCGAAAATATAATGTAGTTACGCAAGAACCTTACAAAATTTTCCAAACTTAGCGATAGCTGTAATGTTAACCTAAGAAATAATCACAGACTATGTGCGCCCCGATTTAAACTCGCAAAGGTTAGCAATTATTTCAAGGGTCAGTGCATTCTCTACTACAAGATACCTCTGGAGATTTTGAAATTGCCATTTGAGCAATTTAAAAAGCATGTTAAAGCGACTTTGTCGAAAAAGGGATATTACAATGTTCAAGATTACTTGAATGACAGGACTGTATGGGGTTTCATCTGACTCAACACAGACCTTGCTGTTAATAATTTTGTAATTATTTATTCCTGCTTATTAATCATAAAAATTAAATTATTTATATTTGTATTAGTTAAGCACAACCTATTTTTAAAAGAGATCTAAAAATATATCTGTGGGAGTTTATACGCCCATTTTCTCCCACAGTGGTCCAATGTAGAGAAGGGGCAAAAAATGACGGTTGCTAGGTATGTGTTAATATCTACAGTAATAAAGTACTATGACTTGACTTATTGACTTGACTGGGAATAACTCTATGTGTGGGTGGGTATTACACGATTATCTGCTTTGTTGCGCACTGGATTAAGACTTGTGTGAATGTGTTTAAGTGAAGGCGCTTCGGGTCAATATCGCAAATTGTTGGATGAAGGAATCATTCCGCACTATCACCGCACTAAAACTATGAACTTGGTTCAGTATGTTGTTATTTTTTAACCTTCGGGTGGATTTTACCAACAAAAAGATATACGTAAATAACTATCCCGGGGATAATTTGAATGGCAATGACAGTTCAAAATCAGGTCATTCTATGAAAACGTAGATGATACTCTCTTGCAAAAAGTTATTCTTCGTTGGTAAAACTCACTCTTAATGTAATGAAATGATTGAAGTACTTATGTGAATATGAATTATTGAATGTATGTATGTGGATTGTGGACCTATATTTTTACTTATTGCTAACCTTCGCGAGTCTAAACTGGGGCGCAACTAGTCTGTGCTTATTTCTTAGGTAAACATTACAGCTATCGCTAAGTTTGGAAAATATTGTAAAGTTTTTTTCGCACATAAATTATATTTTCGAAAATGAATTGAATAGCTACTGTTGGTAGTTAATAAGGATGTAAAAAGCTCTCTTAAGGAATCATTTCTTTTTAAATTATAAATTGCTCAAATAGCTTTTTTCTGTAAAATAAAAATAGTTTGAATATCCGCTGCCTTCCCCCACAACAAGATACCATAGGATATATACTATGAAAGCAACTAGAACATGCTAGTCTAGATGTAGCCACATCCGTGTTTTGTCTGATGTTCCTAACAGCGTAAGCCGCAGAACTTAATTTATCTATATGGGGTCCCCATCCCCACTGCAATTTGCTATCAATAGTTATTCCAAGAAACTTCATATCATTTAGTATTTCTCACGTGCACTAAACTGGTCTCAACTTGCTTGTTATTTGGAAGTGAGAATTTGATACACTTGGTTTTACCAGCGTTTAACAATAAATTATTAACTGTGATCCAATTCACGGTTAAAGATACCATTAAAATCATCAAAATCTGCTTTTTGTCTTTCAACTTTGAAGACCATTGAAATATCATCAGCAACACTATGTCAGTAAATTTCTCCACCATGAAAGGCAGATCGTTAATATATACCAGGAATAAGAAAGGGCCTAATATGGAAATTTGTGGAACGCCAATTTCTACACCCGCTTCATCAGATTTAACGCCATTGACTTTTGCCTTTTGAATTCTATTGCTTTAGTATGGTCTTATTAGATCCAACGCTTTATTTCTAACTCCTTAATGATTTAATTTCATTAATAGCGTATAAACATACAAACGTATATAAGTACAAACAGTCGAAAGCATTTCGATCCTTCTGGTGCAGTCGGGCGATGAGTTATCGCTTTAACTATTGAACATTTGGGAATGAACAGGATAGATTAGAAACCACATTTATTCTACTGTCACTTAATGGACGACCCTATATATTTCATAGTACTGCATGTCCAGCCTCCAACGCATCGAAGCTCTGACTGATGGAAATCGGCTGATGCACGCGCACTCACGGTCAGTTTTGGTCACGGTCAGATTCGGCAGTCATTTAACCTTGATATCAGCTGCCGGCATAGTGGATATAAATCATTTATTAACCATGGCATTTCAAAGGATAGCCGTTCCTCAATATTTCATAAATTTAAATCTGTAGAATAGTGTAAACATTTTAGGCTGCTAGGAATTAGGAACCAGATTCGGCGGTCTTTATTAACATGATGCTCTTTGTCTGGGCGTTGTCCCGCTTCTTTACACGGCCCTAGTGAGAACCAAACTCGGATCCTGCTCAGTTGTTTGGAATCCACTCGAGGGTGCTCACGTCCTTATGCTGGAGAAGTTACATAAAGCTTTCCTACGATACCTATACAAGAGGAAATTTGGATACTACCCTTCCTTACCATACCTACCTTAATCCATCCGCTTTTATATTGGGTTTGCTTAGATTTAACACACTAGACGTGAGACGTAACACCAAATAGCTTCTGACTATGTGTTTATTGTTGCGAGGCGACCGTAACTGTGCAGCGCTTGTCGGTGCGGTATGCACGCTATACGTACCTGACAACTACCTACGCGCGCGCAGGCACCAGCTGCTAGCAGGAGGCTCGCCCCGCCAGTTAGTGCGCCGTCAGACTCCGCTAGTGCAGGCGGGAGACAGCCTCAACAATCTGTTTACTGCAGCACCATTGAACGATCTGTTCGGTGATGCATGAAGGGATATCGTGCGAGAGTGTGGCTGGTTCTGCGAGAGTAATGCATGATTGAGCTGTTATCTCACTATTGTTTTTTTTGTCATGTAATGTAATAATTTTAATTTAATATTATTCTCTTGTTATTACTTGTGTCGCTTTGGTTTACTGTAATGGCACAAATACTAAATGATAGTAATACATAAATTTATATAAATGTCGTGAAGATCATTTATCAAAGAATAGCTATGATTTGATACGGCTCAAATTAAAATCTGTCGATTGGTATACAAATGTTAGACATCGATAAATATTCATTTGTGACATATTATTATATTCATACATAACATATCTTGGTTGCTGAATAATATTATTGAGATAGACCACCACGTCTAATAACCCATGAAGGTTATAAATTAGCAGGTTCCAGCTCCAAAAGCTAACAGCCCGAGATTTTTAAACCAGTTGACAGATTTAAATTTCTGAGATATCGAAGAACAGCTATTCTTTGACACATCGTGGTTGATGAATGTTCTTTATGACACAGAGCAACAATCAACATTTGTGTCATTATTTACCATTAAGGTAAGAAATTGGTTGAATCCGACTCCAAATACCAGCCTAAAATCTATTCTTTGACATTGCGTGGTTGATTAATGTTCTGTATAACACAGAGCATCATTTATGGTAGGTTTAATTATCTGACGCGAAGGTTATAAGTTGGCTGAATCCAGTTCCATAAGCTATTCTTTGACATATCGAGGTTGTTAAATTATCTCTATAACACAAGGCATCATTTCTTATACGTCATTCATTATCCAGCATCAAGTGCTAGTTTGGTTTGCACTTTTTTTTTCATAATATACAATGTCTATCAAGGCTTGTCAGGCAAAATCTAAATCATCTTAATTTGGTCGGGTTATCTAAGGCTGCTAAATTCAATACAGTGTTGGCGCCCACTTTAAACCATTATGAGAATAAAGACTAACAATGACATGAGTTGACATGAGTCTTTATATAAGTTGCCTTCAAAAATATGATATGTACATCTTAACTTTTGTCGTTCAATCTGGAAATAAGACTGCGGCCGCCCTAAAACAAAGCCCACATCGCGCGGCTATCGTGATTTATGCTCGCTAGAACACAATTTTGTATTCCCGCAATCCCGGAAACTCGGGATATGCTGGGGATTTGTGCTCAATGAAAACATATCAAGTTTACAGAGGTGTTTCACAAGTTTTTTAATTAACATAACTTAAAATAGTAGCACGCAATTTATTTACGTGATGGCAGAAACGTTTCATAATTTCTTTATTGCACACAACTAATATATGGACAATAATACTTACATAAAAATAGTGTACAAAGGCGAGCTTATCTCTAATAAGAAATCTCTTCCAGCAAACCACCTAAACCACCAAAAAGTTGTTACTAGCCCTCGATTCTGTATCTCTGAAAGGTATTGCGACTCGGAGCGTAATTGCAATTTTGCTACCCGCACGGTGGTTTCCAATTTGCGAATACCGCTAGGCCACGGACGCTTCAGCGCAAACGTGGTCTTTATTCAGATCAGAGGCCCACTTGCCATCTGGATTCAAATGATACAAAAGCTGAAGCAAGTTTAAACTGAGACAAATTAGAACCTTGATAAACTGCAGGCGAGTTTCCATAGCAAGAAAGTTTCCTCAGTTTCCACAGTTTCCTCACATTGTTACCACACTTACATATATCAGGGTGTAATCGCAAAGCTACAGTTTCAACGAGTTAACGCTTGAAGTAGTGTCGTACAGGGTGGGGCGAGAATGAAATACTGTCGCCGAGTTGCATTGTAGGTCTGCATTTGTATCCACTAGTGACATAGTACATAGTGCATATATATGAAATACCTACTTTGCCTCAGGCCATATCCTGTTTTGCAAGGGATACTATGTTGAGGATAACCAGTATACGCCAGATTAATCCTGTTTTCACCTGCAATTCTTTTTTACTAAACATTTATAAATATAAGATTTTACAAACGGACATTTTAAATTTGAATTATATAACTAAATCAGAATTAAATTAAAACGATTTACTATAATATTGCGCTATTTCATAAATTATAACTATAACTATTTTGCATGCTTATACATAAGCTGAAAACACTGCACATACTTTAAATTTAAGATCATCTTATTACTGTTTTCTGGCAAATAAAAATCATTTCATTTCATTTCATTATTATCGCTGGAATTTGTACGATGTTATTTCATTCGTCGTATGGACTATCATATTTCATCCTCCTGCATTGGGATTCTGACGACCTAAGCTAAACCTGACTGTTCTCATATTTACATATTTACTAAACTCACAACTATCAATAAGTGTTTGACTTGCTTGCTATTGCTATGATTAGGCCATAAGAGGTATCCAGATCTGTAGGATTACAAAAGGACACTATGAATATGTTAAAAAAACTGAAGCCATTTGTAAAGGGTAAATTTATCTTAAGACCCAGCCCTTGACTCCAGTCGATTATAAAGTTACTGCCAAATAAACGTGCAATAAAGTTAGTTGACCCGCTAAGATAGAACGTTTGCGATTTGACGTATGCCGTGGTGACTTTGCAAATCGCACATAACTTCTTAGCGGGGTCATTGTAATTTATTTGTACAGGTTTGTCTGGCAGGAGCTATAAACAATAATGTGAATGATAATCCAATAAAATCTCACCTACACTTTTCAAGAAACATTTAAATTGGCGGTTTCAAATCTTACAACTCTTGTAATTTAGTTTCTACTTTTGATTTGAATTGAACAATGCAAATTAACCAATTAATCTAAGTGAAATAGAAATACAAAAAGGTCGTTCTAAAATTAGGAAGTGTGCAATTTTCATCCTGCTTATCTACCAAAAAATACCACACACTTTTTTCTACACCCTACAAAGAACATTTAACGTGTATATCCCCAAGGAGCTCGGATAAAGAATGTTGCAGTAAAACAAAACCGCCGTCACGTGCCGTCGGGCTTTTCTCATAACGCACGGATATCCCCGCACGTTGCAGTAAAACTCTAAAGTAAGATATCTTTATTGACGACGAAGTTTTTCGAGAACTAAGAGAGAAGAAACTCATTTTCTCTGTTATGGGTGACTGCTTAGTAAGTAAAGGCAACAAAAATATTGTGTACCAATATAAGTTTTCATTCCCAAATATGCTAAATCACATTTACAAAACCGTATTGGTTGTTTTTAATCCGAATACCTACTTAAGTTACTTTTGTTAGGTCAAAACTTTATAAAACAACCTGGAGCAGAAGCGAAGCGGAGCAGAGCGAGGCGAACCCCTACGGCCTTACTAATAAAAGAAGTTATTCACGGTTTAACTTATATAATGTTTTGTCTTGCTTTGACATCTGACATTTACTCGACGTATGAAAAAGACAAAACACAGAATAAGTTAAACCGAGAATAACTTGTTTTATTAGTAAGGCCGCTATAGTTTACAATAAATAGGACGATAATTTTTGGTGAACATTTAGTTAATTTGGAATTAAAATATATTTATGTTATTGTTCTTTTCATTGAATACCTTAAAAATACAAAAGCCTTATTAATTAATTTCAGAACAAATATTTTATATTATCGCTAAATACATGTCACCAATATGCCCTAACAAACCTCTGTTTAGTTTTCAAATAGAAAGTGACCTTTTCCAACCAATTCGTTTTCTGTAAAACTAAATGGAGTCCCCTCGCTCCGCTCCGCTACGCGTCAGCTCCCGGTTTAGTTATAACGTTGTGACCTAACAATCCTATCTTTAGTTTTCATACAGAAAGCGACCTATAACTACCAATTCCGTTCTGTGTAACTACATGGAGTCTCCTCGCTCCGCTCCGCTTCGCTTCGGCTCCCGGTTTTGTTATAAGTTATCAAATCAAAACAAATCAAAAATCATTTATTTCCATAGGATGTTGTTACATCACTTAGATCCGTCATTACATTTTTTTGGGTGAGTTCACTAACACAATGGCGGAATCTGTGGAGAAGAGCTCACCGAAGAAACTCCACAGTCGTCGCATCTTTTGCGTTTCCTTTTTCAAATAAAATATTGTCAAATTACAAAATGAATGCTAATTATATATCGAAACAGCCTGTTACTCAAACAATCTATTCCCATGGACATCTATCCTCTAAGTAATCAGATATCCTATAGTAACCTTTTTTATACAATTTCTGTTTTATTATTATTTTAAACTTGTCTAAAGGTAAGTTTTTAATATCAGTAGGGACCTTATTGTAATAGCGTATACAATTGCCTTTAAAATAATTACTAATTTTATGTAGTCGGCTTACATAAGCAACCAACTTGTCTTTATTTCTAGTATTAAAATTGTGTATATCACTGTACTTCTGAAAATTAGTTATATTTCTTTTTACATACACAAGATTGTCATAGATATATTGAGACACAAATGTCAGAATATTGATTTCTTTAAACTTTTCCCTCAGTGACACTCTAGGCCCTAATCTATAAATTGCACGAACAGCCCGTTTCTGCAGAATAAATATACTATTAGCATTCGCAGCGTGACCCCACAATAAAATACCATAGGTCATTAGACTATGAAAGTAACTAAAGTAGACTAGTCTAGCGGTGTCTACGTCGGTAAGAGCTCTAATTTTTTTAACTGCGAACGCTGCCGAACTCAGTCTGTTCGACAATTTATTTATATGAGGATCCCATTGTAGTTTGGCGTCTAAAGTAATGCCCAAAACGACAGTCGACTGCACAAGGTCCAATCTCTGTCCTTTTATAAATATGTCTGTAGTTACCGGGTTCACATTGGGTAACACGAATTTAATACATTTAGTTTTCTTTTCATTAAGTTATAAATTGTTAACAGTAAACCAGTTCACTATACTAGAGATAGCATTGTTTACCTCGTCATAATTTGATTGCTGTCTTTTAACTTTAAATATCAAAGAAGTATCATCGGCAAATAATACTAACCCATGTTTTGCTTTAACAAGGTAAGGTAAATCATTAATATATACTAAAAACAAGAAAGGACCAAGAATTGAACCTTGCGGTACGCCCATACTTATTGAAGACCCAGGTGATCTTTTCCCATTAACATCGACCATCTGAACCCTATCTGTTAGATATGACTCCAGAAGGCCAAGTGCCTGATCTTTTACACCATAATGGCGTAACTTCCTGACAAGAGTGTCATGATGGACGCAATCAAAAGCCTTGGATAGATCGCAGAAGACACTTATTGCATCCATTGCGTCTTCCCAGGCATCAAAAATATTGTCGATTAGTTCAACACCAGCATCGGCTGTTGAACGACCCTTTGTGAAACCAAACTGAGCAATATGAATTAAATTATTGAGATAATTATATATTGAGATATAACGTTGTGACCTGACAATCCTATCTTTAGTTTTCAAACAAATTGGTTAAGCTGATTTGAGCCAATCACCTGCCGCTAATATTCAAAATAGTGGCACGTGATTGGCTGAAATCAGTTTAACCAATTTTTTATCTTAATCAACGCCCAGGAAACCGGCCGTAAGTGACCTATACCAACGAATTCCGTTCTGTGAAACTACATGGAGTCCCATGCCGGTGGCGACTGTCCGGGTTGCGGGGCGAATATACCTCCGAACTTTTTTATTTTCAAACCAAGATTACAGTGTAGGGAAACGACTGTAATCTTGGTTTGAATAGTTCAGATTGAGGTTGGATAAATTTAAAGATGGAACTTAAATTTTTGGTAGTAATTTAGTTATGTTTAAGTAAAATAATATTTGATGAGAGTTAATCCGTTTTGGTTGGGCAAAAAGAATAATATCCCTTACAATTTTAAAATATTTTGATGAGTGTACATATATTTATTTTGGAAAGGATTTAAATTGTGGTACAGTCGTTCGGTAAGGCCCACTTTTTTACAAATAGAAATAAAAGCTTTATTTAACCACCCTCAAGGAAAAAAAGGTTTGCAATGAAAATATGCCTATTTCAAAATCCAAATAAGTGTACTTTTTATAGCTATAATGACGGTAATTTACTTTTTTGGACGTTTTTAAAAACCTCTATTTTGGGCTTTACTAAAAATGGTATCGATAATAAGGCCCGTGCCGATTGTAGGTCGTTTTGGCACAAAAGTAAGCATTAAATACCTCAAAGATGGAATAAATATGAACATTGTAATATTCATGAATATTTTAACAGGAAGCATAAACTAAATCATAAATAATTTGTTAGAAAAATACGCTTTTCCACTGTGTGCGAAAACAGCCTAGCTTTTGATTTTTAGGTATTTTGTGAATAAATATAGGTATTTATTTAAAAATATTGTTATTCATGCTAGAATTGAGTAATTATTGTCAAGGTTTTTTAATTTTTAATTTTCATACACTGGGCCTTATTACACAGATCGTTAAGAAGGTCCCTATAGTCTTTTACAAGGCCTTTCAAAACTCAGTACAACTCATTTGACCGAAAGCATCCGAATTTCCGATCAGTAATTATAAGGGTATTTATCATCATCATCAAGCACTTCTGTAACACTCAGTAAAATATTGTTTGTTAAATTTAATACTACATAAACTAACGGGCTTTATTAGACTGCATTAGGGTTGGAAGGCCCAGCCGAGTCTCATATGGCCCGAGCAACAATTTTGTTGGGCTTTTCTAAACTACATTGGCCTTCCATCACAAATTGATCATTTTCTAAATAAATAGACATAAAATCGTACATATTTATGTAAATATCAAAAGAATAATGATCAAATAAATACTCTAAACAAAAATCTACTTACAAATCGCAGTATAAACAAGCAAAAACTTACGTTTTGTTGGCGCACATTTTAGCGTAATCAGTGGCCGCGACCGACATCGGCGAACAACCGGGCGTCACTGTCGAGATGGCGGCCCCACACTGCCCGCTGTTGCGTTTTTGCTTCCATATTGGTCTATTTGGAAGTCGGTTTTCTGCGCCTGGGCCTTGCTAACTGGTGGGCCTTATTACACGACTGTACTTACAACAACTAGCTGCCTGTGGTGCAACTTCGCAATATTGGTTCATCATTTTAGAGGCACCTATCTAATGATCATCAACCATCGTCATAACGCAGCCCTGTGCCCATATCGATCGACCCATTGCTGGGCTTAATACGTTTCGAACCTCAGTTTAACAAAACTCTTTGCTTTATTATTTTATCTATCGAACAGCTGTCAAACATACTTATGAAAAACACTTACCAACAAAGAGGTTGAATGTACTAAAAAATGTTTGACTGATGCTAGATCAATGGCTTTCAATGCCATCTTTTTAAAGGAACTAACATGCAAATTTATTTTTTGGTAATTTTCTTTGCGTTTTTCCTTCCTTTCATTTTACCTTAACCTCCTCCGAACTGAGGAGAATAAAACCAAATAGGCATTTTACAAACAGGTCGGGCCATTTTAGAGATTTAGTAAGACTAATGGACAGCCATTCATTTTTATAAGTATAACTGTATATATAGAGTAGTTACACCCATTATATTTGGTAGGCGAAGGGTGGATATTACAGCTTCGTACTTTATCATTTAGAAGGCGGTCGCATTTTTTCTAAACGCTCTCAAAATTTAGGTGTTTATTCAGCGAAGAAAATATAAATTATTCACGGCTGTATTCCCAATAAGTGTCGCCGCACAAGAGCCATAAAACGCTGCCACAACCACGGTTCAACCACTTTGATATGGACATTTTAGATAGACTCGGTCGATTGTGGCGTGGTTGTGGTGGCGTGCGGTTACAGTTAGGGGTAGCCACAGCTGTAGAAACACATAATGGTCTCACAGTCACATAACATAAGCAAAATATGAGGAGCCAGAACCACAGGCGCAAAAACAGGAAAGTGACAAACTGCCGGAACATCGCCTGAGAGAACTAAGGACCCGATTTCCCTAATTATGACAAGGACTTAGATTAGATACAGGGTATCCTAGTGTGGGGCCTTTTCGAGCCTTTGCTTCCCAAGCGAGAGGTCCCGGATTCGAATGCTGGGTATGAAGACAAAAACCCCTGGGGGGCGATCGCGCTATTTTGTATAGTCAACGAACGTCAAAGGTTTGGTTCTGGTTCAGTTCCAGTTGTAATTCAACTTTGGTTCGGTTCAATGAAATTCGGTATCGCGCTAAAGTTTAAGTGGTGACCGAAGCTGAACCATAACCGAACCATTGTCGTAATCAAAACATTAGAGGTGTAGCATCGATTGTGTATAATCGACCGTCGATTTCGCGTTTTTGTTGTTAAAAACTCTAGTTTTGACCACACTTTGGTGGGAATTCGTGGAATTTGATGTGTTTACGAGGTGAATGAAAAATAACAGATGAAAGATTCAAGTGGATAGAAATGTAGCTTTATAAATAAGTGTACTCCAGCCTCCCTCTGAGGGCGAAGCTCGGGATCTACAAGACCTACGCGAGATCCCGCCTCACCTACGCGGCCCCGGCATGGTACGCCCTGTGCTCGGAGACGAACAAACGGAGACGCCGAGCCCAAGAGAACCCCTCTCTGCGTATCACGTCGGCGCCCCCCGCTTCATGAGGAACGCGACAATCCAGAGGGACCTAAGATGGGATACCGTGGACCAGTTTGTCCAGAGGCTGGCGAAGGACATGTTCGCGCGTGCGGATGCGTCACAACACCCGCACATCGCCGAACTGGCGCTGCACCACGCGCGCCCGCCCGACCGAGTCTTATCGACACTCTGACCATGACCTGTCCAAAAAGGAGTGGACAGAGGCGATTCTTCGGGAAGAGGTCCGTTGACCTGACCCCGACTCCCCACACCCCAGAAGGGGTGCGTGAGATGACCATGAAGGATAAATAAGTGTCCTTTCAACATTACGGGTGTGAATATTTTTAGTTTGATCAAATCTAATCCAATCTATATATTTCATATAAAATGCAGCAACAGCGCCGCAGGGTCACATCCTGTTCGCCAACTTGAGATGATGATGGAGTTTCTGGAAGTTCATCGAATCTAGGTTGAATAAAATAGAAAGAGTTCCGTGCGACAGCAGACTGTCTGTGGGGGAGTGCGCAGACATCCTCAACCCCTTTAGAGCAGTTAGGACTGCAAAGGAATGATTCAAGGTATGTAGTTTTCTTTATCTTAAACTTTTTCCCTATCAGAATATAATGCTTTTGTAAGAAGCTGTACGAAGTTTAGATAAATAAGAATAACAATGTTAATTGTTTTCATATCCTAAAGGAAAATGTACAGCAAATTGTTTTATTAATATTCCAGCCAGCATAAGCATGTTGGACGTATCAAGGCTGATGGGATTGAAAGTTGAACATCTTAGGGCAAAGGCTGCACAGACTTCCCAGGCTGCTCTGCAGAATGCTCAGACCCCTATAGTATTAAAACTATAAAAGTCCTTCAAATGAATTTGTGAAATAATAGATTGACGAAGCAGGTAATTCTATACTTTACTATCAGTTTGGTTAGGATATAGTTATGTAGGAAATATGCCCTGAATACTTACATTGTTACTTAATATAATTTTAAAAGTGCCCTTAGTATAATTTTAATGACATTTTCCCCACGAGTTTTCTAAACCATGTTTACTTTTCCTTTAAATATGCTGTAGAAAATCTTAGCTATAATTAATTAATTCATGCAATCATGTAAGTATAGTATACTTATATAGTTATATGTAAAATATTTCTACTAACGTGTACATTATTTATTTTTTCAGTTTTGTACCCAACAAGGAGGAGTCGTGCGAAAAATATTTAATTATTATTACTAACCTATAATATCTCATTGCTGGGCAAAGGTATCTAATTTGAGAATAATTAAAGTGAGATAACTTAAGTACCCAGACATGAATAAAACAAATTTACCTAGTTAAATATCATTTATTTCAGTCCTTAATCTATCAACAATTGCGCTCCCCGCAATAGACTTACTATCATAACATTCATAGAACGTCACCCTTTTTTGTTATAGTATCTCTCCTCATGTTCATTAGACTAACTATAGACATATGAGTACCATCTCCACGAGCCAGAACGACTGGCAAACTGTACTTTTTGAAAAATCTGAAAATAATAAACATTAATACATAAACATTTACATACAGGCACATACATTGCTTCTGGCCCCACACTAGGGTACCCTGGGCTCGTGGGATCCAGAAACAACGATGACAAGACTGGGTTTTCTTTTCTTTATCCCCAGCTGGGGATTGAACCCAGGACCTCTCTCATGGTAGGCAGGGCAACAACGGCACATGGTAGCAGCACCACAGAGGTTGTCCTATACCTATATTATAATTAGTACAACTTCAAATCAAATCAGAGACAGTCCGTCAACTTACATTTTTTAAAGTTGTTTGTTTGAAAGAACACTATCTTTCTCATCAATGTTAGTATGTATTTCTATCTATTTATGTATATGTTATTTATTTATTTATTTAAAGCATTATTCAGTCCGTCAACTTACAATTTAAAAGTTGTTTGAAAGAACACTATCTTTCTCATCAATGCTATTATTTGATTATTATGATTTGATTTGATTTGATATTATGATTTGATTTGATTTGATTTGATTTGATTTGATTTGATTATTATGTATTAATAAATATTAGTATGTATTATTAGTAATATTAATGCTGATTAAATTCCACGCCTCAACCGAACCGGGCGTGGAATCTTGGTAGGGTTGGTTTTCACCAGGAGTACTGACCTTTGACGCCGTGGACCGGAATTCGAAAACTCAATTCGAGGCAGGAACACGGGATAAGGAGCACAAGGGGGGTGAGGGGAAAGGAGTCGAATCTTACTCTCGTCGTAGCCCGATGCTGTCGCCGTCGTGTTGCTTGCCGACACAAAGAGTCGCTGTCCGAATGCGACGAATTGGGGACCGAACCACTTTAACCTTTCACAACACGAAGCACTCACTCCGATGACTTGAATCTACTTATTTCCCGACGATTGTTCCGTGCTTATTATTATTAACATTCCGACCAGGCCCGACATCTGTGTTAGACAATTATTACTACTAAAATACAGCCAAGGCCCGAACGCCATGTGCCGACATTTTTTTCCACAGCAAAAAAGTAACCTCTAACTCGTCATCTCGTTTCTATACAAGTGACAGCTGCTAGTTCCGTTTCCGATCACTCGCGGTCCGAGTCGCGCAACAAAAAGAGGTGCGTTCCGAAGCATAAATATTAAACAAATGCTATTACTATTAGTATGTATTTGTTTCTATTTATGTATATGTATATCATATTTTAGTATTATGTAGATATTGGTAAGTAGTGGTATTTAATGTTGTGTACCTGTAGTTTCTTTTTTACCCCTCCTATCAAGGTTTGCTGGGAGAAATTTCCTGCTAGAGATAAGCTCGCCTTTGTACATGTTTTTTCCTTTATATATTTTTTTGAATTCTCTGTTTTGTGCATTAAAGTATATATTTAAACTTATAAGCCACACAATCTTGGTATGCTTTTTTTTTGTTTATTACCAAACCAAAAGTAATAATCTAAAATAAATTGTGATAGGCAAACTAATAAATAGGAATTGTATGATGTATGAGGCAGATAGGCAGACCACCGGATAGATGGACGCTGGCTGGTAAGCAGTGGCTGCGGGAGGCTCAGGACCAGAGTAGATAGTGTGGTCAAGAGGAGGCCTATACCCAGCCGTAGGTAAATGTAATCTGATTTGAATTGAATTGAATGATGTTAACATATAGTTACTTACTTCCTTTTAATTTGCTCCCTATCAGGAAGTTGAAAGGGAAATTTAAGATTTCTGGCTTGTTGAATGCTAAGGTGACTTGTTTTACAATTTTGGAGACACTTGACTGGTAAACACAGTGTCTCCAGGTTTCTCATCCAATCGTCTGGTAGGAGCCTGAGGCAAAATGCTAAACAACCAGTACCTGAAACAAAAAGTAAGCACTGTTACTAAGCTCACTTAGTTCTGTTTTTGGGAAACAGGGAATAAAAATTGTTCATGTCCAAAAAAAAGTAAATGTGCTGTGATACATTCTAGTACTTTGTATGGTGTTACTAACCTTCGTGTCCACATCCAAAGCACTGGTTGGTGGCAAATTAAGGGTCCACTGAGTAATTAACGTGTCCACAAGCTAACTGTTTCGACAGTCAATTTCGCTTGATAAACTCCGATTCTCTGTTTTAGATAAGGCTCGCGCTATAGCTACATCACACTCGTAGGCCATTTCCAAAGTCACCCACTTTTCATCTCAACAATTCTAAAACGGCCGTGAAAAAGTAGCTCCGCACTAACTTTAACAAAACCGTTCGTTTGACAGCGGATAAGGTCCAATTCCAATCGAACTTCGGTTCAACCATCTGTCAAAACATTAGCGCGATACGAAAAGTCCTTAAAGTCGTGTTTCGGTTATGGTTCAGCTATGGTTCGGTTGATATTTTTTACCGCGATCGCTCCCCTGGTCTTAGGGCCAGAAGTATTGTATGTGCATGTGAATTAATGGTTTTGTTTTATGTTTTATGTCACTTATCTGTATCCTAGTTACTCAATAACAGACATGACTAGTGTGACAGAGTGCAAGCCCATCTAGTACATCACCATTTTTGTGACAGCCAAATCAGATCAAAATAAATAAAATACCAAGCCATGTCGCCATTTTGGGCAGGCGACCGGCCGCAGACTTCATTTTATGTTTGTCAATATTTATTTATTGTGAAGTAATTACTGTGTTTTGTAATAAAATAATACATCTTATCGCTGGAGAAATTAATAGTGGTGATGTGAAAAATGGAAAATAGTGTTAAGTTTTGTGTTTGGCCCGTAAGAACGAAATATAATTAGAGGTGTCAGTGTCAAATAATGGATTCTGCAAACAATCGATGAAAAGCCTTATCAACTTTATTATCACATGTGAGTACTATACATCACAAGATAGGTAATTTCATAAACTTTATTATGGTACATAACATGTTAGGAAACTAATAAAATAACCTAACAAACTTATCAAATTACTAACGCAAGTCGATTGAAAGTTTATTTTCGCCAGAACCTTGGACGCGTTAGGGTCCACGAGATTCGCTGTACAGGGACATTCCATAGGTAAAATACGAGTAGATATATTGATACTCAAAATATGAAAAATATGTGAAGTGCAAGCTGCTATGCGTATCATCGTACCAGAAAAAACGGGGAAAAAACCTATTTCTCATAATACATCATTTCCGGTTATCTATGAGAGTTTAAAAATCTAAAATCAACGCTATGGTGCCTAAGAACAGATTTCGCTATCTCTTATAGTTTGTAACTTCTCAATACTGACCTATTTGGATTGATCACCATATTTTGCTGTGACTAGTCAGTCACATCACATCAGACAGATGTAAGAAAGGATGGACGGACAATGGAGGCTTAGTAATAAGGTCTCGTTTGGCACCCTTCGTGTACGGAACCTTATAGATAACTACTATACAATTTTATATTCCGGCCTTACTAATAAAAAAAGTTATTCACTGTTTAACTTATATAGGTACAGATTTTTGTCCTTTTCGTACACCGAGTAAATATCAAATGTCAAAGTAAAACAAAACACTGTGAAATACAAAATACATAGTGAATAGCTTATTTTATAAGTAAGGCCGTACAGATTTGCGAAACCTATACTAATGGAAAATCAACACAGATAAGCACTTCCATTGTGCTAAGAATGCTATTATGTTGGACAACGATAAGTGGTCAATTTAAGGTAATAACTTAAAGCTCTGCTCATACTACAGGCCTTACTCATATAAATAGAACTTTCTATATTTGAGTGAGTGCAACAGCTAGGCTTAATATTGATCCATAATATTGATAAATTACAGAACCTGGCAAACATTTATATCTCAAATCTTTATCGTCGGCGAAGTAGATGGCTTCCATTTCCATTGCCATGGTTTTGATATTGGTACTTGTAAATAGATTCACAAAAATTGGGAATAACAAACACTATAATGGATCTCATGACCGTTTCGTTTCACAATCGCCAGTCTGAAATTGTCCTAAACAAGTCTATTGTAGTACCTTGTGTTGGTACCCATATTCGCCGACATCGTCCCAGCGGTAGGGGGGTCTATCATTTTAGGGTGTCCAAAGGAATTGTTCACAAATAAAATACGATTCCTTTATAATTGAATACCTTTTTGTTTAACTAAAAGTAAACACTTTAGACCCAGTATAAAACAAATGACAATCACTTAAGTAAGGACTTGCCTAGCTTTAGAATTTACCAATAGTCAAAATAAGTACTAATAAACATCTCTCTTAGACAGAGTGGACTAAAATTCACAATCACAAATCGCACATAGGTAACCCCACCGTGATCAAGCGAGACAGGAGTTTACAGGACGACCTTGTGATGTCAGAGTAAAAGAAGCTCTCAGGCGTAGTGATGCGGTGCAATCTAGCCTGCACGGGCGGGGCAACCGATTCTGTAGGTGCTTAGCGATGGTTGTACGTAGCGCAGGTGCTGCTAGATTGCGCTTTATTGTCGCGCAGCGAGAGTAGCTATTTATTTAAGTATATTTGAGGAGTAATATTTCTGTACGTAGTACTATTAAGTATTCTGTGCCAGCAGCGCATGACTCGAGTTTTAATGCCCTCCATTATGTAGCAGTCACATAAACTACTATTGTGGTAACACGGAATAAGTTTATAAAAAACGTAACTACATGTTTACAGACCCATTACTCTAATAGAGGAATATTTATAGCCACAAACCAATATTACTATCATTAATGCATGTAACTTGGCATACTTGTAACTTAGCTCTGCCAGAGTGGAAAACGCCCGGGCCTCAGCGGGGGACATTTTCCTGCGGGGCGGATGGGGGGAGGGGGTAAAGGTTTATCCCGCCGCGCGACCTTCTGAGCCGCATATGCTCATTTATATGGCACGGCAAAAATGTAGAAAAAAAATGACGAAGTCAGGTAAAAAAAACAACTAACGGCTAGCCAGATACATAAAAGAGGTGGTTATAAATATGTAACCTATTTTCATGCAAAAAGTTCGTACCATCATTTATTATAGTCGTTTACTTTAAGTGTATCGGAAACCGTATTTGCGTGGCAAGTCATTTCATTTCTTTCCCTATATAGTACGACCATTGGCGCCATCCAGTGACAATTCTCTTTCCGCCGGCTTTATCACTGGACCAAAGAATTTCTCTATGAAAACAGCTTAAAAGAGGATTTCATGTGGAATTTCGGGACCAAAAAGGCAGCATACATACATGTTAGAACCCTTTTTCATAGCCTGTGGCCTGCATGATGATAACGTGTATTCAAATAACAATCCAGCCTGTCTTGGATGTGATTTTTTGTCTGATGGATGATATCCATGATTCAGATAAATAAATGAAATAATGGTTTAGTATAAATGTTTAGCCGATAAATATTAGGAATAAAGTTGCCTCAACGCAATTTAAACTTTATTGCGTTTCTCTATTTAAAATATTGAAATTCAGAAAAATTGTACCTACTTACTATACCTAACAACTTTTCTTAGAATCTTTTATTTTTTAATTAATTAAAAATGTTTTAGATTTGCAATAAAATTATCTTGGTTTTTGATTGATGCACACACGATACACATACCTACATAAAAGACGCAAACTGAATTTTCGCACGGACACATAGTACACCAAGCAAACAAAATGACAACAAAACGAAACGTAATGCAGGGTTGCCAACTTTTACGAATTTGACCTCCATCTTGCCTACCTACTAATATTACAAAAATCTAGTCATAAGGTAAATCAAGTAATAACGTTATTACTAAATATTTTATGTTAATTTTTTTTATATATTTTTTTGTATAAATAATATTTGCGGTTACCTGCCTCCCGGGTGTGGTCACGTTATTCCTCAAAGGGCGGGGCTGCGTTCAAAATAGGTTGGACGTCCTTCATAGCATTATTTATGTTGTTGCTACGCTTCTGTCTAGGCCTAGACAATGTTGCTTTCAATACATATACGATAACGAAACGAACACGCAAATTTTATGGGTTTGACATTTGGCTTCGCTAGGTGACGTCATCAAAAATGTGGCAGAAGTTCACTCTTTCGAACGTCCGAACGCTAGGACAGTTAAGAGGTCATGTGACTTTGCGTGAGAGAAAATGGCGATTTTCATTACAATCAGAAAAGAGTATATAATTTTCTACGTAAACAATCAGCTGTTTTGATAGTTTTGATACTGTGGCCATTGTATGAACAGAAAGAAGAGAAGAGAAGTCATCTGAGTGTCGTCGTCTTTGGATTATACATGGAAATTTACCTATTTTTCATGTTTATCGGAAATTAAAAACTATTTGGAACGCGCTCGGCGAAGATATTGTGGTTGAGAGATGAGAAGAATCTAACATCACATTGTTATTTGTGGAGTTCTGCCAGCCACGTTCTGCAGACTTCTAAGCAGATTCGAGAGAAATATGCTTGGGGCATTGTGACCGAGTTCCGTACTAACGACTCCACCCTCTGACTTTTCCCACACATTCTGGTGTCCCACTACATGACATCGCCTCACTCCGCTCCACTTCGCTCGGCTCTGTTTTGATTACTATGTTGTAGACTAACCTAACCTAACTTTATGATTCAGACAGGATGTGACAAGCAATTCGGTTTTATGCAAAAACTTGTCTGTTTATGACGTTTCGTTATGTTAATTTTTGCGTTGCGTTCATAGAAATTTTCCAATTTTCAATAATTATTTAAAAAAACTACGCATTTACTCGCTAAAAGAAAAGCATTTTGGTATAAAATTAACTACCAGCTATCTATTTAACGGGTTAACACCTCATTACAATGAAATTCAGGGGTCACTATTCAAAACCCAAGCCGAAATACCTCTAGGTAGAGTGCCTGATTCAGTTCTAAACTCCTAATAATGAACTACCTACATTTTTTGATAAAATCAAATTCAAAAGTCCTCAATTACTGTATAACTTAAAATACAAATTTGCTTAAAGTTGTCGGAGAAGAAACTACCACAGGTATAATTTTAGATCTCTTTTAGGTACTCAGCATTTATTTATCTGTTACACATATTATGTGCCCCGAGTATCCTTGGTAACAGGCTAATATCAGGGGATTGTGGGTCTAATACAAAAAATTGCTGCAGCGGTCAGAGTACAAACACCACAAGAGATGTATCATAGCAAAACAAGAGTAAATACCCTCCTTAGATAATATTTACTACTATGCTAGTATTCGTCATTCATAGAGGTGAGAGGTGTTACACTTGAGAGTGCGGAAAGTATGTCGGTGGGAAAATGTTTATAGTCATTGTTGAGCTTCATATCATCACTATATCCTTATCTGCGGCGATGGGATAGCCCCCTGACACGCAAAATATAGTATTTTATAATAACTGTGCACAATATGCCTCTGTCATCCCTTATGTGAGGTGTGAAATAAAACAGTTCATAGTACCTAGCTAAGAATAAAAGTTATTAAAAAAAATGTTTCTGTTGTAGGTGATTCTGGATATCTACAGAGACCACGGCTGATGACGCCTATCCTTGACACTTTTTCAGGATCTGCAAATCAAATGCCGTCTACAGGCTCGAAACTGTACTGAGCGCTGATTGGGTCTTCGCAAGTCATTCCAACTCCGCATTGACCATCTCCAAGTGACAACTGTGCTCGCTCGCTAAGCTCGAAGATTGGCTGAGAGGCGTCAGGCGACAACCTGTTGAAGGTCACGGGACGCGCGAGCGGCCATGTTTTTGCAAGCGAAGCAGCCGCTGCTTCGAGACAGATGTGACAGTTCAACGGGGGCCACGGTTTGAGACGGACGTCGCGCATTCTCCTTCCCGGTACCAGACAAAGCCCTGCATTTTGCGCCCGATCCTCATCAGAAGCTGCTGCCCGAGGGGTGGACCCACGCCGCCATGACTGCCCGTTTAAGCTGCATCTCGCGGCCTCTGTATAGGTCATATACTTTCGCCCCTACGCCGCAAAGAGGCCCCAGCCGTCGAAGAGCGAAACCGGTATCTATGTACCCAGGTTATGTAAGTTAGGCGGCGTTATAACAGCGATAACGGCGCCTTAGCTTTCTTATACACCTAGCATTTCTTGAATATAACTCTTGTATTTTGAGTAATCCTTCTTTCTTTGCCAGCCACACCTATAGGAAGTCACTCTCTAGGCAGGTGGGAGCACAGTTTCGAACCCACGACCCTAGATGTAAACAAATGTCTTCACTCTCTGGATGGCATCGTTAGTAGAAGGAAATCTCACGAATCCTTAATTTTCCTTGCTATCAGTTTGGACACAATGACTGCTCGCAAATGTCTCCATCCAGCTTCTGCAAAGAATATTATGGGTCAATCATATTATAATAATTAAGTATGAATCTATCTCGTAGTAGTTCTTTCCTAGAAATATAACCTGAAAACTACCATTTGCGAAGAATCGTATTGTCAGTAGGAATATTATTTCAGGCGCAAAAGGCAAACCTCTTCTCGAGGGCTTCCTGGGGTTTGGTTCCAACATCGGTTATATTCTCTCTTTCACATTTCTTGGCGTAAATCTAAAGCGGGAGTGAAATTCAGTCACCGAGTATAAGACAATAGAGGAAATCTCTAGCATACAAGAGCCACTAAATATCTCAAAATGTAAGCCCCAGTTAAATATTGCCCATCAAAACATCCAGGGGCTACCTGGAAAAGAACTTGTATTAGAATTATTTCTAAAAAATTCTGACATTGATATTATTTGTGTTACAGAACACTGGTTGAAGGAAAATATGATGTCTTTTAACATAAATAATTACAAAATTGTCAGTTGTTACAATAGAAAGACTGCTGAGAGAGGTGGTTCTTTAATCTTAGTGAAAAATAATATAAAGGTGAAACAACGCAAAGATATTCTTGCACTTACTGTTGAAAGACAAATAGAGGTATCTTGTGTTGAGTTGGATAGCCATATTATTTTTTGTGTCTACAGGCCACCGAGGGATGAAAAAGGCTATGGCAATTTCGAAATATTTGAGAAAATTATGGAGGAAGCCCTCTCTAAACTATGTAATAACAGAAAAAAGTTAATTATTTGTGGCGATCTTAATGTAGATTTGCTTGTAGGAACAACAATGAAACAACGATTAATAACTTTATTCAAATCGATTAACTTATGTCATGTATTTTTAGAGCCAACTAGATTTACACCTACCAGCCAAACTTGCTTAGATAACCTTTTTTGTGACTGTGCATTCACAAGTAAAAGTGTAATTAACTGCTTACCTTCCGATCACAGTGGTCAAACAGTTTCATTCCCAATTGCTATTAAGAATAAGACTGGTCATTCATTTTATAGGCCTATTACATCCCATAGACTAGAGACATATACGAAAAACTTAGATATAAATTTGCCAGTACCGGATTTTAATGGACAGAACCCAAACAAAATCTACTCAGACTTCTTCAACATTATTCAGACAGAATTCAATAAAGTTTTTAAATTAAAAAAGTCAGTGACTACAGCGGTAAATCGAAATTTAATGACTGGGCAACGTTTGGAATTCGTAAAAGTAGAGTTAACTTGTATGACCTTTATGATCAAAAAACCTATAACTTTGATCGAAAATTTCATGACTATGTTAAAAAATATTCCAAAACTTTCAAGTTGGTTTGTAGGACTACAAAAACTTTACACATTAATAGAAAAATTCAAAATTCAAATAATAGAATGAAAACAGTTTGGCAAATAATAAACCGCGAAACTGGCAAAGTTATACCAAGGGACAATGATTTCTGCCTAAAGATAGGTGATGATGTTGTTAAATCCAGCGATGATGTTGCTCGAGCTTTTGAAACATTCTTCACCAATGTACCCTTACTCACAACAGATCGTCTTAATTCATCTCCATATGAAGCAGAGACTTTATTAAAAAATAACACGAGCGTCAGTAAGGTATATTCAAAATTTCATCATGTATATCCCCAGGACATTGTCAAAACGTTTTAATTACTTAACTTAAAAAATACGGAACACCTGTGGAGTATATCAGTCAAAGTCATTGGTTCAGTGATTCTAGTTATAGCCCCACATTTAGCTTATATATTCAATAAATGTGTTGACGATGGGGCTTTCCCAGACCTCATGAAACACAGTAAACTGATACCTCTGTACAAATCGGGAGATAAGGGTGATCCTTCAAATTTCAGACCAATATCTGTTCTTCCAACACTAAGTAAAATATTTGAAAAGATTATACTCAATCAACTCACACTTCAACCGTACCAAACAACTCCACGCCAAACAATACGGTTTCACTAGGGGTAAATCAACTACGGATGCAGGTATTACCCTTATATCTCATATTTATTCTGCATGGGAGGCCGCACAGGATGCTATCGGAGTTTTTTCCGACCTGTCGAAGGCGTTTGATTGTGTTGATCATAATACGCTATTAATTAAATTAAATCATTACGGAGTTAGAAATAAAAAGCGTTGGATCTACTAAGATCATACCTAAGCAATAGAATTCAAAAAGCAGAAGTTAACGGCGTTAAATCTGATGGATCGGGTGTAAAAATTGGCGTTCCACAAGGTTCCATATTAGGTCCTTTCTTGTTCCTGGTATATATTAACGATCTGCCTTTCATGGTGGAGAAATTAACTGACATAGTGTTATTTGCTGATGATACTTCAATGGTCTTCAAAATTGAAAGACAAAAAGCAAATTTTGATGATGTTAATGGTGTATTGTCTTTAATTTTGAATTGGTTCACAGTTAATAATTTATTGTTAAACGCTGGTAAAACCAAAAGTTTCAAATTCTCACTTCCAAATGTCATGCAAGTTGAGACCAGTTTAGTGTTAGACAACAGCACGTTAGAATTAGTAAATGATACGAAGTTTCTTGGAATAACCATTGATAGCAAATTGCAGTGGGGACCCCACATAGATAAATTGGCTGGTAAATTAAGTTCTGCGGCTTACGCTGTTAGGAACATCAGACAAAGCACAGATGTGGCTACATCTAGGCTAGTATATTTTAGTTACTTTCATAGTGTGATGTCCTATGGTATCTTGTTGTGGGGGAATGCAGCGGATATTCAAACTATTCTTATTTTACAGAAAAGAGCTATTCGAGCAATTTATAATTTAAAACGAACAGACTCCTTAAGAGAGCTTTTTAAAGAAATGGACACTCACAGTAGACAGTCAATTTATTTTCGAAAATATAATGTATGTACGCAAGAACCTTACAACATTTTCCAAAATTAGCGATAGCTGTAATGTTAACCTAAGAAATAATCACAGACTGTGTGCGCGCCGATTTAGACTCGCGAAGGTTAGCAATTCTTTCAAGGGTCAGTGTATTCTCTACTATAATAAGATACCTCTGGAGATTTTGAATTTGCCATTTGAGCAATTTAAAAAGCATGTTAAAGCGACTTTGTCAATAAAGGGATATTAAAATGTTCAAGATTACTTAAATGACAGGACTGTATGGGGTTAATATAGCTCAACACAGGCCTTGCTGTTAATAATTTTGTAATTATTTATTCCTGCTTATATAATCATAATAATTAAATTTTTCATATTTGTAATAGTTTAAGCACAACCTATTTTTAAAAGAGATCTAAAAATCAATCTGTTGGAGTTTCTACGCCCTTCTTCTCCCACAATGGTCCAATGTAGAGAAGAGGCAAAATTCACGTTTGCTAAGTATATGTAAATATCAACAGTAATAAAGTACTTTGACTTTGACGAGTATTTTCTGAATGGATCCGCGTAATATTGCAAATATCTTCTTGCCCTATACTCTATGCCTATCAGCGTAAGCAACAAACTCAATAAATTCTTCCAAATCAGATATTATAACTATATTTTACTATATTTTGTATCTTCAAGACGCATTGCGTTTGCAACAGTCAACAAAACAACATGTCCTGACAACTGTCATCTGTCTTTTTTTTAAAAAGAGAGAAAGAAAATATGTGCTCGTACTTTTCTCACTTGCCCCTACAGAAATATACGAAACGTAACACTCTCTCTTTCTATCTTCACTAACTTATGACTCCCTCTCAACTTCCGTTCGCCTCGCCCGATCACACTTTTCGTAACGCTCTCGTCATGCATTCACCAGCTTACTCCCCAAGGCAAGCGTGGGTCAAGAAGTTTTACTTCAAAAACATATTGAAAACCTCGCAATAAGACCTTTCATTAAACATGTCACACGTTATGATAGGGGTTGGAAATTATGCCTTCCTTATTAAAACCATAAAATTTTCATAATATTTCCTGCAATTTCGCCATCTTACGGTTAAAATCAACTTGATGACCACCCATTCTTCGGAAAAATGGTGTTTACAGACGAACAACGAATTTATCCAATAAGGGTTTCGTTTTTAGGGTTCCGTACCCGAAGGGTTCCAAACGGGACCCTATTACTAAGACTTCGCTGTCCGTCTGTCCGTCCGTCCGTCCGTCTGTCACCAGGCTGTATCTCAAGAACCTAGCTAGCTAGAGAGTTGAAATTTTCACAGATTATGTATTTTTGTTGCCGCTATAACAACAAATACTAAAAAACAGGATAAAATAAATATTTAAGGGGGCTCCCATACAACAATACCACATACAAACTTATGGATGCACCTGGTTACGTACATGGAGTGTGAAAGTAACCGCACCAATAACACTGTAAACAATATTTTGCTGTGTAAAATCCAAACTATTCACTCCACACCATCGCTTCCATTGAACAATAGTCAATAGTCAATAGTCAAAGTACTTTATTACTGTAGATATTTACATATACTTAGCAAACGTCATTTTTTGCCTCTTCTCTACATGGGACCACTGTGGGAGAAGAAGGGCGTAGAAACTCCCACAGATTTATTTTTAGATCTCTTTTAAAAATAGGTTGTGCTTAACTAATACAAATATGAAATTTTTTATTGTTATGATTAATAAGCAGGAATAAATAATTACAAAATTATTAACAGCAAGGTCTGTGTTGAGCCAGATTAACCCCATACAGTCCTGTCATTTAAGTAATATTGAACATTGTAATATCCCTTTTTCGACAAAGTCGCTTTAACATGCTTTTTAAATTGCTCAAATGGCAATTTCAAAATATCCAGAGGTATCTTATTGTAGTAGAGAATGCACTGACCCTTGAAAGAATTGCTAACCTTCGCGAGTCTAAAACGGGGCGCACATAGTCTGTGATTATTTCTTAGGTTAACATTACAGCTGTCGCTAAGTTTGGAAAATGTTTTAAGGTTCTTGCGTACATACATTATATTTTCAAAAATAAATTGACTAGCTACTAGTATGTCAATTTCTTTAAAAAGCTCTCTTAAGGAGTCTGTTCGTTTTAAATTATAAATTGCTCGAATAGCTCTTTTCTGTAAAATAAAAATAGTTTGAATATCCGCTGCTTTCCCCCACAACAAGATACCATAGGACATCACACTATGAAAGTAACTAAAATATACTAGCCTAGATGTAGCCACATCCGTGCTTTGTCCGTACGGTGGTACGGAACCCTTCGTGCGCGATTTAGACTCGCACTTGACCGGTTTTTCATTTTAAGGTACGGAACCCAAGACAAGACAAAGATGTTTATTTGTTCATCATTGTTTGTAACTAGGTTTTATATTATTTACAGTGTTTCAAACTATGGTACCCAGTAGTACCCTAAAAATCCCTATTCATTACTTATTTAGGCAACTCTGGAAGAAGAACGGCGAATAAATCTCCCAATTCTACTGTAAGTAAGTAGGTTCTCGCTTTTACTGGTTTTAACATATGAGCAGAGGAATAAAAACATCCTTTGAAGTAATCCTTTAATGGTTCCTTCTCTGGATACACTAACACATTTCGTTTCATTGGTATATTTGTACCATTTATTCCAAAACCGCAGACGAAACATTTGGATCCTAAGCCCACTGAATACATTAATGTTATTCATTTCCAGGCCCAGACTTTACAAGTAATATTCCTGACCTCAGCAATACGACCCTTGTTAACTCTAGAATGATAATCATAAATAATAAATTACTAAAAAAGTAACTAAGTCTTTAAAGCTTCCGCTGTGCGTATATCCGTCTGTCTGCCCGTCTGCCAGCGGGCTCTACTTAATGAAACTTAATAGTTAGAGAGTTGAAATTTTCACAGAATAAATAAATCACAATTCATAATTTCTATAGAGCACACAAATAAATACTGAACTGCACGAGATTTTCTAAAATACGTGTTTTATCCTCCCCTGCGATATACCAAAAATATTATCGTAGATTTCGCAGTTTTCACAGGGTTGTGGTGGCGAAATGGTTTGATATCGGTTGCGCAATCTTTAAATTGTGGTTTAGAATTCACTTTCGGATAAAACATTATTTACTCTTTCTTTTATTATTTTTGGTGCTTAAATTTCTTTGTAAGATGGTACTGAACCTTTCGTGTACGATTACGACCCACGCTTGCACAATTTTATTTATATTTGTTCTAGCAGCGTGGTGAGACAACACACCACAACCACACGGTCCCGGGGTTGAAAGAAGCCGGGCCGGTCGAACCTTTTGTTTTTTTCCCAACTACGGCAAAGCCAAGAGGAGGGATAGAGAGGGATTTTGACCGGTACCTATGTATATATGTATATGTCGTAGTTGGTTGGTTAAATCAGACACTTAACAGGGTGTTAACCCTAGACCGTTAATTAAAGACGGACGTTTAACCAAGTCACCAGCATTTTGATTTAAATTAAGCATCGTCTGAAACGTTTAATAATATGTCTTACCGAAAGCCGGCGTGTTGGTTAAATAATTTATATATAAAAAACTGGTCAAGTGCAAGTCTTACTCGCGCACGAGGGGTTCATACCACCGTACAATGGTAGGAATGATGTGGAGTTTGTTTTGTTTTTCAAAGTTCTTTATTAGATAAATACATTTTAACATATCAACATAAGACACCGTCATTATGAGTATACATATAAATTGTATTGTTTGTTAGGCTAAGGCACCTCTTAAAACTTTCAACAGCTTAATTAATATAATATTTTACATTGTATTCAACTATTTTAATAAAATATCAATAAAATACTGGTGCATTCAATTTGATATGTTGAATACTTTTCACATCGACATTCCTATACTAACACATCACGCAATACGAGTAAGTGCGGGTATGCAGGTATGCCATGGCGACAAGAGATAGGTAGGAGCCGTCGTAGTTTACTCACTGTTTAGAAAATAGTGATGGGGCAGCTTATAACTTTTATAAGTATTAGCATACGATAAAGTATGTAGACGTGATTTGCCGATAGATGAGACAAGACTATTGCTGTGGTGTGGATTTTTATCGATATAAAATTTTCGAGATATGTTTAGTACATAAGGTTTTATTTTTGGGAGCTGAATTTTGCCATGCAATTTAGAAAGGTTGGTGTAAAAGGGAGTATTAAAAGCTGTTTTTAGGGCTTTATTTTGCACTAATTGGAGCTTATCGAAGTTTGAGTCACAAGTACTACTCCATACTGGAGCAGCATAAGTGATACAGGGCCTTATTAGTGTAGTGTACATCCTAAGTTTGGTGTATGCGCTCAGATTTGATCGTCTGTTGACTAACTGGCTTAGCCCACATAAAGATTACAATTCCCTTTTGATGTAGTGCCTTTGTTTGTGTCGTCCAGTTCAGTTTTGTGTCCAGAATAATGCCGAGGTATTTAACACTTTGTTTCCACGGTATTTTGTGTCCATTAATGGTGAGCTGTCGTGTGGGGATTTGACGTTTCCGGGTAAAGAGGATAGCATCAGTCTTAGACCCATTAAGTTTAAGTTTCCACTTAGTGAAGTACTCATGTAAGAGTTCTAGGGACATGTCAAGTCGGCTTATGACAAGATCAATATCCTCAGATGAAGTAAAAACAGCTGTGTCGTCAGCAAAGCAGGCCAGCTGCGTTATTTAGGGGTTATTTAGGAATATCGTTCAAATAAACGAGAAAGAGGTAGGGTCCCAAAACAGAGCTCTGTGGTACACCTGCTGGGACACCGTATATATCCGATTCGGTGATACCGATATGTACTTTGAACCACCGATTTTCTAGGTAGAACACTACAAGCTTGACCAGTTTTAGAGGGACTCCTATTTCAATTAATTTATGCACTAGGCCGTCATGCCAGACTGTGTCAAAGGCCTTTTCGACATCGAGTAGATACGTTCCTGTAGTGCTGTTTTTGTTGTGGTTGTCAGCAATATTTTCAGCTACACGTGCCAGTTGCTGGACAGTGGAATGTCCTCTGCGGAAGCCAAATTGTTCTGGCAAGAGGTGACGGTCACTGTAACGTGCTAACCTTGAGAGGATAAGCCGCTCGTACAGTTTTCCCAGGGTAGAAAGCAGGCTAATCGGTCGGTAACTTACAGGATCTGACTCTTTCTTTCCTGGCTTCTTGATCGCTATAACTTTAGCAAGCTTCCAGGCTGATGGATAGTAACAAGTCCGTAAGCATCCATTGAAAATTTTCGTCAGTGAAACAATACCCTTTTGAGGAATATTTTTTAACAGAATATTGGTTATGCTATCGGGTCCAGGGGATTTGTGACTTTTGAGGCTACGGACGTGTTTCCAAAGTTCCTTAGGACGGATGGGATGCAAGATAGGGTCATCATTAGGACTATAATTACTTAAAAGGTTAACAGATCCATTAACGATGCCAGCAGTATCGGCAGAAGGGACCCAGCTGGACGTGAGGAGCAAGTTATTGTGGAAAGTTTCTGCAAGAACATTGGATTGGTCGTGAATATCCTTAGTTAACGAGACATCAATATTTTTAAGGGGAGGTATTACACAGGATTTCCGGTTTAGGGAACGAACTAATTTCCAAATGTCGGAGCTGGGATTATCGACTTTACTCAGTTTTTTATTCCATGTTTTGTCGTTGTGTGCTTGGATGGCTATTTTAATCTGTTCCTGGAGATTATTCATGGCTGTTCTAAGGGATCTGCAAACATTTGGGTTTGTTTCACGTTGGTAATGTTTGCGAAGGCGGTTTTTGTTTCTTATTAATTTTTTGATAAACCGGGGCAAAGGAGTAGGGCTGTCAGAAATTTTCACTTTGGGTACAAATCTATCTCTAGCTTCTGAGATAATGTTGGTAATATCACTCACAGCATCATCTAAGTCGGTGATAGAATCATACACCTTAGCGGAAAGGAAAATTTTTTCGTTAAGAAATGAGCAGAAGCTGGTCCAGTCAGCTTTGGGATAGTTAAAAAGCCTCATAGTTTCTCGTAAGGGGGTGCCTTCGAGGGTAAAGACCAAGGGGAGGTGATTTGAGGAGAGGGCAGGTACCGTAAGTAGGCCGGAGATATTTGTAACATTTTTCACTAAGCACAAATCTGGGGTAGATGGGATATTATCTGGTTTATAAAGTACAAGGGTTGGACTATCCGGGGCATGAATTATAAAGTCATTATCTAGCATGTGGTTTACAAGCGTTTTGCCGCGATTTTTGGAGGAGGGACAATTCCAAAGTGTATGCTTCGCATTGAGATCACCTAGTTTCAATAAAATATCCAGGTCAGAAGTAGAGATCTCTGAGTTAGGTGACTAGTAGGCTGCAATTACTGAATACTCATAACCTGACAATATTACTCGAACACCGATGGATTCCATCGTTTGGGTAATTGGAATGGATATTTGTGTATGTTGAAGGTCCGACTTAATTAGTAGGGCTACGCCTTGACCTTTGCCGTTATTGGGGTGTTTATCCTGCCGATAGCACATATAACCGGGAGTATTTAGCAGGGCATTAGTGGATAGTCTTGTCTCATTTACCGCAAGAATGTCTATTGATAGGTCTAGGAGTAGATCAAGAAGATCATGAATTTGAGACCGAATGCCATCTGCATTCCAGTACATTAGATTAAGAGCGTTTGCACTAAATGTATTGCCCAAGATGTGTCAGTACAAGTATGACTTTGTCAACCATTGAGTCGCTTATAGTGAACTGATCTTTTATTTTCTTAATCACTGAAAGTATTTGTAGCATCTCTGAAGTACTATCATCGGGTTTTTGACTAGGATCTTCGTAACCTATTTTCTTCCTTAAGAACTCGTTTGGATCTTGATGTCTGGTTACATGCGAGTAGGTTCTCTGTTTTGGCGTTGTAATAGTATTTGTCCATGCTTGATTGTAATTCAATTGAGATGTGGGCGGAGCTTTTGTTGTTTCGGGTACACTATTAACACGGGTGAGATTGGTTCCTCGGCTTCTTTGAGTGCGCTGTAAGTATTCAACACGCTCTTTGCATTTTGAATAATTAGCAGGGTGTTCCTCGTTGCAGTTACAACAGCGGGCTGGGAGTGCACGATCCGTCTTTGGACAATCCTTCGAGGAATGTAGTTCGGTACACTTTACGCAACGAGCAGTTAGATTGCAGTTTTTTGCAGCGTGTCCGAATCGTTGGCATCTATAGCACTGAGTCCCACTTGTTGAGTTGGGCTTGTAACGTTGGATCGAAATCACACAATGACATAAATGCTTTAACTGACGGAATTTTGTCATGTCAGTGCCAGCTGGTAACTGGATCAAGAATGGTGGGTAAGGTGAGTCTGTATTATTACACTTCATTTCGTGATCCTTGTAGCCAAGACTCGCCAGTTCATCAGGGATGAGACTTTCGACAGAGGCTGGAAGGCCACGTATGACGACCTTAGATAGTTTTTCATCCTTACGACTGTATGTGTGGAAGGCAACTTCTTTAGTAATGAGTCCGTCCTTGATTTCTTGGTGACTTGTGGCGGTGTAACAGTGAACTGCTACCTTATTGCGACCTTTATATGCTAGATGGAAGTTCTTGGTGAAGGATAGTATCATGGTTTTGATGGTTTCATGAGTCCAATCTACCGGAATCTCAATGATAATTGGTGGAATTTTGGGTGACCTAGTCTTCTTTTCGGGCGCCACACGGGAGAAATTTGATGACGTGGCTTCACTTTGTTCGAATCGGAGATTTGAAAAACGATTACTTACAGGAACGTTTAGGGTCTTCATCTGCTGGGCTCGAAGGTGGTGCATGACGCTTGGGATAACGCCAGGTATCCGCGTCATCGTTAGCAGGTATTTTGCCTACACTTGTAAGGCTTTCAGCCGAGTATGTTCTTGTAACATATTTATCCATCTCGGTTATATGACGAGATTATCGATAGCCCGGGTATCGACGGCGTTGCCATCACTAGAGTATGTGATGGCGAGCGCAAGGCAGCAAGACTGGTTTTGGTGAGTCACACTTACTTCACACGGAATTATGTTAGAAACGTACACTCGTCACAAAGACTGATGCATCTGAGGAATCATTCACTCCACACCAATGGTGTGGAGTGAATGATTTGGATTTTACATAGCAAAATTTATTGGTGCGGCTACTTTCACACTCCATGTACGTAACTAGGTGCATTCATAAGTTTATATGTGGTTTTGAAAGAATTATTGTATGGCAGCCCCCTTAAATATTTATTTAATTCTGTTTTTTAGTATTTTTTGTTATAGCGGCATAAGAAATACATCATGTGTGAAAAATAATCTAACTATCAAGGTTAATGAGATACAGCGTGGTGACAGACGGACAGACGGACAGCCGAGGCTTAGTAATAGAGTCCCGTTTGGCACCCTTCGGGTACGGAACTCTTATAATCAGCACAAATTTTCACATTTACGGTCAGTTTTTGTCGTCATTCCAATTTCGTCAGTTCAAATCCGTGAGTGCCCAGCTTTACCGTTGTAGATTTTATTGTATCTGGATCAGCATACTTTATCAATGCACTTTAGTTCATTTACGTAGGTAAAGGCACCATCTTTTTATAGTGGAACTCATCATTGAGCTATACACAACTTGACTTTTGTCAAATTCAATGTACCTAAACTTTATTGTAACGTTAACAACAATACTTTGAGCATTCATTAAAGTAAAACATTGTTCGAAGTTCATAAAGTTCAGTGTAAAGAACTTGGAAAAATTTAGTTTTTGGTAGAAAAGAAGTAAAACATTGTTCGAAGTTCACAAAGTTCAACGTTACGAACCTGTCAATGTTTAATTTTTGGTGGAAACAAAGTGGAGAGAAGGAGGAAAAAACGGGAGGAGAAGCCGTTTTGAAAGTCCTGGTAGAGCTTTTCAACACTGTTGTACTAAACAACTCGACACCACGTGTCTGAAAAAATGCGGTAGTAATAATTCTACACAAGAACAGGTGTAAAAGCTGTTTGCTAAGGTCCTGTGCAATAGACTAAGCCGAGTACTAGACGAATACCAGGCAGTGGGGAAGGCGAGCTTCAGAAGTGGATATTCTACCGTTGGTCATATATACGCTATCAAGCAACTGGTGGAGAGATGTAGGGAGTACAACCAGCCCCTTTGTCTGGCTTTTAAAGACCACGAAAAAGCTTTAGAAACAGTTGAGCTCTGGGCGGTGTTCCACTCCCTTCATCGGTGCGGAGTCGACAATAGGTGTGTAAGTATCCTCCAGGAGGTCTACTGTTGCGCTACGATGCAGGTGCATATGCATGAGCCAACCAACTCCGTAGCTTTAGGCCGGGGTATGCGCCAAGGTGACACTATTTCTTCTAAGCTCTTCACGAATGTCCTTGAAGATGTAATGGAGACTCTATTGAGGGATGAAAAAAGCGTCATCTAGTTCTCATAGCTGTAGACGTCTGTTATCTACAAAACATGCTTGACGAACTGCACACAACATCATTGCAGAGAAATAATGATGAGTCACTCATCGGTACCGACCATTATTGTCAGTAACAGTAAAATAGAGGCGGTGGATAGTTATGTTTATCTTGGATATTATTTGTCTTTTGGCCAAGACTCTCAAGTAAATGAGGTTATCAGACGAATTCAGTTGGGTTGGGCCACATTTGGAAAGCTTAAAGACGTCTTGAAGTCCAAGATCCCGCCGAACCTGAAGAACAGGGTTTTCAACTAATGTGTCCTGCCCACACTTACATACGGTGCCGAAACATGGATACTAATAAAGGCGAAAATGCACCAAATTAAAGTCGCACAAAGGGCCATGGAGCGTTTCAGCGTTATTCTCAATACAGATATAAGATAAGACGTCGTACTAAGATCGTCGATGTTGGTAAGCGAATCACGAGACTGAAGTGGGGGTAGGCAGGACATTTGGCAAGGACAGATAACGGAAGGTGGACCAAAGCAGTTAAAGAGTGGCTACTCAGAACCGCACGACGACCAGCCGGCAGACCACCAGTCAGATGGACGGATGACATCATCGCCATAGCGTGAGGCAGTGGATGCGGGAGGCTCAGGACCGGAGTGGATGGCGTGGTAAAGAAGAGGCTTATACCCAGCAGTGGGTAAATGTAGGCTGATTGATGATGATGATAGGGACAAAGTAAACATTATTCAAAGTTCATGAAGTTCAACGTAAAATAACATGTTAACGTTTGATTTGTGATGAAGATAAGACCAGTGTAGCGGCAAAGTAACATGAATAGTTCAACAACATGCTGCGGGTAGGGGTACAAAGTTCATGAGTGCCGTCCTTTGTTGCCAGTTTCGAACAGGAGTGGACATATTGCTGCGTGCGCGCGCATTTTAGTGGAGTGCTGAGTGCAAAAAATCAATTTAAAGATTATGCTTACGTGATATAACTTGAATAACAAATCTTGTGATCTCGTTAGTTTTACTTCGGATTACTTCGGAGATTCAGTCCGGTGTCCGGATTTTTCATGTCAGTAGTTTGGTGGTATATGACATCACCGAACTACTGCAATGATAAAGCCTCAAAAGTCCGTATATCGGACTAAATCATCAAATTACTAAGACCAGGGGGATTATTTTATAAACAAAGAAATGTCATTGGCCAATACAAAAAAACAATACGAACGTCTAATTAAAAGATTTTCTACTGGACAGTGTCATTTCTTTATTTATAAAATAATATGTAATTCAAGTTTAGACAATAACAAATACCGCAAAAAATTCTCTCAGTTCAAATAATAGAATACTTAATAAAACAAATGCAATTCATGTCAAATGTGCGACTCACCTAAAGCTTCGTCAACTGCTAAATAAAAATTATAATTACAATGTTAAGTGCTTAAATGACACTTATATTATAATGAACATGATTATTTAGGTAAATATTTTATTCAATATTGTTGACCCATCCATATTTTAATATTATTTATTTATTTATTTTATTTATTAGGTTTACTAACATATAGGTATATGCTTATACCTATATGCATATACAAGCTACTTAAAAGTAAACACAAAATTCAATCGCGAAACAAAGTACTTAAATACCTCAATAAACTATGCTATAAGTGCTCTTATAAGATTCGCTATGTACTATTAGTATGAGGACCATAAATTATATGGAGAGTAAGGCTAATAAAAATGAATGAAACGAGTACCAGTAACAAGAGCATGATTGCTTCTTCAGGATGAATGAATGAATGAATGAATACTTTATTGCACAAAACAAACATACAGAGATATACAAAGAAAGATGTATGTACAAGAGGCGCGCTTATCTCTATAAAAGAGATTTCTACCAGCAAACCCAGATAGGAAAGGAAAGTGGATTGTGAGAGTAAAACCTACTTGCACAACAAAATAATTCATACACAATAATAATATAAGTAGGTACATATACCTAATACTACTACTACACCTAATTTATATAATATAATATACATACATACATATCATACACATACAAGTTATATACATACATAACATACACATACAAATCATATATACATACTATGGAAGAGAGAGATAATGATCTTTCAAGCGAATCTTAAAAACGTTAAGTGACGGACTGTCCCTGATGGCACTGGGGAGCTTGTTCCAGAGCCTGATAGCACTGATCCTGAATCCTTGCCCATATGCGACTGAGTTGTGTTGAGGAGTTGCGACCAAGTGTTTGATCTCCGAGACCTATCCGAAGAAAGAAATTCAAACCGATCACGCAGGAAGCTGGGGTAGCGAGGGTTGTGCAGAATATTGAAGAGTAGAATGAGAACATGGGTATCCCGGCGAAGACGAATTGGAAGCCACTGCAGTTCCCTACGATACTGGGAGACATGGTCATACTTACGCAATCAAAAAAATCAAAATCAAAAATCATTTATTTCCATAGGATGTTGTTACATCACTTAGATCCGTCATTACATTTTTTTGGGTGAGTTCACTAACCCAATGGCGGAATCTGTGGAGAAGAGCTCACCGAAGAAACTCCACAGTCGTCGCATCTTTTGCGTTTCCTTTTTTAAATAAAATATTGTCAAATTACAAAATGAATGCTAATTATATATCGAAACAGCCTGTTACTCAAACAATCTATTCCCATGGACATCTGTCCTCTAAGTAATCAGATATCCTGTAGTAACCTTTTTTATACAAATTCTGTTTTATTATTATTTTAAACTTGTCTAAAGGTAAGTTTTTAATATCAGTAGGGACCTTATTGTAATAGCGGATACAATTGCCTTTAAAAGAATTACTAATTTTATGTAGTCGGCTTACATAAGCAACCAACTTGTCTTTATTTCTATTATTAAAATTGTGTATATCACTGTACTTCTGAAAATTAGTTATATTTCTTTTTACATACACAAGATTGTCATAGACATATTGAGACACAAATGTCAGAATATTGATTTCTTTAAACTTTTCCCTCAGTGACACTCTAGGCCCTAATCTATAAATTGCACGAACAGCCCGTTTCTGCAGAATAAATATACTATTAGCATTCGCAGCGTGACCCCACAATAAAATACCATAGGTCATTAGACTATGAAAGTAACTAAAGTAGACTAGTCTAGCGGTGTCTACGTCGGTAAGAGCTCTAATTTTTTAAACTGCGAACGCTGCCGAACTCAGTCTGTTCGACAATTTATTTATATGAGGATCCCATTGTAGTTTGGCGTCTAAAGTAATGCCCAAAAAGACAGTCGACTGCACAAGGTCCAATCTCTGTCCTTTTATAAATATGTCTGTAGTTACCGGGTTCACATTGGGTAACACGAATTTAATACATTTAGTTTTCTTTTCATTAAGTAATAAATTGTTAACAGTAAACCAGTTCACTATACTAGAGATAGCATTGTTCGCACAGCACGCAGCACACACAGCACGCAGTCCGAAGACAAACCGAATCCCAAGATTTTGAAGTCGCTCGAGTTTGTTCAGTTGCTCTTTGTTCGCGCTGATCCAGCTGACATCTGCGTAATCAATGAGAGGAAGGAGAAGAGACTGGGCCAGAGTAATTTTAGTATGACGAGGCAGAAAGATTTGAAGGCGCCTGAGGGAGTGAAATGTGGCAAAGACTCGTCTACTAACTTCGCAGACGTGAGCAGACCATGAAAACTGATTGTCAAAGATAACTCCTAGATTTTTTGCCTTAGTACTGTACGGAATTATGGTTCCAGGAACAAGAACAAGAGGCAGATGCTGTAACACACTATGGGAGTGTCTGGAGCCGACAATCATGGCTTGCGACTTACTGGGATTGACAAGTAGTCCATGAGACAGAGCCCAGCCCCTGATGTTCTCGAGATCGGCATTTAATGCACCCACAGAAGAAATCATATCACTTGGAGAGAAATGGCGATAGATTTGCAGATCATCGGCATAAATATGGTAAGAAGAAGAAATGGCATCCGAAATGGAATTGATGATGACGGAGAAAAGAAGAGGGGAAAGAATACCACCCTGAGGAACTCCAGAAGAAAGGTCGCACCACTCCGTGGAAGTCTCCTCGGTCCTAATACGCTGCTGACGACCTCTCAAGTAGGAGCCGAACCAGCTGGCAGCGGCGGAGCAGACATTCAGGGACTTCAGTATCTCAACGAGGATGTCAAAATCAACACAGTTAAAGGCACTGCTAAAGTCTAGTAACGCTAACACAGTGATCTGCTTGATATCCATTGCCGATTCAATGTCATCGGTCACTTTAAGTAAGGCAGGATCAAGGTTTTTATTTTACTGGATGCATCATGGATGACGTCGATCATGTCGCTATGTTGGTTTAGTGATTTGCAGAGGCGAGGGATAGCTGAGTTAGCTCCAAGTACCGTTCTACGAAGTGGAGGACATAGTGGCGTATTCTTATTAGCCGGATGAGCAAACGGATGACGAGATTGAAGTGGAGATGGGCGGGACACTTGGCTAGACGGGAAGACAGACGGTGGACCAAAGCAGTCACAGCCTGGTGGCCACGGGGAGCGATAAGGCCAGTGGGCAGACCACCAGCCCGATGGTCCGACGATATCATCAAGTCATCAGGATCCCACTGGGTGCGATTGGTACATGACTGGGGAGATTGGCGCTTTAGAGAAGGGGCTTATGTCCAGCAATGGTTTGATGTGGGCTGAATATGACTACGATGAAACTCGAGAACTTTTAGCAATAGAGAAATTTGCCTTTCGAAAGTTGAGCTGAAGATTATGATGTCATCGAGATAACAACATACGCTAAGCTCAAATTCAGGAGTTCAAGAAGTATGCCTGAGTCTTTGTTGAGTAGCTAGGGCATTAGTGTAGCCATAAAGCATAACAACAAGTTTTTATATACCTCTTCCAGGTGCATGAATTTCCCTATCAAAAGGATTTAACCTCTCAAAAACCAAGGGTTGTTGGGACGGTTCGCGATTTTGAACCTTATGGTATTAAAATTTAAAACCCATAACGGAAAAGTGGCGTTAGCTAACGCCGGTGGTATTAAAGAGGTTAAAGGCAATTTCCAAAATGCTTTAGCAATATTAATACTAGAAATGTATTTAGCTTCTTTAAGATGATCATGAATTTCATTCATTGGAAGACTGTAAGCAGCGCGATGAGTGACTTAATTAAGTTTCCAACTATCGACACAAAAACGCCAATCACCATCTTTTCTTGCAATTTTAAGAACAGGGGAGAAGCAAAGACTTTCGCACTATTCGAGGACTTTCCACATTCGACCATTTTATCAACTTCATTAATAACAGCCTTTTGTTTTTCAGGAGAAAGTCTGTAAGGGCGCTGCTTAATGGCAGGAGTATCGCCAGTGTCGATCTCATGATTAATTAAATGAGTACGACCACGTTCGCCTTTTTCTTCAAAATAAATAGATTATAATTGAGAAATAATATCATCAGCTATTACTTCTTGTTCGGAAGATAAAAAAAAATTATAAAGAACTTTCTTTGGTAAATGTTTCCATATTAAATTTACAATAAAATGTCAAAAAAACATAGTACCTATATAGGTACTGTGATCTCTATGATTAATATAGTTCTACTATAGAGTAGTACTGGGGGAACCCTGGTTGTTGAAGTTTGCACAATCAGAGATTCTCGAGTGATACTGGATTCCCAATTGAACTATATTAATCACAGAGATCACGTCAATATTGAAAGTAACAAAATGCTGGGATTTCCGAACAGAGTAGGACTGCCCTGGTACGCTCTTGGCTCGAATACGCTAGCCAAATTTGGAACCCACACTATCAAGTGCACTCAGACCGCCGAAAGTTGAAAGAGTGCAACACTCCTTCACCAGGTTTCTGGCATATAAAGACGGTATTAAGGCACGTACTGACTATGAGGGAAGACTGACTCATTTCAAGATGAACACTTTGAGTCACAGTAGAAAATACCTAGATATAGCATTCCTACACAAACTTGTAAACAACTCCGTGTGAGAACCGTTATTGTTGGAAAAGCTTAACTTTTCTTATACACAAATCGACATCATACCATTTTGAGACATTCCCGCTTTTCGACTCCCATATACTTCGATGAACCTCGGTAAGACTGCTCCATTAAACCGACTACAAAAAGCTACAATCTGTGCGAGAATTCCCTGGAAATCGATATCATTAATGATACGCCAGCTAAATTAAAACGTAAAATGTTACAAAATTACAAAAGTTACAAAATTATTTATTTAGCATAAAGTTTGGACAATACAGAGAGTTTTAATATCATACAGTAACAAGAATATTAGTGAGGGTCTGTCCGGCGGCTTGCTTGCGAAGCGCGCACTAGGAGAACCTGTATCGCGCGCTTCATGTTGTACCGGTTGCCATACACAACACAGCAGATCCGCGATCGCAATTTTAAAGTTTTATTTGTGTGTTAAGTTTTATTTGGGTTTAAGTTAGGTTAAAGTTAATGTTTTAATTTAATACAAAGTTTTAATTTGTTAGCAAATAATAATTATATTATGTATTATTAATTAATTTTATAATAATAAATTATTAATCAATAATTTTCGGAAATATAATTTAAATAATATTTGTGTGTATTTATATAAAATGTATTAATTATTAAAATATATAAAATCTTATTATATTACATAATTAAATTGTGGCATTCAATAGATCTTCAGCAGCGTCGTAAGTAAGCGTCGTAAGTAACCATTTAGTGACTCGGTGTTTGACCTCTCTCATCGTGAGTTGTTTAAGATCACACGACTTTGTTATTTTATTGTAGACGAAAGCGTGGAGATATCTACCGAATCTACGAGCAAAGGTTGTTTCAACTCGAATGGTGGGGGCTTGGTATATTCGTTTTGTTAGAATGGCGTCGTGATTTGGTGATGTGATTAAAGCCTGGTGGGTAGTGATGGTAGCCTTCAGCAGGTAAAGTTTCCTGACGCTCAAAAGCTGACAGTCGTCATACAAGTTGGCGGTGGGATATCTGCGAGGTTTCCGAAGCATGACCTTTAGTACAGCTCTTTGAGCTCTTTCAATTACCAGCATGATTGTCTTTTGTGCACCTCCCCACACAGATAGACAATAGCTGATTACTGATTGACAGATCGCCTTGTAAATTAATCTGAGTAGTTTAATGCCTGCACTGTGTCTAAGGATTTTCATAATATATATCGACTTTCTGATTTTTTTAGTTACTTTATTAATGTGTTCTTGAAAAGATAAGTTTTCATCAAGGGTTACTCCTAAATAAGTTATATTGGTTGTACCCTTTATTTCAGGACAGTCGCAATTTAGCCCAATTTGATCACATTTATGAACCTTGATGCTCTGTAAGAAAGGAGGAGCTGAAGCTCGGGTTTTGTGAAATGAGACGAACTTTGTTTTAGTCGTATTAAGGGTGAGTAAGTTTTTACTAAGCCACTCGCCCAGGCGAGTCATGCCTTTTTCTGCTGCTTGAAAAGCCCCACACCAGTCCTTTTCCTGAAAAATTACCGCAGTATCGTCTGCGTAGCAAAATAGTTCAGCGCCCCCAAGCTGGACTGCAGCTATATCACTTAAGTAGACAAGAAACAGGGATGGCCCAAGGATGCTTCCCTGTGGTACTCCGTAGCTTGTTGTAGTTTCAGAGCTTATCAGACCATCTATTTTAACACCTGTTTCCTGTCGATGAGGTAGGTTTGGAACCATTTAAGGGCTACGCCTCTTACACCAAAGTATTCTAGTTTCTTAAGGAGGATGGGGATAGACACTGTGTCGAAGGCCTTCGCAAGGTCTAAAAAGACACCTACATAGGCCCTCCCCTCATCCAGAATACTCGATACTAGGTCCGTGAGGTCTTCTACAGCGTCCTCCGTAGACATTCCCTTACGAAAACCATATTGGTTAGTCGGTAACAATTCGTTTTGTTCTATAAATTTCATAAGACGACTGTTGACTATTTTCTCTAGTAATTTCGATAGAGTAGAAAGTAAGGAAATAGAACGGTAATTTGCTGGATTGTTTTTCGCGCCATCTTTGTAAATAGGACATACCGCGGCTGTTTTCCAGGCAACGGGGAATTCTCTTGTTTGAAGACTAGTATTGATTATGTGAGTTAAAGGGGGTAATATCTGGTACATAGTTTGATTTATCAATTTATTGTGTATACAATCCAGCCCTGGCGCACATTTTACTTGTAGTCGTTTGATAATTTTCCCTACCTCATGTTCATCGGTCGGAAGCATAAAAAGAGACTGAGCATGAACATTTGCCATGGGAATTTCAGAAGCAAGTTCCTCCTCTGTTTTACCAAGTCTCTGCAGGGTTATATTGGCTAGATTTTTACCTACGGTGGAGAAATAGTCATTGCATGAATTCAATGAGTCGGCAGTAGTGTTGTGGGTTGTGAGAAGTTCAGTTGCGCTGCTATTTTGCTTTTGTGCGTGACTTATATTGTTGATTGTTGCCCAGAGCCTTTTGGGATTGCCTGTTTTTTCCAAGAGATTATATCTTTCGTATTCGTGCTTTAATTCATGAAGTAGATTAATGAAGAAATTTCGATATCGTTTGTAGGTTACCTGAAGGATGGGATTTGATGGGTGTTTGCGGGCTTTAGCATGCAAGGCATCACGGTGCCTCATACACCTGAGGAGGCCTGGCGTGATCCATGGCTTTAAGTTGTATTTGCTTCGACTGACTTTTATGATTTCCGTGTGTTTTTCGATAGTTTTGGATAAAATATTAGTAAAGTAGTTTGCAGCTTCCGAGGCTACTGTCGATTGGAGAACGTCGGACCAATCAACCGCTTTTAATTCCTCTTCAATGGCATTATAGTTAACTCTTTGAACTAATCGGGAGTGATTTTTCTTATTAGGATGTGAAACTGAGAGACCAACCATTGCAAGATTATGGTCAGTCGTTGCTGTCGTGCAAACCACTCCTTCTGAGGTTACCTTATCATTAACAAAAATATGGTCGAGGCAGGAGTTAAGTCTTGTTGCTTTATTTATGACTGGGACAAGTCCATGTTCTGCCGTTAGGCACAGGTATTCGGATTGGCTGTGGGAATTTACTTCAGGCATGATATCGATGTTTATATCTCCTGCGAGGACAAGGCATTTGTTGGATGTTAGGTTTTGAAGAGTCGTGTCTAGGGAATTGAGGAAGTTACTCGTGTCTTTGAAGGATGGTGACCGGTATATGCCTAGAACTGTGAGTTTATTTGGTATATCAATAGTTATGCAGTTGGCGTCACGTATTTCAGAAGGCTCATCCATCACTGCGTTCCAGCTGGATCTAACATATATGACCACACCTCCTGCCTTGTTAATAAATTTTCTAGAGCGATAAGATGTGTAACCGTCAAGCAGACCCACCATAGTTCCCTCCTGTAACCAGCATTCAGTGAGGACAATGACGTCAAATTTTATATTAATTCTATTCAAAATAAGTAAAAATTGATCAAAGTTATGCGATATACTTCGGATATTGTAAGTAAGGATATTAAGTCTAAAACCTTTTAGCATACTCTCACATATTTCTAGTTGGTCTACTACATTGCAACTTCTTTCATACATGTTTTTCAGGTCTTTATTTATTTTATTTAGCTCCGTATGTGTGTCAGTGAGAAAATTTGCTTTGGTAGATTTAAGATGAAGTGCAAAATGTAGCTAGAAGGGTTTGAGACATGTGAGAAGTTGGAGTTACAATTTCCAATCGGTATCAAAGTTGACATAATGAAGCTGAAGATCTGAGAGACGATTGTGTAATATATGGATAATATGATAGAATATAGATAAATATGGTGTTTTGTATTGGGTGTTAATATTATTTTAAGGTTATCTTTGAAGAATAGAGCGAGCGTTTTAGGCGTTAGAGTTATTTTCTGGTGGAGATGCGGGGGACTGATAAGGCTCAGCCACTTCGTACACAGCTGGTCCAATTTTTTCGTCCAGGTCGCTGTAGCTTCTGATGGGAATTGCCGGTTTTTTCTCTGCTTTACGAAGTAAGACTCCACCGTCTCGAGTCCAACAGAATCGATACTTGTATTGCTTCGCGCGACTTCTGGATTCTCGAAAAAGCAGCCGATTCATCTTAGTGAGTCTTTTATTGATTAATACATGGTCGAAAGTCCCCGGGACGATGCCCGCTGATGTTAGTCCTTTCCTTGCAGTAGCAGCCTTCAACAACTCGTCTCTTTTTGCTTTTCGGAGCAGTCGAATCACTATTGGTCTATGACGTTTTTCCTTTGATTCTGCAGTACGACGGGGGCCAACCCGTTTTACGTCGTCGAGTTCAAGTTCCGTTAGTTGGACTCCTACTTTGTTTGCTGTTTCGAGGGCAACATGAAATAAGTTTTCGTTGTTCGTTTCCGGAACCCCCAGTATTTCTTATTCATTTCTGATGGACTGTTGAGCCTGGGTATTGATGACTTTCTGCATCTGTTCCATATCTGCATTGAGATCTACTATCTTCTGGGCTTGGGACTTGACTAGTTGCTCCAGGTGGTCAAGCCGGGCGAGCCTCGCAGAGACATCGTCGAGTTGTGTCTTCATGCCGCTCATCTCGACTCTTAGACCTCTTATTTCTTGTGCTAACGATGATAGCTCCGTTGTAAGTAGATCATGAGTTTTTTCTTCCACTGGTATTGGTCTGTAAGTGCCGCGATGCGTGTTCACATTCTCAGATCCGGTAGATGAAGTTCCTTGATTACGAACTGGCGTGTTAGAATTGTCTGTTTTGGGAATCTTGGACTTACATGTAGGACACAACCAGCAGTTTAAGATAGGTTTCTTCAATGACTTGAATTGTTCGGGATTCAAATCCAGACATGCCAGGTCATAGTGCTTTTTGCAGACTGTGCAGGTCAATAGCTCATTGCCGTGTATTTGTCTGCCACATGCGGCACAGTTTTTACTCATGGTGAATCCGAGCCGCTCAAAAATAGCAGGATCTGTCGGACCGTGTATAGCGCTTGCGCCTCGAAGCGCCGTGGTCACGTTGCAGTTGGAGTGATCGGTTGCGGTAGATAGGTCACGCATGAGTGGGACAAGGATAGTAGCGGAGAAGCAGCGTTAGTTGTTCGGCGCCGATTTAATTTTGTTATAATTATACAAATTGGCTTCTTACTCTTCTTCCACGGGACATCCAGGGGTTGAAGTGCACTCCCTCTTGTACGGGTGCAGTTCTTTGCCGTGTTGGTGGGTTACTACGAAGGCAAAAGGCGCGTGTTTATTTTTACGAGGTATAAATAGTGGAGCGGATCGCAGAACACGTCTGTGTTACTCAGTGTGTTACAGGATTGAACTAATGCACAAAAAAACAATCAATTGGCCATGATAAAAAGTTTCGAGTGCAACTAAATGAGAAAACCGTTTTGAGATAATTTGTGTTCTTAACTAGATTCCGTTCCTGCATCCTCAGTTAACCCAGCTCGATAAATTCATTTATTTATGTACAAGTAGGGGCACGTAAGTTGAACGCTGACCGTTATTGCGCAGAATTAAAAAAATAGGTGTCTCAGGGGTGCTAGAGGGACGAAGGGTGCGCGTGCGTAGCGCCGATTGGCTCTCTAGTCGTACACCGTCCCCCGCACTGATACGACGCTCCGCGCACTTCTGACTTACAGTCGCGTTCTAAAGTGTGTTGTTATTGATGTTCAATGTTGTTGTTTTTTTTAAAAGTTTGAGTATGTTAGTTATTGTTGGTTTTTATTTAAGTTTGTTTGTGACTTTAAACAGTGAATACTGTTTTGAAATCCTAGCCGGACAAGGCCACAAGTGCTGAGATAACCACCATACCACCCAGATCTTAACCCAATTGAGATGGCATGGTCTGATATAAAACAATATGTAGCCAGCAAAAATGTAAAATGGAATGTTACGAAATGTATAGACCTAATTCAAAAAAAAGTCTTACTGATGGGATTGGCAAACATTATGCAAAAAGGTGAAGGATACAGAAGAGGCATATGCTAGGAGTGACCATGTCGTAGATATGGTAACAGAAGAGATCATTATTCGCGTTGATGCAGATAGTTCTGAGATGATGACGCTACGGATGACGAAGTTTTATATCCTAAATAAAAATTGTCGAATTCGGTTATAATAAAGGTTAATTTTACCTACCCCCCATAAACTCACTCTGTCACATGACATGATCAACTTTGAATGGGAGTCGTTTTTTTCATTTATTGATTTAAAAAAGGCTAATCTTGAAAAGTAAAACACCTGGTTACAACCCAACCCAGCTATGGGAATACTCCGAACACTAAACTTAAATATTCATAAAGTAATAATTGTATTGCGATCGCGACTGTACTCATGCGCAGCTATCCCCTCTACATTTCGCTTAGCGTTCAACTTACGTGCCCCTACTTGTATTTGTCGATACAAATACATAAATAAATGAATTTACGATAGCTGTTTGAATTGAAGAATGTAGAATTCAAGAGTTCAAGAAGATAAAATTGTTTTCAAAAAGTCTACACCAAGTACAAAAAAATGCTTCTAACTTTAACCTCGAAGAATAGCAGAATTAGCTGACCTAACTTTCAAATTTCTTTCAACACTATAAAACTTCTTCAATCCTCTACAAAGAAGAAAGAAATTTCGATAGGCCTTTCTAAAAAAATCGTAAACAATTAATTCCCCTTTCTTCGGATTATTGCATTGTGACAGTTCAATCACTAAACTTATGGATACTGGGCTCACTTTTGAGAGACATGTGCTGGAGTTAGCCCGGAATTTCTTTTATAGGTTGAAAGTTTTATACGGTATTAGAGACTTTCTAAGCAAAACTATGTGAAGCTCTCGTGCTGTCTAAACTCAACAACTGCATCTCAATTTACGGACCGTGCCTCTTCCGACGATCACAACTTCTAATCCAACGTGTACAGAATGCTTGCGCTCGCTACTGCTTTCGTATACCCCCCCAGGAACAAAGGCAAAGCTCATAAAATTCAAGTCCCCTGACTACCTATATGAAAAGCAATCATGGTGCGGCACGTACTTCACTCTAGCTGGACTTCAAAGTCAAAGTCAAAGTACTTTATTACTGTAGATATTTACATATACTTAGCAAACGTATTTTTTTGCCTCTTCTCATCGTTTTAAATTATAAATTGCTCGAATAGCTCTGTTCTGACTTTTCTTGACTATGCCGTCATTCTGACCCGCGTCTTAAAACCGCCACCTCTTCGAAAAATAGATTCCAAACAAGTTTTCAAGAACAAATATTATCAATACCTATTAAATTTGCAGAAGACATGTGGATGTTCCAAATTTGTTCCAAAATGACAGCATTTTCCATCAATTTTTTTTTCGTTTTTTCATCCCCATATCATCCAAAATAATAATTAAATGATTACATATATTATCAACTAACATGTTTACTTCCCGAACTAAACAATTTTGGGACCTACACTAACTTAACATGACCTTTCAGCGACCTTTCTCACTTTCATTGTTTATTTTATCTTTATTAATCCACTTAGCAATTTGATGACAAAGATTCTTCTTTCTTTATTTTACCTATTATTTTATGCATTACAAGCTTTTCTACTCCATTAAAAAGTATGATCATTGTAATATATAATTGTCTGTAAATTTTACCAAGGTTCTGGCAGAATATTAGCGTTGCAGATCTTATGGAATACTTTGCTGAGTCAGAGCCTTTTCTCTGTTTGCAATGCATGTTTTTGTTTTAGTTTACTGCTGAATGAATGAATTGTTTTTCTGTTATTATAAAATTGAATAAAGTGATTATCTATCTATCTATCTTTATATACTTGGAAATAATTCCCATCTAGAATTCTTAAAATTGTTTTACACACTATCCATCACCGTTGCTACTGAATATCGTGGTAGAAGTAGCAACTGTGATAGAACTGAGAATCGAAGAAAGGAGAATTGTTTACAAGTATTTTTAAGAAAAGCCTTTTGTATATTTTTCCTTCCTTATAGAAGATTGAAGATTTTTTAAAGTGTTAACAGATATTTCCAGTTTCGCCATTTTTCGAGGTTAAAATTAGAAGATTTTTTCAAAGTTGTGCCTTATTAGTTTTTTATATTAGTAGGAGAAAAAGTTTTAGAAGTTTTGTTGCAATTAGGACAATCTTAAAGTTTGAAACCTTTAAGACCACATTTAAAACAAATGGCAAAGCGTGGTTAAGATCAAAATCGTAATATGTGATCATTACTTCGGCTACGAAAACAAAATTACTATTAAAGACAGCTTTTTTTTGTTGGAGGGGGAAAAATGGAATTGCCCATGCCCAGGAGTCAGACCTCCCTGCTATGTCGAGTTCCCCACATATTGAGCGGGCATCAGCTCGTGTGGTATATGGACTAAAAATAACCCCTTGTATTTTACAGTTGTCTATATTTGATTTTACTGTGAGCCATGGCCTCGGTATATGCTGAAGACCTTCTACCTGCAATTTGCCCTTTTGGGCTATTAGAGACAGCATTCACTTGTTTCTATTGGGTAATATATTTAGAGGTATAATTTGGTTTAGTAGTAGAAGATGGTTTAAAGTTAGAAATATCTATGGCCTAAGAAGATAAAGGAGCAGATGATGTGTAATTAAATTATTTTGCTAGATGATTGTCAGCTGTCATTGGTTCCTGAAAATGATGGTCTCTGTCCAAAATTCGTTCATAAATTTGGCATGCAGAGATGAGTGCGTTAATGAAAGTAATATTGTTTAGTGCAACGAACATGCAGTAACTAGGGCGAATGTTCCTGTGCACAATTACACTATTTAGTTGCTGCTCTTCGCTGAGATTATTTTCTAAGTGAGAAAACATTCCCAACATGGTGAAAACATAAATAATTATGGTCTCGGATGCGCCTTGAGTACGTGAATTGATCGTAGTCATGAGCTTGTAGTTATAGTCAAACTCACCGTAGTCGTTTAGTAGGAAGCCACAAAGTTTATTCCAAATCAGGTATTGGTATTGATTATTTTGGAACCTAAACGAATGAAGTACCTAATTCGTTAGTGAAGATTTCAAAGGCCTGGTCTATAAGTTTTTCCTTAAGAATTTTCTTAGAGAGCAAAATTAGTAAATTTTCATCAGAAAGGATCTTGGGCAAGGAATGCCATCGTAAGAAATAATTTTAAGTTAGGTTATCAGGTAATTATGTGGAATTTGAATGACTTCAGGAGGAGCAGAGTATTGATAAGTTTTGGATTTGAGTTAACGACAGATGTGTTCACAGGAATAGTGTTTTGAATGACTTGAATGTTTTGAGTATTCATCGTCGTCGTCGTATTCATCCTATGCAATAGACCTAGAGGCTCATCTAAAAGGTGAAATTGTTTTAGAACAGCTCGGTTTCAATAACTGCTTTTCCTTGAGTCGACTGACACTGCCGAGTGACAGGAGATGACTCAGCTAGTAAGAAAAATTAGGTTTTCATATCTTTTATTAAGAGGGGAGAGTTTCGATTGTGATGTGAGCAGTCGCTCCTCGAGTGCCGATAGTGGAGGTGACTAAGATAAGCCTCAACCTTTTTAGATAGTAGGGAAGAAAATGTATGTTCAAGCTGACAGATTTTTCCTTCTAAATAAGACAAGTTAGCTTCAGCTTCCTCCACATCTTCATCAGGAGGAAGAACTGAAGTTCCTGCGGAACAATTAAAGGTTCAATCTGTTTTTTTACGTTTTTGAGGGAATCGGCAGGAGTTTCCAAACGGATTTGTACCTCATATTCAAGTACCGCTTTGTTCAAGTTAGACACTTTCAAGGGACGAGCCATTGCAATGAAGGGTGGGGTACCTACCCATGAAGTAATACTTACCAATGCGTTAATACTTACCTGAGTAATCTATAAAGAGAAAAAAATAAACCTAGATTGAAAAAATTAGTCAAACAGATCAAATTTAATCAATCGTGGGATGAGTTTTAGAAATTAGAGAGTAGAAAAACTTGTGTAAAATAAATAAATCTGTTGAGCGCCAAAATTGTCACGTTACGAAGGGTTGGGGTGAATAACCTCCCGTAACAGAAGCCTAATGCAAGTAATTTAGAGAGTAGGTTCTAAAAAAATGAAAGAAGAGAAATAGAATAGGTCCTTTTTATTTTATACAAGTTTTCCTGTTTGGCAGTAAAGTAGTTGTCTGAATTTCCAAAACTTGCCCTACCTATCTATATATATATACATAAAAACCTGGAGACTGACCCCAGTGCGTCGTGGTGGCTGATGTAGTCCAAAGATGGGTAGGCGGGGAGGACAAGATAGATGTCGTCGGTGGTCGATCTGCCTTGTGGGGTCCGGAGACGGTGGTGAACAGCGGTTAGTGGCAGCGGTGAGGTGGAAAGTGATGGTAGGACGTACTACATTGAATTCACTGATTGTTTTACTTCGCCCAGTGGATAAACAGTTTTCACTTTTAGGCAGAGAGAGATAGGGGGAGTACTTCTTCAAGAAAGTTAGTTGATGTTCTCTCTTCAGAGATCTGCAGAAGTCTCTTCGTTTTTCATTACCCAGGAAACCTCTGGTCGATTCCAATATTCCAAGATTCAAACATAATTTTGAATTGACGTTTAACATCCTAAAGGCCCAGCAAAAGCATAACTAATAACTACACTACAGCCGTTTTTAGAATGCGATTATGACATTTACTTAATCTTCATCATCATCGTCATATTCAGCCCACATCGACCCACTGCTGGGCATAGGTCTCTTCTCTAAAGCGCTAATCTCCCCGGTCTTGTGCCAATCGCACCCAGTGGGATCACCACGACTTGATGATATCGTCAGAGCATCGGGCTGGTGGTCTGCCCACTGGCCTCGTCGCTCCCCGTGGCCACCAGTCTGTGACTGATTTGGTCCACCGTCCGTCTTCTCGTCTAGCCAATTGTCCCGCCCATCTCCACTTGAATCTCCTCATCCGTTTGCTTGCATCTGCGACCTTCGTTTTCCGTCGAATTTCGACGTTTGGATTATAAGGAGAGATATACCCAACATGAAACGCTCCATCGCTCTTTATGCTACTTTTATCATATACAAATGCTCCATAGGTGAGAATGGGCAAGACACATTGGTTATATACCTTGGTCTTCAGGCACTGTGGAAGTGAGGATTTGAAGACATCGCTTAACTTCCCGAAAGCAGCCCACCCTAATCCGACGCGTCTTTCCATCTCCTTCAATTAAGCAATATTTTTCATTGCAGATGTCAAATATTTATGGGTTTTGATCCGTCAGAATCGTATTCTCTCAGCAGCCAGACTTTACATGGAGCGTACAAAAAATATATATCAGAAAGAATGTTGTGAATAAAAAAAAATGAAGAAGAAGATAGCATGCTGTCAAAAATATAATCAAACAATTTGGTACTTTGTAAATCAAGTCCCATACATAAGTCGTTTGTAAGGCTGGACTATATATCACAAGATATTATTTGAGTGCAATTCCAGACCTTGAATAGTTGAGAAGGATGTCACTTGAAAATTCAAACCTTGCCTGAGTTTGGTGGGTCATTGTAGGGTAGAGCGGTTAGTGTAGAGAAAGCCCTACATATTATATGTCAAATACTTCCAATAGGTAATAGATTTAATTATTTTTTTTACATCTACAGAACACTGTTAAGTTAACAACTCTTTAGCACAGCATTTAGCGCTCTATTCCAGTATAAAAAATTAGAACACATACATTCTAGTGAACATAGTTGAACTTAAACTTTTACTACGTGTGTAACAGATATAAGCACTACCTGAAGGAGGAGCGACCTTTGGTAGCAACAACTGGTTTGTTGGAATAGCTAACAAAATGCTGTGCTAACTAGTTGATAACGTAACAACGTACTGTTGCCGTAAAAGCAACAGCTAGTTTGCTAGCACATTAATAAGTAGTAGGCTAATCTAACAATTTAAAGTAAAATAACTAACAAACAACAATGTCTTTGTTGTTTGAGCGACAACAAAAAAATCCGAGATTTACAAGGTTTGATTGTATACAATGCTTCACTAACACAGCTCTGTTGGTATATAGATAAGGTTTCTGTCACTCTGACGACAACTATAGATTTGTGTCTCACAATGTATGTTTTGATTTTATGACAACGTAGGAGACTTTGTTACTCTAGTAACTTAGTAGAACTTGTGTTTCCAAATATGGTTAAAGTTGTTACAGAATGATGTTAAAACGACAATAACCTGGCGATAATAAAAACTTTAACTCAAATCCAAAGTTCCAATGTGGGTTGTGTGCCGTTAAAGTTTGACTGTTAGATTCACAGTAAGTTTCTCTCAGTATATGGCAAGATAGATCGGTAGCTTATATTTTTGTTGCATGGGGGAAAAAATGGAATTACCCATAATGAACAGAACCCAAACAAAATCTACTCAGACTTCTTCAACATTATTCAGACAGAATTCAATAAAGTTTGTAAATTAAAGAAAGTCAGTGACTACAACGGTAAATCTAAATTTAATGACTGGGCAACGTTTGGAATTTGTAAAAGTAGAGTTATCTTATATGACCTTTATGAACAAAAAACCTATAACTTTGATCGAAAATTTCATGACTATGTTAAAAAATAATCCAAAACATTCAAGTTGGTTTGTAGTACTGCAAAAACTTTACACATTAATAGAAAAATTCAAAATTCAAATAATAGAATGAAAACAGTTAGGCAAATAACAAACCGCGAAATTGGCAAAGTTATACCAAGGGACAATGATTTCTGCCTAAAGATAGGTGATGATGTTGTTAAATCCAGCGCTGATGTTGCTCGAGCTTTTGAAACATTCTTCACCAATGTACCCTTACTCACAACAGACCGTCTAAATTCATCTCCATATAAAGCAGAGACTTTATTAAAAAATAACACTAGCGTCAGTAATGTATATTTAAAATTTCATCATGTATATCCCCAGGACATTGATAAAAAGGTTTAAATTACTTAACTTAAAAAATACGGAAGACCTGTGGGGTATATCAGTCAAAGTTATTGGTTCAGTAATTCTAATTATAGCCCCACACTTAGCTTATATATTCAATAAATATGTTGACGATGAAGCTTTCCCAGACCTCATGAAACACAGTAAACTGATACCTCTGTTCAAGTCGGGAGATAAGGGTGATCCTTCAAATTTCAGACCAATATCTGTTCTTCCAACACTAAGTAAAATATTTGAAAAGATTATACTCAATCAAATGCTCTCACACTTCAACCGTACAAAACAACTCAACGCCTAACAATACGGTTTCACTAGGGGTAAATCGACTACGGATGCAGGTATCACCCTTATATCTCATATTTATTCTGCATGGGAGGCCGCACAGGATGCTATCGGAGTTTTTTGCGACCTGTCGAAGGCGTTTGATTGTGTTGATCATAATACGCTTATAATTAAATTAAATCATTACGGAGTTAGAAATAAAGCGTTGGATCTACTAAGATCATACCTAAGCAAAATAATTAAAAAAGCAGATGTTAACGGCGTTAAATCTGATGGATAAGGTGTAAAAATTGGCGTTCCACAAGGTTAAATATTAGGCCTTTTCTTATTCCTGGTATATATTAACGATCTGCCCTTCATGGTGGAGAAATTTACTGACATAGTGTTGTTTGCTGATGATACTTCGATGGTCTTCAAAATTGAAAGACAAAAAGGAGATTTTGATGATGTTAATGGTGTATTGTCTTTAACCTTGATATGGTTCACAGTTAATAATTTATTGTTAAACGCTGGTAAAACCAAGTGTATCCAATGCTCACTTCCAAATGTCAGGCAAGTTGTGACCAGTTTAGTGTTAGACAACAGCACGTTAGAATTAGTAAATGATGCGAATTTTCTTGGAATAACCATTGATAGCAAATTGCAGTGGGAACCCCACATAGATATTTATCTAGCTGGTAAATTAAGTTCTGCGGCTTACGCTGTTAGGACCATCAGACAAAGCACGGATGTGGCTACATCTAGGCTAGTATATTTTAGTTACTTTCATAGTGTCATGTCCTATGGTATCTTGTTGTGGGGGAAAGCAGCGGATATTCAAACTATTTTTATTTTACAGAAAAGAGCTATTCGACTAATTTATAATTTAAAACGAATAGACTCCTTAGGAGAGCTTTTTAAAGAAATTGACATACTAACTGTAGCTAGTCAATTTATTTTCGAAAATATAATGTATGTACGCAACTTACAACATTTACCAAACTTAGCGATAGCTGCAATGTTAACCTAAGAAATAATCACAGACTGTGTGCGCCCCGATTTAGACTCGCGAAGATTAGCAATTCTTTCAAGGGTCAGTACATTCTCTATTATAATAAGATAACTCTGGAGATTTTGGAATTGCCATTTGAGCAATTTAATTTAATTTAATTTATTTAATTACTTTTAATTTAATTTAATTTAATTTATTTTATTTTTATTTAGAGAAGTTACCAACTGGCTTAAGAATAAAAATTATGAGAAGTCTGAGAATTTGCTTAAAATTGGGGAATGATAAAATACGCATAAAACAATAATATTAAAAATAAATATATACGGCTATACATACATAATAATACTACAAAACCTAAATTAACACACCCTCTCACACATATAAAAACACCACATTTATACACACAGAGAGGAGTAAACACTACAGAATACTTCTTCATTTTTCATTTGATTTGTGTAAACTACTAAATTATTAATCTGTTTAACTAAATAAGTTTTTACTTACATTTATATCTAGATTTAACTAATCATAAAAATAGTCATCTAAACTACATAATCAGAAGCTTAAAACACTGGGAATTTGGGCGCTGTTTTGCTGAAATACAGATCTTACGCCTAGCTCAGTGACAGATGCTACAATGTATTTTTTAGCAATTTAATCTAGCCTATATTAAATAGCACCATTGTAACTATTTGTACTTTTTTATGTGACAATAAATATTATTATTATTATTATTATAATTTAAAAAGCATTTTAAAGCGACTTTGTCGAAAAAGGGATATTACAATGTTCGAGATTACTTAAATGACAGGACTGTAAGGGGTTAATCTAGTTCAACACAGACCTCGCTGTTAATAATTTTGTAATTATTTATTATTTCCTGCCTGATAAAAAAAAAAACATATTTGTATTAGTTAAGCACAACCTATTTTTAAAAGAGATCTAAAAATCAATCTGTGGGAGTTTCTACGTCCTTCTTCTCCCACAGTGGTCCAATGTTGAGAAGAGGCAAAAAATGACGTTTGCTAAGTATATGTAAATATCTACAGTAATAAAGTACTTTGACTTTGACTTTAACCAGGAGTCAGACCTCCCTGCTATGTCCGGTCCCCTACACATTGAGCGGGCATCAGCTCGTGTAGTATACAGACTAAAAAGTACAACATAGGAGATAGGGCGTTCATCCTATTTTGTATGCAAACCGATTGTCGCAAGCTGAATTCACCCACACAACGTAGCATTAAATAAACACAACAAACACGCACACATAATAACCACTTACACATTTATCCCTACTCTTGTACTGGTAAACACAGGCAAAGCAGTTACGTGCGCATGAGGCGCACATTGTTTCATAAAGCACGCACACAGCACACACAGCGTCATGGACATTAAATTTATTTATTGTCTCTCTCGCTAGTAGGTAACGCTAATGAGTATGAGAGAGACGGAAATTGGATGCGACTCAATTGCATTACTTCCTCGGAATATCTCGTTAATCGTGTTGTTTTATTGAAGAAATGTTGTATTTTCAGTATTTACCTGTAAAATGTTATACCCTTGTTATGGAAATTTGTTGAATCACTGCGATTTTCACATAGGACAACTGCACAGGCAGAAAATAAAGCTTATTGTTCTCAGTTTTCTAAGGCGATTGGCGCGTGCACACGGGAATTCTCGCTGAGAGCAAATGAATGCACTTGTAATGGTACACGAGATTCGGTACATTTGATACTTCATTCTGCGTGATAGAGAGCTAGCCCAACGCCGCGCTGTTTTGAATACGAGAATCGGTTCAGATAACGTTTGGGGGTTTTGTGTAGCTTACTGGCAAAGTTAGCAAAAAACAGAGCCGATGCGTGGGTTGATTCGTGGAAGTTTTCAGGCCAAGTTTTTTTTGTCGCATTCCTGCGAGATGTGTAGAGATCAGAGCCGTTTTGGCTGCGCGTTGAATAAAATTATGAATAACTAAATAATGAAAGGTTATTATGGAACGGAGAAAGCTAATATGTTGATTGCAAATACACAATTGCGATTGAGGTATGAAATGGAGGGTCTGACATCTCTAGTCTGAATATCATACTAGTGGTCTTTGCTTCGCGCAACTAGCGGTCGGGTATGCTTAATTAATCGCAACAAGCTTTTATTGGTCAGCGATCAACAGATTCTGTGTATCGGCAGTACCAAATGATTTGAGTGATAACCTACGGTTGATCATAGTGAATATGCGTACACACAATTTGTAGAACGGCGGATCTGCATGGCATGGTAGAAAATAGACCCTGTGTAGTTAGTGATAAGAAGCTTCGCTTGGGCAGAGCGTATTCGCAAGGGACGCATATAAATACGAGAGTTTGAGAGGGGAGGGCATTCAGTCTCAGCGTCTAGCTACTGTGACAGTCGTCTTTCACGAATTCTAAGCAGTTTTGTCTGCCGTGTTACGCGTCAGAACTATACGAATTTGTGATTGCGGAGTTTCAGTGGGTTTTCGTGAGTGTCTGAAGCGCCGAGATATACCTCGGTTCCTACCTTTATATCAACCTACCCCTAATTCCAAAACTATCCTTGGGTCGTTAGGAAAGAACTTTTAAGTCAATTTATCTGAGTCTGAGTCTGGGCTTGGAGCGACCCTAAATTCCTTTTTCCTTCACCATAGGGTTCCTGGATTGGCTCTTAGGATATTCGCGGGCTAATCCTCTCCTCATTCCTTTCGAATAGCGAGTTTTGTAATTCCCACACACACAGTCGTTAAACATTCAAGCACATTCAAATCAAACTCAACCATTTTCGAGTGGTGTCGTTGATGGACGTGGTATAACACTAGGTTTTTAGACTAGGCTAGACAGGAGTTTAGTTGCGGCTAAACCTAGGTTGTCAGGGCATAGGGAGACTGTTTGATCGATGAGGTTCCGCGGATGGAAATAACAAATTCAGAACAAAGTTAAACCGGTGTCAACACAGATAACATATCCTGTTGATATTTTGACATTTGAGTGTTGTCGGGGACGCGCGAAGAGATCAATTTACAGTCTAAAGTTCATTGTTTAGGTCCGGGTAGGTGTTTTGCATTGCCTTGGGTCAGATTGGATTCAAGTTGCATTTTTAAATTAAATGTAAATTTCGCTGGATGTCTAATGTGTAAGTTGAGTCGGTATATATGATTTGGCTCAGCCCAGGACGTGCTGCGGCTAGTGGAATTCATAGTTCGGTATTTATCGAACTATGCACTTCGCTATGGTGTGGGTTAGATATCCTAAAACAAAAATGCTTGCGTTTCGATAACATCCAGCTCAAATTGCGCAGAGTTGAAGGTTTCAAAACGTTACGGACCTTTTGAGGTAACCGCTAGTTCAGAACCCATTTCGGAAATCAAATCGCAATTGTGTAAACCGGTCTTTTCGGATCGTTATTGCCGTGAACCAAATATATAATTGGAACCACCACAAGCCGCTACTAGCGAGCACATGAAATATCATTGAGTACTCACGTCGTAAAACTACGACGGATATCTATACGATATCTCAAACAAATATTATAAACTGTGGTCGATCACTAAAACTAAAACTAAAACTAAAACAAAAGATGTTCCAATGCGCTCATATATACAAAAACCAGATGGTGCCATCACATAAAATACAATACACCGCTGACTGATGCGAATTACCGGCTCGCGGACATATATGCTTTCTCTGTCTAACTTGAAACTGTAACTTCCTGAACCAAACTTCGTTCGACTATTGTACGCCTAACGAATTTCTCAACGAACGAGAAATTCAGACTTATCATTCTTACTTACAAATCTTACAGCTGAATCGGGTCCTCTCATTTTGGGATAGATAGAATAGACGATCATAGCTACTGATAGCGGCGGCTACGACCTTAGCCTGGTGCCGGTACAGATTTTTGGAGCCGAGACCGAAGGATATCCTAGATAGTCTGATACCTAGATATTCCTAGATATTCTAAAAGAATCAAGGTCTAACGCGTTACTTTTAAAAATAACACAACGTAGAAACGATTTTAAACAGTTCAGTTTTGTAAATAAGAAATAAGCAAAAAAAAGGGGCATTGTTTTCAGACGAGCTACGACTAGAAAAAAAAACGTTAGTCGGGTAGCACGAGACGATAGCACGGGTTGACGACCCGAATGGCCGAGTCGGTAGTGACGCTGCCTACGAAACCGGGGGTCCCGGGTTCGAGTCCCGGTGGGGGCGAATGTTTGTTTGATGAGAGCGGTTGTTTGTGCCCTGGTCATGGTTGTTTATCTATCTAAGTATAATATTTCTCTATATAAGTATATATAACGTTGTCTAGTACCCAAGATACAGGGAATCCTAGTTTGGGGCTGGATCAATGTGTGTAAGGGGTGTCCAAGGTATTATTATTATTATTATTATTATTCACTTTCACACACAAGTGAAATGGCGTCAGGGCAGGTGACGCAATTGTTATCTGAAATAGTGAAAAGATTAGACAGTTTGGAAAGGGGTTCCAGCACGAGCAATGCTAGTAGGACTTCGGACAGACAGACTGACAGACAGGAACTAGAGACGTTTGAACAATCGGTAGAAAAACGTCAATCATGCATTGTGAAAATGACACAGAAGTTGCCGACATTCGATGGGCGGAATTCGGAAAATCCGATGATTTTCTTAAGAGATTTAAAGGCTTATATTAAAGTCTCGGGAGATAGTTCTAGGGCTTTGATATGGGCAACGGATAGTTTGGTAGGAATTGCAAAAGTTCGAATGAGCATATACAGAGACTCATGGCGAACCTATTCGGATTTTGAAAAAGATTTCAGAGAGGTATTCTGGGGTGATAATGAACAGGAATTAATTAAGCAAAGATTCCTAACTGCGAAGTTTGATTCTAAGAAAGGACAAAGTATGGAAGAATTCTTTGCCTCTCAATTGAATAGCATATATGAGCTTACGATACCGTTTACTGATACGGAGAAAATCAACACGATTTTCAGACAGTTGCCGCGTGATATTCAGGTAGCGTTTTTGCTAGAAAGGAGTCAATGACTATACGTGGTGCGGTCGAATTCCTTCGGCATTTAGAACGGAATGTCGATGGGGGATTAAGTGCGATACATGGTTCTGAGACAATGGATACGAATAATGTAAGGCGGAATAGCTACATGCGTGGGCAATATCGAGCTATGCGGGTAAATACGTTACGTTATAACGCGGTGAGTCGTAGGAATAATTATAACGCGGTAACGAAGGCGCGAAACGAATTTGGGACGCGTGGTCGCGGTTATTTTCGCGGTAGAGGCAGACAGCCTCAGCCTAGCTTCAGGGCAATAGGGTTCCAGAGGGGCAATGATAGTTCAGGAGATACAGAGGCAGGGCAAAGTTCAAGTGACAGGAATAATGCGATAAGTCAGAATTCAAAAAACTAGTGGACTCGCGCGGGTCGTTCGCGCTCAGATATTTATTACGGTTCGGGTGGACAGCCGATCAAATTGGAAAAAAGCATAGATTGTATGATTTGTGTAATTTGGATTCGAACGTGGGTGTGAATGAATTTATTCAATTATTAGCGCATAAAGAGCACGGATATGCCGTGTGTTTAGAGAAAAATCTAGATCGAATTGTAGAGATCGAAATGACAGACGTTTACATACGATATTCAGAGACGACGATTCGACTGAGTGTGGGCGCGAGTTATGTAGTACATTGACATTACCTGAGATAGATGTGCGTATTGGGAATATTGTTGTAAGGAGTTTGATTGATTCGGGGAGCGAAATCAGCGTAATAAGTCGGAGAGTGTATGAAGAAGTGTGCAGACAATTGGGAAAACCGACGGAAATACCGATTCCAAGTTTGAGAATCACAGGTGCATTTGGAGTCAGTAAGGAAAAGGTTGATAAATTAGTAACGTTACCATTAACAATAGGTGAATGCGTTATCGATACTCCAATGCTAGTATTAACAAGGGTGCCTAAAGATTTAATTTTGGGGTTTGATTTTATACAACAGACGCGAGCGAGTTTAATGTGTGAGGGTAATAAGAGGCTAATTATACGAAGCGCCGGGCGGATGTGTGAAATACCATTAGGTACTGGCCCTAATCAGGATTTTTGCTGTTGTACAATGGAAGTACAGAACCAAGATACCAGTAGAAATATGATAGAGGAATATGTGAATAATTCATCAATACCTGTTGAACACAAAACAAGGTTATTGCCGGTGTTAAATAAACATGCAGAGTTGTTTAGCGATAGGATAGGTCGGACAAATAAATATATACATGAGATAAAAATGAGAGATGAAACGCCTTTCGTAAAACGAAGCTATCCCATACCGTTCGCATATCGCGATAAAGTAACAAAACGTTTGGAAACAATGGAATTTATAGGTATTATTAGCAGGCAATCTACGGATTTCAGCAGTCCATTGGCTTGTACATTAAAGAAATCAGGAGAGGTCCGTATTTTGCTAGATGCACGACAATTAAACATGGGAATGGTTGGTGAGGTTGAAACCACACCTTTAATGAGTGAGATATTGCAATCCGGGCGCCGAATAAACTACATAGGAGTTATTGATATCAAAGATGCGTATTTTTCTATACCATTATCAGACGAATCTAAAAGTTACACGGGTTTTGTATATCAAGGCAGAAGTTATGTTTACAACGTTTTACCTCAGGGGTTGAAAACCAGTGTGGGTTCATTTTCGAGGGCGATGGACTTAATTCTAGGGCCAGAGGTTAGGTCATATTGTTTAAATTTTGTTGACGATTTGGCAATTTTAACTGAGGGTGACTTCGAACAGCATTTGTCTCAAGTGGACACGGTTCTGAGTAAATTGAAAGACGCGGGCTTCACATGCAAACTAAAAAAATGCGAGTTTGCACAAAAAAAGGTCAAGTTATTGGGGCATATTTTGTCTACACAAGGTTTGCAGATGGACCCGGACAAAATTGAAACACTTAAATTATATCCGTCACCCAGAACTGTCAGGCAATTGAGGGCGTTTTTGGGGTTCATAAATTACTTTCGGAGGTTTATAAAAAATTTTGGAACGTTAACACAGCCCTTGTACAATTTATTACGGTCTGGAGTCAAGTTCGTCTGGAGTGCGCAGATGCAAAGTGCTTTTGACGAGATAAAAAATCAATTCTTAGAAAGTATAATTTTGAGTCAGCCATTGGCGGGAAAAACATATTATGTTCAATGTGACGCCAGCGCTATAGGAATTGGGGGCTATGTTTATCAATTAGATGATTCGGGCCAGGAACGAATTATAGGGTTCTGTTCGCAGGCATTTAAGGGTGCTCAGACGAGATGGGCTACCAGTGAACAGGAAATGTATGCAGTTATATACACTTTAAAGCGATTTGAGATATACTTGCGGGGAGAAAAAGTTATTATTAGAACTGATCATAAAAGTTTGACGTTCATTAAATCGTGGACCTTATTAGGGGCACGCGTAACGAGGTGGATTATGTTTTTAGAGCAATTCGATTACGACATAGAATTTGTGCGAGGGACTGATAATCAAATTGCCGACACGCTAAGCAGGCAAATAGCGGGATCTGGAGGTATGATTGACAGTACAAATGTACAGCCGGGGATATTCTGGTTTCAGGCATCGAATACCGCAAGTGTTATTTCGAGTTTACGGGACATTGCGAGATTACAAAGCGAAGATGAGCGGTTAAATCGAATTAGCGGTTGTATCAGACGTAATGTGGTAGATACCGGAACGAGAGGTTTTGAAAATTACAAGCTAGTAGGTGATACGTTATATTTTCACGTGCCGAAGCGGAACGTACAGTTGCTAGTAATTCCGAAATCACTACAGGAGGAACTTATTTTACACATACATGAAGAAATAGGTCACTACGGCAGATATAAAATATTAGCACTGATGAAGGACAGATATTATTTTCTTCATATGAGTAGGGTGATTAGCGCGGTGATAAGAAGTTGTGACATATGTCAAAAGGTCAAACCAAGTACTAACAATACCGTTGGTCCTTGTACACCGGTGTTGGCGGAAAAGTTGGGTGAGAAAGTTTTCTCGGACCTTTATGGGCCATTGCCCGTAGGTAAATTCGGATATCAATATATATATGTGATTCAAGACGTGTACAGTAAAGTAATAAAATTATATCCAATGCGAAAAGCGACAGGTAGGAGCGTGCTCGCTTGTACAAAGAGATTTCATAGGGAAGTACCTATCGAAACTATAATTACGGACTCAGGACCACAGTTCATATCGAAAGTTTGGGAATTTGGACTCAAACAGCTGGGGATTCGGGTCACTCATACGTCGGTGTATTGTCCAAATTCTAATAGCGTAGAAAGAGTGAATCGCGAGCTAGGTCGGCTGATTAGAACTTATTGCGGCGGAAGTAATCGTAGTTGCGTAGACGTGTTACCGGATATTCAGAATTGCTATAATAATATCGAACACACAAGCACAGGCTTTGCGCCTAATGAGTTAGCGTTTGGTAGGCGGGAACCGTTAACTATTGACAAGGAATTAGGCGATGAATGGTTATTAGGCCATAGTGTGCGAGATTCGGAACAGGTGCGGAATGTAGCGATAGAAAACTCTAAAAGTTCTAGTGAACGACGTAAGCGACAGGCGGACAAACGGCGTAAGTTAGAAGTCTATCGTATAGGTGATTATGTGAAACTTAAGACCTTTGTGCGTTCAAATAAAGAACATAAAATCATGCGGAAATTTTCATTGTTGTATAAAGGGCCTTATGTTATTTCGGCAGTGGTATATCCTAACTGTTATACGTTAGTAGATCCGGGTTCAAATGAGATATTGGGTAACTTCAATACTATAAATATAGCCAGGTATTATGTGAGGACGAATAAGGGCGTAGATAAATAAGATAGTGTATAAAAGTTATATAATTAAGCTGTAAGCTGTAAATTTGAGTAACTACTTTGTAGATTTAAGGATCTTGCATGGTTTGGAAACAAAAACAAAAAAAAAACAAAAAAAAACAATTTGTATATATAGTAATACGAATTAGGATAAATTGCGTGTAAGCGAGGTTGTATAGTTAGATAGATAAATAAGATAAGACAGGAGAGAACTCAATCGAGTTGTGTAAATATTATATACATAATTGACAGATTCATCGGTCTGTGTACATGATTTGAGATGTCCGTACATATAGAGTAGATATGGACAAAGCATGGGTAGCATAGTGGTAATGAGATCCTTGCGCCATGTTAACTGAGATAAACAGTGTCTCAAGGTCTGGGAGGGGGCTGTAATGGTACACGAGATTCGGTACATTTGATACTTCATTCTGCGTGATAGAGAGCTAGCCCAACGCCGCGCTGTTTTGAATACGAGAATCGGTTCAGATAACGTTTGGGGGTTTTGTGTAGCTTACTGGCAAAGTTAGCAAAAAACAGAGCCGATGCGTGGGTTGATTCGTGGAAGTTTTCAGGCCAAGTTTTTTTTGTCGCATTCCTGCGAGATGTGTAGAGATCAGAGCCGATTTGGCTGCGCGTTGAATAAAATTATGAATAACTAAATAATGAAAGGTTATTATGGAACGGAGAAAGCTATTATGTTGATTGCAAATACACAATTGCGATTGAGGTATGAAATGGAGGGTCTGACATCTCTAGTCTGAATATCATACTAGTGGTCTTTGCTTCGCGCAACTAGCGGTCGGGTATGCTTAATTAATCGCAACAAGTTTTTATTGGTCAGCGATCAACAGATTCTGTGTATCGGCAGTACCAAATGATTTGAGTGATAACCTACGGTTGATCATAGTGAATATGCGTACACACAATTTGTAGAACGGCGGATCTGCATGGCATGCTAGAAAATAGGCCCTGTGTAGTTAGTGATAAGAAGCTTCGCTTGGGCAGAGCGTATTCGCAAGGGACGCATATAAATACGAGAGTTTGAGAGGGGAGGGCATTCAGTCTCAGCGTCTAGCTACTGTGACAGTCGTCTTTCACGAATTCTAAGCAGTTTTGTCTGCCGTGTTACGCGTCAGAACTATACGAATTTGTGATTGCGGAGTTTCAGTGGGTTTTCGTGAGTGTCTGAAGCGCCGAGATATACCTCGGTTCCTACCTTTATATCAACCTACCCCTAATTCCAAAACTATCCTTGGGTCGTTAGGAAAGAACTTTTAAGTCAATTTATCTGAGTCTGAGTCTGGGCTTGGAGCGACCCTAAATTCCTTTTTCCTTCACCATAGGGTTCCTGGATTGGCTCTTAGGATATTCGCGGGCTAATCCTCTCCTCATTCCTTTCGAATAGCGAGTTTTGTAATTCCCACACACACAGTCGTTAAACATTCAAGCACATTCAAATCAAACTCAACCATTTTCGAGTGGTGTCGATGATGGACGTGGTATAACACTAGGTTTTTAGACTGGGCTAGACAGGAGTTTAGTTGCGGCTAAACCTAGGTTGTCAGGGCATAGGGAGACTGTTTGATCGATGAGGTTCCGCGGATGGAAATAACAAATTCAGAACAAAGTTAAACCGGTGTCAACACAGATAACATATCCTGTTGATATTTTAACATTTGAGTGTTGTCGGGGACGCGCGAAGAGATCAATTTACAGTCTAAAGTTCATTGTTTAGGTCCAGGTAGGTGTTTTGCATTGCCTTGGGTCAGATTGGATTCAAGTTGCATTTTTAAATTAAATGTAAATTTCGCTGGACGTCTAATGTGTAAGTTGAGTCGGTATATATGATTTGGTTCAGCCCAGGACGTGCTGCGGCTAGTGGAATTCATAGTTCGGTATTTATCGAACTATGCACTTCGCTATGGTGTGGGTTATATATCCTAAAACAAAAATGCTTGCGTTTCGATAACATCCAGCTCAAATTGCGCAGAGTTGAAGGTTTCAAAACGTTACGGACCTTTTGAGGTAACCGCTAGTTCAGAACCCATTTCGGAAATCAAATCGCAATTGTGTAAACCGGTCTTTTCGGATCGTTATTGCCGTGAACCAAATATATAATTGGAACCACCACAAGCCGCTACTAGCGAGCACATGAAATATCATTGAGTACTCACGTCGTAAAACTACGACGGATATCTATACGATATCTCAAACAAATATTATAAACTGTGGTCGATCACTAAAACTAAAACTAAAACTAAAACAAAAGATGTTCCAATGCGCTCATATATACAAAAACCAGATGGTGCCATCACATAAAATACAATACACCGCTGACTGATGCGAATTACCGGCTCGCGGACATATATGCTTTCTCTGTCTAACTTGAAACTGTAACTTCCTGAACCAAACTTCGTTCGACTATTGTACGCCTAACGAATTTCTCAACGAACGAGAAATTCAGACTTATCATTCTTACTTACAAATCTTACAGCTGAATCGGGTCCTCTCATTTTGGGATAGATAGAATAGACGATCATAGCTACTGATAGCGGCGGCTACGACCTTAGCCTGGTGCCGGTACACACTGTATGCACACTGGGCATACAACGGTCAGCCGTTACGCGGTGGCTTGCCCTCTCTCTAATATTCAATGCTCTGTGGTTTTGACAGTGAGCTTTTAGATTTTACTTTGAGCCATGGTCTCGGTATATGCGAAGAATTTTTACCTACTATTTGCCCATTTGGGCGAGATTTTTTGAGCGGACATCAGCTCATAGTCAAAAGGGCATGATAGCGGCATGTTAGGGGGGCAGATAGCCCCCGCTACTATGAGATAATTGGTAGCTAACATCGATTAATAATAACGATCGAAAGACTATTAAGATATTACGATCATAAAGCGAAGAAGGTTATCTACCTAGTATATTAAATATTCTAGAACGATAAAGCAATTACAACTAATTTCGAAAACGAACACTGCGGTTAACCTTAAAAATTGTGATTTTAAATTCCACTAGGTTAAGTCAAATCAAATCAAATCAAATCAAAAATCATTTATTTCCATAGGATGTTGTTACATCACTTAGATCCGTCATTGCATTTTTTTGGGTGAGTTCACTAACACAATGGCGGAATCTATGGAGAAGAGCTCACCGAAGAAACTCCACAGTCGTCGCATCTATTGCGTTTCCTTTTTTAAATAAAATATTGTCAAATTACAAAATGAATGCTAATTATATATCGAAACAGCCTGTTACTCAAACAATCTATTCCCATGGAAATCTGTCCTCTAAGTAATCAGATAACCTATAGTAACCTTTTTTATACAATTTCTGTTTTATTATTATTTTGAACTTGTCTAAAGGTAAGTTTTTAATATCAGTAGGGACCTTATTGTAATAGCGTATACAGTTGCCTTTAAAAGTATTACTAATTTTATGTAGTCGGCTTACATAAGCAACCAACTTGTCTTTATTTCTAGTATTAAAATTGTGTATATCACTGTACTTCTGAAAATTAGTTATATATTTCTTTTTACATACACAAGATTGTCATAGATATATTGAGACACAAATGTCAGAATATTGATTTCTTTAAACTTTTCCCTCAGTGACACTCTAGGCCCTAATCTATAAATTGCACGAACAGCCCGTTTCTGCAGAATAAATATACTATTAGCATTCGCAGCGTGACCCCACAATAAAATACCATAGGTCATTAGACTATGAAAGTAACTAAAGTAGACTAGTCTAGCGGTGTCTACGTCGGTAAGAGCTCTAATTTTTTTAACTGCGAACGCTGCCGAACTCAGTCTGTTCGACAATTTATTTATATGAGGATCCCATTGTAGTTTGGCGTCTAAAGTAATGCCCAAAAAGACAGTCGACTGCACAAGGTCCAATCTCTGTCCTTTTATAAATATGTCTGTAGTTACCGGGTTCACATTGGGTAACACGAATTTAATACATTTGGTTTTTTTTTCATTAAGTAATAAATTGTTAACAGTAAACCAGTTCACTATACTAGAGATAGCATTGTTTACCTCGTCATAATTTGATTGCTGTCTTTTAACTTTAAATATCAAAGAAGTATCATCGGCAAACAATACTAACCCATGTTTTGCTTTAACAAGGTAAGGTAAATCATTAATATATACTAAAAACAAGAAAGGACCAAGAATTGAACCTTGCGGTACGCCCATACTTATTGAAGACCCAGGTGACCTTTTCCCATTAACATCGACCATCTGAACCCTATCTGTTAGATATGACTCCAGAAGGCCAAGTGCCTGATCTTTTACACCATAATGGCGTAACTTCCTGACAAGAGTGTCATGATGGACGCAATCAAAAGCCTTGGATAGATCGCAGAAGACACCTATTGCATCCATTGCGTCTTCCCAGGCATCAAAAATATTATCGCTTAGTTGAACACCAGCCTCGGCTTTTGAACGACCCTTTGTGAAACCAAACTGAGCAATATGAATTAAATTATTGAGATAAAAATGACTTTGGAATTGATTAAGTATGAGTTTTTCAAATATTTTGCTAAGCGTTGGTAGTATCGATATGGGTCTAAAATTGGTGGTGTCTGATGTACTACCAGCTTTGAATAAAGGTATAACTTTACTTAGTTTCATCAAGTCAGGAAACACACCATTATCTATACATTGATTAAATATACAACAAAGGTGAGGTGCAATACAATCTACAATGGAACTAATAATTTTTACTGATAGACCATGGGCGTCAGCTGTCTTTTTCATTTCAAGGGATTTAAACGCTTTTACAATGTCTTCATTATTTACGTGCCTAAATTTAAAATCTGTTTTACAATCCTCAAAGTTTTGTTTAAGTATAGATTCAGCAGCAGCGGGAGATGAATTTAAAGACTTGATTGTTGAAACTGGAATGTCCGTAAAGAAATTTTTGAAAGCTTTTGCTACTTCTAGGTCTGTACTTAGCAATTGATTATCTATCTTAAGCTTGAAGTTATTATGTGTAGCTTTGGCCTTTCCAGTCTCTCTGTTTATAATTTGCCAAGTCGTTTTCATTACATTGCTACTAGATTCAATTTTGTTTTTAATGAAATTAGTTTTAGCTACGGTACAAACGCGTTTAAACATTTTTGAATAACTACGAACATAATCTAGAAAGGCCGTATTTTTTTTATATGATTTCTCTTCATAGAGTTCATATAATCTTCGTCTGCTCCTATGAATTCCAACTGTCGCCCAATCACTAAACTCGCCCAATCACTAAACAAAGGGCTTGTAACCAAAACTGCGATGCGACGTCCTATCGTAAATAATTACGAGCTCTCTATATATTGCGAATTCGCATCGCGTCGCATCGCAGTTTTGCATACAGGCCCTAAATGACAGTTTGTCAAGTAAAGGCATGGGCAATGTTAACAATATTTTACTACTAGGCTTAGTAACAAGTATTCATTTTTCTGTTAGGTACATGTATATGTAATAGCACAGTCACGAGCCATCCGCAACCTGTAAGTTATTGAACCGGACAGACCCGTTACAGATATGTTGAGGTATGTATCACCTCTGACCCTATAGCCTCATTAAACAAGATAGGTAGTGGTAGTATTTGGAACTACAATGGAAATTATTATAATACTACAATGAATTGAGATCTCTTGCGATATCTCTACATTCTTAAATAAAACGTTATTATTACGTTTCAGAATAAGTCAATTCAGGTTACAGGGTCTCGGTGGAATTCGCAATGCATCAAATCTAACTTAACTGACAACTTGTTGCCATATATTCTTTTTTTATATATTCTTATGAAATTCGTTGGGTGAGACCCCTCTGGATTTAGTATCATTCATTCATTCATTCATTTATTAATGTGTAGATAACATGATCCAATTATTTGTTAGTAACACAAACATATGGTTAGTAAACAGGGTAAAGTAAAATAAACAACAACATAAAACTATTTGTTGCTCGAGATAAGCTTGACCACCCAATGTTGGTACATTGGGCAGTCAAACCTTCCCGAGATCACCTTCAGGATCTCATTGGCACTGCCCCAGGATCTGCCGATAATCGAAACAATGCGCTTCCGCATGATCGCGTAAAAATCATCTGTACGCGCCTCAGCAAACATTGTTGACGCACTGCAGAACCGAGGCAGCCCCAGCAACATCCTGAAGATGTTATTATATTGGACTCGCAGGGCATTGTAAGTCTTCAGTTTATAGCGAACCCATAGGCTGCTGGTGTAGAATGTCTGACAGTACGACTTAAATAAAGTGACTTTCACCTGTCTCGAACATTTTGCAAACCTACGGGCCAGCATGTTACCTCTGACTGCCAACGCCCTGCGCTCCCTCTCAATATCGAGATCATCTTTAAGATCCTCCGATACAATGTGACCGAGATATCTAAAATGATTGACCCTTATAAGAGTGACACCATTTAGGGTGATGGGAGGCACATATGTGGGGGTACTAGTACCAGATTGAAAAACCATATAGACACTCTTTTTCACATTGTACCGGAGGCCATGAGTCTCAGCGTATCTTTCGCACACAGCCAACATTTTCCTCATAGCACTGACTGAGGGGGCGAGCAAAGCCATGTCATCAGCATAACTTATATTGTTGATGCGTTTTCCACCAATATTGCAACCGACATGCATACTACTTAACCCCTCAATCAGCTCATTCATATAAAGATTGAAGAGTGTTGGAGAAGATAAACCCCCTTGCCTGACTCCACAATCCAGTCTATACATGTCAGACAAGCTATCCCCCCATCTGACACAGTTTATTTGAGTGGCATACCAGTGCCTGAAAATAGCCGACAGCTCCGCAGGCACACCCAGCCTCTCCATCTTCTCCCACAACTTATCATAAGACGTTAGATCAAAAGCCTTGGAGAGATCTAGGAAGCAGGCATAGACCGGCGTCCGTCTGTCTGTGTAATACCTGGCTACCTTCTTTAAACTCAGAATTGCAGTTTCGGTGGATAGGCCTGGACGGAAACCAAACTGTGCCTCATGAAGCTGAATGTGCCTACCGAGCTCCCTGTTTAACAGACTATCAAACACTTTTGCCACAATGGTCGCCAGCGATATCGGCCTATAGTTGTTTTTATCCGCTATGTCACCAGTCCTACACTTAACAATCGGCACAACAATAGTTCTAGTGAGGTCTTCCGGTAGATAGCTGTGGCTAAGACATAATGTAAGGAACATCGACAGAATCCTAGGCAGATGTACCCCTGCATACTGTAGGTGCTCAATACTGAGACTATCATGCCCTGGGGATTTCCCACGGGTCATATTTTTAATTACAAGAGCTACTTGTTTCGGCGTGAAACGCATTGTTAAGGCACCCGTACATGTATCGACATTGTTTACATTTTTAGATAACCCCAGGGGAGAAGTTACTCGGAAATGGTCCTTAAATAAGTTGGCTATATCTATATGGTCACTTTTGTTACCTACTGTATCAGATAAACTAGATTTTATATTCAGTTTATTTGTAGACTGCCAGAATTTGATGAAGTTTTTATCAGACCGATGCTGGGAGAGTATATCCATTTTTATTTGCTCTTGGTGTCCTTGGCACCACTTGACTCTAGACTTAAAAATCTTCTTACTAAGGCACATTTCGTCATAAACTTTACCCGATGTGGGTTTGCCGTACATAATCCAGATATGTAGTTTATTCTTGGCCTCCTGATGCGACTCTTTTATGTGTTTATTCCACCCAACAATCTTATTTTTTCTAAATTCAGATAAACGATGACACTCAACAGCTGATCTTTGCAAAATGTTGATTATGTCAGCGTACATTTTGTCCAGTAGTTTCTTATGATCAGAGTCATTACAAAATTTATCTTCACACCGGCAAAAATCAGCTGGCATGTTCATGTTTCTAAAATTATCATTACAAAGTTCTAAATACTTATCTATGTCACTAATTTTTCTAACTCCCCATTTAATTTTATTGCACTTTTTATCAATGTAACACTGTTTTGACCTTATGGTATTTAGTTCACACACAATTTCCAAGGGTAGGTGATCGGACCAGAAAACATTGTTATAGTGTACCTTAATGTCCTGTATGGTAAGCAGCGCTGATGGCGTGACCACACAGTGGTCCAGCCACCTCCGGCACCCGTGCGAGTCACTGATGTAGGTGTAGGTACCCGAGTCCAGGCCTAGTTTCTCGATATCCGCACAGGTGAACTCAAACTCCGAGCAGAAGTCAAGAAGCTCACTACAAAAAAGTTCATGGGGATGAGCATTAAAGTCTCCTAGTACAAACACAGATTCTACGTCGGCACTATCTATAATTGCCTTTATTTCACTCAAACAGTCAGTAAATTCCGGTAAATTTTCTATTGAGTCTGTAGGTAAATACGCACTGATGAACATAACTTCACTGTTAGCTATCGACGCTCTAATAGCCGCTAGCCGCACACTGCTACACTCTATGACGGATACCGACCGGAAAGTACTCTTACGCCACAGGATTCCAACTCCACCGAACGGTCGCCCTCGCAGTATTCCTTCGGACGTATCTACTGCCGATTTGCCGGTAAAGCCGAACTCCTGACCTGTATCACTGCTTAGCACAAGTTGCTCTAAGGCGTTAATTGGGTAGAACATGCCGTTCAAACGGTCTTTGTCAGATGGATGCCATATCACGTCACCTAAGAGAGTACGGCGCCTAAGGCTTCAGACACATACGGACTTACTAATAAAATAAGTTATTCACGGTTCAACTTATACAGTGTTTTTCCTTTTCATACGTCGAGTACTAACTTCCTTTATCAGTAAGGATGTAGCTCTAAGATAATATCAGTCTGGATCATCGACCTACCTATGGCCTAGATTGTTTAGTTCAATATTAACAATTTGGCTTAACATTATCGAGACTGCCGCCGTCACGACCCTTAGTTCATGCCTCCAACGTTGACCTTTCGATGACCAAGCAATTCAGTGAAGTAATTTGTTAAGCGATCTCTTCATTGATAATGCTGACACGGGTTAAACGTTAACGTCCATCGGTGCAGGGAACATCCTGTTCAACTAACGAATGTTATATCTATATAAGTACCCATGCTAAAGTGTACAGAACAACGGAAACGCACCGTGTAGTAAATGTAGATCTTCATGTTTCCCTTTAGGTTTCAAAGAGGTGCAACGCTTTGAACTAATATAAAGCAAGGTTTACGTACTCATACTACCTACACACTGTTGGAATTGAATCCAATTAGTATTCGTGATAATGAAACCGTATTTACTTGCACATATTGTTGTACAGGTTGGTAGAGGCTTCGCACCATTTTGCTACTTCAGATGAACTAGGTTTATTAGGCATGGCAATTTTGAACGTCATGTTATGGTTATAAAATTGAAAACTTATAACGGGAAAATGTCATCATATGATGACGGTAGGCGTATGCCAATGACAAAGAAGATTTTTGAACCTTGGGTTTGTTCAGCTGTTCCAAGGCATTTACAAAAGAAGTAAAAAAATATATAAACAAACTTAAATAAAATCTATTCAAAAATCACAAGTACATTTTTAGCCAATCGCCATATTTCTCCAAGTCGGTGTACAGTCGGTGTCGATTGACACATATCCCCCTCTTGGTGGTATCATCAGTAAGAATGCCCCTCAAGTGCCAACGGTTGCTGGCCAGTTTGACAAAGTAGAGACCTCCGTAGCTTGGGCAGGTGGTGACATCTGTAGGATTGGGATGAAGGTTATAAAAAATAGCATCTTAGTTAGACTTGCGCCCACTTATCATCATCATTTTGCGAGATTGGGGGCTAACCCATCGCCACAACTATAGAGATGGTTTCTATCACCAATAGACCGTCCATGTAAATATTTTATTTTATTCGCATCGGGATTCGAAATCGTAGCTCCTCCGTGCTAAGCGAGCTTGTTACTACAAGACCGACGTACCTCTACCAAGATACTTTATACTTTATTATTTACTTTATACTTTTTTGTACATACACATTAATGGACAATCACAAACACAGTTAGTTCAAGATATCTTCTGGAGATCTTGAAATTGCCATTTGAACGATTTAAAAACCATGTTAAAGCGACTTTGTCGAAAAAGGGATATTACAATGTTCAAGATTACTTAAATGACGGGACTGTATGGGGTTAATCTGGCTCAACACACCTTGCTGTTAATAGTTTTGTAATTATTTATTTCTACTTATTAATTATGATATAATTATATTATAAAATTTGTATTAGTTAAGCACAAGCAATTTTTAAAAGAGATCTAAAAATCAATCTGTGGTAGTTTCTACGCCCTTCTTCTCCCACAGTGGTTCAATGTAGAGAAGTGGCAAAAAATGACGATTGCTAAGTATATGTAAATATCTACAGTAATAAAGACATTTGGAATTTGGAATTTGGACGTCCATAGACGAACTCACCAAACCCATAAGATGCGCATATGACGTTCGTAGAGCTCTTCGTGCAATCAGTGTTATTTTTCTTCTGGATAAAATGTATAGGGGTCATATCTGCGGAGACTTGCCATCCAGTTGTCTGAAAAAAATAAAAAATATGTATTTGAAATCAAAAATAATCGGTCAAGTGCGAGTAGGACTCGCACACGAAGGGTTCCGAACCATCGAACGAGAAAACTTAACTATCAAAAATTATAAAACAATAACAAAAATAGAACAATATTATATCAGAACTTGGATCCGATCGTAGAACCCTAAGATTGCGAAACCGATATTAAACTAATTGCGCCACTACAATCATGTAATAACCTGCGAAATCTACGATCATATTTGAATCATGTTATGTTTTGTTTTTGACAACCTGAATGGCCGAGTCGGCAATGACCCTGCCTACGAAGCCAAGGGTCCCGGGTTCGAGTCCCGGTGGGGGCAAATATTTGTTTGATGAGAACTGATGTTTGTACCCTAGTCATGTTTGTTTATCTATGTAAGTATAATATTTATCTATATAAGTACATGTATCGTTGTCTAGTACCCAAGATACAGGGAACCCTAGTTTGTGGCTTGATCAATGTGTGTAAATAGTGTCCAAGGTATTTTTATTATTATTAAATTATGTTATATCGCGGGTGGTGTTAAAACACGTCTTTTGTATGGGGTTACCTTTAAATTTATATAATCTCGTGTAGTGCATTATTCTTTGCTTTATTTTTATTTTACGGAATCCTAAAAACTGTCAAGTGCGGGTCCCGTAACATCGTACACTCGGGCGGGGGGGGGGGGCCGTAAGGGGATGCCACATAATGTTTTAAAACACATGTATCTTGTTTGTATTTCTATCGCTATAGCGACAATACAATAGAAATACAAATTCTGTGAATATTTCAACTCTTTATCTATAACGGTTTATGAGAGAAGGGCATAAAGACAGACGGACAGTGGAGGCTTAAAGAGTCTCGTTTGGCTACCTTCTGGTAGGGAACCCTAAAATGAGTATTAAATCACTGGCTGATTCTGTAAGCAATAATGCCTATGCGCCGCCTCGTATGGAAAAAGCGAGACTATAATTATGAGTTTTTGATGTCAATTTGCGTACTTAGCAATTTCCGCATAGCCACTCGTCTGTAGGTAGATCAAAAAATGGCCCGCGATTTTGAACTTTATTGCTTTGTACTAAAGTTCAAAATCTATAAAAATAATCAATCAACTATTGGTGTCCCCACAGCTGAGTGTATAGGCACAAAATAAATAGGTACAAAAATCAATCTACATACAAGCGCGGTCGAGCAACGCACACATAGATACTGCTCACGGACACGATATCTCGAACCAGTTCGGACCAGTGTGAGCGTGAGTGCCATCCGCTAGACACGCGCGTCTGTTAATGCAAATAATGCAACAATGGAGCAACGGAAAAAAAGTTATTAAAACTGTTCAGTGGACGGTTGTTTAAATTCAACATTAAACTGTGAATTGGCGTTTTTTAAGCTACCAGTGGTTTCGGAAAGTAGCTATCTGCTTGTATTTCGATAGTTCGCTTTAACGTTATATGTATAGAACAGTTAGGTAGGTAGTTAAGGTCACCGAATAATATATCTAAGATCGATTTAAATAAATAACATTTGCCTATTTTTCAATCAGTATAAAAGTATAAAAAGTCTCTTAAATGAGGTACAGACTCTAATTTTCTCAATGCCTTGCAAGTGTTTTCCACTAACTTACTGTAAAAAATAGTACATGAGAATGCGAATTTATAACACTTTAAAATATAATAATCGTACATTTTCGCCAATGTCAAAACTGTCGCAAGATATTTTCTGTGACAAATTTGTAATATAACAATGACATTAAAATAAAAATATTGTAGTAATTATTAATTTTTATTTTCATTCTTCTCGTTTCATTCTTCATAATAAATCATAGAACTAGATAAGAGCGCCAGTACCACGATAGTTTTTCGTGCATAAGCCGTAGTCGACAACCCTAGAGCGATCTCCGAGCGTAGCTTTGAAAAGTGAAGTACATACATGTGGTTGACTTCTGTACCTATTTATTTTGTGGTAAAGGCCATAAACATAAACAGTTATAGGTATTCAAGCATAACATTACTTCTGGCCCCACACTCGGATACCCTGTGTCGTGGGAACCAGAAACAGCGACATGTCACACATTCAGATATTCAGGACCTGGGGGATTTTTCTTCCTACCCAGCCGGTGTTCGATGCCGGACCCCCTACAGAGGTCTTTGGGCCAGGAGACAGACAAATCGCAGACCTACTTCCGACAGTATGGTAATTATGATCAAAAAAATAAAGAAAAAAAAACTTTTCTAAAAACAAGCTTTTATTAAAAATTAACTAAAAAGTTAAAAATAAATTAAATCCAAAAACAAATATATCACTTTATAAGTTCATTGTAACCTCTAACCATAATTAAGCTTCTTCGTCTACGACAAAATAATTACATACCTTTATTATATATTTTTAACATTAAAACCTTCTCTAAAATCTTCTTCTAAAATCTCACTTTAATTATTAAATCTTCCCGTTTTTATCAAAGTCCCAATTTTATAAATAAAAGCGTGTTACATTGTGATAGCGAGAGGAAAAGAAGGTGCTAAATGTTCGTAATCATACCATCAAAATGTAACACGCTTTTATTTATAAAATTGGGACTGTGATAAAAACGGTGGTAAAAAGGTGAAACTAAATAAAAGCTTGTAATAAAAACGTGAATAGGTAAGTCTTCCCCCACTCAAAAATCTACATCTACAATCATTGCCAGAAGTAGAAATCTATTGTAATGCTGATAATTTCATCGTCGTACATGATTTATCTATTTTAAATTCTCTGTATGTCTAATAAGGTCGTAATAGTATAATAATATTAAATAAAAAATGTAGTCAATTAATATAATAAAATATTATAATATATACATTAGAGGACAATCTTACACAATTTGAACTAGGCCCATACTATGGTATTGATCAAGGCTATCAACAAGGCTTGATTATGGGTACTAGACGACGATATATTAAACCCACTCAGCGCCGGTGTATACTTAACTATACACTGATGTATGTATTTTCCCAGGCAGGTGTATTAATATTAATTTTGATTTTTCATCATAACTTTTTCATTTCTCAACATGTTTCCAACCCATTGTATTGTCCAGAGCCAGCCCTATCGAATCGCCTTATAAAATGTATGAAACGGTGTATACTCGACTATACACCGGCCTGTGAATATAAGGTGGGGGTATGTAGAGTACTGACTTCTAAAATACGGGATAAACTTAATTATTAGCCAGGACTGACATTTTATTTTGTAATTTATGATTTGTCGAAATAAACTAACTTAAATTTAATTTAATTTCATTTCATGTGCATGCATTTCATCATTAAAGATACACCGGTCTACGAAAAGACGTACCTCAGAGTGTAGTAAAGTATATACCGGCGCTGAGTGTGTTAAGGCTGGTATTTAATCGCAACAAAATTCTGATTTGCGCAGAAAAAAATGATCAGCATAAACACATTTTATGTTTTAAATATTTAATGAGTACTTAATTTGATGTTTTAAGTATTTTTTGTTGTTTTTACATGGGCTTCGATTCGCTCACCCTTCACCTAAACTGCCTCAGCAAGATGCTTGCTGTGCAAATCTGTATTTTTGATGTGCAGTTCGATATTTCCCTTTATTTAATAGAGATAAATACTTATGTAAATACATAGAAAACATCTAAGACTAAAAACTAATGTCCCCACTGAGGGGAGCGGGCGTTTACCCGTATACGTTAGAAGTTATCAAGCTGCCCTTCGGGCTTGCCATTTCGGCTTCTGACACGATTATATGACGACCGGCACCTACTATAAAACACGAAAGTGCAATAAAAAAATCACAAACTACAAGTACTCACCACAGAATCAATAATGTCTTCACTATTTTGCGACGAATTGTAAAGACAGGCCGTTTCAACTCTTGGCGTGATATTTATGGCTTGTTCCGTCTTCAGTATCGCAATATCGTTTGTGACAAGACTGCCATTGTCTTTGAACTGGTCGTGTAGTTTTACTTCTTTTATCTGTACAAGAAAAGTAGGGATTAGAATAATTTCAGTCTGTCATTATCTGAATAAAGTTTTTCTCGTAATATTTTCTATCGCCGTTATTCGTCCGAATCAAATTCGCCATAAAGTCGGGTAATTTCATCCCTTACCTATATAGCCCAATATATAGAGAATCCAAGAGTCTATTCAGCTTACATTAATTGCAACAAAAGTTTATTTTTTCTAGGATCGTTTGGTATCGTGTAGTTACGCCAAACCTACGTTTGCAAGATCTTGAAAGTGAACAACACGGGACAACTTTGGTGGCCCAAAAACCTCGAAATTTTCGGACTTATTCCTGTTTTTCATATTTGATTCGAAAACGGTCTATATCAGTAAAGGATCGTAAGTAAGTTAGTAAGAGGACAAAATTTTGCGTCGATAAAAAAAAATATGCAAATTTAGTTCATTAGTTCGATTTTTATGGCGGTCCAAAAAAGTATTATTTTTTTCAACTTTGCCGTAACTGGATTTAGCCATTTTCAATGTGCAATGTTTCAATTTTATCAATCTTGCTCCTTACTAAAAGTTGTAAAGCATCAATCTGTTAATTAAAAAAGCAACGATTTTTTCAAATTGGGCCAATTTTGTTTACTCCAATTTTTCCAAATTGTGTAATTTTTTTAAGTATTCTAAACACTTGTACATATTTAGGTATTGTATACCAAATTGTTTACTAATAAAGGTAATAAAGTTCAAAACCTATGAAAAATAATCAATCGTCTGTTGATGGACCCACAGCTGAGCGATACATGGTCAGCACTGCCATCAGAACATGCATCTTCTACGTGAAAGTTATGCCGAATTCAAATTCCGAATTCCAAATGTCTTTATTACTGTAGGTATTTACATATACTTAGCAATCGTCATCCCACTGATTGATTTTTAGATCTCTTTTAAAAATTGCTTGTGCTTAACTAATACAAATATGTATTACGATATTATTATCTTAATAAATAAGCAGGAATAAATAATTACAAAATTATTAAAAGCAAGGTGTGTTGAGCCAGATTACACACACAGTCCCGTCATTTAAGTAATCTTGAACATTGTAATATCCCTTTTTCGACAAAGTCGCTTTAACATGGTTTTTAAATTGCTAAAATGGCAATTTCAGGATCTCCAGAGGTATCTTGTTGCAGTAGAGAATGCACTGACCTTTGAAAGAATTTCTAACCTTCGCGAGTCTAAACCTTAACTTTTAACTAAAGCTTAACATTTTTGGCAAGTGCAATGAAAAATATAGCTTATTATGTAAGCAATAAGGAAACATCAAAAGTCAAAACTATGCCTCGGACGATTGCCGACGAAGTGACATTTAAGTTGAGATTCGGTTTATGCTATTGACTACATATTACATACATATTACTACATACAAGATTTAATGTGTACCCCTAACTGCGTAGATGTTTTTTTTTCGGTAGTATTAAAACGTATGACCGTTAATCCAGTTTATGATCTACAAATATACAAATTTTGCCTGACAAAATTACCAACTCGCGCGACTAGACATCTGGGAAACTGCTGAAACTTGAAAACTTTAATTCGAGTAACGTAAAATAGGAAACGAGCTGATTGGAGATTAGATTTTGTTTTTCTTATAGATAAATGTTCAACCTTCTCTTCACTCACTTTCTTTATCCATCACTCACCCAGACCCACCACTTTGCCTAAACAGTCTCTATATAGCCGATAAGCGTTGCTTAAACCATTTAGTTTTTTTGTCGCGCATTTTCGTAATTTTGCCGCGCAATTTTGCTTTCTCACATTTCAGATGATTTTGCTGTACCTTTTTTGAATAAATTCTTTAAAACTTACCCGATAAACTTCATTTCCTTCCATCGATAGTAGAGATCTTTTTCCAAGTATCACAATCACATTCTCAGGTAGCAAAGTTTTGCCCATCTCTCGAAGGCAGCGAGCAGCTGTAAAACAAAACAAAAAATACTTTTGCAGCTCTTTTTAGAAGAGTACTTTATCAGTCAAAATGACTTCGGCTTTTAGAGTTAAAGCTTCCAAAATATTGGATAAAAAGTTGAAAATAACCTATTTTTAACCAGAGTAGGTGATTGATTTGTTAAATAGTCGAGGTGACTTATTTATGGTTTCGTTTACGATTTACGGTCTAGGTTGGATTTTGGGTCTGCACGTTTATAAATCAATCAATAACTGACCTCAATGGTTTGGATTGGTTGTGACTTCACAAAATAGAGCTATTTTGCAGCGATTTGAATTTATCAAAGTCAAAGTGAACAGTGTATTTATTACCAGCTGACCCGACAGGCGTCGTTATGTCAAAAGATATCAACACCATCTGTTGACAGAAGTATGAACTAAACCAAATATTTTTTTACGAACTGACACTTATGCTTTAAATATTTTACACCACTCATAAAATTGTTGTACATGTCACCCTAAGATTGTTCAAACCGTTAGTTTATAAAGTATAGCGTGAGATTATGAGCTTTCGAGAAATTTTAAACGAGACCGACAGGGTTTAATATTTCTTTTGTTCTTACATGTCAACCTAACCTGAAAGATAAAGGAGGATACGCTTCGCTCACCCCTATATCCTTCACCTGCCCTGGTACTTTGCTTGCAATTCACACAATTACAAGTTTAAACGAGTTAACAATTTACCGGTTTGAATATAGACTAACGCAAAATACTTAGATATGTTTAATTGTAAGCAGTACGGTACAGTTTACAATTTATCGTTAGCTTACAATGTTATTAACTGATTGTGTTCACAATTTTAAATAATAATAACTGAAAAAAGACTGTGATTGTGCCTATACCACACCGCGGGGTAAAAGCCTTTACGATAGGTTATCTAACGAACGAGCCTCAGCTGCATCAAAAAAGCAGAAAAACCGCAACGTCATTTCCTAACAAACGTCAAGCAGTGGTGGGAAAAGGAAATCCGAGAAAAACAAAAAACAAAATGGAAGCGGCGCGTTTTTTTTTCGCACTTCGAGGCAGAGAGAGACACAGCCGAGTGGAGCCTAATTTGATTACTGCCGACCTCTTTGGTGTCGTAAATTTGCGAGCTATGCAGAGCGACAGGGTGCGACGTTGAGCGTGTATTCATTTATGAGGGCACTCCTCATGTCATTTTCACTTTATGTGATTGTTCATTCGTGTCTCAAGTGATGGATAGAAGAATGGGTATATTGTGTAGAGCCTTTGTAGGCCTTTCAATAGGACTTTTCCACAATTTTCGGTCGATTTGAGTAGTGGCGTTAAATCAAGGCAAGATCCGACGCGGAATTCCTAGTCGCCCACGTACCTCATTATTCCAAAACCTCCTAGAATGGTTTGTTTGGGATATACTACACAACGTTTCTATTCCGGGCCGCGGCATCCCGTGTGCAGATTGCATTAACTTTTTTTTTTGGCTCGCAGCCATCTTTTTTTTCCAAATTCGCGTGGCCAATTAAAAAATTCGGTGGTTCAAAAGAAGAATGCTAACGAAAACGTGAGAGAATAAATATGAGAATAATTATGAGGAAATAAACCAATCCCGACGCGAAAGAAATGGGATACATTTCGTTCGCGTCGGGCTTGGTTTATTTTAAAATAAAGAGTACCTATATAATTAGTATAGGAATTCTAAAGAATAATTAGTGTCCAATGCTAAAGTGTTCTTTTTTGCCTTCTGAAGTCTTGCAGGCATTTATTTAAACTAAAAATGCTATATTAGAACATTTTAATATAAAATTAACGTAAATTAGTAAAATAATAAAAAATATGTTGCCGGCCGGTTTATGCGAAAACTGTTTTTAATTTACAATAGGTCGTAACTACACAAGATTTTCGACTACAGCAGAGAAAAAAAAGTCAATAGTTTGATTGCCTGCAAAACTTCAGAAGGAAAACAAAAAACTTCCACCATAGAATTTGACACTACTTCTTCTTTAGAATTACTGTACTATTATACTCTTTATTTTGAGAAATATTTCATTTTCAACGAGCCTGGGTTTTTTGAGCATTCTCCTTCATTTTTATTTAGAGGTTAAACTGATAAGTATAATAGACGACAATGATGACGTGATTTCCGTTTTACAGCTATACAAGTACAACAAAATCAAAACACACCCTCATGCAATTTCTGACCACCGCACCGCCCGCCGCTGTAGGCTAGTCGCGCGCCCGCGCTAGGACTGGATAGTCATTATATGGGGAGTCCGGGTCAGGTCAATGGACCTCTTCCAGAAGCTTCGCCTCTGTCCACTCCTATGGACTGGTCATCGGGTGGCCGTTACGGGCGGTGGTCTTCGTGTGGCGCTGGTCTGCAGTGGCTGATCGCAGGCAACCAGGTTGCATGGCAGGCGGCGGTGGTCGGGCGGGCGCGCGAACATGCCCTTCGCCAGCCTCTGGACAAACTGGTCCACTGGTTCCCATCTTAGGTCCCTCAGGATCGTCGCGTTCCTCACGTAGCAGGGGGCGCCGACGATGGTACGCAGAGAGAGGTTCTCTTGGGCTCGGAGTCTACGTTTGTTCGTCTCCGAGCACAGGAAGTACCATGCTGGGGCCGCATAGGTAAGGCGGGATCTCACGTAGGACTTGTAGATGCCGATCTTCGCCCTCAGAGGGAAGCTGGAGTCTAGAAGTGGACGCAGCTTGGCGCGTGCCAACTTGACCTGGCTGGCGATATGCTGTCACGCAAGCATATTCCTATTCTTGCGTGACAACCACGAATGTCTTGTGCCTAGACAATCCTCAGTAGTATATTAGATTAGTATTAGATATAAGAATATATATTTTTTAATAACTATAAAAAACGTAATTGCGCCCACGTTTAGCCATTATTCCCACCCAAATCCCACCCAAGTTTATTCAACAAGGAGTCCGGCTGTTCTTCCCTCTATACCAAATAATATATTCAGACTGGTAATACGTTCCATAGGTTAGAAATGAAATACTCTCGTATGGTATATGGCATGTGGTGCGGAAATTTCGCATTGTCTGGCATAATGAATGTGTCTTCGAGGTCGTCACTCGGTTTTGTATGTTTTTCAGTATTTGCCGCTTGTGAATTGGAGGAGGGATGAATAAAGTCAATTTTTCGGGAAATTCTGATAATGTTTTATGCTTTTACGTGACATTCTTAGAAAATCCGTGCCTACCTACTTGGCAGAAGAATGGTAGACGCTTTCAAAGATAGAAAGTCGGGCTACCATATATGTAGTAATAACCATTATTCTCATCGTGTAATTATGACATCTAGGAATTTCAATAGTTTTACCAAAAGTTTACTAATCACTACACGATTATTTCTTTACGGGAAATATTAAACTGCAAATCAAAAATACTGATTTGCTTAGCAAATATCAGGGCAAAATGCTGCGGTAGCTTAGGTGAAGGGTAAAGGGGGTGAGCGAAGTGAAACCCCTTTTATCCTTCGTGTTAGGTTGAACATGCAAGAACAACAAAAAATACTTAAAATATTAACTTGAGTACACATAAAATATTTAAAACATAAAAAGTGTTTTTGCTGATCCTTTTCTGCTGCGCAAATCAGTATTTTTGGTGCGCGATTAAATACTTGTTAATGGTGTATTTTGATGATTAAATTTTCAAGAGCGTTAGAATTTCTTATGTGTCTGAATTACATGACAAGTCTACTGAAATGTAAAAGTTACTTTTGACTCATGAAAGTTACTCATGGGTATAAAGATACTTTTAATTTTCACATTGAGTCTGATGGGTTTGTGGTCATTATCATAACTCTTAAGCGGTGGCGATAAGCTAGGCCCTGTCAGGCCAAAAGGAACCTTGCATCATTTGGTTTTAAATGTTAGCCCAAATATAGGTAAGGTATCCTACTATTGTGTCAGAACCCATGTATGTGCCTGTATTTAAACAGTATTACTCCAAAGATCTCTGTGGTCTACAATTCACTATTGTAATTAATTGTAATTTATAATATAAATACATAAATAATAAAAGAGTTTCACGCTTCTCTAACAGGAGATGCAGGTCCGAATCCTGACCATTTACCAAAGAGATTGTTAATTTTTCTTCAGTTTATTATAGGGCGTTGAGTGTTTCGGATGACTCGTTAAATTGTAGGTCGCAGTTAATATCACTTCTTGGTAGTGGTTGCAAAAACCCTTCATCAACCCGTACTGAGATAGCTGGAGTATGGCTTAATCTCACTCGTATCCGGGTAAAGGCATTTGCCCCTCAGAGGGGGCATTTGCCCTATAATCGTGGTATACCGACCACAGACTCATTGCCGACTTGAGCCAATCTGGGATATTCTTTTCTCCCAACTACAATGTGACAAAGGCAACCTACCGTGAATCGATGATTTCCCACTAGGAAACCGCGCTTCTGCTACCAAAATGATTGATTCCACGCCTCACCGAACGGCGTGGAATCCTGAGGGGTTGTGCCTTTGCCACGTGAGAGAAAAGAAGTGATGAAATTGGTTACTGACCTTGTATCCGTAGGCAATAAATCGAAAGCTCGATTCGAGACGGGAATACGGGAAAAGGGCACAGTTTGGGATAGGATATGGAGTGAATCGAAACCTATCGTTGCTGCCGACGCTGTCGCCGGCGTGCTGCCTGCCGTGACCGTGGAGTCGCCGCTACCGATGCGACGATTTCCAATCAACAGGGATCACTTGGCCGCTGTCGCGAATCTACTTATTTCCCGACGATGTAAATGATTAACACTCCAACCAGGCATGACGCCTGTATTTAGTAATTGGTACACCGAAATACCATCAATGACACGAGGCCCGAGCCTACATATTTTTCTCCCGATGAGACCAGACCAAGAGAAAGATTAACCTCCAATTTTACATCTCATTTCCGATACGAGTCACAGCTGCGGTTCTGTTTCCGTTCCGAGTCGCGCAACAAGAGGAGGTGCGTTCCGAAGCACAAATATTAAACAGTCACCCGCCCGGACAGGCCCGAACCTGTCCCTAATCAATAGGAAGGCGAGAAAGTGTTGCGACCGCTCTCTTGAGGACCGAGTCCCCCACCTTGACTTCCGCTGATCGAGGCGTGCCATCCCGACCCGTGTACAAATTGACGATCCGTCCTCGGCTCCATCTCAATGATGGCAGGTTCGCATCCTTAATCAGCACCAAATCACCGACTTGAGGGGGGCTCGTCCGGTCAGTCCACTTAAGGCGCTGCTGCAAGATGTGCAAGTACTCAAGGGACCACCGTTTCCAAAAATCTTGAGCCATCTGCTGCAACATCTGCCACCTAGTTAACCGACTTAACTTAACATCACCGAATGGGTATTCTGGCAGGGCGTTAAGGGGCTGACCTATCAGGAAGTGACCCGGCGTCAACGCTTCCAAATAATTTGGATCCGAACTGAGCGGGCACAACGGACGCGAGTTCAGTGTCATTTCAATTTTACAGAACAGCGTCGCAAGCTCTTCAAAGCGTAGAGAGGTCTCACCGATGATCCTCGTCAGGTGCGACTTAGCCGATTTAACCGCAGCCTCAAAAATTCCTCCCCAATGAGGACTTCCCGGCGGACTGAAAACCCATTCAATCCCTCGTCGGGAGCATGCCGTACCGATGGCGTCCTGGTTACCGTTCAGGAATTGAGTGACCTCCTGCAGATATCGCCTGGCTCCGACAAAATTTGTGCCGTTGTCCGAACGGATTAATGTCGGGAGGCCCCTTCGTGAGACGAACCGATCCAGACGCAGACGCACAGGTATGCCTTCACTAATCTGGCGTTCCGTAGCTGTGAAGACTTGACCATGAATGGTCCCGCGAAATCCGTTCCGACACCCGCAAAGGGCCGGATTTCGTTAACCCTATCCGAGGGCAAATCGCCCATCTGGGGCTGCATCGTAGCCGCCTTGGCCCGATAACAAGGCAGGCACCGAAATACGACGCTACGCACTAAGCGTCTTCCCGATAGAATCCAGAACTCGCGCTGGAGAAACGCCATCAAGGCGTGGCATCCGACATGCCCATTCCGAATGTGTCGATCCTGAATCAACAGTTCGACCAACTTCCTTTTCCTAGGGAGTAACAACGGGTGGCGAGCCGCATAAGGCAGGTTGGCATTCCAAAGCCGACCAGGAGGTCGAGGGTAGGAACCCTCAGCAATCCTTGAGGGTCAATAAACGGGTTGAGCCGAGCCACAGCTCCCTTCAGTTGGACACGTCCGCGTCTCAGAATGTCCAATTCGGACTTAAAGTGCACCGTCTGCACGTTCCGTACCAATGCGAACAACGCATGGTTCCCTTCCCGTGGTGTCAGGACCTGTGTCCGCACTCGTTGCGCCTCAGAATTCCGACAATTCCGCGCAAATCGGCAGATCCAGGCGGTCACATTGACCAGCTTGTCGAGCGAGCTGTACCGTTCCAGCAGGTTGAACTCCTCTTCCGGCTCTGGTTGCGTCGTACAGACACCGACTGTCAAGGCGCCGTTCGCCGTGGTAACGCGTGGACTCATTGGCCAATCCGATTCGGCTTGAGTCAACCATTTTGGACCCCACCACAAGGGATGTCCAACCAACTCCGGAGCATGACACCCACGAGACGCACAGTCTGCTGGGTTCATTTCCCCTGGAACATGTCTCCAGATTAAGGGAACCTCCGAAGTAAAAATCTGCGAAACCCGATTCGCCACAAAAATCTCCAGCTTGTGAACTGAAGCCTTCAGCCAGCATAACACGATCTGGCTGTCCGTCCAAGCGTAGACCGTATCTTCCAACGCTATTGACCCACGAAGAACCGTCATCGTGTGGTTGAGCAGACGAGTCAGGAGAGCCGCTCCCGAAAGCTCTAACTTGGGAATGGTCAGGCGAGTGCGCAACGGCGCAACCTTGCTCTTGGCCATGACCAACCGCACATCAACCTCCCCCGAGGAGTCGACCGTACGCAGATACACCGCAGCTCCGTAGCCCTTCTCCGAGGCATCGCAAAACCCATGCAGGGTGGCGGTGTATCGTTTGGTGGGGACCAACCTCCGTGGCAGTGAAATCCGATTAATGCCAGGGAGGGTCGAAAAGAACGAGTCCCACTCCGAGCTCAATGACCCGCCGATCGGGTCGACCCATTTCAGCTCAGCAGACCACAATTGCTGCATAAAACACTTAAGCTGAAATGTTACCGGGGTGATCCACCCGTTTGGATCAAATGTCCTATCCACCGTTGAGAGGACGTTCCGTTTCGTCCAGACCTTCGGGGAGTCCAACTCGACCCGATACGAGAACATGTCTGACACCGGCTGGTACTGGACGCCTAATACCGACAACATATTTGGATTTTCCAAATTTTCAAAAATGTGGGGGTCCTGCTGGTAGTCATCCGGAAGACCAGTCAGTAACTCTGGAGAGTTCGACATCCATTTCCGGAGCTCGTAACCTCCACCCCGTAAGAGCTCAACTAGCTCGTCCCGTCGAGCGAGCGCCTCCTCCACGGAATCTGCACCGGTACAGATATCGTCCACGTAGAGGTCCTGCTCCAGGATCGCTGCTCCTCTAGGGAAATTTAACCGTTCTCGATCCGCTAACTCCCGCAGAGTGCGAATCGCCAAATAAGGACTAGACCGTAGCCCGTACGTGTTGGTGTTCAACTCGTACACCCTGATGGGCTGATCTGGGCTCTCTCGCCACAGTATCAGCTGATACCGTCTATCGTCAGGGTGAATGACCGTCTGTCTAAACATCATCCGGATGTCAGCTACAAACACAACATTGTGTCGACGGAACCGTGTGATAACATCCGCGATGTCATGATTCAACTTCGGCCCTGAATGCAAACACTGGTTCAGGTTCATGCCGTTAGATGTTGATGCCGATCCATCGAACACTACCCGTATTTTGCCCTCCGGGGTCCTCAAGACCGCGTGGTGAGGCAGGAAGCAGTGGTCTTCACGCTTCCAGTCGATACCCGAAACCGACATGTGGCCGAGCGACTCGTATTCCCGCATGAAATCGACGTACTTCTGCCGAAAAATCCCGTCACGCTTCATGCGTCGTTCCATCGACAGAAGCCGCGTCTCGGCTGCATGGTGTGAACTGCCCAGCGGTGGGCGATCACTCCGAAATGGAAGACGTGTGGGAAATCGACCTGACCGAAGGCGACCAGTATTGTTCCGATAAAACTGTTCACACTCTTCTTCAACCGGGTCCAACCGGCGTACCATAGGTGGTTCCTCCACCTCCCAAAACTTCTGTATCACCTCCGAGAGTACAGAACCGAATAAGGGACTACGAGTCGCTAGGCGTGGGGCAGCCGGCATGACCGGACCCATTACCGCATTGCCCAGTCTGGTGTTGACCGAAACCAGACCAGTCGCCTGCAACACGTGGACACCTGGCACTAACAGGTATCCCAAGGCATCGACACCCAATAAAATGTCACCGTGGATGGAGGGGGGAGAGCGGATCCAACCTGGGGCGCTCTAGGAATGGGGGCGACATCCGACTGTTCCCTCCCTGTTCGCCTCCCAGAGCGACGGACAGGGTGGCGCAGAAGGTGGTGGGCTCCCAGCCTTCGCGCCACTCATAGGTGCCATCTGACACCCGCCCGTAACACGCGATGAGCCAGCGGCCCGAAGTCCTCGCTGACCCTGGATAGCGGCGACCGAACCCCGGCTATCCCGCCTGTTACCCCCCACGCTGCCCCCTTCCCCTCGGGGGGGGTCCCGTCCGCGGGTACCCCAGTCACCCCGTTGGTGACTCCCGTTGCCCGGAGGGGGACTGGGTCCGGCCCTGGTTGGGCCCTGTGACCGACCAACCTGAGTCCGGCCCTGGTGACCGTCCGATGGGCCTGACCGGTTCAGGCACAACACGACGTGATGCCTGCCACCGCAGCCCTCACAGGGGGACGCCCGTGAGCACTCGCTCAGCGGGTGCGGCCCCAAACAACCGAAACACAATCGGTGGCGGAAGACCACCTTCCTGCGGGCAGCCACACCGAGCGCCTTAAAGTTGGCGCAACTGGTCACCTCATGACCGGCACTGTCGCAGTGCACACAGCCGTCACCCGACGGTGCGGCACTCAAAACGCCAAATTGTTTTGACCAACCACCCCCCCGTGGGGGTGGGGGGCGCGGCCCCTCCCGCATCCGCGCGGGTTGGCGCTGCACACTGGCCTCCGAATCCATGGTGTCGCATCGCCTGCATTCACCCTCCAAAAACTCCGTTAATTGGACGAGCGTGGGCAGTTCCGAGCTACTGCCCCCATGCAGCTGTTCAAACCGACTTTGAACAGCTGCAGGCAACCGTGACAAAACCATATATAACACAATATATGACCATTGGTCTACCGGCAGACCAAGGTTCTGAAGGGCCTTAGTGGCCACCAGCACAGGGTTGAGCACCTGCACCCGGATGTCAACATCCCGGGTTACTCTTGGGATGCTGAACAGCTTCCCCAGCTGCGCATCAACCAACCGCCTTTTGTGTTGGTAGCGGTCAAACAATATGACCCGGGCAATCTCATAATTGCCCGCCGTAACCGTTAGGTAACCGATCAACTCCTTCGGTTCACCCCGCAGTGCCATCAATAGCTGGGCCAACTTGTAGGCGCTGTCCAGGTCGTCCCGACCGTGGACCAGGCTATCGAACAAATTGATGAATGCCGGCCACTCATCAATTGCCCCACCGAAGGCCGGAATCTCCAGGTGTGGAAGCCGTCCAACCACACCCTTAGGGGGGTGGTCTCCGCTACCCTCCCCGCGGTCATCCCGACGCGACCGCTTAATTTTTTCGGCGCGACGCTCGATGTCGCCCAAGCACTCCATCGCTTGGTCAGCATCCGCGCAGAGCTGCCTCACTGCAGCCACCGAGGCCTCATCCGTAAGCCCGAGGGCTTCAGCCTCGGCAGCCAGCCGACACACCTTTCCGACGCGTGTCATTGCGTCCTCCACACGCTTGAGCAGGACATCGTCCATGTCGGGTCGCTCCACATACTTGTGAGTATGGGCGAGCCATCTCATCTCCTCACGGACACCATATCGCAGTACCGTCAAGGGCGAAGGTGCCATGGTTACCGATTTAATTGTTCCTGGTCCTATGCTTCACTGCCGAACTAAGCACAGCAAGATACCAGCACTTTCCCGTCAGCGCTGGGCACAGAAATTAAAACTAAGTTGTAAAACCCAATGCAACCACTAAACAATTAAATCATAAACAATATTTAATATGGTCGCCCTGTGGACATACACCTTATAATATACACTCTAAATCAATTAGAGAATGCCACTATGTGGTACAATCAAAATAACACACAAAAGGTTATTATAAAAAAAACTATTTTTCTAGTAGTGGCCCCTCCGATAGGAACCACACTTCCTTTGAGGTCAGCAAAATCAGCTTAATACCCCTTAAATAGCCCGACCCTGCTGTGCAAACCGAAATAACACTGTAGGACTATAGAACCCGACGTTCTATCGCAAGTAATACAATCTAGTTACTTCGCAGAATGACTGTTCAATCTTTTATGCTCAACAACAGTAGTTCCGACTACAATTTTATAACAACTGTTAACTAAATTGGCACTTATACTTTCACTTACCGAAAATGAACTTTAATCGTGGTATACCGACCATAGACTCATTGCCGACTTGAGCCAATCTGGGATATTCTTTTCTCCCAACTACAATGTGACAAAGGCAACCCTACCGTGAATCGATGATTTCCCACTAGGAAACCGCGCTTCTGCTACCAAAATGATTGATTCCACGCCTCACCGAACGGCGTGGAATCCTGAGGGGTTGTGCCTTTGCCACGTGAGAGAAAAGAAGTGATGAAATTGGTTACTGACCTTGTCTCCGATCGAAAGCTCGATTCGAGACGGGAATACGGGAAAAGGGCACAGTTTGGGATAGGATATGGAGTGAATCGAAACCTATCGTTGCTGCCGACGCTGTCGCCGGCGTGCTGCCTGCCGTGACCGTGGAGTCGCCGCTACCGATGCGATGATGTCCAATCAACAGGGATCACTTGGCCGCTGACGCGAATCTACTTATTTCCCGACGATGTAGATGATTAACACTCCAACCAGGCCCAACGCCTGTATTTAGTAATTGGTACACCGAAATACCATCAATGACACGAGGCCCGAGCCTACATGTTTTTCTCCCGATGAGACCAGACCAAGAGAAAGATTAACCTCCAATTTTACATCTCGTTTCCGATACGAGTCACAGCTGCGGTTCTGTTTCCGTTCCGAGTCGCGCAACAAGAGGAGGTGCGTTCCGAAGCACGAATATTAAACAGAGGGGATATTAAAGGGCTACATTCCTTCATTAATAGCACTATGCAAGGTGACATTTAATTAGCTGACCATATTTTGGGGAAAGAAAATACCCATCATTATGAACAACTTTCCCCAAGAAACATATGGTCGCAAATGGAAAAAATGTTTGTCCCTCAGTACATTGACCCGATCAGCTGATTGCAAGTTACTAAGGGGAACCTAACTTTTTTTTCGTTTGCGACCATATGTTTCTTGGGAAAAGTTGTTCAAAATGACGGGTACTATCATTTCCTAAATTATGGTCAGCTGATTAAATGTCACCTTGTATACTCCACCATATAAATAAGATGATACTCACCAGTAACTAAAGAATGTTTGGTCATCACCGCCGCGTCACAAACATAGTCAAACTGGTTAGAGGAGCCATTCTTCACGAAAATGGTACCGATCCAAGGGAAAATCACCTCAGAGAAGTCAATGTTGCTTACGTTCCTGTGACAGCTGCCGTTTGGATCGAGGGTTATCTGAAAAGAAACAAGTATTATTTTTAGTACACACATACTGAAATGCCATTGAGACGTCGATGGGATCAAGTTATCCCATTCACCTTAATCTCATTAACTATGCAGGTACCTGCTTATTTAGTGAGATTTATAATGTCATCCCATCTATATTCAGTAGCAAATTTATCAAGGAGGCATAACCAAATAAACGAAACAAACTTGAATCCCACAGCTCCTCTAGGTACAGATCCTCTAGAAACAGAGGCTCTAAAACTAAAACTAAACTAAAAGTTGATGAAAATTAAGCGAGGTTGAAAATAGAATCTATGGCAACCGTACAAAATCTGTTGGATTTTATCACGTTGTGAATTCATAACCTTGCCAATTACTAGTAATCATAAAAATTATAAAATAAAAATCGAATGAATTCAATTGATCCGTATGCAACTCCTGCGCGCAGCTCTACAAAAGTACAGCTTTTTCGCAACATTTGCGAGCCGTTAGTGACAGCGCGTCAGACCCCTGTCCGACCGGCCAGAGACGCTCAACGGACACCTCATGTGTCACGCGTGTCCGCCCATGTTCAAATCATACGCTACGCGACGGTCCTCTAACAAGGAACTACAAATCCCACTTGTGCTAATAAGAACCCCTTCATTGGGTAATTTGTGTACTATCGATGTTGCCCTTTTTATCGCTACCCCGCCACCACAATCTCAGCTTGTGCATGACCCCGTCATGCCCGTCAACCGTCACTATTCATAACGGACATTGTACATGATGTAATCAGGTACTTATTTTTACTAAATGTTTTTCCTGGCTATACCAAACGCTTCAGTAGCTTTAATATTAGACAGTAGATATTGATCCTCAAGCGAACACCTGTTGTCTGTGTTGAACGCCACATCCTTGGACACTACTTAGTGCTTGTAAATTGCTTGGACACTTACTCCCAAGCCCTACTTGGATGGACTGGCGGTCAAGATCGATACCAGACATGATGTCCACTGGATCCCTTGATGTTACAGGGTTTCACTGCACAGCGGCCCTTTTCACCGTACGGCGCGATCTACCCGCGTCGTCCTTTTCTTCGTACAGCGCGATCAACCAGCGTCGCCCTTTTACTGCTCTTACGACGACCTCGCTTTCTACACACGTCGACCTACCATGCGCCGCCATTTTGCCGCCCTTACGTGGTCGTTCTACCTACCCAGCATGTCACCTAACTCGCTGCGGACTTCATCTGAACGAGGGCAGTAACGAGTAAAGAGGGTTATAAATATATTTGACCTCTAAATTAGATAAAGGACCACCCTAAGGTTAAAAAGTAATTCTTAACATTATACCCAGATTTAATAGCTTTTGTGAATAGTCACGAGTTCTTGTTAATATAAAAAAGTTTTCTATCATCATTAGCTTAAATATTAAATTCTCGGTGATGAAGCATAAATAAAGGCTTTCTGAGAGTTACTATTTTAGTATAACGTTTTATTAAGCCTGCCCCCAATTTAAAATATTACAATTTTAATATGTTGATTAGTTAGTTACTTAGTTAGCTTAAAAGCCTTGAGTATTCCAGAGAGTGTCTCTTAATTTAAAGTTTACATTATTTAAATACATATTTGGGTTTACTTTAAATGAGTATACATATAGCAATACAATTTAGTCTAAGCTGAATAGTAACTTGATGTAATTAAGTCAGAACTTACCTTCATCGAGTAAAGTCGTTTCATAACTTAGTCCCCCGAACTAAAAATAACCGCCTATGACTTGCCTAAACCAACTTATGAGAGCAACTGGCCATGACTTGATTATGCTCGGCGTGAATTCAACACGAAAGATGAATCCCAGCTTTTCTTATAACTACAGACACAAATTTGAATATGAAAGCTTTTACGTTTTCCGCTACGAATATTTTATACCATTTGCAAAATACCGTCTAGGTCATCAGTGGGTATCTCATTTGTTTCTGCTCTATGGTCTTATCTTTAGCCTTATATAAAGTGGAATTCTTTGGTATACGTCGCGCCACACTTTATGAGCGGTGGCCTTGAATAGACAGTAATCACTTTTCAATACCTGTACATTTGAGTAGTGATTCCGCTCTTAATTCGTGGCGCGAGGCATAGGAAGTAGCATTTGGCACCTGTCAACAGTAGCGACAGATCTATGCGTCACTCTCGCTTCCTTTTCTAAGCGTAACAGGGAGAAGGAGTCTGACGCATAGCTCTGTCCCTACTATTGACAGATTTCAAAAGCGTCTTTTAAGAATGGCTCCACCTCAAATAAACAAAACTCTTTCTATTAATAGATGTAGCGTCAACTTTGGATTGCGTACACTTTTGTTGACGGTTTGGTTTCTTTTGGTTTATGTTTGCTGTACAGAATTAGGTAATACTCGCCATGTGTACGTCGCTGTTAGTTGGTTAAATCAGACACGTTTAATTAACTCTCTACACCGTTAATTAAATATTTTAAGCGATATATAACTCTGTCAATGTCACTATGCGCATAGAAAAGAAGAAAACAAAATTTCAGCTGTGTTTTCTATGTAGAAAGCAGGAATAATTACGCGTCAAAATATGCAGATAGAACTGTCAGTGACTCTTATGTACAATGACATGAGGTTCAATTTATCTGAACACTTTTTCACCCAGGGTAATTGTTCCTGCTTGAGCCACTGTTCATAGCTTTATCTGACAGCTTACTTACCGTATCTACCTGGCAACTCTATTTTCTATCTCTGACAGTTATCGTAGTCCATTTGAAAAATTATATTTTGAATGATATTAGCCAAATTAAACTTGACGTTTGATCAATCAGAACGCGACTATTTCCCACGAGCTCTCATTTAAAGAGAATGTGATTTGAATTTCGAAAAAATCAGCGATTGGAATCGGAAGAGATCAGCTCCAGAACAACCTATAAGGCGTTGTATGTAAACTCCCTATACACACAGTTCAAACTCCAAATTCGGCAAATGAAGCTGTAAAACGTAAACACAGCCGTAAATTCAACCTTGGCACAAAGTTTATACGCGCAAAAAGGTTGTAACAACTGGTACAAACTAGCAAATGGACCTCATAGTTTATAACTAACAAAAAAGTTGCTTCCCATCTAATCACTGAACCTTGAGTGTGCGTGAGAAGGCCATTATTCTGGACAAGGATCGTGTAATTTAGATTTATTGATGTGGCAGTCTTATCTTATGGTATCTTTAATTAAGAGGTTCTTAAGCTGAAGGCTTTCACTATGGCGATTTGTAAATCAAGCTCTGACCTGACGAAACCTCTAATGGATATATGACAACGTTTATATGTAGTTGTATCAACATATTTTTTAGCGTTCCTTAACTAAAAAGAAAAAAAAAGACCAAGTGCGAGTCGGACTCGCCCCTGAAGGGTTCTGTTGTAGAAAGTAATTATGTGACTAGATATTTGTGAGGTAACTTTGTTTTTCATAGTGTTTGTATGAATGACAAAGTTATTTTTGCGTGTTTTAATAAATGTTTTATATCTTAAAAACTGCCTATTTTATTTTGTTTAAACCTATTGTCATTGAAAGATACACAGCATATATTTTTGAGATTTTTCACTTTCTTACTTTAAAAGTTAGAAGGGGGGAAAACAAATTTTTCCAATTTGGAAAGGTCTGTCTCGTTAACGATTTACTTTGAGGAAAAATGGTTATAAAAACCTTAACGTCATTTTCAAAGACCTATCTATAGGCACCCTACACATATAGGTTTGATGAAAAGAATATTTTTTGGTTTCAGTTCTATGTATGGGGATTATTTAAATTATTCAATTTTTATATGAAAATCGTAAAGCGGTTTACAGAATACTATCTACATACCAAGTTTAAACTATGTAGTCCTAAAAGTTTCTGCATAAAGTTGCTGTGATATACGGACGGACGGACGGACAGACAGACGGACTTAACGAAACTATAAGGATTCCTTGTTTCTCTACGGAACCCTGAAAAAGGAACCCTTATAGGATTACTTCGTTGTCCGTCCGTCCGTCCGTACGTCTGTCAATACCCTTTTTCTCAAGAAAGCCTAGGTATCAAGTACAAATTGAAATTAAATATATCCATTATTCAGATCTGTAGTACATGTATGCATCATAAAGATTTGAAAAAATAACTTAGGTGAACGATACCTAAGTTGTTTTTTCAACAATCAAAAGATACCGCCCGCTGTTTATGTCAAAAAAAAACTGAATTTTCTTAATATTCGCTAAGGGAATTTAAACCTACAGTACTTCCCGTGACCTAGAATCATGAAATTCGGCACGAAGCAAGGTCTTATAAAAAAAAATATTAGTGAAATCCGAAGACAGAAATTTAGCATTTACATGGAAAAAAAACGGTGGAAGTACATGCTGACATATAGAACAAGTTTAAGCGTCTGTAAGAGCGTAATGGACGAACTGATCAAAACATATTTTACAAACATACCCTTATCTATAAATGTGTAGGTACTTGCCTTTTTTTCTTGCGCCTAAATGTTAAAAATTTACAAACTCAAGCCTGGTATGAACAGTCTCATCACATCACACAACACAGAATCGGTTCTTCACCAACTCGACACAAGAGACTGGACACACATGTGTCCAGTTGGTGAAACTCAAAATCAGTATCACTTGTTATGTCGTCATCTGGACACGCCAAGATTTATACGCGAGTCCACATAGTTAAACTTAAATTAAATCACTTTTATCTTGTGTCGAGTTGGTGAAGAAACCGCAGAATCGAGCATATAATGTATAAATACTTTCGTGATTTCGTGGTAAGTGGTTTGCAAATAATTTTAGAGCTTTTTTTTGATTAATAAGTTTACCCTTAGCGATAAGGGCGTATGATACAATTAATCACAGAACCCTTCTAGGTATAAGTCAAGCATTCAGAGAAGATGACGTCATACAAATATGCCATGTCATGTCGTGATTTCCTTATTGTTTTTATACAATTTAGAGCGACGTCTAGCCACAATGGGAAGATTAATATTCTACACGTGTAAGCAATATGGCTTTAAACAATTAATAAATAGGTAGGAACCGTCATTGTATAAAGTTTGTAGGTACATGGGTACCGTTCGATTTCCAGGATCTTATAATAATATGAACCCGCAAGACGAACTGTGAAACTAGTTACACTCGTGGAGCCATAGAAAACGGCATCTCTGTAACACTTTGAATGTGCACTACTAACGATTAGTAATGCACATTCTGAACCTTTGATGCGGTAACTAAACCCCATCCAAGGTTCAGTCGCCTTCGTGATTTGCAAAAACTGAATATACATATACTACACGCACTCATACTCTCACACACACATAATAGCGTCACGCCTTTTCCCGTATGAGGTAGCACAGGTATATTGTGCCCAAGTTAACAATTTGCTAATACGCAGAGCCCTTTCCAAAATGGCGAAGAGCCTTCGCACCTCCTGCACAGGCCAGTCTTTTGTTGAATGATTGATGATACAAAATCGCGTGCTATCCGCGAACTGTCGGTCCAGCTAACAACACTGTACAGTGTAACTACTGTCTTTTTGCCTGAACGAAATCGACGACATACATATGCTCACGCCTATTTCCCGGAAGAAGGGTAGCCAGAGACTAAAGACCTCCTACTGCTACGATCCTGGCTTACATCTCTCGCTTCCTCAACATTCATAAGTCTCTTAATGCAAGCTCGCATTTGCCTCTTCACTAACAAATCGCCGATTTGGTCTTTAAAGGACCTTCTTGGGCGTCCCCGTCCAACAGCTCCTTTCACACCCTCTGTATAAATATGTTTAAACAAACTCCTTTCATTCATCCTTTCAACGTGACCAAACCATCTAAGCTGGCCTTTCTCTATCCTTGACACTATATCTTCTTTCAATCCACAGAGTTCCCTTATAACTTCATTCTTCAATCTACAAATCGACGAATGGCGCTGTAGAGAAGAGGTCTATGCCCAGCAGTGGGTCGATGTGAGCTGAGCATGATGATTATGATTACGCACCAGAAGACAGACGATCGACCGACCTCTGTAGCGCTGAGGTTGTGGCTCTGCCTGGCTGGGAATAAAAAAGAGAAAAAGCCCAGGTCTTGGATGTTGCGATGTCGCTGTTTCTGGTACCCACGGTACAGGGTATCCTAGTGTCGGGCCAGAAGTTATGCATGTGCCTGTATATAAATTTCGAGTCAACTATTTTTAATCCCCGGCGGCCAAAATAAGTTTTTAAGTTTGAAGCGTCTGTCGATCGGTCTGGTATTAGCGGTCAAACGGATTTTAATGCGATTTTATGTAAGCGGCAGTAGACTTCTCTGTGATGGTTCTTGTATACGTTTTATTTAAATCCGTTCAGTTGTACGAAATTTAACAGCTTAATAAAGAATTTCGAACTAACTCAACTCGGAGTGGATGGATTTTAAAGCAGTTTTTTTTTAATTCAGAAAAGATGCATTTGAAATGTGCTGAGGATGGAGGAGTAAGAGTAAGGATACTGAGGATACGCTGGGTCTATAGAGGCACTTACTTATTGCCGAAAACTCACTTCAACTATAAAAAACCGGTCAAGTGCTTGTCGGACTCGCGCACCGTGGATTCCGCACAATCTTATTTTTTGTGAAGGAATAAAAATTTACGGTTTTCAGATTGTGTCCAGTACTTGTGCTATAAGACATAGACTTCGCGCAAAATTTCATGATTCTACGTTGATGGCAAGTATCCAATAGGTTTTGATTACCTTGCGAAGATCAAGCGATTTCAGCAAAATTGTGAAATTGAAATGAATTGCATATATCATTTGATTTTTTACAACTTTATAGATCACAGACCTAAGTAATTGAAATTTAATTTCAAATTAGTACATCCACATGTTTGACAGACAGACGAACGGACAACGAATCCACGAGCATATAGTGGTATGCCTCGCGAAATTTATCATTGAGCATTGTGCAGTGGCCATTTGCAATGTGCACATGGCCTTAGAGATGTTTTTGTATGTCAAATGAATTATCGAGTGAATATGCTATTCGCTTTGTGTTAATTAAATTAGTTAAATGTCTTTGACCGACTAACCAAAGGAAAAATATCCTGGCAGCAGTACATAAAGACTACAATTTATTATTGTTGGTCTCTTGGAAGCTTTCAGCAAAAGCTTTGCCGAACTAATCTGTTACTTAATGTAAGGTGACCGGGGCCAAATTGTTACCTAACTTTTTGGTTACACGTGGGGCATTACAACAGGGTCACAATATCTGAGTACATGGATTCGTGACATAAAGGCACATGTATCGAAAAAATTACCAACTCTATTCGTGGCTAAAGTTTTGTCCAAAATTGCAACTTTGGACAAAACTTTAATAAAAAAAAATGCTACAGAAAAGTGCTAAAATAATGTCTGATTTATGTATCTTGCAAAACCACTGATTATTTCTATAATTTCAAATATTTGAAGATATTTTGAAATCCTATTTTTTGACGGAAGAACTATATCAATATTCCTGTTAGATCCCAAGAAATATCATGCTATAGTTGGAAAAGTTTTTTTCCCATTGTCATATAATGTTTTTAAACACTTGAATTGAAGGAAAGGGATGTCTTTACAACATTTTTTTTATGCATTTGGAATCACGCTTCAAAAATGGGTATTTGACAAAACTCAGTGTTTTAGATATGGGGCTCTATATATTATAGCTTTTCTATACTTTATTTAACTTTTAACAGTACCCTAAGAACGGGACTTACTGCGATAAAGAGGTACTGACGTAAAAGAAAACTCCAAAGTGAATGTAAAAGAAATAATAAACTGCCTTAACATATTTACTTGCCACATTTATTACCCAATAAATGCAAGGTTCCGGCTCTTATTAACATACGATAATAGGGGTTTTCTGTGAGCTAATTAAAAAAAACTGAAATCTGTGATCGATGGCATTGATTGGCCAATTTTAGGCAAATTTTATCTTGTTTCCCCACAAATGCCCACAATACAATCTTCAGAGCTCTAGGTGACGTCTGCCAACGCAACGGCGAATAGGATGAGCGAACCTTTGCCCAGTATAGGTATGGGGTAAATCCACCTAATATCATAGCTTAGTGTTTCATTTGAAGTTAGAGGTCATGAATAATTATGTAATTAAAATGTGGTTCCAATATACTGGCTGCCTTTTTCTTTTTGTTCTGCTTTATAAGAGAATAGCAAAGGGAAATTTTCTGCAACGTGTATGAACAACAAAAAATACTTAAAACATAAACTTAAGTACTCATATTTAAAACATAAAAAAAATGTGTTTGCTGATCCTTTTTTGCTGCGCAAATCAGTATTTTTGATGTAAGATTTAATACCAGCCAATAGTAAATAATAAAAATAAAATCGTTTATTGTTAAATAAACTCACAGTTTTTTTATGGTATCTCTAGACCCCATAGTTAGATTCCCTATGTCGTAGTAAATATTATCTGTCGCTAATGTAGGTCCTTCAACGTAATGTTATACCTATGTACACAGTCAGGTCATAAGTTCTGTCACACAATAAAAACTTTTGAATTTAGAACGCTGGCCACAAAAAAGTTTATTGAATTCGAATTTCGAATTTTTCATGAAAATAAAAATGTGTACTTTTTAGAATTTTCCTCATTTTTAAATATGGAGTGGACACTTAAAGAAGACCGTGTCGCAGTTATTGCGTTGCATCGTTGCGGTTACGCGCCAATTCAGATTTTCGACTTACTGAAAAATTTGAATATAACCAAAAGATTCGTTTATCGTACCATAAAACGATACAATGAAGACTCTAGTGTAGATGACAGGTCAAGAAGTGGTCGCCCTCGCTCTGTTAGGACTCCAGCAGTAATAAAAGCTGTGAAGGCGCGAATTCAAAGAAATCCCATACGTAAGCAGAAACTGTTGGCCCTTCAGATGGGGTTAAGCAGGACCACGGTGAAAAGGTTGTTAAATGAAGACTTAGGGCTTAGGGCATATCGAAGAAAAACAGGACATCTTTTGGACGCTCGTTTAATGGACCTGAGACTGAAGAGATGCCGCGCTTTGTTTAAGCGGTACGCGGGAAAAAAGCATCGGGAAATTCTTTTTTCGGATGAAAAAATTTTCACCGTGGAAGAGAGCTACAACAAACAAAATGATAAGGTGTACGCACACAGCAGTGAAGAAGCGAGCAACCGTATTCCGCGTGTCCAACGAGGTAATTTTCCATCCTGGCTCATGGTTTGGTTGGGAGTCTCTTATTGGGGCTTAACTGAGGTACATTTTTGTGAGAAAGGCGTAAAAACGAATGCAGTTGTGTATCAAAATACAGTCCTCAAGAACCTTGTGGAACCTGTTTCTCATACCATGTTTAATAACAGGCACTGGGTATTCCAACAAGATTCTGCGCCAGCTCATAGAGCGAAAAGCACACAAGACTGGCTGGCGGCGCGTGAAATCGACTTCATCCGGCACGAAGACTGGCCCTCCTCCAGTCCAGATTTGAGTCCGTTAGATTACAAGATATGGCAACACTTGGAGGAAAAGGCCTGCTCAAAGCCTCATCCTGATTTGGAGTCACTCAAGGCATTCTTGATTAAGGCAGCCGCCGATATTGACATGGACCTCGTTCGTGCTGCGATAGACGACTGGCCGCGCAGAATAAAGGCCTGTATTCAAAATCGCGGGGGCCATTTTGAATAAACTTTATTACCATAAGAATCTATGTTTTATTAAGTTCATTTTGCTATATAAATGTTTACATATATAATAAACATGTCTAAATTATTTCATATTGCACATGTGACAGAACTTATGACCTGACTATGTATAATTTTAAATTAAGTTAAAACAATATATCGTAATTCAAACTCGATTTATAACTTGGCGAATTATTTCTCTAAATGAACATACAAGAAACAGTTTATGTTTTCTTCCTCCCAGCCAGGGGCGTTACCACAATCTTTTTCCGATTCAAATTAGGTTGAAAACAAGAATATCACCATGGCAACTATTTACATTCCAATTTGCCATAATGGGCTTTATTTACCTAATACCAAGGCTTGTTTAAAGACGGTCACGGTAATTTTGCGGTTCAAAATAGGTTTCTAATCTGAATCGACATAAGACGTTGTGGTAACCTCCAGGTCTGGAACCCGACTGCTGCTCAAATATCAAAATACTTAGCGGTCATACCAACTGGCGCTTTCATTTAGCGAGCGAAAGGTTGACATCTCATAATTAACCACTTTCAGTTGTGAGTGCTAATTGGCTCTCTAGTGCGTGAGAATTGCAGATTTTGTATGTCGAAACCGTCGTTGTATGTCACAATGACGTATGTATCACAACTATTTAGTTGAGAGAACTTTCAGATTTGAGGTGGGTTTACTTTGAGTTCCGTCAAACTTTGAGTCGGTTATGCATCCGGGCCACAGGGAGATAAGACAGTGAATGAAATTGATCACTTGACTTTGCATGGCAAACGTCAATACGCATACATTTTTTAACGTCGTAGCGAGAGATAAGGTTGATTTAGCGAAAGTCTAGGGGGGCTGGACGTGACTGCATCCCTGCTACCTGAGGTGGAAGGGGATGATAAAGGATTTTTCCGACTTCTGAGCGGAAAATAGCACCTTCGCCGCTTGATTTTGGGTTTTCAGGCGAAAAAATTGTATTCCTAACTCGTTCGAAAAGGCTTTTTACAAACCTCGCTACGATCCTGCCTTCTAAACTTCTCAGTTCGTAAAATATGCCTTTGCAAAGTCGTGGCAATGTACGCGTTACCCCAGCTACCTTCGAGTCCGCTTTGAGTATCTCTTTTCAGGAGATCGGCAACGGAGATCTCACACGGACTCACTCTTAGCCACTCCAAGGCATACCACTTCCGCATATGAGCACTCCTTCAGGTTGCAGGCGGTCCGACTGTGGAACGCACTTTCTTGTACTATAAGAGACAGCCCCACTCTTTTCATTTCAAAAACCGGGTAAAAGAGAGCTTCCTCTCTCTTTTGTGATAAACTATATGTACAGCTTTATGTATGTAATGATACGTATTTAGTAGTTTGGTATATACGAGTATGTATTTTATTTACCGTATTTTACAGATATGTAATTTACTTATAGGTATGTATTTTATTATTGTTTAGACATTGTGCACTGCCTACCCTTTATTGATAAAATTTCCTTTAAATTGATAAGCTCGCCTTTGTACATATGTTCTCTCTTAATGTATCTTTTTTAAATAACTGTGTTCAATAAAGAATTATGAATTATGAAATTGTTTCATTTACCACAAATACCCCGTGGCTCAGGAACTAGAACTCTATATATATTATTAAAAGATCTTTGCCAGGCTAAAAATAATTTCCTACAACAAGCCTTTCATAAATGAAACATATCATAACATAGAGTCACGCCTTTTCCCATACAGGGTGGCAGAGACACCGTTGTGCCCACATTTAGCCGAATAAAAAAAATGTGAAAAACCAGTCAAGTGCGAGTCTAAATCGCGCACGAAGGGTTCCGTACCACCGTTCAATGGAAGCGATGGTGTGGAGTGAATAGTTTGGATTTTACACAGCAAAATATTGTTTACAAAGTTATTGGTGCGGTTACTTTCACACTCCATGTACGTAACCAGGTGCATCCATAAGTTTGTATGTGGTATTGAAAGAATTGTTGTATGAGAGCCCCCTTAAATATTTCTTTTATCCTGTTTTTAGTATTTGTTGTTATAGCGGCAACAGAAATACATAATCTGTGAAAATTTCAACTCTCTAGCTAGCTAGGTTCTTGAGATACAGCCTGGTGACAGACGGACAGACGGACGGATGGACGGACGGACGGACGGACGGACGGACGGACGGACAGCGAAGTCTTAGTAATAGGGTTCCGTTCTTACCCGTTGGGTACGGAACCCTAAAAACTAGTGCTAAAATAAAAATATTTACTTATTTTATTACAGTAAATCCTCTGGTTGAGTTTGAGTACCTTGAAATTCTTAGTCACATTCACCAAGAGTATTTTTTAATACAATTTTTTAATAAATAAGGACTTACGTTCAAAGAACTATTTTCTTGAGTCACAAAATCAACAACCTTATTTTCTTCTTCTATCTCACTTAATCTCGATAGAACGTCTGCAATTTCTGTCGAAACATACTCAATGGGGTCGACTTCAGTGTCTTTATATATATCCACATAATCTATGTTCAAATAATCTGTTTTGTTATCATCACTCAGATCAGTATCGTAGAATGTTTCTGAATCTTCTACATTTCTTATTTCATTTAAAGCTATGTTCTGTTCGTTTTCTATTGCGTTTTTGAATGCCTCTATAGACTCGGGTATAATTTTTACACCTCCATCTACGAATGACACTATCATTGGCACATTTTCAATTAAAATATTTAAATTATTGACTACACTGTTATTTTTAATATCATTGACGTTTGACACAGAATTTGATGATTCATTTTTATTTTGTATAATAATCTTCTTTTTGTTTTCTCCCAAGTCAAAACTTTTTATGACAATATTAGTTCTGTTGTCTTCTTTTTTCAGTGTGTCTGATTCAGCTGTTATATCAGCAACTTTTTTTACTGTCTCTGTTAATATTTCCGCAAACTGTTCATGAATTTGTTCTAATGTTTGGTTTATATCTTTATCCAATTCAAAGTAAGCGACACTTTTATTTGTATCATTCAATTTGTGCTCAACGCTTTTGATGACGCTAGTTTTATTGCTAAGCTGTGTTACGGAATTATTATCACTTATCCCAAGAAACTCTTTAATTACACCACCAAAACATGATATAACATTATCACATTCACAGGTCACGTGACTAATACTGTTCAAAAAACAGAACAAGACAAAAAACTTCAACAACATGATAATGTTTCATGTATCACAAACAACACGTTAACAAAGATAGACGAAGCGATAAATACTGTGAATATTAAATTAACATTTACAAAGATGCAGATGAACAGACGAGCTTACCTTTGGGTAATACCATCAATTGAATATCATAATGGGCACGCAGTAAAGGCTATATTAGCTTGGGGTTTGCTCACCTTGAACAATCTTTGTTGATGGATCATTTCAAGCAATTAGCTGGTACGTGATTTGAATAGGTTGCGAGAGTATCAAAATTTAATTTAAGCTGTGGCTCCGCTCTTGTTCTTTTATTGAGAACTTACTCAGTGAACATTGTAATTCAGTGTAATTCATAATAATAATTCATTTATACCAAACAATAAACTAGGGCTTAACGGAACATCATATTGAGGAAAATGTCCCTCAATAACTATGTGAAATGACCCGAGACTCAGGCAGGGCACGAGTGTATACGAGACACGGGCGCTCGTTCTCGGAGGCCACGGTGCATGTTTTGGGAAATTTTGTCTCCTAGTATATAAAATGAAAACATATCAATAAATTTAACAAAGGTAACCTTACCAAGATATCTCAAATAATTCTCAAATTGTTTACTGCGTATATTTTATACCCTCCTCAAACAAAAGGAATAATTTTAAATGAATGATTTTTCTTTATAATGATAATAAGCATTACGTAGATAATAAAGTTATAATTTCTCTTTAGGGCGCAATAAACTTATTACTGCCTGTAACCAAAACAATGTAAATCATTTATTAAATTGATTAACGAAACGAATTTAAACTTCTGGATGGAAGCAGGTAACCTAATTTATCACAAATTAACTCCCAAAGGTACAAGCTCATGAAACCTAATTTTGGCAAATGTATGGATTTTTAAACGAATATCTGTTATCATTGTTATTCTGTTGCTATCGTCGTTATACTCTAATTTATTTTGGAAACGAATTCGCTATTTTTGTTACCCTGGCTTTGATACTAATTGATCAAGCGAGCGATGTGTCTCCGTTTTAGTTTCCCGTCTCGTCTCTCCCGTTCTCCTCTACAGGTCGCATTTCTCAACGGAATCTCTTGAAATTTTCTGAGCAGGTTTGATCATTATATGTGTTAAGAAGCTAATTCTACAGCTCACAGAGCAATATTAATGCAGGGGATGTATAAAAATAGCGTGGCAATTGTTAGTTAGCGAAGCGTCTGTGGGCAAGCGTTATTCGCACATTGTAGCAGCATCTGGCCGAGATGGGTGCTGGATGGGTGTCCCTTTCTATTCAAATTAATTTATTTCCGTTAAAGTTATGCAATACACACAAGGATATTACGAGTTAAATTAAATTATATCAACCAAATATACGACCTGATTGCGGATTCTTGCCACCTAAACTAAGCTAAAACGAAGCCTGTAATATAGGCGACAATCACTATTTCATTATTTTATATGCTTGGTTGACAATTACCTAATGAGTTATTAAACAAAGAAAGATATTCACTAAAATAAATAAAAATAATAGTAGTTATAATTGATTCAAATTATAAAATCGATGATCTAAAGTAAAAATTCGTTTAGATTGTTTAAAAAAATTCAGATATTAATGGATTTTTTATTAATAATACAGAAATACAGTCAAAGTTCAACGCTAATAATAATAATAATTCATTCGAGTCCATGATTAGGGAAAGGATTTAAAGGAATAAGAACTTTTTAAGTAATATGATAAAATCAAATCAAAAATTCAATCGAAGATTACATTTGGTTCATAGCTTACTTTAAATTACTAAAGTCACTAATATGCAGTGTCATTTGTTTCGGGCGCTTCCGTGTTTCGGATGACACGTTGAGTTGAAGTTAACGGCTACTATCGCTCCTCGGTGGCAGTAGTAGTAAAGTTGTGTCAGAGACCCTAAATAGGGCAGTGCGCAGCTTGATAACTTCTGACAGTCGGATAGGCAGACACTCGACACCCCTCCATTAACTCCCACTGAGCCAACGAGTAGAGAAGCTGGAGTAGAGATCAATTTTTCTCGAATCCGTGTAAAGACCCGTGCCCTTTGGTGGGGACAACAATAAGCTTCATTTCTGTTAATATTTTATATTGTGAGATATTAGGTTTAGTATGGTGCCTTTTCAGTAGCACAGTTGGAACAGTGTTTCGTTTGTACAAGGTGTTATTATAGGCCTAATGACGCAAGAAAAAAACACGCTACAAAGTACAATAGGAAACAGAATAAGCTGGGCCAGTAGCTCTAATCTGCATCTGTGAATTCAATCCCGAAAGCTTTAATTTATGTTTTGAAAGCTGTTCGCCAAATCCTACTTCAACGTTGACCAATCTGAAAGCGCTTCACACGCTCTGTCATTTTCAACCGAATACGAAAGAGGAGGTTCTCAATTAGACTGTTTTTTTAATGTTCGTTACGCGATTATTCCGTAAATTATGAATTGATATATGGTCTGGTATGGTATGGTATAATTATGGTTATACTTTATTAGGTGGTCCCATAAAATTTTATCAAAATGCATTCAGGACTTTTTGAAAAAATCAACAAAAACAAAAATATATATATATACACAGATGACGATTTGATGTGTGGTTCCGTGCAGCAAAAGTTTTGATGAGGACTTTTCGTATACTTCATTCGCATCCCAACCGGGGACGCGATGAAGTACATGAAAAAGTAATCGGAAAATGTCAAGAGATCCAGAACAGAGCTATTGGCTGCACACTACTTTATTATGTGACTGGCGCAGCTTATTTAATTTTTTGCTGTACATAAAAGTACCTACACCTTGTCATACAATTTGCAACATAACTAACTCGCGTTTTTATTATTAACTTCAAATAAAAATTCATATTTGTTTAGAGATACAAGTATGATCACGGCACAACATTAAATAAAGGAAAATATCAAACTGCACAAAAAAAATACTGATTTGCAAAGCATATATCAGGGCAAAATGTTGCGGTAGCGGTGAAGGGTAAAGAGGGTGAGCGAAGCGAAACCTCCTTCGTTTTAGGTTGAACATGTAAGAACAACAAAAAATAGTTATATCATAAACTTAAAGTACACATAAAATATTTAAAACTTTAAAAAGTGTTTTTGTTGATCCTTTTTTGCTGTGCAAATCAGTATTTTTGATGTGCGATTAAATACTAGCCTTAAATAAATTGCATCAATCGTTACTTGACGCCTCAGACACAAGTCTATTGTTATAAATATATTACGACTGGCCAATATGTTTCCTAATCTAATCTTAAGATGCAATTGTATGTAGTGAAAGAAAAAATTAGCCAGTCTTTAAAACTAACAGATCCTTAACATACCACAACATAGCGTCACGTAATTTCTCATACGGGATGGCTGAGCCACATATGCGCTCACGTATAGACTCACGCGTGCGTGAGAGAGGGCATATTGGCACATCTATGGCGATATAGAGGTGATATTGGGAATTGGGTGTAGTAGTAATTCATAACTCACCTCAATCAAATGCAGGAGTTCATTCATGTCAGTAAACACCTCCACATCATCACTGGTTTCTCTCGTTGACACCATTCTCCTAGTCATATCTGTCATATTCGTCTTATCGTATTCTTTAAAATCAAACAAATAATCGACAACAGTTGGCTTCGGAAATTCGCTGTAATCTTGCACACTTTCTATTGTTGCCGCGCTTCTTTTGTTTTTGTTGCGTTTTGATTCCTCTGTTGTTACTAAAGAGGTTGCATTGCGAAATTCAAAACCGAGATTGCTATCGTGTTCCGTTATGAAGTCGTAATCTAAATCTGTAGTTGAATAATACAATTCTGTTGTAACAACGTCGTAGTCAGTCAGATTCAGTTCTGAGATCGTGGGTATTCGTTTTATTGTTATATTCGGAGTCAGATAGTTGTAGACATCTTTCCAGTATCGGGCACTGTATAAAAAGGCCGACAACATGAAGAGACAAACGAAAAAAATCAGTAAAACCAACAATCTGATCACCAACTTCACAAATGGAACGTTCACTTTCATTTTAGGTTTTTTTTTGTTTTTTTTTCCTTGGCGGTGACTTTGGAATGATGTAACTTGGCCAGCGAGGCACAGACTAATGATATAATAGGTCTGTATTGAAACATCCATGTTCCAAATAAGGGAATGCAAACCCATTCATATATAAAACAATAGATCATTTTGGCTTACTCTTTGTTTAATATTATTACTCTACCCTATTGGGACAACGGCAACACATTTAGTTTATTATAAACACTATGTGTAGCACAATAAAATATCTGGATTTTGCTGCTACTACTAGCTGATCCGACAAACCTCGTTCTATCAAAAGATATTGGATTACGGCAGTCCGCTAACAACCCCATCTGTGAGAACAATGATAAAGTGAACCTAAGATTTTAATTTTCGGCTGTTCGTTCTGCGTTTTTATTTTTTCTCTCTGTAACAACTTTCCTATGATTTTAACAAATAGTTTAAAAATACATCGTCGTTGTTTCAACAGTTCCCGAGCTTTGCGTTTACCAACATATCTAACGATTTATTTTCATATATATGAAAAGGATGGTTATATTATTTGCCTATATCCTTTTGTGAATCTAAACCAGGCGACGATCATACAAGTTACAAGTTACTTTAACTTGTTAATAATGTTTCTTGCTTATTTTATTATACAGGTCTCTTCCCAATTAATAAATATGAATTTACCGTTACTTATATGATTATGTGGCGTCGTCTATCTTTTATAAGGAATACAGTCACAATATATGTTTAATTTATCTTTGCTGTAATATTTGTTAAATAAAAGAAGTGAAACACTTTGTACATTTATTTATTTAAATAACAGTCACAATAATATTAACAATACTTACATCTCCCAACCATTCAATCTATTCCCTTTAAATATCAAAGAAAATAATACTGAATCACGATGGTTTTAGGAACAATTTTGACAGACACACTCACACACACATACAGTCAACACACATCTACAATCAACATACATCACACACAACAAACAAAAATAAAATCAATGCTTGTGAGAACCCTTCTTGGTATGTATAATCGTTTCGTAAACTGGTACCTTAAATGGAACCGGTTTGTCTACCGCAACAATAATATGCTTATAAACGTTGAACGGAACATCCTTAATTTTCGGCACATGCACAATTTTCTCTACAGGATACGGCACAGACTTCTCAACGGGAATTACAACCTCTTTGATGATCGGTATAACTACCGCTTTTGGGACGGGTATTTGAATGGGTACTGGGTGCGGCACCGGAATCAGAACTGGGTGAGGTACCTTGAACTCTACGTTTTTCGGTTGAGGTACAACGACTTCTCTGTAGTGCTTGATGGGTTCGGGGGTTTCTTCGTCCACGTGCTCATGGACGGGGTAGGATTGCGCCTTGAACTCTTGGCCACCGGAGCCGAAGTCGTGGCCGCCGGAGTCGGAAGCGCCACCGAAATCGTGACCGCCGCCATCTTGGCCAAGTCCGTACGAACCGTCTGACCCTTGGTGGGATCCAGAGTCGTAATTTGAGAAGTCGGTGGCTTGGAACTGCAACAAAAAAAAAACTTTCTATCCCATGCACAGTACATACCAATAGTATACAGTATTAATTTTTACAGTAGATTGATACAAGAAAACATGATTTATTTTGTTGCTTTTGGTATCTTATTTATCAAAAGTTCACGCGAGTGGCTACTCGCGTGAACTTTTAATAAATAAGATACCAAAAGCAAAAATTAAATTCGTATTATGTTTTTTTGAAGATCCACAACATTTTTTACGATTCCAAGTTTGTCCTCAAGTCTTGCAACTGGCCATTTTTATTACAGGTCTAAAAGTTTTAAAGCCACGCAGTTATTTTTTATTTTGCTATTCACGACGGATGTCAATCGTACACAACCGTATACACTCTAAAAATCCGCCAACCATAGTAAACAAACCAACAATATAAAAAACCGAAAAAGTAAAAAACCAACCTCTATTATGCCTTTCAGAGTAAAAACTACTGGCAGTTAAAAAAACAACACGCTTCTAGCGTGAGAAACTTACATTTTTTTTTCTTTTTTGTTCCAAATTCGAATCGTTACAGTTATTCAATACCGTTCGTTGTTCCACGTAACTCATTCGTGACGTAACTTTTAAAGTGTTGCCCTACTCCAATTTATTATTATATAGACTATGTATTTCCGTAATTCTTTTTATAAGGTAAACAAATAGAAGTGTTAGGAGAAAACATAGGAATGCCCAAAGTCATGCTTAAACCTAAATCGACATATTTTGATCAGTACCAAAATTAGGTCAAAGATTCTTCCATCTTAACCATCTGATAATATAATAGACGAAAACCGGTCAAGTGCGAGTCAGACGAAGTGCCAAGGATTCCGTACTATCTGTTATTACAATCTAGCAAGAGACACACTTTTTAAATTTTTTCGATGTTATTGTGGCAATTTGAAAACAATTAAAAAAGCCCGCTGATGGATAGACGAATAGACAGAAGGGCAGTGGAGGCTTTGTATAATAGGATCCCGTTTGCACCCTTCAGATAAGAAACCCTAAAAACAGGCTTTAGCGTTTCTTTACTATGTCCCGTACAGGATCTTTTTAAAGCCACTATTATACTCAGTCCTCAGGCCTATAAAAAATGTTACAGCTTTACCAAAAGCATACAAAGCTAGAAAAATGCCTCTTCTCGTAGTTTATATGTGAGATACTCCGGCATGCAAACCACTGAGCTTGATTGAGATAGAACCTTGTCAATTTAGCATACGCTAAATTTTTTCAGCGGATATCGTGCAGTCCAGTGGTGTTCAAATTCAGGTGAATTTGTATGCTAGTTTGATACCCATATGAAAAACAAGCCACAAAATAACTAGCAGTCTAACTTCACTGGATTTCCAGTTAAAGGTGTTTGGCTAGTATTAAATCGCACATCAAAAATACTGATTTGCACAGCACAAAAGGATCAGCAAAAACACTTTTTATGTTTGAAACATTTTATGTGTACTCAAGTTTATGTTTTAAGTATTTCTTGTTGTTCAACCTAACACGAAGGATAAAGGGGGCTTCGCTTGGCTCACCCCTTTTAACCTTCACCTAAGCCACCGCAGCATTTAGCCCTGAAATTTGCTGTGCAAATCAGTATTTTTGATGTGCAGTTTAATATTTCTCAAAGAATTTTATATTGCTTACTGGATACTGTCTTATCTGTCCCAAAAAACCTAAAAAGCTGTCTTCCACAGCAAACAAATTACGATACAGTTCTACTTTAGTAAACATTACATTCTTAGATACTTTGAAAGGAGCCCACATTTTATGTGATGAATGAAGTCTTTTTTTTTAGTACTAGACTCCTTTGAATAAAGTTTACGAGTTCATAAACAAGCGAGGAAATGAAGAATACCGTGATATGTATATTTTTTCATACATACATACAAATGCTCACGCCTATTTCCCGGAAGAGGGGTAGGCAGAGGCTAAAAACCTCCAACTGTATATTTTTACTCACGGAATTTTCACCACTCTAACTATGTATAAGACGCTGCGTGCCTACGTACGTGACACGCGTGGCAAGCATCTGACGAAAGGGCACGTTTGCACGAATGGGATGGTAATGACATTTTTAGGGCTCGATACCATAAAAAGGAAGGGAAAGACACCCTTATAGGATCATTCATTGTCTCTGTCAGTCTGTCTGTCAAGAGCTTTTTTTCTCAGAAACACTTGGAGGTATCAAACACTGTAAGTCTGTGGTCTCTTAAAATTTTATAATAAACTTATAAGTCAAATGATACCGACATATATGACACAGTTTTGCTGAAATTGCTTGATATTCGTAAGGAAATCGAAACCTATGGAGCACTTCCCGTTGACCGAGAATCAAAAAATTTGGCACGAAGCAAGATATTATACCACAAATACACGAGGTTCCACACACTAGGGTTCCGTACCTGAAGTGTGCCAAACGGGACCCTATTACTAAGCCTTCGCTGTCCGTCCGACCGTCCGTCCGTCTGTCACCAGGCTGTATCTCATGAACCGTGATAGACAGCTGAATAACAACAAATACTAAAAAACAGGATAACATAAATAATTAAGGGGTCTCCCATACAACAAACATTTTTTTTCTCGTATTTGCTCGATATTTATAACGGCAACAGGCAGACGCTTGAAATATTCACAAAATATTTAGTTTTATATTCACATTAAAAATAAATAGAAATAAAACAAATCTTGGGGGGCTCCCATGGAACAAACGTGTTTTTTTGGCGTTTTAATAGAAACGAAGATAATAGTACGGAAATAACGAGAAGATAATGATGCAGAACCCTTCCTGCGCGAGTCCGACTCGCACTTGGCTGGTTTTTTATTTTTGTTGTTGAAACTGTTTAAGGATAGTGATTTGTAAGCAAAACTTTACCTACCTAATGATGATAATTAATTAGCTATCCTTTATTCATAATTGATGTCATACCTGCTGATCATAAAGCTGGGGCATCTGTGCCTGAAATCCAACGTTGTCTGATCTGACTGAGAAAACTGGGCTCCATTGTTGGTATTGTTGCTGATAATGTTGGGGACTTGCTGCAGCCAATGCTAGCACCGCTAGGGTGATCTGTGGGATAAAAATATGAACAATTGTTACACAAAGAACATTAACATAAACTTAAACTTTTATATAGAGGCACATATATTGCTTCTGGCCCCCCTTTACCCCTATACCCTAGGTGTCGTAGAAACAGTTACGTTACACACACATCCAAAACCTAGGTTTTATTTTTCCGGGATGTAAACCCGGGACCTCTTGTTTGGAAGACAAAGCCTCGTACCGCAACGCTATAGAGGTTTAGGTGAAACATATCATATGTGAAGCGCGAGCTTTTACAAGATTATATGTCTCTATTTTTCATAATCTAAAGCCTATTTTAAAATTTTCATAAAAAAAGCTTTCCTAGAAAAATTACCTGGAAAATAACCCTTAAACTATGTTCTTAACATAATTTACGTCGCCCTTATAAAGTGAAATGTGGCAACACCGATTTAGCACAAATTTAGTACGATAACAACAAAATGGGAAAATGAATACTTGCTAACGTGGCCGCAACTTTAGCCCATAGGACGTAGTTTATCAATTCTAGATGTTTTTATAACAAAATGTGTTTGCGGGGAAAATTGCAAAATTACATCTAAAATTCAGAATTTACTGCGGAAAAATTGTGAATTTCAAATTCAAACTTCACAAGTTGTTTTGGGTTATTCCCATCTCGTACATTGTCGAGCGTCTTTTCCGTGCGCTCACGTTTAGTCATATATTCAATACCTACTCTGTATTGCGTGGTAGCCCAACTCAACCTTACGTTAATAATGTATGGATTATACATGCATTCCCAATGATACCCATCGCAATAGTTTAAAGAATGAAAGGAATGCAATTGTCGAAGCACAAAATGATGGCCATTGACCGAGAAAATGGAGAAGACTCATATCGGTCTCAAGCAAGACCATAGCTACAGTTAAGATACTATATTAAGTAAATAAGACAATAAGTTCAAAAACTGAAACCTGACTGCTAAAAAAGGGCTTGGACAAAATGCAAGCAAAGCAGCAAGTAAGAGCTAGTAATAAATATACATAGAATGTGCTAATTAAGACACCATGTAAACAAAAGTACTTGATGCTCACTTGAGGGCGCCAATAAAAGTTTATGTTACGTCAAACAGCCTATAACTAGCGGACAATGAAGACGCTTCTAACAAATTCTCATTTATCTAATTCTGATAAGTAGTTAAGAATTTCTGGTGACACAAAGAAAGACACATACAACCCTCCCTTTAGCTTCTCTGTAGTCATCTAAAGAATAACATAGCTGTATGCCTTTTCCCGATAGGGGTGGTATGGTTAGCTAGTAATTAAATACAAGAATTTCCGTGACATTGGTGGCTATCCAAAGTAATAACTATGACTTATAAGACTAGTAAGTGATGTTTACTGCAAGAATGACGAAGAGGACACCCTACCACTGGCTATAACTCAAAATATGTGAGCGCAGACAAATAGCCGTGCGTTTTGGGGTGACCACGAATGTTTGAAGAAAGAATCGGGAACATGTATTTACTAAAAGTTTAAAAATACTGTTAAATTCAAGTCGGACTTGAAAACTAAGGGTTTCGTACCGTATAAGACGACTTAAGCATTAAAAACCGGTCAAGTGCGAGTCTAAATCGCGCACGAAGGGTTCCGTACCACCGTTCAATGGAAGCGATGGTGTGGAGTGAATAGTTTGGATTTTATACAACAAAATATTGCTTACAAAGTTATTGGTGCGGTTACTTTCAAACTCCATGTACGTAACCAGGTGCATCCATAAGTTTGTATGTGGTATTGAAAGAATTGTTGTATGGGAGCCCCCTTAAATATTTCTTTTATCCTGTTTTTTAGTATTTGTTGTTATAGCGGCAACATAAATACATAATTTGTGAAAATTTTAACTCTCTAGCTAGCTAGGTTCTTGAGATACAGCCTGGTGACAGACGGACGGACGGACGGACGGACGTACAGCGGAGTCTTAGTAATAGGGTCCCATTTGGAACCCTTCGGGTACGGAACCCTAAAAATGATAAACAAGGTAAGTTTATGTCCTTACTAGGTTTCGAACCTAGCACCTACAGAGAGCATAAATCTGAGGTTGAATCAATTGCGCAGCAAACCAAATAGATGACGCGAAATTAAAGTATATTTCAATGATGAATTTGATTTTTTTTTCGCCTAAAAATTCTTTGATTGAAAAGTATATATCCCATTTTTCCCGGCACACCAGCTCTTGTTGAAATTAAACGTTTATTAACTTTGGATTATCGATAATAACCGAAATTCATTACATTTAATAATCCCATTTGCATTGGTTTGTTAAAATTTCCACGAATACCAGTAAAAGAACCAATTCTGATTAAACGGTAATAATGCTAATAAATTCCCGAGATCCGTGCTTTAGCGGTTTCATGCCCGCGGGTCACGCTGGAAATGAGATATGTTCCAATGAGATGAGTAATTATAATTTATCTTACATTACACGGAAGTTCTAACGGTGATGGAAAACAATCAACTTCAATCTCCATAGCTACGGCGATGGGCTAACCCCTCACATGCAAAATAGAGCATTGAATAACTGCTGAAACTTGGGCACGACTGTGCCTTTGCCACCCTGTATGGGAAAAGGCGTGACGCTATGTTAAGGTGATACGAAAAAAAAAGGGGTTTTTTTTCGAATCCGTTTACTCCACCATGAAGTCATCTACAGATTTGATTTTTTGGTTAACGTTTATTGAGTATTTGATTAAAATTTACACTAAAGGGAAACTCGATTGGATGAAACTTTCTCGATAGAATTGAATTACGAATACACCTCTAAATTGTTTTATTACTTCCTGCAATTCTGAAATCCTAACTAATTTCTCTCACACTGCGGGTCTTTCCGCCTGCAGTAACGGAGACCTTTGCACGGACGAGGTAGCGCCTTAAATTTTGACGGTAGCAATGACAATAAATTCCCGAAATCGGGAATATTCCTGGACACGCTGCATGGTCGCCACGCAAAAATACCGTTACCGTTATCTGACCAACCAGACAATGTAGCAGACCATTTGACACCCGCCCCATGTTTCACAGACCACCTACATGGTTCACAGACTAGCTAGGTCGCGTGGGGCTTCGCACCCCGAGCTCATCCTATGCTCTATTTACCGAAACCGGTTAGAATAAATAAACTAGTGGCCCTGTGGGCAGTAGACCTCGCTAACAGGGGAGACTGTGAACCAATTTACATACCCCCCCCTCCCCCCGTTTTTCCTTTATCGCCAGCCGTGAATCGAACCCGGTACCTCTCGCATGGAAGGCAGAGCAGCGCCACAGAGGCCGCTATAAAGAATGAAGAAGAACATATCTCGAAAATATAAAACAGACTTCAAATATGTTCAAGACTTTTTCCATAAGGGGATGCAGAGGTGCCCTTTTAACCAGGACGACCTCTGTGGCACAGCGGTTGTGGCTCTGCCTACCATGCGAGAGGTCTCGGGTTTGATCCCCGGCTGGGGGTAAAGAAAGATACAAAAAATCCCTAGGTCTTGGACGTTTATATGTGTGTGACGTCGCTGTTTCTGGTTCCCACGACACAGGGTATACTAGTCTGTGGCCAGAAGCAATGTATGTGCCTGTATGGAATAAGAAAAAAATAAAAAATATATAAATACTCCATAACACGTGACAGGTGGCTAATCCATCGCCAAAGCTATTTCTATTTGTTGTTGTTCCATAAAAGATTTGGCATTAAGCTAGAAAGGATGTATTAAACCTGACACATAAGTCAACAATTGGGAATGAAAAGTTTCGCTGAACTTACAAAACGATGGATAAAAAGTAAAATAAAAAACCGGTCTAGTGCGAGTCGAACTCGCGCACGAAGGGTTCCTTACCACCGTACAATAGCAGGGATGGTGTGGAGTGAATAGTTTTGATTTAACATAGTAAAATGTTGTTTACAAAGTTATTAGTGCGGCTAAGTTCACACTCCATGTACGTAACCAGGTGCATTCATAAGTTTGTGTGTGGTTTACAGAAAAAATATTATTTATTCTATTTTTTTGAATGTTTTGCTACAGCGGTAACAGAAATACATCATCTGTGAAAATTTCATCTGTCTAACTATCACGGTTCATGAGATACAGCCTGGGTGACAGACGGACGGACGGACAGCGGAGGCTTAGTAATAGGCTCCCGTTTGGCACCCCACGGGTACGGAACCCTAAAAATGGATAGCCCAAGATTAATGGCATATCTGTAGCTAAAGATTTCTCCATAACTTTGTGATTTAGCCAACGAGTGGATATACGAACGGCACACTCACGGTTCACGGGGCAATGCACATATTTACACTTTATCTTGGCTCCACTGCACTTTATGTGGCGGAAATAAGACTTCGTTTCGTTTTAAACGAGAATGCGTTATACTTCAAACTCAGAATAAGTAACACTGAAACCGCCGTAACAATATTTCTTACGCAAGTCCGTCAATTTGGTTCGGGGGGCAAATTTTATTTGGCAAATGGCAACGGGACCATAGCTGTCAGTTAAATACGTTAGGTACTTGGTTAGTTTTTGGTGGGAAATACTTGGATTCCATCGCCCTGCATGATCCCTCTGAATAGTGCCAACGAACAACAAATAAATACCAAAATTCACAGGTTAACTAAAGAAAACCTTTCGAAATACAGGGATCTATCAAAACACGTCACATTGGCAGAATTATTACAAATCAAGCTATTTAGACTGCCATGACGACCCGAATGGCCGATTCGGCAGTGACCCTGCCTGCGAAGCCAAGGGACCCGGGTTCGAGTCCCGGTGGGGGCAAATATTTGTTTGATGAGAACGGACGTTTGTACCCTAGTCATGGTTGTTTATCTATCTAAGTATAATATTTATCTATATAAGTATGTCTATCGTTGTCTATTACCCAAGATACAGGGAATCCTAGTTTGGGGCTAGATCAATGTGTGTAAATAGTGTCCAAGGTATTATTATTATTATTATTTAATATAAAAATTAAATAAGTTTGTAGTGGCGCAAGCAGCACGCAAATGAATGAGATGACATTTAATTAGCTGTCCATATTTCGGGAATTGATCATTATGAACGACTTTCCCAAAGAAACATATGATCGCAAACGCAAACCCGATCAGCTGATAACAAGTTACTATGGGAGGCCCGAAAATTTATTTCATTTACGACCAAATGTTTCTTGGGGAAAGTTTTTCATAATAATGGGTACTATCATTCCCCAAAATATGGTTAGCTAATTAAATGTCAACTTGTATACTTAAAACCTTTTATTCCGAGGTCCGAACTCCGACCGAAGTGTAAGCAGATGGATGAATCCAGTGGTATTTGTTCTGCGACTTCAAACTATAGTAGGCATTCAGTGGCGGAATAAATAGTATATTTCGCCTTTATGTCTTCATGATATAGGTGCATTTTCCTGGCGATGACGTGTATAAATAAACGGTGTAGTCATGTGTAGTATTTTGATTTAGAGTTATTATTCATTCTGGATGCAACCAAAGAGTATCAGACAAAGCACGGATGTGGCTACATCTAGGCTAGTGTATTATAGTTGCTTTCATAGTGTGATGTCCTATGGTATCTTGTTGTGGGGGAAAGCAGCGGATATTCAAACTATTTTTATTTTACAGAAAAGAGCTATTCGAGCAATTTATAATTTAAAACGAACAGACTCCTTAAGAAAGCTTTTTAAAGAAATTGACATACTAACTGTAGCTAATCAATTTATTTTCGAAAATATAATGTATGTACGCAAGAACCTTAAAACATTTACCAAACTTAGCGAGAGCTGCAATGTTAACCTAAGAAATAATCACAGACTGTGTGCGCCCCGATTTAGACTCGCGAAGGCTAGCGATTCTTTCAAGGGTCAGTGCATTCTCTACTATAATAAGATAACTCTGGAGATTTTGAAATTGCCATTTGAGCAATTTAAAAAGCATGTTAAAGCGACTTTGTCCTAAAAGGGATATTACAATGTTCGAGATTACTTAAATGACAGGACTGTATGGAGTTAATCTAGTTCAACACAGACCTCGCTGTTAATAATTTTGTAATTATTTATTATTGCCTGCTTATTAAATAAAAAAAAAACGTAATTGTATTAGTTAAGCACAACACAACCTATTTTTAAAAGAGATCTAAAAATCAATCTGTGGGAGTTTCTACGCCCTTCTTCTCCCACAGTGGTCCAATGTAGAGAAGAGGCAAAAAATGACGTTTGCTAAGTATATGTAAATATCTACAGTAATAAAGTACTTTGACTTTGACTTTGATTTTGACTTTGAGTACCTATATAATAACTAAGATGCAACCGAAAACTTCAAGTTTGTCACTAATCTAGACGAAAAAAAAACCAGGTCTTGGATGTTTATGTGTGTGATGTTTACGTGTCTGCTTCCTACGTCACAGGGTTTCCTTGTGTGGGGCCAGAAGCAATGTATGTGCCTGTGTATTAATTTTTGCATAAATGTCTAATGTGTTAAAATTCTCACTATGTCTCGCTTATGAAATATCATACCATTTGTGTAAGTATGGAGAACACGGGTTAGCATTGCGATAGCGGTCATTGACCTGACTGCTACTGTGAACTGACTCATACATGACGACCCGAATGGCCGAGTCGGCAGTGACCCTGCCTACGAAGCCAAGGGTCCCGGGTTCGAGACCCGGTGGGGCAAATATTTGTTTGATGAGAACGGATGTTTGTACCCTAGTCATGGTTGTTTATCTTCTGTATCTTTGTCTAGTACCCACGATACAGGGAATTCTAGTTTGGGGCTAGATCAATGTGTGTAAATACATAGTCAGGTCATAAGTTCTGTCACACAATAAAAACTTTTGAATTTAGAACGCTGGCCACAAAAAAGTTTATTGAATTCGAATTTCGAATTTTTTATGAAAATAATAATGTGTACTTTTTAGAATTTTTCTCATTTTTAAATATGGAGTTGAAATCAAAAAATCAAAATCAAAAATCATTTATTTCCATAGGATGTTGTTACATCACTTAGATCCGTCATTACATTTTTTTTTTTTTTTTGACACTTAAAGAAGACCGTGTCGCAGTTATTGCGTAGCATCGTTGCGGTTACGCGCCAATTCAGATTTTTGACTTACTGAAAAATTTTAATATAACCAAAAGATTCGTTTATCGTACCATAAAACGATACAATGAAGACTCTAGTGTAGATGACAGGTCAAGAAGTGTTCGCCCTTGCTCTGTTAGGACTCCAGCAGTGATAAAAGCTGTGAAGGCGCGAATTCAAAGAAATCCCATACGTAAGCAGAAACTGTTGGCCCTTCAGATGGGGTTAAGCAGGACCACGGTGAAAAGGGTGTTAAATGAAGACTTAGGGCTTAGGGCATATCGAAGAAAAACAGGACATCGTTTGGACGCTCGTTTGATGGACCTGAGACTGAAGAGATGCCGCGCTTTGTTGAAGCGGTACGCGGGAAAAAAGCATCGGGAAATTCTTTTTTCGGATGAAAAAATTTTCACCGTGGAAAAGAGCTACAACAAACAAAATGATAAGGTGTACGCACGCAGCAGTGAAGAAGCGAGCAACCGTATTCCGCGTGTCCAACGAGGTCATTTTCCATCCTCGCTCATGGTTTGGTTGGGAGTCTCTTATTGGGGCTTAACTGAGGTACATTTTTGTGAGAAAGGCGAAAAAACGAATGCAGTTGTGTATCAAAATACAGTCCTCAAGAACCTTGTGGAACCTGTTTCTCATACCATGTTTAATAACAGGCACTGGGTATTCCAACAAGATTCTGCGCCAGCTCATAGAGCGAAAAGCACACAGGACTGGCTGGCGGCGCGTGAAATCGACTGCATCCGGCACGAAGACTGGCCCTCCTCCAGTCCAGATTTGAATCCGTTAGATTACAAGATATGGCAACACTTGCAGGAAAAGGCCTGCTCAGAGCCTCATCCTGATTTGGAGTCACTCAAGGCATCCTTGATTAAGGCAGCCGCCGATATTGACATGGACCTCGTTCGTGCTGCGATAGACGACTGGCCGCGCAGAATAAAGGCCTGTATTCAAAATCGCGGGGGTCATTTTGAATAAACTTTATTACCATAAGAATCTATGTTTTATTAAGTTCATTTTGCTATATAAATGTTTACATAAATAATAAACATGTCTAAATTATTTCATTTTGAACATGTGACAGAACTTATGACCTGACTATGTAGTGTCCAAGGTATTGTATTACATGGTAACAATGGTAACGGTCAGTAACCATTACCATGATATACTAAATAACAGTAATTTCATCTCATAAGTAAGCATCGCTAACCCTATCTCGAGCATACAGTGGTAGACAGGAGTCAATGACTGCTATTGCCATGCTAACCCGAATAGACTAATAGCTCAGATCATAGGCTAACTAGGTCTTACGCTCAGCTGTGGGGCGAGAAATAGGCACCATGTCATTTTCATTGATCACACAAAACTGATCACACAGAACCCAGCGTGAGTTTGCCTCCGAAGCCCTAGGTTACCGTCTTTAGATGTTCCTTGGTTCAGATAATGCAGCGGCGATGGCAGATTTAGATTCCGTTATTTTTTTGAATATAAATAAATAAATTATCTTATTCAACGTCAAAATTACACTTACTTATAACTACAAGTAAATTTTTTTTAGATAAAAAAGACTACACGGTTTCGGAAGGTGGGCCTCGGGGTTAAGAAGAAACGCCAAGAAACTCCCCCATACCTTCTTTTTTTTAAAGTGACTTCACAACAGTTACTGGTTTCGGCGCCGGCGAGTGATAGACCTAATCCATCGCCCCTCGTCGAATTTCTGTGCGCTGAGATGGTATGGACCATGCAGTTTTGTCATCCAAGTATTCCTTAATACTATAATAGGACTTTCTTATCAGCTCATTTTTAACATAGTTTTTTAACCTCTTTTCAGGAAGGATCAATGATTCCTGTGGTATTTTATTGTAGAAGCGAATACAGTGCCCCATGAATGATGTGCCTACTGTACTTAGTCTAAATAATGGTAGTGCTAACCTATTTCTATTTCTAGGGTTAATTGTATGGCTATCCACCTTCAGTTTCAAATAAATAGACTTTGTGTGACATGGCCGTCGTCATGTCACACAAAGAGGAGAAATAAGTGGATATGGATGAATTAATAACTTAACCGTCGCTCAAAACATGTCAGCGTTGGTACCTCTTCCGGAACTTCCACGTACCACACCTACAGTAACTCACTCTGCTTAGTGAGCTGCCAGCCGGAAACCTGACCCCAACATCTTCGTCGTTGGGCTAAATAGGTACACTCACTTTCCCCACCTACATGCTTTGTATTATTTTTTGTTTTGTTTACGTTGTGCTGTGTTTTGCTCAATTAACTGTATTTTTATTTTTTGCAAGCTGTAAAACAGCAAATAAACAAATGAAAAAAACGCGTTACGATATTATTTCTAGAGTACTTAGAACAAGAGTGGAGGTGGATAGGCCGCATGATGCGTAGGAGAATGGAACAGATAAGTAACAGAGTGGTATCCAAGAGATGGCAAAAGGAGTACAGGCCAACACAGACGAGATGGGTCGAAGACGTAAAACACACATCTGTAAGATATGTATGCCAGGATCGTAGTAAGTAGAGGTCTTTAGTCTCTGCCTACACCCTCCCGTTAAAAAGGCGTTAGCATATATATGTACGTATGTGCAATGTAAAAAGTATCGGAATAAAAGGTAAAATTATCTAGAAGCTTGATTTAAAAATAAATTGAACGCCTTAGAAGCGATTTATCGACAAAAACGTCAAGTTAACGGCCGTTTAACACTTTAACTGGGCGTTAAACTGATTTACGGCTTCAAATTTAATACTTAAACAGACTTTCTTTGTTTATTGCTTGCTTTATTAAGTTGAGCAGTTGTTACAGTATTTTAAGAAAAGATTGTTTAAAATACCGACATAAAAATAACATTTTATGTTTTTACTCTATTTAAAAACCCTCTCCACATTTTTAAACCAGCAAAACTTTGTATTATACATGGCAACATTAGTATGCATTAGTAGATGAACATGATTTTTTGCTTCTCCATTAGCCATTCTAGAAGAGAAGAAGAAGATAAATATATTGACTTGACAAATAACATCAATGTCACGGAGAAAATTGTTTAGAATGTTGCCCCTAAAAACCCTTGAATTGAGAATGGATAAAAAAAACTATACCGAAATTTTCCCAAAATTATTTCTAAAACTTCACATTGCCAATCCAAACGTCTCAACTATTAATATTGTAACGTATTGATAGAGCACTCACGTAAATTTTTATACCACACATTTTGCTATTGCACTGTTTCACTGCAGATTCACTTATGACATAATAATAAAATGTACTACCATTTTATACGGTGGCAAAGAGACAGTTGCTACATTCAAATTCTTAAAAAAATAGAACACAAATCTAGGCGTGGATTGGCCGCGCAGTTTTGTTTTTATTTTCTTCTTCAATTTTGAATGGCCTCTTTGTTAGTTGAGATAGTAAGTTGTTAGAGGTCTTAGCTGATTGGTTTCTCTTATAGGAAAGTGAATGTCAAAAGAATGGATCCGGTGTGTTTCGTTTCGGAAGTCTTTATACTTAATTGGTTTAGTGCAGATATGTAATTGTGTTTATTTTATATTGCATGAGTTAAGCATATTTTTACAAAAGGTATGTATATTTACTGTCGGATCTGTGTCAAATTACGACAGCGATAATAAAAACGAGTTCATTTTAAAATACTTCACAAACTAATTCGTAAATTTATTCACATACATTGTAGAATATCTTAAGCTTTTTACCGTGTGGAGTGACATAAGCACAAATTGTAACTCGGTGTCCACCTCAAAGTGTACATGATCAACATTTATTGTTAGGGCCTCCTTGCGCCCGTGGGATAAGAAGATTTTTTTTCGTTTTTTAGAAATTAATTATTATTAATTCGTTTTGCATTTAACCGGCGTCCTGACATCATAGCCCACAGACTGCAATGTTGGTTTGGCGTCGCTGAAAATTCAGAACCTTCAACATACAGAACCTCTTCAACTTCTGTGGCTGCGATCCCTTCTAGCGAGGCCAGCGACAACGTCTAGTGTGGCTGCGACACCTTCTAGCGAGGCCAGCGACAACGTCTAGTGTGGCTGCGACACCTTCTTGCGAGGCCAGCGACAACGTATAGTGTGGCTGCGACGCCTTCTAGCGAGCGCCAGGGACAATGTCTAGGGTGGCTGCGGACCTTTCTAGTGAAGCCAGCGACAACGTCTAGTGTGGCTGCGACACCTTCTAGCGAGGCCAGCGACTACGTTTAGTGTAGCTGCGACACCTTCTAGCGAGCGCCAGTGACAATGTCTAGGGTGGCTGCGAACCCTTCTAGTGAAGCCAACGACAACGTCTAGTGTGGCTGCGATCCCTCTAGCGAGGCTAGCGACAACGTCTAGTGTGGCTGCGACCCCTTCTAGCGAGGCCAGCGACAACGTCTAGTGTGGCTGCGACCTCTTCTAGCGATGCCAGCGACAACGTCTAGTGTGGCTGCGATACCTTCTAGCAAGGTCAGTGACGTCTTGTATGGCTGCGACGCCTTCTAGCGAGGCCAACGTTAACATCTAGGGTGACTGCGACCCCTCTAGTGAGGCCTGCGACAACGTCTAGTGTGGCTGCGACTCCTTCTAGCGAGGCCAGCAACAACGTCTATGTTGTGTTTCAATATTTTTACGTAAAAATGTTCGATTATTCTTGAACTCATGGCCATACTTCAAGCGGCATTCAGAGGCCAATAAAATGGTAAAAGGTCGGCCGGTATACCACTTGGAACTATGATGTGGCCGAGAAATTTTAACGAGTCCCTGGCAAAGGAACTCTTCTCTCAGTTAATGCGCTAGTTAAACATGGCTAACCTGTCAAACACATCTTCCAGGTCTTGCAGGTGGTTCTAAAAAGACCTTGACAGCACCGCCAGGTCATCTAGATAAGCCAGAATTGTTACGTCTAGGAGGTTCGATTTGAATCGGACGATCTGTCTTTGGAATGTCGCACTGGAATTACGTAAACCCATCGGCATTCTTTTGAACCTGTCGGTGCCTAGTGGTGTCAAAAAGGCTGTTTTGTCTCTATCTTCGCTTATCATAGCCACCTGGAAGTACCCTGACCTCAACCTTGCCAGTTGCCGCGCGAGCCACTGTTTCCCTTTATTACCTGCAGGGTAACAATACTTTGGTTACATACCTCTGACAGGGCTTTGTGATACTCGTATATAAGCCCGGAGGTGATGGTGTTGCTTTGTAGGGCTTGCAGAACTGCCTTGCTGTCGGATAGTATGAGGAATCCTTTACCTCTTTTTCTGCAATAGCTGTAGTAGCCATTATCATGCCCATACACTCGGCTTGGAAGACGATGTTGTGGGCACCTAATGATGTTGAGATCCTCTTGTTTAGTTCTTTCGAGAATGCCCCTGTGAAAATCCTTAGTTGTCTTTTATTGAGGCCCTCCCAAGGATCTTCATGCAGTTTTATATTATACCTTTTGTCGAAGACCATTGCTTGGGTATTCTGTCAGTAGCTTCTTCTAATAGCGGCTCCTTACTTATGTACGCGCCTAGTATTTCGGTGTGGGGTACCCTAGCTTGTCTCCAGAGGTTGAGTTTTTTAAGACGCACCGCTGTTGCAGCCGCCTCCTGCCTGATGAAGAAGTGAAGCGGCGACAGTTCCAGTATGACTTCCAATGCCGCAGCGGGTGTGGTCCTCATGCACCGCGTTGCTGCAAGCCAGCCTCTGGATTCGCTGTACTTTAGCTTCGACAGTGGATAATTTGGTTCGTCGCCACCAGACTAATAGCGACGTAGCTTATTGAAGGTCTACCCGTGTAGTACACATATAGGCCTACCCGTGCTCAGCGATCAACCTTACTCATCCTGACTTGGTGTGATGGAAGAGATATCGTGCTAGAGATAGCTCGCCTTTGTACACTATTTTAATATATACACTATTTTATACAACAACTATCATGAAAAATAATACCTCTTCTACTAATGTAACCAGTGGCGAGGTGGGAGGCATACTTGGTCCACCTCCGGTCCGGATCGAGCTGCCTCGTTCAGCTGCCCGAGCTTTCTGAGTGACAGCCTTCATGATATCCCATGCCCTTTTCAGAGTTGTAGCATCACGCTGTAAAATTAATATGTATTCACTACTATAAAGATACTTTTAACTTTAACTTTAACTCTATGTCTCACGGATTATCGCTCTTGGAGCATCCCTTAAATTTGGTCTGGTTATCATCGAAATTATTTTATTTTTATATTATACTATGACTTATTGGTGTCAAAAATAAATACCTACACACTAAATGCTACCTAGTAATAAAATATTTCATTGAACTAAGTAGGAAGATACTTAGTTTACAGCAAAAAAATATCCAGTGTAAAAGCTCATACTTAAGTGTACCTTATGTATGTATGTACCTGTATGCAATAGTTTATTTACAACATATCATAATATTTACATATAGACTGTTCAGGTATCTAAGCTGCCTAATTATAATCTTAGCAATAATATGGAAAACATCGGGCTGTTCCATCTGTAGTAAATGTCACAATATTTGTCGTTAGTCTGCGTCAATTCAAATTAGAACACCTTTGTCTGCTGATACAAAAACATCTCTTTCGTCTCTCGTGTCGCGCAGTATATTATAATATTCTCACATCTGTCGTTATTATCGTGAATAAGTGTGTGGCGTTAACATAGGTTGAGTCATATATATGAACCGAGATAAACCTAACAGAACTGGCAAAAAGCAGTGAGACTTCACGTCGCCGAGCCCAGATCCAGGATGCGACCGTAAAGAAGTTGCAGAGGCAAAATAGGAGCTGATGTTTTCAGATCTTCAAGCGGGAGTAGCCTGACCCAGGAACGGAGGTAAGTGAAGCTCTCATATCTCTGTTGGGCATACTTACCCTCACGAACCTTTTTTTACCATGTTACAGTCCACTATATAGCTCACCCCGAGAGTACACCAGGCATATACATTGCTTATGTCTTGCTTCTGTGCCCACACTAGGATACCCTGAGTCGTTAGAACCATAAACAGCGACGTCACAAACATGTGAACATCCAACACCTGGGGCTATTTTTTCTACCTCCACAACCGGGATTCGAACCCGGTCTCTTTTGTACCCCTAAATATGAAATAAAAACACGAGAAATAACAATATTTTGTTTATTTATATTATTGTAATATTTTTTCCCAGAACAAGTATAAGAATCATAAGGAATCATAAAATGCCTTAAAATACAAGAAATAAATTAGACATGACTCATCAATACAGCACATGAAGTATTCATTAAAACATAATTATTATTATAAGACCCGAATTATAAACGACTAGTCTAGCGCTAACCTCTGCCCAATGATGACATTCTAAACAAAATATCTATGGAGTGTCAAATATGAATCGAGATTAGTCCTAACTCGCTTCCTATCTGTCAGGCCTAATAATTTACCTATGCATTACATCTTAATTATAACAGCGATAAACTATAGATTAAAAATTTTAAACACCCTCGACACTTCAATGAACTCGCCTATCGGCAAAAATTTGGTTCACTTGCTGAATGATATCTATATAATGCGACAAACCACATCTAAAATGGCTTTACAGGTTGTTTGGTAGATAGATGCAAAGCTATAAAATGAAAATAGTAGACTATTTAAAACCATTTAGGCCAAACTTGTGTACGCCGAAGTGTTACCGTTTCGTTTCTATCGTCTATTTTGACGAAAAAACCCAGAATTTTGCAGTTAATTGGTAATAATTGCGATTTTGAACAATAATTGATAATATTGTTCTAGACATCTGAGCTTAAGACTCCATTTTTACAGTCGAAGGTCTGATTTTAAGCAAGGTTTTTTGACTGCTTTTAAAAAACCAGTTTTTTTTCGTAATTTTCAAAAACATGCTTAGCTAGTGATCTATCTTTTGAGATATAATTCACAACGGTATCTCATAATTTATTGAAACTAGAACCTCCCAACCAAAGTGAGGGAGAAAAAATCTACGTTTACTTTAGTTTCTTTAATATAGTGGCACATAGAGTTGCATAGATCGATAAAAAATCGATAAATACGAAAGGGTAAGACTTCGGCTGACACGAGTTTGTCCTAAATCGTTCTAAACTTAATTTTAAAGCTTTGCATCGATCTATCAATACCCTGTATAGTTTCTGAGGCGCCCTCAAGCGCCAACCACCATTTAAACGTCTTGCGCTAACACCATGACCTCTGGCTTCAAAAAGACATCTTTGTTAGGACTGTTGTAAATTTCATCTATCACGGTGTGATGCCAAGCGAAAGTAAGCACACTTGTCGGTACCAGTCGAAGGTCGATAAGGGTCTTATTGGAGTCCTCATCCGCGTGAAGTTTGTGGCCTGTAACAATAAGATATGAAGCTCGTGGTTAGCTAGATAAATCGATGTAAGCCCATACGAATTAGATCGTGAATCGATACAAAGGATTAACTAATCAAAAGGTCAATCAACCGGAAACGTGGGCATCCGACGTTGCCGTTTCCGTTTGATACGTCATAGTAATAATAATTCCTTGGACACTATTTACACACATTGATCTAGCCCCAAACTAGGATTCCCTGTATCTTGGGAACTAGACAACGATACACATACTTATATAGATAAATATTATGCTTAGATAGATAAACAACCATGACTAGGGTACAAAAATCCGTTCTCATCAACAAATATTTGCCCCCACCGGGACTCGAACCCGGGACCCTTGGATTCGTAGGCAGGGTCACTGCCGACTCGGCCATTCGGGTCGTCCTACAGCAGATAAGCGCCACACGAAGACAACCGCCCGAAGGGGCCACCCGATGAACTGTCAATAGGAGTGGACAAAGGCGAAGCCTCGGGAAGAAGTCCACTGACCTGACCCCGACTCCCCACGCCCCAGAAGGGGTTCGCGAAAAGACCCGACTGTCTGCTCCGGCCTCAATCAGCTCCTCTGTTGGGTTCGGTTCTCCCTAGTGCGACAGCCACCCTCCTCTCCTGCCACCTCTTCTTTCACCTTCAGTTACCCTCGAGTAAGAAACGTGTCCTCCCCTGCCAGAAACCTCTTTCGGTTCGGTTACCCCCGATCGCGAACGCTCAGATAGGTTCCGAGATAGTGCGTGCTAAGACCGCAAAGGCTGGCCCTGTAGCCCTTTTGGGGATACCATTACTGTTTCGGTGCGCGTGTACCAAATAGCATCTCGATATTAGCCTCATGAGTCAAGCCAGAGCTTATAACCATTAAGTTAGTACTTTGTAAATAACGGAGAGTATATACCTGTGGGTGCGTTTAGGACGAAGGGAAGACCGCTGTGCTCTAAGTTCTCTTGCACGAACTCGTGAATCTCGCTGTAACGCTCGTAGACGGAGAATGTTCCCTGAAAATAATAATAGTAATATTATAGTAGTTTATGTGACTGCTACACAATGGAGGGCATTAATACTCGAGAGTGGGTTTATCACTCGAGAGTAAAGATAAGTAAAGTAAAGATAAATAATTTAACCAGCTAAATAATGTAAATATACATTATTTATGTATATCTTGTTAGAAATATGCTCGCCTTTGGGAAAAGGTTTTCTGAATATTGACCCCTAGTTCGTTTTCTACTCTAGTGTAAAATAAAGACTTACAAATACATATCCCATATAAGGCGGCAGAGGCCCATTTGTGCCCACTTTTAGCCATTTATTCGAGTCAATTTTGCATGACAGGGGACTAGCCCATCGCCGCAGCTTCGTCCCTGTATATATGAAGGTTTCCTCACGATGTTTTCCATCATCGTTAGAACGCCCGTATGATGTACAGGCCCCGCCAGGTTTCTTGGCGTTTGAGCGAGCTGCCACCTCCCCCTCTCTCTTACCCTGTCTTACCCTAAATAATCACCAAGTTAAAAACTTTATAATACCCACTCCAAGTTCAAGCCCTATTTCTTCCTCCCCGGTCGGTATGCGAAAGAAGTATTTGTATATTAAAAGTCCTTGTCAAAACTTTTGCTGCACAGAACCACGAACCAAAACGTCATCTGTGTTTATATTTTTTGCATTGCTTTATTTTTTCAAAAAGCGCTAATTCAATTTTGATAAACTTTATATGGGGCCTCTGAAGTATGACCTACTCATCAAAAAAGGAATTATCAAAATCGGTTCACAATTGACGGATTAATCGCGCAACAAACACAAAAAAAACCGCCAAATTGAGAACATTCTCCTTTTTTAAGTCGGTTAGAAAACAGGCGAGGCTTGTGCTTAAGAAATATTACTTATCCCTTTTGTATATGACGAGTCCAAATTAATGTTATTAAATAGAACTGCGTGACAGTAGAATTAGTAATTTCTACTGTCACGCAAAATTAACTAGTTATTACAGACACATACATTGCTTCTGGCCCCACACTAGGATACCCTGTGTCGTGGGGACCAGAAACAGCGACGTCATACACAAATAAACATACAAGACCTGTTTTTTTTTTAGTTGTCCCCAGCCGGGGATTTCGCGTACAAAGAAGTGATGAAAAGTAGTTGTTGTAGGCACAATGGCAACTAAAGACTGTGTGATATATATACTAGTGTGGGGACAGAAGCCATGTATGTGCCTGTATGTTTATGTGGGTGTTTGTTTATAACAAGATCACCTGCAGAAGTATTCCATCCGGGAACCGTATCCTTATAATCGCAAACTTGTATTTTCTCATCTCACGCAGCTCGTCCTTGTCTCTCATCGCCTTTGTGCGCAGCATCTGACTCTTCTCCATGGCTTCGATCCTGAGGTAGAGACAATCAAATATTATTCAGACTAATAAGCGGACATGCGTACAATACATGGTGACATTGAATTAGCTGACCATATTTAGGAATAACAGTACCCATTATTACGAATAACTTTCGCAAAGAAACATATGGTCGTCATTGAAAAAAAAAATCGTCCCTCAGTACATTGACCTCATCAGCCGATTAGAAGTTCTCTCTTTCTCTCTCTCTGTCTGTCTCCCTGTCTCTCTCTCTCGCTCTCTCTCTCTCTCTCTCTCTCTCTGTCTGTCTGCCTCTGACTGTCTCTGTCTTTTCTGTCTGTCTCTGTCTCTGTTCGTCGTCATTGTAAAAAATCTTCCCTCAGTACATTGATCCCTAGAGCCGATTAGAAGTTACTATGGGAGACCCAAAAATATTTTTCGTTTGTGACTATATATTTCTTGGGGAAAGTTAAGAAAATATTACTTGTAAAGTAATGGGCAAAAGCAGTTTTTGCCGCTTAAATCTCATATTGGTGCAGTCATTTCACTATGTATATTTTGCCTCCTCCACCCCCTCTCTCTGTGTCTATCTCTCGCTGTCTCTCTACACTAACCCTCTCTGTCTGTCTAACAGGAAGCAGTCGGGTAGCGGCACCTTAGTGGCCGCTTGCAACGTCAGCAACACGAAGGAGTCGGGTAACGGCACCTTGCTGGCCACTTGCGAAGGCAGCAACACTTGCAGGCCCCAAGCCTCTTATGTCATACCTCAACTGGTGTTCCCTCTTGATCTCGTCCGGCGTCATCGCATAGAAGGAGTCGGGTAGCTGCACCTTGCTGGCCGCTTGCGACGGCAGCAATACTTGCAGGTTACGATCCAGTTCCAGTTGGATCGGCTCGGCCGTGCGTAGCGCCTCAACCAGTGCCTGTTGAGATTTTTTAATAAAAAAACCAATTAACTCGCTAACGCGTGGACAGATTGTAATGAGTTTTTTTTTATTGGTAGTAGACTTCCCTGCGATGGTTCTTAGACATATTTTATTTAAATCGGTTCAGTGCTCTTTCGATGGCAGAACAAAGAACGAAAGAGATTACGTACTATCCTCTGATCAATCTACAGTTAAAGATATCACAGTGTTCAATGGGTTCAATCAAATAAAATACAGCTCCGATCACAGACCACTGCTTGCAAGAATTTGTCTCAACAGTAAAATTCATCATAATAATCATTTTATAAAACGAATCGAGAAACTTAGACGCAATAACCTAACATTTAGTTAACAAAACTGGTTTTCGAGTTCTAAATTGAAGGAGCGTGTCCTTCAATTTAGAACTCGACAACCAGTTTTTGATGCTCAAAGTGGTACAGACGACATATAATCACAATACAAAAATATCAAGTGTCATAAAACATGCAAGTAATAAATTCAAACAAGATAGACCGTGCAAATTTAAACTAAGTCCATCCACTAAACAACTTATATACGAAAGAGAATCCATAGAGAAATGCTCCATAAATTATAACCACATAGATAGACATGTGATGCGTAGTATCAGAAGAGATAAAGGACTTATGGCACAAATCTAGTGCACAATTCAATAGAAAACAACACCTCGCTCCGAGTTGCCAAACAGGGAATATCGAAAGGCGAGTCCTGGATTACAAAGTTAACTGACGAGAATGGTTAACAACAAAGAAGCAGAGAGAAATTAATTGCAACTTGCACAACATTTTACAAAGAGGTATATTCAGACTTATCAAAGCTAGACCACATCCCAAATACAGAAACCATAAGCGCCTAAGAATCAATCCCTCATTAATCATTAAACATGCCCTCAAAAATATAACAAAAGCCCTGGTGAGGAAGGTATATTAACAGAAGCCCTAAAATTCGGAAGACCTGTCCTACTGCCATATATCACCAACATCTGCAATAACATACTTCTAAAGGGAAAACTACCAAACAAACTCTGTCATTCCAATATCATTTTACTTCAACAAAAGAGGCGATAAAAGCGACATAGGAAATTAAGGCCTATCAGTCTCTTACATTTATAAATTTCTCATTAAAGTTATATAAAACCGCATTGCTTCACAACTGGATTCTCATCAAACTCCTGAACAAGCCGGGATCCGCCCCGGCTACTCGACAACAGACCACACCCTGAACCAAATGATAGAAAAAAAAACAACGAGTTTATTAAGGTTCTTTACCTCGCTTTCGTCGACTACTCTAAGACGTTTGATATCATCACCCATGCATCAATCTTTTCCGCACTTCACAACCAAACTATTGATCGGACCTATCACGGAAATAGCACAGCCGACATAAAATTACATACAGAAGGACAACAATTTCCCATAGAAAGAGGCGTCAATCAGGGAAACTCGCAATCTTCGAAACTCTTTAACAGTACCCTAGAAAAAGTGATCAAGAAGCTGGCGGTACCATTGGCAGACAGAGGCTTGACGTTGGCGGCAGAAGGCTCACGAACCTTCGCTTCGCCGTCGACATTGTCCTGCCTGCACCCGAGCTCCAACGTATGTTACAGGAACTCAGCGATGCGAGCCTTGAGGTTGGACTGAAGATGAATCGGTCAAAAACACAAGCCATGACTAACAGTGACAAACGTAGGGTTGAGGTAGACGGGCAGGAAATACATCCATGTCGCTGACTACATTTAGTACATGCAGGAGAATGAAATCGCAAGACGCATTTCTAACGCATGGAAGAGCTTATCGTCCATGAAGGCGCTAATGAATGGCAACCTTCCTCTGACACTTAAGCGCAAAACTCATCGACATGTGTATTTTGCCTACCCTCACCTACAATACTAAGTCATGGTCTCTGACCGAATTTTAGAAGTCCAAACTCAAGGTTTCTTCTTCTTCTTCTTCGGGTGCCATCTCCTATCGGAGGTTGGCGACCATTACGGCGATCTTCTCACGGGATACTGCCGCTCGGAAAAGGGATGTTGTGGTCATCCCGAACCACTCTCAGATTTTGGAGCCAGGATGTACGTGGGCGACCAGGTCTTCTGCGTCCTTGGATCTTGCCTTGTATGAGCAATTGGAGCAGGTTATATTTGTCATTGCGCGTGATATGTCCGAAATATGTTAGTTTACTGCTTTTTATAACCCGTATGAGCTCTACTCCTTTTTGCATTTTGTCTAAAGCAGCAACAGCAACTCAAGGTTTGCCAGCGAACAATGGAGCGCAGCATCCTCAATGATCGCAAAACGAATCACGTTTGGAACACTACACTGCCCTCCTTAACTAGCATCGCTGATGGGGGTGCACAGACCGCCAAGCCAAAGTGGAACTGGACACATAAGTCGTATAGACCCGGACAGGTGGGCGAAGATCATCACTGACTGGGTGCCACATGACGACTTCCGGCGTAGGGGCTGGCCAAGGCAGAGATGGCGGGACGACCTCGACCGGTTTCTGCCGGGGTGGCCGGAGGTGGCACTGGGCCGGGATGTGTGGACTCAAAGGGGGAGGCCTTTGCCCAGCAGTGGGACACTATCGTACAGGTACCCAAGATACAGGGAATCCTAGTTTGGGGCTAGATCAATGTGTGTAAATAGTGTCCAAAGTGTCTAAGGTGTCCAAGGAAGTCCGTTTATACGACGTCTGCCTGCTTACTCTTATCCAAAGCCTCTACAAGTGTATCCTCGGAGGTAACCAGATTGGTACAGGTATATTTAGCTTCCATAAAGACTGCTGGTGATCTGTCATAACCTGCCTGCAGTATCTCTGGATATACGGACATATCAAAGACTCTAGTATCTTTGCGCGAAATTACACAAAAAAGAGATGGGTCCGTAGTCAGTAACAGAGGTCAGCTCTCCTCCTTTTAAAATTGGGACTACTCTAGCTATTTTCCATTTTGAGGAAACGTGCCGGTCTTTAAAGATTGATTGAAAATAAGATAGAGCGGCTCTAATAGCCTACCGGCGATTGCTTTAGTAAATAGTGGCGGTATTCCGTCACGCCCTGGTCCCTTATTGGGGTCCAGATTCTTGAGTTTAGCATATATTGATGCTCTATTCAGTTCCAAGGATGCAAATGTATCACTGTGGAGGTCGGTTTTATCCATATTGAGCGTATCAGGCACCCATGCACTACAGAAATATAAGAAGTAGGATGCAAATAGTTCACAAACTTCTTCAGCATTTGCAGTGGTAGCCAATCCATTGCGCATGGTAGCAGGGTAACAACTGCGTCCACAACGCTTACTCTTTATGAAAGACCAGAATAGTTTTGGGTTCGAGGAGACATTGTCTTCCAGAATTTTCAAGTAATCTGAATAACGTGCAGAAGCTAGTTTATCACAGCGTTTTTTATGAAGGTTTAGGGATATTCCCTACCGAATTTGTGCAACTTATGAAGAAAATGTGGAATTTCTTACGAAATCCCGATATTTAGATCTGATATCGGGAAGCAGTATCGGAATTGAAAATCTTCCGATATTAAATGTAGGGCAAAGGGGGTATTTTTAGTTATGATAATGAATTCTCACCGGCAAATTCTCCACCTCATGCTCACTATCAGGCGTGTAAACTAGATAAGGCTCCTCACTGTCTACCCCCGCTGCGGGCAGACTCGCCTCAGTGAAGCCGACCGCTCGCAGCAGCTCCATGGCGCCCTCCATCGGCTGCACGCGCTCGGCGAACACTCTGGAAATAAATACAAATCGGTTCAGCCGTTTTGGAGTTAAAAGTGAAGACGGATTAAATTATCGCTCAGAGGCGTAACAGGTGATAGCAGCCAGAGCTGCAAGAACACAAAAATATCCTATAGGTGCCGAAATGAAGCCAACGCGCGTGAGCGATACAGTGTACGTAGTTACCTAGCGAGTGAGCGAGACAGCGATATTTACCGACTACGCTCGCTTCAAATCGTCTGCAGTGCGGTCGGCTGTGAACCTAATAGCCACTTTTAGCAAAATCTCAAGATCCATGTTTATTCATTATCCTTTAGATTAGAAGATTTAGGTTTGCTAGTCGAAATTTCTCCATAGCGATAAGCACGCCTTTGCTCATGAAATGTTTTATCTACACACGTATCATAAACCCTCTTTACTGCGTACAAAAACCGCACGTTACGATCAGCATAATGTTAAACTACTTGGTAAAAACTCATTTCTTATCTGAAAAATTACACATTATGAACATAATGTGTAATTTTTCTTCATGTTATGACATTCAAATTTCGAACGCCGACGCCTGCCTGCTTGCCGCCTCTAGTTTGTCTGTGAAGTTGGTACTGACATTCAAATTTCGAACGCCGACGCCCGCCTGCGTGAAGTTGGTACTACAGAACAAGCTAAACAACTGCAGAGCCACAATGCAGGTCAAACATGCGGTTCCTGAACACATCAAAGAGAGCTTATCATATGTGTGTAGATAACCTAGTGTATGTAACTGTACAGAATTAGGCATTAAAACTCTCGAGTGATATTATTATGAACCCACCCAACCCATTCTCGAGTATTAATGCCCTCCATTATGTAGCAGTCACATAAACTACTATTGTTACCTTACCATTATGATCACAGAGCAATAAAGAATTATAACCAAGCCAGTTTTAAGAAGAAGAAGAAATTCATTTATTGCCAAATTACTTATGATTACAATATGTACTTAGCTTAATATAATAACGGGCAAATGGGCCAAGCTCAGCAATGCTGTGCAATAACTGCAAGTTCATTTTCAAAATAATATTTTTGTCAAGAAAATGTGTAATATGTGATCTCTTTGGGACATTACATCCGAAACGTCTGTACTCTTTGGACGGCCCGCTCTGTTTTGACGGACATCCTTGGCCCATAGACTGTGTCACAGTGGTTAAAGAGTGCGAGCACAAGCGAGTCTGTCAAAATTATCCTCACTTTTTCAGTCAAAATGTTTCTAATATTGTAGAGTAGTTTTAATCTAAAGAAAGCGTTCCTAACTTTAAGGTTGACATGCTCAATGTACCCCATCTCGCCGTCCTCTACCAGACCCAGATTCCTAGCACTTTCAACTCTCCCTACATTTTGGCTATTAATTACTTGAGTCGGTTCTTCTCCAAGTATGGACAAACGTTGATGTTTTGTTCCCATCACTATGAATTTTGACATGGTCGGGTTTAGCGCGAGTTATTGGTTGGCCATGTGTATACAGTGTTCAGATCTTCGTTGATTTACCCTACAGCGTCAGTCATGTCAAATGATGTCGTCGTATGTTGATAGTAATACAATTGTGTATCGTCAGCATAGAGATGCGCACTGCAGTGTCTGAGCTCTTTGTGTAGGTCTGCAGTATAAAGGATAAATAATAGTGGGCTAAGTATAGCACCTTGGGGCAGCCGCGCGGAACCAGCTGCTTTTCGGAAAATAGTTAATTTCCGCGACTATCTTCAATGGTAACAACCTGTTTCCTACCCGACATATAAGAATGAAACCATTTGCATGTTGAGTCTGTCACCCCATAGTAGGATATTTAGGCTAAAAGGAGATCAGCATTGATGCAGTCAAAAGCCAGCGAAAAGTCCAGGAGCACAAAATACTTCCTTTATCTTGTGTATCTGAGATATTGTCGTGGCCAGTGGCATTCGTGGTAATACCACTTATTATCTTATCAACTTTTCCATCTCTAAACCGTTGTAATAATTCGAGACTAGCATAGAGATCTCCTGGGGTGTGGATAAAGAATTTGTTATTTTCTTCGGGGTTTATAAGATTTTCTGGAATATCCAGGATGTCATTTTCTCCAATCATTGTTTCCATTTTAGGTTCTTCCATAACTTATTTGGATTTTTAATACTTTTATTCACGAAATGCGAGAAAAATGTAATCTTCTCTCTATTAAGAGTCGTTGACCAGGTTGCGTAATTGCTTATAATAGGTCTGATGTGACTCTAGCTTTGTTTTTTGAGATCTTTCTTGTGCATTGTCTCACAGTGTCATTATAAGTTTCATGTTTCAAGCCATGGCCAGATCAAGGACAGTGGCTGTAGTTTCGGTTATTCGCGTCGGTTCTTTGTTATGTCAATGGACATTAGATTTTACTTACTTTATCTACTGAATTACATATCATTATCAAGTTCACATGGAAATTACCAGACAAGATTAGTAGAAAAGACTCGCGAAATAATGTGAATGTATGTGATGTCAGTTTTATTAGTGCTAGAGGGGATGAGCGAAAGGAAACTCCCTTTAAGCCTCTTAAACGTAACGGCCTCTGTGGCGCAGCGGTTGTGGCACTGCCTACCATGCGAGAGGTCCCGGGTTCGATCCAAGGCTGTTTCTGGTTCCCACGATACAGGGTATCCTAGTGTAGGACCAGAAGCAATGAATGTGACTGTATGTAAATGTTTATGTTATGTTATGTAAGAACAATAGTAGTTTATGTGACTGATACATAATGAAGGGCATTAAAACTCGAGAGTGGGTTTAATATCACTCGAGAGAGATTATGTACAGTTACATACACTAGTTTATCTACACACATATCATAAGCTCTTTTTACTGTGTTCAGGAACCACATGTTCGACCGGCATGGTGGCATTGGTGGCGTTGATAATTCCGGCATGATGGCATTGATAATTCCTTTGCACTTGTTTAGCTTGTTCAGTAGTACCAACTTCACAAACAAAGTAGGCGCGGCACGCAGGCGGGCGTCGACGTTCCATATTTGAATGTCATAATATGTAGAAAAATTACACATTATGGTCATAATATGTAATTTTTCATCAATCATCATCATCAATATGAAATGAGTTTTTACCAAGTAGTTTAACATTATGCTGATCGTAACGTGCGGTTTTTGTACGCAGTAAAGAGGGTTTATGATACGTGTGTAGACAAAATAAATAATGTATCATGTTGGGGTAGTGTCTTGTCGGAGTAATGTCCTGTCGGCGTTGTGTTTTACATCCAAATAACTGGCTGAACTTGGCCACCACTGTGCCATGCCACCCCGTACGGTAGAAGGAGTGACTCTATGTTGTTCGTCGTTGGTCTTGACTTGAGCACTTCTGTGTGAAGTCCTTCGCCACTCGGTGGGGACATAGCGGGCCTGTGGCATTGTTACCTGTTACTCATTCTGATTTTCTTGTATTTCTCCTCCTCTGGATTGTTGATGATATTCTCCAAGTACTTGGAAATTGTGTCGACGCATGCCTGCACCTGAAATGTAATTAAATTCAACTATTAATTCATTATAATTCATCATTATTTATTGCACACCGATATAAGTATAAAAAGTTACATTAATAGAAAACATATGTACAAAGGCGAGCTATTAATATGGATACCATGTTATACTGTACTTTAAAATACTGTTAGTAAGAACAAATAATTGGTCAAGTGCGGGTGGAACTCGCACACAAAGGGTCCCGTACTATCGGAGTTGAACCTGGTTATGAGCATCGCGATTTTGAACCTCATGCCATGGTAATAAAATTCAAAACCTATGTCAAAAACAAAAATATACGAACGTGGATTTGAACCCAAATAAACATAAACATAAACATTTACATACAGGCACATACATTGCTTCTGGCCCCACACTAGGATACCCTGTGTCGTGGTAACCAGAAACAGCGACGTCACACACATATAAACATCCAAGACCTGGGGATTGTTTTTTTTTTTTTTTTTTTTTTCATTACCCCCAGCCGGGGATCGAACCCGGGACCTCTCGCATGGTAGGCAGAGCAACAACCGCTGCGCCACAGAGGCCGTCAAACTAACATAAATAACATAATAGACTGGTAATAATCACTAGACGGATCCAACTAGGATAGGCTGCCTTCGGGAAACTAGAAGACGTCCTAAAATCACAACTCCCGCAATGCCTGAAGAGCAAGGTATTCAACCAATGTGTCCTGCCAATCCTACTTATGGTGCCGAAATATGGACGCTCACCAAAGCCAATATGCACAAAATTAGAGTCGCACAAAGGGCTTTGGAGCGTGGCATGCTAGGCATCAGCCTCGTTGACCGCGTGACTAACGTTGAAATCCGCAGACTTACCAAAGTCACAGACGAGGGCACGTGCATCACGGAGCTAAAGGTGGCATTGGGCGGGACACTTGGTTAGAAGGGAGGACGGAAGGTGGACCAAGGCAGCCACAGAGTGGCGGCCGCGAACAGGACAGAGAACAGCGGACAGACCACCGGCCTGATGGTCAGATGACATTGTTAAGGTGGCTGGGAAGCAGTGGACGAGACTGGCGAGTGACCGTAGCGAATGGCGTGCTTTGGGAGAGGCCTTTGCCCAGCAGTGGGATGACAAGGGCTGATGATAAATTTTGCAATAAATAAGATTGAGAAACCGATATCAAACGTACAAGAAAAAATCTGACATATGCGTGTACACATTTAAGGTTCCGTAATAAATGAAGAATATAAGCCTTAAAATTAGGGGATTAACCCTCTGAGCCTCATAAGCAGAGTCTCCTGTAACGGCATTAAAGGCTAAGGTCGAGCCACCGCCATCAGTAGCTATGATCGTCTATTCTATCAACCCCAAAAAGAGATGTCCCGATTCAGCTGTAAAAATTGTAAGTTAAGAATGATAAGTCTGAATTTCTTGTTCGTTGAGAAGTTCGTTAGGCGTACAATAGTCGAACGGAAGATTGGTTCAGGAAGTTACGGTTTCAAGTTAGACAGAGAAAGCATATATGTCCGCAAGCCGGTATTTCGCATCAGTTAGCGGTGTATTGCGCCAGATCGATCGTTGTTGTATTTTGTGTGATGGTACCGTTTATTTTTTTGTATATGTGGGCGCTTGGAACTTCTTTTAGTGGTCGACCACGATTTATAATATTTGTTTGGGATATCGTATAGATATCCGTCGTAGTTTTACGACGTGAGTACTCAATGATATTTCATGTGCTCGCTAGTAGCGGCTTGTGGTGGTTCCAATTATATAATTAGTTCACGGCAATAACGATCCGAATAGACCGGTTTACACAATTGCGATTTGATTTTCCGAAATGGGTTTGAACTAGCGGTTACCTCAAAAGGTCCGTAACGTTTTTAAACCTTCAACTCTGCGCAATTTGAGCTGGATGTTATCGAAACGTTGTCATTAGCGCTTTTGGAGATCTAACCTAAATATTGTGGTTTTTAATTTTAGTACGAATGTATATTCCTAGCACCTAAGTACTTTAGTTGTTGCTCATTCGGAGCTAATCCTTCCCAAATAATTTAAGCCATAAGTGGGATACCCTAAGGGATAAGTTAGATTTTAATTAACTGTATATTTATCCTCTGTTTGTTTTTGTAATGTAACTTGTCCTGTTTGTAACCCCTGAATAAATAAATAAATAAATAAAACCCACACCACAGCGAGGTAAACACTCCGGTAAATACCGATCTATGAATCTCGCTGACCTCAGCACGTCCTCGACCGAGCCCAATCGTAAATATTTGACTCAGCCTACACATTAGACCTCCAGCGAAATTTACATTTAATTTAACCCCTCGCACCCCCAGCCACTTGGCGCCGACACAGCTCGTCCCCCAGGCACACTTAAGCCCGCGCGGCGCGCGACACTTGACTGACGTATCAAGTGATTATGTTGAAATGGTAACTCTTAGAACTATGAGAGTGCTAAATATGAGTAGCTAATGAAACCCTCTCTTAGTCAATGCAAAACTAATGTCACAGTGACCTTCCTTTATTATTGTACCGACATGAGAATCACAGACATCTATGAAAATGGTCCTTCTCGACACAAATCTAGCAGACATGAGAAAAACATCAACAACATATACATGTTATTTGATACCTACGTAATCTAAATAACATTACCCTTTCAAAACAATAAAAACATTAGAGTGTTCTTATATAAACTGTTCAATATTTCAGCGTTTGAAATTTTCCAAAAATACGGAAAGTAACCGGCCGCAGAGCGCGAATCATACAAATCTTATAAAATTCCTTGCGAAGATATTAGAGCACCTAGCGTTATATTTCTTAGTTCTTACGATAGGTTAGTTATTGAATAAGAAGAATATAAGTAGTATTTACCACTAAATTATAAATAACAAGTGTGAGGACATATGTCGCAACGCAAGCATAAAATAGGTATAAATCAACACTACGTCCTACTATTGATTTTATTGGCAATAAGTGATACCTATCCTTCTAGAATTAGTAGTTCTAAGTAGAAGACAATCTAGGCTTTCTAAAACTGTATCATACCTTACTACTTACCATACAAAAATCAATAAAAACCTTCATGTTATTTCGTGTCACGGCGCGTGGATTCTCGGCTTCACCAAGGTCACGGCTCGTGTTCGACATGCGCTTATACAGCATGTGCAAAGATTGATGAACGCTTATCGCCGCGGGGTGCCGGATCTCAAGCGCGCGGCAAGTCGCCTTACAAAAACTTTATTTATGACCTGCTCGAAGTTTTGTTTATAATAGAGATCGTAAACTAACAATTTTATTGGATACAGATCGTTGTACAGACATATGTACATACATAGTTGTAAACAGATAACATAAACTTCGAGCGTGAAATGAACACATTTTTTTTTAGATAGTTAGCTATCCATTCGCAATCAACCGGATATATCATAACATTCATAACAAAGCGTCACGCCTTTTCCCATACGAGTTGGCAGAGGCACGTTACAATTGTAATGTTTTGCTGTGATAGATTCTATATAAACTGGTGTTTCGTTCGTGTATGGTGTAATATAACATAACATAGCGTCACGACATTTTCCATACGGGGTGGCAGAGGCACAATTGTACCCACTTTTAGCCAGTTATTCAATACCTACTCCATTTTGCGTGACACAGGGCTAGCCCATCTATTTTGAGTAAACTAGCATTTTCACGCGGCTCCGTTCGCGTGCAAGTAAAGTTTTCAACTTATTGTAAAAAATTGTAAATTTATGTAATCTAGTCTATTCACGCCGCTTCATTCGCGTGCATGTTCAGATATGTACTGTTGTCAATTTAATGTAAAATACACAAATTTGTAAAATTACAGATAAGTTGTAAAACTATAAAATTTCTTTAATTGGTAAAAAAATAAATATCTAGTGTGGGGTTAGAAGCAATATGGGAATATGGGGGTATGTGCCTGTATGTAAATAATTATGTTTACATACTAATTAAAATTTATTTATTTGTCTACAGGTAATTTAGAAGGCTGACTCGAAAAAAACGAAGTTTATTTAATCTATACATCTATCTTATCTATCTGTCTAGTTATGTTAAATTAATAAGGTTTTGGACAAATAAAAAAGAACAAATATAAAAATATGAATTATTTTACTTCTTTAGTAAAAATATACATTAATACAAATATAATTGAATAAAGGAAACAATTAAAGCAATAAATTATTGCATTTGTTAAATTTGAAAGTAAACAATTTCTATTTTGGTCATACAAGTTTTTAGTTGTTTTTGTAACTATTACTGAAAAACTTCATTGTAAAAAGTAAACAATTCATGCAAAAAATTGCATTTAACAACTTTGAAAGTAAACAATTTCTATTCGGGCCATACAAGTTATTAGTTTGATTTATTTCTGGAAAACATTGGCCTAAAATAGTTATTATTTACACAAACACATAAAAGACAAATAATACACAAAAAAGAAAGGAACATCTGGAACGCTAACGCTATGAAGGAGGAGAATCACAATCACACACTGATGGCAGGTTTAGATGTGTTAAGTCATATAAACTCGATTGTTTAACGCTGCAACGGGGAAGTTACATGATTATCATACAGATTGCTTAGTCAACGTCAACATAGTATTAATATTTTTATATTCTACCGCTTGATTCTTTAGCTATCCACAGATACGTTTTATTATTACCCTGCGGGTTGCAATATGAAACTGGTATTCGTAATTTATATTTTTGAGAGATGACATTTTAATATCACCCAATATAAAAACAACTAAACTTTTTCGAAACACGACTGAAGGCTAGTGTTTGGTAGAACTTAATATAACTTAACACGTTTTAACCGGCCATCAGTAAACAGTCAGTAGGCATGCTGGAATAAGAGGAAAGCTAACATGACAATAATACCTTTTCGAGCTTCTTGTACAATTTAAAGTTACATAACACTTTCAATGGAAGACGAGGAGAAACAAAGAAAGTGTAGAAACGAGAATATGTATTATAACATAACATTAAAAGTGTTATCGCTGCAAATTGGCCAACCTGTGATACTCCAACCAACACTGCCCGATGCACAGTGGTACAGCACAAAGAAAGCACATAACTGAGACAGATGTGCGCTTTCCCAGTGCTAGGCACCGCTGACATCTTGCCTGCTGCTTACGGTTGGATGTAGGGGTTTGAGGAGTGGGAACCGGGCGATGATCAGGGTCCAATTTCAACCGTAAGTCAGTAGGAGCGGGCTCTGTGATGGTTCGAGTAGTCTTTGATTGCTCCGTTCTCGGACAGAACCGATCAGCAAGTCCCCGAGCCACGCTAAACCTAACCTCCCGGTGCGTAAGGCTCTGGAACGTCGGGTTTAGCCTGTGAATGATGTATGTATTCAACAGGCTGGTGTTAAGCAGCCTGTGGAATACTTTGATGTACCACTTCTTCTTACGCTTCCTCTCAATCAAGTACATGGCCAGCATTTGGTCCTTACGATCCACACCGCCCATGTACTTATTGTAGTCATGTACAAGAAGTGGCTTCAAGACGTCCTGCCCAGCCCGGCGGCCAGGAACTTGTTGATCGTCGTGGAATGTGGAGATTGTGGTGACAAGTTTGACATCCTTCCAGGAAATCAAAGTGATGTCACAACAATGTCTCGCCACCTGCTGTCCCCGTGCTAATATGCGGTCATTGAGCGATTTAATCTCAACAGGGACGTGTACCCTCCTGCGACTCATCGTCCCAATGACATCAGTAGCACGGGATTTGAGGTACCTCGACAAGGGCAATTGGTTATACCAATTGTCCATGTAAAGGCAGTGCCCCAAATCGAGATACCCATCCATGACTTCGAGAACGACCTTAGCGGTAACGTTCTCGAACCCATGAATCGGCACCGGGTGCATCGAAGACTCTTTACCCGCGTACAAGAGAGTCCTCAGCAAGTAACCAGTCGTTGCTTCGCACAGGTCGTAGCTCTTAATTCCGAACCTGGCCGCCTTGGTGCGTATGGATTGGACCCAAGACAGGCGTCCCTTCCATAGAAGCAACGATTCGTCCAAGCTGAGTTCTCTCTGAGGCGTATACAAACTCGCAAATATACTATTGCAATGGTTCAAAATGGGGGTTATTTTGAAGATTTTTTTGTGATACGTAGACATACCACTAGGTATGTCTTCATTGTTTACAAAATGAAGGAACTGGGTGAGCATTTCGAAGCGATGGCGGCTAATCAGCTTCCTGAAGTCAGGCATGCCCAATGCCCATTACATCAGTCGTCCAGTATTCACTCAGTTTCGTCCTCACGCATAGCGACATATAGATAAGTATGGTAAATAATAAATAAATTTCTTCTACAGTGGTTTCCTGCCACCTGTTAAGATGGTCAGTAATTCCACTAGTCTCGGACAATTTAGAAATTATTTGCCATGCGTATCTATTCGTCTCGGTGACAATCATCTCAATGATTGGCCGATCCCACATTTGAAGGAAGATGTCCGTAGGGTCCTGGGAAGAAAACTGCGGGCCGTGTGAACGCAGGTATGTTTCTGCTTGGCCAGTGAAATACGTAAAATCATCCGACCAAGAAAAAACATCCGCGTCCCGGATAGCAGGCGGGCTGGCAACACGCGGACTAACAGCACGCGCGCTGACAGGCGCACTGTCCACAGTTTCCGCCTCAACATCCTGCGAAGTCACTTCACCACCTTCCACATCGACAGACACCTCATACTCTCCTTGCATTTGTCCTCTCAGAGATCGGATCCATTCCTGGTCACATACATCTTGCATCACAGCATACTCTTCTGGAACATTCACCGGGCTAGCATTCAAATCAACCAACCATTCCTGTCGCATGTTCTCAATTTCCTCCTCTTCACTTGCAGCGCGTTCCCGAGCATGTTTGCCCCTAACATGCGAAGGTTCAATGTTTGCGTCTTCGTCATCATCAGAAGAAGACAGTTCGCTCCCGGAGTTGTTCTTGTTAACCATATATTCTATCTCCTTTGAAGCGAGACTCCGGGAGGGAACTGGCATTTTTGACGATGACGATGACGTAATCATTGTAGCTGCAGCGCGTTTACGCGCCCCAGATGTTCCTGCAAAGGACGACGCCGAGGCCGATGCCGACGCCGCGCCCGACGACTGTGAACAAACAAACACACGACTTGAACAACAAATGAAACAACAGGAGGCAATCCCTTTCTGTTTAAAGTTGATGAAATATTTTTAACAGTACGGGATCATAGGTTACTTGTCAAAATACATACCACGTCACCCCTACAATGTTTGGGCAGCTCCTCCCCGCCAGCCGTTGGCTGCTGCCCAGCTGCTGATGGCTGTGAAAAAAGAAAATACATTATTGTATATGGTATGGTACTACAGATAGCCCCTATGCAGAGGGTGCATGGAAGTGGATGAGACCGTAGAGAACATGCTGCTGGCGTGCTCATCCAGCATATAAACCAGGATGGCAATTCTGGGAAAACGACGTCGACCTTAGAGCTCCTCGAACATCCAGGCCTTACTGATGGATGAAATAGAAGAGTGGGTGCAGGGGACATGCACTAAGGCGAGTGGGTGCATGGGACATGCACAAAGGCCCCACCAAAGTGGGCTAGGTGCATACGCATGCATTCACCCCCTGTTGAAGAAGAAGAATGGTATGATCAATCTGCTGATCAGAATACCTACATCGACTCCAACAGCTAGCGAGCGCCGGCAGCGCCTAGATGTCGTCGGCTGCGGGGAGGAGACGCCCTCGCTCCGGGGAGACGCCAAAAAAGGCGTGACTGCTGGCTGCCACGTCTAAATAAAAACAAAACCGTTTTTGTCACACGAGTTTATGAGGGTTGACGTAAAATATACCATCTTATTGAAATGCGTGGGTGTATCAAAACACGTCTCTAGTCTTTAATTTGTAATATCTCTCGCATTTCAGTATTTGTTGTTGAGGCAACAAATATACACATTCTGTGAAAATTTAAATTTTCTAGCTATTACGGTTCGTGCTGTAGGACCGCTGACAGACAGACAGGCACAGACAGACGGACAGACAGACGGACGGACAGCGATGGTTTAGTAATAGAGTCCCGTTTGGCACCCTTTGGGTTCAGTACCCTAAAAATGCAAATTAAAAATAAACAAAATACCAGACAATCAGCCAAGGAAAATATTTCATTATACATGGGTAAAACTATACTGCAGAATGGAACAAATAAATGGATATACATACATACACCCGATATACAATATATATAATAGAATTCTATTATATTGTGTTTCGTTATTTTGTATATTTGTATCGCCTTGGCTCTGGCTGTAATGGCATAAATAAATTATGTCAATAAATAAATAAATATAAAGTAAATGGAAACAAAGCAAAATCGATGCGAGAGAAATTGAAATTATTTACCTTTATCCGGCCGGAGCGGGAGCGCTCGAGGAGGACCTGCTCATCCATGATGTGCAGGGATCCCCTGGGGGACCCAACCACCCGCATTGCCGTCACCAAATTCGGGGGCTGGGTCCCGTCCTCCTCGTGCGGTTTATTATCCGTCCCGGACATTCTGAAAAGTGTTAATTTTATAAAATTATGTAAATTTACAAATTTACCTAATTTTACAAATTTACCTAATTTTACAAATTTATAAAATTAAACTGAAAATACTAAAGTACATTGCTGTACTTGCACGCGAAAGAAGCTGCGTGAATAGACTAGTTTACACAATTTTACAACTTTTTTCAAAAAGTAGAAAACTGTACTTGCACGCGAACGGACCCGCGTGAAAATGCTAGTTTACTCGAAATGGATGGGCTAGCCCCCTGTCATGCAAAATGGAGTAGGTATTGAATAATTGGCTAAAAGTGGGTACAATTGTGCCTCTGCCACCCCGTATGGGAAAAGGCGTGACGCTATGTTATGTTATATTACACCATACACGAACGAAACACCAGTTTACATTTAATGATATCACTGCAATACATTACAATTGTGCCTCTGCCACCCCGTATGGGAAAAGGCGTGACGCTACGTTATGTTATATTATACCATACTACCCAGAACACCATCATGGCCAATTATCACAAAGGAGCACCCTTTATTGAAATCGTAGTGAAATCTTTGTCTGTGTGAGTGTTTCCAAATCAAAATGGCTTTACGGCATGCTTATGTGTGCGTGTGAATTGGATGCCTGATCACTTTTCAGACGGAAATCAGCAAATTGGTAGATTATTTTGATAAAGAAACATATAAAAATGGATTCCTTATTAGATTTCCAATAAGATATGTGTATTTTTCACTAAAATCGAACTGAATTTCTTATTGGAATCTAACATGTAACTCGGAAAAAAACCGTCTGGTGCATGACGCAACATTTAGATTTGCCGATTTTATTGACATCTTGATGAATTTCACTACTATTTCTGCAATAAGCTTCCTAGAAACAGTTGTTATTATGAATAAAACAAAGACTTACCTCAAGTCTCAATTACTTTCACTCAAATACACACACAAATCACAATAATCCGCCCTTCGCGGCGTCCTCGAAAAAGTGTTTTTTTTGAGGCACGTTTGGAATATTTTTTTCTATGAATGACCATAGACAATTGTATCGGATTATAGACTTTGTCTTATTGAGCGTCTGGAAAATCTTTAACAGTACCAACATGACAAAAATTGGCCAAAATATACCGGTTTAAAAAAGCGCGGGAGCGAGAGCGTCATATGACGCTTGGGGGACGGACGGTACTCGAGGCGAGCGTCATATGAGGCTTGGGGGATTGTAAGGTTAAAGATGCAACTTGAATCCAAACCGATCCAAGGCAAAGCAAAACAATCTACCCGGTCCTAAACAATGAACTTTAGACTGTAATTTGATCTCTTCGCGCGTCCCCGACAACACTCAAATGTCAACAATATCAACAGGATAGGTTATCTGTGTTGACAACGTTTAAACTTTGTTCTGAATTTGTTATTTCCATCCGCGGAACCTCATCGATCAAACAGTCTCCCTATGCCCTGCCAACCTAGGTTTAGCCGCAACTAAACTCCTGTCTAGCCTAGTCTAAAATCCTAGTGTTATACCACGTCCATTATCGACACCACTCGAAAATGGTTGAGTTTGATTTGAATGTGCTTGTATGGTTAATGACTGTGTGTGTGGGAATTTCAAAACTCGCTGAGGAGAGGATTAGCCCGCGAATATCCTAAGAGCCAATCCAGGAACCCTATGGTGAAGGAAAAAGGAATTTAGGGTCGCGCCAAGCCCAGACTCAGACTCAGATCAATTACCTACAAGTTCTTATCTAACGACTCAAGGATAGTTTTGGAATTTGGGGTAGGTTGATTTAAAGGATAGGAATCGAGGTATATCTCGGCGCTTCAGACACTCACGAAAATCCACTGTAACACGCAATCACAATCCGTCTATTTATAGACCCCACATGTCTGGAAAAAAATGGCGTCCTTTGCGAACACGCGCTGCCCAAGCGAAAGCTTCTTATCTCTAACTACACAGGGTCTAATTTCAATCAAACATGCCATGCAGATCCGCCGTTCTACAAACTTTGTGTACGCATATTCACTATGATCAACCGTAGGTTATCACTCAAGTCATTTGGTATTTCCGATACACAAAATCTGTTGATCGCTGACCATAAAAGCTTGTTGCGATTAATTAAGTCTTCCCGACCGCTAGCGTCTTAGACAAAGATCACTAGAATGATATTCAAACCCGTGATGTCAAACTCGCCACAACGTACCAAACAAACGCAATTGTATATTTGCAGTCAACATAATAGCTTTCTCCGTATCTTTCCATAATAACCTTCCATTATTTAGTTATTCATAATTTATTCAGCGCGCAGCCAAATCGGCTCTGATCCCTACACATTTCGCAGGAATGCGCCAAAAAAAACCTGACCTGACCAACCTAAGCTCTCGGCTCATTGTTTTTGCCGCCTTACCCTGAGCTACTCAAAAACCCAAACGTTATGTGAACCGACTCTTGTATTCAATGTGTGTAACTATACAGCGCGGCGATGGGCTAGCCCTCTGTCACGCAAAATGAAGTATCAAACGTACTGACTCTCGTGTACCATTACACTCCATACAACCAGTTTTTCAACGAAATAAAATAAAATAGTACAGCTAAGTATATTTTACTATTTGCAAATAAACTGGTTTACTAGCTATTATGGGATACATGTACAACCTATTTAAACCTGCAACAGTAACAATTTCCAGTTATTTCCAGCAGTTTCTGTCGATGGAATGACGAATGAGAGGGTGTCAAATTTATCAATATATTGGTATTTTGTTAGTTAAATATACACAATAATAAACAATATCAATAACTTTTTCATTACTGTTCCGACAAATTTTTGGATTGCAGGCTTTAGATTGTGACGGATAATTTTACCGAGCAATCAAAACAATCATCATTGTTTTAGGGCGACCTTTTGATTTCCGCTTTGGGCACCAGGGCTAAAGTTAACTACGATAATATAAAAAATCTAATTGTTACAATAATATGACAAGTAAATCACTCGCTTTGCTGGCACTGATGTGTACTGTGTGTGTGTCTACTTAATTTAAGTGCCAGTTGAATTTTATCAAATATCTTATTTTTTACCCCGGACGACCAAAAGAGGGGTGTTATAAGTTTGAAGTGTCATTCTGTCTATGTGTGTGTCTGTCTGTCTCTGGCCCTCTACTCTAGCACACTTTAATGCGTTTTTTTGTAAATGATAGTATACTTCCCTGCGATGGTTCGTAGCTATGATTTATCAAAATTCGTTCAGCAGTTCGAAACTTACTAGCTTAAAAAGGACACAAGTCAACCAAATTTTAGACTTTTTAACCCGAGATGACGAAAAATATGAGTGTTGTTATAGGTTTGAGGCGTCTATCTGTCTGTGTGTGTGTCTGTGTGAGGGTTTGTGTGTGCGAGGGTGTGTGTATGAGGGTGTGTCTTTGTGTGTGTCTGTCTGTGGCACCCTAGCGCTCTAACGGGTGTAAGGATATTGGTGATATGGTACAAGTCATAGACGACGAAAAAGGGTTGTTATCAGTTTGAAGTTTACGTCTGTGTGAGTTTGTGTGTATGTGTGTGTTTGTGTGTGTGTGTGTGTGTGTGTGTGTGTGTGTGTGTGTGTGTGTGTGTGTGTGTGTGTGTGTGTGTGTGAGGGTGTGCGAGGGTATGTCTGGGTATGTGTGTGAGGATGTATCTCTGTGTGTGTGTCTGTCTATGGTACTCTACCGCTCAAATGGGTGGACGGACGGATATTGGTGATGCTGCACACAAGCCAGAAACAATGTATTACTGAGACACAGATTGACTTCCACATTTTAATCTTTGTAATTGTGGCAAAGCTGATTTGTCATGGGGACTATTGAATAGTTTTCTCTGATTTAGTTCACAAATTGCAATACCTTGTAATTTTTTTACGCAACTTATGCTTGATTTTGCAAATAATTTACTGCCCAGATATACAACAGCCTTTTCTACTGTAGTTCCTTGCAATTCAATGAGTCGGGGGTTTTTGAAATATTGAAATTTATAGTTATTTGTACCATATTTTGGTCAAGCTGTATACTTTGGCGTTGCAAACGGAAATGTTTGGTTTAATTTATGTATTGTCTAAACTGCTGTTTTGTGTATAAATAAATAAAATAAAAATATATAGATACCTTGGTTGGATGGATGGATCTAAGTTAAGGAAGAGCAACCCCTACAATTATCATTCATCAGCACATCCAAGTCAGCAACCTAAACGTAGAACACTTTCTATTCCATATTGCTATATTACTTCATTATTTTACATATTTGTATTGTATTTTAGATTTAAGTGAATATTGTCTTAATAAATAAAATAAAATAAATTACGGCGAGCGTACTTACGACGCGAGTGAGCGTGACAGCGTACCTATAAAGTAGTATATGGCGCGTGATGTTATCGTTGTCTCTCTTCTTTCGACAGGTATAATAGGATATTGATACTTTGCTGTAAATTACCTTCTCCCTATTGTTATTGCACGAGTGTATAATAAGACAGGCTGTCAGCCCTCTCTCGTGTTCCAATTGTTCGTAAAGGAACGTCTTTATGTTCCGCTTCCATTCGTCTCTGGGCAGCACGTCGTTGCTAATGAGTGGGCATCTGGGAAAGAGTAGAAAATGAGCGCAAGTGAAAAGAAAAACTGGGATAAGTGTGAGTCGGACTCGAAAATCGACTTGAATATAAACCAGGACGCTCACGATAGGTCTGACCTAGTGTGAGGTTCGCCAATAATATTAACTCCATTTGTGTGTTATTCTAATTAGAATCTCTAAACTTAAATTTTTACATGTTGCGGCCCTAAGCACAGTATGATAAATGAAAGTTTAAGTTGTCTTCTGTTGACCGGACAAATGAATAACCCTAGATATCAATAAAATTGTTTGTTCTTCGGACTACACAGGGGAGTCGGACAAGTTCCTATAAATAAATAGAAAGTCACACAACAATAGGTAGTCAAAAACATACTTGAAGAAGACACCAGTGGCTGCCAAATTCTTAGGCCTCTCTGGACGTACCCTAGGCTCTGATTGTGATGATGAAGCATCATCTGTCTGTGCTTCCAACTCTCTCCTGACTTGTGCCTGAAAATTCATAGTTGAGGATATAATACCCATGCTCTTCTTATTTATATTTTGGGTTCCAATCCAGGTAGGAAAAATCGGTGTTTGGGTTGTTTATATGATTCAGTTGTGCTGTTTCTAGTTCTGAAGATATAGGTAGGAGACGTATAGGGCCAGAATAATAAATGTTTATATATTGTTTAATTTCACATGGATAGTTATTTTATTAATTGTTTAATTAGAATACTGGTTTGATATAAACTTGTGATCATGGTAAGGATCATAGTAAAGTTGTGTTTGTAAACAATAATGATGTTCTGTCACTCTGAATTGTGGCCAAAGAGTATCTAGATACTACTCAAATTATGTCAAGATGACATTGAAAAATTGTAGGTTAAGGGCCCAATTCCACTAAATAACAAAAAAATATCCAAAAAGGGAAGTACAAGCACCCGAACACACCTAAGTAAATTTAACTTTGTTGCTGTATAGAAAATGCTATTCTGAGCATTATAATTTACAACTAACTAAAGAAGGCAGGCTGCTGCAAATGCTGCTGTGTGGTAGATTTAATTGCATATATTCCTGTTTCCCTAGAACTAGAAGATTTATAATATAACCTTGCTCTGCTGGCCGAAAAAGGATAATATTGACATAAAATTCAAGGAAAATTATGTTTTCTTCCCCACAATAGAATCTTAGTACTCTAGTTGACTATGCAAGCCTACAAGTTAAGTTGCAGCAATCAATTATTTGATATTAATTATTTCATTAAATTACATATTAATTATTTCATTACATTAAATGGTGAATAATACAATAATAGTTTAATTACCCAAGCTAACTACAAACTAGTAATCATATATTGTCATATTTGTGTCATTTCTAATTTTCCTGACATTCATACAAAAACTAAATAACAAATAAGGCCAAAGTATACTGGTAGGGCTATGTTCTAATTGCATGTGCACCGAGTAACCACGGAATACCTCGCTGGCTGCTCCCTTTCAATCTCATCGATCTTGTTGAGATGAGGACTGCAGTCCCTAATGGGAGTGAGCATGAATGAAGAATGAAGTATGTTTATGGTTATATTTTATATTTAGAAGATTTTACTTTACATGCCCAGTTTCATAAGATTTGATGTGTTCAGGTGCGTGGACTTCTCTCGTAAATATAAATCAGTAAGTAAATAGTTATTTGTACATCTTTTGCTGTGGGCAAGGTAATGGTATTTTAGAATAAACAAAAGCAACAATTGATGGTGGTGATGATAGTAATCATCAATAATTACCTGAATAGCAGCCACGGAAGTATTAAAAGAGGGATTTTCTCGTTTTTGCAGCAACCTGGCCAAAGCAGCATCTGCAGCTACCTTACTCTCTTCAGTAAGACCGGTCCTCTTAGGCCCGGTCTGTGATTTCTGGCCACCGCTATTCTGAATACTGATCGATGACTCACTTAATCTATGTCCTTTACCAGCCAATTTGAATTTTGCATCGGTTTTCTTCTTTTGAAAAAACTTTTTTATTTTGTCAGCCATTTTATTTTTAGAGGCGAGGTGTGTGTTCTTTTGGTAACTTTAGACGGGATACACTTTCTTTCAGCTGTTCAATGGTAGCGGAAGTTGCTGAAATCATAACATATGGTTATAAGAGTGACAATTTTGTTGGGTATCTTGTTTGTTTATTTAATTATATGGCATTGACATTGGTAAATCATCATTAATTTCAATAATAAGGGATTTATGATATTCATCTTGTCAGTAAGAATCTTTTGGACAGAATTCTGAACCTACTAATTAATCAAAGGTAGATACTACTTCACCAAGCCCACTAGACCTGCCAGGTATCTTCCACTTGTCTAATTGGCCTAACTAACCTAATTGAATTTAACCACAAGATACAACTTTGTTTTCCTTGTAGTCACACTGTTTAGGTTGACTGACCATTTTGGTAGTGGTGAGGAAAAGTAAGTACGAACATGAGTGCGGCATCAATAGCCAGAATATAATAATGACCAGACAATCACACTCAGATAATCATCAGAGAATTTATCAGTGACAATTTCAACTTAAATAGGTTGCTGGTCTGACCAACCATGTTTTCTTGGTCGACCATTTATTAGAACTGTATTCGGACAGGTTCTTTTGTTGGAGAACCAGAAACATATGGTACCTACCTATTGATTTTATGTCTTTTAGTAAAGACCTAAGTTAGTAAGGCTTCGGCACATCGCAGGCGGGACAGGGGTGGGGAGTCGTCAATATTGTCAAATGTATCGTCAATTGGTCGCCACACTGACACAACAGCACATGCCCACTTTCGAATTCCGTGGGATTTGCTACATAGAAGTTCTTGTATTTGACAACCGCATTTAGCAATTAGATGTCCAAACAAAAGTCAATAGCACTTACCCGGCTTCATAAAACGCTCCGAAATCCGTTGACCGTACACACGCCAAGAGACGAATATCAGGAACAAAGTGAACAGCAAAATGAGCACAAAAGTCTTCAGCAGCATAAACTGAAAATCATTGAAGTAGAAAACCTCTGCTACTTCGTCGTAAATACCAAATTCTGGCAAAATACCAGATTTAGGCAGACTCTGAATCGGTAAGGATGATACGCAGGAATTTAGAAAGTCCCTAGCAAAGGACAGAGTATCCTCGATCTGAAGGTACAGAGCCTCGTAAAGGGTGGAGTTAAATACAACGTTGTCGAATACCGACATCACATAAGTAGCTTTTGATTGGATTGATTGCACCAAATAAAAGGAAAATTGAAGTTAAATGGTTTTCGGTCTATATTGCAAATGCAAAATTGCAAAGCGATTTTGCGACAGACAAAAACGTCAATCGTTGACAGTTGATATGATAGGTTAGAATTTGGTTGCGGTCCTTTTTACGCTGAGTGTAAGTGAGACTGAGTGAAGTAAAAAGGAAGCTGCCAGTTCATGGCGGTCGGCATGACGGAGTTGCCGAAACTTGTCAAAGGGGTGGTCTGGCTTCCCGATGTTCAGGGAACTGACATCGAGGGGCTGAGGCTCCGACTGAAAAGGGCAAACCGGCAGCGCGGCACCGACATGAGTCGCTGTCGCCTACTATAGGATGAGCTTAAAAAAACCGACTCGGAGCTTCAGGGTGCCATCATGGTAGTCGGAATAGGTACCCGAGTCGGATATCCCGGAGCTGGAAAAAAGGCAGATGAAGATCTGCTACAAGTGTGGCTTGGTGAGGATGGAGCTCAAGCGAAGGGCTGGCGGAACTGGGTCCAGACCCGCTCCCGCCGGCCAGCCAAGTGAGGTGCGGCCCACACCGGGTGACGCTGAAGGTGGCAGCAACACTCTGCTAACACGCAGGGCCTCGCCGGGCAGCGTGGCGAAAGCGCTAGGTAACCGAAACCTGGCGTTTGGCTCACCGCTGTCCGAGGAGGTCGAGGCGCTCCTCGGCTGTGAGGATGAATACTCAACTCCCAACGTAGAGGGGGAGAAATAATAATTATGTCTCCCTACTTTGTATATACACACACACATATACATTGTACACATAATATGTTAGATATATCGACCTATTACTGCAAATACCAACAATCTGCAAGAAACGCGTTTTGAGAAATCGACAATTGAAAGTTTGAATGCTTGTTTATATTTTAAAATGTTCAAAAATTGCATTGTATTTTAAAAAAAGCTAAACCCTATGTTATCTTGTTTGCTATTTTATTGCACAATGCATGTAGACTAACTTTAAAATGCATTAAAATTACGTTCAAAACTCAAAAACTCAAAACTCAAAACGTTTATTCTGTAAATAGGCCACAAGGGCACTTTCACATGTCATTTCATTTCATTTTTTACAGAACATTTGGTATTATTTATTATTATTATCAGAAAAAAAAAGTACTTAATTATTGTTTCTGAGAGATGTAAAGAGTCTCAAATGTCATAATAAAATAATTAAAATATAAATAACAGAGATGTATAGTCTCTTTAGTCAATAATACAATGATAATAGGAGATGTAAATGGTCCCCACAGTCAAGAGTTGTATAATTAAATTAATCTTTGGAGGTGTAAAAGGCCTCCAAGTGTCCAGTAAAAGAAACTCTGGCAGTGAGGATGCTCACAATTAATTAGAACAATTCAGTCCCAAGCATTTTTATCGTCTATGTACTCTTTAATACTGTAGTAAGCTTTAGAAATAAGCCTTTGCTTGATGTATTTCTTGAACTTATTAATTGATAGATCTGTCAAAGTGCTTGGGAGTTTATTGTAAAATCTTACACAATTACCCTTGAACGAGTTTTTTATTTTATGGAGCCGAGTAGTGGGCACTGCAAGTTTGTCCTTGTTTCTAGTATTAAAGTTATGTATATCACAGTTTCTTCGAAAGTTAACAATGTTCTTATGGACATACATAATATTCTCGTAAATATATTGACTATGGACTGTCAATATATTTACTTCTTTAAACTTATTTCTAAGAGAATCTCTATTATTCATTTTATAAATCGCACGAACAGCCCGCTTCTGCAGCACAAAAATAGTATTTATGTCAGCAGCACTGCCCCAGAGCAGAATACCGTAGGACATAATACTATGAAAATAACTAAAATAAACTAATCTGGCTGTTTTTAAATCTGTCAAGTGACGGATTTTCCTGCATGCAAAAGCTGCAGAGCTCAGTCTGTTCGATAGCTTATCAATATGTGGACCCCATTGGAGTTTGGAATCCAACGTTATACCTAGAAACACTGTGCTTGTTACCAATTCCAATTCCTCATTTTTAATTGTTATACATGTCTGATTATTTTTAACGTTAGTAGTAAGAAACTTAACACATTTAGTCTTTTTCTCATTTAATAGCAAATTATTAACATTAAACCAATTTACCACTCTTGATATGGTATTGTTCACGTTATCATCAGTAGCGTGTTGGTTTCGCTTTGTTTTAAAAATAAGTGAGGTGTCATCAGCAAACAGTACCATATCATGACAGTCCCTTCCTAGATAGGGTAAGTCGTTTATATAGATGAGGAATAGGAAGGGTCCCAATATTGAGCCCTGTGGCACGCCCAAAGAAACCAATGATCCTGGTGATCGTTCTCCGTTTACGTCTACTCTTTGTATTCTTCCGTTCAGATAAGATTTTAACAAATTCAATGACGTGTCTCTAACTCCATAATGATGTAATTTCCTGATCAATGTTTCATGACAAACGCAATCAAAAGCCTTAGATAAGTCACAAAAAATGCCTAGGGCATCTTGTGACTCTTCCCAGGCATCAAAAATACTTTCAATGAACTGAATTCCGGCATCTGTTGTTGAACGACCGCGAGTGAATCCAAACTGTTTGTTATGCATTAGCTTATTTGATTCAAAATGATGTAATAGCTGTGATAAGATTAATTTCTCAAAAATTTTACTAAAAGTTGGTAGTATTGATATAGGTCTGAAATTGGTGGGGTCTTGAGTACTACCTGCTTTGAAGAGGGGAATTATCTTACTTTGTTTCATTAAATCAGGAAATTCACCGCAGTCTATACAATTGTTGAAAATGACCGCTAGGTCAGGTGCAATTAATTCGATCAGGGATTTAACGACGTGAACAGAGAGTCCCCAAAGATCATTCGTTTTCTTAACATTTATCAATTTAAATGCCTTTACGACATCTGAACTTGTGACGTGCTTAAAATTCAAGTATGAAGCACACTCTGAGACATTATCTTTTAATATTGCAACAGCAGACAAAGGTGACGAATTTAAATACTTAGTCGTGGAAGCCGGTGCATTAGTAAAAAAAGATTCAAATTCAGTTGCAACTTCTAAGCTAGAACTCGTAAACTGTCCATTGATTTTTAGTTCGTAATCGTGACTCGCTTTTTTACTACGACCGGCCTCCTCATTAATTATTTTCCAAGTCGTTTTTATAACATCGGAACTATTCTTAATTTTACTACTCAGAAAATTACGTTTAGCTGTATGACAGTCTAATTTAAATTGTTTGGAGAACTGTTTGACTTGTTCTTTAAATTCGTCACTCATGTTGAACCGTCGTTCCTCATACAATGCATACAATGCTTGCCTGCGTTTATGCATCTCTGCAGTAGCCCACGTACTAAAGTCGTTTGAACCACTAACCACAACCGATTTTGAAGTGAATATCGCGCTGTACTGTTTCATAAAGGTTTCAAAGAATAAGTTATACATTATATTAGGAGACTGTTCAGCAGCCAAAAACGGTAGTTCCTGGGCTAAATAGTATCTCATTCTTTCTAACCGGTCAGCAGTTATTGGCACAAACGAAATTTTCTTTTTAATGACAGGTTCTCTAATAGAATCAAATTGAAATAATTGACCTAAATGATCTGAATCCAATTCACTGATAACACTTTTACTGATTGGAATAACATCAGTAAAAATGTTGTCAATGCATGTAGCACTAGTAGCAGTCACTCTTGTTGGCTCCATAAATAAATGGCTAAGCCTAAATGATGAGAAAAGATTTATTAATCTAACGCTGAGAGTAGTTCTTTCTAACAGATTAACATTAAAGTCACCACATATAATTAATCGTTTCGTACTGTGTGATGAAATAGTTAGGACGGATTCCATTATTTTCTCGAACATTTCAAAGTCGCTCAAGGGTGGCCTATAGACACATATAACGATGAACTGTTCTAATTCCACAGCTGCAAGTTCTATAGTTCGTTCAACAGATAAGGAAACAATGTCCTTACGTTCCTTGAATTTCATATGATTGTTTAGTATGATTAATGCCCCACCATGTATTGAATTAAGTCTGGTGAACGAACTACCAACCTGGTGATCTTTAAAGCTAAACATAATTTCATTAATAGTTAACCAGTGCTCTGTTATGCACAAAATGTCAATTTTATTACAATTTAAAAATAACTCTATTTGTAGATCTTTGCCTCTAATACATTGAATATTCTGATGAACCAGGCTTATATACTTAGCATGTGAGCTTCCCTTATTCTTAGGGTTTTCTAATATACTAGAACATATGTTGCCAGAGCCTGGGTCCTCTGTTGTCCTATTGTAGCGCTGGATTTTCAGTCCATTTACATAGGTTTAAACAGTTGGATTTATGAGAGGAAGATACAGGTATCGCCATCTGGCGGCAGCCTTAACAATGCTTACATTGGGGGAGCCATCTCGCTGCGCGTCGAACAGTATCGATCCAAGTGGTTACGGTGGAACGCCGCTAGAGGGCGCCACCACTCTTAGTGTTGCCCTCGTCTTTTTGTTCCCATGTTGTCGGGAAAATTTAACTACAGCTGGCGGAGTGAACAATTATTTTCAGGCGGGAATCGCTGCCGTGTACCCTAAATGTTGGTGGGGACGCGTCCTGAATGTAAGGTGCAGGAACTGACAGCGGAACGGGAGCTAGATAGAAATTTCGCCCGGCTAATTTACTGTCGCAATCGGCGACGTGAACTTGTCATGGGGGGCTTTCAGCGCGAAGGTGGTATCCCTGATGGAAAGATTGTTCGCGAAGATTTTGGTTATAAATATGCGCCCCAAGCCGGTGGGAGGCTTTTTTCGACGAGAGTGCCGCGAGAGGCACACCGCTTGAGGTGGTAGAAGGAGGAACCACTGACAAGAAACCTTGGTGAGTCGAGTTGGGTTAGGAAACGTGGTTATCGACGGTTCAACCGAGGCGAGTGTCATTTTTACCAACGAAGTGGTTCCTTTCAGCCCCTTTTTGCTCCGGGGACGGAGAGAGCGTGCCGTGGTGGACGCGTAGCGGAAGGAGGTTGTTCCCACGTGTGGTGAGGTGGCTGACGCATCGGCTCGCTAAATCCAACCCTGCCGAAGACGGGATTTTGGGAGCCGCCAAGGTGACCCGTGCTGGGTGCACCCCGTGGTAGCGGGCGAGGTACATCCTGAATATATAAGGTGAGAAATTTCCATCTTCCATGGTTCGCATCGCGCGCTTACTAACCTGCCCCAGTAGATTTCTCGTTACTTCTCCATAACGCGGCCCTAGTCGCTCATCATGGTCGATTGACCTAGTCTTAGGTAACGTCGACGCAGTGATTCAACTTCCTTAGGCATTCCCTGTGGTCCAGTGGCCAAACCAAGAGGTTTTATTAAATATAATTGCATCATGGGGCTGGACCACGGCCAGGGTGATTTTGTAAATAGGTTAGTTTGTGACATTTGTTAGTGTATTGCAAACCGAATATAGATTTTCCTTGTAGTAGATTAAGGCTTATGCACCTAAGAATAGACCTTGCCCGTGTGTTTTGATAATTTTGTGTAATTTGAAGGAATATAAATTTTCCCTGCGGTAGATTAAGGCTTATGCACCTAAGAATAGACCTTGCCCGTGTGTTTTGATAATTTTGTGTAATTTGAAGGAATATAAATTTTCCCTGCGGTAGATTAAGGCCTGGGCACCTGAGAAATAGACCTTGCCCGTGTGTTTGGTTAATTTTGTGTAATTTTAAGTCGGGGAGCTCTTAATTAAGGCCCGTGGTGTACATTGTGAACTTAGGGCCAGTCGCTAAGTAGATTTTTCTCCTAATTCCAGTACATAAGATCCCGCATGGCGCCTGTACTGCCAGTGTAGCTGGTGACGCCCTGCTTGTTACTGTTACGCTGATCTTCCCTGCGGGGGGGGGCAGACCTGAAGAAACAAGGGTCGAGATAAGTGTAGAATTAAGGACGTGTATTATTTAAATAGGACGGCCACTAAGAGAGAACCCCCCCTTGTTTTCTTTAACAAATGTTCAGGAAATAAAACTTGAGAACCAGAATCTCTTCTTTTACTGACAGGAACTAGTACCCCCAGAAAAACGAGGCTACAATTGGCGCCCGAACAGGTTTTTCTCTCTTGGTGGTTGTGTAAACCTGTGTTCTGGTCTTTCGCTCAGTACACATGGCCGTTTCTATACTTTAGTTTTTGTATTTTGAGGCGGATTGTTAATTGTTGTTATTGTGTTATCGTGTGTGACCGGGCCACAATGGCAACTTTTGAAGATAGGCCGATTAATTTTAATTTACTGCATAAGGACGAGTTAGAATATGAAGTCGAACTTCGTGGGGGAAAGCCAGCCCCAACCGTCACGGAACTGCGTTCCCAGATCCGAAAATTAAACATTGAACTCAGCTCGGACGAAGTAACGGAGTTCAGTGGCGATTGTGAGCGGGAATTCGCCACTATTTGTGAGAAGTTAGAATCACTGCAGAGTCTGTTGGTAGGTACAACTCAAAGACCGTGTTCTTTAAAGATTCTGAGTAGGGTACAGGCGTTAGCGTACCACTTATATCACCGTCTGAGTAGGCTTCAGCCCCTAGAAGGTGCCGGCGACAAATTTTTCGAGACAAACGCGACTATCGAAAAAATAATAGACAGACTAGAGAGTATTATGTTAAATTTTCGATCGTCCAGAGTGGCGTCACCTACCCCCGTCCGCGAGGTAATACCCGAGAAGTATCAGGCGGTTCACACATTGAATATCAAATTCGATGGGAAGTCGTGCGTAAAGGGATTTTTACAAAGATTGGAAGAAGTTAGGGTCTCCCGCGGTATCTCCGACGAAAGATTGTTCAAGTCGGCCCCGGAATTATTCACGGACGGAGCGTTATGCTGGTACAGAGGTGCCATTAGCGATGTACACACATGGTCCGAATTGAAAAATCTTTTGTTGGCGGAATACTTACCATTTGACTTTGATTTCCGTCTTATGAAAGAGATTAGGGAAAGAACTCAGGGACAGGACGAGAGCATAGTAAATTATTTGAGCGTAATGCAAAATTATTTCTCCCAATTATTAAAACCCATTACGGAAATTGAGAAATTGGCTATAGTTAGACACAATATTAGGCCGTTCTACACGACCCAACTAGCTCTGCACCCAATCAACTCATGGTCGGATTTGAAGTCAAGCTGCCGATTGCTGGAACAGGCAGAATGTATTGCGCGTAGCTTCTCGGAGCCAACTACATCCGCCTCAATCTTGGCGTCGGACTTAATTTATACTTGTGACAACGGGAAAGCCACCGCAGGCCAAGTCTCAGCGATACAAGAGCCGTCGCGGAAATTATTCTGCTACCGTTGCGGGGAACCGGATGTAGTTACTTCAACGTGTCCTAAATGTAAGATGTCAAAAAACTAATAAAGTCGAATCAGAGCAGGGTTGATTCGGGTGTAGGCTTTGGGAGAGGTATACCCTCTTACCACGTAAGTAACCCTGCAAGTAAGTGCGCTGTTAATACGGCGTCCGAATTTCATGCGGCGGAGGCGGAAAGGCAACGTGCGCCGGGGGCGTGCGTGTCCTTCGCCACCGTAGGCCACGACGCATCACTCCGGCATGGAGATCGGGGTGGTGATGCCAAGGTGAGGAGGGCGTCTGCGGATGTCCCGGGCGCACGGGGTTCTGGAAGCCCTTCGTCGCATTCGCCCAAGGGCGTTTTCGTCAACAATAAGGTGAGTCCCGTACCACATAGTGCACCCGTCACCTCTGAACCAAACGTGATAGCTTCGCCACTGACTCCAAGACCACAGGAATGGTCGGAGTGGATAGAATTTGTCCGTAAATTTCACATCGAACTACGCGCGAAACACGTGAGCGTGATCCACGGTCGCGACGCTCGCCCATATCTGAAAGTGGGGGTTTATAATTTTTTTTTTACTGGTCTATTAGATTCTGGATCGGAAATTTCCATTATTAGCAAGGCGGCTTTGGATAGGCTCGGTCAGGAAATCGTATTGCATAGGGCGTTGGATTTGGACGCGATAACCACAGCAAACGGTTCATCTTCACCGGTCGCCGGTTACGTGTTACTGCCCGTCGCTTTGGGGGGTAGAACGTCCGTCGTTAAATTTTATGTAGTTCCGGGAGTAACGACGAGCCTGCTTCTGGGCATCAACTTCTGGCAGGAGTTTGACATAGCACCTGACGTGTTGTCCTTGTTGAATAGGGGATGCTCTTTCTCTGACACCGAGAAGACAGCCACTTTTGATTGTGAGATTAGGAGGATTCAACCGTTGAACGCCCTTTCAGTTCGCCAACGCGCAGAAGCCGAAGATATCATGCTGGAGTTTGAGTCCATATCTTTTGATAAGAAGGGTTTAGGTAGAACTCATCTCTTGAGCCACAGGATTGACACAGGAGGGGCAGCCCCTATAAAACAACGGTACTATGTTTTGTCCCCACAAAAACTAGCAGAGTTAAATAAACAGTTGGACGAGATGCTGCAGCTAGACGTTGTGGAACCCAGCAGTAGTGCGTGGAATAATCCTATAACAATGGCACCCAAGGCAGATGGTACGCTGAGATTTTGTTTGGATAGTAGGAAGCTGAACGCGGTTTCAAAACATGATGCATACCCTCTCCCGTACATAACGCAAATCTTAGATCAGTTGGGGAACGCGAAGTTTTTGTCTTCTATTGACCTCAAAGCAGCCTTTTGGCAGATCCCACTAGACTCTCGGGACTCAATGGAAAAAACCGCGTTTACAGTGCCAGCGCGCGGGCTGTACCACTTCAAGGTTATGTGCTTCGGCTTAACTTCTGCACCAGCTACTCAACAGCGCCTCATGGATCGTCTCTTCGGACCTGAGTTCGGCGGGAGAATTTTTATTTATTTAGATGACATTGTAATCGTTTCAGCTACGTTTGAGGAGCATACGAGGCTGCTGCGGGTTGTCTTAGATCGGCTAAGCTTCGCTGGATTAACAATTAACTTACAGAAATGCCAATTTTTTAGAAGTCAATTAAAATACCTCGGGTACGTAGTTGATGAGTTTGGTCTGAGGACAGACCCAGAAAAAATACGGGCTATTGTGGACTTCTCCGTACCGACAACTAAGAAGGAGGTTAAGAGATTTTTAGGCACCGCCTCGTACTACCGACGTTTTATTAAAAATTTCAGTAACATAGCGGGGCCGCTCAACAAATTAACTTCAACAAAAAAAGGTACGCCACCGTTCCAGTGGACAGCGGAAGCTGACCAGGCATTTGTGGAGCTAAAGAGGGCGCTGACTACGGCCCCGGTGTTAGCATGTCCGGATTTTGACAAAGACTTTGTAGTGCATTGCGATGCATCCGATTTTGGTGTAGGTGCAACATTGACGCAGAGGTTTGATGGAGGGGAGCACCCCATCGCTTATTTCAGCCGATCTCTCTTACCCGCCGAGCGGAACTACTCAGCCACGGAGAAAGAAGCGATGGCGGTGGTCAACGCCGTCGAACACTTTCGTCCTTATCTGGAGGGAGATAGGCCGTTTACGATCATCACTGATCATGCCAGCCTGAAATGGTTTTTAAACTTGAAAAACCCAACCGGTCGTCTAGAAAGATGGGGTTGTAGGTTATCCCCATATAACTTCACTATTCAACATCGGCGAGGAGTGGACAATGTAGTTCCTGATGCTCTCTCAAGATCAGTTCCGGTGGCAGCAGTGGCGCCAACGGTGCAGACTTCTGACGATTGGTATTTGAAACTTTTTAGGGGTTGTGTGGATAGGCCACAATCCATGGCAAATTATCAGGTCGAGAGCGGTCGTCTTTATCGTTTCAGAAAGGGCAAGAACAACTTAACCGATGACTTCCAGTGGAAGGAGGTAGTCCCAGTGGAGTACAGAGTGGACATCATGGTCGCGAACCATTCAACGCCTACGGCGGCACATCTAGGGGTAGATAAGACGCACAGTCGGTTGAAGCTCAGATACTTTTGGCCAGGAATGTACCAGGACGTGGTGAGTTTTGTGGCTGCTTGTGAAGTGTGTAAAGCCTATAAACATAGCAACCTGTCAAAACCCGGTCTGATGGGGGACCCAAAGGTTTGCTCACGGCCGTTTCAGTGTATTAGTGTTGATTTAGTCGGCCCCCTACCGGCTTCCAGACAGCTAAATACATTTTTGTTAGTAGTAGTATGCTGCTTCTCCAAGTATTGTTTGATTTTCCCCGTGCGGCGCGCTACAGGAAAGGTGATCGCTCAGCGCCTGGAGGACCATGTGTTTCTGGTGCATGGGGTTCCTCAGACTGTGCTCTCAGACAACGGGCCACAGCTGGTGGGTCGTGAAGTCCAGTCATTATTCGAAAAGTACAATGTGCCGCAAGTACATTTGGGCCCGGTTTATTGCCCCCAAGTAAACACGGTAGAACGATATAACAGGACCATCATGACTGCGGTCTCAAGTTTCGTAGGGTCTGACCATCGCACGTGGGATGTGAATATTCACAAGATACAGTTCGCTCTAAATACTTCCGTTAACGATGCTACTTCGTACACCCCGTTTTTTCTGGTACATGGGAGAGAGGCAGTAGCTGATGGAAATGTTTACTCGGATCCCGTTGTAGTTGATGAATTGTTGTTTGGGTCGCGAAAAGCCTCGGCGGATAGATTAGGTACCTTGAAAGATGTTTACGAGAAAGTGGGGGTAGAACTAAAAAAGGCCCACGATCGTAATGTCAAAACGTATAATAGCAAACGCCGTGATTTGTCTTTCAATGTAGGCGATATTGTTTGGAAAAGAACTTACAAACTCAGTGATGCGAGCAAACATTTTTCTGCGAAGTTATGTCCTAAGTATGAAAAATGCATCATCGTCAAGAAGTTATCGCGTTTGGTTTACGAGGTAGAGGATGAAAACGGCAAGCCATTGGGGAAGTGGCATATTAAGGATATCAAACAGAAAGACGAGGGACAGATGTCATGCGACCCACGAGTAAACCCCGTGAGTAGTGTTGTGAGTGTTGGTAATTTTCGCTCATCAGCGATCGTTGGTCCGGCTGCGTCGCCCCGTCGCGGAGTTCTGCGCAGCAATGCCCACGTAGCTGGTGAAAGATTGGGGATAAATACAGGCGCTTCGCCAAGTCACAGCGCCGCCTATAGGAGCCGAGTATTCCGCCGTAGGCCCAGATAAGCCGTTCCGGAACAACACCTGGAACGGTGATGCCAAGGAAATAGTTTCCATTGTATCATTGTTGTATGTTGTGACAGCTGTACTGTTTAGCTTGTTATTTTGTTTGGTCCCTCAAGAGTCTTCGGCCGGATCATGAGGTGGCATCATAGGTCTTTTGGTTTTGTGTGTCGTAGGCACTTCGTTTTTTTTGGTATTGTGGATGTTGGAGGGTTTGTTTTGTTGGGGGGCGGTGTTCTCGGATGGGGTCATCCGTAGGATTCCCTGCGTGAATCCTATTTTGGCTTGGGGGGTACTGTAGCGCTGGATTTTCAGTCCATTTACATAGGTTTAAACAGTTGGATTTATGAGAGGAAGATACAGGTATCGCCATCTGGCGGCAGCCTTAACAATGCTTACATTGGGGGAGCCATCTCGCTGCGCGTCGAACAGTATCGATCCAAGTGGTTACGGTGGAACGCCGCTAGAGGGCGCCACCACTCTTAGTGTTGCCCTCGTCTTTTTGTTCCCATGTTGTCGGGAAAATTTAACTACAGCTGGCGGAGTGAACAATTATTTTCAGGCGGGAATCGCTGCCGTGTACCCTAAATGTTGGTGGGGACGCGTCCTGAATGTAAGGTGCAGGAACTGACAGCGGAACGGGAGCTAGATAGAAATTTCGCCCGGCTAATTTACTGTCGCAATCGGCGACGTGAACTTGTCATGGGGGGCTTTCAGCGCGAAGGTGGTATCCCTGATGGAAAGATTGTTCGCGAAGATTTTGGTTATAAATATGCGCCCCAAGCAGTGTTATTATTCATACGGCAATTGCCGTAATTTACGGCATTCCATGACTTTTTTTGAGATTATACGGCAGGGTTTTCACTACCGTTATTATGAAATACGGCAATTAATAAAATAAACATTTCTTAAATCATTATAATAATACGGCAATGTTGTGTTTTTTTCCCACAAATACGGCAATTTCAAACTATAGATACGGCAATTCAAATTTTAGCGATAACAACACTGGCCCCAAGCCGGTGGGAGGCTTTTTTCGACGAGAGTGCCGCGAGAGGCACACCGCTTGAGGTGGTAGAAGGAGGAACCACTGACAAGAAACCTTGGTGAGTCGAGTTGGGTTAGGAAACGTGGTTATCGACGGTTCAACCGAGGCGAGTGTCATTTTTACCAACGAAGTGGTTCCTTTCAGCCCCTTTTTGCTCCGGGGACGGAGAGAGCGTGCCGTGGTGGACGCGTAGCGGAAGGAGGTTGTTCCCACGTGTGGTGAGGTGGCTGACGCATCGGCTCGCTAAATCCAACCCTGCCGAAGACGGGATTTTGGGAGCCGCCAAGGTGACCCGTGCTGGGTGCACCCCGTGGTAGCGGGCGAGGTACATCCTGAATATATAAGGTGAGAAATTTCCATCTTCCATGGTTCGCATCGCGCGCTTACTAACCTGCCCCAGTAGATTTCTCGTTACTTCTCCATAACGCGGCCCTAGTCGCTCATCATGGTCGATTGACCTAGTCTTAGGTAACGTCGACGCAGTGATTCAACTTCCTTAGGCATTCCCTGTGGTCCAGTGGCCAAACCAAGAGGTTTTATTAAATATAATTGCATCATGGGGCTGGACCACGGCCAGGGTGATTTTGTAAATAGGTTAGTTTGTGACATTTGTTAGTGTATTGCAAACCGAATATAGATTTTCCTTGTAGTAGATTAAGGCTTATGCACCTAAGAATAGACCTTGCCCGTGTGTTTTGATAATTTTGTGTAATTTGAAGGAATATAAATTTTCCCTGCGGTAGATTAAGGCTTATGCACCTAAGAATAGACCTTGCCTGTGTGTTTTGATAATTTTGTGTAATTTGAAGGAATATAAATTTTCCCTGCGGTAGATTAAGGCCTGGGCACCTGAGAAATAGACCTTGCCCGTGTGTTTGGTTAATTTTGTGTAATTTTAAGTCGGGGAGCTCTTAATTAAGGCCCGTGGTGTACATTGTGAACTTAGGGCCAGTCGCTAAGTAGATTTTTCTCCTAATTCCAGTACATAAGATCCCGCATGGCGCCTGTACTGCCAGTGTAGCTGGTGACGCCCTGCTTGTTACTGTTACGCTGATCTTCCCTGCGGGGGGGGGCAGACCTGAAGAAACAAGGGTCGAGATAAGTGTAGAATTAAGGACGTGTATTATTTAAATAGGACGGCCACTAAGAGAGAACCCCCCCTTGTTTTCTTTAACAAATGTTCAGGAAATAAAACTTGAGAACCAGAATCTCTTCTTTTACTGACAGGAACTAGTACCCCCAGAAAAACGAGGCTACACTATGAACTAATTTAAATGCATCCTGTTATTCTGGTCTGATACCAGATTCATATTAGGCTGCTCAGTAAAAGCAGAGTTAGAAGCCAAATTTTTGGCTGTAATGTCATATAAATATAATAGTGACATAGCTATTTGTCGTTTACAATAATTTGAAAGGTAAAATGTACCTTTAGTCATAGTAAAATAATTACTAACATAATTGTTAGTGTCAATAATATCAAACTTATTATTATATGTACATAAATTGTACATAGTTATATTCATATTATGTCTATATACATTTTCATTTTGTGTCAATTGGTTGCAGTAGGGAAATGTGAACAATATAATTTTTTTCACACTAAGACCATTCAATGTTTCATAAAATTTTATTAAATTATTTTTGTTCACATCTCCCCTATTGCCCATGAAAATTATCAGTGTGGCACTGGCTGTGATAGTGCTGTCATTCAAAATTTGATTTATAATATTATCTACAGTGCTAAAAGGTGAGCAATTACTAATAACACTATGTCCCTTAGAGTATGAGTGGAGTGCTGAGCCCATGCCACTTCCAATCTCATCACAGTACATTATAATATCAGGTGTTGTGGTCATATCAGACTTGGCAGAACTATTATCAGTAATACCTTGTGTTGGTAAACTGTCACACAAGCCCGGAGAGTTGCCCGCTGTCAAACAACCACCTTTCTGCTCACAGCAACAAGTATGGTTGTTGGTCAGCGACTCAAACCGCTCACAATTATGGTTCATTTCTTGAATTAAATCACCCATAGCCAATGAGTATTCATTTATAACTTTCTCAGAGTTCAAATATGCACTGTTTAGTGATCTCAATGAATCCTCCAAGCTTTGGATTTTCAAATGTAAGTTTTGTGTGTCAGTTTCATACATCAACTTAGTACTTTCTAATTCTAATACACACATATTCAAATCATGTAATAAGTTTACATTTTTCTTGCTTACTTTTAAGTTTTTAGTACACAATTTATTATGTTTTATTAATTTCTGAGTTTTCCGTATATACCTATTTATTTTACCTAGTTTGTTATTGCTGCAACCTAATAACCTTGATGTGGGCAATGTGTCATTAGTTAAATCAATGACATCATCAAGGCTTCCAGTTGCAACAGTAACCAGCTGCGGGCTGATCCCTACGACTTCACTGTAGAGGCTCTGGGTCTGCAACGCTGCGGTGTTTTCCTTCTCCTCCTGGAGTGCATGTATTTGTTCATGGGCATCGAACAATGCTTTCTCCAGGGAATCAATCGATTTCAGGGCTTGCTCGTACTCTGCACTACATACAGTGAAGCTATCTACGGTGACCTGCAGCTTGTCCCGCTCAACGATTACATCACTACATTCTTGTTCTAATACACATAATTGTTTCTTTAGCTTATCTCTACTTTCAAGTACTGATAATAGCTCTTTCTCATTTTCCTCCCTTTCACAGAGTAATTCGGTGACCATTTCCTTTGATTTTTTTAATTCTAGTAAGGTAACTTTGAGCTTGTCATTTTCCTGCTGTCGGGAGGCGACAGCAGCAGCTCTGCGGGTCATCATGGTTACAGTTGAGATAAGAATCAAGGAATTGCACACCAAAACAATGCGAAATTACTTACGTGGAATAGTAACGTTTTTCAGCGTTTGCACATCACTAATTGCTATGAGATATATTTTAAACGTTGTTAAATATAATAATTTAACAATAAGGTAACAAAAAGCGCTGAAAGTGTACGGAAATAACAAATACTTTTAAATTTATAACCTGCAACGGTCACAAATTTAACATGTTTCGAGACACTAGTAAACGTCACTAAAACACACTGCAAACAATTCAAACAATTAAAAAATATATATTCGGCCATATAACTGTTTTTTCCTGTACAAATATATTCATGTTTATTTCTTGTCCAAAGGCATCAATATCTAAAAATCAACTTAAAGCGAAATTATTAGACATATAATTTACCTACAAGCAACACGACAGTTAAAAAAAAATTCAAGTTTACGAGTTATTTTTATTTTAGTGAAAATATATACGGTTTTACCTGTACAACATTTTGAGATTCCTTACATATGGTGCTTTAACCCCACTGAATATGAATGATTTCAGCGGTATTTTTAAATTTAATAGTTTGTATACATACTTTGCGTCAATACTCTTTTATCCACGGACATATATGCTTTAAGTGGCAATTAATACGAATAAAAATATAACTTATTGCAAGTAGACTAACCGTTAGTTATTTACTGCACCGCTGTGGTTAAAAGGGCAATAATAGTCAGTTAGTGGTTGATTGAAATGAACGTAGACGTTTTTACTGTATTATGTTTATTTATTTATACAAAACATTACAAATTAACTAATCGTCCTCCTCGCTACTGGTTTCAGACGCCGCGACATCGGGAACTCGATCCACAATGTCATTTCACATGTCATGGTATTCTTCCGGAATCACGCCTTTATGACATAAGCTTACTAAATCTTTTTTCTTTGCCGCGGAGATCGCTAGGGGCATGTTGTACAATTTTTGTAAACGGTGGCTTTGTACCATGTTTTCTGGTGTCGGTGGTGGTTCTACGGAATTAGGGTTCGATCTGTTACGCTGCTTCCCTTTTCTTGTGCTGTATCTCGGGCCAGGTTGAGCCCTGGGGTCAAAGTTTAAATAAACTTCAGAGACGTCATAATTGAAATAAATTCTATGATCGCCCTTCAAAAATTTCATTTTTTTTATTTTCAGCCACAACACTTTGTTGCCGTTGCAGTCTTTGGTTTTATTTTTTAATGTAGCTTCGGCTAATAGCTTTAGATCGTAGAACTCATTGAATTTGAATTCCTTTACATTGTACGGGGCTTTTTTTACCTTTTTATTACCGACTTTGTACATGTCTTTCGATCTGGCACTCTTAAATATGTTCGTCCAGTCTGTCAACGAAAAAACATCCTTATGCTTCTTCGCACTTTCAATGCTGCTATGCATTGAGTCGGCTTCCATGTAGGAGTGCCCCGACTCCAGAAATTTCTGCTCAATAACATGCAGGTGGTCAATTTCGTTTACAGCCCAAAATAAAATAGCTGCAACATTTTGGTTGCGATTTTGCCCATCGCACGTGTCGGAGAATAGGGACACATGTGTTATGTCAGTAGAGATGCACTTTGACAAATAATAGTATAATATGGTACCGATTTCAGCGCTGCCCTTTTTACCATGAACTTCGGACCAGGGAAAGCAAAAAGCGTTGTTTGGTAAAGCGCTCTCATATATGGTTAAATTGTATACTGTCAGCTTACGAACGTAGTAAAGCAAGCCTATCTTTGAAGTAGGTATTTGCAATATAGCCTGCAAGTCGAAAGAGACAGATAAAAAGGTTTGGTCAGTCTCTGCTCTCTGTTTGTCTTTTTCTTTTTCAGCTGCACATGCAATCTTTCTCTGTATGTGTTCGTTGTAAGACTGCTCTAAGTCAACTTTAGCTGCATCCTGTGCTAGAAGAAACTTGTTGCAAATCTGGCACTGGTCTTTTTGCGGAACGAATAAACTCAAATTAAACTGAGTTGCGAATATTCTTCGGTATGTTATGGCAGACACAGGGTTGTTGTTGCCATGCTTTTGTATATAAAGCTCGTACATTTTATTGATAGAAAGTGTGCATTCTAAATATTTACGTTTTGATTGCTGTCTCACGTAATGACCAGCCATTGTGGGAAATGAATTGATATGGTCAACCACTTCTTGGACTTTTACCGGTGGAGTTTTGTTCGGGGGAGTTAGGTGTCCTCGTCCATCTGCGCCACCGTAGAATTCAAGCTCATCTCTGTGTTTGATAGCATCGCTGACAACTGAATGTGAGATGCTTAAAGTAGAGCACAAAAATTTCTGGCAGACTTGCCGTTTCTCGGAGCCTATGTCAAAGAAACACTTCGTATTATAAAGTCTAACTGAGCGTTTTCTATCAACGACGACTCTCTTTAATGGGAGGACTGTTAGACGAGCCAGCAAGAAGTTTTTCTTGCTTTGGAAATCCAAATTCCAATACATTCTGCAAATCTTGGATCGGTCTTGTTCGGTAAACACTTCTGTACATTTAAAGGAGCATTTTGCACAGTCGACTGTCTTAGGGACTTTTGGGGCTCTTATTTGGCCATTAGTGGTATAAGATAATCCTTCTGCACGTCTTTTTCTTGCGATGTTTTTTTTCCAGTTGTTATAATCAACAGCACGCCAACGGCTTATTGTTTTTACTTGATCCCAAACTAACTCTAAAACCTGGGATAGTATCAGTGTCGCGATCTCAGAAGCTGTATCATTATCTACCTGTACCTCTTCGTGTTGATGGCTGGTGCCAGGCTGTGGTGATGTAGTGAATGATGGAACGTTTGGTTTAGCGTTGGCGTCTAATAAATCCTGCACTGTAATTAAGTCATCATCATCATTACTGAGACTACTAGGAGAGCCATGCTGATCCTCTGGCTGGTAGGTGGGATCGGTATCAGAAAGATCTCCGCCAAATAACGACACTGAGTCTGATGATGTTTCGGATATGCGCCTTGCAGGCAATAATAATGACCTAACCTGAGACTGTGGTGATTCTTGATCTGACTCTTGCACACATTCATCAGAAAAAACATTACTTAATATTTGCTTCATCTGATTGGCAATATTTTCTTGTGACTCATCGAGGTCTGAAGCTCGTCGTTGTCCTGCTTCTGATTCGCGGGCATCTAGAAAAAAAAATACATTTAAAAAAAATGTATTTTTTTTTCTTGGATTGGTTGATTTAAGTAACTTAAACTATTGTTTAAGTTACTTAAATCAACCAATCGGCCTCATATGTATCTGGAACCTATGTCAAAGTGTCATAGTATACTTACCCAACCGAAATAAATTTTGTAACATCGCCATCTATTACCTTATTATGTACAGTCGACCACCAACATGCAGAGTACCGGCATTATCACGTGTTCAACTACCTACATTCAATACTACAGTGCCAATGGTAAGTACACACGACAAAGAAGATCGGTTTGCAGGGCACACAAACACCAGTCTTTGTGTGCGTAACGTTGCCAATAGCTACGATTAGCAATGCACACTAACACAGTATTCGTGTTAATGTCGCGTCTGTGTGCGTTTTTCTGATCCCATACATTCATTGATTATGACGCAAGTTTTCACAGCTTTATGCAAAGTAGTCGATAGCCTAGTGGATTAGGTGCTAGAATTACGATATGTAGATAAAGGTTCGATCCCTCAAAGGAAATTATTTTTTAGAAGCTACGAGTATTATTAAATTCACATAGCATCGAATATAAATTGATTACAATTGTTTAACCAAACTAGAGTTCGAAGAGTTGTAAACTTGCCCGGTAAAAAGGCCATAGTCTACCTTCTTTATTTAAAATGTAACAGCTACCCTCTTTAAAATTGTTTTGCGTCTGCGCGCTCTCAGCATTAGTTGTATTGCATTTCGTTCCTTGTAAATTGTGATTGAGATTTGTTATCTATCATGGAAAGTCATCTATCCACTTTTAAAAAGGCGGAAATCATTGTTTTGTATGAACAAAACATTTCAATTAGCGAGATAGCACGACGTTTAATGATATCGGTGAGTTATGCATATAAAAAATAAATTTGAAGGTTTTTTATAAATTATGATTATAATTATACCTTGTGTTACTACTTCATTGTATTTTTTTCTTATTTTACAGAGAAGAACAGTGCAACTGTGGGTTCATAGGTATGCAGATTCTGGACATGTTGAAAGTCGTCGACCAGGCCCACAGCCTGTAGCCTACACAGCTGCATCTGATCGCCATCGCGACATCATTGCAGCGCATAACAGCAATCCGTTTGCCAGCACCCGGTCTACGGCGACACTTCATAATGTAACACTACAAACAGTTCGCAATCACTTACGAGCTGATGGTTTAAGATGTCGGAGACCAGCGAAGAAGATTATGATGTCTAATGAGCATCGTGAAGACAGAGTGCGGTTTGCCCGTGAATATTTGGACTTTGATTGGTGTAATAATGTTGTTGTTTTTAGTGATGAAAAGACTTTTAGATCAGACAAGGATGGGCGTAAAATACTGTGGAGAAGAAATAATGAACGATATAGTTTAGCAAACATTCTACCGTGCAGGTGTAGTGGCCGTATTACTTTGGGATATTGGGGATGGATGTCGTCGATGGGCCCCGGTGAATTAGTGCAAGTGAGTGCTCGCAACACTGCTCAAGGATACTTGGATATTTTACAGAACGTCATGTTACCAACCGTACGAACTGTATATCCGGATGAGCATATATACTTTGTCCATGACAATTGCGCTGTGCATCGCGCCCATATTGTGCAAGAATGGTTTAACAAGCAAGAATCCTTGACAGTTATTGACTGGCCTTCTAAAAGCCCTGATTTAAACCCCATCGAAAATCTATGGGGACATATGGTGCTCAATTGGGATCCATCGAATGTGAGATCTAGGTCTAATTTAGATGAAGTTGTTACTTCAACCTGGGAGATAATGCGAGGCACTGACATGTGTTGGAATATGGTCACTGGCATGAGAAGTAGACTACAACAAATAATAGTAAGAGAAGGAGCTCCACTAAGATATTAAATAAAACATAACCATTAATATGTGAAAGCTTTGTGTTATCATAAGATAAGGTGATTTATATGTCTATGATGTTATTGCTACTTCAGGTTAGAAGTTATCACATAATTTCTAATTGCTTAGCATGTTGATTCATAGCTTATATATCATCAACTGCGACATCTGTCCTTGTCTGACTAAAACTAAAATAAGTAAATTAAGTGTAGTTTATTATAACAAACTAGTAATAAATTATTATTAGGACGAAATATAATTTTGTTTTATTATGAAAAAAATAAGGCTGGTTTCACCACATGCTGATAAAGCCTATCTGTCAAATAACGCCATACAAAAATCTAAGTTTAACTGGCAGATAGGCTTCATCAGCAGTGGTGAAACCGGCCCTTAATCTAGAATAAATATTTGGTCTGATCAATAATAATTAAAAAAAAGTATCTAAAAAAAAACATCACCATGCTTTTTCCCTCCTTGATAGAGGATCGAACTCAATACCTCAAAGTCATTAGTCTGGCATCTAACCCGTTGGGCTATCGTCCACTCTGTAGGAAGCGGTAAAAACTAGTCTTATATTCAACGAAGACACATAGTGATTGTATGCTCAGACAGTATTATAATATCTGTGACTGTGCTGTGACGACCAATGTAACGCACACACATTCAAGTCAGCGATTCGTGTCGCAACGTTACGCACACAAAGAGTGGCATTTGTGTGCCCTGCAAACCGAACTTCTTTGCCGATTGTACACTCAAGTTCGCCAATGTCCACACAAATATTCATGAAAACATGTGAACACAACCCTATTGTCAGAGGTTTAAGAGCGTGTTTACATATTTTTGATCGGACCCTTGTGTAGACATTGGCGTATTCCAAGCTTCCTAAACACGGCCTACTAAAATGGTAAGTAAATATGACAGTTAGGTTGTGGATACATAATTCATCATTTTGTGATTGTCCGCATCTTTTTTGTAGACTGTACATACCTACCAAGATAAGAGATAGTATCCGTATACCCACTGCCCTGTGTTCGATTTAATGTTAGGATGAAACATCTACCTACCGACACCGATTGACCTACTGAAGGTCAAAACTTGGTTTAGATTACTAGTTATTATAATCATAGCTATTACAATATTTAGGTACGTACTTATATAATTGTTATAGTAATACTACATACCCACATACACCCCAGAAGTGTAAAAGCAGCAACAGGTAAGTAACTGCATTAACGGATTCGGCCGGCAAAAATTGGCCGCGCACCGCGAAATGACCTTGCCCGAGTATCTAGCTTTAAGAAACTGTGCCCACTTTGTCACTAGGTACTACCCGGTCACAATATCTGTGCACCTGACCTCGTGACGTCATATCGGCGGTCTGGGTACGGTGTGAAAAAAGTTATTTCGAGAAATGTGGAGGTAAAAAAAAACTACTAACCTATTCAAATCAATTTATCATTGATGAAGGGTTTGTTATTAAAATTACAGGTTCGTTTCACCACTTGGTCTACAGGTATGGTGTACTGTTTATTTGCTTTCTCCGATTCAAAAAACTTGAGCACTTTCAAGATTAGATTTCTTGATTCGCTGTGTATTGTTTTTCCCATGACTTCAGTTTAACAGCTACAACAATTTTAATAACAACCGAACCAGTCCAAACTTAACAGTAAACAGTCTAAACTTAACAATAAATAATAAATAAAAAACAAAACACCAACAAAGCGAAAAAATCAAAATTATCGGGACGTGTATCGGCAACGAAGATGCTAACCGTACTGTCGCACACTGTCGCACCGGCGAGTGCGCGGAGAGGTGACAGGGGAAGCGGGAGAGGCGCCGCATTCCAGCGATGTGCACAGATATTCTGACCGGCTAGTAACCCAATCGACTCTAATACTTACTTACTAAGTTTATCTGTACAACTAAAACTTCAAGTAATGATTAAGTTACCTAGGTAAACATTTTAAGAATAATAACCTACAAACTCTAGAATTAGGCATTACAAACAAAAAATGTTACTTACGGTCTGCATTATTCTTCCCTGTAGCCATTCTAACAAGTCTTTTGCTCCTTGCACTCAATTAGATATCAACAATAATTTACACCACAACAACACAAATTCTCAACGACTTCGGCGCATGAGTGTCAACTGAGTGAAGTTAGCTACGGCGTACGGCGAAGCTTGTACGCGCAGATAGCTGGTTCTTGCTGTACGAATTCGCGACAGTGTTGCATAGATGTTACAGGTAAAACCAGTAAAGGCGCTGTACAATTTTATGACTGTACTATAATGTAGGTAAATGAATGCAAAGCTATTCAGTAAAAACGTGGTAAAGGTGCTTTGTATATTTAGCCTGACGTAAAATAAAAAAAAATGCAGGTAAACTTGTATGCAAATACCAGATATGTACTAGTACAACTTTCTTACAGAGCATAAAATGTCTGTTATTTCGTTAAAAGAAATATGCAAAAAACCATAATGGGCTAGTTACAGTTTTTACTTGGACATAAAAATATGAATCGTTGCATTATCACACACATTTCAGTTTTCGCCCGTACATAAATGTTATTAAATTAGTGATATGTTACTATACGTAAAAGCTATCTTATGAATCGTTGCATTATCACACACATTTTAGTTTTTGCCTGAACATAAATGTTATTAAATTAGTGATATGTTACTATACGTAAAAGCTATCTTTGTAATGGAGGATCTTAACGAAATATTGGTTTTACCAGTTTGTAGGTCTTGAAAAGCTTATTCTTAAGGCCTAAAAAAACGATTTTGACAGAAAGTCACATTGTCGATATTTGCAGTAATAGGACGATATACATGTATTAAATATTCATACACACTACATATAACAATAATAACAAAAGGCTCTAACACAAATATCATATAAGCCAACATCCATCATAGCACCTCTGGTGCAGGGGCTCTTCGGAGAACTCTCGAAGAGCACCCGAAGACTCTCGCACTTAGACAAGAGCCAGCAATTTATAAAAGTACGGTATATGGTTTCAATAACTTATTTGGAAATATAGGTATATACATCATACATCATACATACCTACCTACTATTCAAACACAAAAGTGAGGGCGGCCATATATGTCCCGAATCACTACAAAGCCACCTTAATTACACACCTCTGTTCCCCAGATCTAACCGTGGTCAACATCGACACGGGGCAAGGGGGTCTCTCGTTATACCTCGCCTCGGCATACCAGCCAGGCGATGGGCAAATACCTACGGAGGAACTGGAGGTACTAGTCAGAGAGTGTGAAGAGAATGACATACTCCTCGTATAAGGATGCGACTCCAACGCGCACAGCACCATATGGAGTGGAAAGGACATAAACAAAAGAGGTAAGGATGTCATGAAATTTCTCATAAAATACGAATTGTCGACACTGAATAGAGGATAACAACCCACATTTGTCACAAGAAAGGCACAAACAATACCAGACATAACAATTGCCAACTTTTTGGCACAAGACCTTACATCGGGATGAAGAGTTTCATCAGAAGCATCGTTCTCGGATCATAGATGGATCACCTTCGGCCTGTAGAACATAAAGTTAATACCTAGGCAATTTCGTGACCCTTGAAAAACCAACATAAGTGAGTTGAGCTGAGTAGACAGCACCTTGAGACGGACTTATCTGGAACTGAGTGCAATAACAAACTGGAGACAACTGAAGAAATAGAATTAGCAGTCATTCAACTCAAAGGAGCGATAAATGATAGCTACAAAAAATCCTGCCCTCTGATGTCAACGAAGCCATCTAAAGACAGCTGGTGGTGCGACAAACTGGAGAGAATGCAGGTTAATATGAGAAAGCTTTTCAATCATGCCATCAATACGAAGGCTGAGGACGACTGGAAAGCTTTTCAAAAAGCACGTAACCAGTTTAAAAAACAAACCAGGAGCAATTTTAAATAATCGTGGATAAAATGTCTCTAGCTCGATAAACAGCGAGTCGCAGGCGTCACGAATCAAAAAGCTAATAAGAAGACCTGTAGGGTATATCAGTCAAAGTCATTGGTTCAACAATACTTGTTATAGCCCCACACCTAGCTTATATATTTTAATAAATGTGTTGATGATGTAGCTTTACCAGACCTCATGAAACACAGTAAACTTATACCTCTGTTCAAGTCGGGAGACAAGGGTGATCCGTCAAATTTCAGACCAATATCGGTTCTTCCAACATTAAGTAAAATTTTTGAAAAGATTATACTCAATCAAATGCTCTCACACTTCAACCGTACAAAACAACTCCACGCCAAGCAAAACGGTTTCACTAGGGGTGAATCGACTAAGGATGCAGGTATTACCCTTATATCCCATATTTATTCTGCATGGGAAGCCGCACAGGATGCTGTCGGTGTTTTTTGCGATCTCTTGAAGGCATTTGATTGTGTTGATCATGTCACGCTACTAATGAAATTAAATCATTACGGAGTTAGAAATAAAGCGTTGGATCTACTAAGATCATACCTAAGCAATAGAATTCAAAAGACAGAAGTCAACGGCGTTAAATCTGATGGATCGGGGGTAAAAATTGGCGTTCCACAAGGTTCCATATTAGGCCCTTTCTTATTCCTGGTATATATTAACGATCTGCCTTTTATGGTGGAGAAATTGACTAACATTGTGTTGTTTGCTGATGATACTTCACTGGTCTTCAAAGTTGAAAGACAAAAAGAAGATTTTGATGATGTCAATAGAGTATTATCTTTAACCTTGAATTGGTTCACAGTTAACAATTTATTGTTAAATGCTGGTAAAACCAAATGTATCAAATTCTCACATCCAAATGTCGGGCAAGTTGGGACCAGTTTAGTGTTGGACAGCAATACGTTGGAATTAGAAAATGACACGAAGTTTCTTGGAATAACCATTGATAGCAAATTGCAGTGGGGACCCCACATAGATAAGTTGGCTGGTAAATTAAGTTCTGAGGCTTACGTTGTTAGGAACATCAGACAAAACAAGGATGTGGCTACATGTAGGCTAGTATATTTTAGTTACTTTCATAGTGTCATGTCCTATGGTATCTTGATGTGGGGGAAAGCAGCGGATATTCAAACTATTTTTATTTTACAGAAAAGAGCTATTCGAGCAATTAATAATTTAAAACGCACAGACTCCTTAAGAGAGCTTTTTAAAGAAATTGACATACTAACTGTAGCCAGTCAATTTATTTTCGAAAATATAATGTATGTACGCAAGAACCTTACAAAATTTCCCAAAATTAGCGATAGCTGTAATTTTAACCTAATAAATAATCACAGACTACTTGCGCCCCGGTTTAGTTTCGCGAACGTTAGCAATTCTTTCAAGGGTCAAGGCATTCTCTACTACAACAAGATACCTCTCTCTGGAGATCTTGAAATTTCCATTTGAGCAATTTAAAAACCATGTTTAAGCGACTTTGTCGAAAAAGGGATAATACAAAGTTCAAGATTACTTAAATGATGGGACTGTATGGGGTTAATCTGGCTCAACACAGACCTTGCTGTTCATAATTTTGTAATTATTTATTCCTGCTTATTAATTATGATAATGACTAAATATTATATTTTGTATTAGTTAAGCATAAGCAATTTTTTAAAAAGAGATTTAAAAATCAATCTGTGGGAGTTTCTACGCCCTTCTTCTCCCACAGTGGTCCAATGTAGAGAAGTGGCAAAAATGACGATTTCTAGGTAAATGTAAATATTTACAATAATAAAGACATTTGGAATTTTGGAATTTTTGGAATAGGTAAAGACCCACAACACCAACCGGGTTCAATAAAGAAACCGAATGGAGAATATACCAAGAGCAAAGAAGAGCTCTGTAGTATATTGGTACAAACGCATTTCCCGGGGAGTACAATCCTACCAGCAAAAGAGGTAGGGACACCGACGGAAACACCAAGCTCCTTGCAAACATCAAGACCCCCGCCGAAAGCATGGGTGGAAGTATAAGACCTGATAGATGAAGAGAAAGTGAGATGGGCGATCAGTTCTTTCCTTTCATATAAATCACCAGGACCAGGCGGCGTAATACCATCCCTACTGCAATGGGGAGCAAAGCTCATTATACCAAGACTTGCAAAAATATTTAGGGCGTGTCTAGCACTCGGCTACATGCCCAGGATCTGGAGAGAAGCAAAAGTTGTCTTCCTGGAGAAACCAGGCAAGGACGAATACACTGAGCCTAAATCCTTCAGACCTATAAGTCCCATATCATTCATTCTGAAAATGTTAGAAAGAGTGTGTGATAGATTTATAAGGGACGGTCCCATGAGAAACAACCCTAAACACCCAAACCAACATGCGTACCAAGCGGGAAAATCCACAGACACTGCCTTACACGCAGTGGTCAGAAGGATAGAAAGCTCAATACTAAGCCAACAGTCGTGCCTGGCGGGGTTTATAGACATCGAAGGAGCTTTTGATAAAACAAACTTCGGTAGCATCAGAACTGGATTGGAGCAACTAGGCACCAACCATAACATGATAACCTGGATAAAAAAAATGCTGGAATCAAGAATAATCTCTCTAGAAATCAGCGATAAAATCAAGTGTAAAGTGGCCAAGAGCTGTCCACGGGGGAGTTTGCTATCACCACTACTGTGGGTACTAGTAGCTAACGACCTGGTGATATAACTGAACACTAGAGGATTATACTCATCAGCATACGCCGATGACATGACAATACTCGTGAACGGCCTTTTTATAAACACGATATTTGACCACATGCAATTAGCACTACGGTACATAGAAACATAGTGCAAAAATAACGAACTCTCAGTAAACCCCGCCAAAACTGAGATGGTACTATTTACAAAAAAGATAAACCACGGCAGTTACAGGCTGCCCAAACTCTTTGATAAAACACTAACGCTATCAAAAGACGTGAAATATTTAGGTGTATGGCTTGACCACAAATTAAGTTGGAGCAAGCACATGGAAGCAACACTAAAAATAGTCACCATATGACCACATGACCACGGGACCATGGGACCATGGGACCCCAGCCCAAAATATGTCAATGGATGTATATGGCTGTGGTGAGACCCATCGTCACATATGGCTCCCTGTAATGGTGGCAACGAACAACACAATGCACAATATTGCAACACAACTACAGCAGTTCCAGAGAATGACAGGTCAACGCCATCAGTTGCACTAGAAATCATGCTAGGCATACCACCATTGGACCTATTCGTACAGCAGGAGGCCAAATCGGCAGCCATAAGGCTATACATTACCGGAGAATGAAAAGGATAAATAACAGATAAAGGACACTGCACAATCCTAGAAAATTCCGGCTATCGGGGAAGTGCCGGAAGCTATTATTGGAATTGATCGCATGTAAACAGAGTTCCTATTAGGTAGGAAATAAGAAATCACAGCCAAGGGCTTGGAAAAACCAACAACATCAAATCATAAAAGCATAACAATATACAGTGATGGCTCAAAGAAAAGCAGGAACACAGGCGGAAACCTTTTCTCGCCGGAGCTTGACATTAAACTTTTCCCTTAGGAAAAGCTTACTTCGGCAAGGAGACGACGGAGGAGACTCGGTGTTTCAAGCTGAAACACTGAATCTCCTACAAGGTTCAATGCACTTGATAAATGATGCAGAGGGGAATGACATTACTTTTAAAACAGACTGCGCAGCCTTACTAAGCTCACTAAAAAGACCGTTGACAAAATAAAACTTATGCTAGAATGCCACAAGGCACTCAACAGGCTAGGTGACAAAAACAAGGTCACAGTCCAGTGGGTAGAAGGTCAGCAAGGCGATCAGGGTATTTTACTTTTTTTTTACATACAGGCACATACATTGCTTCTGGCCTCACACTAGGATACCCTGTGTCGTGGGTACCAGAAACAGCGACGTCACACACATTTAAACATCCAAGACCTTAGTTTTTTTTTACCCCCAGCCGGGGATCGAATCCGAGACTTCTCGCATGGTAGACAGAGCCACAAGCGCTGCACCACAGAGGTCATCAAAGGGCAACTGGGAGGCAGACAAGCTAGCAAAGTTAGGGGCAGGAAGACCGTCAATTGACCCTCCAGCATTCTCGCCCTTATCTGGGGAAGCTCTACGGAAAAGGCTCAGAGAAGCCACAGTACAGCAACAAAACCTATAATGGTCTAGCAGAGAAGACTGCAAAAACAAAACTTTTCATAGATAAGTAATTTCATAATTCTTTATTGCACACATACACATATTAAATTTAAAAGGTTAGGAGGAGAAATCATGTGTATAAAGGCGAGCTTATCTCTACAAAGGATTTCTTCCAGCAAACAATATCTAATATCCAATCTATACTGAAATACATATATAATATAAAATACGGAAAATAAAATACTTAAATACCAGACTACTAAATACGACACATTCATATACCTGCAAATATAGTTTATATATTATTATGATATACATACTATATACCTAACTCTCATGAAAGAGAGAGGTAGTGCTCTTTTACCCGGTTTTTGAAAGAGACAAGAGTGGGACATTCTCTTATAGTGCAAGGTAGTGCGTTCCACAGTCGAACCGCCTGCAGCCTGAATGAGTTCTCATATGCCAAGGTGCTATGCCTTGGAGTGGCTAAGAGTGAGACCGTGTGAGATCTCCGGTGCCGATCTCCTGAAAAGAGATACTCAAAGCGGCCTCGAAGGTACCTGGGGTAGCGCGGATTTTTCAATATATTGAAAAGATAAGAGAGAATATGAGTGTCTTGGCGACGACGAATTGGAAGCCAAGTAGTGAAGAATTGTTACTTTTGGATCACCCCTCGCCTTGCTCGGGATGATCCAAAAGTAACAATCCTCCGATGGTTAGTTTTCTTAAGCTAAATAAAATTCTAATTCAGAACCCATATCATTATGATCATTTGTAGTTTTTCTAGTACTCAATCGAGCAAAAGTATGTCTATTTTATTTTGAACCTCGCTTTGCTCGGGCATGATCAATGCGTAGCCCATTGTTGAACGATTAAGTTAAAGTTAGAGTCAGCTACTACGACAGATTCAACGATATTTCTAATCTTAACTACTGAGTATTTATATATATTTATTATATTATATATTTCTGTCTTGGCTGTCTATGCTTCAACTCATCATGTCTAAAGTGATTCTGATGATGATAAAAATACTCACTTCTGCTAAAGAATATCTAAATAATTGGATCTCCATAAATTAAGTAATTGAAATAAAATAACATAGTGTAAATTAATTATTGAATACTTTATTATTTAAAACACACCATTTTTTTATACCCATTACGTTTTTCAATGCACATATTGTTGGATGATAAATACAGCTATAGATATCAGAACATAAATTATACTCTTACAATAAATCAATAAATAAATTCAATTCAATAATTTAGGACATCCATATTCCTCAACATTATAAATGTTATTATTATCTAAAATATTTTTCAACCATGACACTTTTTCAATACCTACCCTTACAATAAATTTCTTTATTTTAAAGAAAGATAAAAAATATGATGTATGATATTCATAAGGTACAAGTCCTAAACACCACGAAATTTTCCTATTCCTCTCTATCCAAGTTACATGTTTTTTTTCCATGGCTATTAAATCAGAGTATGGACACGGGGGCTTAATTAAAAAGACTTGTACTTTGTCATCATACAGTATAGCTAGTTCTTTTAGTATAAAACTATTTATTTCAGATTTAAATCCCAGAACATCTACAAACACTTTCATGATAATTTACGCACAATGTTGCTCAGTGGTTTATATTCAATAAGACGGTCATTAATGATTAAACAATAAGCACTTGTTTTGTCTGGAAATTCCTTAGAAGTTTCAATTTCTAGTCTTACATCAACTGGACCAGTTTTTAGAATTTCATTTTGCCTCGAACAATCAATGACGACTAGAGGGGCTTTCTCCTTGAAAGTTTGAAGACTGAGTAAGGGGTCGATCGGAAGGTTGTAGAACAACTGGCGGAATTTAGCATACATTTCGTATAATATATAGTACTTGTTATCGTTAAATTTAAGGTTAAGAACATCATACGGGTTGTTAAATCCACGCCTTAACCGAAAGGGGTGGAATCTTGGTAGGGTTGTTTTTCAGTGGAATGTCACAAGCAGTACTAACCTTGACGCCGTGGACCGGCATTCGAAAGCTCAATTCGAGGCGGGAGTACGGGATGAGGAACACGAGGGTGGGGGGTGATGGGAGTCGAATCTTACTCGCGTCGTAGGCCGCTGCTGATGACGTCGTGATGATGCCGACTACAAGGGTCGCTATCCGAACGCGACGAATTGGTGACCGAACCACTTCAACCTTTCACGGCACTAAGCACTCACTACGATAACGTGAAATCTACTTATTTCCTGACGATTATTCCGATATTATTACAAATAACATACAGCCAAGGCCCGACGCCTGACGCCGATAATTTTTTCCATGTGCAAAGTGACAGCTAGCTAGTCTTTTTTTTCTATACAAGTGACAGCTAGCTAGTGATGTCCCGATCACTCGCGGTCGATCCGCGCAACAAAAAAACCGGTGCGATCCGAAGCATAAATATTAAACACGGGTAATAATGTGAATTTAAATATAGCGTCACATTTTTTAAAGCACAGTGATCAAAAATAGAACAATCGTTAACTTTACTATTTTTTTTATTGATTTGCAGACCAAATATGACATACCGAGGTTTTTCTAATTGAGATGCTGTTTTAACTGCCCATTTATGCTTTGTAGTTTTAGGCAAAAGTGGATATTCATATAAATCCCAATTTCTGAATGGAATTTGTATGGGAACGTCTTTTTCTAAATGCTTCAAGCCTTTGCTTATCTGAAACCTTCACATGTGGCATTCGCCATTGTATTCGTTGAATATCAATGGTTACAGAATTATCTGCATCCGTTATGATGCTGTTTAGATTTGAGCTACTTCTATTAAGAATGAGCTCATGTTTACAATTAATGATTACTTCATTATAGTATTCAGCAAATCCTAAAACTTTATTTAACGGTAAAAGAGCACTGAAATTTCCATCATGATTTTTTAATCCATTAGTGTTCCATCCCCAAACTGCAGCTGCCTTGTTTTCACCTTCATTCATTGAAATATAAGATTTTAACGTTGTTGTTATGCCAGCATTTCTTACACGATCTATTTCAACCCCATTGATCTCATACCTTATATCTTGGAAAAGAAATGTTATTGCATTGTTGCAAAAATTAACATCCTTTTTCATAGTTTTACCATTTGCATCTTTATGATAAACAACAACACAGCCTTCTATGTGAATACAACTGGCTGAAGGAAGAATATAGATATCCTGCTGGTGAATAGGAATTCTTATTTCATCATTTTCATTGAAACTATTATTGTATGGGTTGTATGTATGAACTTCATAACTCTCTATAGAGTTATCAAACTGCGGTGCATTGTTTATATGAAGAATATTAATAGCTTGAAACCCAGTGCTTTCAGAAAGTCTATGTTATTTTTAGTGATATTTTTATTTTTTGCGGGAGTACGTGTTAATCGTTTAACAACATTCCTGCTGATAACAGAATTGACTCCCATGTTAGGAACTTTATAATTATTGTTGTCGTAGAAAACAATCATTGTCTTCTTCTCAAGTGAAGACACAATTGAATACTTTCACCTCTGAAATTGATTTGATTACCATCCAAGTCTAAAACGTTTATATGTATTTCTGAAATTATGCTTTATTTAACAGGAACATAAATCATAGTACTAGGAGTTTCCACAAATCTATGGCCAGGAGGAACATTTGGAACAAATTCATAAATAATATGTGTGGGAGCACCGTTCTTATATGAGCCTTTAACTAAATCACATTCAATCCTTATTAAAGTTGTCGGCAGAATGTTAACAACTTTAGCTGACTCATGCCATTTATTTGCTTTTAATGTCGTCTTTTCAAACCCTAGTAAAGATCCGATACTATTTTCAACATCAAAATTAATAGGTTTACTACAAAATATTGCGCATTTCATGGTGTTGTTCGGTCGCATTCGGTCTTATCTGAAACTCACAATTTTCAATTCTGTCTGCAAGGTACTCATTTATATCATATAAATCATACAAGCCAGTAGGTATTTTTATTTCATTTTTTTCTCTTCCATATGAGAAAACATTGTTATTATGATCTATATTTGGTATTGAATTAAATGCTGAAAATATATATTAAACCACATTCGTAAAATCCATCTAACGTAAGAGAAGGCATATATCTTGACTCCAGCGTAGATTTATCACCGGTGATAGTGAGCGTTAGAGACATTATGGAGGACTGAATTGTAAATTACAACTAGGTAATATTTATCTTAACACATTTTCCCAAAATTTCCTAAGATATTTCAAACAAAGATGGCCGCAGTTAAAAGTATTATGTTTTTGGAAATTCTCATAGTTATAGTTTATGCAGGACCCCATATAATTTACAAACTCTCTCGGAGGTCTTAAGTTTCCATAACTGTCAAAATATTCAATTTTATCCTTTATTTTAGCATAGGCTACCCAATGTGTTCCAGGATTCTCAGAACTCTCTAAATTAATAATAGCACACTCATTTCTTAAAGTTTTTTTTGGTAATTCGTTTCTCATGAATACCCCTCGAAAATATGGTATATCATTCGAATGATTTAATATATCAATATTGCTGAGAGCTCTGTTAGGTAGCCGTTTACTTAGTTTTTTTGGGTCGTATATATGCCTAATCCGCTTCCATGCTGCTTGAGCTGTAAACCTTGTCCGATACATACATCATTCATTTTCTCATTGGATTGTTTTAGTTCTGATAAACGTTTTTTTGCTGATTTTATTGTATTGACTGTTTAGCAATACCTGCTGCTCCACCTGCTAAACTACCTACTGTCGACAATCCAGCAAATATCGGGATCAGAGGTAAAAATCCACCAGTTTTTGGTACTGGTATGATTCGTGGTATGCCCATAGGTAAATCTGAAGCAAACTATTTAGCTGCTGCGATGGCTAGCTCAATTGGTGCTTTTTTGCATTTAGGTTTAAGTTTCTGAACATGTTTTTTAGCATGATTGATCATATTTTTGAACGTCTTCTGGAACCCTGCGCCCGATTTTTTAATAACGATCCTCCTTTTCGAGATTTTCTCTCTGGGTTTTAACGATGATTTTTTTTTGTTCATGATTATAAAGAAGGTATACCAGAAAAATATTTTAGCCGTTAACTATCCTCGAACGAACTCTGGAATAGAATGATAATTTATGACCATAGAACCTGGTTATAAAACTTTAGATTTATCTATCCAACTGTTCTCGTTAGAAGAGAAGCCTAGCCACTTAACCAATAGACGATTGCCTTTAGTTTTTAATACTTTCTCAACTAAATAAATATCGGGGTGCAGAGTTTTTTGCAGTTCTTGTTTATAAAATGCTCCTAATATTGGCTGGCTTTTTTTATCAATTAATAGGTATGTAGGAGGAGCTGTTTTGTTAATTTTTTATTATTTTAAACACCTCTGTTGACCAATTGGGAGTATAACCTTTTTCAAACGTTCCTTTATATTTGCTTATTCTATCAAAATCTCCAACTTTTAAATTGCTAGGAGGACTCATGGTCTGCAATTTGTTCTGCTGTGCTTTATATCTATTTAGAATTAGGTTTTTATTATATCTATTAACTTTATCTGGAGCTAATCCAATGGTTCTATGAAAGGAAGCATTATATGAGCTCAATGCGGTATCTAACATACCATCAGCCCATTTATAATTCCCATTCATACTAAAATGCTTATACAATTTGTTTTCCAATGTCCTTATAAATCTTTCTACTATAGATGCCTTCTTGGTAGAATATGTAGAATAATGGTTTATGCCATATTTTTTAATTAAACGATGAAAACATGTATTATAAAATTCTGTACCCAAATCAGTTTGTAGGTTTTTCGGAATACGTCCCTTATCTATTAACATTTGAAATGCTTCAGCAACAGATTATTTGTTCTTCTGCTTAAGCGGATACGCCCAAGCATATTTTGAGAATAAATCGATGACTGCTAAAATAAATTTATTTTGTGAGTTCTCGTTTGAAAAAGATTGCATATCTATTAAATCAGCTTGCCATAAATCATCGATATCTTTTAATATGACACTTCTTCGTGGAAAATGTTTTCTGGAATTTTTATGTATTTCATTTACCACCGTTTCTTTGCTCATTTTCTTTTTTGTTTTTGTGCAATATCATCTAATTTTCTATCTACTTTATTAACATCGTTATTCAATTGAGAAAGTAACTGTTCAACTGTTTTTATTTTATTTGTAAGGTCACAAAGTAATTTATCAACATATTGTTTAGTGGCACAGTCAGCAGGATCAATTGGTTCCCCAATATGCTTTATGGTTTTATGTTGGAGATCAAAGGTATTTTCAAGTTGCTTAGTATTTATAATTCTTTTGTGAACACGATGACCAAATTTATCAACATTCATGTTTAACTGAAAGAATATAACTATGCTATAGTTTAACGAACATTCGCTTTTATTTATTCTTTAATGACGCCAGCTTCTTTTAGTTCTTCAATAATTGTTATGATTTCATTATTATGGTTTGTGTTTCCAGCATCTTTAGATGCAATTAAAATTTTCAATCTTTCATTAGCTCATTTGGATCATCCCAATAAACATAGTCGGTGTTATTTTTATATATTTTTAGAGGTCTTAGATATCCTCCTTGCTTAATATCCTTACCATTTTTATCAGAGAATAATGGTCTGATGATTTTACTATACTTTATACCCTTATCGCCTTTGATTTGTGCAGGAGGATTGTAATCCCTTTTGTGAGCATTTGTTAAAAGTAAAATCTCTTTATAAGCAATTTTATCGCTCTCAGTGATGGTCTGTAATTCGGGTTTACTTTGTAATAATAACTGCTCTAACCCTGGTGTTATCATATATTTCATATCACCCACTCTAATCATTCTTGCACCATCTTATGACCCTGAAATTGATACTACAGTATTCCCAATCAATAACATATTGTTCTCGCTTCGTATACCAAAAGGAATATTCAATTCCCTATATTCACTATTAATTTCTATCAATGGTTCTGGGGTACTAAAACTTAAATCGTTAGAAAAAGCATCATGTTTAACAGGTGTTACATAGCTTTCTGCTGGGTAACCCATTTTACTAATACATTCATTACTACAGTCTTGTTCGGCTAGTTCTAGAGATATTTCATCATTTTCAGGTATTATCGATGAATCTATCTTAGTGATGTTCCCTTTACTACATTCTGTTATAGAATTTGTATGGCTTCCAAGTGTAACCAATGTATCTAAAGGATCAACTACAGCTTTGAACATTTTTCGTGTTCTTATATCATAGTTATTTTCATCTTCACGCAACCGTTTCGCTTTACTTTTAATTGTTTTAACAGACTCTATCAGCTGTTCTTTAACATTTGAGTGCAATTTAGAATTCATCTTGTATCTGTCTGTATCATCTATGTAATCTGGTTAAGTCTTCCAGCTATTGATGTGGACTGATTTAAATGTTAACCAGGGGTTCTATTTATGTATGAAAAGTTGATCAAACTTTTTGAATTAATGGACCTTATAAATTGAGTCAAAGTCGGTCTATTAATCAAACTCTACAAAAACATCAAATCCTTTTCTATACCGATCATTGTTTAAATCGCAGTCTTTGTTTATTAACAAAAACATATATAATTCCTTCCATATTTCAGCACATAGTTTTTTGAAATCAATCCAGCTCATATCAGAATTAACATGTTCATCAAATATGAAAATGGAATTGCTTTTTGCATCAGTTGGGGAAATAAGATCCTTATCGGTCTTAAATATAAAGAAATGTATACTAGGAATTAAACTAAAGTCATCTTTCAGAAAGCAATATTCAGGTTGAAAGGCTGTTTTGCTATAAAGATAGACATTATGAAACTTGAGACCATTTTCATGTATGAGTAAAGTTATCATGATGTTTGTTTTCCCACAGTTAGAAGGACCGCATATTACGGATCGAATTGTATTAGGAAGCAGTACACCATGTCTGTAAGATCTGGATGGAGCACCAGCATTGATTTGCTTGATTTCTAAAGATACTGCTTGCTTGACCAACTTCATTATTAGGTCTGATATCTGCTTTCAATATATTACATGATTTATAAGCATACAAAATATGATATTAGAAGTTGCAACATGATTCCAAATTATCCTATTTCATCTAAACTGGATAAGAAGTTTTTTGATTTGTTTACATTCTTAAAAAGGTGCTGCCTACTTATGGTCTTAGGAAAAGGGAGTATAACATGCAATTACATCACATAAGTTTCGCAGCTCCAGTCCGAAGCACACCTCATCTGACAAGTCATATTAAATTAAAATAAGTAAGTATGAAACATACCTAGTCTAGTTTCGGCTTTCCTAATAGATAACAGTTTCAGCTATAAAATTGAATTCATAGCTTTTTTCTAATTGTTTCATACTTTTTGTATTTTCAGATAATGTCAGAGCTTACAATTGATCTTGAAGAAGATACCCCGATCACCAATCCTTACTATTATGTGCAAAATGTTGACGACTACATCAGCAAAAATTATCACACGGAATACCCTTCACAAGCTGATGAAAAAAACAAAGATGTTAATAAGGAGAGCGGAAATGAAGCTGCAGCAAAAAAAAAGAAAGTAATAAGACGCTTTACACATGTCACTCATACTCCTGCCAATTCCTCGTTTGTTATTAAGAAATCAAAGCAAAAGGGACATCGACTGATAAGAATTCAAATACACGACTTAAGTGATAAAGACGACGGTGATGATAATCCTACTGTGAGCGTGCAGTATATAGCAAACCAGAGCTATAATGAAGTGCTAAGATTGGCGGAATCCCTTATTTCTAAGATTTCTAAAGAACTAGGGGAAGGAAGTGATTGTTACGATGTTCCTTATTAAGTTAAATATATATCGTCTCTATAATATAAGCATGGAAAATTACCTATTTAAAATAAAATTTTCTTCTGTAATGAAATATTCTTTTTATTTTAACAAAGATTTCTATTGGGTGAATAGCACTAATTAACGATTGTGTTTTTAATTTTTGTGGCTTTGAACTAACCAAGTATTTAGATGTTATAATTTTAAACGTTTGAAAATAAAAAGCTGGTCAAGAACAAAATTTGTAAGAACTTAAATGCAATCGTGAATTAGGACTACTAAAGTAAGAAATTAAAAATATTTTTATTATTTCATAATTTGATATTTATTCTGATAAATATGATAAACAATTGTCATACAATCCAGTAGTTGCTTATATAATAGGTTATATCCATTAATTAAAGGGCTTATGATGATAAGGTTATTCACAGTGTCCCCAAGGTAAAGTAGAAATATTATCATCTAAAATAACATGCTTGTCATCATCTCTCGACAACACTAATTTATTTATTCTTTGTGTATAAATTTTATGTTTTCGAGATTTGATTACAAACATATTATCTCTAATACATTCATTATGAAGTAAAGCATCCTTATATTTCTTAAAATTAAGTTTTCGGGTTACACTCTTTTTTATTCCCTTAGCTTTATTTATAATAGCTTTTTGCAATTTAATACAGTAAAGTTGAGCTCTTAAACCTACAAACTCAGTCACTATCTCATCTTTAAAGTAACCTGGTATTTTAGCATTCTTGGAGGGTATATTAAATATATTATTTTTTTCAAAATTACTGGTGTCAAAATGTTTGATATTATTACGGAGATCTCTGTCTTTTCAAATTATCTTACTCTTAATAATGATAAGACAAATTACATTGCTTTCACTATAACAAATGCAACACAACCATCTACTGATCATAAAATAGTGTCACACTCCTGCACTGACCCCCAGGTCTGTAACTTATATTGTCTGTTCAGGCTTCTCAGCACCTAATGACCTCGTAGGGGCCCATCAGCTACGAGGTAGCGTGACGATCAGTTGCCAAGAAGTGTGAACGTCGGCGGTTCACCGAGCTGAAGTTAATTGGGGTCGATCTAACCTGGTCTGTGCTTCGGTCCCGTCAACCTCCTGTCTCTCTGCAAGGCCCGGGTGCACCCTAGGCTCTTCTTGGTAGACAGGTTCTTCAGCCAACCAGGTATGACTGGCAAGCCAGCTTCAATGAGCACAGTGTTCCAACACAAGTTATGTTACGTGGTAAAAACAATCGGGCACGAAAATGCGAACTTTATCTGGTTCGAGAAACAATAACACACTCAGCTATATTAACAATCCTGAGGGAAACCCGAATACATTCCAGATGGCCTGCGATTTAATTTCAGTACCCTAACCAAAACGCGTTTACATTGCGAGGGCTTTCGTCTGTCAGTTGTCAAAAAACTGCCAGGTTGGCAGCTAACGTCAAATTCAAAATGGCCGTTCAGAAACCATCGATCGAATATTGATTTGGAATCGAACAATCACCCGCCCGGACAGGCACCCACCTGTCCCCTAATCTACGAGCAGCCGAGACAACGTTGCTACCGCTCGTTTTAGAACCGAGCCTCCTACTAGAACCTCTGCAGACCGGGGGGTCCCGTCCTTGCCAGGGAACAAGTTAACAATGCGCCCCTTGCGCCAACGTAGTGGCGGTAGGTTAGCATCCTTAACCAGAACAAGGTCACCAACACTAGGGGGGCTAGTTTTGTCAGTCCACTTAAGGCGCTGTTGTAAGATATGCAGATACTCGAGCGACCAACGCTTCCAGAAATTCTGAGTAAACTGCTGCAACATCTGATACCTTGACAACCGATACAATTTCACTCCCTCGAAGGGGTGCTCGGGCAACGCGTTAAGTGGCTGTCCTATCAAGAAATAGCCTGGGGTCAGAGCCTCCAGGTCATTTGGATCCGAGCTGAGCGGAAACAACGGTCGCGAATTGAGAACGGCCTCGATCTTACAAAACAATGTCGCGAGCTCCTCAAAAGTCAGCGTGGTCTGACCTACTATACGCCCCAAGTGCGTCTTAGCTGACTTAACTACGGCCTCAAAAAACCCACCCCAGTGGGGGCAAATCGGTGGGCTGAAGGTCCACTGTATACCCCGACGGGAGAGGGCCGTTCCAATATCCACTTTATTTACATTCAAAAAGTTGACTATCTCTCGTAAGTATCGTTCCGCACCGATGTAGTTAGTGCCGTTATCAGAGCAGATCAAAGTTGGAAGTCCCATTCGAGAAACAAACCTATCCAAACAAGCAATGAAAGCCTCTATCGAGAGATCAGCAACGAGCTCGAGATGTACCGCCTTGGTGGATAAACAAACAAACACACATAGGTACGCCTTGTATTGCCTAGCGGTACGCAATCGTGATCTCTTCACCATAAACGGTCCTGCAAAATCCGTACCAACACCTGAAAACGGTCTGACCTCATTCACACGATCAGGGGGCAAGTCCCCCATGAGAGGTTGCATCGTGGCAGCCTTAAGTCGATAACAAGGCATGCACCGAAACACGATGTTCCGTATGACACGGCGGGCAGATAAGATCCAAAACTCCCGCTGGAACGTGGCCAACAACGCGTTACAGCCGGCATGCGCGTTTTTAATATGACGATCAGTCACCAGCAATTCAACTAACTGTCCCCCCTTGGGGAGCAGAAGTGGGTGACGAGCCGAATACGACAGATTCGCATTGCGCAATCTTCCTCCTACCCGAAGTAACCCGGTCGAATCAACAAAGGGGTTGAGACGCGCGACGGCTCCCTTCAATTTCGAACGTCCACTTCGTATAATCTCCAATTCTGCCCCAAACTTCGAGGACTGTACCAACCGGACCAAATTCAATAGCGACTCGTTTCGCTCTGCCGGAGTCAGAATAGGGTTCATCGTTCGCTGATCGCGAGGAGTACGACAATTTCGAGCGAATCTCCTAATCCAAGTGGACACGTTTATCAACTTGTCAAGTGAGCTATACCGGTCCAGCAGAAACCCGGCGTCAGGGTCCTCAGCCTTCTGGGTAACATGCACGGCCGCTCTGGGGCCATGATCCGAAGATACTACTACATGGCTGTGGGGCCAGTCCGATTCTCTCTTGGCAAGCCAGGGTGGTCCCCACCACAAATGGTGTCTAACGAGTTCAGGAGCCTGACATCCCCTGGATGCACAATCAGACGGGTTCAATTCTCCTGGTACATGTCTCCAGGTCAGTGGGACCTCAGACGACACAATCTGGGAGACACGGTTCGCAACAAAAACCTCTAAGTTATGGACCGAAGCCTTCAGCCAGCACAAAACAATCTGGCTGTCCGTCCAAGCGTACACCGTATCCTCCAAAACCACTGACCCACGCAACACTGTTAGAGTGTGATTCAAAAATTTGGTCAAAAGAGCAGCCCCGGACAGTTCCAGTTTTGGAATCGTCATCCTTGTCCGAATAGGCGCTACCTTGCTTTTTGCCAAAACCAAACGCACGTCGACCTCCCCGGTGGAGGTGACGGTTCGCAAATAAACCGCTGCCGCAAACCCTCGTTCAGAGGCATCACAAAACCCGTGAAGGGTTGCCCTGTAATCCCCAGCAGGGACCAATTTCCTCGGCAGCGATACATTATTTATGTCCGATAGCGAGGTGAACATTCGCGTCCAATCAGTCAACAAATCACCTGAGAGGTGGGTGTCCCAGGTCAACTGAGCCGCCCATAGCCTTTGCATAAAACATTTGAGAGCAAAGGTGACTGGAGATTTCCATCCATTCGGGTCGAACGTTCTCGCAATCGTTGACAGTACTGACCGCTTCGTCCAGGCCTTCGGTGTTTCTAAAACCACCCGATAGGTAAACTCATCATGGACGGGCCGGTACTGAATTCCAAGTACTGAAAACATGTTAGGGTTGTCAGGATTCTCAAAAACGTGCGGGTCTTGTTGAAACTCATCTGGGAGACCAGCCATCAACTCAGGGGAGTTGGACATCCACTTACGTAGTTCATAGCCGCCTCGTTCCAGCAATTGAATGAGCTCGTCACGTCGGTCCAGAGCTTCCTCTACACTGGCTGCCCCTGTGCAGACGTCATCGACGTACAAATCTTGCTCCAGGATAGCGGCGGCTCTAGGATAGCTCACACGGTCACGCGACGCCAACTCCCGCAGGGTACGCATCGCCAAATACGGGCTAGACCGTAACCCATACGTGTTCGTGTTTAACTCATAGACCTTGACTGGCTCGGCCGTGGACTCACGCCAAAGTATCAACTGATACCTTCTGTCAGCCGGATGAATTACCGTTTGCCTAAACATCATCCGAATGTCTGCGACAAATACAATCTGGTGCCTCCGAAAGCTCGTGAGAATATCCGAAATATCACGACTCAACTTGGGTCCCGAATGTAGACACTGATTCAGGGACATCCCGTTCGAGGTAGGTGCTGACCCATCAAAAACAACTCGAATCTTGCCGGTAGGGGTTCGTAGGACGGCATGGTGTGGAAGAAAACAATGATCCTCAGATCTCCAGTCCACACCCGATACCGACATGTGTCCTAACGACTCATACTCCCTCATGAAATCAACATATTTTTGTTTAAATACGGCGTCCCTTGTCATCCTACGCTCCATCGACATCAATCTCGTCTCAGCCATCTTCCTAGATTCTCCTAGTGGCGGTCGATCGGCCCTGAAAGGCAGTCGAGTTACAAAACGACCAGAACGAAGGCGACCAGTACTATTCTGGTAAAACAACTCGCACTCTTCTTCGTCTGCGTCGACTCGACGAACGGTGGGAGGTTCCTCTATCTCCCAGAAACGTTGGATAACGTCTGACAACGCTGAGCCAATAAGTATGCCATCTGACTCGGCAGGCCTAACCATTGGCAATGCCGGACCCATGATCACGTGACCAAACTTAGTATCCACAGCAATCAACCCGTCCGGCTGAAGAACTCGCTGGTCCGACAACAGAAACCTACCCAAAACGTCTGCTCCCAGTAGCAGGTCGACCGGGGCTGGAGTGTCAAAATCGGGATCCGCCAACTTGAGTCCTGATGTCAGGAATCGAACGGCCGGATTCAACTTCACCAAGGGGTGTCTGCCCATGACATGCGTCATTACTAAAGCTTGCACGGATGTTTTTGTCAAAATGTCATAACGTGGAGAGAACGTGATCACCGATTGACCAACTACATTCGTAACCGTAACATTCCCCACGCCCCGTATTGATTTATTATACCTATTTACCTTGAGGCCCAACCATTTTGCTAAATCATTCGATACAATGCAGCCCTGAGCTCCAGAATCTAATAGGGCGCGAACGTATGTTGGGTTGCCCGCCAAATCCCAAACAAGCACAGAGGCGATCGGTAACACCACCGTCTCCGGTTGGGGGGAAACAAATGGTTGGGCCGCAAATTCCTAGCGAGGACCCCCGGGGCCCCACTGTGCCTGTAACCGATCAGGTATGCAGCTATACGCCAGAGGGTCCCATTGTACAAATGGCCCACGCGCCGGTTCCATTGCCACCCTACGATTCCCCGTAAAGGGGGGTGGGCGTGAATTTAACCGAGGCCGCTCCATGAGCGGGGGGGACATCACATGTGACCGACGAGGACGAGGCGACGAGCGGGGCGACAACTGAGGCGGCGTCCGAACCGCACCCGCATAGCTCGAAGGTGTCCCATGCCACCCGCCCGTTACGGCCTGCTCAACACACCCAATGTCCCGCTGGGTCGGATGCTGAGTCGCAACCGAAAACTCAGGGCCCCCCATGTAATGGTCCTGAGTGCGGCCCTGCACCCTGGTACTGCCCTGTGGAGGCTGTTGGCCGGACCGGTTCATGCACAACAGATTGTTGTGGGGCCAACCACAATATCCGCACATTTGTGTGCGCGTGCAGTCCCTAGCCATGTGTGGCCCGAGGCACAGGAAACACCAGCTCCGCTGCTTGGCCATCCGGCGCCGTCCCTGAACCCTAAGTTCCCCGAACTTATTGCAATTGGCCACAGCATGGCCAATCTGCCTACAACATGGGCAGGTCTCACCATGTGGGGTCAATTCACTCACAGTCCCATACGACTGCCGGTTGGTGCGGTCCCTCCTCGTCGGAGGGCCCCTACTCACAGCGCTCCCGGCAGCTCTCTGTGGCTCCGAAGGATGGGTGACCATCAACCCCAAATTCTCTGCCCGTCGAGCCTCCTCTTCCAAGAATCCGACCAAGTCGGAGAAGGCGGGCAGGTCCTCGGCCGACCTCCCGTGAGACTGTTCGAAACGAGTCTGCACGTCGGCGGGTAGGCGGGAAAGTACAATGTACAACAGTAGGTACGACCATTCACCAACCGGAAGTCCAAGATTCTCTAGAGCCTTGGTGATGGACAACAATGGGTTCAAATTCTCCGTCTGTATGGCCCCGACCTTGTTCACAACCGGGATACTAAACAAACGGTTCAGTTGGGCATCGGCCAACCTCCGTTTGTTATGGTAACGTCTGAACAACAATTGCCTGGCCGTTTCATAGTTACCCTCCGTAACTGTCAAATGAGCGACCAGCTCCCTAGGCTCACCCCTCAATGCTGCCACCAGCTGAGCCATCTTGACAGACTTGGTAATGTCCGATCGCATGTGCACCAAACTGTCGAACAGATTGATGAAGCTCATCCATTCACCGGACACGCCGTCAAAAGTAGGCATAGTTATGGCAGGTAACCTGGACCCCGATCCCTGAAGCGGCAGAGGTGCTTCAATGTCACCACCATGGCTGGACTCGCGCTGTCTACGTATGTCCGCAGCCTTCTGCGTGATAGCAGCTGCCATCTCCATACATTGGTCGACATCCCCTATCAACCGTGACAGCCTGTCAGGTGCGCAACCATCAACTGATTCCGCCTGCGCGGACAATTCGAGCACCCTATTGTAACGTTCCTCAACGTCCATAGACCGCTCCAATACCACATCATGCCTATCTAAACGGTCTATCAGACCGTGTGCGGAGGAAAACCATCTGAGTTCCTTAGAAACACCCTTCTGGATTTCAGATAACGACATGATCGGAACGATACTTACTCACAATTTGCAGTAACTCAATTTTATTGGACCCTCCAGTCTACAACCCAAACGAGGGAACCCTAAACCACAACTTAAACAATGTTGTTTTCCTTAAACCATAGGAACCGAGGTTTATATCTATTTAATTCTGTAAATACAATTTAGTTTCCCTTTATCATTATAACACACACAGATAGTCAATATTAGTTCAAGTTATAAATTGCTATAAACTGAAAACAATGTAATAGCCTGCTATCAATAGATGTAACTACCTATGTTAACCAAAACATTCATTCAATAGCATTACTAGACCACTAATAGATTGACTAACTGGTACTTCAATGCAATTTTCAATTCAATATCTGTCTATCTACTACCAGCAATAGACCTATAGCTTACAATACTACCAATCTATGTGGATATAGGAACAACAACCAAGTTACCTAATAACCGCCTATACCTACAGATTGATAGTCCCAAATCGTGCCTTCCTGGAGCCCTTGACGGCTGCAAATCTCAGGAAGCCACGCTCTAGCTACCAAAATGTTCAGGCTTCTCAGCACCTAATGACCTCGTAGGGGCCCATCAGCTACGAGGTAGCGTGACGATCAGTTGCCAAGAAGTGTGAACGTCGGCGGTTCACCGAGCTGAAGTTAATTGGGGTCGATCTAACCTGGTCTGTGCTTCGGTCCCGTCAACCTCCTGTCTCTCTGCAAGGCCCGGGTGCACCCTAGGCTCTTCTTGGTAGACAGGTTCTTCAGCCAACCAGGGATGACTGGCGGGCCAGCTTCAATGAGCACAGTGTTCCAACATAGGTTATGTTACGTGGTAAAAACAATCGGGCACGAAAATGCGAACTTTATCTGGTTCGAGAAACAATAACACACTCAGCTATATTAACAATCCTGAGGGAAACCCGAATACATTCCAGATGGCCTGCGATTTAATTTCAATACCCTAACCAAAACGCGTTTACATTGCGAGGGCTTTCGTCTGTCAGTTGTCAAAAAACTGCCAGGTTGGCAGCTAACGTCAAATTCAAAATGGCCGTCCAGAAACCATCGATCGAATATCGATTTGGAATCGAACATTGTCCATATTTAACCAGAATATCGCATACCAAATACCTTGGTGTAATCCTCGATCAGAATTTAAATTTTCACCAACATATTGACAATACTGCAAAAAGAGTACGTAAACTTATCTACGTCTTCAAAAATCTTAGACACGTAGCGGACCCAATATTGGTAAAGTGGGTTTACCTAGCCCTCTGTCAGTCGATAATTACGTACTGTATTACGTCCTGGGGTGGCGCTGCTAAAACTTTATTGATGCCCTTAGAAATAGCACAACGAGCTGTACTGAAGGTGTGCACTTTCAAACCAAGACTGTACCCTACAAATTTAGTTTATGAATCTTGTGAGGTGTACACTGTTAGGCAACTGTTTATATACTCGGTACTGCTAAGGCAGCACTTCCTTCTAAAGTTCGAACCACAGACCCTGGTCAAGAGACGTAGTGACAGAATATGTCTACTTGTAAAATACAAACATGCCTTTATGAACCGATTTTTCTGCTGCCTCGCCCCTACCCTATACAATAAGGTTAACAGAATTCTAAATATATATCTAAATATAAATATATATATATATATATATATATAAAATAACATTATTCAAATGGCTTCAAAAACTCAACTACGACGACACCGAATGTTTACTTAGTACTTTTGCTTAAGATAAACCAGATACAATATAATAAAAACAATAAATACAATCTCTTCAAGATACACTCACCCTCAAACGCACACACGCTCATACCATCACACACCCAAATACACACACACACACACACACACACCCTCACACACATACAAATACACACCTTTCACTCATTTCATTACTCACAATTTGAGGACCTACTTACTCTACATAATTCATGTTGCCTCCCCGACAACTATCTATCTATTTAAACTTATTTATAATTTGTACTAAATTAGCCACATGTCTAGTTTTATAATGTGTACCTACAAAAAAGAGAGGTACTCCTAAGATACAGGTAACACTAGTTTAGTAGTTGGATGTTCAATGCTTCAATGATTCATGCCTATCACTAGACGTAATACCGCAATGAGATGTACATGAGTTTAACTACATAGGTTTTAAGTTGGAGAATAAACAATTTCATTTCATTTCATTTCAATTTCAATTTCAATTTCTGTAAAAGTCTCTAGTTTTGATCAAATACAATAAACTATCAGTGTCAGTATAACAAAGTTGAATGTTATCTTTATAGAGACCTTTCATCACATTATAGTGAAAATTATACATATGACATTTCGCTAATTCCAAGATGGTAAATCCAACATAAATTGGGCGATCTAGAATTACTTTTGATTTATGCAATTGAATGACTACTAAAGTTTGCGAAAAAATCGAAAGATCTTTAAAATTTGGTAGACTTACATACTTTTCAGCACCAATGATCTTATTCGTGATATTCGAATTATCTTTTCTAATGTTAACCAATTTAACATCAACATGCTTTCTCTTATTTTCTATTGTTTTTCCAAAAATTGAATTGTTTTGTTTTTTGAAAAAATCTCTTTCAAAATCAGATGTCGCCTGCTGTCTGAGAAATGTATTTAGCATTATATACGGTTTCAAGAAATTATCTTGCTCAAATTATAAAATTCTATGTATTTTTAATAATATCAGACCATGTTCGAGACATTCCTTTAAGTGGGTATAATGTATAATATACTTGTGTTTATCATAAACACTTGCTATCAATTTAGTGTTTTTACCTCCAAAAGGAGTAAATTTTTCAGATGCAAAGGGTAAATCTGAATGATCATCATGCAGATGGATAATGAAAATCTACCTCCAGAATGTATCCCGTTTGGTCATCTTTTGATAAGCTACTTAAGTCAAACATTTCAACTTCATAAGTTTCTAAGAATCTAAAATTTTTCATCGGGAGTTTCTGCATCATGGCATATCCGAATAAATTGACACAATCTAGATAAACCAAAAAACTGTCTGTTTGATTAGAGTTGTAATTCGGAAGATATTTATTATTCGCTTTAGCATATCTCACATTGAGCAAGACCTCCACGTATACCTTTCTCTATTAGCTGATATATTTCTAAATCCGAAATTAAATCCAGTACAACATTTGTGTATAAAAGCATAGCATCCCAACTTAATGAAGGTGATGATACATAGTGACATGGGTCAAGCTTGTAAAATTCTAAACTCATATTTCGAAACTTTTCGAATACATCACATAACAACAAAACATCACACTTTAAATAAAGATCAGTATTCACCAAGGGTTTCAATCCCAAAAGCTTCCCATACAGTTAAAGCATGTTTGTAATCATCATCAGTAATATTTTGAGATGTAAGTTTGTTATAAAACTTTGACTTCTCAGGCAGCTGTATTTCATCATACCGATCCCACTTATCCACATAGTCATAGCAATAAACCCCTTTCTGACATGCCAAGTTAAATAATTTCTCATCACTAAAAAAAGATTTTAACTGCTTAAAATCTCCAGACTTCATAGTTCGTACTAAATTATCTAAACTTGAACTCAAGAAATTAAATGAGTCAATAAACTTCATCTGAATAATGTATTCTGCATCTATTGGGATAAATTTAGTAAATGAGATATACTTTTCCTTGGTTTTGGGTATTAAGTTAATTCTACCAAAAACATTTGATAACTCATTAATAAATAGATGGCAATCGTATCCAGATAAATTGTGAAATACGATTGGGATAAATGAACAATCTACAACTTCCAAGTTACATTTAGTATGGGCAGCCCCTCTATATTGACCGGTGAAGTGATCATGATCTTTAACTTTTATATCGTCGACAGAAAAATAATTTTTACATATATGGCATTCTTTTGCATTTTTAAAAGAAAGTTGTTATGACTCACTCAGCGGACTGATTATCCTTTTAACTGTCAGTATTTCATATAAACTTCGTAAATCATGTACTAATGATTCCACAAATTTCTTCGAGCAGTCTGGTCCTCTGTATGAAACAAAGTTATTTAACTCAGGATTTGAATCACAAAAAATATAATAGGCATAACAAGAAGCTTCATGTATTTGAATGTTCTCTGTATAAGCTGTTTTACTTTTATCAGAATACTCTTGTAATGCACTTTCAAAATCACCGTAAATTACAATGGGTATTCTCTGCGTTCTTTCATAATGAGAAAACATTAGTTTTGAGTTCTCTTCAGGTAGAATAGTTTTAACTCTTGCACAATCATGATTATTTAATTTATCCTCCCTATCAAAATACGAGAAGCATTCATCACATAAAAAAAACTTTTTTCTATTTTTTGTAAGCTGTTTATGCACCAATCGATCAAAATTGGAAATTAAACAGAAATGATTTTTACCATTTCTGCTAATGTATAGTAAGTTGGCATGAAAGAGCATGCGTTTAGCTGTTTTGTACAAAGGACCAACGACCGTGTCATGCTTTTCTAAACCATAAACATTTACACTAATGGTGGGATTATTTTTCTCAAATTTTCTTATATCGTCTACGCTTGGAGGGAATATAATACCATCAACATTTAATAATGTTGAGTAATGGGGATATGATGATACTCTATTCTTATTTCGTTGTACAGGATAAATATGTGCAATAATACACCATGCGAAACAAAATTCATCATCATTGCAGATGTTTATGCATGATTTAGTATTTCTAATGGGGTTGGCCGATGAAAGCTAATTCCAGATGGCGCTAGCACGTCTTGTACCTCTTCCTTCAAAAGTGACAAACACGTAGGGATGGCATTATTTTCATTCGAATCGAATCATTCGAGATTTAATTTATCTGGCACAAGGATCGAAAGAATATGTTTGTATTAAAAAAGATGGGATTACTTCAGAGAAATGCAATTCTAGCTCATACGTCCATGGGTTAAGCTCGTTTAAGCTTCAAACAATACAAATAGTTCGAAAATAGGACATCCCAAACCGATCTTTGATTAAATCGATTCGAATGTAATCCCTATAGTACAATGTCAACTGTCAGTCAATGTTGGTCTGCTCTGGTCAATGTCTCTTCTGTTGTTGTTGACTGTGCTCGTTTCTTTTTCGCTATTATTTAGGTTCTTCCTTCATCTCTTTCGACTTCTGCTAAACGCCCTGGACTCAGATTCACGCTTCACGGAACGGATTGATTGCATTGGAGATCTAATCTTGAAACGACCTTAGCTTGCGAATACCGGACACCGAACTCAGCATTACGTATTCGGCTTGGAAAATAGCTGAGTTGAAAGAAGAACTAAAAAAAAGGGGTGCTTCTTTACGTGGCAGGAAAGCCGATTTGGTGGAGAGGTTTGTTGTGTTTGTGTACTAGCTACTAACCTATTATTATTAAAAGTTTCAGATTCACAGGGACATCAAATCATGTACCTAACACTGTTCCATTTCTTCGCAGATTAGATGCATATGATCAATATTTTAATGCTCAACCCAACACACCATGTGCCATAGATGAAGACCCAGCTATGCAACTGCCATCTCCTGATATGTACCGCGACATCAATAGCAATACAAATGCCGCACCAATAAATAAAACTCAAATAAGGCATTATCTAAACTTGTAAGTAGTCCATATGCAGTTACTTATATAATTATTTATTTTTATCATTGTTTAACTGTGGTAACAGTACAACATTTACACAGCACTAGCAAGAAAATGCAGAAGGCTGTTGACTTGTATGAATCGAGACATTTGGTTGCTGTTCGCTCATACAACTTAAATGGAGACACCTACATAAAATCAATATGTCGAAAAACTATGAAACAGCTGTATTATGAATCAAACATCAAGATGGATCAATTTGGTACTGTTGATGAAGCTACCTGTGAATGCCCCGCAGGAAGTGGGACAAAAGCCACATGTAAACATGTGGCAATTGTATTGCTGGTATTAGAGCAGTTACGCACAAGAAAAAATATCCTGCTCTATCAAACTTGCACACAGAAGCTGCAACAATTTCATGTACCAAAAAAAACATATACAGGTACACCAGTGCGAGCTGAGGAAATGGCCAGAAGATCAAAAACTGCAAGTATTTTATTTGAGCCATACACCGTACAAAATATTGACAGAAACACATACAACAGCCGAATCAGAAGCCTTGTACAGAACTACCCAAATACTACTATGCCCTTGAAGCAAATGTTCGAGCCAGCAAATGCTTATGCATTAGTGGCTGATCACACCTACTGTAGAACACATGCACCAGAAGAAACACTGAGAAAACTACATATATCTCAGATTGATGATGAGGTAATTTCCCATATTGAAGGATCAACAAGACTCCAAGCAGATAGCCCGGAATGGCATGAAGAAAGAAAAAAAAGAATAACTGCAAGCAAATACCACACAATTTACCATCTCAAAGAAACTACTAAAAAGAGTTATGCCAGCCAAATGATGAACCAAAGAGAATTTACCTCTAGAGCGACGACTCATGGCAAAATTAATGAAAAAATTGCCATAAACACATATGCTGCAACATATGAACTAGATGTGCAATCATGTGGGCTGTTTGTGAGCGCAGAGCGGCCATATTTAGCAGCTTCTCCAGATGGCCTTTTAGGTTCGGAAACAGTTATAGAAGTGAAATGCCCATATGCAAGCCGAATGAAGCTAATATCTAACGAAACAGTACCTTACTTATACGAGAAGGATGGTAACCTTCATTTAAAAGAAACATCGCCATATTATTACCAAATACAAGGTCAGATGTATTGCACAGGAAGAAAATATGCAAACCTGATAGTATATACATTTATGGATATGAAAATAATATATGTCACTCGAGACAACAAATTTATTACTTATATGCTCCTGAAGTTAGATGAATTTTATGAAAATTATTTCAAATGTAAATTATTAGAAAAACATCTATATTACAGCTATGAAAATTATAAAAAATAAAACTATAAAATTGAGCGTTTCTCATTTTATTTAGGTACTATTCCTTCCTTAAAATTACAAAGCATAATACATATAAAGAAGATTTTCGATGCCAAAGGTACATAAAAATGGTTCAGTTCACTTGTTAGTACTTTGTATGTTTTAGTTAGTCCTATAAGTCTTTCTATGTGTACTCTTTCCCTGGCCAATTCTTGGTCCTTTTTTAATAAGAGACCAGGTATTTGTGACTTTCCTTTCAAAAATGTGGGTATGTGTACTCCAACACCCTTACTTATGAATAGGTCTTGCACATTAAATCCCCTATCTGCCATGATGCTATCACCCTGGTTGCAAGAGTGTAGTAACCTACTACGTTCAATAATTTGTCTATCACTTGCTGAACCAGCATATGCTGGAGAACAATATGTTATGAGCCCTCCAGGAGAAGAGCCAACTAGAAATTTCAATGTATTTTTGTGCTTGTATTGGCTGAAGGAAGCCCTTTGGTCGTTTGGTTGGCTGGGTTTTTTTATGGGGATCTCTGTTCCATCAATTACAATTCTTGTGGATGGGTGGTGTTTTCTGAAAGCCTCCGGCATATAAAAATTTACTAGTTCTCGTGACGGCCAAATATCTATTAGGGACCACATGTCGTGTACAAAATTTACCCATGTGACAAATATATTTGAGACTTCAGTCTTACTTATGCCGAACATTTTACTAATTTCATATTCAGGTCTGTTACATATTAATTTGATTAACAGAATTAAAAATATGTCCGCAACAGATAATGATAAAACTCTACTCCATCTATATTTTAAGTTGTTGGCCATAGGCATTAATGTTTGCAGTACTAAATTGAATTTTTGATAGGATTCTAAGCCTGTGTAGTACATAACAGCCTGCTCATCTGATTGCAATAATGCTGTGGAAAAAAATCGCAATATGTTTGATGTTTGTGTTGCTAAAATGGATGTTTGTGGTTCTTCGGTTTGTGTTGCTGCGACAGAAAATTGAGGCTTGAAGGTTGGTTCTTTGGTTTGCAAAACTGTGACAGAAGGTTGATACTCAGCGATAGATACTTCCACTTCATTTATATCCAAATTTTCTGTGCTAGGTGCAGCCACTTGAACTTTTTGAAGAAGTTCTGTACTTAGTCCTGGAATGGCTGAATTTTCATTTGCAAACAATTTTTTCCGGCAATCTCGAGATCATTGTCGTTCCCCTCTGGCAGTCACATCCTCAGTTTTGGTGGTCCATGGAAATATGGACGGTACGGCACCCTTACGTAAAAACTTCTTTTCGAGTTCCAAACCTGTAATAGAATATCAAGTAAGTAGGTATCATGCTTATGGCTTTTAACATGGAATATCATAACTTAGTAACTCACCCGAGTATTTTCCCTGCTTTACGTAGTCTGATTCCACGAAATGATTCCGACATAACCTTGTTCCATTGCTTATCACTAATTTTTTACGACGTATCGCCTTCAGCCACTGTTTTGACAACTTTAGGTCTTTGGGAAAACTATGTATTCCAACTTCTGAGCAACTTATTACACTACAACGCGGCATTATTGCTTTTTTTGATAAAAATGATAAAATGTTCATACAAAATCTGTTTGTTATGAGTACAAGTGATGCTAGCGCCACTTTGACAGTTGCCAACCCCATTCTTGGTGGAAGTGGTATATGAGACCCAGCACGTAAAGGATTATGTTTAACAATATTCTCTTCTAAATGACTCACAAACTCTACAGACCATCCGGATTCTGATGATTCAAATTCAGATCATTTGGAAATTATTCTGTCATAACACATCTGTAATAGTTTCAATATATCAGTACTTTGGTAAACTATGTTGTATGATGTATTAAATGATTTTAAAGACGTTTCCTCATTTTTCAGTAGGATAAATGACATGAAAAGCTCGAAACCAATTTTTACAGACTTATGAACTTTCAAACACTCGTTTATCAAGGAAATAGTAGTATCAGTTATTTCTTGCAGAAATACTTCTGGCGAGATTATACCTTCTGTAGCATTTATTCGATAACTTACAATTTTATTCTTAAATGCATTGGCTAGTATTTGAACATTTTCATAACTTGTTTGAATTAAACAATTAGATTTATGAATATTAGTCCTTTTATGTGCAGATATGTTGGACACATTTAAATTGCATGCTTTACAGTAAACCATTGTGTCTGCTACAATTACAGATGTTAACTTTAATTAAAAGTGTTTACTCGAAGTAAAATGATGTTATGTTGTTTGATGGAATAATATATTCTTTCAGTTTTGTATTTTAGATTTTTGGAATTTTTCATTGGCTGAAATAAATTGATATTTAAAAAACATTAGATGGGTAAAGAATTGGCTGGATGTGCTTTAAAGTCTGCTTTGACCGCTGGACAGCTCTCGTGATAACTTTCCAAACATCTGAATCATCATCTATGGTGGACTTGTATGTGATAAGATTATTTTTATAACGATTGTTAAAGAACTATTTATAAAACATTAGATGTGTAAAGAATTGGTTGGATGTGCTTAAAGTGTTATGTTGTAATGATGGAATAATATATTCTTTCAGTTTTGTATTTTAGTTTTTTAGAATTTTTCATTGGCTGAAATAAATTACTATTTAAAAAACATTAGATGGGTAAAGAATTGGCTGGATGTGCTTAAAGTCTGCTTTGGCCGCTGTGACAGCTCTCGCGATAACTTTCCAAACATCTGAATCATCATCTATGGTGGACTTGTATGTGATAACAGCATTTTTATAACGATTGTTAAAGTACTATTTATAAAACATTAGATGTGTAAAGAATTGGTTGGATGTGCTTAAAGTGTTATGTTGTAATGATGGAATAATATATTGTTTCAGTTTTGTATTTTAGAATTTTTCATTGGCTGAAATAAATTACTATTTAAAAAACATTAGATGGGTAAAGAATTGGCTGGATGTGCTTAAAGTCTGCTTTGGCCGCTGTGACAGCTCTCGCGATAACTTTCCAAACATCTGAATCATCATCTATGGTGGACTTGTATGTGATAAGAGCACTTTTATAACGATTGTTACCATGCCGCTCAGTATCCTTGCTATTGTGGACAGTCAGCTCCACATAGTAGGCCCCCTGTTTAGTCAGATCCTTCTGAAACGTGTAGCCGGATCCAACACGTCTGCTCAGGAAACTGCGTAGAGCTGCTGCTCGGATAGGCTGTGTTAGATGTTCCTCATCCTGTAAACAAGACACAACACAATTAAAATAAATGTTTAGTGACATATCCACTTCCTACTATATTAAGTTGAGATATAATCTAATGTACCTAAAAGACAGGAATGTTGATTGGGCTAGAAATAATACACCAACTTAAAAACTTAAAAAAACCGACTTCAAGACCTATCACTTAGTCCTCCCCGCTCGGTATGCAAATGTCGTACTAAATCTGTCTCCTGACAGTGAAGTCCATACGTATCACATAATAAACGAATATATACGATCCTAAGAGCTAGAATTTATCTCGTGACAATGACTTTAAACACTGAAAATGTATAATGTATAATGTCATCCAGGTAAAAACAAATTAAACTTTACAATTTTTTAATGTAGAAACATAACTACTGAATCGATTCCTGATTTTCAAAAATTGGGATCAATGTATTGAGCTTTCCTTTTGAACAATGACAGAATTTTTGGAATCGTTTTATAAATAGCACGTGTTTCGATGTAACAAACATAAAAAAATTAAATAAAAAAACAGCATACAACCGAATTGATAACTCCCTCCTTTTTGAAATCGGTTAAAAACACTAAAAATAAGGATAGAATATTTCCCTGTGGTGGAATGCATTCTAGCCTTGTTTATATCACTTTCATGAAAGAACTATACTAACGTTAAAGATTGCATCACTGGATAACCCTTAGGTAGTTAGTAAAATATAATATAACTCACATCAGAATCCGGAAATACTCGAGAGCTCTTAGACTTCTTTATTGGTGGAACCTCAGCCTCTGATTCCGAATCGCTCCCAAATAGTGACTTGTTTGTAGCCACCGCTGCTGAAGACGCTTTACTGGTTTTCGGCTTGCTCTTCTTAGCAGCGGGGGCCTTAGGTTTGCTGGTTGATTTCTTAGGCCCTGGTTGTGTCGGTGGGATGTCCTCTACATCGGAGTCAAAGGGATTCACAGACGACCTGTAAAAAATCGATCAATGATAAAACAAATTTGACCCATTTGAAGTACATAGGTACCCCTTTACAAAAATATAGTAATAAGTACTTACATACTTGCAGAATTTTAAGTCCTCAACTGCAGACGGTTAAAAATTATTAGGATGCACAACGTATCCAGATCGCTCTTATACATAGGGCGCACTGTAAGTTTCCGGAACTGGCCACTTACATAAACAATATTTAAAAATTTATTGCAACATTTGAAAATAGAACTCTTTGGTTGTAGAATGCAGTTTGTTTCATCTGACTGCCTTTTGTTTTTACCTTGTGGCGCCATTTAAAAAATTGTGTGTCTGCATCAACATGGATTTAACTCGGGAAAATTTTCGTAGTATGATTTTCTACGATTTTAAGTGTAATTTGACAGCTCAACAGAGCATCGCTCGGCTTGAAACAGCTTTTGGCAATGAAGCACCATGCAAGACAACTGTTTATAGCTGGTTTGCAGAATTCAAGCGTGGTCGTATCAATCTCAGTGACGAATCTCGCGATGGTCGGCCGTCCACCGCTGTGACCAACAAAAACATCGATGCTGTGCGCCGTATGATTGAAACAGACAGGCATGTGACCTACCATGAAATTCGCGCATCCTTAGAAATAGGCATGAGTCAAATACAATTAATCCTACACAAACATTTGGGTGTGAGAAAGCTGTGCTCGCGGTGGATCCCACACAACTTGACCGAGGCTCAAAAAACGGACCGCGTCACTTGGTGCAGTGCCATGCTTACCAGATTCAACGAAGGTGCGTCAAATTTGGTGTGGAACATAGTAACAGGTGACGAAACATGGATTTATTGCTACGATCCCAAAACAAAGCAGCAATCGAGCGTATGGGTCTTTCAAGATGAGCCGAAACCAACCAAAGTGGCGCGCGTGAAAAGTGCATCTAAGCGGATGATTGCTTCTTTTTTTAATAAAACTGGACACGTGGCTACTGTTGCTTTAGAGAATCGTCATACAGTGAATAGTGACTGGTACACTACCATTTGTTTGCCGGAAGTTATTGACGAACTCCGTAAAAATAACCGTAAACACCGTATCATCCTGCACCACGACAATGCTAGTTCTCACACGGCCAGACAGACAAACGACTTTTTGAAGGCGAAAAATGTAGAACTCATGAGTCATCCTGCATACAGTCCCGACCTGGCACCTTGTGACTTTTTTCTGTTCCCAAAAATTAAGAACCAATTACGCGGTCAACGATTTTCATCACCAGAAGAGGCCGTCGAGGAGTATGAAAAACACGTTTCAGAGGTCACCACAGAGGAGTGGCACAAAAGTTTTCAAAACTGGTTTCATCGAATGAAAAAGTGCATAGACGCCAAGGGAGATTATTTTGAAAAACAATAAATTAATTTTGTACCTTTAATAGTATTTTTTCATATTCATTCCGGAAACTTACAGTGCGCCCCACGTATAGACCAATTATATATGTAAAGGTGAGATCTTAGTATAAATTCACATGTCTCATGAAATTTTCAACGCGTTTTTCATACAATTTACAATCTTATTTTATAGATGCATAAAAGTCCCTTTACAAATATCAATTTGTCGACAATATGCTCGCTACCTTATAGTTACCAAATCGGAATACATATGTTGTTACATTCCATTCCTTCTTAAAGCAATAAGAGACGACGATGGTCATGCTATGTGCCTGACTCAAGAGTGAGGTGAAATATAAGAGGTCGTGTTAGACTGGTTAAATATCATACGATGATGATACTATAGTATTGAAGAATATCTTAAAACCAGTTTAAGTTAAACCCTCATACTTTTATCCCAGATGAAGTTGCAGAGACATTATGCTCCGCATAGTAAGGTCTTGACAACATGCTGGGCTAACCCCTCGCATAACATAATATAACATAACATGTCGTCATGCCTTTGGCCGTGCGGGTTGGCAGAGGCACAACTGTATCCACTTTCAGCCAGTGATTCAATACTCCATTTTGCATGACAGGGGCTAGTCCATCGCTGCTATGGAGTAATGAAGAGTTCCTCACGATGTTCGAGTCAACGTGAGAGTGTTTGTATAACGTACTTTAGATTAATGATTTATCTCATTTATATCATTGGTGCATGGTCAGCACCGGGATTCGATCCCGCACCTCCTGCGTGAGAGGCAAGCATGAAACCCGCTAGACCACGGAGCTCTTTTCATAAACTAACCCCTCTTATCATGCAAAATTAATACCGGCTGAATAAGGGTTCAGTTGTGCATCTGCCACCCCAAATTGTTAAAGGCAGCGCTATAATTTCATAGCGCATCGATGAGCTAGCCCCTCTGTCACACAAATTTTGTATGGATCCAACTGAACGCGGGCGCAATAATTATGCCTCTACCCCTCCATAAGGAAAAGGTTATTTTGTGTTTGTTTCATGATTTATCCCATAAAAAAAAACATAAATAAAGTTGCTCTGATCAAGTCGTTTCCATAGTGAAAGTTGTTCAGCATGATGTCCCTAACAACCCTCTTTCGATACCTAACCATAATTCATAATCCGATTAGTGCGGCAGCAGGCTAGCCCATTGTCGTAGTACGCCGAAAGAAAGTCTGTACTTATAAGTAACGTATGTGTGTAAGATAAATTACTTCTTAATGATACTAAGTATGAGCATTGGGAAGCAAAGCAATGATGCGATAATGTTGTAACCATTTTTGTATTATGCACACAGTTGTCTGTTTGACTATGTCTCTACATAAATGACGTGAGCAAGATGTGCATGCGATGGTGCTGTAATTGTAATGCACAAAAGATGAGATTTGATCGCAGATCGGCGTAGGCACAACCGCGGACGCTCGGATCACACCCGAAGCAAAACTACATGCACCCAGTTGTCTGTTTGGCTATGTCTCTACCTACATAAACGATATGAGCAAGGCGCTGTATTTGTAATGCATAAAAGGTACCTATGAGATTAGATCGCGGATCGGTGTAGGCACAATCGCGCACGCGCGGATCACACACGAAGCGAAACAATGTTATTTTATTTTGCATAAGAATACTAACAATTCTTCACTACTAAGCCAACCCAACTCTTTGCGATATTGAGAAACATGGTCGAATTTGCGCAACCCGAAGATAAACCGAATCCCAAGATTCTGAAGTCGTTCGAGTTTGTACAGTAGATCTTCGTTCGCGCTCGCCCAACAGACATCGGCGTAGTCGATTAGCGGCAGGAGAAGGGACTGAGCAAAAGTGATTTTGGTCTGCCGTGGCAAGAAGTACTGCAAACGCCTGAGGGAGTGAAAATATGCAAATACCCGTCTACTGACTGACTTCAGTATATTTATGAAAACCTAATGTACAATCGAACCAACTGAATCATGACCAACTTGCCTGATAATTCGTTTGAAACTTTCAAACTTGTAAGATCTATCAACATTACACAAAATATTGATAAATTTCCTAAGAATAGCGACAGGCACAATGTCAACCCTAGAAATAGGAATAAACTAGCTATACCTACTACTAGGCTCCATTAGGTTAATGTATCTTTTAAAGGGCAATGTATTCGCTTTTACAACAAAATACCGACTGAGTTACAAGAATTGTCTGTAAATAAATTTAAAAATGTTGTTACAAATCACTTATGTAAAAAAGGTTACTACAAAATATCAGATTATGTAGGAGACCAGAAAGCTTGGGAAGGTGTTTGCTCCAATTCTGTAAAAAATAACGTATAAAGCTGGAGGTTTATAGTCGCCTCTTTGCCTCCAGCATCTAAAACATTGAGGTGACGGAATTCAAATTGAGTTCTATATTTCCCTGTACCTTATACATGTTTAAGTTTAAGATTTGACATTCTCCAAATGTTACCTATGTGTTTATTATGGAAATAAACTCTTTTTGAATTTTGACTGAGTACAACCATACATTTACAAATTACTTAATGAGACTGCCACGCAGTAAAATAAAATTACTAGCAAGCCTTATTACAGGCCATTGTACACTAAAAAAATACTTGGCAGGTGCAGGGGGTGCAAGTGGATGAAACAGTAGAGCACATGCTACTGGCAAGTCCATCCACAACAGAAACTAGGATGGCTATCCTAGGTGGCACAAGAAACACCCACGAGCTCCTGGAACACCCAGGCCTCCTACTCCAGCTGGTGCAGGAGTTGGAATGGCTGAAGTAGATGTGCAGGCGAAGGGGACATGCACAAAAGCCCCGCTGAAGTGGGCCAGGTGCAGCCGTTACATCCCTTTTTTGAAGATAGAAGAAGTTTGGGTTCGAACGTAACACCGAGGTCCTTAATCGAATACACTCGAGTCAAAGACTGCATACGTCGCGCTTATAGGCTGAAAAGAGCGTGGAAATGACAACAACAACATAACACTTGGCATTATTAAATAGGAGTTTGTTGTTCACACTCCACCTAAGAACCGCGTCTAGATCTTCCTGCAGCAAACTACAATCATCCTCTGAACTCACGGGAAGCATCAGTTTCAGATCTTCCGCATATAGAAGGCAATTTGCGTATTTCAGCTCTATTTCCAGGTCATTTATGATAATGATAAATAACGACGGACCTATTATAAACCCTTGGCTAACGCCCGACCGTATATGATAAGGTTGGGACTCAAAGGAGCCGGGTTGAATATAGAGCTGGCAGTTTTTCAGGTATTCAGCGAAGAAAAACAAAACCAACAGCCGTGGGGCAAATCCAACGGCACACAACTTCTTCATTAGGATGACGTAATGGACCCTGTCGAATGCCTTACGGAAGTCCATAAAAGCGACGTCCACCTGATGTCCGATGTCCATGCACTCCGACACAATCTCGACTAGCGTTAGCAAATTGGTGTTAACTGAGCGGCGACTCCTGAATCCATGTTGCAAGTCAGTCAGTTAAGGCGCAATCTGCGAACTGATTTTGCCATGTATGATCGACTCGAACAGTTTTACCAAAGAACTCAGGATCGCAATAGGCCGATGTTGATCAATGGAGGCAGGGTCACCTATCTTGGGTATAGAACTGACTCGAGAAAGCTTCCAGCTGGTGAGGTACTTACCTTGCTCTAGAGCAAGATAAAATATCCGACCCAAAGGTAGAACCAGCTGATCAGCACCAGATCAGCTCCATGTCATTAAAATATTCTAGGACCAAAGTACTTGTCAAGACAAATCGACTTAGTGCAAACTTGATTGGGTTGTGGCGTTTTATAACAGAGTTCCCCTGGCCACATTCCGGCTCCAGCTTCAGATCAGCTCCACGTCATAAAAATTGTAGGACCAAAGTATTTGTTTAGACGAATCGAACAGTTCCCCTGCTAACCTTCCGTCTTCATCATCAGATCAGCTCCAAACTAGCAAAATATTGTATTGTCATCCAACTTAAATACGTAATGCAAAATTTTAGCTCAATCGGATAACGGGAAGTGGGCAAATTCAAGCCGACAGTTTTGACGCTAACACACATACACACATCCATACATTGCAAGTTAAATAAAACTTTTAAAATATCGTTTATTCAGATGAATCATATATTTACACTACACACACTCAACATAAAAGTTGGACAAATTCAGCTAACAAAAGTTTACAACGACCCATTCGAAAGGACCATGCTTTATCATTGTACACGCCGTTATCGAAATGGGATTCATGCCAGGAGCTCTCTTCTCTCTAGATCAGTCCGCGGAGTCTGACGGAGATTATCACAAGAAAATTAATATGAATATATGTATATGTCGCAGTTGGTTGGTTAAATCAGACACTTAACTAACTCTTTAGACCGTTAATTAAATGCCGACGTTTAACTATGTCACTAGCATTTTGATTTAAATAAAGCATCGTCGAAAATGTTTAACTATCTGTCTAACCGAAAGCCGGCGTGCTGGAAAATAAGATAGCGTCACGACAACAGCTGATTTGCTAAGCTGTGCAAATCAGGGCAAAATATTGCGGTAGCTTAGGTGAAGGGTAAAGGGGGTGAGCGAAGCGAAGCGCCCTTTATCCTTCGTGTTAGGTTGAACATGTAAGATCAACAAAAAATACTTAAAACATAAAAAAAAATTTATATTGTATATGTCTTGTTTCCTATGAACGTTTAGTCAACTCGTTAAACGTTTAGTTCACTCACTCGTCTGACAGAATTTTAGTGACTTGTTTAAACGTCGGTATTTAATTAACGGTCTAGAGAGTTAGTTAAGTGTCTGATTTAACCAACCAACTGCGACATATATATTCATATTAATTTTCTTGTGATAATCTCCGTCAGACTCCGCGGACTGATCTAGAGAGAAGAGAGCTCCTGGCATGAATCCCATTTCGATAACGGCGTGTACAATGATAAAGCATGGTCCTTTCGAATGGGTCGTTGTAAACTTTTGTTAGCTGAATTTGTCCAACTTTCATGTTGAGTGTGTGTAGTGTAAATATATGATTCATCTGAATAAACGATATTTTAAAAGTTTTATTTAACTTGCAATGTATGGATTTGTGTATGTGTGTTAGCGTCAAAACTGTCGGCTTGAATTTGCCCACTTCCCGTTATCCGATTGAGCTAAAATTTTGCATTACGTATTTAAGTTGGATGACAATACAATATTTTGCTAGTTTGGAGCTGATCTGATGATGAAGATGGAAGGTTAGCAGGGGAACTGTTCGATTCGTCTAAACAAAAACTTTGGTCCTACAATTTTTTATGACATGGAGCTGATCTGAAGCTGGAGCCGGAATGTGGCCAGGGGAACTCTGTTATAAAACGCCACAACCCAATCAAGTTTGCACTAAGTCGATTTGTCTTGACAAGTATTTTGGTCCTAGAATATTTTAATGACATGGAGCTGATCTGGTGCTGATCAGCTGGTTCTACCTTTGGGTCGGATATTTTATCTTGCTCTAGAGCAAGGTAAGTACCTCACCAGCTGGAAGCTTTCTCGAGTCAGTTCTATACCCAAGATAAGTGACCCTGCCTCCATTGATCAACATCGGCCTATTGCGATCCTGAGTTCTTTGGTAAAACTGTTCGAGTCGATCATACATGGCAAAATCAGTTCGCAGATTGCGCCTTAACTGACTGACTTGCAACATGGATTCAGGAGTCGCCGCTCAGTTAACACCAATTTGATAACGCTAGTCGAGATTGTGTCGGAGTGCATGGACATCGGACATCAGGTGGACGTCGCTTTTATAGACTTCCGTAAGGCATTCGACAGAGTCCATTACGTCATCCTAATGAAGAAGTTGTGTGCCGTTGGATTTGCCCCACGGCTGTTGGTTTTGTTTTTCTTCGCTGAATACCTGAAAAACTGCCAGCTCTATATTCAACCCGGCTCCTTTGAGTCCCAACCTTATCATACATGGTCGGGCGTTAGCCAAGGGTCTATAATAGGTCCGTCGTTATTTATCATTATCATAAATGACCTGGAAATAGAGCTGAAATACGCAAATTGCCTTCTATATGTGGAAGATCTGAAACTGATGCTTCCCGTGAGTTCAGAGGATGATTGTAGTTTGCTGCAGGAAGATCTAGACGCGGTTCTTAGGTGGAGTGTGAACAACAAACTCCTATAGCTAGATAAGATAGCGTCACGACAACAGCTGATTTGCTAAGCTGTGCAAATCAGGGCAAAATATTTGCGGTAGCTTAGGTGAAGGGTAAAGGGGGTGAGCGAAGCGAAGCGCCCTTTATCCTTCGTGTTAGGTTGAACATGTAAGAACAACAAAAAATACTTAAAACATAAAAAAATATTTATATTGTATATGTCTTGTTTCCTATGAACGTTTAGTCAACTCGTTAAACGTTTAGTTCACTCACTTGTCTGACAGAATTTTAGTGACTTGTTTAAACGTCGGTATTTAATTAACGGTCTAGAGAGTTAGTTAAGTGTCTGATTTGACCAACTAACTGCGACATATACACAATGATGAAATATGAAAAATGGTTGACACGATAACTGATACCTACCTAATTGACCGCATGATAGCGTCTCTGTAATTGAGAACGCGTCTTATCATAACACACTTGTGAAGAAGCCACCTAAGTAATTTAAATCCAACCAAAAACATTCTGTAAAAACTAGCCAAGTCTCGATGGAGCTGCTTGTTTATCTCTAAAAAGTAATGAAATCTAGACAAAGTCGTGCCAAGTCTAAGGTTCCTTACTGCGATTTCTTTATTATTATAGTTTATTTTGTGTGACTTGGCCGTTGAACATTCTTTATACGTTAGTGGGTACAAGTAAATTTTGTTAACACGTAATGTTATATCTGTTGTAACTACCTTTGTTATATCTGTTACTCTCAATGTCAATAAAAATAAGTCATGGCAAAGTTATTTTTATTTTATATACTAATTTGCTTCAAATAGAATTCCTTTGTATACCCTTAACGAGCAGCATAAAACGATCACGGAAGGCGCCTGCAGTCATTTTCTAATATTTCATAACGTGTCCCTATCAGGAAACTTGCAGCTTGTAATTTATTGTAATTAAATACGACGCAGTTCAAAATTGACGTGAACCCACTAACGTATAAAGAAAGTTCAATGGCCAAGTCACACAACATTAACTATAATAATAATTAAATCGCAGTAAGGAACCTTAGACTTGGCACGACTTTGTCTAGATTTCATTACTCTTTAGAGATAAACAAGCAGCTCCATCGAGACGTGGCTAGTTTTTTACAGAATGTTTTTGGTGGGTTTTCACTTCTTTTTGTAGAAACGTGGGCTTATTAATTTATTTTATTATATTTTCGGGAGATATGAAAACGGTATACACCGAATCTATACCAAGAGAAAACCAAGCTCTTGTGTTTTCTAATCAGTGTCACCAGGTACTCCAGACCTTCGATTATCCTAGTTTTTATAGTTTTCCCTTTATGTGGCCCTCAAACCCTAACTCCGTACCAAATTTCAGCTCTCTGAGTTTATGGGAAGTACTAGTTCTATTCTGATGATCATGAGTGAGTGAGTGAGTGAGTGAGTGTCATAAATGCGAAACTTTGCTTTCGTTTAACTTTCGTATATTTCGTATATATTTATTGCACATAAAACAACATAAGATATAATAAACTGAAAGGACATCTACAAAGGCATGCTTATCTCTATATAGAGATCTCTTCCAGCAAACCCAAGGTTGATAAGAATAATTTAATATACAGGATAGACCTATGTGCTCTGATAATATACATACATATATTACTGAACTATTGAACTAACTGCTACATACACTACATACACAAGTACATAAATATTCGTAGTACTTCGTAATTAAATGACCTACAAACTTGAAATTTTTGATTTTCAGTATGTGATTATAGCTTACTGGATGACAAAAATTACTGCGTTCTGGTCTTATCCAGAGGTTCTCAAATAGGGGCCTGAAAATGCGGCGAAATGGTTTCAGTAAAGGATGGTACGGCAGTGTTTGCTTCGCGCTCGACTTGGCGGGGGCACTGCCGTGCCCCTCGATAAAAGTAAATGAGATCTGAGTCATCATGGCTGACAGGCACAATATTCCTCTGGTGCCAAATTCCTGAACTATATGATATAATAAAACGCCACTATTTATACATCAAGCGCGAATAGAATGCAGCTTTGATGAGTAACGTCCGGCAGGTCATTTATGTAAAGAAAGAAAAGGAGAGGTGGCGTACACCAAGGCAGAGTACTCACTGCCTTTCGGTGCGCCAAATTGATTGCATTTAAGCTCGGATTTATATCATATTACCTCATTATTTTAATTGAGACGACTAATTTCTGCACTTAGCACCTTTTTATCTAAATAAGTCAGTCCCATGCTATGCCTCTTATGCTATTTGTTTTAAGTCTTGATAACAATACCCATTTTTAACGTAATCGAACGGTTTGGACATATCGAAAAAAGTCCTCCAAGTTTTTGACATCTACCCTATGAACGATTTGGTCTCCCAGTTTGAAAGCTGCCAAAGTTGAGGACTTATTTTTTGCTATGATTTAAATAACTTGCATTTTGTCATTAATAATTTATCGTTTTTCTGTCGAGTTTTAAAATAATAATTCTTCGCAATAAGAAAACTCTGCCAACCTGGACGATACCTCTGTAATATGATGCAGTCGCGCTGTAGCCTACCGTTGTAGTCACGTTTATCAGCAGTTTCCACGTGAGCGACGCCGGCCTTTCCAGAATATCCGCTCAAGTACCACTCTGTGGCTGAGTTGTGTTTATGAATTTCTTAGTCATTGGCGGATTCCTGGATGCACAAGCGGCAATTCAAATGTTGACGGACACTTAAATTCGTGCTGTCACTGTTTGTAGCACGGGAAATAATCGCGTTAGTATGAGCTATGTGTATTCCTCTTGACCCAATGCATACGATTGGGCCACTGGAACACTTTTATATATGTACAAAGGACATAGTAGAGACATTGCTAAGTACTTATATCAGTAGCCAGGTAGCCACAGCTTTAGGAACCGGAAGACACGCATTTTCCCTTACGATGTAGGTGCCGCTTGCTATAGCTAGGCCACAGACGCTTGTTAGACTTATATATTATGCTTGCTTATTTTGCATTTATCGAATGCCATTGGACCTTTTTTTAGAGAAAAGGCTTAAGAAAGCGAGCGAAGATAAATTCAATGGTCTAAAGATGAAAGCTTCAAAGGACTGGTCATCAGATAGGAATCAGTCAAGCGTGTCGTACCAGATACAGATATTTCTTTGCGCGTCACGGATCAATCGCTACGAAATGCACAAACACAAAAAGCTTGAGCAAAGCGTTTGAGCGAGAAGCGTTTTAGTTAGTTATACAAGTAAAAAACTAATAACCCGACTGTATTTTTTTCGATAGAACATAGAAACTTATGATTCACTTGGTTACAAACATGGAGTATGACGGTGTCATAGTAGCATAATTATTGAGTAGCTAAAATATAAATTTTAAGCCTCTAAGATATTAATTTACTTTATTTTGATATATTTTAGAATACATTTGTAACAGTAGCATAATAATTGAGAAAGAAGTTGAGCTATTCTTTATTGATAGCTAAGATATTAGAAAACTTTATTTTTAGAATATTTAAGAATTAAAATATGCGTAATTATTATGCAACTGATTTTTTTAATGAATGTTAGGATAATATCACTCCCGGAAATGGTATAAAGAAGCGGTAATGGAAGTCTATAAAAATGGCTGTCCGTGTCAGCAGAGCTCAGTCTTGATGTGAATCTTGTGGAATAAAGTTGTAAGGAGGAATCTATGCCAGTGTAAATAGTGATTCAATAAATGTGTTGAACTAAAAGATGTTTTCCTGAGACCCGTTTCATCTCAGAAGTGAGATTTTACATGCCCACGATTAATAAAAAGAGAAAATGGAAAGCCTCTCAGTATCCGAACGCATCAATAGCTGCAAAGTCAAAATACCGTTGGTTACCACGCGCAGCTATTGATGCGCGGGTGACGCTGTGTTTAAAAACCGGTATTTTGGTACAATTTTAGTGCATTATGTTGGCATGCTTGGCAAGTGTAAATGCGGAATTAGTCAAACTCTACCGTGAACATATTTTTCTGTGGTCTTTCGTTAAAAAAAAATCAGACTGGAAAAAACAAAATCACTTTTTCTCGCCCGCGAATTGTGACTGATCTTTTCTGAGCTTTTATGGTGAATAGTGAAATGTCTCTATAAGAACACACTAATGTTTTTATTGTTTTGAAAAGGTTATCTTGTGTAGATTACGTAGGTATCAAACAACATGTATATTTGTTGATGTTTTTCTCATGTCGGCTAGATTTGTGTCGGGAGGGAACATTTTCATAGAAGTCGGTGATTCTCATGTCGGTACAAAAATAAACTAAGGTCACAGTGACATTTTTTCACATGAACTAAGAGAGGGTTTCATTAGCTACTCAGATCTACAATTTGTATAGTTCTAAGAGTTACCATTCCAACAGAATCACTTGATACGTCAGTCAAGTGCCGCGCACGGGTGAGCTCACAATATGCCGCGGATCCTAGCTGTTTCGCGCCGGGGCGGCCCGGATTCGCAGAGGTTAATGAAGACACTACTCGTCCCAGCCGATCTCGGAGTATCACACTCGAACCACGTTGACGTTCAAGAGAGCTGAGGACACCAGAACGAAATAGGACAAGACGTAGTCGTATGGATGGTGATACGCTTCATCACCATTCCCGTTCCCGCCCCCGCAGCAGAAGCATATTAAGGAGATTAAAGGACAAGCAAGAAGAGTTGTAATTGAAAAGAAATTGGGTGAAATTATTGGAAGACCGGTTAAATTATGATCGACGACAGCGTGATACGCATAGATCCATTGAAGAAAGGCATGTCTTCCCAGCTAGAAGTCGCAGTTGGCATGTCTCCCCAGCTAGAAGTCGCAGTCGGCATGTCTCCCAGATTAGGAAATCCACCAATCGGCATGTCTCCCCGGAAAGGTTAAGGTATGAGTCAACTTCAAGTCTTGTCCAAGAGTTTCTAAAAGCTTTAAACGATAGCTCAGGTGATCGTGAAAGATGGTACCTGTGTTAAACAACGTACAGCTAGAATTTTATCCAATGTCGAAGGAGCAAACTATTGATGTGTGGCTGACTAAGATAGAGGAATGTAGCGAAATTTATAACTGGAGTGATATGCAGATAATATACTGTTACGAGCGTGGGGGTTCGTATTTGATAGAAAAGCACGAATTAATCCACTAAATAAAACACTCACTTTATTACCCAAATTACGCACTTACAATTCACACGAACTGTACTTAAAATTCACTAATTATGCACTCACTATTCGCTCTTCTTCTTCTCTTCTAAAATGTAACTAACTCGCGCCGGCCGTCGGCGCCTTTTATATCCCGCGGAGCAGCTCTGAACACATTGTCCACACATATCGCGAATATTCTAGTAAGGACCAGCGTGCGGGGCGAGAACATTCGAGACCATAGATGTCTCTCTCTAATGGTGCACTCTCTCTGTCACTCCCTTCTCGAATGTTCCGAGTATAGCTATCTCTTTCTAGTAGTGCTATCTCTGTCACACAGTTCTCGAATGTTCCGAGTATAGCTATCTCTTTCTAGTGGTGCTATCTCTGTCAATCCTACCGGATATTTCGCCATATAACGATTTGTGCTTCAGAGGCCTCCTGGGGTCCTGAAAACGGGTTTTCAGGTTATGGCGTCATCTGATAGAGGGTGCCCTGAAACGGACTGAAAATATGTTTCAGGCGCCTGAAAACGACGGCAACTTGGGTGAAATTTCGATCTTTAGACATGTGATAGAGTAACTTCTGAAACGGCCTGAAATGACTTTTCAGCCTGCTGAAAACGCCTCTAAAGCACTGAAATTGACGTTCAAAGTTTTTGACCTAACCTACCGGCGTAACAATACTATGCACTGCCTAAACTTATCGGTCATGCAAAAACCTGGTATCAGGGTCTTCCTTCGCTTCGCCGGTCTTGGCCCGAATGGACACAACTATTAATGGAATCTTTTCCACCAACAGAAAACTACGCGGAACTTTTGACTGCAATGTTGAGCAAAAGGGCACTTTTTGGCGAATCTCTCGAAACATTCTACTACTACAAAGTAAATTTATTGAACTGGTGTAAAATATTGAAAAAGAACGCAGTAGATTGTCTAGTTCATGGGATGGATGAGAGGGGTGTTAGAGTAGGAGCACAAGCGGCAAAGTTTACAAAACCAGAAGAGGTGCTTGAATTTTTCAAAACTGTGAAGGGTCAGGCTAGGTTTTTATTATTTTTATTTTAGGGATAGTTCTACAACGTGAGATAAACGGATACCAGTGTCTCTCGTAGAACCGATAATGGAAGTACCTACAAGCCTCGTCCACAATCTGATGAAATTTCTTGTTAAAACTGTAAACAGAAGTGACACCCATTCTTTAAATGTCCCAAACCTATCACTAAATGCACCTTCTGTAATGCTATGGGACATACAGAAAGTGAGTGCTTCAAAAAGTCTAAGTCGGATCCCAAAATATCTGACCCTAAGGACAAAAATACTGAAAGTGTTTTTAGAGCAAGAAAATCAGATTGTCGTCGAACCACATTTCAATAAAGAGTCTTTTTCAAGTAGCGACAAATATCGGATGATAATAAAGATGAATGATGAACCAATAAATGCTGTGGTAGATTTAGGTAGCCAAGTGTCACTCGTTCGCAAGTCTGATGCACAACGTCTGAATTTTACTTGAGACTCTGTGCAGGGACCGCTTCTCCGCGGTCTGGGTAATGTACCATATTTACCGCTGGGTCGGGTTGAGACTTCTATCAAAGTTCAAGGAATAACTGAAAACAGAGTTGAAGTTTTGATTGTAGATGATCACTTGATAAGTCGCCCGGTACTGTTAGGGCAAAGTTTTACAGAAAGGCCAGATTTGTGCATTCTCAAAACTGCAACTTAGCTTTTGTTTCGAAATATCGATCAGGATTGTGAAATGAAGATCCCATTGTTGTTGGAACGAGACGAAACCCTTGCGGTAGGTCAAACATAGTCAATACGGGTTAAATACAGCGGTTCACGTAATGGAAATATTTATCTTGAGGGAAAAGTTCGGGGGTACCTGGAAATGAGTACTATTTATTTCCAGGTGAATTTCAAATAAACAATGGTGAATTTTCCCTCCTAATATATAGTTTAGGACCAAATTCTATCGATTTTAGTAAAGACACACTTATTACTAGAGCAAGATACGTAGGAAAAGGACTAATAGTGAATACTCTAACTACTATCATTACTTCTGTAGAGAAACCTGCTTTGAATCACGGCGAACAACTGTAGTTGTTCTGGAAAGCAAGGACTACAAGCCTTACTAGATAAATACAAAGCATGTTTCTCTAGTGGGATGCATGATTTAGGATTTACAACTGAAGCGGAAATGACAATACAGCTTAAAGACACAGAGCCAGTAGTGTATAGTGTATAACAATGGTTGACGAAATGTTTAATTATGACATCATACGCGAGTCTAATTCACCATATGCCAGTCCAATCGTGCTAGTGCAAAAGAAGACTGGAGAAAAGCGTCTCTGTGTTGATTTTCGCGCTCTCAAAAACAAAACAATTAGGGAACATTACCCTCTACCAAGAATTGACGACTTATTGGACCAAATGACGGGACAGACCCTCTTCACAACTCTTGATTTAGCGTCAGGCTATCACCAAATACCTATCGCTGAATAATCTAAAAATAAAACCGCTTTTGTTACGCCAGATGGACAGTACGAATAAAATCGAGTTCCGTTCGGCCTTGCAAATGCTCCAGCGGTTTTTCAACGGGTAATACATAAAGTCTTGAATATGAAGCAGACATCAAATACGTCGTTGTATATATGGACGACATTTTGATACCTGCCAGCTCGTATAACGAAGGAATTAGTCGTCTAAAAGAGGTACTGGATGCATTGCATGAGAGCGGATTAACGCTTAGACTTGGCAAATGTCATTTCTTTAAAGAGTGGCTGGATTTTATAGGCTTTGAAATAAGTAAAGAAGGTATTAGACCCGGTCACCTAAAAACGTAAGCTGTCTCCAAATTTCCGACTCCCAAAAATCAGCACGAAATAAGGAGATTTATAGGACTAGCAAGTTTTTTCGAAGGTTCGTAAAAGACTTTGCTACAATCGCAAGACCCATGACACACCTTCTCAAGAAAGACACTCCCTGAAAATAGACTGAAGTAGAGGAGCGAGCTTTCAACACACTTAAACAACTGTAAACGCTCGCCCAGTTTTAGCTCTATTTGATCCGAAAGCCGAAACACAGTTGCACACTGACGCTAGCAAAGTAGGATTAGCAGGGATACTTGTGCAAAGGCGAGGAAGTGATCCATGGAGGCTAGTTGTCTATTACAGTCGTAAAACGACAGGAGATGAGCAATAATTACATTCATTTGAGCTCAAAACTCTCGCGGTTGTGAACGCTCTAAATAAATTTCGAGTGTACCCATTAGGAATAAAATTTACAATCGTTACAGACTGTAATGCTTTGCGATCCACGTTTACAAAACGTGACCTTATTTTTCATATATCAAGATGGTAGATACAGTTCCTTGAGTATGACTGTGATATAGAATATCGAGCTGGTGATAGAATGGCACATGTAGCTGCGTTAAGCTGGGGGCCTATTGAGGAACAGGATTATAACCGATCACATATCCTAGATGTTTTATCTCTGAGTGCGGATGACTGGATTACTACCGTGCAGTCGTCGGACACAGAGATTAAGCGGATAAAAGAAATCTTGAAGGATCCGTTGGGTTGTGCCTAGAGGTGTCCGGTGGCAAATCCTCAAAACTAACCATGACGCTGTAGGTCATTTCGGGTTTTAAAAAACTCTAGAATGAATCCGGGCCTTTAACTGGTTCCCGAAAATGTGCAGAGGCCTGCCTGGAGTGCTCACATCACAAAGCGCCATCTGGAGCAAAAGCTGGAAAACTTCATCCAATTCCGAAATTAGATATCCCCCTTCGTACTGTGCATGCAGACCACCTATCCTCGTTTATTCGCAGTAAGCAGCGAAACACATAATTACTCGTAATAATAGATGCATTTACAAAATATAGTTCGAAGCACAAAATCCAAAGAAAGTATAAAAGTATTTCGTAATTTCTTCAGCACTTTTGGGGTACCTGTCAGGTTGATTAGAGACAGAGGCACCAGCTTCACTAGTAAGAAATTTAAGTCATTTGTATCGTCTATTGGAATTAAACACATAATTAATTCGGTAGCCACACCTCGAGCGAATGGTCAAGTAGAAAGGTCTAACAGAAGTATATTGTCAGCATTAGGTGCGATGTCTCACGACAACAAACCAGAAACATGGGATGAGTACGTTCCAGACGTACAAATGAGTATAAACTCAACAGTACATGACGTGACAAAAAAGAGTCCATCTGAGTTATTATTTGGAAGACAATTCATTAATCCATCACAGGGAATTTTAAATGACGGAATTTCAGACATAGGTAATGGCATGTCCAACATGCCAATGAAGTTAGGAGTAAAGCAAGTGAATTTATCGAGAAAAATCAACAAAAGAATAAGACCTGACCAGATTTGATAGAAATAGAAAATAATTAATTAAATATAAGGAAGGAGATTTAGTTAGATTAGTTAAAGCAGTAGCTTCAGGGCCTGGACAGTCAAAGAAACTAGAGCCAAAACTTCTGGGTCCATATAGAATAAAAAAGGTACTGTCAAATGACCGTTTCGTCGTTGAAGATACTACTATCACTAGAAAAGGTCACCGCTATGAAAACATTATCGCGATTGATAAAAATATTCCCTTGACTAAGCTTCAATGCAGCATGTTCCTCATCAGAATCCAGTGAAAATGAATGATTGTAAGACGTAGCCTTTTATGATCACCTACCCTGACGAATTAGTAAAAATGACAGTAATATTTATCTTGAATTGATGCTGAATCTAAAATAAACAATATGTGGTTAAAATATAATGAATAAGACAGTACAGGCGTAAGATTTGCCGCCTTTAACTACTATACTATAATAATGGGTCTGTTCAGGATTGGCGCGAGTTTTCGCCGCCCAGGTATAGCACTCTTTGGTATTTAAACCATGAGGTAGGTATCATGAGGATAAATACTTTTTGCTTATCTTTGTGCTTAAATGTAATTTTATTAATCCTTTAAGTTACGGAATGAGTCATATTATTTTTTGTAAGTATTTTTTGTATTACAAGTGTGATATTTTATTTAATGCTATTAATGTTATACAAATTTAATTGAACGAAAGGACTCGTTCTGAGATGGGTGGCCGACTGTAACAGTAGCATAATTATTGCGTAGCTAAGATATAAATCGTAAGCCCCTAAGATATTAATTTACTTTATTTTGATATATTTTAGAATACATGTGTAACAGTAGCATAATAATTGAGAAGTTAAGCTATTCTTTATTGATAGCTAAGATATTAGTAAACTTAATTTTTAGAATATTTAAGAATTAAAAGATTCGTAATTATTATGCCACTGAAGTTTTTATGAATGTTAGGATAATATCACTTCCGGAAATTGTAAAAAGAAGCGGTAATGGAAGTCTATAAAAATGGCTGACGGTGTCAGCAGAGCTCAGTCTTGATGTGAATCTTGTGGAATAAAATTGTAAGGAGGAATCTATGCCAGTGTAAATAGTGATTCAATAAAAGTGTTGAACTAAAAGATGTTTTCCTGAGACCCATTTCATCAGTAACCCCAAAATTGCTTTGTAAACCACAGTTTGTGATCGGTCAATAGGTTAAATCTATTGACTTTTCACCAAAATGTACACCCCTACAACTAAGACAAATCCAACGACACCTCGTTTATAAAAATTCATCAAGCCGTTTGTGGCTGCTAACGTGCTGCGTTCTAACGAAATGGTCTAGGTATATGCCACACGCTCGAAAAACTTATCCACCTTATTGTGCGGTCAGCTAAATAGCCAGTACGGCTTAAAATGTATTTGTACTCGTATTTGACAGAACATCGTAAAATGCATAGCCCAATTATGTTCTAACGCGAAAAAAAACTAATGAAGGAAATTAACGTCGCGCGGATTTGCCGCCAAAGTCCTACGCGATGCCTTAGTATAACTATAATTTAAAAAAAAAAACACACACATTACTTTAGAAATCCTAATCCGATTTTAAGAAAACCAATCCACGATCCATCGCAACGAAATCTACTACCAGCCACTACTGAACTGACCTTAACAAAACATACCGTCAAACGGGGTAACTTGAGACCAGTTTGAACTTTGAACTCCTACCAAAAGCTTATAGTCAGTAAAATAAAATGTTACCTTTACTCAAACTATTAGTCTATATTCCATTTACAGATTCCTGATGAATTTACAAACCTAGGACGTTCCACAAAAATATATTTAAAAAATAAGTTACTGTCTCAAGTTACCATAGCAAGGGGGTATCATGAGACACTGATACTTTTTATATAATATCTCGAGTTAGACAAGGATAAAAGTAACTTGAGACACTGATTTTTGTTTTTAATACCATTGAATACCAATTAGTTTTGACACTATAATAATAAAATGAAATATAAAAAAGTGAGAAATAAAAAAGTAAATTTGGAACCCTTCTATTTACGAAATGATTTTAAGGAACTTTTTAGGCATAATATCATGCAGTATTGGTCCTATTTTACTGGTTGGACATCTTCAAACATAGAAAACATAAATACTTCGTCTATCTTGGAGGATTTTGCCAAATTTGGTGTCTAAAGTTACCATGGAAAATTTCACCAATATAGGTATCAAATGAAGTGGTGCTTACTTGAGACACTTACTAGGTATTTAACAAGGAAGGTATTAAAAAACACAAAATACAAAAATAATTTATTCGAAAACATATTTTTGTGCAATTGTTGCAGCAAACAAATGGAAGGACAATTTAGGAACAATTAAACTTACGAACTAATTTAGCAAAAGTATATCTCCCCCTAGAAATCTTTATAGGATTATTTTTTTGTAATATTTGATCAGGTGTTATTGGTTGCACATCCTCAACCGGAGGGAACACAAACACATCCTCTACCTTGGTTGATTTTCTCATGAATTTTACATTGATGTCGCCCTGAACTTTTGACTTTATCACTTCGCCTATAAAAAAAATCTGTGTTAGTTTTTTGGTCCCATGGCCGTAAATACATTTTACAACCAGGAATGAACCTTGAACTAGGTGTAGGCATGCTCTCATAAATTTTATTCTTAGTTTTGGGTTTACGTTTGGGTTTGGGACCGGAAGGGCGGGTAAGCAGTATAGATTCATCAATGCCTCTTCCTGGCAACACATTTAGTTTTGCCCTTGTCGCAGTTACAAGTGGCTGTGTCTCTTTTGCTCGGGTCTTTTGTAAGACGGACATGAAAGTGGACGCCCAATTGTCAGAATTGTCAACCGTTGCTTGTTGTGTCTTCTTTGGGAGCCTTTTTAATACTTGCTCTCGATCAAGCGGGATTAATCCTGAAGCTCTGCACTCAGCATGTACGTTTTCTTTTGTTTTATTGCTCATTGCAATGAGACATTGATTCAAAAGTCGTGGAAAAGTGTCCTTTGGGATAGTACCTCTGTGTTTAAGTTTCCACTCTAAGAGCACTTGACTCCATTTTGTCTTCAAAGGTTTAAAATACGCCACATCCAGAGGTTGGCAAATCCCTGTGCTATTCGGCGGTGATAATACAAATTTTATATTTAATGGAGTACATTGATTGATTATCCATTTCTACACGTGGCTGGCAAGATTGTCGCTTAGTAAAACTTTTGGTTTATCTATGTCAAAGTTTTTGAAGTAGGGTATAATTATTTTCGTAAACCAATCTTCAAATATTTCCATTGTAAACCATCCTGAATTTGAACGATTGTACACCGTACCAGAAGGCCCGCCAACTATCCTCTACTATCCAAGTATCGTAAAGATTTTCTGCTCGGAACGGTGGGGTACGGTAGCGTACGGTGGAAGTAGATGACCATCACCTGCTGCAGAAAACATGACTGACGTGCTTGCTTTGCTGCTGTCTATTATTTTTTCAGGGTGACGGCAACCTCGTCTCACAATGACCCTTGTCCGTTTAGGGTCATCAGTTAGGTTAGTTTCGTCGTAGTTCACGATTAGACTTGGCTCAACGTCTTTCTAAGTTTCAGCAAGTTCGTCAAAATATTCATTTATGATTTTGTCGTCAATAACTGCACGGGATCTTTTTATATTTTGACTCAGTCTTGTTGTTAGTTCGCCTTTATTCCTGTAAAGGAGTGAGTTCACCCAATCTGGTCCTGGTAAATTGTTACAAAACCTGCTTTCAGTCAATCCATTCCGATCACAGAATGATTTAACAATCAATCGAATGTCGTACTTGGTAAAAGGGCAACCCCATTCTCCTGCTAAGCAAATACATTCGGCAATAGTTGCTTCGTCCTCTTCTGAAAAAACTTGTGGTGGCCCACATTTTCCAGAATTTTTACCTCTTACGTGTCTGTTAATTGTAGCTCTGGGCACTGCAAACTTTTCACACGCCTTTCTTAACGATAAGCCTTTCTTAACCGCATCTACAGCTTTGTGTAATTGTTCTATTGTGTAAGTCACATACGGCCGACCTCCAAGCAGCCTCGCTTTTTTTCGTGGCATGTTTGCCCTAAAAAGTAAAAAATAAATAAAACTTACGAATTTAAAAACAACAACACAATCACAGCATATAATTAAATTATCATGGCTAATTTGAGACATTGGGGCAACTTGAGACACCGACGAAATGTATCTCATTTTACCCGGCAACACTCCTCATTCAACATTTTTTTATTTTTTTTTATTTGTGTGTTGGTAGTACTGTCCATTATTACAAAACAGAAAGCCGAAGACATTTTGAGGTTATGGTAGTTTAAATCTCAAAAGAATACAACAAGAACTCTTACCAGTAGCAGAAAAGTTATCCGGAGTATGTTAAGAGCAATATCTTTCTACCACAACACCTGATATTATAATGTACTGTGATGAGATTGGAAGTGGCATGGGCTCAGCACTCCACTCATACTCTAAGGGACATAGTGTTATTAGTAATTGCTCAAAATGTAACTAACTCGCGCCGGCCGTCGGCGCCTTTTATATCCCGCGGAGCAGCTCTGAACACATTGTCCACACATATCGCGAATATTCCAGTAAGGACCAGCGTGCGGGGCGAGAACATTCGAGACCATAGATGTCTCTCTCTAATGGTGCACTCTCTCTGTCACTCCCTTCTCGAATGTTCCGAGTATAGCTATCTCTTTCTAGTAGTGCTATCTCTGTCACACAGTTCTCGAATGTTCCGAGTATAGCTATCTCTTTCTAGTGGTGCTATCTCTGTCAATCCTACCGGATATTTCGCCATATAACGATTTGTGCTTCAGAGGCCTCCTGGGGTCCTGAAAACGGGTTTTCAGGTTATGGCGTCATCTGATAGAGGGTGCCCTGAAACGGACTGAAAATATGTTTCAGGCGCCTGAAAACGACGGCAACTTGGGTGAAATTTCGATCTTTAGACATGTGATAGAGTAACTTCTGAAACGGCCTGAAATGACTTTTCAGCCTGCTGAAAACGCCTCTAAAGCACTGAAATTGACGTTCAAAGTTTTTGACCTAACCTACCGGCGTAACAATACTATGCACTGCCTAAACTTATCGGTCATGCAAAAACCTGGTATCAGGGTCTTCCTTCGCTTCGCCGGTCTTGGCCCGAATGGACACAACTATTAATGGAATCTTTTCCACCAACAGAAAACTACGCGGAACTTTTGACTGCAATGTTGAGCAAAAGGGCACTTTTTGGCGAATCTCTCGAAACATTCTACTACTACAAAGTAAATTTATTGAACTGGTGTAAAATATTGAAAAAGAACGCAGTAGATTGTCTAGTTCATGGGATGGATGAGAGGGGTGTTAGAGTAGGAGCACAAGCGGCAAAGTTTACAAAACCAGAAGAGGTGCTTGAATTTTTCAAAACTGTGAAGGGTCAGGCTAGGTTTTTATTATTTTTATTTTAGGGATAGTTCTACAACGTGAGATAAACGGATACCAGTGTCTCTCGTAGAACCGATAATGGAAGTACCTACAAGCCTCGTCCACAATCTGATGAAATTTCTTGTTAAAACTGTAAACAGAAGTGACACCCATTCTTTAAATGTCCCAAACCTATCACTAAATGCACCTTCTGTAATGCTATGGGACATACAGAAAGTGAGTGCTTCAAAAAGTCTAAGTCGGATCCCAAAATATCTGACCCTAAGGACAAAAATACTGAAAGTGTTTTTAGAGCAAGAAAATCAGATTGTCGTCGAACCACATTTCAATAAAGAGTCTTTTTCAAGTAGCGACAAATATCGGATGATAATAAAGATGAATGATGAACCAATAAATGCTGTGGTAGATTTAGGTAGCCAAGTGTCACTCGTTCGCAAGTCTGATGCACAACGTCTGAATTTTACTTGAGACTCTGTGCAGGGACCGCTTCTCCGCGGTCTGGGTAATGTACCATATTTACCGCTGGGTCGGGTTGAGACTTCTATCAAAGTTCAAGGAATAACTGAAAACAGAGTTGAAGTTTTGATTGTAGATGATCACTTGATAAGTCGCCCGGTACTGTTAGGGCAAAGTTTTACAGAAAGGCCAGATTTGTGCATTCTCAAAACTGCAACTTAGCTTTTGTTTCGAAATATCGATCAGGATTGTGAAATGAAGATCCCATTGTTGTTGGAACGAGACGAAACCCTTGCGGTAGGTCAAACATAGTCAATACGGGTTAAATACAGCGGTTCACGTAATGGAAATATTTATCTTGAGGGAAAAGTTCGGGGGTACCTGGAAATGAGTACTATTTATTTCCAGGTGAATTTCAAATAAACAATGGTGAATTTTCCCTCCTAATATATAGTTTAGGACCAAATTCTATCGATTTTAGTAAAGACACACTTATTACTAGAGCAAGATACGTAGGAAAAGGACTAATAGTGAATACTCTAACTACTATCATTACTTCTGTAGAGAAACCTGCTTTGAATCACGGCGAACAACTGTAGTTGTTCTGGAAAGCAAGGACTACAAGCCTTACTAGATAAATACAAAGCATGTTTCTCTAGTGGGATGCATGATTTAGGATTTACAACTGAAGCGGAAATGACAATACAGCTTAAAGACACAGAGCCAGTAGTGTATAGTGTATAACAATGGTTGACGAAATGTTTAATTATGACATCATACGCGAGTCTAATTCACCATATGCCAGTCCAATCGTGCTAGTGCAAAAGAAGACTGGAGAAAAGCGTCTCTGTGTTGATTTTCGCGCTCTCAAAAACAAAACAATTAGGGAACATTACCCTCTACCAAGAATTGACGACTTATTGGACCAAATGACGGGACAGACCCTCTTCACAACTCTTGATTTAGCGTCAGGCTATCACCAAATACCTATCGCTGAATAATCTAAAAATAAAACCGCTTTTGTTACGCCAGATGGACAGTACGAATAAAATCGAGTTCCGTTCGGCCTTGCAAATGCTCCAGCGGTTTTTCAACGGGTAATACATAAAGTCTTGAATATGAAGCAGACATCAAATACGTCGTTGTATATATGGACGACATTTTGATACCTGCCAGCTCGTATAACGAAGGAATTAGTCGTCTAAAAGAGGTACTGGATGCATTGCATGAGAGCGGATTAACGCTTAGACTTGGCAAATGTCATTTCTTTAAAGAGTGGCTGGATTTTATAGGCTTTGAAATAAGTAAAGAAGGTATTAGACCCGGTCACCTAAAAACGTAAGCTGTCTCCAAATTTCCGACTCCCAAAAATCAGCACGAAATAAGGAGATTTATAGGACTAGCAAGTTTTTTCGAAGGTTCGTAAAAGACTTTGCTACAATCGCAAGACCCATGACACACCTTCTCAAGAAAGACACTCCCTGAAAATAGACTGAAGTAGAGGAGCGAGCTTTCAACACACTTAAACAACTGTAAACGCTCGCCCAGTTTTAGCTCTATTTGATCCGAAAGCCGAAACACAGTTGCACACTGACGCTAGCAAAGTAGGATTAGCAGGGATACTTGTGCAAAGGCGAGGAAGTGATCCATGGAGGCTAGTTGTCTATTACAGTCGTAAAACGACAGGAGATGAGCAATAATTACATTCATTTGAGCTCAAAACTCTCGCGGTTGTGAACGCTCTAAATAAATTTCGAGTGTACCCATTAGGAATAAAATTTACAATCGTTACAGACTGTAATGCTTTGCGATCCACGTTTACAAAACGTGACCTTATTTTTCATATATCAAGATGGTAGATACAGTTCCTTGAGTATGACTGTGATATAGAATATCGAGCTGGTGATAGAATGGCACATGTAGCTGCGTTAAGCTGGGGGCCTATTGAGGAACAGGATTATAACCGATCACATATCCTAGATGTTTTATCTCTGAGTGCGGATGACTGGATTACTACCGTGCAGTCGTCGGACACAGAGATTAAGCGGATAAAAGAAATCTTGAAGGATCCGTTGGGTTGTGCCTAGAGGTGTCCGGTGGCAAATCCTCAAAACTAACCATGACGCTGTAGGTCATTTCGGGTTTTAAAAAACTCTAGAATGAATCCGGGCCTTTAACTGGTTCCCGAAAATGTGCAGAGGCCTGCCTGGAGTGCTCACATCACAAAGCGCCATCTGGAGCAAAAGCTGGAAAACTTCATCCAATTCCGAAATTAGATATCCCCCTTCGTACTGTGCATGCAGACCACCTATCCTCGTTTATTCGCAGTAAGCAGCGAAACACATAATTACTCGTAATAATAGATGCATTTACAAAATATAGTTCGAAGCACAAAATCCAAAGAAAGTATAAAAGTATTTCGTAATTTCTTCAGCACTTTTGGGGTACCTGTCAGGTTGATTAGAGACAGAGGCACCAGCTTCACTAGTAAGAAATTTAAGTCATTTGTATCGTCTATTGGAATTAAACACATAATTAATTCGGTAGCCACACCTCGAGCGAATGGTCAAGTAGAAAGGTCTAACAGAAGTATATTGTCAGCATTAGGTGCGATGTCTCACGACAACAAACCAGAAACATGGGATGAGTACGTTCCAGACGTACAAATGAGTATAAACTCAACAGTACATGACGTGACAAAAAAGAGTCCATCTGAGTTATTATTTGGAAGACAATTCATTAATCCATCACAGGGAATTTTAAATGACGGAATTTCAGACATAGGTAATGGCATGTCCAACATGCCAATGAAGTTAGGAGTAAAGCAAGTGAATTTATCGAGAAAAATCAACAAAAGAATAAGACCTGACCAGATTTGATAGAAATAGAAAATAATTAATTAAATATAAGGAAGGAGATTTAGTTAGATTAGTTAAAGCAGTAGCTTCAGGGCCTGGACAGTCAAAGAAACTAGAGCCAAAACTTCTGGGTCCATATAGAATAAAAAAGGTACTGTCAAATGACCGTTTCGTCGTTGAAGATACTACTATCACTAGAAAAGGTCACCGCTATGAAAACATTATCGCGATTGATAAAAATATTCCCTTGACTAAGCTTCAATGCAGCATGTTCCTCATCAGAATCCAGTGAAAATGAATGATTGTAAGACGTAGCCTTTTATGATCACCTACCCTGACGAATTAGTAAAAATGACAGTAATATTTATCTTGAATTGATGCTGAATCTAAAATAAACAATATGTGGTTAAAATATAATGAATAAGACAGTACAGGCGTAAGATTTGCCGCCTTTAACTACTATACTATAATAATGGGTCTGTTCAGGATTGGCGCGAGTTTTCGCCGCCCAGGTATAGCACTCTTTGGTATTTAAACCATGAGGTAGGTATCATGAGGATAAATACTTTTTGCTTATCTTTGTGCTTAAATGTAATTTTATTAATCCTTTAAGTTACGGAATGAGTCATATTATTTTTTGTAAGTATTTTTTGTATTACAAGTGTGATATTTTATTTAATGCTATTAATGTTATACAAATTTAATTGAACGAAAGGACTCGTTCTGAGATGGGTGGCCGACTGTAACAGTAGCATAATTATTGCGTAGCTAAGATATAAATCGTAAGCCCCTAAGATATTAATTTACTTTATTTTGATATATTTTAGAATACATGTGTAACAGTAGCATAATAATTGAGAAGTTAAGCTATTCTTTATTGATAGCTAAGATATTAGTAAACTTAATTTTTAGAATATTTAAGAATTAAAAGATTCGTAATTATTATGCCACTGAAGTTTTTATGAATGTTAGGATAATATCACTTCCGGAAATTGTAAAAAGAAGCGGTAATGGAAGTCTATAAAAATGGCTGACGGTGTCAGCAGAGCTCAGTCTTGATGTGAATCTTGTGGAATAAAATTGTAAGGAGGAATCTATGCCAGTGTAAATAGTGATTCAATAAAAGTGTTGAACTAAAAGATGTTTTCCTGAGACCCATTTCATCAGTAACCCCAAAATTGCTTTGTAAACCACAGTTTGTGATCGGTCAATAGGTTAAATCTATTGACTTTTCACCAAAATGTACACCCCTACAACTAAGACAAATCCAACGACACCTCGTTTATAAAAATTCATCAAGCCGTTTGTGGCTGCTAACGTGCTGCGTTCTAACGAAATGGTCTAGGTATATGCCACACGCTCGAAAAACTTATCCACCTTATTGTGCGGTCAGCTAAATAGCCAGTACGGCTTAAAATGTATTTGTACTCGTATTTGACAGAACATCGTAAAATGCATAGCCCAATTATGTTCTAACGCGAAAAAAAACTAATGAAGGAAATTAACGTCGCGCGGATTTGCCGCCAAAGTCCTACGCGATGCCTTAGTATAACTATAATTTAAAAAAAAAAACACACACATTACTTTAGAAATCCTAATCCGATTTTAAGAAAACCAATCCACGATCCATCGCAACGAAATCTACTACCAGCCACTACTGAACTGACCTTAACAAAACATACCGTCAAACGGGGTAACTTGAGACCAGTTTGAACTTTGAACTCCTACCAAAAGCTTATAGTCAGTAAAATAAAATGTTACCTTTACTCAAACTATTAGTCTATATTCCATTTACAGATTCCTGATGAATTTACAAACCTAGGACGTTCCACAAAAATATATTAAAAAATAAGTTACTGTCTCAAGTTACCATAGCAAGGGGGTATCATGAGACACTGATACTTTTTATATAATATCTCGAGTTAGACAAGGATAAGAGTAACTTGAGACACTGATTTTTGTTTTTAATACCATTGAATACCAATTAGTTTTGACACTATAATAATAAAATGAAATATAAAAAAGTGAGAAATAAAAAAGTAAATTTGGAACCCTTCTATTTACGAAATGATTTTAAGGAACTTTTTAGGCATAATATCATGCAGTATTGGTCCTATTTTACTGGTTGGACATCTTCAAACATAGAAAACATAAATACTTCGTCTATCTTGGAGGATTTTGCCAAATTTGGTGTCTAAAGTTACCATGGAAAATTTCACCAATATAGGTATCAAATGAAGTGGTGCTTACTTGAGACACTTACTAGGTATTTAACAAGGAAGGTATTAAAAAACACAAAATACAAAAATAATTTATTCGAAAACATATTTTTGTGCAATTGTTGCAGCAAACAAATGGAAGGACAATTTAGGAACAATTAAACTTACGAACTAATTTAGCAAAAGTATATCTCCCCTAGAAATCTTTATAGGATTATTTTTTTGTAATATTTGATCAGGTGTTATTGGTTGCACATCCTCAACCGGAGGGAACACAAACACATCCTCTACCTTGGTTGATTTTCTCATGAATTTTACATTGATGTCGCCCTGAACTTTTGACTTTATCACTTCGCCTATAAAAAAAATCTGTGTTAGTTTTTTGGTCCCATGGCCGTAAATACATTTTACAACCAGGAATGAACCTTGAACTAGGTGTAGGCATGCTCTCATAAATTTTATTCTTAGTTTTGGGTTTACGTTTGGGTTTGGGACCGGAAGGGCGGGTAAGCAGTATAGATTCATCAATGCCTCTTCCTGGCAACACATTTAGTTTTGCCCTTGTCGCAGTTACAAGTGGCTGTGTCTCTTTTGCTCGGGTCTTTTGTAAGACGGACATGAAAGTGGACGCCCAATTGTCAGAATTGTCAACCGTTGCTTGTTGTGTCTTCTTTGGGAGCCTTTTTAATACTTGCTCTCGATCAAGCGGGATTAATCCTGAAGCTCTGCACTCAGCATGTACGTTTTCTTTTGTTTTATTGCTCATTGCAATGAGACATTGATTCAAAAGTCGTGGAAAAGTGTCCTTTGGGATAGTACCTCTGTGTTTAAGTTTCCACTCTAAGAGCACTTGACTCCATTTTGTCTTCAAAGGTTTAAAATACGCCACATCCAGAGGTTGGCAAATCCCTGTGCTATTCGGCGGTGATAATACAAATTTTATATTTAATGGAGTACATTGATTGATTATCCATTTCTACACGTGGCTGGCAAGATTGTCGCTTAGTAAAACTTTTGGTTTATCTATGTCAAAGTTTTTGAAGTAGGGTATAATTATTTTCGTAAACCAATCTTCAAATATTTCCATTGTAAACCATCCTGAATTTGAACGATTGTACACCGTACCAGAAGGCCCGCCAACTATCCTCTACTATCCAAGTATCGTAAAGATTTTCTGCTCGGAACGGTGGGGTACGGTAGCGTACGGTGGAAGTAGATGACCATCACCTGCTGCAGAAAACATGACTGACGTGCTTGCTTTGCTGCTGTCTATTATTTTTTCAGGGTGACGGCAACCTCGTCTCACAATGACCCTTGTCCGTTTAGGGTCATCAGTTAGGTTAGTTTCATCGTAGTTCACGATTAGACTTGGCTCAACGTCTTTCTAAGTTTCAGCAAGTTCGTCAAAATATTCATTTATGATTTTGTCGTCAATAACTGCACGGGATCTTTTTATATTTTGACTCATCTTCATGTATTAGTGTGTGTAACACGTGATATGAAGGATGAGTGTAGTTAACTACAGAGGGTTGGAGCTGTCTGGATGGACTATGAAGGACAATGGCATGGTTATTGGGAGTTATGGTCTAGTTGTTAGTTCGCCTTTATTCCTGTAAAGGAGTGAGTTCACCCAATCTGGTCCTGGTAAATTGTTACAAAACCTGCTTTCAGTCAATCCATTCCGATCACAGAATGATTTAACAATCAATCGAATGTCGTACTTGGTAAAAGGGCAACCCCATTCTCCTGCTAAGCAAATACATTCGGCAATAGTTGCTTCGTCCTCTTCTGAAAAAACTTGTGGTGGCCCACATTTTCCAGAATTTTTACCTCTTACGTGTCTGTTAATTGTAGCTCTGGGCACTGCAAACTTTTCACACGCCTTTCTTAACGATAAGCCTTTCTTAACCGCATCTACAGCTTTGTGTAATTGTTCTATTGTGTAAGTCACATACGGCCGACCTCCAAGCAGCCTCGCTTTTTTTCGTGGCATGTTTGCCCTAAAAAGTAAAAAATAAATAAAACTTACGAATTTAAAAACAACAACACAATCACAGCATATAATTAAATTATCATGGCTAATTTGAGACATTGGGGCAACTTGAGACACCGACGAAATGTATCTCATTTTACCCGGCAACACTCCTCATTCAACATTTTTTTATTTTTTTTTATTTGTGTGTTGGTAGTACTGTCCATTATTACAAAACAGAAAGCCGAAGACATTTTGAGGTTATGGTAGTTTAAATCTCAAAAGAATACAACAAGAACTCTTACCAGTAGCAGAAAAGTTATCCGGAGTATGTTAAGAGCAATATCTTTCTACCACAACACCTGATATTATAATGTACTGTGATGAGATTGGAAGTGGCATGGGCTCAGCACTCCACTCATACTCTAAGGGACATAGTGTTATTAGTAATTGCTCACCTTTTAGCACTGTAGATAATATTATAAATCAAATTTTGAATGACAGCACTATCACAGCCAGTGCCACACTGATAATTTTCATGGGCAATAGGGGAGATGTGAACAAAAATAATTTAATAAAATTTTATGAAACATTGAATGGTCTTAGTGTGAAAAAAATTATATTGTTCACGTTTCCCTACTGCAACCAATTGACACAAAATGAAAATGTATATAGACATAATATGAATATAACTATGTACAATTTATGTACATATAATAATAAGTTTGATATTATTGACACTAACAATTATGTTAGTAATTATTTTACTATGACTAAAGGTACATTTTACCTTTCAAATTGTTGTAAACGACAAATAGCTATGTCACTATTATATTTATATGACATTACAGCCAAAAATTTGGCTTCTAACTCTGCTTTTACTGAGCAGCCTAATATGAATCTGGTATCAGACCAGAATAACAGGATGCATTTTAATTAGTTCATAAGACAACAGAGGACCCAGGCTCTGGCAACATATGTTCTAGTATATTAGAAAACCCTAAGAATAAGGGAAGCTCACATGCTAAGTATATAAGCCTGGTTCATCAGAATATTCAATGTATTAGAGGCAAAGATCTACAAATAGAGTTATTTTTAAATTGTTATAAAATTGACATTTTGTGCATAACAGAGCACTGGTTAACTATTAATGAAATTATGTTTAGCTTTAAAGATCACCAGGTTGGTAGTTCGTTCACCAGACTTAATTCAATACATGGTGGGGCATTAATCATACTAAACAATCATATGAAATTCAAGGAACGTAAGGACATTGTTTCCTTATCTGTTGAACGAACTATAGAACTTGCAGCTGTGGAATTAGAACAGTTCATCGTTATATGTGTCTATAGGCCACCCTTGAGCGACTTTGAAATGTTCGAGAAAATAATGGAATCCGTCCTAACTATTTCATCACACAATACGAAACGATTAATTATATGTGGTGACTTTAATGTTAATCTGTTAGAAAGAACTACTCTCAGCGTTAGATTGATAAATCTTTTCTTATCATTTAGGCTTAGCCATTTATTTATGGAGCCAACAAGAGTGACTGCTACTAGTGCCACATGCATTGACAACATTTTTACTGATGTTATTCCAATCAGTAAAAGTGTTATCAGTGAATTGGATTCAGATCATTTAGGTCAATTATTTCAATTTGATTCTATTAGAGAACCTGTCATTAAAAAGAAAATTTCGTTTGTGCCAGTAACTGCTGACCGGTTAGAAAGAATGAGATACTCTTTAGCCCAGGAACTACCGTTTTTGGCTGCTGAACAGTCTCCTAATATAATGTATAAATTATTCTTTGAAACCTTTATGAAACAGTACAGCGCGATATTCACTTCAAAATCGGTTGTGGTTAGTGGTTCAAACGACTTTAGTACGTGGGCTACTGCAGAGTTGCATAAACGCAGGCAAGCATTGTATGCATTGTATGAGGAACGACGGTTCAACATGTGTGACAAATTTAAAGAACAAGTCAAACAGTTCTCCAAACAATTTAAATTAGACTGTCATACAGCTAAACGTAATTTTCTGAGTAGTAAAATTAAGAATAGTTCCGATGTTATAAAAACGACTTGGAAAATAATTAATGAGGAAGCCGGTCGTAGTAAAAAAGCGAGTCACGATTACGAACTAAAAATCAATGGACAGCTTACGAGTTCTAGCTTAGAAGTTGCAACTGAATTTGAATCGTTTTTTACTAATGCACCGGCTTCCACGACTAAGTATTTAAATTCGTCACCTTTGTCTGCTGTTGCAATATTAAAAGATAATGTCTCAGAGTGTGCTTCATACTTGAATTTTAAGCACGTCACAAGTTCAGATGTCGTAAAGGCATTTAAATTGATAAATGTTAAGAAAACTAATGATCTTTGGGGACTCTCTGTTCACGTCGTTAAATCCCTGATCGAATTAATTGCACCTGACCTAGCGGTCATTTTCAACAATTGTATAGACTGCGGTGAATTTCCTGATTTAATGAAACAAAGTAAGATAATTCCCCTCTTCAAAGCAGGTAGTACTCAAGACCCCACCAATTTCAGACCTATATCAATACTACCAACTTTAAGTAAAATTTTTGAGAAATTAATCTTATCACAGCTATTACATCATTTTGAATCAAATAAGCTAATGCATAACAAACAGTTTGGATTCACTCGCGGTCGATCAACAACAGATGCCGGAATTCAGTTCATTGAAAGTATTTTTGATGCCTGGGAAGAGTCACAAGATGCCCTAGGCATTTTTTGTGACATATCTAAGGCTTTTGACTGCGTTTGTCATGAAACATTGATCAGGAAATTACATCATTATGGAGTTAGAGACACGTCATTGAATTTGTTAAAATCTTATCTGAACGGAAGAATACAAAGGGTAGACGTAAACGGAGAACGATCACCAGGATCATTGGTTTCTTTGGGCGTGCCACAGGGCTCAATATTGGGACCCTTCCTATTCCTCATCTATATAAACGACTTACCCTATCTAGGAAGGGACTGTCATGATATGGTACTGTTTGCTGATGACACCTCACTTATTTTTAAAACAAAGCGAAACCAACACGCTAATGATGATCACGTGAAAAACACCATATCAAGAGTGGTAAATTGGTTTAATGTTAATAATTTGCTATTAAATGAGAAAAAGACTAAATGTGTTAAGTTTCTTACTTCTAACGTTAAAAATAATCAGACATGTATAACAATTAAAAATGAGGAATTGGAATTGGTAACCAGCACAGTGTTTCTAGGTATAACGTTGGATTCCAAACTCCAATGGGGTCCACATATTGATAAGCTATCGAACAGACTGAGCTCTGCAGCTTTTGCATGCAGGAAAATCCGTCACTTGACAGATTTAAAAACAGCCAGATTAGTTTATTTTAGTTATTTTCATAGTATTATGTCCTAAGGTATTCTGCTCTGGGGCAGTGCTGCTGACATAAATACTATTTTTGTGCTGCAGAAGCGGGCTGTTCGTGCGATTTATAAAATGAATAATAGAGATTCTCTTAGAAATAAGTTTAAAGAAGTAAATATATTGACAGTCCATAGTCAATATATTTACGAGAATATTATGTATGTCCATAAGAACATTGTTAACTTTCGAAGAAACTGTGATATACATAACTTTAATACTAGAAACAAGGACAAACTTGCAGTGCCCACTACTCGGCTCCATAAAATAAAAAACTCGTTCAAGGGTAATTGTGTAAGATTTTACAATAAACTCCCAAGCACTTTAACAGATCTATCAATTAATAAGTTCAAGAAATACATCAAGCAAAGGCTTATTTCTAAAGCTTACTACAGTATTAAAGAGTACATAGACGATAAAAATGCTTGGGACTGAATTGTTCTAATTAATTGTGAGCATCCTCACTGCCAGAGTTTCTTTTACTGGACACTTGGAGGCCTTTTACACCTCCAAAGATTAATTTAATTATACAACTCTTGACTATGGGGACCATTTACATCTCCTATCATCATTGTATTATTCACTAAAGAGACTATACATCTCTGTTATTTATATTTTAATTATTTTATTATGACATTTGAGACTCTTTACATCTCTCAGAAACAATAATTAAGTACTTTTTTTTTCTGATAATATGATACAAATAATAATACCAAATGTACTGTAAAAATGAAATGAAATGACATGTGAAAGTGCCCTTGTGGCCTATTTACAGAATAAACGTTTTGAGTTTGAGTTTACAATATTAGAAACTATTGTTACTGTTACTACAAAAAACTGAGGCAAGTTACGACTTCGCCTAAAATGGAGAGCGTAGGCGCAATCCGTTCACAAACTTTTGACAGCAATTGCTATAGTCTCCTTCTTAATAGTGTTGCCATATTATCAAAATAAAATTTTTGTACTAATCGTCTCAAGATAGACCCCAGTCTTAGGTTACCCCGTTTGAAGGTATCTAAAAAAACTTCCGCAGTGAAGTCTAGTACAAACTACAAAACCACATTTAAATACGTCTTCCCGCTATTCCTTGCCAAGCTGATAACCTTAGAACTACCGAACACATTTTAACAAACCATAGCAGGGAAGGCTTCTATCATTTACAGAAAATCACATTTATATCCGCCCAGCCGTTTGACCACTAAGGTGCCACAGGCAGGCATACACATATATACATATACACAGGCATATACATACCGTTACACCGACAGACAGTTAAAAGTTATAACATCCCTCTTTTGGTCATCGGGGGATAAAAATGTGATCTGGAATGGATGCTGGATGCTAAGATTAAGCAGTATATTTTTCATTTGTCCTCTGCAGCGTAGTTTACTCAAATTGCCTTCGCTGTTGTGTTTGCTGTCCTGTAAAAATTACAAATATCAATAGTTTTCCCATCGCCACTAACCCAGCTGTCATTCAGACCGTAAACAAATATTGATATTAGGAGTAATTTGGTGCTATGTCACTGGAACTTTTTCATTGCTTGTCAGTGTAACTGCTCAAAATATTCAAATTAGTTTCTTAAAACGTTAGGCTAAAATTTCATAAAATAAAATAAAAAGTACTAACTTCATTTATTTAGTATCGTCCAGTATGAATACATATCTTATGTCTTACATCTCTCATTCCCAACTCATCATGTCTTGCGTGTCCGTGAGGCAATAAAGTAAACACGGCACGTACAACAAATTTGTCTCAAGAGAAGTTTTTCCATTTCCATCCGCATAAAAAAGAGGCTGTGATAAAATGTGCGTTTGGAACCTCTTTGGAACAGTCGAAGAAGGTTGACTTGCTAAGTCTGTTTTGAAACAGTAAGTCCTCCAGTTTGTAAGTTGATACGAGTTTGAATGTTGTTGTACGATTTTGTGACGGTGCGGTTTAAGTTCGCTTATGAGCGCTATTTGCGTTGTGAGCGGGCTGTAAGTTGGTTTATGATGTGCGTCACTGGTGACAGTGTGAACGTTGTGACCCCATGAGGAATAGTGGCGTTAGCTTACGCCGGTGGTAACTGAGCAATTAAGGGGTTGGGGGTAAAATGTCCAAGGACTTGAGGAAGTACCTAAGAATTTTGATGATCCTCAGTGAGTCAGTGATGAAATCGGGGTATTTTAGATATCAATAAAATATAAAGTATAAGAGCTATGCCATTAAAACATTCTATGTATATTGAGTCTACTACTGACAACATATCACAAAAGTTTTGTTTAACTGATATAATCCAAACCAAAGTTGTGATGGTTCAAAAAACCATCGAAGCGCTGCGAGAAAAGGCAGATAGTGACCTTGCACTAGCTTGCTCGTCTTGGCGGGGGCACTGCCGTGACCCCAGATGAAAAATAATAATTATACACTGAGGGAATTCTTTTCTCACTAAGAATTAAAAAGTAAGGTTATAACATACCTACAGTAAAATATTTGCATGCTATATAATATAGTTGATTAAGGAAGAAAATGACATGTTATATTAATTTAAGAACTTATGTAATACCTTATTCAAACGCAAATAAACAAATCTGAAATCTGAAATCTGAAATCTGAAAAACAATTCTCATAGGTATAAATCTGAACTATATCCTAAATATCAAGATATATCACACAGAAACACACCGTGTGAAGGGGGGCACACCCTCTCACACACGCATACACCCTCACACACACAGACATATACAGACACCACATTAATAAATTAAGTATATACATACATACATGTAGATATATAAATATATAAATTATCTGATCTCATCGTTATAAAATTAAAATGTTATTAATAATCCAGACGTTTATAGTATAAACTCTGTGTTAGAAGAAAGTTAGTATGTAACTTTTTTCTGTTCCCTGACCCAAAATGAGGCAATAAATATTAAGTTTGAGCTTGAGTTTGAGTTTAAAACATTTGACAGATGGATGACGTTAGCGGACTTTTAAAAGCCAGGGAGCTTACAACGGTAGTAGTGGGCGCACCAAGTGTGTATTGTAAACCGTACTAGTAGTCATTCCAGTCAGTTGTCGTATTTCTGGAATTCACTAACTCGAACAAGCCAATTAGACGCTCGGGTGGAATACGCCCTTAGACCATTCGAGCGTCTAGTTGGCTAGATCGAGAAAAGGGACATCAATATTGTGATAGTGTTGGTTGGGTCAAAAGCAAGCTTACAAATGCGCCTGTTTAAAAATGTGTAGCTCTCCGCCCTGGTGACCTCTTACTCACACACATAACATCACACTTATATTGGTATCTTACATCGCAGAGAGAAGTCAATCTCACTGTTTGATTTGACAGTGTAACAACAGCAACATAATGTCACGTCTTTTCCCATACGAGGTAGCAAAAGTTACACCCATGTTTAGAGAACGATATTAGGAAATGTGTGTATCAAGATAATGAGAAAGACCATAGCTTGACTATGGTGTTACGCATAGTAGAACCATTCAGGTAATAGTCAAGATTTAAAGGACGAATTCATAATACATCATCTCATCATGCCTGTATTAGAATGAGAGGGTGTGCACATTAACATTCACAGGTAAATTCTAAAACAGACTTGATGATGTATTGTGAATTCGCCTTGAGTTTCTTGGCTATTCCTGTATGGTTCTACTCTAGTCTAACGCTGAGCTGTGGCGGAAAATCAGCACCACGTTATGTCACCGATCAGAAAAAAAATATAAATGAAAATCACGTAGAGTGCGTTACGGCGTTAAGTTGGCAGCAATGAAACCAGTGTTGCTATGTTTTGAAAAATATTGTTACCCAAAAGTCAGGGCGAGAATATCTTAACTAACTCATGCTATAAATGTTCATATACATTGCCGATACTCGTCGGTATCATGATACCATTTACATGATACGTATTGTGACGAGGTTGCCGGTAGGCAATTACCTATAAATACCTAACCACTCGTCAGTGGACCGCCATTTTAAAGAATTCTCCTCTCTGTGTGACTGAATCTGCCAATTTCAAAGGGCCCCTTTTTGGAGAATCCAAGTTATTTTTGGCAGCTCTTTAATTGGTCGGGATGTTGTTATAAGGTCAGTTGAATAAATAAATTGGCAGTTCTTAAATTTTTCGTCAGATGAAACATTTGAACTTCGAAGTTACTGGTCCGATTTTCTTCACAATCGATATCTAAGGCTCTAGTTGGAATACAATGATGATTCTGAAGTCAGATTTTGTAAAAGTGGTCGCCATTTTGAACTTCTATTGACTGGTCCGATTTGCTTCAAAATCAATATCTGGGAACTGGTTGGAGTCCAATTATGATTCTGAAGTCCTTTTCGAACATCGTAGTAATTGGTTCGATAGAAAAAAAAAATCTTATTAACTATACAGTAGAAAAATATTTAACGATTCGGCTTCACCACATTTCTAAATTAGAAGATATGTCAAGAATCTGTTAACCTCTCAGTATCCGAACGCATCAATAGCTGCAAAGTCAAAATATCGTTGGTTACCACGCGCAGCTGTTGATGCGCGGGTGACGCTGTGTTTACAAACCGGTATTTTGGTACAATTTTAGTGCATAATGTTGGCATGCTTGGCAAATGTAAATGCGGCATTAGTCAAACTCTACCATGAACATATTTGTCTGTGGTCTTTCGTTGAAAAAAATATTCATACTGGAAAAAAAAAAACACTTTTTCTCGCGCGCGAATTTTGACTGATCTTTTCTGAGCTTTTATGGTGAATATTGAATTATTTCTATAAGAACACACTAATGTTTTTATTGTTTTGAAAAGGTTATCTTGTGTAGATTACGTAGGTATCAAACAACACGTATATTTGTTGATGTTTTTCTCATGTCGGCTAGATTTGTGTCGAGAGGGAACATTTTCATAGAAGTCGGTAGATCTCATGTCGGTACAAAAATAAACTAAGGTCAGAGTGACATTTTTTTCGCATAAACTAAGAGAAGGTTTCATTAGCTAATCAGATCTACAATTCGTATAGTTCTAAGAATTACCATTCCAACAGAATCACTTGATACGTCAGTCAAGTGCCGCGCTCGGGTGGGCTCAAAATATGCCGCGGATCCTTGTTGTTTCGCGCTGGGGCGGCCCGGATTCGCAGAGGTTAAAGTACAACACTATTATAAAAAATTACTCAGCATTTGGGATGTAAATCACTTTTACAGCAGTTATAAATGGTAGGAACAGTAAAATTTTAGATCAATTGGGATGATGCACGTTAACCAAGTTAGATACTTTTTAAGAACTGTCGAAATAGTCGATTTATATGAGAGTTGTATTGAAATCCGAAACATGAAGTCATATTTCGTTGAAATCAAATGCACTCTGGCACAAAATGATGTTAATTCATTCAATGGTTTAAAATTATTAACGACTATGATATTGACGGTAATTTTTCTTGCTAGGTCTATCAATTTAAACAAAATTAGTATTTTTTGTCTTCCATTCATGTATCATCTCAATTAGGTATTTTTATACAACTTTGCAGAAAATCCAACAGATGGTGCTGTGAATTCTTCTTGCGCTTATATTACTCAAACGGGTCCATAAATTGAAAAATGGTCCTATTACATTGATATTATTTCTAAAAGATCTATCCAATGATACCTCTATTTTATATTATACTCTATCCCAAAGTGTGAGATGTCAATGGATAGATGTTATAAAAATAATATCAATATGACCATCTTTAGATTTATAGACCCGTTTTAGAAAAGAAGCTTAAGACCCCAAGAGCGATTCACGGCACCATCTGTTGGACTTTTTGGAACAGTGTTTATTTTCTTCTCTCTCTCATTAAAATATTTAAATCTTTTGACTGTGTTTTATTAGGGTAAAAGTTTGGCTAAGTTGGCAACCCTAAATTCACTCACTCATAGATATGCGCCGCCATTACGTTTCCTCAGTTTTGTCTTAGCATTACTACATCCGACTTTTTTTATACGTCCATGGTCATGATACCTATCTGCCCGCTGAAATGACTAAGATCTTTATATATTGCTACCTGAATCAGGTTAATAGTATGAGATGGGCAGGGTATATGTCGAATGAATATGAGCTGGAGTGCAGGGTGAAGCAAGTGGGTATAAGCTCGCCAAGGCTGTGTGTTGTTTGTTCTATTGACGGAAAATTTGTTAATAATATTAGTTATGCGGTGGACTTCAAGAACGTATACTGCGGAGCATGGACTTAGATATGTCACCGTAAGTTAGTCAAAACCGTTAGTTGATAAACCAATGCGTCAGTTGATGAACTATCGACAGATAGTAAACCAGACCGACAGGGTTTATAATTTACATTTCTTTTGTATCTATGTTCAAATGCCTGGGGCATTGGGTGACCAAAAGTCGCACAGATGGCCTTGACCTGGAAAGGGAACGCAGGGCGTTGTCGTTAAGATGCAATATGTTGGCTCGCAGAGTGTTCAAAACCACTCTATTCAGGACGTGCTACCAGACTTACACCTGCAGTCTGTGGGTTCGATAAACGCAATACCCTGCGTATGCAGTGTAACAATTTCTTAAGGGTGCTGTTGGGGCTGCCACAATTTTGTAGTGCATTAGGGATGTTTGTGGGGGCGCGTGTTGATGGCTTCCACGCAATTTTGCGCAGAAGAATGGCGTCTCTTATGTGCAGAAATCGTAGCAGAGCCAACGGTCTCCTGATAATAGCAGCTAGAGTAGACAATCCCTTTATGTGCCATTGTGTTGCAGCTCATACATTGCCAGGCATAGGTTCGCACCTAATTTAGAAAAAAATGGTGTGCTCTGCACTTTGTCTATATATTGTACTACTTACATAGATTGTATGACTTCTTATTAAGACTTGATTTGTGTAAGATTGTCCTCTAATATTTATTTATTAATTATTTATTTATTATATAAAGTAGGTCTGAAATCAATAGTTATTAATATAATAAGTGTGCTTACAAATATGTACTAACATGAATCTTGTGTCAAGTTTAATGTTTTCCTATAAGTGGACTAACTGTTGTTCTTTTGAGAAATAAATTATAAGACCTTGAAAATTTTATTTTTTTCATTAAAATCATTTCGCCTTCATGCAGTTAAAAATATATATTCGATTATGTATTAAAAAAACTTAAAAATAATAATATCTTATCCGCTAGTCTGTCACGCGGACACATTTTGACCGATGCAAAATACCCCAGTCTGTCACGCGGACACATTTTGACCGATGCGTAAAAGGCGGTAAATAAGGACCGTTATTTAATTAAAGCGTTTGTCTATCTTACTCACACTTCCACTAAACGTGGCCGAAAGAAGGAGGAAGGCATAACTTCCTTTGTTTATACTCTAAAGCAAGCATTAGCGGTTGACCGAGGCAATGAAATATCGCGCCCTCAGTCACGTGCCAGCGCTTATTGAGTGGTGGTGTGGTTGTGGTGATTGCTTTCCAGGATAATTGTATGGGGAGGCATGTTATTGTTATTGATTTATGTGCGATAACGTATTTAGATGTAAATAAACTATAAACATTTTGAAATAATGCTATATTTTTTAATTTTTAACGACCTTTCTACAATAATTGGGAAAAAATCACATACCCCTGATTTAAAAACGGGAAAAACGGGTGAGGCTTTGCTATATTTTTACGACACATTGAAAGCGGGGAATCATAATGTGAATCTGGCAACCGGATATTGCATTTGAATGCATGATTGTAAAAACCCCGTCGACCCTATAGCTCAACTGCATAGCACAACTAGTAAATTGTGTCATCATGTAGTACTTTGAAAAAAATGGTCCCATGACACAACTATTAAGTTGGTCTATGGGTCCTTGATAAATTTATTGCTTTCCTCTACTTTAGCTCAATTTAATATCTGTAAGGTGTGAGGTAGAAATAGTGTTGATTGAGCGTTGTGTCACGGTGCTGTCAAAAATTATGACACCAGTTATAATGATGACAAATGTCAAAAACTATGACATCTGTAATATGACATACATGGCAGAGGCATAATTGTGCCCGTGTCAAAAATTCAATGAAATACACGTATGAACTTATCAATTGTGTTCTCAATACCTCCTTCAACAGTCTTCTGCCCTGGTACTTCACAATCACAACGCTCAATCATCACTCTTTCTACCCCACACCTTAGAGATATAAAGTTGAGCTAAAGTAGCGGAAATCAATAAATTTATCACGGACCCAAGACCAATTAAAATAGTTGTGCCATAGGACCAATTTTTTCAAAGTACTACACGATGACACAACTGGTTGTACTATGCAGTTGAGCTATGGGTTCGACGAGATAAAAACCCATCCCAGACTATATTTTCGGAAACCTTTTTTTTGTTGAAAAATGTTATCTATGGCAATATGCGTGTTTTGAGTGTAAAAACCACTTCAGTTATAGTCGCGTACTGGTGAATCTATTGGCCCCTATATTAAGTTGAGTGTAAAAACAGCTCTCATGCATGGATGAGGTTGGTTTTTGCAACCAAAGTGTGGGTGGTGGTTGAGGACAAAAGGATGAGGTGGGTTTTTACAACTTATTTTTTTTTACAATAAAATCTTCAGTGGCCTGCTATTAAAAGAGAAGTAGAGAAGGATGTCTAATAATAAATGATATTCTAATAATACTAGTATTTAATTGATGAAAATATTTATTTAAATACCTCATGCAGGATTAATGTTAAAACCCAACTTGTCCAAAAAAAAACAAAATAATCTATAAACGAGTATCTTTCATTAATGTGTAGAACTTATATTTCACATTTTACAATCTCAGCATAATTGCATGCCAGGATGCTCTGGTCCCAGGCAAGTTTCTCTGGGCACCTAAAACCTATCGCCTGCAATCCTCCTTCAACATTCCTGATGCAGTGGTAGAACTTCGTGCAGTCTTCAGGGTTTGGTGACCACCCCTCTTCCTTGCAGATGCTTGTAGATGCTGGTGAGGTCACAGCCGCTGGCGTCGACGCTTCGGTTGTTGGTAATGACGGTTCACTAGACTGTGATGACGGTTTACTGGATGGTGATGTAGCTGTACTTTCTGATGATGAAGATTGAGTTGTCGTTGATATTGTTGATGTAATTGAGCTACTCGTAGACGATGTTGTGCCTGAAATACATTAGGGTAAAGTTAAGCAGATGAAGTTGAAGGCGCAATCTCATTTTGAAGTTGTAAAATAATAATAAGGAGTAATAATCGTGATTAAAATTAAAGAAAAAAAAATCAAATAAGTAAACAAACAAACTATACGCTAGTACAATACTTGGTCACAAAGTTATCCGTGCAGCAATCGCACCTATAGTACTAAGAAATTATCCTTTTTCTACTTACCACCATTTGGTAAGTCTAAAGCTCTGTTGATAGCCCTCAATATAGGAAAGTCTTCACCACAAAGACCTTGAAAATCGTCCGTTTCAATACTCCAAACCATGGCTCCTCCGATTCCCAAGCTCAGGGCATAGTCTACCTTGGCCTGTGCAGAATCTGGGTTATCGTATGACACCCAGTTGAGGTCTTGGACTGCATAAGGGACTTTAGCAAGACTGTCCAAGCGAAGGTCCCATTCTTCTGATTGCAGTTTCGCGCAGAACTGAAAGAAAAGGTTTTGTTGTTGAATGATCTTACCAGAATAATTTATGTGTCATCGTGACCTGAGATGTAATTATGATGTTAAACTAGAGAAGTTTTGAAAACTGGCATACAAAATGTTGATAAGTCTATTTTTTGGCCGATTGTTTTATATCTACCTCTAAGGTCTTAGAAGTCTCGTTATCAACTAGCTGACCAATGACTTAGTGCTTGAGGCTTTGAGATACCTCTGGAGATCTTGAAATTGCCATTTGAGAAATTTAAAATCCATGTTAAAGCGACTTTGTCGAAAAAGGGATATTACAATGTTCAAGATTACTTAAATGATGGGTCTGTATGGGGTTAATCTGGCTCAACACAGACCTTGCTGTTAATAATTTTGTAATTATTTATTCCCGCTTATTAATTATGATAATGACTAAATATTATAATTTGTATTAGTTAAGCATAAGCAATTTTTAAAAAGAGATCTAAAAATCAATCTGTGGGATGTTCTACGCCCTTCTTCTCCCACAGTGGTCCAATGTAGAGAAGTGGCAAAAAATGACGATTGCTAAGTATATGTAAATATCTACAGTAATAAAGACATCATTTCATTTCATTTCATTTCATTCATTTCATTTCATTTCATTTCATTTGCTTTGAAATACCATGACATACGTAAAGAAACAAAATAAACAATAGGTCCTATGAGAACAGTAGACCTCACTTGTTTAAATATTCAAGCTTGTTGGTCTGCATTAGAATTTTGATGACCACTGATGAGTCAGTCAGTGACAAAATGACTATATTTTGAACTATGAATTATGATAAAAAGATACACTATAGATCCTTGTTTAAACTAAATTACCGCGCCATACTATCATAAATCTTGTGGTAAGTTATTGTGATTAGTGTTGGGGCGCTTAATTTCAAACTAGACAAGTTCATTAACTGTGCCGTCGTGCCCGCCAGCCATAATAAAAAGGAACCATCCAGAACACGTGTAACTATTTGATTTTCAATCAAGTTTATACAATCATAATGTAGTCAACGGTCCAGCTTAATGTAGTCAACGGTGCGTAGTTTGCTTCCGGGACTCTTAGTTGATTTATTAAAATGAGCAGAGCAGACACCACTACTGAGAAATACCTACCTACTACGACTAAGGAAATACCATAAATGAGAGGGTTATTTCATTTAATGCATTTCAGCATTTAAAATACAAAAACAATACGTTGCGTTTGCGTTGCGGAAAACATTTGAAATGTAATCATGATCATTCCCGTTATAATAACACTGGATGAAGAAGTATGCAAAAACTAATATGAAATTAATTTTATTCAGGAAGTATCCTTTATTTATCTAGAAATATCAAAACTTTAAAAACGAAAAAAAAAACTTGTACATTTTTGGCAGCTCATAACTCGGAAAAGTGACGCTTTACGAGATTTTGCCCATCTACACTTTATGTTTGTAATTGATGTGATCTATCGATTTCTGAAGGTTTTATGCATGGCCGTCATATTGAAAAAAAAAACACCAAAATGGCGGATGGCAAGTGGTACAAAAGAAACAAAGCCCATTCACGTGTCTAGAAAATATCCCGAAGTATAAACTTAATTCAATTCCCTCTTTTTTAATACCGCTACAGTAAACTTCATTACTTCCCCCCCTATTTTCGCTCCAATCAAAAAATGGTTGTCTGTAAGGTTGGCTTACGTACGATAATTTTACGTGATAACGTCATAACATAACAAACGCTTAGGCCGATCGTGCCTCTCTATGGCTTGATCCGCGCTCTCGCTTGCACGCTCGGCTCAGACGAAAGGTGGCAATGGAACGTGACACGTTTTCGTGCGTGCAGCCGGCGTTCTTCGATTTATAAGACGTTATCACATCAAAATCGCGATCAAGAAAAAAATATCAATGAACTTATGTGCCCATTTTCGTCAAAATCGGTTGAAAAATGCGACCGATTTCGCGACTCGGTCAATTAGCGTGATGTCTTTTCTCATATGGCAAAAGCCCAGTTGCACCCACCTTTAGTCTGTTATTCAATACTATATTTTGCGTGACAGGGGGCTAGGTCGTCGTCTAAGCACTGTGCTCTATCGTCACAAAAAAAAACCCTTGCGCAGCGCCACTGTAACAGTCTTTAGTACCTCTCGGTCTATATGACAGTACCACCTACGATCCAACGAGCTTACCTCATTGTACCCAATAAGGCCATTAGTCTGAGTGTAAGGTCCAGCTATCCCGACCCCACTGGATGGTGCTCTTACGCCATTGTTTGCAGCATTACTGAGTGTGAAGGTACGACCATAGACTGGTATTCCAACGTTTAGCTTTTCCGGTGGACAACCTGGAATACGAAAATGGCTTTATTAGAGGGAAAGCTAGACGGACGGAAGGTCGTCGGTTACGGGTACTTCTTTTTTGAATTCAAGTATTATATTTCAAACTTATCAAAGCAAATATTCAAGTTAATAAGAAAGCAAAATTGTCTGAAACGGAGATGAATAAATACTGTAGACTAGTCATTCAAATCATGACTGTATTGACGGATGGAAGTCTTTACAATAGTACATATTTGCCTGCACTTATCCAATACTTCAAAGCTTCGTCCACACTAAAAACTTGGCTTGTTGGAGTATTCTCATCTCCTTCGCCCTTATGCAGAGGTGCGTTGTGCCCTGTCACGGGGTCCCATGAACCGTACATGTCGTATGTCATGAGGTTGATGTAGTCCGCGTACCTGAGGCCAAGAGTTTTAGACATTTAACCTTTTATACGGCGGTGGTTTAACCTGATGACTTGATAAAACATTCGAAAACCAATGAAAAATCTGCAGGAACCCAAGCAAAGCAAAATAGCAAATCGTTTTTATCGCTAAAGAATAGATTCAAAATGAATTAATCCGTGGTCGGAGATAACCCTTAAATGCAGCAAGGGGAAGTAGAAATAAGTTATCTTGATCTATCGCGGAGCCATTGAGTGTTGGAGGTCGAATTCTCAAACAGAAACCACGAGATAGCAAACATAGTGTACAGCGACTACCGACCAGGATAGCAGCCGAGCCTACTATTTCCCGGATCTTAGCCTTCCAGATCACTATTTGTTTACCATCTCTTTTATACTTACTGAGAAATTGCAGGCACATCATATGACACCGACGCTGATGATTCCACCGCTGCGACTGCTATCGATAACAACAATCCATGCTCATCTAACGCCTGCTTCAACTCCTTTAGAAGTAGAGTAAAATTCTCTACATCTGCTTCACCATTGATCGAGTCTCTTTGGTTGGGGTACTCCCAGTCCACGTCGAAGCCATCGAAGTTGTATTTTAGGACCATGTTGACCGCGCTGGTGACAAATGTTCGGCGAAGGTCGGCGTTAGCTGCCATCTGGTAGTTAAAAAATTCCCACCAAAACTCAAGTTATAATACATAAATATACATTTAAATGTTAAAATACCTCCGACCCCAAGACAATTGCCTATTATGACATTATGACAACAAAGTAAAAAAAATGGCTCACTTGTTTCCTTGGATGAACTAAACATAAACATAAACATAAACATTTATATACAGGCACATACATTGCTTCTGGCCCCACACTAGGATACCCTGTGTCGTGGTAACCAGAAACAGCGACGTCACACACATATAAACATCCAAGACCTGGGGATTGTTTTTTTTTTTTTTCATTACCCCCAGCCGGGGATCGAACCCGGGACCTCTCGCATGGTAGGCAGAGCCACAACCGCTGCGCCACAGAGGCCGTCAACTTAACTATAGTTCGTCCAAGCTTGTTTCCTTTTGAAGCTCATAAGTTTCCACCACGTTGGCAGTGACCCTGTCTACGAAGCCAAGGGTCCCGGGTTCGAGTCCCGGTGGGGGCAAATATTTGTTTGATGATAACGGATCTGTGTACCCTAGTCATGGTTGGTTATCTATCTAAGTATAATATTTATCTATTTAAGTATGCGTACCCACGACTACCCAAGATAAAGGGAATCCTAGTTTGGGGCTAGATCAATGTGTGTAAATAGTGTCCAAGTTAGGAGTATCTGAAAATCTTATTAGCAAGTGAAATCAAGTTTCTGAGTGAAAATTAAAGTAAGTACATGCGACTTCTAACATAACCATAACTGTGTAAGACACGCAAAGCAACATAACGTCCTAAAACCCTTCAACCAAACACTTGTTGGTGATAATATCTGAAGTGACCACGTTACTTTATCAATCTTGACACAATTGATATTTCGGCGACCTCCGTGCCGTAGTGGTAAGTGTTCTAGCTCACAAGCGTGGGGTCCAGAATTGGAATCCCGGTCGGGGAGGAAGAGAAACATCCCCGGCTCTTGTTCATGTCTCATATTTTTTTGTTTGTCTCATGTTTGTGTACTTACGGCCGAGTATTTCGCCGATCCCTCATTCCAGCCACCAACGGCCAGAAGAGTCTTCAGATTTGGACTTTTCTCTTTCAGTGCGTTAAATTTTCCAAAGTTATCTGAAACAGTAAACGTAAACAGTAATACTTAGATACATACATTGCTTCTGACTCCACACTAGTATACATATAAACATCGAGGACCTGACGTTTTTTTCTTTCTTTAAACCCAGCCGGGGATTGAACCCGGAACCTTTCACATTCAGATTGTTGCATATTTGCACAACATAGAAAGTATAGACCATTTAAAGATATAATGGGATGAAATCGTCATCATTATCAGCCTGGAACCCACTGTTGAGCAGGTCTTCACGTACAAGCCTCTTAACTCGACTCCGTGTAACCCACAGCCATTGTTTTCCTGCAATCCCCGCTATGTAAGAAGAACTTACTCTTCCCCCAATTATCCGGGAAGTCCAAATACGGGTCTAAACTGATGATGGTTCCTGACCCATCACTACTCAGACCCACGAACGTGTAAATAAGGTGGGTACATAGATTAGGGTTGATGTTTTCTACGTCGAACTTGCCCGGGCCCCATCTGTAAGTAGCCCATGTGCCGTAGTAACAGAAGAAGGTTTCTGGTGAAGGAAATTATTTATTTTTTAGTCTAAGGAAGATAACAATAATTTATTACATAAACCTACATTAATGTCCGATCGATTTCAGGCACGGGGCAACCGCTACAACTACTTTCTGCATAGCATACGCAGCAAAAGTAGCCAATCTTCTCTGTCAAGGTTCTTGCACATTTAGAATTTAAATCGAGTTGATACATATGCCATAGCTATATCGTAGAATTTGGTCATGTCAAAAAAATAGCCAACCGTGGATTGATCGTGTTATAAAATGACCAAACATTTCACGATATTGACAATTATTTCATTAAATTATCAGAAAGGGTTGAATTTCACGTAAAACATGTTTTTTCGCCCCCTTTAGTCTTCACCCAAGTTATTTCTTCGTTCAATGAAAGTTCTAATTCAACCAAGGATGGCTATTTCATGATATAGTCTACGATATGGTTACGACACCTATACGTACAAGGTGACATTTTATAGCTAGTATTTAATCGCACATCAAAAATACTGATTTTCGCAGCAAAAACACTTTTTATATTTTAAGTATTTTTGTTGTTCTTACATGTTCAACCTAATTTGAAGGAAAAGGGGGCTTCGCTTCGCTCACCCCCTTTACTCTTCACCTGAGCTACCGCAGTATTTTGCCCTGATATTTGCTGTGAAAATCAGTATTAATGATGTGCAGTTTAATATTTCCCACATTTAATTAGCTGATCATATTTTGGCAGTGATAGAACAACTTTCCCAAAGAAACATGTAGTCGCAAATGAAAAATATTTTTCATCCATTACATTGACCCGATCGCCTGCTTACAAGTTCCTGTGGGAACCCAAAGCATTATTTCGATTAACTACACATGTATCATAAACCCTCTTTACTGCGTCCAAAAACCGCACGTTACGATCAGCATAATGTTAAACTACTTTGTAAAAACTCATTTATTATCTGAACATTGAACATTATGACCATAATGTGTAAATTTTCTACACATTATGACATTCAAATTTCGAATGCCGACGCCCGCCTGCGTGCCGCGCCTACTTTGTTTGTGAAGTTGGTACTACAGAACAAGCTAAACAACTCAATGCCACAATGCCGGTCAAACATGCGGTTCCTGAACACATCAAATAGAGCAACGGGCAAAGGGCAACTATTTTTTCTAGCATAGGATGAAAGAAAGAGAGGTTACCACCACCTCGTGGTATTCAGACATACATGGTTAGAATTGGGAATCGAAGTCGTTATGTATGTAATACCATATAAAAATGTCATTATCAAATTATAATGTGAGCCCACTCACCGATGCCTGATAAATGATTTCTATTTTATCTTATAAATATAATTATTATTACTAATTTGTTGATGACGCAATTAATTGAAGTATATGAAGTGATTTTCCTACATAGCAAATCTGTTGTTTTCCTCGTCGTTATCAGCAAATGAGTCACACATTTGGGCTCTTACAATCAAGCAAGAATTTATATTGGTTCTATTCTATGGGGCATACAGGTTGGCCCAAATTCACCGAACCAGAATGTTTTTAAGTTATTATTATAAAACACTAAAATCCAGACAATTGAACATATAAATGCATGTTTTTTTCTATTCCGATGAAAAAATATATGTCGTAGAAAAAATGTCGGAGGAACGGAAAAAAATAATAAAAATTGTTTTCTTTCACAAAAGCATTTTTTTTTTCAAATATGTTAATTTAGGTTTTTTTACCTCCACGAACATTTTATTGAGATCTTTTTATTTTAATTGGCAAGATTTTTTTGTTTTTAGGGAATGCAGTGGGTTGCCAGGCGTTACTACCAGTAATAAAAAAATGTTAAAAAAGTGTTTGTTTAAGGATAATATATTATTTGTATGTATTTTTTTTAGTAGTTGCAGTTTCTGACAAATTTGGTCTTAAAAATAATAATTTTATTGCGAAACATTACTTTACATTCCATTAGCTTTTAAATAACACTAAACCAATGTTTCAAATCATAATACTTTTTAAATAAGAATATGATGAAAGTGAAAAAGCTCCGAAAAGTGAAAAAGGGTATCACTTTTCGGAGCTAAGACTAATCATGCGCCTTGATCATAAGTAAGGAGTAATAAGATAAGGGTAGTATTTAAACGCATGACTGTTATTCCAGAATTTGCTTGGCAAAAACACTGTTTGTGCCTGACTGATCTACTGATTAGCGAGAAAAAAAATGAGCGAGACTAGAAATACTAGCTTCGTCTGACAAAATTACTGGATTGCGCGACTAGAAATCTAAAAACAGCAACTTGAAAACCTTAATTCAAGTAACATAAAATAAAAAACGAGCGTCATATTTTGTTGTTCTTACATGTTCAACCTAATGCGGTAGAAGCCGGGGACTGCGTGAGAAGCAAACGTGAAACCTTAGGCTTAAAATAGTTAGAAATATTAATTTAGTGACATTTGAACGACAATGAGATATTACATAATATTCCGCGATATAATAACTATGTTTTGGGGATTACGTTTTGTAAAAAAACTGCAATTATTTAAAAAATATCTTGAATAAAACACTATTATTACACCCTGTTCGATATGTGCACTATAAAAAGACTCACTCTGTATAAAACAATAGACACAAATAAATGATTTATTTATTTTTTAATATCTTTTAAATATAAGTTAACAAAAATAATAAATATGCCCATGAGGGGGTAAACTTTGCGTCAGTAATATTTTTTGTTTAAACCTTAGGTCGTTCCTGTTTGGTAAAACTTACTTTCACTACACAAAATAATTTTGACAAAAGCTAAAATAATAAAAACACAATTCACCAAATAACCCATTGTTAAACAATTACATCAATTTGATTATGATAACTATTTCAAACAAAACTGACTACAGGGTAATGGAGTCTCATCTATATAAATGCTTATCTGAAGTATTCAGGGCTCTAAAGTGATGTCTAGCAGGTACATAGGTGATAGTTTTATTTAGGTATGATTTTATTGATCACCTAATAAATGACTTTTTATTTTATTACTTACCTAACACATCATGTTGGATCCTAAAATTGTGGATCTGTCACCTTAATGGTATCATGGAGAAATTTATAATTGGTCACTTAAAATTAATTAAAAAATCACCGAGAAATAATATTGGTCACACACATTGCAGATCTTTCATCTAACTTGAATCACTTAACAACTACAAATGGTGACCAATTGAGGGTTGTTTATTCATAGATATCAACCTGACTAGGGGGGCCCCCTGATAAAGGGGGCTTCGATCACCCCCTTCACCTACTCACCAGTTCGAGCTGATATTTCGAATGAAATTCAGCAGATGTGATGCGATATTAGGTGATAGCTATGATTTGGGAGACAGATCACAATTTTTGGTGACCGCTCTACTTTTTTGAGGACAGACGTATTATACGGGCAAAAGAAAAAAGGTATTAAACTATTTACAATCATTTGGTGATCCACATTTAGTGACCGTTTTGAATAATTTGATGATCAATCTATTTCTTAGGAACATATTTAATAATAAGGGTATCGCAGATTAGTGACAGATCCAAATTTAGATGACAGATAATATTGTTCCCCTTTCATTTCTACATTATCGCAGGCTTAAAACCACGTATGTATAAGTGTATTTAGATTGTAGATATTGATAGGTTGAACCTATTTAAATAATTGTGTATTCAGTCTATATTATCAATATGTGCAGTATGTATTATTGTAGAGTTTTATTGTACGCGCAGGTCTATCTACCTTTCCAATTCAGCCGTGGTGTGCTGGAAGAAATTTATTGTTAGAGATAAGCTCGCCTTTTCACATGTATTTTTTCTATATTATGTTATCTGAATGTCTGATTTATGTAGTACAATAAAGAAAATAACTAAATTATAAATTGCAATACCTGTTACGACAAGCCTCAGCTAATTCCGTTTATTCCGACCCGAATGGCCGAGTCGGCAGTGACCCTGCCTACGAAGCCAATTGTCACGGGTTCGAGTCCCGGTGGGGGCAAATATTTGTTTGATGAGAATGGATGTTTGTACTCTAGTCATGGTTGTTTACTTATCTAAGTGTAATATTTATCTATATAAGTATGTGTATTGTTGTCTGGTACCCACCCAAGATACAGGGAATCCTAGTTTAGGGCTAGTTCAATGAGAGTAAATAGTGCCCAAGGTATATTATTATATTAATTATTAGCGGTCTAAAAACTAGGTTTGTTTCGCTTATGTCATGTGTTTTCATAGATTACACTGAATTTGGACAAGTTCTCTTTCGAGAAACTAGAAATTTTAGTTTTGATTGGTTGCGCCTTAGCACCACCCAGGAGGACGTGAAGGGCTGCAGGTTCCAAGTATCTCCTTCGGACGTGAGCAACTGCCTCCCAAAAACCTAAGTCTAAACACGTGGTCCAACCATCCTCTTCCCGCCAAATTCGGTGAGGTCATCCAATTGCCACTTACACCAACCTAATAATTGACTAAAGTCTGTCTCATGATTTCAATCGATTTCTTATATAATGGCTTCCATCGGTTTGATGACGTCTCATGCACGATTTGCCGAAAACAAAAAACACAAAAAAATGCCAAGTGCGAGTCGGACTTGCGTATGAAGGGTTCCGTACCATTATCTATTAAAATGGCAAAAAACACGTTTGTTGTTTTTTTATAGTGAATGTATAACTTAATATACTGTCAATATTACAAGCGTCTTCCTGTTGCTGTTATCAGTATCGAGCAAATACGAAAAAAATAAATGTTTGTTTTATGGGAGCTTAAATATTGATTTTATTCTGTTTTTTAGTATTTGTTGTTATAGCGGCAACAATTGAATTGTCTACGTTCATGAGATACAGCCTGGTGACAGACGGATGCACAGACGGACGGACAGTGGAGGGTTAGTAATAGGGTCGCGTTCGGCACCCTTAGGGTACGGAACCCTAAAAACTGCCACTTTGCCATTTTGACATAGGCCGCGTTCACACGGACCTTACTTAATTTACACTGCGACGGTTCAGACTCAACGGTAACTAGGAGCTGTGGCGAGCGTGACTAACTACGCGTCTTGTGGCCACACTGCGTCTCGAACTTTTGAGCGATTAGACGAGAGATCTGTGCATGGTGTCGCAAACCATGGATGAAGATTATGATGTTTTCAATAGTGTTAGAAGAATAATTTATACAGTTACAGTAGTACAGTAGTAATAAAGCTACAAATAATTATATACATATTTAACCAAAAGCACAAAATAACCTAACTTATGTACAAATATTAAATTAAATAAAAAATATCCCTCAGATCGCCGCCGTCGAGAGGCAGAGTGCCCAACATGCTGGCACCATTGCCTCGCTGTATAGCCAGGCTTATGCGCTGGGCGAGGAAGGTGCCAGCTCTTGGATCACCAGACGCTTCAACGAGTCTTTTCGCAATCTCTTTAAAGACTCACCCTGCGTCAGGTCCCCACGACCCGAGGGTATCCACGCCAAACGGCACAAATATGTAGTCCTCCCCGAGGGCGGCATACTTGCGCCGCTTGAGACCCTCCGCAAAGTCTGCCGCTGCGCAGGCCCTTGGAGAATAGTGGGATCGTGTTTTCAATTTATCTTCCATGCTAAGTACTTGTGGTTCGGTGTGAACTTTTGAACTCGCTTCAATTAAAACTAGAGGGCATTAAAACTCGAGATCACTCGAGAGTTTTAATGCCTAATTATGTACAGTTACATACACTAGTTTATCTACACACATATCATAAGCTCTCTTTGATGTGTTCAGGAACCGCATGTTTGACCGGCATTGTGGTTCTGCAATTATTTAGCTTGTTCTTTAGTACCAACTTCACGCCGACGGGCGTCGGCATTCGAAATTTGAATGTCAGTACCAACTTCACAGACAAACTAGGGACGGCACGCGGGTGGGCGTCGGCGTTCGAAATTTGAATGTCATTATATGTAGAAAAACTACACATAATGACCATAATGTGTAGTTTTCCAGATACGAAACGAGTTTTTACCAAGTAGTTTAACATAATGCTGATCGTAACGTGCGGTTTTTGAACGCAGTAAAGAGGGTTTATGATACGTGTGTAGATAAACAAAATTACGTCCATATTTAATGATACAGCGAATTCCCCCATCTATTCATTCCCCTTTTTTTTCATCTTGTGTAGAATGAAGTCCTTAGTGTGCCTTTTAAAATTTCATTGAAATCTGTTGATAAATAATGCTACAGCAAACTTTCTCCATTCCCCCCTATTTCGCCCCCAATAAAAAATTGCTACCAATAAAAAAACAAATAACTTGTGTGCCGATTTTCGTCAAAATCGGATGAAAAATGCGACATGTAGGCGAGAACAGACAGACGGACAAAAGCATTTTTGGCCAATCTCGAAACTGGACCCTTCGCTCGCTCGGTCAATTAATATGTACTTTATTTATTCGTCTGGCTTGAATCTACACAAAATATTTAAATGCAAACATCCAGGTTTCTTAGCCATGGCGTCTGGGGTAAGATGGATGAAGTCGTCAGGATGACCAGGATAGGCTCTCAGTGGGCACTCGCGCGTAATATGATTGATGGTCTGGGATTCCGCTCCGCAATCACATAGAGGTGACTCAATCCAGCCGCACAAGTGCTTGTAATAGTCGCAATGGCCATGGCTGGTGCTGATCCTGTTCAATACGCACTTCGGTACCTCTATGGAGCTTTCCAGGTTGAACATTAGAGCCTATAGAGCCATGTACTTGAATATATTCATGTATATATTACATATTCATTTATTATTATTTTAGTATTTTTTTCAAAATTATATACAGCCACATACATTAATTAGTGAAAGTGATGTAAATATACAACTCTTCGATATCATTAAACTAAAATTTTATTATTATTATTATGTATGAACACGGAAACTAGTGCTTAGGCACACCTGGGGAAGTTCCTTTATCATATCACTCACAACTTTAACATTTCACTTTGTTTTTGTTAAAGGGGCGCGTGCCCAAGCCCGCGCCATGGGCTCTGTGGGTCCCGCGGCCACCTCGGGCGTCGGCGCTGGCGCGGCTGGTGCCAGCACATGTATACTCCTACTGCGAAGAAAAAAACATTACTAATGGTAATGTTCTTCTTCGACCTTCTCTATTCTGATATTCGTAATATTATTTATTGGAGATATCTCTTAATTTTCTATAGTTTCTGTTATTTTCACATAAATTTATCGTTGTTTCTGTGCATAAATAGTAAAATTCTCCGTTTTTATCATAAAATCATTTTAAGGTTTATAATGTTCGTTCATGGTTTATCCTGTTAATATCTGGGATGTTACCTTCTCTTGGCATAGTATTCTAGCACTATTTACAACAAAAGTGTAAATATTGGTTGACTTTTGTTAGATGGATAACTTTGTTCTGGTATTCAGAAATCACAGCTTTATACTGTGGTGTGTTTTGATTATCCTTTAGGCATAGAATGTTATCCGAAGTTAATCCTTATATTGGAGTGTTAAATTGGCATTGATGTGTTGTCGAGTATCTTATTAGACAGAGATGGAATTCTTCCACGATAATTGGTAAATAGGAATCCTTAATAATAAATAATTTCTAAAATGAGGTACTCCGGTATCATCTTCGTTTCTATTTGCAAAAGATGATAAATTTTATGCCTGCTGGTCTATAAGTTATCAATAGGCAAAGTGAGCTCCATAGATAATTGTCAGGCTCAGCTATGTCGGCAGTTGTTGAGGATCAAGTAGATGAATGTTCAGATTTCCATTGTAAATACTGGTCACTGTTTCTAATAGATTATCCTGGATGTTCCAAAGAAGTGTCATTAAGTTGTTTGCTGCTATGGCTGAAAATCTGATCTCTGTCATAGTTTTCGCTTCTTTTATCTTTATCTCTATAAAAATGGTCACCATATCTAGTATTAATAAATGTTTGTTAATAATGTTAAGTTGAGAAGGTACTTTTTCTTTCATTCCCTTCATTGAATTATATTCTGTTTCTATCACGTACCTCCAATTTTTCCATAATAACAGCGGGTGTTTTTCATTCTGACGTACAAGTACAATATTCTTAGTATGCTGTCCTGATATTTTATCGTCAATTAAGCCGAAAAAAGTTATCGCTAAATACCCGAAACCGTTGATAAGCCCACGCCGCCACTAGCGCGTGCCAATGTACTTCGATTGCGATAATACTTTGTTGCTATGTTCGAACTCGGTGTAGGTGTGATGTAATTGTATAAGGATGAAACGGTTAAGGGGTCCTCTATCTATGAAAAGAGAGTTCACAATATTTACAAAGTTTTATTTAAGGGAAGACAGAGCAAGGTCGTGGGTGTGAACTCGATAGACGGACTTTGCGCGTTTAGGCTGCGACTCCCCTGGTGAGGTCCGGCAGTAGGAGCGGCAGCACACAACGGCCAATAGAGGGCCGCGAGGAGTCCGGTTCAACAGAGGGGTTTCAGGTCCAGTGGAGTGAGCAGGAGGGTAGATAGGCGGGGGCACAGGTGGAACCTGCGGAGGACATAGGAGGAGCGGAAAAGAATCCAGGATCCAGGGTTGTCTGCAATACTCCGACAGGCTCGCCGAGGTGGGAGAGCCGTATAGGAACCTAGCTCTCGGAGGCATTGCAGACGGAGTCGAAGCAGTAGGGATGGAGATACACGAGATATTTACTAAATTACATAAACAGAAAAAAGAAAGGACTACGGGCCATACAAATATTTACGTACCCAAGCGTGGGGGTCAGCAATCAATTATTAAAATAGCACATCAAGTAAAGGCCTCCTATTTACACAACACAAGTTATTTACACAATTATGTATATAAACAATTATGAGGAACTAGCCCATCGCTGCAACTATGGCATAATGAGGAGGTTTTCTGATGCCTAAAAATTTTGTCCCTTTCAGTACAATTTCCGAAAAAGATGATAGAGTAACTAAGGATAGAATGCACATATCCGAAATATGCAGTAAGAGTTGCTTCTGTGGTCGCAATCTGCGTTAATCTCCTTAGAGGGTAAACAAAGCTGTTTATCCTAGAGCACAGTGTTTCTATGTACAGTTTCCATCCGCAGTGTTAAGTGCAGTCCGAGGAATTTTATTGTTTGTACTATTTCTACATCATTGTTATAATAGTTTATGTTTAATTTCGGTGGGTTTGCTTGTGGTTGATGAAATTGCATAATTTTAGTTTTTTGTAGGTTGATTTTTAGATTGTTATTCTGAAGCCATTCGGCAAGCCCTGTCAATGTATTGTTTATTACTAGTTCGAAGTTTAGTGGCTCTGTACATTTATGAAAATTCTAATTCCATATACTTATCAATCGTCATTTTTTTGCATCTTCTCTACATTGGACCACAATGGGAGAAGAAGGGCGTAGAAACTCCCACAGATTGATTTTTAGATCTCTTTTAAAAATTGCTTATGCTTAACTAATACAATATATATATATACATAGTCAGGTCATAAGTTCTGTTCCATGTGCAATATGAAATAATTTAGACATGTTTATTATTTATGTAAACATTTATATAGATAAATGAACTTAATAAAAAATAGATTCTTATGGTAATAAAGTTTATTCAAAATGACCCCCGCGATTTTGAATACAGGCCTTTATTCTGCGCGGGAGGTCCATGTCAATATCGGCGGCTGCCTTAATCAAGGATGCTTTGAGTGACTCCAAATCAGGATGAGGCTTTGAGAAGGCCTTTTCCTCCAAGTGTTGCCATATCTTGTTATCTAACGGACTCAAATCTGGACTGGAGGAGGGCCAGTCTTCGTGCCGGATGAAGTCGATTTCACGCGCCGCCAGCCAGTCTTGTGTGCTTTCCGCTCTATGAGCTGGCGCAGAATCTTGTTGGAATACCCAGTGCCTGTTATTATTAAACATGGTATGAGAAACAGGTTCCACAAGGTTCTTGAGGACTGTATTTTGATACACAACTGCATTCGTTTTTACGCCTTTCTCACTAAAATGTACCTCAGTTAAGCCCCAATAAGAGACTCCCAACCAAACCATGAGCGAGGATGGAAAATGACCTCGTTGGACACGCGGGATACGGTTGCTCGCTTCTTCACTGCTGTGTGCGTACACCTTATCATTTTGTTTGTTGTAGCTCTCTTCCACGGTGAAAATTTTTTCATCCGAAAAAAGAATTTCCCGATGCTTTTTTCCCGCGTACCGCTTCAACAAAGCGCGGCATCTCTTCAGTCTCAGGTCCATTAAACGAGCGTCCAAACGATGTCCTGTTTTTCTTCGATATGCCCTAAGCCCTAAGTGTTCATTTAACACCCTTTTCACCGTGGTCCTGCTTAACCCCATCTGAAGGGCCAACAGTTTCTGCTTACGTATAGGATTTCTTTGAATTAGCGCCTTCACAGCTTTTATCACTGTTGGAGTCCTAACAGAGCAAGGACGACCACTTCTTGACCTGTCATCTATACTAGAGTCTTCATGTTATCGTTTTATGGTACGTGTTCGATTCCAAATCGATATTCGATCGATGGTTTCTGAACGGTCATTTTAATTTGACGTTAGCTGTCAATCTGGCAGTTTTGACAACTGACTGACGAAAGCCCTCGCTTTCGGTGGCTTCCAGAGATTTGCAGCCGTCAAGGGCTCCAGGAAGGCACGATTTGGGACTATCAATCTGTAGGTATAGGCGGTTAAGTAACTTGGTTGTTCCTATATCCACATAGATTGGTAGTATTGTAAGCTATAAGTCTATTGCTGGTAGTAGACAGACAGATATTGAATTGAAATTTGCATTAAATTACCAGTTAGTGGTTAGCCAATCTATTAGTGGTCTAGTAATGCTATTGAATGAATGTTTTGGTTAACATAGGTAGTTACATCTATTGATAGCAGGCTATTCATTGTTTTCAGTTTATAGCAATTTTTAACTTGAACTAATATTGACTATCTGTGTGTGTTGTAGTGATAAAGGGAGACTAAATTGTTATTTACAGAATTTATATAGATATAAAACTCGGTTCCTATTGTTTAAGGAAAACAACATTGTTTAAGTTATAGTTTAGGGATCCCTCGTTTGGGTTATAAACTGGAGGGTCCAATAAAATTGAGTTACTGCAAATTGTGAGTAAGTATCGTTCCGATCATATCGTTATCTGAAATCCAGGAGGGTGTTTCTAAGGAACTTAGATGGTTTTCCTCCGCACACGGTCTGATAGACCGTTTAGATAGGCATGATGTGGTATTGGAGCGGTCTATGGACGTTAAGGAACGTTACAATAGGTTGCTCGAATTGTCCGCGCAGGCGGAATCAGTTGATGGTTGTGCACCTGACAGGCTGACACGGTTGATAGGGGATGTCGACCAATGTATGGAGATGGCAGCTGCTATCACGCAGAAGGCTGTGGACATACGTAGACAGCGCGAGTCCAGCCATGATGGTGACATTGAAGCACCTCTGCCGCATCAGGGATCGGGGTCCAGGTTACCTGCCATAACTATGCCTACCTTTGACGGCGTGTCCGGTGAATGGATGAGCTTCATCAATCTGTTCGACAGTTTGGTGAACATGCGATCGGACATTACCAAGTCTGTCAAGATGGCTCAGCTGGTGGCAGCTTTGAGGGGTGAGCCTAGGGAGCTGGTCGCTCATTTGACAGTTACGGAGGGTAACTATGAGACGGCCAGGCAATTGTTGGTCAGACGTTACCACAACAAACGGAGGTTGGCCGATGCCCAACTGAACCGTTTGTTTAGCATCCCGGTTGTGAACAAGGTTGGGGCCATACAGACGGAGGTTTTGAACCCATTGTTGTCCGTCACTAAGGCTCTAGAGAATCTTGGACTTCCGGTTGGTGAATGGTCGTACCTACTGTTGTACATTGTACTTTCCCGCCTACCCGCTGACGTGCAGACTCGTTTCGAACAGTCTCACGGGAGGTCGGCCGAGGACCTGCCCGCCTTCTCCGACTTGGTCGGATTTTTGGAAGAGGAGGCTCGACGGGCAGAGAATTTGGGGTTGACGGTCACCCATCCTTCGGAGCCACAGAGAGCTGCCGGGAGCGCTGTGAGTAGGGGCCCTCCGACGAGGAAGGACCGCACCAACCGGCAGTCGTATGGGACTGTGAGTGAATTGACCCCACATGGTGAGACCTGCCCATGTTGTAGGCAGATTGGCCATGCTGTGGCCAATTGCAATAAGTTCGGGGAACTTAGGGTTCAGGGACGGCGCCGGATGGCCAAGCAGCGGAGCTGGTGTTTCCTGTGCCTCGGGCCACACATGGCTAGGGACTGCACGCGCACACAAATGTGCGGATATTGTGGTGGGCCCCACAACAATCTGTTGTGCATGAACCGGTCCGGCCAACAGCCACCACAGGGCCGTACCCAGGGTGACACGGCATGGGGCCCTGAGAATTCGTTTGCGACTCGGAGCGCAACTCAGGGGCCAACGTCCCCACGTGCACAGGGCAGTACTAGGGTGCAGGGCCGCACTCAGGATCATTACATTGGGGGCCCTGAGTTTTCGGTTGCGACTCAGCATCCGACTCAGCGGGACATTGGGTGTATTGAGCAGGCCGTAACGGGCGGGTGGCATGGGACACCTTCGAGCTATGCGGGTGCGGTGCGGACGCCGCCTCAGTTGTCGCCCCGCTCGTCGCCTCGTCCTCGTCGGTCAGATGTGATGTCCCCCCCGCTCATGGAGCGGCCACGGTTGAATTCACGCCCACCCCCCTTTACGGGGCATCATAGGGTGGCAATGGAACCGGCGCGTGGGCCATTTGTACAATGGGACCCTCTGGCGTATAGCTGCATACCTGATCGGTTACAGGCAGAGTGGGGCCCCGGGGGCCCTCGCTAGGAATTTGCGGCCCAACAATTTGTTGCCCCCCAACCGGAGACGGTGGTGTTACCGATCGCCTCTGTGCTTGTTTGGGATTTGGCGGGCAACCCAACATACGTTCGCGCCCTATTAGATTCTGGAGTTCAGGGCTGCATTGTATCGAATGATTTAGCAAAATGGTTGGGCCTCAAGGTAAATAGGTATAATAAATCAATACGGGGCGTGGGGAATGTTACGGTTACGAATGTAGTTGGTCAATCAGTGATCACGTTCTCTCCACGTTATGACATTTTGATAAAAACATCCGTGCAAGCTTTAGTAATGACGCATGTCATTGGCAGACACCCCTTGGTGAAGTTGAATCCGGCCGTTCGATTCCTGACATCAGGACTCAAGTTGGCGGATCCCGATTTTGAAACTCCAGCCCCGGTCGACTTGCTACTGGGAGCAGACGTTCTGGGTAGGTTTCTGTTGTCGGATCGGCGAGTTCTTCAGCCGGACGGGTTGATTGCTGTGGATCCTAAGTTTGGTCACGTGATCATGGGTCCGGCATTGCCAATGGTTAGGCCTGCCGAGTCAGATGGCATACTTATTGGCTCAGCGATGTCAGACGCTATCCAACGTTTCTGGGAGATAGAGGAACCTCCCACCGTTCGTCGAGTAGACGCAGACGAAGAAGAGTGCGAGTTGTTTTACCAGAATAGTACTGGTCGCCTTCGTTCTGGTCATTTTGTAACTCGACTGCCTTTCAGGGCCGATCGACCGCCACTAGGAGAATCTAGGAAGATGGCTGTGACGAGATTGATGTCGATGGAGCGTAGGATGTCAAGGGACGCCGTATTTAAACAAAAATACGTCGATTTCATGAGGGAGTATGAGTCGTTAGGACACATGTCGGTATCGGGTGTGGACTGGAGATCTGAGGATCATTGTTTCCTTCCACACCATGCCGTCCTGCGAACCCCTACCGGCAAGATTCGAGTTGTTTTTGATGGGTCAGCACCTACTTCGAACGGGATGTCCCTGAATCAGTGTCTACATTCGGAACCCAAGTTGAGTCGTGATATTTCGGATATTCTCACGAGCTTTCGGAGACACCAGATTGTATTTGTCGCAGACATTCGGATGATGTTTAGGCAAACGGTAATTCATCCGGCTGACAGAAGGAATCAGTTGATACTTTGGCGTGAGACCACGGCCGAGCCAGTCAAGGTCTATGAGTTAAACACGAACACGTATGGGTTACGGTCTAGCCCGTATTTGGCGATGCGTACCCTGCGGGAGTTGGCGTCGCGTGACCGTGTGAGCTATCCTAGAGCCGCCGCTATCCTGGAGCAAGATTTGTACGTCGATGACGTCTGCACAGGGGCAGCCAGTGTAGAGGAAGCTCTGGACCGACGTGACGAGCTCATTCAATTGCTGGAACGAGGCGGCTATGAACTACGCAAGTGGATGTCCAACTCCCCTGAGTTGATGGCTGGTCTCCCAGATGAGTTTCAACAAGACCCGCACGTTTTTGAGAATCCTGACAACCCTAACATGTTGTCAGTGCTTGGAATTCAGTACCGGCCCGTCCATGATGAGTTTACCTATCGGGTGGTTTTAGAAACACCGAAGGCCTGGACGAAGCGGTCAGTACTGTCAACGATTGCGAGAACGTTCGACCCAAATGGATGGATTTCTCCAGTCACCTTTGCTCTCAAATGTTTTATGCAAAGGCTATGGGCGGCTCAGTTGACCTGGGACACCCACCTCTCAGGTGATTTGTTGACTGATTGGACGCGAATGTTCACCTCGCTATCGGACATAAATAATGTATCGCTGCCGAGGAAATTGGTCCCTGCTGGGGATTACAGGGCAACCCTTCACGGGTTTTGTGATGCCTCTGAACGAGGGTTTGCGGCAGCGGTTTATTTGCGAACCGTCACCTCCACCGGGGAGGTCGACGTGCGTTTGGTTTTGGCAAAAAGCAAGGTAGCGCCTATTCGGACAAGGATGACGATTCCAAAACTGGAACTGTCCGGGGCTTCTCTTTTGACCAAACTTTTGAATCACACTCTAACAGTGTTGCGTAGGTCAGTGGTTTTGGAGGATACGATGTACGCTTGGAAGGACAGCCAGATTGTTTTGTGCTGGCTGAAGGCTTCGGTCCATAACTTAGAGGTTTTTGTTGCGAACCGTGTCTCCCAGATTGTGTCGTCTGAGGTCCCACTGACCTGGAGACATGTACCAGGAGAATTGAACCCGTCTGATTGTGCATCCAGGGGATGTCAGGCTCCTAAACTCGTTAGACACCATTTGTAGTGGGGACCACACTGGCTTGCCAAGAGAGAATCGGACTGGCCCCACAGCCATGTAGTAGTATCTTCGGATCATGGCCCAAGAGCGGCCGTGCATGTTACCCAGAAGGCTAAGGACCCTGACGCCGGGTTTCTGCTGGACCGGTATAGCTCACTTGAAAAGTTGATAAACGTGTCCACTTGGATTAGGAGATTCGCTCGAAATTGTCGTACTCGTCGCGATCAGCGAACGTTGAACCCTATTCTGACTCCGGCAGAGCGAAACGAGTCGCTGTTGAATTTGGTCCGGATGGTACAGTCCTCGAAGTTTGGGGCAGAATTGGAGATTATACGAAGTGGACGTTCGAAATTGAAGGGAGCCGTCGCGCGTCTCAACCCCTTTGTTGATTCGACCGGGTTACTTCGGGTAGGAGGAAGATTGCGCAATGCGAATCTGTCGTATTCGGCTCGTCACCCACTTCTGCTCCCCAAGGGGGGATAGTTAGTTGAATTGCTGGTGACTGATCGTCATATTAAAAACGCGCATGCCGGCTGTAACGCGTTGTTGGCCACGCTCCAGCGGGAGTTTTGGATCTTATCTGCCCGCCGTGCCATACGGAACATCGTGTTTCGGTGCATGCCTTGTTATCGACTTAAGGCTGCCACGATTCAACCTCTCATGGGGGACTTGCCCCCTGATCGTGTGAATGAGGTCAGACCGTTTTCAGGTGTTGGTACGGATTTTGCAGGACCGTTCATGGTGAAGAGTTCACGATTGCGTACCGCTAAGCAATACAAGGCGTACCTATGTGTGTTTGTTTGTTTATCCACCAAGGCGGTACATCTCGAGCTCGTTGCTGATCTCTCGACAGAGGCTTTCATTGCTTGTTTGGATAGGTATGTTTCTCGAAGGGGACTTCCAACTTTGATCCGCTCTGATAACGGCACTAACTACATAGGTGCGGAACGATACTTACGAGAGATAGTCAACTTTTTGAATGTAGATAAAGTGGATATTGGAACGGCCCTCTCCCGTAGGGGTATACAGTGGACCTTCAGCCCACCGATTTGCCCCCACTGGGGTGGGATTTTTGAGGCCGTAGTTAAGTCAGCTAAGACGCACTTGGGGCGTATAGTAGGTCAGACCGCGCTGACTTTTGAGGAGCTCGCGACATTGTTTTGTAAGATCGAGGCCGTTCTCAATTCGCGACCGTTGTGTCCGCTCAGCTCGGATCCAAATGACCTGGAGGCTCTGACCCCAGGCCATTTCTTGATAGGACAGCCACTTAACGCGTTGCCCGAGCACCCCTTCGAGGGAGTGAAATTGTATCGGTTGTCAAGGTATCAGATGTTGCAGCAGTTTACTCAGAATTTCTGGAAGCGTTGGTCGCTCGAGTATCTGCATATCTTACAACAGCGCCTTAAGTGGACTGACAAAACTAGCCCCCCTAGTGTTGGTGACCTCGTTCTGGTTAAGGATGCTAACCTACCGCCACTACGTTGGCGCAGGGGGCGCATTGTTAACTTGTTCCCTGGCAAGGACGGGACCCCCCGGTCTGCAGAGGTTCTAGTAGGAGGCTCGGTTCTAAAACGAGCGGTAGCAACGTTGTCTCGGCTGCCCGTAGATTAGGGGACAGGTGGGTGCCTGTCCGGGCGGGTGATTGTTCGATTCCAAATCGATATTCGATCGATGGTTTCTGAACGGTCATTTTAATTTGACGTTAGCTGTCAATCTGGCAGTTTTGACAACTGACTGACGAAAGCCCTCGCAGTGTAAACGCGTTTTGATCAGGGTGTTGAAATTAAATCGCAGGGCATCTGGAATGTATTCGGGATTCCCTCAGGATTGTTAATATAGCTGAGTGTGCCGTTGTCTCTCGAACCAGATAAAGTTCGGATTTTCGTGCCCGATTTGTATTTACCAGTAGAAACATAACCTGTGTTGGACACTGTGCTCACCAAGCTGGCCCGCCAGTCATACCTGGTTGGCTGAAGAACCTGTCTACCAAGAAGAGCCTAGGGTGCACCCGGGCCTTGCAGAGAGACAGGAGGTTGACGGGACCGAAGCACAGACCAGGTTAGATCTACCCCACATAACTTCAGCTCGGTGAATCGCCGACATTCATCACTTCTTGGCACCTGATCGTCACGCTACCTCGTAGCTCATGGGCCCCTACGAGGTCATTAGGTGCTGAGAAGCCTGAACAGTACGATAAACGAATCTTTTGGTTATATTCAAATTTTTCAGTAAGTCGAAAATCTGAATTGGCGCGTAACCGCAACGATGCAACGCAATAACTGCGAAACGGTCTTCTTTAAGTGTCCACTCCATATTTAAAAATGAGGAAAATTCTAAAAAGTACACATTTTTATTTTCATGAAAAATTCGAAATTCGAATTCAATAAACTTTTTTGTGGCCAGCGTTCTAAATTCAAAAGTTTTTATTGTATGACAGAACTTATGACCTGACTGTGTATATATGTCATTATCATAATTTATAAGCAGGAATAAATATTTACAAAATTGTTAACAGCAAGGTTTGTATTGAGCCAGATCCCCATACAGTTACCGTAATTATACAGTTTAAGTAAACTTTAACATTGTAATATCCCTTTTTCGACAAAGTCGTTTTATCATGGTTTTTAAATTGCTCAAATGGCAATTTCAAGATCTCCAGAGGTATCTTGTTGTAGTAGAGAATGCATTGACCATTGAAAGAATTGCTAACCTTCGCGAGTCTAAACCGGGGCGCAAGTAGTCTGTAATTATTTCTTAGGTTAATATTACAGTTATCGCTCAGTTTGGGAAATTTTGTAAGGTTCTTGCGTACATCTAACTAATATTATAAATGTGAAAGTAGCGATGTTAGGATGTTTGGATGTTTAGATGTTTGGATGTTTGTGTGTTTGTGCCTCAATCACGCTAAAACAGCTTAACGGATTTAAATGAAATTTAGCACAGAGATAGTTTATGAGCTATCTCTGTGCTAAATTGCATGGGCAGAGATTATCGCTGTACTCATGCCTGGCCAAAAATCAACTGATAGACATGACATAATTGCAAGAGTATTCAAAATAAAAGTTCAGAAGTTAGTCGCTGTACTGACAAAAGGAAGAATATATGGAGAAATGCAGTCATGTATTCTATTGAGTGGCAAAAGTGAGGTCTGCCCCATGTACACCTCTTGTGTACATGGGGCAGACCTCACTTTTGCCATGTACACCTCTTGTGTACACCTCTTGTGTAATTTCTCTTTAAGCCACAATAAGTTGTGGCTTAAAGAGAAATTGTGTTAAAGCCAAATAGACGATATAATTAGTGCAGAAATCCCTGTTGCCAACGTTGACAAAAAACTACACGACACCGTTGTAAAAAAAAATATCCATGATCCATGCGGTGCACTAAATATGCTATCTCCGTGCATGAAGTATGAAAAGTGTACCAAAAAGTAACCGCGGTCGATACTGAAGGACACGCTCACCAGCGAAAACGCGGATGGCGGACTAAGAAAGAAATATTTTCGAAAATAAATTGACTAGGTACAGTTAGTATGTCAATTTCTTTAAAAAGCTCTCTTAAGGAGTCTGTCTGAGTTTTAAGGAGTTTTAAATTATAAATTGCTTAAATAGCTCTTTTCTGTGAAATAAAAATAGTTTGAATATCCGCTGCCTTCCCCCACAACAAGATACCATAGGACATAACACTATGAAAGTAACTAAAATATACTAGCCTAGATGTAGCCACATCCGTGTTTTGTCTGATGTTCCCAACAGCGTTAGCTGCAGAACTTAATTTACCAGTTTTGCTATCAATGGTTATTCCAAGAAACTTCGTATCTTTTATTAATTCTAACACCATGCTGTCCAACACTAAACTGGTCCCAACTTGCCTGACAATTGGAAGTGAGATTTTAAAATATTTGGTTTTACCAGCATTTAACAATAAATTGTTAACTGTGAACCAATTCAAGGTTAAAGATAATACTCCATTGACATCATCAAAATCTTCTTTTTGATTTTCAATTTTGAAGACCAGTGAATTATGATCAGCAAATAACACTTACATTAGTAAATTTCTCCACCATAAATGTATGACAACGGAACTGTCATCCGCAAACAAAACTGTAGGATGTGGAACTTTTTCTGCTAGGTAATTTATATAGGGGTAGGAACAGGAGATACTTCCCTGTGGTACTCCGTATTCTAAAGCCATAGTGTCGGACGCGTGGTTTTTTTCTGTTTCTCGTGTTATTTATAGTTTTGATAATACAAAACTGTTTTCTATTTGATAAGTATGAATTTAATAGATTTTGTGTTGGTTTTCCAGCAAAAGTTTGTGGTCTATGAAATTGAAAGCCTTAGTCATGTCCATGAAAATCACTGAGACATGTTATCTTTTGTTGATACTGTCATATAAATATTTAAAGAGATCGATATGATATCTAAGTTCAAGTAAGATAAGTTCACAATTTTAGCGACATGCTAATATTGTTAACTTATTTTTTCTAAAGGCATTCTGTTCGTGTACAAATATGCTATGTGCTTCTGCAAGAAGAAGAAAGGAATTTATTATGTTATGTATTGCCCGTTCAAAGATTCTAGATATTATAGGTAAAATAGCTACTGTTCCGTATTTAGTGATGTCTTTTTTATCTCCAGCTTTGTGAATAGGTTTTTTAAAACAAGTTTTAAGTCGATCCGGCTAAGTGCCTTGTTCAAAGCACATATTTATAACGTACGACATGTGCGCGGCTAAGATTTGGGAGTTAGTCTTTAGTATTGTGATGATTTTCATTAATGTATGTGTTAGTTCTTAAGCTTTCATTACTTTATAATGACTTTGTCCTGGCAACTCTGCCACTTGTGCGTGATTGGTCGTTAATCTAACGACCAATCACGTACGTTTTTTGGAAGAAGGAGAGCAGACGGCAGGACGCCGGTGTTGATTATTCTTGATCTAATAGGAGATAATTACTAGACGATTGATTAAAAGACTTGTATTCTCATGGTTACAGAATAAATACTTGTTGCAAACTGAACTGAGTTGTGATTTATCAAATCTCAGAAGTGGGATGTGAACTGCAGCCCAAAAGGTACGTACAATACAATACAAATATGCTTTATTGCACACCAGAAATACTTACAAACTTAAAACTATGAACAACAATATTATGATGGATGGATTAGGACATTAGTATGGTAGTTTACTAGATGTTTAATCTTTAATTACATTTCGAAATAGCTGCCAAGTTGAGCAGTCCAATTAGCAAATTTTAGGTATGTAATTTAAAAGTCGAGTACATGTTTCTATTTTGTTGATTAGTGGTATAAACCGTATAAAGGCGTCTATCGCTGCGAATTAGCTATTTCATGACTTAAATCACTTTTATAGCATAAAATGCTGAGTTAAGGTAATTTGGTCACGTTGATTCAACATCTTTCAAAACATCGCATTAGTGCAGTCTTGCTAGTCCACACAGTATGTTTTATTTACATAGTTCGTAGTACCATGTGCGTTTTACGATAATTTTGAGGGCCATGTGTGCCTTGACGGAGCTATTTATGTTCCAAAACTAGAGGGCCATGTGTGCCTTGACGGAGCTATGTACGTTCCAAAACTAGAGGGCCATGTGTGCCTTGAAGGAGCTATGTACGTTCCAAACCTAGGGGCCATGTGTGCCTTGAAGGAGCTATGTACGATACCAAAGCATTATAGGACCATGTGTGTCCAGATGGAGCTATGTATGTTCCAAAAGCAGACTAGGGCTACGTGTGTCCTAATGGAACAAGGTTCTACCTATATTCAATTGTTTCATTATTTTTCTTTTGTTGTACATAGTAGTGGCTATTTGCGGGTTCTGGCCCACCGATAAAATTAATTGTGGGTTCTAACCCACCGATGAAACTATTTACGGGTTCTGGCCCACCGATGAAATTAATTACGGGGACTGGCCCACCTGAGCCAGGCTTGACGTAGCGCGGCCTACCCACATATATGATTAAACGAACTTACCTGTACGTGAAGTTCTATCATAATTATACGAAGAGCTTCGTCCGAAGATGGACGCCATACCCGCCACCAGGGTAACCTTCGTGTGTATGACCCGGCTGCTGCTGTTATTAGGGTATGATAAAATTAATTCCTTGCTTGATTTAAATTCCAAAATTTCTGACACTAAAAGGCTTTTAAAAACTGGATACCATGCCTGAGTTGGCCATTTAGGTACAACCATTATGCCTGTAGCTCTGTCATTTATGATTTTGCGCAATGATTTTAGGATCATATTGACCGGAGAAAAGGCATAAAAGAAAGAACTACTCCAAGACAAGGTGAAAGCGTTTATTGCAAACGCATCGGGGTCCCTGTGCCAAGAAACGTAAACATCGCAATTTTTATTTATCCTACTTGCAAATAAATCATTGACTGGAGTGCCCAAACCTTGTTTTATATGCAGGTATGCTGAGTCAGCTAGTTCCCATTCCACGTCGGGATGGGCGCATCCGCTACAGCATTATCTTTTGAAGATATAGCAAGCATATGCATGAAGACGACGCACTTCGCACCATTGCCATATCTTCCTAGTGACATTTGTTAAATGTTGAAATTGTATGCCTCCCATCCCGTTTATATACGAGATAGCCGTGGTGTTATCTATCCGTAATAGAATTTGACGCTCGCGAATGTTTTTAAAACAAGGAACGCCGCCAAAATCTCTAAGCTCCTAAATAGCATGTCAAAATAAATTTAAAACTCCTTAAAACTCAGACAGACTCCTTAAGAGAGCTTTTTAAAGAAATTGACATACTAACTGTACCTAGTCAATTTATTTTCGAAAATATTTCTTTCTTAGTCCGCCATCCGCGTTTTCGCTGGTGAGCGTGTCCTTCAGTATCGACCGCGGTTACTTTTTGGTACACTTTTCATACTTCATGCACGGAGATAGCATATTTAGTGCACCGCATGGATCATGGATATTTTTTTTTACAACGGTGTCGTGTAGTTTTTTGTCAACGTTGGCAACAGGGATTTCTGCACTAATTATATCGTCTATTTGGCTTTAACACAATTTCTCTTTAAGCCACAACTTATTGTGGCTTAAAGAGAAATTACACAAGAGGTGTACACAAGAGGTGTACATGGCAAAAGTGAGGTCTGCCCCATGTACACAAGAGGTCTGACTATAGAAAGTACCTTCGTTTTTACTGGAACAATAATTTGTTCGAGTTTACGGTCACGCCATTCGGTCTATTTACGGCGCCGTTCGTTTTTACTAAACTGATGAAACCTATCGTTAAACTATTACGAATGAGAGAATATTATCAGTCCAGTACCTAGATGACTATTGTCTTATAGGAAAAACATATGAAGAATGCTTAAAAAATGTTCTTGATACCCGACAACTACTTTGCGCCTTAGGCTTTATTATCAACAAAGAAAAAAGTTCCTTATCACCCAGTAAACAATGTCGATTCTTAGGTGCGGTAATCGATTCAGAAAATTTCCAGGTTTATCTGCCTAAAGAAAAGATTGATAGAATGTTAGTCGAAATTAACCGGGTTATAAACAAAGAACGATGTAGTATACGTGACTTTGCTAGATTAATAGGTTTGTTAGTGTCAGCGTGTCCTGCTATTGAATTTGGTTGGTTATACACAAAAGAATTAGAGAGAGAAAAATACTTAAATTTGTTAAAGAACAATGATAATTACGATTGCTATATGAATATTACACAACCTATAGTTTCGGACTTATTGTGGTGGTGCACATCTATAGTAAGCGGCGTTTGCAAAATTAAAGATGATACTTACAATCTGGAAATTTTCTCGGATGCTTCGACAACGGGGTGGGGGGCAGCGTGCGGGAGCGAGACAGCAAGCGGGTTATGGAGTGTAGGTGAAAGGTTATGTCATATAAAGGCTGCTCCAGGTGCTCCATAGCCCTTTGTGCGGCTCTAATTTTGTGCATATTGGCTTTTGTGAGCGTCCATGTTTCGGCACCATAAGTGAGGATTGGCAGGACGCATTGGTTGAATACCTTGCTCTTCATGCATTGCGGGATTTGTGATTTTAGGACGTGTTCTAGTTTCCCGAAGGCAGCCCCTCCTAGCTGGATCCGTCTAGTGATCTCCTTCGCCTGAGCACTTTGGCCAAAGGATAAGTTATATCCAAGATATGTGTATTGATCTACTGCCTCTATAGGGCAGTTACTTACGATTACATTAGGTACGTGCTCCGGATCGCTACACATGATCTTTGTCTTGGACATATTCATTGTAAGGCCTTCAGGGATGCTTCATGAAGTTGTTCGAGCATGCTTTAGAGATCTTCAACTTCTTCAGCTAGGAGAATCAGATCGTCGGCGAAACGCAGGTGTGACAAGCGCGCGCCGTCTATTTTGAGACCTCTTTCGCTCCAATCTAGTGTCTTCATTATATCTTCCAACACGTTTGTGAAGAGTTTGGGCGAAAGAGTATCCCCCTGGCGCACGCCGCGGTCAATGGGCACCAGTTCGGTCAAAGCGTGCATGCGCACCTGCATCGTGGCGGCAAAATGTCAAAAATTTCAGTTTCCGTTTAGTTTATTTCTGTACATTAAAGATTGTGTTGAAAATAACAGAATCTTACTCTAATAATAATAATTCACAAACTATAATATACAATTCTAAATAATTATAAATAAAGTTCAGTGAAAAACAAATCTTTTTCACAAAAACATAATTAATTGTGTTAATTGTCTACAACTCGCACTTGACCGTTATTTTTTTCATTGTCATCTAATTTTGATTTGTAATCCATGCCTACGATGTTTTACTTTATAAATTTCAATTTATTATTGAGCATAATTTTCATTTTGTCGACAAAACACGGTAAAATTACTTAGAAAGCATTATATACCCTATTTGATTCAGAGTGTTAGGAAACTGGGATTTTTATCGCAATCACGTTTTATCAGATAATAACTTTATTACTAAGAAGTAGGAAGCCACTTCTGAGTTATAAATAACCGGTGTCATAACAAAGCACTCTTACACTTCATAACACGATATTCAGTAACGATATAAATTCAGAAAATCACATTATGTTGAAATAATTAATTATGATATCCTACTATAGAGAATATTATCTATAATGGTTAATTTGCTTTTTTATTCACCGTAAAACCGAGGCAGTTCCTACATAAGTAGGGAAGCTGTGTTAAATCCACCACGTTTTTTGAGACCTAAAACATAAGACACCGCCCTTTTGCACGATTTTATTTTAGTCCCGGGTTCGAGTCCCGGTGGGGGCAAATATTTGTTTGATGTGAACGGGTGCGCTTGTAGCCTAGTCATGGTTGTTTATCAATCTAAGTGTAATATTTATCAATATAAGTATGCGTATCGTTGTCTAGTACCCAAGATACAGGGAATCCTAGTTTGGTGCTAGATAAATGTGTGTAAATAGTGTCCAAGGTATCATAATTATTATAGTTGACCAAGCGAGCGAAGCGACGAAGCGTCTCCGTTTCAGGATTGGGCAAAAATGCTTTAATTTGTCCGGATTAATTGTTCTTCATATACAGCTAGTCAAAAGCAAGCAAATATTTAGTTGTACTCGTGTTAATCTTTTTTTAAATTGACAAAACTCTTGTAGTGAATAAAAACAATTGTCTATGAGCCATTTTCGTAGTTTAGATTTAAACTGATTTGTTAATCCTGTCTGTCCTGTTGAAAGGTTTGAATCTCTTGAGGTATCCCATTGTACACCGTTACACACATTGCGTTACAATTATTTTTGTAGAGTGCTGTTCTGGGACAGTTTTTTTAAACAAACCTATCAGGATTTCTGGTATTTCTGGGTTTTGATCATTTTCCTGTGCAAATAGATTTGTGTTAAGTTTAGCAAATTAAGCCACTTACATGATATATAGACAGCGAAATGGCAGTATTTTCAACTCACGAAACAATGGCTTGGATGATACGTGCTGCGGTACTCAACTATTGACCGGATGCATTTTTTTTGAGCGATAAAAACAGCTTGCTTGTCGGTACCGATCCCCCAGATGATCAAGGCATATCTGAGTATTTATTCTATATATCCGTAGTACGCTGTTATCGCCGTTTGTCTTGAATATCTATAGACACCCCACAATTATAGGTTAGAAGAAAAAAAATATTTTTGTTTCCGTTCCATGTATCGGGAAGCCCCTTATTATATTTTTTTCATATTTTTTTATAAAAATCGAAAAGCAGTTCTAAGAATTCATCCACATACCAAGTTTCAACTGTGTTCATACGGACGGACGGACAGACAGACGGACACACAAACTTGATAAAATTATAAGGGTTCCTTGTTTATCTATAGAACCCTAAAAAGAGGAGGGGTTTAACGCGTAGCTCTGTCGCTTACTGACAACAACTACACTGACGAGCAATGAAAAAGTTCCACCCACAAAATGCCGAAAAGCACCTTAATATCTCTTAACCTCTGTACTGTCAAACCCAAAAATGCAAAATGGCCGCGTCTGTCACGGGATCGCACGCGAACTACGCCCGCTAACGTCCCGTTTCATTAAAATGACGATATCTCTATTTTTTCTATGGGAGCTCTCTAAGAAAGTTATATCGTTGGAATGGCTTTTAAATAAGCTACCGGATAAAAAAGAATAGTCCAGTTTTGCCTAGCAATATATTTTAATTTTAATTTTAAATCTATTTTTTATTTTTTTATTTTTTTTTTCCAATTATTGTAGAAAAAAATGAAAAATGGAAAAAATATAGCATGTTTGTAGTTTATTTACATCTAAATACGTTATCGCACATAAATAAATAACAATAACATGCCTCCCCATACAATAATCCTGGAAAGCAATCACCACAACCACACCACCACTCATTAAGACATAGAACCTAGCATTTGAACACAATATTTACGTTTTTGATTGGTAATATTCTGATGCGCTGTTAAATGTACTTCAATATTGCAGACGGCGTCATTAAGCTAGCGTTTCCCGTTGAGGAGTAATTTGGTGCTATGTCACTGGAACTTTTTCATTGCTCGTCAGTGTATTACTAAAGACAGGACTACGGTTTCGGCGCTTGTATCCCTCCTACCTACTACAATACGTAAGTATCGTACGTACCTGTACCGACAAGTCACTAGAATGTACTAAGTAGTATCATCAGCAGTTGTGGAAGACCACTGTAAGGTTTATTTTCCCATGCAGCCCAAAATTTAAAAGTCATAAAACAAATTGTTTTTGAATAGTTTTTTAAATTCGAGAAAAAGTTTAACAAAAGCAAGGGTTTACCGCCACTACAAGGGAAATAAGTTTTAAAGTGGGCTACCACTTCTGCTTCTGATAGTACATATGTACTATATGATATGAATCATCGTTCTGCTGTTCCCTCCGTCATTCCAATCAACTCTTATCTGTCATGTGCCTAGTTATGTTGGTCCATTTTCGCGCCAAATGAATGTATATTAATGTTTTAATACGCTCGTGGTCTACTCGACAAAATACGTTAAAATGAAAGCAAAAATAAAATTAAATCATGATTCGTATTTTAAACGACTATCGTCACTTTTCCACAGATTACGGGATGTTGTAGATTAATTCAGTAAGTTAGTAATTAGTAAATAAAGAAAACTTTCCTAAACCTTACACCAAAATAACAATTCAAGAGCGTTCTCCGTTCTTCAAGACGAGCATCAAAGTATTTCGTAACCGAATGTTTCTTACACGTTTTCCTATCACCGTCACAATCACACGTTTTCGCTTTCCAAAATTAGATTTGCCTCCTGTCGCCCCCTTTTGTTTTTGGGGCTTTTCGGAAGATAACAGACACATCAATTCTTTCTCAATAGATTGCTATCGTTCCCGCAGATTGGGAGAGTCGATTTTTCTCGAACGTGCCCTAAGAAGGAGACTTTTCTCTTTTGGATTACGATGTGTCTGCCGTGACGGTTTGACAACACAGACCTTCTAGCAGTGGAGCCGCGCCGTCCGAATGAAGTGGTCCCTATTAAAGAGAACATTAAATATCTCTCATCTTAACTCCCATACTAACAAATGTTGATTTTGAATTAAGTTAGGTTAGATTTTCAGATTATTATATATAAAAATTTGTAACTAAGTATACAGCGTGATTTTATTTAAGGTTATGTTAGTTTTTCAAATTATTATAAAGAATCTATTATACCTAAGTATACAGCGTGATTCATACTCCTAGCTATATTGAATATCCTGAATCAGAATCACCAGTAGGACTATAGAAAGAAGTAGAAAATATGTACTTTTAATCTTCTGAAAATGTGTGTATGCTTATGACCGATAAGGGATTAGAACTACTTATATACCATCGATGAGGTGACAGCAGTGTTGCTCCTACAACATGCATACAACTTCTCAGTCAACAGACGTATTAAACTTATTCTTTCTTAGTATTTTTGTATTTCAGGCAAACTGCTTTAGAGGTAATTTAAATTATGGTGAACTGTTTCTTAGTCAATTTCACATTTCAGGCATACTGCTCTATTGGCCATCTTTCCATAATAACATACAGCTTGTAATAGTTTTAGGTATAATACCATCATTGGCATTCTGCATTTAAAGTAACTAGATCATAAGGGTATGTAACCCTACGAATATGTAGTCAGCGCGGCCGGCGATCGGTGCACTGCCGCCCATGCCCCCCCCAGGCTCGCCCCGGAAATGTCTGATCGTCGCGGCGGGAACTACGGTAACGACACTGTGGCACAGAATACTTAATAGTGCTACGTACAGAAAGATTACTTCTCAAATACACTTAAATTAATAGCTACTCTCGCGGCGCGACAATAAAGCGCAATCTAGCTCGCACCTGCGCTACGTACAACAATCCCTAAGCACCTACAGAATCGGTTGCTGCGCCCGTGCAGGCTAGATTGCGCCGCATTACTACGCCTGAGAATTTCTTTTAATCTGACATCACAAGGTCGTCCTGTAAACTCCTGTCTCGCTTGGTCACGGTAGGGTTACCTAAGTGCGATTATTTGTGTTTGTGAATTTTAGTCATTCTATCTAAGAGAGGTGTTATTAGTACTTATTCAGGCTATTGGTAAATTCTAAGGCTAGGTAGGTACCTACCTCCTTACTTATGTAATTGACATTTGTTTTATACTGGGTATAAAGTGTTTACGTAAGGGTTCCGTACATACTTGTAAAAAAGGTTAAGACACGGTGAAATGTATGGGAACCAAGCGTGTAATTTTACTACTTTTCCGGATTCAGATTTAGATTCAGATTCTTTTTTTTATTGAATATAAATAAATAAATTATCTTATTCAACGTCAAAATTATACATTCTTATAACTACAAGTCATTTTTTTACATAAAAAAAACTACACCGTTTCGGAAGGTAAGCCTCGGGGTTAAGAAGAAAAGGCAAGACATTTCTCCATACCTTATATTTTTTAAAGTGACTTTACAACAGGTGCTGGTTTCGGTCTAAGGAAATTCGCCGGCGAGTGATAGACTTGATTCATTGCCCCTCGTCGAATTTCTGCGCGCTGAGATGGTATGGACCATGCAGTTTCGACATCTAAGTATTCCTTAATATTATAATAGCACTTTCTTATCAGCTAATTTTTAACATAGTTTTTGAACCTCTTTTCAGGAAGGATCAATGATTCCTGTGGTAGTGCTAACCTATTTCTATTTCTAGCGTTAATTTTATGGCTATCACCTACAGTTTTAAATAAAGCTATGTTTTTTCTTACATGCTTGATATTCTCGTATATATAGTGACAGGTAACCGTAAGTATATTAATTTATTTGAATTTTTCTCTTAGTGATTCTCTAGCAACTAATTGATATATCTCCCTGATCGCCCTTTTTTGTAAAACAAATATCGTATTTATATCTGCTGCTCTTCCTCAGAGCAATATTCCATAAGACATAATACTGTCAAAATAACTAAAGAAAACCAATCTGGAAATTTCAACATCTGTAAGATATCTGATTTATCTGACCGCAAAAGTGGTTGCGCTAAGTCTTCGTGCGAGATTAGTTATGTAAGGACCCCATTGAAGTTTCTAAGATTGTGTCCTCAACGAGGTCCAATCTTTTAGATTGGACCTCGTTGATTGATTGATATACTTACACTGCTTTTAACCTGTCGTACAATTAGGCAATCAAAATTTGATACATTTAGTCTAATTTGAGTTTAATAACAGGTTGTTTACATAGGACCAACTTAACATATGAGATAGTGTACTATTTACGTCGTCTAGAATTTCTTCTTGTCTTTTTACCTTGAAAATAATAGACGTGTCATCAGCATATAGAACAATCTAAGTCATTTTTCCCCATATACGGTAGGTCATTTACGTACATTCAGAAAAGGAACGGACCTAAGATAGAAACCTGAGGTACAACAATATTCATACGGATTCTTTTAGTACTCTTTCCATAAGTTAAGATTCCATTAATTTTAACGCATTATCTTTGATACCATAGTGTTGTAGTTTGAGCAAAAGAGTTTGATGGTCCACATAGTCAAAGGCCTTGGAAAAATCACAGAAAATACCAACCGCATCCTGTGATCCTTCCCACGCACTTAAATATGTTCTAATAGCGCTACTCCGGCGTCTGTTGTTGATCTGCCTTTAGTGAATCCGAACTGTTTTTTTGTGGAGTAGCCCAGATGCATTGAAGTGAGAGAGTAGTTGACTCAATAAGACCTTTTCAAACACCATGCTCAACACTAACAATATAGATATAGGTCTGAAGTTGGCAGTGTCTTCTTTGCTACCGGATTTGAAAAGTGGTATTAATCTGCTCATTTTCATGAGGTCAGGAAAAACTCCGTATGCTATACAACTATTGAATGTGATTGCCATGTATTGTGCAATCACATTGATTAATGATGACATTAACCGACATGCCCCATAAATCTACAGTCTTTTTCACGTTAAGGAGTTTAAATGTTTTAACTATAGTTATAGAGCATATTGGTTTGAAGTTAAAGCCTTCCTTGTTTTGGGGCATATTTTCAACCAAGTAATCTAAAGACTTTTCAGAAGAAAGTGTTTCTGTTGTTATCATGGGTATGGTATTGAAAAACTTTTCAAATGCGTTAGCAACGTTCTCGTTTGATGAAAGTAATTTGTCGTTAACTTTTAATTTAAAACTAGATTCACTAGACCTAACCTGGCCTGTCTATTTTTTAATAATGTTCCATGTAGTTTTAATTTTGTCACCAGAAGCTTTGATTTTATTGTTAAGATTTTTGCACTTGGCTTTGTGGCAGTGTTTCATGAAATTTTTAGAATAATTTTTGACAAAGACGTTCAACTCAGGACTGTGATCATAGGATTTTTGCTCATACAATTCATATAGTCTGGACCTGCTTTGTCTTAAATCCTCTGTTGCCCATTCTGAGATTTTTGATTTGTTGTCCGTTCTCACTTTAGTCGGATTAAAAACCTATTCAAATTCCGCAGATACAGATTTGACGAAGCTGGAATATAATGTGTTTGGATCTTCACAGTAAGGTGTTGTAACATCCCCCCTCTCTATATCGTCCACCCTTCTTTTTAACGCAGTCTCTTATTAAATGTGATGGCAAAAAAAAAAATAGATCGTCTAGTAAATTAGAACTCCTACTACTTGTGAAACCAGTAACCCTTATTCTAGAGGTATGAGTAAGAAGTGCTGTCAACTTTGACAATAGATTTTAAACAAGGAATGTTTTAAATTGAATATTTAGTAATTTTAAATTTCAGTAAAAGATATATATCGGCGCAACGCCGATGAGTCATATTTTAATTCAATAGTTTAGTTAAATTTTATGTTAATTAGCTTTAGTTAGTTAAGTTCTTATCTGTTAAGCGGATTGATTGTTATTTTATAGGCAAAACTGTGATTGTTATCAATTCTAGCTTTCCCAAGTATTTGGTGCGATTGATTCGGTTTCCGGTTTTCAAATAATTTGATTTTAGCTTGTAAAATTAATTTCTAGGTTTCTAAAATCTTGTGATAATTACTTAAGGCTTCTGTCAAACTTTCAGAATTAACTTGATCAATTTGGTGGAAATGTAATCTTTCGGAAGCGCGCTCAGTAGTACGCGGTTCCGGTTAGCTGTGATTTTATTTAAAAACTCGTTAATTCGTTAACTTTGTAATATTTACTAGGTTCTAAAAACATACTCTGATTCAATAAAACTATGCTGTAATAGTTTAGTTTAGCAAATAAGATGATTTCATGTGTTTTGTGAAAAGTGCGGGAATTGTGACCGCGAGGCAATCGCCGTCAACCAATGGGTGGCGGCGGATGTCTCGCGGGCCAATCAGAAGCGAGACTGGTCGGGTGGTGGTAGAACTCGGCAGGGCGCTGAATGGAATCGTACAGGCACTTTTCACGGAGCGGTTGACCTGAGTGCTCATCGGTAGTGGTACAATTTCCAAAGCTAAGTATTTCTGTTTGTTTCTTTTTTCTGTTTACTCTTCTAGTGTGAAATAAAATTATAGTGCGTTTAGTTCGACTTCCATTTATTTTGTGCTTAGTACTCTGGCCTTCTGCACTAGCTTCTGATACGAAGTATGGAGGAAAGTGTGAATAGTGACGTCAGCGATGCTGGCGTTATGCTTCCTATAGACACTGACGACCCCCATGCTCCGTTATCAGAAGTGGGATTCCTTCCCACTTCAGGACATCCTGGTACGTCTGACATCAACAATGACATCCCGTTCATGAGTCAAGGTATGTCGGCACAATTTTTCACGCAAATGATGCAGACGATGAAGCAGATGTCTGAGCGGCTTGCAAAGCCACACAGCAGAGACAAGATAAAAATAAATGATATTTTTCTACCCTCGTATGACCCAGATGCGAATGTTGGTGTTCGTGAATGGTGTCAACACATATCCCAAGCTGTGGAGCTATACAAGCTCAACGACTACGAGATTCGAATGAAAGTAGGTAGTCTTCTCAAGGGCCGTGCGAAATTCTGGGTCGACAATTGGCTGGTGACGACCACCTCATGGGAGGAGCTGAAGAGAAACTTGATAACAACATTCGAGCCTGAAAATAGGTACTCTCGTGATATATCGAAATTTCGCGAACATTCTTACGACCCTACGAAAGACATAGCAGAGTTCTTGTCAAAGGCGTGGGTTCTCTGGAAACGCGTCACAAAGGAGAAGCTGGGTGATGACGACGCGGTTGAAGCAGTCATTGGGTGCGTAGACGATGAGCATTTACGTATTGAGCTGCTGAATGCAAGGGCGAAGTCGGTTCCTGAGTTGATTTCCGTAGCAACATCTAGACGCCCCAAGCGACCTCATCGAGGAACGTCTCATACCGTGCCAGGTAAGCGATCCCGCTTTGATGACAAACGACCCCTAATTTTCTGTCAAATATGCAAGAAAAATAGTCATATCGCGCGTGACTGCAGGCTCAAAGCGGTTGATAACTCCCCATCCCCATCAAACAGAGACAATACGGAAACGTCGCGCGATAGTAGGGAGATGCCACGTGACGGTAAAGACAGACCTACCTGTACATTTTGTTCGAAAGTAGGTCATACATTCGAAAATTGTTTCAAACGTAATCGGTCAGTGGTATCAAATGTAAATTGTGTAGGTAGTTTGAAATCTAAAATAGAAGTAACGATCGGAGATGTCACCTGTAATGCAATGTTTGATAGCGGCGCGGAGTGTTCTGTAATGCGTGAGTCAGTTGCCGCAAAGCTACCCGGCCGTAAGATTGATAAAGTGACCTACTTACGTGGCATAGGGCAGTTCCCTGTCATCTCATTGCAAGCGTTAATCGTAGTTTGCGAAATTGATGAGGTGAACGTAGAACTAGAATTCTTTGTCATTGCTGACTATGAGATGACATTGGACGTGCTAGTAGGCATGGATTTAATAGTGAAAACGAATTTCGATGTTCTCGTTACTGTCGGATGTGCAAGGGTAGTCCGTCGTTGCGTTGTAGCTCGCATTCAGGCCAATCACGCTATATTCGACAACTTGGACTGTGACTTGACAAGAGAGAGCGAGACCAACGAATTACGCATTCTGCTCAACAAATACGCTCATCTGTTCATCCGCGGTTTTCCTAATACGCGAGTTAAAACTGGACAGTTGGAGATCCGTTTAAAAGACCCCACTAAATTTGTAGAGCGACGTCCTTATCGGTTGAGTCCCGTCGAGCGTGAGAAAGTTCACGATATAGTTCAAGAGTTACTCGACCACAATATTATTCGTGAGAGTAAGTCCCCCTTTTCGAGTCCAATAATTTTGGTCAAAAAAAAGAATGGCGATGACCGCATGTGCGTGGATTATCGTGAATTAAACTCCAATACGTTACGCGATCACTACCCTCTTCCATTGATTTCGGATCAAATTGATCAACTCTCGGGAGGGGTATTCTACAATTCCCTTGATATGGCAGCAGGGTTTCACCAGATTCCAGTGGAATCTTCCTCAATTGAGCGTACTGCATTCGTCACGCCTAATGGATTGTATGAGTATCTTACCATGCCGTTTGGTCTGAGCAATGCCAGTGCCGTCTATCAACGTTGCATCAATAAAGCGTTAAGTCCATTGCTCGGAAACAACGGCGTGGCCCAGGTCTATGTCGATGACGTGCTCAGCAAATGTAGAGAATTTTCAGAGGGCATGGCTCACTTAGAGCGAATTTTCATTGCCCTCGAGGAAGCAGGTTTCTCCATAAATGCGGAAAAATCGTCTTTCTTCAAAAAGTCAATAGAATACTTGGGGAATATAATATCGCACGGAGAAGTCCGCCGGAGTCCGCGTAAAGTAGAGGCATTAGTCAAAGCAGCAATACCAACCAATGTCAAACAGGTGAGACAGTTTAGTGGTCTCGCTGGGTATTTCCGACGCTTCATTCCCAACTTCTCCCGTATAATGATACCGTTGTACGAACTCACGAAACAGGGAGCTAAATGGGAATGGAACGAGCGGCACGAAGAAGCACGTAATGTAATCATTCAATACCTTACGTCCTCCCCCGTTCTCATCATCTTCCAGGAAGACGCTCCCATTGAACTCTACACGGACGCTAGTAGCCTGGGCTTCGGGGCTGTGCTCATCCAAATCATCGGAGAGCGTCGCCACGCTGTTGCTTACATGAGCCAGCGCACCACCGAGGTGGAGAGCCGCTACCACTCCTACGATCTCGAGACCCTCGCCGTGGTGAGAGCTATTAAGCACTTTCGCCAATACCTTTATGGACGCAAGTTCAAGCTCATCACGGACTGCAACGCCCTCAAGGCATCGCAGAATAAGAAAGAACTGCTACCACGTGTCTATCGCTGGTGGGCATTTCTTCAGCAGTACGAGTTCGAGGTGGAGTACCGGAAAGGCGAGCGGATGCAGCATGCAGACTTCTTTAGCAGAAATCCACCTGCAATGAAGGTAAATGTTATGACAAGGGACTTGGACTGGCTGAAGGTGGAGCAGCGTCGTGACGCTACACTCAGGGCAAGAATCGACTGCCTGACGAACGACGAGCAAATCGATGGCTTTCTCCTTGAGGATGGCGTGATGAAGAAAATGCTACAACACCCTATCTTTGGCGAGCAGAAATTAATCGTGGTACCCAAGGCGTTCCAGTGGAGTCTTATTAACTCCTTTCACACTGCACTAAAACACACAGGTTGGGAGAAAACATTAGACAAAATCAAGGACACTTACTGGTTTGAAAAGATGAACACTGTGGTCCGAACCTTCGTCGACAACTGTGTTGTATGTCGAACCTCAAAAGGCACGTCAGGCGCAGTGCAAGCAGAGTTACATCCAATTCAAAAGCCCTCTGCAGCGTTCCAAGTCATCCACATGGACATCACCGGAAAATTGGGTACGACAGGTGAGCACGATTACGTCATAGTCAACATCGATGCTTTCACAAAATATGTGATGCTCTACCACGCAACGAACAAGAATCCTCATAGCACGCTGGCTGCACTCAAACGTGGTGTGCATTTATTCGGAGCTCCAGTTCAAATCATAGTAGATGGAGGACGAGAATTTCTTGGTGAGTTCAAGGCTTACTGCGATCAGTCTGGCATAGAAATTCATGCTATATCGCCAGGAGTCAGCCGAGCCAACGGTCAAGTGGAAAGAATGATGGGAACTTTGAAGAACGCTCTCGTCATGATCAAGAACTACGAAACTGACCAGTGGCATACTACTCTTGATAAACTTCAGCTAGCCTTCAACTGCACAGCTCATAGAGTCACTGGAGTCTCACCACTGACGCTACTCACCAGGCGTAGAAACTGCGTGCCACCGGAACTGATCAGCCTGGTAAATTTTGATGAGCAAACCGTGGACATTGATGGCCTAGTCGAACATGTCCAGCAGCAAATGAGAGCAGCTTCACAGCGAGACAAGCAGCGGTTTGACAAGGGAAAAGCTGTTATTCGTCCTTTCCAGCGCGGAGATTATGTTCTGATCAAGAATAATCCTCGGAACCAAACTTGTCTTGACCTAAAGTTTAGCGAGCCTTATGAAGTTTGCAGAATCCTCGAAAATGACCGCTATCTAGTGAAGAAGGTGGTGGGCAGAGGCCGGCCACGCAAGGTGGCTCATGATCAGCTACGCCGAGCGCCGCAACCGGGAGAACATACCGTATCGACGGAGGCAGATGATGACGAACCACAAATCGTTACCCCGGCGGCATCACCTGATGCCACAACACCAACACCGTCCACATCACACGCTGGTCACGAGGACGTACAATGATTGACAAAATGCAAGTCACGTTAACTTTGTTTCCCATTAGTTTTCTTTTTCTTTTCCTATCCCCAAGAGCCTCCGTGTACCACGGTCAATAGACCCAGAGCACAGCATCGACCTTTATCTCATTCCTTTAGAGCCTTTGTGTACCACGGCGAACAGGACCGCCCAGAGCACAACATCAATATCCCGTCTATATAAAATGATAAATCTTCTTGTTGGCGTAGTTAGACGCAACAAGAAATGAACAGGTTACCAAATAACCTATAATCAACTATAACTACCTAAGAGTATAATAACCAGCTGATTACAGCTACCAAATCTGCGGCATGAGAATTGCCATTACCTACTCTCAATATTTTGATATTGAAAGTACTACAATCAAGCTTATTACCTGTAATCACCTTAAGAGGTGATGAACAGATGCCTGCTTGAAAAATATTTTCCGTTCTTTCCAGTTCACCACGAGTGCAACTCTGGCGATGGTGTTCCTCTGCCTATCCATTCACGAGTGCTGTCAAAACCAGAACCAAAGCGATTAGACGACGCAACGCCTCCAACCAACTGCAATTACAGAAGTTTGCCACCGAGATGATAAAACCCTTTCACAAGCCCAGGCTGGTGCAGAGCGCGCACCGCCTATCAGACTGACCGTATCGGCGCAACGCCGATGAGTCATATTTTAATTCAATAGTTTAGTTAAATTTTATGTTAATTAGCTTTAGTTAGTTAAGTTCTTATCTGTTAAGCGGATTGATTGTTATTTTATAGGCAAAACTGTGATTGTTATTAATTCTAGCTTTCCCAAGTATTTGGTGCGATTGATTCGGTTTCCGGTTTTCAAATAATTTGATTTTAGCTTGTAAAATTCATTTCTAGGATTCTAAAATCTTGTGATAATTACTTAAGGCTTCTGTCAAACTTTCAGAATTAACTTGATCAATTTGGTGGAAATGTAATCTTTCGGAAGCGCGCTCAGTAGTACGCGGTTCCGGTTAGCTGTGATTTTATTTAAAAACTCGTTAATTCGTTAACTTTGTAATATTTACTAGGTTCTAAAAACATACTCTGATTCAATAAAACTATGCTGTAATAGTTTAGTTTAGCAAATAAGATGATTTCATGTGTTTTGTGAAAAGTGCGGGAATTGTGACCGCGAGGCGATCGCCGTCAACCAATGGGCGGCGGCGGATGTCTTGCGGACCAATCAGAAGCGAGACTGGTCGGGTGGTGGTAGAACTCGGCCAGGGCGCTGAATGGAATCGTACAGGCACTTTTCACGGAGCGGTTGACCTGAGTGCTCATCGGTAGTGGTACAATTTCCAAAGCTAAGTATTTCTGTTTGTTTCTCTTTTCTGTTTACTCTTCTAGTGTGAAATAAAATTATAGTGCGTTTAGTTCGACTTCCATTTATTTTGTGCTTAGTGCTCTGGCCTTCTGCACTAGCTTCTGATACGAAGTATGGAGGAAAGTGTGAATAGTGACGTCAGCGATGCTGGCGTTATGCTTCCTATAGACACTGACGACCCCCATGCTCCGTTATATATACTTAAATATGTCCCCACTAACAAGAATGATACAGATTAATATCCATTAAATGATTAATAACCTTATAAAGCAAATTCATATAATAAAATGTCATAGTATATTTTGAGTATTGACTAAAATGAAATAAAAAATGATAAATATTAAAATAATAAAAGGAAAATTTTATATTCATAAAATTTTGGGGAAGATATCCCTACCACTTGATTCGGTCTTCTACCCAGATAATTCTACGAAACCAATTAATTTGTAGTTCTGATACTCGTTTATAAAAAGAGTAGCGTATAAGTATTCTGAATTGGATTTAGTCAATAGATTCACCGGATTGGGATGGGGTATGACCGATCAGGATGGGATTATAGTTTGTGAATGACATTCAACTGTCTCATCAGTCAATATCTGATATTTATGTAGTAAGATTATATTAAATATTCTTCCACATATAGAAAACTATAAACATACACAATGAAGTTTCACTGGTTGTTTATGTTACACGTTATGTGTTTCAATAAAGACTTATTTGTCTTTTAGTAATGCACAATAGCATAGCATGAAGTATAAAATATTTCTGCACATCCATAGAAGTGCGTAAGTAGCATGATTCATTTTAAGGTTAATGAATTGACCTTCAATCTACCATCAGCAGATCCAAACATGATATTGTTACTTCGTAAAGTGCGAATATATAAGTATATGTATCCTTATAGTAATATAAATATGCACATCTGAATAGAGCATAACTGTGAATTTCCGTACTTCTATTGCTTCATTCTGGCGTTATGTGAACATTGGTGGTGGCTTTACGACGGCTTATTCCATAATTTGATCAAAGGTAATTAATTAATAACTATTGTATTAATAAAATTAACCATGACCGCCTTCCATGATTTCAAAACAAGGTCTAGGGAAATTGAACGTTTATCATCATTCAGTTAAGACGAGAATTGCAGGTTTGTTTATTTAAACTCTGAATTCTCGACATCGAGTCGAACATATCAAATTGAAAACGTTGTTGCAGAAATTAGTCAACTCAGTAACTACTTTCAATAAGTTTATAGTCTCATTGACTCCAAATACTACAATGTAGTGCTTTATTAATATTTCAAACTTCATTCCACGTCGCTGGAATAACCACAAATTAAATATTAATTCAAACTCTCAATTTCATTCAACATAAATATGAATAATGTGACAGTTGACTGACTTTATCTAGGATTCAGGTAAAAATAGAGTATATAAGGACAGATATTACTTAATACGAGAAGTAAATAAATTCCTTTAAATAACAGACATTAACAGGGAGAGGGATAGGAGTAAATAAATAAGGAATAAAATGTTAGTAAAACATAAGTATACCCTATTGAGAACCCCATAATATTCTATTATTTTATTACCTAGTTATTTATATATATATATATATATATATATATATATATATATATATATTTAAATCGAATATCCCACGTTATATTATAGGTAGGTACTCCCGGAAACATGGTTTAAAAACAATAAAAATATATCTTCCTTTCCACACATAAGTAAGTATGGGTACTTATTCTATATAGGTAATTAACTTAGAAACCTCAATCTAACGTTCTATCTAACCATGTACCTATAGATAGGTACCTATATCCATTGAGCTAGTAGTTCAATGCCTATAACTGCTCAATCAACAACCCGTGATATCTATCGAGGCATTGTTAATTCCATAATCGTATTTAATACCTACATTCATTTCGTCATACCCCTATGACGTCATATGCCAATGTCAATTCGTGTCCTACCAAACATATATTTAGGTACCTACTTGCTAACGAAAGTATTTCATAAAGATAGGTATTTAATTAAACGAATTTTCTATTAAACTTCCTAATTAAAACATCGCATTACTTCCCCTCATAAAGAATACACAAACTATACATACATTGCGTTTATACATAGGCACATACTCTGATCCTATTGTCCTCGGCCGGGAATCGAACTCGTGATCACTCGTATTGTAGGCAGAATCACAACCACAACACCTTATTCTTTTAACTAAGGTAGGTACCTAAGTATCTTATAAGAATTCTTCGAATCATTATCTATCTTTTGGTTTCCCAGATACATAATAATACTTTGGACACTATCCACACCCATTGCTCTAGCCCCAAACCAGGACTCCCCGCATCCTGAGCACCAGACAACACGTAAATATATAGACAAATATTAAACCCAGATAGACAAACAACCATGACCAGAGTACAAACATCCGCACTCACCGGACAAACACTTGTCCCCACCGGGACTCGAACCCTGGCTTCGTAGGTAGGGTTTCTGCCGACCCATAGGTATATATCCGTAGCGCCACACGTTGTGAGCGGTCACCTTGAATGCGCAGTAGTCACCTTTCAATATCTGTACATACGCGCAGTAATTCCCGCCAAACCGTCGCCCAACGTACTCTATTCGTGGCGCGGCTTGTATATAATTAACATTATAAAATATGTAAGTACCTAGCTAGGTACTGCTATTGAAATAACCTGTTGATCCTCTGACTTTCCGTTTGTGATAATTATAGGTAACTAGTGGATTCAACAGTTTTGAAATAATATGAATAAACCCTACGAGTTAACCGAACGATTCTATGAATAGTAAATTTAACGATATAACCAGCTAACCATTAATTTAATGTCAGACGGAATTTAACACTCACGCATTTTTATTGGAATATTTCTCCATATGGAAAGATTCTAATACCAACGATTGCGAGTATCTTATTTAGATGATTTGGCCAAAGTAGTAGTCGATCGTCTATGGGTAGGATTGCAGACGTTGTGATAGTAATGACCTAAAGTTCTTTTTAGAGTGGTTTTGGTTAAACAGTATCGTCATGAGGTTCCCCAGCCAGTGATGAATATAAGTGACATAAACATATTGATTATTATCGAGTCCGTGCTTATTAGAATAAATTCCAAGTAAATAAGCATTTTTAAAAGGCATTTCGATTACATGTGTTTATAAAGGAGGGTTTGTGCTAGAGCTCACGTCCAGAAGGGACACGGGCCCTAAGGTCGGTTTTTTTAACCCCGCCTGACGCCAGTGGAGTTCAACCGAGTTCTACGGACCCAAGACAGACGAAGTTAGATTTAGCGAAGCAAAATAAGCTTAAATCTTATAAAATAATGCTTACAACCACTCAAAATTGTAAACACAATTTATAAGTAAACATAGGGTTAACTATGTGTTCATTAGTACGCTTTTGACGTTATCTTTCACCTGTTTTTGGGGCCATCCTCCCCCCACTCATTCCCATACACAATCTACGTGACTGCATTATTTTAAGACGGCTGAAGATCTGGAATTAGCCAACTGAATACACCAGCACCTAGAGACCGCCTGAATCTACTCAAATCCCTCTCGAGTTAGTTTACCTGCCAATCAACTACATATTGACTATTTGGGTTATATTTTTTTATATGATTTGATATTGTGATATCTCCCATCCATCAGTCCAACATGTTTGTTGATCGGTTACGGGATATTTTTATTTGCACCTACCCGTCTCTTAAGTTTTATTCCGTAACCATGTTGATGTTCATCCAGATATTTTATATACAAATTAGTCAAGAAAAGAAAGATCAAAACAGCCACAATCAAAAAAAATATTTAGTTTGTTAGATAGTTTTATAAGTATTTAGGTATTTCAAGAGTGAGAAGGAAATAACGTAATTATTTGTAATCATACGAATTTCAGATAGTTGTTTGTTACATAAACCTAAATAATCGTGTTTGTCTCCCTAACTACATAACCTCGACAACCTAGGTTTAGCCGCAACTAAACTCCTGTCTAGCCTAGTCTAAAATCCTAGTGTTATACCACGTCCATCATCGACACCACTCGAAAATGGTTGAGTTTGATTTGAATGTGTTTGTATGTTTAATGACTGTGTGTGTGTGGGAATTTCAAAACTCGCTACACGAAAGGAATGAGGAGAGGATTAGCCCGCGAATATCGTAAGAGCCAATCCAGGAACCCAATGGTGAAGGAAAAAGGAAATTAGGGTCGCTCCAAGCCCAGACTCAGACAAATTACCTACAAGTTCTTATCTAACGACCCAAGGATAGTTTTGGAATTTGGGGTAGGTTGATTTAAAGAATAGGAACCGAGGTGTATCTCGGCGCTTCAGACACTCACGCAAATCCACTGCAACACGCAATCACAACTCTCCCAGTTCAAGACGCGTAAAACGGCGAATCGAACTGTATAGAATTCCCGAAAGACGTGTGTCACAGTAGTTTGACGCGGAGACTGAATGGCTCCCCCTCTGAGTCTTAACTCACACTTCACTCGACGACCAGCAACAAAAAGCCTCCTCTCAATCAAGAAATCATCTCACGCACCCATTCTGGGGCGTGGGGAGTCAGGGTCAGATCATCGGATCTCTTCCTGAAGAAGCGCCTCTGTCCACTCCTATGGACAGGTCATCGGGGGGCCCTCGCGGGCGGTGGAGATCTTCTCACGAGGGGTGTTCCATTGGATGATCGCCGGCTAGGCAACCAGGTCGCGTGCCAGGCGGCGGCGGTCGGGCGGGCGCGCGTGGTGCGGCGCCATGTCGCGGATATGCGGATGTTGAGAGCTATCCGCACGCGCGAACATGCCCTTCGCCAGCCTCTGGACAAACTGGTCCACTGGTTCCCATCTGACGTCCCTCTGGATCGTCGCATTCCTCACGTAGCGGGGGGCGTCGACAATGGTACGCAAAGAGAGGTTCTCTTGGGCTCGGAGTCTCCGTTTGTTCGTCTCCGAGCACAGGGCGTACCATGCCGGGGCCGCGTAGGTGAGGCGGGATCTCACGTAGCACTTGTAGATCCCGAGCTTCGCCCTCAGAGGGAGGCTGGAGTCGAGAAGTGGACGCAGCTTGGCGCGTGCCACCTTGACCTGGTTGACGACGTTGTCGATATGTTGCCCCCTCTCATCTCGACCCATCCCTTTTATATTTTCTCTTCCCACCAAAACGTCCTACCCTAGACATGCTCGCTAAAACACCATCTCAAACTCCGCGAGTCATTCTCATTGGTTCGTTTCGTTTCTTTTCGAAACTCAGTGCTCTGATTGGTTACTGGTCTACACCGTATACACACTTTATATTTGAGATCACAAAGTTCAACTAGAAATAGACTCTATAACATCATATTATAATCTAAATAAAATAATACTCATTTTTTTTCTATATAAAACATCTTATTGCAGTTATAGTGAATAAAGTTCTTATTTGAGTTAAACCATCTGGAATTTAAAGGCGATCGACCGCCATCTGTACCTCCATCATTGAACTAACTACGCATCTGTTTGACCCACCAAACTATATCGTAACTAAACATCCTTACGTATGAGTTTCGATTGAATGAGCCATGGCAAATGCGACACTTCAAAACAACATCACAAATGTGTAAAATGGTCATAATTCGACATCCACTGAAAGAAACGGTGAAGTTAAATCATATTCATTTAAAATTTATGATTCACAACTTATTTCATAGCTCTTAAAGTTCATCCACATTTTGGAGACTTTTTAAAAAAATATATATTTCTACCTACTGAGAAATAAACCAAATGTTTGTTTCGTCACACCATCCATTCAAAGATGTCGCTTTTTTATTTCATAATTAATCTGGCGCATTCTACGTATAGATTTCTAGACTAGATAAATAATGACGATTATAGAAGTAATAGGCAATTACTGTGACAACATATTCAGTAGTTTAAACAAGGTAGAAAACATTTACAAAGATGCATGATAAGCAATTAACTTCTAGGACTTAAATTTAATTAGCACAACCCGACACTCCCGAATAGCTATTCAGAAAGGACCCACAAATTAATAACCCAAAACCAAAGGTAAAATAGAAAAAGAAAAGTTGACAACGGAGAATCGAACCTCGAACCTTAATATTTCAAGTCTGGTAACAACGCGATGAGCCACTTGAGCTTATATGAGGCTTTGTGAAATTTGCGATGCCTTCCATAACCACTAATCTCCATAGTTATGTTTATACCAAATTTATCTTGCCGCTTAATTGAGCATTGGTCAACACCAATCTTACATCACCGTTATTTGTTTGGTTTAAGAATATTTGGCTTCTCTTTTTGCAGTTCGTAGTTGAATCATTAAATCACGTTGCCCAAACCTGCCAACGCCTGCCAACTTTTTATAGCAAATAAAAAAATGTGTCTCAGATCTTTACATTTCCGTTACAGTGTTAACGGTAGACTTGACACTAGTCCACTGAGAAATTTTTCCATTTTCTTCAAAGTTACTGGTCTACACAATACTTTAACGGGCTTTATAGCATTACTTTCTTCAAATACTACAATCTGAACAGTGTGGTCTGAATTTAATGCCTTAACTATTTGTTTATCGTGAATACTACATTCACAGAATACGTTATCTAGACAAGTAGCGGAGGTAGCCGTTATTTGTATAGGCTCCAGAAAGACATTGCACATATTGTAAGACTTCAATACTGCTAGGATCCTAGTGCGAATAAAGCGGTTTGCGGTGTCTAGTAAATCTAGGTTAAAGTCGCCGCAAACTATGATGCGTTTGGACTTATTTCTGGATGCAAGTTGAAGAACTTGTTCCATCACTGTCTCAAAAACTTCAAAATATCCTTCGCCCCGCCTGTACACACTAACAATAGTATATTTTTCCATCTCAATACACGAGACTTCAGCATTCATTTCACTAGAAAGACTAACAATATCCTTTCGTACTTTACACTTAAAACCATCATTAACTAAAATTAAGGAACCACCTCTAGTTTAAGTTAGTTTATCTATTCTTTCGCTTTCTAAAAATGTTTCTAAATCTAGTTGCTTGCCAGAAAAGCCTTGCATATTTTGGTGCATTACCTTTAAGCCGTGCTTTTCTGTTGTCGGTTGCGGCAGTTTAAAGATACAATAGTATCGTTTGTACATATTGCCTTGTCAGTAATTACATGACGCCGGTAACATAGAATAGCATAATACATAATGTTACATACAAGCAGAAGATTTTTTGATTCGCCGCGCTTTGCGATGTTTGTAACGGTAGGTAGAAAATATAGTAATATAATTTATTCTTTAGTAAGTCTATAGTATACGTTAACGTTTACAGAGGGGTGCCAGTTTTGCGCATTTTAATGCACCGAAACAGTCGAAAAACCTTAGTTCTACCTGTTACCTCAAGGCAGAAGATACGCAAAGCTGTACTTACGATAAGGCTAAAAGCAAAATGTTTGAATAGTAGGCTGAATGGTAGGTTAGCCTAAACCACGTGATCGAAAAAGTTGCATTGCTTGAATTTAGTATCTAGAAACGAATATGCAGACCAGTGCTACAGTTAGTCAAAAATAACAGACATATAGAAAGAAATTTACAGATTTAACATTATTCCCCTTACTTGTGAAGACCTTGCTCTGTGCCGAATTTCATGATTCTAGCTCAACGGGCAAGGGAAGTAAAGGTTTTGGTTCTCTTGCGATTACTATGAAAATTCAACTTTTTTACAGCATAAACGGTCGTATCGTTTGATTGCGTGTACCAAGACGATTGATTTTTTCACAGCTTTAAAGGACTACCAACTTGAGTAATTGATATTAATTTCAACTTGAACCCTCAACGCGTCCCCGATAAAAAGGTCTTGACACACGGACAGACGGAAAGATGGACAGACTGACAACGAAGTGATCCTAGAAGGGTTCCTTTTTTCCTTTTAATGTACGGAACCCTAAAAATAATGTAAGTTTGTAATAGACCAAGCAGGAAAACGAGATTAAATAAAGAGTTATATTTAATTAGCTGACGATATTTAAGGGAATGATTAGTACCCACAAATATAAACAACTTTCCCAAGGAAACATATGGTCCTTGGGAAAGTTGTTCATATTTATGGGTACGATTTACGTAAACGAAAAGAAATAATTCGTTCCTCAGTACATTGACCCGATCAGCTAATTACAAGTTATTATGGGAGATCCAATTTTTTTTTGCGTTTGCCACCATATGTACCTTGGGGATTTTTTTTATAATAATTATGGGTACTATCGTTCCCCAAAGTATGGTCGGCTAATTAAATGTTAACCAGTATAAATACTGTGTCTTTTTTTGGTTGAAAATGGTTTCGAAAGTGATTCCAGTTACATGGCCATTGATTTAACTCCCGATGAGATAAAAAAACATGCAAAAGCTGCTGTTAACATTCTATTACTAAAGTGCTATAAGGGGAGATATCTTAACTAGCTCATGAACTGTTAAAAATGGCAAGTCCCATTCGGAAAATGTGTTTTCCTCATAGTCGAAATTAAAAGTAGAGTGTTGAACTCGGGTGAAAGTGACCTATTTCACCCTCGAACTATTGGCGCTCTCACTTCGTCTCAGTGCCAGAAATGTCTTCGGTGAAATGGATCACTTACCACCCTTAGTTAGCAATCTACAAGTACACAGAATTTTGCCTGTCGTTCAACAACTAAAACCTATAAAATTACACAATTACAGATGCAAACAAACTATCGCTGCAATAAAAGAAAAGATTTTTGTTTTCGTTTATTATCAATTTTACCTACTTAAAACACTATTTAAAACGCAAAGGTTTGTGTTTGTAGTACATAGTTTACTTATGTAGGTAGTTAAAAAAAGTAAGCTCGAAGTCCGTTGCTTGCTAAAAACAATTCGTGTCGGATAATGCTAGAGGTAAAAAGGTTGCAATTGTTAGGTGTAGTTGTAATTTTTATTTGTATTTGATTTTTTTTAACACACATTTAACACAAGACTAGGAAACGCAGTGAGAGTGTTATGCCTACACTCAAAATAATGCATGCTTAAAATACTGGCAGTGGGGCAGTAGAATGGATGACGATTCCAGTAGTAATTGTTCTGAGTTTGACAAGGGGCTCTAATCAGTCAGTAAGAGAATTTTATTGGATTTTTTTTAGATTCATCGAAGAACCCAATTAAGGGACCCGATACTTTAAGAAATCTGGCTCTACTACGAGTAAGTATTTAATATTTAGCTACGGGTGTACATTAATTATTACCTAGTTAAGAAGTTTTTAATAATTATGTACCTAAAGGTCGATAGTTAAACAATAATTACTCAAAAGGACAAAAAATATATTCTTTATTTCGTAATTTTTAGTTCTAAATAAAAATTGGAATATTTTGTTGTAGTTTAGAAAGGAATTAACAACGCCAATTCGCCCATTTTCCAGCTGATCTTTTTTCCGTTTTAAGGAAGTTTCTTGCATTCCGGGTACCAGATTCACATTGCCAGGAAGGGTTAGCATTAACATTTTTTCCGTTGCCCTGCTCGTATCACTCAGCCATACCGTCATACTTACACATAATGAAAACCCTTAAACAGATTTTGAAGAAACTTAATTCCATGGCCTACAGTTAAATCGATTATTGATAACTGTCACACAGCACAACAAAGGAGTTTCTTTTAGTCCGTATACTACACGAGCTGATGCCCACTCAATGTGTAGGGACCCCGACATAGCAGGGAAGTCTGACTGCTGGGCATGCGTAAATAAAAAATTTCCCCCTCCAACAAAAAAAATATGAAAATTAAATTGTTTCCTAGATTTTATCTCTTAGTTGAGTAGCTCATATTAATACGCTAGACGGTGGTCTAGCGTATTGATATGAGCTACTCAACTAACGTTTGTATACGAAACAAAACTAATGACATCAAGTATTTTTGTGACTATTGTTAGGTTAGGTTAGGTTAGATAAGCATATGTACACTGACGAGCAATGAAAAAGTTCCACCCACAAAATGCCGAAAACAAATGGCCCCAATTTTTTAACACATTTAATTTAAAATTTGAACACAATATTAACGTTTTTAATTGGTAATATTCTGATGCGCTGTGAAATGTACTTCAATATTGCAGACGGCGTCATTAAGCTAGCCTTTCCCGTTTAGGAGTACTTTGGTGTTATATCGCTGGAACTTTTTCATTGCTCGTCAGTGTAAAATTATCGGGAGCGCAAAATATTCACACATGTTATTCTTTTGGGGATTCCAAATAAGCAAACAAAATTTCATTAGTGTGTATACTTAAATGTATGTTTGGAGATTATGTTTGTCTTCGAGTTTCTCCAAAACTATGGATCTGATTTTGACAATATCTTTTTGTTGAGTTGAATTTATTTACTCCAGCTAAGGGGTGCAAGTTTTATCAAAATCGGCCAAGTTAATTTTAAGATATGGACTATTACATGTATATATGGAGATACATACACGTAATAGTCCATATCTTAAAATTAACTTAGCCGATTTTGATAAAGCTTTTACGTGTATGTATGTACTTTACATGATGTCATTAGTTTTGTTTCGTATACAAATGTAAGGACTATTGCCGACCATGACTCAGCATTAGCCTCTAGAGGTGGGCCAAAAGAAGTCATACGATGTTGTTTGGCTCTCTTTTTTTTTCTAAATGAAAAACTTCGATTATGTTTTTTGATTATGTTTATTTTTTTTTGTTAGAATTTTATTGGTCAACTCGAGAAGATTATATCGGCCAAATGGGCGCCGTCACAATTGATTGCCATACGGGCTCGTTTTGTGGCATTTTTCATCACTTCGGGTGACAGATTCTCGCACTCGTGTCGAATGTTGTCCTTGACGGCTTCCAGAGTCTCGGGCTTGTTCACGTAAACACGGGACTTCAAAAAACCCCACAAAAAAAAAGTCTGGAACGCTTAAATCGGGCGATCTTGTGGGCCAGTGCAAATCGCCAAAACGAGAGATGAGGCGACCCGGGAACGCTGCCTTCAGAATATCAGTTGTGGCTCGCGCAGTGTGAGCCGTTGCTACGTCCTGTTGAAACCACATGTTCTCCAGTCCTAATTCGTCCAATTGCGGCAGAAAAAACTCGGTCAACATGGCCCTATAGCGCGCACCGTCCCCTGTTGTCGTTTGTCCAACGGCATTCTCGAAAAAAAATGGCCCGACGACTATTCCAGCGTGAACAGCGCACCATGCAGTCATTTTGAGCGGGTGTAATGGCTCCTCGTGCATCACTCGTGGATTTTCGGTGCCCCAGAAGCGATAGTTTGGTTTGTTCACGTACCCGCTGAGGTGGAAATGAGCCTCATCGCTCATTAAGATTTTGGTCGAAAAATCGTCCACTTCTTCGTCGAGATTGAGGATGGCTTGGGCGTAGGTTACGCGCGTTTGGCGGTCGGAAGGCAGCAGCTGATACACGGACTGGACTTTGTACGGGAACATGCGCAGGTCTTTGACCAAAATTTGCCTTAGGGACGTCCCTAATGATCGTCGGCTGATGGCTAATTGCGTGGCACGGCGTCTGGTCGATGTTTCCGGCGACAGCTCGACATCCTCGGCAACAGCGGCGATATTCTCGGCGGAACGGGCGCTCCGGGGCCGGCTACTCTTAGCAACGTCTCGTGTGGTCCCATACTCTTCAAGGTTGGTGGCCAAACGGCGCAGTGCTTGCGCAGTCGGTGTCGGACGGCCCGGGAATCGGCGACAGAATTCACGCTGCGCCAACACCACAGACGAATTGTTACGTAAAAAAATAGACACAATTATTCCGCGTTCTTTGGGAGTGTATCGCTCCATGGCTTGTTCACTTATATTCTGCATCTGTATAGTCCACAAATGTCAAAACAGATTTGACATTTGCGGCCAGTCGCAAAAATGAGAGCATCTTCCAATAGGGTGATTTCTTTTGGCCCACCTTACCTGTCTGAGTTAACAAGAACAGCACTATTTGTTATTTGTTATATGGAAGATAGGATAAGGTAATATAGGTACTTAGGTAGATTATAAGTAGTCGTGTAGTATTAGTATTTACCGCATTAGGACTAAGCCTGTAATGGTAGATATTTATGATAAATAAATAAATAAATAAATAAATAAATAAAAAAAATAATTTCACTGGTTTAATCGTCCGTGCAATTGAAAACGGAACCTCCCCCCCTCTACCCCCCTAACAATAATTTTAATAGGTACCTAGTTGGTTTTACAATAGCAAAACGGTATTTGACAAAGTAGTCTTAGAAATATAGAAACGTGTCTCAAGCTGAACCTATTTCAACAAACAAGTTTGACAATATCAGAATTGTATATTTGCATCAGTTATAATTATAATATATAGACTCAATAATGTATTGCAAGACTGCATTTGACTATGACAAATACCAAATACCAAATACCAAATGTCTTTATTACTGTAGATATTTACATATACTTAGCAATCGTCATTTTTTGCCACTTCTCTACATTGGACCACTGTAGGAGAAGAAGGGCGTAGAAACTCCCACAGATTGATTTTTAGATCTCTTTTTAAAAATTGCTTCTTAACTAATACAAAATATAATATTTAGTCGTTATCATAATTAATAAGCAGGAATAAATAATAACAAAATTATTAACAGCAAGGTCTGTGTTGAGCCAGATTAACCCCATACAGACCCATCATTTAAGTAATCTTGAACATTGTAATATCCCTTTTTCGAAAAAGTCGCTTTAACATTGATTTTAAATTGCTCAAATGGCAATGTCAAGATCTCCAGAGGTATCTTGTTGTAGTAGAGAATGCATTGACCCTTGAAAGAATTGCTAATCTTCGCGATTCTAAACCGGGGCGCAAGTAGTCTGTGATTATTTCTTAGGTTAACATTACAGCTATCGCTAAGTTTTGGAAATTTTGTAAGGTTCTTGCGTACGTACATTACATTTTCGAAAATAAATTGATTAGCTACAGTTAGTATGTCAATTTCTTTGAAAAGCTGTCTTAAGGAGTCTGTGCGTTTTAAATTATAAATTGCTCGAATAGCTCTTTTCTGTAAAATAAAAATAGTTTGAATATCCGCTGCTTTTCCCCACAACAAGATACCATAGGACATGACACTATGAAAGTAACTAAGATATACTAACCTAGATGTAGCCACATCCGTGTTTTGTCTGATGTCCCTAACAGCGTAAGCCGCAGAACTTAATTTACCAGCCAATTTTTCTATGTGGGGTCCCCACTGCAATTTGTTATCAATGGTTATTCCAAGAAACTTCGTGTCATTTACTAATTCTAACGTATTGCTGTCCAACACTAAACTGGTTCCAACTTGCCTGACATTTGGAAGTGAGAATTTGATACATTTGGTTTTACCAGCATTTAAAAATAAATAATTAACTGTGAACCAATTCAAGATTAAAGATAATACTCTATTGACATCATTAAAATCTTCTTTTTGTCTTTCAATTTTGAAGACCAGTGAAGTATCATCAGCAAACAACACTATGTTAGTCAATTTCTCCACCATAAAAGGCAGATCGTTAATATATACCAGGAATAAGAAAGGGCCTAATATGGAACCTTGTGGAACGCCAATTTTTACCCCCGATCCATCAGATTAAACGCCGTTGACTTCTGCCTTTTGAATTATATTGCTTAGGTATGATCTTAGTAGATCCAACGCTTTATTTCTAACTCCGTAATGATTTAATTTCATTAGTAACGTGTCATGATGAACACAATCAAATGCCTTCGACAGATCGCAAAAAACACCGATAGCATCCTGTGCGGCTTCCCATGCAGAATAAATATGAGATATAAGGGTAATACCTGCATCCGTAGTCGATTTACCCCTAGTGAAACCGTATTGCTTGGCGTGGAGTTGTTTTGTACGGTTGAAGTGTGAGAGCATTTGATTGAGTATAATCTTTTCAAAAATTTTACTTAGTGCTGGAAGAAACGATATTGGTCTGAAATTTGACGGATCACCCTTGTCTCCCGAATTGAACAGAGGTATAAGTTTACTGTGTTTCATGAGGTCTGGAAAAGCTCCATCATCAACACATTTATTAAATATATAAGCTAGGTGTGGGGCTATAACAAGTATTATTGAACCAATGACTTTGACTGAAATACCCCACAGGTCTTCAGTATTTTTTAAGTTAAGTAATCTATACGTTTTGACAATATCCTGGGGACATACATGATAAAATTTAAAATCTACATTACTGATGCTAGTGCTGTTTTTTAACAAAACCTCTGCTTCATATGGAGATGAATTTAGACGCTCTGTTGTGAGTAAGGGTGCATTGGTGAAGAATGTTTCAAAAGCTCGAGCTACCTCAGCGTTGGATTTAACAACATCATCACCTATCTTTAAGCAGAAATCATTATCCCTTGGTATAACTTTGCCAGTTTCACGGTTTATGATTTGCCAAACCGTTTTCATTTTTTTATTTGAATTGTGTATTTTTCTATTTATGTGTAAAGTTTTTGCAGTTCTACAAACCAACTTGAAAGTTTTGGAATATTTTTTAACATAGTCATGAAATTTTATATCAAAGTTATAGGTTTTTGTTCATAAAGATCATACAAGATAGCTCTACTTTTACGAATTCCAAATGTTACCCAGTCATTAAATTTAGATTTACCGTTGTTGGCACTGATTTTCTTTAATTTAAAAACTGTATTGAATTCTGTTTGAATAATGTTGAAGAAGTCAGAATAGATTTTGTTCGGGTTCTGTTCATCAAAATCCGGTACTGGCAAACCCATATCTAAGTTTTTCATATACATCTCTAGTCTATGGAATGTAATAGGCCTATAAAATGATGGATCAGTCTTATTTTCACTAGTAATTTGGAATGAAACTGTTTGACCACTGTGATCAGACGGTAAACAGTTAATTACATTTTTACTTGTCATTGCACAGTCACAAAAAACGTTATCTAAGCAAGTTTGGCTGGTAAGTGTAATTCTAGTCGGCTCTAGAAATACATGACATAAATTAAATGATTTGAACAGAGTTATTAATCGTCGCTTCAGTGTTGTATCTACAAGCAGATCTACATTAAGATCGCCACAAATAATTAACTTTTTTCTGTTATTACAAAGTTTAATGAGGGCTTCCTCCATAATTTTCTCGAATATTTCAAAATTGCCATGGCCTTTTTCATCTCTCGGAGGTCTGAAGACACAAACAATAATATGGCTATCTAACTCAACACAAGATACCTCTATTTGTCTTTCCACAGTAAGTGTAAGAATATCTTTCCGTTGTTTCACCTTAATATTATTTTTTACTAAGATTAAAGAACCACCTCTATCAGCAGTCTTTCTATTGTAACAACTTATTTATTTATTTATTGACTGAACTGACAATTTTGTAATTATTTATGTTAAAAGACATCATATTTTCCTTTAACCAATGTTCTGTAATACAAATAACATCAGTGTCCGAATTATTAAGAAATAATTCTAATACAAGTTCTTTGCCAGGTAGCCCCTGCATGTTTTGATGGGTAATATTTAAGTGGGGCTTACCCTTTGTCTGAATATTATTTAATATTGGGATGTTATAAGACTTTTTTGACTTATTTAATTCGGGCAAGATATTACACATTTTTGATCTCCAATGCTTGCTTGATATATTTATTGGCTTATGTATGCTAGAGATTTCCTCTGCTGTCTTAAAAACTAATTTAAATTACTTGGAAAGTCTTCCAATATACCTTGTCTGTGCTCAATAGAAGCAGTCAGTTAGCCAAATTCTTGGCTGTAATACTAAAAAAATAAGATAGCGACACAGCTACCTGTCGTTTGTAAAAATCTGAAAGGTAGTAACTACCTTTGGTCAAATAAACATTATTACTAACATAATTGTTAGAGTCAATCAAATGAATCAAACTATTATTATATGACATTGTATGTAATGTCATATTTAGCTTATATCTAAGATCATTTTCAGCTTGTGGCAATCTTTTACTGTATGGGAATGTAAACATAACAATTTTATTAACATTCAGTGAGCAAAGTGTTTCAAAATATTTAATTAGGTCCCATTTGTTTACCTCACCCCTATTTCCAAACATGACTATTAAGTTTGATTCAGGTGTCAGATCAAGTGTCTTTGTTATTTTTTGCATAACATCATGAATACTGGAGTTTGGTAAACAGTTATTTATGACTGAGTGTCCCAACTTATTCAATAATATGCCTTAGTTTCTTCCAATTTCATCACAAAACATGACAGTTTTACTTGTGATGCTTTTGTGCGACCCTGAAATCCTGGGTCGGATACTTATTTCAAGGCTCGTGGTTGAAGCTGGTCTCTCCGGCTGTTGCAAGGAACGTTGGCAGTCACACAAATGATTGGCCACCAAAGAGTCATAGCGTTCCTGATTACTATGAGACAGTTTAAGCAGCTCATCCATGGTCAGGGAGTACTCCTCAATGGCCTCTTGAGATTTTTCATAGCGGGTAGTAACAGATCTCAAGCAGCCATTGACAGTGGCAAGTTCAGACTCAAGATTTTGCAGGTCTTTCTCATATTTTGTTTTAATAATTTCTAACTCTGCCATACACATTTTAAACTTTTCCAAAATATCTATTTTACTCTTATTATATAAACTTTTATTGAGATTTTTATGAAATTTTAATTTTTTTAATGTTTGAGTGATGTGTTTTTTAATTTTAACATATCTTTTTGATGCGTTTTTGCTGCATGTTGAACCAGTGCCCACCACTGAGTCTTCATGAGTCAAATCAATCACTGCACTGGACACATCACTACATGCAACAGAAACTTGGCCGGTCGACTTATCCGCTAATATCAATTCCTCAAATAAATTTTGGGATTTTTGTGCTGCTGAACCATGAGACTCCTCTTCTAATTGTGTGATTTGGTTGTGGGCATCAGACAGGTCCTTTTCCAGGGTAGAAATTCTCTTCAAAGCAAACTCATATTCAGCAGCGCACTGATCAAAACCATGAATTATCATTTTTGACCTATTTTGTTCTTCAAGTACATTTTCATATTGTGAGTGTAAAGTAGACAGCTCGGTTTTTAGTTTATTATTATTACCTAATGCTTCTAGCAATATCTTTTCATTGTCCTCCCGTTCACAAGTCAACTGGCTACACAATTCCCTAGATAGTTTTAATTCTTCTAAAGCCGGGTTAAGTTGGGATTCTACTTGGCGTGCTTTACGGGTCTACATGCGACTGTCCATTATAGATATGAAAGGAAAATAGTATGTTTCAGTGTCAACAAACTACCAGAATAATTGTCAGCCAATTGAGGTTATGTCAGCTGAGCCGAGTTCGAAATGATTGCCACTTACGTGATTTATTTGGTTGAAATTAGATTCCAGATGTTATGTTTTCGCTTAGAATACACAGAAAGTAGAACGAAATCACTCCGAACCGAGAATAACAATGACAAAGACAAATTTCTGTAACCGAAAAACAATTGGCCAGTTTGAATCAAATACAAGTCACTCACATAAAATATTTATAGTCACACGTATATTTATGATTATCCTATTAAATACAACAAGAATTGTAGCTTAATTACACAAGAAAACAATTTATATTTTAATTTTACATAGGATAAATCTCAGTCGGTTATTGACCTCAGTGTTGCCACAAGCTGCCACAAGGTATCATATGCTAGTATTTCATAGAACTCATGTACAAAATTTCCGTTCTATCAGTTCCTAAAAAGTATCTATTTTTGACCATATAAGAATAATAATCGGGCTACTAAAATAATGACTGAGCCGCTCCTACCACTGTATATTTCCTTCTTCCTGATAAAGAGTTAAGTGGCCCTTTGTTTAACGGTCGGATGCCCAACCATATTAAAATCATAGGCTTCGACTCTATTACAAAGCCATAAGGTTAAAAATATTCGGCGCAGATCTAGTTCAACGGCAGACAAGCAGCAGTCTGTGCATTCGGCGAATAAATATTTATTTTACGCATATCTCATCCGCTTGATAAATCATCTTGGTATTTCCGTTTGTGGCTGGTGTGTGTGGCAACTAGGATCACATTCTACAGTCTATTGATTTGATTAATAAAAACAAATATTGTATGTTTATATCTGTGCGTTATACCTAAGCGTAAAATACCGATTGGACTAAATATTTAATGTTTAAAATGTCTTAAGTTATAACACCAAAGTTACTGATTTACCTAAACACTTAAATAGGTTAACGAAGAGCGAAGCGACATATAAGTCGGAAAAGGATACTATTAGGTCTGTGTCGCTACTGAAATAGTCATCTAGACAGTAAGTTGGTTAGGTTAGGTTATAACATGTAAAAACAGCAGAAACAGACAGTGCCAGAACCGAATTTAGGGCGTTTCCAACTACGTAGGTAGTAGGTATTTCAATTTCTAGCATTTTAAACCTTTCGGTATTTTTAATATAAAAAAAACAAAAATGTAAAACAACCATTAGGTATTTAGATTTTAGGGATTTTGAACGTAAGTTATTTTACTTTAGGTTTTATATTTTAGACATTGCATCCATTAGGTATTTTAAAGCTTTCGGTATTTTTAATATAGGTAAAACAAATATTAGATATATAGATTTTAGGGATTTTGAACGTAGGTTTTTAGACTGTAGTTTTTTAATTTTAGACATTCGAATACGTACCAGTGCCTAACCCAGATGGAGTGGTAAAGGCAAAGAGCTGATAGTTATATAGCCGATATATAACCGTTAAGATAGTAAGCCTCGTGCACATGAACCACTAAATGTCGCCCCAAAGGGCGCAACTCGTGGCGACCACTGACACCACACGTAGTGGTACTTTAACACGCTGTTGCATGGACTCATCATAAGCGACTTCGGGTTGACTGTAGCGAATGGAGAGAGGGAAGGGTACATCGCACGAGTGGCGTGTGCCAGCGTTTTGTGGCGCCACAAAAAGCGAGCAGCTACTTTTTAAGCGTATGGAGGCCACCGGATTTAGATTGACAAAAGTACTAATTTTGCCTGACGAAATTTCTGAATTCTCATTTCAGGTAATCCTGCTTTTTATGGTTATTTGCGCTTTTTATTATATCTCTTTAATCACTAGCTAGCTAAAATTGGTTGAGACTGCCTACCTGCGCTACTCCGGTGTCAAAACATGTTTTTATGATAATGTTTGTGACGTCACTGTTTCTGATTCCCTCAGGGTATCCTAGTGTGGGGCCAGAAGCAATGTTTGCACCCGTATAAAAGAGTAGAAAGAAAGAAATAATAGTAAAGTAAGAAAAGTTTTATATTATTTACACCCATCCCTTGGCTAGTTGCGAGGCGTGGGTTGATTTGGTCCGCCTGAGATAATGCGCATAATTCAGTGTAACACCAACAGTCTCAAACAACATAACGTTTTATTTCTTCCTCTTCATAGTTATACCATATTTTCAAGCGTTGTTTAAATAAAGAATATCAAAAAACTATCGCTAACTAAATAGTTTGTATTTCGAGCGAGTATTAGCAGCCACAGAATATAATTTTCGAATAGGAGGTGGTAACTTGGGATAGCTAAGTACGCTGAAAATGAATTGGGTGTTGTTTTTTGTTAGTGTTCAATACTGCGTGACACTATCTCGGGCTGAGTACCAATTCACTAACACAAGTAAGCACTTCTTGTAATTATTTTAGAGTTCCTGCCGTACGCAAAGAACTACAGTTTACAGACGCCAGAACTATAAAATAGCTTACGACTCCTGAGAACGGTGTATGTTACACCGTAAGATTGTCAAAACCGTTAGTTGATAAACTAATGGTTTTGACACATAGTATATAGTAAACTGTAGCATACTGCTTACTATATGACGCGTTAGTTGATAAACTAACGGTTAAAACCGTTAAATATTAAAATGGTTCAAACTTGAATTGCAAAAAAAATACCAGGGCAAACACTGCGGTAGCCTAGGTGAAGACTAGAGAGCGTGCGTGCAGCTTAGGCCCCGAATAGTCTTCGTAAGATCAAAAGAAACGTAAATTCTAAACCCTTTCGGTCTGGTTTACTATCTGTCGATATTTCATCAACTAACGCGTTAGTTATCAACTAACATTTTTGACTATCTTATTGACACATGCATTATTGTAAAATATAGTTATGTTCCCTTTTCTATGTAGCCGTGCAAATATTCAGTTTTAGTAGACATCAGAGGCTCAAAATAGGACAGCTTGAAAACTTCTGACTGTCGGGATGGCGACTGTCAGAATGGCCTGATGCCCATTAACCTGCCAGCAGCATGGTAGAGGACTCATCCTTACCTGAGTTCATGTCCTGTGCCTGTGCCCTTCGCTGGGAGTATTACTAAGTAACAAGCGTGGTCTAGTGGGTTTCAGGCTTGATCCTACATGCTACAGGAGATGTAGCTTCGAATCCCGGTGTTGTCCATGTACCAATGCTTATTAACATCATCGGAAATTCCGTTTTTCGGAGGAAACGATAAGCTGTAAATCCCCGCTACTATCGCTACTTGGTATTAGTATAAGTCATAAAACTTCTCTATCAATCCGCACCCAACGTGAAGGAATACTCCTTCACGTTGGGTGCGGCCATGCCATACGGCTCTTACTTGTATTCGGGTCAAGGTATGTGCCACTCCTTCTATTTATTTGGTTGTTATTGTTTTCAGTTGCGTCGCGATGCAAAAAGTACGACACCCACGAATATCGATACAGGCTGTTCTTTGACGCTGACCCCGCGTCTAGACAAACTACCAAAGAAGATGGTCTTGCGTTTGAAATGCACATGGCAGTGAAGGCACCCAGTGATGGACATGTTCTCTTGTCATCAGTCGCTTCACCAAGGCTCTTTGATCCGGTGTATGAAATAGGTTTGTGATGCGCAGTTCTCTATGCCGATAATCGATGATGATGGTAAAGCGTCCGTAGTCTAGTGGTTTCTATTACACCTCCTCTCAACTCATGCTTACCGTAGGTGCAGATTGAATCCCGATTATTTCCATGTACCAATGATCTAGATGAGATTACGTATATCGATGAGATGATTTGTAACGGAATGAATGATGGTTTGTCCTGCAACTAGTAGATGCAGTTTAAGGAATTATAAAGAGGAACTATTAATATTTCACTTTGATGCTTGCTTTTATCGTTACTCTCAATCAGTATTCGGCGACACATATTGTGCGTTACATATATTGTATACATACTTAAATAATAGTTCGGTGGTCCAAATTTTTGTCGTTTTCTAATTTACCATGGCACCAAATATCTCGCACTGATCATAGTTGACCCCAAAATATTGACGCCTCCATCATTTTTTGGTGCCCGGTGCGTCAAAACATATGGCCTGGGTGCGAACGCGCTGCCCCTGTCAAGTATTGTATTACTGGCGCAACTGTGTCTCTGACACATCGTGTGGAAAAAGGCAGTGATACATTTGTTTTTAATAATAAATAAATCAATATTTCAGTAATCGGTGGTGGAAACAACTCTTTTTTGCAACTGCGCAAAAACCTAAGACGCAACTCAAAAGCCCAACTCGCTAAAACTGGAGTCCTGTCCAGTACTGATTTCGTGCCTTTCTATATAAAGGTTCATGAAGGTAAGATATGTAGACTAGGAGCAAATAGTTTACTCATATCCAATCCATATCAGTTTTTCAATACGACTTCATTCCAAATTACTAGTGAAAATAAGACTGATCTATCATTTTATAGGCCTATTACATCCCATAGACTAGAGATGTATATGAAAAAGTTAGATATGGGTTTGCCAGAACCGGATTTTGATGAACAGAACCCGAACAAAATCTATTCTGACTTCTTCAACATTATTAAAACAGAATTCAATACAGTTTTTAAATTAAATAAAGTCAGTGCCAACAACGGTAAATCTAAATTTAATGACTGGGCAACATTTGGGATTCGTAAAAGTAGAGCTATCTTGTATGATCTTTATGAACAAAAAACCTATAACTTTGATATAAAATTTCATGACTATGTTAAAAAATATTCCAAAACTTTCAAGTTGGTTTGTAGAACTGCAAAAACTTTACACATTTAGAAAAATACAAAATTCAAATAATAGAATGAAAACGGTTTGACAAATCATAAACCGTGAAACTGGCAAAGTTATACCAAGGGATAATAATTTCTGCTTAAAGATAGGTGATGATGTTGTAAAATCCAACGCTGAGGTAGCTCGAGCTTTTGAAATATTCTTCACCAATGCACCCTTACTCACAACAGAGCGTCTAAATTCATCTCCATATGAAGCAGAGGTTTTGTTAAAAAACAGCACTAGCATCAGTAATGTAGATTTTAAATTTTATCATGTATGTCCCCAGGATATTGTCAAAACGTATAGATTACTTAACTTAAAAAATACTGAAGACCTGTGGGGTATGTCAGTCAAAGTCATTGGTTCAATAATACTTGTTATAGCCCCACACCTAGCTTATATATTTAATAAATGTGTTGATGATGGAGCTTTCCCAGACCTCATGAAACACAGTAAATTTATACCACTGTTCAAGTCGGGAGACAAGGGTGATCCGTCAAATTTCAGACCAATATCGGTTCTTCCAGCACTAAGTAAAATTTTTGAAAAGATTATACTCAATCAAATGCTCTCACACTTCAACCGTACAAAACAACTCCACGCCAAGCAATACGGTTTCACTAGGGGTAAATCGACTACGGATGCAGGTATTACCCTTATATCTCATATTTATTCTGCATGGGAAGCCGCACAGGATGCTATCGGTGTTTTTTGCGATCTGTCGAAGGCATTTGATTGTGTTCATCATGACACGTTACTAATGAAATTAAATCATTACGGAGTTAGAAATAAAGCGTTGGATCTACTAAGATCATACCTAAGCAATATAATTCAAAAGGCGTTTAATCTGATGGATCGGGGGTAAAAATTGGCGTTCCACAAGGTTCCATATTAGGCCCTTTCTTATTCCTGTTATATATTAACGATCTGCCTTTTATGGTGGAGAATACTTCACTGGTCTTCAAAATTGAAAGACAAAAAGAAGATTTTAATGATGTCAATAGAGTATTATCTTTAATCTTGAATTGGTTCACAGTTAATAATTTATTTTTAAATGCTGGTAAAACCAAATGTATCAAATTCTCACTTCCAAATGTCAGGCAAGCTGGGACCAGTTAAGTGTTGGACAGCAATACGTTAGAATTAGTAAATGACACGAAGTTTCTTGGAATAACCATTGACAATAAATTGCAGTGGGGACCCCACATAGATAAATTGGCTGGTAAATTAAGTTCTGCGGCTTACGCTGTTAGAAACATCAGACAAAACACGGATGTGGCTACATCTAGGCTAGTATATTTTAGTTACTTTCATAGTGTCATGTCCTATGGTATCTTGTTGTGGGGGAAAGCAGCGGATATTCAAACTATTTTTATTTTACAGAAAAGAACTATTCGAGCAATTTATAATTTAAAACGCACAGACTTCTTAAGACAGCTTTTTAAAGAAATTGACATACTAACTGTAGCTAGTCAATTTATTTTCGAAAATATAATGTACGTACGCAAGAACCTTACAAAATTTCCCAAACTTAGCGATAGCTGTAATGTTAACCTAAGAAATAATCACAGACTACTTGCTCCCCGGTTTAGACTCGCGAAGGTAAGCAATTCTTTCAAGGGTCAATGCATTCTCTACTACAACAAGATACCTCTGGAAAACTTGAAATTGCCATTTGAGCAATTTAAAATCCATGTTAAAGCGACTTTGTCGAAAAAGGGATATTACAATGTTCAAGATTACTTAAATGATGGGTCTGTATGGGGTTAATCTGGCTCAACACAGACCTTTCTGTTAATAATTTTGTAATTATTTATTCCTGCTTAGTCAATTTATTTTCGAAAATATAATGTACGTACGCAAGAACCTTACAAAATTTCCCAAACTTAGCGATAGCTGTAATGTTAACCTAAGAAATAATCACAGACTACTTGCGCCCCGGTTTAGACTCGCGAAGGTTAGCAATTCTTTCAAGGGTCAATGCATTCTTTACTACAACTAGATACCTCTGGAGATCTTGAAATTGCCATTTGAGCATTTTCAAATCCATGTTAAAGCGACTTTGTCGAAAAAGGGATATTACAATGTTCAAGATTACCTAAATGATGGATCTGTATGGGGTTAATCTGGCTCAACACAGACCTTGCTGTTAATAATTTTGTAATTATTTATTCCTGCTTATTAATTGTGATAATGACTAAATATTATATTTTGTATTAGTTAAGCATAAGCAATTTTTAAAAAGAGTTCTAAAAATCAATCTGTGGGAGTTTCTACGCCCTTCTTTTCCCACAGTGGTCCAATGTAGAGAAGTGGCAAAAAATGACGATTGCTAAACATATGTAAATATCTACAGTAATAAAGACATTTGGAATTTGGAATTTGGACTTAATTGAAAAATTATATGGATTGGACTGATATGGATTGGAGACCGCGTCCACATCGTGTCATTGCTAGGATGAAATTAAAGAACCAGAAATTGGCAAATGAAGATTTTTGTATTTGTATTTTTAAAGACAGAAAAAGTCATAAAGATAATTATATCGTATATTTTTCAATTCCAGACGGCTCCTTTGAGTTCGGCAAAGAAGGGGAGCTGCCCTTACTGTCGTATTTTGATACGGACCCTTTCGTAGTAAGGTACTTCAGCTTCACGTCCTGGTTCAATGTAAACGCTGAGTTCCTGTATGACTGTCCCACTTCCAATGAGAACGGGACTCGTGACTGTAAGTTTTGGGTACTTACACTGCTTTTGGCCCTACACTTAGATATCCAGCTTTATACAGAGCCACAAATATACAGAAATCAAAAGGTTTGGCGCCTGAGCGAGGCCACCTGTTCGCCTGCTTCGAGGCGGTAGCCGCGCATGGGAGCGCGGCTACCGCCTCGAAGCGGCACTCAGGTGCCAAGAAACTTGGCGTCAGATATAACTGATCTGATTTGGTGGCCAAAATAAGGACCAGTCCAGCAAAAATATTAAAAAATCTGAAGTATTTGTCTGATCGATAATATCCTATCAAAGTAATCTATGAGAGGTTGACGATTTTATTTACAAAAATGTCCAAAATGTCTTTGAGCACCACGATTTAAATTCTAATCAGGCGTCTACAATGCTTACTGAGCCACTATTCACTCAATTTAGTGATTGTTATTGAAACAGTGGTCATGTTATTATTTATGATAATTAATCTACCTTAAATAATACCTTTTTCGTTTTAACTTAGCGAATTTTTAAAACTTTAGGGTAATTTTACTAATCGAAATGGGACGGTTCTATCGTAGGAAGCTATCTTATACATATAGCTCATTCCTATAGGTGTCTAACGATATTACCTTTCCTTCTAGGAGAATAAAGTTTAAAAAAAATCCTCTTACAGCTCCCACCGACTCTAAAGAAGTCCAACAAAACCTGTCCCCTTCAGAAGCTCTAAAGAGGTCCTTATTGCAAGGTCGTTCTCCCTTCGTGCCTCCAGATAACTTGTCAGTGAACTTGGATATGACGCTTACGTTTGCACAGTATGATACTTACGCGTCTAAGCTGACCAGTCATTTTCGTGTTGTTGCGGTAAGGATGTTCTTTAGTAGAAGAGATCTCTTGTTATGTTTATAACTGCTCTCCATACATTTCGGCTTACTGGTCGGGCCTTAATGTAAGGAGAAATTAATTATTAGTTACCTAAACCAATTAAGGCCCAGTTCTGGCTGTTGAGGTCAGGGGCGCCGCATTCGCCCATCGTCTTCTGGCGGGGTAGCGGAACTGGCGGGATAGCGGGCGGCGCGGGATAGCATCGGGCCGCCCGGGTACTTTAAAAGTTAGGTGTTTTTTCGAATTTGCTGAAAAACAGAAACGAGCTAATTGATAAAATTTAAGGATTAATACGGAGGTATAAAAGAAGAAAAGGTATAAAAATGATGAGAAAAATCAGTAATTTTATATTGAAATTATTGAATCTCCTTTTAAATATAGCCAAATTAATCCAATCGGGAAACGACATAGTATTTAAACTAGATTGTCTCTTTGTAGATAACATATATTTTTTATTTGAAATTTTATATGAATTTATTTGTAATAATTTTATATTTTTTTTGCCAAAGCTGTCATCAGTGGTTTTGTGTGATCTTGGGCCTTAATCAGCACCCATCGAAGTTTGGTCTATGCCTTTTGTCTACATCACCAATGTTCAAGGTCCTGTGAAAATGTCCTGTGTAAAATAGAGTTGCTCTGCTCTGATCAAATCGTTTCAATGAAAAGTTGTTCAGAATGATGTTCCTTTCAGAGTTGGAAGGACAATGGTATGGCTTGGAATCCCGATAAATTCAACATGACCAAGACATTGAAGTTTACTCAGGGACAAATCTGGACACCAATGTTGCATATCTCGAAGTAAGTAAGAAAAACTAACTTCATAATTTTTCACTGATTCTTATCACTTCAGATACTGTTTTAACCGGCAACAAAAGAATATATTTGCTGTCAATCAATATAATACTTGGGAGGCCTGTGCAGTTCTGATTACTTCTGTTATAAATGATATTAATACATAAGTCAGTCTGGCAATGGGCATTGTTGAGTTTTTTTTTTCATGTTACAGTAAAACTAATCACCTTTTCACTATATTTTCAGTTCACTAGATAATGGCTTGCTACTGCCACGTAATCCAGACTTGATGTTCGTTTCATACAGCGGAGACGTGGTCTTTCGATACAACACACAAATCAACATACGGTGCCATACGAGGAATAATGCGTCAAGGTACCTACAAAAAAGAGGGGGTTGACGGGATGAAACATAAACAAATTAGTTTAACTGTGAAGCTGTAAATTGGCAGGCAGATAGTTAAGTAAGAATATTTAGAAATCTGCCCCCATGTGGGGGAAAAAGGAAGATTAGAGTTTGTGTAAAAATCGGAATCTGTCATTTGGAAGATTCGGTATTCATTTTTTAAAGTGTGCCTACAAGTATGTAAAGTGTGGTGGATGGGCGGCGATTTAATATTTTATCGAGATTTCAGTTCAAGTCAGCACCTTTTTTTCAGTTGGCCAAGTGAAGAGTATCTCTGTTTAGCTGATCTGACACCATGGAGGTTGGAGGAGCAGCTTAAACTTAATTTTTCGTATCCTGCCGAACAAGACGACGGCAGTGGCTTTTTTCAAAAAGAAGTAAGCACCATAATATATATTCATTATATTTTTGACATATATTGTGACGATATCATCGGGATCATATAAAAAGAGGACCACATTTGTTTGGCCTTTACCGTTAGGTTTATTTTTTATATTTATATTTTTCTTTTTGGATTCTTTAACTCGATCTCTAATGATACTAATGTAAATAAGCTTTCAGGTTATACCACACCCATAGGTACACCCGCAATCTTAGGTAGTGTAGCGGTGCGGGAGGGGTTGGCACTACACGCCGACCCCGCCCTGACGACCTCTGCCTACTATGCTAGAGGTCCCGGGTTCAGTCCCCGGCTGTGAGTAAAAAAACCCCCTGGTCTTGGATGTTTCAAATGTGTGTGACGCGCTGTTTCTGGTTACCACGATACAGGGTATCCTAGTGTGGCGCCAGAAGCAATGTACGTGCCTGTATGTAAATGTTTATGTTAATGTTTAAGTCTCGCGCCTCACAGACGTCACGTAAACACACTACTCCCGCAACGATCCACGCCTATGCGCGAGGCATCGCGATTTTGATCCTTATGCCATGGTAATAAAATTCTAAACCTATAACGGGAAATGGTATTTCTAGAAATACCGTGGGAGGTGATCGGATACTAAGTCACAAAGTTAACTCAGCAACGGTGAGGAATGCGTTTCCTCTCGCTCTCTCGCTCTCGCCCTCGGCGCGTCTGACGTCATCAGAGCGAGGAGCCAAGTTAATTTCTGTATTTAGTACCGATAGTGTAATAATTGTAATGATATATGTAATGTTATGCAGATGCAAAAGTCAGACGACATTATAGCAACAGAATGGCACGTGATTGGCACACACGGTTCTTTTGAGCAATCGGACGAATCGACCTTCGCTGTATTACGACTAATAGTCACTAGGCGAGGAACTTCCTATCTAATCGCCTTTTATACGCCTTTGTTTGGTACGTATCTTTGTAATTTCAGCATTCTGTAAAGTTCAGCCTACATCATACATACACACACACACACACACCCACACACACACACACACACACACACACACACACACACACACCCTCACACACACACACACACACACACACCCTCTCACACACACACACCCTCACACACACACACACATATACACACACACACATCCTCACATACACACACACACACACACACACACACACAAACACACACACACACACAGACAGGTTTTTTCTCATTCCAAATTATGCCATTTTTTAAGCTTTTTTCGACATAAAATAGTTTCACTATTCTTTAATTATAGTTTCATGGAGACATCACTATTTTTTAATTGTAGTTTTTGAAATCATCATAATGTCAATCGGAACTGTAAGAAAAAAATTATTGAAATGAAATAAAAGCATTATTGATATGGATGTTTTAAACATTTGTTTATGAAATAAAAAAATAAAAACGGTCAAAATAATGCAAAAACTAAAAGTAGTGCTTCATCGCCAACCAATAAAAAGCCGATGCGCCGCGAGATTCCCCTTGCGTGCTGTCTCACTTGCAGTGGCACTACGATTTCAACTTGATTTCAACTCAAATCAAATCAAAAATCATTTATTTCCATAGGATGTTGTTACATCACTTAGATCCGTCATTACATTTTTTTGGGTGAGTTCACTAACACAATGGCGGAATCTGTGGAGAAGAGCTCACCGAAGAAACTCCACAGTCGTCGCATCTTTTGCGTTTCCTTTTTTAAATAAAATATTGTCAAATTACAAAATGAATGCTAATTAAATATCGAAGCAGCCTGTTACTCAGACAATCTATTCGATTTTTGGGAACGCCTTCTCACTTTTTAAGGTGCCAAACGGGACCCTATTACTAAGCCTCCATTGCCCATATATCTGTCCGTCCGTCCGTCCGTCCGTCGGTCTGTCCGTCACCGGGCTCTATCGGATCAACCGAAATAGGTAGAGAGCTCAAATTTTCACTGAATATGCATTTATGTTGCCGCAGCAGCAACTTATAATAAAACATACTAATTCTCAATGATTAAAAGAAGTAGGTACTCATAGAATAAATTATTGGTATGGCCATTTTCTTAGCTATTTTATTTTATTTGTTTATCGGTGAAAAATGGGCTTTCCCGATCTTATCAGAAAAAAATAATTATTGCAGGTATTGAGTTTTGTGCTAAGTTATTTGTTATTATATGATTAATAATTCCTCAATCGAAGTATCATAAATTATAGTAAGTTTTTTATCATATTTGATTTTATTTCTGTAAATTAGTTACTCAATTTCTATCCACTTCTGGTTTCAATGAGCAAAGAGTTTTGTTAACCTGAGTACATAGTTTACTACTTATATACTATATACACAAAACAATTTTTCAATATTTCGATGTACGGCCTTGAATGTAGTCCTATCTAGTATTTAATATGTTATTATTAAAAAATTAATAGGTATATGTATTCGTACAAAAGACTGACGTTTTACGTTTTTCCGTGTACAATGATATGGAACCCTTCATGTGCGGGTCCGATGTCCTACTCGCACTTGACCGGTTTTATTATTTTTATATAACATTTCAAATTGAAACCGACTCTACAAATCAGTGGTGCCGCTTGTGCTGCTTATTGGCAACAAATATAATGATCACCAAAATATTTTTTTCCTACCCAAAATGGATAAATGAACACCAAAAGTTGCAAAAAATATCAGGGCAAAATACTGCGGTAGCTTAGGTGAAGGGTAAAGGGGGTGAGCGAAGCAAAGCCCCCTTTATCCTTCGTGTTAGGTTGAACATGTAAGAACAACAAAAAGTACTTAAAATATAAACTTAAGTACAAAAAACATAAAAAGAAGTGTGGTGATCATTTATCCAAATACAATTTGGTGGACATTTATCCATTCTGGCAGTCATTTCGAATGTATTGTTAGTAAAATTAGTGCGTTTTTGGTAATCGTTTAAACATAAGCCCTGCTTATTACCTAAGCTCTGCATCATGGGAACAAAACTAATTCACGTTGTATACGTGCCGCTTTTTTGCGAAAAACACTATTGAATATTGCGTCCAAAGATGAAACCGTACACCGGTCGAATCGATGGACTAAATTATTATAGTTATGAGTTCCGTAAACTTTGCGAGAACTCTGAGTTCAAAGTGCAAAAAAGGGTACATAAAAGACATTCAATGACAATTGTCAAAAAAGACTTGGATTATTGTTTTTAATTTTTGGTTTTCAATCAGGTTTGCAACCTTTGTTTTGAGTTTTTTTAATATATTTATCAAATGTCGATGAATGTCTTTCATGATGCCTTTTCCCCACTTTGAACTAAGAGTTCTTGCAAAGTATATCGTTGAAGGAATTTTGAACTATCTGCATATATAATTTACTCTATCGATTGACACCAAAATCATCTGTGGCCGAAAAAACTATACTTCAAAAAGGCGGACACTTAGGTATGCCAAAAAATTTACATGCTTTTTATATGGAGTTGTCAAAGTTATCGCCTGCGTATACATAATTAGTATACATTGCATGACGTATGTTTTTCTTTTGCCGCACCGAATAGTCCTCAAACTTTATCTTAGCAGGTAATATAGAGATGTTGACTTTAAATAACATTAAATATATTGACATCTTTTAACGCCGTACGAGTCATATAATGAACCATTTGCTTAAATCCCTAACTTGTAATGTTTTATGCCTAACGGCTGCACCTGAGGACAAAACATAATAAGTAACATCTAAGTTAAACTACTCGTCCGTACTACAATAAATTTGTGTAGCTTCAATACTACATTACATACAGTACATTGTGAGGAAACATTCAATCTCCAAACTGGCGATACGCTAGCCCCCTGTCACGCATAATGGCGTGTTGAATAACTAGCTAGCCATCACGACTATAATAATTGTCAATTAAATTTCTCAATTCATGGCGGTCTAACAACAAGGTTAATTTCGCCAATGTCACGTGTTTTTATAATTTTACTGTATTTGGCCATCTCTCTGCTACCCCGTGTGAGAAAACGCTTTGACATGAGATGACGTTATGTAATGTTTGTGTCATTGAAAACAGAGGGCTGGCCCTTCGTCGTAGGTACAACATCGAGGTAAAACAAACGACACTCGATAATTATATCGATTTTTGAGGAAAGTTGTTCACAATTAACCACTCTATTATTTATTACTAATATTTCATGTTACTTTTCAGTTCTCGTAGTATTCCTGCTGACGTCATTCTGGTCTGAGCGACTTACTATGTCGCGTGTATGGTTCCTCTCGGCGACTATAGTAATCATCTGCGTGGGACTCTCGTACATAGACTATTTGATTCCCGTCCACGTCATACCGTCTATATGTAAGTGTTTTAAAATCTATCAAAGCCAAGTTCTAGATAATTCTGATATTCAATTGGATTAATCAGAAAGTATGGCTTGGATGTTGCACACGCTCAATTATCTCTATAGGTAGTTTTGTGAAACGGCCAAGCCATACTAATTGACCCAATTGAAAGATCAGGATTATCTACAGAGTGTTTACAGGTTGGATATCTATCCTATCATAGATAATCAAAACAAATAAAAATAATGTCCGATATTCCCTTAAGGTGATACGAAAAATATGTATAAAAAGAATAAGAATGTAAACGATGTACTTCCACATATGAAAGAAAATAGAACGCAAACAATGCGCTCGACTCAAATTAAAATGATGATGTTCTCCGGCCGGGTTCGGTAACGGCGACTGTAACTGCTGGGGAAGGCGTCGTTCGTGTGCCCTCATATGGCTTGCGTAGCCTATTTTATTGGAAAAAGTGCGATTGCACTGGCCACACGTCAGCACGCCATTTTGGTGCGTGTACTGTATTGCGGCAGGTGTTCTGCCTCGTAGTTTGTCTCGCTTGGCATCAAGAGCAGCTCTTCGTTGGGCCTCAAAATCGAAGATCTTTGTGTGCACCGTATATCGCCACTTTGCCTTGTCTTCCGTGAGTTCCTCCACCGTGGAATGGTCGATACCGCAACTCTTCATATGTCCCTTCTGCACGTCTTTGAACCTCAAGAACTGACCGCCTTGTTTGCGTTTTCCGTTCTGTAGTTCACAGTATAAGATACGTTTTGCAAGACGTTCCTCTGGCATCCGTCGCACGTGGCCACACCATCACAAATTAAAATAACGTAGCGTCAAACAACATTTAAATAGTTTAAAAATAAACTATGCTATTTTTCAAAAATATTTTCAGGAAGAGATTACCATTACATAATATCCACATTTTGAATACAATTCCGCAATGAAATTAGTTGGGATTTAAAAATTACAAAAACAATAAGACAAGTTTGAGGTCTTTTTGTAATTAAATTATATGAAGAAAATTTCATCCAATCGCTTTTTCCTTCAGCGAGAATGCTCATCAAATACTCAATAAACGTTAACCTAAAAATCAAATCTTGAGTACTTGAGTTTGTAGTGGAGTAAATGAATTTTTGCCGCTTAAGGGTTGGCAGAGGCATCAGACCCAATTGCTACTTTTGAGTTAAGTCGTGAACAGTAATATCGTAAAAAAGTAAGGGATAGGGATATAAGACGTAGCTCTGTCCATATAGTAAACTTTACGCTAAAATTAACTTGGCACCTCGATCTGATGAAATCATAGCGTCCGTCACTGTCCGGACCGGAGAACGGGACAGGACATCGCATTTCTCGCGGGCATTGTAGCTTTGACGGCGAGTGAATGAATAAATTGAAAAATGGTGTACTATAAAACTAGCCAATGTAGAAAGTACTCACATCATAAATCATGATCTTTGACCTGGAAACAACCGTGCTTCTGCCACCCCGTAAGAGAAAGAAAACCAATTCAAATACGCAGTTCAATACGCCTTTTGTATTTTTAGGGTTCCGTAACTTAAAAGGAAAAAAGGAACTGTGGGCCAAGCTACACGATGTGGTGCGGTGCCGCTGCGGTGTGGGAATTGCACGGGCATACTCCCCTCCCGCCCCACCCTGTCTCGCCCCATTTTGTGCGGTGTGCAGTGCCGCACCACATGGTGTCCACCGGCCCTTAAAGGATCACTTCGTTGTCCGCCCGTCTGTTTGTCTATCAAGCCAAGACCCTTTATCTCACGAATACGTGGAGGCATCAAGTACAATAAAATACAATGACATAAATCCGCCGAACGCTTCGTCATAACTAAACTTAAGAAACAAAATACATATCTATGAAAATAAACCGCCCCAAGAAACGCCCGTACCAAACGAGCACATTACACTGGCAGCATTACCGCACTGCAAAGCAAGCGAGATCCTCTGTGACAGGAGCGATCCGGAGCGGTGGTCAAATCCTCGGTCCCTCAAACGACGCCCAATGTCCTTGATGAAGGCCATACCCTGCGAACCCCACACCCCTGTGGTCTCGAAAGTCAAAGGAACAAACAGATAACTTTCCATATTCGATATTACTCAGGTCTGTGGTTACTTATTACCGTGAAAATACCAACTTTATAGGTCCACGTTAACACATAATACAATTTAGAATTTGCTTGAACTCACAAGGGAATTAAACCGATAAAGTAATTAATTAATTTTCTTTGACCTAAACTCATAAAATTTGGCACGAAGCAACACTCTTACAGCACAAGTAAAGAAAATAGTACTTTGTATCCTACTTTGTAGTACCTTCACAAAAAATACGATTTGTGTGGAAACCTCGGTGCACGAGTCCGACGCGCACTAGGCCAGTTTCATTTTAAATTTAGCATACACCGTGTCCTACTGCCTCACAGCCCACACCTCCACCACACACCAGCTGAGGTTTTATAAATCCACCCTGGCATTAATTAAGCCGGATGGTCTCTCAATCTCCATCTTGGCCTTCCCCCATGCATACTCGTTCTTGTGTAGGCATCCATTCATTGGCTGGTTTTGCCCATTTGTTTGGATGCATTCGACAGATATGTCTAGCCCAGTTCCATTCAAGTTTGACTTAGGTCGACAGTGACAGTTTTGGAGCGCAAAAACGTGTTCATAACGCGGACTGTATTACCTTTTACACCTACGAGTAGTGTGCTCCATTTCTCGATGGCCAACCTTGAGTTTCATCACGTCTATGATCAATCAAATCAAATCAAATATATTTTATTACAAAAAGAAATGTACAGTAAGCAAACAAAGTCAAACAAATACATAATAGACCTTTTAGTACATTTAGTATGTGAGACCAGCTGGTATCCTAGCTAGATTATGTAATAATCTGTATTAAGGAATACCAGGCCCAGCCCCTTACATAGTAGGGTGATTAGAATTTGTTTTAAAACGTTTCTTATTTTCAATCTCCTTTGTTTATTTTAATATTTATGTTTACTTAAGATTTAAGAACAATAACTAAAACATTTCAATATACAGAATACGTAGATTACACTATTGTATAATTAGCTAAGCGACATCGCAACTGAGTTTTGCTACCTGCCCCGTAGACAAGATGCAAAACGCAAATAATAATTGCACGTTTTTTTTTATCGAGACATAACTTTGCGTCTCGCAATGTCAAAACGCATTTTTTTTTAGCTTTTCGTGCTATTTTTATTTGCATTTTTTCATCTAGTCTACGGGATCTGGTATGTTAAGCCAATCGCTGTGTATTTTTTTGTAAATAATACGTCTACGTTTCTTTCCAGTGGTGCTCTACATAAACGTGCTTGGTGGTACATTACTGGCTTTGTTGATGCAGATACTCCTTATAAGTCAAACCACAAAATGGATGTTCGAGAATAAAGCCACCCAGTTTATACTGACCTCAAATTGGTGCAGGACTTGCTTTGGTTTACCTGTGAAAAAGGTGAGCTTGTAGGTCCGAAAACAGAAAACGAGTTAAAGTTGACATATCATAGAAAGAAACAAATATGCTCAAGAAAAGGAAGTAGGCATCCGCACTCTGCTGGCTTAAAATGTCTCCTACTAATATACTGCAAAATTTCTTACATAGCTACTGCCAGATAAATTAAGAAAATGTTTGTTTACCGCGCAAAGTCAGCAAGTTGAAACGTCAAATCGCTTACATTTTCTTAATGGTTCAATGTACTTTATTACACGTTTATATGGCAGTAACATGCAGTAACTATCTAGTTTATGGTTAACTATATAGTTTATGGTTAACACAAAGAAATTCTAACAAGGGTGCTATATTTTGATATGAGAATAGTAAGAAGATATTTCGGGAAGGCTCATCCTTAGATTTAAATCATGGCAAAGATGACACGAGAATGCTCAAGATTATGCTAACGCTTTTTATCTTACAGCCGTTTAGAATTCTTCCAATTTACATTATTAACATTCAGCCACATAATCAGCGAGGCGAATCAATTTAAATTTATGCCTATGTTTCCATTAATTCATAATTATTTATTGCACTCAGATATTTCTAAAAAATACATTAATGGAAAACATATCTACATTAAACATGAACATTTACATACAGGCTGAAACATTGCTTTTGGACTCACACTAGGATACCCTGTGTCGTGGGAACCAGAAACAGCGACGTCACACACATATAAACATCCAAGATCTGGAGTTTTCTTTCTCTGTATCCCTAACCGGGGATCGAACCCGGGACCTCTTGCATGGTAGGCAGAGCCGCAACCGTAGCGCCACTGAGGTTTTCAAAAACAAAGGCCTATCTCTAAAAAGAGATCGCCATTTTAAATTGCAGTTCATTATATATTTGATCCGAACTTATCACAAAGTTGACGGGATCTCGCTGGATACGGTTGGCACAGGTTGCGACGTTTGGTGCTATATGCATTAAGTTATTTAGAGAGAAGGCTAATGCCCATCAGTGGGTTGATGTTAACTGAGAATGACGAAATCCTGTGATGATTATCTCAAGGAAGGGAAAACTCCCAGAAAATTGAGTTTGATAGTTTTCACAGTATAGCCAGAATCATATTTACATTTTATTTCCTAAGAATGATTGTACTTATCCTGGTCATGGTCCCAGTTTCTATAATCCCCTAATATCTGGGTGATATGCCTGAATATTTATTTCTTAGTCTTGTATGTTTTCCATATCTTTACAGAGGTATTTATCTCTATTAAACATATCGTCGTCTTGTACAAGCCTTGTTGAGCTTACTATTGGCCTAGCTAGATTTGTGTAAGATTGTTCTCTAATATTTAATTATTTATTTAATATATTTATTAAAACACTTCAAATTCAATCTTACAGACTTGTGAACACTATGACAATATCAACCGAGGTTTCTCGCAAGAGGATGAGGACACAGAATCTCTAACAGAACCATCTAACGCCGTCGAAGAGATGTTTAGTGATACACAAGAAGCTACGGACAAGGAAGATGTGGCTGAAATCGTAGATAAAATTCTCTTTGTAGGATATTCTGTAGCGTTTGCACTATTATTGGTATACTACCATTAATTGCTCAATGAGTAATATAGATATAATAATATTCTATTTTTATTTCAATCCTTATAAATACTTATTATAATATATTTGTGTCGTGGAAAGTTCAGCAGAAAGCAGAATTAGCTAGGTGCGGATAATGATATTAAAATACAGAAAAATACAATGAGGCCGTTTCCAGATACGTATCAGCTAAACTAACAATAAATTAAACCCACCCAGTGCGATTCAGACTCGCACACGAAGGGCTCCGTACCATATAAGAAACAACGCAATCAGGTCTCTTATATGGAGTACCTCTTTAATTTTTGTAATTGCGTCTCTTTGGACTTTAGTAGAAATACACATTGTGTATTAATTTCAACTCTCTTCCTATAATGGTTCATGACATAGAGCCTGCTGGCGGACAGACGGACGGACAGACAGATAGACAGACGGACGGACGTATAGCGGAGGCTTAGTAACAGAGTCCCTTTTGGTACCCTTCGGATACGTAGCCCTAAAAACGAATAGATACGTAAAAATAACCATGGTAACCAGTTAAGAGCCGGTGGATTTCACATTGTCAGTTTTATTCGTAATTCGTTATTTCTTCATTGTACGTAACAAAACAGAAATACAGATAATTTATAATAGAACAAACATATACAAAGGCGAGCTTATATCTAATAAGAGATTTCTTCCAGACAACCACAAAAGGTGATGGTTATTCGTTTATTTACGCTTTCAGAATTGCTCACAATTGTTTAGTTCTACAATGAAGAGAAATCTTAGAGCTAACAAAGATTGTCTGTTTTATTAGGTTTGTCTTTACCCCTAAGCTTTCTGATGAAATGTGAATGCATCCCTCTAGTTTTTAGTCTGTGGTTGCCAATCTCTCATATTATATCTTTTTTTCTATTGCCGCCCTTGAATGATAGCGACAATTTGTGTGAGCAAGTTTATGTAATTTATCTTATAAATTAAAGTGTGTTAAACGAGCCTCAGTCTTCCTTTCATTATTCTAGCAGGTTATGGGCCCAGCATGCTTACACTGCGCTTTCAGTGAAAATGCAGATAAATGGAGTGAAGCGATGAAGTCAGAATATGTTGCCAAATGACACACGGACATTGGTCGACTTACCTAAAAACCATATCTTGCAAGTGGGTTGTTAAAACTGAAAGAGATGGGGATAGCAACATAGAGCGTTTTAAAGCGAGATTGGTGATAAAAGGATATAAACAAACAAGGGGAGTAAATCATCATGAGGTTTTTGCACCAGTAGTTAGTTGCTCCGCATTGAGATATTTAATGGGAATAGCTGCTTTACAGATAAATCAAATGGATGGTGATTCAGCCTTTTTTACAAAGAGATATTGATGCAAAAATGTACACGAAATAACCGCCGGATTATGACGGGGATACAAAAGTATGTCGTCTAAACAAGTCAATTTACGGCTTGAAACAAGCAAGTCGTCAGTGAAACAAGAAGTTAGACACTGCTTTCCGTGAGATTGGTTTACTGATATCCAATGTGGATCCTTGCATCTATTACCAAATATTGAACAATGATGACATGTTGTTCATTACCTTATATGTTGATGATCTGCTCTATTTCTTCAATAATGAGAAAACAACTAATATTATAAAGAAGAAATTACATGAAAGATTAAGAATGAAGGACCTAGGAGAGTCTAAACATTGGCTTATATATAGATTTACTAGAGATAAGAACAGTATATCTTTTGATCAGGCAATTTACATGGAGAAGATATTGCAAAATTTTGGAACAACTGATTGAAAACCAGTAGTAACGCCTTGCGATGCAAATGTGAAATCACAGAAAGCTAAAAATGAAAAAGAAATATTAAATTATATTAGATCAGTCATTCCAAAACGTTGTCATTGTTCCATATTTGGTAATAGATGCATTGATCCACATTGGATACCAGTAAATAAATCTAACGAATAGCAGTGCCTAACTTTTTGTTCCACTGACGTCTTGCTTGTTTCAAGCCGTAAATTGACTTGTTTAGACGACAAACTTTTACATCCTCTTCATAGCCCGGCGGTTGTTTCATATAAATTTCTGCATCAATATCTCCTTGTAATAAGGCTGAAACAGCATCCATTTGATGTATCTGTAAATCAGATTCCCATTAAATATCTCATGAAGTAGCAACGAACGGTTGCGAAAACCTCATGATAATTTACTCCCCTTATTTGTTTGTATCCTTTTATCACCAATCTCGCTTCGAAACTCTCTGTTTCTATTCCCATCTCTTTTAGTTTTAATAACGCACTTGCAAGGTATGGCTTTATTGTTTTTAGGTAAGTCGACCAATGGCCAAATGTCATTTTGCAGTAAAAAGTTATATTCTGACTTTTCACTCCATTTATCTGCATTGTCACTCTGCAGAGCTTACTCATGACTTTGTGGATCACTATCAAGTAAGCTTGTTGTGAGCTCACCACTCATGCAAATAAATGACGTTGCAGTATTTTCGTTTTCATGAATCTCCTCTCTTCTTCTTGTTCTGATATTCGGTAGGGATTGTTCACTCTCACTTGGCACATATCTTTCATTATTAGAATCTACATATTCAGAACTTTTTTCTGGTGAGTATGTATTATTTTCATCAACATCAGGATCGGAGCTTGTACTGGATTCATCTCCAATTGTGTTCTAAAGGTGCTCTTGGTTTGGCCCAACTATCTCACAGTTCTCTTTTTCAGATTTTTCTTCAAATAATGGTAAGTCACAACATTTTCCTGATCATTTTCACACTGTTCGTTTATCCTTGTTTTCTTTTCAGAGCTTTTGCCACTTTATTTACTAATCTTACATTTTTTCTTTTCGGGCTCTGATGAAGCAGCAATATTGTTCTTGATAGTGACCTCCAAGAAAACCACATCTCTACTCATTGCTACTCGGATCTATAGATCATTTCATCAGGCATCAGATTCATAAATCTGTAGCCCTTCGTGCTATCACTGTAGCCGACAAATATGCATTCTCTTGATTTTACATCCAGTTTTCTTATCTTTACCTTAGGTATGTGCACCATTGCCTTACATCCAAATATAATATATTTGGATGTAAGGCAATGAATATGAATATGACTTGTATTTGGCTATCTCCCGGTCCATTGTTCCTCAGGGGTGGTGTCTGCGGATGAGGGAGTCACTGAGCGGTTCACAATGTAAGCAGCTGTTGCCACTGCTTCCGCCCAGAAGTGGTTCTGTGAGTGTTCGGTTGATTTTCTCGCTTAGGTCGTTCTGTTCATGCTTTATTTATGTATTATGTGCCATTATCACTTCTCAAGCATTTTATCTTTGCTTTCGGAATAATCGTCAATGTAAATATCAAAATACCTTGACCGTCCAACAGAATCATTCTGAATCGGTCCACAAACGTCCGAGTGGATAAGTTCTAGCAATAAAGATGCCCGGCAGTCATCATGGGAAAAAGGTTTCATAGTCTGTATTCCTTTCAGACATGTTATACATACGGTTTGATCTTTCTTCGGTGACAACTTGACACCATCAGCACAGTTTGGTATCTTACTCAGGTCGGTAAAGTTCAAGTGGCCCATACGTTGGTGCCACATGTAAGTATTTTCTATGGCTATTACGGAGCTATCTTGACATATAATTGTATTTATCTTGTACATGCCATTCATCTGTTTTGCCCTTGCAACATTATTTCCAAATTTGTTATATCTGACATTCATATGTGCCAAATTCAATTTTGCAGCCACTCTTTATGATATTGCTGACAGTCAGTAAGTTTTTTTTTTCAGTTCGGGTACATATAATACATTCCTCACCGGTATTTTATTCATGGTGCCGTTTGAAGCTGGTACTCGTATCTTGACATGTCCACAGCTTTCAACTTGCAGTATTTTTTGTAGGCTATCCATACGTTCTGAACAGGTGCAGAAGTCACATTCTGAAGCCATCCTCGGTGCCTCATCATGTGCATAGAAGATCCGCTGTCTATAAACCAGTTCATGGAGTCATTTAACTGACTAGCTGAAAAAGCAGCGGCAAAAACATTATTATTTGCTGTTTGTGACTGACTGAAAGACTTGTTCTTGTGCCAACAATTCCTGCTGAGGTGTTCATACTTGTTACAGGGAAATCATCAGGGACCCTTCGATTTAGATGATTGGTGGCCCTTCGGGTTTATTCGGGAATTTGTGTAGAAAGCTTTAAAAAATCAGTGCAGACTTTATAAAGACAAAATTGCTTCAAAAGTTACCGAAGTCTGATACTACCGACTTCCGTACCTCTTGAAGCAATTTTGTCTTTAATAAGTCTGCACTAATTTTTACACCAGAACTCTCTCATTCCATCACCATAGGTTTATACATATCAGGTAAGCCTGCGAACATCAAGGTGGCAAGCCACTCATCGTCGACCTTAAAACCTATGTTTCTCAGCAGGTCATAACTTATTTACATAGTCCTCTATGTCAGAACAAGAATCTAAGTGTGTGTATAGGTAGCTATGTAGGTGGTTGAGTGATGATGCTAGCCAATAACACGATAAATCACTGATAACTTTATATTATTTATTTGAACACATAGACCTATTGTTTATGTACAGAATGATGCGGGTAGAGTAGACACAGTTGTTATTTATCACAAGGAAGAAAGTAAAGTTCAAAGAGATAGCAGGCGAAAGCAAAATAAGCAAATAAAATAGATCGCGAAGCTATAGCGAGTGGAGCGCAAGCGTACAAGTGACACAGGCTTCACGTCTGAGGTTAGATTCCGACTGGCGGGCGGGCGGCGATCGGCGGCGGCGGCGCGCGCGCATCGAGGCTGCTCCTAGTGACGTCAACGACGAACAATAAGACCAGCTATACAGATGATCGCGCGCGGGTTCGCTTGTTAATTAAATAATATTTGTGAAAGTACAAAAGAGAGGTGTATGAGATGAATGAATGTATTAGTGTGAGTTAATAGAATACGTAAATAAGTAAGAAATGAATTATAATAAATGTTATGTACAGTATAAATAAATTATTACGATAAACTGCATATAAGGTTAAAATATAAGGAGTCACCTACATCACTCCCCTCCAGAGACCGGCTAAGGGCGATAAAAATCTGGGAAATGAACTCTCCGACCTAAAAGTGTAGTCCTAATGGGAGTATCCTGTGACCGTGGTTGTAGGAGCGGAGGTGAAGGGTGAGTATCTGGCGGTACGGGGTCATATCGCGGTTGGGACAAATTGTAGTCTAGTATAAAGACTGTTTTTATCGGTCTATGCTCACTACGACGTCGTTGTTCCGCACACGTATCTTAAAAGTCTTTGCGCCTCTCTTAAGTACCTCGAATGGCCCAACGTAAGCTGGTTGAAATGAGCCGCGTAACACTTCTTCCCTAAGAAATACGTGACTGCAGCTGGCTAAATCCTTAAACACGAAGGCTTTACGAGTGTTGGAATGGTGCTGAGGTGGGACTGGTCGTATGCGCTCGGTGAAAGACCTCATACGGGCCGAGAAATCGGTGATGTCGGTGGTGTAACCTGGGAAGTCATGACCAAAAAATTCACCCGGTAAACGTAGGGGTTCACCGTACACCAGCTCTGCCGATGATACCTGAAAGTCTTCTTTTACAGCGCTCCTAATGCCTAAAAGTACCAGTGGCAATGACTCTGTCCAGTTGGCGTCGGAGTGACAGGTAATCGCTGCCTTCAACTGCCGGTGAAATCTCTCCACCAAGCCATTACACTGTGGGTGATAAGCTGTTGTCCTACGGTGGTCGAAACCTATGGACTTTGACAGCTGCTCGAACAAAGCTGATAAAAATTGGGCCCCACAATCGGTAACGATCTCTTTGGGACAACCGTATCTGGATACCCAACAGCTGACAAACGCTTTGGCTACAGTTTCAGCGGTGATATTGATAATAGGTACAGCTTCCGGCCATCGCGTGGAGCGATCGACGGCTGTGAGGCAATACCTATAGCCACCAGCGGACGGTAGTGGACCGATCAGGTCTAAATGGACGTGTTGTAAACGCGCTGAAGGTAAGTCGTTTGTACCTAACGGTGAAGCAACGTGTCTGGTTACCTTCGTGCGCTGGCAGGTCAAACACGCCTTAGCCCATTCACGGCAGTTTTTCCGTAATAGTGGCCAAACGAATCGTTGAGCAACGAGTTTGGCGGTGGCGTTGGCACCGGGGTGGCTAAGAGAGTGCAGACAGTCGTAAATCTGCTTATGCAGTTGTTTGGGAACGAAAGGCCTGAGTGTCGGTGTACTGACGTCGCAGTACAACATGGAACGACTCCCAGGTATGTTCATTTTGGTAAGACGAAGTGAAGTGTCACCTTTAAGATACTCAACGAGCTCTGGGTCTTGGTATTGGAGATTGGCCATCACTTCGAGATCGAAAGGCGACTGCAGTTCTTCTACGCGCGACAGTGTATCGGCAACCAAGTTGTCTTTGCCGGCAATGAAGACAATGTCTGTGGTGAATTGCGAGATGAAGTCGAGGTGTCTATACTGTCGTGGAGAGCAGTTAATTTTCCGTTCATGAAAAGCGTATCACAACGGTTTATGGTCAGTATAGATGGTAAAGTTGTGGGCCTCTAACATATGCCTGAAATATTTAATACTCTCATAGATGGCAAGGAGCTCGCGGTCATATGGTGAGTATTTTGTTTGTGTTGGGCTCAACTTGCGAGAGAAAAATGCTAGGGGCTGCCAGTCTCCCTCCTTTAGCTGCTATAGGACTCCACCTATCGCCGTATCGGAGGCGTCAGTGACCAGTCCTAACTTAGCTGACGAGTCGGGGTGTGCCAAAAGAGCTGCATCACATAAGCTCTTCTTTTAAGCTTCGAATGCTTTGAGGTAATCCCCTTCTATATTGACTGGATTGGAAGCTTTGACAGACCCTGTAAGCAAGCCATTGAGTGGCGCTTGAATTTGGGCGGCATTTGGCAGAAATCGCCTTTAAAAATTCACCATCCCCAAAAATCGTCGGAGTTCTCGGACTGTTTTTGGGCGCGTGAACTCAGCAATGGCCTGTACCTTGCTTTCCAGTGGTTTAGTGCCCTTTTCGGAGATTGAATAGCCTAGAAACGTGATCTCTGACATCCCGAAGACACACTTGGCCGTGTTGACAAGTACACCATAGTTGCGCATGCATTCGAAAAGCTGGTGCAAGTGGTCTTCGTGCTCCTGTGGCGTTTTGCTGAAAATCAAGAAATCGTCGAGATACGGGTAGCAAAAGTCGAGACCACGAGTTAGTCCGTCGACAAACCTTTGAAAGGTTTGTGCCGCATTCTAAGACCAAACGTCATAAAAGGAAATTCATAAAGTCCGAATGGTATGTTTATAGCTGTCTTGGGTATGTCCTGTTCAGTAACAGGGATTTGTTTTTAGGCTTTAACCAAATCTACCACTGAAAATATAGTACAACCGGACAGACAGTGCGAAAAATCTTGTATATGTCTAACTGGGGATTGGTCAGGTATGGTACCTGCATTTAATTGCCTATAATCGCCACACGGGCGCCACCCGTGATCCTTCTTAGAAACAAGGTGGAGAGGCGACGACCAGGGACTGTCAGACGGACGTGCTGTACCGTTAGTTATCATAGTGTCGAATTCTTGTTTCGCGATTTTTAACTTATCCGGGGCAAGACGGCGTGGGGAACATGATACAGGTGGACCCGGTGTAGTGCGTATGTGGTGTGTAGTGTTGTGTTTTGCAATACCCGGAGTACCAGCAGGACGTGTTATTTCCGGATATTCTGACAAAATTTTATTATACCTACCGTCACCACCAGTCGATACCTTTACGCTTAGCACAAGCGTGCTATTTATATCTAAACAGGCTACCGAACTGACATTGGTCAGGCCATCGATAACTTTTTGTTCGCTGACGTCGACTATAAGGCGGTAATGCGTTAAAAAATCTACACCTATGATTGCTTTTGTGACGTCAGCAATCACGAAGTGCCACGGAAAGTTGCGGCGTAGGCCTAAATTCAAATTAAGTTGAATATAGCCATACGTATCGATAGCCGAGCCATTAGCAGCAGTAAGTTGGTAAGTAGTTTTACAACGGCGCTCGCGAAAAGCAGATACAGGGTAAACACAAATTTCACTTCCGGTGTCTATGAGGAACTGTGTCTGTGTAATACGGTCCGTGATGAATAGGCGACCTGTGGTTAGGTTGTGGCAGTCGGTCGTCGCCATCACTGACTGCTCGGCACATTTCCCGGTTTGTAGTCACAGGGCTTGATACACTGTCGCGCCTTGGATCCATATTTCGAGTGGTACCAGCAGATCGAGTACCTCTGGTAATTGGAAGTGGAACGGCGTGATGAGGAACGGCTGAGCTGGTCTCCACCTCGGCGCTCGATGCTGCGGGAGCGGTGCTGTGACTGCGTAGTAAGGGCGCTCACTTGTCGCGTCAACTCAGCTAATTGCCGCGTTAATTCCTCAATAGCTGATCCTGCTGCTGACGATGATGATGTGGTTGCTGCCACCTGCTGCGATGGTGCTGCGATGTCATAGACGCGGTCGGCGAGTTCGGGGAGTGTGTCAATAGCTAACGTCGGCTGCGATGCGACGATTGGCTGTAGCGAGGTAGGTAGCCGGCTGGTCTGAAGAGGAGTCTGAAGGGATGTCGGGTCCGGCCAGGTGCTGCAGGTGCCGCAGGAACTGCGACGGCTTGTGGGTCCCGAGCTGCTCGTGAATCAGCAGCTGCTTCACCTTGTTCTCCTTGGACACCGACAACCACTTGATGAGCTCGGCCTTCAGCTTGGAGTAGTCGGGAGGGCCAGTAAGAACATCTTCAATCTCTGCAGCATACTGGCGGTCGAGAGTGGCCAATATGTGGTAAAATTTGGTAGCTTCATCTGTTACCTTCATAATTGTGAATTGCCCTTCCACCTGCGCGAACCATATTGCTGGCTTTTCGGGCCAGAATGGCGGTATCTTTAGGTGGACTGGAGCTGGAGTCGCCGTCAGTGTGGAACAGGCGACCTTCATCTTCTGGTCTGGGGGCGACGACGCCATCTTGATAGGATGCCACCCGCCGCCACGAGGTAAGACATTCACATTCCTTTGTGAATCTTCCGAGTCAGGTCCGCTTGAATCATCTGAGCTCATCGTGTGCTTTAAGAGGGGTCACCAGTATAGGTAGGTATGTAGGTGGTTGAGTGATGATGCTAGCCAATAACACGATAAATCACTGATAACTTTATATTATTTATTTGAACACATAGACCTATTGTTTATGTACAGAATGATGCGGGTAGAGTAGACACAGTTGTTATTTATCACAAGGAAGAAAGTAAAGTTCAAAGAGATAGCAGGCGAAAGCAAAATAAGCAAATAAAATAGATCGCGAAGCTATAGCGAGTGGAGCGCAAGCGTACAAGTGACACAGGCTTCACGTCTGAGGTTAGATTCCGACTGGCGGGCGGGCGGCGATCGGCGGCGGTGGCGCGCGCGCATCGAGGCTGCTCCTAGTGACGTCAACGACGAACAATAAGACCAGCTATACAGATGATCGGGCGCGGGTTCGCTTGTTAATTAAATAATATTTGTGAAAGTACAAAAGAGTGGTGTATGAGATGAATGAATGTATTAGTGTGAGTTAATAGAATACGTAAATAAGTAAGAAATGAATTATAATAAATGTTATGTACAGTATAAATAAATTATTACGATAAACTGCATATAAGGTTAAAATATAACGAGTCACCTACATCACTCCCCTCCAGAGACCGGCTAAGGGCGATAAAAATCTGGGAAATGAACTCTCCGACCTAAAAGTGTAGTCCTAATGGGAGTATCCTGTGACCGTGGTTGTAGGGGCGGAGGTGAAGGGTGAGTATCTGGCGGTACGGGGTCATATCGCGGTTGGGACAAATTGTAGTCTAGTATAAAGACTGTTTTTATCGGTCTATGCTCACTACGACGTCGTTGTTCCGCACACGTATCTTAAAAGTCTTTGCGCCTCTCTTAAGTACCTCGAATGGCCCAACGTAAGCTGGTTGAAATGAGCCGCGTAACACTTCTTCCCTAAGAAATACGTGACTGCAGCTGGCTAAATCCTTAAACACGAAGGCTTTACGAGTGTTGGAATGGTGCTGAGGTGGGACTGGTCGTATGCGCTCGGTGAAAGACCTCATACGGGCCGAGAAATCGGTGATGTCGGTGGTGTAACCTGGGAAGTCATGACCAAAAAATTCACCCGGTAAACGTAGGGGTTCACCGTACACCAGCTCTGCCGATGATACCTGAAAGTCTTCTTTTACAGCGCTCCTAATGCCTAAAAGTACCAGTGGAAATGACTCTGTCCAGTTGGCGTCGGAGTGACAGGTAATCGCTGCCTTCAACTGCCGGTGAAATCTCTCCACCAAGCCATTACACTGTGGGTGATAAGCTGTTGTCCTACGGTGGTCGAAACCTATGGACTTTGACAGCTGCTCGAACAAAGCTGATAAAAATTGGGCCCCACAATCGGTAACGATCTCTTTGGGACAACCGTATCTGGATACCCAACAGCTGACAAACGCTTTGGCTACAGTTTCAGCGGTGATATTGATAAAAGGTACAGCTTCCGGCCATCGCGTGAAGCGATCGACGGCTGTGAGGCAATACCTATAGCCACCAGCGGATGGTAGTGGACCGATCAGGTCTAAATGGACGTGTTGTAAACGCGCTGAAGGTAAGTCGTTTGTACCTAACGGTGAAGCAACGTGTCTGGTTACCTTCGTGCGCTGGCAGGTCAAACACGCTTTAGCCCATTCACGGCAGTTTTTCCGTAATAGTGGCCAAACGAATCGTTGAGCAACGAGTTTGGCGGTGGCGTTGGCACCGGGGTGGCTAAGAGAGTGCAGACAGTCGTAAATCTGCTTATGCAGTTGTTTGGGAACGAAAGGCCTGAGTGTCGGTGTACTGACGTCGCAGTACAACATGGAACGACTCCCAGGTATGTTCATTTTGGTAAGACGAAGTGAAGTGTCACCTTTAAGATACTCAACGAGCTCTGGGTCTTGGTATTGGAGATTGGCCATCACTTCGAGATCGAAAGGCGACTGCAGTTCTTCTACGCGCGACAGTGTATCGGCAACCAAGTTGTCTTTGCCGGCAATGAAGACAATGTCTGTGGTGAATTGCGAGATGAAGTCGAGGTGTCTATACTGTCGTGGAGAGCAGTTAATTTTCCGTTCATGAAAAGCGTATCACAACGGTTTATGGTCAGTATAGATGGTAAAGTTGTGGGCCTCTAGCATATGCCTGAAATATTTAATACTCTCATAGATGGCAAGGAGCTCGCGGTCATATGGTGAGTATTTTGTTTGTGTTGGGCTCAACTTGCGAGAGAAAAATGCTAGGGGCTGCCAGTCTCCCTCCTTTAGCTGCTATAGGACTCCACCTATCGCCGTATCGGAGGCGTCAGTGACCAGTCCTAACTTAGCTGACGAGTCGGGGTGTGCCAAAAGAGCTGCATCACATAAGCTCTTCTTTTAAGCTTCGAATGCTTTGAGGTAATCCCCTTCTATATTGACTGGATTGGAAGCTTTGACAGACCCTGTAAGCAAGCCATTGAGTGGCGCTTGAATTTGGGCGGCATTTGGCAGAAATCGCCTTTAAAAATTCACCATCCCCAAAAATCGTCGGAGTTCTCGGACTGTTTTTGGGCGCGTGAACTCAGCAATGGCCTGTACCTTGCTTTCCAGTGGTTCAGTGCCCTTTTCGGAGATTGAATAGCCTAGAAACGTGATCTCTGACATCCCGAAGACACACTTGGCCGTGTTGACAAGTACACCATAGTTGCGCATGCATTCGAAAAGCTGGTGCAAGTGGTCTTCGTGCTCCTGTGGCGTTTTGCTGAAAATCAAGAAATCGTCGAGATACGGGTAGCAAAAGTCGAGACCACGAGTTAGTCCGTCGACAAACCTTTGAAAGGTTTGTGCCGCATTCTAAGACCAAACGTCATAAAAGGAAATTCATAAAGTCCGAATGGTGTGGTTATAGCTGTCTTGGGTATGTCCTGTTCAGTAACAGGGATTTGTTTTTAGGCTTTAACCAAATCTACCACTGAAAATATAGTACAACCGGACAGACAGTGCGAAAAATCTTGCATATGTCTAACTGGGGATTGGTCAGGTATGGTACCTGCATTTAATTGCCTATAATCGCCACACGGGCGCCACCCGTGATCCTTCTTAGAAACAAGGTGGAGAGGCGACGACCAGGGACTGTCAGACGGACGTGCTGTACCGTTAGTTATCATAGTGTCGAATTCTTGTTTCGCGATTTTTAACTTATCCGGGGCAAGACGGCGTGGGGAACATGATACAGGTGGACCCGGTGTAGTGCGTATGTGGTGTGTAGTGTTGTGTTTTGCAATACCCGGAGTACCAGCAGGACGTGTTATTTCCGGATATTCTGACAAAATTTTATTATACCTACCGTCACCACCAGTCGATACCTTTACGCTTAGCACAAGCGTGCTATTTATATCTAAACAGGCTACCGAACTGACATTGGTCAGGCCATCGATAACTTTTTGTTCGCTGACGTCGACTATAAGGCGGTAATGCGTTAAAAAATCTACACCTATGATTGCTTTTGTGACGTCAGCAATCACGAAGTGCCACGGAAAGTTGCGGCGTAGGCCTAAATTCAAATTAAGTTGAATATAGCCATACGTATCGATAGCCGAGCCATTAGCAGCAGTAAGTTGGTAATTAGTTTTACAACGGCGCTCGCGAAAAGCAGATACAGGGTAAACACAAATTTCACTTCCGGTGTCTATGAGGAACTGTGTCTGTGTAATACGGTCCGTGATGAATAGGCGACCTGTGGTTAGGTTGTGGCAGTCGGTCGTCGCCATCACTGACTGCTCGGCACATTTCCCGGTTTGTAGTCACAGGGCTTGATACACTGTCGCGCCTTGGATCCATATTTCGAGTGGTACCAGCAGATCGAGTACCTCTGGTAATTGGAAGTGGATCGGCGTGATGAGGAACGGCTGAGCTGGTCTCCACCTCGGCGCTCGATGCTGCGGGAGCGGTGCTGTGACTGCGTAGTAAGGGCGCTCGATGCTGCGGGAGCGGTGCTGTGACTGCGTAGTAAGGGCGCTCACTTGTCGCGTCAACTCAGCTAATTGCCGCGTTAATTCCTCAATAGCTGATCCTGCTGCTGACGATGATGATGTGGTTGCTGCCACCTGCTGCGATGGTGCTGCGATGTCATAGACGCGGTCGGCGAGTTCGGGGAGTGTGTCAATAGCTAACGTCGGCTGCGATGCGACGATTGGCTGTAGCGAGGTAGGTAGCCGGCTGGTCTGAAGAGGAGTCTGAAGGGATGTCGGGTCCGGCCAGGTGCTGCAGGTGCCGCAGGAACTGCGACGGCTTGCGGGTCCCGAGCTGCTCGTGAATCAGCAGCTGCTTCACCTTGTTCTCCTTGGACACCGACAGCCACTTGATGAGCTCGGCCTTCAGCTTGGAGTAGTCGGGAGGGCCAGTAAGAACATCTTCAATCTCTGCAGCATACTGGCGGTCGAGAGTGGCCAATATGTGGTAAAATTTGGTAGCTTCATCTGTTACCTTCATAATTGTGAATTGCCCTTCCACCTGCGCGAACCATATTGCTGGCTTTTCGGGCCAGAATGGCGGTATCTTTAGGTGGACTGGAGCTGGAGTCGCCGTCAGTGTGGAACAGGCGACCTTCATCTTCTGGTCTGGGGGCGACGACGCCATCTTGATAGGATGCCACCCGCCGCCACGAGGTAAGACATTCACATTCCTTTGTGAATCTTCCGAGTCAGGTCCGCTTGAATCATCTGAGCTCATCGTGTGCTTTAAGAGGGGTCACCAGTATAGGTAGGTATGTAGGTGGTTGAGTGATGATGCTAGCCAATAACACGATAAATCACTGATAACTTCATATTATTTATTTGAACACATGGACCTATTGTTTATGTACAGAATGGTGTGGATAGCGTAGACAAAGATGTTATTTATCACAAGGAAGAAAGAAAAGTTCAAAGAGATAGTAGGCGAAAGCAAAATAAGCAAATAAAATAGATCGCGAAGCAATAGCGAGTGGAGCGCAAGCGTACAAGTGACACAGGCTTCACGTCTGAGGTTAGATTCCGACTGGCGGGCGGGCGGCGATCGGCGGCGGCGGCGCGCGCGCATCGAGGCTGCTCCTAGTGACGTCAACGACGAACAATAGGACCAGCTATACAGATGATCGCGCGCGCGTTCGCTTGTTAAGAAAATAATATTTGTGAAAGTACAAAAGAGTGGTGTATGAGATGAATGAATGTATTAGTGTGAGTTAATAGAATACGTAAATAAGTAAGAAATGAATTATAATAAATGTTATGTACAGTATAAATAAATTATTACGATAAACTACATATAAGGTTAAAATATAACGAGTCACCTACAGTGTGTTTATCAACTCTTTAAGCAGGCCTAAAGAAAAAGGTATTCTACCAATGTGTCCTGTCAATCCTCACTTATGGTGCCGAAACATGGACGCTCACAAAAGCCAATATGCACAAAATTAGAGTCGCACAAAGGGCTATGGAGTGTGGCATGCTAGGCATCAGCCTCGTTGACCGCGTGACTAACGTTGAAATCCGCAGACTTACCAAAGTCACAGACGCGGGTACGTGCATCACGGAGCTAAAGTGGCAATGGGCGGGACACTTGGTTAGGAGGTCGGAAGGAGGACCAAGGCAGCCACAGAGTGGCGGCTGCGAACAGGACAAAAAACAGCGGGCAGACCACCGGCCCGATAGCCAGATGACAATTTTAAGGTGGCTGGAAAGCAGTGGACAAGACTGGCGGGTGACCGTAGCGAATGGCGTGCTTTGGGAGAGGCCTATGCCCAGCAGTGGGATGACAAGGGCTGATGATGATGAAGCAGGCCTACTCTCCTGGACTAGCCTGAATCCTCGACAAATTCCTCCACACTTTATGTGCATTTTTGGCCTCCTGCACATGTATATACAGTTGCGGATCTATTACAATATCAATTTAAACTTAGCTTTCGTGTCCTGGGTGATTTTATTCGGATCAGCAGCCTCATTCACCGGTGATAAGACGATACTCCACAAGAGTCGGGTTTTATTACCCACCTTCAATTAATAAAATTACAGGTTTGTAAGGTCCGTTTTTTTATCTCACTACAAAAACAGAAGGTAGTAATACCATTTTAATATACATAGTCAGGTCATAAGTTCTGTCACATGTGTAATATGAAATAATTTAGACATGTTTATTATTTATGTAAACATTTATATAGCAAAATGAACTTAATAAAACATAGATTCTTATGGTGATAAAGTTCATTCAAAATGACCCCGCGATTTTGAATACAGGCCTTTATTCTGCGCGGCCAGTCGTCTATCGCAGCACGAACGAGGTTCATGTCATAATCGACGGCTGCCTTAATCAAGGATGCCTTGAGTGACTCCAAATCAGGATGAGGCTTTGAGCAGGCCTTTTCCTCCAAGTGTTGCCATATCTTGTAATCTAACGGATTCAAATCTGGACTGGAGGAGGGCCAGTCTTCGTGCCGGATGAAGTCGATTTCACGCGCCGCCAGCCAGTCTTGTGTGCTTTTCGTTCTATGAGCTGGCGAAGAATCTTGTTGGAATACCCAGTGCCTGTTATTAAACATGGTATGAGAAACAGGTTCCACAAGGTTCTTGAGGACTGTATTTTCATACACAACTGCATTCGTTTTTACGCCTTTCTCACAAAAATGTACCTCAGTTAAGCCCCAATAAGAGACTCCCAACCAAACCATGAGCGAGGATGGAAAATGTCCTAGTTGGACACGCGGAATACGGTTGCTCGCTTGTTCACTGCTGTGTGCGTACACCTTATCATTTTGTTTGTTGTAGCTCTCTTCCACGGTGAAAATTTTTTCATCCGAAAAAAGAATTTCCCGATGATTTTTTCCCGCGTACCGCTTCAACAAAGCGCGGCATCTCTTCAGTTTCAGGACCATTTAACGAGCGTCCAAACGATGTCTTGTTTTTCTTCGATGTGCCCTAAGCCCTAAGTCTTCATTTAACACCCTTTTCACCGTGGTCCTGCTTAACCCCATCTGAAGGCCCAACAGTTTCTGCTTACGTATGGGATTTCTTTGAATTCGCGCCTTCACAGCTTTTATCACTGCTGGAGTCCTAACAGAGCGAGGGCGACCACTTCTTGACCTGTCATCTACACTAAAGTCTTCATTGCATCGTTTTATGGTACGATAAACGAATCTTTTGGTTATATTAAAAATTTTCAGTAAGTCGAAAATCTGAATTGGCGCGTAACCGCAACGATGCAACGTTATAACTGCGACACGGTCTTCTTTAAGTGTCCACTCCATATTTAAAAATGAGGAAAATTCTAAAAAGTACACATTTTTATTTTCATGAAAAATTCGAAATTCGAATTCAATAAACTTTTTTGTGGCCATCTTTCTAAATTCAAAAGTTTTTATTATGTGACAGAACTTATGACCTGACTGTGTATATATAGTTGTACTTACTCGGTAGTATGTTTTAACAGTAAGTAAAAGACTCGTATCACCAAAAAATAAAGAAAACAATTCGTAAAAACCACAACCTAGCACATTTTTTTTTCTAAGTTAGAGTCCAGGCCCGTTCGTTTGAAGTCTACGCACAATTTCATACGTTTTCTAATTGACCTCTTGGAGTGCGAAGGGAAGGCGCGCTTAATGTCATCTTAATTTGGCGCGGATTGTCGCGCGACTTCCAGAACAGGTGATAGATGTAAACCTGCAAGAAGTCCCTCACGAAGATATTGGCTCTCTTAGGAACTTCATAAAGCGGACATTCCTGCCCAGCTACAAACAGAGGGTCCACGTCACGAATGTAATGCGCTTGTCTAGTGCGTATAACAAGGAATTTAGATTGCAGCAGAGAGTGTTCTTAGTGGAACAACCGCCAGGTTATGAAGAGAATGTAAAAGTATGTCATCTAAACAAGTCAACTGATGGCTTGAAATAAGCAAGTCGTCAGTGAAACAAGAAGTTAGACACTGCTCTTCGTGAGATTGGTTTACTGGTATCCAATGTCGATCCTTGCATCTATTACCAAATATTGAAAAATGATGACATGTTGTTGTTCTTCAAGAATGAGAAATCAGCTAATATTATAAAGAAGAAATTACATAAAAGATTTAGAATGAAAGACCTGGTGTATGTATGTAAAATAAAGTTTAAACTCTCCTAAGAGTCTAAACTTTATTTTACATACAAAATTACTAGAGATAAGAACAGTATCTCAATCAGTATCTTGATCGGGCAATGTATATAGAGAAGATATTGAAACGTTGGCGGTGCAAATGTGAAATTACAGGAAGCCAAAAGTTAAACAGAGATATTAAAAAACATTCCATACCAGGAGCTAATTGTATGCCTGCTGTATTTATTACAGGGAACATGACCAGACATTGCCTATATAATAAATGCAATGATCAGATTCAACAATGCACCGACTGCTAGTCATTGGATAGCCGCAAAGAGAGTCTTTAGATATTTGAGAGGTACGGTTAACACAAAGCTGACATTTTGAAGTGACAGCAAAAATATTACTGGTTATTGCGACGCAGACTGGGCAAACGTTTCAGGATGCTGCTATCAGCTGAAGCCCTAAAAGGCAGCTAAAAATAGGTTTATCCAGTACCGAGGCGGAGTACATGTCATTGGCATCAGCCACTGAAGAGGCTTTATGGCTAAAGCAGCTACAAGATTTTTTTGGCCTGTTCTGTCAGGCAAGCCTATTCTTATGTACTATGATAATCGAAGTGCCATTATTCTTTCAGATAATAATGTCTTTCACGCAAGGAGAAAGAATATAGATGTGCGCTATCACTTTGTGAGGGAGAAGCTTGCCAATAACCACATCTTGTGAAGTGTAAGAGGACTGATGATATGGTCGCTGACGCAATGAGAAAAGGACTACATCGATCAAAGTATGAGACCTTCAGCAAGTCAATAGGTTTATGCCCAGGGGAGGATGATGAAATGTGAACGCATCCCTCTAGTTTATCCCTTTATAGGGCATAAGCCAAATTTGTATGGCGGCTGAAACTACCCGACAAGGTTGACTATAAGGATTATAATTCATTTAGGATTGCATTGGTATTCAACCTTATTGATTATATGAGTAGGCAATGAATGGGCGCAAGCAATTATTGAAACCACCAAAGTGAAGTTAGTCACAAGACTTTGGTAGGCTGCAACGAAATGGTGGTTTCATATTTGACTTCTGCCTCATAAGCCATTACGACTTGCGATTATGACTTCGTCTCGTATATTTTTAATTATTTTAGTGGTTTTAAGTGCAATTTACGTGTATCAAGGTAAGTAAATAGATAATTTAGTTATTCCCCTTTCATTTGGTATATAAATTATAATCTCAGCTTGTATTTTGAAAGTACAATATTGATTTGAACTGAAGAGGTTGTAAAACCCGACTTTTAGGTTAGGATTTCAACAAGTTCATATTTTAGATTCTCATTTGTTTGTTTTATGTATTAGGGACTCATACGGTAAACTTTTGCATAGTTGTATTATTACTAAAGGCCGGACAACAGTTAGATTATATACATGTTTTTGCACAAAGATGTTATTAGGTACCAAAGTGTAGGTATGGAGACCGGTGAGGTTTGTGCGATAAGTGCGACCTAACTGAAGCGTTACAGTACAGTATTTTTTGTTTGTTTCAGATGTCTTTTCGGACAATAGACCTAGACACTATGCCCTATGATCAGCTGGTGGAGTTGATCGAGGGTATAGGTGATGATCAGGCCGAAAATTCTGATATAGGGGGGGACTCCGATCCTGACGATGATCTACCACTGAATATTATGGCAAGAGGGTTGTCAGTTGGGAATGAAATTCTTTGCGTCACGCCTCCTCATCACTCACCAGCTCCGAGCATCAGTGGTTCACCAGCAGTGTCACGAGGACGAGGCGAGACGAGACGAATAATACCCACTGAAGATTCCGAAGACGACACCATGGACGAAGATTCATCACATCGCTCAACTCCCGTGTCAACAGTCCCTCAAAAAAGAGGACGGGGCCGAACTCGTACCAGGGGTCCTATGAGATCAAGGGCAGCTGCTAGAGGTGCCAGAAGTAGAAGACACAATAGGTCTGTACCTAATCCTTACAGATTTCGTAAAATATTCCGGACACCACAAGAACATAAAAATTTCCGTTTTCAAGCATACCACGGCATAAATGAAGAAGTAGATATATCCTCACCATTACAGATATTTGCAATGTTCTTCACAAACATTTTGCTTCAGCACATAGTAGATCAGAGTAATCTTTACTCAAATAATACCCTACATTTATCAGTTGACGAACTAAAAGCATTTTTAGGAATATTGATAATAATGGGCTTTCACCAATTGCCATCAATTCGCATGTACTGGTCTAGTAATCCTAATTTTCATTTTGGTCAAATTGCTCAATTGATGAGTCTCAAAAGATTCCTAAGAATATTGAGATTTTTGCACTTGAATGATAATTCTACAATGAAGCCTCGAGGTGATCCACAATATGACAGATTACACAAAATCAGACCACTTTTGACTATGCTCTCGGAACATTTTAAAACTGCTTTTAGTCCATCACGTTATATGAGCATAGATGAGAGCATGATATTCTTCAAAGGCAGATCAAGTCTCAAGCAATATATGCCTTTGAAACCGGTAAAAAGGGGATTCAAAGTTTGGGTTTTATGCTGTGCTGTAACTGGCTATATGGTTTCAATGGATATTTATGAAGGAAAGGACAACACAACAACTGCTGATGTTGGCTTAGGCGAAAAAGTCGTAATGAGATTGACGCAAACCTTCGTTGGCCTCGGGTTTTGCGTTTATTTCGACAGATTTTTTAATTCATTGACCTTGCTTACAAATCTTCTTCAGAAAAAAATATTTGCATGTGGAACTCTAATGGCTTCTAGAAAATATTTCCCGAGTGAAAAGCATCGTGATGATAGGCAACTGGCCACAGGTGATTTTGACAGTGTTATGGATGAAAGCATTTCTGTTACCAAATGGAAAGATAGGGGTAAAAAATGCGTAATTATTGCATCTAACATGCATAACCCAGCTTCGATTACAAGCATGAAGCGTACTAACAGAGTTGGCAGGAGAGAAGAAGTGAAATGTCCGCAATCTATAGCAGATTATAACCGTTATATGGGTGGAGTAGATCGGTTTGATCAACTACTTGCTGCGTACGCAGTTTCATGGAAAAGTCGTAGATGGTGGATGAAAGTATTTTATTATCTTCTAGATGCAGCAATTGTAAATTCTTACATTATTTACCGTGAAACTGCAAAGCTGGTTCTCCCGAGATCTAAAGTACTTTCACACCTTATGTTCAGAAGCTTATTAGCAAACGAACTTATCGGCGCCTATCAAAGTCGACAACGTGATCCTGTTGTTGAAGGTAATAGGTATCAGTTCACAACAGACACACCTCATTTTCCTGAGATAGCTACAAGTAAGCGATGTGCCTATTGTAGCACTAAATCAAGACCAGTTCGAAGTAGAGTGGGGTGTGATGTATGCAAAATAAGTCTCTGTATAGGCTGTTTCAAGCCGTTTCATATCAATGGGTGTAAGAAAAGAGAGATTTGATTATTTTGATGTTCGTTAATTATTAGATTTGTAAATCGTAAGATTGATTATGCTAAAACTAAGAATGCAAGAAAAGGGAAATCTCACAATGATGATGGTGTTCGTTAATTATTGAATTAGTTTATCGTAAGACTGATTATGCTGTAATATATACCTAAAACTAAGACTGTAAGAAAAGGGAAATCTCGCAATGATGATGGTGTTCGTTAATTATTGAATTAGTAAATCGTAAGACTGAATATGCTGTAATAGATACCTAAAACTAAGACTGTAAGAAAAGGGAAATCTCGCAATGATGATGGTGTTCGTTAATTATTGAATTAGTAAATCGTAAGACTGATTTTGCTTGAGACTAAAGTCCTAAAGTTGTTGATTTTGTAGTAAGAAATACCTAGATATGCTATGAAACATTCTAACAAATAGTTATAGTTTGTCATGAGAGCTTTTTATTAGTTTTTTATGAAAAAAATATTATTTAGAAGTGATTTTTTGTTACATTTATGACACGAATATGTCCAGTTTGTTATCATAGTACAATTCGTACTTTTAATTATTAACATAATTATTGGTTTTGTGATTAGAATAAATAATACTGGTCAAATAATGATTTAGTTTTATTAACAAACTTTATCCATAAATGGTCATGGTTCCATATGAAACCACCAATCTTTTTCCCTGAATGGTCATGGTTTCAAATGAAACCACCCCCTCCAGCCAAACCCGAAAGAGTCAACTAGTCAAAATCACACTAATTCTAGTTCTTATGGACCCCTGAACCTATCCCGATACCAAAAATTCAAATCCTCCAAAAAAAAAATGTTTGCCCTATAAAGGGTTATAGTCTATTGTTGTCAATCTATCATACTCTGTTTTTTTTCTATCGCCGCCCTGGAATGATAGCGATCTTTTGTGTGAGCAAGTTTATGTAATTTATCTTTTAATTTAAGTGTGTTAAACGAGCCCCAGTCTTCCTTTCATTATTCTTACACTTTCAAACTATAGGTCGAACCTTACCTTAATCAGAGATTAAGTAGTGGTATGCCTATACTTCCACTCTATTAATAGACTTTTGAAATGTCCTTATAGCGTACTGTACCGGCCCCAACGCCAAAGGTCGTAGCCGCCGCTAACAGTAGCTATGATCGTCTATTCTTTCTATCCCAAAATGAGAGGACCCGATTCAGCTGTAAGATTTGTAAGTAAGAATGATAAGTCTGAATTTCTCGTTCGTTGAGAAATTCGTCAGGCGTACAATAGTCGAACGAAGATTGGTTCAGGAATTTACAGTTTCAAGTTAGACAGAGAAAGCATATATGTCCGCGAGCCGGTAATTCGCATCAGTCAGCGGTGTATTGCGCTAAAACGATCGTTGTTATATTTTATGTGATGGCACCATCTGGTTTTTAACTTCTCTTGAGAAGTTATTATAATAGGTCTGAAAATTGAAATAGGTAATTTTGTGTTTTCTTTACGTTTTAAGACCTGGAGAATCATTTGCAATCATTTTTAGAGTGATGTCTGTGTGTGTGTGTGTGTGTGTGTGTGTGTGTACGTACGTATGTACGTGATCAAAATTATGGAATTCGTTTTCTCAATAACTACTGGACCGAATCGCTTTGATGACCATATCAATCGATACGCCACGTCATGACTTAGATCTGAAAGGAGTCTAGAAAAAATCGGTCCAGCGGTTCGTTTTTTATTTGTAAAAAACTGACTTTTTTGAACACGCAACGTTAATTTTGTATGTAATTCCAAGTATTGAGGGGTAGATGTGGGTTTTTGAGGGTGCTGGTTTCGAATCTTTCATCAGTTTTTTAAAATTCAAAATGGCGGACCCACTATGACGTCATCTTTTTCGTGAAAATTCTTTAAATTCGATAAAATTTATTAATTATTGTAGATTAATTAATTATTTATTAAAAGTAAGCTAATAAAAGGATGGATTCGTAGAGTTGAAATAGATATTCATCAGAATGCCTATGCATTTGTTTAATCTAGATAGATAGTGCTATATAGTAATTATATGAGAATTAATTGAGTGGGAATTTTAGGTGTAGATAAGGAAATACGTGAAGCGTTCATCGCATTAAGGACAGGTAGGGATCGGAGAGGTGGGATAGGTAGGAACGTCGCTAGATATTCCAGTAATAATTCTCAAATGATTTTCTAGGTATCGAAACATTAAAAAAAAGAATTCTTCTCAAGAGAAGTTGCTTGTACGGTACTTGCTGCCGAACCGATTTTTGTATATATGAGCGCTTTGGAACATCTTTTGTTTTAGTTTTAGTTTTAGTTTTAGTGATCGATCACAGTTATAGTATAGATATCCGTCGTAGTTTTACGACGTGAGTACTCAATTATATTTCATGTGCTCGCTAGTAGCGGCTTGTGGTGGTTCCAATTATATATTTGATTCACGGCAATAACGATCCGAAAAGACCGGTTTACACAACTGCGATTTGAGTTCCGAAATGGGTTCTGAACTAGCGGTTACCTCAAAAGGTCCGTAACGTTTTGAAACCTTCAACTCTGCGCAATTTGAGCTGGATGTTATCGAAACGCAAGCATTATTGTTTTAGGATATCTAACCCACACCATAGCGAAGTGCATAATTCGATAAATACCGAACTATGAATTCCACTAGCCGCAGCACGTCCTGGGCTGAGCCAAATCATATATACCGACTCAACTTACACATTAGATATCCAGCGAAACTTACATTTAATTTAAAAATGCAACTTGAATCCAATCTGACCCAAGGCAATGCAAAACACCTACCCGGACCTAAACAATGAACTTTAGACTGTAAATTGATCTCTTCGCGCGTCCCCGATAACACTCAAATGTCAAAATATCAACAGGATATGTTATCTGTGTTGACACCGGTTTAACTTTGTTCTGAATTTGTTATTTCCATCCGCGGAACCTCATCGATCAAACAGTCTCCCTATGCCCTGACAACCTAGGTTTAGCCGCAACTAAACTCCTGTCTAGCCTAGTCTAAAAACCTAGTGTTATACCACGTCCATTATCGACACCACTCGAAAATGGTTGAGTTTGATTTGAATGTGCTTGAATGTTTAACGACTGTGTGTGTGGGAATTACAAAACTCGCTATTCGAAGGAATGAGGAGAGGATTAGCCCGCGAATATCCTAAGAGCCAATCCAGGAACCCTATGGTGAAGGAAAAGGAATTTAGGGTCGCTCCAAGCCCAGACTCAGACTCAGATAAATTGACTTAAAAGTTCTTTCCTAACGACCCAAGGATAGTTTTGGAATTAGGGGTAGGTTGATATAAAGGTAGGAACCGAGGTAAATCTCGGCGCTTCAGACACTCACGAAAACCCACTGAAACTTCGCAATCACCAATTCGTATAGTTCTGACGCGTAACACGGCAGCCAAAACTGTTTAGAACTCGTGAGGCGACTGTCACAGTAGCTAGACGCTGAGACTGAAGGAACTCCCCTCCCACGCTCTGGTATTTATACCTCACATGTCTGAAAAAATAGCGTCCTTTGCGTAACGCTCTGCCCAAGCGAAGCTTCTTATCACTAACTACACAGGGTCCAATTTCAACCATGCCATGCAGATCCGCCGTTCTACAAATTGTGTGTACGCATATTCACTATGATCAACCGTAGGTGATCACTCAAATCATTTGGTACTGCCGATACACAGAATCTGTTGATCGCTGACCAATAAAAGCTTGTTGCGATTAATTAAGCATTACCCGACCACTAGGTGCGCGTAGCAAAAGACCTACCAGAATGATATTCAATCCAGAGGTGTCAGACCCTCCATCTCATACCTCAATCGCAATTGTATATTTGCAATCTACATAACAGCTTTCTCCGTTCCGTAATAACCTTTCATTATTTAGTTATTCATAATTTTATTCAACGCGCAGCCAAATCGGCTCTCATCTCTACACATCTCGCAGGAATGCGACAAAAAAACTTGACCTGAACTGAAATTCCACGAATGAACCCACGCGTCTTTTTTGCGAACTTTGCCAGTAAGCAACGCAAAACCCCCAAACGTTATCTGAACCGATTCTCGTATTCAAAACAGCGCGGCGTTGGGCTAGCCCTCTATCACGCAGAATGAAGTATCTAATGTACCGACTCTCGTGTACCATTACAGCACATAATGAGCAATATGTTTAATTGCAAACGTCTAAAATATATAGGTTTTGAGATGTCAAAAAACTATTAATAGAGTAGACAAAGTATAAATACAGTTTTAGTCAAATAAGCGGCCATCGCAGAGTCGCTACAGCGCTGCACACCGATGCTCATTTGCCTAAACGCAGTAAGTAATTGCATGAACCATTAGGCAAGCAACTAGCAAACGTTTTTGCGCGATTTGCATTTTATAAAATGATGCAGATTTTACGAGTGCCATTCACAGCCCGACATTATGGGATCTTTCCGACCCCTCACCCCGACAACAGAACTTAGAATTTCAGAGGACTAACAGGGCAACATAAAATTATATTTATTATAACGATTAAATAAATATCAAGGACATACATTTAAATCCGATACGAAAATGTAAATAAATATATTGTGAAAAACAGATTTTTTGATAAGTTCGGGATGCTTATATATCGAGCAAAAATATTTAAATCAGGTTTACACATTCGCGTATCCCTGCTGACACTCATGATCAAAAAGCGAATATAAAGAAACAACTGTTTTAATGCTCCAATTTTTGGTTACTTGCGATTTACGGAAGGCTGTTTTGGCCATAATTCGCTGAACATATTACGCCATTCTGTGAAAATCTGCACTGATTTCTGTGAACCTGTTAAAACGCACAGGCGTATTGTTACGCCTTTTCCAATATGTGTGTAACAGTGGCATAATTGCGACCACGTGAAGCCAAATATACAATATTCCATTTTGCGTAACAGGGGGCTAACCAATCGACGCGGCCATTTTTCTATTCTTCTGTTCTACTTTATGGGGGTTGTAGTGTAGGCATCTGGCCCACTTGAGCGGGACCTTTGTGCATGTCCCCTTCTTCTTCTCTTCTTATTCAGCCATCCTAACTCCTGCACCAAATGGAGTAAACGGCCTGCGTGTATCTCCCAGGATAGACATCCTGGTTACTATTGTAGGTGGACAGCATGTGCTCGTCTGTTTTATCCACATCAATGCAATCCCTGCATAAGGGGCTGTCTTTTGCACCTGTAAGTTTCAAGTATTTGATAAGTGTACAAGGGTCTGTTATTATAGGCTTGTTAGTATTAATTTTTTTCACCTACGACGCTTTAATTATTACCTATCTTTGGTGTGCAGCAGACTCATAGAGATGTGCTGATTTATCGGAAGGTGAAGATACTTTTTTGTTAAGTCATGATTGTCATGTTTATGTCAGAAAACAGTTGAAACATAATGCGCGCCCAAGTGTACGTAATAACAGTTTGAAAATTATTTTGAGCATGCTTGTGATTGGTTAATCTACACGCGATGCACTTCATTTCCCTTGTAAAGTTCAAACTTTAACAGAATATGTATATAGGTCAGGTACTACCTATCCAGATATTATTTAATTAGCAAACCAAATGATCGTGAACAATTTCGCTATGTTCAAATATATTTTTTCAATGCATTTTTTTTCATCTTGGGTTTCTTGAGGATAGTAGTTAAGATAAGTGGAGGGTAAGATTTATCAGCAATTTAAATGTCACTTATTAAACGAGGATTTTTCCCCTTACACATACAGGGACCTGCACTAACTATTTGTATCTAAACCATCCCTGGTATAACTGTGCCTTCAAATAAGATTGTAATAAATTGTATTATTCGTTAGGCAAATTCCTTGGGTAATATTTTATTATTTTTAGGGGCAAGACCGTAAGCCAAGAAACATACAACGAGTAATTATGGTGACTCAGGACTTCCTTTTACAAAATTAACCAGTTCTTATTTCTAAAAGCTTTTCCTCGTCAAAAACAGATTATTACGAAGTTCCGGAAAATACATAAAATATTTATTAGATTCGTACTTTTATCATATCAACATAAATTTGCTATTTATTTTTTGACGTAAAAGGTCAAATGTTATAGAACTGAAAGTTAGTAATATTTCACAAGGCACTTAGTATTTTTGTTTTTTCATCTAGTATGTTTTGTGATTACGTAAAAGCAGCGACGATGGGCTGCTCTCCTGTCTCTCGTAAAACAGTTACATTGCTAAAAAATAAACATAAACATCTACATACAGGCACAAACATTGCTTATGGCTCCATACTATGATACCTTGTGTCGTGGGAACCAGAAACAGCGACGTCACACACATATAAACATCCAAGACCAGGTATTTTTTTCTCTTTACAATACATTTGCATCTGTCAGCTTTGTAGGAAAAGGCACTTAACGATAAATTATGAGTCGAATTAAGGAGCCAAATTTTTTAACGAAAACTACATTCATAAATTTAAATGAGCAATACTATAAGTAGTTAAGGGCTAATAAAATCTTCATACAAGAAATTCTCACATTCGCATTTAAGGCTACTGTAGCGGAAAAAATCGCAACTCGATTTATGGAGATTGAAATTTTGGACAAAACCATATTAAAATAAAGTTTATAACAGCTCTCACTGCGCCATGGCTGTAACGTCAGTCGGCTATTGCGATTTTATATTCATTTCTTCAAAACCACTTATTATATCTGTAAAACAATTATGCCTGATATTTTAAGTACCTATTTTTTGATGCAAGAACCATATCAATATTCTTTTTAGATCCCTAGGGATAGGTTTAGCAAGTTTTAGGTGTAAAATATATATTTAGTATTTTTTTGTTCAGTTTATATTGACATAACTAATATTTTTATAATACTAAGTTGAAGAAAATAAATGTTTTCATATACCATAATACTTTTTCGGGATTCAGTAAGTGTCTCATTTAAGTGAAATACCGCTTTAAAGATGGAAATTTGACAAAATCCATCGCCTTAAGGTGATAAGCTACTACGTGAATGAATGCTTTTTCATCCTCATAGCAATATCCTGAAGCAGTTCCGACGTCAAATATGTCATTCAAATAAGAGTGAGATCATGATAAGATGTAGGTCCAGTGGGCTGTTGAAGAAGTACAACTTATTTCGAATTCGAAATTTGAATGTGCAATGAAAATGACGCAAACGTCACCTTTCTTTTAATTTAAACTATAATCTCATTCTCTTCCACTTTAAGAATTTAGAATCGCTGCCTCAGAAGTTGTTCTTCAAAAATGTGTTATTATTGTTACGCCGGTAGGTTAGGTCAAAAAACTTTGAACGTCAATTTCAGCGTTTTCAGCGGGCTGAAAAGTCATTTCAGGCCGTTTCAGAAGTTACTCTATCACATATCTAAAGATCGAAATTTCACCCAAGTTGCCGTCGTTTTCAGGCGCCTGAAACATGTTTTCAGTCCGTTTCAGGGCACCCTCTATCAGATGACGCCATAACCTGAAAACCCGTTTTCAGGCGTTTTCAGGACCCCTTATGGGCCTCTGAAGCACAAATCGTCATATGGATAAATATCCGGTAGGAGTGACAGAGATAGCACTACTTGAAAGAGATAGCTATACTCGGAACATTCGAGAAGTGTGTGACAGAGATAGCACTACTAGAAAGAGATAGCTATACTCGGAACATTCGAGAAGGGAGTGACAGAGAGAGTGCACCATTAGAGAGAGACATATATGGTCTCGAATGTTCTCGGCCCGCACGCTGGTCCTTACTAGAATATTCGCGATATGTGTGGACAATGTGTCCAGAGCGGCTCCGCGGGATATAAAAGGCGCCGACGGCCGGCGCGAGTTAGTTACATTTTAACTGCGATCGAGTGCTAGTACAAGGATAATCGGAAAGAAAGACTCTTCGTGTGAATAGTGAGCGCATAATTAGTGAAATAGTGTGTGTGTGTTTAAGTGGATTTTATGTACAGTTCGTGTGAATTGTAAGTGCCTAATTTGGGTAATAAAGTGAGTGTTTTAATTAGTGGATTAATTCGCGTTTTTCTATCAAATACGAACCCCACGCTCGTAACATTTGGTGTCAGAAGTGGGATAGAAAATGCCGTTAATGCCACGAGAAACCGAGCCAAAAGGAGTGGCGACGCGAAGCCAAACGTCTGGGTCTGGAGACTCGACGCCTGGTACGTCGGAATCACCTGCTCCAGCTGCACAAGGAGTAGACCTCAACGTTATCTTCGTTCTCCTAAAGGAACAAGCGAGAGAGCTAAAGGAACAGTCGCGAAAACAGGAGGAACGGGCCAGGAAACAGGAGGATCAGGCCAGGAAACAGGAAGAACAGACTCTAATCCTCCAGAATGAGCTAAGGGAACAAAAGGATCACCAGGAGGTACAGGCACGAATGCTTCGTGAGGTACATGAGTCCACGATCGAATGGAAGAGAGAGTTGTTCGAGGTCCAGGAAAAACTGGCCGATATGGATGAAAAACTGGAGAGTCGAGTCCATGATGTCGATAAAAAAATTGAGACCTGTGAGAGCCGTCTCCAAAAACTTGAGATCAAAGTGGCTAATGGTCCAAGTACCTATGTACCCGACGCATCGGTGTCCGGAGGCGGCAGGTTCAAAGTGCCCCCCTTTGACGGTAGCTCATCGTGGACTGCCTATAAGCTGCAGTTCGAGTCTGTTTCCCAGGCTAATGGTTGGAGTAAGGAGCAAGCCAGGACAGCACTGACGTTGGCGCTGCGCGACGAGGCTCTTACCATACTAGAGGCTCTGGGAAACGACCGGACGTACGACCGCCTTCTAGAAGCCTTGGAGGCACGATACGGTGACAGTCACCTGGAGCACGTGTACCGAGCTCAGTTAAAGGACAGGACACAAGGACGTAACGAGTCCTTACAACAGTGGGCCCTGGAAATCGAGAAGTTGGTTAGGAAGGCCTATCAACGTACGTCAGCATCCTTTGTGGACAGTATGCTTGTGCAGGCCTTCATCGATGGGATCCGGGATCTGGAAGTGAGGGCAGCCGTGCGATTGGGACATCATGGCAGCCTAAAGGATGCAGTAGCCCACGCTCTCGAGGTGGAAGCTGTACGACAGGATTCATCCAGGCCTTTCAGGGTGCGAGAAGTGTCGACTACGAAGCCAGTAGATTCCCTCCGCGAATTTGGGCCACGTTGCTACCATTGTGGAGAACGTGGTCACCTGCAGTCAGGCTGTCCGAAAAGGACTAGGAGGGACAGAGACCCCGCTCCAAGGACAAGGAGCGGGCCAGGCCATCGCGCGAAGATCGCAGCGAGCGGAGCGAGCGAGGGGATCGAAGCCAGCGGGACCGAGACCGCGACCGTGACCGCAAGCATCGTAAGGACAGGCGTGACCGGTCACCGCACGAGCGCGGCTCGCGACGTCGCTCGCGCGACCGCCACTAGAGATTCACTGAGGTATCACATAGCACCTCCAGCCGTTGGCATATGTAAAGGCACGAGAGGAGCTCCCTTAGCAGCGGCGGCGGGGGGCTCAGCTCGGACCGGCGCGAGCGGGACCGCAGGGACAGGGGGGACCGCGGTGACAAGGACAATGATAAGAACTGATTCGGTTAGCGACGAGTGGAGTGATGAAATCATGCAGCAAGCGCAACAAGAGGACCCTGACGTGAGACCCATTTTTGATTGGATTAATGCTGGCGCACCTAAACCAAGATGGTGTGATGTAGCTGCTATGAGTGCGGTAACAAAAAGCTACTGGGCACAATGGGATAGCTTGGTTATGCATAATGGCGTTCTATGTAGAAAATGGGAATCAACAAATGGGAAGGATGCTCACCTGCAAGTCGTTGTCCCAAAGAAAAGGGTGAAAGATGTTTTGAGAAGCTTTCACGATGGAACATCCGGTGGACACCTTGGAGTAAAAAGGACCCTAATGAAAATTCGGCAACGCTTTTATTGGATTCACTGCCGAGAAGATGTTGAAAATTGGTGTAAACGATGCACTAACTGTGCATCAGTCAAGGGACCGCATACCCGTAGCCGAGGAACACTCAAGTTGTACAACGTGGGAGCCCCTTGGGAAAGGGTTGCATTAGATGTCGCAGGACCATTCCCAGCATCGGACTCCGGAAACAAGTACATTCTTGTCGTGATGGATTACTCCACGAAGTGGCCTGAAGTATTGCCATTCCTAATCAAGAAGCGGTAACCATAGCTGAAAAGTTAGTGAACGAAGTATTCTGCCGGTTTGGGGTACCACTCGAAATCCACAGTGATCAAGGAAGAAACTTCGAGTCTGCGGTCTTTCAGGAGACTTGTCGCATAATGGGAATTCATAAGACGAGGACTACGGCGTATCATCCACAGTCAGATGGAATGGTTGAGAGATTTAACCAGACACTGGAGAGACATCTAGCCAAGGTCGTTGAGAGCCATCAAAAAGATTGGGATCGGCATATCCCCCTCTTCCTGTTGTCTTATAGGTCGGCAACTCATGAAAGTACGGCGGTTACTCCATCGTATGCGAATTTTGGAAGAGAACTCCGTCTGCCTGCAGATCTCCTGACTGGACGTCCGCCGGATACACCAAGGACCATCATGGAATATGCAAGTGATTTGCGGGATCGGATTGATGATAATCACAGCCTGGTACGTGAACACGGGCTCCACGCTAGCATAAAGATGAAAACCCGATATGACCGGAAGTCTTATCAAGTGGGCTTTGAGGAAGGTTCGTTGGTGTGGCTACATAACCCTATGCGACGAGTAGGAAAGTCCCCGAAACTATCTCCGAATTGGGAAGGGCCTTACAAGGTAGTCACCAAAATAAACGACGTCACGTATCGAATCCAGCGGAATCCTCGTTGTCCGAGCAAGATTGTTCATGTTGACCGGCTGGCCAGATACCACGGAAATAATGATGCTCGGGACGAGCATGTCTTAGGAGGGGGTAGTGTTACGCCGGTAGGTTAGGTCAAAAAACTTTGAACGTCAATTTCAGTGCTGTAGAGGCGTTTTCAGCGGGCTGAAAAGTCATTTCAGGCCGTTTCAGAAGTTACTCTATCACATATCTAAAGATCGAAATTTCACCCAAGTTGCCGTCGTTTTCAGGCGCCTGAAACATGTTTTCAGTCCGTTTCAGGGCACCCTCTATCAGATGACGCCATAACCTGAAAACCCGTTTTCAGGCGTTTTCAGGACCCCTTATGGGCCTCTGAAGCACAAATCGTCATATGGATAAATATCCGGTAGGAGTGACAGAGATAGCACTACTTGAAAGAGATAGCTATACTCGGAACATTCGAGAAGTGTGTGACAGAGATAGCACTACTAGAAAGAGATAGCTATACTCGGAACATTCGAGAAGGGAGTGACAGAGAGAGTGCACCATTAGAGAGAGACATATATGGTCTCGAATGTTCTCGGCCCGCACGCTGGTCCTTACTAGAATATTCGCGATATGTGTGGACAATGTGTCCAGAGCGGCTCCGCGGGATATAAAAGGCGCCGACGGCCGGCGCGAGTTAGTTACATTTTAACTGCGATCGAGTGCTAGTACAAGGATAATCGGAAAGAAAGACTCTTCGTGTGAATAGTGAGCGCATAATTAGTGAAATAGTGTGTGTGTGTTTAAGTGGATTTTATGTACAGTTCGTGTGAATTGTAAGTGCCTAATTTGGGTAATAAAGTGAGTGTTTTAATTAGTGGATTAATTCGCGTTTTTCTATCAAATACGAACCCCACGCTCGTAACATTATTAAGGGTGAATCGCAGTCTAGGTTCAACTTCTATGGATTATGTATATAAATATCTATTAGCTAAATTAATTAACCTATTTGTAAGTCCTTAATTAAAATTAAATGCCTATAGTAAAACACATGTAGATTTTTATCGTCTAACACCGTATCAGAAATGCAAAACAGAATACCCAATTACGATCAGACTTAACAGGATTGCTTCCGTGACTGGAATCCGTTTTAGTTCCAAGTAATTTACCAAGGAAATGTGCGCTTTGTTTGATTCCATAAAACCAATATTGATAAGCATTCGCTGAATTGGGGTACGCCGTGAATGTGTAATGTGGCCATTGATCTATTAGAACTAAAGATGGAGCACGATTCTATTCAATTTTAATAACCCCGACGAAAAAGACGAATGTTATGATTGTGAAGCGTTTGTCTGGTCTCTGTTTTTGTTGCGTCAAAAATAGGTATTCAAAACGAAAATATCAAACCGCACATCAAAAATACTGATTTGCACAACGAATATCAGGGCGAAGAGATGTATCAGGGTAAAGGGGATGAGTGAAGCGAAGCCCCTGTAACCTTCGTGGTAGGTTGAACATTAAGAGCAAAATAAACGTCAAATTTGAGTACACATAAAATATTCAAAACATAAAAGTGTGTTTGTTGAACATTTTTGCCTTGCAAATATGATATATTTGATTTGCGATTAAATTCTACCCTATTCGAAATATCTTGAAACTATTAGTTTCAAATAGAAAAAATAACAAGTAGTGTTTGAAAAAAATTAAAAACGCACAATTTTTGCTCTGTTCTGCCCCAGCGACTGATGTCACGTCCATGTTGTGCTGAAGAAACTTAACTTCATATGGTTGCGTCCAAAATTTCAATCACAGCAAATCCAGTTGGTGATTTTACCCATACCCTTTTCTGGTTTATTCCCTGTGGGTGTTTTTAGAATCCATTTACTTGATTCGATGGAATTTGTTTGATAGAATTTAATTACAAAAGGACCTCTAAATTGTTGAATTTTTTCCTGTAATTCTGAAATCCTAAATTATTCCATGGCGGAATTGCATAAAAAATGTGGATATTATGTATTCTTAAAATCTCCTTAATTTTTTTTTGCAAAAATTTGTTATTTTAGTTTGAGTTGAGCGCACTGTGTGCGCTCTCACTTTCTTATGTGGAAGTAATTAACGCTGTTGCTTTCGTTTATGTACATTAATACTCCTTCAATATATATTTGTTGGTATCACCTTATTAGGGTCATCTATTAAGGGAAGCTAAACCAGAAAGGAACCCTGAACCCAATCTGATACAGTGTCAGAAAAATACGCCGACAAACATAGAGTCATACAGATATACACAGCCGGATAAAGTTAATTTGGCACATCGCTCTGACGACGTCATAGCATCCGTCACTTTCCTACTGACAAACCGAGGGCGAGAGCGAGCGAGCCAGGACAAACAAATGCCTAGCGGATGCCATGTTAACTTTGCCGCAATGTACAAACATATATATATATAGGTATGTAAATACAGACACCTAATCGGGATTCATAATTTTTTCAAATTTATATTTAACGGCAGATGACCAAAAGAGGGGTGTTCTAAGTTTGAAGCATCTGTGCGTCGTCGTTGTGTCTTTATGTCTGCCCGTGGCAACCTAGCGGTCAAACGGATGGACGGGTTTTAATGCGATTTTTTCTGTAAATGGTAGTCGAACTTTCCTGCGATGGTTTTAAGATATGTTATGTTAAAATCTGTTATGAAGTTCGAAAGTCAACAGCTTAGCAAGGAATCGCGGACAAACGGGTTAACGGATTTTAATGAGGTTTTTTGTAATTTGTAGTCGGCTTTACTCCGATAGTTTATATGTATATTTTATTAAAATCGGTCCAGCGCATCAATAGTATCAGTAAGGTTTCATTAATGTGCCGAGGATGTTAAATTTTAAACTTATAGCTAAGTTATATTTGTAAAGTCCCATCTATCCCAATTTAAAAACTTACAAGTCGTTGATCAACGAACGTTTCTGATTAAACATTTGACATTTGGGTTGTGTTTGTCCTGACAAAGTTGAGTTTGACTGGATGATTTGAGTTCAAATTGAATATCTTCTGGTGTTGAGAATCGTGGATTTGATAATATGTACAAGACGACCTCTGTGGCGCTGCGTTTGTGGCTCTGCCTACCATACGAGAGGTCTCGATTTCGATCGCCATTGGGGATAAAGGAAAAAAACATGTCTTGGATGTTTATATGTGTGTGACATTAATGGTTCCCACGAGGTTCGTGCCTGTTTGTAAATGTTTATGTTTATAGTCGACCGGTGTAGCCTAGAGGGTATAAATACTGCCTAATTGACGACTCGTCTGTCTTATCGACCAGCTCCGGGATTTAGAATTTTTTCCACTTCTGAGTATTCTGCACATCTTGGAGTTTGTCTGTTATACTGTACTCCGACGCATAAAGGCCTGACCACACGATGCGGTGCGGCGCCGCTGCGGCGGAGTGAGAATTGTATGCGTACCCCCCATCCCCCAATCCTCCCCCCGCCCCGCCTCGTCTCGCCTTTTTTCGTTCGTTGTGCAGCCCCGCACCGAATCGTGTGGCCCGGTGACAAGGGCACAATACGAGCCTTTGCACATGAATTATAAAATAGCGCTAACTCCGTAAGATTTCGATAACCCGCGCGTTATCCGGAATACATTTGTATCAAAATTGTATAGTCAACATCGTAATAAGTGATTTTATCTACACACGTATCATAAACCCTCTTTACTGCGTACAAAAACCGCAAGTTACGATCAGCATAATGTTGGTAAAAACTCATTTTTTATCTGAAAAATTACACATTATGACCATAATGTGTAATTTTTCTACACATTATGACATTCAAATTTCGAACGCCGACGCCCGCCTCGTGCCGCCCCTAGTTTGTCATTAAAGTTGGTACTGACATGCAAATTTCGAACGCCGACGCCCGAAGTTGGTGCTACAGAACACGCTAAACAACTGCAGAGCCACAATGCCGGTCAAATATGCGGTTCCTGAACACATCAAAGAGAGCTTATGATATGTGTGTAGATAAACTAGTGTATGTATCTGTACATAATTAGGCATTAAAACTCTCGAGTGATATTATTATGACTCTCGAGTATTAATGCCTTCCATTATGTAGCAGTCACATAAACTACTGTTACGCCGGTAGGTTAGGTCAAAAACTTTGAACGTCAATTTCAGTGCTTTAGAGGCGTTTTCAGCAGGCTGAAAAGTCATTTCAGGCCGTTTCAGAAGTTACTCTATCACATATCTAAAGTTCGAAATTTCACCCAAGTTGCCGTCGTTTTCAGGCGCCTGAAACATGTTTTCAGTCCGTTTCAGGGCACCCTCTATCAGATGACGCCATAACCTGAAAACCCGTTTTCAGGCGTTTTCAGGACCCCTTATGGGCCTCTGAAGCACAAATCGTTATATGGCGAAATATCCGGTAGGAGTGACAGAGATAGAGCACTACTAGAAAGAGATAGCTATACTCGGAACATTCGAGAAGTGTGTGACAGAGATAGCACTACTAGAAAGAGATAGCTATACTCGGAACATTCGAGAAGGGAGTGACAGAGAGAGTGCACCATTAGAGAGAGACATATATGGTCTCGAATGTTCTCGGCCCGCACGCTGGTCCTTACTAGAATATTCGCGATATGTGTGGACAATGTGTCCAGAGCGGCTCCGCGGGATATAAAAGGCGTCGACGGCCGGCGCGAATTTAGTTACATTTTAACTGCGATCGAGTGCTAGTACAAGGATAATTGGAAAGAAAGACTCTTCGTGTGAATAGTGAGTGCATAATTAGTGAAATAGTGTGTGTGTTTTAATTAGTGGATTTTAAGTACAGTTCGTGTGAATTGTAAGTGCGTAATTTGGGTAATAAAGTGAGTGTTTTATTTAGTGGATTAATTCGTGCTTTTCTATCAAATACGAACCCCACGCTCGTAACATTTGGTGTCAGAAGTGGGATAGAAAATGCCGTTAATGCCACGAGAAACCGAGCCAAAAGGAGTGACGACGCGAAGCCAAACGTCTGGGTCTGGAGACTCGACGCCTGGTACGTCGGAATCACCTGCTCCAGCTGCACAAGGAGTAGACCTCAACGTTATATTCGTCCTCCTAAAGGAACAAGCGAGAGAGCTAAAGGAACAGTCGCGAAAACAGGAGGAACGGGCCAGGAAACAGGAGGAACAGGCACGAATGCTTCGTGAGGTACATGAGTCCACGACCGAATGGAAGAGAGAGTTGTTCGAGGTCCAGGAAAAACTGGCCGATGTGGATGAAAAACTGGAGAATCGAGTCCATGATGTCGATAAAAAAATTGAGACCTGTGAGAGCCGTCTCCAAAAATTTGAGATCAAAGTGGCTAATGGTCCAAGTACCTATGTACCCGACGCATCGGTGTCCGGAGGCGGCAGGTTCAAAGTGCCCCCCTTTGACGGTAGCTCATCGTGGACTGCCTATAAGCTGGAGTTCGAGACTGTTTCCCAGGCTAATGGTTGGAGTAAGGAGCAAGCCAGGACAGCACTGACGTTGGCGCTGCGCGACGAGGCTCTTACCATACTAGAGGCTCTGGGAAACGACCGGACTTACGACCGCCTTCTAGAAGCCTTGGAGGCACGATACGGTGACAGTCACCTGGAACACGTGTACCGAGCTCAGTTAAAGGACAGGACACAAGGACGTAACGAGTCCTTACAACAGTGGGCCCTGGAAATCGAGAAGTTGGTTAGGAAGGCCTATCAACGTACGTCAGCATCCTTTGTGGACAGTATGCTGGTGCAGGCCTTCATCGATGGGATCCGGGATCTGGAAGTGAGGGCAGCCGTGCGATTGGGACATCATGGCAGCCTAAAGGATGCAGTAGCCCACGCTCTCGAGGTGGAAGCTGTACGACAAGATTCATCCAGGCCTTTCAGGGTGCGAGAAGTGTCGACTACGAAGCCAGTAGATTTCCGCCGCGAATTTGGGCCACGTTGCTACCATTGTGGAGAACGTGGTCACCTGCAGTCAGGCTGTCCAAAAAGGACTAGGAGGGACAGAGACCCCGCTCCAATGGCGAGGAAAATAGGCTCTGTGGAGTCAGAGCCCCAACAGGGAAACGAATAAAAGCCAGGACTATGGGACGAGTGCTGGCTGGCGGTCGAAATGTCCCAATTATGATCTCACAGGCAAACGACGGGAATAGTCTGGTTGTCAATGGAGAAATCTGTGGAATACCATGTCTCCTTACCATAGACACCGGAGCTTCTCGGACTGTGATCAGCTCTCGGCTACTGAGACACCTGACCAGAGATCATCTAGTCCGACCTAGGCATCTCCAGCTGCAAACTGCTACGGCCAGTACATTTCCGTCCAAGGAGAACGAGAGTTAGCTGTGAAAATAGGTGAAAAAGAATACTGGCATAAAATGATCGTTGCTAACATCGTCGACGACTGCATTATTGGATTGGATTTTATGAGGAGACATGACTGTAAAATCGACTTAAAGATTGGAGTTCTAAAGTTTGGAGTTGATGAGATTCCAATACAAGGTGGAGTAAATGGAAATGTTTACTGTACCAGGAGAACCATTCTTCAACCAAGGTCACAGGTTTTAGTTCCAGTGAAATTGCCGAACTCCACAAGGCCGCAATCTCACCGCTGTTTGGTGGTAGAGAGGTTGGATGCTGATAAACCGTGGATAACAGCCCGTACAATGGTAACCACGGCATCTACAGCATTTGTAAGGATCCTTAATCCAAGCGACACGGAATGCGTCCTCAATAAAGGAACGCTGGTCGGATCATGCCAAGAAATTTCTTGGATAAGAGGCTGCCGGGAATCTGAGGTAAACGTGAAACCTGGGCATGTTAAGCCTTCAATGGATGTTGAAAAATTACTAAATGACTCCAGGGAGCACCTTACCGAGGAGGAATTCCTTAAGGCACGTAGCTTACTGCTACGATATCGCAACGTCTTTTCTTCGCATGATGATGACATTGGAAGAACTGGAGTGGTTCAGCATGAGATCGACACTGGGGAAACTATGCCTATCCGACAGCGCCCTCGGAGAGTTCCAGTAGCTCGGGAGAAGGAGGTTGAGGGCATGATCGAGGAAATGCAAAGAAGCGGCGTTATTGAACCTTCAACAAGCCCGTGGTGTTCTCCCGTAGTTTTGGTTCAGAAGAAGGACGGCACCATGAGATTCTGTATTGACTACCGTCGACTTAATGATGTAACCAAGAAGGACAGTTATCCACTTCCACGAATCGACGACACTTTAGACACATTGAACGGAATGAAATGGTTTTCAACGTTGGATCTGAAAAGTGGCTATTGGCAAGTCGAAATCAAGGACAAGGATAAGGAGAAAACGGCCTTCTCTACTGGCAAGGGACTCTGGCAGTTCAATGTTATGCCATTTGGACTGTGTAATGCACCAGCCACATTTGAGAGATTAATGGAACAAATATTAGCTAGACTTCTAGGAGAAACTTGCTTGGTCTCTTTGGATGACATCATTATCGTTGGTAGAGACTTCAACGACCACTTGAATAAATTGGAGCAGGTGCTAGGCAAACTACGAGGGGTAAATCTGAAACTCAGTCTGAAGAAATGCTCGTTTTTCAAACGTAAAGTGAATTACTTAGGACACGTCATTTTGAAGGACGGCATCCAGACAGATCCTGAGAAGATTAGCGCCGTGAAGAATTGGCCGACGCCAAAAGACAAGACTGCAGTACGTGCCTTTTTGGGGCTTTGTTCATACTACAGACGTTTTGTGAAGAACTTCTCGGATATAGCAAAGCCTTTGCATCAACAAACGGAAGAAAAGCGATCATTTGACTGGAACGAACAATGTGAGTCAAGTTTCAACGAGCTTAAAGGAAGACTTTGTGAAACGCCAATATTGGGGTACCCAGACCCGGACGAGGATTTCATTGTGGATACAGATGCTAGTAATACTGGAATTGGAGGTGTCTTGTCGCAAAAGAAAGGAGATAACGAAGTTGTGATTGCATATTTCAGTAAGTCATTGTCAAAACCAGAGAGGAATTACTGTGTAACTCGGAGGGAATTGCTACCAGTTGTCAAGACGTTACAGCATTTCAGCAAATACCTGCTGGGCAAAAAGTTTCGTATTAGAACTGACCATGCTGCTTTAAAGTGGTTGCTAGAATTTAAAAACCCCGAGGGACAAGTGGCGAGATGGATTGAACAACTGCAGGAGTATGATTTCATCATCGAACACCGTTGTGGGAAATCACATGGAAATGCTGACGCCCTATCACGTAGACCTTGTGCGGACGACTGTAAACATTGCTCAAGACAAGAGGGCAAGGAATGTGTTCGAATGATAAGAACTGATACGGTTAGCGACGAGTGGAGTGATGAAATCATGCAGCAAGCGCAACAAGAGGACCCTGACGTGAGACCCATTTTTGATTGGATTAATGCTGGCGCACCTAAACCAAGATGGTGTGATGTAGCTCCTATGAGTGCGGTAACAAAAAGCTACTGGGCACAATGGGATAGCTTGGGTATGCATAATGGCATTCTATGTAGAAAATGGGAATCAACAAATGGGAAGGATGCTCACCTGCAAGTCGTTGTCCCAAAGAAAAGGGTGAAAGAAGTTTTGAGAAGCTTTCACGATGGAACATCCGGTGGACACCTTGGAGTAAAAAGGACCCTAATGAAAATTCGGCAACGTTTTTATTGGATTCACTGCCGAGAAGATGTTGAAAATTGGTGTAAACGATGCACTAACTGTGCATCAGTCAAGGGACCGCATACCCGTAGCCGAGGAACGCTCAAGTTGTACAACGTGGGAGCTCCTTGGGAAAGGGTTGCATTAGATGTCGCAGGACCTTTCCCAGCATCGGACTCCGGAAACAAGTACATTCTTGTCGTGATGGATTACTTCACGAAGTGGCCTGAAGTATTTGCCATTCCTAATCAAGAAGCGGTAACCATAGCTGAAAAGTTAGTGAACGAAGTATTCTGCCGGTTTGGGGTACCACTCGAAATCCACAGTGATCAAGGAAGAAACTTCGAGTCTGCGGTCTTTCAGGAGACTTGTCGCATAATGGGAATTCATAAGACGAGGACTACGGCGTATCATCCACAGTCAGATGGAATGGTTGAGAGATTTAACCAGACACTGGAGAGACATCTAGCCAAGGTCGTTGAGAGCCATCAAAAAGATTGGGATCGGCATATCCCCCTCTTCCTGTTGTCTTATAGGTCGGCAACTCACGAAAGTACGGCGGTTACTCCATCGTATGCGAATTTTGGAAGAGAACTCCGTCTGCCTGCAGATCTCCTGACTGGACGTCCGCCCGATACACCGAGGACCATCACGGAATATGCAAATGATTTGGGGGATCGGATTGATGATGTTCACAGCCTGGTACGTGAACACGGGCTCCACGCTAGCATAAAGATGAAAACCCGATATGACCGGAAGTCTTATCAAGTGGGTTTTGAGGAAGGTTCGTTGGTGTGGCTACATAACCCTATGCGACGAGTAGGAAAGTCCCCGAAACTATCTGCGAATTGGGAAGGGCCTTACAAGGTAGTCACCAAAATAAACGACGTCACGTATCGAATCCAGCGGAATCCTCGTAGTCCGAGCAAGATTGTTCATGTTGACCGGCTGGCCAGATACCACGGAAATAATGATGCTCGGGACGGGCATGTCTTAGGAGGGGGTAGTGTTACGCCGGTAGGTTAGGTCAAAAACTTTGAACGTCAATTTCAGTGCTTTAGAGGCGTTTTCAGCAGGCTGAAAAGTCATTTCAGGCCGTTTCAGAAGTTACTCTATCACATATCTAAAGTTCGAAATTTCACCCAAGTTGCCGTCGTTTTCAGGCGCCTGAAACATGTTTTCAGTCCGTTTCAGGGCACCCTCTATCAGATGACGCCATAACCTGAAAACCCGTTTTCAGGCGTTTTCAGGACCCCTTATGGGCCTCTGAAGCACAAATCGTTATGTGGCGAAATATCCGGTAGGAGTGACAGAGATAGAGCACTACTAGAAAGAGATAGCTATACTCGGAACATTCGAGAAGTGTGTGACAGAGATAGCACTACTAGAAAGAGATAGCTATACTCGGAACATTCGAGAAGGGAGTGACAGAGAGAGTGCACCATTAGAGAGAGACATATATGGTCTCGAATGTTCTCGGCCCGCACGCTGGTCCTTACTAGAATATTCGCGATATGTGTGGACAATGTGTCCAGAGCGGCTCCGCGGGATATAAAAGGCGTCGACGGCCGGCGCGAATTTAGTAGGGGCTGCTACAGTCGCCGCACCCGACACTTGTCGCCGGCGACCTCAACGCCAAGCACACCGCCTGGAACTCTACCAGGGTGTGCCCAGCTGGACGCGCCATCCATGCCGACTCCGTGAGCCACAACTACGACGTCATCGGCCCCGACGAGCCCACCCACTTCGACACGCGGGCCGGATGGGACATCATCGACGTCGTGGTCGTCAGAGGTCTCCGGACACCGCCGAGCCAGGAGGTTCTCCCTGACCTCCCTTCGGACCACAGGCCTGTTCTTCTCGTCCTGGCGGACCTGCCCACCCGGGTATCTCCGCCAGCATCACGTCGCCGCTACCAGTGGGGCGCCTTCACCGCCGCCCTAGACCAACCCTCCACCAGTTGCCCCGTCAACCAGCCGGAAGACGTTGACCGCCTGGCATCGCTGCTAACTACCCAGATCCGAGACGCGCTCGACCTATCATCGCACACCGTAGCTCGCGGGGGGAAGCCCAATCCTCTTCCTGCTGAGCTACGCGCACTCATCTGCGATAAGCGCGCTCTCCGGAAGCAGTGGCAGCAAACCCGCTGCCCCACGATGAAGACCAGGCTCAACGCCATGACGGCAGAGCTGAAGCGCCAACTTGATCGCCACGCTGAAGAATCTTGGGAACGCCACGTCGAGTCCATAGGCGACCACGTCCCCTCCGTGCACCGCCTGTGCCGGGCTTTGTCGACCACTCCTGCTCCTGTTCGACCAATCCTGGGCAGCGACGGCCTACCAAGATTCCGAGCCCAAGACCGTGCGGAGATCTTCGCCGAATGCCTCGAGAAGCAATTCAAGCCGAACCCAACGGATGATGTGGAGCACGTCGCAACAGTCGAGAGACACCTGCGAAAGTACTTCGCCACGCCGATAGCTCCCGAAGAGGACCCCATCGTCGTCACGCCCGGCCAGATTGTGCGTGCATTCCGACGTACCAAGCCCAGGAAAGCCCCGGGCGCAGACCGAATACCCAACACGGCGCTGTTACATTTGCCGCCACGCACTGTGGCGGCCGTTGCGCGCCTGTTTAACGGTATCTTGCGCACGGGTCACTTTCCAACCCAATGGAAGGAGGGCTTGGTTATCATGTTGCCCAAGCCGGGCAAGGACACCAAGCTGCCTGAGAGCTATCGGCCGATCACCCTACTGAGCACCATCTCAAAGGTGTTTGAGAAGCTCCTGTTAGCGAAGTTACTGCCCCACATCCAGCCGCGCCCGGAACAGTTCGGCTTCAGGCCCGAGCATTCTACGACGCTTCAGCTCACCAGAGTACTGAATGACATGACGGTTTGTTTGAACAAAAAAGAATACACTGTCGCAGTACTTCTGGATATGGAGAAGGCGTTCGACAGAGTATGGCACGAGGGGTTGCTGTACAAGCTGTCGACGTCCCCTGCCCCAAGAAGAACGGTCAAGACAATCGCCTCTTTCCTGAAGAATCGCCGCTTCCGAGTGATGGTGGAAGACGCCGTCTCCGAGGAACATCCCGTCGCAGCCGGCGTCCCCCAGGGCTCCTGCCTGTCTCCCGCCTGCTACGCCCGATACACGGACGACATCCCCGTCGGGCCGGGTGCCCAGCTGGCACTCTTCGCAGACGACGCAGCCTACTACGCGTCGTCGTTCCAGGCTCCGCACGCTGCCATCAAACTGCAGCGCACCCTGGACATCTTGCCCGACTGGCTCGCCAAGTGGCGACTGTCCGTCAATGTTGGGAAAACGCAGGCGCTCATCACAGGCCAGAGTCTCCTTCCACCATCGCTCCAGCTCCAAGGACAGCAAATCGAGTGGTCTTCGCAGGTGAAGTACCTGGGAGTGACCATTGATCGTCGGCTCACCATGAAGCAACACGTTGACAACGTCGTCAGCCAGGTCAAGGTGGCACGCGCCAAGCTGCGTCCACTTTTCGACTCCAGCCTCCCTCTGAGGGCGAAGCTCGGGATCTACAAGACCTACGTGAGATCCCGCCTCACCTACGCGGCTCCGGCTTGGTACGCCCTGTGCTCGGAGACGAACAAACGGAGACTCCGAGCCCAAGAGAACCTCTCTCTGCATACCATCGTCGGCGCCCCCCGCTACGTGAGGAATGCGACAATCCAGAGGGACCTAAGATGGGAAACCGTGGACCAGTTTATCCAGAGGCTGGCGAAGGGCATGTTCGCGCGTGCGGATGCTTCACACCTTCCGCACATCGCCGAACTGGCGCCGCACCACGCGCGCCCGCCCGACCGCCGCCGCCTGCCACGCGACCTGGTTGCCTAGCCGGCGATCACCCACTGCATACCAGCGCCACAAGAAGACCGCCGCCCGCAGGGGCCATCCGATGACCTGTCCACAGGAGTGGACAGAGGCGATTCTTCGGGAAGAGGTCCGTCGACCTGACCCCGACTCCCCACGCCCCAGAAAGGGTGCGTGAGAAGATTATCAAGAAGCGAATTTAGTTACATTTTAACTGCGATCGAGTGCTAGTACAAGGATAATTGGAAAGAAAGACTCTTCGTGTGAATAGTGAGTGCATAATTAGTGAAATAGTGTGTGTGTTTTAATTAGTGGATTTTAAGTACAGTTCGTGTGAATTGTAAGTGCGTAATTTGGGTAATAAAGTGAGTGTTTTATTTAGTGGATTAATTCGTGCTTTTCTATCAAATACGAACCCCACGCTCGTAACACTACTATTAAAACGCGTCCTCGCGTTTGTAACCTGCCGTGTACAAAGGCTCCAAGTGTACCATGACTACAAAACCTCTAAGCTTAACAATATATTACTAACTACTAAAAATGTTATTTTGCGTGAGAGGGGGCCATCGTTTAGCTACATTATACTAACACGTGGTGTAGGTTCCTGCGGTACTGTTTCGGTGCGGGAGGGGTATGTCGAAACGTCAGCATGTCGCGTGACTTCAGGTCGGTTCGGCATAATCGGACCGAGCATGAAGAGCAATCCGCTCCTTTCAACTACCGCAGAAACTTACCCCGCTAAGCCCTAAGGGTGTAACTCAAATCTGTGTTTTACTACATGAGAAATTAGTGATTCTACCCAGTAGTAAGGTCAGCTTCAGATACATGTGAGCATGGGAGATACTTAAATAGATCTACACAACATAAACAACCAAAAATACCTACACAGACAAAGTGTCAAAACTTCGATAGCATCCTTAGCGTCAACATGGATGTTGGCATTTTGAGAATTTCGCTGTATTTCTGGTTGTTTAGGATGTGTAGATCTATTTGAGTTGCTTGCTTGCTCATATACGGGGTGTAAGAGAAAGGTGTATTCAAATTTTAGGTGGCTTTTAGGAACAGAATTCAGAACAACTTTGGCATTAAAGCGACTTGATCGGAGCATCTTTATTTTTAAATTCTTCATACATTTTTGGCCGGGTAATCAGCTTTTTGTATGGAGAAGTGAAACATTAATTAAGGTCTTACCGCAAAAAAAATACTTTTGTTCAACTTTTGTTTAAATACAAAAATATGTAGAATTTGCTATTTGTTTTGAGGTTAAATGTATATATTATATTTTTTGCAGTAACACGGTAATAAGTTACCAAATCTGTGATAGTTGTTCAGAACGATGTCTGTCAAATAATCTCCTAAAAGGTGATAAACCTTTCTGGTACACCTGTATATCTAATGCTGACTGTACGAGCTGCGAAAGCACACCTTTTGACACTTCGCCAAGCAACCAGGTCACGTGGAAACTCACCGGCGACATTGGCGGGAGTCGTCCGACATCACTTCAACTAATGTTGAGCGGCGCTGTTATAGTTCAAACAGTAATTTCTTGATACGATACGACGGTTTTATGGTGCCACGGTTTAACAAACAAGCGAAATGTATGACGAAGCTTTTAAAATTGGTGCGGTATCCTTCGTGTTATCTTAATATATTGTTTGAATACTTCAAATATTTGTCATACATTTAGCCTCCCTTTTTTATTATTTAAAACATCTGTTTAGATGCTTAAATAAATAAATAACTCTAAAACACAGTTGGTATTTTTTAAGATAGCTTTGATATAATGTTTATATAATTTGTTCTGGCGATCGGCTATACGCTTATCAAATGCTGCCGGATGTTTACATATATTACATGATCCATGCAGCGCTGACATTCAGCGTATCCAAGATAGAAAATACTGTTTTGTTTATGAAAGCGCAGAGGTCGCTTAGGTAAAGAAAAGGACATAATTTTTTTACTTTATTAAAAAAAAAATGTTGCAACTACAATTTTCTATTCTGGGCCGCGTCCATCCACCCTGGCAGAAACTTGCAACAAGGGGGGACATTTGCCATCAGTGGGAAACTTAACGGCTAAAAAGAGAAGAAAAAAAGTGTAACTTTTTTATTATTATTTGATACTTGTAGGTATGTTATGTGTGTGTTGGTGTTTGTGCTATATATTATTTCAATATTAATATTTAGATTGGTTGAAATAAGTAACAAGTATATAAATAAACATTACTAGGTTTACGACAGATGCGAAAGGGTTTTCGTATTCAAAATTATAATACCTAACTATAATAATAATTAATAATCAGTCAGTAATAATATATGGGTAGGTATAGATAATTTATATGTTTATTAAAATGTAAAATGAGAAAATAAAAAATACTTATGTATAATTAAGATGAGTATAAATTTGAAACTATCTGATTAGCTTACCGACTTTTTTGTTCAGATTTTAATATTTGGTATAGATTTTCCGACAGTTTAATTTATTTAGTCAGATTTCGATTTAAATTCAAAGCTTTTGCTTGACAACGCTTCAAACTTAAATCTTTGTATATTAATGTAAAGCAAGGTAACTTTAAAATCATTGTCATTATGTGCCTGCTGTAGGGTTTACTACTATAATACTATAATAATACAGCCATAGTTGCCTCCCCGTCAAATCGTGGAACAGTCTTTATAAATGGACGATAACTGCACGACACCATAGTTGTACGGGATTGTGCAGTTACCATAACCTTTAGGGAGAATGAATAAGTATTAGTATTACTGCAATAATACAATTCATATGTAGGATTTACAGTACATGTTAAAATACCTCGATACATCCAACGTAACAAAAAGATCCCACCAAAAACATTCTGTAAAAAACTAGCCAAGTCTCGATGGAGCTGCTTGTTTATCTCTAAAAAGTAATGAAATCTAGACAAAGTCGTGCCAAGTCTAAGGTTCCTTACTGCGATTTCTTTATTATTATACACTGACGAGCAATGAAAAAGTTCCACCCACAAAATGCCGACAAACACCTTAATATCTCCTAAGACATAGAACCTAGCTTTATAAATTAAAAAGTATTTTTAACTGGTAATATCCTGATGAGCTGTTAAATGTACTTCAATATTGCGGACGGCGTCATTAAGCTAGCCTTTTCCGTTTAGGAGTAATTTGGTGCTATGTCACTGGAACTTTTTCATTGCTCGTCAGTACAGTTAATGTTGTGTGACTTGGCCGTTGAACATTCTTTATACGTTAGTGGGTTCAAGTCAATTTTGTTTACACGTAATGTTATATCTGTTGAAACTTTCAATGTCAGTAAAAAATGGCAAAGTTATTTTTATTTTACATAATAATTTGCTTAAAATAGAATTCCTTTGTATACCCTTAACGAGAAGCATAAAACGATCACGAAAGGCGCCTGCAGTCATTTTATAATATTGCATAACGTGTCCCTACAGGAAACTTGCACCTTGTAATTTATTGTAATTAAATACGATGCAATTCAAAATTGACTTGTACCCACTAACGTATAAAGAATGTTCAACGGCCAAGTCACACAACATTAACTATAATAATAAAGAAATCGCAGTAAGAAACCTTATAATTGGCACGACTTTGTCTAGATTTCATTACATTTTAGAGATAAACAAGCAGCTCCATCGAGACTTGGCTAGTTTTTTACAGAATGTTTTTGGTGGGATTTCACTTCTTTTTGTAGAAACGTGGGCATATTGATTTATTTTATTAAATTTTCGGGACATATCCGGTAGATATGAAAACGGTGTATACCGAATCTATACCTAGAGAAAACCAAGCTCTTGTGTTTTCTAATCAGGGTCACCAGGTACTCCAGATCTTCGATTATCCTAGTTTTTATAGTTTTCCCTTTATGTGGTCATTAAACCCTAACTCTGTACCAAATTTCAGCTCTCTGAGTTTATGGGAAGTACTATTTCTATTCTGATGATCATGAGTGAGTGAGTGAGTGAGTGTCATAAATGCGAAACTTTGCTTTCGCTTAACTTCGGAACTAAATTCATCATTCCGATCCCAGTAACCGTACGGAACACACGTTACTTTGCTCGTCATCCAGGGGTTCTCAACCTTTGTACCTTACATCTTTCTAATATGTTGTGCTTCGAGTGTAACGCGACCATCGGCGATGGTGCCACATGCGCCGGTTGCTCCAAGGATATATGTTTCTCTTGCGCAAACATTACGGAAAGAGGATTTCGTAACCTTAGGGTGGAGCGTAGAGCTGCCTGGAAGTGTCCCAAGTGCCGTATTGCATCGCCAAGCCCTGTTTCTACCGAGAAAAAAGAACCTACATTGGGAGATATTCTCAGTCGTCTGGATATTCTTACATCAAAGCTGGATGTACTGCCTAAATTTATTTCCGATGTAAATGATCTGAAGATGAACATGCAAGAAGTAATCAAGAGTTGTGAGTTCTCTAGTCGTAAAATTGATGATTTTGAGCTGAAGCTTGTTGGAGTTAATGGCCGCTTATCTTCACTAGAGGAAACACATCAAGCCGCCAAATTCACCAAGTCTGCAGTGGATGCTCTGCAACAGGAGCTGAACGAGAAAGAGCAGTGGTCAAGGCTCAATAATGTCGAAATTAAAGGTATTCCGCTGAAAAGTAACGAAAACCTATTTGATATAGTGGAGTCTCTAGGTAGGCATATCAACATACCTATATCTAAATCTCAGATCAACTTTATATCACGCGTTCCTGTATACAATTTCAAGGATAAGTCCATACTGCTTGGCCTCGTAAATCGCTACGCAAAAGAAGATTTTATTGCAGCTGCGAGAATAAAAAAGCATTCTCTAAAAGCTTCTGACATCGGTTTTGCTAGTGATGAACGCATTTATGTCAATGATCACTTATCACCCGGAAATAAAAAGCTTCTCTCCAAGACTAAGCTTGTAGCGCACGAGAAGAACTACCAATACGTATGGGTCAATCATGCTAAAATACATGTCCGGATGAATGATACGGCACCTGTCATGACAATTAGGTCTGACGGGGATTTAAACAGATTGAAATAATCAGTTTACTAATTATAATTATTCCGTTCAACATATTTATTGAATTTGTTTTGAGCTATTCATTTAAGCTGACAACCCCTGGCTGTTTATTTCGTGCTCGCCTAGTGACTCTTTTGTTCAATCCTACTAACTGCTATCGCTCGAGCGAGCCGGACACCTGTGCTGATAATTGTATTGAGCATTTAATGCGATCTATGTCTATACGCATTAGAGACTATAATGGATTACTTTATTTTTGCTATGTTACTTTTCCACATTGGTACTTCACGAATGAAAATAATAATTTATCTTATTTAACTTACTGCCTATTTGAGCGTTTGTTTAATAGTGTTTTACTGCACGATTTAAGAAGCATTACTAAATGCGTACTAAGTATAATATTACTACTTGCCATATGTTTGTATAGCTACCGTCTTTATGAGTATATTTTCAAGTGTATCTAACATATTATAGTGTTAATGCGAGTTGGGTACGAGTGCGAGTTCACAGAGGAAACGAGATTTTTTGCTTTGCTTATTTATTTAGTTAATTTTGCCCTTGATTTGGTGACTATACAGTTATTATTATGTTTTGACTACCTAAATGTTTAATTTAAAAGTTTACTATCAGAACGTAAGGGGACTCCGGACTAAGACTGATATTTTTTCTGGGAACGTAGGACTAAATGATTACGATGGCATAGCACTAACGGAGACTTGGCTGCACGAGGGAATTTACGATGAGGAATTGTTCGACGGTCGGTACGTAGTGTGGCGGCGTGATCGTGATTACAAACGTACTCAACAAGAGCGCGGAGGGGGTGTCTTGATAGCTGTCAAGAGGGATCTCATAGCAACAGGATTACCTGACTGGCACTCGTCCGCTGAGGATATATGGGTCTCGGTTACGTTGCGCTGTCCCATTTCAAAAAGTGAATATAAATTATATATTTGTACTTTGTATTTATGTTCTGAAAACCTGGGCTTTTCGTTTACAGATCAATTACATAACTTTTGCAATAAACTCGAGTCTATAGTCACGGAGCATGATTCTCATAAATTCATCCTTTTGGGTGATTATAATATGAGCTGCATTGAGTGGGTTGTATCTGAGGATGGGATTGAGGCAGCTAGTTTATCAAGTGAACACATAAATAACTTCTTAGATACGGTTAGTTTTTGTGGTCTGCAACAATTTAACCCAATTGTCAATTAGTTCGATCAAATACTAGATTTAGTTCTCTCAAATGACCACGTTTCAGTTTCACTGTGCACTGACCCTCTGGTAACAGAGGACCCGTATCACCCAGCTCTTTATATTACTGTCTCATTTGTAGAACTCGAACCACTTGTACCATGCAAACGCTCAATGTATTGTTATAATCGTGCTGACTTTACTAAAATTAATAATGAAATTAATTCAACTGACTGGCAAAATACACTTAGTGCGGGCTCAGTTGACGAAGCTGTGGGCAAATTTTATGATATTTTATACGAACTTCAGAATAAACATATACCTCAGCGTGTTATAAAAGTAGACAAATATCCGCCATGGTATAATCATGCCATTATTAAAGTAATTAACGAAAAAATTAAATTCCACCGAAAGTTTAAGAAATATGGTAACCTATGTGATAAACAGACCTTTGATTTTCTAAGAGAAAGAGTAAAGCGGCTCCAAACCATATGTTTCAATGATTACATAGCCCATATCGAAAGTTCATTATCATCAAACCCTCGGGCATTTTGGTCTTTCATTAAAAGCAAACGGAAGGGATTTTCATTTCCATCGTGCATGAAACACTTAAATGTTTCTTCAACGTCAGGACCTGAAATAAGTAATTTGTTTTCTGAATTTTTTCATTCTACATTTTTACAATCAAACTCTGGGCCCGTACAAGTGGACGAAAACATGAACGATGGTATCCTAACTCCGCTAGCTGATATTGCGTCTATTGAAATATCTGTTGACATCATTTGTAAGCTCCTTGGAACTTTAGATCTTAAAAAGTCAGCTGGCCCAGATAAATTACCAGCAGTATTTCTTGTCAATTGCTCTAAAGCACTTGCAGTCCCTTTAGCCATTTTATTCCAACGATCATTAAGCGAGGGCGTAATGCCATTATTGTGGAAGTCTGCCTTTATTAGTCCGATCCACAAGAAAGGTCCAAAAAACATCGTCAGCAACTATCGACCAATTTCTAAACTATGCCTTATTGCTAAGATATTTGAGCGCATCGTTTATGATCAGGTTTATGCATCGTTGAAGCTAACTTTTAACGCATTTCAACATGGTTTTCTAAAGAAAAGATCTACAATCTCAAACCTTCTAGTTTTCAATGAGTTTATCACAGAACAAATGGATAACCATAATCAAATTGATTTCGTTTATACTGATTACAGTAAAGCATTCGACCGAATTGACCACGAAATGCTGCTCAAAAAGCTACTACTAGCCGGAATACGTGGCGATTTATTTCGCTGGTTCAAGTCTTACATATCCAACAGGACGCAATCGGTGGTATTGAATGGTTATATGTCAACATGGAAAAATATTCCTTCTGGGGTACCACAGGGATCTCTATTAGGACCCCTCCTATTTATTATTTTTATTAATGATATTGACATTTGCTTTAATCATTCCGAATTCCTCCTATTTGCTGATGATATGAAGGTGTTTAGAGTGGTCAATAGTCCGGACGACTCTGATTTACTACAGGACGATCTTAATAGACTTGATACGTATTGCAGACTGAACAGTTTGGATATAAATGTCTCAAAGTGCTTCTCCATTTCATTTGGGCGTAAAAGAAACATGTATCGGAGTTCTTATAGTCTCAGCGATAAATCTATTTCCAGCTGTAATGAGATAAGGGATTTGGGTATAATAATGGACTCAAAATTACTTTTTGATAAACATATTGATACAATAGTAAAGAAAGCATATAAATTACTAGGATTCCTTATACGCTCCTGTAAAAATTTCAAGTTGATGAAGTCTATTAAGATAATTTACTGCACTCTTGTAAGAAGCAACTTGGAGTACGCATCTCAGGTGTGGAACCCACGTTATGACGTCTATATTTCAAAAATTGAGTCCATCCAAAAAAAGTTTATTCGCTATCTATGTTACAAATTTAAAATTCCAAGACGGAGCTATGAGTTTCATTGCAATCAATTCCACCTTCTCCCTCTTCAAATCAGGCGTGAAGCTGCAGATATAATATTCCTCACTAGGCTGGCTCAGAATAGTATTGATTGTCCAGATTTGCTGAATAAAATCCATCTGTTAGTCCCCGCACGTCAATTACGTCTCAAATCACTGTTGCATGTTCCACTCGTTCATACCAACTACAGGCAGAACTCGTTTCTTTTGAGAGCTTCGCGCTCTTTTAATTCACTTAGTTTTGACTGTATGGACATAGACATGTTTTGTAGTAGTGCTCGGTCTGTCAGCTATTATCTGACCAGTAAGTTTAGCTCAACTATTTAAGTTTAGTGCTAAGTAATATTAAACTATATCCTTGTATTAACTGTTTATACGTCTCGCGTATCTCTCTTAATGTTTTAATTTACAAGTAGAAGTAGGTATATATGTCTCAATATAGGCTTATGTTGTTTCTTTGTAATAATTAACGTAATATGCATAGTTAGGTACTCACTCATGTAACATTCATAAAAATGTAGGTATTAATAATATTGTATTTTATCTGGTTTCGTGTTTCCAGTTAGGTATGTCTGCATTCATAGGAATCAATTTGTTATTATACTCTGTCGTCAATTAGTGAAAACTTGTAATTGGCTATCAACTGTACATTTTTAGTGTTAAACTGTAAAATTTTAGCTGTAAGTTTTCCATAAAAGAAAAATAAAAATAAAATAAAAATAAAATAAATAAATGACGTACAGACTTGAAATTTTGGATTTAAATTATGTAATTATAGCTTACTGGATGACGAAAATTTCTACGTTCTTGTCTTATCCAGAGGTTCTCAAATAGGGGCCTGAAAATGCGGCGAAATGGTTCCAGTAAAGAATGGTACGGCAGTGTTTGCTTCGCGCTCGACTCGGTGGGGGCACTGCCGTGCCCCCCGATTACATCGGATAACAAAAATCTCATATTCACGCATGACGTAGGCACAAACCTTTTCTATACAACTTTTTGCCCAGGAATTTATTGTTTTATTCAAAAATGATTGCGAAAAATGTATATATTCGGGGCCTGCTTGAAATAAACATCAGTATAGTATTAGTTAAAAGATTTTACAATGCATTTTCAACAGCCAAATTGTGTTGAAAGTCACACTTTTTTGCACTAGTGATGTTTACTTTACAGTTTATTTTTTCTTTTTAACTTCGTTGACTACACGACGCAGAGTTTTTTATAATTTGAGTCAAGTTTTACAAATTTTCAAACAGAGATTGTCATTCATATAAAAGGTATAATAATACTAATGAGGTAAAGCTTATTTGAATGATTGTTATCTTTAAAATATCTTTTTAACCGCTAGAGCGAACACTATTTCAAAATATGACGCCCGAGCGCACACTGGTTAAGCGGTCGGCGCGCGCACTTTACTATTAAATTCCCAGAAAGATACACATGAAGCTTATCGTAAATGCAATTATTGTGTATGTCACAAGAAGAATAGAGTCACAATAGTGTCGAATAATGTGTTTTGTTAGCTGCCTTACTTTAGATTCTATGGGCGTTTGAATAACAAAATTTCGATTTAAATAAAATCTAAAGCGACAACCTATGTTTTATTTTAGTTCATTGTATAGCCTATCTCATCGTTATTTTGATAACATCAAAACATTGCAAGGTTCTGGAGCTAATATTTGAACTATCAAGCCAAATGTAACGCACGCCGTGAAAAAGAGCACATTACGCAACAGATCGCGTAAGGCTCCCGGCAGACAGATTTTATTCTTCGTCAAAATTACCAAAGTGCAATTTTTGTATGATGAATGAAATAGATAGGTAGATTTCAATAAAGTAGTAACAGTTACATTTAATATAAATAAATATTAGGTAAATAATAATATTATTTTTATAAAAAATATGCTTTCATGTAAGTAGGTAGGTATTTATTTTTAATTAGAATAGGACTCTGTCATCATTTGAAGTATTAAAAAAGGGATATCTATAGATGTGCCGTTGCCGGCAATATTGCCATTGCCATTTAATTCCCACAAATGGCAATAATGCCCATCAATAGGGATACCATATTGGGTTCAAATCGTACCTATCCAATAAAAAACATATATAAACTCACAAAACGACGAAAGTAAAAAATAATTATTATTCAAAAAATAAATACTTAATAAATTAATTTTAAAATTATTTATTTGCGTAATTTTTCAAAAAGTAACGTAACAAAACAATATTTAAACATATCCTTGGTACCTATATAACAAAACTCGGACCATCATTCAACTCTCTATCTATAACAGTTCGTGTAACACAGTCCGCTGACAGACACACGGACGGACTAGTGGAGGCTTAGTGATAGGGTCTCGTTTGGCACCCTTTGGGTACCGAACTCTAAAATGCAATAAAACAGCTTTGATATTTAGTTGTTTTTGGAGGCTCAATAATAAAATATGTACAGTGCCACAAGAATCTTATGGTACGCGGCTGCAATCAGAACTAGCTCCGCCATCTTGTAAATCGTATGAGAGAGAGGAAGAGAGGTGATGCTAGCTAAATGTGGCCCCACTTATTTCAATATCATCCTTATACCATCTAAAGATCCTAGAGGAACTGTAAAAACGTACGTGATGTCAATTGGTTGCGGAGAAAAAGTCCTTTCGGCATCTTCATATTCACTAAAAAAAATAGAATTAAATATATGTAAGTAATTAGGAAATTGTCATTAAATGCATAAAATAAAATAAAATTTGTCATACGTTATTGCAGATGGCCGGCTTGTACTCGGCACTGGCGAAGTAACTGATCTAAAACCAAAATGTCGTTACACAAATATTTTAGAAATAGTACTTAGCCGTTATTAATAAAATATTTATTATAATATTTTTTTTACTAAGAACACCTACCTGACTTCAAAAAGTTCACGCTTTGCTTTGCTTTGCGACCACGATCCTGACCTTGACGCTTATTTTCCATTCCTGAATACAAAAATATATTTTTATGTTTTATTTTCCGATTACTTTTTTAAGTCCCACTCACTTTGTATACCATTTTCTACATACAACGTGCATACAACACATAGATCTACCAAATTTTATATCACAGTAAAGAACAATAAAGGACGAGAAATTCGTGTTTGTAAATAGCCTTATTTCGGGCCACTTTCATGACTTCGCGCAATCGAGGAATATAGATTTGCCATCAATAATCTATCGGGAAGTAAATACTATGAGAAACAAATAGTAAAACATAACAAAATTGGTATTAAACTATCTGTAAAGACTCAATCAATACTATTATTTGAACAGATATTAATTTAAATCTGTTTCTGTAAGATATAACAACCAAACTGAACAAAAAAATTGTATAGGCTTTTGAATTAATCCAATTTATTTCATGAATCACTCGTCTAATTCAAAGAAACCGCTACATATCAATAAAGCATACTTTGTAGCATAAAGTAAGCTAAATATAATCACACAAATCCAGAAAAAAAACATACTTACTTATTATTTAATATCGGGCGCCCGAGTACACCTTCAAACACTTTTTCTATTATTATCATAGTCAAGTTAGAATGCCGAAAACATCGAATGTTTCCCTTATCCAACGCTTTCTTTCATTACCTTTCCAACAGTGTACTTAAAATTGACAAATGCTATAGTAAAAATGCCAACAACAGCCAACCTACGAAACTATGAATTTGGTCCACGAATATGGCTTCGTTACATCGAGCATTTGAAGAATGAGCCAGTTTCGTGGACATGTTCACCGGAGCGGTTAAGCAAGCTGAGAAAAGTCGTATGTTTTCGGCATTAATCAAAAACTTCTCCAAAGACCGACTAAAGATTTAAAGGGAAATGCACTGTGCTGTGTGTACACAATGCTGAGACTATTTTTTCTATGAAATAGGCCCCTAGCCATATAAAAGGCATTATTACTACATATTATTATTATTACTATAAATGTATAACATAATACACAGGATATCCTAGTGTGGGGCTAGAAGCAATGTAAATGACTGTATGTACATTTTTGTTTTAAAAAAAATTAACATATCATTTACATGCAGGCACATTGCTTCTGGCCTCATACTAGGATACCCTGTATTCAATTCAATTCAATTCAAATATTTTTATTTCGGATAACTCAGATCCATAGGTACATTTTTCTTTTTATACTTATATACAGTTATAAATAAGTTAACTTAAATTACATTAGATAAAATAAAATATGCAAGTCCATAAATAGGACAGACTATCAGACCCCAGTCTACCGGGCTTTTCATGGTCTATTTGAGGTCATATGAATATTTACCCAGTGACACAGGATTGGACAATCTATCCTATTCGCAATAATGTTCAGGATGGAGTTGGCGCTACCCCGCATACGGTACATCAGGGATGCTGTTCATGCTCTTATTATGGCGTAAAAATCCGCAGTACTCTCTTCGGAAAACATCCCCGATGCACTGCAATAACGCGGCAGCCCCAATAACATCCTAAAACCATTGTTATATTGGACCCGAAGGGCGTCGAACGATTTCCGCTTATATCTGACCCACAAAGCACACGTGTAGAAGGACTGACAAAATGCCTTGAATAAAGTCACTTTGACAGCCCTCCCACAACGTGCAAATCTGCGGGCCAGCATATTGCATCGAATCGCCAACGCCCTTCGCTCCCTTTATATTTATATATATATATATATATATATATATATATATATATATATACATAGTCAGGTCATAAGTTCTGTCACATGTGCAATATGAAATAATTTAGACATGTTTATTATTTATGTAAACATTTATAGAGCAAACTGAACTTAATAAAACATAGATTCTTATGGTAATAAAGTTTATTCAAAATGACCCCCGCGATTTTAAATACAGGCCTTTATTCTGCGCGGCCAGTCGTCTATCGCAGCACGAACGAGGTCCATGTCAATATCGGCGGCTGCCTTAATCAAGGATGCCTTGAGTGACTCCAAATCAGGATGAGGCTTTCAGCAGGCCTTTTCCTCCAAGTGTTGCCATATCTTGTAATCTAACGGACTCAAATCTGGACTGGAGGAGGGCCAGTCTTCGTGCCGGATGAAGTCGATTTCACGCGCCACCAGCCAGTCTTGTGTGCTTTTCGCTCTATGAGCTGGCGCAGAATCTTGTTGGAATACCCAGTGCCTGTTATTAAACATGGTATGAGAAACAGGTTCCACAAGGTTCTTGAGGACTGTATTTTGATACACAACTGCATTCGTTTTCACGCCTTTTTCACAAAAATGTACCTCAGTTAAGCCCCAATAAGAGACTCCCAACCAAACCATGAGCGAGGATGGAAAATGACCTCGTTGGACACGCGGAATACGGTTGCTCGCTTCTTCACTGCTGTGTGCATACACCTTATCATTTTGTTTGTTGTAGCTCTCTTCCACGGTGAAAATTTTTTCATCCGAAAAAAGAATTTCCCGATGCTTTTTTCCCGCGTACCGCTTCAACAATGCGCGGCATCTCTTCAGTCTCAGGTCCATTAAACGAGCGTCCAAACGATGTCCTGTTTTTCTTCGATATGCTCTAAGCCCTAAGTCTTCATTTAACACCCTTTTCACCGTGGTCCTGCTTAACCCCATCTGAAGGGCCAACAGTTTCTACTTACGTATGGGATTTATTTGAATTCACGCCTTCACAGCTTTTATCACTGCTGGAGTCCTAACAGAGCGAGGGCGACCACTTCTTGACCTGTCATCTATACTAGAGTCTTCATTGTATTGTTTTATGGTACGATAAACGAATCTTTTGGTTATATTCAAATTTTTCAGTAAGTCGAAAATCTGAATTGGCGCGTAACCGCAACGATGCAACACAATAACTGCGACACGTTCTTCTTTAAGTGTCCACTCCATATTTAAAAATGAGGAAAATTCTAAAAAGTACACATTTTTATTTTCATGAAAAATTCGTAATTCGAATTCAATAAACTTTTTTGTGGCCAGCGTTCTAAATTCAAAAGTTTTTAATGTGTGACAGAACTTATGACCTGACTGTGTATATACACACATCAACACTGTCTAGGGATATTAGATTTTTGTTTGCATTTCTTAGTTTTTCAGAAAAACTACTCAGAATTAGGAAAAAGTTTATATGTGGAATTAAACCTCCTTGTTCCATTTTCAAACTGGCATTGAAAAAAAAAAAACTTATGAAAACAAAAGAAAGCGCGAGAACACGCATTTGATTCAGTTTACAGTGCTAGTTTTGTGTTGAGATTTATTTAGAAAAACATTAATTAACTAACTCTATCAATTGTTTTGGAGATTTTTACTGTTTGTGTCATCTTGTTGGTGCCTTGCAACGTCGACATCTGACGAGAGACGAGGTGATAAGAGCGGTAGGAATGTTGGAAGCTGGCGCTATCCAAAACGTTGTTGCGGAGACCCTAGGCACCAGCCAGAATGTGATATCAAGGCTCTGGTCACGTTATCGTGATACTGGGGAAGTGGCGGAACGGCATGCTGGCAGAATTCGGGTGACCACCCCTAGAGAGGACCGTTTTCTCCAAAATACCGCCAGGAGAGAACCTACTCTGTCGGCCATGGAAATGTTACAGAGGCTCCAACAGGAGCATCAGCTGTTGGTTAGCGACCAAACTGTCAGAAGAAGGCTACATGAAGCTAATCTTCATTCTCGCAGGGCAATTCGTGTTCCTGCTTTGCCACGAGGCAATCGCGGAAGGCGACTATTGTGGGCCCATGAACACGTGTTATGGGATAATGAACAATGGTCGACAGTGCTCTTTACGGATGAGTCTCGGTTTGGATTTCATACAGATTCGCGAAGAACACGAGTTTGGAGAGTTCCAGGCAGGGAAAGCCGGCTCCAGCATCCACAAGAGGTTCATTCGTACCAAGCAGGAACAATCATGGTATGGGCAGGAATTCGTATAGGCGCGCGAACCGACCTTGTTTTTGTAAGAGGCAACATGAATGCTCAGAAATACCGTGATGAGGTGGTGGAACCTGTTATTATTCCGCATAGGGTGCAAATCGGCCAGCAATTCGTACTCATGCATGATAATGCTCGTCCACACACTGCGAGGCTGGTATCAGCCGCACTTCAAGACAACGACGTCACGGTAATGAGATGGCCTGCGCAGTCGCCCGATATGAATCCCATCGAACATGCGTGGGACATGTTGCAGCGAAGGGCTATGCATGCTCTCCTTCCAAATCTGGCCACAGAAGAGCAACTTTTCTTGCACCTGCAACGAACCTGGGGACGCATACCACAGCAAGACATCGACACCTTAATTCACAGTATAAATAACCGATGCCAAACTCTTATTAACGTGAGTGGTGGCAACACTGATTATTAAGAGTTAAAATGTCTCACTTTAAGTTGTTTTTTTAAATAAAATTATCCATTTTATTCATTAATTTCATTCGTAGACTTAGCACCATTTTTAGTCTCTTTGTTATTTTATTTTAAAAAAAATATTTGAAGATCTAAAATGTTTTTATTTATATAATTAAGTTGGGCATTAACTGAGGTTTAATTCCATATATACTTCTCTGAACAAAATATTTATAGTTTATCAAAAAATTTAAGAAATACAAAATATCCCTAGACAGTGTTGATGTGTGTATATATATATATATATATATATCTCATAAGTCCTCGGTTACCAGATGACCAAGATATTTAATAACACTAACTTGTCTCAATTGAGATCCACTCAAAAAAATAGGCAGTACGTGAGATGGAGCCTTATTACCAGCTTTAAATGTCATTATTTCGCTTTTAATTGGGTTGTAACGCAAACCGTGTGCTACAACATAGGTCTCACACACAGACACCAGCCTCCTTAAACCACGAATCGAGGGGCTCAACAAGCATATGTGGTCTGCATAGCTGATGTTGTTTACCAATTTACCATTTTGAGCAGCCGACACCAGCATTGCTCAGCTCCTCGATCAGATCATTAACATAAAGGTTGAAGAGCGAAGGCGAGGTCAACCCCCCCTGTCTCACGCCGCACTCCAACCTATATGTATCCGAATGCGTGTTGGCCCACCTAACGCAGTTCACCTGGTTGGCATACCAGTATTTAAAAATACTGGTAAGTTCATCTGGTAGTCCTGTTTCATTAACTTTCTTCCACAGAACCTCATCCGACACAAAATGAAAAGCTTTGGATAGATCCAAGAAGCATGCAGCATATATTGGTGTTTTTCTATCCGTATAGTATCTAACAGTGTGCTTAAGACTCAGAATCGCACTTTCAGTAGACAGTCCTGGTTGAAACCCAAACTGTGCGTCATTTAGATGTAGATACTGTCGAAACTGAGAATTAAGCACCCCATCAAATACCTTGGCTATAACCGTTGCTAAAGAAATGGGTCTATAGTTTTGGTTGCTAGTTTTGTTTTATTTTTTTATGATAGGGACAACTATTGTTCTCATCAGATTCTGAGGCAGGTATGAATGACTACGCATAAATTAAATGACATTACGAGAACCCTGGGTACAATAACCCCAGCATATTGCAGGTGCTCGATGCTCAGACCATCATGTCCCGGCGATTTGCCTCTGACCATTTTACGAATGATCATAGCTATTTCTTTGGCTTTGAAGGTTGTGTATTGTGGAAACCAGAAAAAGCGACGTCACAAACATGTAAACATCCAATACCTGGGTATTTTCTCCTTCTACCTTCCCAGCCGGGATTCAAACCCGGATCTTCTCGATGCGAGGCACAGCCTCGACTGCCACGCTGAAGAGGTCGTCAGAATATACCTATATGAAGTCCAAATTAGTTTAATTATATTATATTAATAGAAATACGGACGTTCTAATGGATATAGAATTCTTCTTGAAATCATCAAATTTACAAAGCTGTGGCGATTGGCTAGCCCCTTAGCGCGCATACAATAGCTGGAATTGCGTACGCATCTGCTTCTGTCATGCCTTGTGAGGTAAGAGGAGACTTCTTAGCTATACAGGGTGTAACAGAAAGATGTAGTCATATCTTAAAGGGTGGTTAGGGACATCATTCTGAACAACTTTCACTTAACTTTACTTTACTTTCCTCCATACGTTTTTGGCTGTCATCTGATTTGTATGGAGAATTGAAAAACAATGTTGCTTTTATCACATCGGTTTCATAGTGAAAGTTGGTTGAAATTATGTCCCTAATATACGACTTAACCTTTCTGTTACAATCTGTTTAAGTGCTAAAACGAACACTTTAACAGATTGTAGGTACGTATATGTACATACATATCATTTATGATTCAAAACGAGGACTTCATTTCAACCTGAAGCTTAGTGCAAAAGTAGACCATAAATTACACTTTGCACTGCAAGGAATTGGATGTTCAGTTGAGAAATGGCTCAATCGATGGTCGTGTGAAATTGAAACGTCAAGTCACACGAAATGTTGAGGTTCTCTGAATTACAAGCGTACTACTGTTGAATAACCCTGTGGTATTTATAAGGCGTAATTATTAATATAACGCCTTATATAATACCACAGGCCAGAAAGGCCAGAAATATGTCGTAATTTTTATGAGGTGCCAATAATTAGCTGACCGAATGTCGGGGAATAATACTACACATAATTATGAAAAACTTTTCCACGGAAATAATGGCTCGCGATAGTAAATAAATGTTCGACGGCGACTTTTCTGGGGAAGGTTCTTAACAATAATGGGTATACCCTTCTGAAAGGTTTCTCACTTCTCGATACCAATAAGCAGTAGACTGGTGCCACACGTATGCCGAAGTGATAATTCACCAATTTAAAAACTTAAACCCGACTTCAAGCCCTATTTCATTCTCCCCTGTCGGGATGCGAATGAAGGTTGTCCCCGTCGAATCAGAACCAAAACGTCATTTTTTGTATTTGTTGATTTTTTCAGAAAGCGTTTAATCAATTTTGATAAAATTTAATGGGACCACCTCTGAAATATCACCTAATAATCAAAACAAGAATCACAACAATCAAAATCGGTTTATAATTGATGGAGCAATCGCCCAACAATCATACAAAAAAACCAGACGAATTAAAGCTGAGGCCAAACCAACGCGTTCAACTCGCGTCCGCGGTGGCGATCAGTTGTTGCGTACGAACTTGTAGCGACGTGTTCACATCGAGGCGTCCTCTGTTTGGCCGCGGCGTCCGGTGCGGCGTATGCACGTAACGGTGGCGATCAGATCGCGCTTGTTACGTTAGAACGCTGCACGCAGCTATTGTTGTTGAGAAAAACTGTGTTTTTTTGTTTTTAAAGTATGGTGAAACCGGAATGAATTATAAATGAGGTTCACAAATACCCATTGTTGTATGACACGTCTCATTTTGATTTTAAGAATAATAGATAAAAGGACCAGGTGTGGGACGAAATAGGAAGGAGAATAGATAGTTCTTCTTCATCTTCAATGAGAGCAGACAGAAGTAAAACTTCTTCAATTTCACTATCTGTATCGGAGTGCATTGTAGTTAATGACGTGACTCCAGCCTGGTGAACGCAAGAACAAACGCGATAGTGTACACAACTTTTGCACGAGTGTGACCAGATTTAGCAGAATTCTGTGATTTTAGCAAAATACGATGTCCAATTTACAGCTTAGCATGTTATGACGCAGAATGAAAACAGTTGGCAGTTTTTAGCAGAATTTAGAAAATTTTAGCACTTTATTAGCATTATGTCAAATTTATTTATTGTAAGTATGTCGGAGAAAAAAGCAATACAGGTAATTTTGGCAAAATGTTTCTTTCATACTGGCAATACTGTTTTCATACTGGCAATAATCTGGGGGAAGCTCTAATACTACGCCAATGAACACCGAAGTGATTTGGGCCCACATTGGAAAAATTACCAAAGCAGATGGAACTAAAATGTACACACACTTAGTGGATTTTGCAAGGGCCATGCTGATTTTGGCAATGTCTAATACAGCTTGTGAGCGAATACTTTCACAAGTGAATATTATAAAAACTGAGCTACTACGAAATAGATTTAAAAATGAACATGTTTCAGCAATCCTTCATATTAAGCAAACAGTGAAAGATCAAGATGGTTGCATCCATTTTACGCCTAAAAAAATATGATAAAAATAGCTCAAAATTCTGCTGCTCTATATAAAAATGTAGATGATACTAATGATAAGTAGGGTAGTAACTTTTTTTTTAATAAATTAACAATATTATTTACGCCTTTTGGTTAATTTTCTTAATAGCAGAATTTTTGCAGTTTTCCAAAAAAAGTTTAGCAGAGTTTAGCAGATATTAACCAAGTAGCTAGCCTAATGACAAAATTAAATATGGTCACGCCACGTGCAGTAATCGCCACTGTGCACGCCACCGCGGACGCAAATTGAACGCTTTGGTTTGGCCTAGCCTTAAGAAGCTTCTCGTTTTTGAAGTCGGTTGAAAATGAAGCGGCTACAATCTTGGTAATTGAAATCATTCTGAGTAACTCTCTATCAAACCTAGAAGATAAGTTCAAGTTTATCACACGTCTTTACGATTCAATGGGCGCAAGCTTTTGTCCTTTGAAAAGCAATAACCTTTTCATTCGCCACTTACCAAATAAAATACGTGCCTATTTTAGTTTATCTCTGAATGGAAGGACGGCCCTTCAAGGAAATCTCGGCCATTGGACCTATTAGATGGTCCCACCGATATCCATATAGAATAATAAGAGAATGACGCCCTGTTAAGAAGCACTGCTACTATCTTTACACATATTATAAACAGATTGTATTACCGACAAAATTATCTGGCCTGAAGTTGGAACGTTCCTCTGATCGACAACAAAAATTAAAACAAATATAGTACGAGTAGAATAAACACTATATTAATATGTCACACCACCGTGTCTTATCAACCTTATTTGTGGCATATTTATCTAACAAGTTTACGGAAAAGCAAAGGCAAAGGAAGGATTATGATTCTAGAAGTCGATGTATAGTACATTCACAGCTAGTTTTTTTATTTTTCATTTTAATAATCGATGTATAGTACATTCACAGCAAGAGTTTTAAGTTTCGATCATTGCCAGAACCATATGAATTATTATTAGTAAACCACGTCGATTACCAAAAAAATCGAAAATTTACCACCAATCAATTCGAAATGAATTAATTAGTTAATGATGTCCAAATTGTGTTTGGATAAATGATCACCAAACTTCCTTTTATGTTTTAAGTATTTTTGTTGTTCTTACATGTTCAACGAAATGCGGAGGATAAAGGAGGCTTGGCTTCTCCACCTCCTTTACCCTTCACCTAAGCTACCTCAGTATCATGCCCTGATATTTTCTGATCATTTACCCATTTTGAGTAAGAAAAAAATATTTTCGTGATCATTATAATTGTTGCCTATTTAAAGTGTGCTTAGTGAGTGATCAATCGATTTATTATTCTTAATTGTGCTTCGGGCGCAGAGGCAAAATTTTTCCGTAGCCGGGAAAAACATTCGGACAATTAATTCATTTGAGCGTCGATCCAACCCCTGCTTGGACGACAGGCCAATTGGAAACCGCACAATTTGGATATGGTACCCAGGATGCAGCCCCGACTAAGGCTCCTTGATACACAACTGGGCCACCGCTGTCACCTTAAATGTATTTTTTATCGTTTTATACATACACAGACACGCACACACATAGCGTCACTCCAGAGCACAAAAGATCAATAGTAGTAGTAGTAGTAGTTTTTAAGACCCGTATGGCCGAGTCGGCAGTGACCCTGCCTACGAAGCCAAGGGTCCCGTGTTCGAGTCCCGGTGGGGGCAAATATTTTTTTGATGAGAACGGATGTTTGTACCCTAGTCATGGTTGTTTGTCTATCTAAGTATAATATTTATATAAACAAGTATGTGTATCATTGTCTAGCACCCAAGATACAGAATCCTAGTTTGGGGCTAGATTAATGTGTGTAAATAGGATCCAAGGGGCACAGTTGAAAACGACTTTTCGCAATAACGAGCATTCGAAACTTTGAGGTAGACTTAATTTGATTGCCACAGGCTTTCTTCGCACTTACGTACAGGACCCATTGTGCCAACAATATGGTAGGGGATGAGGCTATCTATTATGTGGGTTAATCGAGCGGCGTGGGAGTAGGGCCTTTCAGCATTAGGGGGAGCGTTTCCAGGTTTAAATAAATTAAAAGAACTCGTCACATTGAAATGCTCGAGCGCATTAGATATTAATACTCTACCTATAATGACAGGCTGATGACGATGATGATGATGAAAAGATGATGTGATATTTGTTGTATGGGACTCTTCGCACCTCTTCTGTCTTAGGCTGGATGCTATTTTTATTTTTATTTTAAAACTACGAATGACAACTGTCTTTTTGAACTTCAATATTCATTTTGTCAAAAGATTTTTTCAAAATCATTCACATATTTTATTTACATATCGCTATGTTTAATTCATGTTCCTGTGTTGAACTAGATTAACCCCAAACAGTACTGTCATTTAAGTAATTTTGAACATTGTAATATCCCTTTTTCGACAAAGTCACTTTAACATGCTTTTTAAATTGCTCAAATGGCAATTTCAAAATCTCCAGAGGTATCTTATTATAATAAGAGTCAGTGCATTCTCTACTATAGTAGAGAATGCACTGACCCTTGAAAGAATTGCTAACGTTCGCGAGTCTAAATCGGGGCGCACACAGTCTGAGATTATTTCTTAGGTTAACATTGCCGCTATCGCTAAGTTTGGTAAATTTTGTAAGGTTCTTGCGTACATACATTATATTTTCGAAAATAAATTGACTAGCTACAGTTAGTATGTTAATTTCTTTAAAAAGCTCTCTTAAGGAGTCTGTTCGTTTTAAATTATAAATTGCTCGAATAGCTCTTTTCTGTAAAATAAAAATAGTTTGAATATCCTCTGCTTTCCCCCACAACAAGATACCATAGGACATGACACTATGAAAGTAACTAAAATATACTAGCCTAGATGTAGCCACATCCGTGCTTTGTCTGATGTCCCTAACAGCGTAAGCCGCAGAACTTAATTTACCAGCTAATTTATCTATGTGAGGTCCCCACTGCAATTTGCTTTCAATGGTTATTCCATACCACATTTAGTCATCAATCCGGAGCTCCGCCTAGTAGGAAAAAGGTGAACAAGAACACCAAGGCATGCCCTAACAATGTAAAAAATTGGGATTTTCATGAAAAACTTTATACCATCAATATCTCAAATTACATGAAACTTTTACTGAGGTCAAGTTAGGCTTATTCGATGCGCCTAAGGCAGTTCTACCTTCTGTGTCGCTGTGGTGCGTGAGTTTTGGGACACCCTGTATATATATATAGCCGTAGACTTTGTATGAAGCACATTATGTGCTTCATACGAAGTCTACGGTACAGCGCAGTACGCTGCCGCGACTGACTGCAGGAGGTACGTAAAGGAAACAACGACCAAACGAAAATCGCCCTAATTACCAATTTATTTCGACAGAATTCTCATCTTTGCCGATACAAACGACCGAATACAAATGACCGAGAATTCAAGGACCATCAAATATCTGCTGGTACATGAGCTACCAGCTGGTTGAGGGAGTTCTGCGGTGAGGTTGGTCGTCAGCTAAAAGAAATTGAGTCCATTCCATATTATACCTTATACATTTCGTGAATTCAATTTCAATTCGACGACCCGAATGGCCGAGTCGGTAGTGACGCTGCCTACGAAACCAAGGGTCCCGGGTTCGAGTCCCGGTGGGGGCAAATGTTTGTTTGATGAGAACGAATGTTTGTACCCTAGTCATGGTTGTTTATCTATCTAAGTATAATATTTCTCTATATAAGTATATATATCGTTGTCTAGTACCCAAGATACAGGGAATCCTAGTTTGGGGCTAGATCAATGTGTGTAAAAGGTGTCCAAGGTATTATTATATTAATTTGTTTATCATCTTAAAATTTCCAAATTACGTAATTTCGGATTTGTATTTAAAATATTGTAATATAATTTTCTCCCAACTTCACTTTTGTTTTGAACTTCAAAACCGATTATTGATTTTTTGGAAAATTTCTCAATCAAAGTATTTTCAAATAAATATGATTTAACTAAATTAATACGGAAGCGCGGTTGGTTCTATGAAGGCATGTCTAACGATTTTTCAAAAGACTGTTTCTAAATATCCTTCTGAAACTTTACTGGCGGATGCGGAGCGTAAGAAATTGGGGTTGCTAACTTTCTGGACAGGAACGGAAATCTAAAAACCATTTCTAGAAATATGTCTTCCGTACGGTTTCTATTTATCAGATTACTAAATAAGTATATATATGTCACCGGAAAATAATACGATCCGCAAGTTTATAAATTTCCTAATTTTTTTTCCGCAAGTTTATAAATATACTAACCTAACCTAACCTAACCTAACATAACCTAACCTAACCTCACCTAGCCTAATATAATCTAGAAGGAAGTTTATAAATTTCCTAGGAAATTTATTAACTTGCGGATCGTATTATTTTCCGGTGACATAAATATATTTTAAGTATATATATATATATATATAGTTTAATAACACACAATGGTGTTCATTTGAACTTTTATGACATCGTCTTAGGATGTATACAAAAATGCCTTTACCTGCCCGCCTTACCTACAAAAAAAAGAGTGAAATGTCAATCTATTCCCCATTCCCTGTATACACAGATGGCGCTGCAACGTCAACATCAATAATTTGCCGCTTTGTACTAGATATTAAATAAAAATACATCAAATCTACGAAACCACAAAAATACTATCAAGTTATAAAGTTTGATCGATAAAATACGTGTGTGAGTGTTATCTTAAACGGAAAAGCTGTATTTATTGATATACCTAATAAACAAACAAAACAATCAAATCAACGGTAAATCCGGAAGACCCAGTGTAAAAATCCTCCTAGAATATAACATTTACCTTTTGTTCAGTGACACGAACAAAAATTTAAGAGGCTATATAGTGTGTGTATAAAAGAAATAATTAAAATTCTGATTTTGCAACCGTTAAAAATCAAACAAAAAAGGACAAATGCCACGAATTGATGAAATGTTCCGTATGATCGATAGAAGGCAGTAGCAGTGGCGCCACTCATACATACTCATGCCGGATTTGAAGGACTTTGAAGCACTGACGTGTGGCTCAGGGGTCTGAACCGTGCCTCCCATGCAAGAGGTCCGGGTTCAATTCTCGCCTCAGACTTTTTCACCAGTCTTCAATTTTGTTATTTCAACTACATAACTACATCTACAAAATGTGTTTTTTTGCAAACATAACATTCCGAAAACCATGAGATAACAAATCAGAGATAACTGACAACGAAAACAACTCCAAAGATGGGCTGGGGCTGGGCTATACAAGCAAAAGTATGCCTATATTGTCGGACCACAAGGATGACCAAATAAAGGAACTGAAATAGCAAATAGATCAATTAAAAACAGATTTAAAAGCATTAAGAAATCGATAATCTGGACTTAGAAAATTTGAATTTGATAACAAGCTTGGAAGATTCGATAAAGAAAAATAATCTTTGCACGAAAATATCAGAAAACCTCAAGAATGACTACGTCACACCTAAGCAAAATAAAAAATCGAACAGCAAAAATAAGTCAGCACCGCAAAAATTATTCCCTATGCTACATAACTGCAATGCGGATATTTGTAATAAAACCCTGAACAATATTGACTTGGAAACTACCAGTAGACCAATCGTCACAAATTCCGGATCAACCATCGTGACTGAAGTTAAAACTCCAAGGAGGAGGCAACAGTCGCAACAGTATCCTGGACATTGCACAGGATGAACTGGGATAGCAGGACCGTTTCTGTCACTACCTAGTCTCCGGTGTAGGAGTAATGGCACAGTTGCGTGGAATAAAAAAACAAATAGAAACTACATACATAATGACTACTGAATTATTATGATAGGGGTAGCCAACTGCCGAAAAACCAGCAACTACTTCGATCTTCTGCAGCACATTCGGAGCGCTCTACAAACTTAGCAATATACGAATATAATCCTGTGTCTGCCGTTCTAAATATGCTTAGCCTTCACCACAATGTTTAATGGAAGAGTCGAAACATTCAATATCTTTCTTCATTTGGACCAACATGCCCATGCACACGTGACTTTATTAGACTCCAATCATAAGCTAACCTATTACAAATTGTAACGGCATAAAGGCTAAGGTCGAGCTACCGTTGTCAGAAGCTATGATCGTCTATTCTATCTACCCCAAAAAGAGATGTCCCGATTCAGCTGTAAAATTTGTAAGTTAAGAATGATAAGTCTGAATTTCTCGTTCGTTGAGAAGTTCGTTAGGCGTACAATAGTCGAACGGAAGATTGGTTCAGGAAGTTAGAGTTTCAAGTTAGACAGAGAAAGCATATATGCCCGCAAGCCGGAGTTTCGCATCAGTTAGCGGTGTTTTGCGCCAGATCGATCTTTGTTATATTTTGTGTGATGGTACCATTTATTTTTTTGTATATATGGGCGCTTGGAACTTCTTTTCGTGTGGACGACCACAATTTATAATATTTGTTTGGGATATCGTATAGATATCCGTCGTAGTGTTACGACGTGAGTACTCAATGATATTTCATGTGCTCGCTAGTAGCGGCTTGTGGTGATTCCAATTATATAATTAGTTCACGGCAATAACGATCCAAATAGACCGGGTTTACACAATTGCGATTTGATTTTCTGAAATGGGTTTGAACTAGCGGTTTCCTCAAAAGGTCCGTAACGTTTTGAAACCTTCACCTCTGCGCAATTTGAGCTGGATGTTATCTAAATGTTTTCATTAGCGCTTTTGGAGATCTAACCCACTCCACAGCGAGGTACATGCTTCGGGAAATACCGATTTATGCATCTAGCTAACCTCAGCACTTCCTCGACTGGGCCCAGCAATAAATACTAGACGCAGCCTACACGTTAGACCTCCAGCAAAATTTACATTTAATTTAAAGATGCAACTTGAATCCAAACCGATCCAAGGCAAAGCAAAACAATCTACCCGTTCCTAAACAATGAACTTTAGACTGTAATTTGATCTCTTCGCGCGTCCCCGACAACACTCAAATGTCAAAAATATCAACAGGATAGGTCATCTGTGTTGACAACGTTTATACTTTGTTCTGAATTGGTTATTTCCATCCGCGTAACATCATCGATTAAACTGTCTCCCTATGCCCTGCCAACCTAGGTTTAGCCGCAACTAAACTCCTGTCTAGCCTAGTCTAAAATCCTAGTGTAATACCACGTCCATTATCGACACCACTCGAAAATGGTTGAATTTGATTTGAATGTGTTTGTATGTTTAATGACTGTGTGTGTGGGAATTTCAAAACTCGCTACACGAAAGGAATGAGGAGAGGATTAGCCTGCGAATATCCTAAGAGCCAATCCAGGAACCCTATGGTGAAGGAAAAAGGAAATTAGGGTCGCTCCAAGCCCAGACTCAGACTCAGATCAATTACCTACAAGTTCTTATCTAACAACCCAAGGATAGTTTTGGAATTTGGGGTAGGTTGATTTAAAGGATAGGAACCGAGGTATATCTCGGGGCTTCAGAAACTCATGAAAATCCACTGTAACATGCAATCACAACTCTTCTAGTTCCAGACGCGTAAAACGGCAGATCGAACTGTTTAGAATTACCGAAAGACGAATGTCACAGTAGCTTGACGCAGAGACTAAATCCCTCCCTCTCCCACGCTCTCGTATTTATAGACCCCACATGTCTGAAAAAAATGGCGTCCTTTGCGGAACACTTGCTGCCCAAGCGAAAGCTTCTTATCCCTAACTACACAGGGTCTAATTTCAATCAAACATGCCATGCAGGCCCGCCGTTCTACAATTTTGTGTATGGATATTTACTATGATCAACCGTCGGTTATCACTTAAGTCATTTGGTATTGCCGATACACAAAATTTGTTGATCGCTGACCATAAAAGCTGTTGCGATTAATTAAGCCTTCCCGACCGCTAGCGTCTTAGACAAAGATCACTAGAATGATATTCAAAGCCGTGATGTCAAACTCACCACTTCGTACCAAACAAACGCAATTGTATATTTGCAGTCAACATAATAGCTTTCTCCGTATCGTTCCATAATAACCTTCCATTATTTAGTTATTTATAATTTATTCAGCGCGCACCAAATCGGCTCTGATCCCTACACATTTCGCAGGAATGCGACAAAAAAACCTGACCTGACCTCGCTTCTCCGAACCAACCCAAGCGTTAAAGGAACTGACACAGCTAATTCCGATTCTCACTGTACACTGATTGCATTCGTTAAGCGATGTTCCATTACAGCACCCTCCCAGACCTTGAGACACTGTTTATCTCAGTTAAATATGGCGCAAGGATCTCATTACCACAATGCTAACCCATGCTTTGTCCATATCTACTCTATATGCACGAACATCTCAAATCATGTACCTACACAGACCGATGAATCCGTCAATTATGCATATAATATTTACACAACTCGACTGAGCTCTCCCCTGTCTTATCTATTTATCTACCTAACTATACAACCTCGCACGCCCGCACCTTATCCTAATTCGTATTACTATATATATATACAATTTTTTTTTTCCTTTTTTTTTCCTTTCTAAACCATGCAAAATCCTTAATATACAAATAAATTACTCAAATTTACAGCCTAAAGCTTACTTATATAACTTTTATACACTATCTTATTTGTCTACGCCCTTATTCGTCCTCACATAATACCTGGCTATATTTATAGTATTGTAGTTACCCAATATCTCATTTGAAAACGGATCTGCTAAAGTATAACAGTTCGGATATACCACGGCCAAAATAACATAAGGCCCTTTATACAACAATGAAAATTTCCGCATGATTTTATGTTCTTTATTTGAACGCACAAAAGTCTTAATTTTCACATAATCACCTAAACGATAGACTTCTAACTTACGCCGTTTGTCTGCCTGTCGCTTACTTCGTTCACTAGCATTTTTAGAGTTCTTTATCGCTACATTCCGCACCTGTTCCGTATCTCGCACACTATGACCTAATAACCATTCATCGCCTCATTCCTTGTCAATAGTTAACGGTTCCCGCCTACCAAACGCCAACTCATTAGGAGCAAAGCCGGTACTTGTGTGTTCGATATTATTGTAGCAATTAGCAATGTCCGGTAACACGTCGACCCAACTTCGATTACTTCCGCCGCAATAGGTTCTAATTAGTCGACCTAGCTCGCGATTCACTCTTTTTACGCTATTAAAATTTGGACAATACACCGACGTATGAGTGACCCGAATCCCCAGCTGTTTGAGACCAAATTCCCAAACTTTCGATGTGAACTGTGGTCTTGAGTCAGTAATTACAGTTTCGATAGGTATTTCCCTATGAAATCTCTTTGTACAAGCAAGCACGCTCCTACCTATCGCTTTCCGCATTGGATACAATTTGATTACCTTACTGTACACGTCTTGAATCACATATATATATTGATATCCGAATTTACCTACGGGAAATGGCCCATAAAGGTCCGAGAAAACTTTCTCACCCAACCTTTCCGCCAACACCAGTGTAAAACGGTATTGTTAGTACTTGGTTTGACCTTTTGACATATGTCACAACTTCTTATCACCGTGCTAATCACCCTACTCATATGAAGAAAGTAATATCTGTCCTTCATCAGTGCTAATATTTTATATCTGCCGTAGTGACCTATTTCTTCATGTATGTGTAATATTAGTTCCTCCTGTAGTGAATCCGGAATTACTAGCAACCGTACGTTCCGCTTAGGCACGTGAAAATATAATGTATCACCTACTAGCTTGTAATTATCAAACCCTCTCGTTTCCGTATCTACCATTCCACGTCTGATAAAACCGCTAATTCGCTTTAACCGCTCATCTTCGCTTTGTAATCTCGCAATGTCCCGTAAACTCGAAATAACACTTGCGGTATTCGATGCCTGAAACCAGAATATTCCCGGCTGAAACTGTCATTCATACCTCCATGTCCCGCTATTTGCCTGCTTAGCGTGTCGGCAATTTGATTGTCAATCCCACGCACAAACTCTACCTCTCTCCAAAAACATAATCCACCTAGCTACGCGTGCCCCCAATAAAGTCCACGACTTCATGAACGTCAAACTTTTATGATCAGTTCTAATAATAACTTTTTCTCCTCGCAAATATATCTCAAATCGCTTTAAAATGTATATGACTGCATACATTTCCTGATCGCTGACAGACCATCTCGTTTGAGCCCCCTTAAATGCCTGCGAACAAAATCCTATAATTCGTTCCTGGCCCAAATCATCTAATTGATAAACATAACCCCCAATTCCTATAGCTCTGGCGTCGCACTGAACATAATACGTCTTTCCCGCCAATGGCTGACTCAATATTATACTTTCCGAGAATTGTTTTTTTATATCGTCAAAAGCACTCTGCACTCCAAACGAACTTGACTCCAGACCGTAATAAATTGTATAATGGTTGCGTTATTGTTCCAAAATTTTTTATGAATCTCCGAAAGTAATTTATGAACCCCAAAAACGCCCTCAATTGTCTGACAGTTCTGGGTGACGGATATAATTTAAGTGTTTCAATTTTGTCCGGGTCCATCTGCATACCTTGTGTAGACAAAATGTGCTCCAATAACTTGACCTTTTTTTGTGCCAACTCGCATTTTTTTAGTTTGCATGTGAAGCCCGCGTCTTTCAATTTACTCAGAACCGTGTCCACTTGAGACAAATGCTGATCGATGTCACCCTCAGTTAAAATCGCCAAATCGTCAACAAAATTTAAACAATATGACCTTACTTCTGGCCCTAAGATAAAGTCCATCGCCCTCGAAAATGAACCCACACTGGTTTTCAACCCCTGAGGTAAAACGTTGTAAACATAACTTCTGCCTTGATATACAAAACCCGTGTATCGTTTAGATTCGTCTGATAATGGTATAGAAAAGTATGCATCTTTGATATCCAGAATCGCTATATAATTTATCCGGTGTCCCGACTGCAATATCTCACTCATTAAAGGTGTAGTTTCAACTTCCCCAACCATTGTCGTATTTAATTATCGCGCATCGAGCAATATCCGAACCTCCCCTGACTTCTTTAGTGCACAAGTCAATGGAATGCTGAAATCCGTAGATTGCCTGCTAATAATACCTATCTGTTCCATTTCTTCCATTCGTTTTGTTACTTTATCGCGATATGCGAACGGTATGGGATAGCTTCGTTTTACGAAAGGCGTTTCATCTCTCATTTTTATCTCATGTATATATTTATTTGTCCGACCTACACTATCGCTAAATAACTCTGCATGTTTATTTAACACCGACAATAACTTTGTTTTGTGTTCAACAGATATTGATGAATTATTCACATATTCCTCTATCATATTTCTACTGGTATCTTGGTCCTGAAATTCCATTGTACAACAACAAGCTTCCTGATCGGGCCCCGTACCTAATGGTATTTCACACATCCGCCCGGCGCTTCGTATAATTAGCCTCATTTCCCTCACACATTAAACTGGCTCGCGTCTGTTGTATAAAATCAAACCCTAAAATTAAATCTTTAGGCACCCTTGTTAATACTAGCATTGGAGTATCGATAACGCATTCACCTATTGTTAATGGTAACGTGACTAACTTATCAACCTTTTCCTTACTGACCCCAAACGCACCTGTGATTCTCAAACTTGGGATCGGTATTTCCGTTGGTTTTCCCAATTGCCTGCATACTTCATCGTACACTCCCCGACTTAATACACTGATTTCGCTCCCCGAATCAATCAAACTCCTAACAACAATATTTCCAATACACACATCTATCTCAGGTAATGTCAATGTACTACATAGATCGCGCCCACACTCAGTCGAATCTTCGTCTCTGAATATCGTATGTAAACGCCTGTCATTGCGGTCTCTACAATCCAATCTCGATTTTTCATCTAAACACACGGCATATCCATGCGCTTGATGCGCTAATAATTGAATAAATTCATTCACACCCACGTTCGAATCCAAATTACACAAATCATACAGTCTATGCTTTCTTTCAATTCGATCGGCTGTCCATCCAAAGCGTGATAAATATCTGAGCGCGAACGACCCGCGCGAGTCCACTAGTTTTTTGAACTCTGATTTATCGCATTATTCCTGTCACTTGAACCTTGCCCTGCCTCTGTATTACTTGAACTATCATTACCCCTTTGAAACTCTATTGCCTTGAAACTAGCCTGAGGCTGCCTACCTCTACCGCGAAAATAACCGCGAGCGCGCATCCCAAATTCGTTTCGTGCCTTTGTTCCCGCGTTTTAATTAATCCTACGACTCACCGCGTTATATCGCATCGTATTTACTCCCAAAGCACGATATTGTTCCCGCATGTAGCTATTCCGACTTACATTGTTCGTATTCATTGTCTCCGAACTATGCAACGCACTTAATCTCCCATCGATATTACGTTCTAATAGCCGCAGAAACTCGACCGCATCTCGTATCGTCATTGGATCCTTTCTAGCAAAAAACGCTACCTGAATATCGCGCGGCAACTGTCTGAAAATCGTGTTGATCTTCTCCGTGTCAGTAAACGGTATTGTAAGCTCATATATGCTATTCAATTGAGAGGCAAAGAATTCTTCCATACTTTGACCTTTTTACCATACTTTGATCCCTAGAATCGAACTTCGCAGTAAGAATCTTTGTCTAATTAATTCCTGTTCATTATCTCCCCAGAATACCTCTCTGAAATCTTTTTCAAAATCCGAATAAGTTCGCCATGAGTCTCTGTATATGCTCATTCGAACTTTTGCAATTCCTACCAAGCTATCCGTTGCCCCTATCAAAGCCCTCGAACTATCTCCCGAGACCTTAATATAAGCCTTTAAATCTCTTAAGAAAATCATCGGATTTTCCGAACTCCGCCCATCGAATGACGGCAATTTATGTGTCATTTTCACTATGCATGATTGACGTTTTTCTACCGATTATTCAAACGTCTCTAGTTCCTGTCTGTCCGTCTGTCTGTCCGAAGTCCTACTAGCATTACTCGCACTTGAACCCCTTTCCAAACTGTTTAATCTATTCACTATTTCAGATAACAATTGAATCACCTGTCCTGACGCCATTCCATTATTAGAAACACTTGTCTGTGAAAGAGAGTCGTCTTGTATTACCCGACTAACGTTTTTTTTTGCCCGGCCCATTATTCCTCAATACTAAACCGTCGGCTTATTCGAAGAATTCTGAAAACAACGCCCCATTTTTTGTTGTTGCTTAATTCTTACTTACAAAACTGAACTGTTTAAAATTGTTTCTACGTTGTGTTATTTTTAAAAGTAACGCGTTAGACCTTGATTCTTTTAGAATATCTAGGTATTAGACTATCTAGGATATCCTTCGGTCTCGGCACCAGAAAATGTGTAACGGCATAAAGGTTAAGGTCGAGCTACCGTTGTCAGAAGCTATGATCGTCTATTCTATCTACCCCAAAAAGAGATGTCCCGATTCAGCTGTAAAATTTGTAAGTTAAGAATGATAAGTCTGAATTTCTCGTTCGTTGAGAAGTTCGTTAGGCGTACAATAGTCGAACGGAAGATTGGTTCTGGAAGTTAGAGTTTTAAGTTAGACAGAGAAAGCATATATGCCCGCAAGCCGGAGTTTCGCATCAGTTAGCGGTGTTTTGCGCCAGATCGATCTTTGTTATATTTTGTGTGATGGTACCATTTATTTTTTTGTACATATGGGCGCTTGGAACTTCTTTTCGTGTGGACGACCACAATTTATAATATTTGTTTGGGATATCGTATAGATATCCGTCGTAGTGTTACGACGTGAGTACTCAATGATATTTCATGTGCTCGCTAGTAGCGGCTTGTGGTGGTTCCAATTATATAATTAGTTCACGGCAATAAAGATCCAAATAGACCGGGTTTACACAATTGCGATTTGATTTTCTGAAATGGGTTTGAACTAGCGGTTTACTCAAAAGGTCCGTAACGTTTTGAATCCTTCAACTCTGCGCAATTTGAGCTGGATGTTATCGAAACGTTTTCATTAGCGCTTTTGGAGATCTAACCCACTCCACAGCGAGGTACATACTTCGGGAAATACCGATTTATGCCTCGACTGGGCCCAGCAATAAATACTAGACGCAGCCTACACGTTAGACCTCCAGCGAAATTTACATTTAATTTAAAGATGCAACTTGTATCCAAACCGATCCAAGGTAAAGCAAAACAATCTACCTGTTCCTAAACAATTAACTTTAGACTGTGATTTGATCTCTTCGCGCGTCCCCGACAACACTCAAATGCAAAAATGTCAACAGGATAGGTTATCTGTGTTGACAACGTTTATACTTTGTTCTGAATTTGTTATTTCCATCCGCGGAACCTCATCGATCAAACAGTCTCCCTATGCCCTGCCAACCTAGGTTTAGCCGCAACTAAACTCCTGTCTAGCCTAGTCTAAAATCCTAGTGTTATACCACGTCCATTATCGACACCACTCGAAAATGGTTGAGTTTGATTTGAATGTGTTTGTATGTTTAATGACTGTGTGTGTGGGAATTTCAAAACTCGCTACACGAAAGGAATGAGGAGAAGATTAGCCCACGAATATCCTAAGAGCCAATCCAGGAACCCTATGGTGAAGGAAAAAGGAAATTAGGGTCGCTCCAAGCCCAGACTCAGACTCAGATCAATTACCTACAAGTTCTTATCTAACGACCCAAGGATAGTTTTGGAATTTGGGGTAGGTTGATTTAAAGGATAGGAACCGAGGTATATCTCGGCGCGTTCCAGTTCCTTTCAGTTCCAGACGCGTAAAACGGCAGATCGAACTGTTTAGAATTACCGAAAGACGAGTGTCACAGTAGCTTGACGCAGAGACTAAATCCCTCCCCCTCCCACGCTCTCGTATTTATAGACCCCACATGTCTGAAAAAAAATGGCGTCCTTTGCGGAACACACGCTGCCCAAGCGAAAGCTTCTTATCCCTAACTACACAGGGTCTAATTTCAATCAAACATGCCATGCAGGCCCGCCGTTCTACAATTTTGTGTATGGATATTTACTATGATCAACCGTCGGTTATCACTCAAGTCATTTGGTATTGCCGATACACAAAATTTGTTGATTGCTGATCATAAAAGCTGTTGCGATTAATTAAGCCTTCCCGACCGCTAGCGTCTTAGACAAAGATCACTAGAATGATATTCAAACCCGTGATTACAAAATCCGGTATATTATCGAAGAGGTACGGAACTATAACAAACAAAGGTATGTATGCGTACAATCTTTGCACAGATCAACCAATCAATTGATGACATAAGAGAAGGCACATAATCTCATAAAATGCGCACATATTCTCATAAAACGCAAACAGTTTCTCGGGAGACGCAAACGGAGAGAGAAAACCAGTATTTTCTTCACCAAAAGGCACAACATACTACATCAGAACATTGCCGGTCTCATCAATCTGACTTGTTGACAATATAGTTAAAGGAACTATACACATATAACGTTGTAGTGGACGTCAGTTGCATTACGGAGCGTAACATTATTGCAGGAAATGAGGATTTGGCAGTGCTGCCAAACTACCATCCAGCACAGCGGCACACATTCTAGAGATTATAGGAGAAAAAGTGGAAGCTTGTATACTTATCAAAACTGGTCTACACTATAAGGAAATTCTAGAAACAACTAAGCTCTCTATCAAGGGAATATTTGAATGCTGTGCCATAAAATTGAATAGCCAACAATTTGTTATCGTATGTAGTTATAGAATACCAAAAAATAAAAATAAAACTCTACATCTAAACACATTCTATGAGCAAATGGAAAAATTACAAATAAAATATTTATATAAAACTGGTTAAACGTAAAAAATTGGCGGCGACTTCAAAATTGATATACTCAAAAATACTACAAGCTCAATTGAATTTAAAAACTTTCTATTAGGATATAAGCTGAAATGGCAAATCAATCAACCAACAAGATTATCATCAAAAACATGCGTAGATAATTTTGCCCATAACATAAATCATGTAACAGGAAAAATGACTGACTATGGGCTCTCGGTTCATACCGCACAGATTTTAAATTGCTCCGTAAAAAAAAAAATTGTGATCGACTCTCGGAAAACTACCAATAGAGATTACAGCCAAGCAAATTTAGACAAATTTAAAAAACATCTAAATTCCCTCACCTTCTCTGATATGTACAACCTGAATGATCCCAATGAATCATATGACTGCTTTCTGGAACTGCTATATGACCTATGTTTTTCTTGTGTTCAGATGAATAGAAAAATAAGAAAAAAAACAGAATGGATCTCGAAGGGGATAAAAAATGTAGCATGACACAGAGACTGTGGAAACCTAGACTAGATCCTGACCCGACTAGACGATGACCCGAATGGGCAGTCAGCAGTGACCCTGCCTACGAAGCGAAGGGTCCCGGGTTCGAGTCCCGGGGGGGGGCAAATATTTGTTTGATGAGAACGGATGCTTGCGCCCTAGTCATGGTTGTTTATCTATCTAAGTATAATATTTATCTATATAAGTATGTGTATCGTTGTCTAGTACCCAAGATATAGGGAATCCTAGTTTGGGGCTAGATCAATGTGTGTAAATAGTGTCCAAGGTATTATTATATACTTATTATTATTATTATCATCATCTTTCCCCCCTGGGGCGGAGAATTGTTTATCCAAATTAACATGTTTTTTTTTTTTTTAGATCGATACTATGTAACGACCGATCAGTTGTTATCATTATGCGTTCTGTATCTGAACACGTTGGTTCATGTCAAAACGTCACTCAGACACTCATTCTTTCTTTGTCTTGTTCAGATTCATCGTGGTCGGTTGTCTCATATTTTGTAACTCTCAGTTTGTTTATATTTTTTCATAATTATACTCTGCCCTAGTGTCAATAAATAAGTGTTATAATCAAACTATCTCCATTGCTAAATTTTATCATCATCATCCATCATCACAGCCTTTTGGAAGGGCAGCTCACCAGCGCGGCAAAAATTTTACTAGTTGTGGGTGGTGGCCCAACTTCGTCCAGGTGTATTGTTTTTATCATACGTGGCACTGGAGTCCACAGAGCCATGTACATCGTCCATTTTGGTAGTTCAGCATTCGAGTGTTACATGGTGAGATCTACCACTTTGCTCAACATATTTAGATTTTCCAGGAGGGATTCATCAGCATTTGGTGGCCCACAAGCTGGAACCTTATGATTTATCTAACACGCGTGCAGGTATAAAATTGAAATTGGATCAATTATTTATGTCAGCGAACCCTTAGAGCTTTGAAAAATTCAAACAACTAGGTCAACGCAATCAAAAAATATGGCCGTTGACGTTTATCATTACCATTTTTCTCAGAAATATGTATTGTTTTTGAGTTGATGATAATATCAATTGCTCAAGACTCTTGAAATTGTGAAAAATTAAACATATAGGTCAAGACGATCAAAATATACCGCCGTTTATGTCACAATTTTTCTGAATTTGCTTGACACTCGCAAGGGAATTAAAACCTATGGGGTATTTCCCGTTGACCTAGAATCATGATATTTGTAAGAGGCTAGTATTTAATCGCACATCAAAAATAATGATTTGCGCAGCAAAAAAGGATCAACAAAAAATTTTCTTATGTTTAAAATATTTTATGTGTTTTAAGTATTTTTTGTTGTTCTTACATGTTCAACCTAACACTAAGGATAAAGGGGGCCTCGCTTTTGTCACCCCCTTTACCCTTCACCTAAGCTATCGCAGAATTTTGCCCTGATATTTGCTGTGCAAATCACTATTGTTGATGTGCAGTTTAATATTTCCCTTTGGCAAAAAGCAAGGTCTTATAGCATCAATATAGCATAAGTTTGATCACAAAAAAAATGATTTTGGTGAAAGTACATATTTACCTACTTATAGACCATATTCTAAACGTATCTAAGAGCTTCCTTGGTAACTTCCGAGACTGAATTCCCGTGGTTGACGACCTTTTTCTATATACATGACATACATTAGGTATCTTAAAGTGTGAACAAAACACTGGCTGCGATAGATCGACTCGCACTTGACCGTTTTATTGATGCTTGTATTAAATTCCTTTTTTATATACATTTGCTAGTCTAGTATATATTTTCTCCGCCTCCGTATAATTATTTTTCACGGAAATTTTAAATGTTAATTAAAGGGTCTGTGTTTGTTATTATATTATTTTTTGCTCAGTTTAGTCATTCTACTTTTAAAGTTATTTCTTAAAACGCATTTATGATTTCCTTGTATTTCCTTATACTTTTAAAAGTTAATGACATATTTTTTGTGAAGATTGCCTATTTGAAAATAGCTGCTTCTGTAATTTTATTACAGAAATGCCTTGAAGTCACGTCTAAGAAAATAAAAACTAATACTTATCTTTGCACAACAATTTTATTGCAGTTTCCCACCACCATGTTTTATCAACCCTAATTACCAAACTTCAAAAGATAATTTGACAGTTATGATTCTGCAGATTATAAGAGAGATTGGAGTGATTCAATTCATTTGCGAGTCGATCCAGCTCCTCAGGGCGCCTACGCTTGCTTGGACGCTTGGCTTACCTTGAGCGCAACTTCCTCTTAGACCCCACGACACAACCCCGACTAAAACTCCGTTATGTTTGGCTGGACCACCGCTGTCACCCTGAAATACCAACAAACGTAGCTTCACGCTTTTTTTTTTCATATAAGATGGCAGAGGCACAGTTTTTTCGAATCTGGGTAAATTCGTAACAATTAGGCAGTAATTGAATACTCCATTTTGCGAGACTAGTTTACTGACTGATTACGAGAGGTGCTAGCCTACCGCCCTCACTCGAGTCTTCAACACTTCATACAAGACCTGCAATAATTCAAAATGTTCATCGTTAGATAAATTTAAATACTTTGAGTTAGTCTTGTCATCACAAATATAACATTTGAAGGGATTGAAATGGGAGAGAAACGGTCCTAAAAATTTCTAACCGTTTTATTGCATAAAATAATAAAAACACAGTATTATCACTGTTTCAACTAAATCATAAATTTATCAGCAGACAAGTGATAAGCAATTGTCTAAATTTCGTTACCAGAAAAAAGTGTTTAGTCAGTATCTAAAGAACGGCTAAATAATTCAATTAATTTCAGTTCGCTCATCAATTAGCCTTAAAGATCTCGATTTCCAGAGCCGTAAAACATAACATGAGAAATGCTCTTAACCGTTTTATAGATGACTAACAGAGCAACATAACTTAATCTTCTCCGGTGCAAAATTGCATATATTATTGTAAAACTAGCTTTTTTATAACTTCGAGAAACTTTTTTATCGGACAAAAATAATCAAATTACGTTTACATGTCATTTGTATGCCTGATGCATCTTAGTGCAGATAGTAAACTGCATGTTTAATAGGGAGTATGATAGTAATATAACTATTATATTACAAATCAGCACAGGAGTTCAACAAAACGATTTGATAAATTACTTTGAATCTATAGTATCTCAACGGGCAAGGAAAATTATTCTGTGTGCTTTATCCTATTCAAAACTCTAACAGAGGCACAAGATGACTTGATTTCTAGACTCAACTGGCTTGACTTGGACATTGGGACCGAGTATTGAATTTTGATACGAATAAGTTCATTCGAATTTATTTCGAATTTAACTCTGACTGTATATATACCTGCTTCATTTAAGTGACAGATTTCCATATTTATGACCCTGTTTTTGTCAAGAAAATAACAAGGGAGACAGTAGAAAAATACGAATCTAGAAATAATTCTACTAAACCTTTGTACGCTGATTTTTTAAAACAGCCAAGACGAATGTTAGTAAATTAACTTTGACTACCTACTCATTTTAACTATCAGGAAAGATGACAGAAAAGTCCCCTATAAAGCAATTGGTTTTAGTAAATCAGAACTTACAAGGTGGCTTTTCTGGCTAATTAATAGAGCTAGAACTATTCTTAGAGCTACAAGGAGTAAACATACTAGTAGAACACTGGCTACTTGAGTCTCAAATTAATATCTATGTACACAACTATCAAGTAGCCAGCTGCTTCAATAGAAAGTCTGCAATACACGGAGGATCCTTAGTACTGGTTAAAAAAAGGCCTAAAATTTAGACACCACAAGGATATTTGCAGACTTTCTGTTGAGAAAGTAATAGAACTATCTTGTGTTGACCTTGGTAGACACCTTGTAGTAAGAGTATATAGACCCCCTACCAGTGATTATGGTAGATTTGAATCAGTATTGGAGGATGTCCTGAGAGTAGCTTCTAGTAGTAACAAAAAAGTAATTATTTGCGTTGACTTCAATATAGACTTGCTGGTGGACTCCCCGTTGTATACTATATTATTATTTTTAAACTTTCAATTTAGTCAACATCTTCACATAGGATAAATGTAACTACTGCAACCTGCCTTGATAACGTCTTTTGCGTTTGTGAAATTTTGAAGAAGTGTACAGTAAATTGTTTAAAGACTGAGCACAGTAAGAAATTGTCAGCTTAGAAGTAGAATCAAAATCATTATTATTATTAAAATCACAGTAGTTTTACGTAGGCTATTCACAAAAAAAACTTCAAAACAAGATATACGAAGTAGCTTACTTACTCAATATAATACAAAAAAAAAGCGGCGATAGGGATGACCCCACATATTTCAGACAAATCTCGATTCTATAGAATTGAGTAAAATATTTGAGAAGGTCTATTTGAGAAGGAAGGAATATTATATCAGGTCAGTTGCTGGCGCACTTCAATGTGCATCAAATTCTCGATAGCTAGCAGTTTGGAAATACAAAAAGGCAGTTGACAACAGATGCTGGAGTCATGTTAAATAAACATATGTTTAATGCCTGGGAAGATCGTAGGGATATTATGGTATTTTTTGTGACCTGTCCAAGGCTGACTGTATAGACCACGAAACATTTCTCTTAAAGTAAAAACACTACGGCATAAAAGGCAAGAGCTCTAAACTTATGAGATCTCTTTTTAGACGGGAGGGCTCAAAAAGCTGACAATAGGACAAAATCATCCGATTCTCGGATCGGAAGATCGGAGTCCGACAGGGATCTATTCTGGGTCCGTTCCTTTTCCTCGTATATGTAAAAGATTTGTGTTCATGGTACAAAACATGTCAGAAATAGTATTATTTGCAGATGACACATCACATTATTTTTTTCTTATTTGGAGACAAGAAAATGACTTGTAAGAAACAAATAATGCTCTCTCGCGCGTACTAGACTGGTTTACTGCCAATAATTTGCTTCTGAATTCAAAAAAAGACAAAGTGCATAAAATTCACTTTACCTAATGTAAGGCAAGTTGAAATTAACATTGTATTGGGGAAAGACAAACTAAAACTAGTAGATGAAACTGTACTTCTCGGCATCACCATTGATGCTAAGCTACAATGGTGTTAGTCAATATCCTGATTATTTTGACTGCATATGCTGCGGAGCCAAGTCTATGTGCTAATTTTACAACATGGGTACATTGGCACATAGACTTGGCCCCACAGCATATGCAGTTAAAATAATCAGGAATTTGACTGACGTTGTGTTGACTGACAGCATATCACCAAAGGGACGGGTTGCTGATATTGAGACCATCTTTATTTTGCAGTGGAGAGCAATCCGATTAATTTATAAGCTAGGTAATAGAGAGTCTCTGAGATATTTCTTCAAAGATACCAACATCCTAATAATTGCAAGTCATTATATATATGAAAACATAATGTATGTGAGGAAAAATATCTGTAGCTTTAAAACCATTGATAGCCGCCACAATGTGCAAATTGGAAATAAACATAAGCTTTCTTTCCCAATGTTCAGACTCTCAAAAGTGAAAAATTCCGCAAGAAATACAAAACTTTACTGAAACTCGATTAAAAAAATGTATAAAGCACACTTTGTGCAAAAATGCCTACTACAAAATTAGTGACTTCTTATAAGACATCAACTTCTGGCATTAAATCAGTTCATTGCACCCTACATATTATGTACTAATAATTCGGCACCTACCTAATGTTGTATTATGCTTGTTTGATTATGTTATGAAGTACATTAAGTCTCAACTTTTGTGCTAGTATAAATAAAAATATTTGAGCATGAACTTAAACTTAAAAGAAAGCGGACACTCTTCATCAACAAGCTATTACAAAAGAAACAACTGCTATAATACTCCTATTTTAACTTTGGATTTATAACAGTTGTTATGGCCATCTGCGTCGCCTTTAAACGTATCGATTTCTGCCGAAGCGTTTGTCGCTTGTATGTTTCATTCAGCCTTAAGATGAAATCATGAGCGCGAAAATTAATAAATAAAAAACTACCGAACATTGGCCTTCTCCTTGGCCACCAGCACACATCATATTATTTGTAATTGATGCGCCCGTCTGTGTTCGACACGACTGATTGTCTACAACCGGCACACTAACGGCTTTCAAGACAGCAGAATAGGAGTAATCATCTGTTTCGTTGTTTTCCTGAAAATAAACATTTCAATTAAAGCTGATAAAGCTCATGAAATTAAAATTTGAAACGAAGAAAAACCATTTGAAATTAAAAAAAAACGTAATATTAAACCTTGCATTTCACTCTGTTATTAAAGCCAATAAGGTCCCTGTCACGAATTTACGATTATGACACATGAACATTTTTACCATTCTCAATGAACTTCGTGTTGGTGGAGCGGTGCTTGTCCATCCCCATCCAGATATCATGACTGTCTGGCCAGCAGGTACTTGTGTGCCTTGAGGAGCCATAGGAATTATCTTAATTTTGTTATTAGATGGTAGCTGTTGTGCTAGGGTCAGGACTGCAACATCGTGGTCCCAATAATTTGATGGTCCGATGTAGTTAGGATGGATGGCCATTCTCGACACCTGTACCACTACTCCATCCATTTTATTATTTGTTGAGCCGGCATTGATCGAAAAAGAAGACGCAGAACTGAAATAAACGGCAGAGCATTATGATGATGATGGTAATTAGAGAAGAGACCTCCGGCAGGGGAGCGATGTAGGCTAAATATGATGATGAACGTTATGATGATGTTACAAGTCTGTCTCGCTTTTTTTTACAATCCGTCAGAAGAATTCCTCTTAAACTCAAAGTCAATTTTCTTTATTACTGTAGATATTGGCATAGTACTTAGCAAACGTAACTTTTTGCCTTTTCTCTTCATTGGACCACTGTGCGAAAAGAATGGCATAGAAACACACACAGATTGCTTATTTGATCTCTTTTAAAAATTGCTTGTGCTTAACTAATACAAATATTATAATATCATTATCGTACATAAATTATCAGGCATAAATTATGACAAATTTATTAACAGCAAGGTCTGTTTTGAGCAAGATTAACCCCATATATTCCCGTCATTTAAGTTATCTTGAACATTGCAAGATAACTTAAATGTAAACTTTCCTTTTTAGAAAAAGTCACTTTAACATAGTTTTTAAATTGCTCAAATGGCAATTTCAAGATCTTCAGAGGTATCTTGTTGTAGTCGAGAAAGCACTGACCCTTGAATGAATTGCTAACCTTTGCGAGTCTAAACCGTGGCAAAAGTAGTCTGTGATCATTTCTTAGGCTAACATTACAGCTATCGCTAAGTTTGGAAAATGTTGAAATGTTCTTGCGTACATACATTTTCGAAAATAAATTGATAAGCTACAGTAAGTATGTCAATTTCATTAAAAAGACATTTAGACTTTAGACAGAAATCATTGTCCCTTGGTATAATTTTACCAGTTTCACGGTTTATTATTTGCCAAACTGTTTGCATTCTAATATTTGAATTTAGTATTTTTCTATCAATGTCATGAAATATTATATCAAAGTTATAGGTTTTTGTTCATAAAGGTCATACAAGATAACTCTACTTTTACGATTTCCAAACGTTGCCATTGGGAATGAAACTGTTTGACCACTGTGATTGGAAGGTAAGCAGTTAATTACACTTTTACTTATGAATCAACAGTCACAAAAAACGTTATCTTAGCAAGTTTGGCTGGTAAGTGTAAATCTAGTCGGCTCTAGAAATACGTGACATAAATTAAACGATTTGGATAAAGTTATTAATCGTTGTTTCATTGTTGTTTCAAGCCTACAAGCAAATCTATATCTAGTTCACCACAAATAATTACCTTTTTTCTGTTATTACATAGTTTAGTGAGGGCTTCCTCCATAATTTTCTCAAATATTTCAAAATTGCCATGGCCTTTTTTATCCCTCGGAGGCCTGTAGACACAAACAATAGTATGGCTATCTAACTCAACACAGGATACCTCTATTTGTCTTTCAACAGTAATTGCAAGAATATCTTTCCGTTGTTTCACCTTTATATTATTTTTCACCTAGATTAAAGGACCACCTTTATCAGCAGTCTTTCTATTGTAACAACTTACAATTTTGTAATTATTTATGTTAGAAGACATCATATTTTCCTTTAACCAGTGTTGTGTATCACAAATAACATCGATGTCAGATTTTTTTAGAATTAATTCTAGTACAAGTTCTTTGCCAGGTAGTCCCTGGATGTTTTGATGGGTTATAATTAAGTGGGGCTTACTCTTTGACTTTCCTCTATTGTCTTATGACCTAATTTAAATTACTTGGATCAGATTCCAATGTTGCATGCAAAGTATGATTAACAGGTGAATTCCCAATAGGGGTGCATGTCATATTACTCTTAACATAAGCTGATGTCAAGTTGAACTTGGTTAACTCAACTATAGCTGCGTCGCATATATTATAAGCTAATAATGTAGATTTGTTCTGTAGTTCTGTCAAATTACAGGCGTATGGGAAATTGCATACTATAAATTTGCATTTCATCCTACTATGTAAATCTAGAAGTATTTCAACACTTTTATTCAAATCGTTCCGACTGATGTTTGAATGATTTACGACCATAATTACAATAGTGCTGGACAGCAAATGTTCGTTACTTTTTGGCTAAGCCGGTCATGTAATAGAGGCCCAAATCCTGCACCTACTTTGTCGGAGAACAAATTCTCGGGTTTGGGAGACGGATCCCTTCCCAACTTTTCACTCAATACCTAGGGTCCTCAAAAAACCCTCGTGCTATCACGGCATAAACAGCAGGCTTTCGAGGTTACATCGTCATATTTTGTCTTACACGTCAAACACTGACGGACCAAAGTTACATTTTTAATTTATCACATACCCAAACGTAGGTTGCGTTCCGATTGATGCTAGATGTGAAAAAACGCAAATAGGCCCGTTTGGTTCTAAACAGTCACCCGCCCGGACAGGTCCCCAACCTGTCGCACAATCTACGGGCAGGCGATACAATGCCGCTACCGCTCGCTTGATTACTAAGTCCCCGACTAGAACCTCTGCAGACCTGGGGGTCCTATCCTTTCCAGGGAACCAGATAACAATGCACCCCCTGCGCCAACGCAGTTGCGGTAGGTTAGCACCCTTAACCAGCATGAGGTTACCAATACTAGATGGAATATGTTAAGGCGCTGTTGCAGATGTGCAGATACTTGGGCGACCGACGTTTCCACAAATACTGAGTAAACTGCTGCAACATTATCTTGACAACCGATACGATTTTACTCACTCGAAGGGCAGCACCACTTCGAGTGAGTAAAATCGTATCGGTTGTCAAGATATTGGGCAGCGCATTAAGTGGCTGTCCTTAAACGCGCGCGTAATATATATATATATATATATATATTACGCGCACACACAGTCAGGTCATAAGTTCTGTCACACCATAAAAACTTTTGAATTTAGAACGCTGGCCACAAAAAAGTTTATTGAACTCGAATTTCGAATTTTTCATGAAAATAAAAATGTGTACTTTTTAGAATTTTCCTCATTTTTAAATATGGAGTGGACACTTAAAGAAGACCGTGTCGCAGTTATTGCGTTGCATCGTTGCGGTTACACGCCAATTCAGATTTTCGACTTACTGAAAAATTTGAATATAACCAAAAGATTCGTTTATCGTACCATAAAAAGATACAATGAAGACTCTAGTGTAGATGACAGGTCAAGAAGTGGTCACCCTCGCTCTGTTAGGACTCTAGCAGTGATAAAAGCTGTGAAGGCGCGTATTCAAAGAAATCCCATACGTAAGCAGAAACTGTTGGCCCTTCAGATGGGGTTAAGCAGGACCACGGTGAAAAGGGTGTTAAATGAAGACTTGGGGCTTAGGGCATATCGAAGAAAAACAGGACATCGTTTGGACGCTCGTTTAATGGACCTGAGACTGAAGAGATGCCGCGCTTTGTTGAAGCGGTACGCGGGAAAAAAGCATCGGGAAATTCTTTTTTCGGATGAAAAATTTTCACTATATAAAATGGGTATGGCGGAGGAAGTAATAAAAATAATTTATTTCAACGGACAGAGTTTCCACTAGGTTTATTAAGACAATTATAATTAAATCTAATATACAATGATATTTATATCTATAATAGTGAAGCGTTGACAATTTAGATTATGACGTACGTTTTACATTTTAGGATGATGACTTAGTGCTGACGAATGATAATTGTAAGGGTTGCTCAACCTTAACACCTCCCCCCTTAAGAGAGAAATTATCTGAAGACGTTGAAGACGTATTCGGAGAATTTCGGCTTATACATTTTGTATATAACTTGAATTTAATTTGAAGTGATAACAAGATAATAAAAATGATAGAATAGAGTAAAATTGTCCATACACTTATGTTTTTCACAACATACATATAGTCGTCTGAAATACTTTCACTGACACTAAACTTTGCACTGTTCATAATGTCTTTGATATCACTAAAATCCACGTTTCGGAGGTTGAGTCGTTTGTCTTCTTGTCTGATGCCATGACGTACTTCTGGTATCTGTGCAAACGGTAGTTGAAGATTGATCGTTGAAGCGTTTGTCGGTGTTTTTATTACGACATCTTGTACCTGGGTTGTGCAGTGTTGGCTCGGCCATATTAGAAATGTCCCTTGTATGTTCTGTTTGTAAACTTCGTCTTCACAGTGTTCCGTGATGATTAGTCCTGTTTCGGAGTATATCAGCCAACAGTTTCCGACTATCCTCTATATCTTCTCTTTTTCCATGTGTATAGGGTGCTGGTGGCATCTGCTGCAGTTGTCCTTTAGCGTCATTATCTCCTCTATGCAGGTTTCGGTAGGGTACTGTGCTAGGTCGTCTCGCAAACACAAGAACTTGTTGTCCTCGGCTTCTTCACACAGGTTCGCTACGGGTCTGTATTTCAACCTATTCACCATTAGGTAGGGGTCTTTGGGAATGATGGTAACGGTTTTTCGATTTACGGGATTATATATAGGAATGGGAATTATTTTATAATATATATACGTGTTGGGTTCTATTAGCGGTACTTCTAATACAAAAACTAACTTATTCCTGTCAATGTATGATTTTAACAAAATATTACGTTCTAACTTAACTAGGTTTTCCCTTGTTACCGGGTAAATTAAATTATCATGTTTCTCAATTTCTATAAGGACTTGCATAAGCTCTGTGGAATTTAATATTGACTGATATAGGGTATGCAACTTGCTGAAGGCAATAGCGGTCTCGGTTTCTTGAATGAAATCATAAATAGTACGAAAGTTATTGGAAATTTGGTACCAGTTATTCATTAATGTAATTATGTTATAACGTCGGCTTTCTGTTTCAAGATGTGATTGAATCTCAACTGTTTTGTTATCTAAGTATTTAATATTTGAATTCATACTATCTGATAGATTAGTGAATTTATCTAAAGCGTTAACTACTAAGGATACTTTTCGTTCCACTGAATGTTCTTCCTTTTTTAACTGACTTATTTCAAAGTTGTATTGTTTTGCGTCTTCTTCGTCTAAGTTTCCTGAAATGATTTTTACTAACGAACCTAAAGGACTAAATAATGCCCTTTTTACTCTAAAAGTAGGTAAAATCTGATTAATCCTAGTTTTTATTTCATTTACTAATGATTCAATTTGCTTACATAAACTTCCTAATTCATTTTCATACTCATTATTACTAGTTACTATAACGTTTATCTTATCATACTGTAGTATATTATATATTATTATCTGTAGTATATTATTATCTACTTCACTTACTACAGTTTCTAAATCTAATGTCTTAAAAATAGTCCATATATTAGTCCTCATCACTGCTTTGCCAAGTTTTATCGGTGTTATTCCCGGATTCTGGTTTAGGTTTTGAAGTTCCAGGCTGCCGATCTGTCCGACTAGTACTAGAAGTACTAGGTTTGACCTGTGGAGGACGTTTAATATTCCTAATAGCTACCCTTGTTTTTCTCTTCTTTATCTCGACTGGAATAATATTCCTAGATGGTGAGCCTATGACCTTCGCTTTCTCGAAACGGGGTAGATCTTTCGCTTTTCTTGTTCGGGTATTTTTCATAAAGATATCATCGCCATCTTTTATTTCAGGTGGGTCCTCACCTCCTCTTTTTTCTCTAACTTTAATCTTATCATTTTGCAGTTTATCCGATACATATTCATATAATACTTTTAATCGTTTCCTATGATCTTGAAGTAATTTTTGCATTAGGTTTCGTTCCCTATCTATGTTAAAGACATTGTTTGAGTCTGTGTTTCCAAAAACGATCTCAAAAGGAGTGTAGCTAGTTGCGGAATGGATGGAGTTATTGTACGCCATTGTTGCGTAAGTCATGACAGAAGCGACGTCAAGTTCGCTTTTGTCATACTTAGCTAAGCGATAAATCTCAATGTTTGTTGAGTGGAAACGCTCTACTATTGCCATTGAACTGGGATTATTTGGGGTGCCAATATGTAACTCTATTTTGTATAGATTTAATAGTTCCTTAATCAATTCATTGTTGAACTCGGTTCCAGAATCGCCATTTATTTTCTTTGGTAAGCCGTACATACTGAAGTACTTGATAAGAGTTTGTACTACTTCTGGTATGCTACGATTTGGGATATTAATAGCTTGTCCTAGCTTACTAAATGCATCGACTATTGTTAAGTAGTATTTCCCTTCGATATAAAGAAGGTCCATAAAAACTTCCTGAAATGGTGCATTTTGAGTTTGAGTTAATTGTATACTTGGTTTTACGGGTTTCTTTTCATACTTCATTCCTTTGCACTGTTCACACGAGTTAATTATAGCTGTAACTGTTTCTTACATGTTCGGCCACCAATAATGTCGTTTGATTTTCGTCAATGTTTCGTTAATACCCCATGTTTGATGACATGACATGTTTTACCTTTGTGGTACTTTAGAATAACCTGACGTTGATCTTCTTCTGACTCTGACAGATTTACCGTACGCTCGGTGCATTCGGTCAAATTTAGTGTCCCTTTCTTGTATAATCTTGTGATAACATTTGAGAATGTTGTCCTAAATATCGGGTCTTCGAAATAAATGAAATATTTGTGTTTAGTATCTACATATTCTTTAAAAAAATCTTTCACTAACTTTTCATTATTGACGGGCATAAAGACTTCTAAAATTCTTTGTTTTTTATTAGAAATATTGTTTACGGAGAAATTATCCCTAACCCACGTGTGTAGTATTATTTGTTTCGGTTTGCAATCAATTGCCTCATTAAGAATAGGGATTCCTTCGTGTTCCTTATTAGAGATTGAGTTTGCAGTTGCCCCATCATCTGAATCTGAAATTTCTATGATCTCCATTTTGTCACTTTCGGAGCCAGAAAAATCTATCGCTTGTGTTTTAACACTCTCAGTATCTGAAATATCCATTGTTTCTACCTGTGGTCTAGGCTTTCTAACGGTCACATTTCGTTCCAATTCTTCAATAATTTCCTGGACACGGTTCTCGTCTGCATCTACATTTACTAAAATTGAATCTAAGTCATCCTCTAATGCGTTAATCCTAACTCGAGAAAGGGCGTCAGCATTAGTATTTTGCTGCCCTTTCTTATACTTAATCTCGAAATCGTACTCTTCTAATCGTAGGCGCCAACGTGTGAGTTTGCTGTTTGGCTCTTTGAGTGAATACAACCATGCCAAAGGTCTGTGGTCAGTGTGAATAACAAACTTCTTACCGTAAAGATACGGTCTAAAATGTTTTACGGCCCATACTACCGCCAAAAGTTCTTTTTCGATCGTACTATATCTACTCTCTGTATCGCTTAACGTCCTACTAGCATATGCTATAGGTTTGTCTGAACCTATAGTGCCTTGTGAAAGGACAGCCCCGATAGCAAAGTTGGATGCATCGGTGGTCACTACAAATGGTTTTTCAAAATCTGGAAACTGTAAAAGAGGTGCGTTTGTTAGCAGCTTCTTACAAGTTTCAAAACTATTTATGTAGTAAACATTTAACACGATCTTTTTCCCTTTCTTTAAACATGCCGTGAGCGGTCTCGTGATTTTGGCAAAATCTTTGATAAACTTCCTGTAGTAACCTATCAGCCCCAGAAAACTTTTAATTTCTGTAGCTGTTTGGGGAATTGGATACTTAAGAACTGCTTCTATTTTGTCGTTATTTGGTTTAAGACCCTCGTTCGTGATTGTGTGTCCTAAATACAAGACTTCTTTCCTAAGGAAGTGAGATTTATCTAACTGAATTTTCAAGTTAGTCTGGCGGAATCTATCAAAAACAGCTTTTAATTTCTCTACGTGTTCTGGCAAGCTTTTTAAAGAGATAATGACGTCATCAAGGTAAACAAGGCAATGCAAACCTTGTAACCCTCTTAAGACGTTGTCCTTTGCTCGCTGAAAGGTCGCAGGAGCAGTTTTAAGCCCAAACGGCATTCTATTGAATTCGTAATGCCCGAATGGTGTACTGAAAGCAGTTTTTGATTTATCTTCCTCTTCTACTTCTATCTGATGGTATCCGCTCGCGAGATCTAGCGTAGTAAAATACATACTCTTCCCAAGCTAGTCAAAAAGATCATTGATGTTTGGTAAAGGGTATTTGTCATCAGTAGTGATATCGTTCAAACGCCTATAATCGACTACCATTCTCCACTTTTGTTCCCCTGATGCATCCAACTTTTTGGGCACCAGGTGTACTGGGGCGCTCCAAGGCGAGTGTGATTCTTGCACAATATTATCTCGTAGCATTTTTTTACTTGTCTTTTTATCTCTTGTGTCTGGACTGGGGGTAGTCTGTGTGCCTTTAAATTAATTGGATCCTCGTTTTTTGTTCTGATTTTATGTTTCACCTGATTACTAAAAGACAGAGGTATGTCTTCACAATAGAATATGTCTTTATATTCTCTACAAGTTTGATCTATCATCATTCTTTCTTCCTCGTTCATATGGTCTAACCTAAGCTTACTATCTAAATTATCGTCTAGTAATCTCTCGACGTCCTGATAGCTTCCTGTTGGATTCAGAGATGTTGAGTTGACGTTGTGTGATTGTTGTTGAAATAACTCTATCTTGAACGGGGCCGTAACTGTTATTTTTTGAAGTAAATCGGTTGTATTTTGAATTACTGTCGTTGCGTAACCGTTAGTACATTTTACTATAGCGGCCGGCAATCTTACTCCATTATTGAATTGGGTATAATTTAGAATACCCTCTCCGTTTAACAAGTTGACTGGTAATTTGACTCTCATTTCGCATCGAGGAGGTAGGTTATACATCTCTCTCGTGGGTGGCGAGTAAATGATAGGTATTTTACTAGAGTCCGTGAACAAAGTTTGAGATTTCATGTCGATCTTGGCATTGAGTTGTTTCAATAAATCACTTCCTATTAGACCATCGTACCGTTCATCAACCGAATAAATATAAAACTTATGTTTATGGCTGCATTTAAATATCTTTGGCAAGTCAATGTAGGCTACCTCACTGTGTTTGCTTGATGCGTGGGTGCTAATGACTTCGAAAGACTCTTTCTGCTTATAACTTGCGTAATATTCGTTTGCCACTTTCGGACTAATAAATGATCGAGTGCTGCCCGTATCTATTATAAAAACGGCATCTAGTTCTGGTATGCGAATATGAGGCAAGTTCAAAAGCTTATGACAATTAAGTTTTATACGTTCCCTATCTCGGAGGCTTCCGTATAAAAAATTTCCACCGGCTCACTGTACGAGACAGAATTTTGACTGTCTTTCGTACATTGATGCGAGTTACACGGTTGAACATCGTTATTATTTTCTGTGTAATTAACACGTCTAGAACTCGCTGTTCGCATCGTAACATCGGTGTTTGACCCCGAAGGTATAGGTGACGCATGTTATTGCATCGGAGCATTGTCCGCATAGTGCTGACGCTGCGCTTGTACCGTCGGTGGCACTGACTTATTAAAACGCTGCGAATTATTATAAGTGTTATCGTTAAATCTATTATTAGCCTGCTGCTGTCTATTGTTTCTAAATTGGAATGAATTATTTGTCGAGTTCTGCGCACTGTTTTGCATGTAAGTAGATGCATTATTAGGTGCATATGCACCTGGTACTCGTTGTGAGTTGTCGTACCGTGGAGGGTTATATTGAGCGGATTGATTTAGCCTTACTGATTGATTGCTACTTGAACTGTTATTGGGTCCATTCCTGTTTGGATTGAATCGCGGACCGTTCTTTGCATCGTAAACTGTTTGGAAGTTTTGTTTCTCCAATACCACTTTCAAAGCATCCTCCAGGGTAGTAACATTTCGCAAGCGTACTAGCCTAACTAAGTAAGCCGGCAAATTGAAAAGAAAAACATTCAGCGACATATTATCATAAATGTGGTGTTTAGCTTGGCGTAAATTCACGTCACTGATGGTTTCATTAATCTTCGCGAATAACATACTTCTCAAATGTTGGATTCTGTGACAAAGATCGCAATAACCTTCGTTTCTATTTCGTTTTAATGCTTCCAGTTCCATGGCCAAACATTCTTCGGACCTTGGATCGCCGAAGTTTAGGCCCAATAAATGTTTTAACTCATCGCGCAGTGGAAGCGTGCTGGGCCCATAACCCAGAGGTCCGTGGATCGAAACGACGCTCTGCTACCAAAATGCTTAATTTCCCACGCCTACCGAACGGCGTGGAATCCTGAGGGGGATGTGCCTTTGGCCGCACGGGAGAGAAAAGAATTGATGAATTTGTTACTGACCTTATAATATACACTCTAAATCAATTAGAGAATGCCACCATGTGGTACAATACAAATAACACACAAAAGGTTATTATAAAAAAAAAAATATTTTTCTAGCAGTGGCCCCTCCGATAGGACCACACTTCCTTTGAGGTCAGCAAAATCAGCTTAATACCCCTTAAATAGCCCGACCCTGCTGTGTAAACCGAAATAACACTGTAGGACTATAGAACCCGACGTTCTATCGCAAGTAATACAATCTAGGCTTCGCAGAATGACTGTTCAATCCTTGTAGTTTCCGACTACAAATTTATAACAACTGTTAACTAAATTGGCACTTATACTTTCACTTACCGAAAATGAACTTTAATCGTGGTATACCGACCACAGACTCATTGCCGACTTGACGACATGTGACAAAGGCAACCTTACCGTGAATCGATGATTTCCCACTAGGAAACCACGCTCTGCTACCAAAATGTTTAATTTCCCACGCCTACCGAACGGCGTGGAATCCTGAGGGGGATGTGCCTTTGGCCGCACGTGAGAGAAAATAATTGATGAATTTTTATTACCTTGTCACCGCAGACAGGATAGATTGAAGGCTCGATTCGAGACAGGGGAATGCGGGAGAGGAGACAGTTTTGGAATGGGAGATGGGATCGAACCCTTGCCGTCGCTGTCCGACGCCGTCGCCGGCGCGCTGCTGGCAGCACGTCACCGCCGATACGACTATGTGCTTCACAACACAAATCACTTGACCGCTGACGCGAATCTAATTACAATCAATAGCCCGACGCTATGAGGTAGATTTACACTCCGACCAGGCCCGATGCTTGTATGATAATTGGTACACCGAAATACCATCAATGCCACGGGGCCCGAGCCGCCATGTTATTCTCCCGATGAGACAAGACCAAGAGAAAAGATAACCTCCAATTTTACATCTCGTTCCGGTACGAGTGACATCTGCGGTCCGTTTTCGCTAGTGATGTCTCGATTACTCGCGATCGATTCGCGCAACAAAAAACCGGTGCGTTTCCGACGCATTAATATTAAACACCATGTATCAATGCTTTCTCGTTCCCCAACTAGTTTAGCTGCTTCCCCCGAAAGCCTACTAGTTATAACATGGAACAAGTACTCGTTTTGCAAATTTCCCCCTTGGAAAGTGTTTAGGATGTAATCGCATTTCTTAACAAACAGTGGTAATAATCTGGAGTCCCCATCGAATACTGGAATGATCTTGACCATTTCCATGGGTTCTCTCACAATATTATCCATCTTGAACTATGACAAAAAAAAACTATCAAAACTAAAGACTTCTAAAATTGACTACTAACACTATCTAAATTGTTATTCGAGAAAATGTGAATTCCCAAATAACAGCCTACCTACACGACTTTGTTATGACGTTTTCTAATTCCTAACAACACGTATAGATATTATGAACGGAAGGAAATACGGAATGATAAGGAATGGTGAAAAGGTGTACTCACAATCCCGTCGCTCCCATGTCCTTTCGGAATATTGCTTGTTTGCCGAAGTGTCCTCTGGTCCTGATCCTCTCCTGGCCTGGTCCTGGTCCAATGTTTGGTCCTGGTCCTGGTCCTGGTCTCGTTCCTGTGACGTCGCCGCTTGACTCCTCAGGAACTACGTTCGCCTCTTAATATATTTATTTGTTCGGTAGATTCAACTTCACCGTAGAAACGGACGATGAATATGGATTCAACTGTTGAAATCCTACCGGCTGCGCCAATTAAGTTGAGTGTGGTGGAGGAAGTAATAAAAATAATTTATTTAAACGGACAGAGTTTCCACTAGGTTTATTAAGACAATAATAATTAAATCTAAAATACAATGATATTTATATCTAAAATAGTGAAGCGTTGACAATTTAGATTATGACGTACGTTCTACATTTTAGAATGATGACTTAGTGCTGATGAATGATAATTGTAAGGGTTGCTCAATCTTAACACGCGCGCGCTCTCAACGCCAACACGTACTTAGTTTAACTCTGCCTTTTAAATTCATAAACTGTGTTAATTCGGAACCTATCGCGGTGAAACAAAAACAAATAGCAGTAGTTCAAATGGATCGATTAAACAACTCGATCCGCTTATTACAACGATACTCCAAAAGTGCCTTATACTCGAAAATTATAACAAACCTGCCGTTAAAGTGCCCGGTGAACTGCTGTTGTTGCTACCCATTCAGCTGCGGCCGGTGAGTCACCAAGCGGTGTTGCGTCCTGCGAGCCCGAACACAACTACTCACTACTACTACGCGTTCACCAATTTTGTCACTGCAGCCGTCGAGCAAATAGCGCAGCCGGTAACCGCTTGCCTGGGGGCCCAGAGACACAAGTTCGATCCCCGGCGATCAACTTTTTGTTTTTACTTCATAATTTTATTTTTTATTTTTTTGCACAATGATGGATTGTAAGATCAACTGCTGCTCAGGTTGCTGTGAGTATATGGAGTAGGATGAAAGAGTTACCTGCACGGAACCCAACTGCTCATTGGTGTACCATTACTTATTTGTTGGTCTTAGTGTAGATCCCCACGCGGCCTGGACATGTCCAAATTGCAAGGTGAAACTGCCCAAGATTGATAACTCCAAAACGACGACTCCTTCGTGACTCTCCGGACTGGCCAAAAACGATGTGCCACCACCGCCGTCGCCACTGCAGACAGCCCTAAGAACAGCAAGAATTACTTAACTGAGGATAGACTGCGTGACATCTTGAAAAAGGAGATGACTGGAGCTCTACGAGCAACTATAAAGGAATTTATATCGGCTGAACTCAAGAGCACCAACAACCTCATCAGCGGACTTACCGATTCAATGGCCTTTTTCAACGAGCAATTCGAGAACATGAAGGTCAGACTTAAATAACACTCTAACACAATTTCAACAATGAAGTTAGAAAATGAGAGTCTAAAATCGGTAGTAAAAGATCTCTCCGGAAGACTCACGATCACGGATCAAATCATGCGTGAATCTAATATAGAGATTAACGGCATTCCCGAGCACATATCTGAGAACCTACCAAATACGGTAGAGCAACTCAAAAATTGTCGGTAGCCCACTGGACGACAGCGAAATCTTAATCGCCACCCGGGTCGCCAAGATGAGTAAAGACAACAACAAACCTAGAGCTGTAGTAGTGAAATTGCGCAGTCCCCGTCAACGCGACTCTTTTCTCGCCGCCGTAGCAAAGTTTGACAAGGCTAACCCTAGGACAAGTTGAGCTCCACACACCTTGGCTTCGGAGGGCCTCGCGAACCTGACCTCGTTTCCGAGCACCTAACGCCAGCAAACAAATCACTACACGCAGCCGCTCTTAAGAACTCTAAAGAGGTGGGATACACGTTCGTCTGGGTTTGCAACGGCAAAATTTTTGCAAGAAAAGACACCAACTGCCAGGCTCTACTCATACGAAGCGAAGATAGCCTACGTTTGATGAGTTAGACTCTATAAGTGTTTTATTGAACAATTTTTATGGTGTTCATTGCTTTATATTCGCTAGAATATACTATTAAAATGTCCGCGGTTTACGGACCAAAACCAATAACCTCTACAAAAACATATCTAGCAGCGATCATGAAATATTTGTTCTCACAGAAACTTGGTTAAATGATAATGTCGCAAATTCTGAGTTAATGGACTCTAGATACAACATCCATAGAAGGAATCGTCTATGTAGTCTTAAACCCACTAAAGCCAGCAAGGCAAGGAGGTGGAGTCCTCGTAGCAGTCTCAAAGAAATATCAATCTACTCGCGTGACAAACTGGGAAAGTAAAGACAGGAAATTTGAGGACCTATGGGTTACTGTTGAAACTAGGACTGGAGGCTGCACAAAAAAGCTGGCCATATGTGCTGTATATCAACCATCGCCAATAAAATTAGAATACCTATCTGAATTTTTTGACAACGCCAATAGAATTCTCAACTACGCCAACAAAGTCGCTAAACAAGGAGACTTTAATCTAGATTTTATAGATTGGAACCGAGCCGATAACCACGTTTACATGGTCCCATCCAACTACGAAAGTACCCTAGGCTTTCAACTCATCGACTTTATTACGATGAACAGTCTGTATCAATTTAACTGCATCGGTAATAAGGATGACAATATTCTCGATTTAGTACTCGCAAGTGTTCCCCATGTGACCGTCGCCCGATCTTCTGACACCCTAAGCAAGCTAGACTCCTACCACCCTCCCCTAGACATCCAAATCAGTTCATCATATTTTACCCACCTTAAACCCAACGTTGAAAATCGACACAACTTCTTCAAAGCCGACTTCGAAGGGCTTAAATCGCATCTAAAGTCCATCAAGTGGGAGGACATATTCCATCATTGTGAAAACATCAATGAAATGACCTCACTCTTCTATTCCACACTGAAAGATGTCATTGACAAACATGACCCTAAACGGAGAATTAAAACATGCAAAAATCCTGCCTGGTTCAGCAAACCACCTTAAACCCAACGTTGGACATCGACACAACTTCTTCAAAGCCGACTTCGAAGGGCTTAAATCGCATCTAAAGTCCATCAAGTGGGAGGACATATTCCATCATTGTGAAAACATCAATGAAATGACCTCACTCTTCTATTCCACACTGAAAGATGTCATTAACAAACATGACCCTAAACAGAGGATTAAAACATGCAAAAATCCTGCCTGGTTCAGCAAACAGCTGATAAGAGTGATTGCTGAAAAGGAACGAATTAGACGGAAATATCGTAAATACCAGAACCCCCGTGACAAAATAGAATTCGAGATCGCCCGAGAACGCTGTCATAAACAGTATGACACTTGCATAAAAACGTACTTGATAAATATCCAGTACAGATACAATAACCAGAATCCAGTATTCCAGATAACTCCAAGGCCTTCTGGAGTTTCATCAAGTCCAAGCGAAAAGGTCTTTCTTCACTTACAGCGATAATGTTTAAAGACCACGAATCGGCAAACAATGGAAGCGAGATCGCACAGCTCTTTGCCTGGCACTTTTCGGCAGTCTATACGGATCAAGACCAAATAAAAACCGCTGACCTACATATACCCAACCAAATAGGCCTGTCTAAAATCATAATCAGCGAGCGTGAGATACTTAAAAAATGCAAAACCCTTGATGTGTTTAAAGGCGCGGGACCCGACGACATTCCCGCAGTATTTGTGAGACATCCACTGAATGGTGTGACCTCTTTACAGGCGTCCCTCAAGGTGGTATACTTTCTCCACTCCTATTCTCGATTTTCATTAACTCCATCTCGGATGTCCTGCATTCCTCATATCATCTTTATGCTGATGATCTCCATATCTATCGCTACCTTTCTCCTAATGATGTAAACTCTGCTGTGGAGGCACTAAATTCAGATCTTGAGGGTGTAAAAAGCTGGACTTCATCCTTCGGACTCGTGATTAACCCGAGTAAGTCCCAGGTTATGATTAAAGGTACAAGATATTATCTTAAACTGTTACAGCAACAGCCTATTCTAGTTTTTACTTTCAATGGTACCACCATCATATATACAACAACCAGCTGGTCATTTCATGTCAACGATGTTAGTCGACGAGTATTTGCTACTTTTCACTCTCTCAGGAGACTTCAATACTGTTTGCCTCAACAGACCAAAATCACTCTCGCTCAGTTTCTTCTTCTACCCCTCATCGATTATGCTGATGTCTGCTGGGTCACTGCTAACGAAGAATTACGGAACAAACTCGAACGGCTTCAAAATCTCGGGATTCGTTTTATCTTCGGGCTGCACAAATACGACCATGTTTCACAGCATCGCAAAAAGTTGAAGTGGCTTCCGATCCGTCTTCGTCGGGATTCTCACATCCTCAACCTCTTCTACAACATTTTGCGGTATCCACGCTATCCAACCTACCTACGACACCGTTTTTAATTTGTTTCTTCCAGCAGGCCTCGGAGGACCTACGCAGTTTCCATGATTACGAATTCACAACATAACACCGCATCTTACGAGCAGAGGTTTAGACTCCGGGCCATTCGGTTGTGGAATGCACTCTCCTGCACCATCAGGGATAGTCCTACTCTCAATATCTTTAAAATGGCGTAAAGGAGCACTTCTTAGTATTTATGTATATATATATATAAATATATTTTTATGTATGTAGTTTATTGAGTTGTAATTTAAGGTATGTTGTACACATCGGTCTACCCGTGCTCTGTGATTAACCTATCTCATCCTGACATGGTTTGCTGGAAGAGATCTCTTTTTAGAGATAAGCTCGCCTTTGTACACTATTTTAATGTATAACTTGTCAATATAATTATTTGTGTGCAATAAAGATAAATTAGCTGGTAAATTAAGTTCTGCGGCTTACGCTGTTAGGAACATCAGACAAAACACCGATGTGGACATGTAAGGCTAGTATATTTCTTGTTGTGGGGGAAAGCAGCGGATATTCAAACTATTTTTATTTTACAGAAAAAAGCTATTCGAGCAATTTATAATTTAAGCCGCACAGAATCCTTAAGAGAGCTTTTTAAAGAAATTGAAATAATAACTGTAGCCAGTCAATTTATTTTAGAAAATATAATGTATGTAAGCAAGAATCACTTATACCAAATTTAGCAATAGCTGTATTGTTAACCTAAGAAATTATCACAGATTACTTGCGCTTCGGTTAAGACTCGTGACGATTAGCAATTATTTCAAGGGTCAATGCATTTTCTATTACTACAACATACCTCTGGAGATCTTGAAATTGCTATTTGGGAAAAAGGGATATTACAATGTTCAAGATTACTTAAATGACAGACTGTATGGGGATAGTCTGTCTCAACACAGACCTTGCTGTTAATAATTTTGTAATCATTTATTCCTGCTTATTAATTAGGATAATGATATTATAATATTTGTATTAGTTAAGCACAAGCAATTTCTAAAAGAGATCTAAAACTCAATCAGTGGAAGTTTCTACGGCTTTCTCTCCCACAGTGGTCCAATGAAGAGAAGAGGCAATAATTTACGTTTGCTAAGTAAATGCTAATATCTACAGTTACAAAGAAAATTGACTTAGACTTTAAGAATAATTATTTTGACTGATTGTAAAAAAAAGCGAGACATACTTTTAACATCATTATAACGTTCATCATCATATTTAGCCCACATCGCGGCCCTTCTTGGAGGTCTCTTCTCTAATTACCATCATCATCAAAATTCTCTGCCGTTGAAAAAATTACGATTGCTTAGTATATGTAAATATCTACAGTAATTTAGACATTTGGAATTTGGTTTTTGGGTTAACGGCAACAGATTGTTTTTTTTTTAACTTGCACAGTAACTGGTAAAAATATAATAAAAAAACGTCTGTTTTGTAAACTTAATGAATTGTTCTTACAGAAATGCAGTTTAACACATTTAAACGGCCAATGGGTATAGTTTGAATGTTGAATATTACTTTACTTACTTGCCATAAACACAATGAGCTGCCGTCAGTATATGGGAATTGCTGATGATGGATCCACCACAATAAGGTCCGCCATTTAGCCTTAAAGAGATCGTATAGGGGGCCTGTGAGATATCGATGGTGCCCCCTCCGACGATCTCAATGTCACCAAATGCCGCTAAAATGTGAAACAATAATGCCAGTGTCAAAGTAGTACCAGACAGAGCGGAACTTTTACACTCAAATAATTAATTTTCCAATCGGTGCTCATTCAAATATTAATATAATATTTTGCAAGTCCAGGGCAGTGTTGAATCCCTCGCTGAGCGTACAATACTAGACTAAAATTATAAATAGATACCTATGTCTAGCATTGCTTGTGTTTATTATTCAAAAAGCGCCGTTGCAATAAGTCCGTGTTCATAAACAGGTCTCAGCTCTGAGTTGTCTCAGTTATTATGTCACAATGAGGATTCAGCCATATCAAAACAGTTGAGCAGTGAGCATAGAGCCTGTTTGGGATACCTAAAGTTGCAATACCTAAAATTTATCTTTCTTGTGAACACTTATAAAACAAATGCCAACCGATCGAGGATATAATTACGAACAACAAATATTCTTTGACAAAATGTTGTATAGGTATACTATACTTTCTGAGTTATAATATGTACTCGTATTGTAGATCGTGTAAGATCATGGTCACTTTAAAACAGCTGATATTTATTCTAGTACAGGTGAATTATGTAAAACTACTCATAGATTTTTAAATTTCACCAAACGATAGTCAAAACCGATAGTTTATAAACTAACGAGTTAGTAGATCAACTATCGACAGATAGACCAGACCGACAAGGTTTGGAATTTACGTTTATTTTTTTTCTTACATCTACCGAAGTGTTTGCCCTGGTATTAAGTTTGCAATTCAAGTTTAAACCAGTTTAGTATTTAACAGTTTTAACCGTTAGTTCATCAACTAACGCATCATATACTAGTTAGTACTACGCAGTTTACTATTTGTCGATAGTTGACCAACTAACGAGAAAAAAAAACTAACGGTTTTGACAATCTTACGGTGACATATATATGTATGTACACTACTCAAAGATATGCTTGGACTTGTGGAATTAAGTACCTACATCTGCCTGCCTCAATTCGATGCGTAAATGGAATAAACAGACCCTACATTAGGCAATCTGATTGCCAATTTGGGGTAGGCCCTCAGGCTAGGGCCTGAGATAGAGTACAGTCTGTCTATTTTCTTACACAGACAGCGCCCTTTTATTCAGGCCTTATATACAGACAGTTTGGTTACTAACCACCTCAACAGATAGGATATAGGCCTCCGCAACAGTTTGGTTACAAACCACCTCAACAGATAGGGTATGGACCACCTCAGAAATTCGGGTATACACCTCCTCAGAATATGTACAAACACCCACAGTTATATAACGATGTATCAATGCGAACGGCAAAGCCGAAAATACCACTCAACGAACTTGAAGTGGATGGTGAAATAGATCAATCATATGAGTATTACGATGACTCATGCGAGTACATACCCGAGAATGATGAATGCAACTATGTAGAGCCGCAACATTGTGACTACGTAGGTGAGAATAACGACACGAAGACTGACTTGGAAACGTCCGACGCAAATGTAAATTTTCATTTAGTAGCCTCGGAATACAGCCCCAGAAAATAACGTTAAACTACAATGATAACCTTAAGTTACCATTTGTGTACTAACCTGAAATAGACGCAAAGTTCATGATCGATACTGGGAGTAGCCGATCTTTTATAAGTCCTCATAAAGCAGATCGATACTATCAGGCTCAAAAGCGATATGAACCATTTGAAGTAATTAGCACCCATGCTACTAGCAGTCACAACGAGGTAATATATATACCATTGCCCAGAACATTCAGGACTAGAAATAATCACACTTTGTATGTGTTTGAAGTAGACAAACGACATGATGGATTGATAGGTATGGACTTATTTAAGGAGCTGGGAGCCACAACATACATCGGATCCCAAATCCTTCACACGAGTACAACTTCTATCCCGATCTATTGTAGCATGACCCAATACAAAATAATCATCTCACCACGCACCGAACAACGAGTGCAACTACCGACAGACCTGTATTCAGGCAAAGCTATTATGAATTACGTGCAGTTTCATGAAGACGTTCGTATGCCTAGTGCTATTGTAACCTGTGAAAATGGCTATGCCACACTCTCTTCAAGCGATAATACCATTCATTCAGCTAGAGATCTAGAGTCATTAGGTATTCCCATATTAAATGAAGCAATTGACACAAACAAACACAAGATACTCCATTTCAGGAAGTCTTCGTAGACTTATTTTCCATCAAAGGAAAATCTTATCTGACTCTTGTGGACGCATTTAGCAAACTTGGACAAGCGTTTGAGTTAACCACAGGTACTTCAGGTCTACGCCTGAAGTATCTCGCGCTTTGATTAAGTACTTCTCATTTTACGGCACCCCTAAAAAGATTAGTTGTGATCCCGGCTCCAAGTTCAACAATGGGCTCATGAAAGAACTCATGAGTATGTACAAAATTCAGTTACACATAGGCACCCCTAACAACCCCAACTCAATGGGTATTGTTGAACGATTTCATTCCACCCTGATAGAGATATATAGACTAGCAAAATATGAGCAGAAATGTATGGACGCAGCGTCCATAATGACATACTCCATAATGCCTTATAATCATACTATACATACAGCCACTAATCTGACGCCTTTCGAAGTAGTATTTGGTCACACAGATTCAGGAAAGATCTTTGACGTAGAATTTGAAAAACAATACACCCAACAACTCTTAAGGGATTATGCCAAACGAACACGGCACTTGCCATCTGGCACAAAAACTTTTAGAAAACAAGGCGAAAGTTAGAGAAAAGAAAGGAGGTGAAACCGTGGAAAGCTTCCCTGAAGGAACTCCAATTTTTACTAAGGTTGTAAACACGCGTTATGGTAAAGACAAGCCCCACTATCAAAAAGCTATCGTAACAGGCAAGACTAAAAGAAACATTATCCTGGTAAATGTTGGACAAAGACCTTCTAAGGTCCCTGTTAAAAACGTGAAACGCCCTCCACAGGTGGTGTTGGCTCATGCTGACCGTGACAAACCTCAGCCTTGCCCTTCATCTTCAAAAGACTGACCAGAACTCTGGCATCCTCCCTGTGAAAGAAGGTCAAGCTTGTGTTCAACAAGATAAGTGGACAATAATTAAGATTCTAGACACAGATGGATTTGAGCGAGAAATAGATTTTAATATTTTAAAATATAAGGAATTTGACAGTTTAATTAATTTCGATAAGCCATATGCTTACGAATTTGTAGGATTAAAAACACAAGTAGAGTATTTACGTAACACAACCTCTTTTAAATTTCAACAGTTGATACCCACTAAACGTTTTAAGCGAGGAATATAAGACCCTCTAGGCTCTATAGTAAAGCTTATTACAGGTAACCTAGACCATAGCGACGCCATCAGATATGACTCCATAATCTCTATCATGAAATCTCAACAGATTACTACGTCAAAGAAGCTAACTCTGATCACCAAGGTTTTGGACAGTTTCATAAATAGCTCTAATGCTCTTAACAGCAATACAAAATTGTTAGATGGACGACTCAAAAGAGTCGAAAGCATGATTAAAGATATACCCACTAAAGAAAATAACGCTTTTTACTCTACCTATGTTTTAGTATTATATAACTTGTTTTTAAGTAATTTTCATACAATTTATATTAAGTTAAGTGAAATTGAAACTACACTGGCTTTTAGCAAAATATCTGTTTTACATCAATCCATTGTAAACTCTACAGAATTACTCCACTATCTCGAACTAATATCTGAAACAGAAAACTTAATGTATAAAGCAAATTTGATAATTCTCATTAAACTGGAAAACACTATTAATGTAAAAACTTACATGAAGCGCAAAGAGATAACCTTTATATTAGAAGTACCTTTGGTTGAAAATAATACTTACAATTATTTAAAACTCTATCCCTTACCTATCTTCCATGAACCTGAAAATCAAACCCTTGTAATCATCCCTAAATATCCTTACCTATTGGCAAGAGGTTCCACATACTTACCTATCGTGAAACAATGCAGACGCATAGCTGAAGAACAGTTCCTATGCACTAATGAAAACCGAGTCATCTATCCCAAGGAAACCTGCATAGAACAGCTCATGAGGTTTGGTGCCAACCTAACTCACTGTCTTCAAGTCCCAATACGCATCGAAGCTACCAGGTTGCAGCCAATTGGACCTAACAGCTGGATCCTGTATGTAAGAAACAAATCAATCCTGACGAGGAGATGTAACACTGACGTCACACGGCAACCAATAACCGGCACATACATATTGTCTATAGACGAACCATGTGAAGTATATATAGACGAAATCCAATTACATCGTGCAAGGTCCTTTAAAGACAGTATGAACTACGCGAGGGTTCCAATCATCATGTTACCAGACCTGAAGCGTCAGGACACCTCCAGCGGACCTGCAGTCGACATGGAAGACGTAAACCTGGATGAGCTGAATTACCTGTCCCGTGTAGTGAAATAGAATAACGCTTTTAGTGATAGTGAAAATCACAGTGTAGTGTATGTGAATAGAGTTAGCCTTGCTACTATTGTTTAATATGTGCTCTTGTTTTTAACTATTCTGTGTCTAGCTATAATTTACCTTAAGAAAGATTGTCTCCAGTGATTTTGGCCGAATCACGCTGATCATCATCATAATTGTTTATCAGGTGATTCTGCTCTTAAGGAGGGAGGAGTTATATTCTCCTGTCGACCTGAAGTGCTGACTGTCAACGCTTCATCAGCACTTATCTCATAGGTACCGATGGGTTCCTAGTAAGCATTTCTGCCCATCCATGATTCTTTGTTAGTACAAGAGTGACTTCCAAGAGTTGAGATGAATAGCTGCTTCCTGGCAGCCCGTAGAGCCGTGGGACAAAGACAATTAGTCGTCTGGACTCACATCGTACAGACGTGTTTAAGTTAGTCTAAGTTAGTTGTCTGTCATTTTAAGTAATATTAAGCTTTTCCAATAAAAAGTTGTTTTTAAAAAGCTTTTCCCTCTACGCGCAAACTTGTCTAGGTAGTTTAATCAGATGTTTACAAATCAGCTACTAAAAAATATGTAAAAAATGTTAGCAAACTGAATTATGAATGATTACATTACTGAATTATCAATGTACAAACCGTATAAAAATATAAAAAGACAATATTTATTATATGTGAACATAATCCTTTACCATATTTAAAGGTACCTTAGAACCCGAAAAGAGTTAGGTATTCTGAGTTTAAAAAAGGAGGTATTCTTTTCCTATACAGCATTACAAACAACTTTTACTATGAGACAACCCTAAAATCGCGAGCAAAATGTTAGCTGTTTAATACGAAGGTTCAATGAATAGCTGACATTTTTTTAGATCCCAAGTTGTTTGTATGATAGCATGGTATTACCCCTTTTCAGATTCATAGGTATTTATTTCACACTCTTTATACTTACAATACGATTATAGCCAAGGAAAGAAAGAATTTAAATCAAGACTTCAAAATAATTGTTCCTATAAAATTTTATTAGAGAATATCAAATATTTTACGAAAATATTCAAACTGAAATAGGTCGGAAAGGCTAATATTTACTACATTTTATCATTCAATATTTGTTGTATTTAATAAATATTTCGATCGATTAGCATGCGTTTTATATGTGTACACTAAAAAGCGACAATTTAGGTTATGTTCGGGAACCGAACACCTTTTGCTGACGCCTGTATAGTCGGCCACTCGCGATTACTTATTTTCATTGCATTTTACGGAACCGCGCCTGACGCGTGCATTCATAACATTTCAACATTTCCTCATTAACTATTCGTGAATTAAAGCCACTTTAGTGTTCAAGCTAACATTGTGTATCAATCAACAACCCCAACAAGGCATCAACCCAAACATTGGTCCTTCGAGCCACTCGGTTGGACTTCGTGCGTGATTGCAATCGGTTCACTGGCTTTCCAGAAGCGGGTTCCACCAGTTGGATTGAGAAGGGCAAACTTCACGTGTGAAGCTCTCCGGGTAATCAGCAAAAAAGGAGTGAGTGCCGAACAACAAACATCTAAACATTTCGAGAGAGTCGGAGAACATTAACATTAAACAACAACAAATATCTTAACATTCCGAGAGCGACAGAAAACATTAACAACTAACAATGGAGGAATTAATGAGCAAACAAGTGGAGACGACGGCAGCCATGGAGAAATTGCTGGTCAACTTCAAAAAAGAAAAAACTGAGAGTAAGCCAACCATAGCAAGTAAAAGGATTGAGAAACTGACGGAGCTGTTTCGTGAATTTCACGCGAATCATCTCATCCTTTGTCAGTATGAAGATAAATCGCACGATTATTTCAAGGGAGAACATTACGAGACAACAAAAATATTTTACTATGAAACATTAGCCTATTTGGAAAAGTGTGTGAAGCTACAACAACAAACATCTGGAACGTCGAAGGAGATCACTAACATTGACAAAAAATTAGACGACAAGCTACGTAAGCAGGCGGCTAACTACAAGGCTTTTCAGCGAACAATATCGAACATAGATGTAGAGGCGATAACAGAGAAATGGGAGTTTAAAGATGCTCTGAAGACTTTGGAAACGCGTTGGTCGACAATCGACTCATTGCATTGGGAACTAGAAGGTTTGCTTAATGAAGAGGATAATGAACAGTTCGAGGCATTATTTAACAACAACGAGAAGCAGTATAATAAACTGAAAAAGAACCTTCATTCAAAAATGTGGTCAGAAACCCACAGAGACAAAACAACCCCTAAAATGGAGGTACCGGTATATCATGGAAATTACAACCAGTGGATGTCTTTTAAAGACCTCTTTACTGAAACTATTCACAAGAATGCTTCGTTGTCTAATGCACAAAAGATGCAGTTTCTGAAAGGGAAGGTACGTGGAGAAGCTGAGCGTCTGATACAGCACCTCAATATTAGCTCTGACAACTATACCGTGTGCTGGGACATTCTGATCCATAGGTACAATAACAAACGCCTTATTTTCACAACGTATATCAACACACTATTAGAAATACCAAACATGAAACACCAGTCCCTAGAACAGATCAAGAGGATGCACGATGTGGCCCAAGAAACACTCAATGCGATCAAGAACTTAGGAGTAGAAACATGGGACCCACTAATTGTACATATTTTGGATTTGAAATTAGATAGCGAAAGCCACTCAGAGTACATAGACTCTTCAAAAGATCGCCGCGAGCTACCAATATTGAGCGATTTTATTGATTTTCTGGAGGGAAAATTCACCGCTATGGAAACAAGTCGACAAAAAGGAGAGAAAAATCAACAAAGAGCATCTTACAATCATCATTATCAACCAAGTTCATCATCGTCAAGTAATACTCGAACAAATATTTCGAACAATAAAGAAAGACCGCCAGTAACAAAATCAACATTCAACGTGACGACCATAAAAAGCCCACTATGCAACAACGAACATGGCCTGTATAACTGCAAATACTTCCTAGAATTACAAAATGATAGAAAACTAAAAAAAGTACGAGAACTTCAAGTTTGCATCAACTGTTTATTCAGCCACAATGGCAACGAATGTAAATCATCAAAAACATGCCGCAAATGTAACAAGAGACACAACACAATAATTCACGATGCACTGAACTGCAATAACAACTCACACGTGTCGAAACAAAGTGATTTGAACATGACAGAGTAAGTCTTGTTGTCAACCGCCATGATAAAAGTGAAAGGAAGCGATGGTACTTATCATCTCCTGAGAGCGCTGGTGGACCAAGGGTCACAAATTTCCATCATTACGGAGAAAACAGCCCAGTTATTAAAAATTAAACGTGTCAACTGCAAGGAATCAGTTTGTGGTATTGGAGAGAAAGAGACTAATGGAAAGGGAATGATGCACATAAAATGCAAATCTATACATAACGATTACACTTTTAACACAGACGTCATCATAATGAACAATCTGGTCGGTAACTTACCTAACAAAACATTTGCAAAGCCGGAATGGACATCAATCAAAAATATTTCATTAGCCGACCCGGAATTTTACATTTGCCGCCCAGTTGACGTGTTACTTGGAGCAGAAATATATTCACAAATTATACTCAGCGGAATGATTAAGGAGAATGACTCACGTCAGCCGCTCGTACAACAATCACATCTTGATTGGTTACTATGTGGAAACGCCAAGACATACAAATGCAACATAGTGAGGCAAGATTTAGATGAGATTAAAAGGTTTTGGGAGTTGGAGGAGATCAATGAACAGTCAAACTTATCAGTAGAAGAGCAACATTGCATAACATACTACAACGAAACAACTACCAGAAAAGAAAATGGGAGATATGAAGTACGATTACCACTCAAAGAAGACATCGAGACAAAACTAGGGTCGTCTAAACAGACTGCCTTAGCACAATTTAAAAATTTGGAGAAAAAGTTTCAGAAACAAAGTAAATTAGCGACGGATTATAAAACATTTATGGAGGAGTACGGAGCCTTAAATCATATGAAACCGACAAATAGCAACGAGACACCTGAGTACTACATGCCGCACCACGGGGTCGAGCGAATCGACTCGCTAACAACGCAATATAGAGTTGTATTCAACGCATCAAACAAAACATCTACAGGATGTAGTCTTAATGACTTAATGTATACAGGACCGAATATACAGGTTGACCTACAAACACTTTTGCTCAGATGGAGACAATACCAATATGTTTACACGGCAGACATAGAGATGATGTTTCGCATGATACTAATAAATGAAGAAGACCAAAGATACCAGAAAATTATTTGGAGATCAGACTTAGAACAACCCATACAAATATTTAGTCTATCAACAGTCACGTACGGAACACGCGCCGCGCCGTTCTTAGCAATGATGACTCTGAAAAGATTGGCAGCGGACTCACGAGAGCAATATCCTGAAGCAGCCAAAGTTGCAGAATCAGCATTCAGAATCAGAATCAGAATCAGCATTGCAGAATGGACGATTTGCTGCATGGATCAGATACGATTGAAGAAGGAAAGAAACTGATAAGAGAGTTGGACTTATTGATGAAATCAGGCGGATTTCATCTCAGGAAGTGGTCCGCAAGTGAACCGCAACTACTAGCAGATATCAAAGAGGAACGTAACCGGACAGAAGACACAATTTTCAATTTTAAAACAGACAACATTAGTAAAACATTGGGATTATGCTGGAACTCAGATAAAGATACTTTCACGTTTCAATACAGCATTCCAGAACAGAGAGGGAAACATACAAAAAGAAGCTTGTTGTCCGAGATATCGAAACTGTTTGATCCAATGGGATGGCTGGCCCCCATTACAACAAAACTAAAACTTTTATTCCAACAACTATGGAGTGAAACCATTAAGTGGGACGACGAAGTACCGGAAAACATTCAGAAGGAATGGGCAAGGTTCAAGGCGGAACTTAACCTCATTAACGAAATCGAAATTCCCAGATGGATTGGAAGCAGAAGGGGAGATATAATAGAGCTTCACGGCTTTTGCGATTCGTCCTTAGTCGCATTCGCCTGTGTGGTTTATGCTAAGATTATCAAGAAACAAACAGTGGTTCTGGTGTCAGCCAAAATAAAACTCGTTCCACACAAAAAAGCATCAACACTTCCTAGAATGGAGCTTAACGGAGCCTATTTACTGGCAAAACTAATGAGAAAAATTGCAGAAGCATTACATCAACATAAACTTGAGATCTATGGATGGACGGACTCGATGGTGACATTAGGTTGGTTACAAGGAGAGCCGAGCCGATGGAAACCATATGTGGCGAATCGAGTTCAAAAAACAACAGAAGTCATACCGGGTCAAAGTTGCAGGTATGTGAACACGAAAGAAAACCTTGCTGACGCAGCGAGTCGGGGTCAATACCCTATACAGCTAAAAGACAACACATTGTAGAAAAATGGGCCTTCTTGGCTATCAACATTTGAGAAAGAAAATACCGAGCCGGAGAATTACACAACAGAACAGGAGATGTGCAAAAAACAATCAACAGTCGTTATGGAACGAGAGAAACATTTGATCGACGATCTTTTAAATAATCATAGCTCATTCAATAAAATAACACGTATTGTAGCTTGGCTACTAAGGACAGCTGCACCGAGTAAACGTAACAAATTGCCAAGCTATCTCACGTTACATGAGTTGACCGCCGCAAAAACGCTGATCGTAAAATACGTGCAACATGCAGAGTATGGAGCGGAAATCGAACGATTGCGAAAACATAAACAAATAGAGGCGAAAAGTAACATTTTGAGCTTGAATCCGTTCATTGACGAATTAGGAGTTTTACGAGTTGGTGGGAGGTTGGAGAACGCGGACATAAACAAGGAAAGGAGACACCCAAAAATCATACCATGAGGGAGTCAAATGGCAGAGCTTTTGATAAATGAAGCTCATCAACTAACATTCCACGGAGGTCCACGCCTGACCTCGGCGAATCTCAGGCAGCAGTTTTGGATCCCTGGAGGAAACAACGCAGTGAAGAAACAGTTGCGTAACTGCGTGACTTGCATAAAAAACAATCCGAGCAAACAAAACCAAATAATGGGAGATTTACCCGCAGCTCGGGTAGAGCCTGCACAACCCTTCTACCAATGTGGGGTCAACTACACCGGGTTTGTGGAGATAAAGGCGAACAGAACAAGAAACGCAAGGTCACTGAAAGGCTATATCGCCGTGTTCATTTGTATGGTGACCAAAGCCATTCATCTGGAGTTGGTGTCAGACCTTACCAGCTCAGCATTTCTAGCAGCATTGAGGAGGATGGCCGCCAGGAGAGGAGCCCCCGGCCACCTGTACAGTGATTGTAGCACTAACTTTGTCGGCGCTAACAGAATAATACAGGAAGAGTATGAACAAGTGAAACAAACATTGGATGACAATTTTCGAGGAGTTTTGGAAAACATGAACATAACATGGCATTTTAATGCGCCCGCTTGGCCAAGCGCAGGAGGGATTTGAGAAAGAGCAGTGCGTAGCCTCAAACACCACTTGAAACGTGTAGTCGGACAACAACGCCTAACATTTGAAGAATATTCAACAATATTATCGCAACTCGAAGCTTGCTTGAACTCCCGGCCTTTGTGCGCCCTGACAGAAGATACGGACGACTTGGATTTCTTAACTCCCGCACACTTCTTAACCGGGAGAGCAGGTGTTACAGTGATAGAAACCAGAGAGGATGCGAGAACAAGATGGTTCCTAACAACTCAGATTTTACAACAAATATGGAAGAGATGGAAAGACGAATATCTAACACAACTAACAGCGAGAAATAAGTGGTTACAACCAAAAAGAAACATCCAAGTAGGCGATTTAGTGACCATTCGAGAAGATAACATGCCTGTCGTAAAATGGGCAATGGGTTGAGATACATCCAGGAAGAGATGGTTACGTGAGGGTAGTGACATTGAAAACAGAGACTGGATATATCAAACGCCCCGTAGTCAAGCTCAACTTGCTCCCAATACAATCCGAAGAACAAAAACAAGATGACAGCGAGAAAAATGCAAAGAACAGCAATAACAACAACCGTCAGCAAACAAACTGTAGCTGCAAGCCGCTCTCCAAACTATTCGCGGTGGTAACAGCAATAATATTTTTTGCTTCATTCATATCGGGATCGAGCGCAACATGCAACGTCACAAAACTCAACAACAACCAGTCGCTTTATTTCGACCCGCTCACAAAAATGCAACTACTAAGAGATCAATGGACGCTCGTGACATACTATGATATGAGTCCATACTGGGCCGGAACACAAACAACAGAAAAACTCTTAAAATATCTCGAAAATATGTGTAACAGTCTGGAAATAAACAATAAGTGTAACATGATTATACCTCAACTGAGACATGAGTTCAATGAGCTGGAGTACTACGACCAGCTTTTGTCAACTCAGCATTTCACGGAGCAAGCGAGACGCCGCCGCCGCCGTCGCCGCAGAGGTCTTATCAACGGTGTCGGTTACCTTGCTAATAGCCTGTTCGGGGTACTAGACGAACATTTCGCAGAACAGTACTCACGCGACATAGCGCTTATTAAGAAAAATCAATCTCATCTAAAGAAATTATGGATTATTCAGACGACAGTGTTGGAGTCGGAACATAATCTACTAAAACGAACGGAGGAAATCATGGAAAAACAACATAAAATTATTAATAAACATTTGAACAGTCTTGACGCAGCAACAAAAAATATTCTGAAGGAGATTAACATTGCAGAGAAAGAAAGAGACTTTACATTGACAGCTATTGCAGCGACAAACATACTACAAATCTTAAGAGAAATACAAAATATGATGCTGGATACCATATCAGACATATTTAAGGGACAGTTTAACCTACATTTATTGACGCCAAAACAACTTCAAGAACAATTAAACATAATAACTGGATTATTATCGAGCGAAGTAACATTACCGATTGAAAACATACATACAGACTTTACGAAGCTTTACAAACTTCTAAAAGTTCGAGCAAGAATGACACAAGATTATTTCATCTTTGAAATCAGAATCCCCCTAGTCAGCAGAGAACAGTATGATCTGTACCACGTCATTCCAGTGCCGCAAGTGCAACAATCAAATATGATATCAATCGTGCCTATTTCCGAGTATGTGGCGCTAAACCTACACAAGGACAGATATATACCCGTAACACAGGAGAATATACAGAAATGCATAATCGAAGACAGTTCAACATTCATGTGCAACCTTCAAAACCCTATATACAAGATGAAGTCTGATATTGATTTGTGTGTGCAAATAGAGAGCAAATGTGAAATAAACGTCGCTAAGTGTAAAAATAACTGGGTCGGACTTATGAAATAAAACATTTATCTATACTTCTGTTGCGAGCAATGCCAACTACGAACAATATGCGGAGATCGCGTTACCGCACACCAGCTGACGCATACAAGTGTCATTAGCCTCGATGATTACTGCACAATCAAAACAAAGGACTTTACGATCTACGGGCACAAACACTACAGAAGTCAACATCGTCATAGTGCACCAGCGAATGACTTCAACATGGACAATGTCAAATCCCCAGTGTTTCGCAAAATAGTGTTTAGTGATGAATAAATATTTTACATAATTACATAAGTACTAACATTAACATAATTTCCTATATTGTAACATGATTTGTAATTTTCTTTATTGTTTAATCACCACATTACCTACTAACATTTAACATGAAAGCACCCAGAACGCTTATCTTTGCCCCCCAGGAATATGTTCGGGAACCGAACACCTTTTGCTGACGCCTGTATAGTCGACCACTCGCGATTACTTATTTTCAGTGCATTTTACGGAACCGCGCGTGACGGGTGCATTCATAACATTTCAACATTTCCTCATTAACTATTCGTGAATTAAAGCCACTTTAGTGTTCAAGCTAACATTGTGTATCAATCAACAACCCCAACAAGGCATCAACCCAAACAATTGGCAACTTTAGGTACACCAGGCTCCATACAAAAATGTTGGGACCCCTTTAATGCGCTGAAGATCTGCGTGGGCTTTATTAAAAAAGGGCCTCAGACATTGTTATTTCCGACGTATATGTCGGATATCACAATGTATATCTCATCGTTTATAAGATGCATATCTTCTATTTTACAGAGAAAAAAACATAGTTACTTAATGAAACGTACTACGTAAATTAATATTAAATTTGTTTACCTGCTGCGACGACGGCTAGAAGACTAAGGGCAAAACTAATTAATGTCCACATTGTGTAAGTGAAAGTCTACACTGCTTGATTATCCAATAGCCCTGATACTTTATATACTATCCCAGAAACTATTACAATAGGTAGGTATGTATGTAAGGCATTTTTTAAATTCTCGTACCTAATGATTTATTGTACTGATACAGAGTACTACTACATTATTTTTATAGTTGCCATGCATTTATGTTCATAACTCTTATTTACGATGTGTATGGGGGTTGGGCTGATGAACCAACAAGTAATTGCGGATTCATCAGCCGATTACTCGGTGCCTTACAACTTGAAGCGGGTGTTTTCAAATCTTGGTGCAAACTTCAACGTTATACATATTAATGCACAAAGCATTCATATCAGCTATGCTGCCCTCCTTATTACTTTTAGCGATCAGAACATTCATGGTATTCTCGTTTCGGAATTTTTTCTCAAACAAGAATTTTCTTATGCCATGTATGCCAGGGTTCTGTCTCTACCAGAACGATAGGACGAGCAAGGTTTATGGCAGTGTAGCTATATACCGTACACGCTGACATCTCATACAAAGTCATCAGCCAGTCGCTAAGTCTGTGCTCTGGTACCGCTGATCACGTTCTTGGAGATATGCTAGAGTCACAATAAAGTCTTCTTGGTTGTCTATTATAGCCCTTCTCTTCACATTGACTATTTTAACTCATTTGAAACCCTCCTCTAACATAACGCCCCCTTCTCTTATCACGATTTGATTTACATTTCATTCAAGTTAAGGCCTTGCAAGCGTGAAGCTTAATTCTTTGACATAAGTAGGATCAAAGGCATTCATCTTAACTATCTTAAATCAGACGCCTTCTCTGTCGACCGGTCCCCTGTTGTTGGTAGCGAGGCCGTTGAAGAAAAAATATCCTAAGCTAGTTTTAAAAGCACGCTCCGGTCAAGAAGGTTAAGGTTATGCAACTTCTTGCGCCATGGTTTACTGACAAAATCAAGGGTCCGATGGCCAAGAGAAACCGTGTCAAGAGTAGATATAATATGGATCCGACTGACGAGATTTTTTAAATTTTCAGCGCCTCCGTAATCATTGTACTGGTCTGTATCTTGATGCCAAACGTCGACATATCTACGAGTGTATTGAGAGCTATACTTCAGCACAGGTTTGGAAATTCCTGAAAACCCTTGGTGTAGGTAAGTCCCAGGACTCTGCTTGTAGAAATGTCGCCCTTAACGGTCTAAACAATTTCTTCGCTATCCCCCCTGTCGTGATGGACCCCCTCGTCAAGGAAGCTTCCTTTCGTAACCTACGGTCCAATACCGCAGCCAACAACTCACCCTTCATCTTTAACCATGTTGGCATCGGCGCAGTAAGGAGAGCAATATTATCGACCTCGTCGAAGGTCATAGGTCTCCTCTCCAGGAAAATTTCAAGCCATGATTATAGTTACATGGCACTCGCTTAACTCAATACAGAATTTGCCTGTCAATCCTGTTTTGTACGATGGTACTATTATAACTTACAGTAAGAAAACTTTATTATATATTATATATATCATGGAGCAATTGATAAATCCGGGCATTATGAACAATGCTCGGATATTATGACTAATGACAAACTACTTTGGGCAAAGTGAATAAATATAACTTGAAATTCCTTATTTATCACATTGTTCAGACATTATGAATATTGACATGTGGGTTTCGTGCGATGTGATAATACAGATACTATCAGGGAAAACACTGCAGTAGCTTAGGTGAAGGGTAAAGGGGATATGCGAAGCGAAGCTCTCTTTATTCTCGTGTTAGGTTGAACTTGTATGAACAACAATATTGTCATAGGACAGCAGAGTACCAATAAAAGACACATTGTTCTAACCCATAGGTGATGGGCATTGTATAAAATGCCCAGGCAATTTGATAATTCTAAGAGTTCTTATCACACTACCCTCTCGTTTTGGGCACTATTCAATTTTCGGGGGCAAAGTTTATAATTACCGATTAATTACATGGTCCATAATATATTTAATTAGAATCTTGGGGTTATATTTGATAACTTGCGGTCCTGGTCGCCCCATGTTTGTGAAGTCAGCAGACGAGTCTTAGCGTAATTTAGCTCCCTCCAGAGATTGCAGTACTTCCTGCTGACGAGGACTAAAATCACCCTTCCTCAGTCCCTTCTACCTTTACGAGACTACGCGAATGTTTGTTGGGTTAGTGCGAAATAAGAACAACAGAACATACTCAAAAGAATTCAAAACCTCGGAATATAGTTTGTCTACGGGTTGCGCTAGTATGACCATGTATTCCAGTATCGCAAGGAGTTGGGGTGGATACCGATTCGTCTTCGCCGTGATATGCTCATTCTCTCCTATCTGTTCATTATCCCTACTACCCCACATATCTTCGAGAACATTTTGAGTTTCTTTTCCGCAGGGATAGCAATCGTAGATACCACAGTGTATCTCTCCTTTTAACTCCTCGATATAACACTCGTTACGGCTAAGGGCAATCAGACTGTGGAACGCACTTCCCTGCGCTATTAGGGATAGTCCCTCAACTTTCACTGTTAAGAAAAGATTGAAAGTGCATTTTCTTTCTATTCCGAATGGGTACCATTTCTTTGTAGGTATATATATTATAGTTTATATATATTTACATGCTCTATATGGTATTATTATATATTTTATTTATCTGGTATATGTTATTTATTAGGTATGTTTTATTTATTTGGTATATTTTATTTATATTTTGAAAGTCATTTTCGTACGTATACATATAGTTTTATTGCGCGCTAGAACTGTCCTGTTTCCATAAACTCTCCCTGCCTTGCCTCGGTTTGCTTGAAGAAATCTCTCTTTAGAGATAAGCTCGCCTTTGCTTATAACATTGCTTGTAACTGTTTGTACCTTTATATTTTACATTAATATAAATATATTTCATGTGGGTGTGAATTTGAATTTATTCTTTTAATATTTTTAAGGCCATTATAGCAGCGACTAAACTGTCAACTACATTTTCGCTCGTCGCCCCGACAACATTTACGTGCGATTCATCATCAAATAGTACCATTACTGCGCGTTGGGTTTTTTATAGAAATCTCAACTAGCGGGTTGACATGGATTGTTGTAGTTTGGTCCATGACATACTCTCTAGTGGGTCACTAGCTCGGAGAGCGTATGGTAGAAAGATCAGAGGATTTTTAGAATAACACTTCGCATGCTTTGTCAACAATTACTTTGAAAATATAATCTTAAAAAATTACCAAAATCTTTAAGCAATTAGCAATATTGTTATAAACGAATGGTTAACTCCGCGATCAGACTGTGCTAGGCCCCTTTTAAATGTTAGATATTTCTATGTATCAAATAGCTGTGAGGACATTAAAGTATGAAACATTCATAAGATAATAAGTTATGGATGGTAATTAAACCAAAAATGCATATATTCATGTTATTTTCCACTTATTCACATAACCACAATTTAAGCCTATACAGGGTGAACATAAAGGTGTTGTTTAATATTTAGGGTTTAGTTTGACACCGACATCGTTTTGAACAACTTTATCTACGAAACCGATGTTATCAGTGCAACTTTATTTATGCCATCGCTATAAATGTTATGACGAAAATTACATCGCTAGTTTGCAGCGTCTCAAAGGACCATGGGTAAACAGTATGGAGTCTTGCCTAAATGCTCAACAGTGATTAAAACCATGCCCTTTGAAAGATTTCGGGGTTTTCTTTATTTAATTCTTTGGCAGCCATGTCAAAATCTATTTGATATCGGACTGCCTGCTATCGCATTGACTTCCTTAATTTTTCAAGTAGTTCATATTATCGGCGTAGTGCTACCACGCCGATAATATGAAATCTTAAATCAACCGGATCGTATCATGCCTATTTCATTTATTTGGGCCATTCTAGCGGGAACACAGTGTTTTTTTGTAGTTTGTTTGTCTGTCTGTTTGTTTGTTTGTAAATTGTTCTAATCGAACGGACGTCAAATCGAAAGTTGCTTAGAACGATGTTCTTAGCAACGCCATAAAATATGACGACATACGACATATTGTATACCTATGTAAGCATAGACTGCCTCAGTTATTTGCTTCAATTCCTTCTCCCGCGGAGTCCTTTGGGCAATCACCTCCCCGCAAGCCACGTTGTCTCTTGTCACTTCGTTATATTTGTTTCCACACCTGCTTAGGTAGTTTTTATTGTAGGGCGATCCAAACGCTTGATCCAGGGATATAAATGTAAATATAGACTGCATTGCATAGTTATAACCACGTTATAACATGCATTTTGCGCCGTTATGAGAACAAAACATCTTATTTAAAATAAAATTGGCAGTGCTCTCTGAACAATCAAAGCATCTAACGGCTACTCCTGTTCTAAAATGTATAAGTATCTCCTGTCTATTGATTGATTTAGATTTTTTTTTTTTGATTTTCAGAATTCTTTATTTCATTTTCTACATTGTTTTTGTATGACTAGCAACTATTATCTACCTAGCACACAAAATTAATTTCTACTAATAATAATGTTTTTCAGGCTAGAAGGCACCTTTATAAAAACTTGTACATAAATAAAATAAAAGTATTAAGACATATACAGACATAAACTCGTAAACAATGGTAGGTATGCTTGTTTTATGGCTAACTAGCATTTATGGCATCGTAATCTAAAACTAAGACTAAATACCCAGTGTACCTACTCTGTTGAGTTTATTCTAATACGCGTTGTTATGCAGTTGCCTAACAAAGCGCAGTAGAACAGGAGGGTACACTAAAAATAATAAACCTGAGTACAAAAGGTACAATGTAAGATGGTTCGCATTGGTGCATCTCATATATTTACTAATGCGCGTCTTGTGTAAATGGTAAACTAAGTAAGCGACCATCATAAATCGAGCCTGCTATTACAATTATCAATAACTAAATTAAATACACGAGCTGTTGCCATGCCGGCCAGGTGCAAGCAAGCAACCGGTACTAGACCGGGTAGTGAGACACACACTCGCACACACTCGTCGCCTAGAATCAAGTGATGGGGCAGTCTGTACGTTTTATATTTATCGATAAACGGTAATGTCGCCATGCGTGTTCTGCCTATTGATGAGACCAGGGTGTTACTATTATATTTGATGCTATGAAGGTAGAATTTACGAGTCATTCTATGTATGAAGTCTGTAATGGTAGGAAACATAATTTTGTCGTGTAGTTTTTGAAGGTTAGTATAAAGTGGTGTGTTGAATGACGTTCTAAGTGCCCTGTTTTGTATCACCTGGAGGATGCTGTAGTTGGATTTACACGTACTGCTCCACACAGGAGCAGCATATATTATGCACGGCCGAACCAGGGTGGAGTAAATCTGAAGTTTAGTCGTCGGCCTTAGGTTGCTACGCTTATTAAGGATTGGACCCAACGCGCCGAGTGCTTTGATACCTTTAAGTCGTAATTGTGTGGTGTGATATGTCCAATTCATTTTGCGGTCCAGATTGACTCCAAGATATTTAACGGAATTTTGCCATGGGATCCTATGGTCATTAATCCGAAGACATCTCGATGGTACATTGCGTTGCCTGCTGAACATAATAGCTTCGGTTTTGGTGTCATTTAGTTTCAATTTCCATTTTGAGAAATAGGACGGCAACAATTGGATTGATAACTGAAGACGATCCACGATCAGGTCGATTTCTTTGGACGATGTGAATGAAGCCGTGTCGTCGGCAAAACAAGCAAGACTAGTTCGCGTCTGAATAGGGACATCATTGAGGTACAGCAGGAACAGGTACGGTCCCAAAATGGAACCCTGAGGAACTCCTGCCGGAATGTGACGACTACAAGACTTGTTGTCTTCGCCGATGGAGACGAAGAATTGGCGATCATTAAGATAGTCTTTAATGAGCCTCACGAGACCAAGTGGAACTTTATAGGATACTAGCTTGTGTAATAAACCACAGTGCCAGACCGTGTCGAAAGCTTTTTCCAGATCAAGTAAAAACATTCCAGTTGATTCTTCCATATTTAGGCGGTAGGTAACGTGCTCCGCGACTCGAGCTAACTATTGAGTAGTTGAATGTTGCTTTCTGAAACCAAACTGCTCATTTTTCAACATATGGTTTGTGGCTGCTATTAGGCGAGAATAAATAAATGATTCAAAGATCTTGCTCAGAGATGAAAGAAGGCTAATTGGGCGGCAGCTAGTGCCTATGGTATCATCTTTGCCTGGTTTTAGGAGCGCAATCACTTTAGCAGTTTTCCACGAAACCGGAAAGTATGACATGTTAAGACAACCGTTAAAGATCTTTGTGAGGAACACAACAGCTTTTTGTGATAAGTTTTTCAGCATGGCGTTATGCAAGCCGTCTTCACCAGGTGCCTTACGCCATTTGAGGTTGCGCAGGTGCTTCCAAATTTAGTTGAGTCTGACAAAGTGAAATGAGCCTGGAGTTTTTATGAAGTCTCCTATGTTTTTTAACGACGAGTCAACTTGTTTTTGAAGATTATCACAACGCCAGTTTAGTGTAAGTGTCATGTTCTCCAAAAATGCATCTGCCAGCACCTCACACTGCTCGCCAATAGATGTGGTGAGTGTAGAATTGCTCGCACTAGTTTTGAGTGGGGGAATTATGGTAGGCTTGTATTTTAGGGATTTTGCAAGACGCCAAAGTTCAGTGGATGGATCTACTTTAGCAAGTTTGTTCTGCCAAACTTTGCTCTTGTGGTCTTTTACACCCAGTTCAATCTCGTATTGCAGGTGATTGACAGAAGACTTGACCCAGCGTCTTCTCAAAGCACAAGGTTCGTGTTGCTCAATTCTTTGCAGTCGATTTTTTACTTTAATTAGTTGACGTAGTTTGCGAGGCAGTGGTGCTGGCTTAGAGCCCAAGCTCCCAAGGGGAACATGTTTGTTTCTAGCCTTTACAAGAGTTTTCGTGAAGAGTTCCATCGCAACATCGATTTCTGTGCTGCTGCGATAAACCTCAGATGACATAGATATGTCGTTATCGATCATGGCTCGAAAACCTCCCCAGTCTGCATCACTGTAGCGGAAGAACTTGAGAGTTTTCCTAGAGAAAGACCCAGCAATGGTGACAGCAAACGGCAGGTGATTAGACAACAGTGAAGCGACTGTTCGCAGTTCAGAAACATCGGAGATGTTTAGTGTAAGTGCTAAGTCTGGTGTCGAAGGGATGTGGTCCGATTGGTAGTGTACTAAAGTTGGCGTTGTTGGTGCATGAATTATGTAATCATGACTTAACATGTGTTCAACGAGCGACCGCCCGCGAGCATTGTTAGCTGGACAGTTCCAGTATGTGTGCTTAGCATTAAAGTCACCCATTATTAACACCTGCCTGCCTGTTTCCAGTAGTAATTCTAAGTCATTAGTGTCAAAAGGTAAGTTGGGTGATTGGTAATCAGAGAATATATGATGTTTTTTCCCGAAACTGAAACTTGAATAACTACCACTTCAAGGTTTTTTGTTTGTGGTACCGGTATGAGTGTGTGATGTATGTCAGATTTTACTATTAGTGCGACGCCCTGGCCTGTGCCACCAATTCGTTTGTCTTGGCGGTAACAAGTATAACCAGGAGTGTCGAGAACAATGTTATTAGTAAGTCTGGTCTCACAAATAGCCAATATGTCGACAGGCAACTTACCAAAGACCGCCAAGTCCAACAGCTCGTGTATTTTTGTTCTGAGTCCATCAGCGTTCCAAGAAAGCAGTTGCAGTTCATTTGATTCACACATAATCACCAATATGTGTTAAGATGAGGATGACCTTGTCGACCATAGTTGCACAGCCGAGGAACTTTTCTTTTAGTGACTTGACAATTGTCAGTATTTGGAGCATGTCTCTTGTGGTGTCGTCATGGTTAGAATGAAGTGGAGGATCTGGTACGCAGGCTTGGGTTCTCGTTACAGATTCTCGGCGGTTCGAGGCTAAAGGAACATTAGATGCTACTTCAGACCAAGTGCGGCCTTTGGTGGCTGAATTTGGCTTTAGGACAAACTGCATAGTAAGGGTTTTCTTCTGGGCGTCTCGACGGTCATGCAGTCTTTTTAATAAGATTGTCTCGCTTCGCATTAGTTATAATTGGCAGGGTGAGCTTCTTTGCAGTTACAGCACTGAGCTGGCTCCTTGCGATCAACTTTGGGGCATTCTTTGGTCGTGTGAGATTCTGTGCATTTTACACAGCGTGCAGGAAGGTTGCAATTACGCGATGAGTGGCGGAACCCTTGGCATCTGTAGCATTGCGTGATGGATGAAGATTTAGGTTTATATTTTGTTATTTTGACGACACAGTTGCAGATGTATTTGATTTTTCTGAATTTGGCAATGTCTGCTCCCTGTCTAAGGTGAACCAGGAAAGGGGGGCATGCAAAGGATCCAGTGTATGAGGTTTTGATGCGGGTTACTTTAGCGCCGTCAAAACCCAGTGATTCCAGTTCCTTAGGTAAGTCATTCTCCACGTTCGCTGGTAAGCCGCGTATGACAACCTTGGGCGTTTTCTCGTCTCGTCTGCTGTAGGTATGGAAGAGCAGATCTCGGCTAATGAGTCCCTCTTTGACCTTTCGATGGGAGTCAGCTGAGTAGCAATGCACGGCTATTTTATTGTTGCCGCGATACTGTAGATGGAAGCTTTTGCTGTATTCGGTTATGATGTTCTTGACGGCCTCATGAGTCCACGATGGCAGTATCTCTAGTATAACCGGTGGTATTGATCCAGTTTTCTTCTTGTTGTTTGAAGGAACTTGGTGTTGCTCACCAGCTTGTACTCGTTCGTCAACTGGTAACCCACTAAATCGGTTCATGGTTGGGATTCCACTTGCTGGTTTAACAGGTGATTTGTTATTTGAAAGTCAATAGTCAAAGTACTTTATTACTGTAGATATTTACATATACTTAGCAAACGTCATTTTTTGCCTCTTCTCTACATTGGACCACTGTGGGAGAAGAAGGGCGTAGAAACTCCCACAGATTGATTTTTAGATCTCTTTTAAAAATAGGTTGTGCTTAACTAATACAAATATAAAAAATTTAAAATATCGCATTAAAACCATGTTCTCTGATAATGTCAGCCCCAAAGGAAGTCATTTGAAAACATCCATTGAATTTTTGAGTGTTCGCCAGAAAATGTCGTGATTCTGGTGTTTCGCCATGCAGCAATGAATTCAATGGCTCAGGTGGCGGAGTCAATGACGGCAATTTCACTTTACCATTAAGGCAGCACAATCCAGGTGTTTCTGCAGCAAACTTCAATGCGCCACAATGCTCACAATGAACATTCATTGGACCTATGCTAACGAAAGGATGGGAGCTGTAATCAATTGTGCAATCGTATAGAAATGCTGCACGATTCAAATCAACACCTGAAGCACTTCTTCTTGCGCGTCGAACAATATCTCGTTGTTGATCTGTGCGAGAAGGTCGACGATTTCTCATCTCCAACTGAGCCGTTTCACGAATTGCTGCTCTTTGCTCTTTTGTTTGAGAAGCGCGAACTCGGGCCATACTAACGCGCCTCTGTTCTCGTGCGATTTCTTGGTCTTCTTCAGTTGATTCATTCGCCTTGTTCCGCAGCCTAACTGCATTACGGCTTTGTTGGGAAAGATTAGATCTTCTAGGGCGCGGCATTGTTAATTAAGTACTTTCCCAAAACAACAAAACAAACCGACCGACCAGTACATAACCTCAATCAATCCATACATTCTTTTTCAATTTGACGGCTGCAGGGCTAAGTTCAGAAACATCGCACCGAGTGCGATTATCGTCGGGCGGAAGTCGCCCGATGACAGTTGCCCATACAAATCTATGATCGCACTGGCTTTCTGAACGGGCTGGTGCGTCGGCGGGCGTGAGCGGGCGATGTTTCTGAACTCCTTTGAGCTGTCAAATTGCATTGCGACTGTGGCGCCACCGGTTGATAGTGGTAGGTTTCTTTTATAAAAATACGTAGTTTTGTCAACAGATGCACCACATGCTGTTTGCATTTATAAAATTAATTAATTTATTTATTGTTATTCGATAACTTATCCGATATTTTATTACTTATTCTGCTATTCGGAGCGCAGAAGAACCCACCAAAAAAAGAGATAACTAACATCGGTCCGGTAACTAACATTTTATATATTTAGATTTATGTACTTGTGTACGTAGTGTATCTAGCAATTAGTTCAATAGTTCAGTAAAATATGTATGTATCTTATCAGAGCACATAGGTCTATCCTATATATCAAATTATTCTTATCAACCTTGGGTTTGCTGGAAAAGATATCTATTTAGAGATAAGCATGACTTTGTAGATGTCCTTTCTGTTTATTATATCTTATGTTGTTTTATGTGCAATAAATATGTACGAATATATACGAAATGAAGGTGTTTATATACATCTGAGTAAGCAGTTACGGTCGGCAATGCCAACTTCGTTTTCTCGCCTATCGCCGTAATTTTTTCCTTTCCAGAAATAGTTGAGTTCTTGTATGTGCTAGAATTAAGTTTATTTGAAAATAAATAATTTATTTTTCTGTTTCTTAAACCCATAGGTTTTGTTCGGATAGAGTTGAACGGAAAATGACTTTTATTAATCTTTTTAAATAAAAAGAGAAGGCCTGACTCACTCACTGACTCATTAACGCCCAGCCCGAACCCTGCAACCAAAAAAGCTGAAATTTTGCCTAGAAGTTCCATTTATAATTTAGACAAGGAATGAGGGCGGATTTTAAAAATGGTATCTAGCCTATTGGTTAGCAGGATCTGTTACAGCGTACTTAGAAAATTATCCTCTAATGTAAACATAAGAATGGAAAAATTCTGAGAATTTAGTAAATTTTGTTTTTCTTTAAAATTATACAGCTCTCCTTTCGTTCTGTTGTTCAGTTCAAGAATGTTTTTATTATTTCCTTGGGCTAGGAAATTTATAATTGATTGTGCTTTAATGAATACATATTAACGTATTATAGATTTTTTAAACAAATCATCCAAAAAGGATGTGATACGCGCGTGACACTCCCCGAAGAGTATATGAGCGGCGCGAGAAGGCCAAAGGGGTTTTTTTTAGTCCGTGTACCACACGAGCTGATGCCCGCTAAATATGTAGGGACCCGGACATAGCAGGGAGGTCTGACTCCTGGGCATGGGTAATAACATTTTTTTCCCCCACCAACAAAAAAAAAGGCCACCTCATTATAGATGCAAAATTTGTCTCGAAGCACTGCGATCGTTTATGAAACAATTTAACTGTATTTATTTGTGTAGTACTGATGATCTTTTAAAAACTGTGCTTTTCAGCGCAAATCTTTTGTTTGCAAATTTACTAAGTTTGCATTTAAGCGCAAATATTTTCTGCACTCCGGCTTAGTTTAAAATATAATTTTACTTGCTTTATCTATCACTATGACTGTTGAATCATTGAAATTCACACTCACACCGTAAATCCCATAATTGGAGTCGGAGCCTGTCTGTTTCGGTCTATCTCCTATTGTATGTCATACAGTTGATGGCTAGAGGTGCGTGCGCAAATTGTTGACCATGTGGTAGCTAACTGGGAAGAGTTTGCCATAATGTCCCACGATAGTAACGGGGACAATTACTCTAGTTCTACTGAATAGTGCAATGACCTGTCACGCCCTTTTACTTATGGTATTATATGTGATCTCGAAGCAGCAGGGCAACTCTTTATGTGGGTTTTTGAAGTTTACCGCACGATGAGCTGTATATAAGTTTTGGTACTGCAGGTAACCCCGTGGGACGAATGTGCTTTTCAGAACATCTGAATCATCTGTCACAAATCCAATTTGATGTATAAGTAAGTAGTGAATTGATCGCGCCAATATGCGAGCCCGACTCTCCTTGTTTGCTTCTCCCTGTAGTCGCCAAGAAGATTAATAAGAGAAGAAGTGAAGTGCCTGCTTTCCCACCGTCCCTATCAGAACTAGATCGAGACTCATTATCTCTTACAGTTCGACGTTAAAAACGTCGTGCCAGGTGCACCGATGCTACTCGAAAGCCACAACTCAAAAATGCTTTTAAAAAGTTTGTGCAAAAACTACAAATACACCTTGCTGCTGTGGCCAGATTCCAGTAGACTCACCCTGATTTGAAAAGAGAAGCTGTAGGTAGGTACCGTCAGAATCACCCTGATTTAAATAGAGCAGCTGTAGTTAGATATCAACGAGCTCACCCTGACGTGCATAGGGCATCACAAACTGGATAAAAGCAAAAAAAATCTCGAGTAGAATTGAAAGGACGTGCCTGGAAATACAAAGCTCACTCCGGCTTAGCATATGATATCGATACAGAGTATGAAATTAACAGCACCTTGGCTCCATGAGCAACAAGTGCCCATGGTGCAATGGTATCAAGTGGAAGGAGGAGGCACACTGCATGTGCTGTATGGCTGGTAAGGTGCATGATAATAAAATAAATTCGATCAGAGTAACCTAATTTTTGACATATCTATACTGCTAAGTGAACTAATGCTTCTAGATAGAAAAGTCGAAAGCAGACACTTTGTGGGCTAATTAGGGTACAAACATAATTTAAAGTCCTGACCCCTCTGACGAGGGCCCTATAGGTCAAAGTCAAAGTCAAGGTCAAATTTATTTATCACTGTAGATATTTACAATATACAACATACACACACACAAAGAATGTCCTGTTTTTTAGTTTTTGCTTACATCTCAAAAACAAAGCATCAATGCGTTGTGCTACATAATAAAAGCGAATAACATTCTTAACAACTTTGATCCTTTAAACTTTCTACCTATTCCCAATTTTTGTATGAGATATGAGCTCAAACTTTGCTTTTTAACATTAAAACATTTCATCTGAGAAAAAAAGTGTCCAAAAGTTAAAAAATTATCTTCATTCAATATGTTATGTAATGACTTTATTGACTTTATGAATTCTCTTCAAAAATTATCTTCATTCATTCATTATGTAATGACTTTAACGAAGTCGTCATCATCTACCATTGAAAAGTTTGGAGCTTATAAACCTATACAAGAACGGTTGAGAATAGCTAAAAAGTGCATGAAATCAAAGTTGCAGGGAATATTATATCAGCTTTTGTTATGTTGCATAACAACATTTCCTTTCATTCGTCATTTTCGAGACATAAGTAAAACCAAGAAAAGGTCCCATTATCCCAATATTTATACTTTGTAATCTCTGTACCACCTAGGGCATACCTCAGAAGGGTCAGGAATTTTACTATGTTGTCTCCTAACTGGTTCAATAAGCTCCATATTCGGCTTTCGACTTTTCCATCTAGTCCCTCTTTGTGAGCACTCATTTACTAAGCTCATCAAGCTCTTTTACTTTCGAGCCGAGCGGCTGGATGATTTATCTTATCATGCAGCCTGTCAGTACATCTTTATTATACTGGCATATCACTAGCAACGTCAAGCCCGCCATCCGTTGTTGTCATCGTTCACCTCCCTATTAGAATCGCATTGCTTGTGGACTGTTTTTGATATTAACAGTTACAACAGTATTTTTGTACTCAACAAGTGTTTCTTTTTAACATACTTATTCTAATAAGTATACATCGTGCTGAGCCTGCGAAACTTTATAAGGCAATAAAACCGATTTTTTAATCGGAGTTTTTGCCTTTTTGATGTTTAGTAAGCACTACATTACTATAATTGCAATCCTTACAATTTAGAGTTTATTCAGAAAATAAGATTTCAACCCTTTTCCTGGAAAATAAACATGAACCTATATCACTATGTCAAAGCTCAAACCTAAAGCTGTAATAGTTTCTTAATACATAACACCGAACAATGTGTTGGATTAAAGATAACTGACTTTGCTCGCCTGAATCTATGCCAATATAAAATTTAAGAGTAAATCTGTGCGTACACCTAGGGATCTCTCTGAACGCCGGGAACTAAAAAGTCCTAGCTTGTCGAACCTGTTTACTGTTCTGTTTACAAAGCGGATTGCGCGGTTCCTTGAGATTGGTAAATATTGAAAGGACATTGCGAATGAAGGAACTTCCTTATGTCTTTCGGTATTTGCCCATCTTATGATATAGATCCTCGAGCGAATTGCGGTAGACATATTGAAGTTTAAACCGTCGTTGCTATGACTGAATCGACGACAAGATTTGCTCAGGCATATATAAATCCTACTTACCTACATACTTATTGTAGCATACTAGTGGTACATTGCTAGCTTATCCCTGACCTCTTAAGCTTTGATTCCCTTATTTAAGTTGTTACCTCACCGCCGTGTGGTCTTAGCTCCTGATTCCTTTAGTCAACTCCTACAACCATCAGTCAATATGTAAAAATGCAAACAATGGTTGACGAATAATGGTCCTTCGACGGGATATGTGCCTGGTCACATCGTATAGCAGAATTAATCTGTAAGAGGAACTGTAAAATTTTAAAAGCGACAATTTATAAGTTGATTTACTCCATAATCCAATATGACTTATTGAAATGACTGGAGACTGCCGTATATTTTAATAATCATTTCTCGCATGCTCCATTACCTTGGTTGAACCAGATTTATGCAGTTTCCAGTGCAACGTTGAACAGTTTCAGTTCAGTTTGTTTATTCATTTTACAATAAAATTGTATGTGAAATTGATAAAATAATTAAATTAAAGATACAACAATCATAAAAATAAAGATAAAACAATAAAATACAAAATTCACTATATAAAATTACAATGTCAACAAATAAAATCTAATTATTAATGTCATGTCTACATTTAAAAATATTAGAATAGATATGTCAACAATGAAACACTAAAAATAAACTTAAAATAAGACATAAATGAAGGAAAAAGTCATCTAATATATTCAGACATTTCTTCAGTAAATATTGTTTTAGATCTATTTTAAAAATACTTGCAGATTCTATCATCTTCAAAATCAGAGGTAACGCATTGAAAAATCTAACAGCTTGGTAGCGAGCACTATGTTCCACAACCTTCAAAGAGGGGGTCACAGTATTGATGCAGACATCTTTGCGCCTCGTATTTAGCCTTCGTACCTTCTCATCTGAAGTTTCCAGCCTATCAAGCTGCTTGTAAAAATCGGTCAACAATACGTATATGTATAAAGAAAGAACGGTTAAAACACCCAGCCTAGCGAAATGGTCCTTGCAAGATGTCCACGGTGGAATTCTATATTGCGGCAACAGTGCGTATTGCCCTTTTTTGCAAGACAAACGCTTTTGTAAGGTAGTACTTGTAGCTGTTACCCCAAAATTTTATGCTATAGCGTAATCTGGACTCTACTAGGGCATAGTAAACCGTTAGGAGATGTTCCTGTGCTACTTCCTCCCTTAAACTTCTATGTGCATAACAGGCTGAGCTTATGCTACTCTCTATCGCTTTTAGTTCCGGTTTCCAATTTAAGCATGAGTCAAGTCTAACACCTAAAAATTTAACCTCCTCAACTTGTGTAATACTTGTTCTATTAATAGAAACCTGTAGTATATCGTTATTTCCTGCTGTAGCTTCGAACAATATCACATTAGTTTTATTTGTGTTTAATATAAGATTGTTGGAGACAAACCATGTATGAAAAGCTGACAAGGTGTCCTTTACTTTTTCATTGAGATCACTTAGGTTGTCAGAACTAATTACTGCATTAGTGTCATCAGCAAATAGCACTAAATGTATGTCAGGGACTTTGTCTTTGATGTAGCCAATCAGATCATTGTTGAAGATTGTGAAAAGAGTAGGCCCCAATATAGACCCTTGTGGCACCCCACGCGTTATCGTGCTGACTTTAGATCTTGCCATCTTTTCTATTCCGTCTTAGTTACATTTTATTTCTACATATTGGTTCCTATTTGTTAAGTAGCTTTCCATTAATCTTAACAACCCTTTCCGGACACCATAGTGTTCTAATTTTCCTAACAGAATGTGGTGATCAATAGTATCAAATGCTGAGCTGAGATCTAAGAAGAGTGCCGCAACCTTCTTTTTTTCTGAAAGATATCTCACTTTATCATCGATCAGGATTTCTACTGCATCTGAAGTACCGACACCCTTTCTGTAACCGAACTGTCTATTGTTTATTACTCTGTTGAACGAAAAATGCATACAAAGTCTATTTTGCAAAAGTTTTTCAAATATTTTTAAGAGTGTTTGTGTTTGATGTGTGTGTTTGTGTGTGTTTTTGAGATTTTGGCTTCTGTCTTGGACCCCTTTTTGAAAACAGGTATTACTTTTGCTAACGTTGTTCCGAAAAAATCTCGTTTTTTACACATTCATTGAACAAATATGTGAGGGGCAGCCCTAGTAAATCTATATTGTCCTTAAATATACTTATTGTTATTTCATCCCATCCCGAAGATTTTTTATTTTCCATGGAGAGCACCAGCTTTCGTATCTCACACTGAGAAAACGCTCTACAGTCCATGTCGTTTTACACCATCTTTATATTTTCTTTTAATTGTGACAAAGCATATTTTTTGTCCTGTAGGACAAGCCCGTCTCCCAAATTGAAATTATCTGAAAATACATCAGCGATAATTTTTGGATCAGTTATTATTTTATTGTCACACTTTAGAATTATATTATCTGATTTTTTGTCACTTTTATTCCTATGCCTATTGATAACCCTCCAGATTGCCTTGCTACTGTTGTTGGCAAAAGCTAATTCTTTTGCCATCGTCATTTTCTTCAAATTGCGAATAACCCTGCGATAAAGTCTTATATATGTTGTCTTGTAAGTAATTATTGAAATGTCAGATTGTGGATTTAAATTAGTCAAAACGCGTTTCATTGAACTTGATGTCCGTATTCCCTTAGTTACCCAATTAATTTTATTCACTTTTTTTACATCCACTTTCCGTTAAACTTTTTTAAAACTATCCTTGAAGAGTTGGGTCAGCTTAGATAAAAATGTATTTATTCCTATACCATGCCAGTCTATAGTCTCTAATTGCTTACGAAAAACTGCTTTATTTTTTCTAGAAAAACTTCGTCGATGTCTAAAAAATACTTCCTCCCTCTTTTCTGCAGTTTTAGTAACTATCGGGCATTGTAATAGCGCATGACCATCTCCTAGTCTGTTGAAATATACGTCAACCATTCCCAAATCATCTATCTGGGTATTGGTAAAAATATTATCAATGCACGACTGAGAACCATTTCGGCTGAAAGTGGGAGTATTAACCAAGTATCTAAAATTATAACATGATAACAATGTCTGAAGTTCATTTTTTTGTATGCTATTTGACAGAAAATCTACATTTAAATCATCAACTATCACACACTTTTTATTAAATAACGTTCCTAGTAAAGTTTCTAAGCTGTTCATGAAAGAATCGAAAGTTTTGGTCGTTTTGCTGTCCGGGGTTCTATAGATACATAAAATATTAATGTCCGTATCAATGTCCCTAACTCCACAAATTTCAAAACTATTAATCTTGTACATTTTACAACAATTTCCTAGTTCTTCTACCTTTCTGTCCTTTTGCGCCAATATAAGTGAACCACCTCGTTTTTTATTAGTTCTCGTATTGTATGATACTATATTGTAGTCTGCAAGATTAAAAAGCAGTACATTGTCTTTATTAAGAAAATGTTCGCAAATGCAGTAAAATTTAGGTTTGACATTAAGCTCATGAAGGAACAGTTCAATTTCATCTTTTTTCTTCGTTACACCACAAATATTTTGATAGAGAAGAGATACACAGTTTACCCTATTGACAAAAAAACGTATTATCCTTCTTGTAATCAAGAAACGCAGACATGTGTATATGCATTATTATCTGTATGTGCATTCTGTCTGAGTCCCTACAGTTATCAATTATTTAAGAGTTGTTCTATTTCCAAAGAAAGTTTGCGTCTCTCCATTTTTAACATCTTTAACATTCAAATGCTGAAATTTCGTTCCTCCCTTGCTAGTCTCGAATTCAGAGTTAGTACGGTACCATTCAAAATTATTTTTATAATGGAGACGCAGAATTTCTCTGTGTAGGCATCTACATCCAAACACTTTATTAAAAAGCTTATTTTCGTCATCATAGATATCCAAGAGCTCCACATGTGAGAAACGCGAGCTTACGTGTTGTAGGTATTGATTTAACATGTGTTCATTCAAAAATATAGATAAACCAACGTTGCACAATACTACGTTGGTATGTTTAAGGGCACCTAAACAGCAATACAGGGTAGATTTTAGGCACAGAACGTCACAATCATTTGAACCCGCCAAAATTATTATAAAGTCCCGGTCCGTAAACTCCTTACAGTCAGATTGGCACGAACTCGGAATCTCGGCCATAGGTGCGTGCGGTTTGATCGTCGATGTGACTCTGTAACCCGCTCGCAATAAATTCTGAAGATTGTATCTTAATCCTCTTCCTCTCTCATCCGCGTATATTCGAACTTGATTTGTGTTTACCATTGTAGGGTCCGGTTGTCGAATAACCACATTATGTTTCTTTGGAGTGTAGCTGGCTTTTGTTTGGAGGGTTGCATGTTTCTCTATGTCCATAGTAATTTGGTGGAATGTTGGCTTTGGCCCCAAGTGGCAAGTGGAGTCCAATAACTCTTTACTAGCAATTTTGTTGTGTACAATTGGGACAGTTTTGGTTGCCAGTATTGTGTTTGCGTCGATGTGCTGTATGACATTATTCGTGAGATCCCGCTGTGAAGTACTGGGGATGCCGGGTTTTAAGAAATCGCTACGTATGCGGCGGTACTTGGGGGATACAAGTTTAATGGGTGATGATGTGTTTCCCATGTGCATAGCATCTAAGCCTACGGATTTGAGTACCTGGATTTTTCTCAGGTGATTCTTGTTCTCTCTATGTAGTGAAGAATTGGCAGAGCTTAATTTTTCAATTTCAGCATGCGCTGCCTCCATTTCAAGTTTTAATCTATCATCTTCGCATTTCATAACTTCTAAGTCCTGGCTAAGATTATGGGCCAATGTAGTCGGTAGACTGATGTAGGATAAGTTTAAGGTAGACTCTTCGCACCCCATATTACGACCAACTCTTCTTTGTGTGACATAGCAATGTTCCTCTGTAGATGTCCTAGAATCGTTTGAGTTCTCCGGTGTCTCACTGCACTCATCACAAGTGTAGACATTTTTTTGGGTGACGTAGTCGGCCATGTACTTTGCTGTTGTTATGTTTACACAATTATGGTGAAAAATGCACTTACATGAGTCGCATTGAAGTAGTTCCATATCAAATAGCTTTCCCAAGCACACTTTGCATAACTTCATATTGTCAGCTTTATACACACGTAGCTCACTCTATCGGGCAATAGTTAGATGGATTTCCAGTAGTTGAAATCTTGATTATTGCTTGTCATTAGTCATCAGCGTCCTCTAGTATCAAGTAGCAGTGACACAGTCCTTTGAATTGGTAACGACTTATGAGGTTATAAATGAAACAACACAGCTTATTAGGCACTGGCCATTGTCAGTAATCGCAGGATTTTGTTACTTAGTATGATTCATTGTTGTCACACTATAGGGCAGGGACTATTTTGGTTTAATCAAAGCTAATCACTCAAGTTTTAGTTACACAGTTTTTTCATCTAGTTTCAATATTCACTGGAGTCAAAACACTAAAACTTTATGTACTTGGTTATCCAATTGATATTTGTCACAGATTATTCACCTAAAATACTGATAAAAGCGTCTTATTTAATTTTAAGATAATTATAGTACGGAGCCGTTGTTGACAGCTCAAGACCGCGGTCCGATTGAACACCTTTGTATGAGGAATTAAAAAGTGGCATGAATTAAATATTACCATTTCAACTAATATCCCTCCATCGAGTTGTACTGAGCCAGCTTGTGAGAGTATGGCTCAATCTTACACGTATCGGGGTTAGGACCTGTGCCCATCGGTGGGGACATGTATCAATAGTTTTAAGGTATTTATAGAGCGTTTCGTTAGCTGAAATAAAGATTATTCATATTATAATCAATACATATGGGCTACATTTATTATTATTATGATTATGCTTTATTTATCTACAGGGTGAAAGATCACCTGCGATAAACGGGTGCTAATTAAACAGACTTTTTCTTTCAATATCACATACAAACTTAAGAATGCACCTGGTTACATTCGTGGAGTATGAAAGTAGCCGCACCTATATCTTTGTAAAAAGAATTTTGCTATCTAAACACAGAGAAATTAAATATATCTAATCCCCATGCAAGAAACTTGAATACCATTGTGCAGTGGTACGGAAACCTTCATGCGCGAGTAAGACTCGCACTTGGCCGTTTTGCCAGAGGCAATTATAAGGAGATCCGCATCTTCGGGAGTAAAGTAAAAGGCTTGAGATGCGCGCAAATACTAGACTAATTTATTACAGCAAATGCTAAGATTACACATCAAGCTTCGTTCTTCGATATTAGCATAGGTACACATGTAGTTTCACTCAAGGCTAGCCATTTCGCGCACTATATTTGGAGGAAAATATAAAGGTTCTAACGTAAGGTAGACCAAAAAATTCACAGCTCGCCCTTCCCTTGCCATTTGCTTTAATTCACGTTTTAGTGCTTCGCTGTTTCGCGCGCTCGGTATTTTTCTATTGTTGATTAAATAAAAATACCAATAAAATGCCGAAAAGGAAAAGTGACAGTGATGACTACGACTATTTAGTGAAGAAACTTAAAAAATTAGAAAGAAAAGTGAAACATCGACGTCGCCGTAGACATTCTTCGAGCTCGGATGACGAAAATTATTCGCCTCATAACCGACTAGGTGAGTCATTCAACAAATAACACTTGTTGCTTGAACCTAAGGAACAGATTTGACAGTTTTTTTCTTATCATTGTACATAACGGTGTTTTATCTGAACAAAACGATTGGAAACTCGGACTGTCCACCTAGGGGCTTTCCACTTCCTAATAAAATACATGCTGACCGGGTCTACCGTTTGGGTATTTCCATAGCAATGTATATGTAGTCAGAAAAAACGTAAAACTGTCTCATTGAAAAAACTGGGTTTGCGTGTTTCTCGCTTTGGAGTCTCACATACCACCCACATTTGAGCAAAATACGCATTTTGCCTGCAGAGAGCGTCTCCATCGCCGTCAGGGACGAAGATGCTGACTTACCTGGTTGCTCATACAGGAATATCCCTCCAGACTCGGAGTCTGCTGAAAATAGCAATGACGCCGCACATAGCACTCATGTGGTATCTACCGATCTGCCTCGTACCACTATTACCATGACTTCCGCCGCCGCCGCCGCCGCCGCCGCCGCCGCCGCCGCCGCCGCCGCTACCAACGCTGTCACCGCCGTCGATTCTGCCACCACCGCCACTACTGCAGCTGCTGTTGTGCCGCCGCCCTCTTCAGCTGATGTACTCCACGGGATGTCACTGGATGAACCAATACCCGAACTGGACCCAGAATTATTGCAAATATTAGGCGAAGACCCTACTCTTACCCAAGAGTACAGTTCTGACATCCAAAAGGATCTAGCTATCAGACTGAACTATATTGTCACAACCGGTCTTTCTAAAGAAAACCGCAAGGAACTGAAGGATAAATATCTTATCCCTGCAAACTGCAGACTTTTGAAAGCGCCAGTTTTGAATCCTGAAATTCGCGCCTCCTTGATTGAAGGCCAAGTAAAACGGGACAAGGGCATTGAACTCAAACAATCTATGACTTCATGCGCTCTATCGTCGCTCAGTGCTGCAATCACGCTGCTTCTGGCGTCAAACCAAAAGGACCCTGAGATGTTAAAACTATTAATGGACACCGTCCGTATCCTAGCAGATTTACATCACTCTGACTCGATCCTCAGAAGATTCTTCATACTTTCAACAGTAAAAAAGGACTTAAAAGATCAGCTAGAAAATACCAAAATAGATGAAACACTATTTGCTAATCTCACTGAGACCTTAAAGACAGCAAAAACCATATCTAAATCAGGAGCAGACTTGAGATTGGCCTCAAATATCAGGCTGACTCAAACTTCATCAAGAGTCCCTAGCAGGCCTTTACACTACAGAGGGCCTCCTGCGAGCCGCAGGCCTCAGACGATGGCGAGCGGGGCGGGGGGCGCGAGGTATGCGCGAGCGGCGCCCCCCCCGCCCGCGCCGGTTGCTCCAGCGCAGAGGCAGCCGCAGCCGCAGACTCAGACGACGACGCAGAGGCACCCTGCCGCCTACAGGACATTCGCACGTCAGCCACAACAACGCTACAGGCGTTAGATACGGTAAAACCTGCAGGCAGACTTTCTCATTTTCATAAACAATGGACTTTGCTTACCAATAACCCAGTCATACTATCCTGGATTACAGGTTATGAAATTGTATTGTCTGGTTCGGTTACTCAATTTACTATTCCAGTAGAACCGACGTATTCGCAGTTTGAATGCAATGCTTATAAAGAATGCATAAAAAACCTTCTCACCATTGGGGCTATCTCACCTTGTGAACATTGTGAAGGGCAATACATTTCAACCACCTTTCTTATCCCGAAACCTGACGGTCAACAACGATTTATATTAAATCTTAAACAACTTAATAAACACATAACGAAGCAGCATTTCAAACTTGAAGACTTGCGAACGTCTTTGAAACTTATATCACAAGATTGCTACATGGCGACTATAGATTTAAAGGATGCATATTTCTTGGTAAACATTCATCAAAATTCTCGAAAGTATTTTCGTTTTTACTGGTCTGGCCAATTATATCAATTTAATGTATTACCTGTTGGTTTAAATACTGCGCCGTTTGTTTTCACAAAAATACTTAAACCAGTTGCTAAACTTCTCCGTTCCATGGGATATTTATCTACATTTTATTTAGATGACATACATTTGGTAGGTCACTCTTATAAAGAGTGTTTAGATAACATGAAACATACAAAATGTCTATTACAATCTCTTGGGTTTATTATAAATACGGTAAAGAGCTCAAAGGAACCAAGCAGAACTTGTAAATTCTTGGGGAATATTATAGACTCGACGAAGTTAGAAGTGAGGTTATCTGAAAACAAAAAAGAAAAAATTAAACGGGAACTAATTAAATTTAAAAGCTTAAATAAATGCAAAATCAGAGATTTCGCTCGTTTTTTAGGTTTACTTACATCGGCTTGTCAGGCCGTAGAGTACGGCTGGCTATATACAAAGGATTTAGAGTGATGTAAATATCTAAACCTAAAAGACGACGAAAACTACGATAAATTTATGACGATACCTAAATCTTTAAACCCCACATTTAACTGGTGGTTAGATAATATTGATAATGCTGTATGCAAAATTGAAAGTGATGAATATGCCATTGAGATATACACTGATGCCTCAACAACGGGATGGGGGGCCGCGTGTGGGGGCAATACGGCCAATAGTCCTTGGGATGAGCACGAACGATCCCTACATATTAATTACCTTGAGATATTGGCAGCATTCCTAGGTCTTAAAGTATTTGCTCAAAACTTGTATAACTGCCAGATATAATTGCGTGTTGATAACACAACCGCAATATCTTATATCAATAGAATGGGCGGAGTGCAGTTCCCGCACTTGACTAATATTACAAAACAGCTTTGGCAGTGGTGTGAAACCCATCGCACTACTGTTTGTGCCAATTACATTAAATCATCTGATAATATAGTTGCAGATGCGGAATCCAGAAAGTCACACCCCGACATTGAGTGGGATATTTCCAATCAGGCCTTTAACACAATAACAAATCACTTTGGTATTCCTAGTATTGATCTCTTTGCTAGTCGAATCAATCATAAATGTAATAAATATGTTTCATGGCATAGAGATCCAGATGCATATGCAATCAATGCTTTTACGCTGCCGTGGACCAACTTATTTTTTTATGCATTCCCTCCAATATCAGTTATCTTAAAAACTTTACGCAAAATAATTAATGACCGAGCAACAGGCATTGTTGTTGTACCAAAATGGCCAACACAGCCTTGGTACCCACTTTTTAAAAGCCTTCTCACGTCAAAACCCTTAGCTATACATTCAAGGGATGATCTTATTATTTCTCATTGTAGCGATCGGGCACTACACCGGCGGATTACCCTGTATGTCGGGCTGTTGTCCGGACAGCGCTCTTACGAAGAGGAGTCTCATCATCCGCTATCCCAATAATGGTGGCATCCCTTGCAGACAACATGGTTAAACAATACGACACTAGTCTTAGAAAATGGTTTACTCATTGTCATGTTAGCGGAATCGATCCCTACAATGCCTCCATAACAGATGTTCTACTTTTTTTAACACAGATCTTTGATACAGGTGCTCGCTATGGCACACTTAACAGTTGTCGGTCTGCTTTGTCGTTGTTATTGGGTCAAGAAAAAAATAATATTGATTGTATTTCGAGATACTTTAAAGGTATTTTTCGTTTACGGCCTCCACTACCGAAGTATAATTTAACCTGGAATATTGATCTGGTGCTAAATTATTTATCAAATTGGTATCCCAATGAGGATTTAGGTCTTGAGAAAATTTCTAAGAAATTAGTCACAATATTGGCACTTGTAACAGCACACAGGGCTCAAACTTTGTCTAAAATTAAAATTAGTAACATAGTCACCTCAGAATCAGGAACGATTATTAAGATACCCGATCTTATTAAAACTTCTCGTCTCAGATCTCTCCAACCTCTGCTTTCATTACCATTTTTCGAACAGAAGCCGCAAATTTGTCCTGCCAGGACACTCCATACATATCTAGATCAGACAAGACAGCTACGCCAAAGTCAGCAATCGTTGTTTATATCATTTAAAAAACCATATCGAGAAGTAACGTCACAAACGTTAGGCAGGTGGGTAAAGGATACGTTAAAAAAGTGTGGCATAAACACAGAAGTATTCACTGCACACAGTACTAAACATGCAGCCACGTCTAAGGCATACAAATCAGGAATTAGTTTAGACACTATAAGAAAATCGGCAGGTTGGAGAGCAACCTCCGCTGTTTTTGCTAAATATTATAATAAGGTTATTACAGATAACATGATTACCAGTGATGAATTCGCCAGAAATATATTGAACTAATAATTTATCAATGTTACAATTATAAAACTTACAAACATAAATTTGTATTAAAGTACTTGTTTAGTAAAATAAACCTCAGTAAATTAATATTTTGATCACATTTTTTTATATTATTTATACTACCAAACATAAACGATCTACATATTGAATTAGTTGATATTTCACGACTATCTCTCAACATCTACATGTGTACCTATGCTAATATCGAAGAACGAAGCTTGATGTGTAATTGATGATTAAACGAACTTACCTGAAGTGAAGTTCGATCCCAATTACACAAAGAGCTTCGTTCGAAGATATTAGCATCCCTCCCGCCCTCGCTGTAAGCTGTACCCTATCCGTGAAATATCAAAAAGCTCAGCACATCTCCGAAATAAATGAAAGCAAATGGCAAGGGAAGGGCGAGCTGTGAATTTTTTGGTCTACCTTACGTTAGAACCTTTATATTTTTCTCCAAATATAGTGCGCGAAATGGCTAGCCTTGAGTGAAACTACATGTGTACCTATGCTAATATCTTCGAACGAAGCTCTTCGTGTAATTAGGATCGAACTTCACTTCAGGTAAGTTCGTTTAATCATCAATTATATACAACTTACTACAAAACTACGTGATGAATATAAATATACCTTATCTGTGACGGTCGTCATCTTATCTTAACATTACGTGGAAATATGACTAACATAGTCGACAGGCACAGGTACTCCCCCCTTTAGGGAAAAAAATAAATGAATGTACTTATAACAATGAACAAAAATCTAAGTTAGAATCAAACAATAACCTTAACTGAATCGAAATACTTTAAAAATGTGTATACCATAACAAACTTATATCAACTGGAATAATAACTAGTGGGATTTTAATAAACATAAACTAGATAGTATTTGTGCATACTTCAACTTAATCTAAAGGTAAATCTTACACGAATAAGAAAAAAAAGGAACTACGGTCATGTGAATTCTACATAAGTTTAAAGAATTACTTAATATTTACCTACAGGCAAGTCTTGTTTCTGGCCGCACACTACATAAATTAAACTAAAAACTGGAAAACAGAAAAACACTAGGAAAATGGGGCTTCGCGGTTAGTAAACTAACCTAACCTATAACCTGGAAAAGATCCGCAGGAGAGTCGTCTGATGCTGCAGCCGCCCATGTTTTTCAGGAATCGATGGGTCAATTTACATCGCACGTCGTTGAAGTTGTAATCACTGTTTGTTTATAATTGCGACCGTACCTACACAAGGATGATTGTGCTGAATCAGCGTCAGCATTAAATCTGTAACCTTGGCTGTAGGCAGTCAATGATCTCGTACGTCATATGTACGTGCGTGCTCTTCACTCTTGAGTGAATATTAAGTTGTCGATTGATGTCGTCTTGGTTTGAGTGGGGTCTTGATTATGGAGTTCTGCAGCGTGGTTTGAAATAGGTATGCAAGCCGAAGTCGGGGCTCGGCGATCTTGGACGAAGTGCTTCTTGCTTGCACTTCTAAGGTGGCAGCACACGGAGTTTTCTTCGCGGCATGGTCCATGCTGCTATTACCGAAGGTTGCTGATATTCAGAATTTGGGTCACCACTTTGCCAGATGCAATTATAAGGAGAGTAACATCTTCGGGAGTAAAGTAAAAGGCTTGAGATGCGCGCAAATACTAGACTAATTTATTATAGGAAATGCTAAGCTTATATACAACTTACTACAAAACTACGTGATGAATATAAATATACCTTATCTGTGACGGTCGTCAACTTATCTTAACATTACGTGGAAATATGACTAACATAGTCGCCGGCACAGCCGTTTATTATCTTGATGACGGTAAGGATCCCTTCATTTGCCAGTCTCGCACTTTCTTCATTAGTATACATAATTAGTTTATTTGTGACGCCTCTGAAATCGGACACGGCACTCACGACTGTCGTTTTATCGGGGAAATTATAAGTTATTTATGTGATTTAACTTCTCATTTTATAACTAAGCAACGGAAAAATGACACAGCTGATTTATACATAAACTAATTCGGATTTTTTCGCCGCCAACTAAACATTCTATAGAAGCGTCGAGAAAAGATCAACAATTATTATTATTTGTCCTTCTTATTTATACAATGCACCTTTTTTACTAACTCAGTCACGAGCCTTATTAAGCGCCTGGTCGACGCCTCGTGTGAACAGAGGGCTGGAGTCTTCCTTGGGCAACGGCAGAGTCTCGCCATACAGCGAGGTAACGCCGCCAGCCTTCTCGGCACCCTGCCCACTGACTGCGGCAGTGGCCTGGCCAAGATTTTTTATTTAAATTTATTTATTTATTTTTTCATATCTATCTGAACATATGTCGATAATATAAGCATAATAAAAGGAAAAAATACAACCGCAATAAGACCTTGCTTTGTGCTAAATTTTATAATTTTCCAATGCCCGGCAGTTAATAATGCACATAGTATAGTCGCACATGTTAATTGGCTATGCATTTTTCTGATAAATATATTTTTTTGAAATTTTAATTTTAAAATATATATCATGTTCAGAAACTACCTTTTAATATTTTTGTTTTTTATTCATTGCGTCTATTTAAAAAAACAAAGCTAAAATTTTACTCCCGAAAAGTAAACCTGACGTCACCAAGAGACGTAATGGGATAAATTTCTTTGCCTACCACAAAAAAGTGGCAGTCAAGTCGAGTGAGTGAGTCAAGTCAACTGTCAAACAAACATCACGTGCGAACGTCAGTCCTAATCTGACTGAAATGAATTATTATTGTGATATGATTTAAAAATCCAATTGTTTTTAATAATAAGAAACAAAGAGTGTTTCGTCCCATCATGTTCAGATAGCAGTGATAACCCGGATTTGTTATTCATACCAATGCTAGAACGTCTACGAGAAGTATGATGTTGTCAAGTGATCGCAAAATATTTCAAGAATTATTCGCAGTTTTGTTTGGGCAACTTGGATCAAATTGTAATTGTAACGGCATTAAAGGCTAAGGTCGAGCCACCGCTATCAGTAGCTATGATTGTCTATTATATCTACCCCAAAAGAGATGTCCCGATTCAGCTGTAAAAATTGTAAGTAAGAATGATAAGTCTGAATTACTCGTTCGTTGAGAAGTTCGTTAGGCGTACAATAGTCGAACAGAAAATTGGTTCAGGAAGTTACAGTTTCAAGTTAGACAGAGAAAGCATATATGCTCGCAAGCCGGTATTTCGCATCAGTTAGCGGTGTATTGCGCCAGATCGATCGTTGTTGTATTTTGTGTGATGGTACCATTTATTTTTTGTATATATGGGCGCTTGGAACTTCTTTTAGTGGTCGACCACAATTTATAATATTTGTTTGGGATATCGTATAGATATCCGTCGTAGTTTTACGACGTGAGTACTCAATGATATTTCATGTGCTCGCTAGTAGCGGCTAGTGGTGGTTCCAATTATATATTTAGTTCACGGCAATAACGATCCGAATAGACCGGTTTACACAATTGCGATTTGATTTTCCGAAATGCGTTTGAACTAGTGGTTACCTCAAAAGGTCCGTAACGTTTTGAAACCTTCAACTCTGCGCAATTTGAGCTGGATGTTATCGAAACGTTGTCATTAGCGCTTTAGGAGATCTAACCCTCACCATAGCGAAGTGCATAGTTCGGTAAATTCCGAACTATGAATTCCACTGACCTCAGCACGACCTCGGCCAAGCAAAATCATAAATGTTTGACTCAGCCTACACATTAGACCTCCAGCGTAATTTACATTTAATTCAAAGATGCAACTTGAATCCAAACTGACCCAAGGCAAAGCAAAACAATCTATCCGGTCCTAAACAATGAACTTTAGACTGTAATTTGATCTCTTCGCGCGTCCCCGACAACACTCAAATGTCAAAATATCAACAGGATAGGTTATCTGTGTTGACACCGGTTTAACTTTGTTCTGAATTTGTTATTTCCATCCGCGGAACCTCATCGATCAAACAGTCTCCCTATGCCAAGCAAACCTAGGTTTAGCCGCAACCAAACTCCTGTCTAGCCTAGTCTAAAATCCTAGTATTATACCACGTCCATTATCGACACCACTCGAAAATGGTTGAGTTTGATTTGAATGTGCTTTTATGTTTAATGACTGTGTGTGTGGGAATTTCGAAACTCGCTACTCGAAAGGAATGAGGAGAGGATTAGCCCGCGAATATCCTAAGAGCCAATCCAGGAACCTATGGTGAAGGAAAAAGGAATTTAGGTTCGCTCCAAGCCCAGACTCAGACTCAGATCAGTTACCTACAAGTTCTTATCTAACGACCCAAGGATAGTTTTGGAATTTGGGGTAGGTTGATATAAAGGATAGGAACCGAGGTATATCTCGGCGCTTCAGACACTCACGAAAAACCACTGAAACACGCAATCACAATTCATATAGTTCAGACGCGTAAGACGGCAGACCAAAACTGTTTAGAATCGTGAAAGACGACTGTCACAGTAGCTAGACGCTGAGACTGAATGCTCTCCCCTTCCCCGCAATCGTATTTATAGACCCTACATGTCTGAAAAAAAAGGCGTCCTTTGCGAACACGCGCTGCCCAAGCGAAGCTTCTTATCACTAACTACACAGGGTCTAATTTCAACCATGCCATGCAGATCCGCCGTTCTACAAATTGTGTGTACGCATATTCACAATGATCAACCGTAGGTTATCACTCAAGTCATTCGGTATTGCCGATACACAAAATCTGTTGATCGCTGACCATAAAAGCTTGTTGCGATTAATTTAAGCCTTCCCGACCGCTAGCGCGCTAGACAAAGACCACTAGAATGATATTCAGACTCGTGGTGTCAAACTCGCCATCTCATACCAAACAAACGCAATTGTATATTTGCAGTCAACATAATAGCTTTCTCCGTATCGTTCCATAATAACTTTCCATTATTTAGTTATTCATAATTTATTCAGCGCGCAGCCAAATCGGCTCTGATCCCTACACATTCCGCAGGAATGCGACAAAAAAACCTGACCTATAACCTTCCTCGAACCATCCCACGCGCTCGGCACATTGTTTTTTGCTAACTTACCCTGAGCTACTCAAAACCCCCAACTCTCGTATTCAAAACAGCGCGGCGATGGGCTAGCCCTCTGTCACGCAAAATGAAGTATCAAATGTACTGACTCTCGTGTACCATTACATAATGATTGCTTGTGGGCTGATAAATTTGCAGAATAATATATTAAAATAACACTAAAGAATATGTTTGTTTTTTTATATAAAACATATACTAGAAATATTATGCAAAAAATTTAGTTTGGTGCAGGTGACCATAGCTGACTCAGCAATGATCCTATCAGAAGAACCTTCGGTAGTAACCACGGGTAGATAGATGGATCATCATCCACCTCATCAGGTGGGACGACCGCTGAAATCGGGTGGATATTCGGTCCTCTTTAGACTATTTCACCCAATTCCCAGTGTTTGAGCACCGGTTACTGTTGATTCAGCCTACTTCCCACCCTAAATCTCCTTATTCTTGAGTAGTTGATATAGGCAGTCTGGGTTCTGGCCCAATAAATATCTGTCGCGGGTACATCGTGATACATGTGATCACAGGTCCACTTCTCAAGTTAAAATAAAAGCAGTAGGGAATGGTTTCAGATACCTTAAAATAAAAATAATAGGTATTATTAATGTTGCAAGAAAATATTTATACTCTAATATATAAAAATTGCATAGCTATTGCCACAACAAACCAATTAAAGTTCTACAATATGCTTAATTTTCAAACCCCTAGGTTGTTTTGAGGCATCGCGATTTTGAACCTTATAATATGGTATTAAAATTCAAAACCTTTAACGGGAAAATGGCGTCATATGATGCCTTGGGTCGTTGAGAGGAAGAGCAAATTGTAGTTCAAACATCAAACGCGTTATACATATTCAAGAAAATTTCAATATTTTTCCTTAAATCTTTACAGTGAACAATATGTTTCGAAATAATTTCACCTATAGATTCATATGGTTTCATTTCCGAGGTAACTCAATAGTCGTTTCCAGTATTTTGCGTAGGCCACGTCCAGTTTCATCAGCTAACAGAGTAGCTTGTGAATTCACCGTTAATGCGAGTATTCCCAGTGTCAGGGTAATGCTTATTGGATAGCGGAATTATCTCGCCATGTCACAGGATTGACGATGGAAACTGTAGCTTTTAGCCTATTTTTAATTTTTTCTAAATGTCTGTTTGTTTGCTGTCCTGTATTAAATAATAATTATTATGTGATCCGATACAAGGAGTCTGATAGATGGATTGATTGCCTCATTAGTATATGGTCAGCACCGGGCGGAAAACCATAGAACTTAATACTTACTGTGTTATTTTTGAAAAATTTATTGTTTTGTTTTGTTACTTTTTTCGTTATTACTGTTATAATTTTTTTTTTCTCTTCTCTTTTCCAGGTACGGTCTGAAAACCAGCGCTGTGAGCTAAAACATGTTTGTTAAAAACGTTCACAGAAAACGCTGAGAACGTCCCTTTTTTGCCCTTATAAACTACTGTACCATGTAGCTGTATCTTTATGTATTTTTTCTAAGGCAAAATAAACGATTTCTATTCTTTCTATTCTATTCTATTCTATCCCACTAATTCCTGTTAACCTTGCTGTTTCTTGGTCGGGGATTGCTTGTTCAGTAAATTCGCAGTTAACCAGCAGATCTAACGGCCGTTCACTATCGGCCACCTGTGACCCAACGAGTAGCCTGTAGCTTATGGTGTGGATATTGCAAATATCTAGATAGAGTTATATAGAAATCTTAAATCTTTGATTGTATTTTTTTTTAGTTATTGAGGATGCCAGTTTCAATGAATACAATATGCATTTTTTTATATAGAAATGTTTAAGAATTTGGCAGTGCACGGACCCATGGATACCTGTGAGTTATGCCAACTACGAATAAAAATGGAATGAGTAAATCGTGGCTGTTGTCGCAGAGCAATGCAATTCAGGGAGTCCGGGCTGCTGTTATTGAAGATGCCAATGTTGGTAATTAATTATTATAATATTATTTGTACAGGTTTTGGGTGGAATTTCTATTATCTTTATTTTTTATGCAAATATTCTATTCCTTTTGGATACTTATTTGCTCCACTTATATCTAATTATATTTCACGGAAATTTTAAATGTTACATAAAGGGTCTGTGTTTATTCATATATTCGCTTTTGCTCAGTTTTGTCTTTCTACTCTTAGAGCTAACTTTAAAAAAAGTTTATGACATATTCTTTGTGAAAATTGCCTATTTGAAAATAGCTGCTTCAGTAATTTCATTACACACATGCCTTGAAGTCACGTTTAAGGGAATGAAAACTAATATCTTTGCACAAAACTTTTATTACAAATTCCCACCACCATATTTTAAGATAATTTGACAGTTATGATTCAGCAGATTATAAGAGAGATTGGAGTGATGATTCAATTCATTTGCGAGTCGATCCAGCTTCTCAGGGCGCCTACGCTTGCTAGGACGCCCGGCTTACCACTTTGAACGCAACTTCCTCCTGGACCCCACGACACAACCCCGACTAAAACTCCTTGGGACGCGGCCGGACCACCGCTGTCACCCTAAAACAAAAATTAACGTAGCGTCACGCTTTTTTTCATATAAGGTTTCAGGGGCACAGTTTTCCTACTCCGGGGTCAACTCGGCTTCTCTGGAGACCGCGGGATCAGTTGACCACTTTTCCCACAATTAGTCCGTTATTAAATCCTCCATTTTGAGTGCCTTCCTTATTGACTGTTTACGAGAGGTGCTAGCCCACCGCCTGCACTCGAGTCTTCAAAACTACGTACGAGACTTACAATAATTCAAAATGTTCATCGTTAGATATATTTAAATACTTTGAGTTAGTCTTCTCATCACAAATATAACATTTAAAGGGACTGAAACTGTCTAACTGTTTTACTACAAAAAATAATAAAAACACAGTATTATCACTTTTTCAACCAAATCATAATTTATCAGTAGACAAATGATTAGCAATTGTCTAAATTTCGTTACCACAAAAAAGTGTTTAGTGAGTATACTAAAGAACGGCTAAATAATTCAATTAATTTCAGTTCGCTCATCAATAAGCCTTAAAGATCTCAATTTCCAGGGCCGTAAATCTTCTCCGGTGCAAAATTGCATATATTATTGTAAAACTAAAGTTTTTATAACTTCGAGAAACTTTTCTATCGGGCAAAAATAATCAAATTACGTTTACATGTCATTTGTATGCCTGTTGCATCTTAGTGCAGATAGTAAACTGCATGTTTAATAGGGAGTATGATGGTAATACGACTATTGTATTACAAATGGGGTACAGCACAGGAGTTCAACAAGACGATTTGATAAATTACTTTGAATCTATAGTATCTCACGGGCAAGGAAAATTATTCTGTGTGCTTTTTCCTATTCAAAACTCTATGAGAGTCACAAGATGACTTGATTTCTAGACTCGACTGGCTTGACTTGGACATTGGGACCGAGTATTGAGTTTTGATACGAATAAGTTTATTCGAATTTATTTCGAATTTAACACTGACTGTATATATACCTGCTTCATTTAAGTGACAAATTTCCATATTTATGACCCTGTTTTTGTCAAGAAAACAACAAGGGTGACAGTAGAAAATTACGAATCTAGAAATAATTCTACTAAACCTTTGTACGCTGATTTTTTAAAACAGCCAAGACGAATGTTAGTAAATTAACTTTGACTACTTACTCATTTTAACTATCAGGAAAGATGACATAAAAGTCCCCTATAAAGCAATTGGTTTTAGTTAATCAGAACTTACAAGGTGGCTTTTCTAGCAAATTAATAGAGCTAGAACTATTCTTAGAGCTACAAAGAGTAAACATACTAGTAGAACCCTGGCTGGTTGAGTCAGCAGCTTCAATAGAAAGTCTGCAATACACGGAGGATCCTTAGTACTGGTTAAAAAAGGCCTAAAATTTAGAGACACCAAGGATATCTGCAGACTTTCTATTTAGAAAGTAATAGAACTATCTTGTGTTGACCTTGGTAGACACCTTGTAGTAAGAGTATAAAAACCCCTACCAGTGACTATGGTAGATTTTAATCAGTATTGGAGGATGTCCTGAGAGTAGCTTCTAGTAGTAACAAAAAAGTAATTACTTGCGGTGACTTCAATATAGCCTTGCTGGTGGACTCTCCATTGTATACTTAATTATTAATATTTTTTTTAAATCATACAATTTAGTCAACATCTTCACAGAGCCCTCAAGGATAAATGAAATTACTGCAACCTGCCTTGATAACGTCTTTTGCGATTGCAAAATTTTGAAGAAGTGTACAGTAAATTGTTTAAAGTCTGAGCATAGTAAGATATTGTCAGCTTAGAAGTAGATTCAAAAATCATTATTATTAAAATCCCAGTAGTCTTATGTAGGCCATTCACAGAAAAAAAACATTAAAACAAGATTTACAAAGTAGCTTACTTACTCAAAATAATACAAAAAAAGCGGTGATAGGGATGACCCCACACATTTCAAACCAGTCTCGGTTCTCTAGAATTGAGTCAAATAATTGAGAAGTTTATATCAGGTCAGTTGCGTGCGCACTTTAATTTGCATCAAATTCTCCATAGCTAGCAGTTTGGAAATACAAAAGGGCAGTTGACAACAGATGCTGGAGTCATGGTAATTAAACATATGTTTAATGCGTGGAAAGATCGTAGGGATACTAAAGGTATTTTTGTGACCTGTTCAAGGCTGAATGTAAAGACCACGAAACATTTCTCTTAAAGTAAAAACACTACGGCATAAAAGGCAAGAGCTCTAAACTTATGAGATATCTTTTTAGACGGGGGGGCTCAAAAAGCTGACAATAGGACAAAACCATCGGATTCTCAGGTAAAGATGGGAGTCCGAAAGGGATCTATTCTGGGTCTGTTCCTTTTCCTCGTATATGTAAATGATTTGCGTTTCATGGTACAAAACATGTCAGAGATAGTATTATTTGCAGATGACACGTCAATTTTTTTTAAATTAGGACACAAGAAAATGTCTTCTGGGAAACAAATAATGCTCCCTCGCGAGTACTAGACTGGTTTACTGCCAATGACTTGCTTCTGAATTCAAAAAAGACAAAGTGCATAAAATTCACTTTACCTAATGTAAAGCATATTGACATTAACATTGTATTGGGGAAAGACAAACTAAAACTAGTAGATGAAACTGTACTTCTCGGCATAACTATTGATGCTAAACTACAATGGTGTCAGTCAATATCCTGATTATTTTAACTGCATATGCTGCGGAGCCAAGTTGATATTTGAACACAAACTTTATATTGTACTTATATCAGAAGCTCACTGCACAGATAGGACTAACATAAAAATAAAAGGATTTAAGATCTACTTAACTAACCATCCTGATGGAACGGGACATGCAGGTACAGCAGTTAAAGTACGCATTAATATAAGGCACCATCAGTTGCAAGAATATAAAACAGAACATATACAAGCCACGACAATAGCTTTAAAGGATAAGTGTGGATACTTTAATGTATCGTCCGTATATTGTCCACCTATACGTCGCATAGACAGTGCAATGTTCTCTAAATTCTTTCTAACCCTTGGAAGCCGTTTCATAGCGGGCGGCGATTGGAATTCCAAGCATGTCCATTAGGGTTCACGACTTACAACAACAAGAGGTAGACGACTAAAGACATGCATTGACGAAAACCATATGTGGACAATTTCGACAGCAGAACCGACAAGCTGGCCTGCCGACCCTAATAGAATTCCTGACCTACCGGATTTCTTTATATTGAAGGGGCTCTCAAGACACTATACAAAGGTAGAGTCATGTTTAGATGGATCGTCTGATCACACTCCTGTCATGCTCACAGTAAGCTTAACGGTAATAGAAGTTGAACGAGATGAGAGACTTTGCAATAGACGCACTGATTGGCAAGCTTTTAACAATTACATCGATACTAATCTGGATTTAAATTTGAAACTAAGAGAAGATGAAGATGTAGAAGATGAAGATGCTCTACTAAAATTTACCAACCTTATTCAAATTGCTTGTTGGAAAAGCACACCTACTATAGAATGCAAGAGCTCCACTATTAATGTCTCTATTGATATCAGGAACAAGATCCAAACTCAACGCAAACTACGTAGAATATGGCATACAAGCCGCCATCCTTCAGCTAAAAAAGGCTATGAGAGAACTAAAAGAAGCCATTAATACTGCAAACGACCTGACACTCCAAACACAGCTTGAATCACTCACGGCAAACAAGCCAACAACTCGCTTTGTAAATATGCTCAGAATTATGACAGACCGCAACTTGCGAAGCCTCCTCTGTGATCAGACTACAACACCTGGGCAAAGACTAGCCAAGACAAAGCTACGCTATTCGCAGAGCATCTTGCCTCAGTGTTTACACCAAATGACTCTGCAGATCTAGAAGCCGATAGCTCTGCTGATGCTGTCCTGCAAACAAGACTTCCAGATGGACCTACCTCCAACTCCGGTGACTCCCGCTGTTTGGAGGACGCTCAAAAGACTTGACAATAAAAAAGCAGCAGGCTATGACTTGCTAACAAAGGAAATACTAATGCAATTACTAAGAAGAGCTATAGTGTTCATAACAACCCTCTACAACGCTATACTACGAATGGGCTACTTCACGCAGCTATGGAAAATCTCGGAAATAATTATGATTTATAAAGAAGGGAAACCTAGTACAGAAAAGACTTCTTATCGCCCAATCAGTCTACTACCGTGCCTTTCAAAGCTGTTTGAAAAAATCCTCCTCTGCAGAGTCTCGCCTACACTACTTGAACGAAAAATAATACCAGACCACCAATTTGGCTTTAGGGTGCAACATGGAACTGTAGAGCAAGTCCACAGAGTGTGCAGTGCCATCCGAAGATCCCTGGAAGAAAAAAAATACTGCTCATCTGCATTTCTAGACATACAACAGGCTTTTGACAAAGTTTGGCACAGCGGTTTGCTTTGCAAAATCAAGCAAAATCTACCTCATAGTATATTCCCTCTATTTAAATCCTATCTCTCAGAACGTTGCTTTTACGTTAAAGAAGGTGAGACAAATTCCAACCCAAAGGCTATTAAAGCCGGAGTACCGCAGGGTTCTGCACTTGGACCAGTCCTATACATATTGTACACAGCAGATCTTCTCTCTTTGCCAGGAATAACGACAGCAACCTTTGCTGATGACACTGCAATACTAGCCAGCGACAAAGACCCGAACATTGCTTCGGATCTACCTCCAATCAAGCTTAAACGTAGTCCACCTATGGATGCAAAAATGGAAAATAAAAGCTAGTGCTACGAGGTCAGTGCACGTAACGTTTAGCCTGAGAAAAGGAGACTGCCCACCTGTTAAACTAGGCGCTGATACATTACCCCACAAAGACCACGTTAAATATCTAGGACAGCACCTTGATCGCCGACTGACTTGGAGACATCACATATCCGCAAAAAAAGATGAACTATCCATAAAACATAGGAGCCTGAACTAGATGCTGGGTAGAAATTCAAGATTGTCCATTGATAATAAGCTTCTCATCTACCAACAAATTCTTAAGCCAGTATGGACGTATGGACTACCCTTGTGGGGCAGTGCTTGCGATTCGAACATCCAAATTATTCAAAGGCAGCAGAACAAGATCATAAGATCAATTGCAAATGTGACAAATGATGAGATTCATGAGCACCTAAACATTCCTACAGTTAAAGAGGAAATACGTAGCCTGTCATCAAGATACAAAGAGCGGCTTAATCATCACCCGAACCAACTAGCGCGGCAACTGACTATCCAACAATATGTCACGAGACTAAAAAGGCACAATTTCCTGGAACTAGGTGACCACGTCTAGTTCAGCAAATGAGATGTTCTTCCGCTGGGAAGACACTACATGAGATTAAATCAAAGAACACATTTGCTTAAAGTCCCAGGACTGATCGCAAATTCGATAAGAAAAAAAAAATACAATATGGGGAACATTAGCAGATAGACTTGGCTCCGCAGCATAAGCAGTTAAAATTATCAGGAATTTGACTGACGTTGTGTTGACTGACAGCATACTACCAAAACGACGGGTTGCTGACATTGAGACTAACTTTATTTTGCAGAGGAGAGCAATCCGATTAATTTATAAGCTAGGTAGTAGAGAGTCTGAGAGATTTCTTCAAAAAAATCAACATCCTAACAGGTGCAAGTCAATATATCTATGAAAACATAATTAATGTTTGTGAGGAAAAATATCTGTACCTTTAAAACCATTGATAGCCGCCACAATGTGCAAACTGGAATTAAACAAAAGCTTTCTTTCCCAATGTTCAGACCCACAAAACTGAATAGTTCTTTTAAAATTCCGCAAGAAATACAATAGTTTATTGAAGCTCGATTCAAAAAATGTATAAAGCACACTTTGTGCAAAAATGCCTACTACAAAATTAGCGACTTCTTATATGACACCAACTTCTGGCATTACATCACTTCATTGCACCCTACATATTATGTACTAATAATTCGGCACCTACCTAATGTTGTATTATGTTTGTTTGATTTACTGATTACAGAGTTTACAGCACATGTTTGATTATGTTATGATGACGTACATTAAGTCTCAACTTTTGTGCTAGTATGAATACAAATCTTTGAGAATGAAATTAAACTTAAAAGTAAGCGGACACTCTTCATCAACAAGCTATTACAAAAGATTCAACTGCTTTAATACTCCTATTTTAACTTTGGATTTATAACAGTTGTTATGGCCATCTGCGTCGCCTTTAAACGTATCGATTTCTGCCGAAGCGCTTGTCGCTTGTATGTTTCATTCAGCTTTTAGAAAGAATTAATGAATAAAAAACTACCGAACATTGGCCTTGTCCTTGGCCACCAGCACACATCATATTATTTGTAATGCCATTGCCCATCTGTGTTCGACACGACTGATTGTCTACAACTGGCACACTAACGGCTTTCAAGACATCAGAATAGGAGTAATCATCTGTTTCGTTGTTTTCCTGAAAATAAACATTTTAATTAAAGCTGATAAAGCTCATGAAATTAAAATTTGAAACGAAGAAAAACCATTTAAAATAAAAATAAAACGTAGTATTAAACCTTGCATTTCACTCTGTTATTAAAGCCAATAAGGTACCTGTCACGAATTAACGATTATGACACATGAACATTTTTACCATTCTCAATGAGCTTCGTGTTGGTGGAGCGGTACTTGTCCATCCCCATCCAGATATCATGACTGTCTGGCCAGCAGGTACTTGAGTGCCTTGAGAAGCCATAGGAATTATCTTAATGTTGTTATTAGATGGTAGCTGTTGTGCTAGGGTCAGGACTGCAAGATCGTGGTCCCAATAATTTGATGATCCGATGTAGTTAGGATGGATGGCCATTCTCGACACCTGTACCACTACTCCATTCATTTTATTATTTGTCGAGCCGGCATTGATCAAAAATAAAGACATAGGACTGAAATAAATGGCAGAGCATTATGATGATGGAGAAGATACCTCCAGCAGGGGAGCGATGTGGGCTGAATATGATGATGATGTTACAAGTCTGTCTCGCTTTGTTTACAATCAGTCAGAAGAATTCCTCTTAAAGTCAAATATAATTTTCTTTATTACTGTAGATATTAGCATATTTTAACAAAAATATTTTTTTGCCTCTCTTCATTGGACCACTGTGAGAAAAGAATGGTGTAGAAATTCCCACAAATTGCTTTATTGATCTCTTTTAAAAATTGCTTGTGCTTAACTTATACAAATATTATAATATCATTATTGTTTAATATTTATGCGTCGGAAACGCACCGGTTTTTTGTTGCGCGAATCGATCGCGAGTAATCGAGACATCACTAGCGAAAACGGACTAGCAGCTGTCACTCGTATCGGAAACGAGATGTAAAATCGGAGGTTAATCTTTCTCTTGGTCTTTCTCGTCGGTGAGAACAAACATGGCGGCTCGGGCCCCGTGATGGTACTTCGGTGTACCAATTATCATACAGGCATCGGGCCTGGTCGAAGTGTAAATCTACCTCATAGCGTCGGGCTATTGATTGTTATTAGATTCGCGTCATCGGTTGAGTGATTTGTGTTGTGAAGCACAAGGTCGTATTCGGACGGCGACTCCACGTCATCGGGCAGCGACAGCGAAACGATAGTGATTCGGTTCCTATCCTATCCCCTGTGCCCCCTTTCCCGAATTCCTGTCTCGAATCGAGCCTTCAATCTCCTGTCTACGGTGACAAGGTAATAAACAAATTTCATCACATTCTTTTCTCTCACGTGGCAAAGGCACATCCCCCTCAGGATTCCACGCCGTTCGGAGAGGCGTGGAATTAATCATTTTGGTAGCAGAAGCGCGGTTTCCTAGTGGGAAATCATCGATTCACGGTAGGGTTGCCTTTGTCACATTGTAGTTGGGAGAAAAGAATATCCCAGATTGGCTCAAGTCGGCAATGAGGCTGTGGTCGGTATACCACGATTAAAGTTCATTTTCGGTAAGTGAAAGTATAAGTGCCAATTTAGTTAACAGTTGTTATAAAATTGTAGTCGGAACTACTGTTGTTGAGCATAAAAGATTGAACAGTCATTCTGCGAAGTAACTAGATTGTATTACTTGCGATAGAACGTCGGGTTCTATAGTCCTACAGTGTTATTTCGGTTTGCACAGCAGGGTCGGGCTATTTAAGGGGTATTAAGCTGATTTTGCTGACCTCAAAGGAAGTGTGGTTCCTATCGGAGGGGCCACTACTAGAAAAATAGTTTTTTTTATAATAACCTTTTGTGTGTTATTTGGATTGTACCACATGGTGGCATTCTCTAATTGATTTAGAGTGTATATTATAAGGTGTATGTCCACAGGGAGACCATATTAAATATTGTTTATGATTTAATTGTTTAGTGGTTGCCTTGGGTTTTACAACTTAGTTTTAATTTCTGTGCCCAGCGCTGACGGGCAAGTGCTGGTATCTGGCTGTGCTTAGTTCGGCAGTGAAGCATAGGACCAGGAACAATTAAATTGGTAACCATGGCACCTTCGCCCTTGACGGTACTGCGATATGGTGTCCGTGAGGAGATGAGATGGCTCGCCCATACTCACAAGTATGTGGAGCGACCCGACATGGACGATGTCCTGCTCAAGCGTGTGGAGGACGCAATGACACGCGTCGGGAAGGTGTGTTGGCTGGCTGCCGAGGCTGAAGCCCTCGGGCTTACGGATGAGGCCTCGGTGGCTGCAGTGAGGCAGCTCTGCGCGGATGCTGACCAAGCGATGGAGTGCTTGGGCGACATCGAGCGTCGCGCCGAAAAAATTAAGCGGTCGCGTCAGGATGACCGCGGGGAGGGTAGCGGAGACCCCCCCCTAAGGGTGTGGTTGGACGGCTTCCACACCTGGAGATTCCGGCCTTCGGTGGGGCAATTGATGAGTGGCCGGCATTCATCAATTTGTTCGATAGCCTGGTCCACGGTCGGGACGACCTGGACAGCGCCTACAAGTTGGCCCAGCTATTGATGGCACTGCGGGGTGCGGGGTGAACCGAAGGAGTTGGTCGGTCACCTAACGGTTACGGCGGGCAATTATGAGATTGCCCGGGTCATATTGTTTGACCGCTACCAACACAAAAGGCGGTTGGTTGATGCGCAGCTGGGGAAGCTGTTCAGCATCCCAAGAGTAACCCGGGATGTTGACATCCGGGTACAGGTGCTCAACCCTGTGCTGGTGGCCACTAAGGCCCTTCAGAACCTTGGTCTGCCGGTAGACCAATGGTCATATATTGTGTTATATATGGTTTTGTCACGGTTGCCTGCAGCTGTTCAAAGTCGGTTTGAACAGCTGCATGGGGGCAGTAGCTCGGAACTGCCCACGCTCGTCCAATTAACGGAGTTTTTGGAGGGAGAATGCAGGCGATGCGACACCATGGATTCGGAGGCCAGTGTGCAGCGCCAACCCGCGCGGATGCGGGAGGAGCCGCGCCCCCCACCCCCACGGGGGGGTGGTCGGTCAAAACAATTTCGCGTTTTGAGTGCCGCGCCGTCGGGTGACGGCTGTGTGCACTGCGACAGTGCCGGTCATGAGGTGACCAGTTGCGCCAACTTTAAGGCGCTCGGTGTGGCTGCCCGCAGGAAGGTGGTCTTCCGCCACCGATTGTGTTTCGGTTGTTTGGGGCCGCACCCGCTGAGCGAGTGCTCACGGGCGTCCCCCTGTGAGAACTGCGGTGGCAGGCACCACGTCGTGTTGTGCCTGAACCGGTCAGGCCCATCGGACGGTCACCAGGGCCGGACTCAGGTTGGTCGGTCACAGGGCCCAACCAGGGCCGGACCCAGTCCCCCTCCGGGCAACGGGAGTCACCAACGGGGTGACTGAGGTACCCGCGGACGGGACCCCCCCCGAGGGGAAGGGGGCAGCGCGGGGGGGTAACAGGCGGGATAGCCGGGGTTTGGTCGCCGCTATCCAGGGTCAGCGAGGACTTCGGGCCGCTGGCTCATCGCGTGTTACGGGCGGGTGTCAGATGGCACCTATGAGTGGCGCGAAGGCTGGGAGCCCACCACCTTCTGCGCCACCCTGCCCGTCGCTCTGGGAGGCGAACAGGGAGGCGAACAGTCGGATGTCGCCCCCATTCCTAGAGCGCCCCAGGTTGGATCCGCTCTCCCCCCTCCATCCACGGTGGCCACCGGGCACACCGTTCGCAGTCCGGTATGGTCGGGTACCGGGACAGCGAGGGGCCTATTATGCGGGTTGGGACCCCCTGATGTACATGCGGTCTGATATGCCACCGGTGGCATATCAGCAGCCGAGTTACCAGGCCGACGGGGGTCCCAGCGGGTTCGGATCCCGCGGAGGTTCCCGCTAGGGACACGCCGCCCACTTACAGGGTGCCGCCACTCCACAGACGGTCATGCTCCCCACCGCCTCGGTGATAGCGTGGAGTTCGGACGGCAAATCTTGTGTGGCACGAGCACTATTGGACTCGGGGGCCCAGGGGTGCTTAGTCTCGTGCAACCTTGTAAGACGGTTGGGCATTTCGGTAAGGGAGTATCCACATTCCATTCGGGGAATTGGAAACACGGAAGTCGGTTCCGTTAAGGGAGTATGTCGGATTACTCTCTCGTCACGGGTGGATTCATCGGTGAATCTGACGGTCACGGCATTAGTCATGCCTAATGTGATGGGCTCACACCCTCACGTACGGTTGTCGCCCTCGGTGCGACAGTTGGTCGCTGGGTTGTCACTGGCTGACCCGTAGTTCGATATTCCGGGCCCAGTAGACATTTTATTGGGTGTCGATGCCTTGGGATACCTTTTAGTGCCAGGTGTCCACGTGTTGCAGGCGACTGGTCTGGTTTCGGTCAACACCAGACTGGGCCATGCGGTAATGGGTCCGGTCATGCCGGCTGCCCCACGCCTAGCGACTCGTAGTCCCTTATTCGGTTCTGTACTCTCGGAGGTGATACGGAAGTTTTGGGAGTTGGAGGAACCACCTACGGTACGCCGGTTGGGCCCGGTTGAAGAAGAGTGTGAACAGTTTTATCGGAACAATACTGGTCGCCTTCGGTCAGGTCGATATCTCACACGTCTTCCATTCCGGAGTGATCGCCCACCGCTGGGCAGTTCACACCATGCAGCCGAGACGCGGCTTCTGTCGATGGAACGACGCATGAAGCGTGACGGGATTTTCCGGCAGAAGTACGTCGACTTCATGCGGGAATACGAGTCGCTCGGCCACATGTCGGTTTCGGGTATCGACTGGAAGCGTGAAGACCACTGCTTCCTGCCCCATCACGCGGTCTTGAGGACCCCGGAGGGCAAAATACGGGTAGTGTTCGATGGATCGGCATCAACATCTAACGGCATGAACCTGAACCAGTGTTTGCATTCAGGGCCGAAGTTGAATCATGACATCGCGGATGTTATCACACGGTTCCGTCGACACAATGTTGTGTTTGTAGCTGACATCCGGATGATGTTTAGACAGACGGTCATTCACCCTGACGATAGACGGTATCAGCTGATACTGTGGCGAGAGAGCCCAGATCAGCCCATCAGGGTGTACGAGCTGAACACCAACACGTACGGGCTACGGTCTAGTCCTTATTTGGCGATTCGCACTCTTCGGGAATTGGCGGATCGAGAACGGTTAAATTTCCCTAGAGGAGCAGCGATCCTGGAGCAGGACCTCTACGTGGACGATATCTGTACCGGTGCAGATTCCGTGGAGGAGGCGCTCGCTCGACGGGATGAGCTAGTTGAGCTCTTATGGGGTGGAGGTTACGAGCTCCGGAAATGGATGTCGAACTCTCCAGAGTTACTGACTGGTCTTCCGGATGACTACCAGCAGGATCCCCACATTTTTGAAAATTTAGAAAATCCAAATATGTTGTCGGTATTAGGCGTCCAGTACCAGCCGGTGTCAGACATGTTCTCGTATCGGGTCGAGTTGGACTCCCCGAAGGTCTGGACGAAACGGAACGTCCTCTCAACGGTGGCTTGGACATTTGATCCAAACGGGTGGATCACCCCGGTAACATTTCAGCTCAAGTGTTTTATGCAGCAATTGTGGTCTGCTGAGCTGAAATGGGACGACCCGATCGGCGGGTCATTGAGCTCGGAGTGGGACTCGTTCTTTTCGACCCTCCCTGGCATTAATCGGATTTCACTGCCACGGAGGTTGGTCCCCACCAAACGATACACCGCCACCCTGCATGGGTTTTGCGATGCCTCGGAGAAGGGCTACGGAGCTGCGGTGTATCTGCGTACGGTCGACTCCTCGGGGGAGGTTGATGTGCGGTTGGTCATGGCCAAGAGCAAGGTTGCGCCGTTGCGCACTCGCCTGACCATTCCTTAGTTAGAGCTTTCGGGAGCGGCTCTCCTGACTCGTCTGCTCAACCACACGATGACGGTTCTTCGTGGGTCAATAGCGTTGGAAGATACGGTCTACGCTTGGACGGACAGCCAGATCGTGTTATGCTGGCTGAAGGCTTCAGTTCACAAGCTGGAGATTTTTGTGGCGAATCGGGTTTCGCAGATTTTGACTTCGGAGGTTCCCTTAATCTGGAGACATGTTCCAGGGGAAATGAACCCAGCAGACTGTGCGTCTCGTGGGTGTCATGCTCCGGAGTTGGTTGGACATCCCTTGTGGTGGGGTCCAAAATGGTTGACTCAAGCCGAATCGGATTGGCCAATGAGTCCACGCGTTACCACGGCGAACGGCGCCTTGACAGTCGGTGTCTGTACGACGCAGCCAGAGCCGGAAGAGGAGTTCAGCCTGCTGGAACGGTACAGCTCGCTCGACAAGCTGGTCAATGTGACCGCCTGGATCTGCCGATTTGCGCGGAATTGTCGAAATTCAGAGGCGCAACGAGTGCGGACACAGGTCCTGACACCACGGGAACGGAACCATGCGTTGTTCGCATTTCTACGGAACGTGCAGACGGTGCACTTTAAGTCCGAACTGGACATTCTGAGACGCGGACGCGTCCAACTGAAGGGAGCTGTGGCTCGGCTCAACCCGTTCATTGACCCTCAAGGATTGCTGAGGTCGGCTGCGGAATGCCAACCTGCCTTATGCGGCTCGCCACCCGTTGTTACTCCCTAGGAAAGGGAAGTTGGTCGAACTGTTGATACAGGATCGACACATTCGGAATGGGCATATCGGATGCCACGCCTTGATGGCGTTTCTCCAGCGCGAGTTCTGGATTCTATCGGGAAGACGCTTAGTGCGTAGCGTCGTATTTCGGTACCTGCCTTGTTATCGGGCCAAGGCGGCTACGATGCAGCCCCAGATGGGCGATTTGCCCTCGGATAGGGTTAACGAAATCCGGCCCTTTGCGGGTGTCGGAATGGATTTCGCGGGACCATTTATGGTCAAGTCTTCACAGCTACGGAACGCCAGATTAGTGAAGGCATACCTGTGCGTCTTCGTGTGCTTGGCCACGAAGGCAGTCCACTTGGAGGTGGTCAGTGACCTCACTACAGAGGCATTTATCGCTTGTCTAGATCGGTTCGTCTCACGAAGGGGCCTCCCGACATTAATCCGTTCTGACAACGGCACAAATTTTGTCGGAGCCAGGCGATATCTGCAGGAGGTCACTGAATTCCTGAACGGTAACCAGGACGCCATCGGTACGGCTTGCTCCCGACGAGGGATTGAATGGGTTTTCAGTCCGCCGGGATGTCCTCATTGGGGAGGAATTTTTGAGGCTGCGGTTAAATCGGCTAAGTCGCACCTGACGAGGATCATCGGTGAGACCTCTCTACGCTTTGAAGAGCTTGCGACGCTGTTCTGTAAAATTGAAATGACACTGAACTCGCGTCCGTTGTGCCCGCTCAGTTCGGATCCAAATGATTTGGAAGCGTTGACGCCGGGTCACTTCCTGATAGGTCAGCCCCTTAACGCCCTGCCAGAATACCCATTCGGTGATGTTAAGTTAAGTCGGTTAACTAGGTGGCAGATGTTGCAGCAGATGGCTCAAGATTTTTGGAAACGGTGGTCCCTTGAGTACTTGCACATCTTGCAGCAGCGCCTTAAGTAGACTGACCGGACGAGCCCCCCTCAAGTCGGTGATTTGGTGCTGATTAAGGATGCGAACCTGCCATCATTGAGATGGAGACGAGGACGGATCGTCAATTTGTACACGGGTCGGGATGGCACGCCTCGATCAGCAGAAGTCAGGGTGGGGGACTCGGTCCTCAAGAGAGCGGTCGCAACACTTTCTCGCCTTCCTATTGATTAGGGACAGGTTCGGGCCTGTCCGGGCGGGTGACTGTTTAATATTTATGCGTCGGAAACGCACCGGTTTTTTGTTGCGCGAATCGATCGCGAGTAATCGAGACATCACTAGCGAAAACGGACTAGCAGCTGTCACTCGTATCGGAAACGAGATGTAAAATCGGAGGTTAATCTTTCTCTTGGTCTTTCTCGTCGGTGAGAACAAACATGGCGGCTCGGGCCCCGTGATGGTATTTCGGTGTACCAATTATCATACAGGCATCGGGCCTGGTCGAAGTGTAAATCTACCTCATAGCGTCGGGCTATTGATTGTAATTAGATTCGCGTCATCGGTTGAGTGATTTGTGTTGTGAAGCACAAGGTCGTATTCGGACGGCGACTCCACGTCATCGGGCAGCGACAGCGAAACGATAGTGATTCGGTTCCTATCCTATCCCCTGTGCCCCCTTTCCCGAATTCCTGTCTCGAATCGAGCCTTCAATCTCCTGTCTACGGTGACAAGGTAATAAACAAATTTCATCACATTCTTTTCTCTCACGTGGCAAAGGCACATCCCCCTCAGGATTCCACGCCGTTCGGAGAGGCGTGGAATTAATCAATTATCGTACATCATAAGCAGGCATAAATTATAACAAAATTATTAACAGCAAGGTCTGTTTTGTGTCAGATTAACCACATATATTCCCGTCATTTAAGTTATCTTGAACATTGCAATATTCCTTTTTCGACAAAGTCGCTTTAATATGGTTTTTAAATTGCTCAAATGGCAATTTCAAGATCTTCAGAGGCATCTTGTTGTAGTAGAGAGTGCACTGACCCTTGAATGAATTGCCAACCTTTGCGAGTCTCAACCGGGGCAAAAGTAGTCTGTGAATATTTCTTAGGTTAACATTACAGCTATGACTAAAGTTTGGAAAATGTTGAAAGGTTCTTGCGTACATACATTTTCGCAAATAAATTGATTAGCTACAGTTAGTATGTCAATTTCTTTAAAAATCTATCTTAAGGAGTCTGTGCGTTTTTAATTATAAATTGAACGAATAGCTCTTTTCTATAAAATAAAAATACATAGTTTGAACATCCGCTGCTTTCCCCTACAACAAGATATAGGACATGACTATGAAAGCTACTTAAATATACTAGCCTAGATGTACCCACATCCGTGTTTTGTCCGATGTTCCAAACAGTGTTAGCCGCAAAACTTAATTTACCAGCTAATTTATCTATGTGGGGTTCCCACTGATTATTACTCGATCGATAATTATTCCAAGAAACTTCGTATCATTTACTAAGTCTAACGTGTTGCTGTCTAACATTAAAAGGGTTTCAACTTGCCTGGCATGACAAGTGAGAATTTGATACACGTGGTTTTAGTAGCGTTTAACAATAAATTATTAACTATTAACCAATTCAAGGTTAAAGTCAATACACCATTAATATCATCAAAATCTTCTGTTTATCTTTCAATTTTGAAGATCAGTGAAGTATCATCAGCAAACAATATTATGTCAGTCAAATTCTCCACCATGAAAGGCAGTTCGTTAATACCAATATATAATAACCAGGAATAATAAAGGGCCTAATATAGAACCTTGTGAAATGCCAATTTTTACACCATCAGACTTAACGCCCTTGTCTTCTGTATTTTGCATTCTCTTCCTTAACCACTCTGTTGCCAGGCCCGCGCAGCCAACCCTTCTCTCTGGCGCCAGGCGATCTGATCGTGCGGCTGGCCGCGAAGGCTTGCCGCACCCTACTTGACTAAAACGGTGACTGTTGGTTGGCTACAAAAGCTAGAAGACAGTTGAAAACATGTCCGAAAACATCATGAACCGTAGAATCTATTACTTTTTTTAGTTTAACCTGTTTGACAAACAAAGCAGCAAAAAGGATGAATAGTTTAAAAACTCTTTAAAAAACGGCTCCATCTTTGATTTGACTGTCAGTCTACTAAAACCTACTAGAAACCAGAAAATATTTCTGAAATTCTATAGGTAGTACCTTCACGATATGTTTGATGCATAATGACTTCACAATAATACTAATGAAAGCAGAGATTTCGGCAAAAAATCCAAGCATTTACAGCTCAAACGGTGGTTATGTTCATCATTGATTATTTTTTTCGGCAGGATGTTGTTTGGATACCGTATGACTATCCCACACACTTAAAAAGGGAATTTCAATCAGAAGTAATCGTAACCATCAAGTAGCAGAACTAATTTTACACACAGTTTAAAAAAATCGGAACGCAAAAAACTTGGTAGCGATGTTACCTTTTGTAAACGTTGGCGAAGGAGAGTCAAGTCTCTTGGCGTTATCTTTTGTAAGCGCCTGAGTGGCTAAATGTGATCTTACTAGATCCAACGCTGGATTTCTAACTCCATAATGATTTAATTTCACTGACAGCGTATTATGTTCAACACAATTAAATGCCCTTGATAGCTCACGAAAAACGCCGATAGTATCCTGCGCAGCCTCCCAAGCAGAAAAATAAGACATATAAGGGATATAAGAGATATATAAGACATAGCCTGCATCCATAGCTTATTTACCCCTAGTGAAACCATATTGTTTAGCGTGGAGTTGTTTGTAAGGTTGAAGTGTAAGAGAGTGATTGAGTATAATCTTTTCAAACATTTTACTTAGTGCTGGAAGAACAGATATTGGTCTAAAATTTGAAGGATCATCCATTTTCACGACTTGAACAGAGGTATCAGTTTACTGTTTTTCATGAGGTCTGGAAAAGCTCCATTGTCATCAGATTTATTATATATATGAGCTAGTTTTGACAATATCCTGGGTATACATGATGAAATTTTAGGTATACATTACTGACGCTAGATTTGTTTTTTGATAAAGTAACTGCTTTATATTTAGCCATTAAGGTTTCCCACTGCTGGGCAAAGGCCTCCCCCTCTTTCGTCCACACTACCCTGGTCTGTGCCACCTCCGGCCACCCGGAGGATATATGGAGATTAATTTTGCCCCTTGAGTACACTTGGGTACTGTAGTACCCAAATAACCCTTATAGGTTTTAAATTTTATTACAATGGCATGAGGTTCAAAATAGCTACACCAAAAAAAAATCGGGGGTTAAGACGCTCTGTTGTGAGTCATCGTCGCATTTAACAACATCATTCCCTATCTTTAGACAGAAATCATTGTCCCTTGGTATAATTTTACCAGTTTCACGGTTTATTATTTGACAAACTGTTTGCATTCTAATATTTGAATTTAATATTATTCTATCAATGTCATGAAATATTCTATCAAAGTTATAGGTTTTTGTTCATAAAGGTCGTACAAGATAACTCTACTTTTACGATTTCCAACCGTTGCCATTGGGAATGAAACTGTTTGACCACTGTGATTTGATTAATCGTTGTTTCATTGTTGTTCCTACAAGCAAATCTACATCTAGATCGCCACAAATAATTAACTTTTTTCTGTTATTACATAGTTTAGTGAGGGCTTCCTCCATATTTTTCTCAAATATTTCGAAATTGCCAAGGCCTTTGTCATCCCTCGGTGGCTTGTATACACAAAGTTGTCTTTCAACAGTAAGTGCAAGAATATCTTTCCGCTGTTTCACCTTTATATTATTTTTCACCTAGATTAAAGGACCACCTCTATCAGCAGTCTTTCTATTGTAACAACTGTCAATTTTGTAATTATTTATGTCAAAAGACATCATATTTACCTTTAACCAGTGTTGTGTAACACAAATATCGATGTCAGAATTTTTTAGAATTAATTCTAGTACAAGTTCTTTGCAAGGTAGCCTCTGGATATTTTGATGGGTTATATTTAAGTGGAACTTACTATTTGACTTTCCTCTATTGTCATATGATCTAATTTAAATTACTTGGATCAGATTCCAATGTTGCATGAAAAGTATGATTAACAGGTGAATTCCCAATATTACTTGGATCAGATTCCAATGTTGCATGCAAAGTATGATTAACAGGTGAATTCCCAATAGCGGTGCATGTCATATTACTCTTAACATAAGCTGATGTCAAGTTGAACTTGGTTAAATCAACTATAGTTGCATCCCATTTATTATAAGCTAACAATGTAGATTTGCTCTGTAATTCTGTCAAATTACAGGCGTATGGGAAATTGCATAGTATAAATTTGCATTTCATCCTCTATGTAAGTCTAGAAGTATTTCAACACTTTTATTCAAATCATTCCGACTGATGTTTGAATGATTTCCCACCATAATTTTAATAGTACTCATCATAGATACCGCGACTAATTATCTTCACAAGATCTACAAATTAACTATTTGGACAGAAAATGTTCGTTACTTTTTGGTTAAGCCGGTCATGTAATAGAGGCCCAAATCCTGCACCTACTTTGTCGGAGAACAAATTCTCGCGTTTGGAAGACGGATCCCTTCCCAACTTTATGCTCAATATCAAGGGACCTCAAAAAACCCTCGTGCTATCACGGCAAAAACAGCAGGCTTTCGAGGTTACATCGTCATATTTTGTCTCACACGTTAAACACTGACGGACCAAAGTTACATTTTTAATTTATCACATACCTAAACGTAGGGTGCGTTCTGATTGATACTAGATGTGACAAAACCGCAAATAAACCCGTTTGGTTCTAAACAGTCACACGCCCGGACAGGTCCCCAACCTGTCGCATAATCTACGGGCAGGCGATACAACGCCGCTACCGCTCGCTTGATTACTAAGTCCCCGACTAGAACCTCTGCAGACCGGGGGGTCCTATCCTTTCCAGGGATACCAGATAACAATGCACCCCCTGCGCCAACGCATTTGCGGTAGGTTAGCATCCTTAACCAGCACGAGGTTACCAATACTAGGTGGAATAGGTTAAGGCGCGTTAAGACCGACGTTTCCACAAATAGTGAGTAAACTGCTGCAACATTATCTTGACAACCGATACGATGTTACTCACTCGAAGGAGAGCACCCCTTTGAGTGAGTAAAATCGTATGGGTTGTCAAGATTTTGGGCAGCACAATAAGTGGCTGTCCTATCAATAAATGGTCACGAGTTAAGATCGGCTTCGATCTTACAAAACGATGTCGCGAATTCTACAAAGTCAGCGCGGTCTGAACTTCTCTACGCCCTACATACGTCCTAGCTGACTTAAATACGATTTAAAATACCACTTCAGTGGGGGGCAGGAGGACTGAAGGTCCACTGTACACCCCGACGGGATAGGGTCGTTCCAATATCAACCATATTAACATTCAAAAAATTACCTAACTCTCGTAAGTATCATTCTACACCTACAAGCTGGCAGTCTTCTTCGGGAAACAAATATGTCCAAGTAAGCATCAAAGGCCTCAGTTGAGAGGTCAGCAACGAGCTTAAGTTGAGCCGCCCTGGTGGATAGACAACAAACATGCAGAAATAAAAATGCCCGTATGGCCAGACAAAACCAAAACTCCTACAGGAGTGTGGCGAACGAGGCGTTGTAGCCTGCATAAGCCTTCCCAATGTGCCAATTAGTCACCAGCAACTCAACTAACTGCCCCTCCGTAGGAAAAAAGTAGTGGATGTCGAGCCAAATACGGCAGAATCCTTGCATAAACTTCCTTCTACTTCAAGAGGATTCATTGAACAACTTGTCAAAAGAGCTACACCGGTCTAGAAGAAAAGCCGCTTAAGTTTCCTGGTTCTTCTGGGTCACATACACGGCTGCTCGTGTGCCATGGTCTGAAGACACTACTACAAGGCTGTGGGGCTATTCCGAATCAGGTATTCGGACTAGCCCCACAGCCTTGTAGTAGTGGCAAGCCAAGGCAGACCCCACTACAAATGATGCTCAACAATTCCCCACGGAGGCGATGTTCAATACCGCTGTCTCCAGTTGGGTGGAAAAACATGGTTGGGTCATGAATTCCTAGTAAGGGCTTCTGCGGCCCCACGCTGCCTGGTCCCTTCGATCAGGCCGGTCACTGTATGCGAGTGGTTCCCAAATCACTTTATACGGTCCGCGCGCCTCCGGATCTGATCTCACCCCACGACGCACCCAGTAGGGGTGAGGGCGGCTGTTCAGCCGCGGATGCTCCATGAGCGGGGGCGATAACCTATAAGTAGGTACACGGAGGCGGTGACGAGCGGGGGGACACACGGAGCTGCGTCCGAATCGCGTAAGCAAAGCTCCAATGTGTACGCTGACACCCGCCATGACGGCTCGGCCCACATCCACGGTGTCCTGGTAGGTCGGAGAACCACTAGCAATGTTCCCCCGAACAAAGTCTCCGTCGTCACCCTGAGTACGTCCCTGTACTGGTCACCCTACCTGATCCCCTGAGTTGGACCCTGTGTTTGTTTTACCAAGCCCCCAGTCTGGTAAGTTTATATATATAGTATAAGTTGCCGCCTTGCTATTCAAAAATAACGCTTCAGAGTTAGGAAACTCGCTTGATTTAGCGCGTCGCAGATATTTTAGCTTAGAACGCAAACATAAGGCTAATCCTCAGGTCAAAATACTATATGATGAAGTCATGAAGGATAATCTTAACCTCCTGACTACAGAGACAAGTTTTTAGCTGCGATTAAGTTGATATTATGAAATTGGCTTAAGAAACGGGTATTTTCTAACTAAAGAAATGCCGAAAAAATTCTACCGCTGGAAAATCTAGCATTTCTTTATGTACTTATGAGAAAAAAGGGCTAAATTACTATGATTATCAAAAAATTATGTCCTACCATGTCATGACAAGCTTCTTATAAAACTAAATCATTACGGAATTAGAAATAAAGCGTTGGATCTACTAAGATCATACCTAAGCAATAGAACTCAATAGGCAGAATTCAACGGCAATAAATCTGATGGATGGGAGGTAAAAGTTTGCGTTGCACAAGGTTCCATATTAAGCCCTTCCTTATTCCTGATATATTTTAACGATCTGCCTTTCATGGTGGAGAAATTGACTGACGTAGTGTTGTTTTGCTGATGATACTTCACTGGGTGAAGCCTTTGAAGATTTTGATGATGTTAATGGAGTATTGTCTTTAACCTTGAATTGGTTCACAGTTAATAATGTATTGTTAAATGCTGGTAAAACCAAATGTATCAAATTCTCACTTCCAAATTTCGGCAAGTTGAGACCAGTTTAGTGTTCGACAGCAGCACCTTAGAATGAGTAAATGACATGAAGTTTCTTAGAATAACCATTGAAAGCAAATTGCAGTGTAGACCCTACATAGATTCATTCGGATACAGATACGTGTTTGCGTTTTGTTTTGTTTTCTGTTTTGTGTATTTCTATTGTATTGTAATAGTTCGAATTAACAAATTTTATTCTTTGTTTTTTGCTAATTAATGTTCAGCGAAAACTAGCAACACTATATATATACTCGATTGTAATGTATTATTTTTTTTAGATTATATTGTAATGCTTTCATCACTCCTAACAAGAGTCTAGATCTAAGCATACTGCTTAGTGATTAAAACCAGTCGTTCTAGTTAGTTATTGATTTAAAAAATATTTATTAGTTAATACCTAGGTATATTACATTATTTCATTTTGTTTGTAGGTATAATATTATTTATAATAAGTATTTACTCATATGGATACCCATCTACCTAATCTTATTAATCAAAGTTTTTTCTCTTGTGTTTCCAATAACGACGTTGACAGCTTTTTGAGTGCGGAAAGCGGCGTCTCTTCTTTGGAGCAACCCTGATCCGTCAAGATTAGGACAGTCTTCGGTGGTGTAGAGGAAAATTTAAACATCATGCATATCAATGCTCAAAGTATACATACCAGCTATCCAGACCTTCTCGAGGATTTTTGTGACCAATGCGTGGACGGCATTCTTGTCTCTGAGTCGTTCCTAAAGCCTTCACTGTCACCTTCTTCGTATTATCTTCCAGCATACTGTATAGGAATGACAGAGTTGGGAAAGCCGATGGGGCGTTGCTATTTATTTTCGTGCGAAAATTCCGTGCAAGTGATCAGCGCATCCCCTAGCCAGTACTCCGATTGTGCTGAACATATATTTCTCGAAATAACTCTTCACCATTACAAGGTCCTCCTCGGTGTTCTTTATAGCCCCTCTCTTCACATCGACTACTTCGACTCATTCGAATCCTTTCTCAACGAACTTACACCACTTTATAAAGACACCTTCATTCTAGGGGATTTCAACACCTGTCTCCTTAAAAATAATTCACGTTCTGCCAGACTCAAGTCCGTAGTCGACTCCTTTAATCTGCATATTCTGCCTATTGATGCCACCCATTTTCAACGAAATTGCTCTCCCTCACTTCTCGATATTATGATTATTTCCAATGTGAACAAGATCGCCCTACACGGACAACTAAGTTCTCCTTTATCTTTTCATGACCTCGTCTATCTTTCGTAAAAGATTAGGCCTCTCAAGAGCAGGATGAAATTTCTTTACATCCGTAACTTTAAACATATTGTCCACCAACACTCTCTTATGTTGGATGCCATGTCGATTGACTGGTCCCCTGTCATTTCACGTATGAACGTTGATAATAAAATTGCCAATTTCAATTCTGTGGTCCTGGGTCTCTATGACAAGCACGCACCCATAAAAGAGTGAGAGTGAAACACTTGCCTGCCCCTTGGCTAACAGACACTATCAAGCGTCTAATGGCCAAGAGGAATACTGCCAAGTGTAAATACCGCAAGAATCCGACAGAAGACAATTTCCTTTCTTACAAATGGCTTTGCAATCGTTGCAAGCGTCTCTGTCGCAATGCTGAACGACGGCACATCCACGAATGCATTGAGAATTATACTCCAGCCCAGGTGTGAAAATTCCTACAAACGCTTGGTGTAGGTAAGTCCCAGGACCTACAAGCTGGTAATGTAGATTTCAACGGTCTCAACCAGTTTCTTTCTGCCCCGCCTGTTGTGATGGATCCCGCTGTCAAATACTCTATTCTTCAGAGCCTTCGCTCTAAGACCTTACCAGACACCACACCGTTCAAGTTGAGCAATGTTGGAATCAAAACGGTCAAGAAGGCATTATTAGCAGTCAACTCAAAAGCTGTAGGCGATGACAAAATTTGCTTTGAAATACTGCTGATGATCCTAGACGAACTATTGCCTGCTATCACACATATTTTTAACTTTTCCAAATCAAGTGGCGTCTTTCCCACAGTATGGAAAAGAGCACTAGTCATCCCATTACCCAAAACTTCCTGTTCCGCCTCTTTCAAAGAGTACCGTCCCACAGAGACCTATTTAACCTAGCAAGACACAGCTTATTTACTAGCCGAACCTCCTTCGTGGTCAAAATCAACAGCAGCGGTTTCAAGGTGGAGTACACAAATTCAAAGTTTCACTTTCTGTTGGCTTTGGTAGTGTCTTCTTGTCCGATATTGACCTGTTTTAGTATTCAAGATTATGCTTTAAGACGTACTTAACATAGCTAGATACAGGTTATTTACTAGCCAAACCTCCTTCGCGGTCAAAAATACCAGCAGCGGTTTTAAGGTGGAGACAACAAATTCAAAGTTTCTTTTTCAGTCGGCTGTGGTCGTGTCTTTTCGTTCGATATTGACCTGTTAAAGTATGCAAGATTATGCTTTAAGACCTACTTAACATAGCTAGATACAGGTTATTTACCAGCCGAACCTCCTTCGTGGTCAAAATTACCAGCAGCTGTTTTAAGATGGAGACAACAAATTCAAAGTTTCTTTTTCAATCGGCTGTGGTCGTGTCTTCTCGTTCGATATTGAACTTTTTTAGTATTCAAGATTATGCCTTATGACTTACTTAACATATCTAAATACAGATTATTTTCTAGCCGAATCTCCTTCGTGGTCAAAAATACCAGCAGCGGTATCAAGTTGGAGTACTCAAATTCAAAGTTTCACATTCTGTCGGCTCTGGTACTGTCTTCTCGTTCGATATTAGCATGTAATATTGTTGTTGATTATGCTGTAAGACCTACTTAACATAGCTAGATACACGTTATTTACTAGCCGAATCTCCTTCGTGGTCGTAAACACCAGCAGCGGTTTCAAGGTGGAGAAAATAAATTCAAAGTTTCACATTCAGTCGGCTCTGGTACTGTCTTCTCGTTCGTTATTAACATGTAAAAGAGTTATCGATTATGCTGTAAGACCTACTTAACATAGCTAGATACACGTTATTTACTAGCCAAATCTCCTTCGTGGTCAAAAACACCAGCAGCGGTTTTAAGGTGGAGAAAATAAATTCAAAGTTTCTTTTTCAGTTTGCTGTGGTAGTGTCTTCTCGTCCGATATTGACCTGTTTTAGTAATTGAGATTATGCTTGACGACGTTTGTAACATAGCTAGATCCAGTTTATTTACTAGCCGAACTTTCTTTGTGGTCAAAAACATCAGCAGCGGATTCAAGGTGGGGAAAACAAATTCAAAGTTAATTTTTCAATCGGCTGTGGTAGTGTCTTCTCGTCCGATATTGACCTGTTTAAGTATTCAAGATTAAGCTTTAATACCTACTCAACATAGCTAGATACAATTTATTTACTAGCCAAACCTCCTTCGTGTTCAAAAACACAAGCAGCTGTTTCATGTTGGAGTACACAAATTCAAAGTTTCACATTAAGTCGGTTCTGGTACTGTCTTCTCGTTCGACATTAGCATGTAATAGCGTTCTCGATTATGCTGTAAAACCTACTTAACATAGATTGATACACTTTATTTACTAGCCGTACCTGCATCGTGGTCAAAAATACCAGCAGCGGTTTCAAGTTGAAGTACACAAATTCAAAGTTGCACATTCAGTCGGCTCTGGTACTGTCTTCTCGTTCGATATTAGCATGTAATATTGTTGTTTATTATGCTGTAAGACCTACTTAACATAGCTAGATACACGTTATTTACTAGCCGCATCTCCTTCGTGGTCATAAACACCAGCAGCGGTTTCAAGGTGGAGAAAAGAAATTCAAAGTTTCACATTCAGTCGGCTCTGGTACTGTCTTCTCGTTCGATATTGACCTGACATCCAAGTGGGATGAGATAGAAATGAAGGCGCTACTTATATCTTTATAGCATGTTTATAGCACCACCTCTCTCCCTCTTTCTGACACGATTTATACGAAGGCAGCGATAGTTGTGATTTCTGCCACGCGCTCCTTGTGGCATAAGATCCTTGTGGCACTGTATCTATTAATAAGAATCTTAAATCTTACTCCAAATCCAAAAACAATAGAATAGTTAACCTAATGCCATCTGTTGGCTAATAGCAGTGATTCAACTTATTGACATTTCTTGAAACCACTGCTGGTGATTCTGACTACTAAGGAGGTGCAGCTAGTAGATAGATGTACCTAGTTTTGTTGAGTAGGTCTTGTGGCATAATGTGGAGCACAATTAAATGCCATTAATAGACTAGAAGACACTACTAAAGCCGGCTGAATGTGAAACTTTGAATTTGATTACTCCATCTTGAAACCGCTGCTGGTGTTTTTGACCACGAAGCAGGTACGGCTAGTAAATAACATGCATCTTACTATGTTAAGAAGGTCTTACAGCATAATCGAGAACACTACTCAACTTGACATCAGCTTATTTTAAGAGTAATATAACATGCACCCCTATTGGGAATTCACCTGTTAATTATACTTTGCATGCAACATTGGAATCTGTTCCAAGTAATTTAAATTAGTTCATAAGACAATAGAGGAAATCTCTAGCATACAAGAGCCACTAAATATGTCAAAATGTAAGCCCCAGTTAAATATTGCCCATCAAAACATCCAGGGGCTACCTGGCAAAGAACTTGTATTAGAATTATTTCTAAAAAATTCTGACATTGATATTATTTGTGTTACTGAACACTGGTTGAAGGAAAATATTATGTCTTTTAACATAAATAATTACAAAATTGTCAGTTGTTACAATAGAAAGACTGCTGATAGAGGTGGTTCTTTAATCTTAGTGAAAAATAATATTAAGGTGAAACAACGGAAAGATATTCTTGCACTTACTGTTGAAAGACAAATAGAGGTATCCTGTGTTGAGTTAGATAGCCATATTATTGTTTGTGTCTACAGACCACCGAGGGATGAAAAAGGCCATGGCAATTTCGAAATATTTGAGAAAATTATGGAGGAAGCCCTCATTAAACTTTGTAATAACAGAAAAAAGTTAATTATTTGTGGCGATCTTAATGTAGATCTGCTTGTAGATACAACACTGAAGCGACGATTAATAACTCTGTTCAAATCATTTAATTTATGTCATGTATTTCTAGAGCCGACTAGAATTACACTTACCAGCCAAACTTGCTTAGATAACGTTTTTTGTGACTGTGCATTCACAAGTAAAAGTGTAATTAACTGCTTACCCTCCGATCACAGTGGTCAAACAGTTTCATTCCCAATAACTATTAAGGATAAGACTGGTCCATCATTTTATAGGCCTATTACATCCCATAGACTAGAGACATATACGAAAAACTTAGATATAAATTTGCCAGTACCGGATTTTAATGAACAGAACCCAAACAAAATCTACTCAGACTTCTTCAACATTATTCAGACAGAATTCAATAAAGTTTTCAAATTAAAGAAAGTCAGTGACTACAACGGTAAATCTAAATTTAATGACTGGGCAACGTTTGGAATTCGTAAAAGTAGAGTTATCTTGTATGACCTTTATGATCAAAAAACCTATAACTTTGATCGAAAATTTCATGACTATGTTAAAAAATATTCCAAAACTTTCAAGTTGGTTTGTAGAACTGCAAAAACTTTACACATTAATAGAAAAATTCAAAATTCAAATAATAGAATGAAAACAGTTTGGCAAATAATAAACCGCGAAACTGGCAAAGTTATACCAAGGGACAGTGATTTCTGCCTAAAGATAGGTGATGATGTTGTTAAATCTAACGCTGATGTTGCTCGAGCTTTTGAAACATTCTTCACCAATGTACCCGTACTCACAACGGACCGTCTAAATTCATCTCCATTTGAAGCAGAGACTTTATTAAAAAATAACACTAGCGTCAGTAATGTATATTTAAAATTTCATCATGTATATCCCCAGGACATTGTCAAAACGTTTAAATTACTTAACTTAAAAAATACGGAAGACTTGTGGGGTATATCAGTCAAAGTCATTGGTTCAGTAATTCTAGTTATAGCCCCACACTTAGCTTATATATTCAATAAATGTGTTGACGATGGGGCTTTTCCAGACCTCATGAAACACAGTAAACTTATACCGCTGTTCAAATCGGGAGATAAGGGCGATCCTTCAAATTTCAGACCAATATCTGTTCTTCCAACACTAAGTAAAATATTTGAAAAGATTATACTCAATCAAATGCTCTCACACTTCAACCGTACAAAACAACTCCACGCTAAACAATATGGTTTCACTAGGGGTAAATCGACTACGGATGCAGGTATTACCCTTGTATCTCATATTTATTCTGCATGGGAGGCCGCACAGGATGCTATCGGAGTTTTTTGCGACCTGTCGAAGGCGTTTGATTGTGTTGATCATAATACGCTATTAATTAAATTAAATCATTACGGAGTTAGAAATAAAGCGTTGGATCTATTAAGATCATACCTAAGCAATAGAATTCAAAAGGCAGAAGTTAACGGCGTAAAATCTGATGGATCGAGTGTTAAAATTGGCGTTCCACAAGGTTCCATATTAGGCCCTTTCTTATTCCTGGTATATATTAATGATCTGCCTTTCATGGTGGAGAAATTAACTGACATAGTGTTGTTTGCTGATGATACTTCACTGGTCTTCAAAATTGAAAGACAAAAAGGAGAATTTGATGATGTTAATGGTGTATTGTCCTTAACCTTGAATTGGTTCACAGTTAATAATTTATTGTTAAACGCTGGTAAAACCAAGTGTATCAAATTCTCACTTCCAAATGTCAGGCAAGTTGAGACCAGTTTAGTGCTAGACAACAACACGTTAGAATTAGTAAATGATACGAAGTTTCTTGGAATAACCATTGATAGCAAATTGCAGTGGGGACCCCACATAGATAAATTGGCTGGTAAATTAAGTTCTGCGGCTTACGCTGTTAGGAACATCAGACAAAGCACGGATGTGGCTACATCTAGGCTAGTATATTTTAGTTACTTTCATAGTGTGATGTCCTATGGTATCTTGTTGTGGGGGAAAGCAGCGGATATTCAAACTATTTTTATTTTACAGAAAAGAGCTATTCGAGCAATTTATAATTTAAAACGAACAGACTCCTTAAGAGAGCTTTTTAAAGAAATTGACATACTAACAGTAGCTAGTCAATTTATTTTCGAAAATATAATGTATGTACGCAAGAACCTTACAACATTTTCCAAACTTAGCGATAGCTGTAATGTTAACCTAAGAAATAATCACAGACTATGTGCGCCCCGTTTTAGACTCGCGAAGGTTAGCAATTCTTTCAAGGTTCAGTGCATTCTCTACTACAATAGGATACCTCTGGAGATTTTGAAATTGCCACTTGAGCAATTTAAAAAGCATGCTAAAGCGACTTTGTCGAAAAAGGGATATTAAAATGTTCAAGATTACTTAAATGACAGGACTGTATGGGGTTAATCTGGCTCAACACAGGCCTTGCTTTTAATAATTTTGTAATTATTTATTCCTGCTTATTAATCATAACAATTATTTTTTTCATATTTGTATTAGTTAAGCACAACCTATTTTAAAAAGAGATCTTAAAATAAATCTGTGGGAGTTTCTACGCCCTTCTTCTCCTACAGTGGTCCAATGTAGAGAAGAGGCAAAAAATGACGTTTGCTAAGTATATGTAAATATCTACAGTAAAAAAAAAAAAAAAAAAAATAAAAAAAAAAAAAAAAAAAAAAAAAAAACTATTACATGCTAATATCGAACGAGAAGACAGTACCAAAGCCGACTGAAAAATAAACTTTGAATTTGTTTTCTCCACCTTGAAACAGCTGCTGGTGTTTTTGACCATGAAGGAGGTACGGCTCGTAAATAAATGTCTAATATGTTAATATATAATCATCTAACTATGTTAAGTAGGTCTTAAAGCATAATCTTGAATACTAAAACAGGTCAATATCGGACGAGAAGACACTACCACAGCCGACTGAAAAATAAACCTTGAATTTGTTTTCTCCACCTTGAAACCGCTGCTGATGTATTTGACCACAAAGCAAGTTCGGCTAGTTAATAACCTGTATCTAGCTTTGTTAAATAGGTCTTAAAGCATAATCTGAAATACTGAAACAGGTCAATATCGATCGAGAAGACACTACCACAGCCGACTGAAAAAGAAACCTTGAATTTATTTTCTTCACCTTGAAACCGCTGCTGGTGTTTATGACCACAAAGGAGATTTGGCTACTAAATAACGTGTAACTATGTTAAATAGGTCTTACAGCATAATCGAGAACACTATTACATGCTAATATCGAACGAGAAGAAAGTACCAGAGCCGACTGAAAAATAAACTTTGAATATGTTTTCTCCACCTTGAAACCGCTGCTGGTGTTTTTGACCATGAAGGAGGTTTGGCTCGTAAATAATCTGTATTTAATTATGTTAAGTAGGTCTTAAAACATAATCTTGAATACTAAAACAGGTCAATATCGGACGAAAAGACACTACCACAGCCGACTGAAAAATAAACTTTGAAATTGTTTCCTCCAACTTGAAACCGCTGCTGATGTTTTTGACCACAAAACAAGTTCGGCTAGTAAATAACCTGTTTCTAGCTTTTTTAAATAGGTCTTAAAGCATAATCTGAAATACTAAAACAGGTCAATATCGAACGAGAAGACACTACCACAGCCGACTGAAAAAGAAACTTTGAATTTCTTTCCTCCACCTTGAAACAGCTGCTGGTGTTTATGACCACGAAGGAGATTCGGCTAGTAAATAACGTGTATCTAGCTATGTTAAATAGGTCTAACAGCATAATCAAGAACACTATTACATGCTAATATCGAACGAGAAGACAGTCCCAGAGCCGACTTAATGTGAACCTTTGAAATTGTGTACTCCAACTTGAAACCGCTGCTGGTGTTTTTGACCACGAAGGAGGTTTGGCTATTTAATAACCTGTATCTAGCTTTGTTAAGTAGGTCTTAAAAAATAATCTTAAATACTAAACTAGATCAATATCGGACGAGAAGACACTACCACAGCCGAGTGAAAAAGAAACTTTGGATTTGTTTTCTCCACTTTGAAACCGCTGCTGGTGTTTTTGACCACGAAGCAGGTTCGGCTAGTAAATAACCTGTATAAATCTATGTTAAGTACGTCTCAAAACATAATCTAGAATACTAAAACAGGTCAATATCGGACGAGAAGACACTACCACAGCCGACTGAAAAAAAAACTTTGAATATGTTTTCTCCACCTTGAAACCGCTGCTGGTGTTTTTGACCATGAAGGAGGTTTGGCTCGTAAATAATCTGTATTTAACTATGTTAAGTAGGTCTTATAACATAATCTTGAATACTAAAACAGGTCAATATCGGACGAAAAGACACTACCACAGCCAACTGAAAAATAAACTTTGGAATTGTTTTCTCCACCTTGAAACCGCTGCTGAGGTTTTTGACCACAAAGCAAGTTTGGTTTGTAAATAAACTGGATCTAGCTATATTAGGAACGTCGTTAAGCATGATCTGAAATACTTTAACAGGTCAATATCGAACGAGAAGACACTACCACAGCCGACTGAAAAAGAAACCTTGAATTTATTTTCTTCACCTTGAAACCGCTGCTGGTGTTAATGACCACAAAGGAGATTCGGCTACTAAATAACGTGTAAATAACTATGTTAAATAGGTCTTACAGCATAATCAAGAACACTATTACATGCTCATATCGAACGAGAAGACAGTACCAGAGCCGACTGAATGTGAAACTTTGAATTTGTGTACTCCACCTTGAAACCGCTGCTGGTGATTTTGACCACGAAGCAGGTTCGGCTAGTAAATAAGATGTATAAATCTATGTTAAGTACGTCTCAAAGCATAATCTTGAATACTAAACCAGGTCAATATCGGACGAGAAGACACTACCACAGCTGAGTGAAAAAGAAACTTTGGATTTGTTTTCTCCACCTTGAAACCGCTACTGGTATTTTTGACCAAGAAGCAGGTTTGGCTTGTATATAACCTGTATAAATCTATGTTAAGTACGTCTCAAAGCATAATTTTGAATGCTATAACAGGTCAATATCGGACGAGAAGAAACTACCACAACCGACTGAAAAATAAACTTTGAATTTGTTTTCTCCACCTTCAAACCGCTGCTGATGTTTTTGACCACGAAGCAGGTTCGGCTAGTAAATAACCTGTATAAATCTATGTTAAGTACGTCTCAAAACATAATCTTGATTACTAAAACAGGTCAATATCGGACGAGAAGACACGACCACAGCCGACTGAAAAAGAAACTTTGAATTTATTTTCTCCACCTTGAAACCGCTGCTCGTGTTTATGACCACGAAGGAGATTCGGCTAGTATATAACGTGTATCTAACTATGTTAAAAAGGTCTAACAGCATAATCAAGAACACTATTACATGCTAATATCGAACAAGAAGACAGTCCCAGAGCCGACTGAATGTGAACCTTTGAAATTGTGTACTCCGACTTGAAACCGCTGCTGGTGTTTTTGACCACGAAGGAGGTTTGGCTAGTAAATAAACTGTATCTTGCTTTGTTAAGTAGGTCTTAAAGCATAATCTTGAAAACTAAACCAGGTCAATATCGGACGAAAAGACACTACCACAGCTGAGTGAAAAAGAAACTTTGGATTTGTTTTCTCCACCTTGAAACCGCTACTGGTGTTTTTGACCACGAAGCAGGTTTGGCTAGTAAATAACGTGTATAAATATATGTTAAGTACGTCTCAAAGCATAATCTTGAATACTATAACAGGTCAATATCGGACGAGAAGACACTACCACAGCCGACTGAAAAAAAAACTTTGAATTTATTTTCTCCACCTTGAAACCGCTGCTGATGTTTTTGACCACAAAGCAAGTTCGGCTAGTAAATAAACTGGATCTAACTATTTTAGGAACGTCTTCAAACATAATCTGAAATACTAAAACAGGTCAATATCAAACGAGAAGACACTACCACAGCCGACTGAAAAAGGAACTTTGAATTTCTTTTCTCCACCTCGAAACCGCTGCTGGTGTTTATGACCACGAAGGAGATTCGGCTAGTAAATAACGTGTATCTAACTATGTAAAATAGGTCTAACAGCATAATCAAGAACACTATTACATGCTAATATCGATCGAGAAGACAGTCCCAGAGCCGACTGAATGTGAACCTTTGAAATTGTGTACTCCGACTTGAAACCGCTGCTGGTGTTTTTCACCACGAAGGAGGTTCGGCTAGTAACTAACCTGTATCTAGCTTTGTTAAGTAGGTCTTATAGCATAATCTTGAATACTAAACCAGGTCAATATCGGACGAGAAGACACTACCACAGCTGAGTGAAAAAGAAACTTTGGATTTGTTTTCTCCACCTTGAAACCGCTACTGGTGTTTTTGACCACGAAGCAGGTTTGGCTTGTAAATAACCTGTAGAAATCTATGTTGAGTACATCTCAAAGCATAATTTTGAATATTAAAACTGGTCAATATCGGACGAGAAGACACTACCACAGCCGACTGAAAAAGAAACTTTAAATTTATTTTCTCCACCTTGAAACCGCTGCTGGTGTTTATGACCACGAAGCAGATTCGGCTAGTAAATAACCTGTATAAATCTATGTTAAGTACGTCTCAAAGCATAATCTTGAATACTAAAACAGGTCAATATCGGACGAGAAGACACTACCACAGCCGACTGAAAAAAAACTTTGAATTTCTTTTCTCCACCTTGAAACCGCTGCTGATGTTTTTGACCACAAAGCAAGTTCGGCTAGTAAATTAACTGGATCTAGCTATTTTAGTAACGTCTTTTAACATAATCTGAAATACTAAAACAGGTCAATATCAAACGAGAAGACACTACCACAGCCGACTGAAAAAGAAACTTTTAATTTCTTTTCTCCACCTTGAAACCGCTGCTGGTGTTTATGACCACGAAGGAGATTCGGCAAGTAAACAACGTGTATCTAACTATGTTAAGTAGGTCTTACAACATGATCAAGAACACTATTACATGCTAATATCGAACGAGAAGACAGTCCCAGAGCCGACTTAATGTGAACCTTTGAAATTGTGTACTCCAACTTGAAACCGCTGCTGGTGTTTTTGACCACGAAGGAGGTTCGGCTTGTAAATAACCTGTATCTAGCTTTGTTAAGTAGGTCTTAATGCATAATCTTAAATACTAAACTAGGTCAATATCGGACGAGAAGACACTACCACAGCCCAGTGAAAAAGAAACTTTGGATTTGTTTTCTCCACCTTGAAACCGTTGCTGGTGTTTTTGACCACGAAGCAGGTTCGGCTAGTAAATAACCTGTATAAATCTATATTAAGTACGTTTCAAAGCATAATCTTGAATACTAAAACAGGTCAATATCGGACGAAAAGACACTACCACAGCCGACTGAAAAATAATCTTTGAATTTTTTTTCTCCACCTTGAAACCGCTGCAGATGTTTTTGACCACATAGCAAGTTCGGCTAGTAAATAAAATGGATCCAGCTATGTTAGGAACGTTGTCAAGCATAATCTAAAATACTAAAACAGGTCAATATCGAACGAGAAGACACTACCACAGCCGACTGAAAAATAAACTTTGAATTTGTTTTCTCCACCTTGAAACCGCTGCTGATGTTTTTGACCACAAAGCAAGTTCGGCTCGTAAATAAACTGGATCTAGCTATGTTACGAACGTCATCAAGAATAATCTGAAATACTAAAACAGGTCAATATCGAACGAGAAGACACTACCACACCCGACTGAAAAAGAAACTTTGAATTTCTTATTTCCACCTTGAAACCGCTGCTGGTGTTTATGACCACGAAGGAGATTCGGCTAGTAAATAACGTGTATCTAGCTATGTTAAATAGGTCTAACAGCATAATCAAGAACACTATTTCATGCTTATATCGAACAAGAAGACAGTCCCCGAGCCGACTGAATGCGAACCTTTGAAATTGTGTACTCCAACTTGAAACCGCTGCTGGTGTTTTTGACCACGTAGGAGGTTCGGCTAGTAAATAACCTGTAACTAGCTTTGTTAAGTAGGTCCTAAGGCATAATCTTGAATACTAAACCAGGTCAATATCGGACGAAAAGATACTACCACAGCCGAGTGAAAAAGAAACTTTGGATTTGTTTTCTCCACCTTGTAACCGCTGCTGGTGTTTTTGACCACGAAGCAGGTTCGGCTAGTAAATAACCTGTATCTAGCTTTGTTAAGTAGGTCTTATAGCATTATCTTGAATACTAAATCAACAGGTCAATATCGGACGAGAAGACACGACCACAGCCGACTGAAAAAGAAACTTTGAATTTGTTGTCTCCACCTTAAAACCGCTGCTGGTATTTTTGACCACGAAGGAGGTTTGGCTAGTAAATAACCTGTATCTAGCTTTGTTAAGTAGGTCTTAAAGCATAATCTTCAATACTAAACCAGGTCAATATCGGACAAGAAGACACTACCACAGCCGACTGAAAAATAAACTTTGAATTTGTTTTCTCCACCTTGAAACCGCTGCTGATGTTTTTGACCACAAAGCAAGTTTGGCTAGTAAATAAACTGGATCTAGCTATGTTAGGAACGTTGTCAAGCATAATCTGAAATACTTTAACAGGTCAATATCGAACGAGAAGACACTACCACAGCCGACTGAAAAAGAAACCTTGAATTTCTTTTCTCCACCTTGAAACCGCTGCTGGTTTTTATGACCACAAAGGAGATTCGGCTACTAAATAACGTGTATCTAATTATGTTAAGTAGGTCTTACAGCATAATCGAGAACACTATATTACATGCTAATATCGAACGATAAGACAGTACTAGAGCCAACTGAATGTGAACCTTTGAAATTGTGTACTCCGACTTGAAACCGCTGCTGGTGTTTTTCACCATGAAGGAGGTTCGGCTAGTAAATAAGCTGTGTCTTGCTAGGTTATATAGGTCTTAACGCATAATCTAGAATACATTTGAATACCAATATCGGACTAGAAGACCACAAGTACCACAGCCAACTATCTATATTGAATATTGTGAGTTTTATGTCGTCATTTTAGGGTACATGGTTCATTAAGGAAGTATGGGTTTCATCAACAGGCACTAGACACCATTTATATTGCCTTAAACCTATCATAAAGGCCCTTAGTGTTATATGAAAAAGTACCTCCATTATTTGGTCAGATTACATTGGCTGCTAACTTTTGGCTGCCAACTTCACACCGGTACATCTAGGCTAGTATATTTTAGTTACTTTCATAGTGTGATGTCCTATGGTATCTTGTTGTGGGGGAAAGCAGCGGATATTCAAACTATTTTTATTTTACAGAAAAGAGCTATTCGAGCAATTTATAATTTAAAACGAACAGACTCCTTAAGAGAGCTTTTTAAAGAAATTGACATACTAACAGTAGCTAGTCAATTTATTTTCGAAAATATAATGTATGTACGCAAGAACCTTACAACATTTTTCAAACTTAGCGACAGCTGTAATGTTAACCTAAGAAATAATCACAGACTATGTGCGCCCCGTTTTAGACTCGCGAAGGTTAGCAATTCTTTCAAGGGTCAGTGCATTCTCTACTACAATAAGATACCTCTGGAGATTTTGAAATTGCCATTTGAGCAATTTGAAAAGCATGTTAAAGCGACTTTGTCGAAAAAGGGATATTACAATGTTCAAGATTACTTAAATGACAGGACTGTATGGGGTTAATCTGGCTCAACACAGACCTTGCTGTTAATAATTTTGTAATTATTTATTCCTGCTTATTAATCATAACAATTAAATTTTTCATATTTGTATTAGTTAAGCACAACTTATTTTTAAAAGAGATCTAAAAATAAATCTGTGGGAGTTTCTACGCCCTTCTTCTCCCACAGTGGTCCAATGTAGAGAAGAGGCAAAAAATGACGTTTGCTAAGTATATGTAAATATCTACAGTAATAAAGTACTTTGACTATTGACTATTGTGTGTAAAATTGGCCTACCGTTATAGTCGTACAATTTCACCACTTATTCACGAGATTGACTATTTAGCGTTTTTCCTCGTTTCGATATTATAAACAAATCGTAAAGCAATCGGGGTCCAAATTATAGCCAGGTTATTATCATTGTCGAATTAGAAAGAAGAAAATAATAGAGAGCACACAAAAACACACTTTGACCTCAATCAATGAAACTTCTTTGACATTTTGACAACCACCATCACCACAGAGTACTTTTCTACCTGCTAAGACCCGCCACACACATATATTCAGTCATCGTTCCGTACCGAAACGCCGGAATCACGGATTTCGAACGCAATAACTTTCCATTTAATCAATCAATCTCAGTTTAGAAAGTATCGACAACATTGTATTTATCAGCATATGAGTCTCTTTTTTGTGAGTTTTCCTCTAATTTATTCGTAATCTTTCATATCATCAGCGAACACGCGGTACTTCAGTCACAATAAAAAAAAACAAAATGGCTTACCAAATCATTCAGTTTCTCGAATGGGGTCTCGACTATGGATCGACACGACCCTGGGATCTGGGGCAGATGCTGAACAGCAACGTCACGACGTCGACAGGTTCACCACAACCGAAGCAGAAGATTGCTCGGCTCATGGCCGGCTACTTCTTCCTCCATATTCGAGTTCAGGAGCTACCTGGTCACTGCACTCTCAATTCCGTGATTCCGGCAGCAACTTTTTCTAATCAGCTGATGATTTCTTGACAGCACTGATAAGGTGCATCATCATCTGGTGTTTGAAGTTTTTCTGTGGCATATTTCTCCTATGCTCGAGGTGATCCCGCTTCCGATGACGCAGAAGGGTCAGAACCGATGGCTGAGGGCATCCCGAGGATGGATCTGATGGGTACTCGAGCATCGGAGGCAACAGTTTTGTTATAACACAGTTTATTAACTTTGGGGAATGAATCATATACTAGACAGAATAATGAACTTGACACTGGGAGCACTAGTTATAGTCACACTAAACACGGGGAGTACTAGATTCATAATAACTACACTAGACACGGGGACTGGCTAGTCCAATAATGTGGGAGGAGGTGTGCTCCGCATGACTGCTCGATACAGACTAACCCGCTGACTGGCGCGCATGCCCTTTTTATAGCATGCACAGCTAACCTCTCAATTATTGGCCCAATCTAAGCGAATGCATGTATCGCTTGTGTCACCGTACTTATCTCTACTACCTTACGCTACAGCTATAGCTCAATTCTTACACTACGACATATTTATTTATATATATATTTAATATTTATTTACATTTAGGATGTACATTCTATGTAGGTAGTTTATTGAATTGTTATTTAAGGTATTTTGTACACATATGTCGACCCGTGCTCTGTGATTAACCTACCTCATCTTGACATGGTTTGCTGGAAGAGATCTCTTGTTAGAGATAAGCTCACATTTGTACACTATTTTAATTTATATCTTGTCAATATAATTATTTGTGTGCAATAAAGATAAATTAGCTGGTAAATTAAGTTCTGCGGCTTACGCTGTTAGGAACATCAGACAAAACACGGATGTGGACATGTAGGCTAGTATATTTCTTGTTGTGGGGGAAAGCAGCGGATATTCAAACTATATTTATTTTACAGAAAAGAGCTTTTCGAGAAATTTATAATTTTAGCCGCACAGAATCTTTAAGAGAGCTTTTTAAAGAAATTTAGATGCTAACTGTAGCAAGTCAAATTATTTAAGAAAATATAATGTATGTACGCAAGAACCACTTATACCAAATTTAGCAATAGCTGTACTGTTAACCTGAGAAATTATCACAGATAACTTGCGCTTCGGTTTAGACTCGCGAATGTTAGCAATTATTTCAAGGGTCAATGCATTCTCTACTAAACAACATACCTCTGGAGATCTTGAAATTGCCATTTGAGCAATTTAAAAACCTTGTAAAAGCGACTTTGTCGAAAAAGGGATATTACAATGTTCAAGATTACTTAAATGACAGACTGTATGGGGTTAATCTGGCTTAACACAGACCTTGCGTTAATAATTTTGTAATAATTTATTCCTGCTTATTAATTACGATAATGATATTATAATATTTGTATTAGTTAAGCACAAGCAACTTCAAAGAGAGATCTAAAAATCAATCTGTGGAAGTTTCTACGGCTTTCTCTCCCACAGTGGTTCAATGAAGAGAATAGGCAAGAAGTTACGTTTGCTAAGTATATGCTAATATCTACAGTTATGAAGAAAATTGACTTTGACTTTAAGAGGAATTCTTTTGACTGATTGTAAAAAAGCGAGACATACTTTTAACATCATTATAAAGTTCATCATCATATTCAGCTCACATCGCGCCCCTTCTTGGAGGTCTCTTCTCTAATTACCATCATCATCCAAATTATCTGCCGTTGAAAAAATGACGATTGCTTAGTATATGTAAATATCTACAGTAATTTAGACATTTGGAATTTGGTTTTTGGGTTAAATTGTGTGGGTTAAATTTATTTTTAACTTGCACAGTAACTGGCAAAAATATAATATAAAAACGTCTGTTTTGTAAACTTAATGAATTTTACTTACAGAAATGCAGTTTAACACATTTTGACGGCCAATCGGTGTAGTTTGAATGTTGAATACTATTTAACTTACTAGCCATAAACACAATGAGCTGCCGTCAGTATATGGGAATTGCTGATGATGGATCCACCACATCTGTGTCCGCCATTTAGCCTTAAAGAGATCGTATAGGGGGCCTGTGAGATATCGATGGTGCCCCCTCCGACGATCTCAATGTCACCAAATGCCGCTAAAATGTGAAACAATAATGCCAGTGTCAAAGTAGTACCAGACAGAGCGGAACTTTTACACTCAAATAATGAATTTTCCAATCGGTGCTCATTCAAATATTAATATAATATTTTGCAAGTCCAGGGCAGTGTTGAATCCCTCGCTGAGCGTACAATACTGGACTAAAATTATAAATAGATATCTATGTCTAGCATTAATTGTGTTTATTATTCAATAAGCGCCATTGCAATAAGTCCGTGTTCATAAACAGGTCTCAGCTCTGAGTTGTCTCAGTTATTATGTCACAATGAGGATTCAGCCATATCAAAGCAGTTGAGCAGTGAGCATAGAGCCTGTTTGGGATACCTAAAGTTGCAATACCTAAAATTTATCTTTCTTGTGAACATTTATAAAACAAATGCCAACCGATCGAGGATATAATTACGAACAACAAATATTCTTTGACAAAATGTCGTATAGATATACTATACTTTCTGAGTTATAATATGTACTCGTATTGTGTAGATCGTGTAAAATCATGGTCACTTTAAAACAGCTGATATTTACTCTAGTACAGGTGAATTATGTAAAACTACTCATAGATTTTTAAATTTCACCATACGATAGTCAAAACCGATAGTTTATAAAATAACGAGTCAGTAGATCAACTATCGACAGATAGACCAGACCGACGAGGTTTGGAATTTACGTTTTTTTTTTTTTCTTATATCTACCGCAGTGTTTGCCCTGGTATTAAGTTTGCAATTCAAGTTTAAACCAGTTTAGTATCTAACAGTTTTAACCGTTAGTTTATCAACTAACGCATCATATACTAGTTAGTACTACGCAGTTTACTATTTGTCTATAGTTGACCAACTAACGAGAAAAAAAAACTAACGGTTTTGACAATCTTACGGTGACATATATATGTATGTATGCTACTCAAAGATATGCTTGGACTTGTGGAATTAAGTACCTACATCTGCCTGCCTCAATTCGATGCGTAGATGGAATAAACAGACCCTACATTAGGCAATCTGATTGCCAATTTGGGGTAGGCCCTCAGGCTAGGGCCTGAGATAGAGTACAGTCTTTGTCTATTTTCTTACACAGACAGCGCCCTTTTATTCGTCTTCGCAACATAGTCTTCTATTTGGCGGGGCTACCTGCGATAATGAAACAGTCACACCTCTTTAAAACCCGTCGAGTCAAGTAGGCATCTCGCTGTAATGTGAATGCGCTGAAAGGTGCTGCCTACTCAGCCCTTTTTTTGTTGGAGGGGAAATAAATGGTAATTCCATTTCCCCTTGCCCAGGTCTCCTGCGATGTCCGGATTCCTACACATTGAGCGTGCATCAGCTCGTGTAGTATACAGACTAAAAACAACCACTTTGTTATGAAACAGTTATTGATATTCGGTGCTACTGTTACCAATGGGTAACTGTTAGGCATGGTGCCTACTAAGCTCGACGGGATAAACTGATTTGTAATGTCTGACTCATCTAAACTGGTCAAGTTAAGTAGGCGGCACCTCGCAGCATATCACATTACAGCAAGATGCTTACATAAATCGACGGGTTTCAACCCTTTTCTGCATACTAACCCATATATGGTTTCATAGGTTTTGAAATTTATCACCAAACAATAAGATTGAATATCGCGATCCATTTCGAGTCAGGCCATGCATTAAGGGGTGCGTGACCAATTTATTTTTGATGGTCGCCCCGCCGCTTAGTCAATCATACTATTATTATATCCACGAGATCTCGGTTTTAATTTCCTTTACAAGAGAACTAACTGGAAACACATTATTGTAAAAATAAATAAATAAATTTTGAATTATTTACTAATTGCTTTTGTTTTATATTTTTAATCTCTGATTTTTATGAAAATATGAAAAAATTGGAATAAAATGTAACTTTCCTTCTTGGTCCTACTTTAAGGTACAACTTGTTATTCAGCTGGAAGAAGGGCCCTATATTACCCTCTTGTCTCTTTTAAGAGTGCTACCATATATTGACGTTTGTCAGCAAGTTGTACCATAATTCGTTTAGTGACATACTTACTCGCTTTACATCATGCTAAAAACATTTCTTATAAAACTTACGAAAAACCTTTGAAAAACCTGGGTTTCTTAGTAGCAATGGGTTTGATAGTTCAAACAATGTGAGAAGATCTTGTAAAGTATAAACAAAACTTGAAAGAAAAGGGCAAGGTAGTTTAATCAGATGTTTACAAATCAGCTACTAAAAAATATATAAAAAATGTCTGCAAACTGAATTCTGAATGATTACATGATTACATTACTGAATGATCTATGTTCAAACCGTATAAAAATATAAAAAGAAAATATTTATTATATGTGAACATAATCCTTTACCATATTTAAAGGTACCTTCGAAGCCGAAAAGAGTTAGGTATTCTGAGTTTAAAAAAGGAGTTATTTTTTGCCTATACAGCATTACAAACAACTTTTACTATGAGACAACTCTAAAATCGCGAGCAAAATGTTAGCTGTTTAATACGAAGGTTCAATGAATAGCTGACATTTTTTTAGATCCCAAGTTGTTTGTATGATAGCATGGTATTACCCCTTTTCTGATTCATAGGTATTTATTTCACACTCTTTATACTTACAATACGATTATAGCCAAGGAAAGGAAGGATTTAAATCAAGACATCAAAATAATTGTTCCTATAAAATTTTATTAGAGAATATCAAATATTTTACGAAAATATTCAAACTGAAATAGGTCGGAAAGGCTAATATTTACTACATTTTATCATTCAATATTTGTTGTATTTAATAAATATTTCGATCGATTAGAATGCGTTTTATATGTGTACACTAAAATGCGACAATTTAGGTACTGGCAACTTTAGGTACAGCAGGCTCCATACAAAAATGTTGGGACCCCTTTAATGCGCTGAAGATCTGCGTGGGCTTTATTAAAAAAGGGCCTCAGACATTGTTATTTCCGACGTATATGTCGGATATAACAATGTATATCTCATCGTTTATAAGATGCATATCTTCTATTTTACAGAGAAAAAAAACATAGGTACTTAATGAAAAGTACTACGTAAATGAATATTAAATTTGTTTACCTGCTGCGACGACGGCTAGAAGACTAAGGGCAAAACTAATTAATGTCCACATTGTGTAAGAGAAAGTCTACACTGCTTGATTATCCAATAGCCCTGTTTTTTATATACTATCCCAGAAACTATTACAATAGGTAGATATGTAAGTAAGGCATTTTTTAAATTCTCGTACCTAATGATTTATTGGACTGATACAGAGTACTACTACATTATTTTTATAGTTGCCATGCATTTTTGTTCATAACTCTTATTTACGATGTGTATGGGGGTTGGGCTGATAACCCAACAAGTAATAGCGGATTCATCAGGTGCCTTACAACTTGAAGCGGGTGTTTTCAAATCTTGGTGCAAACTTCAACGTTGTACATATTAATGCACAAAGCATTCATATCAGCTATGCTGCCCTCCTTATTACTTTTAGCGATCAGAACATTCATGGTATTATCGTTTCGAAATCTTTTCTCAAACAAGAATTTTCTTCTGCCATGTATGCCAGGGTTCTGTCTCTACCAGAACGATAGGACGGGCAAGGTTTATTGCAGTGTACTATATACCTACACGCTGACATCTCATACAAAGTCATCAGCCAGTCGCTAAGTCTGTGCTCTGGTACCGCTGATCACGTACTTGGAGATATGCTAGAGTCACAATAAAGTCTTCTTGGTTGTCTATTATAGCCCTTCTCTTCACATTGACTATTTTAACTCATTTGAAACCCTCCTCTTACTCAACGCCCCCTTCTCCTATCACGATTTGATTAACATTTCATTCAAGTTAAGGCCTCCCAAGCGTGAAGCTTAATTCTTTGACCTAAGTAGCATTAAAGGCATTCATCTTAACTACCTTTAATCAGACGCCTTCTCTGTCGACCGGTCGCCTGTTGTTGGTAGCGAAGCCGTTGGTGAAAAAATATCCTAAGCTAGTTTTAAAAGCACGCTCCGGTCAAGAAGGTTAAGGTTATGCACCTTCTTGCGCCATGGTTTACTGACAAAATCAAGGGCCAAGAGAAACCGTGTCAAGAGTAGATATAATATGGATCCGACTGACGAGATTTTTTTAATTTTCAGCGCCTCCGTAATCATTGTACTGGTCTGTATCTTGATGCCAAACGTCGACATATCTATGAGTGTATTGAGAGCTATACTTCAGCACAGGTTTGGAAATTCCTGAAAACCCTTGGTGTAGGTAAGTCCCAGGACTCTGCTTGTAGAAATGCCACCCTTAACGGTCTAAACAATTTCTTTGCTATCCCCCCTGTCGTGATGGACCCCCTCGTCAAGGAAGCTTCCTTTCGTAACCTACGGTCCAATAACGCAGCCCACAACTCATCCTTCATCTTTAACTATGTTGGCATCGGCGCAGTAAGGAGAGCAATATTATCGACCTAGTCGAAGGTCATAGGTGAGAACAAGATGAGATGATAATCAGCATCATTGTCGAGCTCAACACCCATATAATGAATGTGTCGCTTGAGCAATGTTGCTTCCGTGGTCAGTGGTAAAGGAAATTGTGATTCCGCTACCTGAAACATTCGATCCTCTCTCATTTAATAAAATTTGTCCCATATCTATATTCTGCCTGTCCTCTCTAAAGTCCTGGAATCCATTTTTTACTCCCAGCTCTCCTCCTACATTTTCTCAAATAACTTATTAAATCCCAATCAATCAGGTTTCAGGCCGGGTAACAGCACTACCATGGCTCTGTTTAATGTCACTGATGACATTCAGTTGGCCATGGAATAGAAGCAGCTTACGGTCTTAATACTGCTTGATTTCAGTTGCGCCTTCAATTTTGTCAATTTCGATATGCTTGTTGAAATTCTAAAGTAAATTAAACACTCCTCGCACTCGTCTCGTTGGTTTGACTCCTACCTGAGAGACCGCCAGCAGCGCTTTAATTCTAAGGAGATCTCAACGGACAGGTGTGATCTTTTCGCGGGTGTTCTGCAGGGTGGTACTCTTTCTCCTCTCCAGGAAAATTTCAAGCCATGATTATAGGTACATGGCACTCGCTTAACTCAATACAGAATTTGCCTGTCAATCCTGTTTTGTACGATGGTACTATTATAACTAACAGTAAGAAAACTTTATTATATATTATATATATCATGGAGCAATTGATAATTCCGGGCATTATGAACAATGCTCGGATATTATGAATAATGACAAACTACTTTGGGCAAAATGAAAAATCTGAACATTGTTCAGAAATTATGAATAATGACATGTGGGTTTTGGGCGATGTGATAATACAGATACTATCAGGGAAAACACTGCAGTAGCTTAGGTGAAGGGTAAAGGGGTTGTGCAAAGCGAAGCTCTCTTTATTCTCGTGTTAGGTTGAACATGTATGAACAACAATATGGTCATAGGGCAGCAGAGTACCAATAAAAGAAACATTGTTCTAACCCATAGGTGATGGGCATTGTATAAAATGCCCAGGCAATTTGATAATTCTAAGAGTTGTTATCACACTACCTTCTCGTTTTGGGCACTATTCAATTTTCGGGGGCAAAGTTTATAATGACCGATTAATTACATGGTCCATAATATATTTAATTAGAATCTTGGGGTTAAATATGATAACTTGCGGTCCTGGTCGCCCCATGTTTGTGAAGTCAGCAGACGAGTCTTAGTGTAATTTCACTCCCTTCAGAGATTGCAGTACTTCCTGCTCAGGCGGACTAAAATCACCCTTCCTCAGTCCATTCTACCTTTAAAAGACTACGCGAATGTTTGTTGGGTTAGTGCGAAAAAAGAACAACTGAACATACTCGAAATAATTCAAAACCTCGGGATATAGTTTGTATACGGGTTGCGCTAGTATGACCATGTATTCCAGTATCGCAAGGAGTTGGGGTGGATACCGATTCGTCTTCGCCGTGAAATGCTAATTCTCTCCTATCTGTTCAATATCCCTGCTACCCCACATATCTTCGAGAACATTTTGAGTTTCTTTCCCCCAGGGATAGCAATCGTAGATACCACAGTGTATCTCTCCTTTTAACTCCACGATATAACACTCGTTAAGGCTAAGGGCAATCAGACTGTGGAACGCACTTCCCTGCGCTAGTCCCTCATTTTTCACTGTTAAGAAAAGATTGAAAGTGCATTTTCTTTCTATTCCGAATGGGTACCATATCTTTGTAGGTATATGTATTATAGTTTAAATATATTTACATGCTCTCTATTGTTTTATTATATACATAGTCAGGTCATAAGTTCTGTCACATGTGCAATATGAAATAATTTAGACATTTTTATTATTTATGTAAACATTTATATAGCAAAATGAACTTAATAAAACATAGATTCTTATGGTAATAAAGTTTATTCAAAATGACCTCCGCGATTTTGAATACAGGCCTTTATTCTGCGCGGCCAGTCGTCTATCGCAGCACGAATGAGGTCCATGTCAATATCAGCGGCTGCCTTAATCAAGGATGCCTTGAGTGACTCCAAATCAGGATGAGGCTTTGAGCAGGCCTTTTCCTCCAAGTGTTGCCATATCTTGTAATCTAACGGACTCAAATCTGGACTGGAGGAGGGCCAGTCTTCGTGCCGGATGAAGTCGATTTCACGCGCCGCCAGCCAGTCTTGTGTGCTTTTCGCTCTATGAGCTGGCGCAGAATCTTGTTGGAATACCCAGTGCCTGTTATTAAACATAGTATAAGAAACAGGTTCCACAAGGTTCTTGAGGACTGTATTTTCATACACAACTGCATTCGTTTTTACGCCTTTCTCACAAAAATTTACCTCAGTTAAGCCCCAATAAGAGACTCCCAACCAAACCATGAGCGAGGATGGAAAATGACCTCGTTGGACACGCGGAATACGGTTGCTCGCTTCTTCACTGCTGTGTGCGTACACCTTATCATTTTGTTTGTTGTAGCTCTCTTCCACGGTGAAAATTTTTTCATCCGAAAAAAGAATTTCCTGTACTGATACAGAGTACTACTACATTATTTTTATAGTTGCCATGCATTTTTGTTCATAACTCTTATTTACGATGTGTATGGGGGTTGGGCTGATAACCCAACAAGTAATAGCGGATTCATCAGGTGCCTTACAACTTGAAGCGGGTGTTTTCAAATCTTGGTGCAAACTTCAACGTTGTACATATTAATGCACAAAGCATTCATATCAGCTATGCTGCCCTCCTTATTACTTTTAGCGATCAGAACATTCATGGTATTATCGTTTCGAAATCTTTTCTCAAACAAGAATTTTCTTCTGCCATGTATGCCAGGGTTCTGTCTCTACCAGAACGATAGGACGGGCAAGGTTTATGGCAGTGTACTATATACCTACACGCTGACATCTCATACAAAGTCATCAGCCAGTCGCTAAGTTTGTGCTCTGGTACCGCTGATCACGTACTTGGAGATATGCTAGAGTCACAATAAAGTCTTCTTGGTTGTCTATTATAGCCCTTCTCTTCACATTGACTATTTTAACTCATTTGAAACCCTCCTCTTACTCAACGCCCCCTTCTCCTATCACGATTTGATTAACATTTCATTCAAGTTAAGGCCTCCCAAGCGTGAAGCTTAATTCTTTGACCTAAGTAGCATTAAAGGCATTCATCTTAACTACCTTTAATCAGACGCCTTCTCTGTCGACCGGTCGCCTGTTGTTGGTAGCGAAGCCGTTGGTGAAAAAATATCCTAAGCTAGTTTTAAAAGCACGCTCCGGTCAAGAAGGTTAAGGTTATGCACCTTCTTGCGCCATGGTTTACTGACAAAATCAAGGGCCAAGAGAAACCGTGTCAAGAGTAGATATAATATGGATCCGACTGACGAGATTTTTTTAATTTTCAGCGCCTCCGTAATCATTGTACTGGTCTGTATCTTGATGCCAAACGTCGACATATCTATGAGTGTATTGAGAGCTATACTTCAGCACAGGTTTGGAAATTCCTGAAAACCCTTGGTGTAGGTAAGTCCCAGGACTCTGCTTGTAGAAATGCCACCCTTAACGGTCTAAACAATTTCTTTGCTATCCCCCCTGTCGTGATGGACCCCCTCGTCAAGGAAGCTTCCTTTCGTAACCTACGGTCCAATAACGCAGCCCACAACTCATCCTTCATCTTTAACCATGTTGGCATCGGCGCAGTAAGGAGAGCAATATTATCGACCTAGTCGAAGGTCATAGGTGAGAACAAGATGAGATGATAATCAGCATCATTGTCGAGCTCAACACCCATATAATGAATGTGTCGCTTGAGCAATGTTGCTTCCGTGGTCAGTGGTAAAGGAAATTGTGATTCCGCTACCTGAAACATTCGATCCTCTCTCATTTAATAAAATTTGTCCCATATCTATATTCTGCCTGTCCTCTCTAAAGTCCTGGAATCTATTTTTTACTCCCAGCTCTCCTCCTACATTTTCTCAAATAACTTATTAAATCCCAATCAATCAGGTTTCAGGCCGGGTAACAGCACTACCATGGCTCTGTTTAATGTCACTGATGACATTCAGTTGGCCATGGAATAGAAGCAGCTTACGGTCTTAATACTGCTTGATTTCAGTTGCGCCTTCAATTTTGTCAATTTCGATATCCTTGTTGAAATTCTAAAGTAAATTAAACACTCCTCGCACTCGTCTCGTTGGTTTGACTCCTACCTGAGAGACCGCCAGCAGCGCTTTAATTCTAAGGAGATCTCAACGGACAGGTGTGATCTTTTCGCGGGTGTTCTGCAGGGTGGTACTCTTTCTCCTCTCCAGGAAAATTTCAAGCCATGATTATAGGTACATGGCACTCGCTTAACTCAATACAGAATTTGCCTGTCAATCCTGTTTTGTACGATGGTACTATTATAACTAACAGTAAGAAAACTTTATTATATATTATATATATCATGGAGCAATTGATAATTCCGGGCATTATGAACAATGCTCGGATATTATGAATAATGACAAACTACTTTGGGCAAAATGAAAAATCTGAACATTGTTCAGAAATTATGAATAATGACATGTGGGTTTTGGGCGATGTGATAATACAGATACTATCAGGGAAAACACTGCAGTAGCTTAGGTGAAGGGTAAAGGGGTTGTGCAAAGCGAAGCTCTCTTTATTCTCGTGTTAGGTTGAACATGTATGAACAACAATATGGTCATAGGGCAGCAGAGTACCAATAAAAGAAACATTGTTCTAACCCATAGGTGATGGGCATTGTATAAAATGCCCAGGCAATTTGATAATTCTAAGAGTTGTTATGACACTACCTTCTCGTTTTGGGCACTATTCAATTTTCGGGGGCAAAGTTTATAATGACCGATTAATTACATGGTCCATAATATATTTAATTAGAATCTTGGGGTTATATATGATAACTTGCGGTCCTGGTCGCCCCATGTTTGTGAAGTCAGCAGACGAGTCTTAGTGTAATTTCACTCCCTCCAGAGATTGCAGTACTTCCTGCTCAGGCGGACTAAAATCACCCTTCCTCAGTCCATTCTACCTTTAAAAGACTACGCGAATGTTTGTTGGGTTAGTGCGAAAAAAGAACAACTGAACATACTCGAAATAATTCAAAACCTCGAGATATAGTTTGTATACGGGTTGCGCTAGTATGACCATGTATTCCAGTATCGCAAGGAGTTGGGGTGGATACCGATTCGTCTTCGCCGTGAAATGTTAATTCTCTCCTATCTGTTCAATATCCCTGCTACCCCACATATCTTCGAGAACATTTTAAGTTTCTTTCCCCCAGGGATAGCAATCGTAGATACCACAGTGTATCTCTCCTTTTAACTCCTCGATATAACACTCGTTAAGGCTAAGGGCAATCAGACTGTGGAACGCACTTCCCTGCGCTAGTCCCTCATTTTTCACTGTTAAGAAAAGATTGAAAGTGCATTTTCTTTCTATTCCGAATGGGTACCATATCTTTGTAGGTATATGTATTATAGTTTAAATATATTTACATGCTCTCTATTGTTTTATTATATACATAGTCAGGTCATAAGTTCTGTCACATGTGCAATATGAAATAATTTAGACATTTTTATTATTTATGTAAACATTTATATAGCAAAATGAACTTAATAAAACATAGATTCTTATGGTAATAAAGTTTATTCAAAATGACCCCTGCGATTTTGAATACAGGCCTTTATTCTGCGCGGCCAGTCGTCTATCGCAGCACGAACGAGGTCCATGTCAATATCAGCGGCTGCCTTAATCAAGGATGCCTTGAGTGACTCCAAATCAGGATGAGGCTTTGAGCAGGCCTTTTCCTCCAAGTGTTGCCATATCTTGTAATCTAACGGACTCAAATCTGGACTGGAGGAGGGCCAGTCTTCGTGCCGGATGAAGTCGATTTCACGCGCCGCCAGCCAGTCTTGTGTGCTTTTCGCTCTATGAGCTGGCGCAGAATCTTGTTGGATTACCCAGTGCCTGTTATTAAACATAGTATGAGAAACAGGTTCCACAAGGTTCTTGAGGACTGTATTTTCATACACAACTGCATTCGTTTTTACGCCTTTCTCACAAAAATTTACCTCAGTTAAGCCCCAATAAGAGACTCCCAACCAAACCATGAGCGAGGATGGAAAATGACCTCGTTGGACACGCGGAATACGGTTGCTCGCTTCTTCACTGCTGTATGCGTACACCTTATCATTTTGTTTGTTGTAGCTCTCTTCCACGGTGAAAATTTTTTCATCCGAAAAAAGAATTTCCCGATGCTTTTTTCCCGCGTACCGCTTCAACAAAGCGCGGCATCTCTTCAGTCTCAGGTCCATTAAACGAGCGTCCAAACGATGTCCTGTTTTTCTTCGATATGCCCTAAGCCCTAAGTCTTCATTTAACACCCTTTTCACCGTGGTCCTGCTTAACCCCATCTGAAGGGCCAACAGTTTCTGCTTACGTATGGGATTTCTTTGAATTCGCGCCTTCACACCTTTTATTACTGCTGGAGTCCTAACAGAGCGAGGGCGACCACTTCTTGACCTGTCATCTACACTAGAGTCTTCATTGTATCGTTTTATGGTACGATAAACGAATCTTTTGGTGATATTCAAATTTTTCAGTAAGTCGAAAAACTGATTTGGCGCGTAACTGCAAAGATGCAACGCAATAACTGCGACACGGTCTTCTTTAACCTCTCCTTTCCCGCCGTCAGCATAAGCAGCGCGGCCCCGATCACTCTATGTACCGCTGTCAGCATAAGCAGCGGGATGACTAATATTTTTGAAACCGGTATTTTTTATCCAACGGTTGGACCAATTTTTACGGTTCGATCATGTGTGGACACCCAATTAGACAAACTTTATGGTCTGTGTGCTAGTTTATGCTTTTCCGTAGAAAAAAATAATTCAACCGCGTTTTGAAAATCACTTTCTTCCGGACGCTCCCAACGTATATGGTGGTGAAATTTTATTGAGAGAAAAGTGTGGTTTTTTTGGTGAATTGAGGTAAGTATTTGTTTTATTCATATTTACAACTCTATTTGCGATAAACAAACCACAAATCATAGTAAAATTCATCAAGACGTCCAGAAAATCGGCAAATTTACATGATACGTCATGCAACCAGACGGATTCCCCCAATGCTATTTGTAATTCCAATGAGAAATACAGTTAGATTTCAATAAAAAATACACATATCTTATTGGAAATCTTATAAGGAATCCATTTTTATAGGTTTCTTTATCAAAATAATGTACCAATTTGCTGATTTTCCGTCAGAAACGTGATCAGGCATCCAATTCACATGCTTCACACGCGCACATAAGCATTCCGCGACGCCATTTTACTCACACACAGACAGAATCTCACTACAGGGTGCGGGTGTTTTCAGTCATATTCGGTGAAACTCCATATCATAGGTTTCGGGGTGATGTGATGATTGGGGTTTCCATATCAAAGGTTCCGCGGGTTTATGATTGGAGTTCAGTGTCGATAAGGGGGCGAAAGCCCCTTTTTTTTATCAATGGAAAAATCCAGCATCCAGCGACTTAGAAAAATTGTGTTAAAAATTGTGTTAAAAAATATTTTTTTTGACTGTTATTTTTTGCTTCGGAATCGTGTAGTGCTGCTTTTTGCTATCACTTTTGGTTATAAACATTTTCCTCGTGCACCTCACCGATTTCGAGATATACGTCATATTATGTTTGTAATATCGATATCTCTATAAATATTGGTCCTAGGGAAAACATGCATATGACATAAAATTATGCTCGTAAGACACCCTACACGATGCCCAAGTGAAAATATCAAAATAAAAAAAATAAAAATAAAAATAAAATAAAAAAATAACAAATTTGTGTCATATTGTGTTAACTTGTCTTTTTAGGCGGATTCGTTTGCCTGCAAGTTCAGATATGTACTTTTGACAATTAAGTGTGAAATGACAAAAAAATGCAAAATTACACAAATTTGTAAAAGTGCACAGAGTGTACGTTTTGATCCTAATGCCTTAGCTACTTTTTTCAGAATGGATCATGACTATCATGCCCAGCTTGCGCGTCGGTCGCCGCCGGTGCGCATTCTATCCGATGAGAAGCTGGTGTATGTGCGCTCCCGCTCCGGTCGGATGAAGGTAAATAATTGAAATTTCACTCGCATCGTTTTTGCTTCGTTTCCTTTTATATTTATATATATATATACATATCCATTAATTTGTTCCATTCAGCAGCCTAAACGGTCTGAATATAGTTTTACCAAGTATAATTAAATATTTACCTGGGAAATGTGAAGTTTTATACTAAAAGGACACAAATAATTATACTGCAAATGTCACTGACTGCCAGTCTGGTATTTTGTTTATATTTAATTTGCCTATTTTATTTATGTTATAGATGGTGAAGCAACCAGCTTCTCTGGGCCGGAGCGGGAGCGAGGGCGACTCCTCCCCGCAGCCGTCGACATCAAGGCGCTGCCGGCATGCCTACTGACTGATATCTGACTGTGTACTGATGGCTGGTTAATATGTCTCTGTAATAGGGGTTTTAAAACTACGCACACCTCGCTTTGGACCGGTTTCGGTCGGGTGTATCGCTTGCTTGAGTGGGTAACTAAAACTACTAAAATATGCCATATCATATAACTTCCACGTTGCAGCATCAAACTGGTGGAAGACTGGTGTGTTGGGAATGCCTGCCTTCAGGAAGTTGATGAGTCGCAATCGCTTTCATGGACAATTGATATAACCAAATGCCCTTGACGAGGTACCTCAAATCCCGTGCTACTGATGTCATTGGGACGATGAATCGCAAAAGGGCACACGTCCCTGCTGAGATAAAATCGCTCAATGACTCCTGTGGGCATTTATGTCTTGCTAGACACATCTAAATCAGCCATCAGTGTGTGATTGTAATTCTCCTCCTTCATAGCGTTAGCGATCCGGATGTTTCTATCTTTTTGTGTGTAATTTTTATGTGTGTATGTGTCTAATGTTTATGTGTTTGTGTAAATAACAATTTCTATTTGTGGCCAACTACCTAACTATCTTATAACTTGTATAGAAATTGTTTACTTTAACAGTTGCAATGTTTCTATCTTTTTGTGTGGAATTTTTATGTGTCTAATATTTATGCGTTTGTGTAAATAACAATTTCTATTTGTGGCCAACTACCTAACTATCTTATAAATTGTATAGAAATTGTTTACTTTAACAGTTGCAACAAAATTCTTTTTCATTTTTCCGTAATTGTGTACTTTATTCCATTTTTTATACGGTAAAAGTTACAAATATCAGTCAAACAACTATCTAAGAACTTGTATAGAATTGTTTACCTACTTACTTACTGTTTACTACTTTTCCATAATTGTGTACTCGTGTGTGTGTAAATATAATGTATACAGTTTCATTGTGCATTAGTACTGTCCTGTTTTTTAAACAATTATGTCTCGCCCAGGTTTGCTGGAAGAAATATCTTTTTAGAGATAAGCTCGCCTGTTGTTATAAAATTTCTTTTAAGTACATTTTTATGCACAGGGCAATAAAGAATATGAATATATAACTATATAAATTTTGCTGGAAGAAATATCTTTTTAGAGATAAGCTCGCCTGTTGTTATAAAATTTCTTTTAAGTACATTTTTATGCACAGGGCAATAAAGAATGTGAATATATAACTATATAAATTTTTGTTCTTTTTTATTTTTCCAAAACCTAATTACACAATTACACATTAGGTAGGTGGTAGCTAATTACTAATTACACATTTCAAATAATTGTTTATTTTTTACAAATTTGTGTAATCTTACACTAAATTGTCAAAAGTACATATCTGATCTCGCATAACACTAGTTAACACAATATTACACTTTGTAAGAACAGTAGGTATCTGTACTTGCGCGTGAACGGAGCCGCGTGGAAACACTTCATATACACATAACAACTAAATACTAGTTAACTCAAACTTACACCATACCTACACGAACGAAACACCAGTTTAGCTATTTTACCTAGAATCAAATCACGGCGAAACATTTTCTTCGTTCCATCTTTGCACACTCTGTATAAACGCATATCGTACACCTGCCGTGACCTTGAGAAAGCCCAGAAACAACACACCGTGACACGAAATAACATGCATGATTTTGAATTATTTTTGTATGAAAAGGTACATAGTACGATACACTGTTAGAAAGCCTAGTTTGTCTTCTACTTAGAACCACTAATTCTAGAATGATAAGTATCACCTATTGCCTATAAATTCAATAATAGTACAAAGTGTTGATTTCTACCTATTTTATACTTTCCTTGCGAGATATGGCGTCCTCACACTTATCATTTATGATTTAGTGGCAAATACCACTTGTTTTCCTCTTATTGAATAAATTACCTATCCTAGGAACTAAGAAATATAACGCTAGGTAGTCTAGTCTCTTCACAAATAATTTCACAGGATTTGCATAATTCGCGCGATGCGTCAGTTTACTTTCCGTATTTTATGAAAATTTGAAACGCTGAAATATTCGAAAGTTTCTATAAGAACACCCTAATGTTTTTATTGTTTTGAAAAGGTTATTTTGTGTAGATTACGTAGGTATCAAACAACATGTACATGTTGTTGATAATTTTCTGATGTCGGCTAGATTTGTGTCGAGAGGGAGCATTTTCATAGAAGTCTGTGTTTCTCATGCCAGTACAAAAATAAACTAAGGTCACAGTGACATTTTCTACACATTGTGTAAAAGAGGGTTTCATTAGCTACTCAGATATACAACTCCCATAATTCTAAGTGTTACCATTCCAACAGAATCACTTGATATATTAGTCAAGTGCCGCGCAGCCCGCACGCTCAAAAACACTCCGGTATTTGTCGTTTTTGACGTCTCGAACTCCCGGGAAAGGAGAGGTTAAGTGTCCACTCCATATTTAAAAATGAGGAAAATTCTAAAAGTACACATTTTTATTTTCATGAAAAATTCGAAATTCGAATTTTCGAATTATCGAAAATAAACTTTTTTGTGGCCAGCGTTCTAAATTCAAAAGTTTTTATTGTGTGACAGAACTTATGACCTGACTGTGTATTTTATTTATCTGGTATATGTTATTTATTTGGTATGTTTTATTTATTTGGTATATTTTATTTATATTTTGAAAGTCATTTTCGTACGTATACATATAGTTTTATTGCGCGCTAGAACTGTCCTGTTTCCATAGACACTTGAAGAAATCTCTCTTTAGAGATAAGCTCGCCTTTGCTTATAACATTGCTTGTAACTGTTTGTACCTTTATATTTTACATTAATATAAATATATTTCATGTGGGTGTGAATTAGAATTTATTCTTTTACTATTTTTAAGGCCATTATAGCAGTGACTAAACTGTCAACTACATTTTCGCTCGTCGCCCCGACAACATTTACGTGCGATTCATCATCAAATAGTACCATTACTGCGCGTTGGGTTTTTTATAGAAATCTAAACTAGCGGGTTGACATGGATTGTTGTAGTTTGGTCCATGACATCCTCTCTAGTGGGTCACTAGTTCGGAGAGCGTATAGTTAAAAGATCAGAGGATTTTTAGAATAACACTTCGCATGCTTCGTTAACAATTACTTTGTAATAAAATATACTCTTATAAAATTACCAAAATCTTTAAGCAATTAGCAATATTGTTATTAACGAATGGTTAACTCCGCGATCAGACTGTGCTAGGCCCCTTTTAAATGTTAGATATTTCTTTGTATCAAATAGCTGTGAGGACATAAAAGTATGAAACATTCATAAGATAATAAGTTATGGATGGTAATTAAACCAAAAATGCATATATTAATGTTATTTTCCACTTATTCACATAACCACAATTTAAGCCTATACAGAATGAACATAAAGGTGTAGTTTAATATTTATGGGTTAGTTCGACAAAGACATCGTTGTGAACAACTTTATCTAGGAAACCGATGTTATCAGTGCAACTTTATTTATGACATCTCTATAAATGATATGACGATAATTATATCGCTAGTTTGCGGCGTCTCAAATTACCATGGGTAAATAGTATAGAGTCTGGGCTAAATGCTCAACAGTGATAAAATCCTTGCCATTTGAAAGATTTCGGGGTTTTCTTTATTTAATTCTTTCTTCTTTGACTTCCTTAATTTTTCATGTAGTTCATATTATCGGCGTAGTGCTACCACGCCGATAATATGAAATCTTAAATCAACCAGATCGTATCATGCCTACTTCATTTATTTGGGCCATTCTAGCGGGAACACAGTGTTTTTTTGTAGATTTTTGACCGAGCGGCCTACCGATATAGAGAAATAAAAAGAAATTATTCTAATCGAGCGGACGTCAAATCGAAAGTTGCTTAGAACGATGTTCTTAGCAACCCCATAAAATATGACGACATATTGTATACCTATATAAGCATAGACTGCCTCAGTTATTTGCTTCAATTCCTCCTCCCGCGGAGTCCTTTGGGCAATCATCTCCCCGCAAGCCACGTTGTCTCTTGTCACTTCGTTATATTTGTTTCCACACCTGCTTAGGTAGTTTTTATTGTAGGCCGATCCAAACGCTCGATCCAGGGAAATAAATGTAAATATATACTGCATTGCATAGTTATAACATACATTTTGCGCCGTTATGAGAACAAAACATCTTCTTTAAAATAAAATTGGCAGTGCTCTCTGAACAATCAAAGCATCTAAAGCCTTCTTCTGTTCTAAAATGCTGGATAAGTATCTCGACTATGACCTGACGGAGAAGTTTTTGGAATCATTGGTATGAGGTGAATGTAAATATTTATAACTGTTTATATCTAAATATTATAATATGATATATATATAAATATGTACATATACTATGTAACATACTTTATTCTTTTAATAGTTATGCTAAATTTATTTCCTTTCCGATGAAAAGGTACATTGGTATTAAAAGTAGCAACTTTTAATACCTATGTTGTAAACCTTAATAATTCTTCTACATGTTCGTTCTGCGAGAAGAGCAATTCTCTGCCGTCATACAGTCTTGCACAAGTACGTACATACGTACTACTACACTACTCACAACAACAACTTACTTACCTACTAATCTTATACATGCCGTTTTGATGAGTTCTTGTCATCATCATCATCATTGGCCACAGCATCTTTAGTAGATTGTTGTTGCAGCGTTAGTGAGTTGGTAGGATCCCACATCGTCGTTGATGACTATAGAGCCCTATTGCGGCTCGGCATTTCTTGCCCCATCAATTGCACTTAAATCGCGATTCCGTGTAAGAGATGAGGGAAAGATTTTTCTACTTTATATTCTCCAGTCGTGCTTGGTCCTATTTTAATATCATGGCGCCATTCAGGTTTCATTTCGGTACGATTTTCCCAGCAGTCGGTCGGGATTCCAAAGCTTATCATGTCGCGCTTCCAGGTCTTTTAACCGTAGCAACGGGCGCCCTACGGGTCTCTTCGCGTTTGCTATCTGACTCAGCATTACTTGACGTGGAAGTCTCTCGGAAGCTGTTAATAGTCTTACAGACATTATACGCTCGGACAAACATGTAACAACAAAAACTCTTCTTCTCCCCTTGATCGATTATGGCGATGTTTGTTGGGCTAGCGCCAACGAAGAGCAACTGAACAGACTCAAGCGACTTCAAAATCTCGGGATTCGGTTTATCTTCGGACTGCGCAAGTTCGACCACGTCTCGCAGTATCGCAAGGAGTTAAAATGGCTGCTGATCCGTCTTCGTCGGGACACACATATCCTCACTCTTCTATTCAACATCTTAACCAACCCTCGATACCCTAGCTTTCTCCGTGAGCTTTTTCAATTTCTCCCTTCGGCTCGTCTACGTAGAACTCACACGGCTTCCCTGCTCTCTATACCTCATCACAAAACCGTCGCATACAAGCACTGTTTTCGATTGCGGGCGATCACACTTTAGAACTCGCTTCCCTGCACTATCAGAGATAGTCCATCTCTGCCCGTCTTTAAGAATCGTTTGAAGGAGTATTATCTTTCACTGTCCTAGATTTGAGCTTTGTTTAGATTAGTTCGTTTAGGTGTATTTATATTTTTATAAAATATTTATGTACTTGTGTATGTAGTATATCTAGCAGTTAGTTCAATAGTTCAGTAATATATGTATGTATCTTATCAGAGCACATAGGTCTATCCTGTATATCAAATTATTCTTATCAACCTTGGGTTTCCTGGAAAAGATCTCTATTTAGAGATAAGCATGACTTTGTAGACGTCCTTTCTGTTTATTATATCTTATGTTGTTTTATGTGCAATAAATATCTACAAATATATACGAAATGAAGGTGTTTATATACATATGAGTAAGCAATTACGGTCGGCAATGCCAACTTCGTTTTCTCGCCTATCGCCGTAATTTTTCCCTTCCAGAAATAGGTGAGTTCTTGTATGTGCTAGAATTAAGTTTATTTGAAAATAAATAATTTATTTTTCTGTTTATTAAACCCATAGGTTTTGTTCGAATAGAGTTGAACGGAAAATGACGGATTTTCAAAATGGTATCTAGCCTATTGGTTAGCAGGACATGTTACAGCGTACTTAGAAAATGATCCTCTTATGTCAAAAATAAGAATGGAAAATTTCTGAGAATTTTGTAAATTTTGTTTTGCTTTAAAATTATACAGCTCTGCTTTCGTTCTGTTGTTCAGTTCAAGAATGTTTTTATTATTTCCTTGGGCTAGGGAATTTATAATTGATTGTGCTTTAATGAATACATATTAACGTATTAAAGATTTTTTAAACAAATCATCCAAAAAGAATGTGATACGCGCGTGACACTCCCCGGAGAGTATATGAGCGGCGCGAGAAGTCCAAATGTAACGGCACCAGGCGGCTAAGGTCGAGCCACCGCTATCAGTAGCTATGATCGTCTATTCTATCTATCCCAAAATGAGAGGACCCGATTCAGCTGTAAGATTTGTAAGTTAAGAATGATAAGTCTGAATTTCTCGTTCGTAGAGAAGTTCGTTAGACGTACAATAGTCGAACGAAGTTCGGTTCAGGAAGTTACAGTTTCAAGTTAGACAGAGAAAGCATATATGTCCGCGAGCCGGTAATTCGCATCAGTCAGCGGTGTATTGCGCCAGAACGATCGTTGTTATATTTTATGGGTGATGGTACCATTTGGTTTTTGTATATATGGGCGCTAGGAACTTCTTTTAGTGGTCGACCACAGTTTATAATATTTGTTTGTGATATCGTATAGATATCCGTCGTAGTTTTACGACGTGAGTACTCAATGATATTTCATGTGCTCGCTAGTAGCGGCTTGTGGTAGTTCCAATTATATATTTGGTTCACGGCAATAACGATCCGAAAGACCGGTTTACACAATTGCGATTTGATTTACCGAAATGGGTTCTGAACTAGCGGTTACCTCAAAAGGTCCGTAACGTTTTGAAACCTTCAACTCTGCGCAATTTGAGCTGGATGTTATCGAAACGTAGGCATTATTGCTTTAGGAGATCTCACCCACACCATAGCGAAGTGCATAGTTCGATAAATACCGAACTATGAATTCCACTAGCCGCAGCACGTCCTCGGTTGAGCCTGATCATATATACCGACTCAGCCTACACATTAGACCTCCAGCGAAATTTACATTTAATTTAAAGATGCAACTTGAATCCAACCTGACCCAAGGCAATGCAAAACACCTACCCGGTCCTAAACAATGAACTTTAGACTGTAAATTGATCTCTTCGCGCGTCCCCGACAACACTCAAATGTCAAAATATCAACAGGATATGTTATCTGTGTTGACACCGGTTTAACTTTGTTCTGAATTTGTTACTTCCATCCGCGGAACCTCATCGATCAAACAGTCTCCCTATGCCCTGCCAACCTAGGTTTAGCCGCAACTAAACTCCTGTCTAGCCTAGTCTAAAAACCTAGTGTTATACCACGTCCATTATCGACACCACTCGAAAATGGTTGAGTTTGATTTGAATGTGCTTGTATGTTTAATGACTGTGTGTGTGGGAATTTCAAAACTCGCTACTCGGAAAGAATGCGGAGAGGATTAGCCCGCGAATATCCTAAGAGCCAATCCAGGAACCCTATGGTGAAGGAAAAAGGAATTTAGGGTCGCTGCAAGCCCAGACTCAGACTCAGATAATTTACCTAAAAGTTCTTATCTAACGACCCAAGGATAGTTTTGGAATTTGGGGTAGGTTGATATAAAGGATAGGAACCGAGGTATATCTCGGCGCTTCAGACACTCACGAAAAACCACTGAAACTTCGCAATCACAATTTCGTATAGTTCTGACGCGTAACACGGCAGACAAAACTGTTTAGAACTCGTGAAAGACGACCGTCACAGTAGCTAGACGCTGAGACTGAATGCTCTCCCTTCCCCCACAATCGTATTTATACGCCCCACACGTCTGAAAGAAAAAAAACAGCGTCCTTTGCGAACACGCTCTGCCCAAGCGAAGCTTCTTATCACTAACTACACAGGGTCTATTTTCAACCATGCCATGCAGATCCGCCGTTCTACAAATTGTGTGTACGCATATTCACTATGATCAACCGTAGGTTATCACTCAAATCATTTGGTACTGCCGATACACAGAATCTGTTGATCGCTGACCAATAAAAGCTTGTTGCGATTAATTAAGCATTCCCGACCGCTAGGCGCGCGCAGCAAAGACCACTAGAATGCTATTCATACTAGTCGTGTCAGACCCTCCATCTCATACCTCAATCGCAATTGTATATTTGCAATCAACATAATAGCTTTCTCCGTATCGTCCCATAATAACCTTTCATTATTTAGTTATTCATAATTTTATTCAACGCGCAGCCAAATCGGCTCTGATCTCTACACATCTCGCAGGAATGCGACAAAAAAAACCTGACCTGTAAACTTCCTCGAACCATCCCACGCGTCGGCTCTGTTTTTTGCTAACTTGCCACTGAGCTACGCAAAACCCCCAAACGTTATCTGATCCGACTCTCGTATTCAAAACAGAGCGGCGTTGGGCTAGCCCTCTATCACGCAGAATGAAGTATCAAATGTACCGACTCTCGTGTACCATTACAGCCCCCTCCCAGACCTTGAGACACTGTTTATCTCAGTTAACATGGCGCAAGGATCTCATTACCACTATGCTACCCATGCTTTGTCCATATCTACTCTATATGTACGGACATCTCAAATCATGTACACAGACCGATGAATCTGTCAATTATGTATATAATATTTACACAACTCGATTGAGCTCTCTCCTGTCTTATCTTATTTATCTATCTAACTATACAACCTCGCTTACCCGCAACTTATCCTAATTCGTATTACTATACATATATATACAAATTGTTTTTTTTTTGTTTTTTTTTTTTTTTTTTGTTTTTGTTTCCAAATCATGCAAGATCCTTAAATCTACAAAGTAGTTACTCAAATTTACAGCTTACAGCTCAATTATATAACTTTTATACACTATCTTATTTATCTACGCCCTTATTCGTCCTCACATAATACCTGGCTATATTTATAGTATTGAAGTTACCCAATATCTCATTTGAACCCGGATCTACTAAAGTATAACAGTTCGGATATATCACTGCCGAAATAACATAAGGCCCTTTATACAACAATGAAAATTTCCGCATGATTTTATGTTCTTTATTTGAACGCACAAAAGTCTTAAGTTTCACATAATCACCTATACGATAGACTTCTAACTTACGCCGTTTGTCTGCCTATCGCTTACGTCGTTCACTAGAACTTTTAGAGTTTTCTATCGCTACATTCCGCACCTGTTCCGTATCTCGCACACTATGGCCTAATAACCATTCATCGCCTAATTTCGACGACCCGAATGGCCGAGTCGGTAGTGACGCTGCCTACGAAACCAAGGGTCCCAGGTTCGAGTCCCGGTGGGGGCAAATGTTTGTTTGTTGAGAACGGATGTTTGTTCCCTAGTCATGGTTGTTAATCTATCTAAGTATAATATTTCTCTATATAAGTATATATATCGTTGTCTAGTACCCAAGATACAGGGAATCCTAGTTTGGGGCTAGATCAATGTGTGTAAAAGGTGTCCAAGGTATTATTATTAATTCCTTGTCAATAGTTAACGGTTCCCGCCTACCAAACGCTAACTCATTAGGCGCAAAGCCTGTGCTTGTGTGTTCGATATTATTATAGCAATTCTGAATGTCCGGTAACAAGTCGACCCACCTACGATTACTTCCGCCGCAATAAGTTCTAATCAGTCGACCTAGCTCGCGATTCACTCTTTCTACGCTATTAGAATTTGGACAATACACAGACGTATGAGTGACCCGAATCCCCAGCTGTTTGAGTCCAAATTCCCAAACTTTCGATATGAACTGTGGTCCTGAGTCCGTAATTATAGTTTCGATAGGTATTTCCCTATGAAATCTCTATGTACAAGCGAGCACGCTCCTACCTGTCGCTTTTCGCATTGGATATAATTTTATTACTTTACTGTACACGTCTTGAATCACATATATATATTGATATCCGAATTTACCTACGGGCAATGGCCCATAAAGGTCCGAGAAAACTTTCTCACCCAACTTTTCCGCCAACACCGGTGTACAAGGACCAACGGTATTGTTAGTACTTGGTTTGACCTTTTGACATATGTCACAACTTCTTATCACCGCGCTAATCACCCTACTCATATGAAGAAAATAATATCTGTCCTTCATCAGTGCTAATATTTTATATCTGCCGTAGTGACCTATTTCTCCATGTATGTGTAAAATTAGTTCCTCCTGTAGTGATTTCGGAATTACTAGCAACTGTACGTTCCGCTTCGGCACGTGAAAATATAACGTATCACCTACTAGCTTGTAATTTTCAAACCCTCTCGTTTCCGTATCTACCACACCACGTCTGATACAACCGCTAATTCGATTTAACCGCTCATCTTCGCTTTGTAATCTCGCAATGTCCCGTAAACTCGAAATAACACTTGCGGTATTCGATGCCTGAAATCAGAATATCCCCGGCTGAACATTTGTACTGTCAATCATACCTACAGGTCCCGCTATTTGCCTGCTTAGCGTGTCGGCAATTTGATTATCAGTCCCTCGCAAAAATTCTATGTCGTAGTCGAATTGCTCTAAAAACCCACCCACCTAGTTACGCGTGCCCCCAATAAAGTCCACGACTTAATGAACGTCAAACTTTTATGATCAGTTCTAATAATAACTTTTTCTCCCCGCAAATATATCTCAAATCGCTTTAAAGTGTATATAACTGCATACATTTCCTGTTCACTGATAGCCCATCTCGTCTGAGCCCCCTTAAATGCCTGCGAACAGAACCCTATAATTCGTTCCTGGCCCGAATCATCTAATTGATAAAAAAAGCCCCCAATTCCTATAGCGCTGGCGTCACATTGAACATAATATGTTTTTCCCGCCAATGGCTGACTCAAAATTATACTTTCTAAGAATTGGTTTTTTATCTCGTCAAAAGCACTTTGCACCTGCGCACTCCAGACGAACTTGACTCCAGACCGTAATAAATTGTACAAGGGCTGTGTTAACGTTCCAAAATTTTTTATAAACCTCCGAAAGTAATTTATGAACCCCAAAAACGCCCTCAATTGCCTGACAATTCTGGGTGACGGATATAATTTAAGTGTTTCAATTTTGTCCGGGTCCATTTGCAAACCTTGTGTAGACAAAATATGCCCCAATAACTTGACCTTTTTTTGTGCGAACTCGCATTTTTTTAGTTTGCATGTGAAGCCCGCGTCTTTCAATTTACTCAGAACCGTGTCCACTTGAGACAAATGCTGTTCGAAGTCACCCTCAGTTAAAATTGCCAAATCGTCAACAAAATTTAAACAATATGACCTAACCTCTGGCCCTAAAATTAAATCCATCGCCCTCGAAAATGAACCCACACTAGTTTTCAACCCCTGAGGTAAAACGTTGTAAACATAACTTCTGCCTTGATATACAAAACCCGTGTATCGTTTAGATTTGTCTGATAATGGTATAGAAAAATACGCATCTTTGATATCAATAACCCCTATGTAGTTTATCCGGCGCCCGGATTGCAATATCTCACTCATTGAAGGTGTGGTTTCAACCTCCCCAACCATTCCCGTGTTTAATTCTCGTGCATCTAGCAGGATACGGACCTCTCCTGATTTCTTTAGTGTACAAGTCAATGGACTGCTGAAATCCGTAGATTGCCTGCTAATAATACCTATCCGTTCCATTTCTTCCAATCGTTTTGTTCGCGATATGCGAACGGTATGGGATAGCTTCGTTTTACGAAAGGCGTTTCATCTCTCATTTTTATCTCATGTATATATTTATTTGTCTGACCTACCCTATCGCTAAACAACTCTGCATGTTTATTTAACACCGGCAATAACTTTGTTTTGTGTTCAACAGGTATTGATGAATTATTCACATATTCCTCTATCACATTTCTACTGGTATCTTGGTTCTGTACTTCCATTGTACAACAGCAAGAATCCTGATTAGGACCAGTACCTAATGGTATTTCACACATCCGCCCGGCGCTTCGTATAATTAGCCTCTTATTACCCTCACACATTAAACTGGCTCGCGTCTGTTGTATAAAATCAAACCCTAAAATTAAATCTTTAGGCACCCTTGTTAATACTAGCATTGGAGTATCGATAACGCATTCACCTATTGTTAATGGTAACGTTACTAATTTATCAACCTTTTCCTTACTGACTCCAAATGCACCTGTGATTCTCAAACTTGGAATCGGTATTTCCGTCGGTTTTCCCAATTGCTTGCACACTTCTTCGTACACTCGCCGACTTATTACACTGATTTCGCTCCCCGAATCAATCAAACTCCTTACAACAATATTCCCAATACGCACATTTATCTCAGGTAATGTCAAGGTACTACATAAATCGCGCCCACACTCAGTCGAATCGTCGTCTCTGAATATCGTATGTAAACGCCTGTCATTTTGATCTCTACAATTCGATCTAGATTTTTCATCTAAACACACGGCATATCCATGCGCTTTATGCGCTAGTAATTTAATAAATTCATTCACACCCACGTTCGAATCCAAATTACACAAATCATACAGTCTATGTTTTTTTTCAATTTGATCGGCTGTCCATCCGAACCGTAATAAATATCTGAGCGCGAACGACCCGCGCGAGTCCACTAGTTTTTTGAATTCTGATTTATCGCATTAGTCCTGTCACTTGAACTTTGCCCTGCCTCTGTATTATCTGAACCATCATTGCCCCTTTGGAACCCTATTGCCTTAAAACTAGCCTGAGGCTGTCTACCTCTACCGCGAAAATAACCGCGACCGCGCGTCCCAAATTCGTTTCGCGCCTTCGTTCTTGCGTTATAATTATCCCTACGACTCACCGCGTTATAACGAAACGTATTTACCCGCATAGCTTGATATTGCCCACGCATGTAGCTATCCCGCCTTACGTTATTCGTATTCATAGGTTCCGAACCATGCAACGCACTTAATCCCCCATCGACATTCCGTTCTAAATGCCGAAGGAACTCGACCGCATCTCGTATAATCATTGGTTCCTTTCTAGCAAAAAACGCTACCTGAATATCACGCGGCAACTGTCTGAAAATCGTGTTGATTTTCTCCGTATCAGTAAACGGTATCGTAAGCTCATATATGCTATTCAATTGAGAGGCAAAGAATTCTTCCATACTTTGACCTTTCTTAGAATCAAACTTCGCAGTTAGGAATCTTTGCTTAATTAATTCCTGTTCATTATCACCCCAGAATACCTCTCTGAAATCTTTTTCAAAATCCGAATAGGTTCGCCATGAGTCTCTGTTTATGCTCATTCAAACTTTTGCAATTCCTACCAAACTATCCGTTGCCCATATCAAAGCCCTAGAACTATCTCCCGAGACTTTAATACAAGCCTTTAAATCTCTTAAGAAAATCATCGGATTTTCCGAACTCCGCCCATCGAATGTCGGCAACTTCTGTGTCATTTTCACAATGCATGATTGACAATTTTTTACCGATTGTTCAAACGTCTCTAGTTCCTGTCTGTCAGTCTGTCTGTCCGAAGTCCTACTAGTATTGCTCGCGCTAGAACCCCTTTCCAAACTGTCTAATCTATTCACTATTTCAGATAACAATTGCGTCACCTGTCCTGACGCCATTTCACTTGTTTGCAAAAGTGAATCGTCTCGTACTACCCGACTAACGTTTTTTCTAAGCCGGCCGGCCATTATTCCTGAACACTAAACCGCCGCAGCTCGTCTGAAAACAATGCCCCTTTTATTTGCTTATTTCTTATTTACAAAACTGAACTGTTTAAAATCGTTTCTACGTTGTGTTGTCAATTGTCAATTGTAAGACGGGCTGGTTTCCGCAACTCGACGACGAAAGCGCCTATTTTGCGTGTGGGTGGGAATGCGACATCATTCGAGCCAACCCAACTCCTCCAGGAACGCCAGTAGGCCCTGAAATTTTTTGAAAATAACTTTGTGTTATTTTTAAAAGTAACGCGTTAGACCTTGATTCTTTTAGAATATCTAGGTATCAGACTATCTAGGATATCCTTCGGTCTCGGCACCAGAAATCTGTAACGGCACTAGGCGGCTAAGGTCGAGCCACCGCTATCAGTAGCTATGATCGTCTATTCTATCTATCCCAAAATGAGAGGACCCGATTCAGCTGTAAGGTTTGTAAGTTAAGAATGATAAGTCTGAATTTCTCGTTCGTAGAGAAGTTCGTTAGGCGTACAATAGTCGAACGAAGTTCGGTTCAGGAAGTTACAGTTTCAAGTTATTCAGAAAAAGCATATATGTCCGCGAGCCGGTAATTCGCATCAGTCAGCGGTGTATTGCGCCAGAACGATCGTTGTTATATTTTATGGGTGATGGTACCATTTGGTTTTTGTATATATGGGCGCTAGGAACTTCTTTTAGTGGTCGACCACAGTTTATAATATTTGTTTGTGATATCGTATAGATATCCGTCGTAGTTTTACGACGTGAGTACTCAATGATATTTCATGTGCTCGCTAGTAGCGGCTTGTGGTAGTTCCAATTATATATTTGGTTCACGGCAATAACGATCCGAAAGACCGGTTTACACAATTGCGATTTGATTTTCCGAAATGGGTTCTGAACTAGCGGTTACCTCAAAAGGTCCGTAACGTTTTGAAACCTTCAACTCTGCGCAATTTGAGCTAGATGTTATCGAAACGTAGGCATTATTGCTTTAGGAGATCTAACCCACACCATAGCGAAGTGCATAGTTCGATAAATACCGAACTATGAATTCCACTAGCCGCAGCACATCCTCGGTTGAGCCTGATCATATATACCGACTCGGCCTACACATTAGACCTCCAGCGAAATTTACATTTAATTTAAAGATGCAACTTGAATCCAACCTGACCCAAGGCAATGCAAAACACCTACCCGGTCCTAAACAATGAACTTTAGACTGTAAATTGATCTCTTCGCGCGTCCCCGACAACACTCAAATGTCAAAATATCAACAGGATATGTTATCTGTGTTGACACCGGTTTAACTTTGTTCTGAATTTGTTACTTCCATCCGCGGAACCTCATCGATCAAACAGTCTCCCTATGCCCTGCCAACCTATGTTTAGCCGCAACTAAACTCCTGCCTAGCCTAGTCTAAAAACCTAGTGTTATACCACGTCCATTATCGACACCACTCGAAAATGGTTGAGTTTGATTTGAATGTGCTTGTATGTTTAATGACTGTGTGTGTGGGAATTTCAAAACTCGCTACTCGGAAGGAATGCGGAGAGGATTAGCCCGCGAATATCCTAAGAGCCAATCCAGGAACCCTATGGTGAAGGAAAAAGGAATTTAGGGTCGCTCCAAGCCCAGACTCAGACTCAGATAATTTACCTAAAAGTTCTTATCTAACGACCCAAGGATAGTTTTGGAATTTGGGGTAGGTTGATATAAAGGATAGGAACCGAGGTATATCTCGGCGCTTCAGACACTCACGAAAAACCACTGAAACTTCGCAATCACAATTTCGTATAGTTCTGACGCGTAACAAGGCAGACAAAACTGTTTAGAACTCGTGAAAGACGACCGTCACAGTAGCTAGACGCTGAGACTGAATGCTCTCCCTTCCCCCACAATCGTATTTATACGCCCCACATGTCTGAAAGAAAAAAAACAGCGTCCTTTGCGAACACGCTCTGCCCAAGCGAAGCTTCTTATCACTAACTACACAGGGTCTATTTTCAACCATGCCATGCAGATCCGCCTTTCTACAAATTGTGTGTACGCATATTCACTATGATCAACCGTAGGTTATCACTCAAATCATTTGGTACTGCCGATACACAGAATCTGTTGATCGCTGACCAATAAAAGCTTGTTGCGATTAATTAAGCATTCCCGACCGCTAGGCGCGCGCAGCAAAGACCACTAGAATGCTATTCATACTAGTCGTGTCAGACCCTCCATCTCATACCTCAATCGCAATTGTATATTTGCAATCAACATAATAGCTTTCTCCGTATCGTCCAATAATAACCTTTCATTATGGTATTATTTTATTATTTAGTATTTAGTTATTTAGTATTTTATTCAACGCGCAGCCAAATCGGCTCTGATCTCTACACATCTCGCAGGAATGCGACAAAAAAAACCTGACCTGTAAACTTCCTCGAACCATCCCACGCGTCGGCTCTGTTTTTTGCTAACTTGCCACTGAGCTACGCAAAACCCCCAAACGTTATCTGATCCGACTCTCGTATTCAAAACAGCGCGGCGTTGGGCTAGCCCTCTATCACGCAGAATGAAGTATCAAATGTACCGACTCTCGTGTACCATTACACAAAGGGGTTGTTTTTAGTCCGTGTACCACACGAGCTGATGCCCGCTCAATATGTGGTGACCCGGACATAGCATCTGACTCCTGGGCATGGGTAATTACATTTGTTTCCCCCCTCCAACAAAAAAAAAAGGCCGCCTCATTATAGATGCAAAATTTGTCTCGAAGCACTGCGATCGTTTACGAAACAATTTAACTGTATTTATTTGTGTAGTACTGATGATCTTTTAAAAACTGTGTTTTTCAGCGCAAATCTTTTGTTTGCAAATTTACTAAGTTTGCATTTAAGCGCAAATATTTTCTGTACTCCGGCTTAGTTTAAAATATAATTTTACTTGCTTTATCTATCACTATGACTTGAATCATTGAACATTGATGGCACTATGATGCCTCACACAGTAAATCCTATTATTGGAGTCGGAGCCTGTCTGTTTCGGTCTATCTCCTATTATATGTCATACAGCCCTTTTACTTATGGTAGTTTATGTGATCTCGAAGCAGCAGGGCAAATCTTTATGTGGGTTTTTGAAGTTTACCGCACGATGAGCTGTATATAAGTTTTGGTACTGCAGGTAACCCCGTGGGACGAATGTGCTTTTCAAATGTTCTGTCACTTATCCAATTCGATGCATAAGTAAGTAGTGAATTGATCGCGCCAATATGCGAGCCCGACTCTCCTTGTTTGCTTCTCCCTGTAGTCGCCAAGAAGATCACTAAGAGAAGAAGTGAAGTGCCTGCTTTCCCATCGTCCCTATCAGAACTAGATCGAGACTCATTATCTCTTACAGTTCGACGTAAAATACGTCGTGCCAGGTGCACCGACGCTACTCGAAAGCCACAACTCAAAAATGATTTTAAAAAGTATGTGCAAAAAACTACGAATACACCTTGCTGCTGTGGCCAGATTCCAGTAGACTCACCCTGATTTGAAAAGAGAAGCTGTAGCTATGTACCGTCAAAATCACCCTGATTTAAATAGAGCAGCTGTAGCTAGATATCAACGCGCTCACTCCGACGTGCATAGGGCATCACAAACTGGATATGAGCAAAAAAATTCTCGAGTAGAATTGAAAGGACGTGCCTGGAAAAACAAAGCTCACTCCGGCTTAGCATATGATATCGATACAGAGTATGAAATTGACAGCACCTTGGCTCCATGAGCAACAAGTGCCGATGGTGCAATGGTATCAAGTGGAAGGAGGAGGCACACTGCATGTGCTGTATGGCTGGTAAGGTGAATGATAATAAAACCAATTCGATCAGAGTAACCTAATTTTTGACATATCTATACAGGTTAGTGAACTAATGCTTCTAGATAGAAAAGTCGAAAGCAGAAATTTCGTGGGCTGATTAGGGGACAAACATAACTTAAAGTCCTGACCACTCTGAGGAGGGCCCTATAGGTGAAAGTCAGAGTCAAGGTCAAATTTATTTATCACTGTAGATATTTACAACATACAACATACACACCCACAAAGAATGTCCTGTTTTTTAGTTTTTGCTTACATCTCAAAAACAAAGCGTCAATGCGTTGTGCAACATAATAAAAGCGAATAACATTCTTAAAAACTTTGATCCTTTAAACTTTCTACCTATTCCCAATTTTTGTATAAGATATGAGCTCAAACTTTGCTTTTTAACATTAAAACAGTTCATCTGAGCAAAAAAGTGGCCCAAAGAAAGTTAAAGAGTTAAATTTCTCTTCAAAAATTATCTTCATTCATTCATTATGTAATGACTTTAACGAAGTCGTCATCATCTATCATTGAAAAGTTGCATGAAATCAAAGTTGCAGGGAATATTATATCAGCTTTTATTATGTTGCATAACACAATTTCCTTTCATTCGTCATTTTCGAGACATAAGTAAAACCAAGAAAAGGTCCCATTATCCCAATATTTATACTTTGTAATCTCTCACCTAGGGCATACCTCAGAAGGGTCAGGAATTTTACTATGTTTGTCTCCTAACTGGTTCAATAAGCTCCATATTCTGTTTTCGACTTTTCCATCTAGTCCCTCTTTATGAGCACTCATTTACTAAGCTCATCAAGCTCTTTTACTTTCGAGCCGAGCGGCTGGATGATTTATCTTACTATGCAGCCTGTCAGTACATCTTTATTATACTGGTATATCACTAGCGACGTCAAGCCCGCCATCCGTTGTTGTCATCGTTCACGTCCCTATTAGAATCGCATTGCTTGTGGACTGTTTTTGATATTAATAGTTACAACAGTATGTTTGTACTCAACAAGTGTTTCTTTTTAACGTACTCATCCTAATAAGTATACATCGTGCTGAACCAGCGAAACTTTATAAGGCAATAAAACCGATTTTAAAATCGGAGTTTTTGCCTTTGTGATGTTTTTTAGGCACTTCACTACAATAATTGAGATCCTTACAATTTACTTTATGTTTTATTGTTTGAGTTTATTCAGAAAATAAGTAAATAAAATAATAATTTCAATCCTATTCCTGGAAGATAACCATGAACCTATATCACTATGTCAAAGCTCAAACCTAAAGCGGTAATAGTTTCTTCATAAATAACACCGAACAATGTGTTGGATTAAAGATAACTGACTTTGCTCGCCTGAATCTATCCCAATATAAAATTTAAGAGTAAATCTGTGCGTACACCTAGGGATCTCTCTGAACGCCGGGAACTAAAAAGTCCTATCTTGTCGAACCTGCTTACTGTTATGTTTACAAAGCGGATTGTGCGGTTCCTTTGGCTGAACATTCTTTGCGCCGAATGTATCGAATTTCCTTTCCTTGAGATTGGTAAATATTGAAAGGACATTGCGAATGAAGGGACTTCCTTATGTCTTTCGGTATTTGCCCATCTTATGATATGGATCCTCGAGCCAATTTGCTGTAGCACTATTGAAGTTTAAACCTTCGTTGCTATGACTGAATCGACGACAAGATTTGCTCATGCATATATAAATCCTACTTACCTACATACTTATTGAAGCATACTAGTGGTACATTGCTAGCTTATCCTTGACCTCTAAAGCTTTGATTCCCTTATTTAAGTTGTTACCTCACCGCCGTGTGGTCTTAGCTCCTGATTCTTTTAGTCAACTCCTACAACCATCAGACAATATGTAAAAATGCAAACAATGGTTGACGAATAATGGTGCTTCGACCGGATATGTGCCTGGTCACATCGTATAGCAGAATTAATCTGTAAGAGGAACTGTAGAATTTTAAAAGCGACAATTTATAAGTTGATTTACTCCATAATCGAATATGACTTATTGAAATTACTGGAGACTGCCGTATATTTTAATAATAATTTCTCGCATGCTCCATTGCCTTGGTTGAACCAGATTTATGCAGTTTCCAGTGCAACGTTGAACACCTTTGTATGAGGAATTAAAAAGTGGCATGAATTAATTATTACCATTATAACTATTATCCCTCCATCAAGTTGTACTGAGCCAGCGTGTGAGAGTATAGCTCAATCTTACACGTATCGGTTTTAGGACCTGTGCCCATCGGTGGGGACATTTTAAGGTATTTATAGAGCGTTTCGTTACCTAAAATAAAGATTATTTATATTATAATGAATACATATGGGCTTCATTTATTATTATTATGATTATGCTTTATGTACACATTAACATACACATAAAAACTTAAGAATGCACCTGGTTAGATTCGTGGAGTATGAAAGTAGCCGCACCTATATCTTTGTAAAAACAATTTTGCTATCTAAACACACAGAGAAATTAAATATATCTAATCCCAATGCATGAAACTTGAATACCATTGTGCAGTGGTACGGAAACCTTCATGCGCGAGTAAGACTCGCACATGGCCGTTTTGCCAGAGGCAAATTATAAGGAGAACGACATCTTCGGGAGTAAAGTAAAAGGCTTGAGATGCGCGCAAATACTAGACTAACTTATTATAGGAAATGCTAAGCTTATAAACAACTTACTACAAAGCTACGTAATGAATATATATATACCTTATATGTGACGGTCGTACAACTTATCTTAACATTACGTGGAAATATGACTAACATAGTCGACCGGTACAGGTACCCCCCCTTTAGGGAAAAAAATAAATGAATTTACTTATAACAATGAACAAATATCTTAGTTAGAATCAAACAATAACCTTAAATGAATCGAGATAACTTTAAAAATGTGTATACCATAACCAACTTATATCAACTGCAATAATAACCAGTAGGATTTTAATAAACATAAATTAGATAGTAATTGTGAATACTTCAACTTAATCTAAAGGTAAACTTACACGAATTAGAAAAATAAAGGAACTACGGTTATGTGAATTCTACATAAGTTTAAAAAATTACTTAATATTTACCTACAGGCAAGTCTTGTATCTGGCCGCACACTACATAAAATAAACTAAAAACTGGAAAACAGAAAAACCCTAGGAAAATGGGGTTTCGCGGTTAGTAAACAAACCTAACCTATAACCTGGAAAAGATCCGCAGGAGAGTCGTCTGATGCTGCAGCCGCCCATGTTTTTCAGGAATCGATGGGTCGAAGTTGTAATCACTGTTTGTTTATAGTTGCGACCGTACCTACACAAGGATGATTGTGCCGAATCAGCGTCAGCATTAAATCTGTAACCTTGGCTGTAGGCAGTCAATGATATCGTACGTCATATGTACTTGAGTGAATATTAAGTTGTCGATTGATGTCGTCTTGGTTTGGGTGGGGTCTTGATTATGGAGTTCTGCAGCGTGGTTTGAAATAGGTATGCAAACCGAAGTTGGGGCTCGGCGATCTTGGACGAAGTGCTTCTTGCTTGCACTTCTAAGGTGGCAGCACACGGAGTTTTCTTCGCGGCTGGGTCCATGCTGCTATTACCGAAGGTTGCTGATGTTCAGAAGTCGGGTCATCACTTTGCCAGATGCAATTATAAGGATAGCGACATATTCGGGAGTAAAGTAAAAGGCTTGATATGCGCGCAAATACTAGACTAATTTATTATAGGAAATGCTAAGCTTATATACAACTTACTACAAAACTACGTGATGAATATAAATATACCTTATCTGTGACGGTCGTCAACTTATCTTAACATAACGTAGAAATATGACTAACATAGTCGACCGGCACTGCCGTTTATTATCTTGATGACGGTAAGGATCCCTTCATTTGCCAGTCTCGCACTTTCTTCATTAGTATACATAATTAGTTTATTTGTGACGCCTCTGAAATCGGACACGGCACTCACGATTGTCGTTTTATCGGGGAAATTATAAGTTATTTATGTGATTTAACTTCTCATTTTATAACTAAGCAACGGAAAAATGACACAGCTGATTTATACATAAACTAATTCGGATTTTTTCGCCGCCAACTAAACATTCTATAGAAGCGTCAAGAAAAGATCAACAATTATTATTATTTGTCCTTCTTATTTATACATTGCACCTTTTTTACTAACTCAGTCACGAGCCTTAACAAGCGCCTGGTCGACGCCTCGTGTGACCAGAGGGCTGGAGTCTTCCTTGGGCAACGGCAGAGTCTCGCCATACAGGGAGGCAACGCCGCCAGCCTTCTCAGCACCCTGCCTACCGACTGCGGTAGTGGCCTGGCCAAGATTTTTTATTTAAATTTATTTATTTTTTTTTTCATATCTATCTGTTCATATGTAGATAATATAAGCATAATAAAAGGAAAAAATACAACCGCAATAAAGCCTTGCTTTATGCTAAATTTTATAATTTTCCAATGCCCGGCAGTTAATTTTTCTGATATATATTTTTTTGAAATTTTAATTTTAAAATATAGATCATTTTCAGAAACTACCTTTTAATATTTTTGGGTTTTATTCATTGCGTCTATTTCAAAAACAAAGCTAAAATTTTACTCCCGAAAAGTGAACCTGACGTCACCAAGAGACGTAATGGGATATTTTTTTTTGCCTAGCACAAAAAAGTGGCAGTCAAGTCGAGTGGGTGAGTGAAGTCAACTGTCAAACAAACATCACGTGCGAACGTCAGTCCTAATCTGACTGAAATGAATTATTATTGTGATATGATTTAAAAATCGAATTGTTTTTATCAATATATTTTTGTACTGCCGGTTTCGCCCAGCCTACAGTGGCGCCATGTTTTCACTTCATTCCTTTATTTTGCAAAGCAACTAACGCACATGTCGCATGCGCAAAAATAAATAAAAATGCCGAAACGCACAACTCAAGAGAAAATCGATAGGTACCATCGAAAGCTTCGGAAACTAGAAGAAAGTGATCGTGGACGTAAAAAACGAGTGATATATTCGGATGATGAAAATGATGAAGGTTAGTTTTTCAACATTTCTTTGTCTTTTGATCGACTGCGAGTCGTTCACGAGATTGCACATTATATTGGGTTTGACTGCGAGTCAAACGCAATAACATGGTTAACTGCGAGTTTACCACAAAAAATATGGTCGACCGCGAGTTTACCATAATTCCTTTGTTGATACAATGAAGGTTTATCAATCAACCTTTTTTCGCAATTACTGTTTTGTCTGCGAGACAAAGTGGATTGCGCGCAATTTATTCTCTGTATACCCTCGTAAATATGATTATTATTTGACGGGTGATACAACAAGTTTGTATTGTGTTTTAGATACCAATGGGAATTTTGGCGACGTCATACCGATTCAAGACCCTACGAATGACCTACGTAATATGGATGAAAAAAGTCTTCTTGAAACAAACTCGGAAGCCATCGTCACAAATGCAGATGAGGCCGAGTTAAATTTGGACCCGGACCTATTGTCAGCATTAGGTGAAGCAACATCTGATTCGCCAGAATTTGGTGCTGGTATGTATGACAGCCTAGCCAAATTATGGCTGCCCCTGTTAAAAAAAGGCATGGTCTCAGAGAAGAAAACAAAAATCATGCATGAATACCTGATTCCTGATAATTGCAGACTTCTAAAAGCACCAAACCTTAATGCTGAGATTTTATTTATTTATTTATTAATAAATTTAAATGCACAACATTACAGACAATGTCCAACTCATTGTACATATACAAATATACAAATAACATTTTTAAGGAACACAGTCATTACGAGTTAGGTAGTGAAACATCTGGTCGCCGAATACACTTTCTGGAATTCTCCACCGGCAGTTTAAGTTTGTATAGTTTTATTATCCTTTAGCTCGTAGTCATTATATTTGTTAGCATTAAGATTCTATTGTAAATATTTCGCCACTATTGTTGATCTTCTGTGTTAGTATTGTTTCCTTTTGCCGAAAAGGCATACTGTGAGGTGAGGTTTGTGTTGGCGCCTTTGAGGGCACAGCTGCATTGCAGTTTTATGAGCAGGCCTGCGTACTTAGTCATGAAGTAGAAAACGATTGTGAAGTTTTTGTAATACTACTGTAGTGTGCGTAGGCCCAGCAACTTTATATTTCGACTATTGTCATTTATTCCGTTCAGTTCGACCGAGACCTTCGACGACGCCGCTGGAAGCTCTGCCCGTGCGAGCCTGTTCAACTCCCCTAGCTTCAGCGTGCGACGTTTGTAGGTTTTCTTAGTGACAGTGTTGTAGTGCTTCGTTTGAATCCCCCTGTATTCGTGTCTAGGTTAAGTTCCCTGTGTGTTTATAAATATAATCGTGCTGATTTGTATCGCGTCGTACTTTTATTGGACCCCGCGCCGAAAACTATCCCGGTAGTCTCTTACATTTTGGTCCTTCGAGCCGGATAGTATGTCGGAATCAGCCGGATATATTATGACCAGGAGCAAGTCGCGAAGGGTGAACGAAGACAACATGTCAAACTCAAACGATGTGGAACCAACGGCGGGTAGCAGTAGCAACTACCAAGAGGATATATCGCTCCCGGTACAGGATCAGGCCCTAAACACTTCGACGACGAATAGTAATGGCATCCCGACCGTTCGTGGAACATCACGGCTTGGAAGTAAGACGTCGAGGGCTAGCAGGCTCAGCAGAGAAGCTCGGATGAAGAGAGCGCAGTATGAAGCGGAGCTCGAGCTTCAAAGGTTAACGGAGGAAAAGGTGCGTGCGCGTGAGCGCGTCATACAGAGCAAGTTGGAGCTTGAAATGGCGGAAATCGAGGCAGAAGATGCAGAAAGCGAAGAGGACGATGAATTACGTCACGCTGGTACGCCCGCATATTCAGTGGAAGCGTGGTTGAAGAATGCACAACCACCGGCGCCGGTCGCATCGCCGCGGCCATCGTTACGAGCTTCGCCGCCGCCGTCGCCAGTCCCTGTACCAAGGACAGCGCCGCCGACACCACCGCCACCGCATGTGACAACATCGCAATGCCCGGTGATGGGAACCCTACAGATTGGGTCGGGTTCAAAACGGCGTACGAAACTTCGACGGCAGCTTACGAGTTTAAGCCGTTCGAGAATGTGGCGCGACTACGGGTTGCGCTAGTTGGGGACGCAAAGGTGGCAGTAGAAGACTTGCTGCGATCAGCTTGTGACCCAGGTGAAGTAATACGCGCGTTGGAAGACTCATTTGGACATCCAAGTTTATTGCTGGACTGCGCATTAAAAAAGGTGAAAAATCTTCCTCGCGTCAGCGAAAGTGGTCGCGAGCTTCGTAGTTTTACCGCCGCAATCCGAAACTGCGTAGCGTTGTTGAAAGCTGTGCGTGCAGAGGGGTACATCAACAACCCCCAAATAGTTAATGAGTTGCTGGCAAAGCTTACGCCCTATCAGCGGGCGCAATATGGCAGCTTTGCGAGGCGAATGGATACCGAGATCGGGGTAGATTTAAGAGTTTCGCCGAATCTGCAAATGTTGGTGAAATTTTTAACAGATCTCACGCACGAGTCGTCGTACTACGCGACGGCACAACAGAGCCTTGCCAGTGCGCCTGCGCCGAGCGCGAGTCTTGTGCGGGACGGGCGAAACACTACGCCGGTCAAAACAACGCATCGGGTCCATGCGCATGTAGAAGCTGTCAAGGACGAAAGTTCGGTGTGTGTGTTGTGCAATAAGGACCATCAGTTGGAAAAATGTGATAAGTTTAAAGACCTAAGTGTTAGTGAGCGTTGGGCTATTATCAAAGAAAAAAAAATGTGTTTTAGACGTCTAGTTAAGTCTCATTCTCGTAAGTTTTGTCGTGCGCGGCGGTGCACTAAGTGTAAGTGGCCGCACCATGTATTGCTGCACGCTGATCGAGCTGAGGTGTCATCACCATTGTCGCCGCAAACCACCACGGACACAGATTTAGTGACAATGTGAAACATTGGGGAGTGTCGGGCTAGAGCGTTGCTCAAAGTTATTCCGATCTGTTTAGTGTCGGGTAACGCTGAAGAGCAGCGCACGTACGCGCTACTCGACGCCGGGGCGTCGGTGTCAATTATGGACGATAGATTCGCGAGTGATATTGACGGACCCACAGTACCCCTTAGGTTGGTGACAGCGCGTGGACATCTTGTAACGGACGAGCGATCGCGTAAAGTGAAAGTGACAATAAAGGGTTCGAACGGTGTGTGTCACGATGTAATAGTGCGGACATTAAGTGATGTTAACTTGCCTTCTCAGACAGTGCCTAAACAAGTGCTTAATGAAAATGCGCACTTACGGGACCTGGGTTGCAGTCCAATGGAGGGAGCGAAGCCTATGCTGCTGTTGGGCCAGGACAACTGGGAGCTGATAATCGCCGAGGAGATCTCTCGAGGTAAATCTGGTCGTCCAGTCGCTTCACTCGCTAAGTTAGGATGGGTCGTGCATGGACCCGTAGCTACGAAACACGCTCCAAATATGACACGCCACGCAAATTGCATGATAGTTTCACAGCCTGATCTTCACGCTTTAGTGAAGGAACAGTTCGAACTAGAAGCCATAGGTATTAGTCAAGTCTCACGTAGGAATAGCGAATCCGAACGGGCGATGAGCATACACGAGTCCACCAGCCACGCCGTACACGGGGGGTGGGAAGTAGGCCTGCTTTGGAAACGTGACAACGTGGAACTACCCGATAATTATAAGTACGCACTGAAGCGTTTACACGGTGTAGAGCGTCGGTTAGACAAAGATCCGTCGTACGCCAATACCTATTGCAGCCAAATGGACAGGCTTATCGGTAAAAACTACGCGCGGAAAGTAGATAAGGGTTTTGAAGCCAGTCCTGTTTGGTATTTGCCTCACTTCGGTGTGACAAACCCAAACAAACCTGGAAAGTTACGACTGGTCTTTGACGCTGCCGCTTCCTACGAAAATTCATCGCTTAACGACAATCTTTTAAGCGGGCCTGACTTATTGAATTCTTTGTTAGGCGTGCTTTTTAACTTTAGAGTTGGGCCGGTAGCATTCACAGCGGATATAGCCGATATGTTTCTCAGAATTAGGGTCAGGAAGGAGGACCAAGGAGCACAATTGTTTTTATGGCGTGGTCTGAATAGAACAAAAGACCCTGATATTTACGCCATGAACTCATTAGTATTTGGTGCTACATCCTCGCCTACTTCCGCTATCTTTATTTTGAATAAAAATGCAAACCAATTTAGTGACTCTTGCCCAGCCGCGGTGAACGCTATTCGGTCCAAACATTATATGGATGACTATCTAGACAGTGTAGAGACTGTAGAAGAGGTGCAATAGCTTATTACTGATGTCGGGCGCATTCATGGCGCCGGAGGTTTCGACATCAGGGGGTGGGTGACGAATTCACCCGAGTAGAGGGCCATGTTGCCAGTTGTTGAGCCAAACAAAGTCACGCTAGATAGGTTGCCTAACGGAGATGAGCAAACATTAGGCATGATATGGTGCCCGGAAAGTGACAACTTTAAATTCGACTTATCATTCAAAAAGTTGCCAGCACCTATAGTGGAAAGTAAAGTCAGGCCCAGTAAGAGGAAATTCCTTCGATTTATAATGAGTATTTTTGATCCGCTTGGTCTCATTTATTCCTGTGTGATTCAGACCCGTATCATAATGCAACGCATATGGGGTTCCGGGGTAGCATGGGACGAACAAATACTGGAGGGCGAGGCTGACATGTGGTTTGGTTGGCTGCGTAACTTAAAATTGCTATCAAATTTAGTCATACCCAAGTGGTATGACATCCAACCAAATGACAACGTCGAGCTCCACATATTTGGAGATGCCAGCGACAAGGCATACGCGGCTGTCGCGTATTTAGTTGGGCAGAACAGCCAAGGCGAACGCCCGGACGAGGCGACCAAAATGACCTTTCCTAACGACAAAGGCATGTGGCTCTCCGGCCCGCCATTCCTTTGTAATCCACAGGTACCATGGCCGGAACGCGAGGGTGAAGAGGAAAGCGCCCCGGATCCAGAGCACTTAGAGAGTGCGCTAACGACGGTAGAAGCAGAGCTGCCGTTGGTCGACACTACGCGCTTCTCAACGTGGACACGGGCTCTGCGCGCTGTTGCGCGCGCACTGGCGTTCATTGGTGCATGCAAACGGAAGCAGACGGGGCGCTGACGGTGGAGAACCAACAGCAGGCTGAGTTGTGCTTGTTGAAACAGGCCCAAGCGCAGTCCTTCGGTGAAGAAATGCGTACGCTGAATGCCGGTCGCGCGCTACCGCGGTCTAGCCGCCTTCTAAGTCTTGACCCTATCTTATTTGAAGATGGGCTACTTCGTGTCAGATGGCGGTTGGGGGCCGCAGAAGAGTTGTCCTTTGACGAGAGACACCCAGTGCTACTGGATGGCAGCAGTCACGTTGCTCGACTGCTGGTACAGCACTACCATGCGCGTGCGCTGCACGCCAATCACGAAACAGTGGTCAACTTGCTGCGAGAGAGATATTGGATAACGTGGCTGCGATCGACGGTTAAAGCTGTCGTTGCGCGCTGCCAATACTGCAGCGTGCAAAAGGCATTCCCGACCTGCCCGAAGATGGGAGATTTGCCGTCTGTTCGGCTCACTAGCACACGTCGTGCGTTCGTAAACTGCGGAGTCGATTATTTCGGCCCTATGGAAGTGAGCATCGGAAGGCGTCGAGAAAAGCGGTGGGGTGTATTGTTCACCTGCTAGCTACTCGCGCCGTACATTTGGAGTTGGCTGCATCATTGAGTGCCGATTCCGCTATCCTGGCCTTGCGGCGCTTAATAGCGCGCCGTGGGCAACCTGCAATGATCCTGAGCGACCGCGGTACGAACTTTGTCGGTGCCGCCTGCGAGCTGCGCGCCGCGCTAAAGAAGATGGAACATGAGCGTGTGCGTGACGAAGCTATCGCCAAAGGGATTGAGTGGCGTTTCAACCCTCCGGCCTCCCCACATATGAGTGGCTGCTGGGAACGCCTGGTGCGCACCGTGAAGAATGCGCTGCGGGTGACTCTGAAGGAACGAGCTCCGCGCGAGGAGGTGCTGCACACTCTTCTACTGGAAGCCGAGCTGGTTATTAACAGCCGGCCCCTTTCCTACACCACAACAGACCACGAGGAGCCTGTGGTGCTCACACCTTGAACTTAACTATATACTTATACACTACATACTGCTCAACTCTCACTATTGTGAGAAACGTCCATCCTCACACCGCAGCATCTTTGTTTTGTCTCTTAGCACTTGACAATCTGTGGAAGTACTTTTGACGATAAAACTAGCTGTTCACTCATAATTATTACACGATATACACAAGTGCACTGGTAGGCTAGACCTTGGCAATTAGTGCGAATATAATGTAAGCTTGTAGGTGATTCTAGAGACATATTAGGTACTCACTTCACAGCTGATCATCACAACACTTGCAAAACGACTAAAATTGTTAGATAATAAGTATAACTTTCATTAGTTCAGGACATTTATACTGTTAACCTATATTGACTTGTAATAGTTTAATTGAAACTTGTTGACTTTGACGTAGAATAGCTATATAGGGAATTAGGAACTATCATATCAGTACTACAGCTACTAACTGCAAGTCTTTATTCCTTCTGTTTTATTTTAATTTTGTTCGGAGCACCCATTCTTTTTTATTTTATTTCCAGGCATGGCATCCAACATTACTACGCGGAGAATGCACGCACTACAGCAACAACTAAATGACGCAGAGGAGTTAAACCAAAGGCTATTGGAAGAGCGCAATGAAAATGACTTTGAGATAAAAAGCTTGAGAGCCAAGAACTCACAGCTTAGAGATAGTGTGTCTACTTTGCGAGAAACACACGAGGAGTCGCAAAATGAGATTCAAAGATTGGAAAAACTTGTGGAATCTTTTGACACCCTGCGCACTGACCTTGCTTCTGCTTGTGATCGCAGTAAATTCCTCCAATACCAACTCAATGAGGCAAACTTGAAGTTGACTGATATGTGCATAGAAAAAGACTACAATGAATCTCGCCACATTACCTCTATCCAACAAGAACTAGAAGTAGCCAACCTAAGCACTATTGTTCAAGCCATGCAGACAAGCAGCAGAAAAATTAAAAAATATTTTAAATTAAATAAATTCATGAAGAAAACTAGAGGTAATATAAAAGTACTGAAATTAGCCTTGAAACGGCAATCAAACAGAATATTAAGAATCTCCTTAATGCAAGAGCTCCGGGGAAAAAATGTAGGTTTACAGTCGGACCTTCAACATGCCCGAGTAGAAATCCAGCATCTACATGACCTGCTAGCAAATACATTACAATGTTATGCCAAAGAGCAAAGTGAGTTAGCAGAACTCAGAGCCGCGACGTCTGAGTTAGTACAGCCACAACGCCAGAATGCGGAATTGGTGGGCGTTCTAATTGAGAATGAGGAGAATGAGACCAGCAAGGAGGACGAGCCCACATCACTAACTTTGGTCTCGACCCCTCTCAACGAGAGTGTTGCAGCGTCCACCGCTGCCCGAACCAAAAAACAGCGTCGCTGTCGTCGACGAGGAGACACCTCGCAGCTCAACAGCGCGAGCACCGCGCCGCTCGCTGTCCCTGCTGAGGCGTGTGTCATGCCGCAAGCTGCTCCGACGGCCGCGCCGTTCGCCGTTGCGCACGTTGCGACGCTCGCTGCCGCGAATGCCGCGCCAACCGCCGCCACGTGCATCAAACCGCACTCCAATACGTGTGTCCCGCCACTCACCTCCACTCGTGTACCGCCAGCTACCAAAATATGTGCTCAGAGAAAAACTCTGTTGTTCTCCGACAAAGTAGGTGCAGGATTTGGGATTCTATTACATAACCGGCTTAACCAAAAAGTAACGAACATTTGCTGTCCAAATAGTTCATTTGTAGATCTAGTGAAGATGATTAGTCGCGGTATCTATGATGAGTACAGCACAATTGTAATTATGGTAGGAAATCATTCAAACATTAGTCGGAATGATTTGAATAAAAGTGTTGAAACACTTCTAGACTTACATAGTAGGATGAAATGCAAAAGAGAATGGGCAGATTGGGACCACCCTCCAATAGCGTTAAGATGTATGTCATTGTATAGGTATTTTCAATAGGAACAATATTTGTTATGACAGCTTTATTGTCACAGTTGTCCGTTCAGAGATATCTTGCATATAGGTTACGATAAAATATATTAAAAAAGCTTTTTTTTGTTGTGCTTAGTACTTTTATTTTGTGATCATAACTTTATTTCGCCAATTCCTCGTGCCTGCGCGTAAGCCCGAACTCGCCGGTTTGGACGGAACCGTGCGGTATGCCCCCCCCCCCCCTCCAAACCGGTTGCCGGGCGGCCGCGCCGGTGCGGTGCGCTAGCGGCGCTGCAGGTAAAAAACACTCAGTCGTTCGTTGCTATTGTGCGTGAATTGTTGTTATCTTATCAGTCACTCGATCTTCCAACGACTTTGACCTTGGCATTATTTTTGGACACTGATTTATCCTCGCAAACCTGCTCTAATTATTGAATCGGCTACTACACTGGACTTTTGAATTGCATCAAGATCGGATAATAGTTATGGAAGATTTCCGCAACTGTGTTATGTGTCGGCGAGGCCTTTATCGTGGCAGATATCAAAGACATGCTCTGACAGATAATCTCCCAGGAGCGCAACCAGAGATCGCTGCGTTCATACAACAACATGCAGTGTTGGAGGTGAGTGTCTTCTTGTTTCTTTTTTGTAAGGAAGTAGGTGTATGTATATTTATTTATTTGTGTTTATTTTGAGGCTAGACGCACAGAATAAATAATAGTACTAGTACAGAAAGGACACTGTGCAAAACCATTTAACTAAATAGCGACTCTTGCGTTTTTCTTCATATCGATGACATGGTTCCTAAGAACAAATCTTCGTATGTATTATAGTTTCAGACTTTCCCATACTGACCGATTTGAATGCGCCACCCTGTATACTATTTATTAATCTATACAATACTAGATACAAACACACAACCTACCCATACACACACATGACATTAGGTTTATCGTATATATATAATGAAATCCTTTATTGGCCACATTTTAAGATTAGATGTAAGTACGGCTGTGGATTTTTGTTGATTGAACAAAATAAAAATAATGTTTTTTTATTATTTCCAGGTGATATTTAACAACACCAGGAGCGTCTGCCATAGATGCTGGCAGAGAGCAGTGAATGCTGCTGGACCGCCTGTTGCAGCAGAAGTACCCGAGGCTCCCGAAGAGAATGAACAAAATGTTCAGGTACTTCATGTTCCTGAGTACATGAGAGCACCAAATAGCCACAGGCATTGTATTTTCAACAATTGCCCTAATGATACCCGACTCAGAATACCAGAGGCCATTAAACTCCACGTCTTCTGTGAACACAAACTGTATATACCAGAGGAAGCTAGAGTATGTAGAGAACACATTGAAGGCAATAACTGGGATGATCTGCCTGATTTTTGCAATATTAGTCATGATTTTACTGCAGCCCAGTTTAATCATGTTTGTGACATGCTACGAGCAGCAGTCCAACGTGGTTTGAGATTCGATTTTAGAGTTCGCGGAACCCTAACGAATGAAGAAATGCATTTTTGGATTGGTCTTAACAACGACCAATTCGATACCATTTTGGCACAAACTCCATCACTGGGTGAGAGATGTAGTGATTCAAGAACTGCGTTAGCCACATTATTAATAAAACTTCGCACGGGAGATTCAAATGAAAGGCTTTCGACATTATTTAAAATGTCGAGAAGAAAGTTTGAACGGTGTTTAAAAATAACACGGGAATGCCTAACGAATGAATATGTCCCACAACACTTGGGTATTGATCACGTGACCAGACAAAACATTCTGGCGAGAAACCTAACAATTCCAAAAAACCTCTTTGGGAATGAAGAAAATAGCAAAACAATATTGATTTGTGATGGAACTTACATATATATACAAAAAAGCAGCAACGTTTTGTTCCAACGACTGTCATACAGTTTACATAAGTTTCAAAACTTATTAAAACCCTTTTTGGTCGTTGCCACAGATGGCTACATAATTGATGTTATGGGACCATTCGCTGCTACCAAAACAGACGCGCAAATCATGAGTGATATAATGACGAATGAAGAAAACCCTTTACATCTGTTATTACGCGAAAATGATGCATTCATCTTGAACCGTGGATTTAGGGATGGGTTGGGGTCCATTGAAGCTTGGGGCTACGATTGGTATGTGCCACCAACTAAAGATCGTCGAGAGACACAACTTACAACTGAACAGGCCAATGAAGCTCGCGCCGTAACAATGTGCCGATGGGTAGTGGAAGTGGTAAACGGCCGATTTAAAAGAGACTTTAAACTCTTGCGGCAAAAATATTTTAATAGGGCCCTGCCTAACATGTTCGTCGATTTTAGAATCGCTGCATCTATTATAAACCACTTCCACGTGCCCATTGAAGACAACGCCCACGCAGAAGATTTTTTAAATCACATAAGACGGAAAGTTGATACGCCAAATCTTTTGTATACCTATGTAGATAGAAAACGATTAAACAACCGAAGGGCAGATTTTCAACGAATCGAAGCAAATCTAATAGAGAACTTCCCAAGGGTCACCGTGGATCAAATAATCGTGCTTGCCTTGGGTACCTATCAGTTAAAACTTGCGAAAAGTTATTGCAGCGAACATCTACAGAATGGTTTATATCTTATAGAAACATATAGAGAAAATCGGTTAGATGATTTGCCCGATTACGGTTTACAAGAAAATGCGTGGCTTCTGCGTGGACGCATCCAATCTCGTCTTGTTAGGCAAAAAATATATTATTGTTATATTTTGATTGCAAATGAAGGCAATAATATTGTTGAACATTATTGCACATGTTTATCAGGAAGGAGAACGATGGGCACATGTGCACACATTATATCAATAATCTGGTATTTAGGGTATGCGCTTCATGAAGGGTTTAATGCACCAGCAATATTTTATATAGATGAACCCTAAGTAAAGCGTAGCCTAAATAGCAGACTTAAGATCCTGTAATTAGTAATTGTAATAATAAATAGTTAAAGAATGACCTGTGCTATTATTTTTTTTCCCAAGAAAATATTAATGTAATTAACCCCTTATCGGACCTTATATGTCATATATCTCTGAACGGACAAGTGGGACATCAAAGCTGTCAAAGCAAAAGTAATTCCTATTGACAAGACCTATCCAACGACATATATCATACTGCTATTGGAGGGTGGTCCCAACTCCCAAACATTTTTGCCCATCGTCCTTTATACTAAGCAATTTTCCATATGCCTGTAATTTGACAGAACTACAGAACAAATCTGTGCATAGAATGAATATTCATTTATTTAATTTAACATGTCATCACAGTGATGCTATTTTATATTTCGACATGAATAATTTTATTCATAACTTTACTCTGACACGGGATACATTGTACCTGTCTAATAAATATAGAAAATTAGTAGCTACATTGTTAGCTTATAATATATGCGACGCAGCTATAGTTGGTTTAACTAAGTTCAACTTGACATCAGCTTATTTTAAGAGTAATATAACATGCACCCCTATTGGGAATTCACCTGTTAATTATACTTTGCATGCAACATTGGAATCTGTTCCAAGTAATTTAAATTAGTTCATAAGACAATAGAGGAAATCTCTAGCATACAAGAGCCACTAAATATGTCAAAATGTAAGCCTCAGTTAAATATTGCCCATCAAAACATCCAGGGGCTACCTGGCAAAGAACTTGTATTAGAATTATTTCTAAAAAATTCTGACATTGATATTATTTGTGTTACTGAACACTGGTTGAAGGAAAATATGATGTCTTTTAATATAAATAATTACAAAATTGTCAGTTGTTACAATAGAAAGACTGCTGATAGAGGTGGTTCTTTAATCTTAGTGAAAAATAATATTAAGGTGAAACAACGGAAAGATATTCTTGCACTTACTGTTGAAAGACAAATAGAGGTATCCTGTGTTGAGTTAGATAGCCATATTATTGTTTGTGTCTACAGACCACCGAGGGATGAAAAAGGCCATGGCAATTTCGAAATATTTGAGAAAATTATGGAGGAAGCTCTCATTAAACTTTGTAATAACAGAAAAAAGTTAATTATTTGTGGCGATCTTAATGTAGATCTGCTTGTAGATACAACACTGAAGCGACGATTAATAACTCTGTTCAAATCATTTAATTTATGTCATGTATTTCTAGAGCCGACTAGAATTACACTTACCAGCCAAACTTGCTTAGATAACGTTTTTTGTGACTGTGCATTCACAAGTAAAAGTGTAATTAACTGCTTACCCTCCGATCACAGTGGTCAAACAGTTTCATTCCCAATAACTATTAAGGATAAGACTGGTCCATCATTTTATAGGCCTATTACATCCCATAGACTAGAGACATATACGAAAAACTTAGATATAAATTTGCCAGTATCATCAACCGTCCGCCGTTAGAGCAACATCTCATTGTGACTGTCTCTTGAGTTATTTACCTTATCAAATACTCCTGAGCATCTGGCTTCTCCTGAAGCCAAGTCCGCGATAGATCATACTACAAATTATGTCTACAAGTGTTATCCAAGATCTATTCAGTGTAGTTTGTGCCTAATTACAGTTTAATTAGCACCCGTCTACGCGACCGGCCCCTTAATGTTAGTGTCGTTTGTTTACGTGCCTAAAGAGTTGTGTGCGCGTAATTCGCTAAAAGCGGGTGTTAAGTGTAGTGTACATCAGTATCCCCAACTGTGAACATCTAAATGAAAGAGTTATATCAGTGTTGACCTTTGAACCTCTTTAATATCGGACCTGGAGAAGCTTTATTTACATATACCTTCCACACATACTTCCTAGCTCGAGCGCGACGAGCGTGACATCTACCTGTGGCCTACTGCACTTAGCGGATCATTTGCGCTCGCGTCGCGTACCGCCCGTCATCGTCACTCATCTATCACCGCGCTGCTAGTTAGATTATAGGCTTGATCGACACCCCCTACCATAGACCGCCGCTAGAGGGCACACTGGGTTCGCTCACCATGGAATGCAGGATTTGCTCGAGTGAGTTGCTGGAGGCTGATCACATAAAATGCTGTTCTTGTCTTGCTCTATTGCATTACTCATGTGCGGGCTTATCTGAGAAAGACTTCGGTCGTATCCTGCCTATGAATAAAATCAAATGGAAATGCTGCGCTTGCAAGGAGGCAAAGAACAAAAAGATGCCAAGTACCACAATCCCAGAGCCAAATCCGAAGCCAAACTTAATACCACAGTTCGATCTTACTGGTGATAGGCGAACAGAGCTGAATACGTCAGACTCATTAATCAACTTCGACACAAGATCCTTTATGACCTACATCGACTCTAAGTTTGCTGCCCTACAAAAATCATGGCAGCACGATATCGACTCGGCCCTTACAAAGATTCAGTCGCAACTGGACATCTTCTCTGCCAAATACGCCGGATGGGAAGCCCGTATATCAGCGATGGAGGAGAGGGTATCCTCGACTGCCACAGGTGAGGACGTCGAGCGACTACTCACCGACAACAAGGCGATGAAGGCCACAATCGCAAGCCTCGAGATAAGCGCGGTTAGCCTGGAGAAGAGGGTGGAGGACATGGACCAGTCTGCAAGATCATGCAACCTGGAAATTCAAAACATACCGGAGCACAAGAACGAAAATCTTATCCAGGTGGTCTTCGAGATCGGCAAATTGATAGGCGTCGAGATGGATGCGGGCAAGGTGCGGGCGGTACATCGCGTCGCTCGCGGGCCTGGCGCAGCCCCCGGCCCCGCCGCCGCCGCGGCCACAGACGCGCCCCCCCCGCGCCCCAAGAACATCGTCGTGCAACTGACCTCCCGCCGCCTGCGCGATGACGTACTGTCGGCCGCGCGCGTGCGCCGCGAGCTGTATACTGACCAGCTGCAGATGGGTGGGGAGTCACGCCGGTTCTTTGTTGCCGAACATCTTACCCTACGTAACAAGAAACTTTTTGCAATGGCCAGGAAGGTGGGCAAAGATGCCGGCTTTAAACATGTATGGGTTAGAAACTTCGCGATTCAAATGCGTAAAACCGATTTCAGTAAAATATTTTATATTCGAAGTGAATCCGACCTTGCACGCTTTGTATCTGTATGACTGCCTATTATACCTATACATATTTCCATAATGTTATTCATGTATCATGCCTGCTGTAGTTGCCGCCGAGTTTTATCTGCATTACACAAATATGTACCAAGCACCTACCTATACATCTGTCACACTCTCATAATGAGCCGTCTAAAACGTTCACATCTGTCACTTAAACCATCACTTGTTTTGCCAAATTCCACCCATACCTACAATGCATTGCTTTTCATCTCGCCTTTCATTCAACACGCACATAAATCTTCTCAACATGTATACTGCAAAATTCTAAATGAATTAAAAGAATTTCTTCGTATTTAACCATTTAACTGTTTACTATCAAAACGTTGGCGGAATGAAGGGCAAATTACACGATCTACGTTTGAGTTTGATGAACAACAGCTGCGATGTGGTGGTTATTACAGAAACCTGGCTGAATGAACGAGTCTACGATGGCGAACTTTTAACCAGCGGTTATCAACTATTTCGACGTGATAGAGATTTCACCAAGACTACTAAGTTGGATGGCGGAGGAGTCATGGTGGCAGTGAGGAACTCGGTGCAGGTTTACCGCAGACAGGACTGGGAATCCCCGAGCGTGGATGAGATCTACCTGGTATTCCCCGATAAACAACACTCTGGCCTAATTATGTGTGCTGCTTATATCCCCGATTCTTCTCCCTATAAAGTTTATGAATCACACTTAGTAAAGGCTCAGGACGTCTTCATTGAGATGCCTGGCTATAATTTTTGTTTATTGGGCGACTACAACATCCCAGGTATCGATTGGCAATTCCAGGTCGGTATAAAAGGCTGTAACTTACCGGACCAGTACTTAATAACCGAGGTTAACAAACTTTTATCCAACACCATGTCACTTCTTAATATGCTACAATTCAATAGCATCAGAAACATAAACAACCGGACTCTTGATTTAATCCTAAGCAATATAATTGACATTGATGTCGTTACCTCCACGCAACCTGTGTTGAACGTTGATAGACATCATCCACCATTGGAAATATCATTATCTACCAATATGTCCGAAAAAATATTACCAAACGCAAACATCACTAAGCTTAACTTTTATAAAACAGACTACGTCACTGCTATCGAGAAACTGCAGAGCATTGATTGGGTTACAGAATTGACACACTTGAACGCAGAAGAATCTTTAGATTTATTCTATAAACATATATATTATATTATTGATATAACTGTCCCCCGTGTTAAAACTAAATCACGTAAATATCCCATTTGGTTCTCTAAGCATCTGATAAAATTATTTAATCTGAAAGACAAAGCGTGGCAGAAGTGGAAAGTTTATGGAGCGTTGGCGGACTACAATCGGTTTTCTAAGTTACGCGCCAAATGTAAACATGAGATGGACATTTGCAACAAAAAATATGTCAGTAATGTCGAGGAGTCTGTTAAGGTGGACATTAAAAACTTCTGGAAGTACACTACCGCTCTTAAAAAAACCAATACCGGCTACCCTTCAGTGATGAAGTCGGGAGACACTACTTCACACAAAATTGATGAAATAGTCGAACTTTTCTCTGAATATTTCTTGTCCGTGTTTGAGCCAAACTCAGGGGTGTCACCTAACTTGCTCGAACTTAATCTTATTGATAATCCCAATAGTCCCCTTCACCTGTCCAGCTTGACCCTATCTGAACCTGAAGTAACTTCAGTTCTTCGACAGTTGGACATCACCAAGGGTGCGGGTCCAGATAAAATTCCACCTATATTCCTGAAAAATTTGCATGAATATATCTCTCCAGCACTTACTATTATATTTAACAAATCATTACAAGAGGGCGTTGTACCATCAGTCTGGAAGCTTGCCTATGTCACGCCTATCCATAAGTCAGGACCAAAAAATGAGGTTTCCAACTATCGTCCCATTTCCCTTTTATCCACCCTAGCTAAAACATTCGAAAAATTGGTACATAACAGAGTATATCCCCTTTTGGAACCATTCCTTGATCCAAAACAGCATGGCTTTGTCAAACTCCGCTCCACTCTCACGAATCTACTTATTTACTCCAACGATCTCTTTGAAGCCATGGATCAGAATGTCGCAATGGACTCCGTATACACCGACTTCAAGAAAGCATTTGACAAAGTCGATCACTTGCTGCTTCTTAAAAAACTGGCATACAATGGAATCAAGGGAGACTTACTGAGATGGTTTGCATCTTACTTAGAAGACAGGCACCAATCTATCGCCCTTAATGGCAAACTGTCAAATGCAGTTTTGATAACCTCAGGCGTTCCTCAAAGATCTATTATAGGCCCATTTCTTTTTGTCATTTTTATCAATGATATAGCACAGTGTTTCCAACACTGTAACTACCTACTGTACGCGGATGACCTAAAGGTCGATAGGGAAATCCATTCCGACATGGACACCGTGTTGCTCCAACAGGACCTGGACAGACTTGACGCTTACTGTACCGTTAATAGTATATCCCTAGCATACAATAAGTGTCAATATATAAGATTCACAAAACAGGTGATAGAGCGTAATACGCGTGAATATCATATAGGCGGACATGCATTGCAAAGGGTCACATGTATTCGGGACCTTGGCGTCTACTTTGATGCAAAGTTGACCTTCGATGCACACATCGCACACATAACTAAGAAAGCTTATCAGATGCTTGGATTCCTCATGCGTACAACTAAGAGCTTTAAGAAACCCAAGTCCTTCCTCACGATTTACGGCTCTCTCGTTCGTTCCCATTTTGAATACGCATCCCCTATCTGGAATCCTTTCTATGCAACGTATGATGCACAAATTGAAATGGTTCAGAAGAAGTTCCTCCGTAGTCTCAATTACCGTGTCAGGGCTCCGAAGAGGTCATATGATATCCTGCTTACAAACTACAGACAGACGTCCCTCCACGATCGTCGCACCCTCGCGGACGCCGTTGTTCTCAAGCGGATCTGCACCAGTTACTACAACTGCCCAGAGCTTGTCTCCCTTATAAGGTACCATGTCCCGCTCAGAGCTCCGCGGCACAAGCGGCTCTTCCACGTGAAAGCCGCTCGCACCAATGCTGGTAAAAGGGCGCCAATAGGTCGACTCTGTGCATACCACGACAAAAACTTTGCAGAGGTCGACTTGTTTGATTCATCTGTCAATCGGTTTAAGCACTCCATACGCAAGCTGTTGTTCAAAAAACTCGAGGATAATCATCCTTGACTGTGGTGTGGTAATTTCATGCACGTTTGTGCAATAGATGTACCCTGATTGTAAACAATGCACATTTTTCTCTCATATTTTGGTTTTTAATTTTAGTAAGAATGTATATTCTTAGCACCTAAGTACTTTAGTTGTTGCTCATTCGGAGCTAATTCTTCCCAAATCATTTAAGCCATAAGTGGGATACCCTAAGGGATAAGTTAGATTTTAATTAACTGTATATTTATCCTTTGTTTGTTTTTGTAATGTAACTTGTCCTGTTTGTAACCCCTGAATAAATAAATAAAAAAAAAAAAAAAAAAAAAAAGTACCGGATTTTAATGAACAGAACCCAAACAAAATCTACTCAGACTTCTTCAACATTATTCAGACAGAATTCAATAAAGTTTTCAAATTAAAGAAAGTCAGTGACTACAACGGTAAATCTAAATTTAATGACTGGGCAACGTTTGGAATTCGTAAAAGTAGAGTTATCATGTATGACCTTTATGATCAAAAAACCTATAACTTTGATCGAAAATTTCATGACTATGTTAAAAAATATTCCAAAACTTTCAAGTTGGTTTGTAGAACTGCAAAAACTTTACACATTAATAGAAAAATTCAAAATTCAAATAATAGAATGAAAACAGTTTGGCAAATAATAAACCGCGAAACTGGCAAAGTTATACCAAGGAACAGTGATTTCTGCCTAAAGATAGGTGATGATGTTGTTAAATCTAACGCTGATGTTGCTCGAGCTTTTGAAACATTCTTCACCAATGTACCCGTACTCACAACGGACCGTCTAAATTCATCTCCATTTGAAGCAGAGACTTTATTAAAAAATAACACTAGCGTCAGTAATGTATATTTAAAATTTCATCATGTATATCCCCAGGACATTGTCAAAACGTTTAAATTACTTAACTTAAAAAATACGGAAGACTTGTGGGGTATATCAGTCAAAGTCATTGGTTCAGTAATTCTAGTTATAGCCCCACACTTAGCTTATATATTCAATAAATGTGTTGACGATGGGGCTTTTCCAGACCTCATGAAACACAGTAAACTTATACCGCTGTTCAAATCGGGAGATAAGGGCGATCCTTCAAATTTCAGACCAATATCTGTTCTTCCAACACTAAGTAAAATATTTGAAAAGATTATACTCAATCAAATGCTCTCACACTTCAACCGTACAGCTGTGCCCAGCGCTGACGGTCAAGTGCTGGTCTCTGGCTATACTCAGTTCGGTAGTGAAGTATAAGACCAGAATCTATTAAATCGGTAAACATGGCACCTTCGCCCTTGACGGTACTGCGGCATGGTGTCCGTGAGGAAAGGAGATGGCTCGCCCATACTCATAAGTATGTGGAGCGACCAGACATGGACGATGTCCTGCTCAAGCGTGTGGAGGACGCAATGACACGCGTCGGGAAGGTGTGTCGGCTGGCTGCGGAGGCTGAAGCTCTCGGGCTTACTGATGAAGCCTCGGTGGCTGCAGTGAAACAGCTCTGCGCGGATGCTGACCAAGCGATGGAATGCTTGGGCGACATCGAGCGTCGCGCGGAGAAAATTAAGCGGTCGCGAAGGAATGACCGCGGGGAGGGTAACGGAGACCCACCCCCGAAGGGTGTTGTTGGACGGCTGCCACACCTGGAGATTCCGGCCTTCAGTGGGGCAATTGATGAGTGGCCGGCATTCATTAATTTATTTGATAGTTTGGTCCACGGTCGGGACGACCTGGACAACGCCTACAAGTTGGCCCAACTATTGATGGCTCTGCGGGGTGAACCGAAGGAGTTGGTTGGTCACCTAACGGTCACGGCGGGCAATTATGAGATAGCCAGGTCCATATTGTTTGACCGCTACCAACACAAACGGCGGTTGGTTGATGCGCAGCTGGGGAAGCTCTTTAGCATCCCTAAAGTAACCCGGGATGTTGACATTCGTGTACAGGTGCTCAACCCTGTGCTGGTGGCCACTAAGGCCCTTCAGAACCTTGGTGTTCCGGTAGACCAATGGTCATACATTGTTTTGTATATGGTTTTGTCACGGTTGCCTGCAGCTGTTCAAAGTCGGTTTGAACAGCTGCATGGGGGCAGTAGCACGGAACTGCCCACGCTCGTCCAATTGACGGATTTTTTGGAGGGTGAATGCAGGCGATGTGACACACTGGACACGGAGGCCAGTGTGCAGCGCCAACCCGCGCGGATGCGGGAGGGGCCGCGCCCCCCGCCCCCACGGGGGGGTGAGCGGTCGAAACAATTTGGCGTTTTGAATGCCGCGCCTTCGGGTGACGGCTGTGTGCACTGTGACAGTGCCAGTCATGACGTGACCAGTTGCGCCAAATTTAAGGCGCTCGTGGTAGCTGCCCGCAGGAAGATAGTCTTCCGTCACCGATTGTGTTTCGGTTGTTTGGGGCCGCACACGCTGAGCGAGTGCTCGCGCGCGTTCCCCTGTGAATGCTGTTGTGGCAAGCACCACATCGTGTTGTGCCTGAATCGGTCAGGCCCTTCGGACGGTCACCAGGGCCGGACTCAGGTTAGTCGGCAACAGGGCCCAACCAGGGCCGGACCCAGTCCCCCACCGGGCAACGGGAGTCACCACCGGGGTGACTGGGGTACCCGCGGACGGGACCCCCCCCGAGGGGAAGGGGGCAGCGCGGGGGGTAACATGCGGGATAGCAGGGTTTCCGTCGCCGCTGTCCACGGTCAGCGAGGACTTCGGGCCGCTGGCTCACTGCGTGTTACGGGCGGGTGTCAGATGGCACCTATGAGTAGCGCGAAGGCTGGGAGTCCACCACCTTCTGCGCCACCCTGCCCGTCGCTCTGGGAGGCGAACAGGGAGGCGAACAGTCGGATGTCGCCCCCATTCCTAGAGCGCCCCAGGTTGGATCCGCTCTCCCCCATTCATCCACGGTGCGCACCGGGCACACCGTACACCGTCCGGTATGATCGGATACCAGGACAGCGAGGGGCCAATTATACGGGTTGGGACCCCTTGATGCACATACAGTCTGATATGCCGGTTGCATATCAGCAGCCGAGTTACTCCAAGGCCGACGGAGGTCTGAGCGGGTTCGGATCCCGCGGAGGTTCCCGCTAGGGACACGCCGCCCACTTACAGGTTGCCGCCACTCCACAGACGGTCATGCTCCCCACCGCCTCTGTGATAGCGTGGAGTTCGGACGGCAAATCTTGTGTGGCACGAGCACTATTGGACTCGGGGGCCCAGGGGTGCTTAGTCTCGTGCAACCTTGTAAGACGGTTGGGCATTTCGGTAAGGGAGTATCCACATTCCATTCGGGGAATTGGGAACACGGAAGTCGGTTCCGTTAAGGGAGTATTTCGGATTACTCTCTCGTCACGGGTGGATTCATCGGTGAATCTGACGGTCACGGCATTAGGCCTAATGTGATGGGCTCACACCCTCACATACGGTTGTCGCCCTCGGTGCGACAGTTGGTCGCTGGGTTGTCACTGGCTGACCCGGAGTTCGATATTCCGGGCCCAGTAGACATTTTATTGGATGTCGATGCCTTGGGATACCTGTTAGTGCCAGGTGTCTACGTGTTGCAGGCGACTGGTCTGGTTTCGGTCAACACCAGACTGGGCCATGCGGTAATGGGTCCGGCTGCCCCACGCCTAGCGACTCGTAGTCCCTTATTCGGTTCTGTACTCTCGGAGGTGATACAGAAGTTTTGGGAGGTGGAGGAACCACCTACGGTCCGCCGGTTGGACCCGGTTGAAGAAGAGTGTGAACAGTTTTATCGGAACAATACTGGTCGCCTTCGGTCAGGTCGATTTCTCACACGTCGTCCATTCCGGAGTGATCGTCCACCGCTGGGCAGTTCACACCACGCAACCGAGACGCGGCTTCTGTCGATGGAACGACGCATGAAGCGTGACGGGATTTTCCGGCAGAAGTACGTCGACTTCTCGGGGGAGGTTGATGTGCGGTTGGTCATGGCCAAGAGCAAGGTTGCGCCGTTGCGCACTCGCCTGACCATTCCCAAATTAGAGCTTTCGGGAGCGGCTCTCCTGACTCGTCTGCTCAACCACACGATGACGGTTCTTCGTGGGTCAATAGCGTTGGAGGATACGGTCTACGCTTGGACGGACAGCCAGATCGTATTATGCTGGCTGAAGGCTTCAGTTCACAAGCTGGAGATTTTTGTGGCGAATCGGGTTTCGCAGATTTTGAATTTGGAGGTTCCCTTAATCTGGAGACATGTTCCAGGGGAAATGAACCCAGCAGACTGTGCGTCTCGTGGGTGTCACGCTCCGGAGTTGGTTGGACATCCCTTGTGGTGGGGTCCAAAATGGTTGACTCAAGCCGAATCGGATTGGTCAATGAGTCCACGCGTTGCCTCGGCGATCGGCACCTTGAGAGTCAGTGTCTGTACGACGCGGCCAGAGCCGGAAGAGGAGTTCAGCCTGCTGGAACGGTACAGCTCGCTCGACAAGCTGGTCAATGTGACCGCCTGGATCTTCCGATTTGCGCGGAATTGTCGCAGTTCTAAGGCGCAACGGGTGCGGACACGGGTCCTGACACCACGGGAACGGAACCATGCGTTGTTCGCATTGGTACGGAACGTGCAGACGGTGCACTTTAAGTCCGAACTGGACATTCTCAGACGCGGACGCGTCCAACTGAAGGGAGCTGTGGCTCGGCTTAACCCGTTTATTGACCCTCAAGGATTGCTGAGGGTAGGAGGTCGGCTGCGGAATGCCAACCTGCCTTATGCGGCTCGCCACCCGTTGTTACCCTAGGAAAGGGAAGTTGGGCGAACTGTTGATACAGTATCGACACATTCGGAATGGGCATATCGGATGCCACGCCTTGATGGCGTTTCTCCAGCGCGAGTTCTGGATTCTATCGGGAAGACGCTTAGTGCGTAGCGTCGTATTTCGGTGCCTGCCTTGTTATCGGGCCAAGGCGGCTACGATGCAGCCCCAGATGGGCGATTTGCCTTCGGATAGGGTTAACGAAATCCGGCCCTTTGCGGGTGTCGGAACGGATTTCGTGGGACCATTCATGGTCAAGTCTTCACAGCTACGGAACGCCAGATTAGTGAAGGCATACCTGTGCGTCTTCGTGTGCTTGGCCACGAAGGCAGTCCACTTAGAGGTGGTCAGTGACCTTACTACAAAGGCATTTATCGCATGTCTAGATCGGCTCGTCTCACGAAGGGGCCTCCCGACATTAATCCGTTCGGACAACGGCACAAATTTTGTCGGAGCCAGGCGATATCTGCAGGAGGTCACTCAATTCCTGAACGGTAACCAGGACGCCATCGGTACGGCTTGCTCCCGACGAGGGATTAAATGGGTTTTCAGTTCGCCGGGATGTCCTCATTGGGGAGGAATTTTTGAGGCTGCGGTTAAATCGGCTAAGTCGCACCTGACGAGGATCATCGGTGAGACCTCTCTACGCTTTGAAGAGCTTGCGACGCTGTTCTGTAAAATTGAAATGACACTGAACTCGCGTCCGTTGTGCCCGCTCAGTTCGGAGAAAAATGATTTGGAAGCGTTGACGCCGGGTCACTTCCTGATAGGTCAGCCCCTTAACGCCCTGCCAGAATACCCATTCGATGATGTTAAGTTAAGTCGGTTAACTAGGTGGCAGATGTTGCAGCAGATGGCTCAAGATTTTTGGAAACGGTGGTCCCTTGAGTACTTGCACATCTTGCAGCAGCGCCTTAAGTGGACTAACCGGACAAGCCCCACTCAAGTCGATGATTTGGTGCTGATTAAGGATGCGAACCTGCCATCATTGAGATGGAGACGAGGACGGATCGTCAAATTGTACACGGGTCGGGATGGCACGCCTCGATCAGCAGAAGTCAAGGTGCGGGACTCGGTCCTCAAGAGAGCGGTCGCAACACTTTCTCGCCTTCCTATTGATTAGGGACAGGTTCGGGCCTGTCCGGGCGGGTGACTGTTTAATATTTATGCTTCGGAACGCACCTCTTTTTGTTGCGCGACTCGGACCGCGAGTGATCGGAAACGGAACTAGCAGCTGTCACTTGTATAGAAACGAGATGACGAGTTAGAGGTTACTTTTTTGACTGGGAGAAAATGTCGGCACATGGCGTTCGGGCCTTGGCTGTATTTTACTAGTAATAATTGTCTAACACAGGTGTCGGGCCTGGTCGGAATATAAATTATAATAAGCACGGAACAATCGTCGGGAAATAAGTAGATTCACGTCAGCGGAGTGAGTGCTTCGTGTTGTGAAGCTTGAAGTGGCTCGGTCCCCAATTCGTCGCGTTGGGCAGCGACGGCGACAGCATCGGGCTACGACGAGAGTAAGATTCGACTCCTCTCCCCTCACCCCCCGTGTGCTCCTTATCCCGTGTTCCTGCCTCGAATTGAGCTTTCGAATTCCTGTCCACGGCGTCAAAGGTCAGTACTCCTGGTGAAAACCAACCCTACCAAGATTCCACGCCCGTTCGGTTGAGGCGTGGAATTAATCAATTATAATAATTCAATGATAAAAATGTCATTGCAGTCATTTGGAATTATACCTTAATTATATAACACAATCCTGTCATACATTCTCCTCGCAGAACCTTCCACATTCTCGCACAATATGCCTCCATGCATCACCAAACAGATCAGTCAGTGGTGCTGCAGCCAACAGAGCGTTGAGACTGTCCCGCGCCCTCACCAGCGGAGACTGCTGGCGCACCAACGTGCGATGCGCGCCGCACGCTAATAGCCGCTGGTGCCTGCGCGCGCGTAGATATTTGTCGGGCACGAATAGCGCGCATACGGCACCGACAAGCGCGACATAGTCACTGTCGCCTCGCAACAATCGACACACAGTCAGAAGCTGCTCGGTATTACGTCTAACCTCTAGTGAGTTGTATCCGAGCATATCTAATATGAAAGCGGATGGATAAAGGTAAGGATAGTATCCAAATTTCTTCTTATAAAGGTATCGTAGGAAAGCTTTGTGTACCTTCTCGAGCAAAAGTATGTAAGAGCTTTCGTGTGGATTCCAAACAACTGAGCTAGATTCAAGTTCGGTTCTCACTAGGGCCGTGTATAGAAGCTCGACCACACCCAGATTCCGGAAATCCTTACTATTTCGTATCCGAACCCCAATTTTTTAAAGCATTGCTTGGCTAAAGTGCTCATGTGCTCATGGAATGTATGTTTGGGGTCGAACGTAACACCGAGGCCCTTAATCGAATACACTCGAGTCAAAGACTCCGTACCGAGTGCATACGTCGCGATAATAGGCTGAGAAGAGCGCGTAAATGACACAACATAACACTTGGCATTATTAAATAGGATTTTGTTGTTCACACTCCACCTAAGAACCGCGTCTAGATCATCCTGCAGCAAACTACAATCATCCTCTGAACTCACGGGAAGTATCAGTTTCAGATCGTCCGCATATAGAAGGCAATTGGCGTATTTCAGCTCTAATTCCAGGTCATTTATGTTAATGATAAATAACAACGGACCCAGAATAGACCCTTGGCTAATGCCCGACCGTGTTTGGTACGGTTGGGACTCAAAGCAGCCGTGCTGGCGGTTCCTGAGGTAGTCGGCGAAGAAAACCAACAGCCGTGGGGCAAAACCAATGGCACACAACTTTTTCATTAGCACCTCGTTATCGACTCTGTCGAACGCCTTACGGAAGTCCATATAGGCGACGTCCACCTGACATCCCATGTCCATGCACTCAGACACAATCTCGACTAGCGTCAGCAAGTTGGTCTTTACTGAGCGGCGACTCCTGAATCCGTGTTGCAAGTCAGTCAGATAAGGCGCAATCTGCGAACTGATTTTGCCATATATGATTGTTCGATTCCAAATCGATATTCGATGGATGGTTTCTGAACATTCATTTTAATTTGATGTTAGCTGTCAATCTGGCAGTTTTGACAACTGACACACGAAAAAAAAAAACGCGTTTTGATTAGGTTGTTGAAATTAAATCAAAGGGCATCTGGAATGTATTCGGGATTCCCTCAGGATTATTAATATAGCTGAGTGTGCCGTTGTCTCTCGAACCAGATAAAGTTCTGATTTTCGTGCCCGATTCGTATTTACCACGTAGAAACATAACCTGTGTTGGACCACTGTGCTCATTGACGCTGGCCCGCCAGTCATACCTGGTTGGCTGAAGAACCTGTCTACCAAGAAGAGCCTAGGGCGCGCCCGGGCCTTGCAGAGGGACAGAAGGTTGACGGAACCGAAGCACAGACCAGGTTAGATCTACCCCACATAACTTTAGCTCGGTGAATCGCCGACGTTCATAACTTCTTGGCACCTGATTGTCACGCTACCTCGTAGCTGATGGGCCCCTACGAGGTCATTAGGTGCTGAGAAGCCTGAACACTTTGGTATCAGAGCGTGGTTTCCTGAGATTTGCAGCCGTCAAGGGCTTCAGAAAAGCACGACTTGGGACTATCAATCTGTAGGTATCTAGGCGGTTAGGTAACTTGTTTGTTCCTATATCCACATAGATTGGTAGTATTTGTAAGCTATAAGTCTATTGCTGGTAGTAGACAGACACATATTACAGTTTTCCCTAAATGACCAGTTGTACTGAGATGTGACTCAGAATAGTAGGTACTCAACTTAGGTACGCATTGTATTAGGTACATTGTAGGTGAATTGAAATTTGCATTGAATTACTAGTTAGTCAATCTATTAGTGGTCTAGTAATGGTATTGAATGAATGTTTTGGTTAACATAGGTAGTTACATCTATTGATAGCAGGCTATTACATTGTTTTCAGTTTATTGTGCAGCAAGTGTATAACAATTTATAACTTGAACTAATATTGACTATTATCTGTGAGTGTTATAAGAATAAAGGGAAACTAACTTGTTATTTACAGGATTAGAATATTAGAAGTGTAGCATAATTTATATAGATATAAAACTCGGTTCCTATTGTTTAAGGAAAACAACATTATTTAAGTTATAGTTTAGGGTTCCCTCGTTTGGGTTATAAACTGAAGGGTCCAATAAAATTGAGTTACTGCAAATTGTGAGTAAATATCGTTCCGATCATGTCGTTATCTGAAATCCAGAAGGGTGTTTCTAAGGAACTCAGATGGTTTTCCTCCGCACACGGTCTGATAGACCGTTTAGATAGGCATGATGTGGTATTGGAGCGGTCTATGGACGTTAAGGAACGTTACAATAGGGTGCTCGAATTGTCCGCGCAGGCGGAATCAGTTGATGGTTGTGCACCTGACAGGCTGTCACGGTTGATAGTGGATGTCGACCAATGTATGGAGATGGCAGCTGCTATCACGCAGAAGGCTGCGGACATACGTAGACAGCGCGAGTCCAGCCATGGTGGTGACATTGAAGCACCTCTGCCGCATCAGGGATCGGGGACCAGGTTACCCGCGATAACTATGCCTACCTTTGACGGCGTGTCCGGTGAATGGATGAGCTTCTTCAATCTGTTCGACAGTTTGGTGCACTTGCGATCGGACATTACCAAGTCTGTCAAGATGGCTCAGCTGGTGGCAGCATTGAGGGGTGAGCCTAGGGAGCTGGTCGCTCATTTGACAGTTACGGAGGGCAACTATGAGACGGCCAGGCAATTGTTTGTCAGACGTTACCACAACAAACGGAGGTTGGCCGATGCCCAACTGAACCGTTTGTTTAGCATCCCGGTTGTGAACAAGGTCGGGGCCATACAGACGGAGGTTTTGAACCCATTGTTGTCCGTCACCAAGGCTCTAGAGAATCTTGGACTTCCGGTTGGTGAATGGTCGTACTTACTGTTGTACATTGTACTTTCCCGCCTACCCGCTAACGTGCAGACTCGTTTCGAACAGTCTCACGGGAGGTCGGCCGAGGACCTGCTCGCCTTCTCCGACTTGGTCGGATTTTTGGAAGAGGAATCTCGACGGGCAGAGAATTTGGGGTTGACGGTCACCCATCCTTCGGAGCCACAGAGAGCTGCCGGGAGCGCTGTGAGTAGGGGCCCTCCGACGAGGAAGGACCGCACCAACCGGCAGTCGTATGGGACTGTGAGTGCATTGACCCCACATAGTGAGACCTGCCCATGTTGTAGGCAGATTGGCCATGCTGTGGCCAATTGCAATAAGTTCGGGGAACTTAGGGTTCGGGACGGCGCCAGATGGCCAAGCAGCGGGGCTGGTGTTTCCTGTGCCTCGGGCCACACATGGCTAGGGACTGCACGCGCACACAAATGTGCGGATATTGTGGTGGGGCCCACAACAATCTGTTGTGCATGAACCGGTCCGGCCAACAGCCACCACAGGGCCGTACCCAGGGTGACACGGCAAGGGGCCCTGAGAATTCGTTTGAGACTCGGAGCGCAACTCAGGGGCCAACGTCCCTACGTGCACAGGGCAGTACTAGGGTGCAGGGCCCCACTCAGGGTCATCACATGACTGAGTTTTCGGTTGCGACTCAGCATCCGACTCAGCGGGCAATGGGGCCACAAGCACGCGGCCACCCAGGGGTGCAGGGCCGCACTCAGGGTCATCACATGGGGGGCCCTGAGTTTTCAATTGCGACTCAGCATCCGACTCAGCGGGACATTGGGTGTGTTGAGCAGGCGGTAACGGGCGGGTGGCATGGGACACCTTCGAGCTATGTGGGTGCGGTTCGGACGCCGCCTCAGTTGTCGCCCCGCTCATCGCCTCGTCCTCGTCGGTCGCATGTGATGTCCCCCCCGCTCATGGAGCGGCCACGGTTGAATTCACGCCCACCCCCCTTCGGGGGGCGTCGTAGGGTGGCAATGGAACCGGCGCGTGGGCCATTTGTACAATGGGACCCTCTGGCGTATAGCTGCCTACCTGATCGGTTACAGGCAGATTGGGGCCCCGGGGGCCCTCGCTAGGAATTTGCGGCCCAACAATTTGTTGCCCCCCAACCGGAGACGGTGGTGTTACCGATCGCCTCTGTGCTTGTTTGGGATTTGGCGGGCATCCCAACATACGTTCGCGCCCTGTTAGATTCTGGAGCTCAGGGCTGCATTGTATCGAATGATTTAGCAAAATGGTTGGGCCTCAAGGTAAATAGGTATAATAAATCAATACAGGGCGTGGGGAATGTTACGGTTACGAATGTAGTTGGTCAATCAGTGATCACGTTCTCTCCACGTTATGACATTTTGACAAAAACATCCGTGCAAGCTTTAGTAATGACGCATGTCATGGGCAGACACCCCTTGGTGAAGTTGAATCCGGCCGTTCGATTCCTGAGATCAGGACTCAAGTTGGCGGATCCCGATTTTGACACTCCAGCCCCGGTCGACCTGCTACTGGGAGCAGACGTTCTGGGTAGGTTTCTGTTGTCGGATCGGCGAGTTCTTCAGCCGGACGGGTTGATTGCTGTGGATACTAAGTTTGGTCACGTGATCATGGGTCCGGCATTGCCAATGGTTAGGCCTGCCGAGTTAGATGGCATACTTATTGGCTCAGCGTTGTCAGACGCTATCCAACGTTTCTGGGAGATAGTAGAACCTCCCACCGTTCGTCGAGTCGACGGAGACGAAGAAGAGTGCGAGTTGTTTTACCAGAATAGTACTGGTCGCCTTCGTTCTGGTCGTTTTGTAACTCGACTGCCTTTCAGGGCCGATCGACCGCAACTAGGAGAATCTAGGAAGATGGCTGAGACGAGATTGATGTCGATGTAGCGTAGGATGTCAAGGGACGCCGTATTTAAACAAAAATACGTCGATTTCATGAGGGAGTATGAGTCGTTAGGACACATGTCGGTATCGGGTGTGGACTGGAGATCTGAGGATCATTGTTTCCTTCCACACCATGCCGTCCTGCGAACCCCTACCGGCAAGATTCGAGTTGTTTTTGATGGGTCAGCACCTACCTCGAACGGGATGTCCCTGAATCAGTGTCTACATTCGGGACCCAAGTTGAGTCGTGATATTTCGGATATTCTCACGAGCTTTCGGAGACACCAGATTGTATTTGTCGCAGACATTCGGATGATGTTTAGGCAAACGGTAATTCATCCGGCTGACAGAAGGTATCAGTTGATACTTTGGCGTGAGTCCACGGCCGAGCCAGTCAAGGTCTATGAGTTAAACACGAACACATATGGGTCACGGTCTAGCCCGTATTTGGCGATGCGTACCCTGCGAGAGTTGGCGTCGCGTGACCGTGTGAGCTATCCTAGAGCCGCCGCTATCCTGGAGCAAGATTTGTACGTCGATGACGTCTGCACAGGGGCAGCCAGTGTAGAGGAAGCTCTAGACCGACGTGACGAGCTCATTCAATTGCTGGAACGAGGCGGCTATGAACTACGCAAGTAGATGTCCAACTCCCCTGAGTTGATGGCTGGTCTCCCAGATGAGTTTCAACAAGACCCGCACGTTTTTGAGAATCCTGACAACCCTAACATGTTGTCAGTGCTTGGAATTCAGTACCGGCCCGTCCATGATGAGTTTACCTATCGGGTGGTTTTAGAAACACCGAAGGCCTGGACGAAGCGGTCAGTACTGTCAACGATTGCGAGAACGTTCGACCCGAATGGATGGATTTCTCCAGTCACCTTTGCTCTCAAATGTTTTATGCAAAGGCTATGGGCGGCTCAGTTGACCTGGGACACCCACCTCTCAGGTGATTTGTTGACTGATTGGACGCGAATGTTCACCTGGCTATCGGACATAAATAATGTATCGCTGCCGAGGAAATTGGTCCCTGCTGGGGATTACAGGGTAACCCTTCACGGGTTTTGTGATGCCTCTGAACGAGGGTTTGCGGCAGCGGTTTATTTGCGAACCGTCACCTCCACCGGGGAGGTCGACGTGCGTTTGGTTTTGGCAAAAAGCAAGGTAGCGCCTATTCGGACAAGGATGACGATTCCAAAACTGGAACTGTCCGTGGCTGCTCTTTTAACCAAACGTTTGAATCACACTCTAACAGTGTTGCGTGGGTCAGTGGTTTTGGAGGATACGGTGTACGCTTGGACGGACAGCCAGATTGTTTTGTGCTGGCTGAAGGCTTTGGTCCATAACTTAGAGGTTTTTGTTGCGAACCGTGTCTCCCAGATTGTGTCGTCTGAGGTCCCACTGACCTGGAGACATGTACCAGGAGAATTGAACCCGTCTGATTGTGCATCCAGGGGATGTCAGGCTTCTGAACTCGTTAGACACCATTTGTGGTGGGGACCACCCTGGCTTGCCAAGAGAGAATCGGACTGGCCCCACAGCCATGTAGTAGTATCTTCGGATCATGGCCCCAGAGCGGCCGTACATGTTACCCAGAAGGCTGAGGACCCTGACGCCGGGTTTCTGCTGGACCGGTATAGCTCACTTGACAAGTTGATAAACGTGTCCACTTGGATTAGGAGATTTGCTCGAAATTGTCGTACTCCTCGCGATCAGCGAACGTTGAACCCTATTCTGACTCCGGCAGAGCGAAACGAGTCGCTGTTGAATTTGGTCCTGTTGGTACAGTCCTCGAAGTTTGGGGCAGAATTGGAGATTATACGAAGTGGACGTTCGAAATTGAAGGGAACCGTCGCGCGTCTCAACCCCTTTGTTGATTCGACCGTGTTACTTCGGGTAGGAGGAAGATTGCGCAGTGCGAATATGTCGTATTCGGCTCGTCACCCACTTCTGCTCCCCAAGGGGGGACAGTTAGTTGAATTGCTGGTGACTGATCGTCATATTAAAAACGCGCATGCCGGCTGTAACGCGTTGTTGGCCACGCTCCAGCGGGAGTTTTGGATCTTTTCTGCCCGCCGTGCCATACGGAACATCGTGTTTCGGTGCATGCCTTGTTATCGACTTAAGGCTGCCATGATGCAACCTCTCATGAGGGACTTGCCCCCTGATCGTGTGAATGAGGTCAGACCGTTTTCAGGTGTTGGTACGGATTTTGCAGGACCGTTTATGGTGAAGAGTTCACGATTGCGTACCGCTAAGCAATACAAGGCGTACCTATGTGTGTTTGTTTGTTTATCCACCAAGGCGGTACATCTCGAGCTCGTTGCTGATCTCTCGACAGAGGCTTTCATTACTTGTTTGGATAGGTTTGTTTCTCGGAGGGGACTTCCAACTTTGATCCGCTCTGATAACGGCACTAACTACATAGGTGCGGAACGATACTTACGAGAGATAGTCAACTTTTTGAATGTAAATAAAGTGGATATTGGAACGGCCCTCTCCCGCCGGGGTATACAGTGGACCTTCAGCCCACCGATTTGTCCCCACTGGGGTGGGATTTTTGAGGCCGTAGTTAAGTCAGCTAAACGCACTTAGGGCGTATAGTAGGTCAGACCGCGCTGACTTTTGAGGAGCTCGCGACATTGTTTTGTAAGATCGAGGCCGTTCTCAATTCGCGACCGTTGTGTCCGCTCAGCTCGGATCCAAATGACCTTGAGGCTCTGACCCCAGGCCATTTCTTGATAGGACAGCCACTTAACGCGTTGCCCGAGCACCCCTTCGAGGGAGTGAAATTGTATCGGTTGTCAAGGTATCAGATGTTGCAGCAATTTACTCAGAATTTCTGGAAGCGTTGGTCGCTCGAGTATCTGCATATCTTACAACAGCGCCTTAAGTGGACTGACAAAACTAGCCCCCCTAGTGTTGGTGACCTCGTTCTGGTTAACACATCCATTGCCGATCAC